>OY740716.1:154405552-157102574 GCA_963513945.1 Hydrotaea diabolus
AAAAAATTTGATGGCCGAAATGTAACAGTGATGGTGCTCGCTATCGCGCCATGATATTGGAATTTTTGCTACCGGAAATTGAAGAGCGTAATATTGACGAAATTTGGTTTCAACAGGTCGGTGCCACTTGTCATACAGCTGCTCAAACAATGGATCTACACTGAAAAAATAACTGTACATCAAATCAATGAAAAAGATTCTTCAATAGTTCTACATCAAATTGATGAACAAATTCATTCATTTAATGAATAAATTCTTCAATTTGAAGTATGACGTTTCTATGCCATTTTTGTGCGTTCATCAAATTGAAGTATTATTTTTCATCAATCTTTCACATTGTACATCAATATTTCAGAAGGGACAGCCAGAGTAAAAAAAAAACTGCACACACAAATATACATACAAACATATAAAAATAAGGGTGGGTGACATAAATAAAATTCCCAAAAATTATTCAAAAAAAAGTTTCGTTCTGGGTTGACGGTTTGTGAGCTAAACTGGTAAAAATCCATTGAATAATTACTTGCTTGCATATTTCGTTTCTTTTTTAAAAAGCAAGTGTACAGTAAGCAGAATGCTTATATGCCTACCACCAAACAAATGAAAGCACACACTTTCATACCCTCTCTTTTTGTCTATACAATGCATTTGCAATGATTACACTGTGCGACAGCCACAATCGGTTTGGGATGAAACCACCGGGGAAAGTTATATCGGTCAAAAAAAGGTCATACGTGTCCCAGCGTTTCGTTGGGTCTCATCTAGGAATCGAGATATATCGATTTGAAGTTAGTAAGTATCGTATAGGGGAATTTGTCACGTTTTTGGCTCTTTTGCATCGATTTTCATGATTTATGTCTCATTTTGGTCATAGGTTATGTGACTTTACGTGAAAGTAATAGGACTTGACACTTTTTACCGTTTTGGATTTTTTATGAATTAAAAAAAAAAAATTTTAATTTTTAGGCAAAAATAATTTTTTTTTTCATACATTTATTTATAATTGCGAAACTGTTGCTTAAGTAGGAAAACGGTTTAAGAACAGATTAGAGGAATTGTAATTCTTAATTTTTCTAAATTTGTTTCAGCTAAATCGGACGAGTGGTTCTCGAGTTATGTCAAACAAAAGAGCCTAAAACGTGACAAATTCCCCTATACGATACTTACTAACTTCAAATCGATATATCTCGATTCCTAGATGAGACCCAGCGAAACGCTGGAACACGTATGACTTTTTTTTTACCAATATAACTTTCCCCGGTGGTTTCATTCCAAACCGATCACTGACCCTTACCATTTGTCGCAGAGTGCTAGCCACTCCACCACAGACGTAGAAAAACAAATAAAAACAACAAACAAACACGAACAAACAAGTTGGGCAAAATCACAACTCGGTTGGATTTTTACTAGGGATGCCAATGATCTTGATTTGAAGAAAGTGCGAATAAAATATTTTGTGTATCTCAAAAAAATTAATAATTTCAATAAATATTTCACTAAAAAATTAGTATCTTAATTTTAGTCATAAATGCATCCATCTATAAATTAAGGTAATGTAACAAACGAGCTAAACATACGTAATGTAAATTGTATATGTAGTGCATTGTTTTCAGGGTCTAGCAAATTTCTTCTAATCAGCGTATGGCAACATTGTCGGGTAGCAATAACAGAAGAAATCAAAGAACGAAAACGGAGTAGCTGTTGTTCCTTCTTGCGTTTTCATTCTAGTTTGTCATTTCATTGATTAAGCGATCGTTGAATAGAACGCGTGTTATAAGTGAGCGTAAACATCGGAAATAATATTAAAAGTGTGAAAGTGAAACTAAATTGAACTAAACTAAATTAACAGTGTAACAAAAACAGTTTTAAAAAGTGTAAGTGTAAAAATGGAGTGTTTTTTGTGCAATGAACAGTTTCATCAGATTGAAACTTACATAGTTCATTTGAAAATTACGATTTGAAACATAACTAGTTTACTTCTTAATTTAAGCGTTGCTTTATGTTTTTATTAAATGAAATAAATTTTTTTTTGATTTCTTTTGTTCCTCAACTCAGTGAATTCAGTACAATTAAACTGTTATTGTATTAACTTTTTTATATATCAATAAAATGTTAAAAATATTTATAATGTCTTTTCTTGTACATATGTATTATAGTAATATGAGTACATATATATATTTAAGGAACTTGTCTTGATATTACTATAACTACATGCAATTGAGTTAGAATGTCCGAGCTTTAATGTATAATGTCTATCAAATTGATCTTCATTGTTGCACAATTTTCAACAAATTGATGTAAAATTTTCATCAAATTGATGTAAATTTTCATCAAATAAATGTAGATTTTTTACCAAATTGATGTACAATTTTCATCAAATTGATGTACAATTTTCATCAAATTGATGTACAATTTTCATCAAATTGATGTACAATTTTCATCAAATTGATGTACAATTTTCATCAAATTGATGTACAATTTTCATCAAATTGATGTACAATTTTCATCAAATTGATGTACAATTTTCATCAAATTGATGTACAATTTGCATCAAATTGATGTTCAATTTTCATCAAATTGATGTACAATTTTCATCAAATTGATGTACAATTTTCATCAAATTAATGTACAATGTTCTTTAAATTGATGTATAATTTTCATCAAATTGATGTACAATTTTCAACAAATTGATGTATAACTTTCATCAAGTTGATGAACAATTTTCATTAAATTGATGTATGGAATTGAAGAAATATTGATGAAAAGTTCTACATCAAATTGATGAAAAGTGTTGTAGGTTGGAAAATGAAGTACAAATTCATCAAAATGATGTAAAAATTCATCAATTTGATGAACCTTTTCTTTTCAGTGTATTGAGTGGTCATTTTTGGGCTAAGTAAAGTCCAAAGTACGAGGGCTGCTGTTTATATTTCTGGCTTAATAATAAAATGAGCATATTTATCAACAAAAATGGTTTTCTGTTTTTCAAAGTATTCACCAGCATGATTTATACACTTTTGCTTGCGCCTAAACTAATTGTTGAAGCACTTTCTCCACTCCGATTGAGACACCACCAAAATTTGAACGCTTCAACAGCATCTTCTGGCGAAAATCGTTGACCACGCATTTTTTTCTTGATATGCGGGAATAAAAAGAAGTCATTGGGTGCCAAGTCAGGGCTGTACGGCGGATGACCCATCAATTCGACGTTTTGGCCGATGAAAAAGGCGCTAGTTTGAGCTGATGTGTAAGAGCTCGCATTGTCATGATGCACAATGATTCGTCTCTTGTTCGTTTTTCGAAATTTTCCGAAGACTTCAGGCTAACAAATTGTGGTGTACCACTCAGAATTGAGCGTCCTACGTGGCTCAAGCGGACCAGTCGCCACATGACCAGTTTTGCCGAAGGAACAGGCGACCATTTCTTCTTCTTTTTCCACGAACAACTTTCGTTGGATTTGGCTCGTCTTCGAAGACCCACACGGTCGATAACTGTTTTGTTTCGGGCTCATACACATATATCCATAATTCGTCACCTGTGACGATCTTATAAACGTCTTTTAAAAATTTCTTAGCACCAATCGACACGAGCCTTTTTTGAGCGATTGCCAAATTGTGCGGGATCCAACGAGAACAAACCTTTTTTACGGCCAGGTGTTCATGCAATATCGAATGTATGCTGGCAGAAGAAATGCTTAAGGATGCCTCTATCTCACGGTATGTCACATGACGATCTTGCACTATCAGCTCACGCACGTGATCAATGTTCTCTGGCACAAAGGCCTTCATCTTTGAGCCAGCTTCGGCCACGATTGAATTCATTAAACCAGTTTTGCACAGTGCTATAGGATGGTGCTTCATCGCCATACAAAGATTTAAGTTTATCGATGCCCTCTTGTCGTGATAATCCACGTCGAGAGTTGTAAAAAATGATCGCACAAAAATGTTCACGAGTTAATTCCATTTTTTTTTGCAAAATTAATTTCTTCAAGTCACTGTAAACAACACAAATGATAGTCTTACATCAAAACGTTCTGAGTACGTGTAGGCTAAAAAATGTCAAACTGTCCAATGGAATTTTCAGATGGCGCCAGACAACACTTAGTGTTGCCTAAGCCAGATATATATAGCAACCCCCGTAGATACTGATAAACCAGCTACGATTTGGAAGCAAACATTGCGCGTGTCGTTAACGGCATACCAGTCTAAACGCTCAAAGGAGTCATCCAAAATTGGACCCTTAGAATGGACACCCTGAGGCGTAGTTGCGGCTAACATTTGGAGAAATTGATATAAAAATAAATGGCATAAAATCTTATTTCGAATGAACAATAAAGATTCCACACTTGATGTGAATTTTTGTATTTTTTTTAATTCGAAAAAAATAAGTCTAGATTGATCACCCGTTAGCCCCAGCATATATGAATGTTTATCCCATTATATGTTTTCTGCCCCAATAGCCACATAAATCATAGAATCCTAATGTAATTTTGCAGACGTTTGTTTTGTGGACCAAGGACCGAAGTTATGAAAAGTAAAAGAAAACAATTTAGATCCAGATATAGCACCCACCCATACGTTTAGCCGATTTGATGTTTTTAAAAACACACTCTTTGGGCTGCGCTTAGAGATTTTAATTTCCCGGTGTTTTTCGTTCCCCGGAAAGGTGGAAAAGAATTTTAAATTCCTCGGGATCCCGGCCGGGAAATTATTAAATAATTTAAGCAAACAAAACAGAAACGTATAATTAATTTAGAGATCATATGTTTTTTGCTTAAATAAATCACAAATAAAATCCTCTTTCCAAAGAAATCAAAAATGAAAAAAAGACGCAACAACAAGAGCAGCTTCACCCGGACGCATTCCGCGAACGTCATCTCCGTATTCATTCACATCCACATCAAAAGCCATGATGTTGACGGAACGTGTTTTTCTTTGTTCTTCGGAAAAAGTCAACATTATGAATTGTTGTCACATCATAATAAAGTCTATTGCAATGAGCTGCAAATTGTCTTATTTATCATCGTCCGCGTTCTTCTCGTCGCTTAAGAACAGACAGGAAGAACGGAGTCACTGCAGCAGCGGGCAATGAACATGCCCATGCCGCAGTAGCTTTGCTTGCTTTATTATTCCATCTTTCTTTTGGTTTATGCTGATGCTGGTGCTGTTGCAAATGTAGATGGACTCTTGCTGAACGATTGCGTTGCACGGCTAGCCTGGCATGGCTGGCATATGTCACATGGTCTTCATTAACGGCACGAAAACGCGTTGCAACGTCATGATGACTGCTGCACGAACCTGTACATATGAATTTTGTCATTTGTAATTAAGAACAGAATGATATCTCAACTTAATTATTAGCGTTTTTATTGTGATTAAGCAAAAGGCAAAATTTTGCGTTCAGAAAGGAAATGGACAGATAAAGTTCGGCCGTGCCGGAGCTTGTACTTAGTAGGGGCATAAATACTGTTACAACATTGAACACACCCATTTCAATAGTAGAAATGAACATACCCCGTTAATGTCATTTGGGTTTTAAAAGCTAACCTCAATAGCGTTAGTCTGTAACGGGATTTTAAAATTGTTTCAACTTTCATCATGGAGTGGCCAGATAATGAGAACCCTATCGCTGTAATAGCGCTTTTCAAGTGTGAAATGAAAAAAGCGACATTTTCAAAACGCTCCGGCCACTAGGGATTAGCCGCATGTTCGTCTACCGATGCTTAAAACTGTTTGAGGAGACTGGAGATGTAAAAGACCGCCACCGGTCGGGCCCTCCATGCTCTGTTCGAACACCGCATGCCATCAATCCGTTAAATCAAGAATTCACAGAAATCCGCTCCGAAAACAGAAAATCATGGCCCGTGAGATGAATATCACGCAAAAGTCCATGAGTCGAATCATTAAAAAAGACTTGGGACTTGAGGCTTTCAAACGATGTACCGGACATTTATTGACTGCAGCTTTAAAAAGAAATAGGATTGAAAAATTCAAACGGTCTTGTGGCACGCTGATAACTTGCACAGAAAAATGTTGTTCACCGATGAAAAAAATTTTACCGTTCAGGAAAAATTTAACAAGCAAAATGATAGAGTGTATGCGCGGTCATCTAAGGAAGCATCTGAACTTATCCCAAGGATGGAAAAGGGTCATCACCCAGCTTCAGTCATAGTTTGGCGGGGTGTCTCTTACGATGGGGTCACTTACCTGCATTTCTGCGAACAAGGAGTCAAAACATCGGCCAAATTTACCAAGAAACCGTTTTAAAGCCTCTTAACAATTCCCTGTTCCAAAACCAGCCATGGACTTTCCAGCAGGATTCTGCGCCGGCCCATAAGGCTAAAAAGTCCCAGGCCTGGCCTTGAAACAATTTGCCAGCTCTCATTTCCTCTGAAGAATGGCTCTCAGGCAGTCCAGATTTGAACCAATTGGAATACAAATTGTGGACTGTTTTAGAGGACAAGGTTTGTCACAGAAGATACCCCAGCATTGGATCTCTTAAGACTGCTTTGGTTCGAGCTGTGGCCAATTTTTCAATGGACGAGGTTCGTGCAGCTATTGACGATTGGCCAGTGCTACTTAAGGCGTGTGTAAAGGCAAAAGGCGGACATTTCGAATAACAAGATTCTTTTTGGATACAATATACATCAATAAATATATTAAAAAATATTTGGTCCAAAAACATTCAGTACTTTTTATTTTACAGCATAAAACGTGTGTAACAGTATTAATGTCCCTACTAAGTATACCCTACATTATGTATTACGGTCCAATATGAACATTTTGACAAGGGGGCGTGTCACCTATTTTCTACAAGGGTGTGTTTTTTTCCATACCATTATTACAAATACAAACTTCTATCATAACTTAATTAGTGCCCATGCCCCCTTGTCCAATTTAAACACGATATAATCCATAACATGCTAATTTTTGCTTTCATTCTGTTAAAAATTAATCATGAATTAGTCCAATACTCGTCGTTTGGTTATAAATGCGATTTTTCAAAAGTGCGTGGCACCGCCCACTTTTTCTCCAGGATGTTTTTCCAATAATGCCAATAACATATGTTTCAAATATCATTGCCGTATCTCTTAGTTCTTATGAGATAGTCTTTTAAAGTGCAGTGTTCTGTGAGCGGTACTACGCCCCTTGTCCAATTTGACCATAATAAAGTCTATAATAATTACCTAGTCTTTGTTTTCATACTGTTAAAATTTTATAACAATCGGTCCATTACTATGGATGTCCATTATTATGGATGTTTTCAAGGGGGCTTGGCACCGCTTACTTTTCCCTTAGGATGTGTTTCGATTCATGACTACGTCATATGCTCCACATAACAGCGCCATACCTGTATTAGTTCATGAGATATAGTATTTTACAGTACATGGTTCTGTGAATTTTGACTTCTTCACCGATCTGGCCCATTTTCAATGCCAACCGACCCGATCCAGCACATGCAAAATTTAAGACACTTATTCTATAGAGCGACCCTTGTAGATTGCTTTCCACAGATAGACGGACATGTCAAGAACAGAAATTTACTACGATTCAGAATATATTGACTTTATGGGATCTCCGATCAGTATTTAGAGGTGTTGCAAACGAAATGGCATATTAAATATACCCTCAATCTTATGGTGTAGGGTATAAATAGCGCTATAAACGAAGCCGATGGGGAACAGAATAGGAGCTAACAAGTGAATTATTCGACAGTTCGGCCGGGCAGAACTATCCACCATGGATTGCATTTCACCATTGTATTGGTGGGTCCACATTTTACGTTGTTGGTGGACCATTGGCCCCTATGCCCTTTCAGCCAAATCGTAAAATAAAAGTCGTATTTAAATTCGTGAGAAAAAGTTTTTGTTCTTGAGTACCCATATGTCCATTGTTGGAGGTAACCGATTTTTCAGTAGATCCAGACTCAAAATTGAAACACTTTTTAAAAGTTAGTACATATTTAATGTAACATAGAAATTTCACTGTTTTTGGGTTTTCGACGCCCTTAGATCAGGAGGTTAACCGCCATTATTTTATTCGCATTCAAGATGAAATTGTATTCTTTTCATACGAAGGCTGTCGACTTCGGTTAAAAACTAGATATAGATCCAACACATACGAGTATATATAACCGATTTTATGTCTTAAGCTCTAGAAGCCACATATTTCATCGATCTTGATGAGATTTAGCACTGTTATTTACAATCGATCAGTAATCAGGTCAGATGAAAATGGGTGATATCGATCCATGTATTGATATAGCCCCAGTACAGATATCCGAAAGATACATACAACCCCTCTAAAAAACCATATTAATTCCGATTTCGATAAAATTTAGTATATAAAACGATGGACAAACACACAATCTTGGGCCAATTTGGTTCATTAAAGCTTATTTTTTGATAAAGTCCTTATAAATTGTTTGAGGCCCAAAAATGACTTTGAAATAACTTTAAACAATTTTCACGAAGCCTTATTTGCAGTTCCACTAAAATTTAGTGATGAACCCTAAGCCTGAATCTAACCCACTTAAATATGGGTACCAAAAGCAATAACATTTTCTGACAAATTTAAATATGAACTCATTTTTAAATCTAGGTAAATTAAGAGCCCCTTCAAGGGCTTTTCTGCACAACCAGAACTGAAGGATAAAATAAAGTCGGCCATGCCACTCTTAACGACTAATCGCAGGAAGTGATTTTAATGAGATACTAGAATAAAGACAACTACTTGATTTCGGATTGGGGTTTTTGACCACCGGGTTTTTTCACACTAGACTATTTATGGCAACTTTAAAGCGCCCATGCCAACGACTGCCACGCTACTGAATCGCCTAGTATATTAGATCCCATTAATTTCTTTTCAGCAATACATTGAGCTTATTAAGGATAAAAAATAAGAAGTAAATAAAGGCAATATTGAAAAAAAATCTTGCCAAGAATAAAAAATGCACAATATACGAGTATATATTTCTAATGCACGGTGCATCAGTCCCATCAGATCTTTTACACAAAACCATGGAACCGCTGTAAACTTTGAAATCAAGAAAACAAATCTTGGGAGAAAAATTTAATTTCAATCCGCTTTGCAGGAAACCCTCGCATATACTTGTAAATCCTGATTCACACTAGGCAATTTTAATTGCCGCAATTCTCTGTTTTTTAGGAGAGACTGGTTATGAGAATGGAAAGGGAAAAACATTGCTCGTACTGGCAATTCCTACAGTGCTTTTTGTAGTGTGAAGTTGGCTGCAGTTTTTTATGACGTTTTGTTTTATTACCTTTCTTATGCAAAATAACAATTCTTATTAAAAAGTAAAACTTTGTGAAAAATCTGTAAAAATTAGAAAAAATCCGTGCTTGTACAACGCTAGGAGCAGAACCACAATGCAATTTTATTGGAAATGCAGAAGATTCTATAACATAAGAGAAGTTAAAGAGAAAATGGAGAAATTTTAGAACGCCTTTAATTAATTGAATGACAGAATGTCAAAGGAAATAATGAAAACAAAAATTTCCGAAATCGAATTGCTTTGTGTGAACACAAGAAGCAAGTTGAGAAAGGAATCATAAAAATAGCCGCTAGTAAAATTACCCAGTGTAATTCGGGACTAGTGCTAGCCACCTTCAATAGACTGTAGTACATTTGTTTAACTAAGCGGAGTCTTCTTAAACAAATGTATATCAGCTCATTCTCACAATATTTAATGTGTCTCGCAAAGATAGCCACATACCACTTCTCTCAAGCGCTGCTTGAATATTTTAAATTCTGGCAAATTAAAACGTTTTTATAGCTTCGAACGAGATTTCGGCATAAGCTGCAAAGCCATGACAGTTAACCACCCACTGAGCGAGATATTGAACTAAATATTTAATATGACCTTCACGAACTTTAATTTGTTTAACGTGTTTAATGCCACATTGAAATCATTGAAAGATTCGAAGTTTAAATTTTCTGCCTACACAGGAAAAAAAGCTATGAAACGAAATATATCAAATACGGTAGTGATTAATATCAAACATAGAATTAAAGTTCCCTAGTAATTAAATCAACAACGTGGGTCAATTTATTGAACAAATTGTTGGGAAAAATACAATTAAAAATTAGAAAAGAGGAGAATATGAATAAGAGGTATGTTCAATATCTTCTCTTTTAGAGCACCAGCACTAGCGTGTCCATCTGGGTTTTCGAAAACCGGCATTTCGGGTTTTTCAAAACACGTGTTTGGTTTTTTAAAAGTAATAACTCGACTTTATGGTTTTACCCTTTTGCCTAGAATTTGATTAAGTTGATACTTTCGTTTTTTTGATACTTTTTCCATATTGCACTATAGTAAATTTGACCAAGGCCGAATGCAAAATGTGGCTTGTGGAATGGCAGGACATCAAATCTGAAAAGACCTTTGCATGGGGGCTAAAGGTGCATGGTCCATTGGGCGATTTAATCCAAATTACCATGCAATTAGTGACTCGTCACGTTCTGCACAAAATTTAGTCAGAGTTGGATGTAACATGTGGCTTTTCATCTGCGGATTTTGAGCTGAAACCGGAAACGGCCTTAGTATGCTATCATACCATATTCCTTCGTTGACAAATTTTAATTAGGGTTCCCACAATGAAATCAGATAGTTGTACTGCATCGATTGGGATCTATTTCCTTGTATTTTACCAGCACCATCAGCACGACACCATAATACCCTGTATCACAGAATGGTGTAGGGTATAAAAACTTGGTAACTTTTCGGCCCAAAAAGTATTTTTTTATTCCTCTTTTTGTACCAATTCGCCAACCCCTTTTATTAAAGTGAAACATATAGAGACAAAACATCAGCTCAAAACCCCTGCGTCAGAAAAATCGGGTACACGGGTTTTAGTAATTTTTAAGAAATCGACTGTCGGGTTTAGACAATTACCATACCCTGGCTGGTGCACATAAAGTATAAAAAATGTGTCCCATCCTTACCTATGTGCCATCAAGTTGGAGAATACTCAAGGTCGTGTTCATTCTCAAGTCTGGGAAACGCAGTCACGAGAGCACATAAGCCTAAAATAAAGCCAAGAGCTTGTTGGTGTCACGAAGTCCGCCTCGCGCTACTTAAGACTTTTCTTTTAGTTTAAATTGGGTCTTATGGAACCACAAAAATTAGTTTAATTCAACTTTTGTGCCTGTACAGACAAAATGGAAGATTACCAGTATATTTGGCCATATGGCTACTCGAGAGCAAATTCCAAATATTGATTTGTTTTAAAGATATAGCTAAAATTATGATGGTTGGTATACATGGATCCAAAAAGAAACATTCCATACGATAAAAAGAAGTTGCCACTAGTAAATAAATATATTTTTATTTATAACAGTTGCACTACCAATAAAAAAATGGGTTTATCCTCAAGATTTGTCAGTTTGCGTGGCTTGTACTCATGGCATGGGTCCTAAAACAGGTAATTTTAGCAAAACAAGCATCTATAGGGACTTTTTGTCACTTCGGCCATTTCAATAGCTAATCCACGGTGGAGGGTATTCAGAATTCGGCCTGTCCAACGTTAACATTTTGCATTCTGTAAAACATGTCGAGCCGATCAATTGATTTTTTTCCTTTTGTATACGCAGTAACCGGTGTTAATCTTTTAATCGTTTTAACAAATAAAACAATTAATTGAATAACTTAATAACTGAATAACTATAGGCACTTGATGTTATTTCTGTAATTCAAAAGCGAATCCACGGTGGAGGTTATACGAGTACTTAGTAGGGACATAAATACTGTTACAACATTGAACACATCCATTTCAATAGTAGGTAGAACTGAACAAACTCCGTTAATGTCATATGGGTTTTGAAAGCTAACCTTAATAGCGTTAGCCTGTAACAGGATTAAAATTGTTTTAAATTTCATCTTGGAGTGGTCAGATAATGAGAACCGTATCGCTGTAATAGCGCTTTTCAAGTGTGAAATGAAAAAAAAACGATGAATATCACGCAAAAGACTTGGGACTTGGGGCTTTCAAACGACGTACCGGTCATTTATTGACTGCAGCTTTAAAAAATAGGATTGAAAAATGCAAACGTCTTTTAGTGAAGCACGCTGATAACTTGCACAGAAAAATTTTGTTCACCGATGAAAAAATTTTTGCCGTTCAGGAAAAATTTAACAAGCAAAATGATAGAGTGTATGCGCGGTAATCTAATAGGCTGTTTCCACTACGGTCGCGTCCACGTCCGCGTCCATGATTTATCGATAAATTTGTAATGGTGTTTCCATTGTGTTTTGCGTCCACGTTTGCGTTCAAACAGCTGTTTGTGTTTATTTGTTTATTTAGGGGTGCGAAAAATTTTAATATTTTTGTGGCCCAACTAGCGCCTGCTCCTTTCTGCAATAAACACAATCGATTTAACTCCAAAAAAATATTGGTATATAATTTATATTTAAAAAATTACGTGTATTTTTTCGTTAAATTGTCCAGTTTATTTTTTACTTCGGCGCCAGTCACTCCCAACTTCTCGCCCATCTCTTTGTGTATGTGGGTGTTTTTCCGAGCACCCCTCAGGCCATCAATGTTTTCCTCCCAGAGGTGCAACAGATGTAGTGTTGTTACTGCTGTCCATTCCGCCTTTTTAAATTCTAAAATAATTGGAAAAATTAATATTATTTAAACAAAAATATTAACTTACCTCCTGTTTTTTGCATTTGGATTTTTTTATTTATACTGATTGACAGCTGTTTTCATAGGGATGTGCAATTTGCGATTTTGCCATTGATAGGTATGGGTGGGTTTCGATTGCAAAAATAATCGATTTTTTAGTAAACGCGACTTATCGATAAACGCGTCCAATATGAACGCGACTTTTTCCCATACCTAACTGCCTATGTTTTTTGTATGGGCCTTAACGCGCGTTCATTGATTTTTGGATGCGGACGTGGACGCGACCGTAGTGGAAACAGCCTATAAGGAAGCATCTGAACTGATCCCAAGGGTGGAAAAGGGTCATCACCCAGCTTCAGTCATGGATTGGTGGGGTGTCTCTTAAGATGGGGTCACTGACCTGCATTTTTGCGAACAAGGAGTCAAAACATCGGCCAAAGTTTACCAAGAAACCGTTTTGAAAGCTGTTGTGAAGCCTCTTAACAATTCCCTGTTCCAAAACCAGCCATGGACATTCCAGCAGGATTCTGCGCCAGCCCATAAGGCTAAAACGTCCCAGGCCTGGCTTCGAAACAATTTGCCAGCGTTCATTTCCTCTGAAGAAAGGCCCTCGGCAGTCCAGATTTGAACTTATTGGATTTCATAATGTGGGCGGTTTTATAGGACTATTGGATCTCTAGCGACTGCTTTGATTCGAGCTGTGGTCAATTTTCCAATGGACGAGATTCGTGCAGCTACTGACGATTGGCCAGTGCGATTTAAGGCGTGTGTAAAGGCAAAGGGCGGACATTTCTATTAAGTAGATTCTTTTTGGATACAATATACATCAATAAATATATTAAAAAATATTTGGTCCAAAAATATTCAGTTTTTTTTATTTTACAGCATATAACGTGTGTAACAGTATTTATGTCCCTACTAAGTATAAATATCGGCCCGCTCTATAAGTTTACAACATTTTCCATCTTGTAAAACATGTCAAGCAGTTAATTAATTTTCATTATTTTTACTTTGTGTAAACGGCTAATCTACCTCTTAATGACGCATTGGACCGCAATAACTGGTGTCAATCTTGTTCTCATATGAACAAATAAAACATTAATTTAAATCACTTAAAGGGCATTTAGAATTCGGACCGTCTAAGTAAACAATATTTTCAATTTTGTGAAACATGTCGAGCCGATCAATAGATTTTTTTCCTTTGGTATACGGCTAAACTACCTCTATAAGTGACATATTGCACCGCAATAACTGGTGTTAATCTTGTACTCGTTTAAACAAATAAAACAATTAATTAAATTACTTAACTTGTTGGTGGCGAACATTTATAGCAAATCACACGTTGCAAATATGGCAATTAATTGGTTAACAAGGTTGTGCACTGTGAGTTTAGACATTCTGCTGTTAGTGCAAAAACTATTTACAAAAAAACACACATTCAACGGAAATGGCTAAAAGCAATAACAGGAAACGCAAATTCCAACAACAACAGTGTACAGTGTATGTATATTTAAAGCGCATTCATGCAGAGCACCAGCAACACACTAGTAAAGAGTCAAAGAGAAACAACAACAAATACGACTAGTCACAAAGAGGCCAATCTAATATGTGTACAAGAATCGCTGAGAGACCAACTCAATAAAATTAGCAGTGAAAGACGGCAGCATGTAGCCCAACATCTGGCAATGTTTCGCTACACTTGATGTTGCCAGTTGGAGCGCTGCTTGGCGACAATGTTGCCAAAGCTATAAAAATGTAATAAACTTGTTGGATGTTTGTCGTCCCTTGTTTGGCGGCGGGTGAGTAGTGAGTAAGAGTTATTTAATCTTTTTCAATTATCATGATGAGGTTTTATGACCCAACAACAACAGCAGCAACAATGACGACATAAACGAGCACAGCTTACCCTGTCGGAGAATCTACGAGTACAGTGTGTACTAGAGTATGAACGACTGAATTGTCCGCATAGGTCGACTGGGGCGGGGAAGGAGCTTCGGAGGGTAGCTTTACGGGATACTGTAATTGTAACCATTTGTTGTTGTTGGCTTAGTTGCAGCTGGTGGTGGCAGTTGGCAGCTGAGCTGCTGCTGTGCTTGTTTTTGTGCCGAACGATGATTGTCTTGTTTGGTGGGACATGCGTACTGCGGGTCGATTTTGAGAAACTGTCGGCGTTCGTTGTCTCCCCCCGTCGCTACTCGCCATGCTGTTGGTTGGGGATTGAGGAAGATATGGCAGTTGATAACATTATAATCTGAGAAATTGATTCAAATGGCAATTTGGTTGGAATTACTCAATGTCATCGTACTATTAACGATTGAAATTGTTTTGTTCTTTTCCAGCCACTTCGCTTTTCGGTTTGGTATGTTTAGTTTGTGTAGACCTTTGGGCTCGCATCCTATTTACGAAGATATAGAGCTTATTATTTTTGGAACTTGCCCTGTTGATCAATTGATTTCAAGTCCAAACTTGTTCTTCGAATGTTTAGTAGATTTTGGCCAACTACACATGTTCTTATTTGTCATGTTCATATGGTCAAATATTTAAAGCTTTAAAATTGGCATAATGTATTTATGTTCGTTTGTTAAACATGTGTTTTACTGCTGCCCAGAGACGAAAGGAATGAGACGAAAGGCCTGATATCATGCCTGGTTTTAAATGAAGGTAGGCCTTGTCTTCTTCAGCCTTTTAACTTCATCTCAATTGAATTTTTCTTGAGATTGCGAGGTACGGCCTCTCTATAGTCTTTCAAAAATATAGAGTTAAAAATGGCCTGTTCTCACAACAATATAGACTTAGGAAATAGGAAAACCAAAAAATAGTGCTCTGTAAGCGTTCGAAGGTCCTGGTCAGTGAGTAAAATAATTTTATCGTGCACAATTTACAGATTTGAGAAAAGTTTCCTCTTGTTTCCTAATGGCTTTAAGTGGGACTTAAGTACTTATGTGTTAATTTGTATAATAAGGCATGAATGTGCTTATGGGATTGAAACTGCAATAATCTTAAGTTCAGCGCTTATGGGATTGAAACTGCAAAAATCTCAGGTTGAAAAATCCTTGAAAGTTCTTGCTACTCGGGGACGGCTTTAAACTTAAGGTTTAAGTTGAAAGAAGATTACCGGTATGGTCCTTTATGATCTCAAAGAGAGCAGTTACAATCATTGCGGATTAATTTTCCGCTTTCAATCCAATAAAATAAAACCAGAAAGTCAATTTACACTTCAATACCTTGTTCAAAATTGGTTTGCTTTCAGAACATCTCAAGAAATAAATACTTATAAGGACATTATCAGGTCTTGCTATGCAAGTCATCGTGTGATTTCAATGATTGTCGCTTAGGTACTATTCGACGGCCAGCAACTCTTTGGTATGGTCCTTGGCCCATGCAATATAGAAATAATTTCCCCCTTGGCAAGCGGTAGACGGCTATCTAGCACCAATGCTGACATATGTGACAGCGCATAGAGAAAGGGAAAAAATCAATTTTCCCTTTTTTTGATGTGGACAACATCTGAGCATCGAATGAGACCGATCCCATGCCCCAAAGGTGTTCCCTCCCAGAGATATGCGCGTTTTATGAAAGTGAGGGTACACCAAAGATACACGTATTTAAATCTTTAAAATGGCTCTGAACAAAACTGCGCGTCACATATGTGTATTAGCAGACGGCTGCGAACCAACCAACCAAAATTAATCGGTACGCGATGCATGTCAACATGTATTTTAACCATCGCTCAGAGCAAGGTCAGTCGAACGTCGAGAGGCAATCATAAAAAGATTAGGCCAACCGAGCGCCAACAGGGATCCTAAGACTCAATAGTAGAATAAGGTTTTGAATCAACTTAAATATTCTTACCACTACATGGTACCGGAAGATGAACCGCTATTTAAAATTGTCGGGAGTTCTTTCCCGGATTTATATGTTAGGGTTTTTACTAATGGTCGAACATACTCGTATAATCTACCACTCTATCGTTGGCCTCGATTGTGTTCACGTGACTAGCAAATTAAGAAAATTAGAACAACTCCTAGAAAGTGCGTGACAAGCAGTGTGGCTGCAAGCATGCAAGTACTGACGTACCCTTTAGCCCATTTATAAATAAAAAAAAGAAAAACAGTTAAAGTCGCTCCAGGCCGACTATGAGATACCCTACACCACTCTGCTATTCCGATGATTAAGCACCTCTGCCTGAAGCATGAGCACGGTCGAAATCAATACTTTAGAGTTATTAAGTTTTTGCTCATAACGAACTACACAAAATGGGGCTGCTATAGAGGAAGGACCTTAAATCTGGAGGTACCTTTGTGTGTGGGCTATTCGAAAACATGAAGCGATATGGTCCAATGTATTGGATGTGGGAGTTGGTCGTTCGTAACGTTCCCTGCGAAATTTGGTAGAAACCGGATTCTACAGCTGCTGATTCTTAAATCGAAAAGGAACTTTGCATGGAGGCTATAGGAAAATATAGACCAATGTGGTACAGGTTCGCTACGGGTATAAAAACAAACATTTGTCGATTTAGTCGAATAGATCGAAGCCTAGGGTTCCTACTTCTTCTTTTCTTCTTTCTTGGCGGGAGCAGCTTGGCCGGAGCCAATTCTGGTGATCAAGATAAAGTTAATGGCCGCTCATAACCAACCCCGCATAATTTGGGCGTGATCGCGTTTAATTTATGGCCTCTAGTGCTGTACGAACTCAAATCGGGAGTTATCTTTTTGTAAGACCTATTCGAAAACAAGAACCGATAGGGCCAAGTTTCACCGGATATGGGTGTTGGTCATTCGTAATGATCTCTGTGATATTTCGTCGCTTACGCTTTCGTCGATGTAATATGTGGGTGTTACTTATTTAGGTTCTGAAATCGGGAAAAACATGCGTATGAGTTTAATATATGGATTGATGTGGATCAATTTCTGTAAGATTCGTCTTTGACCCAAACTTCGTCAAAATCGGTTCAGAATTACGTCCTGTACTTTGATTACAACGATAGATGGACAGAAGGACGGACGGAGGGACATCTCTTAATGGAATCAGGTATTGATTCATTACGTGAGCGTGATGGTCCAAATTTGTAGGACCTAAAAACGAAACGGACCTTTTTGTAGGGGCTATTTGAAAACATCGAGCAATATGGTCCAATACGCTCCATGCGAAATTTGGTAGAAAACGGATGTAGCGGAAATGTAGCTTCTACTCGTAAAGCTGCAGATTCTGAATCTAAAATTACTTTTGTATGGGGGCTATACGAAAATATTTAACTTTGTGGTCCCGTTTTTCCACAGTTAATGGTCGCTCGTTATGTACCATGCAAAATTTGCGAGCTGCAGGACCTCCAATCGGAAGGGACATTTGTGTGGAAGCTATCCGAAACCATGGACCGATATGGTCCAATTTCAGAAGAGATATGTGTTAGTTACTCGTAATGACTGTACAAAATTTGGTCGGAATCGGGTGTAACATATGGCTATTAGAGCTGAAGGATCTGAAAGTGGGAAGGACTTTTGCATGGGGGCTATATGAAAATATATCATTGTGCACCATGACAATGCGAGCTCTTCACATCGGCTCAAACCAGCGCCGTTTTGAGCGGCCAAAACGTTGAATTGATGGGTCATCCGCCGTACGGCCCTGGCTTGGCACCCAGTGACTTCTTTTTATTCCCGCACTTTAAGAAAAAAATGCCTGGTCAACGATGCTGTTGAAGCGTTCCAGAACCATGTTTTGGCGATGTCTCAATCGAAGTGAAAGAAGTGCTTCGACAATTGGTTTGAGCTCATGCAGAAGTGTATAAATCATGCTGGAGAATACTTTGAAAATAATAAAACCATTTTTGATGATAAATTCGCATTTTCGTTATGAAGCCAGAAATATATATAGCAGCCCTAGTATGTTGTGGCCAACTTAGTCCACAGTCTTTAACCCAATTACAAAGCTATACGGAGATGTTAAAAAACTAGTGTTCGAAGTTAGACCATTAAATACGGATCTATGGAATTCTGTCTGAAATGCATGGCAGGAAATCCCATTAAGTCGATGTCTCAGCCTTATTCACTTTATGCCCCGCCAATAAAAAATAAGGGATATTCTACTAAGTAATAACTTATTAGCCTATTCAATTTAAAATTACTATAACAGCTGTTATCTTTGTTTGGCGTTTTTTGCATTTTACGTTCTGCATTTCCAACATTTGCTTTGCACGCTGAAGTACAACATTTTCACACTGACAGTTCATTTAAAACGTTTGAGGGTGCGTCAACATAAAGATACGAAATTAGAATGTCCCAATTGAAGCCCCTTTATTGCTATTATCAGTACAGCAGTATCTGATTTTTTGAAATCGTACTATTTGTCAGTGCTTGCACCACTCTATAAGATTCTGGGCAAACGGTTTGTATTTGTCTGTCTGGGTACCCGCATTGAAACTGCCACGATCGATGTGCTTACTGTGCCCCGTAGATAAAAAAACGCGGAGCAATCGTAATTGGATCGAAGTTCAGATTGTAAAAAAAAACTGATAGCGAAGAAAAGAGTAGGCATGTGTGCGCATGTGCACAAGACGCAATGACTACCTTTGCAATTTTTTTTTCTATTGTCTTTATTTGCAATCTATTTACAATACAATATAAGGCAAATTTCATAAAATCTTGAAAATAACAGATTTGTAAGTCTCCAACGAGCACAACAAGTATATCATTTATTAAATTTTGAATACATTTTACTAAAGAAAAGGAAGATTTAGAATATGAGGTCGTTTAATTCGCCCCACCTCATTGGTATCATTAAGTAGTCTTACGGCTAAAACATTAGGATGATGACTTAATCTATTCAAGTAGTTTAATCTAATTCGATAGAACTCACATTTATTATAAGGGACACTAAGATCACTATTTATCTTTTTTTAATTATTCATATACCATATACCATATTCCTTTTGTGATTAATCTGATGTATTTAGATTGGTATCTCTGAAGGATTTCTACATTCGTATTCCGTATGTCCAGACTGGTTTCAATATTGATTTATAAAGGACAACATTGTTCTCTAAAGCAAGTTCAGATTTTGGACCTAAGAGCCAATACATTTTTTGAGTCAACTGCTTCCATTTTGATTCAATGTGATATTTCCATGTCAGTCCTTGGCGACTGCAAAACTAACTGGCCTGGCACATTTTCTGTTTAACTAGCAACTTTTTTGTTTTTTTTTTTTGTTTTTTAAAAGCAATCTTTTATAAGCCATCTGTCAAAATTTCCGAAATTTTTAATGATTATTTTCTTTGTTACAGGTGATTGAAAATTGGGTGGCAAGTCATCTCTTATTCGTTTTTCGAATTTCTCCGAAGATTTGAGGAAAACAAATTGTGCTGTACCACTCAGCATTGACCTTCCTACATTGCTCAAGTGGAACAGTCACCACATGACCAGTTTTGCCGAAGAATCAAGCGACCATTTGCTCCGAAGTGCTTCTTCCACGAACAACTTTCGTTGGATTTGGGTCGTCTTTGAAAGCCCACACGGTCGATTGCTGTTTTGTTTCGGGCTCATACGCAGAGATGCATGATTCGCCACCTGTGACGATCTTATAAACGTCTTTTGAAGCACATCGATCGTATTTTTTCAAAATTTCTTTGCACCAAGCCTATTTTTGAGCGATTGTCAAATTGTGCGGGATCCAACGAGTAATATCGAATGTATACTGGTGGAAGAAATGCCTCAGGATGCCTCTATCTCACGGTATGTCATAGACGATCTTGCATTATCAGTTTACGCACGGCGTCAATGTTCTCTGGCACAACTGCCGTTTTTGAACCTTCACGACCTTCGTCTTTGAGCGAGCGTCGGCCACGATTGAATTCAATCAACCAGTTTTTTCACAATGATGTAGGTTGTTGCTTCAAAGATTTAATTATAATGATAATCCACGTCGAATGTTGTGAAATATGATCGCACGAAAATTCAACTCAATTTTTTTTTTGCCAAATTAATTTTTTCAAGCCACCACAAATAATGGTCGAACGTCAAAACGTTCTCAGTACGTTTATGCTAAAAAATAGAAATGTCTAATGGCGCCAGGCAACACTTAGTGTTCCCAAGGCCAGAAATATAGATAGCAACCCTCGTATCCACACAAATGACAGCAGTTGTTTATTTAAAACCACAGTGTGATGTTCATTATTGTCTGATTAGTTGCAGCACATTGCACATTGGACGAATTCGAAAATGACATAAATAAAATCTCATACGAGGGCGACCGCAAAACTAACTGGCCTGGCACATTTTATGTTACTAACAACTTTTTTTTTTGTTTTTTAAAAGCAATCTTTTACAAGCCATCTGTCAAAATTTGATTTGGTGATTGAAGTAAACAAGTTTTATAATTTTTGAAAAATGGAATATACAGAGTTTCGTGCGGTAATTAAACACTTTTATATGAAAGGTTATACGCCACAATTAATCAAAAATGAATTAGATTCTGTTCATGGTGATAATGCACCATCATACTCCGCCATTAAATCCTGGGTTCAACAATTTAAAATGGGTCGTTCAAGTACGGAAGATGAACAACGCTCTGCAAGACCGAAAACTGCTACTACTATTGAAAACATTAGAAAAATATTTAATGAAGTGATAAAGATAGACGAATAAAGCACAGAGAACTTGCTGATATTGTTAAAATACACGAAAAAGAAGTTTGGAGTATTTTACATGATGGACTCCACATGAAAAAGCTATCCGCGAAAAAGGTGCCGCGTTTGTTGACTTTGCTTCAAAAAATCGTCCGTTGGACCAATCCCGAGGAGCTTTTATCAGCGTAATCCAATCCAGCGTAAAGCTATCCGCAAAAGCTATGCCGCGTTTTGTTGACTTTGCCCCCAAAAATCGTCCAATTCCGAGGAGCTTTTAGCGATTTATCAGCGTAATCCAATAGAGTTCTTGCGCCGATTCATAACTGTTGATCCAGAACGCAAAGATCAGCCAAAACAATGGATAGAAGCTGGTAAAAGTGGTCCCAAGAAGGCGAAAACTGTTAAGTCAGCAGGAAAAGTAATGGCCACAGTATTTTGGGATGCAAGGGGTATAATATTTATTGATTATCTTGAGAAAGGAAAAGCTATAAATAGTGAATATTATTGTGCATTATTGGATCGGTTGAGTGAAGAAATCAAAATGAAACGATCGCATTTAGAAAAAAAAGATCTTTTTCATCAAGATAATGCTCCTTCACACACTGCAATTTTAACTCAACAAAAACTGGCCGAATTACGATTTGAAATTGCTCCGCATCCACCATATAGTCCAAATTTAGCTCCTTCTTAATATTTCTTGTTTCCAAATTTAAAAAAATTTCTTGGTGGCAAAAAATTTTCGTCCAATAGCGAGGTTATTGCTGAAACTGAGGCATATTTTGATGGTCTTGAAAGATCTTATTTTTCGGATGGAATTAAAAAACTTGAAAAACGTTTGATGAAGTGTATTGAGTTGGAAGGAGATTATGTTGAAAAATAAATAATAATAATTCCAAAAAAACGGTTCTTTTTATGTTAGGCCAGTTACTATAGCGGTCGCCCTCGTATTCGTAGCTATTGTTACTTCGCTAGTTACAGGCATATCAGAAGTGAATATCGTAAACAGAGCTGAGCCCAGAACACTGCCTTGAGGGTGGCGGGAAAGTCTCAAAAGACAGCAAGGGATAAGCTGCTCGAGTAATGGAAGACCCAACGAAAAACATCAAGACCATAACCTAAGTCAAAAAATTTCTTATGGTTAAAAAGGCCCTCAAGATCGTGTATTTTTGTTTACAGTCGATTCGAACAAATCCGCCGCTGGATGTATAAATACAAGAATGTAAGTATAAAATTGTGTGTGTCCTGATCCATTATCAGTAGGTGTCAGTTTTTGTATTTCGAAGACGAAAAAACCCAGCGATTTTATTTGTCCATGTTTTTTATTGCCGCATGTTATTAATCATAAAATTATTTTATTAATTATTCATATTTATTTTCATGTTTTGGTCCATTTGAATGGAATTTCAATGTTCATAGAGGAAATTCACTCGTTCACTCGTTTGTTTCGTTGTAGCTCTTGTCATTTAAGTGTTTGTGCTAGCAAATTTTCAAACATAAAAACAATCAAAAGATGAAAAAAAAACAAAATATTCGACCGTAAAAATTGCTTGTTTTCGCTCTGGTTTTATGACATTTTATTTTGGGTAGAAAATATTCGAATTTAATATTTAAACGCATATATTAAAAAGTCATAAAAACATGGTCTCTATTTTGAAATATGGCATAACCATAAATTTTAAATTTTTTAAAAGCGAAATCAATAAAGTCAACATTTGGCGCTTTGACTTTTTGCGTTCGATTGGGCACAACAACATCACAAAACAAAGAAAAGAAAACGAGAAAAGTTTTATTTGTGTGGCATTTTGTAGTGCCATTCAACCAGCCAGCGAGCCAATTAAGTTAATTGTCTATCCCAAGTTGACGATTAAATTGTTTTCCGTACCGTACATTAAGTACTACAATTATAATAAATCACATTCGTTTTCGATTTGTGTTGTCTGCGAGTGTGTAAGTATGGACTTAAATGGTAAACGTAGACATGATGACGTTATTTATCATAATTGAAGGCGGGGAAAGTGCATCCCTCTTAGAGTCTCTAGGGGGCGGTTGTAATTCATCTGTTGCTAATACAAAGGTTTATTAAGATTTTAGATTATTGTTATGTACACCCAAAGAACGGATTCATTGTCACAACCGAATTTTTTTGCCTACCGAATGTTTGTGGTTGCGTATAGTTCTGGTATTCTATCAGCACAATCGAATATTAGTTCGTGCGCCTGAATTTTAGGTACATGCGAGCTCAGATATTAAATAAATCCCCCTTAACTAGCTTTGACTTTACTTAAATGCCAATAAGCCAAAGTCAACAAATGTTGTAGTCAAGTCAAGAAAAATATTAATTTGGCCAATTTCAGCATTTGGTGTACTACATTTAAAGGACAATATTTATTTGCAATTCCGGCATATATATTTTTTATTCCGTTCCAATAGGTAGTTAATACGAAAATCCATTAATGTCTTTCCCTATATAATTCCTATTTTTGTTTCTATTATACGAGGGCGGTTCGGAAACTTCTTAGCCTAGCACAAAAAGAGCGGTATAAACAGAAAAAAGTTAAGTGTTTTGGAAACTCTGCTATGAACACATTTTAATTTTGTTTCGATCTGGCAACTCCTTCATATTGAAACAGGTGTTCACAAAAGACGCATCCGCGATTTTTTTACAATGGAAAAATTAGAAATGCGTGGTGTCATTAAATATTTACATAAAAAAGGTTTATCGGGACAATAAATTCATAATGATATGGTGAATGTGTTAGGTGAAAGTGCTCCTTCATATGCAACAGCAAAAAATTGGGTTGCTAAATTTAAACGTGGTCGTACAAGCATTGAAGATGAACCACGTAGTGGACGTCCAAAAACAGCAGCAACAACAGAAATTGTAGCCAAAGTGCATGATATGGTATTAAATGATCGACGAATAAAAGTGCGTGAAATAGCTAATATCATGGGCATCTCAAATGATCGAGTCCATTTAATTTTGCATGAAGAACTACAGATGAAAAAGCTTTCTGCAAGATGGGTGCCGCACTTGTTAACAGTCGACCAAAAACGCATAAGAATGAACATTTCTCAAGCTTGTTTGGATCGTTTTCAGCGAAATAAAATGGATTTTAAGCGTCGTTTCATAACTGTTGATGAGACATGGATCCACCACTATACTCCAGAGACAAAAGAACAATCCAAACAATGGACCGAAGCTGGAGGAAGTGCCCCAAAGAAGCAAAAACAATTCAATCGGCTGGTAAGGTTATGGCAACGGGACTTCAAAGGTATTTTATTGATTGACTATCTGCAAAAGGGTAAAACAATAAATTCAGAGTACTATTGCAACCTTTTAGATCAATTAAATGTGCAAATTCGACAAAAACGTCCTGGCTTACAACACAAAAAAATAATTTTTCATCAAGACAACGCACCAGCGCACAAGAGTGTTTTAACAATGGCTAAAATTAACGAATTAAAGTACGATTTGCTTCACCACCCACCTTATTCTCCTGATTTAGCTCCCAGTGACTTTTACCCGTTCCCAAATCAAAAAAAAAATCCTTGCTGGCAAGCGTTTTACCTCAAATGAAGATGCAATTACAGTTGTAAACCACTATTTTGAAGACCTTGAGGAAAACTATTTTAATCAAGGGATATAATTGCTATATAAGCGTTGGACTAAGTGTATTGAAGTTTCAGGAGATTATATTGAAAAATAAAAATATTTTTGAAAAACTAACTATTCTCTTTCATTGATAGGCTAAAAACTTTCCGAACCGCCCTCGTATTTCCGGCGTGTAACGTTTGGGGTCAGCAATACTATTTGGTCATAAGAATAAGACAATTTGATGGGATTATTTTCATTGACGATCTTTTGGGTCAGACCGTGAATCCAATCTACTCTTTCGCAGATGATAGTAACCTCTGTCATTCATATTCATTCGACCGTAGGCCGAGTCTTCAAGATATTGAAGACAAAAGGCGAATTATGGATGAGACACTTGGCCGCGATCTTCTGGCCATTTCCGAATGGGGTCGAGTGAATAGAGTAGATTTTAATGCATGTAAGACACAGTGCTGCTTATTGTCTCACAAGCGATTCGCTGACCCAACAATATCTTCAATTTCTATCGATGGTACGGATATTGAACAATCAGCAGCTCTCGATGTTCTGGGCATGAAAATACAATGTGACGCTCGTTGGGCGAGACATGTATTCAAAGTGTCGAAAGAAGCACTTAAGTACATAGGCTTTTTAAAGCGGTGCAAGAAATATTTCACTCCCTCTTATCTTTTCAATATCTATAAAACTTACATCAGGCCAAAGATGGCATACAACTCCCATATATGAGCAGGTGCTCCAAAATCATCCTTGGAGCAACTTGACCGTGTTCAAAGGAGAGCGATGGTGCTGATAGGTGTTAGTAGGGTATCCAACTTTATTGTTTTCCTTGAGCATTGTCGGAATGTGGGTTGCGTGACGCTGTTCTATCGTTACTTTCATGGTGTGGGTTCATTAAACATCCGTCGCCTTATTCCTGACGTGAGGATGATCGGCAGGGATACGCGACTTTCTAGGAATTCACACCCGTTTGTTATCGATTGGCCAGTTGACCGCACTATACACTACAGATCAAATTCGTTTTTCGCTCGTACAGTCCGTATGTGGAATCGACTTCCGGCAAATGTATTTCCCACTAATTGCGACAGCCAGAAGTTCAAGGCAAGCGTCAATAATCATTACTCCCACATTCCCCCCTCCGATCCTTTACTTTCCACTCGCCAACGCAATGCACCGCATGTATGGGGGGCATCCCCTGACTGTTGGTTATTTAAATAAAAAGGAACAATTGCTATCTGTTGCCATTACAGTCGGTTCTGTCCACCGAGTATTCACACTTCAGTTTTTCATAAAATTTTACTTTTTCTGTGTAAAAATAAGTCCATTTCATAGAGGGTTAGTTTTTCGGAACGGTTCAAGGACTTAAAATTAGTCCAATCGCAAAATAACTATGATATTTGAATCTGTGACGAAATTTGTATGGCCTTATGTCAATAGTTTAAGGAGGCTTATAGGGCCTATACTATAGGACGGTCTAAGTTCGGTTTTTGGGCTTCATTTGTCCCAGGTGCCAATGACCACACCCATTTATGGGAAGGTTAAACAATTTATGCCAATGAGATCGTATAAAGGTTAATTTATCAAATTACATAGCAAAAATGTTATAATATTTAAAATTTGTTTAAATCTTATCGGGGATTTATATTCAATATATATCTGGTAAGTTGAAAGACAATAGCTCTTTTCGTTTGTACTGCATCGTGCTTCAACTCACGGACAAGGGTAGATCGTCGTAGAATTTAATGACGATCAATAATATACTTTATATGCTCGCAGATAATTAGGTGTAACAAAAGAATTAAAAAAGTATAAATACTCCCTTATAATGGAGGAGAGTATAACAAGTTGATGATTCGTTAGGTCGACCAGGAATTACCAGGTCCAGTATTACGAGGATTGCAATATATATTTCTAGCGAAGGCGACACTGAGTGTGGCCTGGTGCCATCTAACATTTCCATTTAAAAGTTTGACAATTTTTAGCATAAACGTACTCAGAATGTTTTGACGTACGACCATCATTTGCGTTGTTTACAGTGACTTGAAAAAAACAATTTGGCAAAAAATTCAATTAATTCGTGAACATTTTCGTGCGATGATTTTTCACAACTTTTGCCGTGGATTATCACGACAAGAGTTCATCTATGAACTTAAACCTTTGTATGACTATGAAGCACCATCCTATAGCACTGTGAAAACTGCTTTAATAATTCAATCGTGGCAGACGCTCGCTCAAAGACGAAGGTCGTCCAAAAACGGCCGTTGTGCCAGATGTCGTGCGTGAACTGATAAAGCAAGATCATCATGTGACATACCGTGAAATAAAGGCTTCCTTGGACATTTCTTTCACCAGCATACACTCGATATTGCATGAAAACTTGGCCGTAAAAAAAGTTTGTTCTCGTTGGATCCTCCACAATTTGACAATCGCTCAATAAAAGGCTCTTGTCAATTGGTGCAAAGAAATTTTGAAAAAAATAGGACCACGGTCCTTCAAAAGACGTTTATAAGATCGTCACAGGTGACGAATCATAGATCTATGCGTATGAGCTCGAAACAAAACAGCAATCGACTTTGTAGGTCTTCGAAGACGAGCCAAATCCAACAAAAAGTTGTTCGCGGATGAAATAAATCGAAGCAAATAAGTGATTTTTTTCGGTATTAGCGGCGATGTTGCCATAGTCCCTTTAGTGGAACGTAGGATGGTCAATTTTGAGTGGTATACAAATATCTGTTTGCTAACAGTGTTCGAAGGAATGAGAAAAGATAATAACAGAAGACGGATCATTTTGCACCAAGACAATGCGAGCTCTCACACATCAATTGGTGGGTCATACACCGTACAGCCCTGATTTGGCACCCAATGACTTCTTGTTATTCCCTAGCAATAAGAAAAAATGCGTGGACAACATTTTTCATCGCCCGAAGCAGCTGTTGAAGCATTCACAAATCATGTTTTGGAGGTGTCTCAATCGGAGTGGAAAAGTGCTTCGAAAATTGGTTTTGGCGCATGCAAAAGCGAATTGATTTTAAAGGAGAATATTTTGAAAAGCAATAAACCATTTCCAATGATAAATTATTGTGTATTTATTGCCGGGCCCGAAATATAAATAGCAACCCTCGTATGCTTAAATTTCACATGCTACGTTTTTTTAAACTCTTTTGATACTGTTTAAATTGGTCCATAGTCCAAATTCAGTCAGCCCAATTTGGGATCTTGCCACTCCACAAGCCACATCTTACTTCCAATCTTGCTGCCTGAATGGGCACAAATATACCCTTCATATTAAGTCCGGCCTTGCTCAAGCTCCCGACAGAGGCTCGCAATATTATCAATTGCAGAGTGTTGTAGGATATCTCATAGTCACCCCAGCCAAAATGGAGTTTATGTAATTTTTTGTAAATTTTTAAAATACATGTAAACATAGATTTGGACTCCTATCTACTTGGTTCAGAGCATAAATTTTTATTTTTAAGGTCGAGATGGGAAATCCGCCGCTGAAAAATGTGAGATGCACTTACACGCATAAGAACCTTTGATTACTTATGCGATAGTCATGGACCCTTACCATTACACCAAGTCGGCCCGTTAGCACCCACCGGGATTTTGATTAATTCCAAAGTTCCATCCTCCGGAAATTCAGCCTTGCTTGACATCCACCCGTGTTGATTACTCTGCTTCAATATTATGTTCGTCAATTGCAATATACTAAGGTCAATCTAAGAGGATTAGGGGATACCATATTTGACAGAATTTAGGGTCTTTATGTTGTTAAGAGCTTATTCCACTTCTAGGTAGGCGGCTAAGGTGAATTCTTTACTAATAAAGGGATGTTTCTACTGTGCAACGTTTCAAGTAGACTTTCTATGTATAAACTAAGTGTCCCTTTTATAGGGTGATCCATCTAAAGGTATTTTTTCAGAAAAAAAAATATACAAATGGAAAATTTATTGGTAATTTGAAAGGACATTTAATGGCATTTATTTTTGAAACAAAATACCTTCAAATGTTTGCAACTGTAATATGGAAATGAGCGTTCGGTGAGAAACGGGAAGAATTTTGTTCAGTGATGAGGCCCATTTCTGGCGCAACGGCAAAGTCAATAAACAAAATTGCCGCATTTGGGCTGAAAAGCAACAAGAAGAGGTTCAAGAGGTGCCATTATACCCAGGGAAAATCACTGTTTGGTGCGGTATATAAGCTGGTGGAATCATCGGTGCATTTTTTTTCAAAAAAGATGATGGCCGGAACGTAACCGTGAGTGATATCGATCTTTATGCTAACTGAAATTGAAGCCCGTAATCTTGACGACACTTGGTTTCAACAGGACGATGGCACTTGCCATACAGCTGCTCAAACAATGGATCCATTGAGAGGTCATTTCGAAAAGCAGCTAATTTCACGTTTTGGACAGGTGAGCTGGTCGCCTAGATCGACTGATATCCCACCTTTAGATATTCTTCTTTGGGGTAACGTAAAGTCCAAAGTCTATGCTGACAAACCAGCTACGATTCAGGTTTTGGAGGCCAACATTACGCGTGTCATTAATGCCATACCGGTCGAAATGCTCGAACGAGTCATCCAAAATTGGACCCTCAGAATGGAAACCCTGAGGCTTAGTTGAGGCCAACATTTGAAGGAAATTATATTCAAGAAATAAATGGCATAAAATTTCCTTCGAATTAATAAAAAAGATTCCACACTTGATTTGAATTTTAGTATTAGTAGTAATGTCTCTTTAAATTTTGAAGATATCGCCTTAGCGATCACATACTCGTTTAATAAGCGAGTAACAATAGAAGACGCCTATTGCCATATTTCCAACCGGAGTATCATTCCTGTCATTGAGGCATACTAAGGTTAATGCAAGAGGATTAGGGGAAACCATATCTGACAGGATTTAACGTTTTTATGTTGTTAAGAGCTTCTTCCACAACAAGGAAGGCAGCTAAGGTGAATTCTTTAACAGTGAATGTTTCTTCCTTGAGCCTACCTCTCATAAAGGGATTTCTTCCACTGTGCTACGTTTCAAGTAAGCTTTCTATGCCCTGCTTAAGTTGTCTAAACTTAGTTGCCCTTATAAAAGAGTTTGGCTAGCCTTAAAGTGTTAAACACGGCGTTAGATTAAGAGGACCCTAAGAAGGTCAACAGTTTTCTTCACCCATCTGGAGATCCATTATTTTTCGACTGCACTCGGTGAAAAGTCAATCGGATTTAATTTAGTATTTTTCGTAGGTTTTCCTTAGTCTTTAATTGCCTAAAGACACGATCCTGAAGAAAAGCCCTTAAGCCACCTCATTGATTCCCCTTGGCGATTTTTAAAATGTTAAAGCCCTTAAGCCATCTCATCGATTCCCCTTGGCACTATTGTTCAGTACCACGGAACCAATCATGCCTACTGTTTTTTGTCAAAACAAAAGTCCAGGGATTTGTCCTAAATTCCGATTTTTTTTTAATTCTCTAATCTAGAAAAATCTACCAACCATTAAAAATAAACAAATCATTAGTATGTGTTGGATTGCAAGCCACTTTGCTTATTTTAGTAACACTGAGATTTATTAACTTGTGTGCACACTTCAGTATTTGCCCACAACATTTACTAGCCGAAACTAATAAACTGTATAAATCCTCCTACGCCTCTGTCAATGAATACGTATTACAATTCTCCAATAATATTTCATAAATCCGAATATAAAAAAATTCCAGCTAAAAATTCTTGAACAGCGACAGCTATGACGACAACGGCAAATCGAAATCAATAAATATATAAAGACATTTATCTAAAAGACAAACAAAAGAAAACGAAAAAAACACATTTCCCCCAAGCCACCCCAAAGAAATGAGCGCAAAATACTCGTAGATGGAAACAACACCCCAAAATATCAGACTAATAAAACCATTAAGTAAAGTAAACAAAAGTCAAAGCATTCCAACGACATTCAGGCACATTCGGCCCCCAGGGCACAACGGCTACCTCGAGTGGGGAGGACTGACTAAAGCTATGTATGTATGTGTGTATGTGTATGTACGCATGTGAGCTTCAAGTAAGTGTACAAAGGAATCGATTCTTCTTCGTCTTAGGAGTACATGACTACTCCGTTCTTGTCGTCATTGTCATAATCATTATTCGCATCCACATCGACATAATTTTCGTCGTCATCATGATCATCGCCAATGTCGTTATGCTCATAAAAATAAACTTAAATGCTTTTAACAGTCACACACAGACGCGTGTGCCCTACACAATCATTCCATTCGAACGAAACATTCAATGTTGGTTGTTAGATGTAACGAGCTCGCATACAGTCACATATATTTTTATGGCTTATACATGAGTGGTAATACGCTAAAACAACTTATGTCATTTTGAGATATTGATTTTCAATACTTTCAAGTACAATAGCTTTTTAATTATAAGGTTAATACCGATAAAAAAAAAACAAATACTCTTTGTAAACAAAGTGTCAACTCAAACATTTGCGAGGCCGCACAGTATTAATTTTATTGGATACGGCTGCTATATATATTTCTGGCCTAATAATGAAAATGCGAAAATTTATCATCAAAAATGGTTTTATTGTTTTTCAAAGTATTCTCCAGCACGATTTATATCCTTTTGCATGCGCTCAGACCAATTGTCGAAGCACTTTTTCACTTCGATTGAGACACCTCCAAAACATGGTTTTGAACGCTTCAACAGCATCTTCTGGTGATGAAAATCGTCGACTACGCATTTTTGTCTTGGTGTGCGGGAATAAAAATAAGTCATTGGGTGCCAAGTCGGGGCTGTACGGCCAATGACCCATCAGTTCGACGTTTTGGCCGGGCAAAACGGCGCTGGTTTAAGCCGATGTGTGTCCTGGGGCACAATGATTCGTCTTCTTTTGTTCGTTTTTCGAATTTCTCCGAACACTTCAGGCAAACAAATTGTGGTGTACCACTCAGAATTGACCTCCTACGTTGCTCAAGCGAAACAGACGATACATGACCAGTTTTGCCGTATTAATTTGCTTCGAAGTGCTTCTTCCACGAACAACTTTCGTTGGATTTGGCTCGTCATCGAAAACCCACACGGTCGATTGCTCTTTTGCTTCGGGCTCATACGAATAGATCCATGATTCGTCACCTGTGATGATCTTATAAACGTCGTTTGAAGCACCGCGATCGTATTTTTTCAAAATTACTTTGCACTAATCGACACGAGTCTTTTATTGAGCGATTGTCAAATTGTGCGGGATCCAACGAGAACAAACCTTGTTTTGCGGCCAGATGTTCATGCAATATCGAATGTATGCTGGTGAAAGAAATGCCCAAGGATGTCTCTATCTCACGGTATGTCACATGACGATCTTGCATTAAAAGTTCACACACGGCATCAAGGTTCTCTGGCACAACCTCCGTTTTTGGACGACCGATGCACTCTTGTCGTGATAATCCACGTCGAAAGTTGTGAAAAATGATCGCACGAAAATGTTCACGAGTTAATTCCATTTTTTTGCCAAATTTATTTTTTTAAGTCAGTGTAAACAACACAAAAGATGGTCGTACGTCAAAACGATTTATGTAAGTTTGTACTAAAAATGGCAAACTTTCCAATGGAAATGTCAGATGGCTTCAGGCAACACTTAGTGTTGCCTAAGCCAGAAATATATATAGCAACCCTCGTAAAATTCCAATTTTTTGTCATATCCGATTTTTAAAATGTTAATGCTATTTAATAGCAAACATATTAAAACTAAGTCAGCCAAATAATTAGATCGAATTATTTGTAATTGTGGGCGTGGTGTGCTGTTGAAACAAATATTTTTTTTATTGAAAAAAATAACTTAATTTTTGTAAATTTGTAAAAAAGTAAAGTGAAATGGCATTTCGACCGGTATGGCGTTAATGACACGCGTAATTTTGGCTTCCAAAACCTGAATCGTAGCTGGTTTGTCAGCATAGACTTCGGACTATACGAGGGCGGTTCGGAAAGTTCTTAGCCTATCAATGAAAGAGAATAGTTAGTTTTTCAAAAATATTATTATTTTTCAATATAATCTCCTAAAACTTCAATACACTTAGTCCAACGCTTATCTAGCAATTCTATCCCTTGATTAAAATAGTTTTCCTCAAGGTCTTCAAAATAGTGGTTTACAACTGTAATTGCATCTTCATTTGAGGTAAAACGCTTGCCAGCAAGGATTTTTTTTAGATTTGGGAACAGGTAAAAGTCATTGGGAGCTAAATCAGGAGAATAAGGTGGGTGGTCAAGCAACTCGTACTTTAATTCGTTGATTTTAGCCATTGTTAAAACACTCTTGTGCGCTGGTGTGTTGTCTTGATGAAAAATTATTTTTTTTGTGTTGTAAGCCAGGACGTTTTTCTCGAATTTGTACATTTAATTGATCTAAAAGGTTGCAATAGTACTCTGAATTTATTGTTTTACCCTTTTACAGATAGTCAATCAATAAAATACCTTTGAAGTCCCAAAAAACCGTTGCCATAACCTAACCAGCCGATTGAATTGTTTTTGCCTTCCCTGGGGCACTTCCTCCAGCTTCAGTCCATTGTTTGGATTGTTCTTTTGTCTCTGGAGTATAGTGGTGGATCCATGTCTCATCAACAGTTATGAAACGACGCCGAAAATCCATTTTATTTCGCTGAAAACGATCCAAACAAGCTTGAGAAATGTTCATTCTTATGCGTTTTTGGTCGACTGTTAACAAGTGCGGCACCCATCTTGCAGAAAGCTTTTTCATCTGTAGTTCTTCATGCAAAATTAAATGGACTCGATCATTTGAGTTGCCCATGATATTAGCTATTGCACGCACTTTTATTCGTCGATCATTTAATACCATATCATGCACTTTGGCTACAATTTCTGTTGTTGTTGCTGTTTTTGGACGTCCACTACGTGGTTCATCTTCAATGCTTGTACGACCTCGTTTAAATTCAGCAACCCAATTTTTTACTGTTGCATATGAAGGAGCACTTTCTCCTAACACATTCACCATATCATTATGAATTTCTTGTCCCGATAAACCTTTTTTATGTAAATATTTAGTGACACCACGCATTTCTAATTTTTCATTGTAAAAAAATGCCGGATGCGTCTTTTGTGAACACCTGTTTCTATATGAAGGAGTTGCCAGATCGAAACAAAATTTAACATGTGTTCATAGCAGAGATGGAAATTTCCAAAACACTTAACTTTTTTCTATTTACTTTTTGTGCTAGGCTAAGAAGTTTCCGAACCGCCCTCGTACAGAGCCCCAAAGAAAAAACTCTAAAGGTGTGATAAAACACGATCTAGGCGGCCAACTCACCGGTCTAAAAGGAGAAATTAGCTAGTCTTTGAATTACCTCTCAATAGATACTTTGTTTGAGCAGCTGTATGACAAGTGGCACAGTCATGTTGAAATCAAATTTCGTCAAGATAACAACGGGCTTCAATTTGAGGTAGCAAAAAGTCTGGTATCATGACGCGAGAGCGGGCACCATTCACGGTTACGTTATGGCCATCATCTTTGTGAAAAATATGGACCGATGATTCAACTAGGCCATAAACTGCACCAAACCGTGGTTTTCTCTGGGTATAATAACACTTCTTGGACCTCTACTGGCTGCTCTTCCGCCCAAATGTGGCAATTTTGTTTATTGACGTTGCTGTTGAACCAGAAATGAGCCTTATCACTGAACAAAATTTTGGCCGAAGCCAGTTTCTTACCGATCGATCATATATATTTTAGTCAAATTGCAATTTTAGAGGCATAAAAATTCTAAGGGTCAAACAGTGTTAAAAAGATGTTTCTGCCGACAGAAAGGCAGAGTGTCCTCTTAAAGCCTATATGTGACGCACAAAATAGAAAGGGACCTAAGGCTAAAGACCAGTTTTGTTTAGGAGAGCCATTTTAAAGATTAGGTCCCTCTCTATTTGCGCTTAGAATAGTCGACTTCACTTTCATAAAACGCGCATATCTCTGGGAGGGAACACTTTTGGGTCATGGGATCGGTCTCATTCGATGCTCAGATGTTGTCCACATCAAAAAAAAGAAAAAAAAATGAAAATTGATTTTTTACCCTTAGGTCCTTTTCTCTATGCGCTGTCACATATACTTTATACTTTTGTACCAGTCTTGAATAAAAGAACTCGGTAAACAAATGTTTTTATTTTTTTATTTTGTTTTGTTCATATGACTATATACGAGGGTTGTTATTTATATTTCGGATCCGGCAATAGAAACGCAATAATTTATCATTGGGAATGGTTTTATTATTTTTCAAAATATTCTCATTTAAATACACTTTTGCAGGCGCACAAACCAATTTCCGAAGCAGGTTTTCCACTACGATTGAGACAACTCCAAAACATGATTTTATAACGCTTCAACAGCTGCTTCGAGACCACGTATTTTTTTCTTGATGATAGGGAATAGGAAGAAGTCAGTGGGTGTCAAATCAGGGCTGTACGGTGGATCGCCCATGAATTCGAAACCTTGATTGGTCAAATAACTCATCGTTTCAGCTTATGTGTGAGAGCTCGCATTGTCGAGATGTAAACTGATCCGTCTTCTCTTATCTTTCCTCATTCATTCGGACACTGTTGGCAAACAGATGCTTGTATGCCACTCAGAATTGCCCGTCTACGGTCCACTAAAGGCACTGTGGCCGGTTATACCGAAAAAACGCACTCATTTGCTTCGATGTACTTCTACAACGAACAACTTTTGTTGGATTTGTCTCCTCTCGAAAGACCAATACGGTCGATTGCTGTTTTAAGTTCATATGCATAGATCCATGATTCGTCAACTGTGACAATGTTATACGCTGCGTTTGAGCTACCGCACTTATACTTTTTCAACATCTCTTTGTACCAATCCATACGAGACTTTTTTTTGAGCATTCGTCAAATTATGTGGAATCCAACGGGAACAAATTTTTTTCCCGGCCAAATGAACAAGCAATATCTTATTGATGCTTGTCATACTAATGCCCAAGGATGCCTCAATCTCACGGCACGAGTATGTCACATGTTAGTCTTGCTTAATCAACTCACGCACAGCATCGATGGTTTCTGGCAAAGTGACCGAAGTTGGACGTCCTTTACGAAATTCAAACTGGAGCGAACAGCGTCCGAGACTGAAGTCTTGGTACCAGCGATTAACAGTGGTTTTTGACAAACAAGTTGATTTAAACACTCTTGTCTCGATAACCCACGCCGAAAATCGTAAGAAAAAATGTTTACGGGATAATTCAATTTTTTGACTTAGATGTAAACAAAACAATTCGCCCTCAAATGACAAAACGTTCTGAGTGAAGTTATGCTAAAATGTCAAAGTTTCCAATGGAAGTTCCAGTTTGAATCTGGGGCCACTAGTATTGTCAGAACCTGAATATAAATAGCAACTCTCGTATAAGTGTACACCAAGCCAAGTTGTTCGTTTAATAATATACGAGGGCATATCAATGATTCTGTGATTTTTCCAACTTTTCTCAAAGTTATATAAAATGCAACACTACTCCAACCAAGTACCATCAGTTGATAGACTACTGTAAGAGAGAGTTCCGTCATTTAGTTTGAGCTTAACAGCAGTTCCATACATACAACCTCGTGGATTTTGTTAAAAATGGAAAAAGTAAATTTCGAGTGCTCATTAAACAGTATTTTTTGCGGAAAAAACCGTCAATCAACCAAGGGAAAACTTTATAAATATTATGGCGACTCTGCCCCATCGATTTCAGTGGTAATAAATTTGGTTTACTGACTTTCGTTGTGGCCGAAAAAGTACAAATGACATTGAACGCTCTGGACGGCCAGCTGAGGTCAATACATCCGAAAATGTCAAAAAAATCCACGATATGGTGTGGGCTGATGGAAGAGTAAAAGTGCGTAAGATTGTTGATGCCAAACTCATTTTATCTAGCAGTGTGGTTTCGATTTCACATAATCACTTGGGCTTAAGAAAGCTGTCTGCAAGATGTCTGCCGCGTTTGCTCTCAATTGACCTTAAACGTAATCGTGTGACAACTTCGAGGTATTGTTTGGAGTTTTTAAACGCAATTCGAATAAGTTTTTGCAGCGTTTTGTAACTGTGGATGAAACATGGGCCCATTACAACACTCCGGAGACCAAGCAGCAGTCTAAATAATGGGTTTCTCCGGGTAAACCGGTTCCAAAGAAAGCAAAGGTAACTTTGTCGGCCAATAAGGTGATGGCAGCAGTTTTTTGGGATGTACGCGGGATAATCCACATCGATTACTTTTTAAAGGTAAAATCAATAAACGGCTAATAGTATGCCAACTTATTGGACCGATTTAACGAGGATTTAAAAAAAGACCAAGAAAATGTTTTTTTCATCAAAATAGTGCAGGATAACAAGCGTGTGCAGTCTCTTCATCAAAATTGCTTGAATTGGGTTACGAATTGGTACTTCATCCACCATATTCTCCGGATTTAGCCCCGAGTGACTATTTCCTATTTTCAAACCCAAAGAAATGGCTCGGTGGAAAGTGGTTTAGCTCCAACGATGAAATTATAAGTATTGATCAAACAAATGTCGTTTTTATGGACCTCGAAAAATCCTAGTTTTTGCAAGGGATGGAAAAATTGGAGAAACGTTGGACTAAGTGTATTTAAAAGGAGATTGTGTTGAAAAATATTCTTTTTTGCAAAAAAAAACTGTTTTTTATTCGAAAAGTCACGGAATTATTGATTAGCCGCGGATTCTAAAATTGTTCATGATAATGGATTATGGTCATAGGCTGTTTGTGGTTGTAAAAGTGCGAATAGACCCAGGGAATAATGTTTTTTCCTAATATTGCGTGATCCATCTAGAGGTATTTTTTCAGAACAAAAAAAAATATAAAAATTAAAATCAAGCGTGGAATCTTTATTGGTAATTTAAAAGTACATTTTATGACATTTATTTTTTGAAAATAATTACCTTCAACTGTTGGTGAAAGAACATTTAAAGGTAAAACAGCGGATCTTCCCGAAGAAACGGGAAGATCCGCTGTTTTCGACTAAAATTTTGTTCAGTGATGAGGCCCATCTCTGGCTCAACGGCAAAGTCAATAAACAAATTGCCGCATTTGTGCTGAAGAGCAACAGGAAGAGGTTCAAGTGGTGCCATTATACCCAGAGAAAACCACGTTTTGTAGCGGTTTATGGGTTGGTGGAATCATCGGTGCATATTTTTTCGAAAATGATGGGGGTCGGAACGTAACCGTGAATGGTGCTCGCTATCGCGCCATGATATCGATCTTTATGCTACCTAAAATTGAAGCCCGTAATCTTGACGACACTTGGTTTCAACAGGACGGTGCCACTTGCCATACAGCAGCTCAAACAATGGAACTGTTGAGAGGTCATTTCGAAAAGCAGCCAATGTCACGTTTTCGACAGGTGAGTTGGCCGCCTAGATCGAGTGATATCACACCTTTAGACATTTTTCTTTGGGGTTACGTAAAGTGCAAAGTCAATTCTGACAAACCAGCTACGATTTAGGTTTTGGAAGCCAACATTACGCGTGTCATTAAAGCCATACCGGTCGAACAAGTCATCCAAAATTGGACCCTCAGAATGGAAACCCTGAGACGTAGTTGCGGTCAACATTTGAATGAAATTGTATTTAAAAAATAAATGCCATAAAATGTCCTTTAAAATTGTCAATAAAGATTCCACATTTGATTTTAATTTTTATATATTTTTTGTTCTAAAAAATACCTCTAGATGGATCACACAATAGTATGGTACCTCGGAAAAAAAAACACTTTTTTTTATTTGCTTTGCAAATCTTGATTTTTTGAAGACGAATAATGGATAAATTGGGTGGTGTTGGTTGCGCCGCACATAATAACCTAAAAAGGCATACCTGCTTGACGTTTTGGCTCATACCTGCTTTGAAATTCAGGTTGGCTTTAGTGTAGGTAAGATTCAATTGACGATCAACAGGTAACAGCTGATGCACTGTCGCCAATTTGTAAGGGAATATTTTCAAATCTTGCACCAAAATTCTACGTATGGACCGCCGGACTTATGCCCAATTGCGTGGCACGTCGTTTGCTCGATGTTTCGGGTTCCTCTTCGACATCTTGGCCAACAGAAGCAATATTCTCACCAGAACGGTTTGCTCCGGGGACGGCCAGCTCTGGAAAGATCTCAGGTTTTCCCAGGATTTTCAAGGCGAGTGTTTAAATACCGCTGTGCTTGTCCAGTTGGTGTCGGACGCTTTGGAAATCCGCGACAAAATTCACGCAGCACCAACACACCGACGAATTGTTGCGCAAAAAATGGAAACATTTATTTCGCGTTTTTGTGGAGTAACCCGATTCATGGAATGTCGATTTGCTTTCAGCGTTTGTTTACATCACAAATGTCAAAATAGAATTGACATTTTGCGCCATTTGCAAAATCAGTACCGTTTTCCAAAAGGTTGATTACTATTGCCTCACCTTGCAACCTTTAGAATTTTTTTTTAAATAATTAAAAAAACCGACATAAGTCGTTTTGCTCCCTTGCCAAAGGCATCTACATACACATGGCTGTCCTCCTATAAAGGCATGTACTCGTATATGTTTATTCACAAATGGTTGTTGTACAGTGCAAGGAAAACAACAACAACAACGAAAAAGAACGAAAAGAGATTAATAAAACAATTGTGACGATAAGCATATAAACAAATGTATCCATTAGATAAACGATCCGACTGCGAATATTGTTGAGGGGGTGGCATACAATGTGGTGTGTGCTCTTGTAATCATTAAATTTATTGACATTCACACAGAATTCCGACCGCCAGACGGACGGACAAACGGAGATATAGAGACAATTGTACTTGTGATAATATCAATGATTGGGTATGTTATGTGTATACAAGTACCCGGTCGAATGATTATTTTTATGAACACTTACTTTCGCACACAAGTGGGTACGATGATGACAATCCATTTTAATTTCCATAAAACTTGTCATAATTATGGAACGTGAGATTACTGCTTAATTGTTCAAAAATACTTTCGATATTGTTTTACATCCTCCGAATATATATGTTTATTAGTTATTAATAATAATTTAATTAATATTTGCTTTTGTTTTGTAAGAGACGCTATAAATTCTCGTTCGGGATCAAAAAAAAACATTCGGTTTTACAAAACGGTTTAAGAAAAGCGGAAGAAATGTTGACTTAGGCAATATTACTCTCAGCCTCAGGCAATATTACACGCTTAAAAAAAAGTTCATAGTTATATAGGGTGATCCATCCATAGGTATTTTTTCAGGACAAAAAAAATGTAAAAATTCAAAAAGTGTTGAATCTTCATTGGTAATTTGAAAGGACACTTTATGACATTTATTTTTTGAAAATAATTTCCTTCAAATGTTGGCAACTGCATTATGGAAATGAGCATTCGGTGAGAAACGGGAAGATCCGCTGTTTTCGCCCAACTGTTGTTCAGTGATGAGGCCCATTTCTGGCTCAACGGCAAAGTCAATAAACAACATTGCTGCATTTGGCCAACAAGAGGAGGTTCAAGAGTTGCCATTATACCCAGAGAAAGCCACGGTTTGGGGCAGTTTATAAGCTGGTGAAATCATCGGTGCATATTTTTTCAAAAATGATGATGACCGGTAACCGTAAACGTGAATGGGGCTCGCTATCGCGCCGTGATATCGATCTTTATGCTGTCGATCTTTATGCTACCTAAAATTGAAGCCCGTAATCTTGACGACACTTGGTTTCCACAGGACGGTGCCACTTGCCATACAGCAGCTCAAACAATGGAACTGTTGAGAGGTAATTTCGAAAAGCAGCTAATTTCACGTTTTGGACAGGTGAGTTGGCCGCCTAGATCAAGTGATATCACACCTTAAGACATTTTTCTTTGGGGTTACATAAAGTCCAAAGTCTATGCTGACAAACCAGCTACGATTCAGGTTATGGAAGCCAACATTACGCATGTCATTAAAGCCATACCGGTCGAAATGCTCGAACGAGTCATCCAAAATTGGACCCTCAGAATGGAAACACTACGGCGTAGTTGCGGCCAACATTTAAAGGAAATTATATTCAAAAACTAAATGCCATAAAATGTCCTTTCAAATTACCAATAAAGATTCCACACTTGATTTGAATTTTTATATTTTTTTTGTTATGAAAAAAATACCTCTAGATGGATAACCCATTATCATAAAACAACTTGGCGACGGTCCCGATTTATAAGAAGAGAAGCCCAGACAATTAAATAGAAGCTCAGTAGCCTGGTTTTAGAAGTAGGTCAGAATGGAATTGCTGCGAGGTAGCAGAAAACTTAAATGCTCCTGGCAAATTTATTCTCAGCAGGCATGACTGCCAAGCTAATTTACGAGCAGCTGAAAATCAATCAAGGTAGACAAAGATTCAATGAACAGGCAATAAACGTAGACAAAGATTTTCATCTTTATAAGATTTAACGATAGTGGGTAAATTCGTACGTCTCCGTCCATCTTTAATTTGTTAAATTTGATACATTTTTCACGAAATTTGGCACACAGAGAAAAAATTGTTTTTTCAGATAAAATCATCATTCTTTTTTCCACGACATAACCCTCCAAATGTTTTAGAGTACTTCAAATGTGTAAGAAAACAGTCTTTTGCACCTGATGGACATTTTTAATTTTTTTTTTTGTTGAACAAGTTCGTCATTAGCATTTTACTTAGTAGGGACATAAATAGTGTTACACACGTTTTATGCTGTAAATTAAAAAGTACTGAATGTTTTTGGACCAAATATTTATTAATATATTTATTGCTGCATATTGTATCCAAAAATAATCAAGTTATTCAAAATGTCAGCCTTTTACCTTTACATACGCCTTAGGTCGCACTGGCCAATCGTCAATAGCTGCACGAACCTCGTCCTCTGGAAAATTGGCCACAGCTCGAACCAAAGCAGTCTTAAGAGATCAAATGTTGGGGTATCTTTTGTGGCAAACCTTGTCCTCTAAAACCGTCCACAATTTGTAATCCACTGGGTGCAAATCTGGACTGCCTGAGGGCCATTCTTCGGAGGAAATGTACGCTGGCAAATTGTTTCGAAGCCAGGCCTGGGACGTTTTAGCCTTATGGGCCGGCGCACAATCCTGCTGGAAAGTCCACGGCTGGATTTGCAACAGGGAATTGTTAAGATGCTTCACAGCAGCTTCCAAAACGGTTTGTTGGTAAACTTTGGCCGATGTTTTGACTCCTTGAAATGCAGGTCAGTGACCCCATCGTAAGAGACACCCCACCAAATCATGACTGAAGCTGAGTGATGACCCTTTTCTACCCTTTGGATCAGTTCAGATGCTTCCTTAGATGATCGCGCATACACTCTATCATTTTGCTTGTTAAATTTTTCCTGAACGATAAAATTTTTTCATCGGTGAACAAAATTTTTCTGTGCAAGTTATCAGCGTGCTTCACCAAAAGACGTTTGCATTTTTCAATCCTTTTTTTTTAAAGCTGCAGTCAATAAATGTCCCGTACTTCGTTTGAAAGTCCCAAGTCCCAAGTCTTTTTGAATGATTCGACTCATGGACTTTTGCGTGATATTCATCTCACGGGTCATGATTTTCTGTTTTCGGAGCGTATTTCTGTGAATTCTTGATTTAACGGCTTTGATGACAAGCGGTGTTCGAACAGAGCGTGGGTGGCCCAACCGGTGGCGGTCTTTTACATCTCCAGTCTCCTCAAACAGTTTTATGCATCGGTAGACGAACATGCGGCTAATCCCTGTGGCCGGAGCGTTTTGAAAATATCGCTTTTTTCATTTCACACTTGAAAGCGCTTCTCATTATCTGACCACTCCATGATGAAAGTTGAAACAATTTTAAAATGCCGTTACAGGCTAACGCAATTGAGTTTAGCTTTCAAAACCCATATGACATTAACGGGGTATGTTCAGTTCTACTATTGAAATGGGTGTGTTCAATGTTGTAACAGTATTTATGTCCCTACTAAGTAGATGCTGCAGTGACTTTGAAACTGGGTTATTTGTGTGATAGCCATGCACACTACACTTAAAACTATGGCAGCCCTTAAATATTTAAGCCGGCTAATAATACATAAATATAACCATACTTTAGTTATTCACATAGTCAAATTCAGTATGTACTCCAACCTTTATTGGAGGACATAAAATGCCCGAATATTTTTATGGGCCATTAAAAATATTGATGAATTGTTGGATCCTTTATCTTCTTAAACGAACAATTGAAAAGATTTTTTCTTTGAACAAGCCAAAGCTAACGAAATGCAATTTGACTCGCCGGTTTATTTTTGTGGGGCGAGAATCATCCACAAAATGTCCATACAAATACCCTTAACACAGTCATTACAAGCGATTGAACTCTGTTGTCGTCTGAGGGCAGGCTCCCCTGTCCCCATGTCACCGCCAATGCCAACCACCGGCAACATCAATAATGAACTTGATAATGATGTTGTTGATGGCCCCCGTGTGGTGAGTCTGACGCAAAGGATGAAGCGGAGTGGGTAAATTCCCCCTCGGAAAGCAAACAAATTAAAATGTGTTTCGGTCCGTGTGTGTGTGTCTGTGCGTAGATGTGCGTGTGGGAGTGCGTACACAACCATAGCTTGATATGTGTGTGTGGGGAAGTGTGTAGCAGGGACTGTAAATGACTCGATTACGCCTTTTATTACGATGAGGCCAGACAACGTGCCTAAGTTTTCATTTGATTGTTGGGTTGCCATAAAAAGACTGTTCTTCTTCGTCTGTGCTACGGAGGAGGAATGAAACACATTTTGATATGGAAATTCTATGGGAAGGGGATGCTGCTGCTGCTGACTGTTGTTTGGGGGCGCAAGTGTGCCCGTCTGAGTGAAGTGCCCTTTTTTGTGACTAATGAAAGACAAAGGTCATGTCAATTAAAATTAATCAAAGATTACAATAAAGTATTCTATGTCAATTCATTAATATTGACTATTCGATGGCGACAGTTTAAAATAGTCATCAGCATAATCTTCGGCTTACGCAATTTGCAAATGCTACACGGCGGTAGGCATGTGATTGGCCATGAAGGCCATAATGAATATGACAAATCATTGGGGAGAGTTTTTGACATATGCCATCATGCGATGTAACGAAAAGAACCAGCAAAGCCGTTCGATTCAATTCGGTTGAAATTTCCACCGCCTGCCTACACCTTCCTAACCATGGACTCACTTCCAAATGCATATGAATATGTACGAAAATGTGGTATGTCGCAATACGAGCCTCTGTAAAAGTGAAAAATACATTTTTCCATTAAGCACTTGTGGCTAACGTTGCCAAACAAATTGAATTCCTATAATGGAATAAAAATACTAGAGCGTATATGTCCCTACAATGATGTGAGGTGTCTTCTGTTTTCCATTTATCGCTTCATTCATTATAAGGTTTATAAACTAAGACTAGGTTAAAACCTTGTTCGCAAGGTTTAAAGTCTTTTGGTTTTGTTGATTAATATCCGAAAATCAGTCAGCAGAGGCTTGCTACCTTTTTAGGTCACCAATGATCCTGTGGCCTAGATAGCAGACAAGTTCCAAATAAAACAAAAAGATTTCCAATAATAGTCTGAATATTTGTTATTTTGGTAGAAGGATCCATGTTAATTACGAGGGCTGCTATATATATTTCTGGCCTAATAATGAAAATGCGAATATTTATCATCAAAAATGTTTTTTTTTTGTTTTCAAAGTATTCTCCAGCATGATTTTTAAACTTTTGCATGCGCTCAAACCAATTGTCGAAGCACTTTTTCCACTCCGATTGAGACACCTCCAAAACATGGCGACGAAAATCGTTGACCACGCATTTTGTTTCTTGATGTGCGGGAATAAACGGGAATAGGAAGAAGTCATTAGGTGCCAAGTCAGGGCTGTACGGCGGATGACCCATCACTTGGACGTTTTGGCCGGTCAAAAAGGCGCAGGTTTGAGCCGATGTGTGAGAGCTCGCATTGTCATGGTGCACAATGATTCGTCTTCTCTTGTTCGTTTTGCGAATTTCTCCAAAGTCTTCGGGCAAACAAATTGTGGTGTACCACTCAGAATTGACCGTCCTACGTTGTTCAAGCGGAACTGTCGCCACATGACCAGTCTTGCCGAAGAAACAGACGGCAATTCGCTTCGAAGTGCTTCTTCCACGAACAGCTTTCGTTGGATTTGGCTCGTCTGCGAAGACCCCCACGGTCGATTGCTGTTTTGTTTCGGGCTCATACGCATAGATCCATGATTCGCACCTGTGACGATCTTATAAACGCCGTTTGATGCAACGCGATCGTATTTTTTTTAAAATTTCTTTGCACCAATCGATACGAGCCTTTTTTTGAGCTATTGTCAAATTGTGCGGGATCCAACGAGAACAAACCTTTTTTACGGCCAGGTGTTCATGCAATATCGATGCTGGTGGAAGAAATGCCCAAGGATGCCTCTATCTCACTGTATGTCACATGATGATTTTGCATTATTAGTTCACGCACGGTCGTTTTTGAACGACCTTCGTCTTTGAGCGAGCGTCAGCCACGATTGAATTCATTAATCCAGTTTTCCACAGTGCTATAGGATGGTGCTCCCACGCCATATAAAGATTTAAGTTCATCGATGCACTCTTGTCGTGATAATCGCATGAAAATGTTCACGAGTTAATTTCATTTTTTTGCCAAATTAATTGTTTTAACTCAACACAAATGATGGTCGTACGCCAAAACGTTCTGAGTACATTTATGCTAAAAAATGTCAAACTTTTCAATGGATATATTAGATAGGCCAATGGAAATGTCCGATTTTGAATGATTCTGAGACATACTGGAGATTCAATATCCTTAATGTGCCTCTTGAATTGTTTTTGGATTATTGGCGTAAACTTTTTCTTTTAAATAGCCCCCAAAGCAAAAAGTCCAACGGTGGCAAATCACATGATCGCGGCGGCCAATTTACATCGCCACGCCCACTAAATTTCTCGCGCAAAAAAGCCATTGTTTCGATGGCTGTGTGGCACCATCTGGTTGGAACCACATATCGTCCAGGTATATATCGTCAATTTTTGGCCAGATCGGTTAGTAGGTAACAAGGACTGGGTCAACCTCTGGAAAAATCAACTATCCTTAACTTTAAAACGCAATATCTCTTGAACTTTTTGAAGTTTCAGGCTGATATTTTTAACATTTGATCGATCGCAACACACCCAGTAGGAAAAGAGTGCGCTGCTACACCCCTTTAAAAAATCGCATTTATGGTCCAATTAATGTAACGTTATAAAATTGTAAGAGAGAAGCTATTGTTCTAGACCATTTTTTGAAAAAACAAATTTATGACCAAAGTCATGCACCGATCGTTATTAATTTTCAACAGTATGAAATCAGTGGTTAGTATGTTGTTGTAGATTATACTTATATTGTGGACAAGGGGAATGACCCTGTCCATACAGCCCTGAACTTTATAAGACTATGTCTTATGATACCGATATGACGCTATAAGTTGGCATATATGATGTTGGTATGTAAAAAAAACACACCCTGGTTGAAGAGAGACTGTAGCCAAGCAGTCTGAACATTTTTTTAATTTGGGACGGTAATTCAGGATGGAGGCTATATAAGCTTCAGCACGGCCGAATGTAAAGTGTCCCCTTGTTCTTGATGGATCTGTCAATTGTGAGTCTGCCCTCTTAGCCTTCACTTGTTCATTTGTTAGGACTTTCTCAACCAATGACTAACACAGCATTTACCGTTCACCCTTAAATATTCTCATCGCTTTAACCAACGGCTACCGTTGCGTCTATTTATTATTTACGCAATTAAAACTTTTGGCCATGCCCGTTGCTAGGTACGTATGCTGAGTCACTCAATACAGCAGGAGACAATTTGGAAATGTTGTTTGTTTCGGCAACTGTAAACTGATTGTGTCTTGTGACAATGTCATAATGATAATTGTGCTGATGACTATGATCACTTAAGCCATATACGCGTACGACCCATGTCCGGAAGGACTCTTGCCACTGCTTGAGCTGAGGCACAAATGTGGCAGACACTCCATTCTTACAATCAATTTTAAATCCATTCATTTATCGTTTTGTCATGTTTGTTATTTTAATCATCATCAGCAATGGCAACAGCAGCATCCTCATCCTCGTCACCATCATCATGATGATGTTAAAGGTTTGCAGGAGACTGTATGTCTGTCTGTCTGTCTGTATATTGCATTGTGGCATTTGGATGCAATTATCGTGGGCATTTCAAAAATTCTGATTTACTTCGTGTCATTGGTAGGTGGCTATACGAGTATGTGTGCACGTTTGCAATTGTATGTTGCAATTTCTGTCTGGTGTAGTCAGGTCCCAGCATTGCTGCGCTGCTACCTTAGCTGCACAGTGCTTTGGAGAGCGAACAAAGTGGAATAGTACGAGTACAATCGTACCACTTATAAATACCCATAGAAAAGAGGTTATATTTACTTTGTCATTTTGTTTGTAGCACCTCGAAATACTCGTCGGAGTCCCCAAATAGTATATTCATACATTCTGAATGGTCATCAGATTCTAAGATGATCTAGCTATGTTTGTTTGTCTGTGGAAAGCAACCCTACGGGAAATGAAGAGTCAATTACCCTTAATGTACCGAATCAAGGCAAGTGAAAAGGAAACCTATCACAGAACAGGTTCAGTATGAATAGAATGGTGTCTGTGTTGGGTAGAACAAAGAGGCACTAATGACACGTACTATACCTGTCCTATTTGGTCAGTCTTGTGATATGCCACATGGTCTCTGAGCAGTATTATTGTCATTAGACTCCCTCCAATGACAAATCCATGTAAAAGTTACCAATTCTTTTTATAAAGTTGAGTCGGTACTAGGACCGGTACCTATTCATGAGGGACCTATCACATGGCTGGTTCTGTACCGGTTCAACTTTCCGTAGGAAAACTACAGGTCGCACTACTGAAGCTGCGACGTTTTTGAAATGGGCCAAATCGGGTAAACATTTTCCACACTCAGGAACTGCGTCAATCTTTTGAAAAATCGCTATATACGAGAGCTGCTATATATATTTCTGCCCTACTAGAGAAAATACGAATATTTATCATTAATTTTTTTTTTTGGTTTTTCAAAGTATTCTCCAGCATGATTTATACACTTTTGCATGCGCTCAAACCAATTGTCGAAGCACTTTTTCCCCTCCGATTGAGACACCTCCAAAACATGGCTTTTGAAAGCTTCAACAGTATCTTCTGACGAAAATCGTTGACCACGAATTTTTTTTCTAGATGTGAGGGAATAAAAGCAAGTCATTGGGTACCAAGTCAGGGCGGTACGACGGATGTCCCATCAAATCCACGTTTTGGCCGGTCAAAAAGGCGCTGGTTTGAGCCGATGTGTGAGAGCTCGCATTGTCATGGTGCACAATGATTCGTCTTCTCATGTTTTCGAGTTTCTCTGAAGACTATAGGCAAACAGATTGTGGTGACCACTCATCATTGACCGTCCTACGTTGCTCAAGCGGTACAGTCGCCACATGCCTATTTTTGCCGAAGAAACAGGCGACCATTTGCATCGAAGTGCTTCTTCCACGAACAACTTTCATTGGATTTGGCTCGTCTTCGAAGACCCCCACGGTCGATTGCTGTTTTGTTTCGGGCTCATACGCATAGATCCATTATTCGTCACCTGTGGATCGTATTTTTTCAAAATTTCTTTGCACCAATCGACACGAGTCTGTTTTTGAGCGATTGTCAAATTGTGCGGGATTCAACGAGAAAAAACCTTTTTTTCCTGCAAGGTGTTCATGCAATATCGAATGTTTGCTGGTGGAGGAAATGCCCAAGGATGCCTCTATCTCACGGTATGTCAAATGACGATCTTGCATTATCAGTTCACGCACGGCATCAATGTTCTGTGGCACAACGTCCGTTTTTGGACGACCTTCACGACATACGTCTTTGAGCGAGCTTCGGCCACGATTGAATTCATTGAAACAGTTTTTCTCAGTGCTTTAGGATGGCGCTTCATCGCCATAGAAAGATTTAAGTTCATCGATGCACTCTTGTCGTGATAATCCACGTCGAAAGTTGTGAAAAATGATCGCACAAAAATGTTTACGAGTTAATTCCATTTATTTGCCGAATTGATTTTTTCCAGTCACTGTAAACAACACAAATGATGGTCGTACATCAAAACATTCTGAGTACGTTTATGCTAGAAAATGTCAAACTCTCCAATGGAAATGTCAGATGGCGCCAGGCAACATAAAGTCAAAGTAGGCCAGATATGTATATAGCAACCCTCGTAATGGCTGATTAATCTACAGTTATTTTTTCGATATAAAAAAAAATTAAATCAAGTGTGTAATCTTTAATATTCATTCGAAAGGACATTTTATGTCATTTATTTTTTGAATACAATTTCCTTCCAATGTTGGCCGAAACTAGTCGTCAGTGTGTCCATTCTAAGGGTCCAATTTCGGATGACTCGTTCGAGCATTTCGACCGGTATGGCGGTAATGGCACGCGTAATGTTGGCTTCCAAAGCCTGAATCGTAGCTGGTTCGTCAGCACAGACTTTGTACTTTTCGTAGCCCCAAAGAAAAAAGTCTAAAAAAACGTGTTATCACACGGTCTAGGCAGCCTACTCACCGGTCCAAAACGTGCTGCTCTTCGAAATGAGCTGTCAATAGATCCTTTGTTTGGGCAGCTGTGTGGCACCGTCCTGTTGAAACCAAATGTCGTCAAGATTAAAATTTCAGGTAGCAAAAAGTCCAATATCATTGCGCGATAGCGAGCACCATTCAAGGTTACCTTCCTCTATAGAAAAAACCTCTAGAATGATTACCCAATATGTGTTTTTCGTGTTTTTTTGCTTGTTGTGGATTTTGGGCTGGCGGCATCATTGGGCCATTTTTTGAAAACAAGGAAGGAGGCGCTGTTACCGTCATCGGTGAGCGTTAACGCGCCATGCTCAATATTTGGTTTAAACAAGACGGGTCCGCATGTCATACAGCCAACGCAACCATCGATATTTTACGCACTGCTTTTGTAAATTAAAAATTCAACAGAAATAATGATGTCAATTGGCCGCCTCGGAGTTGTGAATAAGGCTCTTTGGAATATTTTCTATTGTAAGCCTTTAAGGAAAAATTATACGCAAAGCATCCAGAGACAATTGAAGCGTTGAAACATGAAATCGAAGATACCATGGAAGAAATTCAATCCGAAACAATCGAAAATGTACTGAAAAATTGGATTGATCGGATGAGGTACTTCCTAGCCAGTTGTGGAAGTCATATGAATGACATTGTGTTCCATTTTTAAATGACTAAGTTCCACCTTTCAAAAGAAAAACCAGTAATTTGAAAAAAAAAATCCATACATTTTTCCAAAGTAAAATAAAAAGAATTAAATGCCTCCCCCCCCCCCCCCCCTTTTCTATACCAAATTTGACTTAAATCAGAATTATTATGGTTGTTTTAAATCGGATGTATGTTATGTCGCAAGAGATTTTTGCCCTGGGGCTATTTAAAAAAGTGAACCAGTATGACCCATTTTAATATGAGTTGAGAACTAATCAATCGTAATGAACTGTGTCAAACTTCATTAATATTGGATTTGCTATATCTTAATATTAACCGATTTTAATCAAATTCAAGGCTTTGTCCAAAAAACAAATTTCAATATTACTGAACAACAATTGGGAACTATAGATTGAAAACAAGCTTTAGATAGACATCAGGCGGACGGCGGGACGGGCAGACAGACATCGTTTAATTGAATCAACAGACTATTCTGAGTCGATCTGTACACTTCAAGGTGGGTTTAGCTTTCGGGTAGTTACAAATTCCGTACATGAAAATTATGTTTGTTTTTACTTTTACATACAATAACGAAAAAACCGAAACCCTGAAACCGAGACCTGAAACCGAAACCCTGAAAAACGGACAAAAAATAACCGGGTACAGAAATTAACTATCAGGCTTGAGCATAAAAACCGGAATGTCGGTTTCGGTTTTGGGCACTCTAATCGAAATACATCTCGGTGGTGGCGGCTCCACTTCGCATCGCATTTATGGCCAAATAATGGACCTATGTTTATAAAATATTAAGAAAATTAAATCAATGACTAGAAAATTGTTTAGACTGTTAAATGTTAAAATTAATCTAAACAGCTTAGCACCTCCCATACAGCCCGGGACTTTATGTGACATGGCGCACATTGCGTTGTTGAAACCAAAAACCGTACAACTGGTTTTGTTTAGACTTACGGGCACACAAAGTGGGTCAATATCCGTAAAAAACGACGTCGATTCCCATTGACTGTTTTATTTTTTCTGAAGAAAAAGAGGGCAAAGATTTTGGGTTTAAAGCAAACGCCGTCCCAAGTACTCACTTTTTAGTTTTACAATAGAATTCTTCGGTATCAACTACGAGTGTTGCTATATATATTTCTGGCCTAGGCAACACTAAGTGTTGCCTTGCGCCATCTGACATTTCCATTGAAAAGTTTGACATTTTTTCAGCATAAACGTATTCAGAACTTTTTTACGTACGACCATAATTTGTGCTGTTTACTGTGACTTGAACAAATCAATTTGGCAAAAAAATGCAATTAACTCGTGAACATTTTCGTGCTATCATTTTTTACGACATTCGACGTGGATTATCACGACAAGAGTGCATCGATGAACTTAAATCTTTGTATGGCGATGAAGCACCATCCTATAGCACTGTGAAAATCTGCTTTAATGACGGCCGTTATGCCAGAGAAGAGCAAGATCGTCATGTGGCATACCGCGAGATAGAGGCATCCTTGGGCATTTCTACCACCAGCATGCATTCGATATTACATGAACATCAGGCCGTAAATCAGGTTTGTTCTCGTTGGATTCCGCACAATTTGACAATCGCTCAAAAAAGGCTCGTATCGATTGGTGCAAAGAAATTTTGAAAAAATACGATAGCGGTTCTTCAAAAGACGCGTATAAGATCGTCACAGGTGACAAATCATGAATCTATGCGCATGAGCCCGAAACAAAACAGCAATCCACCGTGTGGGTCTTCGAAGACGAGCCAAATCCAACGAATGTTGTTAGTGGAAGAAGAAATTCGAAGCAAATGGTCGCCTGTTGCTTCGGCAAAACTGGTCATGTGGCGACTGTTCCGCTAGAGCAACGTAGGACGGTCAGTTCTGAGTAGTACTTAGTAGGGACATAAATACTGTTACAACATTGAACGCACCCAATAGTAGAACTGAACATACCCCGTTAATGTCATATGAGTTTTAAAACCTATACTCAATAGCGTTAGTCTGTAGGGGGATTTTAAAATTGTTTCAACTTTCATCATGGAGTGGTCAGATAACACTGTGGAACATTTTTGGGGTTATTGCCTGGGGGGTGAGAAATTCCAAGTCAGGGTGATGGTACTAGGTCATGTATTAAAACCCTCAAAGGGTTTTGCGTTCGTATGTGCGTCCGTATTTTGCCAAAAAAAAATTTTTTTTTTTTAAATTTTTTTTTTTTGGCAAAATTTTCTTCATATATTTATTTCTAATTGCAAAAATGTTGATTTGGTAGAGAAACAGTATATTAATGGATTAAAGAAAATGTAATTATTAATTTTTCTCAATTTATTTCAGCCAAATCGAACTAGTCGTTCTCGAGTTATGTCAAACTACGTTTTTGCCAACATTTTACAACTAAGCGAAAAAACATCAAGATAAGGAACAAATGTAAAAGGTCATAAAAAAAACTGGCACATACGAACGCAAAACCCTTTGAGGGTTTTAATATACTGACCTAGTACCATCACCCTGACTTGGAATTTCTCACCCCCCAGATTGGCTGTTGTACTGTGTAATGAGAACCGTATCGCTGTAATAGCGCTTTTCAAGTGTGAAATGAAAAAATGAGATATTTTCAAAACGCTCTGGCCACTAGGGATTAGCCGCATGTTCAAAAACAGAAAATCATGGCCCGTGAGATGAATATCACGCAAAAGTCCATGAGTCGAATCATTAAAAAGGACTTGGGACTTGGGGCTTTCAAACGACTTACCGGACATTTATTGACTGCAGCTTTAAAAAAAAATAGGATTGAAAAATGCAAACGTCTTTTGGTGAAGCTTGCTGATAACTTGCACAGAAAAATTTTGTTCACCGATGAAAAAATGTTTACCGTTCAGGAAAAATATAACAAGCAAAATGATAGAGTGTATGCGCGGTCATCTAAGGAAGCATCTGAACTGATCCCAAGGGTGGAATAGGATCATCACTCAGCTACAGTCATGGTTTGGTGGGGTGTCTCTTACGATGGGGTCACTGACCTGCATTTCTGCGAACAAGGAGGCAAAACATCGGCCAATGTTTAGCAAGAAACCGTTTTGGAAGCTGTTGTGAAGCCTCTTTACAATTTTACAATTCCCTGTTGCAAAACCAGCCACGGACTTTCCAGCAGGATTCTGCGCCGGCCTATAAGGCTAAAACGTCCCAGGCCTGGCTTTGGAACAATTTGCCAGCGTTCGTTTCCTCTGAAGAAGGGCCCTCAGGCAGTCCAGATTTGAACCCATTGGATTACAAATTGTGGACGGTTTTAGAGGACAAGGTTTGTCACAAAAGATACCTTAACATTGGATCTCTTAAGACTGCTTTGGTTCAAGCTGTGGCCAATTTTCCAATGGACGAGGTTCGTGCAGCTATTGACGATTGGCCAGTGCGACTTAAGGCGTGTGTAAAGGCAAAAGGCGGACATTTCAAATAAGTAGATTTTTTTTTCGATACAATGTACATCAATAAATATATTAAAAAATATTTGGTTTATGACTTATATAATTATTCATTACTCATATTCCTACATATAGGAATACATTCGTTTACTTAAAACAATAAAGCGAATGTAAAGGGTTCCCATAAAATAATAGGTGATAAATCAGAGGTTTTTAAAAAATTAAACTTTCCTCTGAATAACAAATTTTATAAAATAAAAAAAAATTAATTAAACTGTAAATAAAAAACATGTTCTAGATGAAAAGTTGTAAAAAACAACTAAAACTCTTTAAATATTGTGATAACTAGATTAAGAAAACTGATTTTAACAAAATAAATAAAAAAAAATGTCCCTACTACGAGTAAGTACACCACAATTTGTTTGCCTGAAGTCTTTTGAGAAATTCGAAAAACGAACAAGAGAAGAAGATCATTGTGCACCACGACAATGCGAACTCTCACACATCAGCTTAAACCAGCGCCTGTTTGTCCGACCAAAACGTCGAATTGATGGGTCATCCGCCGTACAGCCCTGACTTGGCACCCAATGACTTTTTTTTATTCCCGCACACCAAAAAAAAAAATGCGTGGCCAAGGATTTTCGGCGCCAGAAGATGCTGTTGAAGTGTTCAAAAACTATGTTTTGGAGGTAACTCAATCGGAGTGGAAAAAGTGCTACGACAATTGGTTTGAGCGCATGCAAAAGTGTATAAATCATGCTGGAGAATACTTTGAAAAACATTAAAACCATTCCTAATGATAAATATTCTTATTTTCATTATTAGGCCAGAAAAAAAAACTAACTGGCCTGGCACATTTTCTGTTTTACTAGCAACTTTTTTTTTGTTTTTAAAAAACAATCTTTTATAAGCCATCTGTCAAAATTTCCGAAATATTTAATAATTATTTTCATTGTTACAGGTGATTGAAGTAAACAAGTTTTATAATTTTTGAAAAATGGAAAATAAAGAGTTTCGTGCGGTAATTAAACTCTTTTATATGAAAGGTTATACGCCACAATTAATCAAAGATGAATTGGATTCTGTTCATGGTGATAATGCACCATCATACTCCACCATGAAATCCTGGGTTCAACAATTTAAAATGGGTCGTTCAAGTACGGGAGATGAACAACGCTCTGGAAGACCGAAAACTGCTACTACTATTGAAAACATTAGAAAAATATTTAATGAAGCGACTAAAGTTAGACGAATAAAGCTCAGAGAACTTGCTGCTATTGTCAAAATACACGAAAAACAAGTTTGGAGTATTTTACATGATGAACTCCACATGAAAAAGCTATCCGCAGATGGGTGCCGCGTTTGTTGACTTTGCCCCAAAAAATCGTCCGTTGGACCAATTCCGAGGAGCTTTCAGCGATTTATCAGCGAAATCCAATAGAGTTCTTGCGCCGATTCATAACTGTTGATGAAACATGGATCCATCACTACATCCCAGAATGCAAAGAACAGTCAAAACAATGGATAGAAGCTGGTAAAAGTGGTCCCAAGAAGGCGAAAACTGTTAAGTCAGCAGGAAAAGTAATGGCCACAGAATTTTGGGATGCAAGGGGTGTAATATTTATTGATTATCTTGAGAAAGAAAAAACTATAAATAGTGAATAATATTGTGCCTTATTGGATCGGTTGAGTGAAGAAATCAAGATAAAACGACCGCGTTTAGAAAAAAAAGTTCTTTTTCATCAAGATAATGCTCTTTCACACACTGCATTTTTAACTCAACAAAAACTGGCCGAATTACGATTTGAAATTGCTCCGCATCCACCATATAGTGCAGATTGAGCTCCTTCTGATTATTTCTTGTTTCCAAATTTAAAAAAATTCGATGTTATTGCTGAAACTGAGGCATATTTTGAAGGTCTTGAAAAATCTTATTTTTCGGATGGAATTAAAAAACTTGAAAAACGTTTGATGAAGTGTATTGAGTTGGAAGGAGATTATGTTGAAAAATAAATAATAATAAATCCAAAAAACGGTTCTTTTTATGTTAGGCCAGTTACTTTTGCGGTCGCCCTCGTATATAGCAGCCATCGTAACCGTTCAAATGCTTCTGTTGAAAAAAAAAAACGAAAAAAAACGACGACGATTCTCATCGACTGTTTCCTCTTCTCTGAAGAAAGAGTCAATGATTTTGGGTTTAAAGCAAACGCCGTCCCAAGCACTCATTCCAACTTTGAATCTGTTTGTACCCTTCACTGGTGTGCCTACAATACGAGTATTTGTCATTATGTTGGCAATACAACGAAATCTTCATCGAAGATTTTTATATTATAAAAATATATAATTGAGATCGATTGCAGTAAAATTTTAACCATGTCCGCCCGTTCTTGATTGAGTCTGTAGAAAGCACGATTGTGGTAAAATGAAACGAATTAGGACTAAGAATTGTTCATGATGATAGCTGATGGACATAATCTGGTTGGTATTGTTGATGAACGAAAAGGGTTAAGGTGGAAAAAAGAATTCCCTTAAGGGAACTATGGTATATCAAAGAAAGTTCATTTGTTTTTGCGTATTTGCCAACAATGAGAACAATTGTATAAATGGAGACATTTAGTGGAAACGCTCTAAATTTTTTCAAAAACCGGCATAGTTGCTAGACTTTTTGGATCGTTTGTCCTACAACTTTCCGTATGGTCAAAACAAGCGATTAATAGTAAATATGGATGCAGGGGTACTTCATTTCTTACGAATGCAAATACATATTTGCCTAAATATTTTCACCGAAATTAGGGTGTGAATCATTGACCGTAGGATCCCAAAAAGCAAAGTACTTATAGGCATATAGGAACAAGTTAAGGCCGGATTCACTACGAATCAAAACTATGGATTAATTTTGAAGATTTTAGTGAGAGGAAATCAGGGTGGATTAATGGGACTAGGGAATTTAACAACGAATACTTGAAAATGTTAGAGTCTGCCACTATAAAGGATAGTTTCATTAAGATCTAAACAATAATGGTTAAATGGTACAGATTTTACCAAAACAAACAACCATTTCCGAACCACTGTGTACCACTGCAACAGCTTCAATATGCAATTGTAAATTATTGTCATCTGTGCGTAACAATGTTCCATGTTGCAAGTGGAAAGTTTATGTTACGACTAGGGCCTAATATGTATGTCATGTTTGAATGTGCATGTTTTATTACTTATACTTGTATTGCAGGCTATTAATTTTTCGCTAATATGGCCATTTGACCTAAAAGCTACTTTTTAAGAAATTATTATTATTGATGGATATCCAGTTTGATTAGGCTTTATTTGGCGCGATTAAAATATGATTAACAGAACCACTGTACAAACGATCAAAGGAATATAAAATAATTTTGAAGGATGTACAGGGTGTACGTCGGGAAGGTATACTATGATAGAAGTTTTATTTAACATCAGCAATTATGTATGGAATACAATATCAGATAAATGTCCGTCTCTGTTAGCCTCACAAATGCGAGGCTTTTTGAGCACATTTTTCATTACATTCTCACACATGTCACGCGGTACGAGGGCGACCGCAAAAGTAACTGGCCTAACATAAAAAGAACCGTTTTTTTTGGATTATTATTATTTATTTTTCAACATAATCTCCTTCCAACTCAATACACTTCATCAAACGTTTTTCAAGTTTTTTAATTCTATCTGAAAAATAAGATTTTTCAAGACCTTCAAAATATGCCTCGGTTTCAGCAATAACCTCGCTATTGGACGAAAATTTGTTGCCACCGAGAAATTGTTTGAAATTTGGAAACAAGAAATAATCAGAAGGAGCTAAATCTGGACTATATGGTGGATGCGGAGCAATTTCAAATCGTAAATCGGCCAGTTTTTGTTGAGTTAAAAATGCAGTGTGTGAAGGAGCATTAGCTTGATGAAAAAGAACTTTTTTTTTTCTAAATGCGGTCGTTTTATCTTGATTTCTTCACTCAACCGATACAATAATGCACAATAATATTCACTGTTTATAGTTTTTCCTTTCTCAAGATAATCAATAAATATTATACCTCTTGCATCCCAAAATACTGTGGCCATTACTTTTCCTGCTGACTTAACAGTTTTCGCCTTCTTGGGACCACTTTTACCAGCTTCTATCCATTGTTTTGACTGTTCTTTGCATTCTGGGATGTAGTGATGTATCCATGTTTCATCAACAGTTATGAATCGGCGCAAGAACTCTATTGGATTATGCTGATAAATCGCTGAAAGCTCCTCGGAATTGGTCCAACGGACGATTTTTTGAGGCAAAGTCAACAAACGCGGCACCCATCTGCGGATAGCTTTTTCACGTGGAGTTCATCATGTAAAAACTCCAAACTTGTTTTTCGTGTATTTTACCAATAACAGCAAGTTCTCTGAGCTTTATTCGTCTATCTTTAGTCACTTCATTAAATATTTTTCTAATGTTTTCAATAGTAGTAGCATTTTTCGGTCTTCCAGAGCGTTGTTCATCTTCCGTACTTGAACGACCCATTTTAAATTGTTGAACCCAGGACTTTACGGTGGAGTATGATGGTGCATTATCATCATGAACAGAATCCAATTCATCTTTGATTAATTGTGCGTATAACCTTTCATATAAAAGTGTTTAATTACCGCACGAAAATCTTTTTTTTCCATTTTTCAAAATTTATAAAACTTTTTTACTTCAATCACCTGTAACAAAGAAAATAATCATTAAATATTTCGGAAATTTTGACAGATGGCTTATAAAAGATTGCTTTTAAAAAACAAAAAACAGAAAAAAAAAGTTGCTAGTAAAACAGAAAATGTGCCAGGCCAGTTAGTTTTGCGGTCGCCCTCGTATTTTATTAATTCCACCACGAATATTCTGTTTGAGTTGCTCAAGCGTTTCTGGTTTGTTTGCATAAACCTTGCTTTTCAGATATTCCCATAAAAAGAAATCAGGAGCAGTCAAATCAGGCGACCGTGGAGTTCAATCAACATCACCATTTCTTGAAATAACTTGTTGTGGAAAGATTTCTCGCAGTAGTTCCATTGTAATCCTGGCTGTATGCGATGTGGCACCGCCTTGTTGATACCACATGGTAATCAAGCCCAAAGCAAGCAGTTACTGCGTAAAAAATTTTCAATCATATCACGATATCGCCATTAACAGTGACCGTTACGCCATTTTCATAGAAATAAGGTCGAATGATTCCTCCTGACTTAATTGCACACCAGCCTGGCACTTTTAATGGATGCAAATTGTAATTTGAGGGGTTTTCATTGCCCAGAACCGACTATTCTGTTTATTAACATATCCATTCAAATGAAAATAAGCCTCGTCAATCATTATGATTTTTTCATGAAAATCGGGGTTGTCATGGGCGAGCTGTAACATCCTATTGGCATATGTACGGCGGCGTAAGTCGTCTTGTGGAAGAAGCTCATGTGTCAACTGAATCTTAAATGAAAACAAATGCAAATCTTGTGCAAAATTGTTGCCAAAGTTGTTCTTTGAAGGCAAGCTCTTGAGCACCGCGTCGAATTGCGGTTGAAGGATTGTTTTGAATTCTTTCTTCAGCAGCAGTAATGTTTCAGCCGATCCTGCAGTACGCTGTGGTCCACGCTTGGGCCTATCAGCTACAGACCCTCTTTCTTCGAAATCATTCACTACCTGATAAATACGAGTAGTGCGTTTTGTAGGCACGTTGTTTCTCCCAAAAATTTCACGTAACTTTCTCATTGTCACAGTAAGCGATGATTGATTTTGATAAAATATTTTAACGTTTAAAACACGTTGGTTTATCGAAAAATTTGCATAATAAATTTGCCACGTCTCTACTTCACGACTGCCAAATATGATCTGTCAAGACTAATGTTTACCAAAATAGCGGCTTAACAAAGTAGTATACCTTCCCGGCGGACACCCTGTATTTGCTGATCATCGAGACGGGTTTAAGCCGTCTACTAATGCTTGTTAATCAGTATACAGAGAAAAAACTTTTTGAAAATTAGTCGAACCCATAAAAACGTTTACATTTGTTTAAACACGGTTTGATAGACGATGTGGTAATCGCTGGGATTATATTATAGTACCGACAACCAATAATTAGGTTTCATTAGCTACGCAACGACATTTTTGACGAGTTATAAAGGACTGTTTCCTCTAATTGTCATAATTTCGGACAGTATGAAGATAATTCGACATGTGTATGAGCGTTTGAAAGGTAATCAATTGGGGATTAAAACTATATTTAAAAAAAATATTTTTTTTAATATTAAAAGCAAAAATTTAATACTCCCTCTTCGATTTCGATTTTTTCTATCCAAAATAAGCTCAATGTGTTTGCTTTATATCGCAAAAAATGTATGGGATCTAACACAAATGCAGAATTCTAGAAGAAAATGTACTCAGACAGTATTTACCAAATAATTATTTTTCCATACCCCCTACCGAAAACAATAAATTGTACTTGCCTAATGGCATACACACTTAAATATTTGTCACAGTGACAAATATATTAAGTCACTTTATGTTCTTTCGTCCAAACAATGTTTGCCCAGAAATTTGCATAATTTTGCTTAACACGACTCACACGTGATCTGTTAAAACAGGCATTGCGAATTGTATCTCTACTTGGATCACCCGTTATTTTTAGCTCCAGTTGGTTACTATTTAAGTACACCAAATTACGCTAATGTGCAGTACGGGAAACAATGATAGTACGAGTATACGAGAGCGGTTCGGAAACTTCTTAGCCTAGCACAAAAAGCGCGGTATAAACAGAAAAAAAGTTAAGTGTTTTGAAACTTCCATCTCTGCTATGAACACATGTTAAATTCTGTTTCGATCTAGCACCTCCTTCATATAGAAATAGGTGTTCACAAAAGACGCATCCGCGATTTTTTACAATGGAAAAATTAGAAATGCGTGGTGTCATTAAATATTTATCGGGACAAGAAATTCATAATGATATGGTGAATGTGTTAGGTGAAAGTGCCCCTTCATATGCAACAGTAAAAAATTGGGTTGCTGAATTTAAACATGGTAGTACTAGCATTGAAGATGAACCACGTAGTGGACGTCCAAAAACAGCAACAACAACAGAAATTGTAGCCAAAGTGCATGATATGGTATTAAATGATCGACGAATAAAAGTGCGTGAAATAGCTAATATCGTGGGCATCTCAAATGATCGAGTTCATTTAATTTTGCATGAAGAACTACAGATGAAAAAGCTTTCTGCAAGATGGGTGCCGCACTTGTTAACAGTCGACCAAAAACGCATAAAAATGAACATTTCTCAAGCTTGTTTGGATCGTTTTCAGCGAAATAAAAAGGATTTTAAGCGTCGTTTCATAACTGTTGATGAGACATGGATCCTCCACTATACTCCAGAGACAAAAGAACAATCCAAACAATGGACTGAAGCTGGAGGAAGTGTCCCAAAGAAGGCAAAAACAATTCAATCGGCTGGTAAGTTTATGGCAACGGTTTTTTGGGACTTCAGAGGTATTTTATTGATTGACTATCTGCAAAAGGGTAAAACAATAAATTCAGAGTACTATTGCAACCTTTTAGATTAATTAAATGTGCAAATTCGAGAAAAACGTCCTGGCTTACAACACAAAAAAAAATAATTTTTCATCAAGACAACACACCAGCGCACAAGAGTGTTTTAACAATGGCTAAAATCAACGAATTAAAGTACGAGTTGCTTGACCACCCACCTTATTTTCCTGATTTAGCTCCCAGTGACTTTTACCTGTTCCCAAATCTAAAAAAAATCCTTGCTGGAAGCGTTTTACCTCAAATAAAGATGCAATTACAGTTGTAAACCACTATTTTGAAGACCTTGAGGAAAACTATTTTAATCAAGGGATAGAATTGCTAGATAAGCGTTGGACTAAGTGTATTGAAGTTTCAGGAGATTATATTGAAAAATAAAAATATTTTTGAAAAACTAACTATTCTCTTTCATTGATAGGCTAAGAACTTTCCGAATCGCCCTCGTAGTATACTCAACTAAAAACAGAGTTCTGTCCGATCTGTGTTTATAATTTCAACAGATCCGATTGAAAAGTTTGTTGTAAATATAAAACGTCAGAAATGCTCTTTAGATTAAAATGGCAAGTGAACGTCAAATTGTCAAGTGCATCGATGTAGTTGTGTTGTTTGCTCTTTTTCTTCATTGACATCTCGTACACAGAAACACACACACACATATAACAGGACGACATTCCAGAAAGCATTTTATGGCAATTTGAGTGCATTAAATTCCTCTGTATTTGTAATTAATTAATTGGACTATTTTATAACACACACACACACACAAACGCAGCGTGTGGCCTTAATACTTCATTAAAGGATATCAGAATGTCATTGTTATTAAATTGAATTTGATCAAGCCCAATAGAAAGTTCATCCCTGAATTTGTTATGTTAACATTTTAATAGGATCTAAGGTCAACAGACCTGGTTGCAATTCTAATGTTTCGTCGATAACACTGAGGGAAAGGCAGGGCTGACTATAAAATATAAGACGGCTTTGTGGATTTGAGCAAGTTTTCTAAAATTATAAGGATTCCTCAATGGAGGCTTTTTTAAAACAAAGACCTTACACAGAGAAGAGATTCGTTGTCATAAACAAATTGTTTTGCCAACCAAATGATTGTAGTATATCATTAGTAGTACACCGAGCTACTGATGATATAGTATTACAGAATGTTGCTTCATGTCCTGGCATTTTTAGTACCTGGAACCTGAGATAGAAAATAAATTATAATAAAACACCTTAGGGTTATGTGAGAGATGTCATCCAAAGAGAATAATTTTGTAGGCAAGTGAAGAGAAAATATCCAGTTTCAGCATTTGGCCTTTTATATTTTGCATTTGAAGAAATATAAGGATTGCCTTTTCGACAATTAAATACGAGGGTTGCTATATATATTTCTGGCCTAGGCAAACACTAAGTGTTGCCTGGTGCCATCTGACATTTCCATTGGAAAGTTTGACATTTTTTAGTATAAACGTACTCAGAACGTTTGATGTACGACCATCATTTGTGTTGTTCACAGTTACTTGAAAAAATAAATTTGGCAAATACGAGGTCGGTTCGGAAAGTTCTTAGCTAATCAACGAAAGAGAATAGTTAGTTCAATGCACTAAACGCAATGCACCAACGCTTATCTAGCAATTCTATCCCTTGATTAAAATAGTTTTCCTCAAGGTCTTCAAAATAGTGGTTTACAACTGTAATTGCATCTTCATTTGAGGTAAAACGCTCGCCAGCAAGGTTTTTTTTAGATTTGGGAACAGGTAAAAGTCACTGGGAGCTTAATCAGGAGAATAAGGTGGGTGGTCAAGCAACTCGTACTTCAATTCGTTGATTTTAGCCATTTTTAAAACTATCTTGTGCGCTGGTGCGTTGTCTTGATGAAAAATTATTTTTTTGTGTTGTAAGCCAGGACGTGTCTCTCGAATTTGTACATTTTATTGATCTAAAAGGTTGCAATAGTACTCTGAATTTATTGTTTTACCCTTTTGCAGATAGTCAATCAATAAAATACCTTTGAAGTCCCAAAAAACCGTTGCCATAACCTTACCAGCCGATTGAATTGTTTTTGCCTTCTTTAGGGCACTTCCTCCAGCTTCAGTCCATTGTTTGGATTGTTCTTTTGTCTCTGGAGTAGTGGTGGATCCATGTCTCATCAACAATTATGAAACGACGCTTAAAATCCATTTTATTTCGCTGAAAACGAAAGCTTGAGAAATGTTCATTCTTTGGTCGTTTTTGGTCGACTGTTAACAAGTGCGGCACCCATCTTGCAGAAAGCTTTTTCATCTGTAGTTCTTCATGCAAAATTAAATGGACTCGATCATTTGAGTTGCCCATGATATTAGCTATTTCACGCACTTTTGTTCGTCGATCATTTAATACCATATCATGCACTTTGGCTACAATTTCTATTGTTGTTGCTGTTTTTGGACGTCCACTACGTGGTTCATCTTCAATGCTTGTACGACCACGTTTAAATTCAGCAACCCAATTTTTTGCTGTTGCATATGCACTTTCACCTAACACATTCACCATATTATTATGAATTTCTGGTCCCGATAAAACTTTTTTATGTAAATATTTAGTGACACCACGCATTTCTAATTTTTCATTGTAAAAAAATGCCGGATGCGTCTTTTGTGAACACCTGTTTCTATATGAAGGAGTTGCCAGATCGAAACAAAATTTAACATGTGTTCATAGCAGAGATGGAAGTTTCCAAAGCACTTAACTTTTTTCTGTTTATACCGCGCTTTTTGTGCTAGGCTAAGCAGTTTCCGCACCGCCCTCGTAAAATGGAATTAAGTCGTGAACATTTTCGTGCGATCATTTTTCACAACTTTCGACGTGGATTATCACGACAAGAATGCATCGATGAACTTAAGTCTTTGTATGGCGATGAAGCACCATCCTATAGCACTGTGAAAAACTGGTTTAATGAATTCAATCGTGGCCGACGCTCGCTCGAAGACGAACTGATAATGCAAGATCATCATGTGACATACTGTGAGATAGAAGCATCCTTGGGCATTTCTTCCACCAGCATACATTCGATATTGCATAAACACCTGGCCGTAAAAAAATGTTTGTTCTCGTTGGATCCCGCACAATTTGACAATCGCTCAAAAAAAGGCTCGTGTCCATTGATGCAAAAAATTTTTAAAAAAATACGATAGCGGAGCTTCAAAATTTATAAGATCGTCACAGGTGACGAATCATGGATATATGCGTATGAGCCCAAAACAAAACAGCAATCGACCGTGTGGGTCTTCGATGACGAGCCAAATGCAACGTGGAAGTAGCACTTCGAAGCAAATGGTCGCCTGTTTCTATGGCAAAACTGGTCATGTGGCGACTGTTCCGCTTGACCAACGTAGGACGGTCAATTCTGAGTGGTACACCACAATTTGTTTGCCTGAAGTCTGCGGAGAAATCCGAAAAACGAACAAGAGAAGACGAATCATTATGCACCATGACAATGCGAGCTCTCACACATCGGCTTACACCTGCGCCTTTATGACCGGCCAAAACGTCCAATTGATGGGTCATCCGCCGTACAGCCCTGACTTGACTTCTTTTTATTCCCGCACATCAAGAAAAAATGCGTGGTCAACGATTTTCGTCGCCAGAAGATGCTGTTGAAGCGTCCAAAAACCATGTTTTGGAGGTGTTTTAATCTGAGTGGAAAAAGTGCTTCGTCAATTGGTTTAAGCGTATGCAAAAGTGTATAAGTATATATGAGAATACTTTGAAAAACTATAAACCATTTTTGATGATAAATATTCGCATTTTCATTATTAGGTCAGATATATATACAGCAGCCCTCGTAATAATAACACATAAATATAATTCAAATTTGTTTTTTATATATCGGGCGATCAATCAAGGGGCATTTTTCTTCCAAAAAAAAAAAAATACAAAGCTCAAATCAGGTGTGGAATTTGAAAGGACATTTTAAGCCAGTTATTTTTTGAAAATACTTAGTAGGGACATAAATACTGTTACAACATTGAACACACACATAATAGAACTGAACATGCCCCGGTAATGGGTTTTGAAAGCTAACCTCAATAGCGTTAGTTTGTAAAGGGATTTTAAAATTGTTTCAACTTTCATCATGGAATGGTCAGATAATGAGAATCGTATCGCTGTAATAGCGCTTTTCAAGTGTGAAATGAAAAAAGCGATATTTTCAAATCGCTCCGGCCACTAGGGATTAGCCGCATGTTCGTCTTCCGATGCATAAAAATGTTTGAGGAGACTGAAGATGTAAAAGACCGCCACCAGTCGTGCGATGACTTTTTACGATTTTCGGCGTGGGTTATAGAGACAATACGAGTAGTGTTTAAATCAACTTGTTTCGACTTTTGGCGATGAAGCACCATCAAAATCGTTGTTACCAAGAGTTCAGTCTCAGACACCGTTCGCTCCAGGATGAATTTCGTAAAGGACGTCCATTTTCGGTCACTTTGCCAGAAACCATCGACGCTGTGCGTGAATTGATTAAGCAAGACCGACATGTGACATACCGTGAGATTGAGGCATCCTTGGGCATTAGATTGACAAGCATCAATAAGATATTGCATGCTCATTTGGCCGTGAAAAAAATTGTTCTCATTGGATCCCACATAATTTGACGAATGCGCAAAAAAAGGCTCGTGCAACGAGAGGTTAAAAAAGTATAACTGCGGTAGCTCAAAGGAAGTGTATAACATTGTCGCAGATGACGAAAGATGGATCTATGCATATGAACCCGAAACAAAACAGCAATCGACCTTATGGGTTTTTCAAGACGAGCTAAAATGGAAGAAGTACATCGAAGCAAATGATTGCGTTTTTTTTTTGGTATAACCGGCCATGTTGCCACAGTGCCTTTAGTTAAACGTAGGACGGTAAATTCTGAATGGTATACAACGATTTGTTTACTAACAGTCTTCGAAGAAATAAGGAAAGATAATAAGAGAAGACGGATAATTTTGCATAACGACAACGCGAGCTATCACACATCAGCTGAAACGTGAGCTATTTGACCACTCAACATGTCGAATTGATGGGCCATCTACGGTACAGCCCTGATTTGGCACCCAATGACTGCAAGAACAAAATGCGTGGTCAACGTTTTTCATCTACCGAAGCAGCTGTTGGTTGAAGCGTTCAAAAATCATATTTTGGAAGTGCCTCAATCGGCGTGGAAAAACTGCTTCAAAAATTGGTTTGTGCGCATGCAAAAGTGTATTGATCTAAAGAAGAATATTTTGAAAAACAATTAAACCTTTTCCAATGATAAATTTTTGTGCTTTTTATGCCGGACCCGAAGTATAAATAACAACCCTCGTAACATTAAAAAATGAAAATTTCCTCGGCACATAAAAAGAACTCGAACCTATCAAAACCGTCCTTTTGGAAACTTATTTTAGCAGCATTTATTTGTTGTCACCACCAATAACTGGTACCAAAGTATAATGTTCCTCATAGTTGGTTGGTTGTCATAACCACCAGTTTTGTCAACCAAAAGTTTTGCTGAAATCGGTTGGAAAACCGACTTATTGGCTGTAATAATCGAAAGATTATTGTAGCTGCCATCTTATGGTGAATCAACCATGTAACCATCAATACCATGGAATATTGGAGATTGCAACAGTAAGTATGTTTATCCAACCGAATATTTGTAGTTCGCACTGATTTCCAACTGATTTTTGTCAGTGTTTAATACACGTAACATTTATTTTCTTTTTGTGCACCCTTCATAAGTTACCCTCATCCTATTGTAATTTTCGTATGATGGTCAACGGTTATTAATTATAGACCTATCGAATGGTAAATTTTTTTTATATTAAAATTTTCACACTTATCCCGGCATATTAGTTCTGTCGCATCAATCACGTTAATGAATTCAGTTCATGTCGCATTAAGTTTCTAATTTCACAAGAACAACAACAAAACTAGAACATGGGCTCCTCACAGGTTTGATAGTCAAAATGTCACATCGTAAATAATTTATCGTTATTTACACGTTTAGCCCAAAAAGTGTCAAACATGTAATTAATTACGAAAAATTTAAATCAAAATCTAATTAAAATTAAATAAACAATGACAACAGCACAACAACAACTACGAAGCCCGGCAATAGCAAAAACTTACCAGTTTTTAGAACTCTATTAAAATGATTGAATGCTATTAAGACAACGTACCAACGAACGATTGAATGAAAAGAGCAACAATAACTACGACAGCGAACACCAAGAAATCGAAGGAGTGTTCGCAAGAATTCGCTGCAACAACAGACGGACCAAACCCAGCAAAAATGAAAAAATACAAGAGTCTCTGTCTGTCTGCTTGTAGAACCGTAAAGTAGAAGACACGACAAGACAACAGCAGGTAACATTATAGCCATGTACGAGTATCTGCAAACAAAGCTAATTTGATGGCAAAGATGTATTGCTAAAGTAGAAATAGTATGAGCAAATTTCTACTTGAATACATATGTACGCGTATGTATTGACAGGTTTCTATATTAGGGTGTACTGAAACGTTCATACTTTTCTTTTGACTGTGTAGTTTTGTACTCATCAGTTTTATTCAAAGAAAAATAATTGGAGATATAATTTCTGAAGAAAACTAGCGTCGAAATAGGAAAATTGCAACATTGTGGCATCCAAACGATACACAATGCTAAAATGCTATGAAAAACAAGCGGAGAAATTCAGTTCGGACGGGCCTCCACCATTAATTTCGTACCATTGAGAACATTTTGTCAAGAAGCCGTGGTGCCGGCCTCGTTTTAATCATGACATTTATTTACATACCAACATCATATACGAGGGCGACCGCAAAACTAACTGGCCTGGCACATTTTCTGTTTTACTAGCAATTTTTTTTTTTGTTTTTTAAAAGCAATCTTTTATAAGCCATCTGGAAATATTTAATGAATATTTTCTTTGTTACAGGTGATTGAAGTAAACAAGTTTTATAATTTTTGAATAATGGTAAATAAAGAGTTTCGTGCGGTAATTAAACACTTTTATATGAAAGGTTATACGCCACAATTAATCAAAGATGAATTGGATTCTGTTCATGGTGACAATGCACCATCATACTCCACCGTGAAATCCTGGGTTCAACAATTTAAAATGGGTCGTTCAAGTACGGAAGATGAACAACGCCCTGGAAGACCGAAAACGGCTACTACTATTGAAAACATTAGAAGTGACTAAAGATAGGCGAATAAAGCTCAGAGAACTTGCTGATATTGTTAAAATACACGAAAAATAAGTTTGGAGTATTTTACATGATGAACTCCACATGAAAAAGCTATTCGCAGGATATGTGCCGCGTTTGTTGACTTTGCCCCAAAAAATCGTCCGTTGGACCAATTCCGAGGAGCTTTTAGCGATTTATCAGCGTAATCCAATAGAGTTCTTGCGCCGATTTATAACTGTTGATGAAACATGGATCCATCACTACATCCCAGAATGCAAAGAACAGTCAAAACAATGGATAGAAGCTGGTAAAAATGGTCCCAAGAAGGCGAAAACTATTAAGTCAGCAGGAAAAGTAATGGCCACAGTATTTTGGGATGCAAGGGGTATAATATTTATTGCTTATCTTAAGAAAGGAAAAACTATAAATAGTAAATTTTATTGTGCATTATTGGATCGGTTGAGTGTAGAAAACAAGATAAAACGACCGCATTTAGAAAGAAAAAAATCTTTTTCATCAAGATAATGCTCCTTCACACACTGCATTTTTAACTCAACAAAAACTGGCTGAATAACGACTTGAAATTGCTCCGCATCCACCATATAGTCCAGATTTAGCTCCTTCTGATTATTTCTTGTTTCCAAATTTAAAAAAAAAATCTCGGTGGCAAAAAATGTTCGTCCAATAGCGAGGTTATTGCTGAAACTGAGGCATATTTTGAAGGTCTTGAAAAATCTTATTTTTCGGATGGAAAAAATGAAGTGTATTGAGTTGCAAGGAGATTATGTTGAAAAATAAATAATAATAATTCCAAAAAAAACGGTTCTTTTTATGTTAGGCCAGTTACTTTTGCGGTCGCCCGTACCAAACAGAGAAAACATCAGTTGGAAATCGGTTTGAACTACAGATATTCGGTCGGATAAACAAACTTTCTGTTGCAATCACCAACATTCTATGGTATTGATGGTTAAATGGTTGAACTTACCATGAGATGGTAGTTACAATTACCATACTTACAGCTAAAAAATCGGTTATACGAACCGAATTTATACAGACTATTAGTTGCCCACAATTGGTGGCTACACGCAGATAAAAGACATGGTTAATATATGGTCACGGCAACAATATGTTCTCTACAATAAAAGCATGTTCGTCGCAACTATATTATTGTTTTCTGAATTTTATTTTGACAACAGTATGATTGCGGCAATAATAACATGGTTGAAATGTAACAATACTATTATTGCTAAATTTAGAAATAAAACTATGGTTGTAGCAACCATGTTAATATAGTTGTTGCGACAAAAGTATTGTTGTTAAAGATTTGCGTTAACAATAATATGATTACGGCAATCATACTGTATGGTTGAGTCTATGGACCAATCATAACAGGTTTTAAAGACTATGCGTGTGTTTTTTTTTGGTAAACCAAAACACAATACGTTAACAATAATATGATGACGGCAATCATACTGTATGGTTGAGTCTATAGAAAAAGCATAACAGGTTTTAAAGACTTTGTGTGTGTGTGTTTGTGTATTTTTTTGGTATACCAAAAAAAACATACATACACTCGATACAGTGCATGGTTGTTGTTTATTCTAAAAAACAACAACACTCGGATGGCAGTATGAGGGATTTTTATTGTATTTACTTTGTTCGGTGGAATACTCTACTGCCGACTGGTTCTCGTATATTTTAAATCTGCCTGCACTTAAGTATTTAGCCATTCATCATGGTTTAATCACGTTCTTCACTTGGGGTCTACGGATGGTAAAGAATCATTCATCCCCTGCAGTCACCACTGCTTGCAACTAAAAGTCTTTTCAACTGCCTTTTGAATATATTTTTGTTTCTTAAATAATATGTTAAATAATATTGGGGTCATAGTATGGTTGAGTGGAATCATATTATGGTTGTAGGGATCATAATATGGTTGCCTGTGATAGTATAATAGATAATAGTATGGTTGAGTGTGGCTCATAATATGGTTGTGGGGATAATATGGATAATATGGTTGTTTGTTAATCATACTATTGTTGTGAGGATCATAATATTGTTGTTCCACAACCATAAACTCAACAATAGTATGATCCTCTTCCAATATTGCCACCACAACCATACTTTTTTTCTGCGTGTATGACAACCAACATGTTACTTTGGTACCAATAACTGGTGATGACAACAGAAAAATTATTTGTAGTAAACTAACACTATGCACAAACATTTCCGACTTTCTAGGGGGGGGGGGGGGGGGAGTAAATAATTTCTTTTCGAAATAAAAGGCTATGGTGATTGTAGAAAATTCCCAAAAGGGGGAGAGGGAGTAAGTAATTTCTTTTCGAAATAAAAGGCTAGGGTGATTGTAGAAAATTCCCAAAAGGACCAGGGCCTATTATAAGTAGGTCACGTGATTAGTACGTGTAGCCCCGGTCTGTTCTGTGTACGAGATATGGCATTTTAAATTTCAGGAAGGTAGGGCGGTGCCACGCCTTTTTGTCCAATTGATTTTTAAACACAACATTTTCTATAATAATATTCACACACAGAGACCGAATTTTTTGCCAGCCGAATGTTGGTGGTTGCGTGTACTATCAGTGTGCTCCATCGCTACAACCGAATGTTGATTGGGTACACGGCAATTCACAGTTGTGGGAACTGACAGTATCGCTTAAAGAGGCAAAGTATTGGTAACCCTAACTAATTAGGATGAGTATTTTAACTGAATTTGTGCGTGTCTTGGTTGTTGTTTTACATTGTTGGTTTTAAGATATCATTCAACTCGGTTGTCATTACCACGAACTGGATTTGGATCTTATTAGCTGGATCTGGTTAAATTTTTAAAACTCGATTCATCTGTACAATCTAAAAGTTTCAATACAATTTGTAAGGAATTTTTTTTAATGTATTTTTATTTATTTAGAAAATTTTAATCCAATTTGGATAATAATCTTAATTTTAAAATATTTAAACTAATGATTTAGCACTTACTTCATTTCCTTTTTTTCTAGTTTTTTTAATAAGTTTATGTGTTTTCGTCTTTGACTAAAATTTAGCAGGGACCAGAACCGATAACTTATTATAGGAATTACTCGTACATACGAGGGCGGTTCGGAAACTTCTTAGCCTAGCACAAAAAGCGCGGTAAAAACAAAAAAAGTTAAGTGTTTTGGAAACTTCCATCTCTGCTATGAACACATGTTAAATTTTGTTTCGATCTGGCACTCCTTCATATAGAAACAGGTGTTCACAAAAGACGCATCCGCGATTTTTTTACAATGGAAAAATTAGAAATGCGTGGTGTCATTAAATATTTACATAAAAAAGGTTTATCGGGACAAGAAATTCATAATAATATGGTGAATGTGTTAGGTGAAAGTGCTTCTTCATATGCAACAGTAAAAAATTGGGTTGCTGAATTTAAACGTGGTCGTACAAGTATTGAAGATGAACCACGTAGTGGACGTCCAAAAACAGCAACAACAACAGAAATTGTAGCCAAAGTGCATGATATGGTATTAAATGATCGACGAATAAAAGTGCGTGAAATAGCTAATATCATGGGCATCTCAAATGATCGAGTCCATTTAATTTTGCATGAAGAACAACAGATGAAAAAGCTTTCTGCAAGATGGGTGCCGCACTTGTTAACAGTCGACCAAAAACGCATAAGAATGAACATTTCTCAAGCTTGTTTGGATCGTTTTCTGCGAAATTAAATGGATTTTAAGCGTCGTTTCATAACTGTTGATGAGACATGGATCCACTACTATACTCCAGAGACAAAAGAACAATCCAAACAATGGACTGAAGCTGGAGGAAGTGCCCCAAAGAAGGCAAAAACAATTCAATCGGCTGGTAAGGTTATGGCAGCGGTTTTTTAGGACTTCAAAGGTATTTTATTGATTGACTATCTGCAAAAGGGTAAAACAATAAATTCAGAGTACTATTGCAACCTTTTAGATCAATTAAATGTACAAATTCGAGAAAAACGTCCTGGCCTACAACACAAAAAAATAGTTTTTCATTAAGACAACGCACCAGCGCACAAGAGTGTTTTAACAATGGCTAAAATCAACGAATTAAAGTACGAGTTGCTTGACCACCCACCTTATTCTCCTGATTTAGCTCCCAGTGACTTTTACCTGTTCCCAAATCTAAAAAAATTCCTTGCTGGCAAGCGTTTTACCTCAAATGAAGATGCAATTACAGTTGTAAACCACTATTTGAAGACCTTGAGGAAAACTATTTTAATCAAGGGATAGAATTGCTAGATAAGCATTGGCCTAAGTGTATTGAAGTTTCAGGAGATTATATTGAAAAATAAAAATATTTTTGAAAAACTAACTATTCTCTTTCATTTATAGGCTAAGAACTTTCCGAACCGCCGACAGTGTACTTACTGGAAAACACTTATCAGGTGTCAACACCAATTACACTGTTCTGCAACAAAATCCTTCTTTGGACGAAACCAACTGACCGTTATGTAAAATGATCTCATGAATCCGAATTTGTTCATTAATTTGCCTAAACCTTCGGCTATTCTTATCCGATTCACTTTAAAATATGCAATGGTTATTAATGCTTAAAAATGCATTTTCCATAAAAATCATAATTTGCAAAAATCAGATAAAATTTGTAAAAAGTTACAGCCAAAAAAGGTCAAAATTATGTTTTGCTTTTGTTAAAAAATGTGGTTTCAACTTCCAATTGGGTCCTAATTCTGGAGTTTTCCTGCTCTTTTTTGCACTAAGTCATTAATTTTTTTTCAAAAACTACTCGAACTCAGGAAATTTTCGTCAGACTAATAAAAAAATATACCAAATAAAACAGTGCAGTACGTTTTATTTTGATTTTATGCAAAAAGGAGAGGTAGAATTCCAGAATTGGGGTACAATTGGCAGTTAAAAGTTTTTGAAAAGTTTTGACTTTTTTGGCTGCAACTAACACAATTTTTATTCGATTTTTAAATAAAATTATGATTTATATGAAGAATTCATACACTCCCCGTCACATGAATAGGACCGCCTTTTCGATTTACCTTATTTGTGATTCTCTTAAACATTTGAGATCATTGAGCGGCATATTTTTGTTTGTTTTTGAGATCTTCATACTCACTCTCTATGAGAAAAAAATTGTGTACTGGAAATGTACCGTTATAAGTTTTTTTTTCTAATTTGCTTTACCATAACCTAAATTTGTGAAATTTCTTACGGCACATGAATAGGACCCCCATCATTATCTTTAGTTTTCTTATGGAAGTGGCTGCGTGTAGTAAATTAAAATATTTTCTGTTGCAATTTAATCGATATCAACCAAAATTAAATTTAAATGGGTCGAGGAAAATCTTTATCTAACGAGGAAAAGTTGAAAATTAAAATTTATAAAGAATCCGGGCACTCAATCCATAAAATCGCTGATAAAATCCGAAGAAGCCGAAATGTCGTGTCTACGTTTTTGCGAAATGAGTCAAGCTATGGCAAGAATATGAAAGGACGAACAAAAAATGTGCTTTCTGCTACTGATAAGCGAGCTATACTAAGATCAGCATCCAATTCGCACGATTCATCATCACAAATTAAGGCTAAAACTAGCGTTAAAGCTAGTGTAAGAACGGTCCAATGCGTTATTTCTAAAGCTAAGCATTAAAAGCGCCTAAAACTAAAGAAAAAACCACCCCTTAACGATGACCGCAAAAAGTTACGCTTGGGGTTTTGCCGCAGTCACATGACATGGAATAACGAGTGGCATCGCGTCGTTTTCTCAGACGAAAAAAAAATTTATTTCGAGGGCCCAGATGGATTTAACTATTATTTCCATGATCTTCGCAAAGAAGAGCACCATCTGGATCGCTTACATAGATGGGTGGATGGTGTCATGGTGTGGGGGGCCATATCCTATTATGGGACCTGCGAATTACAATTTTTGTCCACCACAATGAACGCAAGTTGCTATAATGGCGTACTTCAGCAAGCTTTTCCTTACTTCAACAATTTATTCGGATACTTACAATGGACATTTCAGCACGATAATGCACCGGTTCACGCTGCTCGAGTGGTGAAGGCATGGATTCGGGATCAAAATGTCAAAGTTCTTGACTGGCCTCATTATTCGCCAGATTTGAACATTATAGAAAATGTTTGGGGATCGCTTGTCCGCAAAGTTTATGCTTCTAGTAAGCAATACAGCCACAAAGACGAACTAATTGAATCAATTAAGGAAGTCTGGTCTACGATTTCACTTGACTACATTAAAACATTGTATGATTCGATTCCCAGTAGACTTTTCGAAGCTATCCTTAACAAAGAAGGCTCCACACACTACTGAACTTTCTTTAAAATGCATAAAATTCATAATTACTTGTTTAAAACTTAATAAAATGTATAATTTTGCTTTCAAACTTTACAAAAGCTATTATTTGATGAGGGGGTCCTATTCAAGTGGCGCAAAACCGAAGTTCTGTTTTTCAGTTGTTTTAATAAAATGATTTTTTAAAATTTACCAGTATACATATCAAGTTCATTTATTCCCCATTCCTTTCAGAAGTAGTGCACCTTTCATACAAATAAATATAGATTTAATTCATACCGTTTTTCTGCTGAAAATATTAAGTTTTAAAAAAACCCATCGTGGGGGTCCTATTCATGGGACGGAGAGTGTATCTAAATAGTCATACAAATTGTATTGTCACGATATATCGAAAACTATACGTAATGGGCCAAAACATATAGGAGATCTTTTTTTTATAAGTATTAAAGTTTCGAACAAAGGAGGGCTCAAGAGTTAATTTTTGCAGAGCAGTGCTATTGGTACCAAAGTTACATGTATTTCTTAGTTGGTTGATTGTTATAACCGCCGCTTTTGGTAACAAACAGTTTTACTAAATTCGGTTGGAATTACCAATTTACTGGCTTTGAGTAGCGTAACCATGCTATGTCGAACCAGGCATCAATACCATGGAAAGTTGGTGATCGCAACAGAAAGTGTGTTAATCCAACCGAATTTTTGTAGATCGGACCGATTTTCAACTGTTTTGTTCACTGTGTGCATTACTTTGGCTACGCCCAAATTTTCCACTAGGATGTGTTTTGATCCACCAGGATGTGTTTTGATCCACCAGGATGTGTTTTGATCCATGCTACAAATATCACGGCCATATCGCTAATAGTTATTGAAATAGGGTCATTCTGAATTAAGTATCAAAGTTTCGACCAAAGGAGGGCTCAAGAGTTATTTTTTGTAGAACAGTGCTATTGGTACCAAAGAAACATGTATTTCATAGTTGGTTGGTTGTTATAACCGCAGCTTTTAGTAACAAACAGTTTTACTAAATTCGGTTGGAATTACCAATTTACTGGCTTTTAGTAGCGTAACCATGCTATGTCGAACCAGGCATCAATACCAGGCATCAAGTTGGTGATCGCAACAGAAAGTGTGTTAATCCAACCGAATTTTTGTAGATCGGACCGATTTTCAACTGTTTTGTTCACTGTGTGCATTACTTTGGCTACGCCCAAATTTTCCACCAGGATGTGTTTTGATCCACCAGGATGTGTTTTGATCCATGCTACAAATATCACGGCCATATCGCTAATAGTTAGTGAAATAGGGTCATTCTGAATTCAGGGTTGCATACGCGGTGCCACGCCCTCCTGTCTAATCACAACGTCCTGTATCTTACAAATATCACCTGCCCTAACGTAACTTCAGGTGAACATTCGTAACGATCGTAGTTAATAGTGGTGATATATAAGCACAAAACAAAAACTCTATTGATCTATTGATTTTTCCAGAGGTTGACTCAGTCTTTGTGTGGGCATCTCGCCCATTTTCAATTCCAATCGTACATCAGCACATATGTCTGCAAAATTTTAGCACCTTATTTTAATAGTGTGCCACGTGGTTTCACAGACAGACATACAGGCATCGCTAGATCCTCTTACTCTAGCTATTCCGAATATATGTGACAGCGCATAGAGACAGGGACCTAAGAGTAAAACAAAATAATTTTCACCTTTTTTGTTGATGTGGACAACATCTGAGCATCGAATGAGACCGATCCCATTCCCCAAAATAGTTCCCTCCCAGAGATATGCGCGTTTTATGAATGTGATGGTACACCAAAGATACACGTATTTAAATCTTTAAAATGGCTCTCCTGAACAAAACTGGTTTTTAACCTTAGGTCCCTTTCTATTTTGGGCGTCACATTTACTTAATGGGTTCTCCGACCAGTGTTTCGAGGCGTTGCAAACGGAATGGCAAAGTGAAGATGCCCTCTATGCTTTGAGGGGCGTTATTAAATTTCGAAACCTGCTGACAAAAACCAATAATCGAATTTGATGGCTAATCGGTTGCATCACGTATAAAAGGAGACCCATTTAAAACTTGACACAGAATTAAAAAAAAAAACATACACCAAAGTGAGGGTTGGATGGAAACAGTTCGAGACCGATTATGAGATCATAATTGAAATGCCTGCATTCCGAATTTTTTCAATTCGTTTTTTTTGGTTTCTAAATGTGTTTTCGCATTTAATAAAGATTTTTGTAGTAATACGAACCGATAAATTATTGTAGGAATTATTTTCCGATGTTGGGATAACCGATAATATGTTATAATAATGAACGAAACGAGGTTTGGTTACTTCAAAGAAGTTTTTGTTGACACCATCAATTATTGTTATGAAAGTAACATGTACTTCTTAACGGTTTGATTGTCATAACCACCACTTGTAGAAACCAATCGTTTTACTAAATTTGGTTGCCATAACCAGTTTATTGGATGTGAGAACCTAAATTTTATCGTCGCTACTACCCTTTGTAACCACAGCAACAGAAAGTGTGTCTCTCCAACCAAATTTTTGTAGTTCCTTCCGATTATGTCACTGTGTGAACAATACAGCTTGCTGCATGAAACCGTGTTGAATGACACAAGAGTTCAGTAAAAAAAACAGGTTACCTTACCAAATTTTGAGAAATGAGGATTTAAATTATAGATGTAAAAATCAGATTTATACAAATTTCACTTACCACAAATTTTATGGAATGTATCGGAATTGTAGTAATATTCACCCAGGTAGAGGTAAAATACACTCTGTCCATGTCTCCAAGTGGTTAAAACCGCAACGCCTAGTAATTCCAACACTAGAATGAGAAAAAGCATAGAGAAAAGTAAAAAAATGGGGAGAATATTTAAATTTAAATCTTTAAGGAAAACAATTAGCACATTGAATAACTTGTGAAAATATTAATCTTTGGAGTTATATAGGCGTATTTGTCATGTTGTTTTGATCGTCGTATTATTCTAAAAAGCATACACTCCATCCTACGGCAGAGAGTACACTCAGTCCGATGCGGGACCAAACAAATCCCGGACCTTGTATCTACTCGGTTTGTCGGAACCGGATACACCATAGTGCAATGTCTGTAACGTGTAATCGTTGCATGGAGTGGGTGCACTTCAGTAGCAGTTTAGGTCTGGATGCCTGGATTTTTGGATTTAATGTCTTCGCGGCCGTCCAAACCTCCAAGGGAGCAGCAACATCAACAAATACAGCACCTACTTCCACAGATTGCTGTTGCTACTCCTGACTTGACATCAATATTGCAATTTAAAACAATCACTTTAGCTTACTTATTTATGAGTCGGTAAAAAAATATGGTCGTTGCGATTCAGGAAACTAAGCTGAATGCCCCCTACGATCAGTTGTGGCGGATACAACGTTAAGATCGCACGAAACGTGGAGGTGGGTGATTTGTTTTCCTAATACACCATTCTCTGCAGTACATACCTATCTCGTCTGAGCTTGACTCTAGAGACCCATACATGGAATATATGGGGGTAGCAGTCATGTCTGGGACTGCCGAGATAGAGCTGTATAACGTGTATATCAAGCCGGTTGGTAGCTTTACCCCTCGATATTTGCCTGAAATTAGCAATCTACAAGGCAATAGCCGTTCTAGGAGAATTTAATGATCACCACAAATAGCAGCATTATCTTCTAGATAATGACCAGAGGGGCATAGCTTTGTCAGAGCAAATTGCACAGTGAATGAGGACGCCACCACACGGATTATGGGTGATTGTCACAGTTCCCCAGATTTGACTATGGCATCGCCTGGGCTGATCAACGACATCACCTGGCACCCCGTCATCTCGTTAGGATCGGACAACTTGCCGATAATCCTCCCCATTAACAGACCAACTGACTTCATAATCTATGAACGCCGTACGTATCTCAATCAAAACAAGGCTGATTGGGATGCCCTCAGAGAAGCCACCAACCGCAGCTTTGGTGATCTTACCATTCCCCCGAATGCTCGGGTAGCCGAAGGCAGCAACCGCTTGTCATAATCCTGCTGGCGAAATAACCGAGATACAACTAAATTTCCCTGTAGAGGCAGCGAGACTCGCAGATGAACGTAATGGCATTTGTCGATACAACCCTACTGACCCCAGAATTAAGGAATTCAACTCTGAGATCAGTAGGTGATCGAAGAATACAAGCGGAAGAAATAACTAGATCACTTAAAGCAGTGCATCTTAAGTTTCGGAATAGGATAGCTGTGGTCAACGGTCAAATCGCTCTCTTACACTGGAAGAAATACATGATCGATGACATAACAGTGACAGACCCGAAGCGGTGCGCGAGTTATTTCAACCGACTTTTTATGGAGTACCCAGTGAGCGCTAAGACGAAAATGAGAGTGTTGCGTCGTATCCGCGCTCTCCGATTCGAAGAGGCACCACCAGAATTTACCGTTGGCGTAGTTGCCCATGTCATCCACAGCGCTAAAACATAAAAGACGGGTCCGGACGGAGTCTCAATACTGATGTTGAAGCGCTTGGATACCCCGGGAGTAGAGTACATGACCAAAGTAATCAATCTGTCTTTCGCCACTCAACTAGTTCTTGAATCCTGGAAAATGGGCAGAGTGGTACCGCTACTGAAGCCAGACAAAGACGCAAGCAAAGGAGAATCGTACAGGCCGATCTCCTTGCTTTCCCCAGTAGCAAAGACGCTTGAGGCACTGCTCCTCCCCAGCCTGATTGAACACCTTCCATTTGCAGATCGTAAGCATGGGTTTCGCAAGCTATACAGTCCAACAACAGCTTAACACGCCATTACCACACGTATAAGTCACGGCCTTAACCAGAACAAGCTCAACGACAGGGCGGTCCTCCTGACTCTTGATCTTACTAAGTTTTTGGCACAGTCAACCATACCTCTTCGCCAAAACGTCACTTCCGACTTGTTTGTAACATAGCGTCGTAAAATATATGTGTTGGCGGCAGTCATATTTAGAATCAAGAGATGGAAAGTCGTAGCTTCGTAGAGTTAAACAGGAAGTTCCCCAGGGCGGGGTGATATCTCCGGTACCTCTACCTCTCTAAAATTCCTGCAGCACCAGAAGGCTTTGAAATTGTGTCGTACGCTGATGATTGTACAATTCTGGTGTCAGAACCTAAACAAGATAACATATGCGAGAAAATAAACTGTTTCCTCACTGACTTAGCGGGATTTTTCACTGCGAGGAATATAAAAAAACATCTGCCTCCAAATCATCAGCTACAGTCTTAACTGCATGGACCGAAAAGGTGCGGTTGTCATTCAATGTGAAATTTGGTGACGTCAACATACCACCTACCCCAAAATCCACGGGGTCGCATTGAACAGCCTTTTCTGGCCCTCTGCACATGCTACATCTATCTACGATAAGCTTAAAAGTAGTAACAAGGTCCTCGAGTCACTCGCCGGCAGTTCTTGGGGAGTTGACAAAGAAACCTTATTGACCTCTTACAAAGCGATATGTCGGTCTGTAGTAAACTACGCAGCGCCGGTGTGGTCGGCAACGTGAGTATGGCGCAGTGGATGAATTTTCAGACCTGCCAGAATGCAGCCCTGAGGACATCAACAGGGTGTCGCCTTATGCCTTCTGAGGACCATCTACATATAGACAAAAAGGTCCTCACAGTGCACAGGCACAATTTCTTGCTGTTTAAGCAGTGGCCATTTCAACCACCATCTCATGGACAAGATTAGAGTGTCTAAAACAGTGATTTTAAAAAACCGACTATCAAGGTTTTTTTTTAAATAAAATAAACAGGAACTTACCAACATTCCGGCTGTAGCCTTTTCCTTAGAGTGGAAAATATTTTCCGAATCAAACCACCGTCACCAAACTGCAAAAATAATTTAATTTTTAACTTCACGAGACATTTTTATAAATATATTATAGCCATAAGTCCATGTATATGGGAAGATATTTTTGGCTTCCAGAGCTAGACATAAAATATTTAGGGCATATGTGTGGCAGCCATATCTTAATTTTAACCGATTTTCATTAGACAACAGTGGTTGTGAAAAAAACTTATCTCTGCTAAATTTCATGAAGAAAAATAGCTTTAGATAGACAGCTGACGGACGGAGAGACGGACAGGCAGAAGTCGTTAAATCGAATCAACTGCCGATTTTTAGTCGATCGGTTTACGAGGGTTGCTATTTATATTTCAAGTCCTGACAATACTAATGCTCCCAGATGCAAACTGAAAACTTTGACATTTTTTAGCATAACTTCACTCTGAACATTTTGTCATTTGAGGGCGGATTCTTTAAAGAGTGTTGAAAAATGCATCTCAGTCAAAAAATGGAATTATCCCGTGAACATTTTCGTGCGATGATTTTTATGATTTTCGGCGTGGATTATCAAGATAGGAGTGTTTAAATCAACTTGTTTCGACTTTTAGCGATGAAGCACCATCAAAAACCACTTTTAATCGCTGGTACCAAGAGTTCAGTCTCGGACGCCGTTCGCTCCAGAATGAATTTTGTGAAGGACGTCCACCTTCGGTCGCTTTGCCATCGATACAATGCTTGAACCGTGAGATTGGGGCATCCTTGCGCATACTTATGACGAGCATAAATAAGATATTGCATGTTCATTTGCTCGTGAAAAAAATTTGTTCTCGTTGGATCCCATATAATTTGACGAATGGTCACAACAAGGCTCTTATGGATTGGTGCAAAGAGATGTTGAAAAAGTATAGCTGCGGTAACTCAAAGGCAGTGTATAACATTGTCACAGGTGACGAATCATGGATCTATGCATATGAACCCGAAACAAATCGGCAATCGACCGTATGGGTCTTTCAAGACGAGCCAACTGCAACAAAAGTTGTTCGTGGAAGAAGTACGAGTACATCGAAGCAAATGATTGCGTTTTTTTCAGTATAACCGGCCATGTTGCCACAATGCCTTTAGTGGAACGTAGGAGGTCAATTGTTTGCCAACAGTGTTCGAAGAAATGAGGAAAGATAATAACAAAAGACGGATCATTTTGGATCACGATAATGCGAGCTCTCACACATCAGCTGAAACGATGAGCTATTTGACGAAGATGTCGAATTGATGGGCCATCCACCGTACAGCCCAGATTTGGCACCCAATGATTTCTTCTTATTCCCTAGCATCAACAAAAAATGCGTGGTCAATGTTTTTCATGGCCCAAAGCAGCCGTTGACGCGTTCAAAGATCATGTTTTAGAGGTGTCTCTATCGGAGATGAAAAAGTGCTTCGAAAATTGGATTGTGCGCATGCAAAAGTGTATTGATCTTAAAGGAGAATATTTTGAAAAACAATAAAACCATTTGAAATGATAAATTATTGTGTTTTTATTGCCGGACCCGAAATATACATAGCAACCCTCTTACTTAATGGTGGGTCTAACTTTTGTAATAGTTACGCATTCTGTTCTTGAAATTATGATTTTTTGCTTACACAGAGAAAACCCCGATAACCGGAAAACCCGGCTTTGAGCTAATTTTGAGAAACTGTAATGGTCGTTTTTTTCATTCCTTTGCAATTGCGCTTATGATCTTTTTTAGTTCCAACTAATACAAATTAATCCCCTTGCTTATATCACTGTATCATCACTGATATGCAGGCATATTTTTACATATTCTTTATTCTGTTGTTTTTTACGTACTTGTACCACTACTTTGAGTGATAATCATGCTTAAAAGTTGTTGGTAGAAATCGAAGTAGACAAGAATGAGAAGAACTGTTACAGTTAGAACAACTCTCCAAAGCTCCAGTTCGTTTTTTATCGTTTGAGTAGAAATTTTCGAACAGAGGCTTCAATACGATCTGTTTTAATCACACGCATTCTTTTCAATTTTGGCTGCATAAGTGAACAAACAAAGTGCTCTTAAATAATAGTGATAATCAGAAGAAAAGTGTTGTGCAAGCAAACCTTAAGTAGTTTATTCAACACAACATAAAATTCTTAAATTTTAAGAAAGTGCGCTTAAGCGTAGGTAACTTTTGTAATAAAGTTAAATTCATAATTTTATAAAAAAGGTGTATTTTTTTATAGTGCTTACTTGCGTACACCAGTCAACTCAGCCTTATTTGAAATAATTTATAATCATACAAAGTGAAAAAAGAAGGTAATGCGACATGACATTAACAATAACATAAGTTAGGTAATAATTTCAATTATTCATTCTTAGGAATAATTGCGCCTTCCATTAGGTCGGAATTAACCAACACCCGGTTTACACACAGTCTCTCGAGTACTTCGTACAAGCAAAGCCAGCTTAAAAGAGCGAAAACACTCGTAAATTGTGGTTACTCAAGAGACTGCACTTTTTTGGAAACCCTTCAAACACAAAGCGATACTAAAAATACCAATTTTGGGAAAACTTCTAAAATACAGACATATATAATTTGGCGCTAGAGAAGAACCTTAGTCAAAAACCCCAGCTCGAATCTAACCTTAAAATAAAATCTCACATGGATTAGATAACCTCAGCAAATATACACCAAACAACATATACCAGCGAGAAGTTATCACACGGCGAAGGAAATCTTAATAATTACCAGTGAAATGACCTTATAACTAACTATCTAAAATTAACTTACCATCTATTTTTCTTAAATTTAATAATATTAATACCTATAAAATGGGTGAAACAGAAAAAAATCTTAATCTAAAAACATTAAAAAAAAAAATTAAATCTTAGACTAACCTAATATTGCATAAAGTTTATAAAATCCTATTAATTTTACTAACTACCTACGTAACATGTATCAAGAACACATCAAACAAATTTAAGTTTCATTCCTCAAAGATCACAGATTTCTCAACCATCGAATATCGCACGGAGGCCTTCATGCATCGTTGGATAATAAGAGAACGTAAGTCGGATCCCGATTAAGAGAATGTAAGTGGTTAAATTTATTGATACATGTACAGTAGTAGTGACATTCAAAAGAAATCTTATCGCATGCAATATATCTAATTCGTTCTTCATGAAGAGAGTGACAAAAGAGAATATTGCTCATCACTGTCATGCGACAAGATCTCTTTAATGTAGTTGTTAATTATCATCAATACTCTTTATATTATTTTTCTTTTACATTGTTTTTTTTTTTGCTAAGTATCTATATTATTAAGGAAAGCCTTAAGCACAATCCATCTCTTAAGTATGGACTGAACAGTTTTGTTGTTGTTGTAATAAACTGAATTTAAATATGAACTGAATCTCTTGTTAATGTAAAACTTCAGTGTCGTAGGTACTGGACGGTTAAAGGGGTTTTTCGTAAACAGAATAGCCACTAGAAAAACCAATGGTAGGGAGGGTATAGAGGCTTTGAGTTAGTAGACCTTAACTCTAGCAAGCATAATTATCAGGAATGTTGTGTGTTGTTATATTTTTGTTTTTCTCTAAAGGGCACTTAAACCGCACGTGATTTTTTATTTTGTAAAGGGCACAGGTCCGCCACAGGAACAAGATCCCCGCCCACATCTCCCGAACTAGCTAGTCTGCCGAGCACGTGCGTACCGTTCCAAACCGCGACCAAATAGTGAAAATAAATAGGATGTTTCGTCCCCCGGTAACCCCTGCAAGGACATATTCTCTATTTCAGAAAGGATCACCACCCCAATCGTTAGCCTGGCATTACAAAACCGACTGTCGCATTTGACTTAAAAAGCGGAAAATCGGTTTTGGACACTCCGCCCAGGCAGATCAGGTACGATCTCCATGATCTAGAGGAATATAGAAGTGCAGCGATACAAGAGAGAGCCTTTAAATCATCGAAACTATCAGACTGATCTGAACGACATTTACGCTGATGAAGTCGCAGCGGCAGTGTCCTGTGTTGGGGAACATTTCCTGGAGGAAAATGTTCTCTGCAGACGCGCGTAGTTTTGGCGTAGCTGTTATCTGGATGGTGCAGCCGCATCAATTCATATTGGGAGCGAAATAATGACAACTTTCCGGACGTATGTCTCGTCTGTCATCAAGGACTATGACGTGCTGCACCTCTTCAATGCTCGGCCAAGCCTACTCGGCTGACGCCAGGTGCAGATCCCCCAAAGACTAACAAGACTTACAATACCATCTATATTAATTCTACTACACCAACTTCATATACTCGTTAGTATACCCTAATGTACACTCGTAAATTTTGTTATCAAAATGACTGAATGCTTGTCTGTAGCCTCACTAAATATACTGGGTATTTAAGTTGCAAATATTATATAAAATATAATTCCACTGAAATTGCTTAACTTGGCAAGAATTGATTTCCAGGCAGCATTGACGAAAATTTTAACAAACACAGCTACACACATATATGCATGTGTTTGGGTGGTTTTTACCACGAATACTATGTTAAATTGACATGTTCATCGTTGCTCTTAAGCAGAAAAGTACACATGAAAAACAAAAGACGAAAGCACTTCCTATCGAAACGATTGCCATCGATGGAATGGTGCGATCACAAACTTTAATAATTTATTGGGGAATTTCCCAATGCACTGGAAGAAATTTTGAAGATTTTCACTTTTCACACATAATCACAATATTAGAACAAAAATATAATAATACAACTGCTTTAGAAGACTAAAAAGAGATATTTTTTGGATTTAGTTCAAGATTTTAATAAATATCCCTAAAGATGGCCACAATTTTAAATTTATTAAATTTTTAGAGTAAAATGTGTCTTATTGATGGCTGCAGTTTGAGGAGGTATTTATTAATGCTTTAGATTTAAAATTGCCTAGAGCTCGACCGATTAATCGGATTTAGCCTTATATCAAAAGTCAATAATCGGCCTGCATTCGACCTATGACAAAAAGGTAAATTTACCGAAGCCGATTATTTTCAGTCCATCCATTAAACATAAAATTATATTTGGTCGTTGTTCGCCGGTTCTATGGACCAAAATCAACCGAAGAACAATTCTTCGGCCAAGAGCAGCCACCCTAGCACACAATTGCCGCTACAACAACAACGTTTTGAAGGTTTGGCGTTGAAATAATGGATTTTCCAATAGGGACATTAAAATTTCGTATCTTAATGTCAACGCACCCTCAAACATTTTTAATGATCAGTGGCAAACGTTAGTCGAACTCAACATTTTCATCATGGTAATGTTCACTTACGAGCAACTTTTGGAAATTATTCAAATTTACTACCGAAATTCTAAGTCTGTGGTCGCAACTTTAAGAGCGCTTACTCCAATTTTCATCATCTGCAGCGATGAAGCTCATTGCTGACTGAGTGTTTTTGTCAATGAACAAAGTAAGCGTTATTGGACAGCAACAAACCCACAAGTGTTTCAAGAGACACAATTGCATCAGCAAAAAATTACTGTGTGATGCGATTTTCATGCCGGAGGTGTAATTAGGCCGTATTTTTTAGTCAATAAAGAGCTCTATCGTGCCATGTTAGAAAATTATTTGTGAGCAGAATTAGATAAGCTTGACATTGCCGATATGTGGTTTCAATAAGACGGTGCCACTTGTCACACAGCACGCGTTACAATCGATTTACTGAAAGGCAAATTCGGTGAACGTGTTATCTCGAGAAATGGTCCAGTTGAATGGCCACCTCGTTCATGCGATTTAACATTGGATTTCTTTTAAGGGGCCACATCAAGTCATTGGTCTATGGCAACAATCCAACAACTTTAGACGAGCTCAGAGACAACATCCAACGCGAACTTGCCACTTTCATAAAACGCGCATATCTCTGGGAGGGAACACTTTTGGGACATGGGATCGGTCTCATTCGATGCTCAGATGTTGTCCACATCAAAAAAATAAAAAAAAAAAATTGATTTTTTACCCTTAGGTCCCTTTCTCTATGCGCTGTCACATATAATATAAATGTTCTGTGTTTTGTCATGCCCTTAATGGAAACCCCTGCATTTATTAACAGCAAATGCTGGTTTTGGCAACAAATAGTTTTGGAAACATTTGTTGTTGTAACCAATGACTAATAGTCATGATGATAACCAAAAACAGGTTGTTTTATAGAATTTTTTTTAAATAAAATAATTAGATTTTTATTGATTTCAAGTTAATATTTTTTAATTTTTTTTCCGGTAAAAATCATCCATCATCTTTTACTTTTTTCCTCGTCATGACCCTCGTTACGAGGGTTGCTATTTATATTTCGGGTTCTGACAATACTAGTGTTCCCAGATGCAAACTAGAACTTCCATTGGAAACGTTGACATTTTTTAGCATAACTTTACTCAGAACGTTTTGTCATTTGAGGGCGAATTGTTTTGTTTACAGTGTCATGAAAAATCATCTCAGTCAAAAAATGGAATTATCCCGTGAACATTTATTTTCGTGCGATGATTTTTTACGATTTTCGGCGTGGGCTATCGAGACAAGAGTGTTTAAATTAACTTGTTTCGACTTTTGGCGATGAAGCACCATCAAAAACCACTGTTAATCGCTGCTACCAAGAGTTCAGTCTCGGAAACCGTTGGCTCCATGGTGAATTTCGTGAAGGACGTACAACTTCGGTCACTTTGCCAGCAACCATCGATGCTGTGCGTGAGTTGATTAAGCAAGACCGACAGGTGACATACCGTGAGATTGAGGCATCTTGGGCATTAGTATGACTAGCATCAATAAGATATTGCATGTTTATTTGGCCGTGAAAAAAATTTGTTCTCGTTGGACCCCACATAATTTGACGAATGTTCAAAAAGAGACTCGTATGGATTGGTGCAAAGACATGTTGAAAAAGTATAACTGCGGTAGCTCAAAGGCAGAGTATAACAGTTTTCTAGGTGACAAATCGTGGATCTATGCTTATGAACCCAAATAAAACAGCAATCGACCGTATGGGTCTTTCAAGAGGAGAAAAATCCAACAAAAGTTGTTCGTGGAGGAAGTACATCGAAGCAAATGATTCGGTTTTTTTATTCGGTATAACCGGTCATGTTGCCACAGTGCCTTTAGTGAAACGTTGGAGGTCAATTCTGAGTGGTAAACAACCATCTGTTTGCTAACAGTGTTCGAAGAAATGAGGAAAGATAATAAGAGAAGAAGGATCATTTTGCATCATGACAATGCGAGCTCTCACACATCAGCTGAAACGATGAGCTATTTGACGACTCAAGATGTCGAATTGATGGACCATTCACTGTACAGTCCTGATTTGGCACCCAATGACTTCTTCTTATTCCCTAGCATCATAAACAAATGCGTGGTCACCGTTTTACATCGCCCGAAGCAGCTGTTGAAGCGCTCAAAAATCATGTTTTTGAGGTGTCTCAATCGGTGTGGAAAAAGTGCTTCGAATATTGGTTTGTGCGCATGCAAAAGTGTATTGATTCTCAAGGAGAATATTTTGAAAATAAACCGTTTCCAATGGTAAATTATTTTGTTTTTATTGCCGGGCTGGAAATTTAAATAGCAACCCTTGTATGTTGCACCGATACGACAGTTCCTTTAGCTGAAAATTACAGAGCACCTACTAGCATTCGGTTGAATTGCTGAAATACTCGAGGTTCATGTAACACCAATCATGGCAAAAAAAGCGGTTTTGGCAACGAATCTGTTCTCTTTGTGTATACTAGATAGCTTTAGTGGCTAGTTTCTTAATCGGTTACTTCAAATATATTATTCCCTTAGCATACTGTGGTACAGAGATATTATGAGTTTTTGCAGATGGTTGTAACACCCCGAAAAGAGTGTAAAAGTAAACGCATTACAAATGATACCGATCGACTCAAAATTATTTTGTAAACCGATTTAGACATGTCCGTTTTTCCATCTATTCTTGTACTTATAACTTTAATCCTTGTTTTGCAGAATATTTATATCCACCAATATTCCCAATGTTCGGACACAAGGAGATCGTTTGATTAAGGTCGGCTGCATTATGAGTAATGGCACCTTGCGAGAGGCTCGAACCGACAATGAAGCAGCAGCAGCTGATGTAAATGTACACATCGACAATAACGATGATGAGCCCGAACATGACAAGGACGACGAGGACAATATACCTAACGCTATAGCCTTGGAATCGTCATTGGAATTTGCTTAAAGGTATTAATAATTAAAAAAAAGTAAAGACGACATTAAGCCAGTCCGAATCGACAATTCGCTTAATCATGGATTTGCTATAGAAAAGTTGAAAATAAATATAATATCATATGTAGGTCAACAGTCACCATAGAAGGGAGCGTACATAAAAGTTTGTCATTTCGTTTGTAACATCTCGAAATTCTTAATAATGTGTAGTTCTCAAATATCAACCGATCTTGAGAAATTATACACATAATTTTATTTTAGGCTAATCACGATCGCTTTAGAAATTTTAAAATATCTTTACAAGTTCTTATCCTTAAAGCTCCCATACAAATGCTCCTCCCGATTTTGGGTCTTACCTACTTACCTCACATTGGCAAATTCCGTTCCGATGTCGATTGCAACGAAATTTGGTTTCTGAGGTTACTTCTCACGCAGGATAAATACATCTGTCAATAAACAACATCGGCCCATGTTTGAATATGTGACGCGCAAAATAGAAAGGGACCTAAGGTTAAAAACCAGTTTTGTTCAGGAGAGCCATTTTAAAGATTAGGTCCCTTTCTTTTTGCGCTTAGAATCGTCGACTTCACTTTCATAAAACGCACATATCTCTGGGAGGGAACACTATTGAGGCATGGGATCGGTCTCATTCGATGCTCAGATGTTGTCCGCATCAAAAAAAGAAAAAAAATGAAAATGGATTTTTTACCATTAGGTCCCTTTCTATTTGCGCTGTCACATATAGAGAGAGACATTAGACTGCACATACACGCAGAGAAAAAACATGGTTACTACATGGTCACGGCAATAATAATATGTTTTTCGCAATAAAAGTATATTCGTCGACCATAGCATTGTTAACTGAATTTATTTTAGACAATAGTATAATTGCTGCAATATTAATATTGTTGAAATGTTACAATAATATTATTGCCAAATTTAAAAATGAAAATATGGTTATAGCAACAATATTAATATGGTTGGTGCGACAAAAATATTGTGTTTGGCGTTTTATGTAAACAATAATATGATTACGGCAATCATACTGTATGATTGTAATTTTTCTTCATTTGAATATGCTTTTAAGAACAAATGTTATTGGTACGGATCTAATGCAATAATAGTACTTTCGAAATTAAAATTTTTTAAACAAGCTGCTTAGGCTTTGTTTAACTGATTATTTTTTCTATTGTGAAATAAATCACTCCTATTATTTTGAATTAAATGTATTTTTGAATAATTTTCATAATTAAAATCTATTTGTGGCAACTTAAACCAATTCTAATAAATAATATTGGATCATAGTAAAATTGGGGATCATAGTATAATTGTGTGATAATACTATGGTTGTAGGGATCATAACATGGTTGCGAGTGAATCATACTATGGTTGTGAGGATCATACTATGGTTGTATATAAAACATACTATGGTTGTGAGGATCATACTATGGTTGTGGAGATCATAGTATGGTTGAGTGTGAATAATACTATGGTTGTGGGGATCATAGTATGGTTATGTGTGCATCATACTATTGTTGTGAGGATCATAGTATGGTTGTATTTGAATCATACTATTGTTGTGAGGATCATAATATTGTTGTACCACAACCATATACCCAACAATAGTATTATCCTCTTCGAATATTGTCACCACAACCATACTTTTTTTCTGCGTGTAGAGAAAAAGCATGTGGTGAGTCGGTCTCACCCGACTTAAGGCCTTCCTTACGCGATTTTTCTATAGCAAAGTCAAGTACTGTAGAACGTTATCAGCAGAATAACTTATCGAGGCATGTTAAGCACTTACTTACATAATTTAGAACCTCAGAAGTAAAAATGTATGTATGTAATTTAATAAAACTTCAAGCTTTCATTCTAAAGATCTAATTGTATTTGTCTAGCTTAAGGTTGCCCCAAAATGTTTAAACAAAAAACTAAGTTTTTTTCTCAAAGTGTGGGATCATATTCACAAACAATAACTGCCATTAGCTTTGGGTAAACATAAGAACTTGTGTGGCATTTCGTGGTAAAAGCAAACATTTAAAACAGTTTTAGCTGCTCGCAACACAATAAAAATGTGGGTGGTCTTAACAGCGTTGTGAGAATGTGAAAACCAAAAGGAAAGAAGAGAAAACCTAATGCCTCACTAGCAGTGTGTGTCGCATTAAGTATGAACATACGTACGATTTTCTATAACTTGCCACCCAATAGACAGACAGACGACACTCGCTGCAGACGGGCCATTCCTCAAGTCTAAATCCGTATTCTTTGCCATAATAATATAGGCACGACATGAATGAATACAAGTATCTGTTGTGTCATTGTGATATTCTTTCGCGCATGCGATTCAGATGGCTGCTGGTAAAACCAACAAAATTATTAATATGTCCCCGCTGCCCAGTTTTGTTTGGAAGGCAAGCAAATGTCACTACGCAAATGATGGAGCATAAAACGCAATCGCAGTAATATCAATGAACAATGATAGATAAATGTACATAATTGTTTGCCTATTTGTCGAAAGGACATTGAATGAGTTAATTATGCACATACGAACATTGAGTACGCAAAATATGTATGAACCTTCATTCATACATTCAAAGAATTTACCAGGTCTTCGTGGAAGTTCAATCAATATCGAATGGGAACATAAGAACATTTTACTGACGAAAATGATGGCTTATGCGAGGGCTGCTACATATATTTGTGTGGCCTAATAATGAAAATGCGAATATTTATCATCAAAAATGGTTTTATTGCTTTTCAAAGTATTTTCCAGCATGATTTACTAAGTAGGGACATAAATACTGTTACAACATTGACCCACCCATTTCAAAAGTAGAACTGAACATACCCCGTCAATGTCATATGGGTTTTGAAAGCTAACCTCAATAGCGTAGTCTGTAACGGGATTTTAAAATTGTTTCAACTTTCATCATGGAGTGGTCCGATAATGAGAACCGCATCGCTGTAATAGCACTTTTCAAGTGTGAAATGAAAAAATGGGCCCACGCTCTGTTCGAACACCGCATGTCATCAAAGCCGTTAAATCAAGAATTCACAAAAATTCGAAGTCGAATCATTAAAAATGACTTGGGACTTGAGGCTTTCAAACGACGTAACGGACATTTATTGACTGCAGCTTTAAATAAAAATAGGATTGAAAACTGCAAACGTCTTTTGGTGAAGCACGCTGATAACTTGCACAGAAAAATTTTGTTCACCGATGAAAAAAATTTTACCGTTCAGAAATAAATTTAACAAGCAAAATGAGAGAGTGTATGCGCGGTCATCTAAGGAAGCATCCGAACTGACCCAAAGGGTGGAAAAGGGTCATCACCCAGCTTCAGTCATGGTTTGGTGGGGTGTCTCTTACGATGGGGTCACTGACCTGCATATCTGCGAACAAGGATTTAAAACATCGGCCAAAGTTCACCAAGAAACATTTTTGGAAGCTGTTGTGAAGCCTCTTAACATTTCCCTGTTCCAAAACCAGCCATCGACTTTCCAGCAGGATTCTGCCCCGGCCCATAAGGCTAAAACGTCCCAGGCCTGGCTTCGAAACAATTTGCCAGCGTTCAATACCTCTGAAGAATGGCCCTCAGGCAGTCCAGATTTGAACCCAATGGATTACAAATTGTGGACGGTTTGTTACAAAAGATACCCCATCATTGGATCTCTTAAGACTGCTTTGGTCAGAGCTGTGGCAAATTTTCCAATGGACGAGGTTCGTGCAGCTATTGACGATTGGCCAGTGCGACTTAAGTCATGTGTAAAGGCAAAAGGCGGACATTTCGAACAAGTAGATTCTTTTTGGATACAATATACATCATTATATATCTTAAAAAATATTTAGCCCAAAACCATTCAGTACTTTTTATTTTACAGCATAAAACGTGTGTAACAGTATTTATGCCCCTACTAAGTATACACTTCTGCTTGTCGAAGAACTTTTTCCACACCGATTGAGAATCTCCAAAACATGGCTTTTGAACGCTTCAACAGCATCTTCTGGCGACGAAAATCGTTGACCACACATTTGTTTCTTACTGTGCGGGAATAAAAAGAAGTCATTGGGTGTCAAGTCAGGGCTGTACGGCAGATCACCAATCAATTCGACATTTTGGCCAGTCAAAAAGGCGCTGGTTCGATGTGTGAGAGCTTGCGTTGTCATGGTGCACTATGATTTGTCTTCTCTTGTTCGGTTTTCGAATTTCTCCGATGGCTTCAGGCAAACAAATTGTGGTGTACCACTAAGAATTGACCATCCTACATTGCTCAAGCGAAACAGTCGCCACATGACCAGTTTTGCCGAAGAAACAGGCGACCATTTGCTTCGAAGTGCTTCTTCCACTAACAACTTTCGTTGGATTTGGCTCGTCTTCGAATACCCACACGGTCGATTGCTGTTTTATTTCGGGCTCATACACATAGATCCATGATTCGTCACCTGTGACGATCTTATAAACTTCTTTCGAAGCACCGCGATAGTATTTTTCCAAAATTTCTTTGCACCAATCGACACGAGCCTGTTTTTGAGCGATTGGCAAATTGTGCGGGATCCAACGAGAACAAACCTTTTTTACGGCCAGGTGCTCATGCAAAATCGAATGTATGCTGGTGGAAGAAATGCCCAAGGATGCCTCTATCTCACGGTATGTCACATGACGATCTTGCATTATCAGTTCACGCACTGCATCAATGTTCTCTGGCACAACGGCCGGTTTTGGACGACCTTCACGACCTTCGTCTTTGAGCAAGCGTCGGCCACGATTGAATTCATTAGACCAATTTTTTCACAGTGCTATAGGATGGTGCTTCGTCATAATACAAAGATTTAAGTTCATCGATGCACTCTCGTCGTGATAATCCACGTCGAAAGTTGTGAAAAATGTTCGCAAGAACATGTTCAGGAGTTAATTTCATATTTTTGCCAAATTGATTTTTTCAAGTCACTGTAAACAACACAAATGATGGTCGTACGTCAAAACTTTCTGAGTACGTTTATACTAAAAAATGTTGTTGTTGTAGCGGCGACTATGTGCCGGGTTGACAGCCCTTGGCCGAAAAAGTGCTTTTCGGATCAATCTGGTCCATAGAACCGGCTGTCGTGGGATTGACTGCTAAAAAATGTCAAACTTTCCAATGGAAATGTCAGATGGCGCCAGGCAACCTTTGGTGTTGCCTTTGCCAGAAATATATATAGCAACCCTCGTATACATCACAGTGGTTTGTTTTCAATACGCCTTGTTCTGCCCATTGTATTTCCTGAGTGGCGGTGATATCAGCCTAATATCTTTAAAGGATATCCCCCAGTTGGATGGAGACAACATTCCAATGAGGGGTTCGGATAATATGCAAGTCATGGTCCTCATTACGTTTTTGGGTTTCGTCAACAATTAGGAAGCTCCGGTAAATTCATTTCGATAACGCGAAAAATCGAGAACGTAGATTTTGCTGCCACAAATTGAGAGACCAACTATCGGTAAGAGCTATCGTTCTGCATCTATTCTCGATAGGCTGTGATGATTGAAATTTTCGCCATACCTCCGAAAACAAGCTATTGGTCAAGTAGGTGGACCAGACCAACGACAGGTTGTTGAGCCAATCGAGTAAGGACTTCATAAATGATTGCAGACCTTAAAGGCTCTTGTTACACGCAGAAAAAAAGTATGGTTGGGGTAACAATATTCGAAGAGCACCATACTATTGTTAATTATATGGTTGTGGCACAACAATAGTATGTTCATCACAACAATAGTATGGTTCATACACAACCATACTATGATTTCCATAACAAAATTATGGTCCTCACAACAATAGAATCATTCACACACAACCATACTATGATCCCACAACCATATTATTATTCACATTCAACCATACTATGATCTCCACAACAATATTATGATCCTCATAACCATAGTTTGTTTAACGTACAACCCTAGAATGATCCTTACAACCATAGTATGACTTACGCTCAACTATACTTTGATCCCCAAAATTGTTTGTAAAGACTGGAATACGTGTTATTCAACAATAAAGATTTTTATTAAGTAAGTTATGTAACAATAGGAGTGATTTATTTAACAGTAAAAAAATATCATTTGTTAAAAATATTTTAGTAATACTAATCCGTAGTTTTTTTTTTTTAAATATATAATTTTTATTACTATTATTGCGTCAGAATCGCAAAAATAACATTGTCAAATTAAAAAAAAAAATAAGATTTTGTCGGTATGATTGCCGTAATTATGTTATTGTTAACATAAAACCCATGAAAACAATACTTTTGTCCCACCAACCATATTTATATTGTTGCTACAACCATATTTTCATGTTTAAGTTTGGCAACAATACTTTTGTAACATTTCAACAATATTAATATTGGCGCAATTATACTATTGTCAAAATGAAATTCAAAAAACAATACTATGGTTGCGACGACCATACTTTTGTTGCCGTGACAATATAGTAACCATATCTTTTCTCTGCGTGTAGTTGCATTATTCAATAAAGACTAATTACATTTCTGTCATATTCGCTTTAAAACGTTCCTTCTTTTAAAACTATGAATAACTACTCGCGTTTAAATACATTTTTTTATGAACCTCTTGGGTAATCTTGATAGTTTCATTGAATGGCTCGTGTATCTTTTGTGGCCTCCTGGGAGTAACTGGTGTGGCGTGGGTGTAGCGAGGAGTTCTCCCTTTCGTGTGTCTTGGTATGTGTGTGTGCATGGCAAAGAATAAAGTTAATTTGCATATTTTGCATGACACAATATGACGTTCTCGGGAAACTCATACAGAGTTAAGCGATTTTAATGCCATTCTTAGCAGAAGATATTTAATACCGACGGATTATGTTGATGATTGAAGTGAAGCTACTGCCACTGTGTGGCAAATAAATCCGCACGTCAATGTCTCAGCCAGACAAACATAATAGGCAGAAGGTAAAGTGAAGGGTGATGTGGCGACCATCTAGGGAGCTTATTTTCGAAATATTTTATTAATCTAGCAAAGCAGATCTATAGAAAAATACGATCCAGGGAAAGTAAACAAATAAATTAGCAACATCGCTAAACTATAGGTCTGTTTTAAATCATAAGGGAATTTTGTCTCATTTGTTTTTCAGAGTCCTTTGGATAGCTTATTAACTTAACCTCTCTGAACACTCCATTGCAAAGAAGCATATTCTCTAAAATTCGTAAGAGAAGTTACTCACTAGTCGGGCCTTTTCAAAGAAAGCTCGGAACGGCTAAATAAATTTTATTCTGAAGCTTTTTATTTGGCTTAGAAATAATTTTTAGCTCGTAAAGTCGCCGGCCTTTACCAGGTGGAAAAACGTTCCCTAAAAATATTAGATGTTCAAACTCTGAGTTCTTCACATCACGACAGTCTATCGGCATACCATTTTCTGCTCTTACGAGAATTGCTATTTATATTTCGGGTCCTGACAATACTAGTGTTACCAGATGCAAACTGCAACTTCCATTGGAAACTTTGAAATATTTTAGCATAACTTCACTCAGAATGTTTTTTCATGTGAGGGCGAATTGTTTATTTACAGTGTGTTGAAAAATTCATCTCAGTCAAAAAATGGAATTATCCCATAAACATTTACGTGCGATGATTTTTTAAGATTTTCGGCGTGGACTATCGAGACAAGAGTGTTTAAATCAACTTGTTTCGACTTTTGGTGATGAAGCACCATCAGAAACCACTGTTAACCGCTGGTACCAAGAGTTCAGTCTCGGACGCCGTTCGCCCCAGGAAGAATTTCGCGAAGGACGTCCAACTTCGGTCACTTTGCCAGAGACCGTGGCAAGACCGACATGTCACAAACCGTGAGATTGAGGCATTCTTGGGCATTAGTATGACAAGCATCAATAAGATATTGCATGTTCATTTGGCCGTGAAAAAAGTTGTTCTTGTTGGATCCCACATAATTTGACGAAATCTCAAAAAAAAAAGGCTCGGATGGTGCAAAGAGATGTTAAAAAAGTATAACTGCGGTGGCTGAAAGGCAGTGTATAACATTGTCACAGGGGACGAATCACAGATCTATGCATATGAGCCTGAAACAAAACAGCAATCGACCGTGTGGGTCTTCGAAGACGAGCCAAATCCAACGAAAGTCATTCGTGGAAGAAGCACTTCGAAGCAATGGTCGCCTGTTTCTTCGACAAAGCTGGTCATGTGGCGACTGTTCCGCTTGCGCAACGAAGGACGGACAATTCTGAGTGGCACACCACAATTTGTTTGCCTGAAGTCTTCGGAGAAATTCGAAAAACGAAAAAGAGAAGACGAATCATTGCACGCAGAGAAAAGATATGGTTACTATATGGTCACGGCAACAATAGTATGTTCTCTGCAGTAAAAGTATGTGTATGAGTGAAGTATATTGTTTTTTGCATTTAATTTTGACAATAGTATGATTGCGGCAATATTAGTATTGTTGAAATGTAACAAAAGTATTGTTGCCAAATTTAAAAATGAAAATATGGTTGTAGCAACAATATAAATATGGTTGGTGGGACAAAAGTATTGTTTTCATGGGTTTTATGTTAACAATAACATGATTACGGCAATCATATCGGCAAAACCTTATTTTTTTTTTTAATTTGCCAATGTTATTTTTACGATTCTTACGCAATAATAGTAATAAAAATTATTTTTTTTTTCAAAAAAAAAACTACGAATTAGTATAACTAAAATATTTTGAATAAATGAATTTTTTACTTTTAAATAAATCACTCATATTGTTACATAACTTACTTAATAAAACTCTTTATTGTTGAATAAAAACGTATTTCAGTCTTTACAAACAATTTTGGAAATCATAGTATGGTTGTGCGTAAGTCATACTATGGTTGCGAGGATCATACTATGGTTGTGAGGATCATACTATGGTTGAACGTTAAACATACTATGGTTATGAGGATCATGATATGGTTGTGGGGATCATAGCATGGTTGAATGTAAATAACAATATGGTTGTGAGGATCATAGTATGGTTTTGTGTGAATGATTTGATATTGTTGTGAGCACCATAATATTGTTATGGGGATCATAGTATGGTTGTGGGTGAACCATACCATTGTTGTGATGATCATAATATTGTTGTACCACAACCATCTAACCAACAATAGTATGGTGCTCTTCGAATATTGTTACCCCAACCATAATTTTTTTCTGCGCGTGTGCACCATGATAATGCGAGCTCTCACACATTGGCTCAAACCAGCGCCTTTTTGACCGGCCAAAACGACGAATTGATGGGTCATCCGCCGTACAGCCCTGACTTGGCACCCAATGACTTCTTTTTATTCCCGCACATCAAGAAAAAAATGCGTGGTCAACGATTTTCGTCGCCAGAAGATGCTGTTGAAGCGTGCAAAAAACATGTTTTGGAGGTGGCTAAATCGGAGTGGAAAAAGTGCTTTGACAATTGGTTTGAGCGCATGCAAAAGTGTATAAATTATGCTGGAGAAAACTTTGAAATACAAAACAAAAACAATTTTTGATGATAAACAATCGAATTATCAGTTTTAGGCCACAAATATATATAGCAGCCCTCGTATAACACCCGATTCTGACCAAATTTTGCAGCGACCTTTACAATCGGCCAGCACCTACCTTTGGAAAAAATGTTTCATATCAGTACATATGTTCGAATAGCTCCCACACAGAGGTCGTTCTCGATTTGAGGTCCTGTAGCACAAGAGGCCACACATTACACCCGATAACGCCTTAATTTTGCATGGTACGTAATGATAATTTAACTGTGTTGAAACTGCAATTCATAGTTGCAGTTTCACCCCCCTCACAAGTGGGGGCTATGGGAGATTTTAGAATCTTAATTATTAGAAGCCACATTTTATATCCGATTCCAATCAAATTTCTCATGGAGCGTTACGAGCGAACAACACTAATGCCTTCCAAAGTTGAGGTCCTTTAGCTTTAGAAGCCACAAGTTTTACCCAATCACGCTCCAATTTTGTATGGTATGCTATGAGCGACAAATAATTAACGTTAACATATTGAGCCCAATCTGGCCCCTCAGATCCAGACAGATGTGGTTAATCCTCTGATTATCAGGGTTGTGTAGGGTATCACATAGTAGGCCACGCCCAACTTTAACTTTTTTTACCTGTTATTAGATAATATAAGTATATCACTTCTATCAACTTCGATCGTTACATTTTCACATAATGTTACCATCGGGAAGATGTTATATGATATTTACATTACCATGTGAGTGAACAAGGGGCGTGCCGGGAAGATGTTATATGATAAGTACATTACCATGTGAGTGGAAAAGGGGGCCTGGCACCTCCCACACAGCCCTGAACTTGATTATACCATAACTCATGAACTACAACAAATATTTCGAGACTTACTGCATAAAATTTAAGCCTGAACTAACAACTACCACTTGTGCGCTAGTCATAGAGCTTACCTTGTCACTTGCCCTCCCGGCTCCAGCCATGTTTGTGATAATAATGACTACGACGACGATAACGATGATGACAATGTAATACAGCACATATGGAGAACATTTACAACTCATTAAGGGCGGGCAGGGCGGAACAATGCAGAGAAGGAAGACCACTTACGACTTTGTCATATTGTTGCAAATAATCTCTGCTCTCAACTTTAATGGAAAACAATGGCAGACAAAAAGGATGGTGGCAGCAAAAAAAAAACTTCGTTAAATGCAACTGAAACTGCGTCAGCCAAGAAAGCGCAGCTCGCACCTGCAGTCCTGGACTCCTCATACCGATGAAATGTTGTGGCACGTGTACATGATGGCAACGCAGACAGGCAGACTGGCACGCACTTCCATACAAGGATACGGCGTTGCCAGGAGATTGGAAGAGTATGAATGGGCTGCACGAGTGGTACGTGTTTGTTTGCATTTTAAGCGGAAGTTCTAAAGTAATTTACTCCGACTGTAATGACGTTGCGTCCCCTGGTGAGTGGATTATTGGAAGGATGATGATGTGCAGAATGCACAAGAGTTAAGATTTATTTTTACAACGAATATGCTGCTGCTACATTTATGGTGATTAAGGATTATCATTAAATTCAGAATGGATGTTTGCTGTTTGTTCCTTTGTCTTCTTAATCATACATATGAATAGTTTAAATTGCATTTAGTTAAAACTTAATTTGTGAGTTATTAAATGAGAAAAGTCATCAATTAAATCCCAGAAATCCATATGTGACGCGCAAAATAGAAAGGGACCTAAGGGTAAAAACCAGTTTTGTTCAGGAGAGCCATTTTAAAGATTAGGCCCATTTCTATTTGCGCTTAGAATCGTCGACTTCACTTTCATAAAACGCGCATATCTCTGAGAGGGAACACTTTTGGGGCATGGGATCGGTCTCATTCGATGCTCAGATGTTGTCCACATCAAAAAAAGAAGAAAAAAATCTCTTTAGAGCTGGCAAGAGTGAGTTGTATTTTCGTGGGCAATTGTGTGAAGAAAACTTGAAAAGTAAGGTTTACAACAGTAGTTCTCATTCGTTTGTGGAGAGCCTGGCCTTATAGAGTTCGGTTTTACTTTCAACAATTGCAGCAAGGCTTTCTGAAGAGGGTTGTCACGGACCCGAAATCATGATAAAAGTAGTGTGCAGCCACGAAAATCAATGTCACTTTGCCAGTTTGTTAAAAACTTGTATTCTATTTAAATATAGGAGCAAGAGGTCTTGAGCCGGTTTAATCCCTGTTCAATGTGTAAAAGCAACAGACCGAAATAAAACAAACGAGCTTAACAAAAAAATTAAAATTGATCTTAGGTACCTTTCGATATGCGCTGTCACATATATTGAAATATTGTTATTTTTCGCTTATAACGTTCCATAAGAAATTTGGGTACAAGCGAATAAACAGAACTAGGCGATTAAAGTGTTACCAACCTCACCATGGCAATACTGGCAAACTGATATTGCCAGCTATGTAAAACTCATACGAATGACTGCTGTTAATTTGTTTACACAATTCACAACTCTGGCGTCAGGGCCTAAAGTGGATGACAAATGTGATAAAATCAACTGTTAGCACGCTTCTTCACTGCAAGGATTATGAAAATATCCGCCTCCAAATCATCAGCCGCTCTATTCACTGCATGGACCGCAGAAGTGCGCTTGGCATTTAATACGGAAGTCGATGACTGCAACACTCCGACTACCCCAAAATCCTTGGACTCACATTGGACAGCCTTTTCGAGCCTCTGTACATGCTACAAGCTTCTGTACATGCTACGGACATAACCCAAGAAGAGTTCACCAGACTTTATCTCGGCAGACGCCTGTCGTTCGGTTTCAGCTAAGATCTGGAAAGTGTAGCCGCCTCCATTTGTATAGGGCTTGCCATCAGGCCACATGACGTGCTGCACCGATCAAGCGTACTAAGGGTGTTCTTTTCAGACGTGTGGTTTTCAAGCAGACATAAAACGCATATAATTTAATGTAATGTAAAGAACAGGATGCCTCCGCCCAGGCAGATAAGACTCACGATCTAGAGAAATAGGTCTAGCGTTACAAGAGAGAGGCTTTAAATCAGTGATCAGCAAGGGCTCCCATGGGCGTTTCTCACACTCATACAAAAGCTCACACATTAAATGCAGTCAGTCTCGCCTGATCATTCATTCGATAAGGTAATGCCGTTGCATGATATTTGGCTTTACACTGAACGAAATGTTTGATCTAGATTCTAGCAAAGAAATTAGATCTCTTATGTGGTTTCTTGATCAGAACATTTTTATCAGTACATTGAAAGAGGAAGAGCTGCCCATACAAGAACAAAGTAAGTCTGGATTAGTGTGCCGATCACTGATCTATATCATCGTAACTACCCGGCAGGTCTGAACAGCAGCTTGGGACATAACCCACGTAGAGTTCACCAGACTTTATCGCGGCAGACGCCTGTCATTTGGCTTCAGCTGAGATCTGTAAAGTGTAGCCTAGCCCACGCCTACCAAGCCTACAAAGGGTGTTTTTTTCAGACGTGTGGTTTTCAAGTACAAATAAAACGCACATAATTTAATGTAATGCCAAGAATTTAGCTTTATTGGAAAGATAATGGTTGGCCATTATGTTTTAAAAAGTGATTGCGGGCAAGTGGCCGCCGCAGCAGGCTCGAATAAATTCCAGCCGAGAGGCCCAATTTACGACCACTTTTTGCAGCATTTGGGACGGTATGTCAGCAATAATGCGCCGAATATTCTCTCACAAGGCGTCAATCGTTTTGGGCTTATATGCTTAGACCAGCGACTTCACATAACCCTACCATAAATAGGCCAGTGGTGTTAAAGCGCATGTTCTTCGAGTCCACGCCACAGGTCCACGACGGGAGATAATACGCTCACCAAAATAATACGCTTCCTTCAATAAATTTATTGTTTCCTTGGCTGTATGGCATGTAGTGCCGCCTTGTTGCAATCAAAGGTCGTCCGCTTTCAATTACAATTCAGGCACGAAAAAGGCATTAATCATGGCTCTATAGCATTCCCCATTGACTGTAACTTTATTTTTGGAGAAATGTGGACCAATGTTTTCCTCTGTCCATAGAACACACTAAGCAGTGACATTTTGAGGATGTAACGGCGTCTCGACAATAGCTTGTGGATTTTCATTGCTCCAAATGCTGCAATTTCGATTATTAACGTATCCATTCAATCAAAAGTAAGCTTTATCGCCGAACAAAAATTTCTTGTTATAATCAGGTTCGGTGGCCATCCCATTCACCACGATTTGCAAACGCTATTCCGAAGTAAGTCTATTCATTATGAAATGGCAAACCACACTGATCATAGATCAAGGGACAGCTATCAAAAAGACCCACTCCGAAAAAGGTGTGGCCAGATTGAAAACCACACGTCTAAAAAATTACCCTTTAACTGAAGTAAGATAATGGATGATTTTTACTTAAAAAAATTGCTTAATCGATTGGCTTAAAGTCAACAATAATCGAATTATTTTATTTCTTAAAAAAAGTCATTCAACAAACCCCTTTTTTGGTTATGATGAAGTTTTAGTTATCATCACTAAAGCTCTTTTCATTTGAATACCCATACATATGTTCTCATTGCAGAAACGCTAAAATATACTTTAATTCTAAAACGTTCTCAAACGTACACAACAGATTTGTTGCCACAAGCGAATTTTTTGCCAACCGAATGTTGATTGTGCACAGGGCAACTAAATCTCTCGGTTGAAGAGACAAAGTATCGGGCTAATATAAATCATTTTTAGAAAGAAAATTCGTAAGTGTATTGGTTGCTGTTATAGATTGTTGGTTTTAAGTACTCTTTGAATTCAGTTGCCATTACCAACATTTTATGTATTCATCCTTAAAATCTATATTCAAGCTTTTAGATTTTAAGGAATTTTTAATATTTATTCGGCAAAAATTCAAACTAATATTACTTTTTTAGTTATATTGTAAATCCAAAATGAAAAAATTAATAACAATTATAAAATATTTTAATTAATGATTTATAAGTAATAATTCTATTCTTTTTGGGTTTTCACTTAAACTAAGATTTTGTTAGTTACTACATACCCTTAAATTTGTATAGGGATTATACTCTGATGTTGGCATAACCAATGTTATGTTACAGCAGTGAACGGGGCTTGGTTACAACTAAAAACGTATATGCCACCAATTACACTAGGATAAGGGATTTTAACAATATTTTTTGGTGTATTTTCGTGATAAAAATATATAAGTTTTTATGGTTTTATTTTTTTTTAACTGCTATTTTGTGTCGGATGTACCTTTATTATTTTCACTCTTATTTTGGAACGAATAGTCTAATCAACCACTGAGATACATTAAATCAAATGTGATTAAATTCGAGGGTTGCTACATATATTTCTGGCCTAGCCAACAGTAAGTGTTGCCTGGCGCCATCTGACATTTTCATTGGAAAGTTTGACATTTTTCAGCATAAACGTACTCAGAACCTTTTGACGTAAGACCATCTTTTGTGTTGCTTACAGTGACTTGAAAAAATCAATTTGGCAAAAAAAAAATGGAATTAACTCGTGTACATTTTCGTGCGATCATTTTCACACACAACTTTTGACGTGGATTACCACGACAAGAGTGCATCGATGATGGATGGCTGGTTTAATGAATTCAATCGTGGCCGACGATCGCTCAAAGACGAAGGTCATCCAAAAACAGTCGTTGTACCAGAAAACATTGATGCCGTGCGTGAACTGATAATGCAAGATCTTCATGTGACATACCGTGAGGTAGAGGCATCCTTGGGGATTTCTTCCACCAGCATACATTCGATATTGCATGAAAACATGACCGTAAAAAGGGATTGTTCTTGTTGGAACCCGCACAATTTGGCAATCGCTTAAAAAAGGATCGTGTCGAGTGGTACAAAGAAATTTTGAAAAAAATACGTTCGCGGTGCGTTTATAGACGTCTATATGATCGTCACAGGTGACGAATCATGGATCTATGCGTATAAGCCCGAAACAAAATCAATCAAACAAAACCAATCGACCGTGTGGGTCTCGAAAACGAGCCAAATCCAACGAAAGTTGTTCGTAGAAGCAGCACTTCGAAGCAAATGGTCGCCTGTTACTTCGGCAAAACTGGTCATGTGGCGACTGTTCCGCTTGAGCAACGTAGGAAGGTCAATTCTGAGTGGTACACCACTCAGAATTGACGCCTGAAGTCTGCGGAGAAATTCGAAAAACGAACAAGAGAAGAGGAATCATTGTGCACCATGACAATGCGAGCTCTCACACATCGGCTCAAACCAGCGCCTTTTGGCCGGCGAAAACGTCGAATTGATAGGACATCCGGCGTACAGCCCTGACTTGGCACCCAATGACTTCTTCTTATACCCTAGCATCAAGAAAAAAAGGCGTGGTCAACGATTTTCGTCGCCAGAAGATGCTATTGAAGCGTTCAAAATCTTGTTTTGGAGGTGTCTCAGTCGGAAAAAGTGCTTCGACAATTGGCTTCAGCGCTTACAAAAGTGTATAAATCATGCTGGAGAATACCTTGAAAAACAATAAAACCATTTTTGATGATAAATATTCGCATTTCCATTAATAGGCCAGAAATATATATAGCAGTCCTTGTATACAATAATTGTTATGAATAACATTTTTATGTAGAAACTGTAGTTACAAAGCAGATTACAAAAATTGTTTTTTTTTAATCGATTTTTGTTAAAAAAAAAATTTAAAAAAAAAACAAATAAATTCTTAAAAAATTTAAAAAAAAAATTATAAACTTTTCTTTTAATTTCATTTTCAAATAGCGAAAATGTCAATTTAAAAAAAAAAACAATGCACTCAAAAAATAACTCTTTGTTTTCCAGACAAGTAAACCAGTAGTAGAGTGTCAAAGTAAGTTGTACTATAGGGTGTTTAATTATTAGTTATGAAAATCCCAAGCCACAAGTGTCGTTTAAGGGCTGAGGGAATCGGTGGTCTATATATCTTCAAAAATGAAGCCGGCTATAATGCTAAAGTCAATGGGAAACGCTACTCAGCCATGATTAATGACTTTTTCGTGCCAGAATTGGAGGATGTTGAGGTGGACAACCTTTGGTCCCAACAAGACAGTGCTACAGATAGCATACAATCAATTTATTGAAGGAAACTTTTGGTGAGCACATTATCTCGTGTCGTGGACCTGTGGCGTGGCCTTCAAGATCGTCCGATTTAACACCACTGGACTATTTTTTGGGGGTTATGTTTCGATAGTCTACGCAGATAAGACCGACACGATTGACGCCTTCGAAGAAAATATTCGACAAGTTATTGCTGACATACGTCCCGAAATGCTGCAAAACGTGGTCGAAAATTGGGCCTCTCGACTGGTATTTATTCTAGCCAGCCGCGGTTTCCACTTGCCCGAAATCAATTTTAAAACATAACGGCAAGCCCTTATTTTTGTAATAAAGCTAAATTCTTGGCCATTACATCAAATTATATTCTTTTTCTGTTCTTCTTGAAAACCACACGTCTGAAAAAACACCCTTTACTTCTTGTATATGTATTTGCTTGGTTGGCATAACCGCCCGTTGTGGCAACTAACAGTTTTACTGAATTCGCTTGGTATAACCGGTTTACTGGCTGTGATAATATTATCGTCTTATGGTATGTCGAACCATGTATCCACCAATACCATGAAAAGTTGGTGATTGCAACAGAACGCGTAGTTATCCAACCGAATTTTTGTAGTTCGGACCGAATACCAACCGATTTTTTTTCTGCGTGTACACATTTGAGTTATTTTCCTATTTATCGTAGATCTGTTCTTTCAATTCATTGGCTGTGAATACAGTAATATTATCGTCTTATGGAAATTTAGTGATTACAACAGAAAGTGTGGTTATCCAACCAATTTTTGTAGTCCGCACCAAACTTCAACAGATTATTTCTCTGTGTGTACACATTTGAGTTATTATTATGTTTATTGTAGATCTGTTCTCTCCCCAGCTAACTGTGCCACCGATGCTTTCCAAGTTGCAATGTTGCTCATAATTGCTTTCTAAAATCCATTTTATTTTTATATTTTTTGTTCTGACTTCTTCCTTCCCCCTTGGTTCATAATTGAGTGCACCAGTGGTGCGTCCTTGTAGTAGAGTCGATAAGAGAGAGAGAGAGAGAGAGAGAGAGAGAGAGAGAGAGAGAGAGATAGGGAGAAAGAGTGTATGCTGACATAACTGCCAGCGCACTTTCTATTTTTGTCCAATTATTAGAAGAAGAAAAACAATCCCTTTCGACATTTTCAATTGCTTTTGTACATAAATTCTCTTGCTGGGAAACACATCCCTATATAGACTCTGTCTGGTGCGTGCGTATGTAAGGAGTAAGCATTTGTGTATGTGTGCGTAAGAATCTTGAATCGTACAAAACAAAACTCTAGTTAATATAGTCCATCGGTGAGTTTGTATGGGTTGGAGCTTTTGCCAGTTTGACTTTCTGTTTTCTGCTGCTTACTTTACGAAATGACTTTATATTGCATCTTAATTGTGGGTATTAAACGGAAATTGCCCATAATTTTTACAGGGTGCTTACTGTCGTCTGTGTAGGTCACTAGAAAAGTAGTGAGTTTGGACATATTAACGAGAACAATTTTTTATAAATTTTAGATAACTTATTCTTTAAAAAAACAAACAAACTATCAGGAATTGGACAAAATTTCTAGCTGTAGCAGAAAACGATTTGCCTATAGCAGTAATTATAGCAGTATTTTTGCTTCTGGTTATGATGAAAGTTTAGATATCATCACCAATATTTGGTTACAACCATAAAATGTTTTCTAAACTATTTATTGCCACAACCACCAAATATGGCCACTTAATATATTTTTTATGCGTTGCATTAGTATGACCGATCAATTAGTTGCGTCTACAATACGATGATCATACTTAGTAGGGAAAAAATACTGTTACACACATTTTATGCTGTGAAATAAAAAGTACTGAATGTTTTTGCACCAAATATTTTTTAATATATTTATTGATGTAAATTGTATCCAAAAAGAATCTAATTATTCGAAATTTTCGCCTTTTGCCTTTACACATGCCTTAAGTCTCACTGGCCAATCGTCAATAGCTGCACGAACCTCGTCCATTGGAAAATTGGCCACAGCTCGAACCAAAGCAGTCTTAAGAGATCCAATGTTGGGGTATCTTTTGTGACAAACCTAGTCCTCTAAAACCGTCCACAATTTGTAGCTCAAATTCTGGACTGCCTGAGGGCCATTCTACAGAGGAAATGAACTCTGGCAAATTGTTTCGAAGCCAGGCCTGGGACGTTTTAGCCTTATGGGCCGGCGCAGAATCCTGCTGGAAAGTCCATGGCTGGTTTTGGAACCGGGAATTGTTAAGAGGCTTCACAACAACTTCCAAAACGGTTTCTTGGTAAACTTTGGCCGATGTTTTGATACCTTGTTTGCAGAAATGCAGGTCAGTGACCCCATCGTAAGAGACTCCCCACCAAACCATGACTGAAGCTGGGTGATGACCCTTTTCCACCCTTGGAATCAGTTCAGATGCTTCCTTAGATGACCGCGCATACACTCTATCATTTTGCTTGTTTAATTTTTCCTGAACGGTAAAAATTTTTTCATCGGTGAACAAAATTTTTCTGTGCAAGTTATCAGCGTGCTTCACCAAAAGACGTTTGCATTTTTCAATCCTATTTTTTTTAAAGCTGCAGTCAATAAATGTCCGGTAAGTCGTTTGAAAGCCCCAAGACCCAAGTCGTTTTTAATGATTCGACTCATGGACTTTTGCGTGATATTCATCTCACGGGCCATCATTTTCTGTTTTCGGAGCGGATTTCTGTGAATTCTTGATTTAACGGCTTTGATGACATGCGGTGTTCGAACGGAGCGTGGGCGGCAAACCGGTGACGGTCTTTGACATCTCCAGTCTCCTCCAACAGTTTTTTGTATCGGTAGACGAACAGGCGGCTAATCCCTAGTGGCCGGAACGTTTTAAAAATATCGTTTTTTTCATTTCACACATAAAAAGCGCTATTACAGCGATATGGTTCTCAATATCTGACCACTCCATCGTGAAAGTTGAAACAATTTTAAAATCCCGTTACAGACTAACGCTATTGAGGTTAGCTTTCAAAACCCATATGACATTAATGGGGTTCAGTTGTACTATTGAAATGGGTGTGTTCAATGTTGTAACAGTATGTATGTCCCTACTAAGTATATTTCATTTTGCGATTATAAACATTTGGTTATTGCAACCGAAATTCTTTTTTTGCAACGGAAGTTATGTAGTTCCAACCGATGTCCAACTATGCTTTTTTGCATTGCAGGCTGGGGCGGCATGTTGGTCGAAGAGAGTGGAGAGTGTGTAGCTTATAGTGGCTGACAGGATATTTGTATTCGCCTGCCTTCATGTTGCCATCATGCATTGGACACGTGAGGATAGGTCATTTTGTGTCCAAGAGTATTTTTTAAATGCGCACTTGATCATTGCAGTGCAGCGTGCTTTTCGTTTACGATTCGCTGATCCCCCACGCTGATTTGTTCCTGAACGGCAATCAATTTTAAATTGGGTAACTTCATGCACGAAGGGGACCTGAGAGAATGATTACATCTCTTATCACCATGAGGGGTAATGTGAACTGGCCGGCACACTTACCAGACTAAGCCCCATGCGATTTTTTCCTTTGGGGTTACCTGAAGTCAAAAGTGTATATGTATCAGCCGTTCCAAAACCTTGGAAGACCTAATTAACAGTATTAAGGCTGAAATTGGCAGAATACCAGTCGACATGCTTGTTAGAGTTCATGAAAACTTCTGAAAACGTATGCAGCATTTGTCAGATACATTATTTAAAACCATGTAATTTAAAAATTCCTTTACTGTTCAATATAATTAAAATATAAAATAATTTTTTCTTAGTTTCATAATTTTTTTAATTCATTCCCAAATAAGCAAATTTCCGCGCTCCACCCTGTACAAGAATTATAATAAACACAGCTTGCTGACAAAAAAAAGATTTCCCCTGTGTCTTAATGGTATGCTGAAGGAATTAATTAAGTTAGAGCTATGTATCTATTAACTTCGAAACCACCTAACTGATGTGACCCAAAAACGGTTCCATTAGAAAGGTAAAAATGCGAAGATGGTTTTAGGCCACAAAACCAATGCATATGTTACATTCCGTCCATTCATGAAGACAATGTTGGAATTTCACGCACCTAAATTTTAGAATTTTCAAAAATCCTTTTAAAATCCCAAAACCGGAATAACTCAAAATATAGTTAATCTGCTAGCAAATAAACAAAATATCCTTTTTCTCCAATAAATAAACTAAATTAATTCATTCACTACACGCCTGGACTAATTTAGGGCGTATACATGCTACCATATGATTAGCACGTATACGTTCATGTGTTAAGCAGGAACAGAACCTTCTTGTCAATTGCAGTTTCAAAACTTCGTCGTTTGGCCATTAAGCTTTAACAAATGGTATGTTTAACATAATTTATTGCCATTCCATTATTGTTTAACAACTTAAGGAAGTACGAGTGCATATCAATAATTGCGTGATTTTTCCAACTTCTCTCGTAGTTATATGAAATTCAACACTGTTCTCATCAAGTACCGTCTGTTATTATGCTACTGTCAAATTTTGAGAGAGTTCCATCATTAAGTTTGTGTTTAACATCATGTTAAAACATACAACCTCAAGAAGAAGAAGAAAAAAGCAAATTTCGAGTGCTCATTAAACATTTTTTTTGGGGAAAAAAGCGTCAATCAAATCGAGGAAAAGCTTGATAAATACCTATTAAAGGGAAAACAATTAACGACGAATATGCCAACTTATTGGACCGATTTACCGAGGATTTTAAAAAACGACTCAATATGGCCAAGAAAAAATTTATTTTTCATCAAGATAATGCACGGGTGCACACGTGTGCAGTCTCAATGGCAAAACTGCATGAACTGGGTAACGAATTGATATCTGATCCGAATTATTCTCCGGATTTAGCCCCCAATGACTATTTTGTATTTCCAAACCCAAAGAAATGGCTCTTAAAGAAAAAGAGATTCTGCTCCAACGATGAAACTATTTATAAAACATATGACTATTTTATGGGCATCGAAAAATTCTATTTTTTTAAAGAGATACACAAATTAGAGAAACGTTGGACTAAGTGTATTGAGCTAAAAGCAGAATATGTTGAAAAATATTTTTTTTTTGCAAAAAAAAACCTTGTTTTATTTGAAAAGTCACGGAATTTTTGATCTTACCTCGTATAGTATGTCCAAACATCATTCCATTCTAAAACCAGTAAGGATAGTCGCAATAGGCATGACTAACTGAAATATTTAGAGGATAAAACACCTCCGTCTGGAGTTTGAGCAAGGTCGGACTTAATATGTTGGAATTAATTTTTGGTCGCTCATAATGCACCATACTGAACTTAAGCGTGACTGGTGCAATATGTGGCTTCTAGATTGGCAGAACTTCAAATCGGGGGGGACCTGTGTGTGGAAGCTATTCAAAAGTAGCGACCGATATGGTACAATGATACAGGGTATGAGTGCTGGTCGCTCGTAACGCTTTATAAAAAAATTATTTGGAATCAAATGTAAAAAGATGCTTATAAAGTGGCATATTCAGAAATCGGTAAGGACCATTTTGAGGGAGCTATACGAAAAGATAGACCTGTGTGTCCCAGTTTAACCACAGTTCATTAATAATTAGGGTAACTAACAACGTACCATGCAGAATTTGGGCGGGATCGGGTGTAATTTGTGGCTTGTGGGGACCATTGTGTGCTACCTTTTAAAAAAAAACATGGACCGAAAAAGTCCAATTTAACCAGAAATATGTATGTGTTGTTCCTTCGTAATGATCTATTCAAATGTTGGTATGAATCGGATGTAAGTTGTGGCTTCTAAAGCTGCATATATTAAAATCTGTAAGGACCTTTGTGAACGGACTTAAAATATTGACCATAGTGGTCCAGTGTCACCGTAGTAAAATAGTGGTCGCTCATAACGCACCACGCAAAATTTGGGCGTGATCCCTTGTGGATGCTAGAGCTGCTGGACCTCAAATTGGGAGGAACTTTTTTGTGGGAGCTATTCAAAAATTTACACCGATAAGGACAAACTTCACTATAGATGGGTGTTGGTCACTTGAAATGCTCTGTGCGAAACTTGGTCGAAGTCGGATGTAATGTTTGCTTTTTAGATCTGTAGGTTCTAGTACGGGAAAAACCTATGAACGATATCAAAATATGGAGCGATGAGGACCAATTTCAATACGATTTGTCCTTCGTGCAAACTTGAAGAATGTTCATAATTGCGACCTGTACTTTTATTGCAGCGATAGTTGGAGCGACGCGCCGACGGGAGGATGGAACGACATTGCGTATACTTGACGTAGGGTCTATCACCATTCCTTTAAGGAGTAGGGTATAAATACGATTTTTCTCCCAAGTGTAAACAGGTCCAATTTATTTAATTTGATGTCTTAATGCGAATATACATGTGCATACACCCACTCGCCACTCGTATCGAACTTTACGCTCTCACCAAAACACCCGTTATCATGAAGTCCTATTAACAGATAGTAAAACCAGCAAACACACAAACATACACGTCCATGCACGAATCTGAAGCGAAAACACACGAAAGCACTCTGTACTCTCTGCCCTCTGCCAACCCGACAGTTTATGGGTGTGCATGTGTTTGGCTGTGCAACACACGGCAGCAGGGCACTCCATAAAATTCTACTGAATGGAGCAACACATACACAAATCATACAGTAAGTGGGTATGTGTGTGTGTGTGTACACATTCTCCTCATTGAATATTAAAGTCACAAAATGTGCGCTAATTGAAAACACTTGCAAAATTTATGGCAAGACACATACACATGCATATTCAGGACACCGACACAACGCAAACAAACAGAAGTAAGCCAATAACCCTTATGAGAGTCAAAGCCAGCAGAGCAGTGCGGGAGAGAGAGTGAAAGAGTATTCGCTATGAAAAGGAAACAAGTGAGAGCAAGAAAATACTTTTCAAAATGTTGCCGAGCCACTTGACCTGCCACTTGTCAACATGTTGCACAACTAATAAAATAATGCTTTTAAAAGCATTAAATTGATTTGTCTTCATTCCTCTTCTTCTTTTTCTGTGCTGGAAAAAAAACATGAAAATGAGGATGGTTTAAGGCATAAACACAGAGTCGTCCCCACTCCTCCATTTCAACCAACAGAATGAATGAATGGCATGCTCGTAGGTGGATTGTGTTTATTTTCGTCCGAGTAAATTTGTTGGTATTGCATGCGTTAAAGAGTTTCTGAGCGGGAGAGAGCCCAAGAGTATATAAAATATACAGTAAATGTTGCTGTCATCATTATTATCATCAACATTATCACTTTAATTGTGATTATGGCATATTAAAGGATATAAATAAACAAACTACTAGTATCAGCAGCACGAAAAATGGATTTGCGCCGTTTGGGGTGGCTATTTGAGCAGTTTAGTTCACTTTTGTGTGAGGACCCAGGCAAAACATGATAAGTACATGTCATTATCATTTACATTACCAGGTAATGACATGTCATTATCTAACAGATAAACAAGTTATGGCTTACTATAAATAACATAAATAAGTATTTAGTGGTAATTTAATACTTTTGAAATGTTTGTTATTAGAAAAATATTTATATAAACATGTTGAAAGCGTTAAACTCCTTTCAAAAATATAAAAAATCAGTATTTAAATATTTTTCAATACTTTTGTTTGTTACATGTTTGTTACATACAGTTGCGGTCAAAATAATAGCAGTGCAGCCTAGCTAAAGATATCGCTGCCTATATTTTTCTGTGTACTTAATTTTATTTAAAATAAGAGCGTGTTTTTGGTATTGGATTGATATCACTGTGCGACAGCCACAATCGGTTTGGGATGAAACCACCGGGGAAAGTTATATCGGTCAAAAAAAGGTCATACGTGTCCCAGCGTTTCGTTGGGTCTCATCTAGGAATCGAGATATATCGATTTGAAGTTAGTAAGTATCGTATAGGGGAATTTGTCACGTTTTTGGCTCTTTTGTTTGACATAACTTGAGAACCACTCCGATTTAGCTGAAATAAATTTTAAAAAACCAAGAATTACAATTCCCTTAATCTGTTCATATATTATTTTCCTTTACAAGTAATAGTTTCCAAGTTAAAAATAAGCGCATGAAAAAAAAATTTTAATTTTTAGGCAAAAATAATTTTTTTTTTCATACATTTATTTATAATTGCGAAACTGTTGCTTAAGTAGGAAAACGGTTTAAGAACAGATTAGAGGAATTGTAATTCTTAATTTTTCTAAATTTGTTTCAGCTAAATCGGACGAGTGGTTCTCGAGTTATGTCAAACAAAAGAGCCTAAAACGTGACAAATTCCCCTATACGATACTTACTAACTTCAAATCGATATATCTCGATTCCTAGATGAGACCCAGGGAAACGCTGGAACACGTATGACTTTTTTTTTACCAATATAACTTTCCCCGGTGGTTTCATTCCAAACCGACCACTGACCCTTACCATTTGTCGCAGAGTGTATTAAAAGTAATAAATTATTAAAAATCTTGTGTTTTTAAAATAATTTTGTTATTGCTTTTTTACCTAGTAGGACGAGGAAAGCATTGTGATGATGAAAAGCGACTTCTTATAAAAAAATTTAAATCAGAAGGGTAAACCTACAAAGAAATTCAAAATCTTCTTCAGTGCTCTGCGAAAATGATAAGTAATGCTATGAAAATCGAAGCAAAAGCTGAAACACGCGGTAGAAAATCTGTAGTGTCAGAGATAACTGAGAGGCGAATAAAAAATGTTAGTACCAAAAACCCCCTTGTTCATACCACCGAGATAAGAGACAGTGTTTGTCCCTCCGCTAGTGTTGAAACCGTTCGCAGAGTATTACAAAAACATAACCACCATGACAGAAGTCCTAGAAAAGTGCCACTTTAAAAAAAAATACATGTCACTAAAAGATTGCAGTTTGCAAAATCACATCTAAATTGGACAGTCGAAAAGTGGAGGAACATTTTGTGGCCGGACGAATCCAAAATAGTTTTATATGGTGGTACAGGGTCTCGACAGTATGTTAGACGTCCTCCTAACAAGGAATATGATCCCCGGTATACTACGAAAACGGTAAAGCACGGAGGATCAAGCGTTTTGATATGGACATGTTTTTCATACTACGGTGTTAGACCAATTTACTGGATCCGAAATATCATGAATGCTGCCCAATATGTTCAAATCCTCCAAAATATTATGCTACCATACGCCGCATATGAAATTCCCCTAAAATGGATCTTTCAACAGGATAATGATCCAAAACACACCAGCCGACTCGCAAAAAGATGGTTTTCGGATAATGCAATTGACGTTATGAAGTGGCCTGCGCAGTCGCCAGATCTCAATCCTATTGAGAATTTGTGGTGTGATGTTAAAAGAGAAGTCGCTATAGCTAAGCCAAAAAATAATTATGAACTATGGTCTGTAATTAAAGACGTGTGGGCTAAAATACCAAACAAGAGGTGCGAAGACCTTGTTAATTCAATGAAACGCCGTTGTGAAGCAGTTTTACGAAACAAAGGAAACGCTACAAAATATTAGTTTCTCTATTTAAACATTAAATAACTTATTTTCAAAGAAAAAAATCAATTTAGTAAAGTTAAGACGAAATATGTTAAGTTTTTTAAAGCACTGCTATTTTTTTGACCGAACTTTTTTCAGAAATAAACTTTTTTTTGGTTAAATCTTAAAATATAAAAACTTTATGTTTCTATTCTGAGTCAAAATAGAGATAATAGATAACAATGAAAAACTTAAACATAACATACGAAGGCGACCGCAAAACTAACTGGCCTGGCACATTTTATGTTTTACTTGCAACTTTTTTGTTTTTTTAAAAGCTTTTATAATCCATCTGTCAAAATTTCCGAAATATTTCATGATTATTTACTTTGTTACAGGTGATTGAAGTAAATAGGTTTTATAATTTTTGTAAAATGGAAAATAAAGAGTTTCGTGCGGTAATTAAACACTTTTATATGAATTGGATTCTGTTCATGGTGATAATGCACCATCATACACCACCGTGAAATCCTGGGTTCAACAATTTAAAATGGGTCGTTCAAGTACGGAAGATGAACAACGCTCTGGAAGACCGAAAACTGCTACTACTATTGAAAACATTAGAAAAATATTTAATGAAGTGACTAAAGATAGACGAATAAAGCTCAGAGAACTGGCTAATATTGTCAAAATACACGAAAAACAAGTTTGGAGTATTTTACATGATGAACTCCACATGAAAAAGCTATACGCAAGATGGGTGCCGCGTTTGTTGACTTTGCCCCAAAAATCGTCCGTTGGACCAATTCCGAGGAGCTTTCAGCGATTTATCAGCGTAATCCAATAGAGTTCTTGCGCCGATTCATAACTCTTGATGAAACATGGATCCATCACTACATCCCAGAATGCAAAGAACAGTCAAAACAATGGATAGAAGCTGGTAAAAGAGGCGAAAACTGTTAAGTCAGCAGGAAAAGTTATGGCCACAGTATTTTGGGATGCAAGGGGTATAATATTTATTGATTATCTTGAGAAACGAAAAACTATAAATAGTGAATATTATTGTGCATTATTGGATCGGTTGAGTGAAGAAATCAAGATAAAACGACCGCATTTAGAAAAAAAAGTTCTTTTTCTTCAAGATAATGCTCCTTCACACACTGCATTTTTAACTCAACAAAAACTGGCCGAATTACGATTTTAAAGTGCTCCGCATCCACCATATAGTCCAGATTTAGCTCCTTCTGATTAATTCTTGTTTCCAAATTTAAAAAAATTTCTCGGTGGCAAAAAATTTTCGTCCAATAGCGAGGTTATTGCTGTAACTCAGGCATATTTTGAAGGTCTTGAAAAATCTTATTTTTCGGATGGAATTAAAAAACTTGAAAAACGTTTGATGAAGTGTATTGAGTTGGAAGGAGATTATGTTGAAAAACAAATAATAATAATTCCAAAAAAACGGTTCTTTTTATGTTAGGCCAGTTTCTTTTGCGGTCGCCCTCGTAGTTACCAGTTTCAAAGAAAATATGAAAATTTCTTTGAAGATACTTTTTGCAGTGCGTCACTACTATTATTTTGACCGCAGCTGTATCAACTTAAGTTCATTCTTCTAAACGCGAGTGGGAGAAGTTTATAATCTTACACCACAAAAAAAACGTTTAAATTCAAAAATGCAAACAAAAAATTGATTACGAATCGTTGGTAATAAATGTCACATAATAACTAAAATACTCCTAAATTGTTTACCGAAATTTTTTGTTGTTAATTTATCAAAAATAATTTTGTACCAGCCGATGTAAAACTTTACACATTTACAAAAGATGTAAGCCGTTAATTGAAAATATTTTCGTTATGAGGCTATAAAAAAATGTATGTATTTACCAACGTGACACAAAATACCTTTAATGAATTCTTGAAGACTTGGCTACAGATGTGATAAAAAAATTTATACTTTCATATCGGCTATATTTTGTTGGTTATTTAAAATAATAATTAATTTTAAAATACAGCCCCTTTGCGTTAATTTTGATTTTTATTCTGAAAATAGCTTGTATATTTACTTTTTTAAAAAATTTAGTTTTTTTTAAAAAAGGACGAAAAGGTCCAATTAATCTTGAAGATATTCTAAATTTATTTTACAAGATCTATTCTAAAATGATAATAGTGGTAATTTAGTGGACCAAAAAAGACAATTTTTAAAAACATTAATACATTTTCATTAAACAGAAAGGGCACGCCCCAACTGAAATTAATTAGACAACATTTTTTCACTTTTTCGAAAAAAGAACGAAAACGAAACTCCAATTAAGAGATAGGATGTTAAAATCTTTTACAAAAAATAAACTCTAAACTATTTCACTGAAGGAATATTTTTTTAACTATTTTATATGGTATAGCGATGCAAAATAAAAATTTCCTCGGCCCATAAAAAATCACTCGGACCTACGACGGCCGTCCTTTTGGGAATATACTATTATTACCTGTTTTTTATTTCTAGAAGAAATCTTTTACTTTTGTTGCATAGCGTAATATGTAACAACAGTGAAATAAATGAGGTTTGGTAACTAGAAAAAATTTATTTGTTGTCACCACCAATTATTGGTGCTAATGTAACATGTACGAGGGCGGCAGCAAAACTAACTGGCCTGGCACATTTTCTGTTTTAGTAGCATTTTTTTTTGTTTTTTAAAAGCAATCTTTTATAAGCCATCTGTCAAAATTTCCGAAATATTTAATGATTATTTTCTTTGTTACAGGTGATTGAAGTATACAAGTTTTATAATTTTTGAAAAATGGAAAATAAAGAGTTTCGTGCGGTAATTAAACACTTTTATATGAAAGGATATACGCCACAATTAATCAAAGATGAGTTGGATTCTGTTCATGGTGATAATGCACCATCATACTCCACCGTGAAATCCTGGGTTCAACACTTTAAAATGGGTCGTTCAAGTACGGAAGATGAACAACGCGCTGAAAACTGCTACTACTATTGAAAACATTAGAAAATTATTTAATGAAGTGACTTAAGATAGACGAATAAAGCTCAGAGAACTTGCTGTTATTGTTAAAATACACGAAAAACAAGTTTGGAGTATTTTACATGATGAACTCCACATGAAAAAGCTATACGCAAGATGGGTGCCGCGTTTGTTTACTTTGCCCCAAAAATCGTCCGTTGGACCAATTCCGAGGAGCTTTCAGCGATTTATCAGCGTAATCCAATAGAGTTCTTGCGCCGATTCATAACTGTTGATGAAACATGGATCCATCACTACATCCCAGAATGCAAAGAACCGTCAAAACAATGGATAGAAGCTGGTAAAAGTGGTCCCAAGAAGGCGAAAACTGTTAAGTCAGCAGGAAAAGTAATGGCCACAGTATTTTGGGATGCAAGGGGTTTAATATTTATTGATTATCTTGAGAAAGGAAAAACTATAAATAGTGAATATTATTGTGCATTATTGGATCGGTTGAGTGTAGAAATCAAGATAAAACGACCGCATTTAGAAAAAAAAGTTGTTTTTCATCAAGATAATGCTCCTTCACACACTGCATTTTTAACTCAACAAAAACTGGCCGAATTACGATTTGAAATTGCTCCGCATCCACCATATAGTCCAGATGAAGCTCCTTCTGATTATTTCTTGTTTCCAAATTTAAAAAAAAATTCTCGGTGGCAAAAAATTTTAGTCCAATAGCGAGGTTATTGCTGAAACTGAGGCATATTTTGAAGGTTTTGAAAAATCTTATTTTTCGGATGGAATTAAAAAACTTGAAAAACGTTTGATGAAGTGTATTGAGTTGGAAGGAGATTATGTTGAAAAATAAATAATAATAATTCCAAAAAACGGTTCTTTTTATGGTAGGCCAGTTGCTTTTGCGGTCGCCTTCGTACTTCCTAATTGGGTAGTTGTCATAACCACCAGTTGTAACAAACAATAGTTTCCCTGAATTCTGCTGGTATAACCGACTATTTGGCTGTAAGAATCGTAATATTACTGAAGGTAACTCGCATAATAGGTCCGTCCATAAAGCAATAAATTTACACGGTTGTACAAGAATATAAAAATGATTTTGTTTAAAAAAACTATAAAAAAATTGCGATAAAATCGGTTTGTTTTGAATAATTAAAATTTGAAATTAGCGAAAAATTTTAAATTTTATAAAACTGAACAGAGATTAAACTGCCTCAAGACCTCTTGCTTCTATATTTAAATAGAAGACAAGTTTGCCATTTTGTTAAAAACTTGTATTCTATTTAAATATAGGAGTAAGAGGTCTTGAGCCGGTTTAATCCCAGTTCAATGTGTAAAAGCAACAGACCAAAATAAAACAAACGAGCTAAACATACGTACATGCACGGCACGGCACACAAGTTGACATAGTCAACTAAACTCTTTTTACAACACACACACACGTTGTTGTAAAAGAAATCTATTGAAGGCTCTCGATGTGGAGTCTCTTTAGAGGTGGCAAGAGTGAGTTGTATTTTCGTGGGCAATTGTGTGAAGAAAACTTGAAAAGTAAGGTTTACAACAGTAGTTCTCATTTGTTTGGGGAGAGCCTGGCCTTATAGAGTTCGGTTTTACTTTCAACAATTGCAGCAAGGCTTTCTGAAGAGGGTTGTCACGGATCCGAAATCATGATAAAAGTAGTGTGCAGCCCCGAAAATCAATGTCACTTTGCCATTTTGTTAAAAACTTGTCATCTATTTAAATATAGAAGCAAGAGGTCTTGAGCCGGTTTAATCCCTGTTCAATGATTAATAAAAATTTTTATAAAACTCCCGTCAACTCAAAAAACAGTTCAATATTGTTTCCTTGTGTAGTGTGTTTATACTTTGTAAAAGCAACAGACCAAAATAAACGAACCAGCTAAATAAATAAATTTTATTAAAGCGAACTTGATTATAACTCTCCTATTTTTTTGTATATGATGCATAAAGCCAATCAGTTCTTCTATACAAAAAAATTTAAAAAAATTCTCGTAAAGTTTTAAAGTTACCCAAAGCGATCACCTACTCCTTTAATAAGGGAGTACCGATCGCACATGCCTTAAATATCTTAGGTTGCATGTACCGAAAATTGCAGCGCACGAACATAAGATTGATTGTGCTAATGAGATGCTTGGAGAAGACAATCATTCGGTTGGCAACAAATTCGGTTATGACAACGAATCATTTCTGTGTGTAGTGCAATTCGACATAAATTCAAATAAAAGTTAGTTAATACTTTTTATTAGGCGAACGTCCAATATTACGTGGTAATGGGAGTTCTTAAACAACTTACACTGAAACAGTTGTCTATCCCTTGTCCCTCATTTTATTTATGCCGATATTTCTAAAAGGAACCTTTACCTTTTGCTTAAACGTCAATGTCGTGATTCACAATTTGATAGCTTAGGCAACATTATTATGATGCTGCTAACCATCTAATGATGCCAGCAACATTCTCCATGCAATTGCTCAGTGTAAAATGAAGCACCACCACCATCACGAACAACAGCATTTTTCTCGGTCCTCATAATCATCATCGACAACATCATGACGTTGTTGTATCAGCAAAATACTCTAGCTGGCATTTATGCAAACAATTCCCGTCATTGGATTCCGTTCGGTCTCTGTGACATTCAATAAGAGCAACGCCGATGAAGTCAGTGTAGCCCTTGGGCTCCCCTCGCATTCAACGTGACTAGAGCTAAAGCTGGAGTGCTGATGAATTAAAACGCTGCTCATACGACACACGACGGAACGCTCTTTTAACGGTCGTTGGTTGTTTGTTCGATGGTGGCTTGTCTCGCAAAGTAAAGCTAACGTGTTTCTTGCTCAATAATTGGGATTTGTGAATATGTGTGAATTTGTGCTTTTATGTTGTAAATACCCTGCGTTTACAATCGGCATGTTTTGTGCTATCGTGATGCGGCAGCAGCAGCAGACACTTTTCTAGTTTGTACACGTGGCGAAAACCTATTCTGTACGCAGTGTTTCTCATAGGGTTGTACCCTGTGACCTCTCGCTAAAAGGAGCAATTAATTTGCTTAACTTCAGCGTAGCCATTAGGATTTTTTTTTCTGACCAAAATTTTCCAAAAAAAAACTACTAAAACTCCTTGTAGCCAACCATAGTTGTAAAATAAACAAATATGCAATTCAGTGTTCCTCTATAAAATATTTTTTATGTAATAAATGTTTCTTAGAGGACACGCTAAAGATAAAGTTAAAGTTAAAAAATTATAATTTCATTGGACCTACGATGGTTACTATTTATATTTCGGATCCGGCAATAAAAACACAATAATTTATAATAGGAAATGGTTTTATTGTTTTTCAAAATATATTCCTTTAAGATCTATTGATCTTAAGGAGAAATCATAAATCAGAATATTTTTAAGCTTAATCCACCCTATTCCTACTTTAAAAAAAAATAATTTCTTAAAAAAATTAAATGAAAAAGCTATGTCCAAATTTGAAACCAAAATCGACACAGAGGGGCGATTTGAATATTACATTTTTTTGAACCCTTTTTTAAATAACCTACAAAATGTGACCTATATAAAAGTAAATATTTTTATCACATACCGTCGAGACCTCAAGAATTCATTTGATGTATTTCAGCTTCATAATCATATATTTAAATTTAATAACACTTTTAAGCCAAAATAAAATTTTTTGAACCCACACTACCGATTTGAATAAGACCGTTCCACTTGTTCCAAACTTTGTTAGATTCGAAAGTAAAAACCAGGTTAAAAAAAATGCCCATAACTCAAATAGCAGAATAAATATTTTCAAATCGTTATATATAAAAATTAAAAAAAAACTTTTTATTTGGTCTAATAACCGAATTGTGCAGGCACACAAACCAATTTTCGAAGCACTTTTTCCACTCCGATTGAGATACCTCCAAAACATGATTTTAGAACGTTTCAACAGCTGCTTCAGACGATGAAAAACGTTGACCACGCATTTTTTTCTTAATGCTAGGTAATAAGAAGAAGTCATTGGGTGCCAAATCAGGGCTGTAGGGTGGATGGCCCATCAATTCGACACCTTGAGCTGTCAAATAACTCATCGTTTCAGCTGTTGTGTGAGAGCTCGCATTGTCGTGATGTAAAATGACCCATCTTCTCTTATTATCTTTCCTCATTTCTTCGAACACTGGTGGCAAACAGATCCATTCAGAATTGACCGTCCTACATTCCACTAAAGGCACTGTGGCAACATGGCCGGATATATTGAAAAAAACGCAATCATTTGCTTCGATGTACTTCTTCCACGAACAACTTTTGTTGGATTTGGGTCGTCTTGAAAGACCCAGACAGTCGTTTGCTGTTTTGTTTCGGGTTCATATGCATAGATCCATGATTCGTCACCTGTGACAATGTTATACTTAGTAGGGACATAAATACTTTTACAACATTGAACACACCCATTTCAATAATAGAACTGAACACATCCCGTTTATGTCATATAGGTTTTGAAAGCTGACCTCAATAGCGTTAGTCTGTAACGGGATTTTAGAATTATTTCAACTTTCATCATGGAGTGGTCAGATAATGAGAACCGTATAGCTGTAATAGCGCTTTTCAAGTGTGAAATGAAAAAAGCGATATTTTCAAAACGCTCCGGCCACCAGGGATTAGCAGCATGTTCGTCTACCGATGCATAAAACTGTTTGAGGAGATTGGAGATGTAAAAGACCGCCACCGGTTGGGCCACCCACGCCCTGTTCGAACACCGCATTTCATCAAAGCCGTTAAATCAAGAATTCACAGAAATCCGCTGCGAAAACAGAAAATCATGGCCCGTGAGGTGAATATCACGCAAAAGTCCATGAATCGAATCGTTAAAAAAGACTTTGGACTTGGGGCTTCTAAACGACGTACCAGACACTTATAGACTGCAGCTTTACAAAAATAGGATTGAAATATGCAAACGTCTTTTGGTAAAGCACGCTGATAACTTGCACAGAAAAATTTTGTTCAGCGATGAAAAAATTTTTACCGTTCAGGAAAAATTTAACAAGCAAATTGATAGAGTGTATGCGTGATCATCTTAGGAAGCATCTGACTTGATCCCAAGGGTGGAAAAGGGTCATCACCCAGCTTCAGGCATGGTTTTGTGGGCTGTCTCTTACGATGGGGTCACTGACCTGCATATCTGCGAACAAGGAGTCAAAACATCGGCCAAAGTTTACCAAGAAACCGTTTTGGAAGCTGTTGTGAAGCCTCTTAACAATTCCCTGTTCCAAAACCAGCCATGGACTTTCCAGCAGGATTCTGCGCCGGCCCATAAGGCTAAAACGTCACAGGCCTGCCTTCGAAACAATTTGCCAGAGTTTATTTCCTCTGAAGAATGGCCCTCAGGCAGTCCAGATTTGAGCCCATTGGATTACAAATTGTGGACGGTTTTAGAGGACAAGGTTTGTCACAAAAGATACCCCAACATTGGATCTCTTAAGACTGCTTTGGTTCGAGCTCTGGCCAATTTTCCAATGGACGAGGTTCGTGCAGCTATTGACGATTGGCCAGCGCGACTTAAGGCGTGTGTAAAGGCAAAAGGCGGACATTTCGAATAAGTAGATTCTTTTTAGATACAATATGCGTCAATAAATAAATTAAAAAATATTTGGTCCAAAAACATTCAGTACTTTTTATTTTACAGCATTAAACGTGTGTAACAGTATTTATGTCCCTACGAAGTACACTGTCTTGAGCTACCGCAGTTACACTTTTTCAACGTCTCTTAGCACCAATCAATACCAGCCTTTTTTTGAGCTTTCGTCATATTATGTGGGATCCAACGAGAACAATTTTTGTTCACGGCCACATGCAGTATCTTATTGATGCTTGTCATACTAATGCCCAAGGATGCCTCGAACTCACGGTATGTGACATGTCGGTCTTGCTTAATCAGTTCACGCACGGCTTCGATGATTTCTGGCAAAGTGACCGAAGTTGGCGTCCTTCACGAAATTTATCCTACAGCGAATGGCGTCCGAGACTAAACTCTTGGTAGCAGCAATTAACAGCGGTTTTTGATGGTGCTTCATCGCCAAAAGTCGAAACAAGTTGATTTAAACACTCTTGTCTTGATATACCACGTCGTAAAAAATCATCGCATGAAATTGTTCACGGGATAATTCCATTTTTTGACTGAGATGAATTTTTCATCCGACTGAAAACAAAACAATTCGCCCTCAAATGACTAAACGTTGGGAGTGAAGTTATGCTAAAAAAAAATGTCAAAGTTTCCAATGGAAGTTCTAGTTTGAATCTAGTATTGTCTGGACACGAAATATAAATAGCAACCATCGTATTTTAATATTAACAACGAGAAAAAACAAGGAAAAACGTCGTTAAGTTGGACCAGACGGAGCCTTATATACGCTCCACTGTTTTTACACTACTAAAGCGTAAAGAAAAAAGGTCAATTTTTTTGGGCCGCATCCATCCCTAAAACAACAAAAACTTAAAAATAACCCGTATTTGGAATCGTAGCAGAAATTGCTTTTATTTGGGTACCGGTATGACCATACGCCCATTGTTTACACCATGTGGTACGTTTTTTGGGCCACACAAACCAAAAAGTCCGGCAATTATTGCCTTTTTTGATGTATTTAGTGCGTTCCAACTAACCGTACTCCTTTTTATCATTGTCTGTCCACAAAAAATTATTACATAGTGTCCAAACCAATACTCAACAAATACACAAATCCATCATGGTGCTAAAGTTCAGAATCTAAGGATGATTCGCTTGTCCGTGTTTTTAACAGAGTATACAGGGTAATTTATTCACGACTCGACAAATTTCACGAGTATATTGCTAAGCTTATTTCACTTCTCTAAAAAGTAGCCCTACCCCTTACCTTTCCAAATACCTAAACGAAGCCTAGAAGTCCTACCGTTTCAAAGCTAGGACTATTTTTTTTGTTATCAGTTAAATTTTCCTAAGTATCTGGTAAATCTTATTACGTTCTTTTTTAGTGATCGGTCTTGCTGTGTTCAACTTGATCACGATGTTTCTGATCTTCTAAATGTTCCTTCTGGTGTCCCCAAGGATCTGTTTAAGGACCGCTGTTTTACCTTATTTATACCTCTAATATTCCACAGGTTGAAAACTGCGAGTATGCATTTTTCGTAGATGATTCTGCAATTTGGTGCTCAGGCCTGCTTTCGTCGGATATTCCTAATAAAATGCAGGTGGCCCTGGATAAAAAAGATGATTATTCTTTTAAATGGAAAATAAAAAGTATTGCTGCAAAGTCTATTTTTTTTACAAAAAAAAGAAAGCATTGTTAAACTCCACAGGCGAATTTAGTTATGCTGCAAAATAAAATACGAACTAACTCGGTAAGGTATCTTTGGGTAATTTTAAACAAATGTTTAACTTTTAACGACCATGTCTCGTATGTAGTTAATAAAATGAGGTTAGCTATCAAACTAATCGGAGCAGGATCAATCGGAAATCAGGACTAAACTTAGATAAAAAAAAATCAGTTTTTCAATCAATAGCATTATATGCGTTTCCAGCTTGGGGAATATGTGCCAAAACACATATTGGAAAAATTCAGACATGTCGAAACAAAATATTAAATATCGTCGCTAAGTTCGGCCAGGCCGAATCTTATATCCCCCATTGTCCTTACGCTAAGCAAATACTCAAAAAAGTGTACTTTTTAGCGAGGTACATTTAGTCCCTTAAAGGAAACTTTTTTGCCCCTGTGTCGATTTCGCCCATTAACAATGCAAAGAGCTTATGAGGATAAGACATCATTTTTTGTATAAGTCCAACCTTCGGAAGAGCGCATAAATATTTCAAAGTTGAACAGGGATTAAACCGGCTCAAGACCTCTTGCTTCTATATTTAAATAGAAGACAAGTTTTTAACAAAATGGCAAAATGACATTGATTTTTGTGGCTGCACACTACTTTTATCATGATTTCGGGTCCGTGACAACCCTCTTCAGAAAGCCTTGCTGCAATTGTTCGTGGGCAATTGTGTGAGGAAAACTTGAAAAGTAAGGTTTACAACTGTAGTTCTCATTCGTTTGGGGAGAGCCTGGCCTTATAGAGTTCGGTTTTACTTTCAACAATTGCAGCAAGGCTTTTTGAAGAGGGTTGTCACGGACCCGAAATCACGAAAATCAATGTTACTTTGCCATTTTGTTAAAAACTTGTCTTCTATTTAAATACAGAAGCAAGAGGTCTTGAGCCGGTATAATCCCTGTTCGATGTGTAAAAGCAACAGACGGAAATAAAACAAACGAGCTAAACATTTTAAAATTACTAAAATCTCGAAAAGGAAAAAGTCGATTAAACGAATTTTCACCGCCCAAAAGTGAACTAGCCAGAAGAACTTTTAATATTTTTTTTAAGTGTATGAGGATGCAAGAAATCTACACACAGAGAAAATATTAGCTAGAAATGGGTTAGAACTACAATGATTCAGTTGTAAAAGAATAAGTTTGGTTGTAATCACCAAATGTTTATAATCGTATTGGATATTCGGTTCGAAATACCAAGAGATGATCAATATGATCATCGTACGGTTCTCACAACTTGTTGATCGGTCATACCTATGAAACGCAAAAAAGGTATTTGGTTGGTATTTACGTATTTAAAGGTATTTATTTTTGCTGTAACCAATTATTTAAAGGATTTTTTTTAAATAAAAGACTTTAACTCGAGTATTATTGGGATATTATATACATGGTATAACTACTCGTAAATTTTTTTTCCAGTAAAAGTCATCCATTATATTTTTCACTTTTTCCTCGCCATGACCCTCCCTATGAGTACTTCAAGTATAGGGTTTGCCAAAAGGGACATAACAATTTCGTATCTTTATGTCAACGCACCCTCAATCATTTGTAATGATCTTTAAGTGTCAAAACGTTAGTCGATGTCAACATTTTCTTCATGGTAAAGTTCACGTACGAGCAGCGTTTGGAAATCATTAAAAATTACTACCGAAATTCTGAGTCGGTGGTCGCACCCGATTTCATAACCACCCGATTTCATAACCTCTGAACGCCGTACGTTTCTCAATCAAAAAAAAGCTGAGTAGGAGGATTTCAGAGAAGCCAACAAACGCAGCTTTAATAATATAGCTTTTCCGTCGGATGTTTGGGTAGCCGAGAAAAAGTTCCGGGCCATCATTAACGCAGCAGCGCTTGTCGTATCCCTGCTGGTCGTATACCCGAAGTAGGACCAAACTTTCCAGCAGAGGCAGCGGGACTCGCAGACCAGCGTGATGATATTCGTCGCTCCAACCCTATTGACCCTAGAATTAGAGATCTCAACTCCGAGATCAGTAGATTGGTCAACGAATATAAGAGGAACAAATGGCTAGACCAGTTAAAGCAGTGCAACTTGAGTTCCGGAATTGGTAAGTTGTGGGCAAGGGTCAAATCGCTCTCTAACCCTGTAAGGAAGGATGATCGGAGAGCTGTCACGTTCGGTGGTAGAACAGTGACAGATCCAAAGCGGTGCGCGTGTTATTTTAACCGGCTTTTTGTTGGGCACCCGGAGAGTGATAAAGCGAATAGGAGAGTATTGCGTCGTATCCGCGCTCTCCAAGTCGAAGAGGAACCACCACAATTTGCAGTTGGCGAAGTTGCCCATGTCATCCGCAGCACAAAGTCATCAAAAGCGCTGGGTCCGGACGGAATCTCAATGCTGATGTTAAAGCACTTTGATACCCCGGGAGTAGAGTACATGACCAAATTGCTCAATCTGTCGCTAGCCACTCACTAGTTCCCGATGCTTGAAAATGGGCAGAGTGGTCCCGCTACTGAAGCCAGGCAAAGATGCAAGTTAAGGAGATTCGTACAGGCCGATCTCCTTGCTCTCTCCAGAAGCAAAGACGCTAGAAGCACTGCTTCTCCCCCAGCCTGATGGAACACTTTCCTAGTGCTGATCATCAGCATGGATTCCGCAAGCAGCACAGCACAACAACTGCTTTACACGCAATCAGCACACGTATAAGTCGCGGCCTTAACCAGAACAAGCCTAACGACAGGACGGTCCTCGTGACTCTTGACCTTACAAAAGCCTTTGACACGGTCAATCATGCCACTCTGTTCGAGGACATTGAAGAAACGTCGTTTCCGCCCAGTTTGAAACGTTGGGTCGTAAACTATATGTGTGGGCGCCAGTCATGTCATACGTAGAATTTAGAGACAGAAAGTCGAAGACCCGTAGAGTTAAACAAGGAGTTCCCCAGGGTGGAGTTATATCCCCGGCTCTGTTTAACCTCTACCTATCTAAACTTCCTGCACCACCAGACGGAGTTGAAATTGTGTCGTACGCTGACGATTGCACAATTCTGGCGTCAGGACCTTAAGTGGATGACATTTGCGAAAAAATCAACTGTTACCTCACTGACTCAGCACGTTTCTTCACTGCGAGGAATATGAAAATATCCGCCTCCAAATCATCAGCCACACTGTTTACTGCTTGGACCACAGAGGTGCGGTTGTCACTCAAAGTGAAAGTCGATGACGTCAATATTCCGACTACCCCAAAATCCTTGGGGTCACATTGGACAGCCCTTTTAGATCATCTGCACGTGCTACAGCTATCTGCGATAAACTCAAAAGTAGGAACAAGGTCCTCAAGTTACTTGCCGGTAGTACTTGGGGAGCCGACAAAGAAACCTTGTTGACCTCTTACAAAGCGATAGGTCGGTCTGTAGCAAACTATGCAGCACCTGTATGGTCGGCGAACGTGAGTACGACACAGTGGAAATTCAGACTTGCCAGAATGCCGCCCTCAGAACATCAACAGGGTGTCTTCTTATGTCTTCTGAGGACCATCTACATGAGGAGACAAAGGTCCTTACCGTGTACAGACTCAATTTCCTGCTGTCTAAACAATACCTACTAGGGTGTTTTCGCAGCAGTAATCCTAACCACCATCTCTTGGAGAGGATGCCTCCGCCCAGGCAGATCAGGTACGATCTTCATGATCTAGAGAGAGAGAGAGAGGTCCAGCGGTATAAGAGAGAACCTTTAGATCATCGAAACTATCAGGCAGGTCTGAACAACATTCACGCCGATGACGCGCAGCAGCAGTATCCAGCTACCGTGTGAATGTAGTGCTAGGGGAACATCCCCCAGAGATTTCACCTGAGGAGAAGGTACTACCTCGGCAGACGCGCGTGTTTCTGGCGCAGCTGAGATCTGGATGGTGCAGCCGCCTCAATTCTTACTGGCCACGAATTGATGCTAACGTTGCGGACATCTGTCCCGCCTGCCATCAGGGACAACACAATGTGCTGCACCTCTTCAATTGTCCGGCCAAGCCCACTCAGCTGGCCCTTAGGTCTCTGTGGACGCATCCAGTTCCTCCACCTGGATATCGGAGCACCAACCATTATTCGGTTGTACTGATGGAATGTTCTTGGTGTAACCTCAATTATTCGGTTGGCAAAAAATTCGGCTGTAACAACGAATCTGTTCTCTGCGTGTAGGTATTGGCAACTGGAGGATGCACCTCTAGGAGCGAAATACTTATTAGACAATTATTGAGGAGGCCGGAACATATCAGAGGTTGTGGAGCCAGGTTAAGTAAGTAATGCTGATATGATGGCAACAATTTGTTGGTCGAATAATAACAAAATAACAGAGCTAAAAAGGCTTTAGACAACGATAACCACGAAGAGCGCAAAATTGTAAATTCAAATCTCTGGGCGATAGACGAAGTAAAATAAACACATGAAAATCTGTTGTCTTAGTATTTGAAAAACATTTCCTAAACAGGAACAGGTTGTGGAGACATCTTAAGTAAGAGACAACACACCATAAATGATCTTGAATTTTATTCGATCTGTGCCCTACCCAGACTCGATTAGATTATTTTTGATACCCATTATGTGTAGCTTATTTTGTGAATTTCATTATCTTTCTATAGATATTGGCTCTGACGCCACCCCAGTCATTGCGAGATGCACTAAATATTCGAAAAATATGAGGGTAATATAAAAGCCATCAAAATTTATGCTGAAAGAAATTAATTTAGAATTAAATTTTAATCGATCTACGAAGACAGTTATAAGTATTTTCTAATTTTTATTATTATTAGGCCACAATTTGACAACTCAGCGAGTTTTGTGATAATGAAGTCATTCCTATGAATGAAAAGTATCTCCTCAGTTGGCCAGTTGCGCAAGACCTACGATAAACAAAAATGTGGGTGGAGATACATACTTGATAATTCAAAATTTTATTGGCTCTAGTCCAATTCAGATGTAAATTCAATTTCAATTTATATGCACTCACAAATGAATCGCTTAAGTCCACGTGTCCGGGAGAAAGTGAGTTCTGGAAATTCAGACTAGGAGGATCCAATCAACGTAATGGCCTTGGAAGATATGTAATTTAAAAATAATTCACAGTACAAAACCTGCAGTAGCAGTAATTAAATGAAGATGAGCAAAAGCAAACGATAAAGCATAGAAAAACGATGCAAGAGAAACATCAATTAATTAACTACAAAAGAAAATATAAACTGTGAAAATCAAGCAATCCTTCTTCTTTCTAAAACAACCGATGACTGAGAACTGCAAACAAAAATGGAACAGTGAAATGCAAAAAAAGAACTATAAAATTGGCAGTGTGCACAGTGTTTTCATGCAGCTAAAATGTGGTGGTACCTAAAAATTCGACTGTTACCGAAATCGAGTAGGAGAACGAGAGAGCTTTACGAAAACATGGTCCGATACTATCCAAGTTTTCCAGGGTTGTAGAGCGGCAGGACTTTGAAATGTGTGTGTTTTTTTTGCCAGAACACAGAGAACAGATTTGTTGCTACAACCGAGTTTTTTGTCAGCCGAATAAAGAGGGTTTCACTTATAATACATGTATTCCTTCGCTAAAAACGAATGTTGGTTGGGTACACGGAAATATTGATTAAAGGGAACTGATACTAATTAAGATGATTATTGGAACTTAATTTGAACATGTCGAGTCATTACCGCCAAAAAGATGTAAGTGCCAAAAACAAAATTTTACAGGAAAAGGTTTTTTTTAATTATCTTTGTTTTAAATTCTTATATAGCCATGAATTTCAGTATATAAACAACTTTTTATATAATGAATAAGATCCAATAAATTTTATTTACATATCTACAATATAACGGCTTTTTTAACGCTTACATCTTTTTCGCTGTCATGCTGGCAACCTTCGGCGTTACGTTGTGGCGGTTACATTAAAATATGTTAAAGAAGAAAAATCAGTTTCTGTGTTCATATATTTTTTATTTAAATATTTATGCATATACGAGGGCGGTTCGGAAAGTTCTTAGCCTACACTAGCCAACAGTCGTTTTGTTACTTGGTTCTAGCATAATTTTCGTCATTGATTTTGACCTACTAAACACGAAAATGAGTTTTAAAAATTTTTCTGTCGATTGGTTTTCGAGATACAAATTTTTGAACTTTTTTTTTAAATTTTTGGAGGTACACTTACAATTTTGAGCATATCTTTCGTCTTCTTTGCCCTATTTGATCCTACTACTACTCAAATTAAAGAAAATTGAGCCGTCTACAACTCATTCTCAGAAAATTTTCAAATCGGGTAAGTAGTTTTGATGTTGGCGGCTTAAAAAGGTTAAAAACGGCGTTTTTTTAGTAAAAATGTGGCAGAAAAAACCATATAAAAATTCATATAAAATATAAAACACGATGCTAACAGCAATTTTGGTTTTTTTACGCATAGCTGGCATTTTTACAAAGAAAATAAGCCCTTACTTAACAAAATCTGACAACAAATGGCGGACTTATAATTTTTTTGGTAAAAGACCGACGATACGAATCGCTTAGGATTGCCGTTTCTACACGCGCCGTGTAACGAATTTTGTTTTCTCTGTGTAAGCTGTGCAAATAATGAAAATCAAAATATCGTGAAATAGCGTCTTTTACCAAAAAAAATTATAAGTCCGCCATTTGTTGTCAGATTTTGTTAAGTAAGGGCTTATTTTCTTTGTAAAAATGCCAGCTATGCGTAAAAAACCAAAATTGCTGTTAGCATCGTGTTTTATATTTTATATGAATTTTTATATGGTTTTTTCTGCCACATTTTTACTAAAAAAACGCCGTTTTTAACCTTTTTAAGCCGCCAACATCAAAACTACTTACCCGATTTGAAAATTTTCTGAGGATGAGTTGTAGACGGCTCAATTTTCTTTAATTTGAGTAGTAGTAGGATCAAATAGGTCAAAGAAGACGAAAGATATGCTCAAAATTGTAAGTGTACCTCCAAAAATTTAAAAAAAAAAGTTCAAAAATTTGTATCTCGAAAACCAATCGACAGAAAAATATTTAAAACTCATTTTCGTGTTTAGTAGGTCAAAATCAATGGGAAAAAGTATGCTAGAAACAAATAACAGAGAAAATTTTGTTATTTGTGACCTAGTGCTATCAATGAAAGAGAATAGGTAGTTTTTCAAAAATATTTTTATTTTTCAATATAATCTCCTGAAACTTCAATACACTTAGTCCAACGCTTATCTAGCAATTCTATCCCTTGATTAAAATAGTTTTTCTCAAGGTCTATAGTGGTTTACAACTGTAATTGCATCTGCATTTGAGGTAAAACGCTTGCCAGCAAGGAATTTTTTTAGATTTGGGAACAGGTAAAAGTCACTGGGAGCTAAATCAGGAGAATAAGGTGGGTGGTCAAGCAACTCGTACTTTAATTCGTTGATTTTAGCCATTGTTAAAACACTCTTGTGCGCTGGTGCGTTGTCTTGATAAAAATTATTTTTTTATGTTGTAAGCCAGGACGTTTTTCTCGAATTTGTACATTTAATTGATCTAAAAGGTTGCAATAGTACTCTGAATTTATTGTTTTACATTTTTGCAGATAGTCAATCAATAAAATACCTTTGAATTCCCAAAAAAACGTTGCCATAACCTTACCAGCCGAATTGTTTTGCCTTCTTGGGGCACTTCCTCCAGCTTCAGTCCATTGTTTGGATTGTTCTTTTGTCTCTGGATTATAGTGGTGGATTCATGTCTCATCAACAGTTATGAAACGACGCTTAAAATCCACTTTATTTCGCTGAAAACGATCCAAACAAGCTTGAGAAATGTTCAAGTCCGGCACCCATCTTGCAGAAAGCTTTTTCATCTGTAGTTCTTCATGCAAAATTAAATGGACTCGATCACTTGAGATGCCCATGATATTAGCTATTTCACGCACATTAATTCGTCGATCATTTAATACCATATCATGCACTTTGGCTATAATTTCTGTTGTTGTTGCTGTTTTTGGACGTCCACTACGTGGTTCATCTTCAATGCTTGTACGACCACGTTTAAATTCAGCAACCCAATTTTTTACTGTTGCATATGAAGGAGCACTTTCACCTAACACATTCACCATATCATTATGAATTTCTTGTCCCGATAAACCTTTTTTATGTAAATATTTAATGACACCACGCATTTCTAATTTTTCCATTGTAAAAAAAAAATCGCGGATGCGTCTTTTGTGAACACCTGTTTCTATATGAAGGAGTTGCCAGATCGAAACAAAATTTAACACATGTTCATAGCAGAGATGGAAGTTTCCAAAACACTTAACTTTTTTCTTACCGCGCTTTTTGTGCTAGGCTAAGAAGTTTCAGAACCGCCCTCGTATACATACAAATTATTGGTTAAACCGTAAATTCAATGGTTTTTATAAAAATAAAAAATAAAAAGTTAATAGCTTTAGTCTTCTTGGTCCGTTTCAGGGAGTACATCTTTTATAGTATTATCGAATTTAACATTTAAATATTCATTATGAAATTGATCCGGATTGTGTTTTTATCGCAAAAGGGATTTCAAATCTTTGTATTTTCTTGAGGAAATTTTCAATTGATGATTATATAACTTAAGAGGTCCGTTAGTTACTATGGTGGAGTTACGGCTTGATCGCGGAATCGAGTTTAGATCATATTCTCTCAGTTCGGAATTGTCAAAATATCCGTATTTAACTTTCTAATAGCTATTATAATGTTCACAAGTTACGCATTTGTCTTTTTTTGGCAAATGGAAGACAATATGAAAATCATTTTTAAAAATGTAACGAAAAACTCTTAAAAATAATTGATCCGTTTCTTTCCCGATAGTTTTCCAATGTTCTCTATAGCATTTATGAACACCTTTTATGTTGCAAAATTCTTGTGGAAGGTACAACTTGTTGCTATGATACCGACAGTAATGCCTTAGCCTTGTCGGACTTAATTTGAGGCTAACGTTCTTTCTTATTGGAATTACACGTTTTTAACAAAGTTTTTTTTTTTATTTCTGGCGGATATAAGAGAGGTTTGTGAGATGTGAAGTGATTTCAGTAAAAACTGTTGGCACACTTTAAAATTGCTGTCATTATAATTAATAACGTAACTATAGCTGAACTGATTTCTGAGAGCATTTCCTCTTCTTCTGTTGACACACTTGCGGGTAATACATGAAACCAACCAGTCTTTCTGTCTACGAGGGCTACCGCAAAAGTAACTGGCCTAACATAAAAAGAACCGTTTTTTTTTGGAATTATTATTATTTATTTTGCAACATAATCTCCCTCCAACTCAATACACTTCATCAAACGTTTTTCAAGTTTTTTAATTCCATCCGAAAAATAAGATTTTTCAAGACCTTCAAAATATGCCTCAGTTTCAGCAATAACCTCGCTATTGGACGAAAATTTTTTGCCACCGAAATTTTTTTTTAAATATGGAAACAATAAATAATCAGAAGGAGCTTAATTTGGACTATATGGTGGATCAATTTCAAATCGTAATTCGGCCAGTTTTTGTTGAGTTAAAAATGCAGTGTGTGAAGGAGCATTATCATGATGGAAAATAACTTTTTTTTTCTAAATGCGGTCGTTTTATCTTGATTTCTTCACTCAACCGATCCAATAATGCACAATAATATTCACTATTTATAGTTTTTCCTTTCTCAAGATAATCAATAAATATTATACCCCTTGCATTCCAAAATACTGTGGCCATTACTTTTCCTGCTGACTTAACAGTTTTCGCCTTCTTGGGACCACTTTTACCAGCTTCTATCCATTGTTTTGACTGTTCTTTGCATTCTGGGATGTAGTGATGGATCCATGTTTCATCAACAGTTATGAATCGGCGCAAGAGCTCTCTTGGATTACGCTGATAAATCGCTAAAAGCTCCTCGGAATTGGTCCAACGAACGATTTTATAGGGCAAAGTCAACAAACGCGGCAGCGTTCTTGCGGATAGCTTTTTCATGTGGAGTTCATCATGTAAAATACTCCAAACTTGTTTTTCGTGTATTTTAACAATATCAGCAAGTTCTCTGAGCTTAATTCGTCTATCTTTAGTCACTTCATTAAATATTTTTCTAATGTTTTCAATAGTAGTAGCAGTTTTCGGTCTTCCAGAGCGTTGTTCATCTTCCGTACTTGAACGACCCATTTTAAATTGTTAAACCCAGGATTTCACGGTGGAGTATGATGGTGCATTATCACCATGAACAGAATCCAATTCATCTTTGATTAATTGTGGCGTATAACCTTTCATATAAAAGTGTTTAATTACCGCACGAAACACTTTATTTTCCATTTTTCAAAAATTATAAAACTTGTTTACTTCAATCACCTGTAACAAAGAAAATAATCATTAAATATTTCGGAAATTTTGACAGATGGCTTATAAAAGATTGCTTTTAAAAAACAAAACAAAAAAGGTTGCTAGTAAAACAGAACATGTGCCAGGCCAGTTAGTTTTGCGGTCGCCCTCGTATCTGTGTTGCCTATGCCCCAAAAGTGCTCGTTTATGGCCAACCGATCCGACTCGGATAATTTATTTCCACATGAGTTTCCACATTTATTATTCATACATGGATTCGGCTGAACTGTATTATCACGTTGATTTATATATTTTAGCTTCTTAGGCAATGATTTTTGCTTTTTGTAAGCTCTTTTACCAACACACGTTTCTTCTTCAATATCATTCACTGATTCCAAGGGAAACCAATTTTCTGAATCTTTTCTATCCCCGAAGAACGATCAGTATCGTTATCGCTGTATGGAACGAGTACATTTTTGTTTGAAAACTAAAAAAAGATATACTAAAACAATAAGCAACTACAAATAATAAAACAATCTTACATTTGGTGCCCACAAACTCATTTTGCTATAAACACTATCATATAACACAAATATTTGATTTTTTTGCACTTATTTTGATTAATTTATTAAAGGCAATTATAATGTAAGTGCCACTTCGCGGTCACGTCAGACGTAAACAAAACAAGAAAGTGTACTTACATTAAAATTGCTTTCGCTGTAATTTCGCAACGCAAAATAACTAGAATTATCGATTTTCACCAAAAAACGAAAATCGAAAATCATGGCATTTACATCTTTTTGGCGGTATAGACTTTTTCGAAAAAGAAAACAAAGAAAACACACATTAGGACATGCCAGGCCACTCTACAGAATTTAATAATTAAATCTGACGGTTGGATCTGCCTTTCTATATCAGTATTGTAGGAACTATTGACAAATTACGCAATTTTTTACTTTTTGTCCTGCAAAAGTTGAAGATTAATTTCTAGACTGTTTTGCTTTTATGACAGTTACATTGGCACCATCCTTTAACTTATTCTTGCCTTTCCAAAAACTGTTTAAAAAGAATTTGAATATTTCATTCGCCCTAATTCTCATATAGGCTGGATGGACTTTGTTCGCAAAATTTGCAAGCTCGAAAATTATTTTAGACAATGGCTGCTATAAATATTTCTGGCCTAATAATGAAAATGCGAATATTTATCATCAAAAATGGTTTTATTGTTTTTCAAAGTATTTTTCAGCATGACACTTTTGCATGCGTTTAAACCAATTGTCGAAGCACTTTTTCTACTCCGATTGAGACACCTCCAAAACATGGTTTTTGAGCGCTTCAACAGTGTCTTCTGGCGACAAAAATCGTTGACCACGCATTTTTTGATGTGCGGGATAAACAGAAGTCATTGGGTGGCAGGTGAGGGCTGAACGGCGGATGAGCCATCAATTCGACGTTTTGGCCGGTCAAAAAGGCGCTGGTTTGAGCCGATGTGTGAGAGATCGCATGAAAATGGTGCTCAATAAATCGTCTTCTCTTATTCGTTTTTTCGAATTTCTCCGAATATTTCAGGAAAACAAATTGTGGTGTACCACTCAGGACTGACCTTTCTACGTTGCTCAAGTGGAACAGTCGCCACATGACCAGTTTTGCCGACGAAACAGGCGACCATTTGCTCCGAAGTGCTTCTTCCACGCACAACTTTCGTTGGATTTGGCTCGTCTTCGAAAGCCCACACGGTCGATTGCTGTATTGTTTCGGGCTCATACGCAGAGATGCATGATTCGTCACCTGTGACGATCTTATAAATGTCTTTTGAAGCACCGCGATAGTATTTTTTCAAAATTTCTTTGCACAAAGCCTTTTTTTTTTGAGCGATTGTCAAATTGTGCGGGATCCAACGAGAAGAAACCTTTTTTTACGGCCAGGTGTTCCTGCAATATCGAATGTATGCTGGTGGAAAAAATGCCCAAGGATGCCTCTATCTCACGGTATGTCACATGACGAGCTTGCATTATCAGTTCACGCACGGCATCAATGATCTCTGGCTCAACGTCCGTTTTTGGACGACCTTCGTCTTTGAGCTAGCGTCGACCACTATTGAATTCATTAAACCAGTTTTTCATAGTGCTATAGGATGGTGCTTCCACGCCATATAAAGATTTAAGTTCATCGATGCACTCCTGTCGTGATAATCCACGTCGAAAGTTGTGAAAAATGATCGCACGAAATTTCAACTTAATTTTTTTTGCCAAATTAATTTTTTCAAGCCAACACAAATAATGGTCGAACGTCATAACGTTCTCAGTACGGTAATGCTAAAAAACAAAAATGTCTGATGGCGCCAGGCAACACTTAGTGTTGCCAAGGCCAGAAATATAGATAGCAACCCTCGTATCCACACAAATGACAGCAGTTGTTTATTTCTAACCACAGTGCGATGTTCATTATTGTCTGATTAGTTGCAGCACATTGCACATTGGAGGAATTCGAAAATGACATAAATAAAATCTCACACGAGGGCGACCGCAAAACTAACTGGCCTGGCACATTTTCTGTTTTACTAGCAACTTTTTTTTGTTTTTAAAAAACAATCTTTTATAATCCATCTGTCAAAATTTCCGAACTATTTAATGATTATTTTCTTTGTTACTGGTGATTGAAGTAAACAAGTTTTATAATTTTCGAAAAATGGAAAATAAAGAGTTTCGTGCGGTAATTAAACACTTTTATATGAAAGGTTATACGCCACAATTACGTAATCAAAGATGAATTGGATTCTGTTCATGGTGATAATGCACCATCATACTCCAATACTAAAGCTCAGAGAACTTGCTGATATTGTTAAAATACACGAAAAACAAGTTTGGAGTATTTTACATGATGAACTCCACATGAAAAAGCTATCACATTTGTGGACTTTGCCCCAAAAAATCGTCCGTAGGACCAATTCCGAGGAGCTTTTAGCGATGTATCAGCGTAATCCAATAGAGTTATTGCGCCGATTTATTACTGTTGATGAAACATGGATCCATCACTACATCCCAGAATGCAAAGAAAGTTAAAACAATGGATAGAAGCTGGTAAAAGTGGTCCCAAGAAGGCGAAAACTGTTAAGTCAGCAGGAAAAGTAATGGCCACAGTATTTTGGGATGCAAGGGGTATAATATTTATTGATTATCTTGAGAAAGGAAAAACTATAAATAGTGAATATTATTGTGCATTATTAACTCGGTTGATTGAAGAAATCAAGATAAAACGACCGCATTTAGAAAAAAAAGTTCTTTTTCATCTAGATAATGCTCCTTGACACACTGAATTTTTAACTCAACAAAAACTGGCCGAATTACGATTTGAAATTGCTCCGCATCCACCATATAGTCCAGATTTAGCTCCTTCTGATTATTTCTTGTTTCCAAATTTTAAAAATTTCTCGGTGGCAAAAAATTTTCGTCCAATAGCGAGGTTATTGCTGAAACTGAGGCATATTTTGAAGGTCTTGAAAAATCGTATTTTTCGGATGGAATTAAAAAACTTGAAAAACGTTTGATGAAGTGTATTGAGTTGGAAGGAGATTATGTTGAAAAATAAATAATAATAATTCCAAAAAAAACGGTTCTTTTAATGATGTGTGTGAAGTTAAATTCCGAATTTAACTAGCAAAGACAAAAACCATCGCCGTTAGCAGTTCGCTGTAAACGGATCAACAGAGTAATGTTAAATAGTTACTCTTAGTATAAGTATATAAAGACGATTTCTGAGATATCAGTAAATAACAAAGTATAAATTTTCATAAAATAAGCAAGATCTATACAAAATTAAGATAATATAAGATTAATGGGGAGTGTTTCCTGCTATAGAAGGTGCATTTTTTGATTATCAAAACGCATGTTGTGATAAATTCTTTTTTTGGATATGCCCCCACTGGGGGCAAACGGGGAGGTATGCTAGAATAAAATTTATACCAGGAGTAGCTCCTGGGCTGCTCTCCTTATTGGTGTAATCAGAATATCCAAAAACAATTTAGTATTTTGAAAATTTTGCATATAAAGTTAAATTCCATTTTTGGATACCGCCCCATAGGGGGCAAACGGGGAGGGATGCTGGAATGACACTTATACCAGGAGTAGCTCCTGGGCTGCTCTCCTTATTGGTGTAATCAGAATATCCAAAAACAATTTAGTATTTTGAAAATTTTGCATATAAAGTTAAATTCCATTTTTGGATACCGCCCCATAGGGGGCAAACGGGGAGGGATGCTGGAATGACACTTATACCAGGAGTAGCTCCTGGGCTGCTCTCCTTATTGGTGTAATCAGAATATCCAAAAACAATTTAGTATTTTGAAAATTTTGCATATAAAGTTAAATTCCATTTTTGGATACCGCCCCATAGGGGGCAAACGGGGAGGGATGCTGGAATGACACTTATACCAGGAGTAGCTCCTGGGCTGCTCTCCTTATTGGTGTAATCAGAATATCCAAAAACAATTTAGTATTTTGAAAATTTTGCATATAAAGTTAAATTCCATTTTTGGATACCGCCCCATAGGGGGCAAACGGGGAGGGATGCTGGAATGACACTTATACCAGGAGTAGCTCCTGGGCTGCTCTCCTTATTGGTGTAATCAGAATATCCAAAAACAATTTAGTATTTTGAAAATTTTGCATATAAAGTTAAATTCCATTTTTGGATACCGCCCCATAGGGGGCAAACGGGGAGGGATGCTGGAATGACACTTATACCAGGAGTAGCTCCTGGGCTGCTCTCCTTATTGGTGTAATCAGAATATCCAAAAACAATTTAGTATTTTGAAAATTTTTGCATATAAAGTTAAATTCCATTTTTGGATACCGCCCCATAGGGGGCAAACGGGGAGGTATGCTGGAATGACACTTATACCAGGAGTAGCTCCTGCGCTGCTCTGCTTATTTCTGTAAAACAATTTAATATTTTTTTTTAATTTTTTATTACAACATGTACTAAAAACTTTGTCTGGTGTTTATTTAATTCACATAACATTTGGTACAATAATGACTCTGTTTGGTGCATTTCAATGTAAATGTTTTGAAATTCCTTCACTGGCTGCTTAAACTTTAATCGCTTCATTTCTACATTTGAACGGCAATGACAATATTTACGGTATGGTTATATTTTGTTGTGTGTGTTAGAATTCTACGAATTAGAGTTATTGAATGGAGTTAACTATTTTGAATTCTCTTTCTCTCAGGAATGAAATTCACTCTAATTTCTCTCCTTGAATTTTGCACAAAGCAGGGATGATAAAATTAATACTTTGGTACTCTTTGACATGGAAAAGTACCGCGGTACCCCCGCAACTCATTTGATACCTTTTTCTGTATCCCAAAAAATGTTAATTCTTCGCAATTTAATAGTTAATTTTCTACTTACAAAGTAATTTTATATTGTTTAAACAAAAAAAACCCATTAAATAGAGTATAAATAGGAAGTACGTAAATAAAAATCGTTAATAAGAATCCTGGAAAACTTACTAGGAAAAATGCAATAGATAAGTCGAACTTAATATAGACTTCTAGAGCATGTGGACAAAATGAAGAACATATTTCGGGGAAAGCTATATGAAAATATTGCTTGAACGGTAAAATTTCACTAGAATTAGTTTTAGGTTGCATAATTCTTCCATTGATCGAACTTTAAATGTGTCTGTAGAGGGGCAGGGTACATCAAAAGATGGACCAATATTTTCGATTTCGGTATGTTTGGGTTAAGTCGCTCATAACGACCGATGCTTAATTTGAGTAAGACCAGATATAATATGAACTTATAGAGCGGTCCTCAAAACGCCATTAACGTATATTTGGGGGCTTCGTGACACGTAAACCGATATAACTAAGATTGATAGTAGATCTTTCATATTGCACTATACTAAATTTGACCAAGATCGAATGTAAAATGTGTCTTGTGGAATGGAAGAGACTCAAATCTGGAAACATCTTTGCATATGGGCTAAAAGTGCATGGTACATTGAGCGATATGATCCAATGTACAATGCAATCATTTTACCGACAGGGCACGAATCAGAAGAAACCTTTGTGCAGGGTCTATTCGAAAACATGTACTTTAAGTGACTCATCACGTTCTGTAAAAAATTTCTTCAGAGTAAAATGTAATGTGTGGCTTTTTCAGCTGCTGATTTCTAGCTGAAACCGGAAAGGCCTTAGAAAGCTATCATAACATAGCTTACATTGACCAATTTTCTAAATCATTTCGTGTCTATGTCCTTGTGTTTTTGGGCTTACAAACATTAGCACTTTACCTTAATACACTGTACCGCAAAGTAGTGTAGGGTATAACAACTTGGTACCTTTTCGGCTTAAAAAGTACTTTTTTATTCCTTTTTTGTACCAATTCGCCAACCTCATTTATCAACCTGCACAGAGTATTTATTATCCACTCTAAGACCAACAGTTGTAACAGGTATGGAAAGTTGGTACATTTGTTAAAATTGTGGGTTAAAACCATTTTCTGGTATATGTTGTTGCATGGTACAATGGTAGTTCGCTGTACTTTCAAATTCACTTGAAAGAAAATGCCACAAATATTTTTTTGTGAATGCTTAATGATTATTGTGAATGTTTGATATAGAAATTTAGCTTTAAAAACTAAAAGAATTGTGTTTGTCAAATTTCAAACTATACAGCTTAAAATTCTACGAGAATTAATTTTTAAATCAGTTGACTCCATAACTTTAGCTTCTTTATTGTACCATGTTTTGTTGAGCGTCAGAATTCTCAGTATCAAAGTATATGAAAGGAGTTTACAATATTAAATTCTCTTCAATAAAGTTCACTCAAATCTCTGCTTGAACTTGGCACTGAGAATCTCTCTTCTCCGCTCATAGAGTACTACATGGTCGTCATGGACGCGTCACATGTATTTTACTTACTTAAAAGTTTAGATTTTTGCTAAAACGTCTTAAATTTTTTTTATATTATTAGTACGATAGAAATTGAAGAGAAATTAACAAGGTAGAGGACAAATGCATCTTCATTTTAATAGACGACAAGTTTTTTTTACAAAACGGCAAAGTGACATTGATTTTCATAGCTGCTTTTATCGTGATATTAGGTCCATGACCACCATTCTCGCAACTATTGCGAGAAAAAAGTACTCTTTAGGACAGATTTTGTTGTAAATCTCACTTATTAACATTTGATACAACATATGTATAAAAGTGCTCAAAATCTACTGCTTTCTCCCAAAACGTTAAGCTGTCGTTGATGTATTGAATACAATCAGCGGATAAAATGTCTAAAAATCCGACAAAACTAAAATTTGTTAGTATTTTCCTACCAAAATTGGTCAGAAACAAAAGAAAGGGCAACACTGTTTTCGAGTGTGCAAGTGGTACTCTATGAGCGGAGAAGAGAGATTCTCAGTGCCAAGTTCAAGCAGAGATTTGAGTGAACTTTATTGAAGAGAATTTAATATTGTAAACTCCTTTCATATACTTTGATACTGAGAATTCTGACGCTCAACAAAACATGGTACAATAAAGAAGCTAAAGTTATGGAGTCAACTGATTTAAAAATTAATTCTCGTAGAATTTTAAGCTGTATAGTTTGAAATTTGACAAACACAATTCTTTTAGTTTTTAAAGCTAAATTTCTATATCAAACATTCACAATAATCATTAAGCATTCACAAAAAAATATTTGTGGCATTTTCTTTCAAGTGAATTTGAAAGTACAGCGAACTACCATTGTACCATGCAACAACATATACCAGAAAATGGTTTTAACCCACAATTTTAACAAATGTACCAACTTTCCATACCTGTTACAACTGTTGGTCTTAGAGTGGATAATAAATACTCTGTGCAGGTTGATAAATGAGGTTGGCGAATTGGTACAAAAAAGGAATAAAAAAGTACTTTTTAAGCCGAAAAGGTACCAAGTTGTTATACCCTACACTACTTTGCGGTACAGTGTATTAAGGTAAAGTGCTAATGTTTGTAAGCCCAAAAACACAAGGACATAGACACGAAATGATTTAGAAAATTGGTCAATGTAAGCTATGTTATGATAGCTTTCTAAGGCCTTTCCGGTTTCAGCTAGAAATCAGCAGCTGAAAAAGCCACACATTACATTTTACTCTGAAGAAATTTTTTACAGAACGTGATGAGTCACTTAAAGTACATGTTTTCGAATAGACCCTGCACAAAGGTTTCTTCTGATTCGTGCCCTGTCGGTAAAATGATTGCATTGTACATTGGATCATATCGCTCAATGTACCATGCACTTTTAGCCCATATGCAAAGATGTTTCCAGATTTGAGTCTCTTCCATTCCACAAGACACATTTTACATTCGATCTTGGTCAAATTTAGTATAGTGCAATATGAAAGATCTACTATCAATCTTAGTAATATCGGTTTACGTGTCACGAAGCCCCCAAATATACGTTAATGGCGTTTTGAGGACCGCTCTATAAGTTCATATTATATCTGGTCTTACTCAAATTAAGCATCGGTCGTTATGAGCGACTTAACCCAAACATACCGAAATCGAAAATATTGGTCCATCTTTTGATGTACCCTGCCCCTCTACAGACACATTTAAAGTTCGATCAATGGAAGAATTATGCAACCTAAAACTAATTCTAGTGAAATTTTACCGTTCAAGCAATATTTTCATATAGCTTTCCCCGAAATATGTTCTTCATTTTGTCCACATGCTCTAGAAGTCTATATTAAGTTCGACTTATCTATTGCATTTTTCCTAGTAAGTTTTCCAGGATTCTTATTAACGATTTTTATTTACGTACTTCCTATTTATACTCTATTTAATGGGTTTTTTTTGTTTAAACAATATAAAATTACTTTGTAAGTAGAAAATTAACTATTAAATTGCGAAGAATTAACATTTTTTGGGATACAGAAAAAGGTATCAAATGAGTTGCGGGGGTACCGCGGTACTTTTCCATGTCAAAGAGTACCAAAGTATTAATTTTATCATCCCTGCTTTGTGCAAAATTCAAGGAGAGAAATTAGAGTGAATTTCATTCCTGAGAGAAAGAGAATTCAAAATAGTTAACTCCATTCAATAACTCTAATTCGTAGAATTCTAACACACACAACAAAATATAACCATACCGTAAATATTGTCATTGCCGTTCAAATGTAGAAATGAAGCGATTAAAGTTTAAGCAGCCAGTGAAGGAATTTCAAAACATTTACATTGAAATGCACCAAACAGAGTCATTATTGTACCAAATGTTATGTGAATTAAATAAACACCAGACAAAGTTTTTAGTACATGTTGTAATAAAAAATTAAAAAAAAATATTAAATTGTTTTACAGAAATAAGCAGAGCAGCGCAGGAGCTACTCCTGGTATAAGTGTCATTCCAGCATCCCTCCCCGTTTGCCCCCTATGGGGCGGTATCCAAAAATGGAATTTAACTTTATATGCAAAATTTTCAAAATACTAAATTGTTTTTGGATATTCTGATTACACCAATAAGGAGAGCAGCCCAGGAGCTACTCCTAGTATAAGTTTCATTCCAGCATCCCTCCCCGTTTGCCCCCTATGGGGCGGTATCCAAAAATGGAATTTAACTTTATATGCAAAATTTTCAAAATACTAAATTGTTTTTGGATATTCTGATTACACCAAAAAGGAGAGCAGCCCAGGAGCTACTCCTGGTATAAGTGTCATTCCAGCATCCCTCCCCGTTTGCCCCCTATGGGGCGGTATCCAAAAATGGAATTTAACTTTATATGCAAAATTTTCAAAATACTAAATTGTTTTTGGATGTTCTGATTACACCAATAAGGAGAGCAGCTCAGGAGCTACTCCTGGTATAAGTGTCATTCCAGCATCCCTCCCCGTTTGCCCCCTATGGGGCGGTATCCAAAAATGGAATTTAACTTTATATGCAAAATTTTCAAAATACTAAATTGTTTTTGGATATTCTGATTACACCAATAAGGAGAGCAGCCCAGGAGCTACTCCTGGTATAAGTGTCATTCCAGCATCCCTCCCCGTTTGCCCCCTATGGGGCGGTATCCAAAAATGGAATTTAACTTTATATGCAAAAATTTTCAAAATACTAAATTGTTTTTGGATATTCTGATTACACCAATAAGGAGAGCAGCCCAGGAGCTACTCCTGGTATAAGTGTCATTCCAGCATCCCTCCCCGTTTGCCCCCTATGGGGCGGTATCCAAAAATGGAATTTAACTTTATATGCAAAATTTTCAAAATACTAAATTGTTTTTGGATATTCTGATTACACCAATAAGGAGAGCAGCCCAGGAGCTACTCCTGGTATAAGTGTCATTCCAGCATCCCTCCCCGTTTGCCCCCTATGGGGCGGTATCCAAAAATGGAATTTAACTTTATATGCAAAATTTTCAAAATACTAAATTGTTTTTGGATATTCTGATTACACCAATAAGGAGAGCAGCCCAGGAGCTACTCCTCGTATAAGTGTCATTCCAGCATCCCTCCCCGTTTGCCCCCTATGGGGCGGTATCCAAAAATGGAATTTAACTTTATATGCAAAATTTTCAAAATACTAAATTGTTTTTGGATATTCTGATTACACCAATAAGGAGAGCAGCCCAGGAGCTACTCCTGGTATAAGTGTCATTCCAGCATCCCTCCCCGTTTGCCCCCTATGGGGCGGTATCCAAAAATGGAATTTAACTTTATATGCAAAAATTTTCAAAATTTTAAATTGTTTTTGGATATTCTGATTACACCAATAAGGAGAGCAGCCCAGGAGCTACTCCTGGTATAAGTGTCATTCCAGCATCCCTCCCCGTTTGCCCCCTATGGGGCGGTATCCAAAAATGGAATTTAACTTTATATGCAAAATTTTCAAAATACTAAATTGTTTTTGGATATTCTGATTACACCAATAAGGAGAGCAGCCCAGGAGCTACTCCTGGTATAAGTGTCATTCCAGCATCCCTCCCCGTTTGCCCCCTATGGGGCGGTATCCAAAAATGGAATTTAACTTTATATGCAAAATTTTCAAAATACTAAATTGTTTTTGGATATTCTGATTACACCAAAAAGGAGAGCAGCCCAGGAGCTACTCCTGGTATAAGTGTCATTCCTGCATCCCTCCCCGTTTGCCCCCTATGGGGCGGTATCCAAAAATGGAATTTAACTTTATATGCAAAAATTTTCAAAATTTTAAATTGTTTTTGGATATTCTGATTACACCAATAAGGAGAGCAGCCCAGGAGCTACTCCTGGTATAAGTGTCATTCCAGCATCCCTCCCCGTTTGCCCCCTATGGGGCGGTATCCAAAAATGGAATTTAACTTTATATGCAAAATTTTTAATATACTAAATTGTTTTTGGATGTTCTGATTACACCAATAAGGAGAGCAGCTCAGGAGCTACTCCTGGTATAAGTGTCATTCCAGCATCCCTTCCCGTTTGCCCCCTATGGGGCGGTATCCAAAAATGGAATTTAACTTTATATGCAAAATTTTTAATATACTAAATTGTTTTTGGATATTCTGATTACACCAAAAAGGAGAGCAGCCCAGGAGCTACTCCTGGTATAAGTGTCATTCCAGCATCCCTCCCCGTTTGCCCCCTATGGGGCGGTATCCAAAAATGTAATTTAACTTTATATGCAAAATTTTCAAAATACTAAATTGTTTTTGGATATTCTGATTACACCAATAAGGAGAGCAGCCCAGGAGCTACTCCTGGTATAAGTGTCATTCCAGCATCCCTCCCCGTTTGCCCCCTATGGGGCGGTATCCAAAAATGGAATTTAACTTTATATGCAAAATTTTTAATATACTAAATTGTTTTTGGATATTCTGATTACACCAAAAAGGAGAGCAGCCCAGGAGCTACTCCTGGTATAAGTGTCATTCCAGCATCCCTCCCCGTTTGCCCCCTATGGGGCGGTATCCAAAAATGGAATTTAACTTTATATGCAAAATTTTCAAAATACTAAATTGTTTTTGGATATTCTGATGACACCAATAAGGAGAGCAGCCCAGGAGCTACTCCTGGTATAAATGTCATTTTAGCATACCTCCCCGTTTGCCCCCAGTGGGGGCATATCCAAAAAAAGAATTTAACTTTATATGCAAAATTTTCAAAATACTAAATTGTTTTTGGATATTCTGATTACACCAATAAGGAGAGCAGCCCAGGAGCTACTCCTGGTATAAGTGTCATTCCAGCATCCCTCCCCGTTTGCCCCCTATGGGGCGGTATCCAAAAATGGAATTTAACTTTATATGCAAAATTTTCAAAATACTAAATTGTTTTTGGATATTCTGATTACACCAATAAGGAGAGCAGCCCAGGAGCTACTCCTGGTATAAGCGTCATTCCAGCATCCCTCCCCGTTTGCCCCCTATGGGGCGGTATCCAAAAATGGAATTTAACTTTATATGCAAAATTTTTAATATACTAAATTGTTTTTGGATGTTCTGATTACACCAATAAGGAGAGCAGCTCAGGAGCTACTCCTGGTATAAGTGTCATTCCAGCATCCCTTCCCGTTTGCCCCCTATGGGGCGGTATCCAAAAATGGAATTTAACTTTATATGCAAAATTTTCAAAATACAGAATTGTTTTTGGATATTCTGATTACACCAATAAGGAGAGCAGCCCAGGAGCTACTCCTAGTATAAGTGTCATTCCAGCATCCCTCCCCGTTTGCCCCCTATGGGGCGGTATCCAAAAATGGAATTTAACTTTATATGCAAAATTTTCAAAATACTAAATTGTTTTTGGATATTCTGATTACACCAATAAGGAGAGCAGCCCAGGAGCTACTCCTGGTATAAGTGTCATTCCAGCATCCCTCCCCGTTTGCCCCCTATGGGGCGGTATCCAAAAATGGAATTTAACTTTATATGCAAAATTTTCAAAATACTAAATTGTTTTTGGATATTCTGATTACACCAATAAGGAGAGCAGCCCAGGAGCTACTCCTGGTATAAGCGTCATTCCAGCATCCCTCCCCGTTTGCCCCCTATGGGGCGGTATCCAAAAATGGAATTTAACTTTATATGCAAAATTTTCAAAATTCTAAATTGTTTTTGGATATTCTGATTACACCAATAAGGAGAGCAGCCCAGGAGCTACTCCTGGTATAAGTGTCATTCCAGCATCCCTCCCCGTTTGCCCCCTATGGGGCGGTATCCAAAAATGGAATTTAACTTTATATGCAAAATTTTCAAAATACTAAATTGTTTTTGGATATTCTGATTACACCAATAAGGAGAGCAGCCCAGGAGCTACTCCTGGTATAAATTTTATTCTAGCATACCTCCCCGTTTGCCCCCAGTGGGGGCATATCCAAAAAAAGAATTTATCACAACATGCGTTTTGATAATCAAAAAATGCACCTTCTATAGCAGGAAACACTCCCCATTAATCTTATATTATCTTAATTTTGTATAGATCTTGCTTATTTTATGAAAATTTATACTTTGTTATTTACTGATATCTCAGAAATCGTCTTTATATACTTATACTAAGAGTAACTATTTAACATTACTCTGTTGATCCGTTTACAGCGAACTGCTAACGGCGATGGTTTTTGTCTTTGCTAGTTAAATTCGGAATTTAACTTCACACACATCTTTTAATGTTAGGCCAGTTACTTTTGCGGTCGCCCTCGTAAATACTGTTACACACGTTTTATGCTGTGAAATAAAAAGTACTGAATGTTTTTGGACTAAATATTTTTTAATATATTTATTGATCAATATTGATCAACAGTCCACAATTTGTAATCCAATGGGTTCAAATCTGGACTGCCTGAGGGCCATTCTTCAGAGGAAATGAACGCTGGCAAATTGTTTCGAAGCCAGGCCTGGGACGTTTTAGCCTTATGAGCCGGCGCGGAAGGAATCCTGCTGGAAAGTCCATGGCTGGTTTTGGAATAGAGAATTGTTAAAAGGCTTCACAACAGCTTCCAAAACGGTTTCTTGGTAAACTTTGGCCGATGTTTTGACTCCTTGTTCGCAAAAATGCAGGTCAGTGACCCCATCGTAAGAGACACCCCACCAACAAACAATAACTGAAGCTGCTTGATGACCCTTTCCACTATTGGGATCAGTTCAGATGCTTCCTTAGATAACCGCGCATACACTCTATCATTTTGCTTGTTAAGTTTTTCCTGAACGGTAAAATTTTTTTCATCGGTGAACAAGATTTTTCTGTGTAAGTTATCAGTGCTTCACCAAAAGACGTTTGCAGTTTTCAATCCTATTTTTTTTAAAGCTGCAGTCAATAAATGCCCGGTACGTCGTTTGAAAGCCCCAAGTCCCAAGTCTTTTTTTATGATTCAACTCATGGACTTTTGCCTGATATTAATCTCACGGGCCATGATTTTGTTTTCGGAGCGGATTTCAGTGAATTCTTCATTTAACGGCTTTGATGACATGCGGTGTTCGAACAGAGCGTGGGCGGCCCTACCGGTGGCGGTCTTTTACATCTCCAGTCTCCTCAAACAGTTGTATGCATCGGTATACGAATATGCGGCTAATCCCTAGTGGCCGGAGCGTTTTGAAAATATCGCTTTTTTTCATTTCACACTTGAAAAGCGCTATTACAGCGATGCGGCTCTCATTATCTGACCACTCCATGATGAAAGTTGCAACAATTTTAAAATCCCGTTACAGACTAACGCTATTGAGGTTAGCTTTCAAAACCCATATGACATTAACGGGATATGTTTAGTTCTACTATGGAAATGGGTGTGTTCAATGTTGTAACAGTATTAATGACCCTACTAAGTAAATATTCTCATTTTTTTTACAAGGCCAGAAATATATATGTCACAGCGCATAGAGAAAGGGACCTAAGGGTAAAAAAATCAATTACCACTTTTTTTTGATGTGGACAACATCTGAGCATCGAATGAGACCGATCCCACGCCCCAAAAGTGTTTCCTCCCAGAGAAATGCGCGTTTTATGAAAGTTATGGTACACCAAAGATACACGTATTTAAATCTTTAAAATGGCCCTCCTGAACAAAACTGTTTTTTACCCTTTGGTCCCTTTCTATTTTGCGCGTCACATATGCGTATGCAGCCCCCATTCATTAAATATCATTGCAAAGTCTGAAAAATGTTTAAGCTTGATTACAAACATGAATGTCTTGTATCAACAATTTTTTGGTTGAAATTTACGAGCTGTGTTTTTTCTGTGGTATACACAGACTAGCCTGTTAAAAATGCTAGATATGTTTAAGACATTTTTCGTATTTCCCCCACTGTCCAACCATACCAGCAGCAATGAAAGCGAGCATTTCATCTCTTCATCGCCAACGTCAACAACTGCAATAGCAGCGGCAATCGTAGAATCGCCAGCAATTAGTAACACTTACTCCTATAGTTCATCATCATTTGTGGCGGTATAAGGCTGAAGGGGAAGACCGAACGAGAACAGCGCAACATAAAATAGAACAAGAGCGAATAACGATAACATGAATGACTTGTATCTGAATACCAGACAATAGCCTCCCTCAGATGTTTGTACGAGTAGCGCTGACACTGACAGCAGCGCCAATCCTAGCAAACGTCCAATGCCCAGAAACTCGCACACACACACGTGACCATTTATAATTTTCATTACGAGTGAACTCGGAGGAAATCAAAACAACAACTGTATCTGGAATTTTGAAAACTACACACACACAGACACAACATCGTATAGTTGTAATGACAGCGCAAACAACGGAAACAAATTGTAATAGCGCCAGAAAAATAAAACATAATTAATACAAATTAATTTCAACGAACAGATACAATCAATTTAGAATGCCCTTCTTTCACTCCGATCTGTCTGTCGTGGTACCACCCTTTTACGGAAATTTACTTCTTCAAGAGAAGAATCCAGGAAACAAGTATAAATATCGGACAAGCCGAACATAATGTACCCTCCAGTAGGTTGTTTTGCGAGAAATACGTTATATGTTAATTTAATAACTCAGTAACTGCTTACGCTAATAGGAATAAAAGGATATAGGAACTTACCGAGTTTTTGCTGCGAAACGGAAATGTTCTCATATAGAACGGATGAAATAGTCCTTTGGCTGAAAATAAAAGAAAAAAATGTTGTTTTATTTAAGGATAACCTTTTAAGTTTAGAATTGTATCTATTGTGTCTATTTAACAGAGAGGTAATCTTAGTATATGTATAAAATTATAATGGGTAATCCATCTAGAAGTATTTTTTCAGAACAAAAAAATATAAAAATTCAAATCAATTGTGGAATTTTTATTGGTAATTTGAAAGACATTTTATGGCATTTAATTTTTGAATATAATTTTCGTTAAATGTTGGCCGCAACTACGCCTCAGGGTTTCCATTCTGAGGGTCCAATTTTGGATGACTCGTTCGAGCATTTCGACCGGTATGGCTTTAATGGCAGGCGTAATGTTGGCTTCCAAATCCTGTTCTTCATGTTCTTATATACTTAGTAGGGACATAAATACTGCTACACACGTTTTATGCTGTGAAATAAAAAGTTCTGAATGTTTTTGGACCAAATATTTCTTAATATATTTCTTGATGTATATTGTATCCAAAAAGAATCTACTTATCTATGCCTTTACACACGCCTTAAGTCGCACTGGCCAATCGTCAATAGCTGCGCACGAACCTCGTCCATTGGAAAATTGGCCACAGCTCGAACCAAAGCAGTCTTAAGAGATCCAATGTTGGGATATCTTTTGTGACAAACCTTCTCCTCTAAAACCGTCTACAATTTGTAATCCAATAGGTTCAAATCTGGACTGCCTAAGGGCCATTCTTCTGAGGAAATGAACGCTAATAAATTGTTTCGAAGTCAGGCCTGTGACTTTTTAGCCTTATGGGCTGGCGAAGAATCCTGCTGGAAAGTCCATGGCTAGTTTTGGAACAGGGAATTGTTAAGAGGCTTCACAACAGCTTCCAAAACGGTTTCTTGGTAAACTTTGGCCGATGTTTTGACTCCTCGTTCGCAGAAATGCAGGTCAGTGCCGCCATCGTAAGAGACACCCCACCAAACCATGACTGCAGCTGGGTGATGACCCTTTTCCAACCTTGGGATCATTTCAGATGCTTCCTTAGATGACCGCGCATACACTCTATCATTTTAGCTGGTTACATTTTTCCTGAACGGTAAAATTTTTTTTATCGGTGCACAAAATTTTGCTGTGCAAGTTATCAGCGTGCTTCACCAAACAACGTTTGCATTTTTCAATCCTATTTTTTTTAAGCTGCAGTCAATAAAAGTCCGGAAAGTCGTTTGAAAGCCCCAAGTCCCAAGTCTTTTTTTATGAATTGACTCATGGACTTTGCGTGATATTCATCTCACGGGCCATGATCTTCGGTTTTCGGAGCGGATTTCTGTGAATGCTTAATTTAACGGCTTTGATGACATGCGGTATTCGAACAGAGGAGCTTGGGCGGCCCGACCGGTGTTGGTTTTTACATCTCCAATCTCCTCAAACAGTTTTATGCATCGGTAGACGAACATGCGGCTAATCCCTAGTGGCCGGAGCGTTTTGAAAATATCGCTTTTTTTTCATTTCACACTTTTCAAGCTATTACAGCGACACGGTTCTCATTGTCTGACCACTCCATGATGAAAGTTGAAACAATTTTAAAATCCCGTTACAGACTAACGCTATTGAGGTTAGCTTTCAAAACCCCCTATGACATTAACGGGGTATGTTCAGTTCTGCTATTGAAATGGGTGTGTTCAATGTTGTAAGAGTATTTATATCCCTACTAAGTACAAAGACATTTCAAAAGCTTTGAAGGTATCGCCTTTGCGACCACTTACCCGTTTAGTAAAAAAAAGTACCAATAGAACACGCCTAATGTCTTGGAAAATTAGGTTGCCGAGACAGTCACATGCATGCAACTATGTTCCATAATTAATGGTTTTTCTTTCAAATAACTTATAAATAAGAGTAAGCCCAAAATAATAAATTGTTACAGTTTTTTTAATAAACTCGCATGTTGACACCCCTGCACATTGACTATCGTTTGGAGTGCACTTTACAGACGTAGTATTTATTTATAAATTATTCTATTTACATGTCTTCTTTTAAGTCTTCCGTTTGCTGAACGCTTTGGTGATTTGGCATTGGCGCCAGGGAATGAGGCCCGTTTTACACCTCTGCTACCCACACGCGGCAATAATAATATGTTCTCCGCAATAAAAGTATGTTCGCCGCAACCACAGCATTGTTAACTGAATTTATTTTTAACAATAGTATAATTGCTGCAATATTAATATTGTTGAATAGTAACAATAGTATAATTGCCAAATTTAAAAATGAAAATATGGTTATAGCGACAATATAAGTATGGTTGGTGCGACAAAAGTATTGTGTTTTGCGTTTTATGTTAACAATAATATGATTACGGCAATCATACTGTATGATTGTAATTTTTCTTCATTTAAATATGCTTTTAAGAACAAATGTTATTGGTATGGATCTAATGCAATAATAGTACTTTTTATCGAATTTGAAATTTTTTAAAACAAGCTGCTTTAGCTTTGTTTAACTGAAATATTTTTAATAAAAACACTTACGTTTATTTAAACTTATTTTTTCTACTGAAATAAATCACTCCCTATAATTTTGAATTTAATGCATTTTTGAATTATTTTCATAATTCAAATCTAAATAGGGATTATACTATGATTGTTGGGATCATAACATGGTTGCGTGTCAATCATAGTATGGTTGTGAGGATCATACTATGGTTGTATATGAAACATACTATGGTTGTGAGGATCATACTATGGTTGTGGAGATCATACTATGGTTGTATATGAAACATACTATGGTTGTGAGGATCATAGTATGGTTATTTGTGAATCATACTATTGTTATGAGGATCATAGTATGGTTGTGTTTGAATCATACTATTGTTGTGAGGATCATAATAGTGTTGTTCCAATGTACCCAACAATAGTATTATCCTCTTCGAATATTGTCACCACAACCATACTATTTTTCTGCGTGCAATGAAAAAAGGATTGATTGTCAACGTATATCAAACTTTTCGTTTGATTTTATAAACGGCAATTCCCAAATGATTAGGCTAGAACAACAGTTCTAGGGCCAGCTGATCTCACTCTGTAGCAGACTATGAACCCTGGTCAGGTGTTTCATTCGTACTACTTTTGCTGATTGGGCCACACAATCTAACTGGGAGCATAATGATTCGCTTTATGTTTCAGAGAATGTATAAGACTGAACGATGTTTTTATCTGGCTTGCCATCTGTATGGTCACAACTGTTCTAATCCCTATAACTTACCACTATTTTTAAGTCAACAGCTCGAGAGACATCCATAAAACCAAGTTTCAATATTCATTATTTCAACATTACATTAAGCGGCAATTATGTACTTCTGCACACAAATATAGACACCAGCTTAATATTTTAAGCATGTTACCAACGGTATGCTAAGTTAATCATACACTCTATTACACAGTGAAGGGTGTACACAAGTGAGCGCAAAGTTTTCTTTTCATTTTCGTGCACTGCATTAAAATAAATAAATCAAAATCATTTCAACGCAAATACATCATCGACATCAACAACATTTATTGGCTCGGTTGCAGACAGCAGCAATAACGTTCAAATAAAAATAATGAAATTATAAAATTCTTCATCTGAGTCAACAGCAGCCGCAGCGCAGTTCAATGCGAGAACAGCAACAACAGCAGCAGCATCACCAACAGCATTCACCCGTCCTACCAACCAACAACATAATCACCAGCATCAAAACGCACACACACACGCACGCACATTCAAACAGTCATTAAAAACACTTTCAGTTCTGCTTTGCAGATTTTACTTAAATGCTACGTCAGGCTGAGCAGTGTTGCCCCACCTAGGAATTAATAGATTCTCAGGGGATTGTTTGATTTGATTGTTTTTATGAAATACGTTTCATGAATATTTAAGCCCCGCCCATCAGTCTGTTTGTACAACTGGGTGGCACGTTTAGCATGTCATAATATTATTACAAAACTTTACGTGCCTCCCACACAAATGTCCATTACGCCTTCTTTTGGTATTCTTGAAATACCTTTAATCATTTTAATACGATCTAACCCAAAATTAATACTTGATAACAGAATTAAAAGCTTAACTTAGTGACAAATAATTAGATTGCTAGCCACGCCCCTCCTGGTGCCTCCCACATTAGTTAATCTACATTAATCTGTACTGACTTTTGTTCAGTGCATATTAGAACCCACATAACTTATCATCCAGTGTCTGAAATTCGCTTTAATTGTAAACGCTGCATTTTTTTTTTAAATGGCTTTGTATTTGTGTATCAAAAAAGGGGTTAAAACGCCCTATTCTGGTACCTCCCACACAAATGTACCATTCCGCCCACTTTTTTAATCTTGAAATATCTTTAATGACACCATTACGATCTAAATTAATATCTAAAAACACAATTATATGGTTGACTTGGTGACAAAAATTGGATTCCACGCCCCTTCTGCTGCCTTCCAGACAAATATACCACTAGGCCTAATTTTGGTATTCTTAAAATATATTTAGTTCTATTCATACGATCTTACCAAACGATCTACTTAAGGACAGGGAATAAGCTTAATTTATTGGCAAATTATTAAATTTCTAGCCACGCCCCTTCAGTACCTCCTGCACAAATAACTTTTGTTCAGTGCAGATTAGAACCCAGGTAACAGTGCATAATATTTTATTTTTACATTATAAACGTCATAATATTTTTATAACAGCTTTGTATGTACTTTCCTATCAGAAAAAGGGGTTAAAAAGGGGCTTAAATCCCATTAAAATACACTATTCCTTCCCTAATTTATTCTTTCAAATAAATTTAATGGTAATCATACGATCTAACCCAAAATCAATACCCAAGACCACAATTATCAGGTTATCTTGTGTACATATAATTGGTCTTATAGCCATGCCCCTTCTGCTACCTTCCACACAAATGCACCGTTACGCCCACTATATATGTGATAGCGCATAGAGAAAGGAACCTAAGGGTAAAAAAAAATCAATTTTCACTTTTTTTGTTGTGGACAACATCTGAGCATCGAATGAGACCGATCCCATGCCCCAAAAGTGTTCCCTCCCGGAGATATGCGCGTTTTATGAAAGTGAAGTCGACGATTCTAATCGCAAATAGAAAGGGACCTAATCTTTAAAATGGCTCTCCTGAACAAAACTGATTTTTAGCCTTAGGTCCCTTTATATTTTGCGCGTCACATATGATGTTCATTTATCTTAAGGTTATTATTTTACAATATGAATAAAAAAGTCGGAACAAAACGAACAAACTCGAAATTCATCATAATAAAGAACAACGAAGTATTACACACTTATTGCTTCCTAGTAGGAAAAGGAAGGGCCGGACAAGTCCTTCTAAAATGCTTAATGCATTCTATGCTCATAACACAAGGTTTTATTTCCAGAGCAAGGCCTTCCACGCTCCCTTCTATAGGACGGCATTCTAAAAGCGCTGCAGAAAATGGTATTCTTGATAAAATATAAAAAAAATCTGATTGAGTAATTTATTTTAAATGAATTAAATTGCAGTTTTAATTAGTTTTTGGATTTGCCTCCACTGGAATTGGAACCAACGCCCTTCTGTATGCTACTCTGATATGCTACGTACTACCAAATTGATAGTTAAGTAAGTCACTGTGACCATCCACGGAGAGGAAGTCAGGAATGTTTATTGAATATCTCTAATTGAAAATATAAAGGCCTTCTTGCAAAGAATGTAGTAACGAATGAGTAGAGGATTTAATACAAGAGACATACTCGTAGTTAAATGCTAGTCATATTATATCCTGCACGGCCCAAAAAAGCTTTCAATCCATGTCCATTAACACAGGGGATTTAAGGAGAAAAGGGTTTAACATTATCAGTAGTTAATTGTTGGCAACACTGCCTGCACATCAACATGAGATCTCTTTATTTGTACTCTCACCCTCGCCATCATCATCACCCAGTAAACCAAAGCACACACTTAATTACACACTCAGAGATACGATGACGACGGCGCCGACTACGACTCTCCAGAGGCAGCAGCAGCAGCAACGCAGCGATGGCGCAGGCAGTAGAGCAACATCATCAACACAACGACCTCCAGAGCCATAATAACTCAGAAAAGTACTTAAGTTCATTACGTGCGTTGTGTTGTTGTATGCGAGGCACCGAGCGCACCGTGCACTGCGTGAAATTAACTCATTTTCCTAAAAATAATATCACAACAACAGCGACGTCGACAGCAACATGCATAATGAAACAACAACGACAATTAAGTGGTTGAGTTTCCCTTTCGGTCTCCATGTGAGCGCAAGTATGTATAGCTTTGGATAAGTGAGCGCGAGTGTGTGTGTATGTGTACGTGTAATTTCTTCATCCTTCAGCTAGTTACGAATTAAAAAGAAAATTCCGTAATTGTTGAAAAATAACGACACACATTCATGTGTTCTTCGCACATGCATACTTACATGCAGATGTACATATCGACGAGTGGCTGGAAGCACGACTGACTGCGCCATCATCATAAGAACGTAAATTTGCCAAGTCAGCATTGTTATGTTGTGTAGCATCAGACTGTAGCATACACATTCATGCATACTCCGGAGAGCAAGGAGTCATTCATGTCTCCTCATAATTGGCGCATCTGTGCAAATACAATTCGAGTGTTGCGCAACATGTTGCCGGCCAAAGAATATGAGAAGTTAATTTCCATGTAGTGCTGCTGTGCTGCCTACTCGTTTATGAATGAGATTTTGACCGCTTGACTGGATTATTTGTGGGGAGGTTTAGTGGTGTGGGGTTGGTTGGGGCCACATGTAATCTTAATTGGGTTTGACTATTAACAATGAAATTGAAAGAATTCAACGATGAGTGATGACAACAAGCACGGTAGCTTGGGTAAAGTGGGTTTTCTCAAATGTTGCTGGAATTGGAAAGTGTTAAGTAAGCGATGTTTATATAATCTATTGTCATAAATAAGTAAGTAAATAAATAGATTTATTTATTTATATACTTTTAATTTTCGTGATATTGAAATTGGCGATAGCAGAGTATTACAAGGACTGGAAAAATGATAAACATTTATTTATAAACCCCAAAATACAGTAGTCCCCTGTACAACGTTACTTTTCTGTAAAGACTAAAATGTATTAATTCCTTAATTCAACTAATAAAGGGTGGTTCAACCATAATGCACAATGTTAACTGTGAGCAGGGTTACCATAAAGATTTTTGGGACATTTACATAGAAAGGGACCTAAGTCTAAAAACCAGTTTTGTTCAGGAGAGCCATTTTAAAGATTAGGTCCCTTTTTTATTTGCGCTTAGAACCGTCGACTTTACTTTCAAAAAACGCGCATATCTCTGGGAGGGAACACTTTTGGGGCATGGGATCGTTCTCACTCGATGCTCAGATGTTGTCCACATCAAAAAAAAGTGAAAAGTTGATGAAAAGTTTTGTTCAGGAGAGCCATTTTAAAGATTAGGTCCCTCCCTTTCTATTTAGAATCGTCGACTTCACTTTCATAAAACGCGCATATCTCTGGAAGGGAACACTTTTGGGGCATGGGGTTCACATCGAGTGAGACCGATCCCATGCCCCAAAAGTGTTCCCTCCCAGAGATATGCGCGTTTTTTGAAAGTGAAGTCGACGATTCTAAGCGCAAATAAAAAAGGTACCTCATCTTTAAAATGGCTCTGATGTTGTCCACATCAAAAAAAGAAAAAAAATAAAATTGATTTTTGAAAATAAAAATGAACAATAATAAAAACAAAATATAGTACGAGGTCGTATCAATAATTCCACGACTTTTCGAATAAAACACGTTTTTTTTTTTGCATAAAAAACTATTTTTCAGCATAATCTCCTTTTAGCTCAACACACTAAGTCCAACGTTTCTCCAATGTAATGTAACCCTTTCAAAAAAAATAGAATTTTCCGAGGTCCATAAATTAGACATTTGAGTGATTAATAACGACATCGTTGAAGCTGAAACGCTTTCCACCGAGCCATTTCTTAACGTTTGATAAAAGGAAATAGTCAATGTGGCCTAAATCGGGAGAATATATCGGATGAGGTACCGATCCGTAACACGAATCGTGCAATATTGCCATTTAGACTGCACACGTGTGCACCCTTGCATTATCTTGATGAAAGAGAACTATTTTCTTGGCCATATGGGTTCGTTTTTATTTTTCAATCCTCCATAATTCGGTCCAATAAGTTGGCATAATACGAGTATTTGGCATTTATTGTTTTTCATTTTGAAAGTAATCGATGCGGATTATCCCGCGTGTATCCCAAAAAACTGTTGCCATCACCTTATTGGGAGACAAAGTCACCTTGTCCTTTTTCGGAGTCTGTTCACCCAGAGAAACCCATTGTTTGTAATGGATCCATGTTTCGTCCACATTCATAAAACGCTGAAAAACGTATTTGAATTGCGGTTAAACAACACCAAACTATAGTTTAAAGTTTTCACTCGATTATGTTTATGGTTAATTGAGATCAAACGCGGCAGCTATCTTGCAAACAGCTTTCTTAAACTCTACTGATCATGTAAAATGGAAACCACGTACGCACTTTTACTCTTCGATCGGCCAACACCATATCGTAGATTTTTTCGACATTTTCGAGTATATTGACCTCAATTGGCCGTCCAGAACGTTCAGCGTCGTTTGTACTTGTGCGACCACAACGAAAGTCAGTAAACCCTTTTTTACCATTGAAGTCAATGGTGCAGAGTCGCCATAGTACTTAGTAGGGTCATAAATACTGAATGTTTTTGGACCAAATACTTTTTAATAAATTTATTGATGTATATTATATCCAATAAGAATCTTCTTATTCGAAATGTCCGCCTTTTTCCTTTACACACGCCTTAAGTCGCACTGGCCAATCGTCAATAGGTGCATGAACCTCGTCCATTGGAAAATTGGCCACAGCTCGAACCAAAGCAGTCTTAAGTGATTAAATGTTGGGGTACCTTTTGTGACAAACCTTGTCCTCAAAAACCGTCCACACTTTGTAATCCAATGGGTTCAAATCTGAACTTCATGAGGGCCATTCATCAGAGCAAATGAACGCTGGCAAATTGTTTCAAAGCCAGGCTTGGGACGTTTTTGCTTTTTGGGCCGGCGCAGAGTCCTTCTGGAGAGTCCATGGCTGGTTTTGGAACAGGGAATTGTTAAGAGGCTTCACAACAGCTTCCAAGCGGTTTCTTGGTAAACGTTGGCCGATGTTTTGACTCCTTGTTCGCAGAAATTCAGGCCAGTGACCCCATCGTAAGAGACACCCCACCAAACCATGACTGAAGCTGGGTGATGACCCTTTCCACCCTTGGGATCAGTTCAGATGCTTCGTTAGATGGCCGTGCATACACTCTATAATTTTGCTTGTTAAATTTTTCCTGGACGGTAAAAATGTTTTCATCGGTAAACAAAATTTTTCTGTGCAAGTTATCAGCGTGCTTCACCAAACGACGTTTGCATTTTTCAATCCTGTTTATTTTTAAAGCTGCAGTCAATAAATATCCGGTACGTCGCTTGAAAGTCCCAAGTCTTTTTTAATGATTCGACTCATGGTCTTTTGCGTGATATTCATCTCACGGGCCATGATTTTCTATTTTCCGAGCGGATTTCTGTGAATTCTTGATTTAACGGCTTTGATGACATGCGGTGTTCGAAAAGAGCGTGGGCGGCCCGACCGGTGGCGGTCTTTTACATCTCCAGTCTCCTCAAACAATTTTATGCATCGGTAGACGAACATGCGGCTAATCCCTAGTGGCCGGAGCGTTTTGAAAATATCGCTTTTTACATTTCACACTTGAAAAGCGCTATTACAACGATATGGTTTTCATTATCTGACCACTCCATGATGAAAATTGAAACTATTTTAAAATCTAACGCTATTGAGGTTAAGACTAACGCTATTGAGGTTAGCTTTCAAACCACATATGACATTAACGGGGTATGTTCAGTTCTACAGTTGAAATGGGTGTGTTCAATGTTGTAACAGTATTAATATCCCTACTAATTATAAAATTCAATTTAATTTTAAACGTCTTATTGTATTTGAGGATGAAAGATCGTTAATTACCTTCCTGCTCATAAACGCATGAGTCATTCCTTGTCAGACTGAACACCTTTTTTACAACTCCACTTCCGATTTACTTTAAATTTGCCAGACGTAATAAACATTAAAAAAAATTTCCCGTGTTTTGAGAAAAAAATTAATTTTTTTTTTGAAATGGTTATGGGCAGTTGAAAATCGTCAAAAACGTGAAAAGTATTCTGACAAGACTACTTTTAAACTGATGTTTTTCTAAAACTAGTCAAAAGTAGTCAATGGATACCTTATTTTATAGGTATTTGAACCTTCTTTTTTAAAAGAAAATATTTTTTTTGTTATTAAAATCTTTAAAATCCATTTACTAGTTTTAGAAAAACATCAGTATAAAAGTTGTCATGTCACACGACTTTTTACGATTTTGACGTTTTTCAAATGCATATGTGAAGCGCAAAGTAGAAAGGGACCTAAGGTTAAAAACCAGTTTTGTTCAGAAGAGCCATTTTAAAGATTTAAATACGTGTATCTTTGGTGTACCATCACTTTCATAAAACCTGCATATCTCTGGAAGGGAACACTTTTGGGGCATGGGATCGGTCGCATTCGATGCTCAGATGTCCACATCAAAAAAAGTGAAAATTGATTTTTTTTTACCCTTTGGTCCCTTTCTCTATGCGCTGTCACATATAACTTTTTGAAAAAAAATGTTTAATTTTTCTGAAAAAGCGTGTAAAATATTTTTTAATGAAGAATACGTATTAAAATTTTAAAAGATATCGGAGACATGAAAGTCAATTATTAGCAAAAATCGTACGGTCTGAGATGGAATGACTCATATGCGTCACCTAATCAGAAACTTATTCATTGCGGCCTGAAGGGTTGCAGTTGCGATCGCTTCAAGTATTGTTTTAATGGACTGCTTTAGTTCAGTAAAATTCCTTGGTTTCGTTTTGTGCACCTCTTGCTTGACATAACCCCAAAAAAAAGTCTGGCAGAAAGTGAAATTTCTGGATATTAATTCGTTTGGGAATTTTCGCTGGAGCTCTGCCATAACCGGTCTGGCTGGCTATAAGTGTAGTTGCTCTATTCTGCTGAAACCAAAAAAAAAGTGATATTAAAATATCACTAACTGATTAACAGCATTGTTTTTCTTGCTAACTTTCTACTTACATAATTTGTTATCTTTTACTTGTCGGAAAAAGGGGTCCTACCTACCGTAGAGTGACATATGGCGCTACCAATTTAATATAAATTTCACAGAATTATGCTGAGTCAATAGAAATTCCCACAAGTGCTTCAGCAACAAACAGCAGAAGGCAACATGTTGCTCAACCTACCTAAATGTGTCTAAACAAAAATCATTTAAACTAAAAGGATGATTTGATTACGCCATTCGCACACACACATACACACACAGCCCGTCCCAACGAACAACAAAAATGAAATGATAAAAGCAATTCTCAATTACAATTTAATAGATGAGATACGACGCGACTACAGCCGTAAGCAATCAAACAAGCAACACTAACGACCAACAGTTAACAGCGAACAACCGAACAATGGCGGAAGAACGAAGAACGGAACAAAAACGTCACGCTGTAACGTGCGGAGTGGAGTGGCAGGCATACAGTATCTGCTGCTGCCGGATTACGAGTGTATCGGCCAAATAAATACAATTTGTTTTTGTTGGTGCTTACTGCTGCTGCTGTTGGCCTGATGTTGCTGCTGCCATGATTGTTGCTGTTAGGGACTGACTACAAACTGAAAAAGACGCAAGCACACACACACACACAAACAAGAACAAAAATAACAACATTAGCACACTGTAGAGGTGGTTTCAATTGCAATTTTATTTGACTTATAAATTGTTGTCTATCTTTACATCTATCGTCGTTGTGAAGTGCGGAGGAGGAGGGGATATTTTCCCTGAAAACTACTGGGGGTGAGCCGGAAGGTCTTGATAGAGAGAGTCAGCGCGTATGGGCCAGAGAAGGAATAAACGTAAGAGAGAAAGTGAGCGAGAGTTGGGGGGGCAACAACAATGGGAACAACAGAAATATTGTAACATTAACGAGAGCAAGCAACATAATTGTAATTATAATAATATATCATTTTATTTATGGGGGCGCGCGCACACAATACACAGACATGTTTTGCTTTTATTCACATACGCACACTCACACAGCCATAAATACATTATTTATGAATCAGTGTGCGCGCGTATGTGTAAGAGAAAAGCAAATACATATGCATTCCAACGTAGGTACATGTGCACAGAAACACTTAGTGCCATAGATTATATTAAAAAACGTATTACAGCATCCGGTCAACGTATTACTACAGTATACAGTGGTGGAAAATATTATAGCAGCAAACTTAATTCGGTTTTTTTCAATATTACTTAGTAGGGACATAAATAATGTTACAACATTGAACACACCCATTTCAATAGTAGAACTGAACACACCCCGTTAATGTACATATGGGTTTTGAAAGCTAACCTCTATAGCGTTAGTCTATAACGGGATTTTAAAATTGTTTCAACTTTCATCATGGAGTGGTCAGATAATGAGAACCGTATCGCTGTAATAAAGCTTTTCAAGTGTGAAATGAAAAAAGCGATATTTTCAAAACGCTCCGGCACTAACTGTTTGAGGAGACTGGAGATGTAAAAGACCGCCACCGGTCGGGCCCCGCCCACGCTTTGTTCGAACACCGCATGTCATCAAAGACGTTAAATCAAGAATTCACAGAAATCCGCTCCGAAAACAGAAAATCATGGCCCGTGAGATGAATATCACGCAAAAGTCCATGAGTCGAATCATAAAAGAAGAAGAATTGGGACTTGGGTATTTCAAACAACCGGACATTTATTGACTGCAGCTTCAAAAAAAATAGGATTGAAAACTGCAAACGTCTTTTGGTGAAGCACGCTGATAACTTGCACAGCAAAATTTTGTTCACCAATGAAAAAATGTTAACCGTTCAGGAAAAATTTAACCAGCAAAATGATAAAGTGTATGCGCGGACATCTAAGGAATCATCTGAACTGATCCCAAGGGTTGAAAAGGGTCATTTCCCAGCTATAGTAATGGTTTGGTGGGGTGTCTCTTACGATGGGGTTACTGACCTGCATTTCTGCAAACAAGGAGTCAAAACATCGGCCAAAGTTTACCAAGAACCCGTTTTGGAAGCTGTTCTGAAGCCTCTTAACAATTCCCTGTTCCAAAACCAGCCATGGACTTTCCAGCAGGATTCCTTCCGCGCCGGCCCATAAGGCTTAAACGTCCCAGGCCTGGCTTCGAAACAATTTGCCAGTGTTCATTTCCTCTTAAGAATGGCCCTCAGGCAGTCCAGATTTGAACCCATTGGATTACAAATTGTGGATGGTTTTAGAGTACAAGGTTTGTCACAAAAGATACCCCAACATTGGATCTCTTAAGACTGCTTTGGTTTTCGAGCTGTGGCCAATTTTCCAATGCACGAGGTTCGTGCAGCTATTGACGATTGGACAGTGCGACTTAAGGCGTGTGTAAAGGCAAAAGGCGGACATTTCGAATAAGTAGATTCTTTTTGGATACAATATACATCAATAAATATATTAAAAAATATTTGGTCCAAAAACATTCAGTACTTTTTATTCTACAGCATAAAACGAGCGTAACAGTATCTACTTGGGGTACTAAGTACATAAGTCGGACAGTAAAGAAGTAACAACAACAAATCAAAAAAACTCAGTTTGTTTTTTATATTATACGACATTCTTAAAATTAAAGATGTTCAATGAGAGTTATAATAATTAATTAATTAATTAATAAAAAATAGCATTTCTGTTTAAAAACTAAATAGTACACACAAAACACGCATGATTTGTGTTTTTGCATCTGTAGTTTTCAACGAAAGCCCAAGCGAAACAGAATTGGTGGAAATTATATTGAGCTATGATGATTACTCTATACACAATTCGAAGATTATACGCAAAGGGTAATTCTCAATAATTCAAATGAGACTCCCCTATAAATCATTTGATTTGTAGCCGAAGTAATCGTTGCCAAAGACTGCTGAAGAAAAACCTTGGCCGCTTTTGCAACATCTGTAGTCTGCCTGGCAACCATGGCGAATACATTTCACCAATTTTTAAGTTGATTCTGAAAAAGAAATAACAAAAAGTCTCGAACCAGAATAAAAACTATCTTCTTATATGACTTTATATAGTTATTTTAAGCCATATATACATCCATGTATAAAGGAAGCCATTTTTGGCCCCACAAACAATTATTTCTGGGGCTATATCAAAATGTCAATCGAAATATATCATACTAAATGTAATTGAAATCGGAAGTAAATTGGATGTTCTAAAGTGGTTGTATGTTATATTGGGAGAGATCTTTGCATTGGGGTACTATTAAAACGTGGACCGGTATGACCCATTTTTTTCTCAGCTGATGACTTATAAAATCGAACTAACTGGTGATTCTGAGTGGATCGTTACTCTTTGAGGCGGGTCTAGCTTAAATATTTTTGATATTAACGTATTTCGTACTTGAATATAATAGATTTTCTTTGTTTTTACATACAACAGCCAAAAGACAGAAAACCGGAATACCCGAGAACAAAAAATCGGAAAAACCCGACATGTCGGGGATTAACTATTTTTGAGAAACTAATTGCCGGGTTTGTACATTAAAAAAGGAAAGTCGGATTTCGGTTTTGGACACTTTAGTTATAAGCGAAAAATAATTAACTCCTTGTCCGTCCTGGCTCAAGTTGCAGGCAGAGGTGCTCAATCCTCTCAATAGCAGAGGAAATAGTCCAGCGGTGTTAAATCTTACGATCTTACACCACTGGCCCCCTACGCGAGATAATGCGCTCACCAAAAGTTTCCTTCAATAAATTGATTGTCTTGCTGGAACCAAAGGTCGTCCACATCAACATCCTCCAATTAAGATACGAAAAAGTCCCAATTGACTTCATTATAGAAGAAATATGGACCATTGACCGCGTTCTTTTGGCAACTCGCTTAGGAGGTCGCTAACTCTTCAACTTTACACTGTTGTTCAAGAATGTCAAAAATGATTTTATTTACAGAAAACTATACACAATTTGCATTAAAACCAGTTTATTTTTATAAATTAAAATTTTAAATTTTTGGTAAAAAATTGTTCAAGAATAACCTTAAGCGAGTTTAAGCGAGCTCGCTTATTACTCCCTTAAAGTATTTTTGCATAACTTTTTTCTACAAAAAACAAATTTTCAAATCAAAGGATATATGATGCATAAAACCAATCATTGCTTGTAATAACTCGTGATCCATTTCGAGGTTCCCTACTTTTTTAAAGAAAAAAAAACACAGAAAATTCAAATTGAATGGGGAATGTTTATTATCACTTGAAAGAAGATTCTTTGGCATTTATTTTTTGAAGATTATGTATGTCCATCAAATGTTGGTCCATCCGTTGAGTCCAATTTTCGATGACTCGTTCAAGCATTTCGACTGGTATGGCGTTAATAACACGCGCAACGATGGCTTCCGAAACCTGAATCGTAGCTGATTTGTCTGCATAGACTTTGGACACTACATAGACCCAACGAAAAAAATCGAACGATGTGATATCACACGATCTTGGTGGCCAATCAACCGGGCCAAAACGTAAAATTATCTGCTCACCGAAGTGTGCTCTCAATAAATCCATTGATTGATGCGATGTGTGGGAAGTGGAGCCGTCTTGTTGAAACCAAATGTCGCCGAGATCACGAGCTTCAATTTCAGGCATAAAGTAGTCGGTTATCATGGCGCGATAACGGTCGCCGTTGACGGTTACGTTCTCACCGGCATTATTTTTGAAGAAATATCGACCGATGATCACACCAAACAGTTGTTTCTTTCGGGATGAAGTGGCAGCTATTGAACCTTTTATGGTTGCTCTTCGTCCCAAATGAGGCAATTTTGCTTGTTCACGCAGAAAAAAAATATGGTTACACTATGGTCACTGCAACAATAGTATGTTCTCTACAATAAAAGCATGTTCGTCGCAACCATAGTATTGTTTTTTGAATTTCATTTTGACAACACTATGATTGCGACAATATTACTATTGTTGAAATGTAACAACAGTAATATTGCCAAATTTAGAAATGAAAATATGGTTGTAGCAACCATATAAACATGGTTGGTGCTACAAAAGTATTGTTGTTTAAAATTTACGTTAACAATAATATGATTACGGCAATCATACAGTATGGTTGCGACTATGAACATAACAGAACAGGTTTTATAAAAAATACATATATGTGTGTGCGTATGTTTTTTTATATACAAAAAAAACATTCACACGATACAGTGAATGGTTGTTGTCCATTATAAAAAACAACAACAATCGGAAGGTAGTTCGAGGGATTTTTATTGTGTTTACTTTGTTCGGAGAAATTCTCTTATACCGACTGGTTCTCGTTTATTTTAAATCTGCCTGCACTTAAGTATGTCGCCATTGATCATGGTTTAATCACATTCGTTACTTGGGGTCAACGGATGGTAAAGTTGCACTCACCCCTGCAGGAACTAAAAGTATTTTCGACTGCGGTTGGCATATATATTTTTGTTTTTTGAATGAAATGTTCAATAAAATCATTGACTCGATTCTGGATATAGACTATTTGTATAGCAATTTAATAAATTGTTTGATAAAAATCTCTATTTTTAAATAACAACATTACCCAATACTAATAAATAATTTTGGTGATCATGGTATGGTTAAGTGAATCATACTATGGTTGTGGGTATCATAGTATGGTTGTATGTGAATCATACTATTGTTGTGAGAATCATAGTATGGTTGTGGAGATCATAGTACGGTTGAGTGTGAATCATATTATGGTTCTGGGGATCATAGTATGGTTATGTGTGAATCATACAATTGTTGTGAGGATCATAATATTGTTGTGCCACAACCATATAACCAACAATAGAATGATCGTCTTCGAATATTGTCACCCCAACCATACTTTTTTATGCGTGCATTGAGCCAGAAATGGGCCTCATCGCTGAACAAAATTTGGCGCGAAAACATCGGATCTTCTTGGAACTTTTCAAGAGCCCATAGAGCGAAGCGATGTCGCTTGGGAACGTCGGGCGGCTTCAGTTCTTGCACAAGCTGTATTTTGTAAGCTTTCAATTTAAGATCTCGACGTAAAATGCGCCAAGTCGTTCCATACGTCAGACCGAGTAGCTGCGAACGGCGCCGAATCGACTCTCCAAGGTCTTGGTGTACACTCTCAGCTACGACCGCTATATTTTCTTACTGCTTGCTATACGTGGTCTATTCGGTCGAATATTATCCAATAATAAATGCTGGGTCTCAAGATGGGAGATGGTGTTGCGAACAATAAGCTCAGTAGGCCTATTATGTTGACCATAAGTTGAACAAAGTGCACGAAACCCATTCCGCACAGAACGTGAATTTTCGTAATAAAGTTGAACGATTTGTAAACGTTGTTCAAGCGTAAATCTTTCCATGATGAAATGCCAAATAATACTAAACAAAAATAACATGACAGCATGACACGACTCACACGTGATCTGTCAAAAAAAGGCTATTGAAAAAAGTATCTCTACTTGGATAACCCATTACAAAGAAATTTCAAAAACTGTTCGTAACGTTTTGAAGTTATCGCCTTAGCAACCACTTCCTCGTTTATTAGCGAAGAGCGCTAGAACAGGCCTATTGATTTCCTCTGGCTATAGAGCACACCAAACAGTGACTTTATGAGAATGTAACGGCTCAGCAGTGGCTTTGGATTTTCATTACTCCAAATGCGACAATTTTGGTTCAACCAAAAATGAGCTTCATCGCTGGACAAAATTTTCTTGTAAAAATCAGGATCGGTGGCCTTCTCATTTTGATCCCATTCAACATAATTTCCAAACGTTGTTCCGGAGTAAGTCTATTCATTATGAAATGGCAAACCAAACTGAGCATAAATCAAGTGACAGCTGTCAAAAAGACCAACTTCGAAAAAAGTGTGGCCAGATTGAAAAACAACCGATCTAAAAAACACCCATACATGGCCTAGAGAAAATCTCTCATTCGTAAAGCCGCTGGCAGGTGGAGGTGAAAAATCCGCAGCTAAAAAAGTTTTTTAAATGTTCTTACTAGGAGTAGAACCTGGGCTTACTTTTGGGATATCTTAAACAGGTTTTTCCCGATTACGGAAACTACAGCGCTAAGAGCCACATATTACATCCGATTTGGATCAAATTTGACAAAGAGAAACGAGTGACCAAACCCTATCTAAAAAGTTTTTAGCTGTTCTTACTCGGATTAAAGCCTGGGCTTACTTTTGGAACAACGTAAACTGGATTTTTCCGACTTTGAGAACCTTAAGCTCAAGAAGCCGCAAAAACCGTAACTAAAACCGTATCTAAAGAGTTTTTAGCTGTTCTTACTCGGATTAAAACCTGGGCTTACTTTTGGAACAACGTTAATGGATTTTTCCGATTTGGAGAACCTTAAGCTCAAGAAGCCACATATTACATTCTATTTCGACTAAATTTCACACAGAGCATTACGTGAGACCATCACTCATCAAAAAAAGTTTTAAGATGTTCATACTCGAGTTACAACCTGGTCTTACTTGTGGGTTATCGTAAACAGTAATTGTCACACAACTGCCATAATTCATTGTCCCCAGCCTGTAGATACAATTGAAACTTGGGGAGGGCTTTCGTTGGGTTGTTTTTTTTTCATTTTTTTGTTCTGGCGCTGAATGTAAATCAGCAGGACAGTGTGAGTGCACAGGAGAATGTGAGTGAGTGTGTGTGTGTGTGTGGGGTGTAGGAAAAAAATGTAGTGCGAGGCAAGCAACATCCAGCAAACGTTTTCGTTTAAGCGATAATGTTGATAATGACGACAATAAACAACGGCATAACGAGCACTGCAATGATGATGATGATGTTGATGAAGAAGGCGCTGACTGAGCAGTCGACGTCAAAGTCTTCTTTAGCACACCATTGGCAGGAGAATTTTGGATTGTGACGAACGAACGAATGTACGAACGATGACGTCGGCCGACGACGCCAATGACTGCTACTACTACTACTAGTGTGTTGGGTTGTGAGGGGGGGGGGGGGAAATAAGCAGAGCCCAACCAAGTGTTCTTTACTTTTTGTGTTGGCTTGTGTAGTGTGCAGAGTGTGCTGATGACTGACTCTGTCTGTATGTTTCCCAGTGTTGCTGTGCTGTAGCGTGGCGCGGCGTGTGTGTATGAGTTTGTTTGTGAACTGTGCTGTGCTGTGTTGTTGGGCTCTGCTGTGCTGTGCTGTGCTGTGCGGTGCGGTGCTGTGTGTTTCGAGTTAAGTTGGGCAAAATGTATCTAGATACATAATTGCCACATTCAGTCGTCGTTAAATAGTTGTACGGCGCAGTTCAAGCAGCTCTTTTTGAACTTCACAAATCATAATAAAAATTAATATTGAGAAGAACAAAAACAACAACAACAACAAAAATTGAAAGAACGAAAACAACGAAACGAGAAAAACAAAAACACTGTGAGTGTGCTTCGTATGTTCGTAAAAACCAAACAAGCCAACAAAAAGAGTCGTTTGGCGATTGTAAATGAGCAAGAGTGAGTAAGTGAGTGAGTGCCCGGTGAGAGTGTACGTGTGTGTGTGTGTTGTGTGCTGTGTCCCTGCCACCGCGCTCTGCTTAGCGTACAGCGGTGGAGTGGAGTCATTTAGTCAGTCCCCCAATTGAACAAACACAGTTCGGTTCAGTTAGTTAAACGTTTGTCGGTTTATTGTCGTCGGATTATTAGCAGTACATTTGAAAGCAATCAACGACGGGATACACGGTTCTTACGACTTACGCGTTGGTTGTGCTCTGTCGGTCGATCGGTCGGTCTGTCTATCTGCCTTTTGTCTCTTGAAAAGGCATAAGGTCTCGTCGCGTATTTTGTTCTTGTTTTTGTTGTCTTTTTTTTAGCGACGTAAGTTTATTTTTATCACTACATTGGCGATTTTTCCCATCGTTGCTTTTTGGAGTCCAGTTGACTGTGGGCTTGCGTGTGTGCGTGTGTTTGTTAAGGTAGCAGTAGCTACAAGGAGTAGTGTATAACGGGTTTATTACCATATCCATTTATTTCTCCTTTCGTCCTGAGCGTCATTGACGCCTTTGGTGTTAATTGTGTGCTAGTCCAAAAGAAATGAAAACAAAACAACAACAACAAAAATTGCTTTGCTTCTCCAAGCACCGTGTGAATTCAATTACCCGCCTTCATTAAAACGTTCGTATGTGAGTGTAACGCAACGTTCAAAACGTTTAAACACAAAACAGCACGCATTTATGTCTGTTGTGTTGACGAGGTACCAACGACGCAAGGTAGCAAATACATAAACAACGACCGACTGAGAACGAAGCGATGCGCCATAATGCCGACGGCATTTAATTAAGCAATTAATTAATATAGCAAATAAATCAAAGAGATATAAATCTTTGATACACATGAAAAAATATTAAAATAAAATAGCAACAGTTTAGGCAGTGTCAAATAGAACATGGCGCTATATTAATAAAAAAAACAACACAAAAAGAATTAATAAAAAATACGGCAACATATTAAACGCTAACTAAAAAAATAAACAAACAAAAATATTAACAAAATGTTATGCCAAAAAAAGTAAAACTAAAATAAAAGGCGGCAAGAAAGAGAAAAAGTTTTTAATAAAAAAAAGTTTTTAATAAAAAAAATATTTAAATAAAAAAAGAAATTCAAAACTTAATAAAATGAATAAAAATTGTTAAGTCAACAGAACTATAACAAAATAAAAGACGGCAAAAAGTTTTTAACAACTAAGAACAAAACAATTAATAAAAAAATGTTTTAAGCCTAAAAAGAGTAAACAAATGTTAAGCCAAGAAAACAAAACTAAAATAAACGACGGAAACAAAGAGAAACAGTTTTTAACAAAAACCATAACAATTTTTTTTAAATAATAAAAAAAAATCAAAAAAAGAAAAAAATGTAAAGTTAAAAAAAAAGAAGGATAAAAGTTTTTAACAAATAAGAACAAACCAGAAAATAAAAATTGTTTTAATCCAAAAACAAAACTAAAATAAATGACGGAAACAAAGAGAACAAGTTTTTAACGAAACCATAACAAAATTTTTTTAAATAAGAAAAGAAATTCAAAAAAAAGAAAGAAAAAAATTGTGAAGTTAAAAAAAAACTAAAACAAATTAAAAGACGGTTAAAAGTTTTTAACAAATCAAAACAAAACAGAAAAAAAAATGTTTAAGCAAAAAACACAAGATATACAATTAACTAAATAGAAAACAAAATTTCAACAAAAATAAGAATTATAGAAATAATATTGTTTTGTATTCTAGTTTTTATTCCCTGAGGATGATCGTTAAAGGCGATTGAAATATTGAAAAATAAATAAAATAAACAAAGTTAAAAAAACCACCATCATTTTATTTTGTGTATGACCTCGAGCCAAACAATTCAGGAAAATATAAAAAATAAAAAAAAAATATAAAACAAAAACCAACATTATAATAAAAATAAAGAGAGAATATAAGTTTTTAACAAAAAAAAATTAAGAGCAAAATAGAGTTTCTACAGCATACCAAATAAAATAATAAATTAATTATAAGTAAATAAAAATTAATATATAAATTAATATATAAAAACAAAATAATATGTTTAAAGCCAAAGCAACATATTAATAAAAATAAAGGCGGAAAATAAGTTTTACACAAAAGAAAATTAAGTTGGATCAAACAAAACTAAATTAAAACCAAATAAAAATAAAGAAAGAAATTCCTTAAGAAGTAAAGTAATTAATAAATTAAATAAATAATTAAAACTGGAAGAAAGTTAAAGAATAACAACAAAATAAAAACCAAATACAGTGAGTTCGGGATAACGTCAACCTCCCCATTTCGTCAACAACCCAAACCGTCAACCCTTTTTTATTTGTATTGTCTGCTCTAAAACGTCAACCAAACTTCAAAGGTCTTAAATGTCAATTAAAAAAACAGTAACGGTTAAAATAGTTTCATACAACCGTATATAATTTTCTATTTAGGGGGTTTCCCTTATGTGTATAGATAGGTAGTTATTGTCTTTTTCTGTTCAGTTGCTTTTTTTGATCTCGTAAGAGTTGCGCGTATAAAATGAGCTCAAAAGTGCTTCAGTTGCAAGAAAAAGCTAATATTTTGCATTTTTACAAAAAGGTGCTAGTGGGACAGCTTTAGCGAAACAATACGGTGTCACAAAATCAACAATTAGTATGATAAAAAGCAAAAAAAACAATTTTGGAATGTGTTACCAACGCGTTTTCTGGACCGGGAAAAAGGAAGACATAAAGAGCATTAGATCTGCCAAAAGTGGAAAAATGTTTGTACCGCTGGTTTATTAAGCAGCGAGAAAGGAATTATCCCATAAATTTAATAGCGCTAAAGGAAAAAGCTAAAGAGATTCATATAAAACTAAAAGAAAAAGATTCTGCTTTTAACGCATGTGATGGGTGGTTGCAAGGATTTAAGAAAATATTTGGCGTTCACCCTCTTAAAAAAACTGGCGAGAAGCTTTCTTCGCAGCCTCAGCTTGTTGATCCTTTAAAATCTATCCTAAAAGCAAAATTTGAAGAAATGGGTATATGCCACGATCAATGAAGTAGGCTTATTCTGGAAAATTTTAGCCGAAAAATCGTATGTATCAAGTGCCGAAAAGACTGCTCCAGACATGAAGACGGAAAAACAAAGAATCACTTTTAAGTAATAAAAACGCTTTAAACTACAGTATTAATAATATTATGGTCTAAATTTGTACATTGGTAAACGTCAACAATCTGGTAAATGTCAGCACCCGCGGTTTTAATTGGTTGACGTTATCCCGAGCGCACTGTACAACTAAAAAAGTAAAAATGAAAAAATGTCATCACAAAAATGCTTAGTTTTTAGTCAAATTTAGGACCTTGTTGCTTCTATAAACTTTTATTCAAAAAAAACTATAAAATTGTTTAAAAACAGTTGAAAAAATGTTAGTGTCAAGCAGGGATAATTGAACAGATTCAGTGTACGCTACATCACCTTGGTCAGACCCCAAGCATCGAATGTGCTTGTGAAGTGCTCCATTTTCAGCGGCTATACCCTTAAGAGCTGGCAGAATTGCTTTTAATAAACAGGCAGTTTTAACCAAAATTCAAAATCATATTCGTTTATGTCGTTTTTAACTGGGCTGATTGGCCAGTCTTCCTTAATGACTTAAATCATATAAAACCATTAAATAAAAGACAGCAAATAAAGCTTTAAATAAAAAATAGTCCAATAAATCAATAAAAACAATTCTTTTGTTTTCTTATAATTTATTTGGTGATTAATCGTAATTATGATTTGAACTTGATAGTGTTTAATCCAGGCCATTGATGTTTCTAGTCAGAAACAACAAGAAATGTAATGTTTCTGAACCAACTAAGGTTCTTTAAAGGTCTTTTGCCATAGTTACTTTGGTACTTTGGGGGCCGCCGTGGTGTGATGAAAGTTTAGACGACTATCATGCCATTAAATCCAGGTTTAACTCCAGAAAGAAGAAATAACAGTTTTTCAGCGGTTTGTTTCCACCTCCTAAATGCCGGTCACTTTACGGGCAAGAGATTTACCTCTAAGCCCTTTAAAAACTTCTCTATAAAATGCATTAGCCGTTTGGAGCCGGCGTTAAACAGTAGGTCGCGGTCAGTGAATATAAAAAAATAATCAAGCACAGCTGACTGATTTGAAAAGAAGTTTTCCCTTGGGCCTTAATAAGAAGTTTTCCCTTGGGTCTTAATAAGAAGATAAGATGTGGGACCTCAGTAAGTTGGGTACAAATCGAAAGCCTTTTCTAATTTTAGTTAATGAGAATCGCCGTTTAAGTTTACTCTTTGAACTATGCTTGAAGCAATCTGCAGAGCACAATACCATTTTTACCAATTCTTTCAGAAAAATGTTTTGCACGAAAAACAAAAGAAAATATTAAATCCAAAAACAAATTAATAATAAATAATAGTTAATAATAATACAGCAATTATGCTTTAAGTTAAAAAAGTAAATAAAAACATAAACGTTTTAAGCTAAAAGTAAAATTTCTAGCATAGGAAAAACAGAAATAAAGTTTAACCAACAAATAAATATCGAATATAAAACAAAAAAAGCTGGAAAGAAATACATATTACTTAATTATTATAAGTGTTTTAATGGCAATTTAAAAATTAAAAAAAAACACAATAATCTGCTTTATTCAAAACAAAAGCCACGCAATAAAAATCCCACAAAACCAACCAACACCCCTCCCAGTCAAAAGCAAAAATTAAATAAATATAAAAGCAGAAATAAAAAATCTAAAAATCCAAGTTTCACAAACCTAAACAAAAAATAAAAGCAACGTCACATGAATCACATGTTGACATTAAATCTCCCCCTAGAAATCGAAATCGGCTAGCCAAACATCGTCCAAAGCGAACGAACCACCACATGTCAAAACGCATAAAATAATATGACACAGAAAAAATGCCAACGAAATTTGTTACGATTTAACAAATTCATTTAAAAAAAAAAGAAGAAAACAAAAAAAAACAACCATTAAGAAGTTTAGCCGCTGAATTAACATAATATTAACATTTGTTTTTTCCCCCCTATCTTCAACTTCTCGTCTCACAAGCCATCAACGATCGTCTATAAGATCCGTAGCAGCCAGTGATCACAGATATTTTGTATTATTGGCATTTTTTATTTTCATTTTTAATATTCAACCATAAAATATTGATTCTTCAATGGTCATAATTAACATAATACTCGGCTGCTTCTACGTCTTTTCGTTATTGTTTTTTATCTTCTTTTTGTAGAGATTAAAATCTCTTTAAAAAAAAACCATAATACAAAAAATACAGCAATCAAAAGTGTATCTAAAAAATTTTCTGAATATATTTGCATTGTTTTGTTTTTCTTCTTTGTAGTTAACAGAAGATTATATGATCAATCTGAAGTTTTAGTCCATGACAAATAAAAATTTTAATATGAAGTGAATACGTTAATAAAGTGTTAAAAGCTGGTCATATACAAAAAGTGCTTAACAAAAATTAAAAAAAAAAACACGAAAAAAAAGTTGAAAAGAAAACACGTAAAACCCGAATTTTCGTTATAAATTAAATTAAAGGTGTTTTAATATTTTGAAGCTGTTCATAAGACAGTGCATCATCGCTACCATAACTAGAAAAGGATTTATGTGGATATTTGCCGATATTTAACATTCAAGTTTCGGATTATATGTATACGCAAGTAAGTTGTTTTTTATTATATTAAAAGTATAGTTTTATGTTTTAAAAAATTACCAAATTGAGCTAGCTAACTGCAGACAAATATTGAATATTCGACTTTTTATATCTACTCGTATATGCTAAAATAATTTAATACTTAACTTTAAATTAATGCACAGAAAATAATATTTGTTCAATGCAATTTAAAAATTCAAACAAAAAGTTAATCCTGTGATTAACGTAATTATCAAAAATATTTTCGATTTCAGGCGATTAGAAGATTTTAATATTTATTAAAGGTATTAACGTGGGAAGGCGAGATTTAAATATTTACAAAAAATTGTTGCCTTTTTCGAAAATTGTTTCGCTATGAGCCGATTTAAAACACATAAACATATTTACAAAAACAAAATAAAGCCCTTCCTCGAATGTATTTTTGTTTTGAGGCGATGAAACATTTACATATTATGGCTCTGTCATAGTCAGATTTAAGACCACATTTCTATTGTGAATTATAAAGCACTCGAAAAGGCTTTTAATTGGTAACTGAAGTTTCGGTGAGCGCTACTTAAGACCACAAGCAACCAAAATCATGTTCAACGGATACACTCTTATAGCCAGGCGGATTCGCATTTAACGAGAACAGCGGGCAGTTGAATTTCACAACGAACAAAGTTAACACAATAAAAATTCCTCGTATTGCGCACATATAAGACCACAAGCATCCAATGTGCTGAACACAGTATTTTCGTGGTAAGGCGAGATTTAAATATTTACAAAAAAAAATTGTAGCCTTTTTCGAATTTTTTATTCGTTATGAGCAGGTTTAAAACATTGCATATTTACAAAAAAAAATAAAGCCCTTCCACGAATGTATTTTCGTTTTGAGGCAATGAAACATTTACATACTATGCCAGACTTCATAGCCAGACTTAAGACCACGTTTCTATTGTGAATTATAGAGCAGTCAAAAAGGCTTTTAATTAATAACTGCAGTTTCGGTGAGCGCTACTTTACCATCATAAGACCCCAAACAATCAATGTGCTGAAATCGTGTTCACCGCTACACTCTTAAGGGCAGGCAGATTTGCATTTAACGAGAATTGCAGGCTCTATTTTCCCACCGAACAAAGTTGACACAATAAAAACATACCAAAACACACACACGCATACGCGATACAGTAAATGGTCGTTAACCATTTTAAATTTAATAAAACACTTCTATTGAAATTGCCAAAAGTCTATTATGTCGGCACATGAGCCCCCAGTGTCGGTTCTCTTAAGAACAGGGTGGAGCGCTGAAATTTGCTTTTTTGCACTGCAGGCTGTGGCGGCACTGTTGGCCGAAGAGGCTTATAGTGGATGACAGGAGATTTGTATTCGTCTGCCTTTCAGTTGCCATCATGCATTGGACACGTGAGCAGAGGTAATTTTGTGCTGAAGCGTATTTTTCAAATGCGCACTCGATAATTGCAGTGCAGCGTGCTTTTCGTTTACGATTCTCTGTTCCGTTTACGATTCGCTGTAAATTGGGTCGCTTCATTGAGAACAGCAGGGAATGTGTCATGTGTACGAATGGGACCTGAGAGAAGGATGACAACACCACAAAACAGCGAGAGAGTTAGAGCAGCAGTACTGCAATCTCCGAAACGCTCTGCTAGGCCGTAACTGCCGTAACTGTGAACTCCGAACGGTACTTGAGTATGATACAGGATTTTTTTCAACCGGCTCTTGAGGCAATGCAATTAGAGGATACATGTTTCTAACAGGATGGTGCCACTGCACGCACAGCGAGGGTTACCATGAATGGTTTGAGGCAAATGTTTCCTGGACGGCTATTCTCTTTGAGAGGTGATGTGAACTTGCCGGCACCACCCATTCGATCTTTTCCTTTGGGGTTACCTGAAGTCGAAGCTGTATATCAACCGTCCCAACTCTTTGGAAGACCTAATTAATAATATTGAGACTGAAATTGGCAGAATACTAGTCGACATGCTTGTTAGAGTTCATAAAAAACTCCAGAAAACGTATACAGCAGTGTGTGCATAGCGAAGGTCGACATTTGCCAGATACACTATTTTAAACCATTCAATTTAAAATTCCCTCACTGGCCAATATAATTAAAATATAAAAAAGTTTTTCTAGATTCATAATTTTTTCATTTCATTTCCAAATAAGCCAATTTTCTCCACCCTGTATTATTTAATACATATATTTTTTGCAGTTGATGGTATATGAAAAATGAACTGCAAAATTCATAATTTATTTGAATAAGAAATAAATTTAGATAATAATTAACGTTTATTTCTAAAAATATAGTAAACAAAATAAAGTAAACACTTCTACAAATAGATGGTTGCAGTTCAAAGTTAATATTTTGTTTGCTTTCCCTTTGTTTTTATGACATCTTGTAAGCTTCTAGGTATTGACTCGTCAAGTTTTTTTTTAGCAATATCTGGTGATATTTTACTACACTCGTCCTGTAATGCGACTTTTAGGTCATTTTTAGAAGAAATGTTCTCTTTTCTTAATTTTTTTGTCCAGATGTTAGTTCAACTGTTCTATAAGATTATTCTATTTCATTGTTGACTCTATAAACACAATATTACCAACCACTGATCCTATCATACGAGGACAGATCAATAATTCCGTGATCGAGGTCCATAAAATAGCCATTTGTTTAATCAACATTTAATCGTTGGAGCTGAATTACTTTCTACTAAGCCATTTCTTTAGGTTTAGATATAGGAAATAGTCACTGGGGGCTTAATCCGGAGACTATGGCGGATAAGATATCGGTTGGTAACCCAATTCATGCAATTTTGCTATTGAGACTGCGCACGTGTGCACCCTTGCTTTATTTTAATAATTTTTTTTTCGAATAAATGGGGTCGTTGTTTTTTTAAATCCTTTTTTAAATCGGTCCAATAAGTTAGCATAATATTCGGCGTTTATTCTTTTTCCCTTTTGAAGGTAATCGATGTGGATTAACCCGCGTGCATCCCAAAAAACTGTTGCCCTCACCTTATTGGCCGACAAAGTCACCCTGGCCTTCTTCGGAGCCAGTTCAACCGGAGAAACCCATTGTTTGGACTGCTGCTTCGTCTGCGGAGTGTTGTAATTAATCCATGTATCATCGATAATTACAAATCGCCGCAAAAACTCATTCGAATTGCGGTTAAACAACTCCAAACATTCCTTTGAAGTTGGCACACGATTACGTTTGTGATGAATTGCGAGCAAACGCGGCAGTCATCTTGCAGACAGCTTTCTTCAACCCAACTGATCATGTGAAATCGAAACCACACTGCCAAATGAAATGCGTATGGCATCAACAATCTCACGCACTTTTACTCTTCGATCGGCCAACACCATATGTGACGGCCCATAGAGAAAGGGACCTAAGGGTAAAAAAAATTAATTTTCATTTTTTTTCCTTTTTTTGATGTGGACAACATCTGAGCATCGAATGAGATCGATCACATGACCCAAAAGTGTTCCCTCCCAGAGATATACGCGTTTTATGAAAATGAAATCGACGATTCTAAAGCGCAAATAGAAAGGGACCTAACCTTTAAAATGGCTCTCCTGAACAAAACTGGTTTTTAGCCTTAGGTCCCTTTCTATTTTGCGAGTCACATATATAGCTTGAAAAAGACTAACGCGCACCACTCGCTTTTTAATAAAATTCGTTAGAAAATTATGCAATGCTCTCAGGCTTAAATATGAAAAATTATATATTAATACGAGTATCTACAAAAATATAGCAAATTCAATTGTATCGGAATCCTTTAAAAGAATAAGACACAAAACCCCAAAAAAATCCTCTCCTGTGAAACTTTCCTTTTGGCGCTAAACGTCATTTTCGCGGCATAAACTTTATGGAGTATCCGATCGATATTTCCGGGTGTTGCAAACGGAATGGCAAATTTAGTTTACCACCCACTCTTCGGTGGAGGTATAACAATGATCGAGCGGAGTCATCCGAATAAACCAGAGACCTCAACGATCGGAGAATGCGATAAACAGCTGTCGTCATAGTAAACGATTGAGCATAGTCGCCGGGGTCAACAATCGCATGCAGCTCACACATCACATGATTAGATCAAACCGTTCTGCGAAATGACGGCCTGCTCTGGTAATTGTATACTTCACAAAAATATAATTAAATAATGTCTTCGCCAAATCGTTTATTAAATTTGATACCTTTTAATGCTTCTGTTGAAAGGCTCATCATTTGACAGTTTTGCTTTTCTGTGATCGTAAAATATAAACGATTATAATTTATGAGTCGTATCTCGCTGTGATACGATAATCCGTTTGTTTGGAAAGAAAAACAAATTTTTGACGATTTTGACAAGTTGAAAATTATGTTAAGTGTCATTCGAGAAATCTTATCTACAGCAGAGATGAATATAAATTATGCTATATAAGTATAAAGTATAAACAACTATTTGAAAAAAAAATAAATAATACAAATATTAAGGGAAGATTTATAAATACTTTTTTAAAAGTAGAAACTATTCCTTTAGTCGCCCGAAAAGAAAAATATTTTATTTCAATTAAAAATTCAAATATTCAAACAAAAAAAATAATAAGGAATCCTCTGATAAAAAATTTCACATATTAACTAAAATATTCGTAAATTTTTTATTGAAAATATTTCCAATTTTAAGCGATAAAGTTAAAAGTTAAAATTATAACAAATTCACATTATATCGAAAACAATTTTGTATCAGGCGATGTAAACAGAAGGTATATAACTTTAGGTTGGCAATACTTTTTTAACTGTTAGCCATTAGAACTTTAAATTTTTTAACCGGCATCCATTTTTTGAGAGCTCTCAAGTGATTTAAGATTAGTTTGGTTTGGCATTTCAACATGAATAGACTGACGCCTGAACAACGCTTTCATATTCTGCAAATTTATTTTGAAAATCATGGTTATGTTTGCCATTGATTCGATTATTATAAGCGGTTATCATTTGCTAAACAAAATTAGCAAAAAAGCTAAATTTTTTTTTTGAATGGATAAGTCCATAAAAAAAAAGCAGCCGCATTTGGAATTAAGACAATCCTCAAGTGTATGTTAAGACACCTTTACATCCTGAAAAACTGACTATTTGGTGTGCTTTATGGGCTTGTAGAATCATTGGTCCGTTCTTCTTTAACAACGATGCTGGTCAGAACGTTACTTCCAACGGTGACCACCATAATTACTGACTATTTCGTTGAACAATTGATCAACTACATTGTGTCCAAACTGTGGTTTCAACAAGACGACGCCACATGTCATGCTCGTGCCACAATTGATTTATTAAAGGAAACGTTTGGTAACCGCATAGTTTCACGTTTCGGACCTGTGAATTGGCGTTCAATATCGTGCGATTTAACGCCGCTAGACTATTTTCTGTGGTGGTATGTGAAGTCCCTAGTCTAAGCCGATAAGCCTGAAACGACTGACCACTTGGAGGACAACATTAGTCGCTTTCTTGCTGAAATACGGCCACATATATGTAGGATAAATCCATCGAAACTTGTCCCTCCAGATTAGACTACGTCTAAGCGAGGCGTGGCGGTTATATGCCAGAAGTCATATTAAATTTATAATGTTATTTTTAAATTACAAGTCAATTTCATGCCAATTTAAAAAAATCATTTTTGTTTATATAATTTCAAAGTTCTACACCTCTTTAAAAAACCTATACAGTCGATTTCGCTTAAGTGAAAATGCGAAAATGCAGCTACTTTGTTTCAGTTACCCGTAATTTTCACTGTATCTCGGTGTTTCGGATAAGTGCAACACATTGCAGTTATCCGATCTAAAGTCAGTAGAAAAAAATGCAAATATCAATAATTTATGTTTAGTTCGTCTCCCTGTAATATGTGTATTTCTTTTTTTTTTAAATAACCAACACTTAGAGGATGCCCCCTATACATGCGATGCATTGCGTTAGCGAGCGGAAAGTAAAGGATCGGAAGGGGGGAAAAGGGAGTAATGATTATTGACGCTTGCCTTGAACTTCTGGGTGTCGCAATTAGTGGGAAATACATTTGCCGGAAGTCGATTCCACATACGGACTGTACGAGCGAAAAGCGAATTTGATCTGTAGTGTATAGTGCGGTCAACTGGCCAATCGATAACAAACGGGTGTGAATTCCTAGAAAGTCTCGTATCCTCACGTCAGGAATAAGGCGACGGATGTCTGATGAACACACACCATGAAAGTAACGATAGAACAGCGTCACGCAACCCACATTCGCAAAGAATTAAAAAAGAAACTTAAATTAAATTCAGTCATTTAAAAATAGTATCGGAAGCGCTGCTAAGCAGTTGAAGAATCTCGTTATCTGTTTAATTTCTTCGCCAAGAGCACAGCATAACCACTTCTTTAACGGAATTGCTTTGTTGCCCAATAATGAATCTGGCTTTTATTTAAGCAGTTACAAATGGTTTGTCAAATCACATTTGACCATGCATGTAAATGCAAAAGTATTCTCCTTTAAAAATTTGATTCAGTCCGTTAATGGCACCAACGACTGAATTAATTTGTAACTTATTTTTTTTGTCGCCATCTATAATTTCACACTAGCAATGTCCAAGTATTGATGGAGAAATCTCAGATCATCTCAACGAAATATTTCTTGTTGTTTTACTTATGCGATATTTTCACTTAAACGGAGTTTCACTTAAGCGGAGTAAATAGTTTATAATGATCAAAATATCAAATTCTGTGAAACTTATACAGGGTGTCCGTCGGGAAGGTATACTACTTTGTTTGTTTATAACTTTTGATTTAATGAAAGAGAATGGATCTTATATTGGTTAATGTTTTATTTAATGTCGGCAATTATGTATGGAACACAATACCAGATAAATGTCCGCCTCTGTTAGCCTCACAAATGCCAGCCCTTTTGAGCACATTTTTCATTACATTTAGCACGGCGTCGAATTTAGGTTGTCTTGAGCAGCTGTAATGTTTTCAACCGATCTTGCAGTACGTTGTGGTACATGCTTGGGCATATCAGTTACAGACCCTCTTTCTTCGAAATCATTCACTACACGATATATAGCGCGTTTTGTTTGCACGTTGTTTCTCAAAAAAAATCCACGTAAATTTTCTCATCGTCACAGTAATCGATGATTGAATTCGATAGAATTTTTTAACGATTAAAACACGTTGGTTTATCGAATATTTTTCCATAACAAATTTGCCACGTCTCTACTTCACGACTGCCAAATATGAACTGTCGAGACTAATGTTTACCAAAATGGTGGCAAAACAAAGTAGTATACCTTCCCGGCGGACACCCTGTATTTTAGTAACCGATATTTATATATATTTTTCAGTAAAGCGTATTTCATTTATCCAGACTTGACTGTATTTACAAGAAAAAAAATATTGTAAGCCGTTTATTGAAAATGTTTTTTGTTATGAGGCGAGGAAAAGAAATCATACTCACTAAAATACAAGGTTATAACATTTTGTTAAAAATCAATCGGATGGACCTCTTGTTACTAACAGGGGTTTCTGCAGTTTCGGTGAGCGCCACTTCATCAAAGGACCCTAATGGGCTATACACTTAAGGGCTGGCAGTTTCGCAATTAACGAGAATCACCGCCAGTAGAGTTTTCCAACGAACACAATGAAAATCCTCTTGCACTGCATACATACTAAAACACACACACCCTCGCACGCACACACTAAACAGTGCATACATTTTATGAATTTTGTCGTTGTTTCCATTTATTACATATAACTGCAATATCTGATAAATAGTTTAGTTTATTTACGAAATTTTTAATTGACTGGTCATAAATGTTGTCTTTTTCGGTACAGAGCCGTTGGCATATTTTTATTGAAATTTTTATTTTTATTTCTTAGACAAATAAAATGTTACAAATAATTAGAAAAATTGTTGTTTTCTTCTTTTTCGTAATTTAACAAATATTTATTTAATAAATTGCCCTGAGCTGCCATAAAAATCAGTAGTCAATGTTGATCACTTAATAAAATATTGCCATACTCAAGTCGCTGACGCCGTCGCCGTCTTTCCTCTCGCCACATCCCGCCACATCTCATCCAGCGCTCTGTTAGTGATAATTGTTTATACATTTTATTAGAGCGAGTTTTTTTATATTCTTCTTCCAAACAATTAACATTATCAGTGAATGTACGAGTATGTATAAGCATTTAATTTGATGAATGTGTGTTGTGCGACTTCTGGTGAATCGGACAGACGCGCTGTGAGGCGCGGCGTTTTTCTTCGCTCACCGACCCCGATGTGTTACACTTTCTGTTCTGTAATTACAAGAACGGCGGCACTTGTGATAGAATAAAAGTGACAGCGAGAGAAGGCGCAAAAAATTTTCCAAAGTACAATTTTTTTTATTGTTTTTGCATCAGTTTCATTTTCAGCAAAACAGTAGAACTGCAAAGCAATTGCTACAATCAAAGAAAATATTTTTTATGTTGTTAAGGTGGGTTCGCGCGAAGCTTATATACCCTACGCCAATTTAATTCGTCCCTTACTAGACATGTGTCAAAAATCCTTGCCTTTTCATTGATTTTATTTAAAGCCATAATTTAATTATGTAGAGGCAAGTTGCGACTTGTTTTATTTTATTTAAAGTTGTTTCAATTTAAGGAGGGAACTACGAGTATTTCATTTTATTACGAGGGTTGCTATATATGTGACAGCGCATAGAGAAAGGGACCTAAGGGTAAAAAAAATCAATTTTCATTTTTTTCTTTTTTTGATGTGGACAACATCTGAGCATCGAATTATACCGATCCCATGCCCCAAAAGTGTTCCCTCCCAGAGATATGCGCGTTTTATGAGAGTGAAGTCGAAGATTCTAAGCGCAAATAGAAAGAGACCTAATCTGTAAAATGGCTCTCCTGAACAAAACTGGTTTTTAACCTTAGGTTCCTTTCTATTTTGCACGTCACATATATTTCTGGCCTAGGCAACACTAAGTGTTTCCTGGCGCCATCTGGCATTTCCATTGGAAAGTTTGACATTTTTTAGCATAAACGTACTCGTTTTGACGTACGACCATTATTTGTGTTGTTTACAGTGACGTGTAAAAATCAATTGGGCAAAAAAAAAATGGAAAATGCGATCATTTTTCACAACTTTCGACGTGAATTGTCACGACTAGAGTGCATCGAAGAACTTAAATCTTTTAATGGCGATAAAGCACCATTGCACTATGAAACACTGGTGTAATGAATTCAATCGTGGCCGACGCTCGCTCAAAGACAAAGGTCGTGAAGGTCGTCCAAAAACGGCAGTTGTGCCAGAGAACATTGATGCCGTGCGTGAACTGATAATGCAAGATCGTCATGTGACATACCGTGAGACAGAGGCATCCTTGGGCATTTCTTACACCAGCATACATTCGATATTGCATGAACACCTGGCCGTAAAAATGGTTTGTTCTCGTTGGATCCCGCACAACTTGACAATCACTCAAAAAAAGGCTCGTGTAGATGGGTGCAAAGAAATTTTAAAAAAAATACGATCGCGGTGCTTCAAAAGACTTTTTTAAGATCGTCACAGGTGACGAATCATGGATCTATGCGTATGAACCTGAAACAAAACAGCAATCGACCGTGTGGGTCTTCGAAGACGGGTCAAATCCAACGAAAGTTGTTCGTGAAAAAAGCACTTCGAAGCAAATGGTCGCCTGTTTCTTCGGCAAAACTGGTCATGTGGCGACTGTTCCGTTTGAGCAACGTAGAACGGTCAATTCCGAGTGGTACACCTCAATTTGTTTGCCTCATGCCTTCGGAGTAATTCTAAGAACGAACAAGAGAAGACGAATCATTGTGCACCATGACAATGCGAGCTCTCACACATCGGCTCAAACCAACGCCTTTTTGACCGTCCAAAACTTCGAATTGATAGGTCATTCGCCGTACAGCCCTGACTTGGCACCCAATGACTTATTTTTATTCCCGCACATTAAGAAAAAATGCGTGATCAACGATTTTCGTCGCCAGAAGATGCTGTTGAAGCGTTCAAAAACCGTGTTTTGGAGGTGTCTCAATCGGAGTGGAAAAAGTGCTTGGACAATTGGTTTGAACGCATGTAAAAGTTTATAAATCAGGCTGGAGAAAACTTTGAATAACAATAAAATTATTTTTGATGATAAATTTTCGCATTTTCATTATTAGGCCAGAAATATATAGGATACAGTGCATAGAGAAAGGGACCTTAGGGTAAAAAAAAATAATTTTCACGTTTTTTTTTGATGTGGTCAACACCTAAGCATCGAATGAGACCGATCCCATGCCCCAAAAGTGTTCACTCCTAGAGATATGCGCGTTTTATGAAAGTAATGGTACACCAAAGATACACGTATTTGAACCTTTAAAATGGATCTCCTGAACAAAACTGGTTTTTACCCTTAGGTCCCTTTCTCTATGCGCTGTCATATATATATTATAGCAGCTCTCGTATTGACGTATTTTTTAAGTGGGTCATTAAAGTCATTGAAGGAATGATTTCCACACTAGAAAATTCGTTTTAAAATGCAACCGAAGTTAGAGTACCAAAATCGGAAGTTTTATTCAAATCAAAATCACTAACTCACTACATTAAAAATATAAAAACGCTAAGGAATCAACTTAGAAGGCATTAGATACGGAATCGAGATATTTGCAATACCAAATTATTTCTCAAGAAATAAGATAATTTAGAAACGTCTTCTGGAATAATCCACTCTTAAGAAGAGCTCACCTCCTCTATGGAACATCGCAAAAGAACTGAGAAAAAGACCAGACGTATACAGACTGGAACGCGATAATTTGCTTATTTAGGAATGAAATACAAAAATTATGAACCTTAGAAAAATGTATTTTATATTTTAATTATATTGAACAGTAAGGGAATTTTTAAATTACATTAATTTTAAATATAAGTAGTGTATCTGGCAAATGCCGACCTTCGCTATCCACACACTGATGTATACGTTTTCTGAAGTTTTCATGAACTCTAACAATCATGTCGACTGGTATTCTGCCAATTTCAGCCTCAATATTATTATTTAGGTCTTCCAAGGTGTTGGGACGGTTGGTATACTCCTTTGACTTCAGGTAACTCCAAAGGAAAAAATCGCATGGGTCTAAGTCTGGTGAGAGTGCCGGCCAGTTCACATCACCCCTCAAAGAGATAAGTCGTCCAGGAATCATTTGCCTTAAACAATTCATGGTAACTCTCGCAGTGGCGCCATCCTGTTGGGAATATGAAAACATCCGCCTCGAAATCATCAGCCACTCTCTTCACTTCAAGGACCGCAGAGGCGTGGTTGTTAGTTTATGTGAAAGTCGATGAAGTCAACATCCCGGCTACCAACTAGCCCAAGATTCTAGGGGTCACATTCACAAGGTCCTCAAGTCAGTAGCCGGCATTACTTGGGAGCCTGCAAGAAAACATTGTTGACCTTTAACAAAGCGGTAGGTCGGGTCGGTCTTTAGTGATGACGCAGCGCCGGTGTGTTCGGCGAACGTGTGTATGACGCAGTGGAAGAAAATTAAGAGTTGCCAGAATGTCGCCCTGAGAACATCAACAGGATGTCTCGTTATGTCTACATGAGGAGACAAAGGTCCTTTTTGTGCGCAGACACAATTTCTTGTTGTCTAAGCCAGTATCTGTTTGGAAGTTTTCGCAGTTGTCATCCCAACCATCTCACGGACAGGATGGCTCCTTCCAGGCAGAACAGGTACGGTTTTTATGATCTAGAGAGAGAAGTCCAGCGGTACAACGGAGAGCCTTTAGATCATCGAAATGCTTCCGGCTAGGCAGGTACGATCTTCATGATTAAGAGAGATATAGAGAGTGGTTCAGCGGTACAATATTCATGATTAATAGAGAGAGAGGAAGAGGTCCAGCGGTACAATCTTCATGATTAGAAGAGATAGAGAGGTTTAGCGGTACATTCTTTATGATTAGTAGAGAGAGAGAGAGAGAGGTTCAGCGGTACAATCTTCATGATTATGAGAGAGAGAGGTCCAGCGGTACAATCTTCATGATTATGAGAGAGAGAGGTCCAGCGGTACAATCTTCATGATTATGAGAGAGTTCCAGCGGTACAATCTTCATGATTAATAGAGAGAGAGAGGTCCAGCGGTACAAGATAGAGCCTTTAGATCATTGAAACTATCAGGTTGGTCTGAACGAAATTTACGCCGAAGAACTCATAGCAGCAGTATCCCGCTATAGCGTAAATTTAGTGCTAGGGGAACAATCCACGGCTGGTCTGAACGACATTCACGCTGATAAAGCAGCAGTATCCAGCTGTAGCGTGAATGTAATACTAGAGGAACATCCCACGGAGATTTCATCAGAGGAGAAGTCAATGCCCGACAGCCAGTTCTAAGCGCCGGGTTGACCCGAAGCAATAGTTCTTCGGCCAAGGGCTGCCAACCTGGCACTAGGTGTGCCGCTGCAACAACAACAACCAGAGGAGAAGGCGTTACCTCTGCTGATGCTCTAGGTTCTGGCTCAGCTAAGATCTGGATGGTGCTGCAGCCTCAATTCATATTGTGAGTGATTTGATGGCAACGTTCCGGACGCTTGTCCCGCCTGCCATCGGGGACCACATGACGTGCTGCATCTCTTCAATTGTCCGGCCAAGCCCACTCAGACTGTCAACTCGATTTATAACACTGGCAGAAAGGATGATCGGACAGACGTCACGTGCGGTAAGAGAGCAGTGACAGTTCCGAAGCGGTGCGCAAGTTATTTGAACCGACTGTTTATTGAGCAGTCATAGAGTGATTAGGCGAAATAGAGAATATTGCGAAGTGGTGAGCAAGTTATTTCAACCGACTGTTTATTGAGCAGTCATAGAGTGATTAGTCGAAAGGAGAATATTGCGTCGTATCTGGTCTCTGCGACTCCATGAGGCACCACCATAATTTACCGTTGGCATAGTTCCCAATATCATTCACAGCGCAAGTCATCGAAGGCGCTGGGTCCAGACGGAATCTCAAAGCTGACGTTGAAGCAGTTGGATTCCCCGGGAGTAGAATACTCGACCAAGGTACTAAAACTTCGATACCTACTCCCATATTTCTTTGAACTTATTCAGTTTAAATGAAACATTTCCTTCACCGGGATATCGAAGCAGATCCCCTATAGACGAACAGGACTTACATAACAATTACAATGTTGGTACAACAACAAGAGAAGATCTCGCGACGATCCTTAAAAAACGTTAGATTTGACGGAAAAACCGCCACATTGGAAACACTGCTTCAGTGCTGCCGAGAATTTTATTTTTTAATAATTGATTTCCCTCAACAAAGGTTACTTTTTTGATTGCAATGGATTACTTATGGATTCCTGGCACACTTGTTAGAAAATGTTTTGTGATAGTTACACATAGTTTTGTGTGATAGTTACACACACTATTTCTTACAACGCGGTGCAGCGTCGAGTAGGGTATAAAACGTATTGGAGCTTAAAAGGCATAACTGACTGATATCAATAAATAGAAAAATGCCGAATGACTGATGGATGGTTGGCAATTGCCACATGTTTTCGCGAACATGAGTGGCAGCGCGCAGGGGGGAGGGGAGTCCCTCTTGGAACACTAAAATAAAATAATAAGTATTAAATAAACACACTGTGAATCGTTTGCAAGTAGCGGCATTTGGAAGACATCCATGTTACCACTTTAAATGTTTATTACAGCAACAGCAAAAGTAGCGTCGGGGAAACTAAATTCAAGCAACATCGATACCGCCGCAGCCGTCACCGTCAGCGCCGCCAGACAACGGACGACAGGCAGTGGAAATGACTGTTGTTGCAGTTGTTTGGTTGTCGTACATTCGCACTCATGTATGACGTTGGGCTTTGAAACAGAATTTATTGGAAATACAAATGTGAAAACAACAACAACAACAAAGGAATGACCCATTGGGAACTGTGGCAGTTTCACTTCTAGTTTTCCGACTGCGGCGTTGGCTCCTCTGTAATCGTACATATGGAATGGAAAAACTGAAAACGTTTTGATGTTTTGTAAATGTTGTTGGCGTTTTTTTTGTATTTTTTTGGTTTTGTACTGAATGGCATTCGTTTAATACACAAAACAATTATTGTTGTTTGTTTGGATGTGGTGTTTATTGCTTTAAACGATGATGTAAAATATCGTAATAATAATAGCGAATACATTCCCCTCATACACACACTCACACACACAGACGCACAAACCAATTATAAACATTTCAATTGTTCTAAACTGGGCTGGCACAAATCTGAAAGTTTCTCAACTGCCGTGGGAGGGGTTTAGTAATGGAATTGTTTGAAATGATGGTTTTTGAAATGATGGTCTCAACCAACATTTTTTTATTTGATTTGAAGGCTCTGCAACAAAGTTTGTGGGACCACAAATTTATTTTTGAACTTCGATTTGAAAAATTATTTAAAATCGTCGGGTTTTTGGCCCGTCTGTCCGTCCATCTATACTCGTAGCTTGTCATTTAACTCCCGGTTGTTGTGCGATTGTCATGAAATTTGGCACAAGTTTTTTTTTGGGTCAAGGATGGCGCTGTTAAAACTAAAGAAAATAGGTTCAGATTTAGATATACCTCTTACAGACACATAGTTATCAATTTTATGTTTTCAGTTCTAGAACCATATTGTTTTTATAAAATTTGGCACAGGTAAGCTTTTTGGCCCAAGGACAGATGCTTTTGAAATTAGAAAAATTGGGTTAGGTTTAGCTATAGCTCCCACACATAAATTGTAAATAAAACAAAAAGTTTTTAGAGACTTATCTGAATATCTTTGGACCCAATTTTCTACCGGAGCGTTGGCAATTTCGAGTTGGATGTTGTCTTTGAGCTAAAGTTGCTGGCTTGTTGGCATAGACCAATGACCTGCTGGTGCCCCATTAAAAGAAATCCAATGGCGTTAAATCGCATGAACAAGTTGGCGATTCGACCGGACTATATTTCGAGATAACACCTTCACCGAATTTGCCTTTCAGTAAATCGTTTGTAACGCGGGCTGTGTGGCTAGTGGCACCGTCTTGTTGAAACGACATATCTGCAATGTCCGGCTCATCCAATTCTGGCCAAAAATAGATTCCTCACATGGCACGATATCGCTCTCAATTGACGGAAACATGACAATTGTTTTCATCGACGAAAAAATACGGGCCAATCACACCTCCGGCATGAAAATCACACCACACAGTAATTTTTTGCGAATGCGATTGTGTCTCTTGAAGTACATGTGGGTTTGTTGCTGTCCAATGTGGATGATTTTTCAATGAAATTTTGGATTTTCGTGCAACTTTGCCAGAGCCCAATCGGAGAAGTTTTGGCGTTTCAAATAATCACGAGGCTTTAGTTCTTGAGTCAGTTTGATCTTATAAGGATGAAGGCGTGGTTAGAGAGATGCCCAATTCCAACGAATGACGTGGAGTCGACTGATTTGGCTCATTCTAAATGAATACACTTACCGCTTCGATATTTTCGTCGCTGCGAGCGGTACGATGTCTCTTGGCGCCGGAACATCCAAAAGTGTAAATTTTGATCCAAATTTATCCACTATAGCACGCACAGCCTGTCGGGTGGGACGATTATTACGGCTGTGTAATTGGAGTAAACGCTCTTAAAGTAGCGACCACCAACTCCGAATTTCGGTAGTAATTTTTAATGATATAAAAACAACATTCTAGCTGCAACGATTGTCGTTGTTGTTGTTTAAAGATTGTTGCTTATCGGACGAAATATAGCGAATAGCCACCAAAATACCACAAATATAGTGATTTTTTTTAAGTAGAAAATTTAAAATGTTTAGCTCTTCAACAATATTAACTATTTTCTATAGCAATCGATCCAGAACCTAAGTCGCCTATGTTCAACATTGTGGCCTTAGGTTTGATTTTCACAGACAGACAGACGGACATGGTTAGATTGTTTAGGATTTTTATGGCAATCAACAATAATATGAGGTCTATTCAATAGAAAATGTGAAATGCAATTGTTCTCAAAAAATACTTGTTTAATTATAAATTTATTTTTTGTCCCCTTTAAAGTATACTCCCTCAGATATAATACAATTGTGCCAGAGTTTTCCAATCCTCTAAGCATTCCTGATATGAACTTTTTGTATAGCCTTGAACTCCCTCAGCGATTCAGTTTTTATCTTTTCAATCGTCGCAAAACGCCGTCCTTTCAATTCAAATCTGGCTGAAGCAAGAGTACGGTATTCCTTTTGCCATAGAATTGGGAACAAGCAATGACGAGTGAGCAGCAATTTTGGAACGAAGATCGCTGCCACACGCTTCATATCCAATATTTCCGAAAAAAATGTACGGCATGAGCTAACCGATAAGCCAACATCCTCTGCAACTGCTCTTACAGTGATTCGAAGATCCTTCATAGCAATTGTCTTTACTTTCTCAACATTTGTATCTGATTTTGATGTAATGGATCCTCCAGGACAGGCGTTGTAATTCACAACTTCTCCACACACAGACAAAAAATATGGTTCCTAAATGGTCATGGCAATAACTATATGTTCTCTGCAATAAAAGTATGTTCGTCACAACCATAAAATTGTTTTTTGAATTTAATTTTGACAAATCCAGGACAATCGCCGTAATTCATAACTTCTCCACACGCAGACAAAAAATATGGTTACTACTTATATATGGTTACGGCAATAATAATATGTTCTCCGCAAGAAAAGTATGTTTGTCGTAACCATAGTACTGTTTTTTGAATTTTATTTTGACAAATCAATATTGTTGAAATGTAAAAATATTATTATTGCCAAATTTAAATATGAAAATATGGTTGTAGCATTAATATAAATATGATTGGTGCGACAAAAGCATTTTTTGGGGGTTTTATGTTAACAATAATATGATTACTAAATGATTGTAAATTTTTCTTCATTTAAGTATGCATTTTAAGAAAGTGTTATTGTTGCGGATCTAAAGCAATAATAGAACATTTTTTATGGAAATTAAAATGTTTCGAACAAACTGCTTTGGCTTTGTTTAACTGAAATATTTTTACGTTTTTTTAAATTGATTTTTCAACTGTTAAATAAATCACGCCTATTATTTTGAATTTAATGTATTTTTAAATAATTTTCATTATTGAAATCTATTGGTGACAACTTTACCCAATTTTAATAAATAATTTTGGGGATCACTGTATAATTGTGTGTGATCGTGCTATGGTAGTAGGACACATAGCATGGTTGCGTGAGAATCATACTATGGTTGTATGTGAAACATATTATGGTTGTGAGGATCATAATTTAGTTGTGGAGATCATAGTATGGATAAATTAGAAACAAACTATACTTGTAGGAATACTAGTATGGTTATGTGCACGCAGAGAAAAGATATGGTTACTATATGGTCACGGCAACAATAGTATGTTCTCAGCAGTAAAAGTATGGTATGTTTTTTGAATTTTATTTTGACAATAGTATAATTGCGGCAATATTAATATTGTTGAAATGTAACAAAAGTATTGTTGCCAAATTTAAAAATGAAAATATGGTTGTAGCAACAATATAAATATGGTTGGTGGGACAAAAGTATTGTTTTCATGGGTTTTATGTTACCAATAACATGATTATGGCAATCATACCGGCAAAACCTTATTTTTTTGATTTGACAATGTTATTTTTACGATTCTTACGCAATAATAGTAATAAAAATTAAATTTTTTCAAAAAAAAAAAAACTAAGGATTAGTATAACCAAAATATTTTTAATACTTATAAATGATTTTTTTTACTGTTAAATAAATCACTCCTGTTGTTACATAACTTACTTAATAAAATTCTTTATTGTTGATTAACAACGTATTCCAGTCCTTACAAACAATTTTGGGGATCATAGTATGGTTGTGCATCAGTCATACTATGGTTGTGAGGATCATACAATGGTTGTACGTTAAACATACTATGGTTATGAGGATCATAATATGGTTGTGGGGATCATAGTATGGTTGAATGTAAATAATAATATGGTTGTGGGGATCATAGTATGGTTGTGTGTGAATGATTCTATTTTTGTGAGGACCATAATATTGTTATGGGGATCATAGTATGCTTGTGTGTGAACCGTACTATTGTTGTGATGATCATAATATTGTTGTGTCACAACCATATAACCAACAATATGGTGTGGTGCTCTTCGAATATTGTTACCCCAACCATACTTTTTTTTCTGCGTGTGTAAATCATACTATTGTTGTAGGGTTCATGGTATGGTTGTGAGGATCGTCGTATAGTTGTATGTGAATCATATTATTGTTGTTAGGATAATTATATTGTTGTACCACAACCCTATACCCAACAATACTATGATGCTCTTCGAATATTGTTATCCCTACCATACTTTTTCTCTACGTACACCTTATTTAAAAACCTTATACCACTTGAAAACATTTTTTCTGACTCTGAGAAGAATCACCATATGTGACGCGCAAAATAGAAAGGGACCTAAGGGTAAAAACCAGTTTTGTTCAGGAGAACCATTTTAAAGATTTAAATACGTGTGTCTTTGGTGTACCATTACTTTCAAAAAACGCCCATATCTCTGGGAGGGAACACTTTTGGGGCATGGGATCGGTCTCATTCGATGCTTAGATGTTGTCCACATCAAAAAAAGAGAAAGTTGATTTTTCTACCCTTAGGTATCTTTCTCTATGCGCTGTCACATAGTGCTTTAAAGCACTTAAGTCAATTTTTTACATAAATTCTTTGAAATTATTTTTCCTAAGCAAAAAATCGCCGAACAAGCAAAACACGTTAGGCCTGTTACAAACAAACTCAACTATGAACATATGTTCGAGACAAGTGTGCCAACATAAAAAAACGCTAATCGAATGCAAGAAATCCAAGAAATTTTAAAATTTATTTTTTCTATTGAATAAACCGGAGCTATTGCAACTAATACCTTTCAATATTCCTACAATTCCGTTTTCTATGAGTATTTTCATAGATGTAATTACGGTGTAAATGAAGTTGTAACGCGGTGTCTGATGTTGTGCAACAGAACAAGCAATCAACTAGATTTGTACGCAAACCGTTCCATCTTCAAAGAAGCACTATTCCAATATGTTATATTAGAATTAAGTACATAGTTGTAAGAATTGATCTGTAAGGGCTAAGCCCATTAGATTGAAAGTAATAACGATTGAAAGTAATCAGATCAATATTCAAGGTCTGACAAACGGAATGACAATCCTACGACAGCCGGTTCTATGGACCGGATTGACCCGAGGCTGCAATGCTTCGGCCAAGGGCTGTCACCCCGGCACACAGCTGCCGCTACAATATATAACAAAGTGAATAAATATACACCACATCATATGATGGAGGTTTCGTTTAGGTTGGTCAATCTAGATGTATTTTTTCAGAATAAAAAAATACAATTATTCAAATAAAGTGTGGAATCATTATTGATCATTCGAAATGACATTTTATGCCATTTATTTTTTTTTTTGACTTTAATTTCCTTCAAATGTTGGCCACAACTATGCCTAAGGGTGTCCATTCTGAGGGTTTAATTTTAGATGAATCGTTTGAGCATTTCGCCATACTAGTCGTATTGTTTGCCAAGGTTTTCGCAGTGAAGTCATTCCATTATGAAAAGGCAACCAATACTGAAAAGAAAAATCAGCCCAGTCAAAAACGACATAAACAAATAAAATAAATACCCATTTGGTCAAAGAAGAAAAAAAAAATAAAGTTAAACACAACTCACGCGTAATCTGTGAAAAAACCCCTATTGAAAAAACTACCTCTAGATTGTTCTTCCGTTACAAATTTAAAAAAATTTGGACCCATGATTACACTAGCCCATAAACCGCACCAAACCGTGGTTTTTAGCGGTGTAAGTTTTTCCATGATGAAATGGCAAACAATACTAAAAAGAAATAAATAAAGTCTAAAACAACTCAAGCGTATTCTGCGAAAAACTTCAATTGAAAATATACATCTAGAATGCTAAACCTACACGCAGAAAAAAAGTATGGTTGTGGTGACAATATTCGAAGAGGATAATACTATTGTTGGGTATATGGTTGTGGTACAACAATATTTTGATCCTCACAATAATAGTATGATTCAAATACAACCATACTATGATCCTCACAACAATAGTATGATTCACACATAACCATACTATGATCCCCACAACCATAGTATGATTCACACTCAACCATACTATGGTCTCCACAACCATAGTATGATCCTCACAACCATAGTATGTTTCACATACAACCATAGTATGATCCTCACAACCATAGTATGATTCACTCGCAACCATGTTATGATCCCTACAACCATAGTATGATCACATGCAAATCTACTATGATCTCCAATATAATTTATTAGAATTTGTTTAAGTTGTCGACAATAGATTTGAATTATGAAAATTACTCAAAAAAAACATTAAATTCAAAATATCGAGCCATAAGCGCTAACCTATCGTAAGTCAAATTTTTGGAAAAAAAATTTTATTGCTGAAAAATAATCGTTAGGATTTTTAAAATGACAAAATTGTTAGTAAAACATCAAAAAAAAAGCTTTTGCATTTTATCGTAAATGATTGTTTAAATTTTATTGTGTAGCAATTTTATCGTAAGTCACACATCAAATTGCTGCAGCAATCGCAAATGTGTTCAGATTTTTTTTTTTGTTTTTTGATACAGTTATATGAGTAGGTAGAAATCTTAAATTTTTGCATTAAAACATTTGCATTTTTAATAAAGTTGTTTGAAATAAATAATAAAAACCGTCTCCTGTAAAATTTGCATTTTTTCACTTACGATAGGTTAGCGCTTATGGCTCGATATGTAATAGGAGTGATTTATTTCACAGTAGAAAAAATAAGTTTTAATAATGTAAGCGTTTTTTTGAAAAAAAAAATTTAGTTAAACAAAGCCAAACACAAATCTAAACAAATTATTGCATTAGATCCTTACCAAAAACATTTGTTCTTAAAAGCACATTTAAATGAAGAAAAATTACAATCATACAGTATGATTGCCGTAACCATATAATTGTTAACATAAAACGCAAAACACAATACTTTTGTCGCACCAACCATATTTATATTGTTGCTATAACCATATTTTTATTTTTAAATTTGGCAATAATACTATTGTTACATTTCTACAATATTAATGTTGCAGCAATTATACTATTGTCAAAACTAAATTCAGTTAACAATGCTATGGTTGCGACGAACATACTTTTATTGCGGAGAACATACTTTTATTGCCGTAACCATGTAGTGACCATGTTTTTTCTCTGCGTGATACTAGTCGTATTGTTTGCCAAGGTTTTCGCAGTGAAGTCTTTCCATTATGAAAAGGCAAAGAATACTGAAAAGAAAAAAAGTTAAACACAACTCACGCGTAATCTGTGAAAAAACCCTATTGAAAAAAATAACTTTAGATTGATCGCCCGTTACGAATTTTAAAAAATATGGACCGATGATTACCGCACCAAACCGTGGTTTTCGCGTTGTAAGTTTTGCCATGATGAAATGGCAAACAATACTAAAAAGAAATAAATAAATTTAAAACAACTCAAGCGTAATCTGCGAAAAACTTCAATTGAAAATATACATCTAGAATGATCACCCTATATAACTTCACTTTTTAATTTTCTCTACTAAGAGTTTTCAATGCACCCCTCGTATATTCTGAGCGTGTGGGTCTCGCTATGCTATATAGCCGGTGATATTGTGTTAATTATGTTGTGATAACACATCATTTATTTTATTTTTGCGCCGGATTTCATTCGCTTCCACTCGATGAGCTTTAAATCTGGACAAAGTGCAAGCGAATGTGTGCTGTTGAAGCGCTGCGTATGTAAGTATGCGTTTGAAATATATATGTGTGTGTGTGTGTGTGTGTGTGAAACAATTAAAAATGCCGACGGGCTTATTTCAGCGATAATGCCCCAAGCATGCGAATATGTGTGTAGGTATGCGTGAGTATTTTGTGTGTGTATGTGTATTTTCCCTCACTTATTTTTCGCATAATTTTATTTTTTTCTTCGCTTTGTTGTTGCTGTTGTTTTCGTTTCACATTTCGCAGTTCGAAATCCCATTAACAGCAATTCCAACAACCGAGAGCAACAAAAACAAAAGGCAAAAACGAACAAAAACAAAACACGGGCGCAAAAAAAGAAACAATTTACTGACATTTATGAACTCTAAATACTTAATTGCTTTTTAAAGCGATAAAGCGTGAGAAATTTGTTAATTTGTTTATTGTGCCCCCCCACCTTACCCCTTGCTAGCCGAAAATTAAATCTGTTAATTTATGAAAAAAAAACAACAACCAGCCAACAACAATAGCAATCGCCCTATTAACAACATCACAATACTCCATAGAGAAGTCGGAGACAACGCAGACTCCGATGAAGAGAAGAAGTAGATCATAGAATGGATCAATGGCCGGACGGAAAGATAAATGGTTGGATGGATGGATGGCAAACAACTGATTAGTGGCTTCGATGAAAACATGTCTATGAAATTAGATCACATTTAAATATAGCCGCGATTGCCGCCACCACTTGAAGAGCTTCAAAGCGTGTCGTAAAGAATCGCACAGCATGGCTCGTTTCTAAATATAGTTTTTTTGTTGCTGACAGGTATTATGAAATATAATTAACCAAATATCGATGGTATATTGGAAAACCTAAATGCTTAGAAAATTCTATAATTGAAAGATACATACGATACTTTATATGCGCCAAGTCTGCATGATAGCTTAAATAGGCTCGAAATTTTGGGAACTCCCGATTATACGACGCTATGTATATTCAAAATCTGACTAAATTTACAACCTGTTCTAGGGTTTAATAAGTTTTCATCTGATTTGGAACTAGTTTCCATTCTTAGGCTAAAAAAAACAGAAAAAACTTTGAAAAAAAAAAACAGACAGTCGAATTATTCAAAACACGGTTTTGAAAATAGCCCGAAAGGTCGGTTTTCTGGAAACTCCAGTTTTTTGGGCATTCTAGTTTGAAAACAAACGTGCTTTCAAAAGACACACGGACAGATGGACGGACATGACTAGATCGTCTTCAAAATTTAGAATTATCAACAAAATATGTACTCTATAGGGTCGCCGATCAACTTGCGAGGTGTTGCAAACTGAATTACAAACTTGAATGGTGTTGAATAAATGGTATACACTCCGCGGTGGAGGGTATTAAAAGTCTGCAGTCGGATAAGGCCAACTATTCGTTAACCTGTCCCATTGTGGAATACCGAAGTCATTGCTCCAGCGTAGAATTTTACAAAGGCTTTTACCTCTAACCTCATGCACTATGATTATTTTAAGCAAGATGAAATTAAGAATATTGCTTCTAGAGAGTCAGGGGTACTTATCGAGAAGGATCTCTGTATATAGCTGCCATACAAACATGGACCGAAACGAACCAGTTTCACTAGAGTTAATAATTGGTCGCTCAAAACGAAGTATGTGAAATTTGAGCATGGTCGGATTTAATCTGTTGTTTCGAGAGCTACGGCACCTCAGAACGTCAAAAAGTATCTTCGTCTGTTGGCTTTCAGAAAACATCGAACGGCTAATCGATCTAGAGGATTTTTTTTCAAAACAAAAAAATACAAAATTTCAAATGAAGTGTGGAATATTTATTGTTCATTCGAAAGATGTTTTATGCCATTTATTTTTTGAATATAATAACCTTCAAATGTTGGCCGCAACTACGCCTCAGGGTGTCCTTTCTGAGGATCCAATTATTTTCGAGCAGTATGGCGTTAATGGCACGTATAATGTTGGCTTCCCAAAGCTGAATCGTAGCTGGTTTGGACTATACGTAGCCCCAAAGATAGAAGTCTAAAGGTGTGGTATCACACGATCTTAGCGGCCAACGTATCGGTCCAAAATGTGAAATTAGCTGCTCTTCGAAAAAACCTCTCGATTAACCCATTATTTGAGCAGCTGTCTGCCAAATGGCAGCGCCCTGTTGAAACCAAACGTCTTCAAAATTACGGACTTTCATTTCAGGTAGCAAAAAGTGAACGGTCGTTATAAAATTTAAACACTCCTTAAAGTGATGACGTGGCCACACAACCCTGAACATAAAAAAACAATATCTCGTGGAATTTAAGAGTAATGACATTTGCAAGATATGATATTGGCATGGATTGAAACACATCTTGGAGGAAAATTGTGTGGTGCCACGCCCTCTTTAAAAATCGCATTAATGGCCATCGTTATATAGGGTGATCCATCTAGAGGTATTTTTTTAGAACAAAAAAAATTTAAAAATTCAAATCAAGTGTAGAATCTTTATTGGTAATTTGAAAGGACATTTTATGGCATTTATTTTTTCAAGATAATTTCCTTCAAATGTTGGCCGCAACTACGCCTCAGGGTTTCCATTCTGAGGGTCCTGTTTTAAATGACTCGTTGGAGCATTTCGACCGGTATGGCTTTAATGACATGTTGGCTTCCAAAACCTGCATCGTAGCTGGTTTGTCAGCATAGACTTGGAATTTACGTAACCCCAAAGAAAATAGTCTAAAGTTGTGATATCACTCGATCTAGGCGGCCAACTCACCTGTCCAAAACGTGAAATTAGCTGCTTTTCGAAATGACCTCTCAATAGATCCGTTGTTTAAGCAGCTGTATGGAAAGTGGTAGCGTCCTATTGAAACCAAGTGTCGTCAAGATAACGGGCTTCAATTTCAGGTAGCATAAAAATCGATATCATGGCGCGATAGCGAGCACCATTCACGGTTACGTTCCGGCCATCATCATTTTTGAAAAAATATGTACCGATGATTCCACCAGCTTATAAACCGCACCAGACCGTGGTTTTCTCTGGGTATGATGGCACCTCTTGAACTTCTTCTTCAGCCCAAATGCAGCAATTTTGTTTCTAGACTTTGCCGTTGAGCTAGAAATGGGCCTCATCACTGAACAAAATTTTGGTCGAAAACAGCGGATCTTCCCGTTTCTCACCGAAAGCTCATTTCCATAATACAGTTGCCAATATTTAAAGGTTATTATTTTCAAAACATAAATGCCATAAAATGTCCTTTCAAATTACCAATAAAGATTCCACATTTAATTTGAATTTTTATTCTTTTTTTGTTCTGCAAAAATACCTCTAGATGGATCACGCTATACAATTCAAATACAATAAAATCAATGATTAGCAATGAATAAAATCAATGATTATTGCGTACAAATGGAACAAAAGGATGTGACCCCGCCCATACAACTCTGAACTTCAAGAGGCTATACTTAGTAGGGACATAAGTACTGTTACAACATTGAACACACCCATTTCAGAATGAACTGAACACACCCCGTTAATGTCATATGGATTTTGAAAGCTAACCTCAATAGCGTTAGTCTGTAAGGGGATTTTAAAATTGTTTCAACTTCCATCATGGAGTGGTCAGATAATGAGAACCGTAAAAAGCGATATTTTCAAAACGCTCCGGCCACTAGGGATTAGCCGCATGTTCGTCTACCGATGCATAAAACTGTTTGAGGAGACTGGAGATGTAAAACAACGCCACCGGTCGGGCCGCACACGCTCTGTTCGAACACCGCATGTCATCAAAGCCGTTAAATCAAGAATTCACAGAAATCCGCTCCGAAAACAGAAAATCATGGCCCGTGCGATGAATATCACGCAAAAGTCCATGAGTCGAATCATTAAAAAAGACTTGGGACTTGGGGCTTTCAAACGAAGTACGGGACATTTATTGACTGCAGCTTTAAAAAAATAGGATTGAAAAATGCAAACGTCTTTTGGTGAAGCACGCTGATAACTTGCACAGAAAAATTTTGTTCACCGATGAAAAAATTTTTATCGTACAGGACAAATTTAACAAGCAAAATGATAGAGTGTATGCGCGGTCATCTAAGGAAGCATTTGAACTGATCCCAAGGGTGGAAAAGGGTCGTCACCCAGCTTCAGTCATGGTTTGGTGGGGTGTCTCTTACGATGGGGTCACTAACCTGCATTTCTGCCAACAAGGAGTCAAAACATCGGCCAAGTTTACCATGAAACCGTTTTGGAAGCTATTGTAAAGCACTGTTCCAAAATCAAACATGGACTTTCCAGCAGGATTCTGCGCCGGCCCATAAAGCTAAAACGTCTCAGGCCTGGCTTCGAAACAATTTGCCAGCGTTCATTTTCTCTGAAAAATGGCCCTCAGTCAGTCCAGATTTGAACCCATTGGATTACAAATTGTGGACGGTTTTAGAGGACGAAGTTTGTCACAAAAGATACCCCAACATTGGATCTGTGGCCAATTTTCCAATGGACGAGGTTCGTGCAGCTATTGACGATTGGCCAGTGCGACTTAAGGCGTGTGTAAAGGCAAAAGGCGGAAATTTCGAGCTTTTTCTTCTCCGCTAAGAAGGTTTGTGTGATTGTAAAACCGTGCATCGATTTTAATCATGAGCTTGCCTTTGTGCCTAAAAGTTCAATAGCTTCAGGACTATCAAGCACATGTCTGAGGCTTCGAGCGCGTTCACAGTTTCGGCACATTACCCAGCATACTCATTCGCTAAATCGTTGCCAGCTATGTTGTTGTACTCCGGCACAACACACAGAGAACAGATTCGTTGCCACATTCAAATTTTTTTGCCAACCGAATGATTAAGATTGCATGCACCTCGACTATTCCACCAATTAAACGAATGTTAGTGGGTGCTCTGTAATTTTTAGTATTTGCAGCTAAAATATCTCCGGGTAAAGTGGCACCTCTTGAACCTCTTATGGTTGCTCTTCAGCCAAAAAGCGGCAATTGTGTTTATTGACGTTGTCGTTGAGCCAGAAATGTGCCTCATCACTGAACAAAGTTGTGGTCGAAAACAGTTTCTCATCGAACGCTCATTTCCATTTTACAGTTGCACAATTTTGAGACGTTGTTTCGGTGTAAGACTTTCCATGATGAAATGGCAAACAATACTGAAAAAAAATAAAGTTGAACTCAACTCACGCGAAATCTGTGAAAAAAGGCTATTAAAAAAATACCTTAAGATGGATCACCCTATATTATATAGATGGGGGATTTTTATTTATAAATGAGTTAGACCTTTGCCTGGCCGAAAGTCTTGAATTGTCAAACTTTCTGAATATTTTCAATAATCGCTTAAATTCCTTGTCCTTCTCAAGTTTCTTGCCCAAACTTATAATTTCTACTGGCTCTTAGGGAATTTGTTCGAATTTGTATTAAGTTTCTCCTAGCTGTCAGGGAATTAGTTAAGCTTAGATTTCGGGAAATCTACTTACGAGGGCGACCGCAAAACTAACTGGCCTGGCACATTTTCTGTTTTACTAGCAACTTTTTTTGTTTTGTTTTTTAAAAGCAATCTTTTATAAGCCATCTGCAAAATTTCCGAAATATTTAATGATTATTTTCTTTGTTACAGGTGATTGGAGTAAACAAGTTTTATAATTTTTGAATAATGGAAAATAAAGAGTTTCGTGCGGTAATTAAACACTTTTATATGAAAGGTTATACGCCACAATTAATCAAAGATGAATTGGATTCTGTTCATGGTAATAATGCACCATCATACTCCACGGTGAAGTCCTGGGTTCAACAATTTAAAATGGGTCGTTCAAGTACGGAAGATGAACAACGCTCTGGAAGACCGAAAACTGCTACTACTATTGAAAACATTAGAAAAATGTTTAATGAAGTGACTAAAGATAGACGAATAAAGCTCAGAGAACTTGCTGATATTATTAAAATACACGAAAAACAAGTTTGGAGTATTTTACATGATGAACTCCACATGAAAAAGCTATCCGCAAGATGGGTGCCGCGTTTGTTGACTTTGCCCCAAAAAATCGTCCGTTGGACCAATTCCGAGGAGCATTTAGCGATTTATCAGCGTAATCCAATAGAATTCTTGCGCCGATTCATAACATGGATCCATGGGATCTACATCCCAGAATGCAAAGAACAGTCAAAACAATGGATAGAAGCTGGTAAAAGTGGTCCCAAGAAGGCGAAAACTGTTAAGTCAGCAGGAAAAGTAATGGCCACAGTATTTTGGGATGCAAGGGGTATAATATTTATTGATTATCTTGAGAAAGGAAAAACTATAAATAGTGAATATTATTGTGCATTATTGGATCGGTTGAGTGAAGAAATCAAGATATAACGACCGCATTTAGAAAAAAAAAGTTCTTTTTCATCAAGATAATGCTCCTTCACACACTGCATTTTTAACTCAACAAAAAACTGGCCAAATTACGATTTGAAATTGCTCCGCATCCACCATATAGTCCAGATTTAGCTCCTTCTGATTATTTCTTGTTTCCAAATTTAAAAAAAATTCTCGGTGGCAAAAAATTTATTGCTGAAACTAAGGTATATTTTGAAGGTCTTGAAAAATCTTATTTTTCGGATGGAATTAAAAAACTTGAAAAACGTTTGATGAAGTGTATTGAGTTAGAAGGAGATTATGTTAAAAAAATAACTAATAATAATTCTAAAAAAACGGTTCTTTTTATGTTAGGCCAGTTACTTTTGCGGTCGCCCTCGTATAACGAAAGAAATTTATTTTTAAATTTAAACTTTGCAAAAGATTCCAACTAATGATATTCCTTTCTTTATTTTCAGGAATTATGACATCACTCTAAAACGCCTAGAAATGAAGTGCTTTTAAAATGCAAAATTAAAAGATACCAAACCAACCAAACGCTAAAGGTCACAAATCAAAATTGAAGTCAAGTTCAATAAATTATAGCCAAATTATAAAGGTATGTGCGTGTGTGAGTGGGCATACAATAAAATTCTCGTACACTCAATGTGAGACCACAAAGAAAGAGAAGCCAATTAAAATTTATGATTAATAAAAGATCCTGCTTCGCAACATCCACAACAAGTGGCTGAAATTAAAATAACAAAACCAACACGACGACAGCAGTAGTTAATGAATCAATAGCGTATCCTTGCCGGGGCAAAGACACAACGCACACACAGTTATCAGCGGGGAAACGGATACAGAGCACCCCCTTCCACCCCCCCCCAAAAAAAAAAAACCAAAAGAAACAAGAATAACATAATCCAACTGTGCTATGACAAACACACACACACAAAACAATTTAATTAACTAAAGTGGATTCATTTGCAGCGTGTTAGACTAATTAAGGATTAGACCCGTACGAACATCTACACATAATAAAGGCAGAGAAACGCTTCGGAAAACAAAACACACACACACACACACATTCAAATAACCGAAGAGGATACAGGAAACAAACACTGAAAACATTTGGATATACTCGTAAGAGGATAAAAGCACATGTACATGTATGCGTCCTTGTAGTTGTGTGAGTGCCTACAGATATTTACACACACACACCAAAACACATAAAAAGAAAGTTAGGCAAATAAAATTAATGAAGTATCGTTATTAACTGCCTGCTGCTCATCCTCACAAGCGCCAGGCGTTGTCATCACCAACGACTTGCGATATCCTTAAAGAAGAGGGGCTCACGAAAAATAAAAGCCATAACAACGTTCGCTTGTGTGTCACGGATATAAACTTTTGCGTTTCTGGGTTCAAACGTTCTTGCCGGTCTTCATTCGAGGTTCATTTGCACTAATTTCCACCTTTTTTGTTAGCCATCAGCATAAGTCTGCAACATTTTACAGTCAATGAAAACGCTCGCCCCAAGGTAAAAGGAATACTTGGCACGGAAACATTTTGAAGGTAAGTTTTGAAAGATTTTTTTTAAACACTTCTGACTTTTTATTTTAACAAGCGACAAGGACAGGGAATATATGTTTCTTTTTAAACAGGACCAGCAGAGGTTGGTCTTGTAGTCCTCAGGATCAGAACTTTTAATCACAATTTTAATAAAAAAAAATAACAAAAAAACTAGTACGAGTAAACAAAAGCTTAAGTCGGGCATACCCGACTATACGAATATTTTACCCTGGATGTTCCGAAAAGCCAACTGAAAACAGGTTTTTGGTTCACACTGGAAGGGTTCTAAATTTAACCAGATTTTAAAACTAATGACATACAGGGTGGAGCGCGGAAGTTTGCTTTTTTGCACTGCAGGCTGTGGCGGCACTGTAGGTCGAAGAGAGTGGAGAGTTTGTGTGGTTATAGTGGCTGACGGGAGATTTGTATTTGTCTGCCTTGCAGTTGCCATCATGCATTGGACACGTGAGGACAGGTCATTTTGTGTTGAAGCGTATTTTTGAAATGCGCACTCGATCATTGCAGTGCAGCGTGCTTTTCGTTTAAGATTCACTGTTCCCCACGCAAACGTGTTCCTGGACAGCAATCAATTGTAAATTGGGTAACTTCATTGAGAACAACAGGGAAGCTGTCATGTGTACGAACATATGCTGAAAAACATATAGACCACATAACCCAAAAATTGACGATTATTTTTTAGTTTTGCATTTCTTAACCGTCTGAATATCAGAATCAACTTTCAACTCATTTTTTTTTTTAATTAGCGAACACTCAGGGGTTTTCCCCTATACATGCAATGCATTACGTTGGTCGTTGGAAAGCAAGGGATCGAAGGGGGGAAAGAGGGAGTAATGTTTATTGACATTCGCCTTGAATTTCTGGATGTCGTAATTGGTGGGAAATACATTTGCCGGAAGTCGATTCCACATACGGACAGTACGGGCGAAAAACGAATTCGATCTGTAGTGTACAGTGCGGTCAACCGGCCAATCGATAACAAATGGGTGTGAATTTCTGGAAAGTCGTGTATCCCTGCCGAACATCCTCACGTCAGGAATAAGGCCACGAATGTCTGAAGAACACACACCATGGAAGTAGCGATAGAACAGCGACACACAGCCCACATTCCGACGATGCTCCAGGGAAACAATAGAGTTGGATACCCTACTGTTTCCTATCAGCACCATCGCTCTCCTTTGAACACGGTCCAGAAGCTCCAAGGATGATTTTGGAGCACCTGCCCATATATGGGAGTTGTATTCCATCTTTGGCCTGATGTAGGTTGTATAGATATCGAAAAGATCAGAAGGAGTGAAATATTTTTTGCACCGCTTTAGGAAGCCTATACACTTGAGTGCTTCTTTCGACACTTCGAATACATGTCTCGCCCAACGAGCGTCACATTGTATTTTCATGCCCAGAACATCAAGAGCATCTGATTGTTCGACATCCATACCATCGATAGATAATGACGACACTGTTGGGTCAGCGAATCGCTTGTGAGACAACAAGCAGCACTGTGTCTTACGCGCATTAAAATCTACTCTATTCACACGACCCCAGTCGGAAATGGCCAGTAAATCCCGGCCAAGTGTCTCTTCCATTATTCGCCTTTTGTCTTCAATATCTTGAAGACTCGGCCTACGGTCGAATGAATATGAATGACATAGGTTGCTGTCATCCGCGAAAGAGCAGATTGGATTCACGGTCTGACCCAAAAGATCATCAATGAAAATGAGAAATAATGAGGGAGAAAGGACAGAGCCTTGTGGCACACCTGCGGTCAGCCTATGTTTATCGGATGAGAACCCATCTACAACAACTCGTATAGTGCGATCTCTAAGAAAGCTCGATATAAATCGAGAAAATGTATTACCGACACCAAAAGCGATCAGCTTTGATAAGAGTGCACCGTGCCAGACTCTATCAAATGCCTTGGATATATCCAGAGCCACGACCTTACTCTCACCAAACTGGTGGATAGACCGACTCCAGCTTTCCGATAGGAAAGCCATCAGGTCACCCGTAGAGCGATTTCTACGGAAGCCGTACTGTCTGTCGCTAAGCAGGTCGTTGGACTCTAGATACCCTACTAGATGGTGGTTAACCATGCTCTCCATTACCTTGGAGAGCGCAGAGCAGATGGCGATTGGCCGATAATTCGCAGGATTATTGGCTTCACCCTTTTTAGGGATCGGCTGGACGTTCGCAACCTTCCAACACGCTGGGAAGACTCCTGCACGATAAGCAAGGTTGAAAAGGTTGCGCAGTGGACGGGCTAGCGTCGAGGAGCACTTACATAGGACTAGTGCCGAGATACCATCCGGGCCCGGGGACTTACTAACATCGAGATTCGCAAGAACCCTTTTAACTCCACGAGTTCGAAAAAATATCTTAGGCATGGAACTAGATACGTTTTCGATCTCGGGGAGTGGTTGATTGCTTTCCGGCAAGGAAGAATTTCCTGCAAACATTTCAGCCAAAAGGTTGGCTTTATCAACCGGGTCAGTGAATGCCCGGTCGTTTTTAACAAGAGTTGGGATAGATGAAGAACTATCCTTTACTCTTCTTACAAACGACCAAAAGCTCTTACTTCCCCTGGGAGAATTAAGAACCTTTGTACGTAGACGTTGCTCGTAAAGAAACTTTTCACGCCTAAGCACTCTGGCACACGACGTTCTTGCCTGTTTACGCAGCAGTTCAGTATTGACGTTTTTGTTTAAACGCCAATTTCTGAACGCCTCCTCTTTTGATCTGACAGCATTCCTGCATGCCTGGTTAAACCAACTATTTTTGGAAGGCTTAACCGACATAATTTTAGCTGGAATAAACGTCTTCATTCCAAATAAAATTATATTTTCGATCATTTCAGCCGCAGCATTGATGTTGTTATCGAGAAAGCATAGCTTCCAATTGAAATGCTGGAAAAAGTGGTTGAGCTCAGCCCAACGTGCATTTTCGTATATAAAAATTGTCCGCTTTGGGGCTGGTATCGAAGCGACACGAAGGGCGGAATACGAAAAAGATGCTGAAACAATGCAGTGATCGGAATTACCAAGAGGTGCAAGGACATTAACTTCATACTTTTCAGGGTGTGAAGTTAAGAAAAGGTCAAGAATATTGTGTTGGTGTCCTTCGACACACGGAATATGTGTCGGTTCATTCACTAATTGCGTTAAGTCATTTTGCGCGGCGAAGAGCTCGGCGTATTATATACACCGAATGTGTGGACTACATCCGTGATGAAATGGCAAACCCTAACTTCACAGACAACACATGACAACTATCAGAATGTTTCACACAGAAAGAATTGTGACATTCTATACCTCTAATTAGCAACCAATTAAAAATAAATTTCGATTAACAATCCATATCAAAGGCATCTAAAGCTATACTTATAGATGTGGTACAAATTTTCCTTTGCATGTTAAACTCCAAGTAGTTCAGCTATGCTTATTTAAGGCAGCTTAGGACGACTATCGGTTATAGCGTCGTAATTTCATGGAATTTCATTAGATCTTTTTACATAATCAAATACAACAGAAACCAAAACATTTAATAGTTTTAAAAATGTTTTTGTTTGCTTTCTAAATCCCTTTGAAATTCATCTCAATTAACAAAGTTTGAATTTTTGCTCAATGCCAAAAAGTGTAAGCAGGGCGGTATAAAAATGGGCCTTAGGAAAAAATATTTTATTCGGGTTCCAACAAATTAAGGTAGCAAACAGTTGTATGTTTTTAATGGCAAAACTTAAAGGTCTCAGATAGGGCTTACTTAATAGCTAGAGCCAGAAGCCTCATATTTAATCGGTTCTTGCACACATTTAGAGAGGAGTTTGCTAAGATCTTCGGGCTCACGTCCCGGTTAGTCAGTGTAGAGCTTACTGATTTGTGGGAAAGGTTCCTATTTGTTGTTTAAGGGCATGTTAAGAAAAATATGTATAAGTATGTATAAATTCCAGATAGAAGATATAGGGGTGAACAATTTAAAATTTCAGTCGGCTGTAAAAACAGAACTACTGATAATTTTTTAAATTTTCTGGTTTTATTGAAAAGTTTGAACTTTGTCATTTAATAATGGAACACCATCCGATGTATAAAGATCAACTAGAAGAATTACTAGATGTAGGGTGGAGCATTTAAAATTTTAAATCTGAATCGGCTGTAAAAAAAAGAAGTACTAATGATTTCTTCAAATTTCTGGTTTATTTGGAAAGCTAGAACTTTGTAATTTAAAAATGGAACACCATCCGATGCCTTTTTTGGCTTCGCCCAATGGCCTGAACATTGTTTGGCAGTAGATGATGAATTTTACCGAAAAATCGTGTTTTCAGATGGAGCTCATTCTCATCTCGGTGGCTATGTCAGTAAGCAAAATTGCCGCATATGGGGTTCAGAGAACCCACACATGCCTATGTGGAAGCCACTTCATCCACAACGAGTAACTGTTTGAGTGGATTTTGAGCTGGCGGCATCATTGGGCCATTTTTCTTCCAAAATCAGCAAGGAGCCGCTCTTACCGTCAGCGGTGCTCAACGATTTTTTGTAAAATGAACACATGTATCACCCTGTCATGTTTGACAATCCAAACACTATCATATCGTTTTAGTACTTATGTACGACTTTATATTGAAGTGAGACTTCAAGTCACATTGGTATCTAATCTTACTGTACTTCTTCTTTAACCTTTGATTATTAAAGTTCCCTTTTTGTTCTCATGTACTTTTGTTTGACTTTCATTTAATACGTTGACTGCTAACAATTTTTGTTTCCACCAAGTCAAGAGAATTAAATAAAGGAAATTTGATTTCAACAAGACGGGGCTACGTACGTAGCAAAAAGGGATTGTTGAGAAAGTAATATTCGAAGAGCATCATACTAATTTGGGTATATGGTTGTAGTACAACAATATTATGATCCTCACAACAGTAGTATGATACAAATACAACCAAAATATGAGCCTCACAATCATACTATGATCCTTACAATAATAGTATGATTCACATTTTACCATACTATGATCCCCACAACTATAGTATGATTCACACTTAACCATACTATGATCTCCACAACCATATTATGGTCCTTACAATGTATGTTTCACATACAACCATAGTACAATGCTCACAACCATAGCATGATTCACACGCAACCATAGTATGATCTCCACAACCATAGTATGATATACACGCAACCAGGTTACGATCCCTACAACCATAGTATGATTACTCTCTATGATCTCCAAAATTATTTATTAGAATTGGGTTAAGTCAACAATAGATTTGAGTTATAAAAATTATATAAATATATAGGGTATTCCATCTGGAGTTATTTTTCAGAACAAAAAAAAAATATTAAAATTCAAATCAAGTGTGGAATCTTTATTGGTAATTTGAAAGGACACTTTTTGGCATTTATTTTTTGAATATAATTTCCTTAAAATGTTGGCCGCAACTACGCCTCAGGTTTCCATTCTGAGGGTCCAATTTTGGATGGCTCGTTCGAGCATTTTGACCGGTATGGCTTTAATGACACGCGTATTGTTGGCTTCCAAAACCTGAATCGTAGCTGGTTTGTCAGACATTGCACTTTACGTAAAGAAAAATGTCTAAAGGTGTGATATCACTCGATCTAGGCGGCCAACTCACCTGTCTAAAACGTAAAATTACGTGCTTTTCGAAATGACCTCTCAATAGATCCATTGTTTGAGCGGCTAGCTGTATGGCAAGTGGCACCATCCTGTTGAAACCAAGTGTCGTCAAGGTTACGGGCTTCAATTTCAGGTAGCATAAAGATCGATATCTTGGCGCTATAGCGAGCGCCATTCACGGTTACGTTCCGGCCATCATTTTTTTTAAAAAAAATATGCACCGATAATTCCACCAGCTTATAAACCGCTCCAAACCGTGTTTTTCTCTGGGTATAATGGCACCTCTGGAACCTCTTTTTGTTGCCCTTTAGCCTACATGCGGCAATTTTGTTTATTGACTTTGCCTTTGAGCCAGCAATGGGCCTAATCACTGAACACAATTTTGGTCGAAAACAGCGGATCTTTCCGATTCTCACCTAACTCTCATTTCCAAAATACAGTTGCCAACATTTGAAGGAAATTATTTTCAAAAAATAATTGCCATAAAATGTCCTTTATCGAAAATAAAACAGTTCCTATCGAATAACATAATACCAGACAATCAGTTTGGATTCCGGGAAGGAATCAGGGCCATCGATCGTTTACCATCTGTTTACCGCTTTACTGCTATAATGGCCGCACATAAAAAGCAGGATATTGCATCTATGAATCAGACGAGTAGAATCTTGGCTCTCTGACTGGTGAATTAAAGTCAATGAGGCTAAATACACACAGGTAACTTTCACACTGAATTTTAGGACTTGTCCGACATTGAAACTAAACAATATCCCTTTTTCTCAATCTGATCATGGGCCTTGGAATCCACCTGGATCGCCGACACACCTGGAGAAGTCATACCGAAACCAAGAAAACTCAACAGAAACTTAAGGTCCATCAACTTCACTGGCTCCTAAACACGAACTCAGAACTAAGCCTTGAATATTATGCCCTGATATACAGAAGTGCAATCAAACCTATCTGGTTATACGGTACCCAGCTATGGGGCAAAGTAAGCTCGAGCAAAAAAAAACAATTGCATTTTTTTGAAAGCCCTCAATAGTGCCTATTGCTCAATCCAGCCCTGAGTCGTCTGTGGCGTTTGCTGCCTGTGAACGCAGTCATAGCTCCCTTCCTCCCTAGTGCATTACAATCTAAAAAGTGCAATTTTACTTAAAATATTAAATAAAATATTACTTGTTTTTGTGCCATCAGGGCTAGTTGTCATGAGCGAAAGTGCCTCAGTGTGAGTATTTCTAAGCTTATCTGGCAAATAAATTCAATTAAATAAAATGTTTTAACAATTTCTGATGTTGTTTAATGAACTCAAGTCGTCAGTGGCGTCTGCTCGGGTGGTGAGAACAGAGTGGGGAGGGGGGGGGGCACTTTGGGAAAGTCATTTGACTCGTTGGTGTTGCAATCGTTCAATTGTAATCGAATCGCAATTAATAATTTATATTGATTTTTGCCACGGCAACGATAATAGTGTTGCTATTGTCGGTAGCATTGCAGTGACTTGGCGTTGGCTTTCATTTAATCACATTTTATTACCTTAACAATGGAGCTATCACATGCACATGTAACAATAAATAAGAGGTGAAAAATTAATAAAAAAAAAAACATTCATTAATGCGAACTTAATGGCGGCATTAGTTTTGGTGTGAGAGCGATAAAATGCTGATATTAGCTGTGTTCGTTTCAAGTTACTAAACTCGCGTGTGTTTGGTTGGCAGTTGGCCTCAAGGCGCTAAAGAAATGAGTAAGAGTTACCACACTCTTTGTCAGTCAACAAATATTTAAATATGACACAACCTGCATTGAAAAAACTGTTGTTATGTAAACAAAAAAATTATCAAAGAAGAGGTCTCATCGATGAATTTGTAATGGGTATATTTGAACTAGATGGTATAAGTGAAACTATAAATCATCTTAAACCGTTTGTTCAAACAGCGTTTCGATATTTTCAGACAGCAAAAGTGAAGCAATTAATTGTTTTATTATACGAGGGCTGCTATATATACCTCTGGTCTAATAATGAAAATGCCAATATTCAACATCAAAAATGGTTATATGTGACGCGCAAAATAGAAAGGGACCTTAGGTTAAAAACCAGTTTTGTTCAGGAGAGCCATTTTAAAGATTAGGTCCCTTTCTATTTGCGCTTAGAATCGTCGACTTCACTTTCATAAAACGCGCATATCTCTGGGAGCGAACACTTTTGGGGCATGGGATCGGTCTCATTCGATGCTCAGATGTTGTCCACATCAAAAAAAGAAACAAAATGAAAATTGATTTTTTTACCCTTAGTTCCCTTTCTCTATGCGCTGTCACATATTGTTTTTAAGGTATTCTCCAGCATGATTTATACACTTTTGCATGCGCTGAAACCAATTTTCGAAGCACTTTTTCCACCCCAATTGAGACACTTCCAAAACATGGCTTTTGAACGCTTCAACGGCATCTTCTGGCGACAAAAAGCGTTGACCACACATTTTTTTCTTGATGCTAGGGAATAAAAAAAATAATTTGGTGCCAAGTCAGGGCTGTACGGCGGATGACTCAGTAATTCGACGTTTTGGCTAGTCAAAAAGGCTCTGGTTTGAGCCGATGTGTGAGAGCTCGCATTGTCATGGTGCACAAGGATTCGTCTTCTCTTGTTCGTTTTCGAATTTCTCTGAAGACTTCAGGCAAACAAATTGTGGTCAGAATTGACCGTTCTACGTTGCTCAAGCGGAACAGTCGCCACATGACCAGTTTTGTCGAAGAACCAGGCGCCTATTTGCTTCGAAGTGCTTCTTCCACGAACAACTTTCGTTGGATTTGGCTCGTCTTCGAAGACCCACACGGTCGATTGCTGTTTTGTTTCGGGCTCATACGCATAGATCCATGATTCGTCACCTGTGACGATCTTATAAACGTCTTTTGAAGCATCGCGATCGTATTTTTTCAAAATTTCTTTGCACCAATCGACACAAGCTTTTTTTTTTGGGCGATTGCCAAATTGTGCGGGATCCAACGAGAACAAACTTTTTTACGGCCAGGTGTTCATGCAATATCGAATGTATGCTGGTGGAGAAAATGCGCAAGGATGACTCTATCTCACAGTATGTCACATGAAGATTTTGCGTTTATCATTCACGCACAGCATCAATGTTCTCTGGCACAAGGGCCGTTTTTGGACAACCTTCAAGTCCTTTGTCTTTGAGCGAGCGTCGGCCAAGATTAAATTTATTAAACCAGTTGTTTACAGTGCTATAGGATGGTGCTTCATCGCCATACAAAGATTTAAGTTCATCGATGCACTCTTGTCGTGATAATCAACGTCGAAAGTTGTGAAAAATGATCGCACGAAAATGTTCACGAGTTAATTCCATTTTGTATATATGTGACAGCGCATAGAGAAAGGGACCTAAGGGTAAACAAATCAATTTTCATTTTTTTTCTTTTTTTGATGTGAACAACATCTGAGTATCGATGTTGTTCACCGATCCCATGCCCCAAAAGTGTTCCCTCCCAGAGATATGTGCGTTTTATGAAAGTGAAGTCGACGATTCTAAGCGCAAATAGAAAGGGACCTAATCTTTAAAGTGGCTCTCCTGAATAAAAATGTTCATCAACTTTTCACTTTTTTTCGATGTGGACAACATCTGAGCATCGAATGAGACCGATCCCATGCCCCAAAAGTGTTCCCTCCCAGAGATATGCGCGTTTTATGAAAGTGAAGTCGACGATTCTAAGCGCAAATAGAAAGGGACTTAATCTTTAAAATGGCTCTCCTGAACAAAACAGTTTACATCCGATTCCAACTTAATTTCGCATGGAGCTTGATAAGTGACCAACACCCATGTCCTGTATCATTAGACGATGGCTTCGAATAGCTCTTTTACAAAGGTCCCTCTCGATTAAAGGTCTTGCAAATTTAGAAGCCTCAAAGTTTACTCCATTTGCGCCGAAACTTCGTATGATACGTTGTGAGCAACCAACTCTACCACATTGAGTCCGATTATGCCCAAGCTCCAGACAGAAGTGCTTTATCCTCGGAATAGAAGAGTGGAGCAGGCTATCCAAAAATCGGCCACGGCCGACTTTAACTTCTCTTTTACTAGTTTTCTTTAAGTTTAGGAATGCATTTCATGGCAAAGGTTTACCCGGAAATAAAAGCCGTTAATACTTATTTCAATTTCAGATTCAGATTATCGTAATTTCAAACTCCTGCGTAACGCAAACTTTTTGCATTTCTCAAAAGCAACTTTGTATTGAGTTAGATTAATGGACAAACACCTTTACTAATCCAAGTATGCCACCAAACAAAAAAACAACACCAACAACAAAAACATGTTGTGCATTCGAACGAGGTTAGTTACGGCAGCAGTGGATGCAATAGTAAAGCTACCTTTAAATACAACATGACTTGCTTAATTTCTTAAACTTTCCATGAAAGAACAAACAGGAAACATCTTTAATACCAGAAAGCTGTGCACGATATAATTCGTATAGTTTTTGACCAGAAAGGCTAAATGTGTTTTATAGAGAAGTTTTTACATGACATAGCGATAAATCTCTTACTCGGAAAGCCGCCGGCATTTACGGTGTAGGAAAACCCGCCTCTGATATTGTTTAAATATTCTTACCAGGAGTTAATCCTGGGCTTACTTGCATGATAGTCATGCACAACTAATCATCAGGCCCAGGCAGTCAACAACTTTCAACAGGTAGATCAGTACATGTTTAATTGGCAGCCGCCCGAAGCATAGATCACTGGGGTCCATGAGTAGGTCCCGTTGTAATACCGCAAATTCGTCGCAAATAGTTTGTCTATCTAGCCACAGCCTATTTTATACTTCAGACAGCCTGTCGCTATGAGAAAGTTGCAGCCCGTAACCAAGCCGCCAGTGAAGAGACAGGTCGTGTCTGTTTGTACCTGTAGACTAAACATTTTCGTCTTAAGTCCACAAAAAACCGGGCAGTAACAGAGAAGATGTCTAGTGGTTTTCTCTTCCCCGTCCTTTTTGCAACTCCCACAAAAGTCGTTGCAGTCTCCTTGCACAAACGCCCAAAGGCCAATGGTGATGAGCACAATGAGGTTTCTTAGATAAATCTTTGGCGGGTTAATCGCGGTCCACATTCACTGCTCATGAGAACCAAACCAGAGCTTTCTGGTCTCTATGCAAGGATTCATATTTACACGTATCCTTAGCATTGAGATAGAGTTTCTTACCCCTCACAAGAGGAAAACCCATATCATCACTACATCATTCATTTGAGTTCCTGGTGGCGCCAGATAAATATCATGGACTTGCCGCTCGACAGTTCCCAAGAACATGATTTCGGCTGGAATGAAGCTTTAAGTGCATTCCTGTAGGCCAATAACTTAGTTGGATTTAGTGTTTGGTAACCAAAGCTAAAAATCGACTTTCAACCAACCATTCAACTAACTTCATTTCGATTTTGTTAATCAATTAGTCGGAACTAAAAATCGACTGTGATTTCGATTATTGATTTAATTAAACTTAACATAATTTCTATGTAAATACGTTTCTTTCGACTCTGAGAATATTTAAGAAAACTTCTTGACTTATCAAGAGGGAAATACCAGTCGAAGGCCGTCAATGCCTCTATATCGCTAGCGTTGAAATTTTGTAACCAAAGTCAACGATTTTTATTGTACCGGTCTCCAAGTTTCCTCGACATAGTTTTTACAATTATAAAGAGCGTTAATTCAGGAATAGATGTCATCGGTAATTTTTGTATATATTGAAAATATTCGGTCACTGCCAACATTTTTTATGTGTCCCGGAATACACATACTTCCTAGACGGACGCATGTATAAATCTAAATAGAGTTAGAATTCCATTACGTCTAAGAATATATTAACATTGTAAAAAAGGGATAAATTCAAAATACTCTAGTTTTATCGCTTTAGGAATTTGAACCTTAGATTACTTTTGTCGTCGTTTTCAAGCCAGGTTAAATTTATTTAATGTAGTTTTTTCTTTAAAACAATCGACAATCGTAGTAACGAAATCGATTTCGATCGATTTGATAACATGTGGGATCGACTGCAATAAAATCGATTTTAAAAACTTAAAATTGACATTCATGTCGAATCGATAACATGTGGAGTGGAATCGACTGCAATAAAATCGATTTTAAAAACTTTAAATTGACATTCAACTGAAGTCAAAATCGATTTATAATCTGTTTTCACCTCGTCAGCTGTGTTATCTAGCAGGACTCCGCCTCTGCAAATCGCAAACTCCGCACGTGATCTTTAAGAAGCCAATACATCTTTAGAGAGTGAAATTTGTATAAGGTTTTGCTAGCATTGGCAGAAATGGCCAATTTTCTATAAACTCCTCCTAGAGGTTCCATTTTTTTAACGCTGAGTGTGAAAAAATATTTTAGGTGCCTGGTGATTGAAGACATGCAGTTGGGTAACCTTTGGTCTAAGCAGAATTTCGCGCCTTGAAATTTGTAAAAGTCGTTTTTATGCCAGGTTAAATTTATTTAATGTAATTTTTGTAAATCGTAGTCAAGAAATCGATTTCGATAGATTTGCTAACACGTGGAATTGACTGCAATAAAATCGATTTCAAAAGCATCATATATATGTGTAAGCGCATAGAGAAAGGGACCTAGGGCAAAAAAAAAACAATTTTCATTATTTTTCTTTTTTTGATGTGGATAACATCTGAGCATCGAATGAAACCGATCCCATGCCCCAAAAGTGTTCCTCCCAGAGATATGCGCGTTTTATGAAAGTGAAGTCGACGATTCTAAGCGCAAATAGAAAGGGACCTTATCTTTAAAATGGCTCTCCTGAACAAAACTGGTTTTTAACCTTAGGTCCCACTCTCGCGTCACATATAGTCTTTTAACTAAAATCAATCACCTCGTCAGCTATGTTAACAAGCAAAACTGCAGCATCTGAAAATCGGAAATTCCGCAGGTTATTTAAGAAGCCAATGCATCCACAGAGAGTGAAACGTTTATAAAGTTTCGTGAGCGGTGGCATAACTGTCGCATATGCTTTGGACACCCTCCTGGAGGTGCCACGTGGTATAATTGGCTGATTTTTTTTTGAAAACCCTCCAGAAGGTGTCATAATTGGCTCATTTCCTTTGGAAACCCTCCTGGTGGTGCCACTTTGTTTAAAGGTGAGCATAATAAAACACTTTAGGTTTCAGGAAATGGAAGACATGCACTTGGATAAACTTTGTTGGGCCGCCGTTGTGTGATGGAAGTGTGGTAGTTAACCCAAGTTCAAACCAGGGTTTACTAGCATTAAATTTTTTAAATTTGACAATTGTTGAAGTTTGTAAAGTAAAAATTCTGTATCAAACATTCACAAAAGTGTTTTTTTGGCATTCACTTTCAAGTGACTTTGACAAACAAGCGAACTATTTTTGTTGTTGCTACAGCTAGTGACTATACCTTGTTTATTATACCATTTGCATCCTCTTCCGAAAAATCCTACGAATATGCCGAAAAAATTCCATTTTTTTTGGGAATTTAAAAGAGAAACTTTGCTTTCTTCCACCTGTTAACAATTGGATCAGTTAAAATGTAAACCAGTTTTTGCTAAAGAACATTTAATTGGTTTCTAGTTTAAAGTAAGACCTTCCGTTTTATCGGTTCATAACTCGTCTGCCCTCATATTCTCGCCGACAGGCTGAATCACTTCAATTGGTTTAAAGCTGAGACATTCAAATAGTTTTACCCTTTAACAATGCACCAATCAGACCGATGGACAATGGCTCAAAGTGTTAAATAAGGTAATTTCTTAGCCGACTTCGTAAGTACACCGTTGTGTTTGTCTACGGAAACACCCATAAGGTGTCACCATTTCTTGTTAGTTAACATTTCATGTTAATTGCTTTGCAATAGCCGGGGTTTCTATTTCTTTTTGATTAATTTTAATATTTATTTCTTCATAACACTTTGTGGCAACTGAGTGTGGACGAGTATGTTTGTTGGTCAATCGGTCGGTCGTTCGGACGGTTGGTGTGCTGTCTGTCTATTCTTGCAGTTGTTGTTTTGTGTGTGTGTTTTTTTTTTGCTGTTGTTACTCTAAATATGTTTACAATAATAATTTTATGGTTGCCTTCTTTACTGCATGAATGTTACACAGAAAGCGACCAACAACTTTTTGAATGTGAGTTTCACATACTCAAGCTCAGATATCCAGCGACATGTGTATATAGTATACTATATATAAACACAACCTTATGTATGTCTATTCATGATGTCTGTGAAAAGTACATAGCGACAACAAGAGTTTTCAGTATAAATTTATTTTCTTTTAAATGAATGACAGGGTAATTTCGTGGAATTTCTAAATTGATTAAAGTATAATTTTTGCAAGAAATATTTAAACAACAACTGACTGCAAAGCGAAGAACAGCCAAATGTTTATTCCCTGGTGTTTATTGTGTGTTTTTTTGGTTGAACATGATCATCAGTAACATCATTGCTCAAACTTTATAGAAGTGGTCAAAGAAATAGCAATGGAAGAGTTTGGAAATACCTGTTGATAGAGGGATACAATGGGATTAAAAAGGGCCAAAAAGGGAATTAAAAAAAACATATTTAATTAACAGGATAGCATGGAAAATAAAAGAAGTAATTAAAAGGGTTAAGAAAGGTTCAAAAGGGCGAAAATTAAAAAAAGTGCGAAAAACATTATTAAGTAAAAAAGATGACATAGGAAATAAAAATACTATAATGGTATAAAAATGGTATCATTTTTATAGCTATTTTTATTCTATATATTCTATATCGTCCTTTTAATTTAAAATTGTTTTTCGCACTTTTTTATTTTTACCCCTTTGGCCTTTTACCCCCCATTTTATCTATTTTCTATTTCATACTGTTGATTAAATATGGGGTTTCTAACTTCTTGCTGTTTCGTCCGTTTTGTCCCTTTTTTGGCAAAATATAAAAAAGGGAGAAACACCCTATTATCCAACAAGATGTTAAGAAAAGTAGAAATGGGAATAAAAGGCTAAAAAGGGGCGATATATAAAAAAAAGTGAAAAAAAATTTAATCAAGAGGATGACATAGAAAATAGACATGGGAATATAAGGGGATTAAAAAGAGGCTAAAACAGACCAAACAGCAGGAAGTTAGAAAAATAATTGTAAATCAACAGGATAGCATCGAAAATAGAAGTAGGGCTGAAAAGGGTTAAACGGGTTCAAAAGGGCGAAAAATAAAAGAGTGTAAAAAGCAATATTTAATCAAAATAATGACATGGGAAGTAAAAATGGACATTAAAAATCATACGAATTGTTTAAAAGAGGTGAAATATAAAAAAGTAAGAAGAACAATATCAAATCAACAGGATGACATGAAATAAAGAAATGGCTATAAAAAGGTTATAAAAAAAGTCAAAAAGGGGGCGATGTACCAAAAAGTGTAAAAAGCAATATTTAATCAAGGGGATGGTATAGAAAAAAAGAGAGTAAAAAGGGATAAAAAGTAAGGGATAAAGTATACAAAAGTTATCAAAAAGGTCCACCATAGACGATGAAGCAAAAAATGTGAAAAACAATATTTAATCAAGGGGTTGGTTGGTATAGAAAAAGGGGGTAAAAAGGATAAAAAGTAGAAATTGGGATTAAAAAGAAAGTAGAAATCGGGGTTAATAGGAATACAAATGGTCAAAAAAGGTGGCATATAAAAAAATGAGCAAAATAATATCAAATCAACAGGATGGCTTGGAATATAAAAAATGGGCGGAAAGGGTATACAAAACATCGAAAAGCTGCGATATATAAAAAAGTGTGAAAAGCAATATTTAATCAATGGGTTGGTCTAGAATCAAGAAAAAGGGTAAAAAGGGATAATAAAGAGGGCAAAAAGGGCGAAAAATCTAAAAGCAAGAAAAAATGTAAAGGAAGGAAGGAAGGAAGACATGGAAAAAGAAAAGGGTTTAAATGGGCCAACAATTAAAGAAATGCCAAAATCAGTAGTATATCACAAAAGGACGAAAAATCTCAAAAGCAAGAAACAAATGTTAAATCAAAAGGAAGACATGTAAAGAACAGAAAAGGTCTAAATAGGAAAAAAATTAAAAAGTGCGAAAAGCAATAGTATTTAAAAATTTGACATAGAAAATGAAAATATTACTTTTCCAAAAGAGGCGAATAGTAAAAAAATTAAAAATCCCATTTTTAATCTCTAGGATGGCATGGATAATATGAATATGGCACTACAAACAAGTATTGAAGACACGAAGTTGAACTGTTAAAAAATTATTTGACCTGTTTAGAAAGTTTTTCGCGGAAGCTACTTTAGAAGAACTCGATAACTTATACGGAAATACTGAAAGCATTGAAAGTATAAAATATAATCGTTATCTAATATATCTAATAAATCTAATAAAGTTATCTAATAAAATATAAAATATAATCGTTATCTAATAAATTAAGCAAAAATAGATAAAAATCCAATCGAAACATTGGGAAATTCAAGTCCAAATACGAGGACACCATTGCACACAATGATCAGGTACAGGGCAGAGCGCGAATTTTTGCATTTTTGCACTGCAGGCAGTGGCGGCACTGTTGGTCGAAGAGAATGGAGAGTGTGTGTGGCTTATAGTGGCTGACGGGAGATTTGCATTCGTCTGCCTTTCAGCTGCTATCATGGGTTGGACACGTGAGAAGAGGTCATTTAGTGTTGAAGCGTATTATTCAAATGCGCACTCGATCCTTGCAGTGGAGCGTGCTTTTCGTTTACGATTCGCCGTTTCTCCACGCGGAAGTGTTCCTGACGGAAATTAATTGTTAATTGGGTTACTTCATTGAGAACAGCAGGGAATGTGTCATGTATACGAAGGGAACCTGAGAGAAGGATTACAACACCACAAAACATCGAGAGAGTAAGGGCAGCAGAAGTGCAATCTTTGAAACGCTCTGCTCGGAAGCAATTTCTTGGATTTTTCCAGCCGGATCTTGAGGCAATGGAATTAGAGGTTACATGATTCCAACAGGATGGTGCCACTGCACACACAGCGATGGTTACCATGAAATGTTTGAAGCAAATGTTACCTGGACGGCGTATCTCTCTGAGGGGTGATGTGAACTAGCCGGCACGCTCACCAGACTAAGCCCCATGCGTTTTTTTTCCTTTGGGGTAACCTAAAGTCGAAGGTGAATATGAACCAATTCCCATATTGAGGCTGAAATTGGCAGAATACCGGTCGACATGCTTGTAAGAGTTCATGAAAACTTCAGAAGACGTATGCAGCAGTGTGTGGATAGCGAAGGTCGACTCTTGCCAGATACACTATTTAAAACCTAATATAATTTAAAAATTCCCTTACTGTTCAATATAATTAAAATATAAAATAAGGTCTAAGGTTCATAATTTTTTTTGTAATTCATTCCCAAATAAGCAAATATCCGCGCTCCACCCTTTATGGAGTTCTGGCCAAAATTGTCGTATATCCTAGCGCAAAAGAAGGAAAACTTTCATGCAAATGCATCAATCAAGGATAGGGAAAAGATCAGAAAGAACCCTATACAGGATGTTTTTTTTTAAAAGTTATACTAAAAGTAGACTGTACCAAGTATTGATACGAAAATTCAAGCGATGGAAACACTTTTAGAAGATTTTTTGAAAATTATAAGGCAGAAGCTAGAGTCACCAGAATTGTCTATCAAATCGTTAAAAACATTGGAAGTGATCTTAAAAGTTTTAAACTGCAAAGAAAATGCCAATTCTACAAAATATGGAGAATGTGTATCGAAAACTGCACCACTTCTAGCGGAAATAAATCCACAGAAGTGACCTCGACAGGCCATAAAATATTGACGTATGGCAAAGATAAAAGTCTTTGCCAATTGAAGAGCTTTCTAAAGGGGCTAAGGAGTCTTTTAACAAGTGGTAAAAAATGTACAGGTTGCAGAGCACGTTCAGACCATGAAGGATGAGGCAAAACGAGGACCTCTTCAACATGTTGGCAGCATCTTCCGATCCACTTATTGCTTCCCTGCGGTATGTGAAGTCACAAATAGAGTAAGAAATTAATAACAGTTTAGAAATTATCAGTCTGATAGACATAGCTTTTCTTACGAATTAGAATGCATTTTTTACAGAAAATTAAAAAATAAACAATTTTTATTTTTTATTCGAACTTTAAAAAAGAACTAACACCAATTCTTCAGTTGGCAAAACAATTTGGTTGAAGAATGAAATCTCTTTTTTGCTCGTACAAATAGTGTCTGATTTTTTTTCACTGCATTACGAGTCTTTTCTATTAAGGATTCAAACATCCTCTAGCTTCGGCTTTTTTATTACACACAGCATGGCTGAGCTAATTTTGATCACAACTGTTTTGTCCGCCCTGGTCTTTGGCCAGTTAAACTGAAACAATTTGTGTGAAATTTTTCATAAAATCTATCTGTCCGCCAGAATGATTCGTTCGCTGCTCATATTTGAGACTGTCTGTATGTAGACATGTTTGCTGAGATATCTCGACGTCCATTCTCGTATGTATGTACAAATGGATGGATGGATGTATGTACGAGTATGTACAGATATTCTCGTATAATTTTGCTGTTGTTAGTTTTTCTAACTTAATTGACGCTGACTCATGTCTACATCATCATCGTCATCATCACCATAAGAGGATGGCTGGCTGGCTGTAGCTCTCTAGCATGACTCGTTCTCTAGCTGTGAAAACATCAACATGATATTGTTGCTGTTGTCACTGTTTTATATCCGAACATGATAATAGTTTATTTTTACTTGTAAACCAACACTAGGCGCTTCAGATTGTTGATGCTATTGCTCGCTGGCCTGGCTGGCCTAGCTTGTCTGGCGGTTGGTGTCATTATTTTTTGTGTAATACTCGTATACGTTTTATGTTAATTGACTTGATTAGTTAGAAGTCTCGTTGTTTCGCTTGTTGTCATTCCTTTTTGTTTTTGCTGTGTGCGTTAAGGGAGTTCTTCGAGGGGGCTTTATTGAACACGAAAGGAGTGCAACAGCCAGGGAACGTTTGATGTCTGCGTAATGTGTGAGGTCTATTATGACATAAATAGTAGGTAGTTAATTCTCATTTATGCTCGTAACCAAATATTACATATATGTGACAGCGCATAGAGAAAGAGACCTAAGGGTAAACAAATCAATTTTCATTTTTTTTCTTTTTTTGATGTGGACAACATCTGAGCATCGAATGAGACCGATCCCATGCCCCAAAAGTGCTCCCTCCCAGAGATATGCGCGTTTTATGAAAGTGAAGTCGACGATTATAAGCGCAAATAGAAAGGGACCTATTATTTAAAATGGCCCTCCTGAACAAAACTGATTTTTACCCTTAGGTCCCTTTCTATTTTGCGCGTCACATACGAATTTAACCTGGCTTGAAAACGACTACAAAAGTAATCTAAGGTTCAAATTCATAAAACGATAAAACTAGTGCATGAGGGCGAACGCAAAACTAACTGGCCTGGCACATTTTCTGTTTTACTAGCAACTTTTTCTTTTTGTTTTTAAAAGCAATCTTTTATAAGCCATCTGTCAAAATTTGCGAAATATTTAATGATTATTTTCTTTGTTACAGGTGATTGAAGTAAACAAGTTTTATGATTTTTGAAAAATGGAAAATAAAGAGTTTCGTGCGGTAATTAAACACTTTTATATGAAAGGTTATACGCCACAATTAATCAAAGATGAATTGGATTCTGTTCATGGTGATAATGCACCATCATACTCCACCGTGAAATCCTGGGTTCAACAATGTAAAATGGGTCGTTCAAGTACGGAAGATGAACAACGCTCTGGAGGACCGAAAACTGCTACTAATATTGAAAACATTAGAAAAATATTTAATGAAGTGACTAAAGATAGACGAATAAAGCTCAGAGAACTTGCTGATATTGTTCAAATACACGAAAAAACAAGTTTGGAGTATTTTACATGATGAACTCCACATGAAAAAGCTGTCCGCAAGATGTGTGCCGCGTTTGTTGACTTTGCCCCAAAAAATCGTCCGTTGGACCAATTTCGAGGAGCTTTTAGCGATTTATCAGCGTAATCCAATAGAGTTCTTGCGCCGATTCATAACTGTTGATGAAACATGGATCCATCACTACATCCCAGAATGCAAAGAACAGTCAGCAGGAAAAGTAATGGCCACAGTATTTTGGGATGCAAGGGGTATAATATTTATTGATTATCTTGAGAAAGGAAACTCTATAAATAGTGAATATTATTGTGCATTATTGGATCGGTTGAGTGAAGAAATCAAGTTAAAACGACCGCATTTAGAAAAGAAAAGTTATTTTTCATCAAGATAATGGTCCTTCACACACTGCATTTTTAACTCAACAAAAACTGGCCGAATTACGATTTGAAATTGCTGCGTATCCACCATAAAGTCCAGATTTAGCTCCTTCTGATTATTTCTTGATTCCAAATTTAAAAAAATTTCTCGGTGGCAAAAAATTTTCGTCCAATAGCGAGGTTATTGCTGAAACTGAGGCATATTTTGAAGGTCTTGAAAAATCTTATTTTTCGGATGGAATTAAAAAACTTGAAAAACATTTGATGAAGTGTATTGAGTTGGAAGGAGATTATGTTGAAAAATAAATAATAATAATTCCAAAAAAACGGTTCTTTTTATGTTAGGCCGGTTACTGTTGCGACCAGTTACGAGGGCGACCGTATACATATAATTATTTTTTGGTGAAGTTCGGTTGGTTTTGAATTCTATTTGTATTACCTTTGGAAATATTGTCAAAAGGGGAAATTTAAATACAATTGTTTAAAAGGCTAATCCGTTTACAACTACAATGTTAAAAAAACAGAGGTTTCCCGAAAACTGGCATTTCAGGTTTTTTCAAAACTGTACCTTAAACTTTTTTTCTACATTTTTTAAGGAAAAAAAAACAGCATTAGCCGATATTCCGGTCTTTGACTTTTGCTTTGAATGGAAAATATTTATTAGAATAGAAGTAAAGTAATTATCCTCTTTTCTTGACTATATGAATGCAATAAAATCAATTGCTCTGAATAGAAGTATGGTTTTACTTAAACATAAAGAAGTTAAATAGCTAAAGTTGGGCACGATTATCTTATTATACCCTCAACTTCTGGGAGTGCAGAAAAGCCAATTAAAAACCGGAATTTAGACCCCTCGAACGGGCTGTTAATTTAACCAGATTTTAAAAATAAGGTCATATTTGAATTTGTTCGAGAATTTTATTTTTTTTGGTACCCATATGTTTGGTACCAGGTTAAAGTCAGGTCAGATTTTAGGACATAGGGTTCGTCTCTCAAATTTTGTCAAACTACTTTACGAGGGCGGTTCGGAAAGTTCTTAGCCTATCAATGAAAGAGAATAGTTAGTTTTCAAAAATATTTTTATTTTTCAATATAATCTCCTGAAACTTCAATACACTTAGTCCAACGCTTATCTAGCAATTCTATCCCTTGATTAAAATAGTTTTCCTCAAGGTCTTCAAAATAGTGGTTTACAACTGTAATTGCATCTTCATTTGAGGTAAAACGCTAGCCAGCAAGGATTTTTTTTAGATTTGGGAACAGGTAAAAGTCACTGGGAGCTAAATCAGAAGAATAAGGTGGGTGGTCAAGCAACTCGTACTTTAATTCGTTGAGTTTAGCCATTGTTAAAACACTCTTGTGCGCTGGTGCGTTGTCTTGATGAAAAATTACTTTTTTGTGTTGTAAGCCAGGACGTTTTTCTCGAATTTGTACATTTAATTGATCTAAAAGGTTGCAATAGTACTCTGAATTTATTGTTTTACCCTTTTGCAGATAGTCAATCAAAAAAACCGTTGCCATAACCTTACCGTCCGATTGAATTGTTTTTGCCTTCTTTGGGGCACTTCCTCCAGCTTCAGTCCATTGTTTGGATTGTTCATCTGTATCTGGAGTATAGTGGTGGATCCATGTCTCATCAACAGTTATGAAACGACGCTTAAAATCCATTTTATTTCGCTGAAAACGATCCAAACAAGCTTGAGAAATGTTCATTCTTATGCGTTTTTGGTCGACTGTTAACAAGTGCGGCACCCATCTTGCAGACAGCTTTTTCATCTGTAGTTCTTCATGCAAAATTAAATGGACTCGATCATTTGAGATGCCCATGATTTTAGCTATTTCACTTACTTTTATTCGTCGATCATTTAAAACCATATCATGCACTTTGGCTACAATTTCTGTTGTTGTTGCTGTTTTTGGACGTCCACTACGTGGTTCATCTTCAATGCTTGTACGACCACGTTTAAATTCAGCAACCCAATTTTTTACTGTTGCATATGAAGGAGCACTTTCACTTAACACATTCACCATATCATTATGAATTTCTTGTCCCGATAAACCTTTTTTATGTAAATATTTGATGACACCAAGCATTTCTAATTTTTCCATTGTAAAAAAATCGCGGATGCGTCTTTTGTGACCACCTGTTTCTATATGAAGGAGTTGCCAGATCGAAGCAGAGATGAAAGTTTCCAAAACACTTAACTTTTTTCTGTTTATACCGCGCTTTTTGTGCTAGGCTAAGAACCGAACCGCCCTCGTACATTGAAAGCCAGCAAATGAGTCTTTATGATCCAAATTGGTCCAAGATTGATTGTTTGTCCATCGAAATATTTTATATATACGAAATTGGATCCAAATCGGAATGAATGTGGTTCTTCTAGGGCGGTTGTAATACTGGGAGGGATTTTTGTACTAGGCCTATAGTAAAACGTGGACCGGTATGGCGGTTTTTATCTGAGCTTGTTACAGATCGTTATGAACTGTGCCAAATTCTACCAAGATTTTGTGTAATATGTGGCTTTTAGAGCTAAGGACACATCTAAATTAATGTGTGGGAGATAAATGTGAGCTTTTATCAATTATCTTTAAAGTCTTACTTCTGCCAAATTCCATGAGAATCGGACAACTGTTTCGACCTGTTGTTTGAAAACAAGCTGTAGATAGACAACAGACGAACATACAGATATCGTTAATCGAATCAACTGGTGAGTCAGTCGATCGGTATACTTAAAGGTGGGTCTAGCTCATACAGTCTGGAAGTTACGTATTCTGTACGTGCAAATTATGAGTTTTCATTGCTTATTCAAACAACAGAAATAAAACCAAAAACCCGACAGCAAAAAACCGGGTAAACCGACATGTCCGGGTTTAACTAAAAACTGTGACTGAACAGTCCCGAAAATCAATGTATATTTAAATAGAATACAAGTTTTTAACAAAATGGCAAAGTAATATTGATTTTCGTGGCTGCACACTGGTTTTATCGTGAGTTCGGGTCCGTGGCAACCCTCATCAGAAAGCTTTGCTGCAATTTTTGAAAGCCGAACTCTATAAGGCCAGGCTCTCCCCAAACGAATGAGAACTACTGTTGTAAACCTTACTTTTCAAGTTTTCTTCACACAATTGTCCACGAAAATACAACTCACTCTTGCCACCTCTACAGAGACTCCACATCGAGGGCCAACAATAGATTTCTTTTACAGGGTTGTCACGGAACCGAAATCATGATAAAAGCAGTGTGCAGCCACGAAAATCAATGCCATTTTGCCATTTTGTTAAAAACTTGTATTCTATTTAAATATAGATGCAAGAGGTCTTGAGCCGTTTAATCCCCGTTCAATGTGTAAAAGCAACAGACCGAAATAAAACAAACGAGCTAAACTTCTTAAATGTAGATGCAAGAGGTTTCGAGTAGGTTTATCACTGTTCAATGTGTTAGTAGATCAAAAGATCGAAATAAACAAATGAGCTAAAAAAAATTTGCTGTTGTTTAATACCTTTATTTACTGGATGCCGATTTTCCGGACCACATACATTTTTGTGGGGACTATATTTTTAAAAAAGTGGTTTATATGGCCCAAGGTTGGTTGTTTGACCATCGTAATGGACTATAGCAAAATTGATCGAAATAGAAATTGAACTCAGTGTTCTAGGGTTATATTACAACGTGAACCGATATGATCCACTTTTACCTAAGCTGGTAACTGATCGAGAAATTTCATCTATATTAGATGTCTATTGTGCCCCAGCACAATAGGCAGTCATCGGCACAATACTTATAGGCTGTGGACCGCTCTGTTTTTCCAAATCATATATTTTAGCATCGGAAGTCAGCCTACTAAGTGGCGCTAGTAGCTGATGCCTTCACCTTATCAGCTTAAATGCAACCCTATTAGCGGTGAAGAGATGGTTTGTATCGATTTGGTACTGTTTGGTTTTTAACAGGGTTCGGCGCAGTGTGAAGATTTGATCGCTCGTACATGGTCAGCGAATTTTAACTTGTTTTAACTAACAACAAACTGATCGTTTATACCAATGAAACAAGGAAAAGGTATATAAAGAGTGATTTTTTGAGGTTAGGATTTTCATGCATTAGTATTTGACAGATCACGTGGGATTTCAGACATGGTGTCAAAGAGAAAGATGCTCAGTATGCTTTGACATTTCATCATGAATAGACTTACTAACGAGCAACGCTTGCAAATCATTGAATTTTATTACCAAAATCAGTGTTCGGTTCGAAATGTGTTTATCGACAAATTTTGTTCAGCGATGAGGCTCATTTCTGGTTGAATGGCTACGTAAATAAACAAAATTGCCGCATTTGGAGTGAAGAGCAACCAGAAGCCGTTCAAGAACTGCCCATGCATCCCGAAAAATGCACTGTTTGGTGTGGTTTGTACGCTGGTGGAATCATTGGACCGTATTTTTTCAAAGATGCTGTTGGACGCAACGTTACGGTGAATGGCGATCGCTATCGTTCGATGCTTACAAACTTTTTGTTGCCAAAAATGGAAGAACTGAACTTGGTTGACATGTGGTTTCAACAAGATGGCGCTACATGCCACACAACTCGCGATTCTATGGCCATTTTGAGGGAAAACTTCGGAGAACAATTCATCTCAAGAAATGGACCGGTAAGTTGGCCACCAAGATCATGCGATTTGACGCCTTTAGACTATTTTTTGTGGGACTACGTCAAGTCTAAAGTCTACAGAAATAAGCCAGCAACTATTCCAGCTTTGGAAGACAACATTTCCGAAGAAATTCGGGCTATTCCGGCCGAAATGCTCGAAAAAGTTGCCCAAAATTGGACTTTCCGAGTGGACCACCTAAGACGCAGCCGCGGTCAACATTTAAATGAAATTATCTTCAAAAAGTAAATGTCATGGACCAATCTAACGTTTCAAATAAAGAACCGATGAGATTTTGCAAATTTTATGCGTTTTTTTTAAAAAAAAAAGTTATCAAGCTCTTAAAAAATCACCCGTTAGTTGCCAATAGTTTTTGTTGTAACCAATTAATGTTGATGACATAAAATTACATCAAATTCAAAAAGGAGTAGCTTATCGGTTGGCTTTTGTTGGCTTGAGAGGGCGTTATTTAAAAAAAATAAATCGATTTTTACTGACTCTAAGCCAATTGATTAATCCAACATTTTTTTCAGTAAAAATCTTCCATCATATTTTTCACTTTTTTCTCAAACAGTTTATTTGCCTCTGATAAAAATTTAAAATCTTTTCGTTAAATAATTTTCGGCATTTGCATTTGAAGCTGCAAAAATTCTTTGCTAGTGGTTTGGAAACTTTCTGCGTTCCACCGATACTTTAGTGCTAGTTACTGAAACTTACAGAGCACCAACTAATATTTTGTTGTACTGACTGAAAACTCGAGGTGCATGAAACATTAATCATACGGTTGGTTTATGGCAACGAATCTGTTTTTTATGTGTAAGTAATTTGACTATTTAAACATCAAGTGGGACTCTCGTATAGGTCAACTTCATCCCTGCAAGAGTGCACTCCCTTGAAAATTCCCATTCTCATCTAGCTGTCATTGTGGCCCATTCTGCTCCGCTCGTCTCCATCTCGTCCTCCATCGTGTCACCCATGATCACATGCAGCTTTTGGCCGGGCCGCTCTCCACGAATGCGTGCAATTAGTTGTGCATTTGTCACTTGTTTTAATTGAATTTAGCAGTTTTATGTTTTTTAATGTTGCGCTTGTTCATTTAAAATAAACAATTCCAACAACAAAGTATACAGCCACACGTATGTATATGTACACTAGGGTGGTTTGATTTGTAAGGACAAGAATTTGTCGAATTTTGCCATCGACTTTTCGATAACATTTGGTGTGAGCAAAAATGTTCCACAACGACCTATCGATTCTCTCAGTTGTATTTTTATTCTCATGCGCTCATATGTATTACATTGTACGTACTCGTATTGTATGTGACAATATTATGGGTGACCAGTCCCATGTTGTATGGAACAAAAACTGGGAGTAGCCTTGTGGTTACGAGGTCTGACCGGAGACTTAAATCTGGTACCACGGGTAGTCAGGAGCCCCCAGAACTGTTGTTCTGGCCTGACTAGAAGGTGCGGCCCCTTGGGGAGTATCGTAGAACATAAAACAGCAGAGGTTTACATAGTCCTCGACCCCTAACCAAGAGGGAAGTTATGGCCCATATCTGTCATGCTTCAAATTGGTATCGGCGGGATTAACCCAATGCGCCGTGTTGGCCGTGGCAATGTAACGGCCCCAGTGTCAAGGCAGACCGTGGTTCAGGCCATAGTGGCGATAACCACGTTAAATCCGACATAATCTGTATGTGGCAACGTATATTTGTATGTGACCTTGGAAAGGAAATACGAGGGTGGTTCGGAAACTTCTTAGCCTAGCACAAAAAGCGCGGTATAAACAGAAAAAAGTTAAGTGTTTTGGAAACTTTCATCTCTGCTTCGATCTGGCAACTCCTTCATATAGAAACAGGTGTTCACAAAAGACGCATCCGCGATTTTTTTACAATGGAAAAATTAGAATTGCGTGGTGTCATTAAATATTTACATAAAAAAGGTTTATCGGGACAAGAATTTCATGATATGGAGAATGTGTTAGGTGAAAGTGCTCCTTAAAATGCAACAGTAAAAAATTGGGTTGCTGAATTTAAACGTGGTCGTACAAACATTGAAGATGAACCACGTAGTGGACGTCCAAAAACAGCAACAACAACAGAAATTGTAGCCAAAGTGCATGATATGGTATTAAATGATCGGCGAATAAAAGTGCGTGAAATAGCTAATATCATGGGCATCTCAAATGATCGAGTCCATTTAATTTTGCATGAAGAACTACAGATGAAAAAGCTTTCTGCAAGATGGGTGCCGCACTTGTTAACAGTCGACCAAAAATGCATAAGAATGAACATTTCTCAAGCTTGTTTGGATCGTTTTCAGCGAAATAAAATGGATTTTAAGCGTCGTTTCATAACTGTTGATGAGACATGGATCCACCACTATACGCCAGAGACAAAAGTACAATCCAAACAGTGGACTGAAGCTGGAGGAAGTGTCCCAAAGAAGGCAAAAACAATTCAATCGGCCGGTAAGGTTATGGCAACGGTTTTTTGGGACTTCAAAGGTATTTTATTGATTGACTATCTGCAAAAGGGTAAAACAATAAATTCAGAGTACTATTGCAAACTTTTAGATTAGTTAAATGTACAAATTCGAGAAAAACGTCCTGGCTTACAACACAAAAAAATAATTTTTCATCAAGACAACGCACCAGCGCACAAGAGTGTTTTAACAATGGCTAAAATCAACGAATTGCTTGACCACCCACCTTATTCTCCTGATTTAGCTCCCAGTGACATATACCTGTTCCCAAATTTAAAAAAAAATCCTTGCTGGCAAGCATTTTACCTCAAATGAAGATGCAATTACAGTTGTAAACCACTATTTTGAAGACCTTGAGGGAAACTATTTTAATCAAGGGATACAATTGCTAGATAAGCTTTGGACTAAGTGTATTGAAGTTTTAGGAGGTTATATTGAAAAATACAAATATTTTTGAAAAACTAACTATTCTCTTTCATTGATAGGCTGAGAACTTTCCGAACCGCCCTCGTATAATTATTTTTTTTATTAACTACTAAAAACCTTAAAAATAAAAGTTGAGAAAAGGTCAAAAAAATTTAATTTAAGTGCCTCGAAAATGTTTTTTTTAATACGATGGCAGATCAATAGTTCCGCGAATTTTCGAATAACTTATATTTGAGTTAGCTTCAAAAAATAATGGCTCGAAAATGTTTTTTTAGTACGACGGCAGATCAATAAATCCGTGACTTTTCGAATAAAACATAGTTTTTTTTGCAAAAAAAAAAAAATAAAAATAATAGTTAAAAGGGTTCTTGCGAACCTCGACGTAAATAAATCCCCGGGCCCGGATGGTATCTCTGCACTTGTCCTATGTAAGTGCTCGTCGACGCTAGCCCGTCCATTACGCAACCTTTTCAACCTTGCTTACCGTGCGGGAGTTTTCCCAGCGTGTTGGAAGGTTGCGAACGTCCAGCCGATCCCTAAAAAGGGTGAAGCCAATAATCCTGCGAATTATCGGCCAATTGCGATTTGCTCTGCGCTCTCCAAGGTAATGGAGAGCATGGTAAACCACCATCTTGTGAAGTATTTAGAGACCAACGACTTGCTAAGTGATCGACAGTATGGCTTCCGTAGAAATCGCTCTACGGGAGACCTGTTGGCGTTCTTGTCGGAGCGTTGGAGTCGGTCTATCCACCAGTTTGGTGAGAGTAAGGTCGTGGCTCTAGATATCTCCAAGGCCTTTGATAGAGTCTGGCATGGTGCACTCATATCAAAGCTGATCGCTTTTGGAGTCGGTAATACATTTGCTCGGTTTATATCGAGCTTTCTTAGAGATCGCACTATTAGAGTTGTTGTAGATGGGTTCTCATCCAACACACATAGGCTGACCGCAGGTGTACCACAGGGCTCTGTCCTTTCTCCCTCTTTATTTCTTATTTTCATTGACGATCTATTGGGTCAGACCGTGAATCCAATCTACTCTTTCGCAGATGATAGTAACCTCTGTCATTCGTATTCATTCGACCGTAGACCGAGCCTTCAAGATATTGAAGACAAAAGGCGAATTATGGATGAGACACTTGGCCGGGATCTACTGGCCATTTCCGAATGGGGTCGAATGAATAGAGTAGATTTTAATGCACGTAAGACACAGTGCTGCTTGTTGTCTCACAAGCGATTCGCTGACCCAACAATATCGTCAATTTCTCTCGATGGTACGGATATTGAACAATCAGAAGCTCTCGATGTTCTGGGCATGAAAATACAATGTGACGCTCGTTGGGCGAGACATGTATTCGAAGTGTCGAAAGAAGCATTCAAGTGCATAGGCTTTTTAAAGCGGTGCAAGAAATATTTCACTCCTTCTGATCTTTTCAATATCTATACAACTTACATCAGGCCAAAGATGGAATACAACTCCCATATATGGGCAGGTGCTCCAAAATCATCCTTGGAGCTACTTGACCGTGTTCAACGGAGAGCGATGGTGCTGATAGGTGACAGTAGGGTATCCAACTCTATTGTTTCCCTGGAGCATCGTCGGAATGTGGGTTGCGTGACGCTGTTCTATCGTTACTTTCATGGTGTGTGTTCATTAGACATCCGTCGCCTTATTCCTGACGTGAGGATGTTCGGCAGGGATACGCGACTTTCTAGGAATTCACACCCGTTTGTTATCGATTGGCCAGTTGACCGCACTATACACTACAGATCAAATTCGTTTTTCGCTCGTACAGTCCGTATGTGGAATCGACTTCCGGCAAATGTATTTCCCACTAATTGCGACATCCAGAAGTTCAAGGCAAGCGTCAACAAACATTACTCCCTCTTTCCCCCCTCCGATCCATTAATTTCCACTCGCCAACGCAATGCACCGCATGTATAGGGGGCATCCCCTGAGTGTTGGTTTTTAAAAAAAAAAAAAAAAAAAAAAAAAAAAATTATATATTTAAAACTAAAGGTATAACATTTCCCAATTTTAAAACCCAAAAAAAATTATTTTTTTTAGAAAAAGGCATACAATTTTTTTTTAGAAACAATAATAAACCTTAACAAATAATAAAATGAATATTAAAAAACTGCAGTTTATTGAGAAATTATAAGAGATTTTTCGAAAATACAGAAGTATCGATTAGGTTTTCTTCTTTAAAAAATCTGTATTATTTTTACTGAACGTGTAATGAAGATTGAATTCAGCAAAATTGGACTGCGCTTGAACTGTGACACTCTTTAAAAACTATGTTTATTAATAACTTAACATATTTTGATATCAATTCGGATTACAAAATACAATCAATTCGGATTATAGAGTAGTACAGGGAAAATGTAGTTCAGATTTCTGGATAATTCGGATTAGCGAAGGTCGGATTACCAAGGTCTTACTGTAACTACGAGGGAAGTTGGAAAAGACACTATCGCAAAATTAATTGCACAACATTGATTGCTAAATCGACCCACCCTAATGCACACACACACATATGCCTATAATGGACTTAACAAAAAAAACAGCAACTTAATTAATGTGACAATACACCGTAATCTGAGCCACTTTTAGTTCGATCTGATTATCCATTCGCTGCTAGCAAGAGACTATGATTGTCGGTGCCCGTACCAATGGCTGGCTAGCTGACTGCCCGACTGCCCGTCCGCCCCCATTCCCCGGCTGTTCCAATCTGGGCTGTATGGTGCGGTTTATCTTTTCTTGCATATCGAAATTCAAAGTGCATTTTTCGCTGGCCCCTTTTGTGTTGCTGTTAAGTTGTCTCTTACCTCGGTGTTCGATTGTTTAAGATTATTGAAATTGCTTTAATAATTAATTTAACTAAAATGTATTTATTGTATTTATTATTGTACATTAATGCGATTTCTATACGGTCATCGTCGGTTGTTTTTAGATAGATAGGCGGCTGTGGTATGGGCATTGGTCGGACCGAATTCATTGATTCATTCATTCATTTGCTTCATTGATATGCCGTTTCCAATATCGCACGTATGTTTTTATAAATATTTAATGATTATGAGATTGTTTGATTTATAACTGGTACTAACACTTGGGTATTGTGTTTTGCTTATTTTTACATGAAACCGTCAATGGAGTTGTCCAGATACGGAATTAGATAAATGCTAATCTGATATATATATTTATATTCCATTAGTATTGCAAAGCGAATAGGAGAATATTTAAATATGAAATGTATCTCTAGTGTTCTGGCAACTGCTAGTACGAGGGTTGCTATATATATTTCTGGCCTAGGCAACACTAAGTGTTGCCTGGCGCCATCTGACATTTCCATTGGAAAGTTTCACATTTTTTTAGCATAAACGTACTTAGAACGTTTTGACGTACGAACATCATTTGTGTTGTTTACAGTGACTTGAAAAAATCAATTTGGCAAAAAATGGAATTAACTCGTGAACATTTTCGTGCGATCATTTTTCAGAAATTTCGACGTGGATTATCAAGACAAGAGTACATCGATGAACTTTAATCTTTGTAGGGCGATAAAGCACCATCCTATAGCACTGTAGAAAACCGGTTTATTGAATTCAATCTTGCCGAAGCTCGCTCAAAGGCGAAGGTCGTTCAAGAATGTCGTGCCGTGAAGGTCGTCCAAAAACGGCCGTTGTGCCAGAGAACATTGAAGCCATGCTTGAACTAATAATGCAAGATCGTCATGTGACATACCGTGAGATAGAGCATCCTTGGGCATTTCTACCACCAGTATGCGTTCGATATTGCATGAACACCGGGCCGTAAAAAAGGTTTGTACTCGTTGGTTCCCGAACAATTTGACAATCGCTCAAAAAAAAGGCTCGTGTCGATTGGTGCAAAGAAATTTTAAAAAAAAAATACGATCGTGGTGCTTCAAAAGACATTTATAAGATCGTCACAGGTAACGAATCATGGATCTATACGTATGAGCCTGAAACAAAACAGCAATCGACCGTGTGGGTCTTCGAAGACGAGCCAAATCCAACGAAAGTTGTTCGTGGAAAAAGCACTTCGAAGCAAATGGTCGCCTGGTTCTTCGGCAAAACTGGTCATGTGGCGATTTTTCCGCTTGAGCAACGTAGGACGGTCAATTCTGAGTGGTACACCTCAATTTATTTGCCTGAAGTCTTCGGAGAAAATCCAAAAACGAACAAGAGAAGACGAATCATTGTGCACCATGACAATGCGAGCTCTCACACATCGGCTCAAACCAGAGCCTTTTTGACCGGCCAAAACGTCAAATTGATGGGTCACCCGCCGTACAGCACTGACTTGGCACCCAATGACTTCTTTTTATTTTTCTTTTTTTTATTTTATTATTTTATTTTCTTCTTTTATTTTTATCTACTTATTCGAAAAAAATGCGTAGTCAACGATTTTCGTCGCCAGAAGATGCTGTTGAAGCGTTCAAAAACCATGTTTTGGAGGTGTCTCAATCGGAGTGGAAAAAGTGCTTCGACGATTGGTTTGAGCGCATGCGAAAGTGTATAAATCATGCTGGAAAATACTTTAAAAGACAATAAAGCCATTTTTGATGATAAATATTCGCACTTTCATTACTAGGTCAAAAAAATAAATAGCAGCCCTTTTACCAGGCTAGATTATATTTTGAAGCGCTTAAACTGCACATTAGCTTACAGGTTTAACCACCCAGATTACACCGTAACTAGTCACAAGGTCGGTACGATCGCCTAGGCTGGTTCTTATCCGCGGTGTTTTCTCTAATGAATTGACCCATTTTTTGAGCCCCTTAGCCAAATATTCAAAATATTCAAAATAAATTATTTGGATTTATAGCAAAATTGAATTTCCTTTGAGTAGTTCAATATTTACAGGTGGTCCTTTACTCGGAACAAAATAAAATAAGTTGGAAATAGGTTGTAACTACTAAAATTCTGCTACAAAAAATTAATTTCGGTTTCAAATATCAAATCTTTATAATTTGAAGGGATATTCGGTTCGACATACCGATGACAAATATGGTCATCATAGTGCAGACACAACTCATTGATCGTAACAATTAAACGAACAAAATGTATTTAGTTCCCATAACTGGTGGTTGTGGCAACCAATAGGTTGTCATCATTTATTTTGTGCAAGCGAATATGACATCTCAATTTTCATCATAACCAAAAGCAAAAATACTACTATTACGAGGGTTGCTACTTATATTTCGGGTCCGGCAATAAAAACACAATAATTTATCATTGGAAATGGTTTTATTGTTTTTCAAAATATTCTCCTTTAAGATCAATACACTTTTACAGGCGCACAAACCAATTTTCGAAGCCCTTTTTCCACTCCGATTGAGACACCTCCACAAAATAATTTTTGAAAGCTTCAACAGCTTCTTCGGGCGAAGAAAAACGTTGACCACGCATTTCTTTCTTGATGCTAGGGAATAAGAAGAAGTCATTGGGTGCCAAATCAGGGCTGTACGGTGGAGCGCCGATCAATTCGACATCTTAAGTGGTCAACTAGCTCATCGTTTCAGCTGATGTGTGAGACTTTGCATTGTAGTGATGCAAAATGATCCGTCTTCTCTTATTTTCTTTCTTCATTTCTTCGAACGCTGTTGGTTGTATACCACTCAGAATTGACCGTCCTTTGTTCCAGTAAAGGTACTGTGGCAATTTGGTTGGTTATACCGAAAAACACGCAATAATTTTCCACGATAAACTTCTGCCAGGAACAACTTTTTCTGCATTTGGCTCGTCTTCAAAGACCCACACGGTCGATTGGTGTTTTGTTTCGGGTTCATATGTATAGATCCATTATTCGTCACCTGTGACAATGTTATACACTGCCTTTGAGCTACTGGAAATATACTTTTTCAACATCTCGTTGCACCAATCCATACGAGCCTTTATTGAGCATTCATCAAATTATGTGGGATTCAACGAGAACAATTTTTTTTCACGGTCAAATGAACATGTAATAACTTATTGATGATTGTCATACTAATGCCCAAGGATGCCTCAATCTCACGGTATGTCACATGTCGGTTTTGCTTAATCAGTTCACGCACAGCATCGATGGTTTCCGGCAAAGTGACCGAAGTTGGACGTCCTTCACGAAATTCATCCTGGAGCGAACGGCTTGCGAGACTGAACTCTTGGTACCAGCGATTAACATTGGTTTTTAAAGGTGCTTCATCGCCAAAAGTCCAAACAAGTTGAATTTAACACTCTTGTCTCGATAACTTACGCCGAAAATCGTAAAAAATCATCACACGAAAAAGTTCAAGGGATAATTCCATTTTTTGACTGAGATGCATTTTTCAACACACTGTAAACAAAACAATTCGCCCTCAAATGACAAAACGTTCTGACTGCAGTTATGCTAAAAAATGTCAAAGTTTCCAATGAAAGTTCCAGTTTGCATCTGGGAATACTAGTATTGTCAGGACCCGAAATATAAATAGCAACCCTCGTATTGCGTTCGCTTCAATAGCTAAAATTTGGCTTGTTGACAAAGACAGTGAACCATAAGAAATGGGTCACTTTCGAGAAATTGATTTGATTTGACCAAAGTCTGGAACTCCGACCAACATTTACACTGTGAACTCAAGAAACAGTATATGGTCCTTCGGCTTCGATTCGAATGTAAGCACAACCCTATATGTGACAGCTTATAGAGAAAGGGACCTAAGGGTAAAAAAATCAATTTTCACTTTTTTTTGATGTGGACAACACTGAGCATCTAATGAGACCGATCCCATGCCCCAAAAGTGTTCCCTCCCAGAGATAGGCGCGTTTTATGAAAGTGATGGTACACCAAAGATACACGTATTGGAATCTTTAAAATGGCTCTCCTGAACAAAACTTGTTTTTAACCTTAGGTCCGTTTCTATTTTGCGCGTCACATATGGAGAAAGTGCCAACCCAACTGCTACATTAGCCAGATTGAATCTCTGGCAATGCTCGTTAGAGCCTATCGGCATCGAATACATATTTCAGAGTCTTCTACAATACTGGCCGCTACGGCGTCTATTTTTTATTACTTCGCATCAACATTTGCCTGACTGATGGCTAACGTTCCAACAAAGTACCCACGCTCAAACATCTTTACGGTTCCACGAATTATCTGCTGCCTTAAGCTATGATGAGGTGTCACGGCCCAATTCAAATCCGGCTAAGGATATTAAAATATTATCAGCGACAGGTTGGCCACCTAAGAAATACCGGCAACTTCGCGAGTAAGAGATGGATCTCTTATCCATGTAAAAGCTTCTTTATTAATTGCAATAACCATTCGGAGCAAGCTTTAAACAGTTGATCCTGTGGTCGGCGAGAATAAAAATAATATTGTGCGCAGCTCACTGATTTTGAGCGAAATTTCCCCGTTTTTTTTCTATATGGAATATTGAGGGAATTGGGAAAGTAATGCGTTTCATGATCAGTTAGGTCCAAAAAAAATAGAATTTCCCCTTCTAGAGGCTGGCCAATTCGCATTCGCAGAGATTTGGTTCAATCAATTTTTCGTGGCACATGTTTCTCCTTCCATGGAGTCACCCATAAATCCGTTGGTGTTATAATAGAAATACCAACATCTTCAAAATGCGTAAACAAATAATCATTTGGCATAAATCAAACTATTAAACTGTACACCGAGTTTGTTTAGTGTACACACAGGCCAAACTCGTAATTCGTAATTTAAGCGACTCGTACGTAACTCGTAACCAGCAAATTTTATGCGACGCCTATGATCGATTCAGCCGCAACAGAACAAACCGATAAACACACGTTTTGGCGGCAGCGCAAAATCAAGCTGCAGCGCAGACACCAGTAGCGGAGCAAAAGCATTTAATAATTTTTTAATAGCCAATGGATGCTCCGCCCATTTATATTTGTTATCTTGGGAAAACGTACAGCAACGGGAGGACTTACGAGAAGTTGAAAGAAAAGGAAAGAAACCACATATGAATTTCATTTAAGATATGGGAAGGTGAAAGATTGGGCATGAGAAGTAGACGAGACGAGAACGACGACTTGAACGCACCGAAAACCAGACTTACGTTATATACCGATTAACAGCGGCGCTAATGTTGAATGCGTAAGGCACAGTGGCTCGAAATAAGACTGGGAAATTTGCTGAAAACTCAAAGTTGTGATAAAGAAAAAGCAAAGCCCTAATTACCAAAGCAGATACGTTTACACTAGCCTTACTTACTCAGGTTCCACAACATCCCATTAGTTTACAAGGTGAAACTTCCTTCAAATCAGTAAGCTGTACACGATATAACTCATATACAAACGCCGCCACCACTCTGCTATTCAGATGATTTAGCAACTCTGTCTGGAGCATGCGCAAGGTCAGGCTTTATATTTTATAGTTAATAAAACCAGTTCAACCACTGTTTGTAAATGGTCGCTCATAACGTACCATGTTAAATTTGGGCGTCATTGGGTGTAACTTGTGGTTTGTAGAGCAGCAGGTCCTCGAATTGCGAATGACCTTTGTGTGGGACCTATACGAAAACATGGACCGATATGGTGCAATGTCACTAGAGATACATGTTGGTCACTCGTAATGCGTATTATAATGTGGTGTAGGTTATAAAAAGAGCACTGCCAAAATATATGGTGCATTTGTTTTGAATTAAGAATAACGTGGAGTACAAAAGGGGTTTTCAGTTTATAAAACGACAAACACTGGTAGAGTGGAAATTTTCAAAATAAAAACATTCTGAGTTAAACTATAAATAACAATTGGACAAATAAAGTATTGACGTGCTGAAACTTATATACCCTCCATCATTGATTACTGTCCAATATGAATATTTTGTCAAGGGGCGTGACACCGGCCTCTTTTCTATCATGGTGTGTTTCTTTCAGCACCAACATCATAAATACCAACTAAAGGGTGTTTTTTAAGACGTGTGGTTTTCAAGAAGAAATAAAATGCTTATAAAGGGTGTCCCAAGAAGAACGCAATTTTTAAATCTGGCAACATTCGAAGTGTCATTGTTTGACATTTGAACAATTGTTATTGTTTGTTAGTAGAAGGTACGAGGTTAGTAAAAATGGAGCGCTACACGAAACGGGAGTTCGTTAATTGGGTATTGGAGAGACAACATGAAAATGCTGATTTTGCCGATAAAATCATCTTCAGTGACGAGGCCCATTTTCATCTTGATGGCTTCGTCAATAGGCAGAATTGTCGCATTTGGGGTGCGGAAAATCCTCGAGTGATTCACGAGAAGCAAATGCATCCTCAACGTGTCACTGTGTGGTGTGGTTTTTGGGCTGGAGGAATCATTGGACCATTTTTTATGAAAATGAGGCAGGTCAAGCGCAAACAGTCAATGGTGTTTGGTATCGTGAAATGATAACCAGCTTTTTCTTGCCTAGAATTGAAGAAATGAATGTGGAGGGCATGTGGTTCCAACAAGACGGCGCCACATGTCATACAGCCAGAGAAACAATTCAATTGCTGCATCAGTCAGTTAAAATTGCGCTCTTCTTAGGACACCCTTTAGTTTTTCCGTTTTTTTTGTTATTTATTCGGTCTTTTATCATTATTATGACTTGAGCAGTTTTTTATTCTGGTTCGAGACCTTTATGTTGTTTCTTTTTCAGAATCAACTTAAAAAGAAGAAATTGGTGAAATGTATTTGCTACGGTTGCCAGGCAGACTGTTGTACAGCTGTTTCTAAACTCGCCAAGGTTTTTCTTCAGCAGTCTTTGGCAACGATTACTTCGGCCACAAATCAAATGACTTATACGGGAGACTCATTTTTATTAATGAGAATTACCCTTTGTGTATAGTCTTCGAACTGTGCGTAGAGCAATCTTCAACGCGCAATATCATTTCCACCAATTCCGTTTCGCATGGGTCTTCGCTGAAAACCACAAATGCAAAAAGCACAATCAAATTTTAATTATAATTTAACTATCATGTTTTAATAATATCACATGTGTTTAATAATGTTTGCACATGCACAAAATGATGTTCTTTAACAGACGAATGAATCATTTTTTTATGAAGACATTTTATACCAAATAAGAACATGCAAAGCAAAATTGACGAAAATTACAAAATTTTTTTGGTAAATGTTCCTAAAAATTACGAATGAAATTGTTACGATGACTTTTGATACAAAAAAAAGAAACTTTTCATAAAACATATGAATATAAGCACATGTGATGCAAAATTTACAAAACTTCTACGAAAATGACGATATTTTAGGAAAATGTTTCTAAAAATTACAAATCAAATTTTTACGATGACTTTTCATACATATACGATAGAATAATTACGAAAGGTTTAAGAAGCCGGTTCGTAAGTTCGTTATAACTTCTTTACTAGACATGAGCGAAATGAGCGAAAAACTTCGTCATAATATGAAAATTGTACGAAGAACAAAACAAAATTAATGTTTTGTAATTCGTACGAAAATAATTCTCTCAGTGTTCACATTAGACTATTAGGAGTTCTCCAGATTTTAAGTAGGCGGTTATAAGTAAATATAAAACTCTGAATGTATGTAGTCCAAAAATGATTCAATCAAATGATAATCGATTATTGAAATTTTAACGACTTTCGGAAAACTGCAGTATGGGGCCCGCCACAAACAAACAATCTGCTTATAATATACTGCAAATATTTCTTTGGATTCTTCTCTGTCTCCCTCTCTGATAACGACGTAGGTAAACTTTTGTCCATTTGTGTAGGTTTGGAAACACTGTGCCTCGAAGACATTTGTATCCATCGTACTACCAACTAAACTAACTAACCTACGTGTTCAGCAATTCTCACCATTGCATTAAATTGAATTTTGTCAGTTCGTTTCTTTTTGTTTGCTGCTTTTTGGCCAGTTACTGCAACAAGATACGAGTATTCATATCGAGGCTCGCGTTGTATTTTATGTTAGTTGCTGCCGTTCTGCAAGTGCCTTGGCTTTAAGTCGTACTCGTAGTTGTGGCCCCATAGCCAGAGGTGGTAGTGGTAGTTGCTTGGCGCTGGTAATTTTACAGGTTTTAGACAAACAGACAGCGCTCACTGCACTTTAAGATGCAATTAATCATTTATTTTTATTAGATGCAGTTGTTAAGTGGTATTGCCAACCGCTGTTGCTGCTTACAAATTGACAAATGCGCCCGTAACAAATTCAAAGCAAAACAACAAAAAAAAGAAAAAAACTAGCGCCCAACGTATCGTATAATGCCAAAGCAGACAACAAGTTGCTTTCATAAGAGGTTGTTTCTGTTTCGCTTTTCTTTCATTCCAATGTGTGTTTTTCGTTTGCATTTCATTTTCTTTTTCACTTTTATCAGTTTAATTAAAAAAATGCTGTTTAACAGCTTCTTTAAAAATAGATCAATGGCGGTTTGTGTTTTGTTTTTTCTTATTTGCTTGAAACAAAACAAAAAATAAGCGCATAGAAATCAATATGCTCAGACTGTTGGAGAGGGGAAGGAATGCCAAGATTTTTGTAGCGCTGTGAAAGAATTATGTTTGTGAAAATCTCGAAATATTTCATATTAATTTCAAAATTTGTCTTATTTGTTCAGCCAATGAAACTTTTTATATGAAATATGAAAACTTATTTTAAAATGCATTGTGGAGCGCGGAAATTTGCTTATTTGGCAATGAAATAAAAAAAATGTGAACCTTAGAAAAATGTATTTTTTATTTTAATTATATTGAACAGTAAGGGAATTTTTAAATTGCATGGTTTTAAATACGAGGGTGGTTCGGAAACTTCTTAGCCTAGCACAAAAAGCGCGGTATAAACAGAAAAAAGTTAAGTGTTTTGGAAACTTCCATCTCTGCTATGAACACATGTTAAATTTTGTTTCGATCTGGCAACTCCTTCATATAGAAACAGGTGTTCACAAAAGACGCATCCGCGATTTTTTTACAATGGAAAAATTAGAAATGCGTGGTGTCATTAAATATTTACATAAAAAAGGTATATCGGGACAAGAAATTCATAATGATATGGTGAATGTGTTAGGTGAAAGTTGTCCAAAGTTTTTCTTCATATGCAACAGTAAAAAATTGGGTTGCTGAATTTAAAGGTGGTCGTACAAGCATTGAAGATGAACCACGTAGTGGACGTCCAAAAACAGCAACAACAACAGAAATTGTAGCCAAAGTGCATGATATGGTATTAATTGATCGACGATTGAAAGTGCGTGAACTAGCTAATATCATGGGCATCTCAAATGATCGAGTCCATTTAATTTTGCATGAAGAACTACAGATGAAAAAGCTTTCTACAAGATGGGTGCCGCACTTGTTAACAGTCGACCAAAAACGCATAAGAATGAACATTTCTCAAGCTTGTTTGGATCGTTTTCAGCGAAATAAAATGGATTTTAAGCGTCGTTTCATAACTGTTGGTGAGACATGCCACTATACTCGAGAGACAAAAGAACAATCCAAACAATGGACTGAAGCTGGAGGAAGTGCCCCAAAGAAGGCAAAAACAATTCAATCGGCTGGTAAGGTTATGGCAACGGTTTTTTGGGACTTCAAAGGTATTTTATTGATTGACGATCTGCAAAAGGGTAAAACAATAAATTCAGAGTACTATTGCAACCTTTTAGATCAATTAAATGTACAAATTCGAAAAAACGTCCTGGCCTACAACACAAAAAAATAATTTTTCATCAAGACAACGCACCTGCGCACAAGAGTGTTTTAAAAATGACTAAAATCAACGAATTAAAGTACGAGTTGCTTGACCACCCACCTTATTCTCCTGATTTAGCTCCCAGTGACTTTTACCTATTTCCAAATCTAAAAAAATCCTTGCTGGCAAGCGTTTTACCTCAAATGAAGATGCAATTACAGTTGTAAACCACTATTTTGTAGACCTTGAGGAAAACTATTTTAATCAAGGGATAGAATTGCTAGATAAGCGTTGGACTAAGTGTATTGAAGTTTCAGGAGATTATATTGAAAAATAAAAATATTTTTGAAAAACTAACTATTCTTTTTCATTGATAGGCTAAGAACTTTCCGAACCGCCCTCGTAGTGTATCTGGCAAATGGCGTTCTTCGCTATCCACACACTGCTGCATACGTTTTCTGAAGTGTTCATGAACTCTAACAAGCATGTCGACTGGTATTCAGCCAATTTCAGCCTCAATATTGTTAATTAGGTCTTCCAAGGTGTTGGGACGGTTGATATACACCTTCGACTTCAGGTAACCCCAAAGGAAAAAATCGCATGGGGCTAAGTCTGGTGTGCGTGCCGGCCAGTTCTCATCACCCCCCAAAGAGATAAGCCGTCCAGGCAACATTTGCCTCAAACAATTCATGGTAACCCTCGCTGTGTGTGCCGTGGCACCATCCGGTTGGAACCATGTATCCTCTAATTGCATTGCCTCAAGAGCCGGCTGAAAAAAGTCCTTTATCATATCAAGTACGGTTCGGAAATGCCAAGAGCAAGGGATTGTTTCCGAGCAGAGCATTTCGGAGATTGCAGTACTGCTGCCCATCTCTCGATGTTTTGTGGTGTTGTTATGCTTCTCTCAGGTTCCATTTGTACACATGACATTTCCTGCTGTTCTCAATCAAGGTACCCAATTTACAATTGATTACCGTCTAGGAACACGTCCGCGTAAACAAAAGCACGCTGCACTGCAATGATCGAGTGCACATTTAAAAAATACGCTTCAACACAAAATGACCTCTCCTCACGTGTCCAATGCATGATGGCAACTGATAGGCAGACGAATACAAATCTCCCGCCAGCCGCTATAAGCCACGGACACTCTTCATCCTCTTCGACCAACAGTGCCGCCACAGCCTGCAATGCAAAAAAGCAAATTTTCGCGCTCCACCCTGCATTACGCAATTGGTTTGATGAGAAAAATATTGTGATGGTCAGAAATTTAATGAAAATTTGTCGTATTGTTTAAGAATTTAGTTTATATTTTTGAAAAATGACACAGTTTTGAACAGTTTTTTTTGTTGGAGACCTTTTGTTGTTTATTTTTCAGTATCAACTTCAATAATAGGTGAAACGCATATAAAAGTCCGAATAAATGTAGACAAAACAAAAAAACGTGTTTTTAAAAAATAAGTTTGATACGTTTTAGAAAGTAGTTTCATATTTCACATGATAAGGTACTTATTTTTCATAAAATTGTTACATATTTTTCATGGGACTTTTTCATAATTTGTATGACAATATTTTACAGTAAACATGAACTTCTTTCATTAAAATTTTCAAAAATTTGCTGTAGGTTGCCAAAACTAAAAAAAAAATATTTTCACCTTTAGGTATTTTGTGGTTATTGCCCTGCGAATAGTAGTGCTGATGCTTTTCAGCAGTTTAGTAATCGAGCGATTTTTGTAATGTTCTTAAAACCCAACTCGGTCATTGATGGAAGATTTATACTTATACATTTGCTGAAAGAGGGCTGTCTAATTTTTGAATAAACCAGCTGTCAGTACACTGAACGAATTATGTTCGTACTTTTTCTGAAACATTCATCTCATTAAGCTCTTCGTACATTCTTCATATTTTCGACGAAGTTTTTTGCACGTTTAATGTATTTTGTGAAGAAGTATTTACAAAACGGCTTCTAAAAATGCTTAGTACGTTATGACAACAAAGGAAAGTTAGAAACGAAACTTATAAAAAACAGTCTAAGCATATATCCACTAAGCTTAACTCTCAACTGCTCCTTGCAAAAAGCTCTCTCTCACTTATGACATAAACGCTCAATGTCGAAGAAGAATTTTTAACTGTTAGCAGTAAAAACGAATGCAACGATACTACAAGTAGTATCGAGTGATAAATCTAGAGGTATTCTTTTACAAAAAAAAATATACAAAAATTAAAACCAAATGTGGAACTTTAATTGTTGATTCAAAAGGAAATTTTATGCCATCTATTTTTTTAAAAAAAATTTCTTCAAATGCTGGCCGTAACTACGGCTCAGGGTAGTTGTGACTACCCATTCTGAGGGTCTAAGTTTTGACTCGCGTAATGTTGGCTTCTAAAACCACAATACTAGTGGGTTTGTCAGCATAGTCTTTGGACTTTACGTAAAAAACTCTAAAGGTGTGTTATCACACGATCTGGGCAGCCAACATTCAGGTCCAAACGTCAAATTAGCTGCTTTTCGAAATGACCTCTCATAGATACATTATTGGAACAGCTGTATGACAAGTGTCTCCGTCCTGTTGAAACCAAATGTGGACAAAATTGCGGGCTTTACTTTCGGGTAGCAAAAAGTCCGACATCATGACGCGATAGCGAGCACCAATCATTATTTTTGAAAACATATGAACCAATGATTCCACGGGCCCATAAACCGCACCGATCCGTGGTTTTCTCTGGGTATAATGGCACCTCTTGAACCTATTGTGGTTGATCCGCAGCCCAAATGCGGCAATTATGTTTATTGACGTTGTCGTTAAGCTCGAAATGGGCAAAATTTTGTTCAAAATCGTTTCTCACCGAACGCTCATTTCCATAATATAGTTGCACAATTTAGAGACGTTGTTGCGGGGTAAGCCTTGCTATGATGCTACGTTTTCCTAGCATAAATATGTGTGCTTCTTCAGGGCTATCCTTCCCAGCCTGTTAACGATTTCTTTTGCGCCCAAGCACTTATTCGTTTGCCGTCTTGATGTTTGCCGTTGGCTGGTTCATTGCATGATATTTCAATTAATTGACATTGCAATTATCACTTTTTTGTGAGCAGAAAAAAAACTAATCACCGGAAATGGACTATAGCGCTAATGTAAGTGTTTTGTCTGAAATGTGCGAAGGCAGACAAACACTTTGAGCTCATTAATAATTGAAATGGAATGACAAAGAAATATGGATTAGAAATTATTATTATTGCGGAAAAATTATTAAATTGATTTAGAAAACGTTTTGCTTAAATTATTGAGAAGTTAACATATCGAGCCATAAGCGCTAACCTATCGTAAGTGAAAAAATGCAAATTTTACAGGAGACGGTTTTTATTATTTATTTCAAACAACTTTATTAAAAATGCAAATGTTTTAATGCAAAAATTTAAGATTTCTACCTACTCATATAACTGTATCAAAAAACAAAAAAAAAAATCTGAACACATTTGCGATTGCTGCAGCAATTTGATGTGTGACTTACGATAAAATTGCTACACAATAAAATTTAAACAATCATTTACGATAAAATGCAAAAGCTTTTTTTTGATGTTTTACTAACAATTTTGTCATTTTAAAAATACAAAACGATGAGACTTGTCCTAACGATTATTTTTCAGCAATAAAATTTTTTTTCCAAAAATTTGACTTACGATAGGTTAGCGCTTATGGCTCGATATGTAAATGACCATTAAAGTGTCTACATTAAGAAGTCAGTAAGTATAATTGCGAATAAACGGAGGTATTGTAAAAATTAAATGGATAAAGTGCAGACAAAGTTCGAAACGGCAATGGAAGCGATCGCAAAAGACTTGGCGGTCCACTCGAATTAGACCTATTTGAACGACTTAATGATAAACTCTCGCCAAGTGTTTCCTGAATAAGCTCTGCACCACAGAACAAAATCTTGACTGATGGAATTCTCCTTCAACAGTTTGGCTAAAAAAGAATTTGTTCGGTCATTCGTAGTTTGGTCAGCCGGCCATCAACGACTAACGAATGCGAACTTGAGGATCAGATAGTGCTACGCGTAACAATCTGATCTGGCGAATGAAGTCAGCCCATGTTTGTACCTATATAATCTATTTAAGCTACCTATATCCCGTCGATGCTAAAGGGCAACAGCAAACATGGCTTTTCAGCTGTCTCCGACTATATCATCTCCTAATTGAAAAGTTTGGTTAAGAAGAAATTCTGCCTGTCGACCTGCCAAAGACCGGTGTAAACTTGTGGACAAGTTTAACGGAGCAACACTCTAATATTGGGAATGAGTTTGTGTATCTCTAAAGAAGAACATTAGAGGTGGATATAGTGATGTTACCGACAAGAATCAGCTCATCCCCAGCATCCGGTCGAAACGATTCAGTATTTTACCGATAGTTGGCCATCTTACCTCTGTCTCGCGAAGGCAAAGAAGTAGAGGTCAACTAAAATGAGGGGCAGATAGTGCTGTCAACAGTAAGTGAAAATGTGGGGTTCATCGTCAGGCTCATTAGAAGGAGAAATTAATGGATCAGAGTCTTACTATCAGCGTTTCCGTTCAGGGCCTTTCCACACAAATTTGATCGAATGAATTTAAAATTTTAAGATTTGGTCAAGTGGTCGGTCCAATTCAGTTTGATAGGTTTTCGTCGTTATCGTCAATTTGTAATTTATTTTACTTGTCTAAATTCGAAGTGCATAAAATTATACGCTGGCGGTAACCGCTTACGAGCCAACGCTGCACAGTGGTCCAGAATCAATTTCCAGCGGCCAAAATTCTATAACTTTTGTTCTAGTACATATTTTTGAGTTCTGTAAAGGCAACAATTGTAGCCAAGGACTCAAAGACTTTTTTGAACTATTACCATTTAAGTTGGCTTTTTGAAGTTGACTCATTTATATAAAGAAAAAAATGTTTCCATTCAATTAAAAAACTCAAGTATCCAAACAAAAAAATAAAGAGGCATCTAGTGGTAAAAATGTTAACGTATTAACTAAAATATGTTTACGCTGTTTATCGAAATATTTCAGATTTAAAGCGATGGATGTATGCCATTTATAGAAAACATTTTCGCTGGGTTATGAAAAAATTACCATTTTGACGAAAAAAATTGTAAACCATTTATCGAAAATAATTTCTGGCCATGTACAAACTCATTCGAATTGGCCAACACCATATCGTGGATTTTAACGACATTTTCGTGTGTATTGAACTCAGTTGGCCGTCTAGAACGTTCAGCGTCATTTGTACTTGTACGACCACACAACTAAAGTCAGTAAACCACTTTTTTACCATTGAAATCGATGGTGTAGAGTCCCCATAGTATTATCCAAGTTTTTCCTTGGTTTGATTGATTCACTTTTTTCACATTTTTTTACAAAATCCGAGAGTCTGTATGTCTGGAAACGCTGTAAAACGCAAACTAAATGACGGAACTCTCTCAAATTTGGCAGTAGTCTATTAACAGCTGGTACTGGATGGGAAAAGTGTTGCATTTCATATAGCTAAGAGGGAAAAGTTGGAAAAGTCACGGAATTATCGGTGTGCCCTCATATATATACAAGGGTTTCTATTTATATTTCGGGTCCTGCCAACACCAGTGTTCCTAGATGCAAAACTGGAACTTCCATTGGAATCTTTGACATATTTTAGCATAACTTCACTCAGAACGTTTTGTCATTTAAGGGCGAATTGTTATGTTTACAGTGTGTTGAAAAATTTATCTCTGTCAAAAAATGGAATTATCCCGTGAACATTTTCGTGCGATGATTTTTTACGATCTTCGGCGTGGGTTATCGAGACATGAGTGTTTAAATAAACTTGTTTCGCCTTTTGGCGATGAAGCACCATCAAAAACCACTGTTAATCGCTGGTACCAAGAGTTCAGTCTCGGACGCCGTTCGCTCCAGGATGAATTTTGTGAAGGACGTGTAACTTCGGTCACGATGCTGTGTATGAACTGATTTAGCAAGATCGACATGTGACATAGCCTCAGATTGAGGCATCCTTGGGCATAAGTATGACAAGCATCAATAAGATTTTGCATGTTCATTTGGCCGTAAAAAAAATTTGTTCTCGTTGGATCCCATATAATTTGACGAATGCTCACAAAAAGGTGCAAAGGATGTTGAAAAAGTATAGCTGCGGTAGCTCAAAGGCAGTGTATAACATTGTCACAGGTAACGAATCATGGATCTATGCATATGCACCCGAAACAAAACAGCAATCGACCGTATGGGTCTTTCAAGGCGAGCCAAATCCAATAAAAGTTGTTCGTGGGAGAAGTACATGGAAGCAAATTATTGCGTTTTTTTTTCGTTATAACCGGCCATGTTGCCACAGTGCCTATAGTTCAACGTAGAACGGTATATTCTGAGTGATATACAACCATTTGTTTGCCAAAAGTGCATGAGAAAAGAATATATAGAAATGAAAAGAATATATGAGAAAAGATAATAAGAGAAGGCGGATCATTTTGCATCACGACAATCCAACCCCTTACGCATCAGCCGAAACGATAAGCTATATGACCACTCAAGATGTCGAATTGATGGGCCCTGGATGGCCCATCCAATGACTTCTTCTGATTGTCTAGCATCAAAAAAAAATGCCTGGTCAAAGTTTTTCATCGCCCGAAGCAGCTGTTGAAGCGTTCAAAAATCATGTTTTGGAGGTATCTCAATCGGAGTGGAAAAGGTGCTTCGAAAATTGGTTTGTGCGCATGCAAAAGTGTATTGATCTTAAAGGAGAATATTTTGAAAAACAATAAAATATTTCCAATCATAAATAAATTGTGTTTTTATTGGCGGGCCCGAAATCTAAATAGCAATCCTCGCATATATTAATTTCAGTGCTTCCGATGTGTAACATAGGGCCATAGGACTGTAGGTGGAAGTGGGAAAAAAAATATTTTGGAAATAAGTCTCCCAAAAATTAGAAAAATCTAAAAAAATGTAAACACGTTTGTGGGTGATTGTAAAAAGTAAAAAGGTTAATTGCCGCACAAATCAAATATCTGTGATTTTAGCGAGCATAAAGTTTTTTGACACCAGAGAGTCCAACTTCGGAGCCGTAATACCTGACTCATGTTCTGTAAACTGAAGTGCAACTTACCTACAGCGGTGTGAAATTTCATATATCTAAGACGACAGAACTTGAAGATTTTTTTTATAAAATACTTACTTTCCAACCACTGAACAAGCTTTTACTCTTGTAGTCCACTATGCAAGACTCAAACGTGAAGAACATTGAAAAAAAAATGTTCAGCGGTAGGTTTCAAATCCTAAACGCCAGCGACAAAGAGATTAATCTCTAAGCCACTTACAAAGATTTCGTAAATTCTAATTAACTTCATAGTTCAGCCACTCTTAATAGCTATTATGCAAGAACTTCTCGATTATAAACCATAGCAGACGAATTCCATTCCATGAATTCTGATCGCGCCACTTTGTGGTTTTCAAAAATCAAAAATGTTTTTTGGAATGATTCATGTACTTAAAACGAATAAGCAAAATATGAAAACCAAAAAATAAATCCAGCTTTCAATATCAATTAATAAAACAAAAGCGAAAAAACAAGCATATGTATATAACAAACAAAAAAAGGGAGATTGCGGTTTGACGAATCAAAAAAAAAAAAAAAAAAAAAACAGACTATTAATAAACCATAAAAAATGAAATATAATTCCCCAGAAAACCGACCATAATCTTAATGCGCCCAACAAACAAACGACAAAAAGGAACCAAGCACACACACCGAAAAGAAAAAAATGAAAAAAACTTGATCTGCATATCTCAGCGCTGTCCAGAGACCAGTCAAGTCACCAATCACTGGACACAACCGTGAGGGACAGAAACCAGAATCAAGTATAGAGACGTAGGATTGCTGGTTAGCGATAACGGCGCTCAAAAATATAACCAAAAAAAAAATAAAATACAAATTGAAAATAACGTTTAAAATATTTTAAACGAATATGGAAAAAAATCAACGTACAGACGTAGATGGCAGTCATCGGTTTAATATCCATCATCATAAATGTACGTTCCACTTAAAATCGAATGACTGAAGTCGAATAAATACAAAAAATACAACAGAAAACAACACAACTCAGACATTTTTAACGTATACAAAATACCCAAACACAACAAATACTACCGCCAAGAAATTGTTTTAAATATGCCGCTGTTTCGGTTCATTCATGGTATTTATCGCCAAAATAAAATAAGAAAGAAAGAAAAAAAAGATCGTTATAATTGACAACATAAACGACCATTGTCAGACGTCATATCATTCGAATGAATGGCAAATAGGCCGACCCGTCCGTCCCTCCATCCGCCAACTTGGCCAAAGGCAATTTGAGTATTGTGGGCACAGTGCAGCAATGCTATTTATTTATTTTTGTTTTATTTTTTCTTCTCTTTATTCTTTCGTCCGATTTATAATTTAAAATATATTCATGACCCAAACAAACGCACACTCTCAGAAAACTGTAGGCTTTTTATTAAAAACTGTTAATAGACATAACAACTGTGACAACGACACTTAATAACTTAACAGAGACGAACATATTGAAATGACGGTGAGTGCCACAAAATCGTACGCATTATCAATGAAATATTTTAAGGATTTTAAGAATTGTTTCACTACACGCGGGAAGAGATATGGTTACTATATGGTTACGGCAATAATAGTATGTTCCCTGCAATAAAACTATTGTCGTCGCAACCATAGTATTGTTTTTTTGAACTTATTTTGACAATAGTATGATTGCGTCAATATTAATATTGTTGAAATGTAACAATAGTATTGTTGCCAAAATTACAAATGAAAATATGGTTGTAGCAACAATATAAATATGGTTTTTGCGACAAAAATATTGTTTCTTTTTTTGTTTTATGTTAACAATAATATTATTACGCCAATAACACTGGCGAAAACGTACATTTTTTTTAAATTTGATAATGTTATTGTTACGATTTATAGTACATTTGATTTGAAAATTAAATTGTTTAAAAACAAACATTTTATAAAAATTATGGGGATCATAGTATGGTTGTGTGTGAGTCATACTATTGTTGTGAGTATCATCCTATGGTTGTATGTTAAACATACTATGGTTATGAGGATCATAATATGGTTGTGGGGATCCTATTATGGCTGAGTGTGAATAATAATATAGTTGTGGGGATCATAGTATGGTAATGTGTGAATAATTCTATTGTTGTGAGGGCCATAATATTGTTGTGGGGATCATAGTCATATGTGAACCATACTACTGTTGTTACGATCGCAATATTGTCGTGCCACAACCATATACCCAACAATAGCATGATGCTCTTCCAATATTGTTACCCCAACCATACTTTTTTTTTGCGTGTAGTTGCTTTTCAGAGCCCCATATAATGGGATCAATGAAACAACGGCATAGATTTTTTTGTAAACAATGAAATTACTTAGAAGGGACATAAATACTGTTACAACATTGAACACACCCATTTCAATAGTAGAACTGAACATACCCCGTTAATGTCATATGGGTTTGGAAAGCTAACCTCAATAGCGTTAGTCTGTAATGGGATTTTAAAATTGTTTCAACTTTCATCATGGAGTGGTCAGATAATGAGAACCGTCGTATCGCTGTAATAGCGCTTTTCAAGCGTGAAATGGAAAAATGCGATATTTTCAAAACGCTCCGGCCACTAGGGATGAGCCGCATGTTCGTCTACCGATGCATAAAACTGTTTAAGGAGACTGGAGATGTAAAACAACGCCACCGGGTGGGCTGCCCACGATCTGTTCGAATACCGCATGTCATCAGAGCCGTTAAATTCACAGAAATCCGCTCCGAAAACAGATAATCATGGCCCGTGCGATGAATATCACGCAAAAGTCCATGAGTCGAATCATTAAAAAATACTTGGGACTTGCAACTTTCAAACGACGTACCGGACATTTATTGACTGCAGCTTTAAAAAAAAATAGGATTGAAAAATGCAAACGTCTTTTGGTGAAGCACGCTGATAACTTGCACAGAAAAAGTTTTTCACGGATGAAAAATTTTGTACCGTTCAGGAAAAATTTAACAAGCAAAATGATAGTGTATGCGCGGTCATCTAAGGAAGCATCTGAACTGATCCAAAGGGTGGAAAAGGGTCATCACCCAGCTTCAGTCTTGGTTTGGTCGGGTGTCTCTTACGATGGGGTCACTGACCTGCATTTCTGCGAACAAGGAGTCAAAACATCGGCCACAGTTTACCAAGAAACCGTTTTCGAAGCTGTTGTAAAGCCTCTTAGCAATTCCCTGTTCCAAAACCAGCCATGGACTTTCCAGCAGGATTCTGCGCCGGCCCATAAGGCTAAAACGTCCCAGTCCTGGCTTCGAAACAATTTGCCAGCGTTCATTTCCACTGAAGAATGGCCCTCAGACAGTCCAGATTTGAACCCATTGGATTCCAAAATGTGGCGGTTTAGAGGACAAGGTCACAAAAGATACCCCAACATTGGATCTCTTAAGATTGCTTTGGTTCGAGCTGTGGCCAATTTTCCAATGGACGAGGTTCGTGCAGCTATTGACGATTGGCCAGTGCGTCTTAAGGCGTGTGTAAAGGCAAAACGGGACATTTCGAATAAGTAGATTTTTTTTTGATACAATATACATCAATAAATATAAAGGGTGTTTTTTATTGAGGTATAGAACTTCGAATTGAAATAAAACACAAGAAAATCGTTTTAATGTCCATCAATTTGTCTTTATTGGAAGGATAATTTTATGCCATTAATGTTTAAATATGATTTCGGGCATGTGGCCGCCGCGGCTGGCTCGAATAAAGCCAATTCTATAGGTCCAATTTTCAACTACTTTTTCGAGCATATGGGGCCGTATGTTGGCAATAACGCCACGAATGTTGGCTTCCAAGTCCCCTAACGTGTTTCTAGTTTGTTGGCGTAGACGAGCGACTTCACATATCCCCAAAGAAAATAATCCAATGGTCCATGTTAACCGATCCATGGTTAACCGAATTAATTGCTCTGATGGACGATTATGTCGACCATAAAATGGACGGAGCTTGCGGTGAACTTCGCGAACTGAACCATTACTTTCGAAATAAATTTGCACGATTTGCAAGCGTTGTTCTTTTGTCAACCTGTTCATGATGAAATGGCAAACCAAACTAAATATTAATCACTTGACAGCTGACAAAATGGCCGCCAGTTAAAAAAGTGATGCCAACTTAAAGTTCTATACCCCAATAAAAAACACCCTATATTAGAAAGTATTTGGTCCAAAAAAATTCAGTACTTTTTATTTTACAGCGTAAAACGTGTGTAGCAGTATTTATGTCATTACTTAGTAGTTCATTACATTAACAACATATTTTCGTTAATATTATATGGAAAATAACGAACATATTTTGTTAATGTAATGAACAAATTATACTGTTTACAAGAAACTCTATACTGTTGTTTGTCAATCAATAAAGCTTTTTCATAATAAAGGGTGTTTTTTTAACTCTCAAAAAACTTTTTGTTTTATTTACACTTAACATCGTGCGTTTTAGTTGGACCTTTATTTATAACAAATATAAAGTTTCGTAGAATTTACGATTTTTTTCATAAATACTGTAAGAAACTTTCCTCTACTTGTAAAAAAGTAGGGAAAAGGCGCTTTTCCAGCTATTAAATAACAAGTTAGACATTAATCACTTACCGTTTATTGCAAATTGCTGAAATTGAAAACATGAAAAACGTATTAGTGGTTACTTTGCCATAGAATAAAGAAAATATTTCGTTAAAAAAATACTGAAAGAAAGAACGCTATTGCAAATGCCAAACCAAGTTATTTGGTAACATTTTGTAATCTTTAATAAAGGTACATAATTGGATTTGTTAGAAAATGTCAGTCAGTTCTGGATACCCATGTGACTCGTAACATTAGGGAACGGTTTTTGGCCCCAGGACGTATAGACTACGTCAACTAGGCCAAGGCCTCCAATCGTAAAATTAATGTCTTCATAAAATAATATTGTTTCTGAGTACACAAATATCTATGTTGAACATCGGTCCAGCTCAACATAGACATTCGGCGCCTAAGGAACCATACCCCATGGGTCAAGACCTCAAATTTCTGTGAATCGTAAAATTGATATGATATTCTGATTCCTGACGAAATTGTATAGTTTTTTAATACCCATATTGTCATAGTACAAGACTGCCGATTTTTGCTCCCTTGGGCCTATGTGGTCCTAAAGATCTTACGTCCATGGGTCAAGGCCTCAAATTTTTTCGAATCGTAAAATTAATGTGATTTTCTTTTTCGTGACAAAATTTGATTGTTTTTTAACACTTATTTGTCCATAGTTCATAGCTGATTTTTTTTGGGCCTATATCGTTTCACATGGTTCGAATTCCAATTGATCCAAATTTTAAATTTAGTTACATACTTGGATTTGTGAAAATATGTTACCGTTGCTGGATGCCTATATGTCCCCCAACATTAGGGGACGATTTTTAGGCCCCTAGGCCTCCAGGGCCCAATGACCACTCCCAGGTATGGGAAGGTTAATGAATCTATGAGAACCACTTAAAAAAGCAGATTTAAAAGTTAAATAATTAAATTTCATAGCAAAAACGTCAAAAAATTTGATGTGGACTTTTTTAGTTCTTTACCATTTTCCCATGTGAACGATTTGGTCCATTTTCAATACCAACCCAGGGTCCAATGACCCTCCCAGTTATGGGAAGGTAAACGAACCTATGCGTATGACTTAAAAAAGCTGATTTAAAAGTTAATCAATCAACTTTCATACTAGTAGCTAAAATGTCAAAAAATTAAATATTTGATCTGGACTTTATTTAGTCCTTTAAAGGGTACCATTTTCCCATTTGAACGATTTGGTCCGTTTTCAATACCAACCCATATTCGACTATAAGAGATATACATACTTACGATTATATATGGTAAGTTTGAAGACTCAAGCTCGTCATAGAATTTTATGACGATCAAAAATTTATATACCAATAAGTATTTCAACTTATACAGGGTTTTCCATTAAGGACATAAAAATTTTATATATTAATACAACACCGAATATTTAAGATTTAAGATTAGAGACTTCAAATTTATTCCAGGTTTAGTGTAAATGTTAAATTTTAAGAATGAAATTCGATTTCGGTCATTTGACCACCACATGCCCGTGTAAAGAGATCTATTCCAAGTTTCCACTACCCTTGCACACATTTTGACCGGAACGTTGGCAATTTCGCGTTGAATGTTGTCTCTGAGCTCGTCTAAAGTTGTTGGCTTGTTGACATAGACTAGTGACTTGATGTGGCCCCATAAAAATAAATCCAATAGCGTTAAATCGCATGAACGAGGTGGCCATTCGACCAGATCATTTCTGGAGATAACACGTTCACGGAATTTGCCTTTTAGTAAATCGATTGTAACGCGTGCTCTGTGGCACGTGGCACTGTCTTGTTGAAACCACATATCGGCGATATCAAGCTTATCCAATTATGGCCGATAATAAATTCCTAACATGGCACGATAGCGCTCTTCATTGACGGTAACATGACGAAAAAATACGGCCCAATCACACCTCCGGAATGAAAACCACACAGTAATTTTTTGCGGATGCAATTGTGTCTCTTGAAGCGCATGTGGGTTTGTTGCTGTCCAATAACGCATATCTTGTTCATTGACAAAACCACTCAGCCAGCAATGAGCTTCCTCGCTGAAGATGATGAAAATTGGAGTAAGCGCTCTTAAAGTTGCGACCACTGACTCAAAATATTGGTAGTAGTTTTTAATGATTTCCAAACGTTGCTTGTAAGTGAACTTTACCAAGATTTGAATGTTGACTTCGACTCACGTTTTGACACTAAAAGATCATAAAAAATGTTTAAGGGTGCGTTGACATTAATATACGAAATTGTTATGTGCCTATTTGAAACCCCGTCATATACTCCGGACCCTTTTCCCTCAGGGTGTATTTCTTTCTTATATACCCTTCATTATATACATTTTGTCAAAGGGGCGTGGCAACGGCCACTTTTCCACCTGCTGTGTTTCGCTAGAATCGCAAATGTGAAGCTATACAGTACCCCTGCTGGATCGACCTATTGATCCTCTGGTTCTAAGAGATGGATTAGAACGAATCTTTGGGACATGTTTTGAAGAGAAGCGTTTTTCCTGGATCTCATATAGTAAAGAGATTATGTCGACCTTATCTGTTTTAAGGCACAACGGCACGGTTGTGGCTGTTTTTTAATTGTTTGAATTATTTTCAAGTGCAAACTGCGTAGGATATTCATTTCTTATCTACCGCACTGTAGGCGCCAAATATTCAAAGAAAACCAGACACAATTCAAGTCGACCCAAGAAAATTAACGAATGAACGCTACAATCAAGCAAAAAAGACTCAATCACCCATAAACTCACTCACTTACTTGCAAGTGGCAATAACATGCATTTTTCATTAGTTAAATTAAACGATCTTTTTTGCGCTGCCGCACAGTGGTTGGAAAGGGAATATATATTGAAAATGAGTCTCTAATTTCTGTTGTGTTTGTCATAGCACACATTACATTTTACAAAGCTTTAGAAGAGCTATGGGTGAGGTATTAGAGACTTACATATATCCAAAATAGTATTTTTTCCACCACTGTGTGCCGTCGTTCAGTATCCATTACACTTATTGATTTTCTGCATGAACTCGAAAAGTCATTGCAAATGGCAAGCTAACAAGAGAAAAAAAAACAATATCAAAGATTGGAACCATGGTATAGTAAACAAGGTATAGTCACTATATACACTATAGTCACTAGCTCAACAACAACAAAAATAGTTTGCTGTATTGTCAAAGTCACTTAAGAGATAATGTCAAAAATACATACATTTTTGTGAATGTTTGACATAGAATTTTTGTGCCCTCCACCATACAATGAAGGGGATATTAATTTTGCCATTCTGTCTATAACACTTTGAAATAATCATCAGTGACCCAACAAGGAATATATATATTCTTGATCCTCGTGGCTGTCCATCTGTTGAAAACAAGATAGAGCCTGCATAAAAACAGCTAGCTGAAATTTGGCACAAACATGTGTAGTTAACCTAGCATGGTTGGTATTGCATATGGGCTATATAGCTCTACGGGAAGTTGGTGTTGGAGACCCTCAACCGACACTACCTCATAAAAATTAGTTTTTTATTTGGAAATATCCGTCCAGTTTCTTGAGCAAAATCACTGAAATTTTGAAAATAATAATCTCTATATAGGCGCAATCATCTATGTAAAACTGCTTTGGATTGGGCCACCATTTCTTGTACCTCCCATACAAACGGCCTTATGGTCCTTGAGAAATAATATGACTTTAGCTCACCACAAACTTGACATATCGAAATGAAATTTTACACATCCACATTTCTATATACAACACACTTCTGCGCTGAATTCGGTTGAGATCGGAAAAGTCCCACTGGTACCTCCCACACTAACGGTCTCATGGGCTTTGAAAAATAATATGACAATAACTCACCACTCACTTGACCTATCGAGATGAAATTGTCTACATAAAGATTTTTATATAAAACACACCTCTGCACCAAATTCTGTTGAGATCGGAAAAGTCCTACTGGTACCTCCCACACAAACGGTCTCATGGGCCTTGAAAAATAATATGACAATAACTCACTACAAACTTGACCTATCGAAATGAAATTTTTACATTAAGATTAATATATAGAACACACTTCTGCACCAACTTGAGTTGATATTGGGTAGCCTCTTTTGATACCTCCCATACAAACGGTCTCATGGGCTTTGAGAATAATATGATGATAACTCACCACAAGCTTGACCTATCGAAATGAAATTTTACACATAAAGATTTCTATATGGAACACACTTCCGCACAAAATTGGTTGAGATAAGGTAGTCCCTTCTGGTACCTCCCATACAAACGGTCTTATGGGCCTTGAGAAATAATATGACAATAACTCACCACATACTTGACCTATCGATATGAAATTATCCACATAAAGATTTATATATAGAACACACTTGAGTTGAGATTGGGTAGTCCCTTCTGATACCTCCCATACAAACAGCTTTAAGGGCCTTGAGAAATAATATGTAGACAACTCATCGCAAACTTGACCTATCGAAATGAAGTATTTCACATAAAGCATTCTATATAGAACATACTTCTATACCAAATTTGGTTGATATTGGGTAGGCCTATCCGGTACCTCGCCTACAATCGGTCTTATGGGCCTTAAGAAATAATATGGCAAAAACTCACCACAAACTTGACCTATCGAAATGAAATTTTACGCATACAAATTTCTATATAGAACACACTTGTGCACCAAATTTAGTTGAGTTTGGGAAGTCCCTTCTGGTACCTCCCATACAAACGGTCTTATGGGCCTTGAGAAATACTATGACGATAACTCACCACAACTTGATGAAATTTTCCACATAAAGATTTATATATAGAACACACTTCTGCACCAAACGTAAAAGCAATACTTGAACTCAAAATTTTCACCATTCAAGAAAAAAATTGGACAATGCAATGGGGTACAGCCATGAAGTACCATGGGCAATTGTATTTATATTACTTTTCTGCTTAATTTACTTAGCATCTTTATTGAGATCGAGATGTCTGGTAATTCGCTAATGGTTTTTGTTGTAGGAGACTTCAATATATGCCGCGCAACTTTGCAAAAAAATTCAACAGAAACTCTTCTCGAACAAAAAGGATTTTAATCATTGTTAGAAAAATCTGCACCAACAACTAAAGACGGAACACATATCGATTGGGCGTTCACCAACTCCGAACATAGTTCGGTAAAATTTCAAACGTATTCTACAGCTCACAGTCATCATGATGCTATAGTAATAGTCATTTAGTTTTTATTTATAATAATTTTTAGGCCTCTTAATAAGAAATATTGTGGGTAAATAATAAAAAAAAAAACAAAAAAAGAATATACATACGTATGTTAATTTTAAGTTATAATAAATTATATTAGTTATATTGCTTTGAATAAATTACAATATATAAATTACAAAAATTAAAAAAATAGTTTTTATTTGGGAATCTGGTGTATGGTATCCAAAGTTCGGCACAGACAAGCTTAACATTTTTTACTTGTTTATCATTTTTCTTCAAGCTTGAGGTCAGTATTTTATTCTTTTTTATTTATTTATTTCGATATTTCGCTATCCTTCGGATAGCATCTTCAGGAAATCTTATTAATTATTAATTTTTTACTTGTTTACTTTAAAAACTTCAACAATTGTCATTTTCAAATCTCAAATTTAAAAAATTAGACTACAATAAAGAAGGTAGTGCTTTTTAGTCAGCTGATTTAAAATTGTGTAATTTGACAAAGGCATTTCTTGAACTTTGTAAAGCCAAATTTCTCTATAAAATATTTACAATAATCATCAAACATTCACATAATTTTATTTTTGGCATATTCTTTCAAGTTACTTTGACAATACAGCAAACAATTAGTTTGTTGTTGGGCTAGTGACTATACCTCCTTTATTCTACCTCGATAACTAAGAGAAGAAATTGAAAGCCAGCTGTTAGCATGACACTACCTTCTTCATTGTAGCATGACTGGAACTGAATTAGCAACAATATGACAATATTAAATGTCAATAAAGAAATCCGAAGCTTGACACAAAATAATAAAAAGAAATACAAGATTTCGTATGTCTGTCGGACTGTCTGTCCGTCTGTCTGTTGTCAGCCGTTGCGTACAATCGATAATAAATATCTCGTGAAATGACAGTTAATCAATCACAATTGATTTGAAATAAAGTGTTTGCAAAACATGACGTACATACATATTTTTTGTTTTTGTGTTTTATTAACACTCCATCCACCCCGTGCATTTCTCGTCGCGCTGTTTGTTTCATGGCTGAAATTCGGTGTTAAGCGACATCGCCAACACGCGGCGAAGGAATTTCGATTTCAATTATTTATGACTTGAAAATGACGGGCGGACAGATGGGTAATTATGTAGATAGAAGTCTATTTTTTCTGTAAAAGTAAAAAACAAAATTCCACGGAAACATTTTAACGAACATAGCCTTAAGGAATTGTATGGAATTTGATTTAATTTTTGTTTTGTTTTTCTTTTCAGGTTAGTATATCCATCCAAATATTGAGGGAAACAACACAAACACCTACAACTTAACGCAGTAAGTTCAAAGTTATATACATGTAAAACCAGTGAAAAAGCTCAAGTCGATCGTTGCCGACTTCAATATACCCTGCACCTATAGATATACAGAAGAGCCAAATCAAAAATGTTTAATTAACGAAAATGTTTATCAAACTGGAATGTGGAATATAAGAGTTATGCATCTTAAATATTTTTGAACATTGGTTATTTTTCTGTAACTATCAGACACCGACCAGAAGTGATGATATTTTTACAAAAATAAGTAAAACAAACCAAAAAAAATAAATAAAAAAGAGTTTAAATGCCTATGAACAGAATGTAATCGAATCCCTTAAAAAAGATGGGCAGTCCAATAGAAAAATTGCGAAATTATTAAACCGTTCCGAATGTGTAATACGAAAGGTGCTATGCGAATATTAATCATCAAAAAGGGTTTTATTGTTTTTCAAAGTATTCTCAAGCACGATTTAAACACTTTTGCATGCGCTCAAACCAATTGTCAAAGCACTTTTTCCACTCCGATTAAGACACCTCCAAAACATGGTTTTTGAACGCTTCAACAGCATCTTCTGGCTACGAAAATCGATGACCACGCATTTTTCTCTTCATGTGCGGCAACAAAAAGAAGTCAATGGGTGCGAAGTCAGGGCTGTACGGCGGACGACCCATCAACTCGACGTTTTGGCCGGTCAAAAAGGAGCTGGTTCGAGCCGATGTGCGAGAGCTCGCATTGTTATGGTGCACAATGATTCGCCTTCCCTTGTTCGTTTTTCGAATTACTTCAAAGACTTCAGGCAAACAAATTGTGGTGTACCACTCCGAATTGACCGTCCTACGTTGCTCAAGCGGAATATAATATTTTGAATATAATTTCCTTCAAATGTTGGCCGCTACTAAGCCTCAGGGTTTCCATTCTGAGGGTCCAATTTCGGATGACTCGTTCGAGCATTGGCTTCCAAAACCTGACTCGTAGCTGGTTTGTCAGCATTGACTTTGCACTTTACGTAACCCCAAAGAAAATTGTCTAAAGGTGTGATATCACTCGATCTAGGCGGCCAACTCACCTGTCCAAAACGTGAAATTAGCTGCTTTTCGAAATGACCTCTCAATAGATCCACTGATTGAGCAGCTGTATGGCAAGTGGCACCGTCGTGTTTAAACCAAGTGTCGTCAAGATTACGGGCTTCCATTTCAGGTAGCATACAGATCGATATCATGGCGTGATAGCGAGCACCATTCACGATTACGTTCCGGCCATCATCATTTTTGACAAAATATGCACCGATGATTCAACCAGCGTATGAACCGCACCAAACCGTGGTTTTCTCTGGGTATAATGGCACCTCTTGAACCTCTTATTGTTGCTCTTCAGACCAAATGCGGCATTTTTGTTTATTGACTTTGCTGTTGAGCCAAAAATGGCCTCATCACTAAACAGCAGATCATCCCGTTTCTCACCGAACGGTTATTATTTTCAAAAAATAAATGCTATGAAATGTCCTTTCAACTTACCAATAAAAATTCCACACTTGATTTGGTTTTTTTTATATATTTTTTTTTTGTTCTGAAAAAATACCTCTAGATGGATGACCCTATAGTATACCTTCCCGACGGATTTCCTGTATTTCTTGGTTTTACTCGTACTCGTGAATCGTCGCGATAAGATGTCCTATGTGAAATCGTATGGAGTTTATTTTTGTAGAGCATTTTATCATCCTATATTTAAGATTGGAGTGTTCTATTCGTCTATTTTTCGAAAAAGCAGTGAAAAATGATATAATGTCGAATTAATTTCAGTGTGGTCTAGTTTTTTTTAATGAAGATGTATAAGTTTTTGATAAATGTTCGTTTTTGGGTTAAAATTTTACTATTATCATTTTATGAAATGAAAATCTAAAATGAAATCAGAGTAACTTCAAGATATACCGACCCTTTTCGTCCTTTTCAAAATAAAAAATATTTTTTTAGTAAATAAAATAAATAGTGAATAATCAATATAATCGATATAAATGTATATGCATTATTAATTTGAGGTATTTAGTGTCACATTAACCCATCAAGACTCGTAAATATTTAGGTTTAAAAATTCACTATTCTGCAAAAAAATTCTCCTGTGGACGAAACCAACTGATCCTTATGTAAATTGATCTACTGAATCAGAATAGTGTGTCCGTTTTGCTTCCATCACTAATAGTTTTCGAGATATCGAGAAAATGAAATGGAAACTTCGGCAATACTTATCCGATTCACTTGAAGAGAAGGAAATGTATCCTTCATATAAAACATAATCTGTGACAGCGCATAGAGAAAGGGACCTAAGGGTAAAAAAATCAATTTTCATTTGTTTCTTCTTTTTTTGATGTGGACAACATCTGAGCATCGAATAAGACCGATCCCATGCCCCAAAAGTGTTCCCTCCCAGAGATATGCGCGTTTTATGAAAGTGAAGTCGACAATTCTAAGCGCAAATAGAAAGGGAAATAATCTTTAAAATGGCTCTCCAGAACATAACTGGGTTTTAACCTTAGGTCCCTTTCTATTTAGTTTTCGTTATCTCGAAAACATGGCATGGTTACAACAACTAAATGTTGACGAAACTATTGGTTGGCATAACCACCAGTTATGCGTTTTAATGGTATGACCAATCGATAAGTTGCGAGAAAAATACGATGATCATATTTATCACCTTGTGGTTAGTCGAACCGAATATCCATAAGGTTTATAAACATTAAGTAATTGCAACCAAAATTCTTTGTTCGCAACGGAATATTAGTAGTTCTAATTGATTTTCCACACACTTTTTCTCTGTGTGTGTCAGATAACCAAATACAGAAAATTTAACCTTCAGTTGGTCCAGTTAAGAAATGCTTGTGGCAATGACAACCGAACTCAAAGAGTTCATATAGCCAATAATCTTAAGTAATAGCCGATAAATGTACAAATCCAATACCTTGTCTCTTAAGCCGATACTTTGTCTCAGTTTCCACTACTAAAATCTGTCGTGTACCCAATTAACATTTGGTTGCTGCGATAGAATACATGGATAGTACGTACAACCACCAACATTCGGTTGCAAAGAAATTCGAAACAAGTCTGTTCTCTGTAAGTAGTTCAGATAATTCAAATATAGTGAGTCTATCTATTAGTTGATTCAGTCGATAATTATTTAAAACTTAGTCACACTATGAATATTTTATATATCAAAGCAAGTGTTTTAATTTTTGTAATAACAAAGTCTTGTTAATTGCCTCTTTATCCCCGGGGCTGTATTAAAAATGTCTTCGAGAATTATTGCCTGCATTAAAAACGATCATAAATTTCACAATTTAAAGAGAGCTCCCGTTTAAATCCCCCAACATTTAAGCAGAAAGGATGTGAATAAATTAATTTAAATCTTCTTCTCAAAGAGAAGACACAAGAATTATAGCAAAAAATCCATGTGCAGACACAACACCAGACGGGCGGACGGACGGACGGACGGACGAAGGAAAAGTCGGACAGACAGAGTCATGTGTGGCATAAGCAAAACAAAGAGCACGAAAATATGACAAAAGCTGCTGCAGTGTGTGACACTTTCAACATATCGTCGTTGCATACGAGTACTCCACAGCCAATTCATTCTTTCATAAATAAATACTCAGAAAACAATTTTAATTTGTTATTTATTTCCATTTAACGGGTTATGTATGCATCGTCAATGCAAGGCAGCCGACTGCCTGCCCTCCACTGACGTTCAATCGTTCCTACGCTTGGCCGCCTTGCGACACCAGTTCCTGGTGGCTGCTGCCTCCACTCTTCGAGGGTATTTGTTTGTGGTGTCTTTCTGTGCCAGCGGGTTTACTGCAAGTTGTCACTGCAAAAAAGTACATTCGACGGCGACGACACCCGGGTATGCACAATTGCCACCATACGAGCCACGAAATGTATGAAACTGCGATATATTGATTTATATTTTATGAGAAATGAATTAAATTGAATTTTGTGCCATTTAAAAAAGAAACACCAAAGTGAAAATGCAAACAAAAAATGTGGCAAAAAAACAGCAACAGTAAGTGGACTTGCCATTCTCCAGTATCATACAAAGTATTTGTTTGCAGATGTTAATACAAAAAAGATAATACTTCTGACAACATTGTTGTGGACGGTTAAAATCAATTTAAATCTTGGATATGTAAAAATATTAAAGACCTGTTTCCTTCCAAGCGATCGAAAAAGGCTTAGTTATTGTCTGTTTAATTGAGGTAAAGTAGAAGGGACCAACATAGAGCATCAGCAGCTTTTTAGGAAATACTACACAGTGGGGGAAATGCAATCATTCGTTTTGTAGAATCATCCAAAATTTGGATTTCTAGCTAGCTGATCCGGTTTGATTGATATCCCCTAGACTTCTACTTGACGTTGAAAAATATTTATTTCAGGCTGTACGATAAAACGTGTAATCACTGCCTGAACCAATGTCTTTGTAAACCAGTATCCTCTCGCTACAGGACGAACGGCTTATTTACTTTATAGAGAAAAGGTATGGGTACTTTATAGTCACGGCAACAAAAATATGTTCTCTGCAATAAACTTAGGCACTACTCGTGGCCAACCTTTTTCCGGCCTTGAATACTTTAGAATTCCAAATCAAAATATAAATTGGCCATATCTATCAAACTACGAGGGCGGTTCGGAAACTTCTTAGCCTAGCTAAAAAGGGCGGTATAAACAGAAAAAAGTTAAGTGTTTTGGAAACTTAAATCTCTGCTATGAACACATGTTAAATTTTCGATCTGGCAACTCTTTCATATAGAAACAGGTGTTCACAAAAGACGCATCCGCTATTTTTTTACAATGGAAAAATTAGAAATGCGTGGTGTCATTAAATATTTACATAAAAAAGGTTTATCGGGACAAGAAATTCATAATGATATGGTGAATGTGTTAGGTGAAAGTGCTCCTTCATATGCAACAGTAAAAAATTGGGTTGCTGAATTTATACATGGTCGTACAAGCATTGAAGATGAACCACGTAGTGGACGTCCAAAAACAGCAACAACAACAGAAAGTGTAGCCAAAGTGCATGATATGGTATTAAATGATCGACGAATAAAAGTGCGTGAAATAGCTAATATCATGGGCATCTCAAATGATCGAGTCCATTTAATTTTGCATGAAGAACTACAGACGAAAAAGCTTTCTGCAAGATGGGTGCCGCACTTGTTAACAGTCGACCAAAAACGCATAAGAATGAACATTTCTCAAGCTTGTTTGGATCGTTTTCAGCAAAATAAAATGGATTTTAAGCGTCGTTTTATAACTGTTGATGAGACATGGATCCACCACTATACTCCAGAGACAAAAGAACAAGTGCCCCAAAGAAGGCAAAAACAATTCAATCGGCTGGTAAGGTTATGGCAACGGTTTTTTGGGACTTCGAAGGTATTTTATTGATTGACTATCTGCAAAAGGGTAAAACAATAAATTCAGAGTACTATTGCAACCTTTTAGATTAGTTAAATGTACAAATTCGAGAAAAACGTCCTGGCTTACAACACAAAAAAATAATTTTTCATCAAGACAACGCACCAGCGCACAAGAGTGTTTTAACAATGGCTAAAATCAAGGAATTAAAGTACGAGTTGCTTGACCACCCACACGCAGAGAAAAGATATGGTTCCTATATGGTCACGGCAACAATAGTATGTTCTATGCAATAAAAGTATGGTCGTCGCAACCATAGTATTGTTTTTCGAATTACAGTTTGACAATAGTATGATTGCGGCAATAATAATATTGTTGAAATGTAACAATAGTATTGTTGCGAAATTTAAAAATGAAAATATGGTTGTAGCAACAATATAAATATGGTTGGTGGAACAAAAGTATTGTTTTCATGGCTTTTATGTTAACAATAATATAATTACGGCTTTCATACTGGCAAAATTGTACTTTTTTTTAGTTTGACTATGTTATTTTTACGAATCTTACGCAATAATAGTAAAAATAATTAAATTCTTTCTAAACAAACTACGAATTAGTATAAATGAAATATTTTTAATAAATAATTTTTTTACGGTTCAATAAATCACTTCTATTACTACATAACATACTTAATAAAATTCTCTATTGTTAAATAACAACTTTATCCAATCATTACAAAAAATGTTCGGGATCATAGTATGATTGTGTGTAAGTCATACTATGGTTGTGAGGATCATACTATGGTTGTACGTTAAACATACTATGGTAATGAGGACCATAATATGATTGTGGGGATCATGGTATGGTTGAATGTGAATAATAATAATATGGTTGTAGGAATCATAGTATGGTTGTGTAGGAATAATTATATTGTTGTGAGGACCATAATATTGTTATGGGGATCATAGTATTGTTGTGTGTGAACCATACTATTATTGTGATGATCATAATATTGTTATGCCACAACCATATAAGCAATAATAATATGATGCTCTTCGAATATTGTCACCCCAACCATACTTTTTTTCTGCGTGCACCTTATTCTCCTGATTTAGCTCCCAGTGACTTTTACCTGTTCCCAAATCTAAAAAAAATTCCTTGCTGACAAGCGTTTTACCTCAAATGCAGATGCAATTACAGTTGTAAACCACTATTTTGAAGACCTTGAGGAAAACTATTTTAATCAAGGGAAAGAATTGCTAGATAAGCGTTGGACTAAGTGCACTGAAGTTTCAGGAGATTATATTGAAAAATAAAAATATTTTTGAAAAACTAACTATTCTCTTTCATTGATAGGCTAAGAACTTTCCGAACCGCCCTCGTAAGCGTCTAATCACCAAAAAAAAACTTTAACTCATGACCTCCTTCTTCCCCCTCGAAAATGCTAGAATTCCAAGTCAAAACATCAATTGCCTATATCTCCTGAACTAAGCGTCTAATCGTCAAAAGGAGTACGAGGGCTGCTATACATATGTCTGGCCTAAAAATAAAAATGTGAATATTTATCATCAAAAATGGTTATATTGTTTTTTAAGTATTCTCCAGCATGAGCATGCGCTCAAACCAATTGACGAAGCACTTTTTTCACTCCATTTGAGACACCTCCAAAACATGGTTTTTGAACGCTTCTACTGCATCTTCTGGCGACGAAAATCGTTGACCACTCATTTGTTTCTTCATGTGTGGGAATAAAAAGAAGCCATTGAATGCCAAGTCAGGGCTGTACGGTGGATGGCCCATCAATTCGACATTTTGAGTGGTCAAATAGCTCATCATTTCAGCTGATGTGTGAGAGCTCGCATTGTCATGGTGCACAATGATTCGACTTCTCTTATTATCTTTCCTCATTTCTTCAAACACTGTTGGCAAACATATGGTTGTATACGACTCAGAACTGGCCGTCCTACGTTCCACTTAAGGCACTGTGGCAACATGGCTGGTTATACCGAAAAAAACACAATCATGAACAACTTTTATTGGGTTTAACTCGTCTTAAAAGACCCACACGGTCGATTGTTGTTTTGTTTCGGGTTCATATGCATAGATCCATGATTCGTTACCTTTGAACTACCGGAGTTATACTTTTAGAACATCTCTTTGCACCAATCCATACGAGCCTCTTTTTTGAGCATTCGTCAAGTTATGTGGGATCCATTCGTCAAATTATGTGGGATCTAGCGAAAAAAATCGCGGCCAAATGAAGATGCAGTATCTTATTGATGCTTGTCATACTAATGCCCAAGGATGCCTCAATCTCACGGTATGTCACATGTCGGTCATGCTTAATCAGTTCACGCACAGCATCGATGGTTTCTGGCAAAGTGACCGCGAAGTTGGACGTCCTTTACGAAATTCATCCTGGAGCGAACGGCGTTCAAGACCGAACTCTTGGTACCAGCGATTAACAATGGTTTTTGATGGGGCTTCATCGCCAAAAGTCGAAACAATTTGATTTAAACACACTTGTCTCGATAACCCACGCCGAAAATCGTAAAAAATCATCGCACGAAAATGTTCACGGGAAAATTCTGTAAACAAAGAAATTCGACCTCAAATGACAAAACGTTCTGAGTGAAGTTATGCTAAAAAAAATGTCAGCATTTCCAATGGAAGTTCCAGTATGCATCTGGGAACACTAGTATTGTCAGGACCCGAAATATAAATAGCAATCATCGTACAGACAGAGAAAAATCGGTCCGAACTGTAAAATTTCTGTTCGACGAAAAGACTTTCTAATTCAATCGCTAATTGTTAATAATCATGATGGAAATTCGGTAGGGCGTGCCATAAGATGATCATTACGCCAATGTTATGATATACACAACTTACTATTTAGTCACTGTAACCGAATGCTGTTTAACTTATCAGTTGCCAGAACTATCTGTTGTGACAACTTACAGTTTGTATCGATGCAACAAACAATTGTTTTCCATTAACACAAGGCAACTTTAGAATTTTTTTTGAACATGCCTGTTGTGTTTACACAAGGCAATTCGGTTACGGCAAGTTTTGTATTCATTCATTTTGATAAATAATCTGCAGCCAACTTCATACTACAAGAAACACAAAAGGAATTGACAGTACGTACGGGCAAGTTTTTCCCTTTCCATTTCTCTTACGCCTCTCTACTACAAACTGAAAGTTGCGGCGAGTAATGTTGCCTCGTGTAAATGGGGACTTGGTAATGACAAAAAATATTTTGCTCTAATTTCTAAAAACGGATGCAACTTAGAAACTGTTTGATTGTGAAATAAAATATAAAGACTATTAATAAAAAAAAAATATTACCGCGGAATTTCAACGTATCAAATCGATGTCACTTTGCCATTTTGTACAAACACTGGTTAACTTAACCATAAATAAACATGATTTGGAGTCTACGTTATATAAGGTTAATTTGAACATGTTGTTGTTGACTGGTGTATAACAATAATAATAGTTAATTTAACTATTCTATGGTTGAGCCATGAAAATTGTTAATTTTCAAATAATTATTGTTGTTTTGACAATGCATTGTTGAGTTTTTTAACCATTTAAATTGTTATTACTAAAATAATTATTGTTGTTTTAACAATGTACTGTTTTTAACCATGAAAATTGTTAATATAATAATTTCGTAGTTAATTTATTGAAACCAATACATGTTCAATTTAGCAATGAAATTGTTAATATTATTAACTATGAAGATTGTTATAGAAACCATTTGTATTGTTAAGTTAACTTATTATTGGTTACCCATTTTAACCAGAAATATAGTTACTGTTACAATTTTTAATATTAAATTAACCTACTAATTGTGTTTTTGTTTTATTTACATTTATTCGGTTTTTTTCATTATTATGACTTGAACAGTTTTTATTCTAGTTCGAGACCAGGCAGACTGTACAGCTGCTTCAAACCCGCAAAGGTTTTTCTTCAGCAGTCTTTGGCTACAAATCAAATGACCTATACGGGAGTCCTATTATGATTAATGAGAATTACTTTTTGCGTATAGTCTTCGAACTGTGCGAAAATCAATCTGCATAGCGTCATATCATTGCGCTATGAAGGTTTCACAGCTAGCATTTGCATTTGGTGGTGGTTTTTTAAAAGAGCGAGATAAATTGTCTTATGATCTTTCTCACAATTACAAACGTTCAGAGCAGAGAAAGAAAGGAAAAAGAGTGGGGGGGGATAAGAAAGTCGCAATTGTTGCATCTTCGTGTAACATGATTCTGAACTTCTAATATTTAGAATAATATCTCAAACTATGTAAACATTTAAAGAAACGTAAATAAAGATGATGTTAAAAATTCAAAATTCAAAACATCGATACAACAGAGCCGAATGATCTTTAAATTTTTGTTTATGTCGCACAATTATCTGTCTCTCTCTTGAAAAAACTAACCTTTATAATGTTAACTCAACTATTTTGTATGTACATTTTACCTTATATAACGTTATTTTGTCTTCGTTATCAAACATTTACCATAAAAATTTCACCAGGCACGTTTTTAAAAAAATCATTGTTTTTTCGGCTCAGTGTTGAAGGGCTCAAGCCAGCTATTACCTGTTCAATGTGTTAAAATTTCTCTGAAATTTATATCGTCGGCAAAGAAATTACAATATAAATTCATCCGTACCCAAGGGGGTCCGAAAAAGTAAATGAATGAGTCTCGCATAAGACAATAATTACTCGTATAATTTGTATCTTACTTTGAATAAAATGTAATTAAAGCTTTAATTCCTGATAACATTTTTTGTTTTAAAACTGAAATTCCGATATAATTAATTTATTATTCATAGGTTTCTTCTTTGTCACTTCAACCGATATATTAAGTTCACTTTACTAAACACTTCAGTGCATCAACTACCAATGGGTTGTTCAAATGGAAACTTGATAGTAAATGCAACCGCCATTATTCGGTTGCATTAATGGAAACTAAATAGAACATGCAAACTTAATTGTTCGGTTGGCAAGCAAATTCGGTTGCACATATCGTAACAAATCTTTGTGAGACTTTGCATATGTGACGCGCAAAATAGAAAGGGACCTATGGTTAAAAGCCAGTTTTGTACAGGAGAGCCATTTTAAAGATTAGGTCCCTTTCTATTTGCGCTTAGAATCGTCGACTTCACTTTCATAAAACGCGCATATCTCTGGGAGGGAACACTTTTGGGGCATAGGATCGGTCTCATTCGATGCTCAGATGTTGTCCACATCAAAAAAAAAGTGTAAAGTCGATGAAAAGTTTTGTTCACAAGAGCCATTTTAAAGATTAGGTCCCTTTCTATTTGCGCTTAGAATCGTCGACTTCACTTTCATAAAACGCGCATATCTCTGGGAGGGAACACTTTTGGGGCATGTATCGGTCTCATTCGATGCTCAGATGAAAATTGATTTTTTTACCCTTAGTTCCCTTTCTCTATGCGCTGTCACATATGCGAAGTATTAAGTCAGAGAGTGAGGACACAGGCGACTCACTATAACGAAGCATTAAGTCGAAAAGTGAGAACCCAGGCGACTCACTATAACAATTCGTAACAGTCCGACTGATGTTTTTCAGTACGAGATTATTTACTTTAATTTTTAATTTTTTTTCCTTTCTTTTTGCTTTGTACAATCCGACACGTGCCTCGAAACAAACAAACAAAAAAATTAATCCGATTAGAGAGCAAATTAACAAAATTTCGTAATACTTTAAATTTGTATATTTTCTCTGCATTGTAGGCAACACCCCAGAAGAAAAATTGCTTTGCCCATCTACAATTGCCACTAAAATTGCACTTTAGCGAAAGAGTAATTAACTCGACAAGGAACATTTCGCAACACGCACGCACACACACACACGTGTACTTGGAAAAACAACACTTTCCTTCGCCGGGTTTTTCAAATGGAAACCCAGTTTTACGTAATCGTACAGCCCGGGGAACATTTCGACAGAGTGCATTAAAAATGACTCGTAAAATGGATATGCTTTATTTTTTAGTTCGCTTTAAAAAAAAACAAGGAGTTTTAAAAGTTCGCACGCAAAATGCAAATCACATCATGCCGCCGCAATGGCATGAAAACAGGAGCAGGGTTAACGTTAATACCCGCTTACAGGCAAGCCAGAAAGCAAAAACAGAAAGAGAAGGAACAAAAAAACTGCAGCAGCAGCAATAAGGCTTTAAGGACTTTACTATGATGCCGGTGCCGATGCCATTTGCATATTAACTTAACACGCACACACACACACTAACACTCACATATACAGAGAAAACGGGCAACAATTTTTCCCAGTGAAATATGAACAGCAAAAACTCCACTTCCATGTTGCATGTTCTTGTTGCATATGTTTCATGCATATGCAGGCACAATTTTGAAACAAATGCGAATAATAAATCCGTTATTTAATAACGTTTAATTAAACCAACCGACCACTTAAACCACACCACCGGACTCCCTTCCTGCACAGTATTCCAGTTCCGTAGCAGCAGAGGCCCACAAGTGGTCTGCTATTCGTTATACTTAATTTACAGTCCATTTAGTAGAAAATGCTAATGGAATTTATAGCTGTAGTGCAGAGAGAGAGAGAGAGAGAGAGGACGAAAGAGAACAAACATTGCCTTCTCGTGCAAGTTTAGGGTACTTTAGCTTTAGAGCTTCGTGACAGTCTTAAGTCGAACAACTTCTTCTGGTGCACATAGAGAAAAAGTCTTTTGAACATCGGTGCGAAATACAAAAACTCTGTTGGAATTCTGTTGTAGAAGTTTGGTTCCACATGCCCGAATACAGGGTGTCCGCCGGGAAGGTATACAACATTGTTTTGCAGCCATTTTGGTAAACATTAGTCTTGACAGTTCATATTTGGCAGTCGTAAAGTAGAGAGTGGAAAATGTATTAAGGAAAACTATTCGATCAACCAACGTGTTTTAATTGATAAAACATTTTATCAAAAACAATCATCGATTACTGTGACGATGGAAAGTTACGTGAAATTTTTTAGGAGAAACAACGTGCCAACAAAACGCACTATTTATCGTGTAGTGAAAGATTTCGAAAATAAGAGAATGATTTCGAAAATAAGAGGGGCGTAGCTGATAGGCCCAAGCTTGGACCACAACGTACTGCAAGATCGGCTGAAAACATAACTGCTGCTCATGAAAGTGTTCAAAACAATCCATCAACCTTAATTCGACGCCGTGCTGAATGTAATGAAAAATGTGCTCAAAAGGGCTAGCATTTGTCAGGCTAACTAACAGAGGCGGATATTTATCTGATATTGTATTCCATACATAATTGCCGACGTTAAATAAAACATTTATCAATATAAGATCCATTCTCTTTTATTTAATCAAAAACATGCCTAACTAAAAGTTCGTACCCTCGATAATATAATACCCACAGTACGAGGGCGGTTTGGAAACTTCTTAGCCTAGCACAAAAAGCGCGGTATAAACAGAAAAAAGTTAAGTGTTTTGGAAACTTTCATCTCTGCTATGAACACATGTTAAATTTTGTTTCGATCTGGCAACTCCTTTATATAGAAACAGATGTTCACAAAAGACGCATCCGCGATTTTTTTACAATGGAAAAATTAGAAATGCGTGGTGTCCTTAAATATTTACATAAAAAAGGTTTATCGGTACAAGAAATTCATAATGATATGGTGAATGTGTTAGGTAAAAGTGCTCCTTCATATGCAAGAGTAAAAAATTGGGTTGCTGAATTTAAACGTGTTCGTACAAGCATTGACGATGAACCACGTAGTGGACGTCCAAAAACAGCAACAACAACAGAAATTGTAGCCAAAGTGCATGATATGGTATTAAATGATCGACGAATAAAAGTGCGTGAAATAGCTAATATCATGGGCATCTCAGATGATCGAGTCCATTTAATTTTGCATGAAGAACTACAGATGAAAAAGCTTTCTGCAAGATGGGTGCCGGACTTGTGAACAGTCGACCAAAAACGCATAAGAATGAACATTTCTCAAGCTTGTTTGGATCGTTTTCAGCGAAATAAAATGGATTTTAAGCGTCGTTTTATAACTGTTGATGAGACATGGATCCACCACTATACTCCAGAGACAAAAGAACAAGTGCCCCAAAGAAGGCAAAAACAATTCAATCGGCTGGTAAGGTTATGGCAACGGTTTTTTGGGACTTCAAAGGTATTTCATTGATTGACTATCTGCAAAAGGGTAAAACAATAAATTCAGAGTACTATTGCAACCTTTTAGATCAATTAAATGTACAAATTCGAAAAAACGTCCTGGCCTACAACACAAAAAAATAATTTTTCATCAAGACAACGCACCTGCGCACAAGAGTGTTTTAAAAATGACTAAAATCAACGAATTAAAGTACGAGTTACTTGACCACCCACCTTATTCTCCTGATTTAGCTCCCAGTGACTTTTACCTGTTCCCAAATCTAAAAAAATCCTTGCTGGCAAGCGTTTTACCTCAAATGAAATGCAATTACAGTTGTAAACCACTATTTTGAAGACATTGAGGGAAACTATTTTAATCAAGGAATAGAATTGCTAGATAAGCGTTAGACTAAGTGTATTGAAGTTTCAGGAGATTATATTGAACAATTAAATATTTTTGAAAAACTAACTATTCTCTTTCATTGATAGGCTAAGAACTTTCCGAGCCGCCCTCGTATGTCCGTTTTAGTAGTAAAAACGCGGTTTTTATATAGAATTATAGAATATTTTTTGTTGTTGCTTAGATGCATTGAAGAATATACGAGGTCTTTTCAATAGAAAAGGTTAAATTTAATTTTTCTCAACACATATTTATTTATTTATTAGTTTCTATTTCTAAGGGGACAACCCTTCAAAGTATTTCCCCTAAGAAATTGTACACTTGTACCAGCGTTTTTTTCAATTCTCGAAGCAAACCCTGATATGCACTTTTTGGTATGGCCTTGATAATCCCTCAGCAATTCTGTTTTTATTTCCTCAGTCGGCCTTGAGCTGCTTCAGCGATTCTGTTTTTATTTTCTCAATCGTCGCAAAACGACATCCTTTCATGGGTCTTTTCAATTTTGGGAACAGGAAAAAGTCGCAAGGTGCCAACTCTGATGAACACAGTGGCTGTGGCATGACGACGGCATTTCTTACGGCCTTAAAAATGTCGAACAAACAATGACGAGTGAGCAGCAATTTTGGTACGAAATTGGCTGGCACACGCTTTACGCTCAAAATTTCCAAAGAAAATTGTATGACATAAGCCAACCGATATGCCGACATCCTCTGCAACAATTTGCTTCACTTTCTTAACATTTTCATCGGTTTTTGGTAAGATAAATCTTTAAGGAAGAGTTTCGTCATTTACATCTTCACAGCCTTCTTTGGAGATATTGTAAATATTTTTCTGACTCAGAGTCGAATTACCATGTCACTCTTAAGTGTTTTTGAAGCATTCTTTTCACAAAATTTGATGTTATGCCTCTCACAAACAAACTTAACACGAACAAATCAACTAAAACATATATTCAATACAAGTGTGCAAACATAAAAAACGCTAATCGAATGGATCTAGCCCGAAAAATTTCAAAGTTCACCTTTTTCTATTGAACAGACCTCGTATAATAAAAAATTATGCCACAACAGCCTGATACTGAACACATACTTTTATCTAAACATTGATTTTTTTTAAATAACCTTTACAAATAATTGAAATTTCATTTATAAACTGCAACACTTCCACTAATAGTCACTTATGCCACTTTCTCTAAATGCGGTCTGCTTCCACACTTCTTATCACTTAAACGATAGCTAGTAATTAAAAAAAATTTATTTAAAATATTCTCACATTTTTTAACACAAACATACGAGGGCGACCGCAAAAGTAACTGGCCTAGCAGAAAAAGAACCGTTTTTTGGAATTATTATTATTTACTTTTCAACATAATCTCCTTCCAACTCAATACACTTCATCAAACGTTTTTCAAGTTTTTTAATTCCATCCGAAAAATAAGATTTTTCAAGACCTTTAAAATATGCCTCAGTTTCAGCAATAACCTCGCTATTGGAAGAACATTTTTTGCCACCGAGAAATTTTTTAAATTTGGAAACAAGAAATAATCAGAAGGAGCTAAATCTGGACTATATGGTGGATGCGGAGCAATTTCAAATCGTAATTCGGACAGTTTTTGCTGATTTAAAAATGAAGTGTGTGAAGGAGCATTATCTTGATGAAAAAGAACTTTTTTTTCTAAATGCGGTCGTTTTATCTTGATTTCTTCACTCAACCGATCCAATAATGCACAATAATATTCACTGTTTATAGTTTTTCCTTTCTCAAGATAATCAATAAATATTATACCCCTTGCATCCCAAAATACTGTGGCCATTACTTTTCCTGCTGACTTGACAGTTTTCGCCTTCTTGGGACCACTTTTACCAGCTTCTATCCATTGTTTTGACTGTGCTTTGCATTCTGGGATGTAGTGATGGATCCATGTTTCATCAACAGTTATGAATCGGCGCAAGAACTCTATTGGATTACGCTGCTAAATCGCTAAAAGCTCCTCGGAATTGGTCCAACGGACGATTGTTTGGGGCAAAGTCAACAAACGCGGCACCCATCTTGCGGATAGCTTTTTCATGCGGAGTTCATCATGTAAAATACTCCAAACTTGTTTTTCGTGTATTTTAACAATATCAGCAAGTTCTCTGAGCTTTATTCGTCTATCTTTAGTCACTTCATTAAATATTTTTCCAATGTTTTCAATAGTAGTAGCAGTTTTCGGTCTTCCAGACTTCCGTACTTGAACGACCCATTTTAAATTGTTGAACCCAGGATTTCACGGTGGAGTATGATGGTGCATTATCACCATGAACAGAAATCAATTCATCTTTGATTAATTGTGGCGTATAACCTTTCATATAGAAGTGTTTAATTACCGCACGAAACTCTTTATTTTCCATTTTTCAAAAATTACAAAACTTGTTTACTTCAATCACCTGTAACAAAGAAAATAATCATAAAATATTTCGGAAATTTTGACAGATGGCTTATAAAAGATTGCTTTTAAAAAACAAAAAAAAAGTTGCTAGTAAAACAGAAAATGTGCCAGGCTAGTTAGTTTTGCGGTCGCCCTCGTATGATTTCTCAATATGCTTAAATGTTGACCCAAACATATAATATGTTTGTGTGACCTATTATGCTAAAATACAAATATATTAATGTTTGCAGCATGTTCCAAAAATATATATGTTCGCAAGCAGACATATTTCTTACATTTTTCTCCACGAAGGGGCTTTCACTTTGCTATTGTCCACCTGTTCAACAAATCATCATAAGATGATTGGGCAGAAAGTTTTTCACACAGCAATAAAATGTTATAAAAAGTATAATTGAAATGTTAACCTTTAATGGAGCTACAAAAATGGACTCAATTAACAGATGCCACCACCTGCTTGCCACTGCGCTGCTGTGGAGGCGAATAAAAGCAAGAAAACAATTTGGCATTGTTCTCTTTTCGGAGTCCTCTTCACTTGTGTGTAATTGCAGGACAACGTTGGCGACTCCGAGGAGTTCAGTGATGGCTCTGAGGTGGTATTGTCATGATCTCCAACAACTGAAGGCGTTGGAAAGGAGGACCAACCAACCCACAACTGAAGGTATTCAACGTTAAGTATGCAATGGAAAGTCGAGGGTAATGGGCAAACGGCCGCCCGCCAACCCCACAACTAAAGGCAGTCAAAGTTAAGTGAAGTAAAGTTGGCCAAGTATGCCGAGCAACGCAGACAACGATGAAAAAAACCCAACAACTTTGACTAAAGACGAGTACCAACCAGGAAAGACGAGTTGTGGTGAGGTAAGGCAAGGGAAGGAAAGGGAAGAAATACATTCATTTAATAAGGCACGTACTCGTAGATGCCTTGAACGCGCCAGTGATAATCTTTGCCTCTCTCTCTGTCTGTCTGTCCGTGACTTTCCCTGTGTATGTGTGTGTGTACTCTGTGCTCCTTTAAGTGCTGCCTTCATGTGTTGCCAACGAGAATATGGAGCAAGGATACGCATTTCATTTTGTTCGTTGTGTTGTGTTGTGCTCCTTAAATACTACACGGGCTTATAATTTTCATTGCTGTTTGAAGAATTTCTTCGCAGCAACGATTTGTGTATCTTTAAAATAATACTTTTGGTGTATAGCTGCCGCAGTTATGCCGAAGTTGCTGCTTGCCAACGACAAAGACATCCCCTACCCCCTTAGAATGAGAGGAACAATTATAACTGAAAAAAAATGTTTCCTTAGTAATGCCATTTAATTAATATTGTCAAGTGTTTGAAGTTCCACAAAAGGTTTTTGCTTCTTCTCTCTCAGTACATTGATAAAATTGCAACTGCAATAGTTCACTAAATAAGAAATGTTGCGATAAGTTGGATTTTTAAAACTGGTACATATTTAAAAGGGGTTTCCCCTTAATACAATTTACACTTTTTGTCTAAAAAAATCAGAAAATGTATTGAGAGTTTTTCTGACTACTAATTTAAGAATTTTGAAAATAAGTTTGCTGTAAGTTTAAATTGAAGCCGGCACCAAGGTTTATTTTTGGCGGAGGTACTACAAGGGGTAACATTCTATTTTTTAAGAAACTTCAATAACTAATTTCCACTATAGTCCTAAGTTTATAGAAGATGCAACACGCTTTGAGCGACTAGTGTCATATTGTATGCAACATAACCTACACACAGAGAACAAATTCGCTGCAACAACCGAATTTATTTTCCAACCGAATGATTGAGGTTGCATGTCCTTTGAGTATTTCACCAGTTCAACCAAATGTTGGATGGATGCACTGAATTTCTAAGTCGAACCGAAGTATCGGCGGGATTTTGGATAAAAGATCCACTTATCGCACTTGAATAACAAAAAAGTATTAACTCAAAAGTTTTGAATTTTTATTAGAACTAAAAAACTGTTTGTTTACACACTTCAAGCAATCTTAAACATTGGAACGGTCGGTCATATCTCGGTTAGAGTGAAGAAATTTAAGATTTGTACAGAAAAAACTAAATAAATTGATTGGCTTATAGTTAATAATAATCGAATCATTTTATTTTAATTGTGCCAGATTCAACCAAAAACTTGGTGCCAATCAACAACTTGTTTTGAGTTGTGCTACGATTTTAGTCATCATAACTAATAAATGGTAACAGTAATAATATATCTGCAACTCGTTTGGTTGCCACAACATCCAGTTGTGGCCACTGAAATTGTATACCGAATTTCATATACACAGAAAAAAAAATTAGTTGGAAACCGGTTGGAATTTTAATGATTTGATTGCAACGGAGGAATTTTGGTTGCAATCACCAAATGTTAACAAATCGTAATGGATATTAGGTGCGATATACCACCAAAAGTTTTGCAAATATTTTGTTGTTATAACTACTTATTGGTGATGAGAACAAAAACTCCATCATAACCAAAAATGAGTTTTTAATGGTATTAATCGCATTTCATACAAAGAAAAAATATTAGTTAGAAACCGGTTGAAACTTCAATGATTCGGTTGCTCAACGGGAATTTTGGTTGCAATCACCAAATGTTTATAAGCTTAATTGATATTCGGTTAGACATACCACAAGATAAAAAATATTAACATCAGCTCCTAGACGCAAATAATTGAACGGTCATTCCCATAAAACGCAAAAAATGCATTTAGAAGTTAGGGGAACCATTACTTTTGCAAATATTTTGTTGTTTTGACTAATTATTTGTGATGATAACTAAGACTCCATCATAACCACAAAAGGGTTGTTTAATGGTATTAATTGCATTTCATACAAACAAAAAAATAGAATTAGAAACCGGTTGAAACTTCAACGATTCGGTTGCTAAACGGGAATTTCGGTTGCAATCACCAAATGTTTATAAGCTTAATGGATATTCGGTTGGACATACCACAAGATAATAAATATGACCATTATATTCTACACGCAACTAATTGATCGGTCATAACAATACAACGCGAAAAAGGCATTTAGTTGTTACAACTAGTAGTTAGGGGAACCATTAGTTTTGCAAATATTTTGTTGTTGTAACTAATTATTTGTGATGATAACTAAGACTCCATCATAACCACAAAAGGGTTGTTTAATGGTATTAATCGCATTTCATACAAACAAAAAAAATTAGAATAAGAAACCGGTTGAAACTTCAACAATTCGGTTGCTAAACGGGAATTTCGGTTGCAATCACCAAATGTTTATAAGCTTAATTGATATTCGGTTGGACATACCACAAGAAAATAAATATGACCATCATATTCTACACGCAACTTATTGATCGGTCATACCAATACAACGCGACAAAGGCATTTAGTTGTTACAACTGGTAGTTAGGGGAACCATTAGTTTTGCAAATATTTTGTTGTTTTGACTAATTATTTGTGATGATAACTAAGACTCCATCATAACCAAAAATGGGTTTTTTTCGGTACTAATCGCATTTTATACACACAGAAAAAAATAGTTGGAAACCGGTTGTAACTTTAATGACTTCGTTCCAAAAAAGGAATTTCGGTTGCAATCACCAAATGTTTAAAAGCGTAATGGATATTGCGACATACCGCAAGATAATAAATATAAACATCATATTCTAAACGCATCTAATTATACGACCATACCAATACAACGCGAAAAAGGCATTTAGTTGCCACAACTAAAGGGTAATAGAACCAATAGTATTGCAAATATGTTGTTGTTGTAACTAATTATTTGTGATTTTAACTAAAACTTTATCACAACCAAAAACGGGTTGTTTAATGGTATTAATTGCATTTCATACATACAGGAAAAAAATAGTTGGAAACCGGTTGTAACTTCGATGATTTCGTTCCAAAAAAGGAGTTTCGGTTGCAATCACCAAATGTTAACAATCATAATGGATATTCAGTGCGACATCGCCAGGTGATAAGTGTGATCATCGTATTGTAGATGCAACTTATTAATCGGTCATATGAGTACCAATAAAACGCGAAAAAGGCATTTAGTTGCCACCGCTGATGGCTATGGGAACCATTAGTTTTGCAAATATTTTGTTGTTGTAGCCAACTATTTGTGGTAATAATTAAAACTTAACCATAATAAAACACGGGTTGTTGAATGTTATTTTTTTTAAAAAATAATATAAATCGATTATTACTGACTTGAAGCCAATCAATCGATTAAACAATTTTTTTCCAGGAAAAAAACAACTATCATCTTTTCCACTTTTCCCTCGTCATGACCCTCCCTATGCTAACTGCAATTTTGTAAGCATACAGTTTTTGTCACTGATGGATATGGGACGTGGATTTCTAGATCCAAAAATTAAGCATACAGTTTTTTGTCTCTAATGGATATGGTTCGTGGATTTCTAGATCCAAAAATTATCTTCTGAAGGTTCGGATACTTGGTATGATGCACCGATACCACCGTTTCAATAACCAAAAATTACAGAGCATCAACTAACATTCGGTAATACTGATAGAAAAAATACTCAAAGAGCATGTAACCTCAATCATTCTTGACGACATTTCTAACGGCTGGGCCATTTTAAATTTGAACTACCGATTACTTTGACTTGGAAAGGTGAAATTACATTAATTTTTATTTTCAGGTTTATGTTTGACATTTGCAAAATGGGACGCTGTACGCTCGAACAATATTGGGAAATATTTAAAACTTACTTCCGAAGTAGTGTCTTTAAAGCAAACTGTAAGACATTTAGGTGGAAAATATTCGAGGAGAGATTGGCCTGTAGTTCAGTTTGTGTTTTAATTTGTCAAGCGAGCTCATGAAAATGGATCGTTATTGGAGAAACCTTCTTAAGTACGTTCTCGTCCAGTGCGTTCAATCGAAAACACTGCTGCTGTGGCTGAGAATGTCCAAGAGCATCCATTAACTCGTCATCGTTTTAGGAAGTGAACATTTCTCGCACTTCTTTAAGAAGAACTTGGCATAAAGACGTCGGTATAAAGGCTTACAAAGTTCAATTGGTCTAAGAACTGAAGCTTCATGACCATCCGATGCGTTTTCGCTGCGCTCAATGGGCTGAAAATTGTTTGGCAGGTGTTGAAGAATTTTACCGAAAAATCCTGTTTTCAGATGAAGCTCATTTTCATCTCGGTGGCTATGTCAATAAGCAAAATTTTCGCATATCGGGTTCAGAGAACCCAGACGTGACTATTGAGAAGCCAATTTACCCACAACGAGTCACTGCTTGGTATGGATTTTGGGCTGCCGGCATCATTGGCCATTTTTCATCGAAAATGAGCAAGGAGCCGCTGTTGCCGTCAACGTTGAGCGTTGACGGCAACAGCGAATTTTTGTTTCCAAAAATACAAGAGAATGACGTGGACGCCATTTGGTTTCAACAAGACGGAGGCACATGTCAAACAGCCAACGAAACCATTCATATTTTACGCACTGTTTTTGAAAATCGAATCATCAGCCGAAATTGTGATATCAATTGGCCGCCTCGGAGCTGTGCTTTGAGCCCTTTGGATTTTTTTTCTTTGGGGAGCCTTTAAGGAAAAATGTTACGCAAAGCAACCAGAGACAATTGAAGCGTTGAAACATTACCAATGAAGAGAATAGACCCGAAACATTCAAAAACGTACCAAAAAATTTAGTTGTTCGTATGTGATACTGCCCAGCCAGTTGTGGAAGTAATATGAATGACATTGTGTTTCATTTTGAAACGACAAAGCTCAACCTTTCAAAAAACCAGAAATATGAAAAAAATATCGGTACTTTTTTTTTAAAGTCGATTCAAATAAAAATGACCTACCCTGAACTTGTTGATTTTTATTCTGAAAATAAAGTGCTACTAGACTTTTCCTAAACATGCGAATCAAATTAATACTTTTTGTGAACAAATTACTTATGTACCTATTGCTGTTTTTGCTATCCTTTCTGGGCTTCTTCAAATGCACCACGAATTATAAAATTTACATATAAATTTCTCCCGGTGTATACTTCATTAACTTAATAGATAACATTAACCACGTTTAAGAAACAATTTTACATTGTCGCTGTCTCTCAGCTACTTCACTCTACTCTTCTCAATTCCACCTGAAACAGGCCAATACAGCCAGCAACAATTTTGTATCCTTACTTTACAGGCTCTCTCACTCTCTCGTTTACTCTGTCTCTTTTGTTCGTTCTCTGTTGAGTAGTCGATTTGTGAAGTGCATTAACATCATTCCGTCTTCCTTCACTTTAATTAATCCTTTATACTTTGTAACTATGTAAACTGTTCTACTCATTTACACACAAACACACTCGCACACTCACAACTACCGAAATGGTGTGTTACCGAACACACACACACACATATACATTGACAGTGTTGCAGATACTTTTCAGTTGCCACTGCCTCGGCTACCGGCATCCACTTTTGAACAATGTCAGCAGCAACACACAAACAATGTCGCAGCAACAACAACATGCTGCTGCACACTACCATACAAAAGGATAGACAAGGGAGACAGCAGAATGGAAGGACAAACGAACAGACAGACAGAGGGCATAATTGTACAAGTTTGGCTTGAGAGTTGGGATGGATACTAATTAATTGCTCGACTTTTTACTACACAACAGATTTTGCCAAATGTTTCCACAAGTTTTGTAGCTCCTCTTCTTTTGCTGTGTCCTGGTTGAGTTTGAGCGTGTGTGTGTGTATCTGTGCCCTGTAGTATGCGAGTATTTGTCGTTAATTCCTTTTGTTTTGTTGCTCTCATTTAACAAATTAAATTGTATTTTATTTCATTTGTTTGTTTCCTTTCTGCTTTTGTGTCTGTCCCCTCGTCTGATGATAACGATGACGTTGGTGGAGTTTGTTAAGAGTGCCCGCGGTGAAGCACAGTGGAAGATTTATCTGTAATATCTTAATTGCATGTCCAATTGAAATAAATTGTCACTGTAGCGGTATTGTTAAGCTAAAGTTCAGACGGTGATCAACCGTACTCTATTATAGTGAAGAGTAAACTAAGAAGAAAAATAACCTTTTATAAGGATAACTTAACCGTAAGTAAGGTTAATTTGAACATTTTGTTGTTGACTGGTATTAAACAATAATAATGGTTAATTTAACTATTCTATGGTTTACTCTTTTAACCATGAAAATTGTTAATTTAAAAATAAGTATTGTTGTTTTAACAATGCATTATTGAGTTTTTTAACCATTAAAACTGTTGTTATTAAAATAAATGCAGGTGTTTTAACAACAAATTTTTAAAAAAAATTCTTAGTTAATTTATTAAAACAATATATGTGCGCTTAGAGAAAGGGAACTAAGGGTAAAAAAAATCAATTTTGATTTTTATTTTTTTTTTGATGTGGACAACATCTAAGCATCGAATGAGACCGATCCCATGCCCCAAAAGTGTTCCCTCCCAGAGATATGCGCGTTTTATGACAGTGAAGTCGACGATTCTAAGCACAAATAGAACGGGACCTAACCTTTAAAATGGCTCTCCTGAACAAAACTTTTCATCAACGTTTCACTTTTTTTTTGATGGGTTGATGTGGACAACATCTGAACATCGAATGAGACCGATCACTTTTTTTTTGATGTGGACAACATCTGAGCATCGAATGAGACCGATCCCATGCCCCAAAAGTGTTCCCTCCCAGAGATATGCGCATTTTATGAAAGTGAAGTCGACGATTCTAAGCGCAAATAGAAAGTGACCTAATCTTTAAAATGGCTCTCCTGAACAAAACTGGTTTTTAACCTTAGGTCCTTTTCTATTTTGCGCGTCACATATGTTCAATTTAACAATAAAATTGTTAATATTATTAACTATGAAGATAGTTATATAAATCATTTTTACTGTTAAATTAACTAATAACCTCTTTTAACCAGAAATACAGTTACTGTTACAATTTTTAATATTAAATTAAACTACTATTTATATTTTTGTTTTGTTAAGATTTATTCGGTCTTTTTTCATTACTATGACTTCGACCAACCTTATATAATGTTAACTTAACTATTTTGTTACACATTTGACCTTTTATAGCGTTATTTTGACTTCGTTTTCAAACCAGACACATGGTTAAAAAAATCATTGTATTTTCGGCTCAATGTACACTATTTTAGCCTATTGTGTACTACTGTCGAATCCGCCGAAGTGAAAATGCCGAAACTTCGTTTCAGTTATCCGTAGTTTTCACTTAAGAGTAGTTTAGATAAGCAAAACACGTTTCAGGTATCCGATAGAAGGTCAATGGAAAAAAATTTAAATATTTTTACTATATTTTACAAATAATACTTATATAATTTATTTTATAAAAAAATATATTTATTAAATAAATTAAATGAATGTACTTAAATTCAATTCAGTCATTCAAAAATGGTACATTAATCGAAATACATAAAAGGTGGTTAAATTTTAAGGGCCAATGTTGATTTTGAATAGAACAAAAATTATTTAGGAAATTATTGTCATTTCTTTTTATTATGATAATATTGGTATGTGTGGAACAAAATATCAGCCAAATTATGGCCGCCGCGACCTCGACAGCACACCTCCATCCGATGGTCCAAATTTTCGATGACGCTAAGGCATAATTGAGGTTTTATGCCGTTAATGTGGCTAATTATCTTTTTCTTTAGCTCTTGAATTGTTGCTAGCTTTTCGCCGTACACCTTTTCTTTCAAATATCCCCAAAGAAACAAGTCCAACGGTGTCAAATCACATGATCTTGGCGGCCAATTAACATCGCCACGACGTGAGATAACACGGCCATTGAATTTGTCGCGCAAAAGAGCCATTGTTTCGTTAGCTGTGTGGCAAGTGGCACCGTCCTGTTGAAACCACATATCGTCCACATCCATATCTTCCAATTCGGGCCATAAAAACTTCATTATCATCTCACGATAGCAAACACCATTCAACCACCTGACCGACCTCAGTTTGGAACAAATACGGCCCGATAATGCCGCCGTCCCACAAACCGCACCAAACAGTCACGCTGCATGGTTTTTTTAACAATCACTCTTGGATTATTATTCGCCTAAATGCGGCAATTTTGCTAATTGACGAATCCACTGAGGTGAAAATGTGCCTCATCACTGAAGATGATTTTCTTCGAAAATTTTCATAATAAGCCTGAATAACTTTAACGCATTGCTCGCTTGTGTATCTTTCCATGGTTCAAATTGAGTTAGTCTGATATTGAGAAATATCAAATGAAATGCAGAAAAAAACTTGACATTGATGTCGTGCGTGAACTAATAATGCATGATCGTCATGTGACATACCGTGAGATAGAGGCATCCTTGGGCATTTCTTCCACCATTTGATATTGCATGAACACCTGTCCGTAAAAAAGGTTTGTTCTCGTTGGATCCTGCACAATTTGACAATCGCTCAAAAAAGTTTCGTATCGATTGGTGCACAGAAATTTTGAAAAATATACGATCGCGGTAATTCAAAAGACGTTTATAAGATCGTCACAGGTGACGAATCATGGATCTATGCGTATGAGCCCGAAACAAAACAGCAATCGACCGTGTGGATCTTCGCAGACGAGCCAAATCCAACGAAAGTTGTTCGTGGAAGAAGCACTTCGAAGCAAATGGTCGCCTGTTTCTTTGGCAAAACTGGTCATGTGGCGACTGTTGCGCTTGGGCAACGTAGGACGGTCAATTCTGAGTGGTACTCCAGAAGTTGTTTCCCTTCGGAAAAAATCGAAAAACGAACAAGACAAGACGAATCATTGTGCAGCATGACGATGCGAGCTCTCACACATCGGCTCAAACCCACGCCTTTTTGACCGGCCAAAACGTCGAGTTGATGGGTCATTCGCCGTACAGCCCTGTCTTGACACCCAAAGACATCTTCTTATTCCCGCACATCAAATCAAAAATGCGTGGTCAACGTTTTTCATCGCCCGAAGTAGCGTTCAAAAACCATGTTATGGAGGTGTCTCAATCGGAGTGCAAAAAGTGCTTCGACAATTGGTATAAGCGCATGCAAAAGTGTAGGAGAATACTTTGAAAAACAATAAAACCATTTTTGATGATAAATATTCGCATTTTTATTATTAGGCCAGAAATATATAGCAGCCGTCGTATGTACTCGAAGCATGTCAGAAGTTTGAGAAATAATACCAGGTATTCAAAATAAACCTGTGAGTTTTTCTGTACAGCATATCAAGAACCCACGAGGTTTAAACCAAACGTGGTTTAAATGCTCCCACAAATGATCCTTATGGAATAAAAACACAAAACGAAAATGTCTGGTTTTAGAGTGCTCAACCTCTATGTCTAGAGGTTTAAACAAAATCTGATTTAAAATTCTTAGTTAATTGAACACTTGAAGACCAATAATAAGTACATACAATAACGCGCATAAGAATAAAATCGACACTGTCAAACTAGAGTTACCCATTATAAGAAACTAGAGTTTTCCACTCTACAAGAGTTCTTCACTCTACAAAAAGAAATATCTAAACTAAACATTGAAATCTATCTAAACTAAACATTGAATTCTTTATTGTGTGATTTTATGCAGTTAACATACTACTGTGAACAAATTAATGCAAATCCAGCCAAAAACCGCATACCACAAAAATCCATGACAGATACATTACTAAAAACCATGTACGAGTAATTAATATATTCCTTTTCTGTTCAATTTAATTAAAATATAAAATAAATTTTTCTAAGGTTCATAACATTTTTATTTCATTCCCTAATAAGCAAATCACGCTCCACCCTGTACCTATACGAGGGCGACCGCAAAACTAACTGGCCTGGCACATTTTCTGTTTTACTAGCAACTTTTTTTGCTTTGTTTTTTAAAAACAATTTTTTATAAGCCATCTGTCAAAATTTCCGAAATACTTAATGATTATTTTCTTTGTTACAGGTGATTGAAGTAATAAACAAGTTTTATAATTTTTGAAAAATGGAAAATAACGAGTTTCGTGCGGTAATTAAACACTTTTATATGAAAGGTTATACGCCACAATTAATCAAAGGTGAATTGGATTCTGTTCATGGTGATAATGCACCATCATACTCCACGTGAAATCCTGGGTTCAACAATTTAAAATGGCTCGTTCAAGTACGGAAGATGAACAACGCTCTGGAAGATCGAAAACTGCTACTACTATTCAAAACATTAGAAAAATATTTAATGAAGTGACTAAAGATAGACGAATAAAGCTCAGAGTACTTGCTGATATTGTTAAAATACACGAAAAACAAGTTTGGAGTATTTTACATGACGAACTCCACATGAAAAAGCTATCCGCAAGATGGGTGCCGCGTTTGTTGACATTGCCCCAAAAAATCGTCCGTTGGACCAATTCCGAGGAGCTTTTAGCGATTTATCCGCGTAATCCAATAGAGTTCTTGCGCCGATTCATAACTGTTGATGAAACATGGATCCATCACTACATCCCAGAATGCAAAGAACAGTCAAAACAATGGATAGAAGCTGGTAAAAGTGGTCCCAAGAAGGCGAAAACTGTTAAGTCAGCAGCAAAAGTAATGGCCACAGTATTTTGGGATGCAAGGGGTATACAATTTATTGATTATCTTGAGAAAGAAAAAACTATAAATAGTGAATATTATTGTGCATTATTGGATCGGTTGAGTGAAGAAATCAAGATAAAACGACCGCATTTAAAAAAAAAGATCTTTTTCATCAAGATAATGCTCCTTCACACACTGCATTTTTAACTCTACAAAAACTGGCCGAATTACGATTTGAAATTGCTCCGAATCCACCATATAGTCCAGATATAGCTCCTTCTGATTATTTCTTGTTTCCAAATTTAAAAAAATTTCTTGGTGGCAAAAAATTTTCGTCCAATAGCGAGGTTGTTGCTGAAACTAAGGCATATTTTGAAGGTCTTGAAAAATCTTATTTTTCAGATGGAATTAAAAAACTTGAAAAACGTTTGATGAAGTGTATTGAGTTGGAAGGAAATTATGTTGAAAAATAAATAATAATTCCAAAAAAACGGTTCTTTTTATGTTTCAGTTACTTTTGCGGTCGCCCTCGTAAATCATCAATTGATATTTGAATTTTAGTTTGAAATAAATATTGTTTTCAGGATTTGCAGCCAGTTCGATTTGATAGTCCAATAAAAAAAATTAGTCAAAGGTAAATAAAAATTATATTGTCCAATTGCGGGACACATAGAGAACAGATTTATTGCTACAACCGAATTTTTTGCCAGCCAGTGGTTGCACTTACTCTCCATGTATTCCATCGTTACGACCGAATGGTGATTGAGTACACAGCAATTCTCAGTAGAGCGAACTGACACTATCGCTTCAAGAAAACAAGTATCGGTAATCCTAACAGATTGAGATGGTTATTTGAACTGAACTTATTCATGTATTGGTTGTTGTTATAAATTATTGGTTATAAGTAATCATTAAAAAAATTCAATATTTTATAGCCTGGTAATGGGTCAACTGATCAGTAAAATAAATACGTCCATGGATAGATGTTTTGATAATGATGCCCCTATCTGAAAAGAATTAGTTAACTCGGAAAATATAGGTCGCCACCAAAAATAATTGTCAAGATTCACTGTTGAATTTTACTTAAGATTTGGTATGGAACGAAATAAGCATTATCCATTTTTCCAAAAAAAAAACAAAAAAAAAATGCTGCCACTGTGCGACGAACTTGACTTGCCACTGGGCAGACAGACGGGCAGTCAACAGCAGAGTTCACAGCGTTTTAAGCTCTCGTAGAAAATTACTTTCATTACATTTAAAAAGTCATTAGAAATCTGTTGATTTTTTTCTCCTCTTCTTTGTCCTCCACTTTTATGCTATTTATCGCTGTGTGAACTGTGTTTTGTGGAAATATTTACGAGTTGTTGGCCACTCCGACCTGGGTGGGTTGCCACCCCACCCACCCACTCAAAGGCAGCATTTTCATTTCGTACGATTTCACCCTCGTAGGTTTTTAAATTTTTATGTTTCACAGTGGTTCGTGTTTGGGAAGGGACATGAAATGATGGATGGAAATGTTAAAGATAGCTAGGCTCAGAGTGGCAGCCAAAGACTTGACTCGCAAAGAATCGAAAGCATTTATGAGTGCATTCAAAAGTTGAATGGCATCAAGGGGTTTAATTCAGAATCCCCCAACCTAAAAACTATATCGAAGACCACTGGACAGATAAGCGGCCTTCAGACAGACATTTAATATAGCCGCAGACAAGATTCTAAAACTAAGCATAACTCTTTCAAATATCCAAAAATATGTGGACAGCATGGCAGCCATAAAGGCGCTGGACTGAATGACAGTGAAATCAAAATGCGTGAAGTGATGCATTGAATAACACATACGAATCCGGAGGCACACCATTTCGCTGGCATGGGAGCCGGGTCACAGCGACATACTGGACAACGAGATCGTAGACGAATATAACAGAATAAGCTTAGGAGTAATTCCGTGAGCCAATAACACCAGACATACACATCCCGCTTTCCGAACTGATGAATCCAATCTGCAATTCACTCAATTCACAAATGCTAATTAATCCGGTCTCTCTGGCCGGCAATAGACCGAAAAGGAAACGATCGATGTCAAACCTCATTGCATCACTCACGGGACATTTTTAATAGGGAATGTGGCAGCACGTATAGGTATTCCGTGCAGAGACTATTGTAGATGTGGCCAGGACGCAAACGAAGAGCAGTCAGTGGAGCATTTGCTATGCACATGCGCGGGTCCTCAAGAATGAAGATTTACCTACCTGGGCAGTAGATATAAGGTGGCCAATCTAGAGGTATTTTTTTAATATGGGTTTTTTTCACAGATTACGCGTGACTTGTGTTAAACTTTATTTTTTTCGTTTCATTATTGTTTGCCATTTCATCACAAAAAGACTTACAGCGCGAACACCACACCACGGTTTTTTTACGTTTGAATTTGGTGGAATTCGCGGTCCATATTTTTTCAAATTTAAAACAGGTAATCAAGCATGTGTTTTTTTCCTTATTGTTTGCCATTTCATCGTGGCAAGACTAACACCACGAAAAGTACGGGTTTAGAGCATTAAGGATTAAGCATACCGGTCGAAATGCTCGAACGAGGTATTCATTGGACCCTTAGAATGGATACCCTAAGGCGTAGTTGCGGCCAACATTTAAAGGAAAATATAATCAAAAAATAAATGGCATAAAATGTCCTTTAAAAGTTTTGTATTTTATTTATTTTGAAAAAATACCTCTAGATTGATCACCCTATACTTTGATGACCTAGCTGAAATAGCGCATGTAGCTCTTAAATCACTTAACATTTTTTGAACGGTTATGTTGGTTCCGAACTAGTTGATAAATCATAATGGATTGCAAAATAAAACTGAATAACTGCCACACCTTTCTTTCTTCCAATTACTCTTCGCCTTTCTCTTAAGTGTCTCCGTTTCTTCAGGGTTCCACAATGGGTCTTTAAGGCCACTGAGTGAACTCGGCATTTCTTTCTGATAAGCTACCCTTTCAACCTTACCTACCTACAGGCGATCGCCTGTAAAAACTCTTGAGTTGGCCAATGACGATATTAGCCAGATTAGCTAGACCCCCTTTAGAAGTACGAATCTAATACGACGGCTGCTATATTCTGGCCTAATAATGAAAATGCGAATATTTATCATCAAAAATGGTTTTATTGTTTTTCATTTATACTTATACATTTTGCATGCGCTTAAATCAATTGACGAAGCACTTTTTCCACTCCGATTGAGACACCTCAAAAACATGGTTTTTGAACGCTTCAACAGCATCTTCTGGCGACAAAAATCGTTGACCACGCATTTTTTTCTTGATGTGCGGGAATAAGAAAAAGTCATTGGTCAGGACTGTATGGCGGATGACCCATCAATTCGACGTTTTGGCCTGTCAAAAAGGCGTTGGTTTCAGGCGATGTGTGAGAGCTCGCATTGTAATGGTGCATAATGATTCGTTTTTCGAATTTCTCCTAAGACTTCAGGCAAACAAATTGTGATGAATCACTCAGAATTGACCGGCCTACGTTGCTTAAGCGGAACAGTCGCCATATGACCAGTTTTGCCGAAGAAACGGGCGACCATTTGCTTCGAAGTGCTTCTACGACGAACAACTTTCGTTGGATTTTGGCTAGACTTCGAAGACCCACACGGTCGATTGCCGTTTTGTTTCGCGCTCATACCCATAGATCCATGATTCGTCACCTGTGACGATCTTATAAACGTCTTTCGAAGCACCGCAATCGTATTTTTTCAAAATTTCTTTGCACCTATCGACACGAGCCTTTTTTTGAGCGATTGTCAGATTGTTCGGGATCCAAGGAGAACAAACCATTTTTACGGCCAGGTGTTCATGTAATATCAAATGTATGCTGGTGGAAGAAATGCCTAAGGATGCCTTCATCTCACAATATATCACATGACGATCTTGCATTATCAGTTTACGCACGGCATCAATGTTCTCTGGCACAACGGCCGTTTTTGAACGACCTTCACGACCTTCGTCTTTGAGCGAGCGTCGGCCACGATTGAATTCATTAAACCAGTTTTTCACAGTGCTATATGAAGGTGCTTAATCGTCATACAAAGACTTAAGTTCATCGATGCGCTCTTGTCGTGATAATCCACGTCGAAAGTTGTTAAAAATTATAGCACGAAAATGTTCACGAGTAAATTCCATATTTTTGCCAAATTGATTTGTTCAAGTCACTGTAAACAACACAAATGATGGTCGTACGTCAAAACGTTCTGAGTACATTTATGCTTAAAAATGTCAAACTTTCCAATGGAAAGGTCAGATGGCGCCAGGGAAAACTTAGTGTGGCGTTTACTGTGTGGCCCCATCTTGTTGAAACTAAATGTTGCCCATGTTATTCTCTTGAATTTTTGGAAAGAAAAATTCGTTGAGCATGGCGCGGTAACGCTCACCGTTAACGGTAACGGCGGCTCCTTGCTCATTCTCGAAGAAAAATGGTCCAATGATGCCGCCAGCCCAAAATCTACACCAATCAGCGACTCGTTGCGGATGCATTGGCTTTGCAATAGTCACGTGTGGATTCATTGAATTTTTGCTGATTGACAAAGCCACCGAAATGAAAATGAGCTTCATCTGAAAACAGGATTTTTCGGCAAAATTCTTCATCTCCTGCCAAACAATCTGCAGCCCATGGGGCGAAGCGAAAACGCATCGGATGGTGTTCTATTATTAAATGACAAAGTTCAACCATTCCAATAAAACCAGTAATTTGAAAAAAAAAGACCAGTCATTTTTTTTTACAGCCGATTCAAATTTTAATTGGACCACCCTATACATAGATCCCCGCCTGATAACCAGAGCAGAACACGTACAGAGAAGATGTTGAATTTATTCCTCCTCATCCACACAGCTTTTGCAGTAGCTGTTAGTCAGTCTTAGTGTCCCATGAAGACAGCTGCGATCAGCTCTTGATAACGCCAGCAGTGTGTGAGAACATTCCATATCCACTTTCGAACCACGTTTGTCAGGTGTGAATACAGCCTGTGACTGTAGCCCACCTTTCGTTAGCTTCCCTTCAGGCTCTTTGTGGAAATTGAGGCTATAGATTTAAGCGCCAATGGAGAAATGTTAGTTGGTTCATGTGGCCCAAAAAACGGTCCACATAACTAAAACGGGCGGACAATAGTCAATACTCGTATGAATGTTGTCTATCAGCATGACAGTCTAAAAAACTTGCGTACAGAAGGTGCGAAGAACGCCTGTGTGAGGTTTCTGTTTTTAAGCAGTTTACCGAGCCCAAACTAGCACCTTTTTCCATTGTTGTCCACGTTCTTTGGGCTTAGAAAGGTTCTGAGGTATAGAATACGGCCAGTGACTGTATTTTCCCCCACACTGCTCCTGATTATTTCCCCACATTATTCAAGCGCCGAATAATTTATTTTGCTCCACAGAGATTTGATGCTTATTTTTTGCCAAAATGTCGAACGTCAACAAGATTTCACTCTCCAATTAAGATATGATTCAGATAGAAAACACCGGATAGAATCACCCTGTATAAGAACAGTTTATATGACTTCTTTGTAAAGGGTAATTTCTATTTCAAGAGATAGCGCTCTGTTTTCCAAACCCCAAACTAGCCCCTATTTGCATTGTTGTCAACATTATTTTGGATTAGGGTGGTTTCAAGGCAACAGTATACTACATTTGAGGTAAGGTTTTGGGAATTTACCATAAATTATCTGTTGGTAACATTTTGTGGACCAAAGGCGAGTCAAACAAGGACTCTTCAATGTTGCTAAATTAAGGATAAGACAAAAATTGGCTGTGAAATGAATCCATAGACCAGGGATATGCTTTCATTGTACTGCGTTACTGGTCTCAAACTTATGGGATTGTGGCAGTCTGAAAATGGATTCGAAACCAATTACCCAAATTAAGATAACTTTTTTTTAATTGCGAGGGGTGAATTTACTTCAGTTGTAAACCACTGTGCGTTGATAAACTTCATTGAGTTGTTTTTGTTTTGCTTTTAATCGCAGTAGTGAAGTGGGTTCCGACCCAGGACGAGAAAGAAAGAGATGAGGCAACACTTGTGTGAATGTCGTCGCAAAGTTAACTTCAATTGTGGCAGTAGCCACCACCAAATATCCATTCCAACAACTGGCTCAACTGCCAACTCTGCCAGTTTGGCTACCGGTTAAGTGGATGGCTGAATGGATGAATGCCGTGATCATCTGTGGATAGCTGGGGCGCCTGCATGGGTGTGTGTGTGTGTGTATTAATGACAAAGTATTGGTGTGTTTAAAAGACTGAAGGACTCAATGATTGAGCGTCTGCATAAGTGAATGAATGAATGAATGGCAGACTGACTGAATTGGCGAATTGAAATGAAAATAAATGTTTTGCTTATGACTGGCCGAACGACCGACCAACTGAACGAACGGCATGACGGCGGCACTTTGTATTCTGTGGCATGTTCAGTCTTTTAGCCTGTTTTCACTTAATTTTTAAAATGTTTTTAATGGTTCATCAACACAGCAGTGGCAGCGGTAGTAGCAACTTCCATACCAACATCATCATCGCCACCACCAGCACCACTGGCTGTAGTTGAACGTCATTATCACAGTTCTCGTCCCATCTGTGATGTCTGTTTTTTTTTTGATTGAATGTTTCACTGCCTGTGTATGTATGCGTGTATTCCTGGGATGATTTCGGTTTTTAATTGAAATTATAACGCATTTTAAATGGGCTTCCCCCCGTCGCTGCAACGATTGCCATAGCAACAGAGCCTCAGTACATCATCCGGGAGCTAATGAAATATTTAAGACATACACAATTTTATATTCATTTGGTCAATTGGATACATGCACTCGGGAATACTTAACTATCTGAAAACGGTAGTACCCGAATCCATTAATACGGTAAACGCCGCAGTACTCCTCTTCTCGAAGAAATCTTTTAATTTACCTAAAAGGTTGCACAACAAAAAACCTAATGTTTAAGAGTATTACCCCCGTCATCCAGCATCAATGTCCGATATTTGTGCAAGGTCGTTTTAAATGTGTGACTTCTAGAGACCCAGAGACATATTTCGTAGGAGCTGTAGGGATTTATGGACCGATACAGTTTAATATTACATGACACATTTATAGGTCGCATATAAGGGGCTGTCCAACTAAAACGCACGATGTTAATTGAAAATTAAACAAAAAGTTTTCAGATAATTATCTCAATATTTTCTACTATGATAGAAGGATAGAAGGACAATTATGTGTGACACAAAATATCGACCAAATTCTCGACATGGCTTTGGTGGCATACCTCAATCCGATGGTCCATATTTTCAGTGACTCTGAGACATAATAGAGGTTGAATGGCGTTAATGTGCACACTATCTCATCCTTTAGCTCTTGAACCGTTCTTGGTTTATTGACGTAGACTTTTTCACTTAAATATCCTTAAAGTTGTAAGTTGTGAGTAAAGTACGACGATCATATTTATCGTCGAACCGAACATCCATAATGATTATAAAATTTGGTGATTGCAACCATAATTCTTTGTTTTCAGCGGAATAAAAGATCGTTAATTTACCGAACTATTTTATCGTTTAGGTCTTGAACCATTCTTGGTTTATTGACGTAGACTTTTTCTCTTAAGTATCCTTAAAGATAGAAGTCCAACGGTTTGAAATCACATGATCCTGGCGGCCAATTAACATCACCTCGACGTGTGGTAAGACGGCCATTCAATTGCTAGCGCAAAAGAGCCTTTGTTCCCATATTTTCAATGACTCTGAGACATAGTAGAGGTTCAATGTAATATGGCGAAATACCTTATCCTATAGCTCTTGAACTGTTCTTGGTTTATTGAAGTAGGCTTTTTCTCCTAAATATCCTCAAAGGAAGAAGTCCAACAGTGTCAAATCATATGATGGCGGCAGCAAATTAACATCGCCTCAACGTGTGGTAAGACGGCCATTGAATTGCTAGCGCAAAAGAGCCTTTGCTTCGGTTGCTGTGAGGCAACTGGCACCATCCTGTTGGAACCACATATCGTCTAGGTCCATATCCTCAATTTCTTGCAACAAGAAATCCATTATCATCTCGCGATAGCGAACACCATTCAAGGTAACTGCTTAGCCGACATCATTTTCGAAGAAGTACGGCCCAATGACGCCGCCAGTCCATAAGCCGCCAGCACCAAACAGTCACTCATTGTGGATGCATCGGCATTTCAACAATCTCTCGTGGATTCATTTGCCCAAATGCGGCCATTCTGCTTATTAACGAATCCACTGTGGACACATTTGGTCGATTATGCGGACCACAAAAACTACGAAGTGCCCGAAATGCATTTTAATTTGAATGCCCATTTTCGTAAAAAGCTTTAACAATCTTAATGCGCTGCCCAATTTTGCACCTCTCCATGGTTTTAACTTTAAGCAGATATTTTTAAATTGATTAATATTTCGAATAATGACGCAATTTTATTATGTTTGGAACACCATATGTGCATGTATATTAAAATTGTTCATACCATAGGCGTCTTTATTGGACCACTAGATCCTACATAGAGGTATTGAAATTCAAGACAATCGGTTAAGATTTAGATAGCTTCAACACATATATTTGTTTTTAGCTTTATTCGTATATAATGTTAATCCAATCTTGACGAAATTTGGCATACGTATTTACGGGAGCTTTGAAATTGGAGAAAATTGGTTTAGATTTAGATATCCCCCACATATATTCCATCTAAAATATAGCTCCAACACATAACTTCCACCGATTGTATGTCTTTATCTACAGAAGCCACATCTTACATTTATCTTGTTGAAATTTGGCCCTGTTCTTTGCGATCGATCAGTAATCAGTTCACATAAAAATGGGAGATACGGATCTACGTTTTAAAATAGCCCCAGTACAAATATCCCAAAGATACATACAACCACTCTAAAACACCCTATTGATTCCGATTTCGATTAAATTTATCTTGGACCGATTTAAATCGAATAAGCTCATATTTTCATATAGCCTGTATAAATTATCTGAGGCCCAAAAAAGGTTACCAATATACATGGTGATATTTCTTTAAAATAACTATAAAATTTTCGCACATAACCAAAAATAGAATTATACAGGCGATAATATACGCGATAATTTGCTTTTTTTGCACTGCAGGCTGTGTCGGCACAAAGAAGAGAGTGGAGAGTGTGCGTGGCTTATAGTGGCTGACGGGAGATTTGTATTCGTCTGCATTGCAGTTGCCATCATGCATTGGACACGTGTGAGGAGGTCATTTTGTGTTGAAGCTATTTTTCAAATGCACACTCGATCCTTGCAGTGCAGCGTGCTTTTCGTTTCCGATTCGCTGTTCGCCCACGCGGACGCGTATTTGGACGGCAATCAATTGTAAATTGGGTAACTTCATTAAGAAAAGCATTGCAGTTGCCATCATGCATTGGACACGTGTGAGGAGGTCATTTTTTGTGTTGAAGCTATTTTTCAAATGCACACTCGATCCTTGCAGTGCAGCGTGCTTTTCGTTTCCGATTCGCTGTTGCCCCACGCGGACGCGTTCCTGGACGGCAATCAATTGTAAATTGGTTAACTTCAGTTAGAAAAGCAGGAAATGTGTCATGTGTACGAAGGGGACCTGAGAGAAGAATTACAATACCACAAAACATCGAGAGGGCTAGAGCAGCAGTACGGCAATCTCCGCAACTTTATGCTCGGAAGCAATTACTTGCTCTTGGCATTTCCAGACGTTTTCTTCACCGGATTCTTTATGATGAGCTGAATTTTCACCCGCATCAAATGTGCGAGGTCCAACAATTGTCAGCACGGGACTTTTTGACACGGCGGACCTCTTGAGAAGACATTCTTGCAACTATACCCCGTTACGCAATTGTGTTCTATTCTGATGAGGCCATTTTACCTCAGTGGGTGTGTTAACAAACAAAATATGCGGTACTGGAGTGAATAAACCCTAAAGAACTTCAGCAGAGACCTCTGCATTCGGACCGCGTCACTGTGTGGTGCGCCATATCACAAGTAGGCATCATTGGCCCTTACTTATTCTAGGATAACCGACGTGCCATAACTTTGAACTCCCAACGGTACTTGACTATGATACAGGATTTTTTCAGCCGGCTCTTGAGGCAATGCAATTAGAGGATACATGGTCCCAACAGGATGGTGCTACTGCACACACAGCGAGGGTTGCCATGAATTGTTTGAGGCAAATGTTTCCTGGGCGGCTCATCTCTTTGAGGGGTGATGTGAACTGGCCGGCATGCTCACCAGACTTAGAACCATGAGATTTTTTCCTTTGGATTTACCAGAAAGCGAAGGAGTATATCAACCGTCCCAAAATCTTAACAATATTGAGGCTAAAATTGGCAGAATACCAGTCAACATGCTTGTTAGAGTTCATGAAAACTTCTGAAAACGTATGCAGTAGTGTGTGGATATCAAAAGTCGACATTTGCCAGATACACTTTTTAAAACCGTGTAATTTTAAAATTCCCTTACTGTTCAATATAATAAACATATAAAATACATTTTTCTAAGGTTCACAACTTTTTTATTTCATTCCCAAATAAGCAAGTTACCACGCTCCAACCTGTACCATCATCATCAATTGATATTTAAATTTTAGTTTCAAATTAATTTTGTTTTCAGGTTTTGCAGCCAATCCGATTTGAAAGTCCAAAAAAAAAATAGTCAAAGCATTATAAAAATAATATTGTCCATTTCGGGATACATTCACAGAAAACAGATTAGTTGCCATAACCGAATATTTTGCCAGCCGAATGGCGGTTGCACGTACTATCCGTGTATTCCACCGTTACAACCGAATGTTCATTGGGTACACAACAATTTTCAGTAGAGGGAACTGACACTGACACACAAGAAATCAATTATCCTAACAGATTGATATGATTATTTGAACTGAACTTATACATATTATAATATGTTATACATATAAGTAATTGTTGTTATAAATTATTGGTTATAAGTAATTTTTAAAAAAAAATTCAATATTTTATAGCCTGACAATGGGTCAATTGATCGGTAAAATAAAAACGTCCTTGGATAGATGTTTTGATGAGCACTACAATGATGCACCAAGCTGAAAAGAATTAACTAACTCGGAAAATATGCGTCACCACCAAATATAATTGGTGGTTGTTTTAAAAAATAATAATAAGGGGTATCTACGGCGAAAATTCCGATCAAGTCTGAGTTACGTCGCTATGTTTTATGCCTGTTAACCCTGTTTCTATATTCCGGAAAATATTTTTTTTATTTATAGTTCGTTTATTTATATGGCAGTATCGTTTGAAAGCATTAACCTTCTAACCCAAGAAACTTAAACTGTCTGGCCTACTTTTGTTGGTATTGTGAAATATGTTTTCGTCGTAAACAAATATTTTGTTTTGACTAAAACCCATAAAAATATTATAGGGTTTATGTTGGAATAACAAATTTTATGTAACAACAGTCAACTATACAGGGTTTAGTCACAACAAAGAACTTATCTGTTGCCATTACCAATTGTTGGTATCAAAGTAACATATGTATCGCAATTCGTTGGTTGCCATAACCGCAAGTTGTCTTCACCAATAGTTAAACTGAATTCGGTTAGTATAACTGAGCTATTGGCTGGGAGTACCGTAATTTGGTTGTAGCAACCATCAAATGAAATCTCGAATCATGTTACCATCAATACTATGGAATGCTAGTTATTGAAACAGAAAGTCGGTTTATCCAAACGAATTTTTGTACGTCGGAAAGATCTCCAACTCATTTTTTCTCTGTGTGATGATATACTTTTTTGGGACCGGAGGAAGATGCATCTTAATTTCCATTCCGATGATATGAGTTTAGGAGAAACCTTGAAATTTCGCCGTACTAACTTTTTTTTATTAATTGTTTTTATATTTGTTTTCTACAATTAAATTGTTTCTTAGATGCACCTGTGTTTGGTTATAAATGCGAAATAACTTGCTGTCATTACTAATTGTAAGGACAACAAATCTATACTAGTCTATTAGTTGCAACAACAGGCAGTTCTGGCAAACATTTTTTTGAACTTCATTCGTGTGATCGAGTAGTATGTTGTCTTTACCATAACATTTTAATATCAATCATCTTATGGAACTTCCAACCGAGTTTTCATCATGATTATTAACCTTTGGTGATGAGAACTGAAAGTATTTTCGTTCAACTGAAATTCTGTAGTTTGGACTAATATCCAACTGACATTTTCTCTGTGTGCATTTTAATATGGAAATACCAAATGCGCAATGACACTTTCTGGCAAATTCAAATACGACCTTTTTTTAAAATCGGGGTAAATAAAAAGGGCAGTTCAAGGGGTTTACAAACCTGCTTGTAATTAACTTTTTAGCTCAGAGAAAAAAGATTTGTTGCCACAGCCGATTTTTTTTGCGAACCGAATGATTGAGGCTGCATGTACCTCAAGCATTCCATGACTACAACCGAATGTAAATTGATAATCTGTAACGTTTAGTAACTGTAGCGGAAGTATCGGTAGAAAACAGAAGTATCTGAACCTACAGAAAAGAATTTCCCGAAGACTTTCGGAAAATACACCTTAAGCAGTTATGTTGCAAAAAATATAGGCAAACATTTTTCTCTTACACAATTTATGACCCTTCATGTAGTTTTCAGAGGTCAAACTTCAAATTTAAGTCAAAATTTTTTTCAAAACTTTATAAATAAAATTACTTATTTACGTTTGAAGAAAAATTTGACTCAATTTGAAGCCGAAAGTCGTCTGGCTTACGAGTTATAGCTCATCAAAGCTTGCAACTAGTTTTACTCCAGTTTTAGGGCTACAAGTCGTGATTCAACATTTTTGCACAGATCTTATGATGATACCCAATATGCTAGAAAATGAGCGGGGAGCGGAAAGAATAGCTCTTTTCCATTTTTCTATGTATTTCATGGGCGCTCTAATGTCCACCCATCTTCTTAGAGATCGTCGATGGTGTCACATAAATTCTTTAAAATGTTGCAAACAGAATGGCAAACTTAGCGTACACTACGATCTACGATAGAGGTTATAAAAGAAAGTCTTAACGAAATAAATCCCTACAATTAGAGTGTCTTCAATTTTGCTGACATTGAGTTTAAAGCCGCATTATTACGCTTCATTAACTCTAGACGAATACAAAAATAAAAAAATCCCCACCAAAAACAAAGAAGATGGGTAAGAGGAACAACAATAATAAACACAGACACACACAGGCTAAGACAGAGCAGGTCAGGTGGGTGGGTAGTACGCAGGAGTATCTAATATCTAGACCTATTAAAAACCTCCGTATGTATGCTCCAATAGACACACACACTCACACTTACCCAGTATATTTCCACTTAAGTGCTTAATTATAATTGAGTTTTTATAAGAAAACTTTGCGTTGTTGTTTTTCGGTTCTTTATCTGTTTTCTTTACGCCTCTTCCCGCTTTATTCGTTTGTTCAAGTAAATCTCGCGACAACAAACAGCCGAACAAAGTTGACGCGAAGTATGCAGGAAATTCCAGATAACGTTTACCCAAGAGGTTTCCCCAGCGAGCAAATGGCTTTGGAATACAGAGAACAGGATACCAGTGGTTGAAGAGATGGAAAAAAACCCGAAGACAAGAGCAAACGAAGCGGAAATAACAGCATCTTTTTATAAAAACAATAAAACATTTGTGGAAAAGGTGGAAAATTCCTTTTGAATAGACGGAAGATAATGGTTTATGGGAAATAAAGCTAAGTGATGTAACCAAATCAGAAGGTTGGCCAAAGGGAAAAGGGCGAGTATGAAAGGCTGGATTGTGGCTAAAGACAATGGAGGAGATACATTTTCGATGTTTTTAATTACGTCTTATTATAGGGTGATCCATCTAGAGGTATTTTTTCAGAACAAAAAAAAATATAAAAATTCAAATCAACTGTGGAATCTTAAGTGGTAAATTGAAAGGACATTTTGTGGCATTTATTTCTTGAATATAATTTCCTTCAAATGCTGGCCGCAACTGCGCCTCAGGGTTTCCATTCTGAGGGTCCAACTTTGGATGACTCGAGCATTTCGACCGGTATGGCTTCAATGGCACGCGTAATGTTGGCTCCCAAAACCGGAATCGTAGCTGGTTTGTCAGCATTGACTTTGGACTTTACGTAACCCCAATGAAAAATGTCTAAAGGTGTGATATCACTCAATCTAGGCGGCCAACTCAACTTTCCAAAACGTGAAATTAGCTGCTTTTCGAAATGACCCTTCAACAGATCCATTGTTTAAGCAGCTGTATGGCAAGTGGCACCGTCCTGTTGAAACCAAGTGTCGTCAAGATTACGGGCTTCAATTTCAGGTAGCATAAAGATCGATATCATGGCGCGATAGCGAGCACCATTCACGGTTACGTTCCGGCCATTATCATTTTTGAAAAAATATGCACCGATGATTCCACCAGCTTATAAACCGCACCAAACCGTGGTTTTCTCTGCGTATAATGGCACCTCTTGAACCTCTTCTTGTTGCTCTTCAGCCCAAATGCGGCAATTTTGTTTATTGACTTTCCCGTTGAGCCAGAAATGGGCCTTATCACTGAACAAAATTTTGGTCGAAAACAGCGGATCTTCCCGTTTCTCACCGAACGCTCATTTCCATAATACAGTTGCCAACATTTGAAGGTAATTATTTTAAAAAAATAAATGCCATAAAATGTCCTTTTAAATTACCAAAAAAGATTCCACACTTGATTTGAATTTTTATATTTTTTTTGTTCTGAAAAAATACCTCTAGATGGATCACCTTATACTTGAAAAAGTACGCACAAAGGCTGATTAGTGGTGGAATATGTTTTAATTGTTGGTTAATTAAATTTAGAGTAGATAAAAGATAAAGAGTGGCAATGGCAACGAAAACAATACGAAATTCAACTCAAAAAAAACCTTTATCCAATTACACATTTTTTTTTGGAAAAATAAAAAATTCTTAATCTGTGACCCGGCCTATGAAAAGGTGGCAGCGCTCAATCCTATTTAAATTTTTCAATTTCATTTATTATCTTGATTCTGGATTTTCAATAAAATTCAGTTTTTCTTTCATTTGTGCTCTTCTTTCTCTACATTTTAAGTACACTTCTTAGCTAGTTAGGACTTTCTAGTTTTCACCACGTGAAAGAGCGTCTCAAAAGCTATCGAACCAAAAAAAATAGTGGAATTTTTTTTTTGAGTTATAAGCCACTTTTTCATAGGCCGACGAATCCTGGATCTAACGAAATCTAGTTTAACTATCACTGTCTAGGGCAAACGGCTTAAGCTAAATATATAAAATTTGTGAATTCTCTAATAAGAGAAATGTGTCCATTAAAAAACATAAAACAAAATAACTTTAATGAAAAACAAATAAAACAAAGTCGGGCGTGGCCCGGATGTTTTAAAAAGTTAACCGAAAAAAGTATCTTTGGTCCTCATTGGACGGACTCTAAATCTACCCAGATTTTAAAACTAATGTCATATTTGAATCTGTGGGAAAATTCTATTGTTGTTGGTAATTCGGTTTGAAAAATTGAAAACACGAAGTGTTGACTGGCGCCACCTGACATTTCCATTGTAAAGTTTGACATTTTTTTAGCATAAACGTACCCAGAACGTTTTGACGTACGACCATCGTTTGTGTTGTCTACAGTGACTTGAAAAAATCAATTTGGCATAAAAATGGAATCAACTCGTGAACATTTTCGTGCGACCCTTTTTTTACAACTTTCCAAATGGATTCTCACGACAAGAGTGCAGCGCTGAACTTAAATCTTTGTATCCAACTTTTAGCACTGTGAAAAACTGGTTTTATGAATTTAATCCTGGCCGACGCTCGCTTAAAGGCGAAGGTCGTGAAGGACATCCAAAAATGGCCGTTGTGCCAGAAAACATTAATGCCGTGCGTGAACTGATAATGCAATGTCATGTGACATACCGTGAGATAGAGGCATCCTTCGGCATTTCTTCCACCAGCATACATTCGATATTGCATGAACACCTGACCGTAAAAAAGTTTGTTCTCGTTGGATCCCGCACAATTTGACAATCGCTCAAAAAAAGGCTTGTGTCGATTGGTGCAAAGAAATTTTGAAAAAATAAGATCGCGGTGCTCCAAAAGACGTTTATAAGATCTTAACAGGTGACGAATCATGGATCTATGCGTATGAGCCCGAAAAAAAACCGCAATCGACAGTGTGGGTCTTCGAAGACGAGCCAAATGCAACGAAAGTCATTCGTGGAAGAAGCACTTCGAAGCAAATGGTCGCCAGTTTCTTTGGCAAAACTGGGCATGTGACGACTGTTCCGCTTGAACAACGTAGGACGGTCAATTCTGAGTGATACACCACAATTTCTGTGCCTGAAGTCTCGGAGAAATTCGAAAAACGAACAAGAGAAGACAAATCATTGTGCACTATGACAATGGGAGCTCTCACACATCAGCTCAAACCAGCGCATTTTTGACCGGCCAAAACGTCGATTTGATGGGTCATCCTAACTTGGCACCCAATGACTTCTTCCTATTCCCTAGCATCAAGAAAAAAATGCGTGGTCAACGTTTTGCATCGCCCAAAGCAGCTGTTGAAGCGTTCAAAAACCATGTTTTGAAGGTGTCTCAATCGGTGGGGAAAAAGTGCTTCGACAATTGGTTTGAGCGCATGCAAAAGTGTATAAATCATGCTGGAGAATAGTTTGGATAAGAATTAAACCATTTTTATGATAAATAATCGCATTTTCATTATTAGGCCAGAAATATATATAGCAGCCCTCGTATTCAAACCAAAAAAATTATTGAGAAATCCTGTTATCAATAATTTCACCTATCAACTAAAATATTCGTACGTTGTTTATTGTTTTTTTTTTTTTGATTTCAAGCGATAAACAAATTCATTGATATTGCGCGTTGAAGATTGCTCTACGCACAGTTCGAAGACTATACACAAATTTGTGGCCGAAGTAATCGTTGCCAAAGACTGCTGAAGAAAAACCTTGGCGGGTTTAGAAACAGCTGTACAGTCTGCCTGGCAACCGTAGCAAATACATTTCACAAATTTCTTCGTTTTAAGTTTATTCTGAAAAAGAAACAACATAAAGGTCTCGAACCAGAATAAAAAACTGCTCAAGTCACAAATTCACATATTTACAAAAAAAGTATATGTGACGCGCAAAATAGAAAGGGACCTAAGGGAAAAAACCAGTTTTGTTCAGGAGAGCCATTTTAAAGATTTAAATACGTGTATCTTTGGTGTACCATCACTTTCATAAAACGCGCATATCTCTGGGAGGGAACACTTTTGGGGCATGGGATCAGTCTCATTCGATGCTCAGGTGCTGTCCACATCAAAAATAAAAGTGAAAATTGATTTTTTTACCCTTAGGTCCCTTTCTCTATGCGCTGTCACATATGTCGTTTATCGAAAATCAGGCAATTAAATATTTCAAATATTTACAGAGAAAACTTGTAATTTTTTTTAAAAAAAACCGTCAGAAAGTCTTTTATTTACAAGCCGGGATGTCTGCATTTTATGTCCTCTTCTTGTAGGTGTGGTGTAGGGTATTAAAACTCCCATCGTTAAACAAAAGTGTTGCTGGTTTAGATTGTAAAAAGATGCCATCACCGACCGACTGACTTTTCGAAGAACGTCAACGAATCGTTTCACCATAAAAGTCCTTAAATCACTTATGCAGATTTTCCAACAAATCATTAATGGCCTGTTATGTAAAGGAAGCAATGGAAGATTTGAAGGCGGACAGGGACAAATATAAACGATTGTTTCCTAAAAAACAGTAAATGTTAATTGACTCTATCTTTACATCAACATTTTCTTTATAATTTTCGCATGCATAATGAGATGATGATGATGACGACTACGATGATGATTCATTTAACAGACACTTTCAAACCATTTCGAAAACTCCCCAAGTATGAAGGGGCAAATAAAATGCTGAAATGAAGGTTGGGGGAGCAAAGGGTGAACAAAACAATGGCCACAACATCCGCCAGCAAATAAAAAGGATACGATTATAACTGTATAAGTAAATGTCTATCAACTGAATTTAATTATCGTTACTTTTTATGAATCAAAACGGAAATCATCTCACAGCAACAACAGCAGCACACTCGTCATTAATGATTAAAAATGAACAGAGCAGACAAGGCAAGGCAGCCAGGGAGGACAGGATAGGCGGACAGTCAATTGGATAAAAAGGGGCAGACAACACGAGGGATATACAACTCACTACTCTTCAGCTCTATCATCCGTAAGGCAATGTCCGTCCGCCTATACGTGCCACATGGACCAACTATTTAGCGCAAAGCTTTCCTTATGCGTGTATGCGGGTAGCAGGGCGAGAGCGAATGTCTCTGGCTGTGTTAATTTATGCCTCAAGTATTTATTTTTGGCCCGAACAATAGCATCGCCAACGCCACCACCATCCACATCTCCATCATTTTTATGATCACATAAAATGTTGCTGCCGATTTTCCACATGTTGATGGCCTGATTCGTAGCCTTCCTCATCCGCATCCTCTCGCTCTCTGCCAGTCTGGCTGTGAATGACGCCTCTCTAATTCGTGTTGCCAATATTTAAAATATTCGTACGCTTTATTAAAGCCAGCAAAAAAGCAAAGGCAACAATAACAGCAAATAACAATCAGCCAACCGAACTATTTATTTTAGCCATCATCCTTAAACATTAATGATGTGATACTTGAAGTGAATGTGGGTAAAAGTGATGGTGATGGCGATGGTGATGGCGATAGCGAGGGCGATGCCGCTGGTGGATGATGATGGGTGACTTGACGTGCGTGTGTTCACGTTTTAATGGCACAGCTGACGACGGTGGTGATGCTGAGCAAGGCGCAAATGAAGGAAATGTGGGTTGGACAGCCTGGGGGTGGTGGTATTCCGAAGATGATCATTATGTTGATGACGTTGGTCGTGAGGTTGGCGGGCAGGTGGTGGTGATGACAATATTCTGTGTCTGCATAAGTAATGCCAGAAGTATGGCATTAATTAAGCATGCTTGAATGTGCTAAAATGTCAGGAACATGCCATGCACTGTTCTCAATACCCCGTGGTTAATAGCGGTTTCTGTCTGTTAGTGAAACCAGAAGCTCATTAAGGACTTGAGATCACTTCAATAAGTTTGCAAATTAATTGCTTTTGGGGCTAACCTTGAAAAGCCTGCCATATGGAATTATAAAAGTAGGGTTATAACCCTAGACCACTGTGTTATAAAAAAGATTGGGTATCTCTGTCTGTAAGTTTGAGCAAGGTATGACTGAGCTGAAGGCACTTATTTCGTTGAGACTATATAATAACATCGAACGATAGGGCCCAATTTCATCAGGAATAGGCCGCCCCTAAGGCGTTATGCTTAGTTTGAGCTAGATCGTTTTGAAAGGTATTTCGTATAGCGGCAGGACTTTAAATCGAAAAAGTATGGGATATGTAGGGGAGCTCTATCAAATGATGGCGCAATATGGTCTAGCGTTGGTACACGCAGAAAAAAGTATGGTTGTGGTGACAATATTTGAAGAGGATCATACTATTGTCACAACAAAAGTATAATTAACACACAACCATACTATAATCCCCACAACCATATGAGCTACACTCAACCATACTATTATCCCCAAAACAATATGATGATCCTCAGAACAATAAGATAATCCATAGAATGATCCTCACAATCATAGTATGATTCACACGCAACCATATTATGATCCCTACAAACATAATATGATTCCACTCAACCAAACTATGATCCACAATATTTTTTTTTAGGATTGCGTTATGTTATTATTCAACATAAGAGATTCTTATTAAGATTTTTTTTTTAAATTAGTTCATAGGCAGATTTGAGACAATGTTTCTATTGAACATATTATTAAGGGCAGTCGAAAAGACTTTTAGTTGCAAGCAGTGGTGACTGCAGGGGATGAATGCTTCTTTACCATCCGCAGACCCCAAGTGATGAACGTGATTGAACCAGGATGACGGGCTAAATACATAATTGCAGGCAGATTTCAAATAAACGAGAACCAGTCGGCAGTAGAGTATTCCACCAAACAAAGTAAATGCAATAAAAATACCACACACTGCCTTCCGATTGATGTTGTTTTTTTATAATGAACAACAACGATGCACTGTATCGTGTGTGTATGTTTTACTTATATTTTGGTATACCAAAAAAACACATACACATAGTCTTTAAAACCAGTTATGCGTTGTTCATAGACTCAACCATATAGTATGATTGGCGTAATCATATTATTGTTAACGTAAATCTTTAACAACAATACTTTTGTCGCACCATCAATATATACACGCAGAAAAAAAGTATGGTTGGGGTAACAATATTCGAAGAGTACCATACTATTGTTGGTTATATGGTTGTGGGACAACAATATTATGATCATCGCAACAATATTATGGTTCACACACAAACATACTATGATCCCCATAACAATATTATGGTCCTTACAACAATAGAATCATTCACACACAACCATACTATGATCCCCAAAACCATATTATGATCCTCATAACCACAGTTTGTTTAACGTACAACCATAGTATGATCCTCACAACCATAGTATGACTTACGCGCAACCATACTATGATCGACAAAATTGTTTGTAAAGACTGGAATACGTTGTTATTCAACAATAAAGAATTTTATTAAGTAAGTTATGTAACAATAGGAGTGATTTATTTAACAGTAAAAAAAATCATTTATTAAAAATATTTTAGTTATACTAATACGTAGTTTTTTTTTGTTTAAAAAAATATAATTTTTATTACCATTATTTTATTACTATTATAAAAATAACATTGTCAAATTAAAAAAAAATAAGATTTTGCCGGTATGATTGCCGTAATTATGTTATTGTTAACATAAAACCCATGCAAACAATACTTTTGTCCCAGCAACCATATTTATATTGTTGCTACAACCATTTTTTTATATTTAAATTTGGCAACAATACTTTTGTTACATTTCAACAATATTAATATTGCCGCAATTTATGCTATTGTCAAAATGAAATTTAAAAAACAATACTATGGTTCTGACGACCATACTTTTACTGCAGAGAACATACTATTGTTGCCGAGACCATATAGTAACCATACATGGGTGTACATGGTTGCTACAACCATAGTTTCATTTCTAAATTTAGCAATAATAGCATTGTTACATTTCAACAATATTATTATTGCCGCATTCATACTGTTGTCAAAATAAAATTTAGAAAACAATACTATAGTTGCGACGAACATGCTTTTATTGTAGAGAACATATTATTGTTGCCGTGACCATATAGTAACCATGTCTTTTCTCTGCGTGTAGGTATGGCTATAATTGTAGGGTCGTATTATATTACTTTTAAAGCTGCAGGTTCAGACAGCGGGAAGGACCATTGTATGGGGCTATAGGAAAACATGGAGCAGGTTCTGACAGCGGGAAGGGCCATTGTATGGGGCTATAGGAAAACATGGAGCGACAGCTAATTATTGATCGCTCACAATGAATAATGCTAACTTTAAGCAACATCGGATTTTTTGGGGCTTCTAGAGTGACAAGGCCTGTGTGGGGACTATTTGAGGCCCAATTTCACCACAGATGGGTGTTGGTTGCTTGTTATGCTCTATGTGAAATTAAGTCGGAATAAAATCGGTTCTAATATCGGGAAGGGCCTATGTGTGGGTACTAGTCGAAAATGTAAACCGAAATGGTACCAATTTTACTACAGTAAATTAGAAGTCACTCATTACGAAATATGAGAACTTTAAGAACGATCGAACTTAATTTGTGATTTCTAGAGTGAAAAAAACTCCAACAGGGAGTGGACCTTTGTGTGAGGGCTTTTTGAAAATATGGTCCGAAGTGGTTCAATTTTTCGTAGAGTTGGATATTGGTTGTTTGTAACGTATTTCGCGATATTTTATTTGAATCGGATTTTACACGTGGCATTCAGAGCCTCAAAATTCAAGGTCTCAAATCGGAAAGCAGCTATGCCTGAGGACGATATAAAAATATGGACCGATATTATCGACTTTCACCAAAATTAAGATTAGATGGGTTTTAGCGGGTCATGCTTAGTTTCAGCAGGATCGGATTAAATTTTGGTTGTCTATTTGGTTGTCAAAAAATAAAATCTGGAAGGGTGTTTGCATGTGGTTCGTTACGTGGCTTCGAGATCGGCAGGAAACATGCGCCGATAAGGTCCCATTTAACTAGGTTTTAACATTGGTCGCTCATAACATTGGATGCGTAATTTGTTAATGTACACAATACAATATCGTACATATGGCTCTGAATGAGGAGTCTCTGTAGTGGTTTTGCAGGTAAATTCTATTTTGGTGGGCTATTATTGGAAGAACACTTAAGAAGTGAGATTTACAGCAGTAGTTCCTGGCTTAAATCGTTCAGGTTTCCTTTCAACGCTTGCTGCGAAGCTTTCTTGTCACGGAACTGAAATCACGATAAAGCAGTGTACAGCCACAAAATCAATGCCACTTTTTCAAAAAACGTGTCTTCTATAAAATTGTAGATGTAAAAGGTCTCGAGCCGGCTAACCCCTGTTTAACTTATTGAGAGTCGCATTTAAAGTGTGGTTTCTAAAATATTCTAAAATCGGGAAGCAGATTTTTTTTATCACAGTATGAACCGACATGAACCTGTTTCATCAGTAAGGTTAGTCATCGGTCCTCATCTATCCAATGTATTAAATTTCGTGGAAATTCTTTCTTACTAGTACGAACTCTACTGTTGCAAAGATGGTCGGCCTATCCATCGCTTGTGGAATCAAAAAGTAATTATTGTGTATTTAGTTTATTGTATGTATCTAGTTTCCTTTTAGATGTTTCGCTTCAAGTCATACTACCGTGTAACACATTATGGTGTAGGGTACACAAATGTTTCTTAATTACACAAGTTCGTGAGAAAAAAAAAATCTTTGGAATGGGGTCAATCAGGTTTTGAGTCCGAGGTTTTTTTATGGCATAAATTTAACAGGATTAGTTATTGGAAGAATCTTTGCAACTCTATCAAAACATGGACCGATAAGGTCTTAGGTCGCCGTGATGTGTTGGCAGTACGCACGATGCTCTTACCCAGGTTCCACACCGGGTAAGAGCATCTAACAATTTTTCAGCGGCGGGTTTTCACCTAATAAAAGCCGGCGACTTTTGAGTAAGAGACTTATCTCTAAGCCATGTAAACACTTCTCTTTAAAATAAATACATTAGCGGTTCGGAGCCAGCATTAAACTGTAGGTCCTGGTATAAGAATTCAATAGTGCACAGCTCAATTATTTGGGAGAAATTCCCCGTGTTCCTTTATGGAATGTTATGGGCTTTAAGTGAATAAGTCATTTCCATTCGGATACTGTAGCAGCAGGATTAAAAACTACGGGTACCTTAGCAAACAAACCGGAACCGAGTTGAAGCCAGTATTGAAGCACAATTTCATTAAAAATCTGTGAACAAAAAAGATTTCTAAAATTCAACATTTACATTCAACACTTTAACGGCCATAGTACCTAGTGCAAGCTTTAGATGGACTGCAGACCAGCGGACGGAGGGACTGACCGACCCATTAGTGATTCCCGGGGTAGCTGGAAAAGTGAAATTTATGAGGCATGGCTTAAAGAAGTTAAATAAGTTCTCCTCAATCTCTCAAACTGATCAGTGAAAATCTTAGAAGTTTTTCCTTGAATGTTTGACTAGATTCGAAATTCTAGGATGCCTTGTTCTAGAAGCAATATTTATATGCACTAAATCAAATTACCTATTTAAAATGTCCTTGCCTTTATTTAAATTATTTTCTTTTTTTCTATTTGCAGGTATGTATTATTCGAAAACTGTATTATGCATTAGTACGAATAGAATTTGGTTACCGCAGACACTGGTAAAGCAGATCTGTATTTTTAAAGGTGAGTTGATGCAAGCTAGGGTTAATATAATTCTAAAGTTCCCACAATATCATTAGGGCAAAAGGTCTTGATTCATATGCTGATTTTTTCTATAGAGGGCGGCTACGGTATACTCGTATTCAACGATTGTAGCACTTAATTCATATGTAGACATAGCGACTTCTAAAACTTGGAGACGTACTAATACTTCGACAAAGAAGCTGATATCGTCTGTCCTTTAATGAGGTAGTTGGGACTGTGCTTGTTTAAATAGTTGGAAATTTGCAAAGCTATTTTAATTCAATCAATTGCAATCAAGAGTAGAATCTTTAAACAATTATGAAGTTTTAGTTCGGACTTACATGTTCCAGTGCCATATATGGATTTTTAAATTTTCGTCGTTCCATTGCCTAGACTATAGCGTACCGATGTCTCGTGGAACGTTTGAAAGGCACCAGAATGGGCCACTTCTTACCATTTATATACAAAAAATAATGAACATATTGAATTTGGGATGAAGTTATGTGGGCTTCATTCAATGCACAGTGGCACCATTTGAGTTTTTTCGTTGCCATAATCATATCTTTTAAGGGGAACAACATAATATAATAATTTAAATGGCATATGATAAATAATTGTTTAGCCTATAAAAAATAAGAGTTTGAAAATGGTTCTACGTCTGTAGGTGTTTACTTTATGGTTATTAAAAATCTTATTTTTTACCAATTTCCGAATTATTATTTAGTTTTTTTTGTAAGTTTTTTATGTTTTTTTTACTATTTTTTTTAAAATTTTCTGTAAAATATTCATCAGAATTCGCAAGAGAAGGTAGATCTAAAAGAATATTCATTGCTAACTCTATTCGTGACTTCACATGGCCAGGTAAGAAATAAGTAGGTCGGACAATGCTGGCAACATGTTGAAGAGGTTCTCATTTTGACTCTTAATACTTTGCACGTGTTCTGCAATCTCTTTTGTATACAATTTGCTAAGTCTCCTGTGCTTCTGCAGAAAGTTGACCAATTGGCACAGACTGATGTTCAATTATATCTTTGCCATGCGCCAATATTTTATGATCGGTGTCAACTTCTTCTGTGGGTACATTTTCGCACAGCATATATTTTTGGTCAGCCTAATAGACCAAATGTGTCCACAGTAAGGATATGAAATTAAGGGTAGGTACCTGAACGACATGTGGTTCCAACAGGATTGTCATACATCCTTTTATCATAAAAAAAATATTAAGATAATTCTCTGAAAATATTTTGTTTTATTAACAATTAACATCGTGCGTTTTAGTTGGAACACCCTTTACCAACACTTGACAATGACAGCAAATACTTTGGTTTTAATAACTTTCACCGTAAAGCTTATCCTTACAAACGAACAAAACAAAAAAATAACAAGTAAAGATGTCTTTTAGTTCGTCCAGGTTAAACCTCCACCATTACTACCCTTCTACGGCGCGTTAAAAAGTGTCCATTTTGGGCAACTTCAGGCCATGCCTTCGACGCTAATCTCAGCTAAAACTTTTACATTACTCTACATATGTGAAAGCGCATAGAGAAAGGGTTAGGTCCCTTTCTCTATGCGCTGTCACATATGTAGAATAAAAAAAATCAATTTACATTTTTTTCTTTTTTTTTTGATGTGGACAACATCTGAGCATCGAATGAGACCGATCCCATGCCCCAAAAGTGTTCCTCCCCAGAGATATGCGCGTTTTATGAAAGTGAAGTCGATGACTCTAAGCGCAAATAGAAAGGGACCTAATCTTTAAAATGGCTCTCCTGAACAAAACTTTTTATCAACTTTTCACTTTTTTTTGATGTGGACAACATCTGAGCATCGAATGAGATCGATATCTCATGCCCCAAAAGTGTTCCCTCCCAGAGATATGCGCGTTTTATAAAAGTGAAGTCGACGATTCTAAGCGCAAATAGAAAGGGAACTAATCTTTAAAATGGCTCTCCTGAACAAAACTGGGTTTTAACCTTAGGTCCCTTTCAAGTTTGCGCGTCACATATGATTTGTAAAGCAAATACTCAAAAAAGTGTACCTTTTCCATAGGTACCTTTAGTCCCTTAAAGGAAAACTTTTCCTCAATTTCGGGTCAATTTCGTCCATTTTTAATCGAAAACAGCTTTTGAGGATCCTAGGTAAGTTCGTTTGACTGCCATCGTGCTTTCAACAGACACACATATGGGCGGTCATGGCTTGGTCGTCTTAAAATTTTACGACGATCAATAATTTTTATACTTTGTTTCGCCTCCTGGATTGCACCGAACCACAATAATAGTTTTGGCAAAATAATTGGTTGCGGCAACTATTCTATTCTCTGTGTGTTGAGTTTTTATTAAGCGAATTACAACTTCAGTAATTTTTATTTGAGGCGAACAATGCCAATGTGGGCTATACTTTGGGGTTTTTATTGATACACAGATGTTTTTCATGTACCTATTTCTTACTTTACAATCAAAATATTCAATCTATTTATTCCCACTCAATGTGTATTATGTGTTTGCCTTTTAACCACTGTCACATTGAGACTTAAATTGGCATACGAACTTTACGTATAAATGTAACGTCAGTAGTGCTATTTTCAGCTTTCCACTACTTTTGCAATTTCCATAGACTTCTGTTTATTTCCAAAGTATAATTGTTTATTATGGCCAGATGATGATATTGTCCTTATGTATGTACAATGTACATACATACAGGCTTACTTTTACTTATATACTTATGCTACCTACATTTTATATGGTTGTATGAGTAGAAATGTGGATTTATAGAGCCAGCGGGAAAAATGACAAGGCCTTCTCACAAGAAGACCTGCTAAAAGGCCACTTTTTAGATCTGATACGCATTCGTTAATGCTTTCCAAAATTTAACATTTCAAAGTGCCTTTTTTGCATATGAAAAATGATATCCTAAGAAGGCCTGATAGATGACCTTTTAATAAATCCTCTACTCATTCGTTGGTACATTCTTTGAGAAAACCTGCAAGACGGCCTTCATATTTTCAATGAGAGAGATCCAATGAACATTTTTGGCTCCCCTTTTTAGCAAAAGCATGCTGTCTGATGAGTAAAATCAGCGTGAAAGATGTTTGCAACAGCGATTGACAGTGAAGATATATAAGCCTTTTGACGTTGACATATAATTTAGGTCGATATGCCAGTACGTAGTAAATCGGAGTAGCAACCATAAGGTTGCAGGTTCGAACTCCAGTGGAGGCAAATCACTAATTAATAAAGTAATTTAAAATTAATTTCTTAGTTAGATTTTATTTTTTAAGCAGGTCTTCTAAAAGGCCTTCCAATAGAACACTGAGAAGAAAAATAATCTTATAAGTAAGGTTAACGTAACCATAAATAAACACTCTAAGTCTACGTTATATAAGGTTAATTTGAACATGTTGTTGTTGACTGGTATTTAACAATAATAACAGTTAATTTAACTATTCTATGGTTGCATTTTTTAACCATGTATTTTGTGAATTTTAAAATAATTATTGTTGTTTTAACAATGCATTGCTGAGTTTTTAACCATTAAAATGTTATTTTTAATACAATAATAAAAATAACCTAATATAAGGTTAACTTAACCATAAATAAACATGATTTGGAGTCTACGTTATATACGAGTAATTTTAACATGTTGTTGGTTTGTATTTAACAATAATAATAGTTAATTTAACTATTCTATGGTTTGAATTTTTTAACCATGAAAATTGTTAATTTTAAAATAATTATTGTTGTTTTAACAATGCATCGTTGAGTTTTTTAACCATTAAAATTGTTATTATGAAAATAATTATTGTTGTTTTAACAATGCATTGTTTTTAACCATGAAATTTGTTAATATTAAAATTTCATAGTTAATTTATTGAAACAATACATGATCAATTTAACAATGAAATTGTTAATATTATCAACTGTGAAGATCGTTATAGAAATCATTTTTATTGTTAAGTTAACTAATTATTGGTTTCTTCTTTTAAAAAGAAATATACTTAGTAGGGACATAAATACTGTTACACACGTTTTATGCTGTAAAATAAAAAGTACTCAATGTTTTTGGACCAAATATTTTTTAATATATTTATTGATGTATATCGTATCCAAAAAGAATCTAAAAGAATCTAGTCGCACTGGCCAAATAGTCAATAGCTACACGAACCTCGTCCATTGGAAAATTGGCCACGGCTCGAACCAAAGCAGTATTAAGAGATCCAATGTTAGGATATCTTTTGTGACAAACCTTGTCCTCTAAAACCGTCCACAATTTGTAATCCAATAGGTTCAAATCTGGACTGCCTGAGGGCCATTCTTTAGAGGAAATGAACGCTGGCAAATTGTTTCGAAGCCAAGCCTGGGACGTTTTAACCTTATGGGCCGGCTCAGAGTCCTGCTGGAAAGTTCATGGCTGGTTTTGGACCAGGGAATTGTTAAGAGCCTTCACAGCAGCTTCCAAAACGGGTTCTTAGTAAACTTTGACTCCTTTGTCTTTTGACTCCTTGTTCACAAAAATGCGAGTTCGTAAGAGACACCCCACTACACCATGACTGATGCTGGGTGATGACCCTTTTCCACCCTTAAAATCAGTTCAGATGCTTCCGTAGATGACCGCGCATACACCCTATAACTTTGCTTGTTAATTTTTTCCTGAACGGTAAAAATTTTTTCATCGGTTAACAAAATTTTTCTGTGCAAGTTATCAGCGTGCTTCACCAAAACACGTTTCACTTCTCAATCCTATTTTTTTTAAAGCTGCAGTCAATAAATGTCCAGTACGTCGTTTGAAAGCCCCAAGCCCCAAGTCTTTTTTAATGATTCGACTCATGGACTTTTGCGTGATATTCATCTCACGGGTCATGATTTTCTGTTTTCGGAGCGGATTTCTGTGAATTCGTGTTTTAACGGCTTTGATGACAGGCGGTGTTCGAACAGAGCGTGGGCGGCCCGACCGGTGGCGGTCTTTTACATCTTCAATCTCCTTTTATGCATCGGTAGACAAACATGCGGCTGATACCTAGTGGCCGGAGCGTTTTGAAAATATCGCGATATTACAGCGATACGGTTCTCATTATCTGACCACTCCATGATAAAAGTTGAAACAATTTTAAAATCCCTTACAGACTAACGCTATTGAGGTTAACTTTCAAAACCCATGTGACATTAACGGGATATGTTCAGTTCTACTATTGAAATGGGTGTGTTCAATGTTGTAACAGTATTTATGGCCCTACTAAGTATAACGTTATTTTGTCTTCGTTATCAAACATTTACCATGAAAAATTTAAGCAGACACATGCTTAATAAAATCAGTGTATTTCCGGCTCAGTGAAGAGAGCATGAAACCTTGCATCGCAATCTAACCCTGTTAATTTGAAATGAGAGTAAAACGCAACAAGTATTCCTTTGTTTATTTTAATAAGGGCTCCCAGAAGGCCTTGCTGGGCCCTTCCTTTTCCCGCAGGCAAGAAATGAAACCGTCATCATCAACAGCATCCGCACCATGATTATCATCATCGGCTTTAATGGCAGCATCGATTATACGTAGCAGCAGCGACGGCAAACGGCAGCTACACACGTTATCCTGCCTCTGACATTGTGGGATAATTCTGTTGTAATTATCGTTGTTTTAACATTGGGCATGTTTGATTGGTAAGGGGGTGTTCGTTGAATATTTGGCCGCTTGTTTAATGCATTTTAAATGTTTAGACAAAATGGCACTTAAGAATGCTTCTATCGCTTGATTATAAACGCTTAAAATTGATTCTCTTTAAAATTTAAAGATTTCCAAAGAAGAATTTTATGACGCAGATTGTTTTATTTCTTTTTAAGAATAAATAAACTGTTAGTATTTGTACAATCTCCACCGAAGCGTGGATGGTATATTAAATATGTTATTCCGTTTGCTGCACCCCGAAATATTGATGGGAGACCCCAGACTATATATTCTTGGTAGTCATAAAATTCTAAGACGATCTAGCCATGATTGTCCGTGCTGAAAAAATGATAGCGGTCGAAAGAATCAACCAAGGATCTTTAAATCGTGCTTAATGGTGGCTTATAGGCATAAGCTGCTTGATATTGCAAATGAGCGAAATCGGCTTAGGGAGGAAAAAGTTTCCCTAAAGTAACCTCAGTAGACTTTCTTGAGTATTAAAGTAACCTCAGTAGACTTTTTTCAGTATTTGTTTAAAAAATCATAATTTTTTGGGAATGGACAATGGCTAAAATGAATACTGTTAGTAGGGACACAATAAATACGAGGGCTGCTATATATATTTCTGTCCTAATAATGAAAATGCGAATATTTATCATCAAAAATGGTTTTATTGTTTTTCAAAGTATTCTCCAGTATGATTTATACACTTTTGCATGCGCTCAAACCAATTGTCGAAGCACTTTTTCCCCACCGATTGAGACACCTCCAAAACATGGTTTTTGAACGCTTCAACAGCATCTTCTGGCGACGAAAATCGTTGACCACGCATTTTTTTCTTGATGTGCGGGAATAAAAATAAGTCGTCGGGGCCAAGTCAGGGCTGTACGGATGACTAATCAATTCGACGTTTTGGCCGGTCAAAAAGGCGCTGGTTTGAGTCGATGTGTGAGAGCTCGCATTGTCATGGTGCACAATGATTCGTCTTCTCTTGTTCGTTTTTCGAATTTCTCCGAACTGTCCTACGTTGTTCAAGCGGAACATTCGCCACATGACCAGTTTTGCCGAAGAAACAGGCGACCATTTGCTTCGAAGTGCTTCTTCCACGAACAACTTTCGTTGGATTAGGCTCGTCTTCGAATACCCACACGGTCGATTGCGGTTTTGTTTCGGGCTCATATGCACAGATTCATGATTCGTTACCTGTGGCGATCTTTTAAACGTCTTTTGAAGCACCACGACCGTATTTTTTCAAAATTTCTTTGCATTAATCGACACGAGCCTTTTTTGAGCGATTGTCAAATTGTGCGGGATCCAACGAGAACAAACCTTTTTTACGGTCAGGTGTTCATGCAATATCGAATGTATGCTGGTGGAAGAAATGCCTACGGATGCCTCTATCTAACGGCATGTGACATGACGATCTTGCATTATCCGTTCACGCACGGCATCAATGTTCTCTGGCACAACGGCCTTTTTTGGGCGACCTTCACGACCTTCGTCTTTGAACGAGCGTCGGCCACGATTGAAACTATTAAACCAGTTTTTCACAGTGCTATAGGATGGTGCTTCATCGCCATACATAGATTTTAGTTCGTCGATGCACTCTTGTCATGATAATTCACGTCGAAAGTTGTCAAAAATTGTCACACGATAATGTCCACGAGTCACTGTAATTAACACAAATGGTGGTCGTACGTCAAAACGTTCTAAGTACGTTTAAGCTAAAAAATGTCAAACTTTCCTATGAAAATGTCGGATGGCGCCAGACAAAACTTAGTGCTGCCTAGCCAAGAAATATATATAGCAACCGCCTCTAAAACGGCATAGTTGCTACACTTTTTGGCTCATAATGCCCAAAAAACGTACCGTATGGTCAAAACGGGCGGTTAATAGTCTATGGGGGGTACCCAAATTAAAGCAAAATGTGCTACGAATCCAAATATAGATTCATTCTGAAGTTTTGGATAAAGAAATGAATTTATATCTCAGTTTTGGCTAAGATAAGGGACGGACGCATGAATCGAACGGGCCCAAAAAACAGACCCTTTTTTGCGCTTGAGTTGCATAGAGACTGTGGAAGGTATATTAGGTTCACCCTGGCCTGGACTTAACGACATTTATACTTGCTTCCAATGATTGGGATACATCGCCCTATAAACAACCACGTATGTGAATCTCCCATCAAACACGACCATTGTTGCCCCCCATTGCCATAGTTCGCATTGCCATCGTCATTATTTTGATTATTGTAGATGAGGAGAATCCTGTACAATATTTGTAATTAAGTGACACAAGTCAATTTATTTTGCAATTTATCATTAATTAATATGTGTTAAGCATTGAGTAGTAAAGTAGTAACAACAATAACAACAACAAAAACTATGTTATAGACACTAATGGCAACAATACAGATGTACAAAATTGGTGGAGGGCATAAAACTACCAATAGACAATTAAAGCATCATTTGAAAAATGGTTTAAAGTTCTACAAATGGACAGATTAATTTCGTCTGGACCCAGGCTTATATAACCTTTATCATAATTAAATTAATTTACTTGATTCCCACAATATCTCTTTAAGGGATAAGGGAAAACTTTTCTCAGTAGGCTGTGCACGATATAGTTCTTGAACTTATTGACCGGGACCTACAGTTTACCGCCGGCTTCGAACGGCTAAAGCATTTTATAGATACGTTTTTACATGACTTAGAGATAAATCTCTTAATAGTAAAGTCACCGACTTTTACGAGGTAAAAACCTGCCGCTTAATATTATTAGAAGTTCTTATCCGGCATTTACGAGGTAAAAACCGACCGTTTAAAGTTATTAGGAGTTCTTAACCGGAGTGGATTTCGGGTTTACTGACAACGCGGCTGTCCGCCATCCTGTATCGCGGGCTACAATACGAGGGCGGTTCGGAAAGTTCTTAGCCTATCAATGAAAGAGAATAGTTAGTTTTTCAAAAATATTTTTAATTTTTAATATAATCTCCTGAAACTTCAATACACTTAGTCCAACGCTTATCTAGCAATTCTATCCCTTGATTAAAATAGTTTTCCTCAAGGTCTTCAAAATAGTGGTTTACAACTGTAATTGCATCTTCATTTGAGGTAAAACGCTTGCCAGCAAGGATTTTTTTTCAATTTGGGAACAGGTAAAAGTTACTGGGAGCTAAATTAGGAGAATAAGGTGGGTGTTCAAGCAACTCGTACTTTAATTCGTTGATTTTAGCCATTGTTAAAACACTCTTGTGCGCTGGTGCGTCGTCTTGATGAAAAATTATTTTTTTGTGTTGTAAGCCAGGACGTTTTTATCGAATTTGTACATTTAATTGATCTAAAAGGTTGCAATAGTACTCTGAATTTATTGTTTTACCCTTTTGCAGATAGTCAATCAATAAAATACCTTTGAAGTCCCAAACCGTTGCCATTACCTTACCAGCCGATTGAATTGTTTTTGCCTTCTTTGGGGCACTTGTTCTTTTGTCTCTGGAGTATAGTGGTGGATCCATGTCTCATCAACAGTTATGAAACGACACTTAAAATCCATTTTATTTCGCTGAAAACGATCCAAACAAGCTTGAGAAATGTTCATTCTTATGCGTTTTTGGTCGACTGTTAACAAGTGCGGCACCCATCTTGCAGAAAGCTTTTTCATCTGTAGGTCTTCATGCAAAATTAAATGGACTCGATCATTTGAGATGCCCATGATATTAGCTATTTCACGCACTTTTATTCGTCGATCATTTAATACCATATCATGCACTTTGGCTACAATTTCTGGTGTTGTTGCTGTTTTTGGACGTCATCTTCAATGCTTGTACGACCACGTTTAAATTCAGCAACCCAATTTTTTACTGTTGCATATGAAGAAGCACTTTCACCTAACACATTCACCATATCATTATGAATTTCTTGTCCCGATAAACCTTTTTTATGTAAATATTTAATGACACCACGCATTTCTAATTTTTCCATTGTAAAAAAATCGCGGATGCGTCTTTTGTGAACACCTGTTTCTATATGAAGGAGTTGCCAGATCGAAACAAAATTTAACATGTGTTCATAGCAGAGATGGAAGTTTCCAAAACACTTAACTTTTTTCTGTTTATACCGGGCTTTTTGTGCTAGGCTAAGAAGTTTCCGAACCGCCCTTGTACACGTATCAAAGCTCCAAGACTTAAAACATAGCTTTGAGGTTTTTAGGGGAACTTTTACCCTTAAGTAACCGGAAATATTTAGGTTTAAAATTTCACTTAAAGTATGGATCATAATCAGCTTTATCTTAAACCCAATTTTTTTTTGGCCCAGTTAACCAATTTGATGCAGAAAGTCACTTGTACATTCAAACTTTTTTAGATTCGAAAGTGAAAACCTAAGTTTTAAAAAACCTGCTCGTAATTAATTTATCAGAAAAAATATTTTTAAATCGTTAAATATAAAAATTAAATAAAAAAAAACAAGTGTAGTTCGTCATGGGGGCACTGGTATCCTAATACGTAAACGAATGAAACATGAAGTCGCTGAAGGAGTCTCACAAAACTACCTTCAAGCGACAACAATTCGTATCCAGATTCAAGGTAGTTTTCTTACCATTTCAGCAATATATTTCCCCCCGCGGTTCGCGATATCAGAAGATATACTTCTGAACTTCTTCAATGGTCTCGGACACAACTTTATTGCTGCTGGTGACTACAATGCCAAACATACGCACTGGGGATCCCGTTTAGCAAACCCTAGGGGAAACCAGCTGTATAAATGTCTAATGCGACGTCAAAATAAATTGGACTTTATATCTCCCAGTCAACCTACATATTGGCCTTCTGATATTAACAAAAAGCCTGACTTGATAGACTTCGGTATAATAAGAGGAGTTAGTAAATCTAACTTATCTGCTAGTACCTGTACTGACTTATCGTCAGATCACTCGCCAGTTATATTTCTTCTTCACGGGAAGACAGTACTTGTAGATGACCCACTAAGGCTTACTTCATACACAACTAACTGGTTAAAATACAGGAAGTACATTAGTAGTCATTTAGATTCGAATCATCTAATTTCTAACGCGGATGAGATCGATAACAACGTATCCAACTTGAACGTAATCCTGGAACAGGCGGCCATTCACGCTACACACAGACAAATAAAAGCGACAAATAGTTTGAATACTTACACTAACCGGGAAATAGAGCACCTTGTAAGTGAAAAAAGGAGGTTCCGTCGCGAATGGCAGCGAAATAGGTCACCAGCGGCACGACTAAGACTGACTGAAGCTACTAAAAGGTTGCAAAGCGCACTTAGAAAAGAAGACAGTAGACAGCAGGCTAGTTTCATTGCAAGTTTAACTCCGACTGCTTCAACCAAATTCTCATTATGGAAAACATTAAGAAATACTAGTATGCCCACCGAAACGCAATTTCCAATACGCGACGCAAATGGCAAGTGGGCAATATCAGAAGAGGAAAAGGCCAATGTTTTTGCAAACCATCTGTCACAGGTATTTCGCCCAAATCCTGCAAGTAGCGACATCCTTCCACCTGTTGATAAAATGTCTGCCGTAATTCTGAATGTCATTAAAGAAACCGTGAATCCAGGTAAAGCACCTGGATATGATCTTATCACGCCTAAAATGATCTTGGAACTTCCCTATATTGCTGTGAAGTTCCTGGCAAAATTATTTAACTCTATTTTGAGACATGGTTACTTTCCTAAAGTGTGGAAAATTTCTCTGATTAAAATGATTTTAAAGCCAGGAAAGGACAAATCAATACCTTCCTCGTACAGGCCGATCAGTTTGCTTCCCTGCTTATCCAAACTATTTGAAAAAGTTCTGTTATCGAAAATAAAACCGTTTCTCGTGTCAAATAACATAATACCAGACCATCAGTTTGGTTTTCGCGAAGGTCACAGCACTATCGAACAAGTAAACCGTCTGACCCAAGCAATTGAAAAATCATTTGAACGGCGAGAATATTGCTGCGCAGTATTCCTGGATGTTGCTCAAGCATTTGACAAAGTCTGGCACTTTGGCTTGACCTACAAAATTTGCAAATACTTACCGGCAAATACGCATCGAATTCTTGAGTCTTACTTAGAAAACCGCAGATTCAGAGTCAAATGTGGACAACACGTCACCGATGACCGCGAAATACTAGCAGGTGTTCCCCAGGGAAGCGTCATGGGACCTATCCTTTACATTCTGTTTGCCGCAGATATTCCTACCAGCCCAAACGTGCTAACATCCACTTTTGCCGATGATACCGCTATAATGGCCACACATAAAAAGCAGGATATTGCATCTATGAATCTAGGTGTACATCTCAGACGAGTAGAATCTTGGCTCTCTGACTGGAGAATAAAAGTCAATGAGGCTAAATGCACACAGGTAACTTTCACACTGAATTTTAGCACTTGTCCGACATTGAAATTAAACAATATCCCTTTTTCTCAATCTGATCATGTTTCATACCTTGGAATCCACCTGGATCGCCGACTCACCTGGAGAAGTCATATCGAAGCTAAAAAAACTCAACTGAAACTTAAGGTCCATCAACTTCACTGGCTCCTAAACGCGAACTCAAAACTAAGCATTGAATATAAGGTCCTGCTATACAACAGTGCAATCAAACCTATCTGGTTATATGGTGCCCAGCTATGGGGCAAAGCAAGCTCGAGCAATCTCGACAAAATCCAAAGAGTCCAATCGAAGACATTGCGGCTTATTACCGGTGCCCCTTGGTATATGAGGAATGAAAATATCCACCGAGACTTGAAAATACCTCTCGTCAAAGAGGCAATTCAAAAAATCAATATAAAGCACAAAGAGAAGCTCGAACGTCATGATAACATACTTGCTAGACAATTATTGTGCAGTCCCAGCTCTTTAAGACTTCGGAGAAACGAACGCCGTGTTTTCTAATCTTCATCCGTAACAGTAATCGCGAACACACGCGCCCGAAAGACTGTGTAGAATCCTCTTCTACGTCACGTGGCTTAAACGCTCTTATACGTGATCTTTAAAACAGTCAATATCAATCGCGGACGAACACTCAAAAAAGACTGTGTAGAATCCTTTATTCTACGTCACGTGGCTTAGATGCTCTCATACGTGATCCTTAAAACAGTCAACGCGAAAAACCTACAAAACCCAAATTACGTAGTCCACTCTGCTATTCTAGAGTTATCCGTTATACTTACATAACTAGAGTTCTTCACTCTACATAATATCGCGAACACTTTGTAAATGACTGTAAGGGTCCCCTGGACCTTTATCACGAGGTTTAAGCCAAACCAGGTTTAAAATTCTCAGACATGTGATCCATACCAGTTATATACTATTTTGACCAAATTAATTAAAATTCCTGTCAATTAGCAGAGATCCACATTACAAGAAATCCATACTAGGATTCATTATTGAATTATACTTAAGATTCGTATACTTATTGTTAGGCTCCATTGGAGCAGATTCAATAATTCAAATAAAGCTTATATAAAAAAAAAAAAAGTGTAGTTCGGTCAAATAACCAAGTATATAAAATAGTATTATCAGTTAGTATAGCTAACAAATGCTCGTGGTAATAACAACTAAATTCAAAGACTACTTATAGCGATAATCTATAACAACAATCAATACATATCGATATATTCAATATCGACAGCAACAAGCAATACATGTACAAATTTAGTTCCAGTTATCATCCTAATTACCCAGTAAACCAAATTTGCCGACAAAGTCTGATATCAGACAATTCTGAACAATATCTGAACTCTATCTAGAATTCTTACCGAAATCGTTACAAATTCTGTTCGATTTGTCTGAGGATTTTTTATTTATTATATTAAGAAATATCTGAACGAATTCGGCCCGAATTCTGTTAGACTTGTCTGTGGGATTTTTATAAATTTTTTGTTCAGACTTCTCTTATCGAACTCGCAACAAATTCTGAACTATTTTTCTGAGGTCTATTCGTTTGAATTTTTTGTTATTTGCTTCATATTCTTCTTGTGTTTAGACATGTCGGAACTAATTCTGAACGAATTCTTAACTGTTTGTCTGAGGTATTTTTTATATTTCAAATTCAAATTCTAAACGTTTGGTTAGCTTAGCTGTGCGAGAGATTTTTATTGTGTTCGGAGGAAAACTCTACTGCCGGCACTTCTCGTTAAATGCAAAACTGGTTGCCCTTAAGTGTATAGCCTCTTAACGTAGTTACAGCATAATTATTGCTTTGGGAACTGCAGACACCCCTGCTTATAACTAAAAGTCTTTCCAAACACTTTTTGAAAATGTCTTACAACTTTTTTTTTGAAGAACAAAAATATTTTCTTCTTTTTGATTGTTTACATTCAGAACTTACCATGACATAAGCTCAGAATTCGTTCAGAATTCGGTTCGTAATGTCGGTAAAAACATCAGAATATAATAAGACTTAATGCCAGAGTTCTGACCGAAGTCGTTCAGAATTAGTTCAGAATTCGATACGACGAATCGAAATTTCCTTTCGAATTTCCCAAGACTACAGTTCAGAATTTGGTCAGAAATCTGTTCGAAATGTCTGCAAAAACATCAGAATTCCCTTAGAGAAGTAGTTCAGAACCCTCTCATATGTTTTTCGTTACGAACACGCTAGGAATTCTGATCCGAAATCGGAACATTTTGCCGATTGTCGTACTGAATTCTGAAGGTTTGGTTTGCTGGGTACTTACGGTTACCGATATTTTGTCTCTTAAACCGATACTGTCAGTTCCCGCAACTAAAAATAGCGGTGTAATCCATCAGTATTCGGTTGTAGCGATGAAATACAAGGATAGTACTTGCAACCGCCAATATTCGGTTGGCAAGCAATTCGGTTGCGACAACAAATATGTTCTCTGTGTGTAGATATCCGCCAGGAAACACTGAGAGATCTCTTGACATAAAGTTCGGTTCGGTTTTGAAACGACCGTAAACCAAACCGCTGTTAGAAAAAAATTGTATAACCGAAGCAAAAACCGTAAACAAATTTTCGGTTGTGGTAGTTCGGTTGACAACAAAAATATCGATGCTTCGAAAGAGTTTTTAACTTGAAATTCGCATCTATGAGCATGTTACGTGTTATTTTATAAATGAACATCATAAAATTCAAACTTAATTACATCGAAACTTCTTTTTTCTACAATTTTCGAACCACTTCAAGAACCGCGGTTCAAAAGTATCTGAAGACTATTCTTAAAACCGAACTATTGCTCCGAACTTGCTCCGGATCTAGTTAAAACGAACAAACTAGAATATTGAAATGGTTTGCATCCCTGTTTCGGCATAGTAGCACCCTTCGTTGGAACAACGTGGTAGCTACGGTCATCGGTCGTTATTGGGAAAAAAACAGAAATCAGCACGAGACGATGGTGAGAATCATTTCGCTAAACTTTAGAGTGTACTTTAAAACTTAAGTAATTGTTACTACACTACCCCTGTACATAAACCAGTTGAATACCAAAATTTTTTGGTCTGCCAGGGCCAGTGGTAGACCAACAAATCACCCGCCAAAGGCTCAAAAACCGGCAGTACATAATTTAGCAAAACGAAAAATCTGAAGAGAACAAAAACACAAAAAAACGCTCAAATACGAGTATGTTGCGCCTAATTTGCATTTCAGACAGAGGGGCAAAAAATAGCATAAACGCGAAAACAATCAAAGAATGAAATTGAAAACAAACCGAAAAAGGAATTTAAATGGGTGGAAAGGGTCTAAATAACTCGAACACAAAAAATATAAAAAATTAAAAAAATGAAGGCAAAATATGTGTACGAAGAAATCAGTGCAAATGATGCTGGTGGTTTATGCTTTTAAAAAATCATCAATCATTGGCTTGAAAAACAAAAGTTAATTGCCGACGCCACACTCAACGCAACACATCGAAATTCCACAACGCAAACGACATGGCACGCATTAAGAGGGGGGGCCCTCTTTCCCAGAAAAAAAAACACTCACAAGAAATAACAAATCGAAAACAGCCAAAACAAGACAACCGAAAGAATTGCTACACTTGCTAATGGCCAAAAATGAAAAATGCCACAAGAGGAGCAACCAGAAGAAGAAATCACGCCAAAAAGACGGGTAAAAAAAATGCTACACAAAACAGCCAGCAAACAACAACAGCAACAAGGCCAACGAAGATCCAATAACGACTTAAATGAAAAATCTCCTAACCAGGCAAATAAGAAAAGGCTAAAGTAAAACAAGTGAAATTGTCTTTAAATCCGGCCATGACGAATCTTATTTACCCTGCAATGTTAAGCACTTACCCATGAAGTACCCTTAAGGAAAACTTTTGGCCCCATGAAACGGTTTCGCTCATTGGCAATTTTCAAACAAAAAAACAAGCATCCAGCTTGATTCTTCTGACAGCTACGAGGGCGACCGCAAAACTAACTGGCCTGGCACATTTTCTGTTTTACTAGCAACTTTTTTTTTGTTGTTTTTTAAAAGCAATCTTTTATAAGCCATCTGTCAAAATTTCCGAAATATTTAATGATTATTTTCTTTGTTACAGGTGATTGAAGTAAACAAGTTTTATAATTTTTGAAAAATGGAAAATAAAGAGTTTCGTGCGGTAATTAAATACTTTTATATGAAAGGTTATACGCCACAATTAATCAAAGATCAATTGGATTCTGTTCATGGTGATAATGCACCATCATACTCCACCGTGAAATCCTGGGTTCAACATTTTAAAATGGGTCGTTCAAGTACGGAAGATGAACAACGCCCTGGAAGACCGAAAACTGCTACTACTATTGAAAACATTAGAAAAATATTTAATGAAGTGACTAAAGATAGACGAATAAAGCTCAGAGAACTTGCTGATATTGTTAAAATACACCAAAAACAAGTTTGGAGTATTTTGCATGATGAACTCCACATGAAAAAGCTATCCGCAAGATGGGTGCCGCGTTTGTTGACTTTGCCCCAAAAAATCGTTCGTTGGACCAATTCCGAGGAGCTTTTAGCGATTTATCAGCGTAATCCAATAGAGTTCTTGCGCCGATGCATTTATGAAACTGTTGATGAAACATGGATTCATCACTACATCCCAGAATGCAGAGAACAGTCAAAACAATGGATGGAAGCTGGTAAAAGTGGACCCAAGAAGGCGAAAACTGTTGTCAGCAGGAAAAGTAATGGCCACAGTATTTTGGGATGCAAGGGGTATAATATTTATTGATTATCTTAAGAAAGGAAAAACTATAAATAGTGAATATTATTGTGCATTATTGGATCGGTTGAGTGAAGAAATCAAGATAAAACGACCGAAAAAAAATTCTTTTTCATCAAGATAATGCTGCTTCAAACACTGCATTTTTAACTCTACAAAAACTGGCCGAATTACGATTTGAAATTGCTCCGCATCCACCATATAGTCCAGATTTAGCTCCTTCTGATTATTTCTTGATTCCAAATTTAAAAAAAATTCTCGGTGGCAAAAAATTTTCGTCCAATAGCGAGGTTATTGCTGAAACTGAGGCATATTTTGAAGGTCTTGAAAAATCTTTTTTTTCGGATGGAATTAAAAAACTTGAAAAACGTTTGATGAAGTGTATTGAGTTGGAAGGAGATTATGTTGAAAAATAAATAATAATAATTCCAAAAAAAACGGTTCTTTTTATGTTAGGCCAGTTACTTTTGCGGTCGCCCTCGTATTGTGCTTTCATCAGACACACGAACGGATGGATGGAAATGATGAGCTCGTCTTAGAATTTTACTACAATAAATCTATATTTGTAAAACTAGCGGCAAACTTCGACTCGCCTAAATTGAACGCCTTCAGATAAACTCCAGAGTGATATTAAAACACAGATAGTTCAAACTTCAATGCGATTCATTTGAATATAATCGAAATCAGTAGAGGGCGCACTTGGGATGAATTCTTGTAGTGTCTAAAGAAATATGCTCTGACTTAAACGTGGTCAGTGAGTGACACGCCCATTTTTTTAAAGCGGCGAAAATCTCATAATAATTGAAATACACACAATATGCAGTTAGTAATATTACTAAAGTAAGGTTTAATTGATACGAGGGCATATCAATATTCCGTGACTATTCGAATATAAAATAGTTTTTTTTTTGTATCCCCTCCAAAAAACAGAATTTTTCGAGGCCCATAAAATAGGCATTTGTTTGAGCCATAATTTCATCGTTGGAGCTGAATCTCTTTCCACCGAGCCATTTTTTTAGATTTGGAGATAGGAAATTGTCCCTGAAGGGCTAAATCCGGAGAATACGGCCGATGAGGTGCCGATTCGGAGCCCAATTGATGTAATTTTGCCATTGAGACTGCACACGTGTGCAGCCGTGCATTATCTGGATAAGAAATATTTTTTTTCTTAGCCATATGGGAACGTTTTTTTAAATCCCCGTTAAATCGGTCCAAAAAGTTGGCATAAAATTCGCCGTTTGCTGTTTTTCCTTTTGAAGGCAATCGATGTGGATTATCTCGCGTGCATCCCTAAAAACCTTTGCCGCCAGAGTCACCTTGACCGTCTACGGAGCCGGGTCAGCCGGAGTAACCTATATTGTTTAGACTGCTGCTTGGTCTCCGCAGTGTTCAAATAGATTCATGTTTTATTCACAGTTAAAAAACGTCGCAAAAACTCATTCGAACTTGCGGTTAAACAATCCCAAACAATCCTGTGAAATTGTCACACGAATACGTTAAATATCAGTTGAGAGCAAACGCGGCACCCATCTTTCAGACAGCTTTCTTAAACCCTACTGATCATGTAAAATCAAAACCACACTGCCATATCAAATGCGTATGGCATCAACAATCTCACACACTTTTACATTTCGATCGGCCAACACCATATCGTTGATTTTTCCGACATTTTCGGTTGTCTTGACCTCAATTGGTCGTACAGAACGTTCAGCGTCAATTGTACTTGTGCGACCACAACGAGTCAGTAAACCTCTTTTTTTTACCATTGAAATCGATGGTGCAGAGCCCCCATAGTATTTATCAACATTTTCCTTGGTTTAATTGACGGTTTTTTCCGCCAAAAATAATGTTTAATGAGCACTCGAAATTCACTTTTTACCATTTCTAACAAAATCCACTAGGTTGTATGTTTTGATCAGCTGTTAAACACAAACTCAATGACAGAACTCTCTCAAAGTGTGACAGTAGTCTATTAACTGATGGTACTTGATGGGAGCAGTGTTGCATTTCATATAACTACGAGGGAAGTTGTACAAGTCACGGAATTATTTATATGCCCTCGTAAGTATACATTTATACTAAGTATTTTTATTTACTTGCTAAAAGCATGTTTGGGATAGCGAACACACCAAGTTACGGCTTGTAATATTATATGAACGTTTTAGTCTCTTCGATCAATATTTCAAAGTGTTGCAATCAAAATGACAAATTTGGCATACTCTTCATACTTTGGTGTAGGGTGAAAGGACGATAGGAAGATTTAAAAAAATGGCATAATATAAATACCCACATACACACACGCATGTGTGATTTCTGAAATCGTTATGAAAAATTGGGTTCAAGAAGAGTTCAGGCAGAACCAATTCGCATCGAAAAAAAATCTCAGTCAAATCTGTTGCCTGGCCAAATGGAGTTAAACAAACGAAAAGGCGCTGCACAGTGGTTGAAACAAACATATTTTGGTAATCTAATTTATTTTCTGAATTATGTATTATTTACACAGCTGTAGATAAGGTGCATTCAAGTTAGGAGAAACATTTTCAGACCTCTAGCCAGATTAAGTGTTGTGTAGCTTTGGAAACGAAGTTGGCAACCTCGAGCGTGAAAAAACGTACCCGTACTCGTATTACGCCATTATAGTTTTTAGACAATTTGGTTTACAATCGAAGTTTTGAAATGCTTTAGTCACGTCCACGAGAAAGTGTATATACAAGCTTCTTTTTTAAAGTACAATAAAAAGAACAAGATAAAATTGGTTTCAAGTATTATGTAAGAACAAACATTCCCATGAAATACAAACGTGACGCGTAAAATAGAAAGGGACCTAGGGTTAAAAACCAGTTTTGTTCAGGAGAGCCATTTTAAAGATTAGGTCCCTTTCTATTTGCGCTTAGAATCGTCGACTTCACTTTCATAAAACGCGCATATCTCTGGGAGGGAACACTTTTGGGTCATGGGATCGGTCTCATTCGATGCTCAGATATTGTCCACATCAAAAAAAGAAAATAATTAAAATTGATTTGTTTACCCCTAGGTCCCTTTCTCTATGCGCTGTCACATATGTGTATATATACTTAGTAGAGACATAAATACTCTTAAAACATTGAACACACCTATTTCGATAGTAGAACTGATCGTACCCCGTTAATGTCATATGGATTTTGAAAGCTAACCTCAATAGCGTTAGTCTGTAACGGAATTTTAAAATTGTTTCAACTTTCGTCAGATAATGAGAACCGTATCGCTGTAATAGCGCTTTGCAAGTGAGAAATGAAAACAGCGAAAACTAGCATAACTTCCTCCTTCATCCCTCAAAACGCTCCGGCCACTAGGGAGACGTAAAAACCGCCACCGGTCGGGCCGCCCACGCTCTGTTCGAACACCGCATGTCATCAAGGCCGTTAAATAAAGAATTCACAGAAATCTGCTCCGAAAACAGAAAACCATGGCCCGTGAGATGAATATCACACAAAAGTCCATGAGTCGAATCATTAAAAAAGACTTGGGACTTGGGGCTTTCAAACGAAGTACGGGTAATTTATTGACTGCAGCTTTAAAAAAAAAAAGGATTGAAAAATGCAAACGTCTTTTGGTGAAGCACGCTGATAACTTGCCCAGAAAAATTTCGTTCACCGATGAAAAAATGTTTACCGTTCAGGAAAAAGTTTAACAAGCAAAATGAGTTTATGCGCGGTCATCTAAGCAAGCATCTGAACTGATCCCACGGGTGGAAAAGGGTCATCACCCAGCTTCAGTCGTGCTTTGGTGGGGTGTCTCTTACGATGGCGTCACTGACCTGCATTTCTGCGAACAAGTAGTCAACACATCGGCCAAAGTTTACCAAGAAACCGTTGTGGAAGCTATTGTAAAGCCTCTTAACAATTCCCTGTTCCAAAACCAGCCATGGACATTCCAGCAGGATTCTGCGCCGGTCCATAAGGCTAAAACGTCCCAGGCCTGGCTTCGAAACAATTTGCCAGCGTTCATTTCCTCTGAAGAATGGTCCTCAGGCAGTCCAGATTTGAACCCATTGGATTACAAATTGTGGACGGTTTTTGAGGACAAGGTTTGTCACAAAAGATACCGCAACATTGGATCTCTTAAGACTTTTTGGTTCAAGCTAAGGCCAATTTTCCAATGGACGAGGTTCGTGCAGCTAATGACAATTGGCCAGTGCGACTTAAGGCGTGTGTAAAGGCAAAAGGCGGACATTATATTGAAAAATATTTGGTCCAAAAACATTCAGTACTTTTTATTCTACAGCATAAAACGTGTGTAACAGTATTTATGTCCCTACTAAGTAGTATGAATCATCTTTAAATTCTTTGATGATCTAGCCTCTGGAAAGCAATCTACAGGTTGCATCATTGAAGGTAGGTGGCTACAGTTTGTGCTGAAAGGTTGTTGGTATTCAATGATGGGGCTGAAAATTACGCAATGTAAAGTTTGGCATTTTATGGCACATTATTGCACAACGTGAAGTTTAGGTCCAAATATATTATCTGGCGCCCAACTTGAAGCACATCGTAAAATTTAGCGTGTCATGTGCATTTGAAACTATCCTGAAGCTTAGGTGCAATTGTAAGGTTTTCAAAATAAATTCTGACTGCCAATATAAAAATTGGCACACAACATTAAGTTTAGGGCCCGTTGCAACAACTGACGTTCAATGTAAAATTTGATAGCAGAAAGTTTCGCACCCAATTTAAAATTGAGGCGCCTAATGTAGACATTCCAGTAGTTGGAGGGAAAAAAGTATTTGGAAATAAGTCTGTTGTGAAAGAATGTTGCTCTGAAACGATTTGTATTGAAAATGGGCCGGATCGACCAAGAGAACATATTTTCCTCACACAAAGACTGGGGTAACCTGTGGAACAACCAATACGTTTGTAGTATTTTTAGCGTTTTTTTTTGCCAAGATGTATCACCACTATCAAATTCGATCGTTACAAAATTATCACTCAATTTTCCCTTGGCCAGATGATATTTTTTAGGTACATAACGATGTGATTCGACAAAGGGCGTGGCATTGCCCACACAACCCTGAACAAAGAAAGACAATATCTCGAAAACTAATACTTCTTTCGCTGACTACTGTGCGCTTCTGCGCACCATACAGATGTCACAGGAACGCTCGGACAGACAGAGTTACGTCCGTCCACCTTTACACACAGGAGAAGGACACTCGTCCGTCCGTCCCTCCGTACATACAGGAGGAGAACAGACAAACCATAAATAACGTGCATAACTGATTTGATAATCATGTAAAACTGAAAACAATAAAGATTCTTGCCGTTTGCCTTTCACATGCAAGAAGGAAACAGCACACACTCGCATACACATGTACACACACCGACAGGAAATTCAGTCAAGGACTCAAGGAAGAGTCAACCAGCAAAATGCCAATTTCTAAGCGAAATTCGTTAAGAAATATGCGGCCAAAAGGAAATAGAGATTTTATTTTCATCCCATTCCAGTTGCAACAATCTGGAATTATGACGATTCGCATTTTCATGTGATTCCGTCCGTCCCTGCAAGGGGTGGGGGTAGAGATAGAGAGTACAACTGTAATACAACAACATTGTGGCCTTTAAACGGAAATGAATATTTTCTAATGCTTCCGCTTTGCCCATACATAAACACACAGAATGCATACACGCACGCATACACCAGCAAATTCTGGGCGTCGTCTTCATATGTTGTAATCTGCATAAGTATTTGCATATTTTACATGCAAAGGGTTATCCATTTTGGTGACCAGCTTAACGAGTTCTTGTGCTATCACAACAAAAGAGCAGTAAACCACCATTAGAAGTGACATACATGTTACAGGGTACCCATTAGCAATTATCAAAAATGTATTGGGTTTCAATAACGAAATTGAATAACGGAGCATGATCATTGGGTGGGATGGCAAAGGGGCGTAAAGACCAAGGGGCGCGATGCCCAAGGGGCGTGATGCCACTCAAATGATGCACAAGGACGGCATGCCGGACATACAGAATGTCTGCTTCCAAATGTAAATTGCCCGCTTTAAAAGCAGTATCGGCAGCATGTCCACAAATGTAACTGAGACCGGGATGTCCAAGGGGAATTATGGCCAAGGCACGGCTTGCCGAGCAAACAGAATGTCCGCCTTCGAGAGCTAGATGTTCGCCTTGAGCATGTCCAAAATTTAATAACGGTGCATGAAAGGGGCGGGTTGCAAAAGGTGTGGCACGAGGATCAGGCAGAATGTCTGCTTCCTAGAGAATGGTGCCTGCTTTCAAAAATGCATTTTCCATCCACTTGAAATAGGGTTTCATACGGAAACGAATGCCCAATGTTAATCATTGAGGTCGAATCTAAGCTTTCGGCGCCCAACGTGAGCTTTGTGGCCTATAGCAATTCAGCGCACACTGTGAAGTTGTAAAAGGGGCGGTGTGACACGAGGATCAGACAGAATGTCTGCTTCCTAGAGCTGGATGCCTGCCTTCACAAAGGCACATTCCTTCCCCTTGAAATGGGGTTTCATACGGAAACGATGGGAATGTCCAATGTCAAGTATTGAGATCGAATCGAAGCTTTTGGCGCCCAACGTGAACTTTGTGGCCTATTGCAATTCAGCACACACTGTCAAGTTGATGGCCCAATGTTACATTCGTCGCTGAATTTTTAATTTGTCATTCAATGTTAACTGTGACCTCCAACGTAAAGTCTTATGCCCAAGGTCAATTGTAGGGCTAAATGAAAAATTTGGCGACCAATGTACTTATAATGTCAGGAGTCCAATTTTAAATTTGCCATTCATCTTAACACTAAGTGTTGCCTGGCGCCATCTAACATTTCCATTAGAAGGTTTGACATTTTTTAGCATAAACGTACTCAGAACGTTTTGACGTACGACCATCATTTGTGTTGTTTACAGTGACTTGAAAAAATCAAGTTGGCAAAAAAATGGAATTAACTCGTGAACATTTTCTTGCAATCGTTTTTCACAACTTTTGACGTGGATTCACGACAAGAATGCATCGATAAACTTAAATCTTTGTGTGGCGAAATAGCACCATCCTATAGCACTGTGAAGAACTGGTTTAATGAGTTCAATCGTGGCCGACACTCGCTCAAAACCGAAGGTCGTCTAAAAACGGCCCTTATGCCAGAGAACATTGATGCCGTGTGTGAACTGATAATGCAAGATCGTCAAGTGACATACCGTAAGATAGAGATATCCTTGGGCATTTCTTCCGCCAGCATACATTCGATATTGCATAAACACCTGGCCGTTAAAAAGATTTGTTCTCGTTGGATGCCGCACAATCTGACAATCGCTCAAAAAAAGGCTCGTGTCGATTAATGCAAAAAAAATTTTTAAAAAAAAAATACGATCGCGATGCTTCAAAAGCCGTTTATAAGATCGTCACAGGTGACGAATCATGGATCTATGCGTATAAGCCCGAAACAAAACACCAATCGACCGTGTGGGTCTCGAAGACGAGCCAAATCCAACGAAAGTTGTTCGTGAAAGAAGCACTTCGAAGCAAATGGTCGCCTGTTTCTTCGGCAAAACTGGCCATATGGCGACTGTTCCGCTTGAGCAACGTAGGCCGGTCAATTCTGAGTGGTACGTCACAATTTATTTGCCTGAAGTCTTCGGAGAAATTCGAAAAACGGACAAGAGAAGACGAATCAATGCGCACCACGACAATGCGAGCTCTCACACATCGGCTCAAACCAGCGCCTTTTTGACCGGCCAAAACGTCGAATTGATGGGTCATCCGCCGTGCAGCCCTGACTTGACACCCAATAACTTCTTTTTATTCTCGCACTAAAGAAAAAAATGGGTGTCAACGATTTTCGTCACCAGAAGATGCTGTTTAAGCGTTCAAAAATCATGTTTGGAGGTGTCTCAATCGGCGTGGAAAAAGTGCTTCGACAATTGGTTTGAGCGCATGCAAAAGTGTATAAATCATGCTGGAGAATACTTTGAAAAACAATAAAACCATTTTTGATGATAAATATTCGCATTTTCATTATTAGGCCAGAAATATATATAGCAGCCCCCCTCGTATTAACTTTTATTATTTTTTTTTTTTTAAAAGGACGAAAATATCTCATTTTTATTTATGATATTGAGATTTTATTTTGAGATATTGAGATTGATATTGAGATTATATTTTTATTTGAGACAATCGTTTTTACCCAAAAACAATCACGAAAATTTAATTTATCTTACTTTTTACATTAATTTGCCTTAAACTTGGGCAATTCTTATCCGACTTAGCAATATTAATTGGTAAGAAATGCATCCTTCATTTAAATTATAATTTATAAATATCGAATACAAATTGTGGAAGTTAAAGACAAAATAAATCAAATTTGTGTTTTTTTGTTAAAATATTTTGTTTTCAACTGCCAATTGTACCTGGAGCTCCCCTACTAGTTCTAAAAATTATAAAGAACTTACTGTTATGATTCCAATGTGGTCTATTTTTTTAATAATCCGAAGCAATTCGCTTGAGTTAGAGCAGTGTTTGGAAAACAAAGCATAGGATTTTTTTCATACAGACGTAAAGAAATTACATGTTTAAGTTTAAATCTCATTCTTACTGATTTTTTCGCTGTGTGTATGTAAATTGTAATAAGCACTTCGCATTTGATAGATAGTATTATTCCCTGCTCATCTCGCCCTAACGCCTTGATCCGACCTCCACCACTGAGCCACCCCACACAAATGTGCCACCATTTATAAGCCCTTAACTATCAATACCATGAAAAGAAACAGAATCTCTCCACATACCGCAGTGGTTTGCTTTTCAATTCTTCTGGGGGCGAGCGAAACTAAATGAAATTTATGATTTCTTATTAAATCTATGACATTCGAGGATTTAGGAATGGAAAGCAAATAAAAGACATACAGAAAATAAAAATCACTTACCGTTTTTAACAAGTGGCTGAAATGGAAAACATGAAAAACGTATTAGTGTTTTTTTTTTGCCAGAAAACAAAGAAAATGCTGTGAAAAATACTTAAAGACAGAACACAATTGTAAAAGCCACACCTAGTGAAGGCAACTTTTAGTAGCGACATTTAGTTATTAGGTAACAATTTTGAACTTTAAGATATTATAAGGCAAAAAGTTTCACTAAATTTTGGGAATTATGTAATATACTAGCTTAAGGTTTAATAAAGTTCACTAGGTTTTCTAATTTGATATTAAAGTGATGTACGGAGAGTAAAAGGGAGAATTTGGGATTGATACAATTTCTGATAAAATTGTTCATAAAATGATCAACACAAAAAGTGAAAAAACCAATATTAAAACAAGAGGACAAAGTAATATCGATCAGGCTGACTTTTTATGTCCCCAATCAGGGATTGCGGTTCATATTATCTTAGTCGGTCTACTAGCGAAACGCATGTAAATCGCGTGGAAGCATAAAGTTAATTTGCGAAAAAAATTAATCAAATCCAGCAATATTTAAAAAAAATATTTTTTTTAGTGTTTTTGCAAAAAGTAAAAAATAAAATAATAGCCAACAATATTTCGCGCATCAAGATATCCCTACACTGAGCCGAAAATACAATGATTTTTTTAAACATGTCTCTGGTTAAATTTTTCATCGTTAATGTTTGATAACGAAGACAAAATAACGTTATATAAGGTCAAATGTACATACAAAATTGTTGAGTTAACATTTTATCAGGTTGGTTTTTCAAGAGAGAAGCAGAACAATGTGCGACATAAACAAAAATTTAAAGATCATTCGGCTCTGCTGTATCGAAGTTTTTGAACTGCTTTGTTTTAAACGAAGTTTCGAATTAAGTTACACGAAGTTACAACGATTGCAACTGTCCTATCCCCCCACTCTTTTTCATTTCTTCCTTTGCTCCGAACGTGTGTGTAATTCTGAGAAAGGTAATAAGATAATTTATATCGCTCTTTTAAAAAACCACCACTAAATGCAAATGCTAGCTGTACAATCTTCATAGCGCAATGATATTTAATAAAAATTGTTTTTCGCACAGTTCGAAGACTATACGAGCACGCAAAGGGTAATTCTCATTAATCATAATGGGTGGGACTCCCGTATAAGTCATTTGATTTGTAGCCCAAGTTATCGTTGCCAAAGACTGCCGAAGAAAAGCCTTGGCGTGTTTAGAAACAGTTGTACAGTCTGCCTGGCAACCATAGCCAATACATTTCACCAATTTTTCCCTTGATTCTGAAAAACAAACAACAAAAAGGTCTCGGAACAGAATAAAAACTGTTCAAGTCATAATAATGAAAAAAGGCCGAATAAATGTAAACAAAAACATAATTAGTAGGTTAATTTAATATTAAAAATTGTAACAGTAACTATATTTCTGGTTAAAAGAAAAAAAAGGCCGAATAAATGTAAACAAAAACATAATTATTAGGTTAATTTAATTTTAAAAATTGTAACAGTAACTATATTTCAGGTTAAAAGAGGTAACCAATAGTTAGTTGACTTAACAATAAAAATGATTTCTATAACGATCTTTATTAATATTAACAATTTCATTGTTAAATTGAACATGTATTGTTCCAATAAATTAACTATGAAACTAAAATATTTTCAGTGTTCATGGTTAAAAACAATGCATTGTTAAAACAACAACAATTATTTTCAAAATAACAGTTTAAATGTTTAAAATACTCAACAATACATTTTTAAAACAACAATAATTATTTTAAAATTAACAATTGTCATGGTTAAAAAATTCAACCATCGAATAGTTAAATTAACTATTATTATTGTTAAAACCCAGTCAACAACAAAATGTTCAAATTAACCTATATAACGTAGGCTACAAATCATGTTTATTTATGGTTAAGTTAACCTTATATAAGGTTATTTTTCTTCTCAGTTTACTGTGTCCAAAGTTGTGGTTATGGCGGCTAAAGGTACATCCCGAAACTTGATTTTTGACATAAAACATTTTTACTCAATTATCAAGTTTTGAGTTATCGCATCGTACATTATTGTTTCAAAGTAGACTTTTAGCTTTTTTAGGATACTTTGAGGCGCCTATATCTCAGTAAACTTAACGGATGAAAAAGAGTTGGAAGAAATTTGAAATTTGTTGATGCATTTTTTTCTTTCATTCACTCTGACGACTGGCCATTGCTCCTTTTATAATATTTTCCATGAGTTTTTTACAAAGATGTGGCTGTATCTCACCGATGATGCGTTGGATCTTGGATTTCTTGGAAATGCTTGTGACTTTTTCGCATGTCGTCGAGATTTCAAAAAAAGCCAAATAAAGAAATCCAACGGCGTGAAACCGCATGATCTTGGTGGCCAGAGATCTCTGTGAAAAGGCTTGACAATTGTTATGAAAATAATAATGGTCTGTCATTAGACTCATGGAGGCCATTTGACGAATATTTTATTTCACACTTAATCGGAAAAAGTCTATTTTACAATTCAATAAAAAAAATCACAACTATCTCATAAAATACGTATTTTTATTTTAATATTAAAAAGTTAATTTTTACTGACACCCTTTAAATCAGTTGGTATTGAAAACAGACCAAATCGGGCGAAAGGGGAAAAAATTTCCCCCTAAAGGGACTCAAGAATTTCCTCTATATAATTTCCTCTATATAATTTAAATATATCGACATTTCCTCTATATAATTTAAATAATAAACTTTGTTGAAAGGTTTTTTCGCAAGTCTTTGGCGTGGAACCCAAAAAACTTAAAATCACATTTGTTTTGATATTTCCTCTATATAATTTAAATAATCATGTTGAAAGTTTTTCTCCCAGTTTTTCCCTCGGGGCCCAAAATCCGGCCGCTAATGTTTTTACAAGAATAGTGAAATTTTCTCACAAATTCAAAAATGTACTCAGATTTGGGATTTGGTCCAAATTAGGACTCAGACTGGCTCGCAAAGGCCCATTTAGCTAGTTACATATGAGTACTAAAAAGTGGTCAAAAGCTTGGAACGCACTAAATAACACAAAATGGGACATAGCTGCTGGACTTTTTGGCTCATGTATCCCAAAAAACGTACCGAAGGGCCAAAACGCACGACTATAATCAATAAATGGGGATAGTTTATTCAAATAAAGAGTAAATTAAAATACTGACTGAGATTGGAGACGGACGCATTGGTCGAAAGGGCCCAAAAAAGGGACCAATTTGTTTGCTTTTTGTTTACGTTGAAGTTACCCAGGGACTGTGGAGGGTATATAAGGTTCGGCCTGATCGAACTTAAGAAGTTTTTACTTGTTTTTTTCCTTCAAATTTATCTTTACTGGGATGTCGAGGAACATGCATATAGGGTGGCTGATGAATATTGCTCCATTAGTTTTAAAAATAATGGAATTGCATCCAATTCTTGCATTTAAATTCTTACGAAGTAAAAATATAACCAAATTCAATAATAATAAATTTTCGTTTTGTAGTGGTATTTTTCAGCCACCCTGTACTTTTCTCTCTCGTCATAGAAGCTATAAGCTTTGCAGTTTATCTTAACGTTAATAAGACCCCATTCACACTAGGCAATTTTGCTTGCCGCAGCTCTCTGTTTGTGGGACAGAGAGGAAAGGGGAATGCAAAGTGAAAAAACATGCTCCTGCTTTCAAAACATTAAGTGCTTTCGTGGTGTGAAGTTGGCTGCAGATTATTAAGACATTTTGTTATTTAAAACTTATAATAATTTTAAATTATAATTAGATACACAACTTTTTTATTTTCCCATGCATTTTTTCACACAAAAATCTAAACGTATAAATCAGAAAAGTCAATAATGAAAACAAAAATGGCCGAAACCGGATTAACTTGTGGGAACACAAGAGGCAAGTTCAAAAGGGAATCATAAACATGGGCACTAGCAAAATTGTCTAGTGTGAATGGGGACTAAGGGTTAGCGAAATTGAAGCCTGTTGTCATGACACTAAGCTCCTTGAATGGGCTAACTTAATAGATAGCCAAATCTGTCACAAAAAAATCATATGTAATAACTACTCCAAAACAATTTTTTTATTGATTTCTACTTTAATAGAGCTTGGCAAACTTTGCACAGTTTCCAATGACGGGAGCTCTTTCAGGGTTTTTCTAGTATTTGTATTTAAGTAGTTTGCCATGTCCTTTTGCCGTTACCAGTTGTAGTTGTCGTTTTATTTGTACTCTGAGATGTGTGTGTACCTGGCGAGCTTCAGCAATGTTGATCCTTGTCAAATGTCAAATTAAATTCCTGTTAGAATGTTCCAAACTTGAAACATCCTCTAACATGACTTCAGCCATCAACTGTTTTTTTTTCGTTCCTTTTTTACTGGTTGCCCTTCCTGCTCGTCCTATTCTCGCAGAGCATACGTAAGTTGCAGTTAACACTGGCATTGATTTCAGTTGGCCCCGTGCCAATTTTCCAGCTGGTTCTGTTGCCATGTTTTTCTTTTTGCGCTTTCTAGTTTGTGTAGCCAACGTTTGTTGTTCATTATCCTTTCGTATCGAATGGCTTTAAGGCGACTTAAGGATTTAACAACGAGAATCTATTAAAGCAGGAGAGCAGGGCAAAAATGAACAAAAAAAAACAACAACTTGACAATCATTTGTCGATAATATTTATAGATTCATCGAAGGATTCGTGTTAATATACATTTTTTTATATTTTTGATCACAGTATAAATAATCAGAATAGACGAGCAATGAATACCAAACAGTTGAGCGAAAAGCACAGACAGAGACGACAAAAAAACCTAAAAAAGTTTAAACATCGTCATACATGACAGAGGGCCTAACAATCGACTTGTCATAATCGTCTCCATCATCGTTACCATCACCTTCGGCGTCATTATCGTCATTGTCAACGTGCAACTTTGTTACAAAAAAAACACTCCATAAATAAAATCGTTCGAAGCGTGCTACAGCCGTTTATGCGAGTCTGGCACGGCTCAAACGAACGATGTTGTTGTTGACTATTATTGGTAACATACACAGTGGAAACAGTCGATTGTATTGAAAGTCGAATATCGAATCTTACCATTGAAGACACCAGAAGGAACAAAAACGACTTTAGACCCCCCATATGTTTTTATAACCTCCACCGACGAGTGGATTTTAAACTTAGTTTGTCATTCCGTTTGCAACACCATAAAATATTTATCGGAGACCCTTTAAATTATATAGAGTACACAGAAAAAAACTTTTCTGTTCAATAAAAAGATCAAACATTGATATTTTGCCGGGCTTACGTCAGTGACAGACCTATACACACATCAGTCATTTCCGTAGGTTTATGTAAAGACTTCGCCCAAAGTAGCATCTTTTTAAAATCCTTCACTTTCTTTCTGGCCAAACATCATTGGCTACGTGGAGACGTTTGCATAACAGTTGCTCGGTATTCTCTCAGTTAGAAGAGGGTTCTATGTTGAAGCTGTTTAATTGACCCAAAATAGCCCCTATTTACTACCAGCGCCTGACAGCACCTATCGTGAGCGGACTTGTTTAGTTAGCCCAAACTAGCAACTGTATTATTGATAATTTGTGGGGAATAAATACATTTTTGGTTGATTCTACAGGGTGGGCCAGAAGGTTAAATGGGGTTTAAAGAAATTTAATAACTTTTTCATCTATATTTTTTTTTTAAATTATATAAATAAAACTTGGAGAATAAATAATATAATTAATAAAATAATTAAAATCCTTCGCTCTCTTTCTGGCCAAACATCATTGGCTACGTGGAGACGTTTGCATAACTGTTGCTCGGTATTCTCTCAGTTAGAAGAGGGCTCTATATTGAAGCTGTTTAAATGGCCCAAAATAGCACCTATTTACTACCAGCGCCTGACAGCACCTATCGCAAGCGGATTTGTTTAGTTAGTCCAAACTAGCAACTATAGTATTGATAATTTGTGGGGAATAAATACATTTTTGGTTGATTCTACAGGGTGGGCCAAAAGTTACAATGGGGTTTAAAAAAATTAATAACTTTTTCGTTTATATATATTTTTTAGATTATATAAAAAGCACTTGGAGAATAAATAATAGAGAGATTCACAACTGAACAAAGAATCAGATTAATATAATTCAGATTTGTCAGCACCCGACTATTTTGTTAGGGGTTATTTGAAGGAGCAAGTATATGTGAACAGGTCCGAGACAATCCTTCAACTCAAGACCAACATTGTTGCAGAAATTCGAACGCTAAAGCCACAAATTATAAAACATGTTACGGAAAATGCTCTTTAACAAGCCCACCATTGCTAAGCTCAAAACGGAGGTCATTTAAGTGACATTATTTTTCATAATTGGTGTAAAAAAATTTCCCTTTGTATATTTTGTATAATCTGAGATAAAAAATAATAAAAAAAAATGAATATACGAAAAAGTTATTAAAGTTATTAACCGAATGGTAACTATTGGTCCACCCTGTAGCTATGAATTCATCATTGTGATTCGAAAAAAAATCAAAATTCCTAGCAATTTTAGGGGTCTAACGTCAGTGACTGCTGCTTGTCATTCCCAGTGTTGTCAGAGAGAGAGAGAGAGAGAGAGAGAGAGAGACAGAGACAGAGCTATCTTGCAAAGATATTTACTACCCCCAAATTAGCACCTTTTTACTCGTACTAGCCAATTCCTTCGCTATACTTTGGGCCAAACACCAGTGGCTGCCATGGAGACGTTTTTAGCAACAGTTTGTCATGGTAAAGTTTCTGCAAAAGTTTCTTGATATCGAAGTTGTCGACAGAGGGCGCTGTTGGGAAACTGCTTGCTGTGGCCAAAGTTGCACCCATTTTCATAGGTGCTATTCTAGGAGAGCATAATCCTCCTAGACCTGTTGTTTTCAATCTGGCCACACTTTTTTTTCGACCACAATCCTTCTAGACATGTGGTTTTCAATCTGGTCACACTCTTTGTTTGTATTTTTTACAGCTGTCACTTGATTTATACTCAGTTTCGTTTGCCATTTCATAATGAATAGACTTACTCCGGCACAACGTTTGCAAATCGTGGTGACTGGGCCCGAAACGAGATGGCCACCGATCCTGATTTTTACAAGAACATTTTATTTAGCGATGAAGCTCACTTTTGGTTGAATGGGCATGTTAAAACCCAAAATTGTCGCATTTGTTAGTAATGAAAATCCACAAGCCCTTTTTGAGACGCCGTAACATCCTCAAAAAGTCAATGTTTGCTCTATGAGCAGAGGGAGTCATTGGTCCATATTTCTTCAAAAATCAAGCCGCCCATAATGTTACAGTCAATGGGGAACGCTTTAGAACCATGATTTATGACTTTTTCGTGCCTGAATTAGAGGATGTTGATGTGGGCGACCTTTGGTTCCAAGATCGTGCCGTTTAACACCGCTGGACTATTTTTTGCGGGGTTATGTGAAGTCGCTTGTCTACGCTGATAAGTCCGGCACGATTAACGCCTTGGAAGAGAATATTTGGCGCTTTATTGCTGACATGCGGGCCCAAATGCTGCAAAAAGTGGTCGAAAATTGTGCCTCTCGGCTGGAATTTATTCTCGGCTGCCACTTGTCCATTTAAAAGACAATGGCAAACCCTTATCTTTATAAGAAAGCCAAATTCTTGGCCATAACATTAAAATTTATTTATTTTATTTCTTCTTGAAACCCACGCTCTTAAAAAACACCCTTTATTTCTGAGTTACCGTCAGGGGCTGTCATGCAACAGCGAGAGATAGCTCTACTTAAACCTATGAACTTAGCCCAAAGTTGCACCTATTTCATTGGCATCGGTTAAAGGTGGATTTTCCTATCTTATCAAGATGAATAAGGTAGCGTTGCTTTATGGGAACACAAAAAAATGTCTGTCCTTCAAAAACATGAATCCATAGATCCTAAAGAGTAAAGACCACTCGAGCTTTGTTTTTAAAAATTGTCCCACTGTCCTCAGACGCTGTGGGTTGTTGCTACCTCCATCTTGTCTTCTCCTAGAGTCAGTTTTTGTTCATGCTCTACTTTAAACGGTACAATCGTTATAACAAGACATAAAAATAGGACTCAATGAAAAGTTGAGAGAAAGAAATAAAATAAAGGAGCAGGCAAAACACGACACATCAAACCATTTGTCAAACGAATTGTTGGAAAATAACCCTGTCCAAACGCTTTTTTCCCTGCTCTCCTTACCAAGTCCAGGCAATAACTGAGTGAATGGTATTTTTTGAAGATGAGCCATAACTTAAACTTTCGACCGAAATAACAGCAGCAGCAACAACCGGAGCAGGCAGCGGAAAATGACAAATTTGCCTTGCTTCTGCTGTAACTATTACAACCAGAAGGGATGCTTCCTTGTAGTTTCAACATTCAACTGTTTTGTTTGTTATGCTCACAAGGAGATATGTGTCATTATAAGGATCCACACATACATATGCATATTGTACTTTGGTTATATGCGTCCTTTTTTGCTGTGTGTGTGTGTAGGAAGAAAGTATGATGCTGCTGTATAGAGTGTTTTAGGGCTGCTAAGACATTCATCCGGATGTCTCGCAGTCCTTCTAGTACAACTTCAATAAAAATCTTTTGCCAAAAGGCATAATGCCATCTTTATGACATTCACATGCACACCGATAGGCACATACGCTCGTTCGTACAATTTAAATACAAACATGAAATATTTCTACCATTAGCTTCGTTGTTGCTTCCCCATCATCCTGGTTTCTTCCTCCTGGCTTAAGAGGATGAGGGCGTATTTATTCATAATAAAAATGATAACAACTAGGCTGCTGTGGAAGTAAATTTGTGGTACTTTTAATAGCCTTAAACCTTTTCTGTAATTGATTGAATTCAAAGCAAAAAATCACTAAATGAAAGAAAAATATTTTAGAAAAACTCCATTTACTCTAGGTCAGATTTTCAGAAATTTAGAAATACAATCAGATTTTAAATATCCTTAATAAACCGCTTATCCAAATTGTTTGCTAACACAAACTTCCACATCACCCTCCGTATACTTCACATAGCATACAAATGTAACATCAAGACAACCACGTACGTATACGCACGCACACACTCACGTACAGCATAACCTCTTTCAGAGTAACATTAAATTATGCTGATGTCAGGCGAACAGCACCCATCCACCCACACCAGACTATCCGGTCTCCCCCATTTGTACGCCAACACAAATCTGAAGGGAATTATAAAGGGATGAATGTCATTTGTCGTGGCAAATGAACTCAGGGAGGAACTGTATGGAGGCATTGAACAAAAAAAGGAAGTATCTTCTTCATACTCGTTTTTCGATCTAAAAATTTATAAGAAATTCTCCGAACAAGAGACTACTAAAAGCCATTTCAATAATACTTCGAATGCACTGCTTGCGAAAGATAGAATGATAGGTACAGCCAGGGGTTGAGAAATTGTAACACAAGCAAAATCAAAAGTGCCCATTCAAGCGCCCAAAGTAACATCCATTTACAAAAACGGCCTTCGTGTGTATTTCTGGAACATTTCCTTTCGAAAATTTTGCTCGGGAACATTTGACTTCGAAAATCTTGCTCTGGAACATAGTCCATAGTCCGGGTTCACACAAGGCAATTTTACTTGCGGCAATTTTTATGATTCCATTTTGAACTTGCCTCTGGTGTTCACACAAGGCAATTCGTTTTCGTATGATTGTTTTCATTATTGCCTTTTCTGAGATTTTGTGATTTATTCGTTCTGATTTTTATGTGATAAAAAAAGTTGTCACGCTACGAAAAAACTCAAAAGAAATTGTCACTACGAGCAATTTGTTTCCCTTTCCAGTCCCCTAACCTATCTCTCAAACAAACAGAATTGCGGCAATTAAAATTGCAGAGTGTATTTAGAAATTTGAAAATGTTGCTCTGGAACATTTTCCATAGTCCCGATTCACACAGGGCAATTTTTATGATTCCCTTTTGAACTTGCCTATACTCAAGGCACAAGGCAATTCGGTTTCGACAATTTTTGTTGTCTTTATTGCCTTTTCTGACGTTCTGTGATTTATTCGTTCTGGTTTTTGTGTAAAAAAAATACATAAGAATAAATAAAAAAAGTTGTTTGTTCAATAAATAATAAGTGTTATGGACAGCAGCCAACTTAACGCTACGAAAAACACAATAGGAATTGCCAGTCCGAGCAAATTCTTTCCCCTTTCCATTCCGATTCCCACAAACTAAGAATTGCGGCAATTAAAATTGCCTAGTGTGATTCGCAACTTAGCAAATGTTGCTTAGATTTTCATTAGAAAATGTTGCTCTGGAACATTTTCTTTAGAAAATGTTGCTCTCAAACATTTTCTTTAAAAAATGTTGCCCTCAAACATTTTCTTTAGAAAATGTTGCTCTGGAACATTTTATTTAAAACATGTTGCTCTCAAACATTTTCTTTTTTTTTTAAAATGTTGCTCTCAAACATTTTCTTTAGAAAATGTTGCTCAGAAACATTTTCTTTAGAAAATGTTTTTCTAGTACATTGTCTTGCTCTGGAACAGTTTCTTTCTTCTCTGAAACATTTGTCTTCGAAAATGTTGCTGTGGAACATTTTGTTTTGTCTTTAGAAAATTTTGTTTTGGGACATTTTCCTTAGAAAATGTTGCTCTGGAACATTTTCTTTAGAAAATGTTGCTCTGGAACATTTTCTTTAGAATATGTTGCTCTGGAACATTTTCTTTAGAATATGTTGCTCTGGAACATTTTCTACAGAAAATGTTGCTCTGGAACATTTTCTACAGAAAATGTTTCTCTGGAACATTTTCTACAGAAAATGTTGCTCTGGAACATTTTCTACAGAAAATGTTGCTCTGGAACATTTTCTTTAGAAAATGTTGCTCTGGAACATTTTCTTTAGAAAATGTTGCTCTGAAACATTTTCTTTAGAAAATGTTGCTCTGGAACATTTCCTTTAGAAAATGTTGCTCTGGAACATTTTCTTTAGAAAATGTTGCTCTGGAAAATTTTCTTTAGAAAATGTTGCTCTGGAACATTTTCAACAGAAAATGTTGCTCTGGAACATTTTCTTTAGAAAATGTTGCTCTGGAACATTTTCTTTAGAAAATGTTGCTCTGCAACATTTTCTTTAGAAAATGTTGCTCTGGAACATTTTCTTTAGAAAATGTTGCTCTGGAACATTTTCTTTAGAAAATGTTGCTCTGGAACATTTTCTTTAGAAAATGTTGCTCTGGAACATTTTCTTTAGAAAATGTTGCTCTGGAACATTTTCTTTAGAAAATGTTGCTCTGGAACATTTTCTTTAGAAAATGTTGCTCTGGAACAGTCTCTTTAGAAAATGTTGCTCTGGAACAGTTTCTTTAGAAAATGTTGCTCTGGAACATTTTCTTTAGAATGTTTGCTCTGGAACATTTTCTTTAGAAAATGTTGCTCTCAAACATTGTCTTTAGAAAATGTTGCTCTGGAACATTTTCTTTAGAAAATGTTGCTCTGGAACAGTCTCTTTAGAAAATGTTGCTCTGGAACATTTTCTTTAGAAAATGTTGCTCTGGAACATTTTCTTTAGAAAATGTTGCTCTGGAACATTTTCTTTAGAAAATATTGCTCTGGAACATTTTCTTTAGAAAATGTTTCTCTGGAACATTTTCTTTAGAAAATGTTGCTCTGGAACATTTTCTTTAGAAAATGTTGCTCTGGAACATTTTTTTTAGAAAATGTTGCTCTGGAACATTTTCTTTAGAAAATGTTGCTCTGGAATTTCTTTAGAAAATGTTGCTCTGGAACATTTTCTGTAGAAAATGTTGCTCTGGAACATTTTCTGTAGAAAATGTTGCGCTGGAACATTTTCTGTGGAAAATGTTGCTCTCGATCATTTTCTTTACAAAATGTTGCTCTCAAACATTTTCTTTACAAAATGTTGCTCTGAACATTTTCTTTACAAAATACCAAGCGACCAGTTCTTTAGCAACTTTTTGGCATTGTTAATGGCCTTCAACATAGCGAAGTGTTAGAACTTAAGGCACGATAGGCTTCCTGGTGAAATTTATTTGCTTTTGTAGTACGTATAAATTAACGATCTTGTGGGACGGTTTCTCGGAACCTGAAACCTAAATTTATGCAAATCTTAATAAAAGTGCACGTTTACGCACTTGAATTTTTCAATGTAGTTTTAATTATTATTAGCCCCACGGACCTTAGGTCCATGAGTCAAGATCTTAAAATTTAGCTCAACCGCGGAATATGTGTTAGAGTTGGAGTCCTGACGGAAAATTCATAGTTTTTGGGTATCCGTGTCATTGTTGAAGTGGTCTATCCCTTTGTCGAGGGACTTAATTAAGGCAAATATTCTAAAGTCAAAAAGGACTTAAGTCAAGCGGGCCAATCTTAACAGATGTGCCGATATGTTCTAACTTCGGTAGGATTTGATAAACGTCGCCATCAACGTACCAAAATGATGGGCGAATAGGGTCCATTTTCACGACAGTTTACGTCACTTTCAACGCTCTGTAAGAATTTTGAGCTAATTTTGATTTAAAATGCAGCTTCTAGCCCTGCAGGTTTTAAAATCGGGAATACCTTTTTTATACTAACCATTAAGCCCCTTTGCCGGGGCACCCAATTAAGGGAAATATTCAAAACCATAAAATGCTAAAGTCTTGCGGGCCATCTTCAAATATGGACCGATATAATCGAACTTCAGTAGGGTAAACGTCGCCTGTAACGTTCCAAAATGATGACCAAATAAGGGCCAATTTCGCCAACATTGAGGCCACTTTTAACGCTCTGTAAGAATTTTGAGCAGATTTTGACTTAAAATGCAGCTTCTAGCCCAGCAGGTTTTGAAATCGGGAATGGATACTGTATACCTTAAAAATGTGATGAGGACAGATGTGATTCTGATTTAGACCTTATGGGGTCTATGTCTGTTCCTTCTTGATGCTATGAAAATTAATTTCAAGGGCGAAGGAGGTATAATTTTAACAAAGTTGAGGTCACTTAAAACGCTCCGTTACAATTTTGAGCAGCTAATGGCCCTGTAGGTTCTGAAATCGGGAATGTATAATGCATGCTGCCTAAGTGTGATGAGGACAGGCGGACACAACTAGTGATTCTGAATTTGACTCCATGGGGTCTACAAGATCAACACAAAGTCATGAAACCATGACTTTTGGGGTATAAAAATACCTATGGTGCTTTATAGGATTTGTGAGGAAATTTAATCGTTTTTTTTGTTTTTGGGTAAACATTCTCGTATGTCCTTAAGGCCATAGACTTATAAAGCCCTCATTTAGCAAAATCGTAAAGTTAATATTTGAATTTGTAGCGAAATTTCATCATTTTAGTCTTAGAAGACCTGACATATTTCAGCTTAGAAGAATCTAGCACTTTTCGGTTGAACTGCATTAAGCTTTCAAAGGATGCAGGGACATCAATTAAACAACGTCTAAAAATCCTAGATACGAATTTTTAAATATCTGACAAACTTATATTTTGTATACATTTGTTGAAATGCATAAAAGTTACACAAATTTCTTGTCTTAATTCAAAGACCAGCGGCTGTATGTACAGAGGAGTGAGTGTGCGTTTTGGTAGTTCATATTTTTATGAATTTCTGAAAGTCTTTAAAAAGGAAGCAACTCCAGCAACCACTTTACATAACTCCCAGCATACAACGAGAGCTTTAATTCAACTGCTCGTATTTGTAATTCGTAATAATTTTCATTTGTTGTCTGTCTTTAGCTCTGCCAGGCATGGTGAAGAGGGTGGGTTTGTTAAATGGAGGAATTGATGGTGGCGGTGGTGGTGCTGTCGGTGATAAGGGTGGTGGAAGTAATAAAAAGATTAAAAAGTTATTAGATTGTCTTAATAAACACAGGGAACAGGGGAATTTCCTGAGTTACTTAATGGCAACAATGTTGCCAGCAACATGTTGCCTACAGGATTATGCGCTGTAGTTAAGGGTGGAGCGTTCTGCTCGCTAGCTAACTAACTAGGTTTTCCGTATCCTGTTGTCTCTCTGCGTATTGGTGTGACTCTCTTTTCCTTACGCTACAGCGATGTGCATGTGTGTGTGTTTTACTTGAATTGAGTGGCATTTTAGTCCTGCGAGTTTCTTGAATTCTTAAATTGTTTTTATTGTCTTGCCATTTCTTTTTCGCTATTCACTGTGGCTGTCCTCGTTAGTGTTGTTGTTGCTGTTAGAAATACTTTTATTGAATTCCAACTTTGTGCTCAACACAATCTCCTATATGGGGCGGTAATGGCGACCGAATTAAAGGACACAGTCAGCTTAAGGGAAATAAACAAAATGTCAATTATAATTTCCGTTTAAATTTTATTAGGAAAACACTTCTTTTATTTACGTTTTCTGTTCTTTTCGGATGATTCATGGGCTTTTTCCTTTATTTTGACATTTCTGTGCTTCTTTGCTTTTCCCCATTCTAAGTCCTTTGCCTTGGCCTTTTTAGAGCTATTTATATCCTTCGAGATGGAAATGGAATATTTTCGTGATAAGGATTGTTCTGTTAGTTGGCAGTTTGTGGAATTGTCAGCGATTGTAAAAAGTGAAGTATGAAGTTTGCCCAGACAGATTTGGGCTGGATTCTGTAAAGTGTATTTGGTACTGAAGACAACTTTCGATGAAAAGGATCAAGGGACCATTTGGTGCGTAGAAAATGTGTCGTATTTTGTTAAGTTGAAATATTGGCTTCTGACTTTTGTGAAGATGCCAGCAATGATGCTTTAGGCAAAGTCTAAGGGAATAAGCGTTGCATGAAGGTGAGTAGGATATTGAGGTTATTAAATGGATTCTTTTTTCTATAAACCAGAGATAACCCAATAATCACATACGAGTATCATTTCCATCCAAGTATTTTCGTATCTGATAACAAAAAATTAATTTGTTTGACCCTCCATCATCGAATAGAGGGTCTATTCACTATGTCATTCCGTTTGACGTTTTTGGGGCACCTATGGTCCATGAGTCAGGCCTTACATTCAGCGAAGTCTTCAAAATAGTAAAATTAAACTTAAACTTGAGTACCCATTTACTATTCCATACTAAATCGCTCGTTTCGGCCATACAACCCGCTTACGATCGCCAGCTGCGAGCTCAAATTGTACGCAGATTTTAAAAAGGGCTGCATACCTCATCGTTATAAGACTACCTTTGAATTTTATAAGTAAAGGTTTCTTAGGACCAGATGAGCCGTTTTATACCCTTCATCATAGAAAAGAGGATACACTCGCTTAGTCATTCCGTTTACAACACCCTCAAAATGCTGGACGGAGACCCCAAAAGTATTATGAATCGTCGTAAAATTCTAAAATGATTTAGCCATGGCCAACCGTCCGTCTGTAGAATACAATTTACAGCTCACGCTATTAAAGCAAAAGGTCAGCCATCCAACCTTTTGCAAAAACTTGTGGTGATGAACAGAAACGGTGGGTATTGATGATGGGCCTGAATACTCAAGAGGTAATACTATTCCCCTCAAAAGGACTGCGCCAACCTCTGGAAAAATCAACAACCCTGAACTCCTTATCTAAAAACACATCTCTAATCGTTTAGGATATCTATTAGAGTTATGACGATGATATAGAAAACATATAATATTGCCACGGATCGCACCACTTTCACAAGGTAAAGTGGGCGGTGCCATGCCCCCTTTGTCAAATGACATTTATGGCCAAACTAATGGACCGATAGTTCTAAAATTGTAACCACATGAAATTAATAACTAGGAAATATTATATAGACTAAGTTATGGTTAAATTGTACAAGTGGGCGTGGCACCGCCCACGCAACCTTGAACATAGAAGGACAATATCTCGTGAACTATTAGAGACATGAAGTCGATATTGCCATCATCTTATAATTTTACGTGTAATGCAAACTTCTGTGAAATGCAAACTTCAGATCCCAAATGCAAACTTCAGATAGGCGGCTGGACTAAAACGGTTGGTATTGAAAATCGGCCAGTTCGATCAAGGGGTACAAATTTTTCGCATACAAGGACTGAATCAACCTCTGTAAAAGTCAGCAAATTTTTGGGGGTTTCTTGCTTAAATATCACCACTATCAACTCCGATCACATTAAATTGCATTCGGCCAGGTGATATTTGTAAAGTACATTACGATTTTCTTGGTCAAGGGGGTGTGGCTCCGCCCACACAAACTTAAACTTACCATTCTGGAGAAAGAGAGGACCGTGTCACGTCCTCTTAAAAATAATAGAGATATGATGCTAATATTTGGAACATATGATGGTGGCGTGGATCAAAACATATGCTGGAGGAAAAGTGAGCGGTGCCACGCCCCTTTAAGAAATCGTACTTATAGCGAAAATAACGAACCGGTAGTATAAAAACGAAACAGAATGAAGTCATTGATTAGGAAATTATTAAAGACTATGTTATGGTAAAATTGCATAAGGGGCGTGGCTCCACCTACACAACCCTGAAGGGCAATATCGCATAAACTTATAGAGGTATGAAGCTGATATTTGGAACACATGCTGTTGGCATTAAACACATCCTGCTGGAAAAGTTGGCGGTGACACGACCCCTTAATATTAATAGAGATATGACGCTGCCATTTGGAAAACACGATATTATAATGGACCGAAATATATGTGGGAGAAAAATTGGGCGGTGCCACGCCCCCTTAAATAATCGTACTTATAGCGAAAGTAATGGACCGAATGTTAAAAAAATTTAACAGAATTAAATCACTGACGAGGAAATTAATAACGACTATGTCATCATACAGTTGGGCAAGGGGCGTGGCTCCGCCTACACAGCCCAGAATTTAAAAAGAGAATATCTCATAAACAAATAGTGATATGACGCTGATATTTGGAAAATATAATATTAGCATGGAACGAAATATATGTTGGAGAAAAAATTGTGCGGTACCACGCCCCCTTAAATAATCGTACTATTAGCGAAAGTAAGAGGCCGATACTAGTAGTAAAAAAAATTTACCAGAATTAAAACACTGACTAGAAAATTATTTACTATAATCATTACCACGCCCCCTAAAAATCGTATTTATGGTCAAAGAAGTAAAGTAAGTAATCACTGACTGGGAAATTATTCAAGTCTACGCCCACAGAACCCTGAACTTCAAAAGACAATATCTTATAAACTAATATATATGACGCTGATAGTTGTAATGTATGATGATGGTATGGATTTAAACACATCCTGGAGCAAAAGTGGGCGGTACCACGCCCCCTAAAAGCCGTATTTATTGCCAAAGAAGTGAACCAAAAGCTATAGAATTTTTACAGAATGAAATCACTGACTGGGAAATTATTAAAGTCTATGTTAGAGTTAAATTGGACAAGGGGGCGTGGCACCGCCCACACAACCCTGAATTTAAAAAGGCAATATGTCATATAACTATGACGCTAATAGTTGGAATGTTGTTGGCATGTCTCTTGGTACCGCCCACACAACCTTGAATTTTAAAAGACAATATCTCATAAACTAATAGAGACATAATGTTGTTATCTAGAACATATGATGTTGACATGGATTTAAAGAATCGGCCCGGCCCGATTTTAATCTTTCCACTTGTTTTTATATGTGAGCGTAAAATATGTGCTTTTGCCTTCGATTTTTTCAAAACTTCCAAACCCTACGAGGCATTTGTAAGAGTACTAACATCTAACTGAGGCTGGTACCAAACCCTCTTGTTGGTACGGGCCTGCAAAATAAAGCACTTCAGTCGAGAGCGTAGGTCCTTTGGCTTTCAGCAACAAGAATTCTTGCAACATTCTCCACTGAGAGAATGAAGCCGACCGATTTTAGTTCGGGGCGCAGTCACCGCCATCATTTTTTAATTATTTGTGCCGCCGGCTTTTGAAGCTTACTTAGGCTAAAAATCTTAGCCGACTTCGACTGTTTTGGCTCATTTTCAATACAAGCTGGGCTACAACTGTAAGATGCATGACCAAGTGCACGTCGAAGGAAGCCAGCATTATCTGTCAGGTCTCTATGGAGATTTTTGCAAACAGACTTCGGAATACGCCGTAGATTTTTGCGCCGAGTCCGGAAAAAATCCACATGAATCGGACTGAGTACTACAAAATAAAGTACACGGCTGAGTTAAAGTCGTAGCTGTTTTCGTGTAACACGATTCGGTCAATCAGTTGTTGTTGTTGTAACAACAATATATTTTATTTTGAAGTCTTATTTGTCGATATCCAGGTGGAGAATCCCGCCACTGCCGTTTCTATGTACCGGATTGACCCGAAGCAAACAATCTTCGGCCAGGGGCAGTCATCTCAACAATATGTGTTTTTTGTGGTGAGTCAGTCTTGTGAGCCGCCGTGGTGTGATGGAAGTGTGCACGACTATGATGGCAGTTAACCCAGGTTTAAACCCGGGTAAGAACACCCAACATTTTTCAGCGGCTGGTTTCCTCCTCGTAAATGCCTGCAACTTTACTAAGCCATGTTAAAATTTCTCTATAAAATGTTTTAGCCGTTCGGAGCCGGCGTTAAACTGTAGGTCCCGGTCAGTAAGTATAAGAATTTAATCGTGCACAGCTTACTGATTTGAGAGAAGTTATTCCTTGTCCCTGAATGGGATGTTGTGGGACTTAAGTAAGAAAATAGTTTTGGTCGGTCTCAAATGGGTAGGAGGTTACCAAGAAACCCACAACTTTTCTATTGGTCACTGTCTATATTTTAAACTACACAAACTATTTGTGGTAATGTTAGAAGTCAATCAAAAAATAAGCTTTCAGTAGCCATGTTGTTGTCATATTTTGTTTTTATTATTTTTTTGCAGGAAAACCAACAACAAATCTATAACTCATTCCACCTTCGGCAATGTTACATATCTTCCGCATAACATCATTAAAAAGACAAGATATGCGACAAAATATTTCGTAACGAACATTATTTCGTTACCAAAATGTGAGCTAATTAAATCGGGTTTAATTGTAAGGGTTAACAGGCAAAATGTCGTTACAATGAAATTGCCTGCTACACACCCCGCGGTGGAGCAACCCTTTACAGGCAGTTGCACACGTCAGGAGGTAGAGGGGTACACAAAGAGTGTGGGGGAATCTCGTTGAGGATGATGTGGTCTACTTCAGTATGTACACAAATTCTAAAGGGAAAAATGTGCATATGAAAATATTTAATTACATGAAGACTTAAATAATGAAACCAGATTTTTTAGTTTGGTGTGAGGGTTTCCTAGCTGACAGAGGCAAAAAAAATTGTGGTGTAGCACTCAGAATTGACCGTCCTACGTTGCTCCAGCGGAACAGTCGCCACATGACCAGTTTTGCCGAAGAAACAGGCGACCATTTGCTTCGAAGTGCTTCTTCCACGAACAACTTTCGTTGGATTTGGCTCGTCTTCGAAGACCCACACGGTCGATTACTGTTTTGTTTCGGTCTCATACGCATAGATCCATGATTCGTCACCTGTAACGATCTTATAAACGACTTTTGAAGCACCGTGATCGCATTTTTTCAAAATTTCTTTGCCCTTTTTTGAGCGATTGTCAAATTGTGCGGATCCAAGGATGCCTCTATCTCAAGGTATGTCACATGACGATCTTCCATTATCAGTTTACGCCCGGCATCATTGTTCTCTGGCACAACGGCCGTTTTTGGACGACCTTCAGGACCTTCGTCTTTGAGCGAGCGTTGGCCACGATTGAATTCATTAAACCAGTTTTTCACAGTGTTATAGGATGGTGCTCCATCGCCATACAAAGATTTAAGTTCATCAATGCACTCCTGTCGTTATAATCCACGTCGAGAGTTGTAAAAATGATCGCACGAAAATGTTCACGAGTTAATTCCCTTTTTTTGCCAAATTGATTTTTTCAAGTCACTATCAACAACGCAAATGATGGTCGTACGTCAAAACATTCTGAGAACGTTTATGCTAAAAAATGTCAAACTTTCCAATGGAAATGTCAGAAGGCACCAGCAACACTTAGCGTTGCCTAGGCCAGAAATATATATAGCAGTCCTCGTAGTTCATGAGATATGGTATTTCTTGCCACACCCTTTGGTGAAATGATCACATAATACGGTATAAGGAAATTTTCTGGTAAGTTTTTTTTTTATTCATTTGACATTTTACAACTTTTACAAAAATCGTAGGAGTGTACCAAAAGGCCGGTGACCTGTCAGGACAACCTAAGATTTCTTTGATGGAGCCTTGGCATATTAATCGCGTGCTGCTTCCTCTGTTCCTCCATGCCTGCCATATATTTCTGGTCCCTGAGCGACTAGATTTATTATCAAGCCTGCACCTGAGCAATAAAGGCACGCATGGGCACAAATTGCATTTGAAGACAACCCATGTCGATGGGCGGGTCTTTAAAAACGTCATATTGCCAGAAATTTATTTAAATAGATTTTTTTGGCGGGCCCAAAAAATTGCACCAAATGTAAATTAACTAGGATAATAGCCGTGTTCATTTGATAAACTAGCTTAGTTTCCTAGTTAGTTTGCACTAAGGAAATCTGGCTACATTAAATAAAATTGATAGTAATATGGCAACATTTTTTCTCTTTGAATAAACCAAATAGTATAGAACAGCAAGAGGGTTCATCGGCAAGTTCATTAAAAATCAGGCAATAAATAAACTATAAATTGTAGTAATATAGGGTGATCCATCTAGAGGTATTTTTTCAGAACAAAAAAAAATAAAAAAAAAAATTAAATCAAGTGTGGAAAATTCATTGGTAATTTGAAAGGACATTTAATGGCAATTATTTTTTTGAAAATAATTACCTTCAAATGTTGACAACCGTATTATGGAAATGAGCTTTCTGTGAGAAACGGGAAGATCCGCTGTTTTCGACCAAAATTTTGTTCAGTGATGAGACCCATTTCTGGCTCAACGGCAAAGTCAATAAACAAAATTGCCGCATTTGGGCTAAAGAGCAACAAGAAAAGGTTTGAGAGGTGCCATTATACCCACGGTTTGGTGCGGTTTATACGCTGGTTGAATCATCGGTGCATATTTTTTCAATAATGATGATGGCCGGAACGTAACCGTGAATATTGCTCGCTATCGCGCCATCATATCGATCTTTATGCTACCTGAAATTGAAGCCCGTAATCTTGACGATACTTGGTTTCAACAGGACGGTGTCACTTGCTTAAACAATGGATCTATTGAGAGGTCATTCCGAAAAGCAGCTAATTTCACGCTTTTACAGGTGAGTCGGCCGCCTAGTTCGAGTGATATCACACCTTTAGACATTTTCCTTTCGAGTTACGTAAAGTCCAAAGTCTATGCTGACAAACCAGCTACGACTCAGGTTTTGGAAGCCAACATTTCGCGTGTCATTAAAGCCATACCGGTCGAAGTGTCGAACGAGTCATCCAAAATTGGGACCTCAGAATGGAAACCCTGAGGCGTAGTTGCGAACAACATTTGAAGAAAATTATATTCAAAAAACCTTTTGATTGATATAGCGACATTGTTTTCATTGTTAGCACCAAATTCTTTTTAACAACAGGAGAGTCCATCGGCCAATTCGTCAAAAAAATCAACATTTAAAAAAAAAATGATCAATGAAATACTATATATCATTTAATGCTGCCCTTTTGCTTTGTAAAAATTAGTAAAATTCGAAAGAATTATCAGTTCGCATTGGTTTTTAGTTCCAGTTATCCCATCTCGTGCAGATAAACCAAATACCAAATCGCCGATGAGACCTCTTCTTGTTTGACATGGCGACATTGTTTCTCTTTAGAAACACCAAATAGAATTGAACAGCAAGAGAGTTCATCTGCGATTTCGTCGAAAGGATACTATAAAAATCTATGAATTGAAAGTAAATTATCAATGAAATATAATTAGTCCATTAATTGCTACAATGTTGCTTCGTGAAAATGAGTAAAATTTGTTTAGACTATGAATTCGTGTTAATTTATAGTTTCACTTATACCATCTTATGCAGATTAACCAAATACAAATTCGCCGATGAGACCTCTTCTTGTTTGCTAAGGCGAAATTGTTTCTCTTACACCAAATTCTATTGAACAACATGAGATTTCATCGGCGAATTTGTCAAAAAGCGGACAATTAAAATCTATAAATTGTAATTAAATTATTAATGAAATAAATCAGCTAATTGCTATACTTTTGCTTTGTAAAAATGAGTAAAATTCGTTGGAACTATCAGTTCGATTAATAGTTTCACTTATCCCATCTCGTGCAGGTTAACCAAATACAAATTCGCCGATGAGTCCTCTTCTTGTTTGATTATTTTACTAGTGAACATGACAAAAAACATATGCTTTTATAAAGCAGGGTGTGTCATGTTTGATTTTTTGTAGGAAAAATAAGTGTGGTAACTTTCACTTGTTACTCCTTAGCGACTTCAGGGCAATCCCTCGCTATTATAGTAAATTCCATACAAATGCTTTTGAGCGGCTGGCTGTATTTTTTCACGTTTATTTAGAGGTTTCTATAGAAAAAATTTCCTTTTTAGTGTTTAAATTTGAAGTTTACGGAGTAAAAAATGACAAATTAAGCTAATTTTCGTAAGAAGGTATTAATTATTAATATAGGGTGTTTTTTTGTGCTTAGATAGAACTATCATAAGGGTTAGCTTTCAAACGAACTACTGAAAAAGTCATTCGGTTGACTAAAATATTGGGTTGGAACATCGATTCAGTGTGTTTCGAAAACTGAAACTGCGTGCTAACAATTTAGGTGTTTATTTAAGACGACTGAAATGAAAAAGACTACTCCTGCAAACTCTTGAATAACTTCAAAGATATAAATACTTAAACGGCTTAATTGGGTTGAGGTTAAAAACTTCGCTATCTGTACACAAATCCCTTACGATTGCTGTTGTGGACATATTTTGCCTCTGACTTTAAGGCCATTAAAACGATACTTAATGTGCGATGGGGGGAATGCACAGAAAAATAACTTCATTTAATATTCGATATCGTTTACAATTTTCCAAATTCCACATTGATTTAAAAACAATATAGATATGGAAAAAACTGCCTGTATATGATATGAAACATTTGTTCGTATTTGTTTTTTGTTGGTAGCAGACACAAAAAGCAAAAACTGAAACTTTGTAATTTGTTTGACCATAAAAATAAATAAGTTAATTTAAATTCAATTGAAACTTGACAAGTTGACATTTTACTGGGCCTAATAGCCGATTCGAAATGGTTCGGCACAAACAACCGACCGACCCATCAGTCTGACCGGCCTACCCAGACTAAGTTGAGCAAGCGATAACAACAACAACAACAATAAAACAAAAACAATATAAATCCATAAAATGTCCCCTAAGTATGGCCTAAATGTAAAACTAAGTGAGTGTGTGTGTATGTGTGCATATCATCCTTTATCCTTTGTGTGAGTTTCTGTGTTTTGTGTTTGTATGTGTTTATTTGCCAAATGTCCTAAATAACTTACCAAACGTATAATTGACCGAAAATATACCCTAGAGTTGAGCAAAAGCTAAATGTTTTTGTACAGAAAAAAAAACAACAGCAACACTCAAATCCAAACACGTTCCATTAAGCCAACAAATATGTTCGAGAATAGACCTAATAGATGTGCCAAAACGGACACACATTTACATGCCTACACCGAAGGACAGTGGGGCCATATCATCAGGATTGCCATATCGAATTTCCATGAATTACATTGCAAAAAGAAACTTTATAATATCCCAACCGAAAAAGAATCTCCAATCTTTTTTGTTATACCCTACACCTTAGTTTGTCAGTCCGTTAACAACACCACAAAATATTGATCGGAGACCCCATTAGGGATTTGTATTATTGATCGTCTTACAATTCTAAGACAAAAGCACGATAGCGATCAAACATTTTATGCTAGAACCCAAACACTTTGCAAAACGATGGCCCATGGTCAAGAAGCAGTTAGAGATTGTAAATGGGCAGTATCGGACAAGAGGGAAACAAAGCTTTTCTTTAAGGGACTTAAGGTGTACTGAAATATGTACACTTTTTCGAGTATTTGGGCCAGGCCGAAAACTATAAGTACAGACCCTTCCTTGAAATAGAAAATTACCATAACCTTGAAATCGTACAAAATCTCAGTAAAATCGTAAAAATAAATCTGCACTTGGATTTGTTACGAAATTTGATTTAAGTTGAGTGCCCAAATATTCTTTTTTGCCAGTGAAAGCTTCTTTTGATGTTTTCCGTCCACCGTCGGTCCATGAGTCAGGCCCTACAGTTGGCGAATCCATTCTTGGTTTCGTAGTAACATTTTTGGATTCGTAGTAAAACTGGCTTTAATTTGAGAACCCATTTTACTACGGCATATTTCTTATTAACTAACAATTCAAATTTTTTGGACGAAGCATAGCTGAAATGCGCAGTGTCAGTTGAGATGCACTTAATACCTTAACTGAGAGGGAACATGACATTGGACATTTTAAATCTTGCAGACCAAACAAGTAGACAAACTAGGTTCGGCCGGGCTGAAGCTTATATACCGCACATCATGGATGGCGGTCCAATATGAAAAGGCTGTCAAGGCGGCCTTACATCGGCCGCCTTTTAATCAGGGTCTGTTTATTTTCATTATTATTTCGTATTTGTTTACGAGATATAGCCTTTAAAGGTTCAGCATTGTGTGGGCGGTGCCACGCCATTTGTGAAAATTTACTTTAACATAGCCTATCTAATTGTGTTTTGTAGCGATCGATCCATTACTTTGGACATAAATGCGAATATTTAAAGGAGGCATGGCACCGCACACTATTCCTCCTGGAAGTGGTTTGATCAACGTTAACGTTAGATATTCAAAATATCCTCGTCATGTAATAGTTCATAAGTTATTGTCCTTTTAACTTCATGGCTGCGTGGGCGATGCCAATAATTAGAATATAATTATTTAATAGTTATTGATTTAAGTCTGTTAAAGTTTTAGAAAGTTCAGATGATATATAACAAATATCATCCTCAGGTCCCTAATAGTCCATGAGTTATTGTCTTTTTAAGTTTAAGGTAGCGTGGGCGGTGCCACATCCTCTTGTACAGCTTTACCACAACATTTTCTGTAATAATTTCCTAGATATTGATTTATTTCTGTTAACATTTTAGAACTATCGGCCAAGTAGTTTGACCCTAAATGTGAATTTTTATAGGGGGCATGGCACCGCCCACTTTTCCTTCTGAAGGTGGTTAGATCCATTTCTATATCAAAGGTTCCAAACATCGTCGTCATATCACCATTAGATCTAATGAACTATTCGTGATGTGTTTTCAAAGCAAGGGTTGTTGAACCTCTTGACCGATCTAGCCCAATTTCAATATCTACATTTTCAGTCTATCACCACATGTTTCTAGAAAATGTGACACAGAATTTGACGACGATTCAAAATATATACCTTATGCAATCTCCGATTAGAGTTTCGTGGTGTTGCAAACGGAATGACAGAGCGAGTATACCCTCATTCCTGTGATGGAGGCTATAAAAATGGCCCATGTGGTCCGAAGCATTGTTTACTAATAAACATGAACGCATGGTTAGTTAATAGAAGTCTTATACCGGGAGATCAATCTAGACGTTTTTTTTTTCTAAATAAAAAAAATACAAAAATTCGAATCAAGTTTGAAATTTTTATTGTTTATTCGTAAGAACATTTTATGAAATTTATCAATGTCACTTTGCCATTTTGTTAAAAACTTGTCTTCTATTTAAATATAGAAGCAAGAGGTCTTGAGCCGGTTTAATCCCTGTTCAATGAAATTTATTTTTTGAATATAAATTGCTTCAAATGTTGGCCGCAACCTCGCCTTAGGCTTTCAATTCTGAGGGTGCAATTTTGGATGACTCGTTCGAGCATTTCGACCGGTCTGGCTTTAATGACACGCCTAATGTTGTCTTCCAAAACCTAAATCGTGTCTGGTTTGTCGGCATAGACTTTGGAGTTTACGTAGCCCCAAAGAAAAAGGTACAACTCACCGTTCCTGAAATTAGCTGCTCTTCGAAATGACCTCTCAATAGTATAATAGTTTGAGCAGCTGTATGACAAGTGGCACCGTCCTGTTGAAACCAAATGTCCTCAATTTCAGGTAGCAGAACGTCCGATATCATGAAGCGACAGCGAGCACCATTCAAGGTTACGTTGTGGCCATTTTAATTTTTGAAAAAATGAAAGTATGGACCGAAGATTCCACCAGCCCAATAACCACACCAAACCGTGTTTTCTTGTGGATATAATGACACCTCTTAAACCTTTTCTGGTTGATCTTCAGTCCAAAGCAACATTATTTGTTTATTGATGTTGCTGTTGAGCCAGAAATTGACCTCATCACTGAAGAAAACTTTGGTCGAAAACAGCGGATCTTCTTCGAGATTTTGAAGAGCCCAAACACTGAAACGGCGACACGCAAAACCTCGTTAGGTCTATCCATGATGTAATGGCAAACAATACTGAAAAGCTATAAAAATAAAGTTTAACACAACTCACGCGTAATTTGTGATAACCCCCCAATTGAAAAAAATACCTCTCGATTGATCACCCGATATTTGTATAATTCGATATATGCAGGCATTTTTAAAATCTGCCTACAATTTGGGCTCGCAAATGTGGATCGCAGCGGGTCGTGTGACCAAAACACCAATTAATTGTACCAATAGCATAGTAAAATGGGTACTCCAATTAAATTAAATTTATTACGAATCGAAATATTGATTTATTTTAAAGATTTCGCTGAGAGAAGGGCCTGACTTATGAACCGAAGGTGCCAAATTTTTGGTTTCCCTTATGTCTGAAAGTCACAAATGGCACAAGCCAAATGTCATTAAAACTTAGTGAAAATTTCCGTTAGTTTATGAGGTATGAAGTCTTAATGGAGCCATGCATCGATCTGGTACAAGTTTTCTGATTTTTCTCCCCAAAAACCTCAAAAGAAGAGATCACTGGTGAAAAAAGGAGGTGAAATGTTATTCACTTTTGTCCAACTTGCTCAATATTCGCCACCAACTGATATACACTCATCCTGAAGTTTAAACTAGTTTAAATTTAACCGCTTTAGCCCTACTCACCAGTCACCATACAAAGGAATATCGTTAGACTAAATTAAGCAATCACAATTTGTTCGGAAATGGCCAAAAGGGTAACGCTATATTCCAATTTCATATAAACAAGTGTTTTAGAAATAGAATTCACCATTACATAGACTCTACATTGAGAGCCATCTGTAGATAATCCAATGCATTAGAAAGAGCTTTACACACATGAGGCTCAATTTATCTAAAAAAGCAGATTTTCAAATTCCCCTGCCTCCAATTTAAATAGTTTGTACCCTCTTCTAACGTTAAATCTCTACTGTGGGTGACACTTCCCCCACATCTGGCAGCACCATGCTCTATATACAGTTGCTATACATTCACTCTGCCTCTCTCTCTTCTCTCTCACGCTCTTTTCTTTAATCGAAACAATGTTTACACATAAACACACTGTAAATCCCCCATCACTTATGCCGGCATGAGCCATAGCATCATTGGCATCCTTTTATGGTTGTTGCTGTTGTTGGCCTTTATTGTTGTTGTTGTTGTTTGTAAATAACAGACAATAAATAAATCCAACATAAATAACTGAAAAATTGAAAAATGAATTTATTTACTGTCGTCTCTTTTGCTCCTGTCTGTCTGGCTATGGTGGTCCGAATGTCACAGGAAGGTGGAAGCTGATGCGTGATGCGATACAGGATGAGGAATCTGCATGGATGTGTACGACTGATCAATAATAAAACGAAAATTTGCAATGAAAATAACTGTTAGTTTTTTTTAAAGGATATCAAGTGGGGCTGTTGGTAAAGTCCTGGATATGGAACAACGATTTTATGTGGCAAAACTAAAGGGTGGATTTTAAATGTCCGATTTTTAAAGTGGCCACACTTTTTTTGGGCTTGGCCTTTTTGATAGCTCTCACTTGATTTAAGCTCAATTTGGTTTGCCATTTCATAATGACTAGACTTACTCTGGGCTGGCCACCGATGCTGATTTTTGCAAGAACATTTTGTTCAGCGATGAAGCTTACTCTTGGTTGAATGGGTACGTTAACCAAAATTGTCGCATTTGGAGTAATGAAAATCCACAAGCCATTGTTGAGACACCGTTACATCCTCAAAAAGTCTCTGTGTGATGTCCTCTATTAGCAGAGTTAATCATTGGGTCCATATTTCTTCAAAAATAAAGCCGGCCATATTGTTATAGTCAAGGAGAAACGCTTAAGAGTCACGATTAATAACTTTTTCGTGCCTAAATTGGCAGATGTTGATCTAGACGACCTTTGGTTCCAACAAGACGGCGCTACATGTCATACAGCCAGGGAAACAATCAATTTATTTAGGAAACTTGAGCGCATTTTCACGCATCGTGGGCCTGTGGCGTATCCTTCAAGATCGTGCAATTTAACACCGCTGGACTATTTTTTTAGGGGTTTTGTGAAGTCGTTTGTCTACGCAGATAAGCCTGACACGATTGACGCCTTGGAAGAGAATATTCGGCGCGTTATTGCTGAGGTATATCGGTGCCCAAATGCTGCAACAAGTGGTTGTACAATGGGCCTCTCGGCAGGAACTTATTCGAGCCAGCCGCGGAGGCCACTTGCCCGAAATCAATTTTTAAACATAATGGCAAACCCTTATCTTTATTATAAAACTAAATTCTTGGCCATAACATTAAATTTTATGCTTTTTATTTATTCTAGAAAACCTTACGTCTGAAAAAAAACCCTTTACTTAAGGGTATATAGTTTCATAATTAACGAGAATTGGCGCCAGCAAAATCTTCCACGGAACACAATAAAAATCCCTTGCAGACCCACACACACGATGCAGTGCATGGTCGTTGTTCTGAAAAACAAACTGAAGAGCATAAGGCAAGCGGTGTCATCCTTATTTTAATGAATATTTTTGTTGTTCCAATTTTATATAATAGCAATAGTTTAGCTTATTTGCGAAATTTTTAATTGATTGGTAATAAAATTCACAAACCAATTTTTTTTGTTAAAATGTAAGGGTTGTCTTTTGTTTTTTGCGTTAGATTTAGCATGTACTTAGTAGGGACATAAATACAGTTACACTCGTTTTATGCTGTAAAATAAAAAGTTATGAATGTTTTTGGACCAAATATTTTTTAATATATTTATTGATGTACTTAGTAGAGACTTAAATACTGTTACAACATTGAACACACCCATTTCAATAGCAGAACTGAACATACCCCGTTAATGTCATAGGGGTTTTGAAAGCTAACCTCAATAGCGTTAGTCTGTAACGAGATTTTAAAATTGTTTCAACTTTCATCATGGAGTGGTCAGAAAATGAGAACCGTATCGCTGCAATAGCGTTTTTCAAGTGTGACATGAAAAAAAGCGATATTTTCAAAACGCTCCGGCCACTAGAGATTAGCCACATGTTCGTCTACCGATGCATAAAGGCCCATTTAGTCTCGACGGTTGACGGTGGACGGTTGACGGTAGGCAATCTGCTATTTCAGTTGAGGGTTGCATTTTGCATGTGTTAGAGGGAGATAACTACAGTTTGACGGTTGACGACGGTAGACTTCTGCAGGTTGCAGAATCTACCGTCAACCGTCAACCGTCGAGACTAAATGGGCCTTAAAACTGTTTTAGGAGACTGGAGATGTAAAAGACCGCCATCTGTCGGGCCGCCCATGCTACGTTCGAACACCGCATGTCATCAAAGCCGTTAAATCAAGAATTCACAGAAATGCGCTCCGAAAACAGAAAATCTTGGCCCGTGAGATGAATATCACGCAAAAGTCCATGAGCCGAATCATTAAAAAAGACTTGGGACTTGGGGCTTTCAAACGACATACGGGACATTTATTGACTGCAGCTTTAAAAAAAAAGGATTGAAAAATGCAAACGTCTTTTGGTGAGGCACGCTGATAACTTGCACAGAAAAATTTTGTTCACCGATGAAAAAAATTTTACCGTTCAGGAAAAATTTAACCAGCAAAATGATAGAGTGTATGCGCGGTCATTTAATGAAGCTTCTGAACTGATCCCAAGGGTGAAAAAGGGTCATCACCCAGCTTTAGTCATGGTTTGGTGGGATGTCTCTTACGATGGGCTCACTGACCTGCATTTCTGCGAACAAGGAGTCAAAACATCAGCCAAAGTTTACCAAGAAACCGTTTTGGTAGCTATTGTGAAGCCTCTTATCAATCCAGCCATGGTTTTGGAACAGGGAATTCTGCGCCGGCCTTTAAGTCTAAAACGTCCCAGGCCTGGCTTCGAAAAAATTTGCCAGCGTTCATTTCCTCTGAAGAATGGCCCTCAGTCAGTCCAGATGTGAACCCATTGGATTACAAATTGTGGACGGTTTTAGAGGACAAGGTTTGTCACAAAAGATACCCCAACATTGGATCTCTTAAGACTGCTTTGGTTCGAGCTGTGGCCAAATTTCCAATGGACGAGGTTCGTGCAGCTATTGACGATTGGCCAGTGCGACTTAAGGCGTGTGTAAAGGCTAAAGGCGGACATTTCGAATAAGTAGATTCTTTTTGGGTTACTTGAGGGAGCAAGTGTATGCAAACAAGCCCGAGACAATCCTTTAACTCAAGGCCAACATTGTTGCAGAAAACCGAATGCTACAGCCACAAATTTTAAAAGATGTTATAGAAAATTCTCTAAAACGAGCCCATCATTGCGCAGCTGAAAATGGGGGTCATTTAAGTCACATTAATTTTCATACTTTTTGTAAAAAAATTTCGATTTTGTAAAGGGAATAACTTTTTTAATTTATTTATATTTTGTAAAGCAAACTTGGGGAATTTGAAATGGAACACTACACAACGGTTGATTATGCCATTTCATGCCTACAGAAAGCCTACAGAAGAAAATCCCAATTTCATTAACAATTTGATAATCAGCGATGAAGCCCATTTCCAATTGAATAGTTTCGTAAACAAACGAAATTGCAGGATATGGGCCACGGAGAATCCAAGAACAGTTCATAAGCAACAATTACACCCACTTAAGTGTACTGTTTGGTGAGGTGTATCGTCTGAAAGGATCATTAGTCCATATTTCTTTGAAAATGCACATGTGGCGCCTTAGTTATGGTTAAAGGTGCTGAATATCGAACTATGCTGAACAATTTTTTGAGGCTAGCTGTAGAAAACTATCCACAGTTGTGATACCAACAACATGGAGCCACAGCCCACTCTGCAAGGGACACAAGGGCCTCGAACATCAACGGTAGTTTTGCGCCACCCTGTTTATTATACAATCTGAGAAAAAAAATAAGAAAAAAAATTACTATACGTAGAAGTTATTAAAGTTTTTAACCCCATGGTAACTTTTGGCCCACCCTGTATTATAAACATATATATACGGCCACCAGAAGACGAGTATCTAGTTAGTTTAATGAGATTCAAAAAAATAATATATCAAAATATTTAGAGTTCTGGAGTTTTCAAATAAAATCGCCTAGCATAATTTACTAAACACACACAAAACGGTTAGTAAACGCTCTAACACTCAAATGTTTTTTAATATTTCAAATCACAGAGATTTTGCGGATATCAATAGACAATTCTTTCTATTTTGTTTGAACTTTACTGAATGTTCGCAATTTGTTTCCAGTCTATACAGATAGAATAGGATTTGAGAATTTTACTTGTTTCAATGCGTTCATATTTATTGTATTTGGGTCGGTTATGGCAACAGCTACAACAGCATCAACGACAACAATAAAAGGGTGTCCTAAGAAGAGCGCAATTTTTAACTGACTGATGCAGCAATTGAATTGTTTCTCTGTCTGTATGACATGTGGCGCCGTCTTGTTGGAACCACATGCCCTCCACATTCATTTCTTCAATTCTAGGCAAGAAAAAACTGGTTATCATTTCACGATACCAAACACCATTGACTGTTTGCGCTTGACCTGCCTCATTTGTCCAATGATTCCTCCAGCCCAAAAACCACACCACACAGTGACACGTTGAGGATGCATTTGCTTCTCGTGAATCACTCGAGGATTTTCCGCACCCCAAATGCGACAATTCTGCCTATTGATGAAGCCATCAAGATGAAAATGGGCCTCGTCACTGAAGATGATTTTATCGGCAAAATCAGCATTTTCATGTTGTCTCTCCAATACCCAATTAACGAACTCCCTTTCGTGTAGCGCTCCATTTTTACTAACCTCGTACCTTCTACTAACAAACAATAACAATTGTTCAAATGTCAAACACTGACACTTCGAATGTTGCCAGATTTAAAAATTGCGTTCTTCTTGGGAAACCCTTTATAAAAAAGCGATTGAATCTATATTTGTGTATTTGAGCAAATCGAATTTATTGATGTTTTTTCAACAAGAAATATATACAAATGTCTGAATGTATGTAACATTTGTTAGCATACAATAGACAATTGAACTCCAACAATATCGATGTGGAAGTTTTTTCTTTTTTAAAAAACTTGCATAGATACTAAAGGATATTGTAGGTAAACACTTGCATATGTACGAGGTCTTCTATATATATTTCTGGCCTAATAAAGAAAATGCGAGTATTTAGCATCAAAAATTGTTTTATTGTTTTTCAAAGTATTCTCCTGCATGACTTATACACTTTTGCATGCGCTCAAACCAATTTTCGAAGCACTTTTTCCACTCCGTTTGAGACACCTCCAAAACATGGCTTTTGGACGCCTCAACAGCATCTTCTGGCGACGAAAATCGTTGACCACGCCTTTTTTTGATGTGCGGGAATAAAAAGAAGCCATTCGTGCCAAGTCTGGACTGTACGGCGGATGACCCATCAATTCGCTGTTTTAGCCGGTCAAAAAGGCGCTGGTTTGAGCCGATGTGTGAGAGCTCGCATTGTCATGGTGCACAATGATTCGTCTTCTCTTGTTCGTTTTTCGAATTTCTCCGAAGACTTCAGTTAAACAAATTGTGGTGTACCACTCAGAATTGACCGTCCTACGTTGCTCAAGCGGAACAGTCGCCACATGACCAGTTTTGCCGAAGAAACATGTGACCATTTGCTTCGAAGTGCTTCTTCCACGAACAACTTTCGTTGGATGTGGCTCGTCTTCGAATACCCACACGGTCGATTGCTGTTTTGTTTGGGGCTCATACGCATAGATCCATGTTTCGTCACCTGCGACGATCTTATAAACGTCTTTAAGGGCACCGCGATCGTATTTTTTCAAAATTTCTATGCACCAATCGACATGAGCCTTTTTCTGAGCGATTGTCAAATTGTGCGGGATCCAACGAGAACAAACTTTTTTTTACAGCCAGGTGTTCATGCAATATTGAATGTATGCTGGTGGAAGAAATGCCCAAGGATGCCTATTTCTTACGGATGTCACATGACGATCTTACATTATTAGTTCACGCACGGCATCAACGTTCTCTGGCACAACGACCGTTTTTGGGCGACCTTCGTCTTTGAGCGAGCGTTGGCCACGATTGAAACCGCAACAATAATATGTTCTCTACAATAAAAGCATTGTCGTCGCAACCATAGTATTGTTTTCTGAATTTTATTTTGACAACAGTATGATTGCGGCAATAATAATATTGTTGAAAGGTAACAATACTATTTTTGATAAATTTAGAAATGAAAATATAGTTTCGGCAATCATACTGTATGGTTGAGGCTATGAACAAAGCATAAAAGGTTTTAAAGACTATGTGTGTGTGTTTTTTGTATACAAACACACACGATGCAGTGCATGGTTGTTGTCCATTATAAAAAGGGAGGGATCGAGGGATTTTTATTGTGTTCACTTTGTTCGGTGAAATACTTTATAAGTACTATCGACTGGTCCGCGTTTATTTAAAATCTGCATGCACTTAAGTATATAGCCATTGATCGTGTTTTAATCACATTTGTTACTTGCCGTCTACCGATGGTGAAGTAGCATTCACCCCTGCTGGCAACTGAAAATATTTTCAACTGCCGTTGGAATATATATTTTTGTTTCTTGAATGAAATGCTCAATTAAATCATGACCTCAAATCTAGCTATGAACTAATATAATGAGATTTGAAATAACTTACTTGATAAAAATCTCTATTTTTGAATAAGAGCATTTCCCAATCTTAATAAATAATTTTAGGGATCATAGTATAGTTGAGTGTGAATCATACTATGGTTGTGAGGATCATATGGTTGTATGAGAAACATACTTTTGTAGTGAGGATTATAATATGGTTGTGGAGATAATAGTATGTATGTAGATCATAATATGGTTGATTGTGATACTATGGTTGTAGGGATCATAGTATGGTTATGTGTGAATCATATTATTGTTGTGAGGATCATGATATTGTAGTGCCACAACAATTTACCCAACAATAGTATGATCCTCCTCGAATATTGTCACTCCAACCATACTTTTTTTCTGCGTGTAGTTTTGCTATTTTGTGATCATATTATGATTACCAGAACCATATTATGATTGTAGTAGACAAATGCTATACCCAACATTGTTATTATGTTCTTCGAGTATTGTCACCCCAGCAACACTTCTCTTAGAAGCCAAATATGGCACTTCCATCAAGTATCGCATTAAGCGTTACGAGCGGCGAACACTCTTTTCGGCTTAAATTGGACTATATCGGTCTTTGTTAGCCAGTGGTCCCCACACAAAGGGACCTGACCGGCTTGAGATCCTGCTGCGTTAACAGCAACACTGAAAATGTATTCGGGCCACGGGCATTTCAATAGCGTTTTTCACCGGTAGAGGGTACATATAGAGTATCCAAAACCGAAAACCGGCATTCCGGTTTTTTTGTACAAGCTCTACAGTCTGTTTATGGTTTGTAAGTACAAACCCTAAATCCGGTTTCTCACTATTAGCCAAAACCCGGCATGTTGGTTTACCCGGTTTTTTTGCACTCGGGTTTTAGGTTTTTTTTGTTGTTGAATGTAAAATTTTCAAGCACTGGAAACGTTATTAGTTTTTTAAGCAAGACCAACTTTTAAGGCTACCGATAGACTTAGAATCATCAGTTGATTCGATTTAACGATATCTGTTTGTTCGCCTTTCTGCTGTATTTCTAAACCTTGTTTTCAAACTACAGGACGATCTCATTGTCCGATCTTCATTACATTTTAAATGAGTTTCTTGGATCAAGGCTGTTGACTATTGTGTCTTAATGTGTCCACAATCGGGAGAATTGTGCGCGAATTTTGGCAAACCGGATCTGTAGGAAATGTGAAAACACCTGTGCATTTTCGCCCAGTTCGTTCTGCGAAAAATATTGACGCTGTTCGCGATAGTGTGGCAGAAGAGCCGTCTACCTCGACTCGTCGGCGTGCCTAACAATTTAATATCTTACGAACATAACTGATGGGAATTTTTAAAAAAATTCGAATTAACACGCTTGAAAGGTTCAATTGACTCAAGAGCATTTCAAGCGTCGTCAAAGCGCCGAATAGTTTGTTGCGACAGAATCAAGTGGTGACTTTACAAAGAAAATCATCTTTAGCGACGAGGCACACTTCAAACTCAGTGGATTCTTGAAAATCCGTTGCATTCACAAAGAGTGACTGTTTGCTGTGGCTGACGACGTCATCAGGCCGAACTTCTTCGATAATGAGGTAGGCCAAGCAGTTACCGCACGTAAAGAAAAAATATGGTTACTACGAGTATATGGTCACGGCATAATCAACTTTTTTTTTTTGATGTGGACAACATCTGAGCATCGAATGAGACCGATCCCATGCCCCAAAAGTGTTCCCTCCCAGAGATATGCGCGTTGTAAGAAAATGAAGTCGACGATTCTAAGCGCAAATAGAAAGGGACCTTATCATTAAAATGGCTCTCATGAACAAAACTGTTTTTTAACCTTAGGTCCCTTTCTATTTTGCGCGTCACATATTTCTATTGGTGAGGAGGTCCTAGGGAATCCGGTAGATTCGTGCCTTAATTTTGAATAAATCTTAAAAAAACCATTGCCATAGATTTAAGAAAGCTCAATTTATATTAAAAATCGTATCTGAATATTTAAATCGCCATCTGCACATGGAGAGTTGATAGTGTCGGAATAAAACACTTCTCTGACACCGAAGCGGTCATTTTAACCCAGGGATGACCACAGATAAGACCAAACTTAGCCATACATGCATATGTATGAGTGAGTATCCTTTTTGAGCATGTGTGTGTTTGTGTTCGAACAAATAAATTGAAATAGTTAAAGAACTATAAATTGTTGAGTTAACTTTGAACCAACCACTAGCAACCCTACGAAACAAAATGAATTTATTTATTGTTTTTTTACTTGCCCGATAAATAATAATAATAAATAAGAGGAATATTTATGAACACATACGCTACTTCTTTGTACAAATTGAAAAATGAACTGAAGAATACGAAATGGAAATTTATACAGAATATTCTCGAAGGCATGCATATGTAGGAGTTGGAAGAAAATGGCTATCCGCAATTTATTCTAGTGCTCATAGGCAATATGCCTAAGTGTGTGTGTGTATGAGAATGTGTTTGTGTATGTCCAATGCCTTAGTATGAAATTAACACAATTATAAATGTCAACAACACCATATAAATATTTTACAGCACAAATATGTACTTGGACAAATTGTCTCTGTCCAAGCATACAAATTACAACAGATACATAATGTATGTATATACTCGTATATATGATATTCTATATACATGTACTCGTATATAAGAGTATGTTTGAGACTTAGCATATTTCTTGCTAATGGCACAAACTTGCATTGCATATGTATACCGAATATACCCACACACTCTAACACTCACATTCAGAAAATATAAATAAAAACATTTGAAATCATTTGCCTATGGAAAATGTCCTTTTATAGAAGCCAAAGATATTTAAACTGAAACACTTTCGGAGTATAAGAGGTGCCTTGCACCTACACTGTATCCCCCTGCTGCGGCATTTAACGTCTTAGAAAATATTCTTTGATACGACAAAAATTTAAGTCAATTAAAACCATAAAATCAAAATGACTTAAAACAAGTGGACAATTAGTAAGTTCGGCCCGACTGCAGTTTCTATACTCTCCACCATGGATTGCGTTGTAGTCTGGCATTGACCGCATTGGATACACGCAAAGAAAAGATATGGTTACTATACGGTCACGGCCACAATAGTATGTTAACTGCATTAAAAGTATTGTCGTCGCAACCATAGTATTGTTTTTTGAATTTTATTTTGACAATAGTATTATTGCGGCAATATTAATATTGTTGAAATGTAACAATAGTATTGTTGCCAAATTTAAAAATATGGCTGTAGCAACAATATAAATATGGTTGGTGGAACAAAAGTATTGGTTTGATGGGTTTTATGTTTACAATAACATGATTACGGCAATCATACCGGCAAAATGGTGTTTTTTTTAATATGACAATGTTATTTTTACGAATCCGACGCAATAAAAGTAAGAATAATTAATTTTTTTCGAAACAAACTTCGAGTTAGTATACGAGTAACTGAATAATTTTAAATAAATAATTTTTTTACTGTTTAATAATAAATCACTCCTATTATTACATAACTTACTTAATAAAATTCTCTATTGTTAAATAACAACTTAACCCAATCTTTACAAAACAATTTGGAGACCATAGTATGATTGTGTGTAAGTCATACTATGGTTATTAGGATCATAATATGGTTGTGGAGATCATAGTATGGTTGAATGTGAATAAAAATAAGGTTGTGGGAATCATAGTATGGTTGTGTGTGAATAATTCTATTGTTGTGCCGACCATAATATTGTTATGGGGATCATAGTATGGTTGTGTGTGAACCACACTATTATTGTGATGATCATAATATTGTTGTGCCACAACCATATAACCAACAACAGTATGATGATCTTCGAATATTGTTACCCCAACCATACTTTTTTTCTGCGTGTAGTTAGTGTTGGGTCCATGTTTGACAGGAATTCTCTTTTGGGACCCTATGAACCGTTGTCCCGTTCAGATTCGCGAATTTTATTGTTTTGGAGATCCCGTAGATTCGTGCCTTAAATTAAGACAAATCTTAAAATATGTTTTTTGTTTTCATTTATTCGTTCATTTATTTTTTTAATGGCTTGAACAGTTTTTATACTGGTTCAAGGCTTTTGTACTTTCTTTTTCAGAATCTACATGAAAATTGATGAAATGAATTCACTAGCCAGGCAGACTGTACAGCTGCTTCTATAAACCCGCCAAGATTTTTCCTCAGCAGTTTAAAATTTAAGTATAATAAGATTACGGCGAAGAAGTTCTACTGTTTCTGATTAACCATATGTCGATGTTCGAAGGCACCTCATTTTCGGCTCTCTTGCGACCTTTGACCTATAGGCCACGACCTCAAATATAGTCGAGTCGCAAAGTCCAAATTCAAAATTGGCACAAATCTTGAATCTAGCTACATATTTGAATTTTTGAGAAAATTTCACTGTTTTCTGACACCCATAACAGGAAGGTTTTTGGGCCCAGAGCAAATAGACCATGCCCATAGGTCAAGTCCTCTAATTCCGCCGAATCGTAAAATTAATACCAATATCAGATTCTTCAGATAATTCCACTGTTGCTGAGTACCCATATGGCTATGTGCAAAAGGACTTGTTTTTCGGCACCCTAGGGAAATAAGACCCATGGGTCGTTGACCTAAAATAATCGACCAATGGGTCAATGACTTTAAAATAATCAAATCGTAATGTTAATATTAGATTCTGATCCGTAAGGAAATTTGAATGTTCACAGTTCAAGAAGACCGAAATTGAAATCCCTTGGGTCGGTCTAAATAGCAAATTTTCAATATGGGTATATATTTGGATTTCTTAGAAAATTCTACCGTTTTTTCATACCCATATGCTCCCGAACATAAGCGAGCGGTGTTTAGGCCCAGGGCCCATAGACCACACCCATAGGTCAAGGCCTCCAATTCAGCTGAATCGCAAAATTCGGCCAAATTCAGATTCTTCACAAAATTCCACAGCTTCAGAGCACACATATGTCGATTTTCGAAAAAAAAACGATTTTTCGGCGCAATAGGCCCCTTACCCATGGGTTAAGGTTTTAAATTTTTTTTGGAATCGTAAAATAAGTAATGTGGTACTTTGATTCGTGACGAAATGATATTGTCAATGGTTCAGGAGGCCATTTTTTGGGCCCTTTCTACCATGGGTCAAGGACATTAATTACTTCAAATCATAAAAATAATATGATATTCTGCTTCGTGATAAAATTTTAATGTTTTTTATATCCGTATGTCCATAGTTGACATATTTTTGAGGACCTAGGGTCCATAGGGGCCGGTCCGATTTGCAAATTAACACAAATTTTAAATGTAAGTACATATTTGGATTTTTAAGAAAATTTCATTCTTCATAAAATTTTACTGTTTCAGTGTACCCGTACATGGTCTCTTGGGCGCCGAAAAATTGGTCTTTTTGACAAAAGACATGTACGGGTCAAGGCCTCAAATTTCCTTAAAGCGTAAAATAAATATGATATTCTGATACGTGACCAAATTTTAATGTTTTTTATACCCATGTGTCCATAGTTGACATATTTTTGAGGCCCTAGGGTCCGTGGGGGCCGTCCAAATTGCAAATTAACACAAATTTTAAATGTAAGTACATATGTGACGCGCAAAATAGAAAGGGGTAAAAACCAGTTTTGTCCATAAAACACGCATAACTCTGGGAGGGAACACTTTTGGGGCATGGGATCGGTCTCATTCGATGCTCAGATGTTGTCCACATCAAAAAAAAAAAGTGAAAATTGATTTTTTGTTTACCCTTAGGTCCCTTTGTCTATGCGCTGTCACATATTTGGATTTTTAAGAAAATTTCATTCTTCATACACTTCCACTGTTTCTGTGTCAAAAAGACCAATTTTCTTAAAGACCCATTTTTCGGCGACCAAGAGACCTTACCCTCATGGGTCAAGGCCTCAAATTTCTTCAAAGCGTAAAATAAATATGATAATCGGATTCGTGCCGAAATTTTTGTTGCAAAAATGTCAAAAATAAAAATTTGATCAAGACTTTCTGTTGTCCCTTGAAGGGGAACTTATTTTCCTTTTGCCCGATTTGGTCCATTTTCATTACCAACCGAACGACTCTAGCTCGTTTCGTTTGAGCTGAAGCGTGTTTTCCAGATCGTCATAGAATTTTTTTTTGGTTTAAGATTTTATATGTTAAAGCATTTGAGAAAAGAAGTATGGAACAAATTATAAAAAAATCAATCAATCGTAAATATGAGGAGTAAAGACCAACGTAGAACACTTTCATACGCGCAAAATAGAAAAGGACCTAAGGTTAAAAACCAGTTTTGTTCAGGAGAGCCATTTTAAAGATGGAAATACGTGTATCTTTGGTGTACCATCGCTTTCATAAAACGCGCATATCTCTGGGAGGGAACACTTTTGGGGCATGGAATAGGTCTCATTCGATGCTCAGATGCTGTCCACATCAAAAAAAGAAAAAAGTTGATCTTTTTTTACCTCCTTTCTCTATGCTCTGTCACATATGAAAAGAAAACTTGTAAAATCAGTAAAAACAAGTTTAAAAGTTTAAGAAGGTCGTGGTAGACTTTAATATGCCCTACACCACTCTGCTATTCAAAGGATTCAGGATTATTCTGTCTGCAGCTTAAACAAGGTTGGACTCAATAAGCTAGAAATAACAACTGGTCGCTTATGCAAAATTTCAGCTTGATCGTCTTACATATGTGACCCCTTACGCTGCAGGACCACAAAAAGGGAGGGATCTTGGTGTAGTGGCTATTTAAAAAACATTGACCGATATGGTCAAATTTCACTAATGTAAGGGACCCTTTAAATTTGTCGAAATCGGATGTAATGTGTGGTTCTCGAAGCTGTTGGTTCAGAAAACGGGTGAAAACCAATTTACGATATCTAAATACAGATCGATGTGGACCAAACTCAGTAGGCTTTCCCCTTGGCCAAACTTGAAAAACGTACCGAAATCGGTTTATAACTGCAATTTAATTACACCGATAGATGGACAGACGAAAGGATATACGGAGAATGGTAAATCACTGTCAAAGGAATCAATTGTGAATCGATCGGTATTCTTGACATTGGTTCTGTCTACGTTCCTTAAAGTTATTGCAAACATCAGCCCTAAGTCATAATACTCTGTACCATAGTGTGGTGTAGGGTATAACAACGCTAGGTTCGGGCAGCTGAAGTTTTTTATACCGTCCACCTTAAAGAAGTCCGACCCCAATCTCAACTAAAACCTCAAAATAAATCTCATCAATTTGTGTAGAATACAGTGCGGTCTACCGGTAAATCGATATCAAACGAGTAATTATTCCTGGAAAGTAGCGAATCCCTGCCAAACAACCTGACGTCAGGAATAAGACAACGAAAACAGTAGAACAGCGACACACAACCCACATTCCGACGTTGCTCAAGTAACAGAGTAGAGTTGGATACCCTACTGACACCTATTAGCATTATCGCTCTCTTTTAAACATGGCGAAGTAGCTTCAAGGAGAATTTTGGAGCACCTGCCCATTGGAGTATATGGAAGTTGCCATCCATCCTGAGCATGATCACTGAGAGTGGTTGCTTCATTTCCGGAAGGGAAGAATTCCCTCCAAACATTTCATACAAAAGGTTAGCTTTATCAACCGGGTTAGGGAATGCCTGGTTGCTCTTTCACACTAGATAGAATAGATGAAGAGATATCCTTTACTCTTCTGGCAAACGACAAAAAGCTTTTACTGTCTATTGGGAGAAGAAAGATTTTTTGTCCGTTGACTCTACCCGTCAAGAAACTTTTCGCACTAAAGCATTTCGTTCGTTTTTGCTCAAAACGCGTATTTCTGAATTCCTCCTTTTTGGATCTTACAGCATCGCTTCAAGCCTGTTTACACCCCATTTACTCCATATAATAAATAGTAGGCGAAATGTAATATAATTAGACATGATCGCTTCTCAACTTAAGGTAGATGGCGCTCCTTTAAACTCTAAGGTAGATGGCTCTTCTTAAACTAGCTGGCGATCAACACTAGATGACGTTGTTGGCTGTGCGTCATCTTATTCGTTCCTCTTCCGTGTCAAATCAGTCATTATTGTACTCGGTATGGGACAGTACGAGTTGCTCAAAAAATAAATTTGTAATAATAGAATACAGTGGAACTTCCATAACTCGAAGTCAGTTTTACGCAACCAATACCAATACTGATGCCTACTTCTCTCCTTAATATCTCTGAAATCTAGAAGAGATATTGGATCTATGTTTTTACAGGAATAAATTTGTGGTGAGGTTGGTTGTTCTGAATTTTTGTCAGTTATTCGTTTTAATGCACCACCTAGAATATGAAGACATTGAAACGCTTCTTTCAAATTATGCTGTAAATAAGCCCTTGCATAAGTTTATAAAGCTGTTTAATACAATTCGTGAAAATGTAGATTAAAGTCTTCCTAAAAGTTTAAAAAATTGTCAATTACGAGTGCATATCAATAATTTCGTGACTTTTCCAAGTTCCCTTGCAGTTATATGAAATGCAGCACGGCTCCCATCAAGCAACATCTGTTAATAGACAACTGTCAAATTTTAAGAGAGTTCCGCCAATTAGTTTGTGTTTAACAGCCGTTCAAAACATACAATCACGTGGGTTTTGTTAAAAATGGAAAAAAGTAAATTTCGAATGCTCATTAAACATAATTTATGCGGGAAAAAACCACCAATCAAACCAAGGAAAAGCTTGATAAATACTATAGGGACTCTGCACCATCGATTTCAATAGTTAAAAAAGTGGTATACTGACTTTTGTTGTGGTCGCACAAGTATAAATGACACTGAACGTTCTGGACGGTCAATTGAGGTCAACACACCCGAAAATGTCGAAAAAATCCACGATATGGTGTTGGCCAATCGAAAAGTAAAAGTGCGTGAGATTGCTGATGCCATACGCATTTCATATGGCAGTGTGGTTTCGATTTAACATGATCAGTTGGGTTTCAGAAAGCTGTCTGAAAGATGGGTGCCGCGTTTGCTTTCAACTCACCATAAAAGTAATCTTTGACAACTTCAAAGGATTGTTTGGAGTTGCTTAACCGCAATTCGAATGAGTTTTTGCCGCGTTTTGTAACTGTGCATGAAACATTGAATCATTACTAAACTCCGGAAACCAAGCCGAAGTCTATACAATGGGTTTCACCGGGTGAACCGGTTCCGAAGATGGCCAAGGTAACTTTGTCGGCCAATGAGGTGATGGCAACAGTTTTTTGGAATGCATCGATTACCTTCAAAAGGAAAAACAATAAACGGCCAATATTATGTCAACTTATAGGACGGATTTAAAGTGGATTTAAAAAAAAACGACCCCATATGGCCAAGAAAAAAGTACTTTGTCATCAAGATAATGTACGGGTGCTCACGTGTGCAGTCTAAATGGCAAAATTACATGAATTGGGTTACGAATTGGTACTTCATCCGCCATATTTTCTGGATTTAGCCCCAAGTGACTATTTTCTATTTCTAAACCTAAAGAAATGGCTCGGTGGAAAAAGATTCAAATGAAATTATTGATCAAACAAATGTCTATTTTATGGACCTCGAAAAATCTTATTTTTTGAAGGGGATCCAAAAATTGGAGAAACGTTGGACTAAGAGTATTGAGCTAAAAGGAGATTATGTGGAGAACTATTTTTTTCCAAAAAACTGTGTTTTATTCGAAAAGTCATGATATTATTGATATGCCCTCGTACTTTTGTGTAATTAGTTTTGAACTATAATTTAAATGAATTTGTTGTAATGTAAATTACATTTTTATAGTAGCTCGTCTGTAAGGAATATATCTCCATAGACGTAATATATGACATGAAATGGAACTTCAATATATTTGTAAACTACCGCTTGAATTATGATAATTGGCGCCCAACGGAAAGACATCATAAGTGCTGCTTTCTGTCGAAAGCAGCCTAAAGCAATAGCTCGCTTGGCCACATCTTAAAGGCCCAGATTATTTTCAATGGAAACAGTGTACGTTAATTTGAGATAAACGTGAATCGTGTCACGCACACATCTAGTCGTCATTTGGGGGAAAAGTGTTATTTAAAACAGTTAGAATATTACAGAAGTTTACAAAAGATTTTTATACAATTACCAAGCATTTCATTCACAGTCGACAAGCATTTCCATGTACTAACATATAGTTGTATATCTATTATACATATATGTACAAGTAGTGAATACTTGTATGCACAAAGTAGAAATGTTGCCGCTGTTGTCGTCATCAGCCACATCAGCAGGACGATGCTGGTTGCCAGAGGTGAGGACGACGCCGCCGGTGATAATAGTGGTGGTGCACAGTGGTTGGAAGAAAATAAATATGTTATTTCTGTTAATTGCTTACTTAGGCTGGCTCCACAAAATCTTGTTGGTCCGGGCCTGCTCAATAAATGATTTAAAAGCACTTCAGTCTGGGACATAGCTTTTCAAATTTTGAATAGCAAGGATCTTCGCATCATCCTCAACTTGGTCTTACCACCAGAGTATCGGTCTTCCCTGTCTGTGCTCTCCGTGCTAATTATGGTCTAACGCCTTTTTGGCTGGAGCGCTTATTTCCATTCGACCAACAATCGCGATCGTTGTATTTTGATGCTCTTAACTACATTTATGTCTTAACTATACTTTATACAGCTCTTGGTTGGTCCGAAGAGTATTCTACTGCAATGAGCCGGAAATTCAACGATTTTGTTAACCATGTGTCTGGTTAAGTTTTTCATGGTAATATTTGATAACGAAGACAAAATAACGTTATATAAGGTCAAACGTACATACAAAATAGTTGAGTTAACATTATATAAGGTTGGATTTTTCAGAGAGAAAAGCAAAACAATGTGCGACATAAACAAAAATTTAAAGATCCTTCAGCTCTGTTGTATCGAAGTTTTTGATCTGCTTTGTGTTATACGAAGTTCAGAATTAAATTACATGAAGTTGCAGCGATTGCGACTGTCTTATCCCCCCACTCTTTTTCCTTGTTCACTGCACTGAACGTTTGTAATTGTGAGAAAGATCATAAGACAATTTATCTCGCTCTTTTAAAAAACCACCACCGAATGCAAATGCTAACTGTACAATATTCATATCGCAATGATATTGAATGAAGATTGCTTTTCGCACAGATCGAAGACTAAACGCAAAGGGTAATTCTCATTAATCATAATGGAACTCCTGTATAAGTCATTTGATTTGTAGCCGGAGTAATCGTTGCCAAAGACTGCTGAAGAAACCACTTGGCGGGTTTAGAATCAGCTGTACAGTCTGCCTAGCAACCAAGCCAATACATTTCACCAATCTTTTAGTTGATTCAGGAAAAGAAACAACAAAAAGGTCTCGGAACATAATAATGAACAAAGACCGAATAAATGTAAACAAAAACATAATTAGTAGGAATTTAATTTTAAAAATTGTAACAGTAACTATATTTCTGGTTAAAAAAGGTAACCAATAATTAGTTAAGTTAACAAAAAAATTGATTTCTATAACGATCTTCATAGTTAATAATATCAACAACTTCATTGTTAAATTGAACATGTATTGTTTCAATAAATTAACTATGAAATTTTAATATTAACAATTTTCATGGTAAAAAACAACAGATAAATTCTTTGTAGTAACCACACACTGTATATTTCGCTGTTGTGAAGGATTTCCTCTGAAAATGAAAGACTTAGGTGATTATAGTAAATTCGCAAAACAAAGGTCCTCGTAGTTCCCAGTTATTTTTAATGGGCCAAGGAAATTTTTATTTTGTAAAAATAGTAAATATTCCTTGTTAAGCGAATTTTAGTGATGAGGTGTCTTTAGTAAAATCTTGGTGAGTTTATTTTCGTAGAAATTTGAACATATAAAAACAACAATAATTATCTTCAAAATAACAATTTTAATAGTTAAAAACTCAACAATGCATTGTTAAAACAACAAAATTATTTTAAAATTAACAATTTTCATGGTAAAAAATTCAACCATAGTATAGTTAAATTAACTATTATTATTGTTAAATACCAGTCAACAACAAAATGTTCAAAATAACCTTACATAACGTAGACTCCAAATCATGTTCATTTATGTTTAAGTTAACCTATATAAGGCTATTTTTATCCCCAGTGTAGCCTACGCAGCATAGATTAAGGGGACATAGATTTTACGAATGATTCTTCTTTAAAGACTGGCAATATTCCTTTATCCGCTTTTTAAAGCACTCATGTTTCTACGCCATAAAGCAGCCCAGGTTGTATCAGTGTAATCTTCGTTTTTCAAAAGAGAGAGTGCTATATTTTTTAGCTGTTTACCAAGCCTTAAGAGCATAGCAACTATTTACCAACACGATTGTTCGTTTTATTTCAGTGCTGATATCGTTCTTTCGGTTTATAGCGGTTCCTAGGTTATACAAATTTCTCTTCGAAGTTGCAACTGCCGCTCGAAACAATATCGCCTTTTATTCGTACAGCGCATCTCTAGCAGTTGTCAGCATCATTTTGGCCTTGCCATTATTTACCATCAGACCCATTTTATTCTACTCAAATTTAATCCTTGAAAAAGCTCCAGTTACATCCAGCCGACAATATCAATGACCTCTGCCGACGCGAGATGGAAGTGGCCCTTGGTGTTAATTGTGCCCGTTTTATTAACTTTTGCGTGTTCGTGTCATCCCGTCTGTGACCTCTTGCCGTAGTGAATGGTTCGAAAAGGACAATTTCAATTTTAACTCAGGATTTGGTGCCACTCAGTGTCGTTCTACAAAGGCGTACAAGTTTTAATGGTATCCACAATACGCAGACATGGTTTCAACGAATTTATCGAATTTATCAGATCGTCGAAAGTAGCCTTATAGTCGATGAATCTGGTCGAGTATCTCTTTGCGGCGCTTGGGTCAAATCCAGGTTTTGGCGCAGTGTAAAGATTTGATCGATAGTTGACTTATTCGTCTTAAAGCCGCGCTTACACGGTCAGATGTGGTAAGCGAGTTTGAGATTCAATCTTTTACAAAGTATACTTATAGTTAATAGAATATGGATAGGAGACGTATTCCCGGTAGTTGGCGCAAACGGTCTTGTCTTCCCTTCTCTTGGAGGATGATCGTGCATTTAGGAGGTTGGGGGAGTTTGCTCGTGTAGCCTTCCACAGGAGAAGACTCGCAGGTGCCTAACGGGGGTTTATTCTTCTTCATCATCTGTGAGCCGCTAAAAGGTTTGCAAAATGCTCTTTTCAAATTCTCAGCACACCCGACGTATCTGTTACCAGAATCCCATTTCCATCTCTACACGAAGCTATGCCAGTTTTCGAGTTTTGCTTCTGGCTTCGGTTTTATTGTCGTACAACTTGATCTGTTCATTGGCATCTTTTCATTTGTCTCTTCTTTCCGCGGCATAGACGAATTTCCTTCCTTCTCAACTAACGATATCCCTCCAGCACTGCTCGCTTAGTTATAGGCGCCAGTGTTGCCTTGTAAGCTGTGTTCTTTGCTTTTGTCGCTGCCCTACTCTCCTCGTATTTTTTGCCGATTTCGGTAACCAATTTCTTCTTCGGCGTTTTTTGTTATGGAGTCTAGTATGTGTTGCTTCGGAGCGCTGTAAAATTTCCTGGATCTTCCACAAAAGCAACAGAAATTTGAGATTTATTTCTAAAATATTTCGTTTTCCAACCACTGTGTTATGGTGGTGGCCAAATTTATTCATGGCTTGTCGAGATTTTCCGTTTTTTCTGTTCGTAGTTTTTTATTTTTTTTTTTCAAAAAGGTTGAAGGTTACCAAATTACAACAATTTCCATACAAATACACACGTAGGCAAATCTAATATAGCATGTATGTAAATGTATGCGTGTGTTTAAAATACACATACATAGACGTAAGTGTGTAAGTATTTTTTTAAAGTGTAATAGAGTCAAATTATTATGGCATATTTAATTCACAAGTGTGCCACCATGTTCATGTACGGAAAACGACGATGATGATGATGATGATGGCGACCAGGCCTGCCTCCTTTGTATCCCTCCCCCATACCTGCTCGGAGAATGCCATGACATGGCTTCTAAGTGGAGTACATGGACGAGCTAAACATGAGGTTACATACAACAGCAATGCATCCATGGCAACGCCGCTAGGAAATCCAGTGGCATTCTATGATCCGGTGCTGTACTCGTCTATTTTCGCCATTGGGCTATATTTAGACGGTGTGAAGGTTGTGTTATAGTTAGAGTTGCCAAGTGGCTTCACGTGAATTGCATTTCTTTGTGTGCGGGTATGTGTGTGTTGATACACCTGCGTGTGTGTGAAATACCATCAGTGCTTTTAATTAATTGCCTTAATTAAATTGAAATGTCTTAAATAAAGGATAACATAATGTGAGGCATTTTATTATTGCACCCTCCCCACATTGAATGGGGTGAATATTAACTTGATGATGATCAAAGAATCTATAGAGTACCTATACATATTTGCCAGCTCGTCGTAACACCCTGAGACCAAGTAGCCAAGACCGCTCTGTGGAAAGCAAACTACAGGTCAAAGGATGTCACGTCGTAGTTTTTTTTAATGTTTATCCTGAAAAAAGCCATTTAACATGGCTAAGTACCGTTGAGAACCATTGATGGAAAACGGTGTTTTCTTCGAAACTCAGAAAGAAATAATGTCCGCTTATATTGTCCAGCGTGAAATCCACTAACGTACTTGAGTTGTCTTGACGTTGGGCGCCAATTACCATAACTGGGGCGATTGTTTAAAAATATGTTACTATTGAATATGTGGATTATCTTAAATTTCACCTATAATTATACCCTCCACTGAAGGATATTAAGTTTGCAACACCATGAAATATTGTTTGGAATATAACGTATAAAGTATATATAGGGTGGGCTATTTAAAATTTTGAATTTAAATCGTCTGAAATAAAGTACCGATAATTTTTTTAAATTTCTGGTGTCATTGAAACGTTAAACTCTGTCATTAATAGTGGAACACCATCTGATGCGATTTCGCTTCGCCTAATGGGCTGAAGATTGTTTGGCAGGAGATCAAGAATTTAACTGAAAAATCGTGTTTTCAGATGAAGCTCATTTTCATCTCGGTGGCTATGTTCATAAGCTAAATTTCCTTATATGGGGTTCAGAGACGCACCACGTGGCTATTGAGAAGCCAATGCATCCACAACAAGTCACAGTTTGGTGTGGATTTTGGGCTGGAGGCATCATTGATCTATTTTTCTTCAAAAATGTGCAGGAAACTGCTGTTACCGTCAACGGTGAGCGGTAGTCCCCATTTATACGAGGCAACTTCACTTGCCACAACTCTCAGTTTGTTGGGGAATGGAAAAGGATAGAACATGACCGTACTGTCAATTTCTTTTGTGTTCTTCGTAGTGTGAAGTTGGCTGCAGATTATTTTTGTATTTTTTCACACAAAAATCAGAACGAATGAAAACAAAAATTGCCGTAATCGTGTTCTTCGTAGTGTGAAGTTGGCTGCAGATTATTTTTGTATTTTTTCACAAAAAAAATCAGAACAAATGAAAACAAAAATTGCCGTAATCGAATTGCCTTGTGTAAACACAAGAGGCAAGTTCAAAAGGGAATCGTAAAAATTGACACAAGTAAAGTTTCCTCGTAAAAATAACTTACCGCGCCATGCTAAACGAATGTTTGTTTCTAAAAAATCAATAGGACGAATTATCAGCCGTAGTTGTAATGCAAGTTGGCCGCCTGTGATTAGAGCATTTTGGGATTATTGTCTATGGGAAGCCATTAAGGATAAATGGTACGCAAATCATCCAGAGACAATTAAAGTGTTGAAACATGAAAACGATGTTGCCATTAAAGCGATTCGACCCGATACACAAATGTATTAATATTTAATATGAAACTAATTTTTTTGCTCGAAAACTTTATAAAAGGATTCTTCATATTCATAAAAATGACTGCTATAATTTTTTTCTTTTTTTGGATGGGGTGTTGAGAATTTTAAAATGGCCAAAAAACTTATTTTTGGGCTTTACTAAAAACCTTGCTGGTCTGAAACGGCTTGACCGATTTATACAGGGTGACAAAAAACTACTGTTGTGGTTTGAATGATATCGGACTTATTGCTGCCTAAAATTGAAGCCCGTAATCTTGACGACATTTGGTTGAAACAGGACGGTGCCACTTGCCTTACTGCTGCTCTAGCAATGGATCTATTGGGAGGTAATTTCGAAGAGTAGCTAATTTCACGTTTTTGACCGCTGAGTTTACCGCCTAGATCGTGTGATATCACACCTTTAGACTTTTTTCTTTGGGGCCACGTAAAGTCCAGAGTCTGTGCTGACAAACCAGCTACGATTCAGGTTTTGGAAGCCAATATTACGTGTGTCATTTACGTCATACCGGTCGAAATGCTCAAACGAGTTATCCAAAATGGGACCCTTAGAATGGACACCCTGAGGCGGAGTTGCGGCCAACATTTGAAGGAAACCATATTCAAAAAATAAATCCCTTAAAATTTCCTTTCGAATGAACAATAACGATTCCACACTTGATTTGAATTATTGCATTTTTTGTTATTTAAAAAAAATACCTCTAGATTAATCACCCGATAGTATTTCTTGAACATCTTTTTTTATAAACTTCAAGCTTTCATATCAAACGGTTTATGCTGCATAGAGTGCTTCAGGTCCTATATACATAGAAATTTCTACAGGTGTTTTCAAAGTTTTAAAAATATCGCCTTAGCGACCACTTACGAGGGCGGTTCGGAAACTTCTTAGCCAAAAAGCGCGGTATAAACAGAAAAAAGTTAAATGTTTTGGAAACTTCCATCTCTGCTTTTAACACATGTTAAATTTTGTTTCAATCTGGCAACTCCTTCATATAGAAACAGGAGTTCACAAAAGACGCATCCGCGATTTTTTTACAATGGAAAAATTAGAAATCCGTGGTGTCATTAAATATTTACATAGAAAAGGTTTATCGGGACAAGAAATTCATAATGATATGGTGAATGTGTTGGGTGAAAGTGCTCCTTCACATGCGACAGTAAAAAATTGGGTTGCTGAATTTAAACGTGGTCGTACAAGCATTGAAGATGAACCACGTAGTGGACGTCCAAAAACAGCAACAACAACAGAAATTGTAGCCAAACTGCATGATATGGTATTAAATGATAGACGAATAGAAGTGCGTAAAAATAGCTAATATCATGGGCATCTCAAATGAGCGAGTCCATTTAATTTTGCATGCAGAACTACAGATGAAAAAGCTTTCTGCAAGATGGGTGCCGCACTTGTTAACAGTCGACCAAAAACGCATAAGAATGAACATTTCTCAAGCTTGTTTGGATCGTTTTCAGCGAATAAAATAGATTTTAAGCGTCGTTTCATAACTGCTGATGAGACATGGATCCACCACTATACTCCAGAGACAAAAGAACAATCCAAACAATGGACTGAAGCTGGAGGAAGTGCCCCAAAGGCAAAAACAATTTAATCGGCTGGTAAGGTTATGGTAACGGGTTTTTGAGACTTCAAAGGTATTTTACTGAATGACTATCTGCAAAAGGGTAAAACAATAAATTCAGAGTACTATTGCAACCTTTTAGATCAATTAAATGTACAAATTCGAGAAAATCGTCCTGGCTTGCAACACAAAAAATAATTTTTCATCAAGACAACGCACCAGCGCACAAGAGTGTTTTAACAATGGCTAAAATCAACGAATTAAAGTACGAGTTGCTTGACCACCCACCTTATTCTCCTGATTTAGCTCCCAGTGACTTTTACCTGTTCCCAAATCTAAAAAAAATCCTTGCTGGCAAGCGTTTTACCTCAAATGAAGATGCAATTACAGTTGTAAACCACTGTTTTGAAGACCTTGAGCAAAACTATTTTAATCAAGGGATAGAATTGGACTAAGTGTATTGAAGTTTCAAGAGATTATAAAAATAAAAATATTTTTGAAAAACTAACTATTCTCTTTCATTGATAGGCTAAGAACTTTCCGAACCGCCCCCGTACTTGCTTAGTAACCCCTTGTTGATCGTCGTAAATCGTCTGATTGTTGAAAGCACGATAACGACCAAAAGAATCAGCCTAGGAGCTGGAAATTTTCATGATGATGGCTTACTGTCGTAAGCTGTTTGGGATTGCAAATGGGCTAATTCGGCCAAGGGGGGAGAGACTTTACATTTAAAGGACTAAAAATACCTTGGGAAAGGACCTGGTTTTAAATACTTTTTTGAGTTTATAATTTGGTATTACCTCAATCGAAGGGTGGATGGTATACTAAATATGTCATTTTGTTTGCAACGCCACTAAATATTGATCGGTGACCCTATAAAGTATATATATATATATATTTTTAATCGTCGAAAAATTCCAAGGCGATCTTCATGATAGCAGTCGAACGACTCAACCTAGGATTCTGTTAGGGATTGTAAAACGGGGGGTGGCACCACAACATATTAATGATTCATTCACAGTCCTTTAGTACGTGAACTGAATTTGATACTATCAACTGCAATCCATGATAGACCTTCATACCTTATTGGGCCTGGCCAAACTGAATTAGCCCACTTGTTCCTTTTTTACGTTTTTAAATGTTCCCATTTGATCCAAAATTCACATGAGTTGTTTAAAAATGGCAGTGCCGGGATTTTCCTAGAATGTTTTTGTTTTTTTTTACTGGCGCATTTAGCATTTCAATTTCATAGGAATTTATTGAAATAGAAATAACTACAATCATATTTCAAATAATTGCACAACACCTAACACGGTGTAAATAAATACTCATGATTTCAATTTCATTAGGGCTTCAAATTATTTCACAGGCTAACAATACGAAACGGTGGGTAATTGTATAGTGATAAAATCATAATTAAAATTCATTAGTATTTTTAACTAAAAAATACACAAAAAATACTAGTTAAACAGGGGAAGCGGGGCTAACCAAATGATGAGTTAAGATAAACTAATGAGCAGGATTCAGCGGGTTGGGCCAACTTTTATATCGTCACTTTTAGCTACTTTGATCCAAATGTGATTTTCTGATTATGGAAAAATGCGAATTTAAAATGAATTACTGTTTTACTTAAGCGATGTAGTTTTATAAACTCAGAGAAAAAGTCAGTTCGAAATCGGTCCGAACAAGAAGATTTCTGTCAGTTGGAAATCGGTCCGAACAATAAGATTTCTGTTAATCCCCTTCGATGCCCTTTAACCTTTAACTTAGTTTATTTATCAATGAGTTTATTACAATTTTAATTGTTATAAATATGTACGAGTAAATAAAAAAAATATAATAATCGTAATAGAAATTCGTTTAGACATACCAAAAAATGATTGCTATGCCAATATTATGGTTCACACAACATTATGTTCACGACACATTAGCCGAATGATGTTCTAATTATTGGTCACCAGAACCGCCTCTTTTAGCAACTAATAGTTTTGTATAAAAATGTTCGATGCAACCAACAATTGCTAATGGCACTAATAACCACAAACGGCATCATCTTAGAAATAATAAAAAAGTTATTACGGCGGAATTTCAATGATTCTCTCTTTCAGTTTGAAATAGTAGACAAAGTTTAAATCATATCTGAGTTTCAAATTCCTATTTCAAGTTGACATATTCCAAATCGAAATTGAGAATCTCCATTTTCAATTTCCACTTCAAATTGACAATTTCCTCTTAAAATTAAGTAATGAAATATTTTATCCATGGTACAATATCCAAGGTATAGGCACAAGCCCGACAACAAATCAATTGATCTTCTTACTTATTTAAAAGAGAATGCCAAAAATAAATTCTAGTGAATTTGTGACGATTGTTTGATATAGAATTTTCCCATGACACAATAATACAGGTAGAACAAGAAGCCGATTACATATCATAAATACCGATAAATATCGGTATTTCATCACCGGATATTGGCGTGTTTGTTTTTTGGTGCTCGGTTATTAAGCCAGTAAGAGGTCGCTAAGGCGATATCTTAGAGATTTTGAAAATGACTGTAGGAATTTAAGTATACAAAATAATTAAAGAACTCTATGCATCCTAGACCATTTGATATGAAATTGGAATTTATATAAATAAAGTTATTCGGGAAATACTGTAAGTGAGTAATAACTGAGTTGCATAGAGAACATTCCACCTACACAACCCTGATCTTAAGGCGTGTTTTTTGTTGTTGCTCGATTATGAAGCGAGTAAAAGCTCGCTTATGCGATTGTACAAAACTAGAAAAATGGTTTCGTTTACAGAAAACTATCAACAATTTAAGTCTTAAACAGAAAGTTTTAAAAATTTAAAGTTTTTATAAAAAAAAGGTATTTTTTTATAAAAACTTTAAAAAAAGGTATTTTTTTATAAAAACTTTAAATTTTCAAAACTTTCTGTTTAAGACTTAAATTTTTGATAGTTTTCTGTAAACGAAACCATTTTTCTAGTTTTGTACAATCGCATAAGCGAGCTTTTACTCGCTTCATAATCGAGCAACAACAAACAACACACCTTAAGTTCAGGGTTGTGTAGGTGGTGCCACGCCCCATGTATAATATAACTAAAACATAGTTTACAATCATATCCAAGTCATTCAAAAAAAATCGATATTTTTAAAGGTGGCACAGCCCACTTTTCCGCCAGGATGTGTTTCAATCCAAGCCAACATCATATTTTTCAAATATCATCGTCACTGTCTTTTTAGTTTTGGGGTTGTTGATTTTTCCATAGGTTGACTCCGTCCTTGTGTGGGGAAAATTTGTACCTCTTGCCTGATCTGGCCCATTTTCAATACGAGCCGTTTAATACCATCACTTTATCCTATGTATCTGCAAAATTCCAGCGTCTTAGCTTCTGTAGAGCGACCTGTATTTTGCCATTCACAGACAGACATGGGAACATCATTACGACGATTCAGAACATACTCGTATATGTTTACTTAATGAGGTGTCCGAAAAGTATTTCGAGGTGTTGCAAACGGAATGACAAAGTGAGTATACCCTATATCCTATGATGGAGGGTATACCAAGGGTGACCGGATAATAATAATAATTACTATTTCTCAAAAACTATAAAAGTTTCCAATACCCTCAAGCTATTAAAATATTCTATTTAACCGTATCAAAAGATATGTACCCTCTTCCGAAGTTTGGATGATATTCCAAATATGTCAGTCCTTTTGCAACACCAGGAAGTATTGATTAAATCTCTATAAAGTATATATATTTTTGATCGTTGTAAAATTCAAAGCTGGTCTAGCCAAGTCCATCTGTCCGTTTGTCTGTCTGTGAATGACAAACTACAGGCCGCACTATTGAAGCTAGGAGGCTGCAACAGGAGTTGATGTGATGGTCAGGATGTAATGGAACAGTTGGTATTGAAAATGGGCCAACTTGGCCAAGTAGTAAAAATTAAACCCATACGAGAAATTAAACCCAATCTGTGGAATAATTTCCATCCGGCCATGGGTCTGTCAAATGCACGATAGTTGTCCAACGAATCAAACTAGGACCTCGGAAATTTCGCATGCTGATGGCTTATGGTCGTACGCTTTGGAAAATCAACGAAATCAGGCTAATGGAACCTCGGTAGTATTTGCAAATCATATTTTACTTGCAATGGGTAGCAAGAACGCACTTAATAGAAAAAAAACACATAGTTGATGGACAATTTGGTTTATGTGGCCCAATAAACGGCCCTCGTGGTCAAAATGGGCGATCAATGGCCAATATGAATACTCAAATTAAAACAATGATTCCTACGAATCCAAAGGTAGATAAATTTTGAATTTTCGTATGAGATTAGGGTCGGACTCATGGGCCGCAAAAAACGGACCATTTTTTGCACTTTAATAGCAAAGTGGCCATGGTGCATACAATGGGAGATCCAAGTAGATACTTTTTTCATTAGCCTATTTTTGACAGATCACGTGTGTGTCGTGTCATGCTGTCATGTTATTTTTGTTTAGTATTGTTAAGCATTTCATCATAGAAAAACTTACGCATGAACAACGTTTACAAATCGTTCAACTTTATTACGAAAATTCACGTTCTGTGAGGAATGTGTTTCGTGCACTTATGGTCAACATAATCGGCCGGCTGAGCGTACTATTCGCAACACCATCACCCATCCTGAGACCCAGCATTCATTATTGGATAATACTCGTCCGAATAGACCACGTCCAGCACGCAGTGAAGAAAATGTAGCGGCTGTAGCTGAGAGTGTACACCAAGACCGTGAGAGTTGGAGCCAAATTTTTTTAGCGATGAGGCCCATTTCTGGCTCAATGGGTATGTAAACAAGCCAAATTGCCGCATTTGGGACGAAGAGCAACCAGACGAGACTGCCACTTCATCCAGAAAAAAAAACGGTTTGGTGTGGTTTGTGGGCCGGTGGAATCATCAGTCCATATTTCTTAAAAAATGATGCCGGTGAGAACGTAACCGTCAATAGCGACCGTTATCGTGCCATGATAACCGACTATTTGATGCCTGAAATTGAAGCTCATGATCTCGGCGACATTTGGTTTCAACAAGACGGCGCCATTTCCCACACATTACATCAACAATGGATTTATTGGGAGAACACATTGGTCACGTTTTGGGCCGGTCGATTGGCCACCATGATCGTGTGATATCACACCGTTAGACTTTTTCCTGTGGGGATATGTAAAGTCTAAAGTTTATGCGGACAAACCCGCTTTGGTTCAGGCCTTGGAGCAAAACATCACGCGTGCCATTCGCCAGTTACCAGTCGAAATGCTCAAACGAGTCATCGAAAATTGGACTTAACGGATGGACCATCTGAGACGTAGCTGGGACAACATTTAATAGACATAATCTTCATAAAATGCCAAAAAAGGTTCTTACAAATGATAATAAACATTCTCCATTCAATTTGAATTTTCTGTTTTTTTTTTCTTTAAAAAAGTAGGGAACCTCGAAAGCGATCACGCGTTTTTAGGATCGGTCTGCCCGAATTTAACGACGTTTTTTCCTGTTTAAATATTTTTTTATTTTAAAATTACACATTATTTATCCCGCACTTAACTGATAACTTACATTTAATAACCAAATTTGTAAAGCATTTCAGTTGACTTTTCGAGGGCTTTCATTGGGAATGCAGCTTTGAATGGCCCCGTTAAAAAAACATGATCACACAAAGACGAACAATGTTCAATGTCATTAGGTTCTTATTTAATATGTGCCCTCTAAAACATTTACTCAGCGAAACGGCTCGGAAAGTAGTTTATATAAAGTCTCTTACGCTACGACCCCGTCCACTGCAGATTTTTGAAGATCCATGAACTAAATCGACATGACCATGAGTTTTTCGGTACTTTTTAGGGTCCTTGTCTTATTTTTTTTCTTCCTTATCTTCACCTTCACATTAAATTAATTTTCTCCTTTCTAATTCAATTATGTTTTATTTTGCAGATAATTAAATTTATGACCATAGATCACAGAATCCTTAAAGGCCCGTCCAATGTTCATAAATGATGCCCGAAATTGAATGTGACGTGGTGGCAGCAACAGAAATGGTCAGTGGAGCAGAACATGCAACCATTTTCGAGACAAGCGTAGCACAGAAATACTTAAGCATCCAACAACAGCATCTACAGCAGCAGCAAAATCCACAGCATCATCAGCAACATTTTCCACAAATTCATTCATACAGCACAACGGGCGATTATAAACTATCCGAACAACAGCAGCAGCAGCAACAGGCAACACCATTTAAAATGGCCACAAGTTCGTATGTGTATCGAAGTCCTTTAACGATACCACCCGCCGCAGCCGGGCACACGGCCATGTATGATAATAGCAACAGCAGCAACATAAGCAACGCCAGCAATGGCAACAATAATAATGTGGCCGAAGCCTATAACAACAACTATCATCCACATCATCAGCTACATACAATGGCCCTAACTAGTCACAACATGGCCATCAGCGCAGCAGCGACGGCAGCCTCCACACCAAACGCAGCAACAGGTGCAGGCACTGGCGATGCCATCATGGCTGCTGCCACCCAACACACCCTGAACATCAAAGACAAATCGAATGAAACAACATTTTTGCAAAAGTCATTGGAGGCTCCGCCAACGAAAAATCTCAATTATATCAACGGAGGGGGCGTTGCTGTCGCCCATAAGCCGCACATATTGTCGCCGCCCCCCGTTGGCGTACAGGCGAAAACACCCCAGCAGAGTAGGCAAAATCTCTCACCGACCGCTTCGGCCGAGGCTCATTTGAACGCAACGAATATGGCATCGCCCGCTACCTGGCATCCCCATGTGTACGGCCGCCCACCCACACGGCCCACGCCTCATACCATAGCCGATATCTTGGGTCTGCGCGACTTGGCCGCCATACACAATAGTCACAACAGTATGTCGCCGGCGACCATTATCCCTCCCAGCAGTGGTCTAATATCGCGCGACACTCACGATGAATCGTCGAACTCATCGGCCACCACCCTGCCGCCCGCACCCGCCAAATCGCCCAAGAGTATTTTACGCAACTTTCAGCAGCAATACTCTCAGCAAATCACCCAATACGATCGGAGTCAGGCCCGAAGTGCTTCGGTCAGTGATACGAGCGAAGATGATAATGTCTGCGCCATAGGTGTCGCCGGTGGTGGTGGTGGAGTGACTAGCAGTGGCCCTGCGATCACAATGGCCGCCGTCGCTACCACAGACGATGTGGCACTCGATCAGCCGCTGAATTTGTGCGTGGCAAAGAAAACGAGAGATTCTTTGTCGCCACCACCTGCCGTCAAACAAAATCAAATTCTGGGCGTCAACGCTGCCGCTGAGCGTGAAAAGTCGCTATTGGGGAAACACTTGAAGAAAGGTAAGTGGGATTTTGATTATATTTTTTTTAAAAGGGTGGTGCTACTTCTGGGAGCTCCACAGGGTGTTACAAAAGTTATTGACTTTGGTTTAAAGTTTTGAATTAAAAACTTGTTTTAAAGAATATAATAAAGGCAAGATATTTATACCCTTTCCCAAAAGATTAAAAGTGGGACGCATTAAAAAGAGGGTTTAAGTCGCTACATATGATTTGACCAAATTCGTCCCATAACTGTTTTAAGCACTTGACCACGAAGAGTTTTAAGCACTTGACCACGAAGAGTTTTGAATCGATTGCTTTTAAATTTTGTTTGCCCCAGCGCTTTTCCAAATCTGACTTATCATGGTACCTCTCAAAAATATATATCATTGTGCCAACTTTGGAATTCTCGTAATTTCTTTTTTATACCCTCCACCGAAGCGTGAATGGTCTACTCATTTTGTCATAGCGTTTGCAACACCACAAAATTTTAATGAAAGGCCTTATAAAGTATATACAGGGTGGGGCGCAGAAATTTGCTTTTTTGCACTGCAGGCTGTGGCGGCACTGTTGGTCGAAGAGAGTGGTGAGTGTGTGTGGCTTATAGTGGCTGACGGGAGATTTGTATTCGTCTGCTTTTCAGTTGCCATCATTCATTGGACACGTGAGGAGAGCTCATTTTGTGTTGAAGCGTATTTTTCAAATGAGCACTCGATCATTTCAGTGCAGCGTGCTTTTCGTTTACGGTTCGCTGTTCCCCTACGCGGACGTGTTCCTGGTAAAACAAACCCCAGAGAACTTTACCAGAGACCTCTGCATTCGGACCGCGTCACTGTGTGATGTTCCATGTCACGAGTAGCCATCATTGGCCCTTACTTTTTCCAAGATAACCGGTCTTTCGTAACTGTGAACTCCGAACGGTACTTGACTATGAGACAGGAATGTTTACAGCCGGCTCTTGAGGCCATGCAATTAGAGGATATATGGTTCCAACAGGATGGTGTCGCTGCACACTCAGCGAGGGTTACCATGAATTGTTCAAGGCAAATGTTTTCTGGACGTCTTTTCTCTTTGAGGGGTGATGTGAATTGACCGGCTCGCTCACCAGGCTTAGCCCCATGCGATTTTTTTTCCTTTGGGGTTACCTGAAGTCGAAGGTGTATTTCAACCGTCCCAACAACTGGGAAGACCTTATTAACAATATTGAGGCTGAAATTTGCAGAATACCTGTCGGTCGACATGCTTGTTAGAGTTTATGAAAACTTCAGAAAACGTATGCAACAGTGTGTGGATAGCGAAGGACGCCATTTGCCAGACACACTGATTAAAACTATGTAATCTAAAAATGTCCTTACTGTTCAATATATTTAAAATATAAAGTACATTTTTCTAAATTTATGATTTTCTTATTTCATTCCCAAATAGGCAAAATACCGCGCTCCATCTTGTATATTTAATTGATCTCGTCAAATTCTAAGATGATCTAGCCATGTCCGTCTGTCTGCGGTCGTGCTATTAATGCTAGGAGGCTGGAATTTTGCAGAAACATATATTGATGAATCAGGACGGTTGGTATTGATACTGGGCCAGATCGGTTTAGAGATAAAAAAATTCCCCCTCACAAGGACTGGGTCAACCTCTGAAAAAATCAATAATTCTAAACTTATAAACGGAATATCTCATGAACTATTAAAGATATGAGACTGAAACTTTTAAGAATCTGAATATAACATTTCTATAACGATTTGGGTTAACAGAGGCGTGAACCCTTATGGGCGTGGTTCATGGGCCCTGAAACATGGACCCCGCAATGACAATATATTTATATATAACAATATATCTATAGATTGCTATTTAAATTTTGGGTCCTGACAATACTAGTGTTCCCCGATGCAAACTGGAACTTCCATTGCAAACTATGGCATTTTTTAGCATAACTTCACTTAGAACGTTTTGTCATTTGAGGATGAATAGTTTTGTTTACAGTGTGTTGAAAAATTCATCTCAGTCAAAAATGGAATTATCCCGTGAACATTTTCGTGCGATGATTTTTTACGATTTTCGGGGTGGGTTTTCGAGACGAGAGTGTTTAAATCAAATTGTTTCGACTTTTAGCGATGAAGCACCATTTAAAACCACTGTTAATCGGTGCTACCAAGAGTTCAGTCTCGGATGCCGTTCGCTCCAGGATGAATTTCGTAAAGGCCGTCCAACTTCGGTCACTTTGCTAGAAACCATCGATGCTGTGTGTGAACTGACATGTGACATACCGTGAGATTAAGGCATCCTTGGGCAGTAGTATGACAGGCATAAATCCGCTATTGCATGTTCGTTTGGCCGTGAAAAACATTTGTTCTCGTTTGATCCCACATAATTTGACGAATGCCCAAAAAAATTCATGTATGGATTGTTGGAAGGGATGTTGAAAAAGTATATCTCCGGTAGCCGAAAGGCAGTGTATAACATTGTCACAGGTGACGAATCATGAATCAATGCATATGAACTCGAAACAAAACAGCAATCGACCGTATGGGTCTTTCCAGGCGAGCCAAATCTAACAAAAGTTGTTCGTGGAAGAAGTACATCGAAGCAAATGATTGCGTTTTTTTTTCGGTATAACCGGCCATGTTGCCACAGTGCCTGGAGGGGAACGTAGGATGGTCAATTTTAAGTGGTATACAACTACTGCTTGCCAACAGTGTTCGAAGAAATGAGAAAAGAAAATAAAAGAAGACGGATCATTTTGCATCACGACAATGCGAGCTCTCATACATCAGCTGAAACGATGAGCTATTTGACCACTCAAGATTTCGAATTGATGGGCCATCCCCCGTACAGCCCCGATATGGCACCCAATGCCTTCTTCTTATTCCCTAGCAGCAAGAAAAAAATGTGTGCTCAACGTTTTTAATCGCCCGAAGCATCTGTTGAACTGTTTAAAAATCATGTTTTGGAGGTGTCCCAATCGGAGTGGAAAAAGTGCTTCGTAAATTGGTTTATGCGCATGCCAAAGTGTATTGATCTTAAAGGAGAATATTTTGAAAAAAAAAAACAATAAAACCATTTCCAATGCTTAATTATTGTGTTTTTATTGCCGGACCCAAAATATAAATAGCAACCCCCGTACAAAATCCATATTCGTACACCCCCTGAATATTGGAAATTAACGAAGTATTCAATGCAATAATCACATTTTACAAAAATTTGTATAGATTTATTATTTTTATGACAAAAAACAAACTAATAAATACTTAACTTATAAATCAGCCGCTAGGTGGCGTAGCATTCACATAAAGGGTAACAAAAAACTGTATTTGTAGAGACAAGTTTCATAAAATTAAAAATATTGGTGATTATGGTTAAGGCTTTGTGGGGATTTTTTTAAGGTATTTGGGGCCGTTGTACACGGTCCAACGTCTGCAGTCTAGCGCGGGATGTTTGGGATCATTATTCCGTTGAAAGATAAAGTACCGTGAGATGCACATTTTGGCCGCAAATTGCTTTTTTAAATGTTTATATGTGACAGCGCATAGAGAAAGAGACTTAAGGGTAAAAAAATTAATTTTAATTTTCATTTTTTTTCTCTTTTGATGTGGACAACATCTGAGCATCGAATGAGACCGATCCCATGCCTTAAAAGTGTTCCCTTCCAGAGATATGCGCGTTTTATGAAAGTGAAGTCGACGATTCTAAGCGCAAATAGAAAGGGACATAATCTTTAAAATGGCTCTCCTGAACAAAACTGGTTTTAACCTTAGGTCCCTTTCTATTTTGGGCTTCACATAGAGGCCTTTGCTGTCATAATTTCATCAACAAAATGTAGATTTCCAACCCCTGCCAAGGAAAAGCACCCGCAACACCATTACAGAGCCTCCACCATGCTAAAATGTGGCAATAAGTTTCTGGCGAGAGAACCTCGTATTAATCTCTCATCAAATTTTTACGCGCACATCCGATATTTTTTATTCGATTGGGACTCATCGGTAAAAATAACGCTTTTCCAAAAGTCAAAGTCTTTATTTTGGTATTTTTTGGAAAAAGCAATCCGTTGTTGTTTATTAATCTTGTTAATAAACGGTCTCTGAATAAACATTGCTCTCTTCCCCTTCTCACCCTTCTGCTTCCTTACTTTCTACCTAACATCGGTATGCACTGCTTATAAAAGGGGAACCCCCTGAGTGTTAGGTCAATTAAAAAAAAACATTTATGTCATCACTTAAAAGGAAAATTGTTCATAAAGCATTTTTACACATTAAATTTTGAAAATTCCAAGAAAAAAGTCGTCTCTCATTTAATTATCACCTTTTTAAGAGTCAACAAGTTTTTGTTATACATTTTCCACTGTCCCATATGTCATGGCATGCTCGTATCCAAATGAAAACGTGTTCCAGTTTTTCCTGTATGACTTCTGCGCCCCCCACCTCAACCTCAATGCCCACCTTCACTGCAGCCATTTGAAAGAACGACATGATAATTATGAAATGTTGACAAATATATTTTACTCATTCTCGGCACTCGAATGACACAGATTTTTAATGATCCAAAACTAAAACTGAGCAGAATCGAAAACAAGAACAACAAAAACACGAATAAAAAATATATACTTATACAAAATATATACGAAAACATTAAATGAGATTAAAAATGATTTAACAACAAAGCACACATAAAAAGATTTAAATCATTTAAGGTTTGTCAACGCCGGGCAGAGAAGCGTGCAGTGCTCCGCTCCACCACCTAACGCCCAATGAAGAAGCATATCTGCTTCTAAGTGGAGGAGCAGGCTGAAGATGGGAAGACGCCAGGAGCGAATGTATCTCGGCGATGTGAGTGAGGATGATGACAAGTTGTCTTTTGCGCTTTTTTCAAATGAATGCCGCAGCACAAACAACAATAAACGAAGAAGAAAAAACATTAAAAACGATTTTAAATATGAGTTCACATCTCATAATCTCTCGGAAAGCCAAAAAAAAGATTTCACAGAAATTCCGCGAGTCTTTTTCCTGCGCACATGTGATGTTAAATAAACGGGTGCGGACGGACACCGTGATGGGCGGGCTCTTTCATTTAATGGGAGGATAGACCGACGGACGGCCGACCGGTCGGCTAAAGCGAAAGTACATTCGCTTGTGATGCGAGCGGCGTTATTTGAAAAATGTTTTCAAATTGTCTTAATGAAATCTGTGAAATGTTTTCTTTTTCGCTTTGTTTTCTCAAATTGAAATTAATTGAAATTGTTGTCGGTTTGCAGCCGGCAGTCAGCCAGTTTAGTTAGTAATGGTGTCATTATGATTAACATTTCCAAAAAACAACAAGATTCGGTCTAACCCAATGAACAAATGAAAATAAAAAACATTGTTTTTTTTACGTATTCATTGCTAAAATGCCACTTAAGAAATTTGTCTATTTTATTGCGGTTGTCTGTGATTTGGCTAAGATTTAGCCAACAAGATTGATCTAACCTTTCATTTGGTTGCTTTGAAGTTTTCTTTTGATATCAGCTGTGGGTAATTCCACGTCAATTTGACTTAACTCGAGTTAAGAACCAAATTAATGAGCTCGAAAAAATAATCAATACGACCACTGTCATATATATTTTTGGCCTAATAATGAAAATGCGAATATTTATCATCAAAAATGGTTTTATTGTTTTTTAAAGTATTTTCCAGCATGATTTATACAGTTTTGCATGCGCTCAACCCAATTGTCGAAGCACTTTTTCCACTTCGATGGAGACACCTCCAAAACATGGTTTTTGAACGCTTCAACAGCATCTTCTGGCGACGAAAACCGCTGACCACGCATTTTTTTTTCTTGATGTGCGGGAATAAAAAGATGTCATTGGGCGCAAAGTCAGGGCTGTGCGGCGGATGACCCATCAATTCGATTTTTGGCCGGTCAAAAATGCACTGATTTAATCCGATGTGTGAGATCTCGCATTTTCATGGTGCGCAATGATTCGTCTTCTCTTTTTCGTTTTCAAAATTCTCCGAAGACTTCAGGCAAACAAACTGTGGTGTACCACTCATAATTGACCTCCTACGTTGCTCAAGCGGAACAGTCGCCACATGACCAGTTTTGCCGAAGAAATAGGCGACCATTTGCTTTGAAGTGCTTCTTCCACGAACAACTTTCGTTGGATTTGACTCTTCCAAGACGTCTTCCAAGACTCACACGGTCGATTGCTGTTTTGTTTCGGGCTCATACGCATAGATCCATAATTCGTCACCTATGAAGATCTTATAAACGTTTTTTGAAGCCAGGCGATCGTTTTTTTTTTTAAAAATTTCTTTGCACCAATCGACACGAGCGTTTTTTGAGCGATTGTCAAATTGTACGGGATCCAACGAGAACAAACCTTTTTTACGGCCAGCTATTCATGCAATATTGAAAGTATGCTGGTGGAAGAAATGCCCAGGGATGCACCTATCTCACGGTATGTCACATGACGATCTCGCATTATTAGTTCACACACTGCATCAATGTTCTCTGGCACAACGGCCGTTTTTGGACGACCTTCACGACCTTCGTCTTTGAGCGAGCGTCGGCCACGATTGAATTCATTAAACCTGTTTTTCACAGTGCTATAGGATGGTGCTTCATCGCCATACAAAGATTTAAGTTCAGCGATACACTCTTGTCGTGATAATCCACGTCGAAAGTTGTGTACAATTATCGCACGTAAATGTTCACGAGTTAATTATATTTTTTTGCCAAATCGATTTTTTCAAGTCACTGTAAACAACATAAATGATGGTCGTACGCCAAACCGTTCTGAGTACGTTTATGCTAAAAAATGTGGAACTTTTCCATTTTCAATGGCGCCAGGCTACATTTAGTGTTGCCTAGGCCAGAAATATATATAGCAACCCTCGTACAACGCTCTGTGGTACACTTTAAAGCAGAGGAACAGAGATCACATGGTTACTATATCAATCTGCTTAAGCGCCTTGGAGACGATCAAATAATTCCATCAATCGGTTGTGTGTGTGCCTCTAATCGGGTTTCGTCGGCTACACGTACACGACGTCGGCAATGATTGACATAAAAAACAAAATTTTTTGATATTTTCGTTGATGGCGTTTTCGTTGATGGTCTCCAGTTAAGCTGGCCATAGACGAACGATAAATTCGAGCAATTTGTTGGGTTTGTGGTCGCTTTTTTACGTCTGTGGGGTAGTTTGCGAACAAATTGCAAGTTTTTGAAAATTTTCAAAAACTTGCAATTTGTTGGCAAACAAATCATACGTGTGGGCTACTGCGCAAATTTTAAGCCATTTCGCCATTTCAGTTGCTCTTCAACCATTGTAACGAAAGGTCGTGTAGTGCACACAAAAAATGGCAAGCAAAGACTTTATGATAGAATTTGAATTAGAACATGTATATATAATTAAAAGCGTAGCTGCATCAGCCGCTGCTTCGTCGCACATGTTTTTTTTAAGTTTCCAATCAACAGAAAAAACCAATTGTTAAATAAAAAATTTTCTGCCACACAATTCTGACAGAAGCACAAACCGAAGTTCAAACACAAAATGAACATGCGAGCGCGTCATCCGCTTCGTAGCATATGTTTACTCATCAACGTCGGCCGAATTATGATTTGTTCGAGCGTGTGTGGAGAAACGATATGCAATAAATCGCAGCAATAAATTTGCAAATCACACCAATAAATCGTTCGTCTATGGCCAGCTTTACGCTTGTCAAACAAGACTCATTTAGTAGTAAAAAATTGTGCGAGATGGACAAGTGCGCGGGTGAAAAAAATTCATGATGTTAGCGGAGTGCAGCAGAAGTAGTATGAAAGTTTCAACCGAACACAACGAAGTCAAACACAAAGTGATGATTGCCGTATTTTGTGGTGCGTCTGCGGGCAAAACACGAAGGCACACACTAATTCATATGCACGCGATTGATGGAATTATTTGATCGTCTCCAAGGCGCTTTAGAATTGCGTTCTGAGTCGATCTAGTGAAATCTGTCTGTCCTTCCTTCTGTCCACTTATTGCTTTGAAGTCTAGATCTGAAATAATTAGCCGATGGTTACAATGATGAAAATTGTAATGATTCATATTTGCATTACCAGGTAATGACGTTGCGTTACCAGGTAATGATGTCGCATTACCAGGTAGTGATGTCGCATTACCATGTTAGACGTCGCACTACCAGGTAATGACCTCGTATTTCCATGCAGTGACCACTCATTACATTATTAAGAAATACTTATCGTTTATGATCTGTATCTGCAATCGTAGCGCTTAAAAGATTTTCGTTGAAAGGGTTTACGAGGGCATATCAATAATTCCGCGACTTTTCGAATAAAAAATCAAGTTTTTTGGCTAAATAATTTTTTTTACATAATCTCATTTTGCTCAATACACTTAGTCCAACGTTTCTCCAATTGTGTATCCCTTCCATAAAATTGGATATTCGAGGTCCACAAATAGGCATTTGTTTGATCAATAGTTTCATCGTTGGACCTGAATCTTTTTTCAACGAGCCATTTCTTAAGGTTTGGAAATAGTCACTGGGGACTAAATCCGGGGAATATGGCGTACCAATTCGTAAATGAATTCATGCATTATCTTGATGCATCCGTGCATATTCTAGGATATATGGGGTCGTTTTTTTTTGAAATCCTCGTTAAATCAGTCCAATAAGTTGGCATAATATTCGCCGTTTATTGTTTTTCCCTTTTAAGGATATCGATGTGGATTATACCACGTGCATCCAAAAAAAACTGTTGCCATCACCTTATTGGCCGATTACGTTTACGTTCAATTGAGAGCAAACGCGGCAGACATCTTGCAGACAGCTTTCTTAAACCAATCTTATCATTTCAAATCAAAACCACACTGTCATATGAAATTCGATGGCATCAATAATATAACGCACTTTTACTCCTTGATCGGCCAACTCCATATCATGGATTTTTTGACATTTTCGGGTGTATTCAGCGTCATTTGTACTTATGCGACCACAACCATTTTTTCTTACCATTAAAATCGATGGTGCAGAGTCCGCATAGTATTTATCAAGCTTTGCCTTGGTTTGATTGACGGACTTTTTCCGCAAAAAATAATGTTTTATAAGCAATCGAAATTCACTTTTTTTTCGTTTTTTACAATATCCACTAGGTTGTATGTTTTGCATTTCATATAACTATGAAGGAAATTGGAAAAGTCACGGAATTATTGATATGCCATCGTACATGGGAATACTTTTGTATGATATCAAAACCTGAACGGATACGAAGTAGAGTGTCCGAACCCGAAACCGAAAAATGACATTTCGGTTGTTTTGTCAAAACCCTAGATTGGGTTTCTCAAAAATATCAAAAAACGTGACATGTCGGTTTACCCGATTTGTTCCTGTCGGGTTTTCTAGTTTTCGTCTTGTTGGTTGTAAAAGGTGTTTTTTCAGACGTGTGGTTTTCAAAAAGAAATAAAACGAATATAATTTAATGTTATCGCCAAGAAAATAGCTTTCTTTTAAAGATAAGGGTTTGCCTTTAAGGGTTTGGTGTAAAAATAATTTCGGGCAAGTGGCCGCCACGTCTGGCTCGAATAAATTCCAGCCGAGAGGCCCAATTTTCGACCACTTTTTGCATCATTTGGGGCCGTATGTCAGAAATAACGTGCCGAATATTCTCTTCCAAGGCTTCAATCTTGTCGGGCTTATTTGCTTAGTCAAGCGACTTCACATAACCCCACAAAAAATAGTCCAGCGGTGTTAAATCGCACGATCTTGCAGGCCATGCCACAGTCCCACGAGGTGTGATAATGCGCTGAGTTTCCTTCAATAAATTGATTGTTTCGTTGGCTGTATGACATGCCGTCTTGTTGGAATTAAAGTTCGTCCACATCAACATCCTACAATTCTGCGACGAAAAAGTCATCAATCATGGCTCTACAGCGTTCTCCATTGACTTAGTATTTAAAAAAAAATTGGACCAATGATTCCCTCTGCCCATAGAGCTCACCAAACAGTGACTTTTGTGGATGTAGCGGCGTCTCAACAATGGCTTGTGGATTTTTCATTAATCCAAATGCGACAATTTTGGTTATAAACGTACCCATTCAACCAAAAGTAGGCTTCAGCGCTGAACAAAACTTTCTTGTAAAAATCAGGATCGGTGGCCATCCCGTCTTGGGCCCATTCACCACGATTTGTTCCGGAGTAAGTCCATTCACTATTAAATGGCAAACTAAACTCAGCAAAAATCAACTGACATCTGACAAAAAGACCAACTCCGAAGGTGCGGCCAGATTGAAAACCACACGTCTAAAAAAAACACCCTTAATATATGATCTTATCTACTTATCAAAGGCTTCAGTAGTAGTTTTAATTTTTTTAAATGAAAGCGATTTTACCACGCAACAGCAAATGTCAATTTCCCAAAAAAAAACATATTCCGAAAGCCATCGTCTAAATAATGCGCCAGATGTTCAACATATTTTTAAAACTGGACCATTAAAAACTTCATTTTTAATTAATCAATTTAAATCAACATTTCCATAAAATTGTCATATCATATTCCCTTTCATTGTCATCTATGATTCCGTCTTAAATCCCGTTCCTGATTTCTTGCTAATTTAAGAACAGGCCCATTGACCATTTTATGGCTTTTAAGCAAAGTTAAGTGGCAAAATGTCTTTCTTTTGTAATGGCTTTTAATTCCCCCCTTTTGTCTTTTTTACTTCCTAGCAATTCATTTTTCTTGTCTTGTAAAAGACTTTTATTGCCGCATTTGCCTTACCCATAAATACGCACACAGTGACAGAAGCACTGCTATGGATTTACACACACACACACATATACACTCCCAGCTACAATAATTCAACACTCATTGACATAGAATTGCATAAGGTTGGATAAAATGCAAAAGAACGTAATAGCTAAATAGTCAATGACAGCATAGTGTCTTACTTCCCAGGACATTCGGTTAAGGGCCAAACCAGGGACTTACATCACCGAAAAAGAGAAACTATTTCGAGACGGCTAATGGAAATCTAGAGAAGGGGAAGCTAAATCTCTGCTAGAGAAGAATCTAGAGAAGCAGCTGTTAAATCTCTGATATTCTTAACCGGTTTTGAATATAGGTTACATGTGTGATAGTCGCGCACCACAACCAATGATCGCAACCTTTTTTTAGCTAGTGGAAATTTGGAAAATGAAGGACAACTAGCAAATCATAAAACAATGTAACCGCCATAAACTGCCCATTGCTACCTGCTACGATAGGAAATACTTCTGGTATAACCAAAAAATGGTTGTATTGTTAAAAAAAAGTTTTTTTTATTTAAACAGTCAAGTTCGTTATCGACTTTAGCTGCTACTAAGCGGTACATTTTAAACGGAATAAGCACAAATCCGTATTCCAAATGTTACGGAGAAAATCTGTTGTTGTCCTCTGGATGGTGGCCCAGTTCCTAAGAATGAAGATGAAACTGTTCTTATGCCACTTTGCATTTTAGGTGACATCCGTATTCCGTCTGAATTGTTGTTCGTTTAATAAACTTGAGTGTGTGTGTGTGTGAGTGACTGTGTGTGTGAGTGACTGTGTATGTGTGAGTGAGTGTTGTACATGAGGCCATTAAATTAATTGATTTAACAATTTGTATTGTTGCTCGACAGAAACACGACACAACAACAACAACAATGGTAATAAAAAAAAGTTAGCTGCGTTTAATATTTCCATGTTGTTGGCTTGTTTTATGAATTTGGCTGTTGTTGTTCTTATTGAGTCTTGAATACAATTGATTTTTTTGATTTGTTGTGTTTTTTTGTGCTCATTGAATTTTGGTGATTTTTTGTTTTTTTTTTTTTAATTTTTGCATTGAGTGCATTTTAGGCATTACGATCGATTGCTTCTTAATGTTGCGCGCCTCGATTAAATTATTGTTGTTGAATTATTGCTGTTGGTCTCGGTGTTCTTCCAACTTTAATTTTCAATTGCAGAATAATTGTGTAGGCTGTCGTAGGTTTTATTTTGTGTTTGTAAGACGTTCGCTGTTGTTTTGACCGCTAGGTTCGAGCGCCTTCATCTTTTGTCTTGTTGGTTTTTCGTACAATTTTGATTGAAATATAAACATTTCGCTGTGTGTTTCATAAACTCTGTTTATAAATATTTATTGATTGCAACAGTGAGTAGAAAAAAGACGAGTACGAAACTTCTAGAAATGTTATTCCACACGCAAGTAGTGTCCAAAAAACCGGGGTTTTCAGAAAACCGGTATTTCGGATCATATTTAAAATCGAGTTTTGAAAAAACCGACTGCCGGGTTTTTTTAAAGTAAAAAACCAGCATTATTAACCCACATTCCGGTTTAAGTTTTGCTTCAGAATAAAAAATATATTCCTAATCAGAATTGAAGTAATTGTGCCCATAAACGGGCTCTAAATATTTTGAAATGAAGAAATTGTGCCCTTAAACGGGCTCTTATTTTATCCAGATTTTAAACATAATGTCATATTTGAATTTGCGTAGTAATTTTAGGTCCATGATTAAATAGGACAGACGTTCGAACATAGCCAAATGGCAAAAATAATTTTATTTTTTGCTTTGTAGTAAGCCACATGTCCATGTCCATGTACTTAGTAGGGCAATAAATAAATACTGTTAAACACGTTTTATGCTGTAAAATAAAAAGTTCTGAATGTTTTTGGACCAAATATTTTTTAATATATTTATTAATGTTTATTGTATCCAAAAAGAATCTACTTATTCGAAATGTCCGCCTTTTGCCTTTACACGAACCTCGTCCATTGGAAAATTGGCCACAGCTCGAACCAAAGCAGTCTTAAGAGATCCAATGTTGGGGTATCTTTTGTGACAAACCTTGTCCTCTAAAACCGTCCACAATTTGTAATCCAATGGGTTCAAATCTGGACTGCCTGAGGGCCATTATTCAGAGGAAATGAACGCTGGCAAATTGTTTCGAAGCCAGGCCTGGGACGTTTGAGCCTGGCGCAGAATCCTGCTGGAAAGTACCTTGGCTGGTTTTGGAACAGGGAATTATTAAGAGGCTTCACAACAGTTCCAAAACGGTTTCTTGGTAAACTTTGGGCAATGTTTTGTCTCCTTGTTCGCAGAAATGCAGGTCAGTGACCCCATCGTAAGAGACACCCCACCAAACTATGACTGAAGCTGGGTGCTGACCCTTTTCCACCCTTGGGATCAGTTCAGATGCTTCCTCAGATGACCGCGCATACACTTTATCATCTTGCTTGTTCAATTTTTCCTGAACGGTAAACATTTTTTTCATCGGTGAACAAAATTTTTCTGTGCAAGTTATCAGCGTGCTTCACCAAAAGACGTTTGTATTTTTCAATCCTATTTTTTTTTAAAGCTGCAGTCAATAAATGTCCCGTACGTCGTTTGAAAGCCCCAAATCCCAAGTCTTTTTTAATGATTCGACTCATGGACTTTTGCGTGATATTTATCTCACGGGCCATGATTTTCTGTTTTCGGAGCGGATTTCTGTGAATTCATGTTTTAACGGCTTTGATGACAGGCGGTGTTCGAACAGAGCGTGGGCGGCCCGATCGGTGGCGGTCTTTTACATCTGCAGTCTTCTCAAACAGTTTTATGCATCGGTACACGAACATGCGGCTAATCCCTAGTGGCCAAAACGTTTGAAAATATTACAGCGATACGGTTCTCATTATCTGACCATTCAATGATGAAGTTGAAACATTTATAAAATCCCGTTACAGACGAACGCTATTGAGGTATGCTTTTAAAGCCCATATGACATTAACGGGGTATGTTCAGTTCAACTATTGAAATGGGTGTGTTCAATGTTGTAACAGTATTTATGTCCCTACTAAGTATATTCTAAAAATAATGCCACATTTGACTTTATTGCTCTGAGTACCCATATATCCATGTTAAAATACGACACATTTTCGGTCTAGACCCGTCAGCCGACTAAAAAAAAAATTAATTTTTAGATTTATACAGGGTGGAGCGCGAAAATTTGCTTATTTGGAAATGAAAAAAAAAGTTATGATCCTTAGAAAAATTTATTTTATATTTTAATTATATTAATCAGTAAGGGAATTTTTAAATTACATGGTTTTAAAGAGTGTATCTGGCAAAAATCGGCCTTCTCTATCCACACACTGCTGCTGCAGACGTTTTCTGCAGTTTTCATGAACTCTAACAATCATGTCGACTGGTATTCTGCCAATTTCAGCCTCAATATTGTTAATTAGGTCTTGCAAGATGTTGGGACGGTTAATATACACCTTCGACTTCAGGTAACCCCAGAGGAAAAATCGCACGGGGCTAAGTCTTTTTAGCGTACCGGTCAGTTCACATCACCCCTCAAAGAGATAAGCCGTCCAGGAAACATTTGCCTCAAACAATTCATGGAAACCCTCGCTGTGTGTGCAGTGGCACCATCCCGTTTAAACCATGTAGCCTCTTATTACATTGCCTCAAGAGCCGGCTGAAAAAAGTCTGGAATTGCTAAGAGCAAGTGATTGCTTACGAGCAGAGCGTTTCGGATATTGCAGTACTGCTGCTCTAACTCTCTCGATGTTTTGTGGTGTTGTAATCCTTCTCTCAGGTCTCCTTCTTACACATGACACATTCCCTGCTGTTCTCAATGAAGTTACCCAATTTGCAATTGATTGACGTCCAGCAACACGTCCGCGTGGGGGAACAGCGAATCGTAAACGAAAAGCACGCTGCACTGCAATGATCGAGTGCGTATTTAAAAAATACGCTTCAACACAAAATGATCTCTCCTCACGTGTTCAATGCATGATGTAAACTGAAAGGCAGACGAATACAAATCTCCCGTCAGCCACTATAAGCCACACATACTCTCCACTCTCTTCGACCAACAGTGCCGCCACAGCCTGCAGTGCAAAAAAGCAAAATTCAGCGCTTCACCCTGTAGTTATTTGAAAAATAGAAAGTAGAAAGGGACCTAAGGTTAAAAACCAGTTTTGTTCAGGAGAGCCATTTTAATGATTAGGTGCCTTTCTATTTGCGCTTAGAATCGTCGACTTCCCTTTCATAAAACGCGCATATCTCTGGGAGAGAACACTCGATGCTCAGATGTTGTCCACATCAAAAAAAAAGTGAAAAGTTGATGAAAAGTTTGGTTCAGGAGAGCCATTTTAAAGATTAGGTCCCTTTCTATTTGCGCTTAGAATCGTCGACTTCACTTTCATAAAACGCGCATATCTCTGGGGTGTGAGATCGGTCTTATTCGATGCTCAGATGTTGTCCACATCAAAAAAAGAAAAAAAAATGAAAATTGTTTTTTTTTACCCTTAGGTCCCTTTCTCTATGCGCTGTCACATATGTTGATGTTGAAGCCGTTTAGGCCCCCAGATCATTAGTAGAAAGACTATATTAAAACAAAATGGGCGTATATCGCCCAAATTTGGGTTTTTGTCGATAGAAATATACTCTATTAAATTTGATTCAATTCGGATTTAATTTGGGTTTTTCAGAGCTAAGGACAGGCAATCGGGATAACATATGTGTGGGAATTATATAGCGTTCTCCCTTGAACTAAAAAACTTACTTGTAGCAAATTTAGTCAAGATTGGGTGTAATTTGTGGTTACTAGAGTTAAAAACATAAAATCAGTTGAACATATATGTGGGGGCTGCATCTAAATCTGAACCGATTTTCTTCTATTTCAATAGCAAAAAACTTTCATTATGCCAACATTCATAAAGATCAGACAGAAGTCTGTTCACAAGCTTTAGAGCTGGTGACTTTGAGTCGATCGGTACACTAATAGGTGGGTCTACCTTAAATATTTTTGGTAGTTACAAAAAATTGCCCGGAAACTAACTCATAATAACCCGTGGCAGCTTCTTTGTACGAAAAAAATTATGAACATTCTTTTCCTTAAAAACGAGAAAAAAAAAATATCGAGTTTTAGAATTTTGTGGGAGTCCGACTGTAGAGTTTGGACATAAAACCGGAAGCTTCGGTTTTGGACACTCTACTCCGCACATACAGTTGTGTGCGAAATAATAAGGACAGTGACTAGTAAGACCAAGATTGCCTGCGAATGCAAGTAAAATGAGAGAATGATCGATAGCGGACAATTTTTCATTGCTTACACACTGCAAAAACAAATCCCGTTATGAAATTGCCAAAAATGTGCTAACATTTCATAAGAAGTTATTATTGTTTCAAAAAGTCTTGCGTTGTCTTGTGCGTAATAATAGGGGCAGAAAGTTAATTCGCTTAAAAAAGTTACAAAATTCAATGAAAACTAATATCGACCGCGAATACAAAGTAGTAATTTGTTTGTATAAAGGTAAAAACAAGAATTTAGGCTGAACATTTTAATTTCATTGCTTTTATTAAACTTGTTACCTAGGCAGATATGGGTAGATCGAAGCACTGTGACCCAGTAACAAGAAAAAATGTCCAAAAATTGTACAACTCAGGAAATTCTTATCGGAAAGTGGCTGAATTGCTTGCAGTTTCGAAAACTCTGCTAGAAAATGCTGTAAAGTGGGTAGACAAGCCAGAAAGACGTGGCAGAAAACCAAAAATTATACCTGCAGTCAGACGAAACATAGTGCGATGTGTAAAAAAAATCCATTTGCGTCTTCCAAACAAATCAAAAATGATTTAAATATTGATGTTAATACTTCAACAATTCGAAAAACACTAATTCTTGAAAATCTAAAAGCTCGAAGTGCCAGAAAATTGCCTATGTTGAGAAAAAAGAATATTCAACAAAGGTTGATATTCGCTGAAAAGAATGTCTGTTGGCCTAAGGAAAAATTGCGTAATATTCTTTCGTATACAGGGCATCATGAAAGCAGTCAATTACGTTGAAATTCTCCAAAATAGTATGCTTCCGTATGCTGAAGATAATATGCCAATTAGATGGATATTCCAACAGGATAAGGACCCCAAACACACGGAAAAATACCCACAAACGTGGTTTTAGGACAATACGAGGACGGTTCGGAAACTTCTTAGCCTAGCACAAAAAACGCGGTATAAACAGAACAAAGTTAAGTGTTTTGGAAACTTCCATCTCTGCTATGAACACATGTTAAATTTTGTTTCGATCTGGCAACTCCTTTATATAGAAACAGGTGTCCACAAAAGACGCATGCGCGATTTTTTTTACAATGGAAAAATTAAAAACGCGTGGTGTCATTAAATATTTACATAAAAAAGGTTTATCGGGACAAGAAATTCATAATGATATGGTGAATGTGTTAGGTGAAAGTGCTCCTTCAAATGCAACAGTAAAAAATTGGGTTGCTGTATTTAAACGTGGTCGTACAAGCATTGAAGATGAACCACGTAGTGGACGTCCAAAAACAGCAGAAATTGTAGCCAAAGTGCATGATATGGCATTAAATGATCGACGAATAAAAGTGCGTGAAATAGCTTATATCGTGGGCATCTCAAATGATCGAGTCCATTTAATTTTGCATGAAGAAATACAGTTGAAAAAGCTTTCTGCAAGATGGGTGCCGGACTTGTTAACAGTCGACCAAAAACGCATAAGAATGAACATTTCTCAAGCTTGTTTGGATCGTTTTCAGCGAAATAAAATGGATTTTAAGCGTCGTTTCATAACTGTTGATGAGACATGGATCCACCACTATACTCCAGAGACAAAAGAACAATCCAAACAATGTACTGAAGCTGGAGGAAGTACCCCAAAGAAGGCAAAAACAATTCAATCGGCTGGTAAGGTTATCGCACCGTTTTTTTGGGACTTCAAAGGTATTTTATTGATTGACTATCTGCAAAAGGGTAAAACAATAAATTCAGAGTACTATTGCAACCTTTTAGATCAATTAAATGTACAAATTCGAGAAAAACGTCCTGGCTTACAACACAAAAAAATAATTTTTCATCAAGACAACGCACCAGCGCACAAGAGTGTTTTAACAATGGTTGCTTGACCACCCACCTTATTCTCCTGATTTAGCTCCCAGTGAGTTTTACCAGTTCCCAAATCTAAAAAAATTCCTTGCTGGCAGGCGTTTTACCTCAAATGAAGATGCAATTACAGTTGTAAACCACTATTTTGAAGACCTTGAGGAAAACTATTTTAATCAAGGGATAGAATTGCTAGATAAGCGTTGGACTAAGTGTATTGAAGTTTTAGGAAATTATATTGAAAAATAGAAATATTTTTGAAAAACTAACTATTCTCTTTCATTGATAGGCTTAGAACTTTCCGAACCGCCCTCGTATTTATATTGTTGGTATAACCATATTTTCATTTTTAAATTTGGCAATAATACTATTGTTACATTTCTATATTATTAATGTTGCAGCAATTATACTATTGTCAAAAATAAATGCTATGGTTGCGACGAACATACTTTTGTTGTGGAGAACATATTATTATTGCCGTGACCATGTAGTAACATGTTTTTTTCTCTGTGTGCAACTCTGATGAACTCTGGCAACTTATTCAGGGTTCTGCCAGTTACAATCTGCCAGAATTTAGTAGACTCCATGTCTAGGCGGTGCCCAGCAGTATTAAAAAACAAGGGATCGCCAACTAAGTTTTAAGCTATTAAAACACGTTTTTGTAACATTCGTTAATGTAATCTAGTCTTACGAGGGCGACCGCAAAACTAACTGGCCTGGCACATTTTCTCTTTTACTAGCAACTGTTTTTTATTTTTTAAAAGCAATCTTTTATAAGCCATCTGTCAAAATTTCCGAAATATTTAATGATTATTTTCTTTGTTACAGGTGATTGAAGTAAACAAGTTTTATAATTTTTGAAAAATGGAAAATAAAGAGTTTCGTGCGGTAATTAAACACTTTTATATGAAAGGTTTTACGCCACAATTAATCACCATCATACTACACCGTGAAATCCTGGGTTCAACAATTTAATATGGGTCGTTCAAGTACGGAAGATGAACAACGCTCTGGAAGACCGAAAACTGCTACTACTATTGAAAACATTAGAAAAATTTTTAATGTAGTGACTAAAGATAGACGAATAAAGCTCAGAGAACTTGCTGATGTTGTTAAAATACACGAAAAACAAGTTTGGAGTATTTTACATGATGAACTCCACATGAAAAAGCTATCCGCAAGATGGGTGCCGCGTTTGTTGACTTTGCCCCAAAAATCGTCCGTTGGACCAATTCCGAGGAGCTTTTAGCGATTTTACAGCGTAATCCAATAGAGTTCTTGCGCCGATTCATAACTGTTGATGAAACATGGATCCATCACTACATCCCAGAATGCAAACAACAGTCAAAACAATGGATAGAAGCTGGTAAAAGTGATCCCAAGAAGGCGAAAACTGTTAAGTCAGCAGGAAAAGTAAAGGCCACAGTATTTTGGGATGCAAGGGGTATAATATTTATTGATTATCTTGAGAAAGGAAAAACTATAAATAGTGAATATTATTGTGCATTATTGGATCGGTTGAGTGAAGAAATCAAGATAAAACGACCGCATTTAGAGAAAAAAAAGTTTTTTTTCATCAAGATAATGCTCCTTCACACACTGCATTTTAAAACTGCCCGAATTACGATTTGAAATTGCTCCGCATCCACCATATAGTCCAGATTTAGCTCCTTCTGAAATTTAAAAAAAATTCTCGGTGGCAAAAAATTTTCGTCCAATAGCGAGGTTATTGCTGAAACTGAGGCATATTTTGAAGGTCTTGAAAAATCTTATTTTTCGGATGGAATTAAAAAACTTGAAAAACGTTTGATGAAGAGTATTGAGTTGGAAGGAGATTATGTTGAAAAATAAATAATATTAATTCCAAAAAACCGTTCTTTTTATGTTAGGCCAGTTACTTTTGCGGTCGCCCTCGTACTTTTGTATTTTTTCCTTTTTTTGTTGAAGAATCTGAAGTGTCCTTATTTTTTTCACACCCTAAATTTACATTTTATACTTAAAATAGTAAAAAAAATAATAATAAAACCATAATGAATTTTAAAATATGACAAAAACCGTTTAAATATAGTATAAACTTAATAAAAGCGCCTTGAAGGGTTTAAGTGACCCCTTTAGTAGAAACATTCTTATTCAGCGACTGAGATCAACCCTGTCTAAAATGCCTAATAATCAGGTGACTTTTATGTGGATACCAAGCCATCTATATATTGTTGGGAATGAGAAAGTAGACCAATTGGAAAAAGGGGCCCTGACATTAGACATCGATCCTGAAATTGGGATCCAACTTTCTGACTATAAAGGACCTATCAAGAAATATATTTTTGGACTCTAGAACGAGATATGGAGGACAGATAACCAGACAAAACTATTTCACATTCAGGACTGTGTCCAACCTAGATACAACCAACCTAGCTTACCTAGATCAGACAAAGTTAAACTAAACAGACTGAAAATTGGACACTGTCTACTTACACATAGGCATCTGATTGAAAAATCACCTCCACCCCAATGCAACTGTGGTCAAACATTAACCGTATACCATATATTTAACGAATGCAACAATTCTCAAGAAAGTAGAAATAAATATAAAATCAGAGATATTAAAATCTTATTAAACGAAAATAAATTCGATACTGTCAAAAAATTCCTTACTGAAATAAATTTATATAATTCGATTTAACTTTAGAATGTAAAACCTATGAACATACACACATACATAGTGTATAGAAATAATCAATATATTGTATTAATAGAAATAAGTTTATAGTACATAGATTTGATTTTGTATTTCCATGTTAATAATTCAGGGTCTATATAACCTTATTGTGTTGGGACCTTTTTAAAAATTGAAATTAATAATAATAATAGTATAAACTTAAAATTAGGTACATAAAACCAGGAGCAGTATGTAAAATTTTCTTGCTTTTTGCTCAATTTGCATCTTTAGTACTACTGTCCCTATTATTTCCCATACAACTGTAGGTCGCTCCTGAGTTGTAGTCCTACCGCTCCAGAAGTTACCAATTGAACACGATTTTGCTGAAATTATAGATGATATTTTATGGGCAACTTTCAATTGACCCTAGTGAAATTGGATCAAATCGATCTTTGGTTTCCCATAAAATCCCTACGAACTGCATCTTTAAGTCCCACTGTATTGATTGCAATTCAATAATTTTGTGTGCTTACAAGCTTTTTGTCTTCTTCGTCCTCTCTTCCATGTCCACAGCAGACTAATTTATGTGTGTGTGTGTATACGAGGGCCGCCAGTGTTAATTGTTATGTTGACCTAAATATTCACTTAAATGCCATTTATTTTTTTATTGTTCGTTTTATACATTGTTTTTTTTTTGAGTTTTCAATGTGTTTTGGATTTAATGATTCGTCTGTTGTTGTTAGTGCTTTTGGCCATCCTTCTGCCTCTTACTATACTGTTGCAATCAATTTATTAATTGTGCATTGTTGGTATTCACTGCAGTGTGCCGGTGCCACTGCTGGCGGGTGACGTCGGTGGTGGTTTCGCGCAATTAATTTAATTAAAAAACTATGTATGATGAATCATGGTCGCGTGCGGCTGCACAGTGATTGGAAAAAATATTTTGGCATTAAGTCTCTTATAACACTGACAACAATGTTCTATTGTGTAAGCGCTAGATCCATAAAATTTTAAACATCAAAGGCAAAACGTATTCGAGTTTTCAGCTAGGCTGTTTAGAGATCTAAAAACTTGTTTGTAACCTTCAATGCGCCTTGCCTTTAACTTTGTATTATTTAATGAAACTAGTACATATAAAACAGAAATTGTTAAAATTTAAATTTATTTCCAAATTATTATTTTTTCAAACCACTGTGCGCTGTTGCAGTGCCATTCTCTGGTGTATTCGCTGCTTTTTTGTTTTTTTTTTTATAATTTTTGAACAAAAACTAAATGCCATAGTCTGTGTTATTTTGTATGTTGGTTCGTCCATTTATTTAATTCTCCCTTAAACCATATGTCAACGAATGAATTAAATCTGCGCTTAATTAATTGAAGCTCTTTTTGTAGCGCTGGACTTAAATTTTTTTTTTCGATTTTTTATGGATTTTAATTTATTTTAGAAATATGTGAAAATAGATTAAAATATTTTCATATGCAGACATACGCGTATGTAAATAAGTCCTAAAGGGATATAAAAAAATCCCTAAAGGAAGATGAGTTCTTCATAAGGCCATTTACACTAACTTAAATTTCCTTCAAATGGTTAGAGTGTATTTCACCCAAAATTTCTGTTAGACATGACGAATTTTAGTTTCAATCACCAAATTTCATAATCGTGATGAAAATGTAAATATGATTGCCATGCCTATATTATGGTACACACAACTTACTATTCAATCATTTTAAGCGAATAAAGTTAAAAAAAATTGATTGTTAGTACAGCCTGTTGTGCAAACCCGTAGTTTTGTACAGAACTTTTCGAGGCAACCAATAATTTGTAATGACAACAAATTATTTCGCGTTAATAACCTCAAAGCAGGTACATCTAAGAAACAATTTAATTGAAAAAATTAAATAAAAAAAAAAACTATTTATGAACAAAATAATACGGCGAAATTTCAAGTATTCTCTGCGAAATATAGACCGATATGAGTCAATAGGGGAAGTCCTTAGACCAAACCTGAACAATCAACTTAATCGGTTATCATTGAGAGCAGTACTTTAATAACGAGGGTTGCTATATATATTTCTGGCCTAGGCAACACTAAGTGTTGTCTGGCGATCCATTGGAAAGTTTGACATTTTTAGCATAAACGTACTCAGAACGTTTTGACGTACGACCATCATTTGTGTTGTTTACAGTGACTTGAAAAAATCAATTTGGCAAAAAAAAATAGAATTAACTCGTGAACATTTTCGTGCAATCATTTTTCACAACTTTCGACGTGGATTATCACGACAAGCGTGCATCGATAAACTCAAATCTTTGTATGGCGATGCAGCACCATCCTATAGCACTGTGAAAAACTGATTTAATGAATTCGATTGTGGCCGACGATCGCTCAAAGACGAAGGTTGATGCCGTGCGTGAACTGATAATGCAAGACTGTCTGGTGACATACCGTGAGATAGACGCTTCCTTGGGCATTTCTTCTACCAGCATACATTCGATATTGCATGAACACCTGGCCGTAGAAAAGGTTTGTTCTCCTTGGATCCCGCACAATTTGACAATCGCTCAAAAAAAGGCTCGTGTCAATTGGAGCAAAGAAATTTTGAATAAATGCGATCGCGGTGCTGCAAAACACGTTTAAAAGACCGTCACAGGTGACGAATTATGGATCTATGCGTATGAGCCCGAAACAAAACAGCAATTAACCGTGTGGGTCTTCGCAGACGTGGCAAATCCAACGAAAGTTGTTCGTGGAAGAAGCACTTCGAAGCAAATGGTCGCCTGTTTCTTCGGCAAAACTGGTCATGTGGCGACTGTTCCGCTTAAGCAACGTAAAACGGTAAATTCTGAGTGGTACACCACATTGTTTTGCCTGAAGTCTTCGGAAAAATTCGAAAAACAAACAAGAGAAGACGAATCATTTTGCACCATGGCAATGCGAGCTCATCGGCTTAAAACAGCGCTTTTCTGACCGGCCAAAACGTCGAATTGATAGGTCATCCACCGTACAGCCCTGATTTGGCACCCAATTACTTCTTCTTATTCCCTAGCATCAAGAAAAAATGTGTGGTCAACGTTTTACATCGCCTGAAGCAGCTGTTGAAGCGTTCAAAAATCATGTTTTGGAGGTGTCTCAATCGGAGTGGAAAAAGTGCTTCGAAAATTGGTTTGTGCGCATACAAAACTGTATTGATCTTAAAAGAGAATATTTTGAAAAACAATGAAACCATTTTGATGATAAATATTCGCATTTACATTATTAGGCCAGAAACATATATAGCAGCCCTCTAATATACCAAATTTATGACTTGAACAGTTTATCATTTTGTTGATTCTTTTTCATAACCAACTTAAAAAATTGGTGAAATGTATTGTACAGCCATTTCTAAACCCGCCAAGGTTTTTTTTCAGCAGTCTTTGCCAAAGATTAATTCGGCAACAAATCAAATGGCTTATACGGGAGACTCAATTGTATTACTGAGAATTACCTTTTGCATAAAGTCTTTGGACTGTGCGTAGAGCAATCTTATGCGCGCAATATCATTTCCACTAATTCCGTTTTGATGGGTCTTCGTTGAAAACCACAAGTTCAAAAAGCACAAACAAAGTGTGCATGTTTTATGCGTACATATTTTCATATTTGAATTGCACAATAGGGCGTACCAACCTTTTTTAATGAATTTAATCGCTTACTCATTCATTGCATCAGACATTTTTTTCCTGCAAGTCTGCGAGATATTTGCGCTGCAAAAGCTGAATTGTTGCTTTTTAGAACACATGACTACTGCAATGTTGCCAAACGATGTATTTGTGAACACGCTGCGCAACATATGCAGCGCAGTACAGCATTTCCAAAAAGGCCCTATAGGTTCGCCCTGGCTTAACTTAACGACGTAGTTCCATGTTCTTATCTAAATTGAACTGCCTGACACTTCCCCATCTGAACTATTTATTTGCAGAGATTAGGTAGGTATGAGTAAAAAGGGCCCATAAAAAGCACATTTTTTTCCGCTTTAGTAGCGTGAATACGGTAGAGGGAATATAAGGTTGGACCTGGCCTGGGAATATAAGGTTCGACAGATGAGTGTCTGAACGATTTATTTGGTTAGATCGTCCGTTTCATCAACACTTAGACCCTTGCACGGTCAGCAATAATGTTTAGCTGATTTTTGAAGGGTATTCAAAAAAAACGAAGGGAACAAATTCTACTAGTGGCAACACTGTTCGTAACTAATTAATTGCACCCTTTGAGATCGCCAGTTAGGTCGATATTTTGTACTCTAAAATCCGTTAAGATTCTTTTTGAAGTTAAATTACAGCGAAAATTTGGATTGAGAAAAAAACTTTATATAAAGGGTGGTTTAACTTTAAGGGCTGATGTTGAATGTGAACCGCACCTAAACGTCAAGTTTTTTCTGCATTTCATTTGATATTTCCCAATTTCAGACTAACTAAGTTTGAACGATGGAAAGATACACAAGCGAGCAACGCGCTTAAGTTTGGCAACAGTGGATGATGAATTTTCGAAGAAAATCATCTTCAATGATGAGGCATTTTTTTACCTCAGTGGATTCGTCAATAAGCAGAATCGCCGCATTTGGTCGAATGATAATCCAAGAGTGATTGTCGAAAAAACAATGCACCTACAAAGAGTGACTATTTGGTAAGGTTTATGGACTGGCGGCATCATCGGGCCGTATTTTATCCAAAATAAGGCCGGCCAGGCAGTTACTGTGTATGGTGTTCGCTATCGTGAGATGATAAGGAACTTTTTATGGCCCGAATTGGAAGATATAGATGTGGACGATATGTGGTTTCAACAGGACAATGCCACTTGCCACACAGCTAACGAAACGATGGCTCTTTTGCGCGACAAATTCAATGGCCGACATGGCGATATTAATTGGTCGCCAAGATCATGTGATTTGACACCGTTGGACTTTTTTGTTTGGGGTTATTTGAAAGAAAAGGTGTACGTCGATAAGCCAGCAACAATTCAAGAGCTAAAGGAAGAGATAATTCGGCACATTAACGGCATAGAACCTCAATTACGAGGGCGACCGCAAAAGTAACTGGTCTAACATAAAAAGAACCGTTTTTTTGGAATTATTATTATTTATTTTTCAAGATAATCTTCTTCTAACTCAATACACCCCATCAAACGTTTTTCAAGTTTTTGAATTCCATCCGAAAAATAAGATTTTTCAAGACCTTCAAAATATGCCTCAGTTTCAGCAATAACCTCGCTATTGGACGAACATTTTTTGCCACCGAGCATTTTTTTTTAACTTTGGAAACAAGAAATCATCAGAAGGAGCTAAATCTGGACTATATGGTGGATGTGGAGCAATTTCAAATCGTAATTCGGCCAGTTTTTGTTGAGTTAAAAATGCAGTGTGTGAGGGAGCATTATCTTGATGAAAAAGAACTTTTTTTTTTCTAAATGCGGTCGTTTTATCTTGATTTCTTCACTCAACCGATCCAATAATGCACAATAATATTCACTATTTATAGTTTTTCCTTTCTCAAGATAATCAATGAATATTATACCCCTTGCATCCCAAAATACTGTGGCCATTACTTTTCCTGCTGACTTAACAGTTTTCGCCTTCTTGGGACCACTTTTACCAGCTTCTATCCATTGTTTTGACTGTTCTTTGCATTCTGGGATGTAGTGATGGATCCATGTTTCATCAACAGTTATGAATCGGCGCAAGAACTCTATTGGATTACGCTGCTAAATCGCTATAAGCTCCTCGGAATTGGTCCAACGGACGATTTTTTGGGGCAAAGTCAACAAACGCGGCACCCATCTTGCGGATAGCTTTTTCATGTGGAGTTCATCATGTAAAATACTTCATACTTGTTTTTCGTTTTTTTTTTTAACAATATCAGCAAGTTCTCTGAGCTTTATTCGTCTATCTTTAGTCACTTCATTAAATATTTTTGTAATGTTTTCAATAGTAGTAGCAGTTTTCGGTCTTCCAGGGCGTTGTTCATCTTCCGTACTTGAACGACCCATTTTAAATCGTTTAACCCAGGATTTCACGGTGGAGTATGATGGTGCATTATCACCATGAACAGAATCCAATTCATCTTTGATTAATTGTGGCGTATAACCTTTCATATAAAAGTGTTTAATTACCGCACGAAACTCTTTATTTTCCATTTTTCAAAAACTATAAAACTTGTTTACTTCAATCAACTGTAACAAAGAAAATAATCATTAAATATTTCGGAAATTTTGACAGATGGCTTATAAAAGATTGCTTTTAAAAAACAACAAAAAAAAAGTTGCTAGTAAAACAGAAAATGTGCCAGGCCAGTTAGTTTTGCGGTCGCCCTCGTAATCTATATTAAAATGCTAATATTTCATTTCATTCAGTTAACAATTTAAAAAGATCGGTCCTTTACTTGGGCCATAAATGCAAATTCATAAAGGAGGCAGGGCACCCCAGACTTTTCCATCAGGTTGTGTTTCGATGCACGCCAACATCGCATGTTCCAAATATCATCGTCATATCTCTATTAGTTCATGAGATATAGTCTTTTAAGATTCAGGGTTTTCTGGGCGGTGCCCTTTTCCAGTTTCCCATAACATAGTCTTAATAATTTCTTGGATTTCAATCTGTTACAATCTTATAACGATCAGTTCATTAATTTAAATAACACTAGTATTGTCAGGACCCGAAAAAAGCAACCCTCGTATACGAGGGCTGTTCGGAAAGTTCTTAGCCTATCAATGAAAGAGAATAGTTAGTTTTTCAAAAATATTTTTATTTTTCAATATAATCTCCTGAAACTTCAATACACTTAGTCCAACGCTTATCTAGCAATTCTACCCCTTGATTAAAATAGTTTTCCTCAAGGTCTTCAAAATAGTGGTTTACAACTGTAATTGCATCTTCATATGAGGTAAAACGCTTGCCAGCAAGGACTTTTTTAGATTTGGGAACAGTTAAAAGTCACTAGGAGCTAAATCAGGAGAATAAGGTGGGTGGTCAAGCAACTCGTACTTTTATTCGTTGATTTTAGCCATTGTTAAAACACTCTTGTGCGCTGGTGCGTTGTCTTGATGAAAAATTATTTTTTGTGTTGTAAGCTAGGACGATTTTCTCGAATTTGTACATTTAATTGATCTAAAAGGTTGCAATAGTACTCTGAATTTATTGTTTTACCCTTTTGCAGATAGTCAATCAATAAAATACCTTTGAAGTCCCAAAAAACCGTTGCCATAACCTTACCAGCCGATTGAATTGTTTTTGCCTTCTTTGGGGCACTTCCTCCAGCTTCAGTCCATTGTTTGGATTGTTCTTTTGTCTCTCGAGTATAGTGGTGGATCCATGTCTCATCAACAGTTATGAAACGACGCTTAAAATCCATTTTATTTCGCTGAAAACGATCCAAACAAGCTTGAGAAATGTTCATTCTTATGCGTTTTTGGTCGACTGTTAACAAGTCCGGCACCCATCTTGCAGAAAGCTTTTTCATCTGTAGTTCTTCATGCAAAATTAAATGGACTCGATCATTTGAGATGCCCATGATATTAGCTATTTCACGCACTTTTATTCGTCGATCATTCAATACCATATCATGCACTTTGGCTACAATTTCTGTTGTTGTTGCTGTTTTTGGACGCCCACTACGTGGTTCATCTTCAATGCTTGTACGACCACGTTTAAATTCAGCAACCCAATTTTTTACTGTTGCATATGAAGGGGCACTTTCACCTAACACATTCACCATATCATTATGAATTTCTTGTCCCGATAAACCTTTTTTATGTAAATATTTAATGACACCACGCATTTCTAATTTTTCCATTGTAAAAAAATCGCGGATGCGTCTTTTGTGAACACCTGTTTCTATATGAAAGAGTTGCCAGATCGAAAATTTAACATGTGTTCATAGCAGAGATGGAAGTTTCCAAAACACTTAACTTTTTTCTGTTTATACCGCGCTTTTTGTGCTAGGCTAAAAAGTTTCCGAACCGCCCTCGTAAGGTTCTTAAGAAACTTAACGGCGTTTTTACATGTTTATATCTAGATCCGATTTCCTGACACTTGACTAACCGAACGATCAACACCTCCTAATACATTTCAGCTGATTTCCGAAAATTTGAGTGGAAAAAAACCTTAAATCGAAACATTCAACGGCTTTCAGGCATTGGAACTATCATTTCAATACGCTTAATGTACCCAAGGTGCATGCCATGGAGTAGATTATGGCTCTGTGTATGACTTGTGTTTATCAAAATTAATACGATAATACATAACGAACACTCGTCGCTGCTGTGAATTAATTAATTATGACTATTTATGAATTCATAATTTCATTACTCCGACTGGTATTTATTTTTCTTTTATTCGAATGCTATTATTTTTATTTCTACACTCAATTAACATTAAACAACGGCCACAGTCGCGGCAAATGTACTACGAGAACGAATGCTATACATCCATTAAAAATTCAAATCGAAATAATAATCAGTTGTTTTCAGTTGCTGTTACTCGGATTGTGGTATTTTTTTCTCTGTATTTTTATTTTGTTCTACTCAAATGTTCAAATCGATTCATTAGAAACCGCCACAGCCAGCCGTCGGTCTGGTGTTTAATGGTGGAACGAGCGTACGTCTATCCGTCCATCCGTCCGTCTATTTGTATGTAGGACGGTGTGTTTTGTATATTTATAATTACCACTAAATATGGGATCGAATACAATGGCAACACCGACACATACCTAGCAATACTATAAAGAACTACTAACAACATTTCGAACAAGTTAACACAACAGAGTACAACGTCGACAACAGCAAGCAACGACGGCAGTGGCAGCAGCAACATCAGCGGCAGCACTTCACAAAAAGTGTTTCGAATGTGTTAAGTATGCAAATCATGGATCAATGGCTGGTCGGCTGTTCGACTGCGCTGGACTCGGCTCTGCATACGGCCATTATCGATTAATGACTTGTTGTACTGCTTATTATAGAACGCCAGACAGAGCGCATCAATTTCGAGTTTCAAAATAGAACCGTTCGTCATTGTGTTAAAGGCAGTGGGTGTGACACTGCCGCTAATTCACACTTAGAGACAAGTTCACGCGAGGGCAAGTTATTAAAATTAATAATGTATATGTCGTTGCAAGTGTCATCGATACACAGTTATCGATTATTAGTTATTACGGCTAGTAACTTAACACTAATCATGTCCGGACTTGTCACTTGAACTGCGTTTAGCATCAGTTAGTATAATCCTGATTCTAGCTGTCAGTTTGACAGTTACTTGTGTATTTTCCATGATAATTTCAATCACAATAGGGTTGTAATCGAGGTTGAATTTCTTATTGTCTTACTTATCAATTGTAAGAAAAAGATAGTGTTGCCAACTAATCGGTACAGAAAATTGCTAGTTTTAAGGTACAAACAAAATCGCTATAAACTATATAAATTAATAGGGACATATCAATTTCGTATTTTTATGTCAACGCACCCTCAAACACTTTTAATGATCTTTCAGTGTCAAAACGTTAGTCGAAGTCAACATTTTCATCATTGTTAAGTTCACTCACGAGCAACGTTTGGAAATCATAAAAAAATTCTACCGAAATTCTGAGTCGGTGGTCGCAACTTTAGGAGCGCTTACTCCAATTTTCGGCCGTAATAATCATCCCACCCGGTAGTCTGTGCGTGCTACAGTGGATAAATTTGGATCCAAATTTTCACTTGTGGATGCTCCGGCACTAAAGAAACGCCGTACCGCTTAAAGCGATGAAAATATCGCAGCTGTAAGTATATCAATTCAAAATGAGCCAAATCAGTCAGTCTCAAACCACACTGTGGCATATTTTGCGAAAAGATCTTGGCCTTCATCCTTATAAGATCAAACTGACTCAAGAAATAAAGCCACTTAATTTGAAACGCCGAAACTTCTCTGATTGTGCTCTGGCAAATTTTCACGAATTTTCAGTATTTCATTGAAAAATCTTCTTCAGCGATGAAGCTCATTTCTGGCTGAGTGGTTTTGTCAATAAACAAAATATGCGTTATTAGACAGCAAAAAACCCAGATGTGCTTCAAGAGACACAATTGCATCTGGAAAAAGTTACTGTGTTGTGTGGTTTTATGCCGGAGGTGTGATTGAGCCGTATTTTTTCGTCGATGAAAACAATCGCCATGTTACCGTCAATGGAGAGCGCTATCGTGCCATGTTGGCAAATAACTTTTAGCTACAATTGGATGAGCTTGACATCACCGATACATGGTTTCAACAGGACACTAGCCACACAGCATGCGTTACAATCGATTTATTGAAGTCAAATTCGGTGAACGTGTTTTCTCGAGAAATGGTCCGTACGAATCGTTAATGCGATTTAACGCCTTTGGATTGCTTTTAATAGGGCCTCATCAAGTCATTGGTCTATGCCAACAAGCCCAAAACTTTAGGCGAGCTCTGACAACATCCAACGCGAAATTGCCAACGATCCGGTCGAACTGTGTAAAAGAGTGGTGTAAAATTGGGTCCAAAGAATAGATCGCTGTACACGGGCTCGTGGTCGTCATATGACCGAAGTCGAATATCATTCTTAAAACGTAGCATTTGCACAACACCTGGAATAAATTTGAACTCTATATCTTAAATATTCTGTATTTTATAAATATAAGTATATAAAATTGTTATGTCTTTAATGGAATACCCTGTATATGTTATTTGATTCGTGGCCGAGACTGCTTAAGAAAAACCACTGTAGTTTACGTTCATTATTCAAGTGATAATAATTATAAAAGACCGGATCAATGTAAACAAAACTATTTTATGAAAAACTTTCATATTTTTGTTGAAAATGTTTCTTAAAAAAAATTATAAACAAGTTTTATAATTTTTATAAAAAATTTCAAGTTAATTGTGTTATACTCGTATGGTCATAAAAACTATGAAATAGTGTCATTTTTCATGACAATTTCATGAAAAATAAAAAATTTTATGAAAAATAAACACAATGTTACTACAGGTTAAAACGTATGCAACATATTCGTAAAAAATATGAAAGATATTCTTAAAAAGTAAGAAATCGTTCATTAAGTTCAAAAAATCACGAATTTTTATCATCAACAGAATTTTGTTATTTTTAAGATTCGTCTTCATATTTCTTATGAAAAGTTATTTTAGATGTAAAAAATAAGACAAAATTCGTAGTTTATATGAACTATTTCGTTATTTTCACGGACTTAGTTTGCTCAGTGGGGCACTCGAAGTACTCATCTGCGATCGTCGTAAAATTTAAAGACGATCTAGCCGTTACTGTCCGTCTGTCCGTTGTCAGCACGATTTACTTCGAACGCAATGAGTTAGAGTCTTTAAACTTACTAGATATATGTCTTATAAAGAGTGTACCAAGAAGAACGCAATTTTTAAATCTGGCAACATTCGAAGTGTCATTGTTTGACATTTGAACAATTGTTATTGTTTGTTAGTAGAAGGTACGAGGTTAGTAAAAATGGAGCGCTACACGAATGAACAACGCATTCTCATTGTGAAATTGTTTTACCAAAATGGTGAAAGTTTTGCGGCTACAGTTCGCAAATTGACGAAGCCCATTTTCATCTTGATGGCTTCGTCAATAGGCAGAATTGTCGCATTTGGGGTGCGGAAAATCCTCGAGTGATTCACGAGAAGCAAATGCATCCTCAACGTGTCACTGTGTGGTGTGGTTTTTGGGCTGGAGGAATCATTGGACCTTTTTTTATGAAAATGAGGCAGGTCAAGCGCAAACAGTCAATGGTGTTTGGTATCGTGAAATGATAACCAGTTTTTTCTTGCCTAGAATTAATGAAATGAATGTGGAGGGCATGTGGTTCCAACAAGACGGCGCCACATGTCATACAGCCAGAGAAACAATTCAATTGCTGCATCAGTCATTTCCCGGTCGTGTTATTTCGCGTTTTGAAGATCAGAATTGGCCGTCTAGATCGTGCGATTTAACACCATTAGATTTTTTTCTTTGGGGTTTTTTGAAGTCGATGGTTTACGCGAATAAGCCGACGACGACTCAAGCCTTAAAAGACGAAATTGGACGCTGCATTAATGAAATACCGCAGCATTCATGCAAAACGGTCATTGAAAATTTCATTAAAAGATCGCGTGCATGCCAGCAAAGCCGCGGCGCACTGTGTTGCGGCTAGTGGAAAAGTAACTTTTTTCCGATTATTTTTTTCAGTGTTTTTAATGATGCAATTCTGTCACAGACATTCCAAGTAAACAAAAAACACATAAAGCTTATTTTTATGTTGGCCCGTTGATTTTTAATTGATTTTAGAAGTCAAATATACAAAATTTTCACGAAAAGAGGGGATTTCAGGGCTGTATTCAAAATGATCTCATTTGATTTTGGTGACAGATATTTTGATTCGGAAAAAAAATCTGCCTTCGGACAAGTATTTTCTGTAAAAAAAGGAATGTTGTTTGAGACATTTTCATATGCACCTTTTTTAGAACGAAACCCCGACTAAAGGTCCATTTTTCCTTTAAATTTGGGTTAGGTAAGCAATATCTAAAAAGTCCCAGAGAGTCCCAGTTCCAAACCACTACAGAAATGTTACATAATTTGTTTTCAACGAACTGTGAAAAAATCAGCTGCCCATACCTGCCCTCCTGGGAGTTATAGCGATTTTAGTATATCCCTCTCAGTATTTATTCCATAGAAATAGAACGGAAATTCTAGGAATCACTTATTTTTTATTCTACATCTATTCTAGCACTCCACAAAAATGAGCATAACTCTCTTAAAACTGAAGCTATTGACTTCAAACCGGTATCAAATTAAAGCTTTGATTGCCACCTTTCAAATAAGAAATGAAATAGATTTTGGTTTTTTATAAAATTTCAGAGTTTTTCAACAAATATCGAAAAATCATGAAAATTTGACGTTTATAATTCTTGTTCGGACCACCCTATAATTTATTTAAAAAACTAATCATAGGGTATTTATCAGAAATAAAAGAAGAATTAAAATAAATTTTTTTTTGTAAATTTTTCAAACAATTTTTTTTTTTTGACTTTTGTTGAAAATTTGACCCAACAATTTTTTTCGGTGGAAATTTTTTTTTTACTCATTCTGTTTGGGATTTCATTCTGACCAATCTGTAGAAGTTTCTCATCGATACAATTAAAAATACAGTTTAGGCAATATGATTTCCAAAAAATTCCGCTTTCGCAACACTGTGCGGCGGCCATCTGCACGATATATTGTTCCATACATAACCTCATTCTGTCTACTTTACGATATAATAAAGTTTCACGATTTTTTCTTAATTATCTGTGTTTTATATAAAATTTAAAAATTGCGCTCTTCTTAGGACACCCTTATACTCATAGATATTCAACATAGGTATTTAATTAACATAGACCAAATCAGACAAAATGGCTAAAAGTTTCCCTTTAAGGGAACAAAAAAAAAAAATCATGACTATATTTTTTTGACATTGCCACGGTATAACTCAAGTAATTAACATTAGCCTTACTTGATAGTCGTAGACATAGACGCAATAAGCGTCTTATAAAAGGGCGTGCTCAGATAGGCCTAGGAGCTCAAAAGCCATATGTTCGGAGACATAAAGGCTTCGAGAAACAGTGAAATTTTCTTAAAAATCCACATATGTACCAATGTTTTAAGGTTTTCACCAATTTGGGCACATATCGGTCCTTATGGGCTCTAGAAACCTTAAAGTCGAGCCCATTTACCTATGGACTATGGACATTAAACAACAATAAACATTTTTTACAAATCGGAATAATATAAAATTAAGATTAATTCCAATTTTGGACTCGAGCAGCTCCATATGGGCCCTTAGAGCCAAAAGATCGGGTTTCATTACAAACGGAACAAATTTAAAATAATAAAGAAACATTGAACAGGGATTAACCGGCTCAAGACCTCTTGCTTCTATATTTAAATAGAAGACAAGTTTTTAACAAAATGGCAAAGTGGCATTGATTTTCGTGGCTGCACACTGCTTTTATCATGATTTCGGGTCCGTGACAAGCCTCTTCAGAAAGCCTTGCTGCAATTGTTGAAAGCAAAACCAAACTCTATAAGGCCAGGCTCTCCCCAAACGAATGAGAACTACTGTTGTAAACCTTAGTTTTCTTCACACAAATGCCCACGAAAATACAACTCACTCGTGCCACCTCTAAAAAGACTCCACATCGGGAGCCGTCAATAGATTTCTTTTACAACGTGTGTGTGTTGTAAATAAAAGCAGTGTGCAGCCACGAAAATCAATGTCACTTTGCCATTATCTTAAAAGCTTGTCTTCTATTTAAAGACAAGTTTTTAACCGGTTAATCCCTGTTCAATGTGTAAAAGCAACAGAGCGAAATAAAACAAACCAGCTAAACAATAATCAAGAAATTCATCTTAATATGGCATAAACTCTTCAATTCAAATTAATTAAGGCTTTGATCCATGGGTCCTTTGAGCCGTGAAAAATGGCCCTCTTCGAACATAGAACCATATAAAGTAGTCAAAAACAGTGGAAGTTTTAGCTGAGATGGGCTTATGGAACAATTGTTTTGATTACCTCGACACAACTCCCTCGTATTTTAGCTAAAGGGTTAAACACAGCAAACACAGAGTTTTAAATTTAGATAATATGAACCTATTAACATGCAAATAAAAATCGCCACAGCGGTGGTGGTAGCCAGGAAAACTATCAATACTGTGAACATTTATAACAATACAGACAACAACAACCACAAGCAATCATTATAATAAAAGTTGTTGTTAAAACACTACAACAGCAACAACAAATCGCATAGCAATGCAGGCAAAGCAAACAACACAGCTCACATTCGCTCTAACAGCAATTAAGGCTCGTACAATTGCTAATCGGGAGGGAAGCGAGTGCAATTAAATTAAAAATTGTTAACGACACCCAACAGCAGCAACAACGTTGCACAAATGATATTTAACAAAAGGGGATTAGTGAAATGAAAAACAAATGTTCAATTAATTAACAACTGCAGCAGCAGCAGCTGCGGGCAGCAACTAGCAGCAACGACTAGTATGAATGCGATTCATTTTCCAATTTAAACACGTACGAGACCGGCACAGCTCAACAACATGAGCGTATCGAGTCGACACAGGCACAGCGACAAACAATAACACCCACTCATGGGAGGGTTGGACAGACTTCCAGACGGACGACTGCATGATTGTTTGGATGGACGGATTGATTGCTCACCAATTTAGTCGAATGCAATGCAATGCAATCCCATGAATATTGAAATGTCTGACATCCATTACGGCGATGCAAGTGCAAATTTCCATTCGTCTTTTTAATGCGGACAATGCCGTTTCAATCGGCGCGTTATGACATTTTTCAATATTTGCAAAATATTAAGGGGCGATTTTTGCCATAGGTGTGAGGTGTAACATCACAGACTGTTGTGGTTGGGATCTGTTGGATTTATCAATCGATTAAAGTGGCAGTCGTTGCTATACCATAAAACCATTTGACAGTCTAGCCTGTTAAAACATTTGCTGCACCCCTCCTACGCGCCTTCGAATGCTCCTAAGTTGGGATATGAACCAGTTCGGCTGGAACCCCATAGAGGCACGAACCTAATAAAGATCCCCGCCAGATTGCTAAGGCAGACCATACGCAGAGAAGGTGGTTTATGAACTCCTCATCTTTACAGCGTCGCAATTTTAGTCTCATTGCACGCCTTCCAATCAGACAAAGGCTCATGAGAATGTCAATCCCCTTCAGATCGCTGTTAATGACTCCTCATTCCCACCTTCACAGTGTCGGCTGCTGTCGTTGGTCTTAACGTTAATCTCATCGCATGCCTTCTTATCAGAAAAAATCCTGTCATAACAAAATGTAGAATGTCGATCCCTGCCAGATCGGTGTTATATGGACTCCTGAACCTAAGCTTCACAGCTGCGACTGTAGTCGTTGTCAAAGTTTCAGTCTCATTGCAATTCTTCCAATCAGACAAAGTCCTGTCATGACAGATAAACTTCCTAAAACGCTCGTTCTGCTCTTTGTTGGAGCGTCGTTTCGCATCCAGTCGTTGGCACATCTCCCTGGAATAAATACTTTACAGACGGTGTACAGACTGAAGCCAGCATATTATAGAGTTTTCATATAGGATATCTCCAACCGAATATGTATGCTGGATACCAGGGGCTTGTCCACTGATATCCGTAAGGTAGTTCTGAGCCTTGCTAGCTCGTCTGCACTACTGTTACCAGGTATGACATATCGCGTAGTCCTATTCATCCTATATGCTTGATTGTGTTAAAGAACGTATCCTTATTGCAGACATTGATCCTGTCAGTCAAAGTGAGTAGAGCTTAAACTTGAAGTGATCATGTAATATAGGGTGGTCCAACTACAACGCACGATGTTAATTTTATATAACACAAATATATATCAGAGAATTATCTTTATATTTTTTTATAATGACAGAAGAATCTATGGCAATTATGTGCGAAACAAAATATCCAAATGCTCGCCACGGCTTCGTTGATATACCTCAATCCAAAGGTCCACCTTTTTAATGACTCTGCGACATAATGGAGGTTCAATATCGTTAATGTGCCGAATTATCTTATCCGTTAGCTCTTGAATTGTTCGCGGTATAAACAGAAAAAAGTTAAGTGTTTTGGAAACTTCCATCTCTGCTATGAACACATGTTAAATTTTGTTTCGATCTGGCAACTCCTTCATATAGAAACAGGTATTCACAAAAGACGCATCCGCGATTTTTTTAAAATGGAAAAATTAGAAATGCGTGGTGTCATTAAATATTTACATAAAAAAGGTTTATCGGGACAAGAAATTCATAATGATATGGTGAATGTGTTAGGTGAAAGTGCTCCTTCATATGCAACAGTAAAAAATTGGGTTGCTGAATTTAAACGTGGTCGTACAAGCATTGCAGATGAACCACGTAGTGGACGTCCAAAAACAGCAACAACAACAGAAATTGTAGCCAAAGTGCATGATATGGTATTATATGATCGACGAATAAAAGTGCGTGAAATAGCTAATATCATGGGCATCTCAAATGATCGAGTCCATTTAATTTTGCATGAAGAACTACAGATGAAAAAGCTTTCTGCAAGCGGTGTGCCGCACTTGTTAACAGTCGACCAAAAACGCATAAGAATGAACATTTCTCAAGCTAGTTTGGATCGTTTTCAGCGAAATAAAATGGACAAAAGAACAGTCCAAACAATGGACTGAAGCTGGAGGAAGTGCCCCAAAGAAGGCAAAAACAATTCAATCGGCTGGTAAGGTTATCGCAACGGTTTTTTGTTACTTCAAAGGTATTGACTATCTGCAAAAGGGTAAAACAATAAATTCTGAGTACTATTGCAACCTTTTAGATCAATTAAATGTACAAATTCGAGAAAATCGCCCTGGCTTGCAACACAAAAAATAATTTTTCATCAAGACAACGCACCAGCGCACAAGAGTGTTTTAACAATGGCTAAAATCAACGAATTAAAGTACGAGTTGCTTGACCACCCACCTTATTCTCCTGATTTAGCTCCTAGTGACTTTTAACTGTTCCCAAATCTAAAAAAGTCCTTGCTGGCAAGCGTTTTACCTCAAATGAAGATGCAATTCCAGTTGTAAACCACTATTTTAAAGACCTTGAGGAAAACTATTTTAATCAAGGGGTAGAATTGCTAGATAAGCGTTGGACTAAGTGTATTGAAGTTTCAGGAGATTATATTGAAAAATAAAAATATTTTTGAAAAACTAACTATTCTCTTTCATTGATAGGCGAAGAACTTTCCGAACCGCCCTCGTAGTAGACAGAACTTAAATATAACACTCTTCATCTGTCACTAAACAAATATCGGAACAAACATCATTATAACCTGATGCATATTTAATATAATTAGCTCAATCAGAGCACTAATACTTATATAGAGATTTATCTTTATGTTGTCTATTTTGAAGCCAGAATCGATCTATCAAAATTCGCGAATATAGTCTCAAAAATAAATAGTGTCAAGGGAAACTAAAAAAGATATTTTTTTAGAAAAATTTTTAACTGCTACTTAATTGTGGGCTGCCGATAAATGATGTTTTCCCCACTTAGTTGGAACGTAGAATAATAGAGGGAAGGCGGCACAGTGTTTGGTAGCGCGAATAAAAAGGTTTTTTTCTAATAAACATTATTGTTTTTTAAATATTTTTCAAAATTTTAAAATTGTTTTTACGCCACTAATGAGAATGCCATAAATAAACGGATCTCAGTGATGGCGGTGACAATGATATTGACGCTTGGCGGTGACGCTGACAGTGGGCTGAGTGTCGTGTCTTAAATGATACTGAGTAGGGTAACGAATGCGTCATCCATTGGTCACTGCCGTTGCTTGTGGTGCCCCCCCATCAGAGGGATTTAATTCTATGGCGTTATTTGTTTTTATCATGCATTGGCCAACGTAGTATTAATGGCAGCACTGCGATTATTGCATTAACAAGTTGTATTTGTTAATAATAATTTGATTGTTGTTGTGCTTTAAATAATTTATTAATGAGATTTGTTATTTGTTTCGTTTTAAGTGCCTGAAATTGTTTATTCATTAAAAACTGAACGTGAAATTTTTTACTAGATTTGTAATGTGATACCTGAGAAGTTAGCTTACATTTGCAATGGCATTATAAAATGAAAATATTATTGCAGTACCCTGTATTTATCGGATAGGATAGGCAGCTAAAAACAAGAATATGTAATTAAGAACACGTTGTATTTTTAAGTGAATAACAACATAGGGTCAACATATTTAATACGTATCTAGCCATTTTTTAGGTTGAAAGGTTATAAAATCGCTGTTAAAGGGTGTCCCAAAAAGAACGCAATTTTTAAATCTGGCAACATTCGAAGTGTCATTGTTTGACATTTAAACAATTGTTATTGTTTGTTAGTAGAAGGTACGAGGTTAGTAAAAATGGAGCGCTACACGAATGAACAACGCATTCTCATTGTGAAATTGTTTTACCAAAATGGTGAAAGTTTTGCGGCTACAGTTCGCAAATTGCGATCAATTTGGGGTCACAATAATGCTCCAAAAGAGTCAACTGTAAAGAGATTAATGGATAAATTTGCCGAAACTGGGTCTGTTAGTGATGTAAAGACAACAACGCGCCATCGACCAGGTCGATCGACCGAAAATGTCGCAGCTGTACGTGATGATGTCGCTCAAACTCCATCCACCTCAATTCGACACCGAGCTCAGCAAATTGGTGTCTCCAAATCCACTTTGCAGCGAATTTTGACGAAAGATTTGCATCTTCATGCATACAAAATTCAATTGACTCAGGAACTGAAGCCAGCTGACCATGGACAGCGAAGGGAGTTCGTTAATTGGGTATTGGAGAGACAACATGAAAATGCTGATTTTGCCGATAAAATCATCTTCAGTGACGAGGCCCATTTTTTTTTTTTTTTTTTTTTTTTTTTTAATTAGCCAACACTCAGGGGTTTTCCCCTATACATGCAATGCATTGCGCTGGTCGTTGGAAAGCAAGGGATCGAAGGGGGGAAAGAGGGAGTAATGTTTATTGACATTCGCCTTGAATTTCTGGATGTCGTAATTGGTGGGAAATACATTTGCCGGAAGTCGATTCCACATACGGACAGTACGGGCGAAAAACGAATTCGATCTGTAGTGTACAGTGCGGTCAACCGGCCAATCGATAACAAATGGGTGTGAATTTCTGGAAAGTCGTGTATCCCTGCCGAACATCCTCATATGGGAGTTGTATTCCATCTTTGGCCACTGTCACTGTGTGGTGTGGTTTTTGGGCTGGAGGAATCATTGGACCTTTTTTTATGAAAATGAGGCAGGTCAAGCGCAAACAGTCAATGGTGTTTGGTATCGTGAAATGATAACCAGTTTTTTCTTGCCTAGAATTGAAGAAATGAATGTGGAGGGCATGTGGTTCCAACAAGACGGCGCCACATGTCATACAGCCAGAGAAACAATTCAATTGCTGCATCAGTCATTTAAAAATTGCGCTCTTCTTAGGACACCCTTTATAATCGTATAAATGACTATTAAAATTTGTTTTGATTTAAATTAAAAAAAAACATTTTTGGGCTTTGCTAAAAATCTTTCTGCTCCAAAACGAACTGACCGATTTGTACGAAATTTGACATATAAAAAACAGAACACTGCTTAGTCAAACTTGAGTTTATAATTTTTTTTATAAGGTGATCCATTTAGAGATATTTTTTCAGGACAAAAAAATAAAAAATTCATATCACGTGTGGAATCTTTGTTGGTAATTTGAAAGGACATTTAATGGCACTTATTTTTTGAATATAATTTCCTTCAAATATAATTTCCTTCCATTCTGAGGTTCCAATTTTGGATGTCTTGTTCGAGCAATTCGACCGGTATGGCTTTAATGACACGCGTAATGTTGGCTTCCAAAACCTGAATAGAAGCAGGTTTGTCAGCATAGACTTTGGACTTTACGTAACCCCAAAGATAAATGTCTAATGGTGTGATATCACTCGATCTAGGCGGTCAACTCACCTGTCGAAAACGTGAAATCAGCTGCTTTTCGAAATGACCTCTCAACAGATTAATTGTTTTAGCTGTATGGCAAGTGGCACCGTCCTGTTAAACCAAGTGTCGTCAAGATTAGGGGCTTCAATTTCAGGCAGCATAAAGATCGATTTCATGGCGCGGTTACGTTCCGGCCATTATCATTTTTGAAAAATATGCACCGATGATTCCACCAGCTTATAAACCGCACCAAAGCGTTGTTTTCTCTGGGTATAATGGCACCTCTTGAACCTCTTCTTGTTGCTCTTCAGCCCAAATGCGGCAATTTTGTTTATTGACTTTGCCGTTTAGCAAGAAATGGGCCTCATTACTGAACAAAATTTTGGTCGAAAACAGCGGATCTTCCCGTTTCTCACCGAACGCTCATTTCCAACATTTGAAGAAAATTATTTCCACATTTTCAAGTTTTCTTCACACAATTGGCCACGAAAATACAACTCACTTTTCCTACCTCTAAAGAGACTCCACATCGATAGATTTTTTTTACAACGTGTGTGTGTGTGTGTTGTAAAACAAGTAAGGTTTACAACAGTAGTTCTCATTCGTTTGGGGAGAGGCTGGCCTTATAGAGTTCGGTTTAACTTTCAACAATTGCAGCAAAGCTTTCTGAAGAGGGTTGTCAAGGACCCGAAATCATGAAAAAAGCAGTGTGCAGCCACGAAAATCAATGTCACTTTGCCATTTTGTTAAAAACTTGTCTTCTATTTAAATATAGAAGCAGGAGGTCTTGAGCCGGTTAATCCCTGTTCAGTGTGTAAAAGCAACAGACCGAAAAAAAAACAAACGAGCTAAACGGAAATTATTTTCAATAAAAAATGCCATAAAATGTCCTTTCAAATTACCAATAAAGATTCCACACTTGATTGGAATTTTTATATTTTTTTAGTTCTGAAAAAATACCTCTAGATGGATTACCCTTTATTTACCTATTTTAATCAAACATACGTACATTGAAAACTGAACTCGACAAATCTTTAAATGTGTTAGTTTTGCACACTAAAAATCAACTCCCAAGCCAAGGCAGTGGCAGCAAAAAATAACCACACTTGGGCTGATTTGCATGAGTAGCCACAATTAGAGTAAAGGCAACACAACAGCAACAGATTTGCGAATTCTCAACACCAGCGGCTTGTGGCGGGCGGGAAGGGGCACAACATTTAATGGCTGTACGGGCATAACAAAACGTTTTGAACTGTGAATGCGTCGGCTTGTTAGTGTTGTTTTTAATTTTATGGGCATTTTTTCGCTTTTTGTAGAATTTAATTCAAATTGAAATCCATAAACTCAATTGAAACTGCTACTCATTCGCAACGAAACGATTCGATACATTTATAGCCGCCGTCAGTGTGTTGTCGTGGCATATTTTAGAAATATTTCACAACAGATTCATTCAAATACTGTTTGAACATGAAATGTGAAAAATTCAAACATTGTGTATTTAAATAAATTTATCTCTCGTGCACACAAATACACACAAAAATATTTCTTTAAATAAATTATTGACAACAATTATTTATGGTCGGGCTGTTGTTTTTTATTCACTGTTCTCCTCTCGATAGTTTTGACAACAAATGGACATAATGGGTGATTAGTAATAAAATTAATAATTTATTTAAAAATCACTTAAGCCACACTTGTGACTAGAACAAAGTCCAAGTCCAGTGAAAGCATTCGCTAACAGTTGGTTATGGCTACAGTGTAGGAATATTCTACACACAGAGAAAAATCACTTGGAAATCGGTAAGAGTTGGAAAAACACACTTTCTGTTGCCATCACCAATATTCCATGGTATTGATGGATACCTAATTTCAATTATCATAAGATGGTATCTACGATAGTCAAAACTAAAAAATAATCTATATTTGGAATCGTAGCAAAATTTGCTTTAAATTGAGTTCCCAAATGTCCACATTAAATATTGATCGTCCGGCTTGACCATGCGGGACATTTTTTGGGCCACTTGAGCCAAAAAGTCCAGCAAATATGCCCTTGTTGGGGGTATTTAGTGGGTCCCAACTAACATTTTCCCTCTTAGCCATTGTCCGACGGCAAACCATTATGATTTGTTGAGCAAATACTCAAAATATATAATTTCGTTTTTTCCGAGGAAAACCCATAAAGGTGAACTTGTTGCGATTAAGCCAATTCACAACCCCAAGCAGCTTATGACCGTAATCCATCATCGTTCAACATTTCAGGATCCTAGTCGATTTGTTTGACTGCTATCGATCTTTTAACAGACACACGGACGGCACCAACACTCGAACCAACCGGCACACGGACCAACCGGCACACGGACCAACCGGCACCCGAACCAACCGAAACACGTACCGACGGGAGGACGGACTGACACACAGACGGAAATGGCTAGATCGTCTTGTAATTTAAGAACGGTTAATATTAATACTTTGTAAATATTTTAATTTTTCAACGATCAATAACATAAAAACTTTTAGGATCTCCGATCAATATTTCGTGGTGTTGCAAACGGAATGTTAATTAATATTCTATCCTCCCTTCTTTTGGGGATATAACCAAACCAAACATATAGCAGCATGTTAATAAAACTAAATGTTACTTACCATCGAATCTATCCTTTCATGATGACTACCAATAAGGGCGTGGTTGTTACTGACGTCTAGACCATAATTGTCTGAAAAAAATACAAGAAAATTTACTGATTTACTATGGAATGTGGAAGAAATTTCGGTATAATGTACATTAAGGCAGATAACAAAATAAAAGTTGGCGGCAAAATTAAATACTGCCAAAATGGATTTTTCTCCAAGAGCTTAATTTTTTTCGTTAGTAATAATGATATTAAATTTTCTAAAAACTTGTGCCTTGAATGCATTTATAAGTATTTATACTCACAAACAAACAAAAGTAGCATGAGGATATTTTTTTACTGCTTTATTGAATTAAAATTCCATGAAGTACGATTCATAATAAATTTTAAGGCTAGTCACGAAAGAAAGAAGGAGAAGTCACCCCCTAGTTTTAAATCCTATAGAGAAAACATTTCATAAATGCAAAAAATATTTTATTCCGCAAAAATTAAATACCGCTAAAATGGGTTTTCTTGCACTGGTCCTTCTTTTAAAGCCGGGTCGTAATTTTTGATTTTGTCTTGCCAAGGCTACAGTTCTTTCATTAGTTAATTTTGAATCCGAGTTCAATTTCGAGTAGCTACCTCGGCTACCCGATATTCAACTACCATTTTTGGACCCTACAAATGTGTACTTTAAATGTATTCATTTATATTAGCAAGGGGTACCAGCCCCTTCAATAAAATGTTATAAAAATTCCATGTAAAGGGTGGAGCGCGAGAATTTGCTTATTTAGGAATGAAATAAAAAAATTATCAACCTTAGAAAAATGTATTTCATATTTTAATTATATTGAACAGTAAGGGAATTTTTAAATTACGTGGTTTTAAATAGTGTATCTGGCAAATGTTGACCTTCGCTATCCACACACTGCTGCATACGTTTTCTGAAGTTTTCATAAACTCTACACGCAGAAAAAAAGTATGGTTGTGGTGAAGAGGATAATACTATTGTTGGGTATATGGTTGTGGTACAACAATATTATGATCCTCACAACAATAGTATGATTCACACATAACCATACTATGATCCCCACAACCATAGTATGATTCACACTCAATCATACTATGATATCCACAACCATTGTATGATCCTCACAACCATAGTATGTTTCACATACAACCATAATATGATCCTCACAGCCATAGTATGATTCACACGCAACCATGTAATGATCCCTACAACCATAGTATGGTCACACACAATTATACTATGATTCACACTATAATTTATTAGAATTTGTTTTAGTTGTCGACAATAGATTTGAATTACGAAAATTATTGCAATTACAAATTTACAAATACATTAAATTCAAAATAATAGGATTGATTTATTTCACAGAAGAAAAAATAAGTTTAAATAAACGTCAGCGTTTTTATTAAAAATATTTCCAAAGCAGCTCGTTTAAAAAATTTTGATTTCGATAAAAAAAGTACTATTATTGCATTAGATACGTACCAATAACATTTGTTGTTAAAAGCATATTTAAATGAAGAAAGATTACAATCATACCGTATGATTGCCGTAATCATATTATTGTTAACATAAATCGTAAAACACAAAGCTTTTGTCGCACCAACCATATTTATATTGTTGCTTTAACCATGTTTTCATTTTTAAATTTAGCAATAATACTATTGTTACATTTCAACAATATGTATATTGCAGCAATTATACTATTGTCAAAACTAAATTCAGTTAACAATGCTATGGTTGCGACGAACATACTTTTATTGCGGATAACATTTTATTATTGCCGTGACCATGTAGTAACCATGTTTTTTCTCTGCGTATAGCGACCTCCTAAGCGAGATAGCATTCGAACACCGCCAATGTCAATCTGACCGTCAGCCCGCCTGCTGTTCATCGTAAGTTTTTAATCAAACTACAAGTCGCAATTGTTGTGCGACCTATACCTTGTAGTTTGTTTGGCAGAAGTTGATGAAAATCGTTTCAGATTTAGATGTTGCTTCGATTTTTCTGTTTTTAGCTCTAGCAGCCATATTTTTCATTCAATCTTGGCGAAATTTAGCACGAGTAAGTTTTTTGTTTTAAATCGGTTTAGATTGAGATATAGTTCCACAAATTCTTGTTTAAGTTTTTAGTTGTAGGAGCCACATATTGCTTCCAATCTTGATTAAATTTGGCACAAGTCACTTTTTTGGACCAAGCACCGAAGTTATGGAAATTGAAGGAAATCGTTGTGACGCGCAAAATAGAAAGGGACGCGCAAAATAGAAAGGGACCTAAGGGTAAAAATCAGTTTTGTTCAGGATTCATTTTAAAGATTTATATACGTGTATCTTTGGTGTTTGGGGCATGGGATCGGTCTCATTCGATGCTCAGATGTTGTCCGATGTTGGATTTTAAGAAGTGCACGGTGGGCAGAATTGCAGAAGGGTGCAGTCTGAACCAGCAGGAGGGGCAAGAAAACGGACGTAATTGGACAGCAACAATTTTTAAATATCCACATATGTAACAGCGCATAGAGAAAGGGACCTATGGGTAAAAAATCAATTTTCATTTTTTTTTTTCTTTTTTTGATGTGGACAACATCTGAGCATCGAATGAGACCGATCCCATGCCCCAAAAGTGTTCCCTCCCAGAGATATGCGCGTTTTATGAAAGTGATGGTACACCAAAGATACACGTATTTAAATCTTTAAAATGGCTCTCCGGAACAAAACAGGTTTTTACCCTTATGTCCCTTTCTATTTTGCGCGTTACATATGAGAATTCAAAGTAAAATAAACATCACTTAAAATCCAAATTTATTTTTTTGATTTAATTGAAACTAAGGTGCCGTAATTCTATGGCGAATCCATAGTGGAATTGGTATTAACTACTGAAATCGCCTTATATTTCATTAAGGAACCAAAGCGAAACCTCTCTTGAATCAGTTAGCTGTGCGCGTTAAAATTCTTGTACTCTTGTACGGGTTTTGTACTTATGGAGAAGCAAAATGCCATCTCCTGGCATTTAGGAGATGGCGAATCCGTAGCTCAAAAAAAATACATGTTTTTAAGCGAATTTAAACCTCATTTTAGTTGTTAAACAGCCGCCCAAGTTAGTTGACACGCTACGGCCGCCCACAGTTAACATTTGAAAAATGGGCTGGTCTTGGCTTTCTCCAGGAAGGACTTAACTCTGCGGTAACAGAAATTTAAAAATGGAAAACTTGCCCAAGCAATATTGCCTTTTAGATTTTTCTTTTGTATGTTGGCAGTTGCATTGAAAGTCGTTACACAAATCGTCTTCAAAATTTGCATTTAAAAAAATGTTGGCAAATTTTATAATTTCCTTCTCCCCTAATTCAGTCTAAAGCGTCAACAGAGTATCGGGTGTATTTAAAAAAAACCTAAAATAATTTCCACTGTACGTTATGGACTCTGTAGTTGCACAAAAAATCCATTCAAATGCAATATGTCTGCTTATAAAATCATTATTAATGAAATACATTCATAACGGCCATAGAAGTGAGAAATACAACTGCACAGAGGTCATTTAAAAGCAACTCAGAGTCAGGCAGTCCCAGGGGTTGGTGGTGGGAACGACTATGACCGCAGCCAGAGGGTGGAGTAAGTGCAGCCAAGAGAGAAAATAAAACAATAATAAAATAAATATTGTGAATTAAACATGTGCAATTAATTAATGAACCTCCTCGAGCTGTGGTGTTGGCGTAGGCGTTGGCATCGCAGATGGACGCCGGAGTCAGTCAGGTCCGGTGTAACTGAGGTCACATGGCAAAATAAAGCACATCGAATATGGTTGGCTTTGCCGTAAAGTTGAATAAATTATGAAATAAATTGAATTATCTCTTTTGTGTAATTAAAACAAACACAGGCATTTAATTAAAAATGTATTTGAAAATGACCAAACCAGGCGGCAAGCAAGCAAATTATGACCTCTCATTCTCGTTAACTCTCATTGCAGATCCCCACCATGCGCCCGTTAAGACGGGTGTGAAAAAGAAGAAACTTTCGACGCCGTTGGCGGTGGCCAATGTCACCCTGCCGCCGGATGTTAGTCCCTCGGGCAGCAGTGACAGTTTGATACGTGAACGTCTGGCGCCCAACTCGATGAGTACCACACCGCCGGCGGCCAATATGGAAACGACCGAAGATGATTCCGATTCGGGCTCGACGGATGCCCGGCGCAAGAAAAAGGCGCGCACGACTTTTACGGGTCGTCAGATATTCGAATTGGAGAAGCAGTTTGAGATTAAAAAGTACCTTAGTTCGAGTGAACGAACGGAAATGGCGAAATTATTGAATGTTACGGAGACACAGGTGAGTTGAGCTAAAAAAAATACTGATCTTTGATGCTTTATGGCAATGACAGGCTATAGCGACTACAAAACGTAGTTTTATGTCTGAAAAAAAAACGAAAAGGCTTAAGAGTTTTGCAGAGTCGTGTGATTTAATCAAGCTACGTTTCAGACTCATGCAAAATCGCAAACACAGCAAACCAGACAAATCATTGATGGGCTAATGGAATTTTTTTAAAATAACACAAGCTCAACAAATTTTCGTCGCTTTAGTCTGAACAGCGTATGGGGGACTCATACCCACAGTGTTGTCAACTTTGAGGGTTTCCATTTAAATCTACCTTAAATAGTCATCGCGGGATACGAATGATTTTGGCGCTTATCAGCAATTATAGTGGGTTTTTTTAATTAAGCTCAAGAACTTTTCGTTTCTTCAGTCGGAACAGTACATTATGTTCGATGTTTATAGAGGCGTATGGGTGGATGATGTAAGGGCGTCTTAAGTTTTCCTCATACGCACAGTGTTGCCCATTTCGCGGTTTTTCCCTTAAATCTAGATTTTTGTTAAATACTAATGGCAATGGGAAAATAGAATTTTTCGGTTAAAGAGAAATTTAACGGAGTTCTCCAATCCAATACACTACGTATATATTCGATGTTTATGAAGGCGTATGGGGCGTCCGTTAAACCCAGCTTTTCTAAAAACCTATCGTGGGAAAAAATGGGTTTGGCGGTTAGCGGGAATTTTACCGGATTCTCTTATCAAGTTCAAATAATTTGCGTTTCTTCAGTCAGATCAGTACATTATGTTCGATGTTCATGGAGGCGTATGGGTGGATGGTGTAAGGACAACTTAAGTGTTGCTCATACGCACAGTGTTGCACATTTCGCGGTTTCCCCCTTAAATCTAAATTTTTTTTAAATACTAATGACAATGGGAAAATAGAGTTTTACGGTTAAAGGGAAATTCTCCAATCAAGCTTAAAACCTTTCGTTTTTCAGTCTGAACACTACACTATATTTGGCGGTTTTCCCGTTAAACCCAGCTTTTCTAAAAAACTATCGTGGGAAAAAATGGGTTTGGCGGTTAGCGGAAACTTTTACTGGATTCTCTTATCAATTTCAATGTTTTTCGTTTCTTCATTCAGAATAGTACATTATGTTCGATGTTTATAGAGGCGTATGAGTGGGTTATGTGGGGCGACTTATGTATTGCTCATACGTACAGTGTTGCCAATTTGGCGGTTTTCCCCTCAATTCTAGCGTTTATTAAACTTGACCTGGGAAAGCAAATTTTTTCGGCGGTTAGGGGGAATTTTAGCACGGTTCTCCAATCAAGCTCAAAAACTTTTCGATTTTTTAATCTGAATAAAGGCATGTTGTTTGACGTTTATGGAGGCGTGTGAGTGGAGCAATTTATGTGTTGCTCATACTGACTATTTTGGCAATTGCGAGATTTTCCCATCAACTCGATAAGGTGATCAATCTAGAGGAATTTTTTCAATATAAAAAAATACAAAATTTCACATCAAGTGTGGAATATCTATTGTTCATTCAAATTTATATTATATACCATTTATTTTTTGAATATAAAATTATTAAAATGATCGCCGAAAATACACCTTAGGGTGTCTATTCAGAGGCTCCAATTTTGGATGACTCGGCTGAGCATTTCGACCGGTATGGCGTTAATAACACGCGTATGTAAGTTTCCAAAACCTGAATCTTTACGTATTCCAAAAACAAAAAAGTCTGAAGGTGTGATACTCGAATCGCACGATCTAGGCGCCAATCTTACAGGTACAAAACGTGAAAGTAGTTGCTCTTCAAAATGACCTTTCAATAGATCCATTATTTGAGCATCTGTATGGCAAGTGGCTCTGTCCTGTAAAGATTGCGGGCTTCAATTTCAGGGAAAAAAAATCTGATATCATGGCGCGATAGCAAGCCGGCCATTATCATTTTTGAACAAAAATATGGACCGATGATTTCACCAGCCCATAAGCGGCACCAAACCGTGGGTTTCACGGTGTAAGTCTTTCTATGCTGAAATGGCAAATAGTACTGAAAAGAAAAAAACTAAAGTTTAACACAACTCCCGCGTAATCTGTGAAACAACCCCTATTGAAAAAATACCTCTAAATTGATCACCCGTTACAAATGTGAAATAATATAGACTGATGATTCTCCCAGACCATAAACCGCACCACATGATGAAATGGCAAACAATACTGAAAAGAATATAAAGTCTAACACAACTCACGCGCAATTCGTGAAAAACTACCTCTAGATTGAAAGCCCTATAGCTATTTTTAAACATTCATCGCGGCAAATAAATCATTTTGGCGGTTAGCAGGAGTTTAAGCGGCGTTCTTAAATCGTTTTCGTAGGGCCTCACCTAACACAAAGTCAAACTATGCAATAAGGTAGAGCGCGAATGAGGAGCGTCAAATAAAACCAGGGGTTTACAATAAAAGGTTTGCAAATAAAAAATCAAACTAATTTCGGTTCTAAATGGAGAGATTAATATGCCAAGCATGTATCTACTTAAAAGATTGTATTAAACCTACATATGGTAGCTGAACAGAACCAATGAAACTAACCCTAAGGTACCATTTTGGATGCGTCTGAGGTAGCGGAAAATATTATTTTAAAATGATAGCGATGTTTGTTTAAAGTTTGTAAGTAAGAATGTCCTGAACAACTCGACACACTAAGACATAGCCATACTACATGGTTGTGTGGGTGCTACCACGCCCCTTGTCTAATATGAATGATTTCGCAGTCATTGATAAATGCGATTATTCAAAGAGGGTGTAATGCCGGTCACTTTTCCCACAGGATGTATATCGATCCACGCAAAAATCATATGTTGCAGATATTATTGTCATATCTGTAAGATATTGTCTTTTTATGTTCAGGGTTTCCCCAATTTTACCATAACATAGTCTTTTATAATTTCCTTATCATTGATTTCGTTCTGTTGAAATTTTATAACGGTGATAATGATCGGAGTTTATAGGGGATATATATAAACACAAAATTCTAGATGTTCTTACGCGCGGTTGAACCTGGGTAAACTGGCATGATAGTAGTGCACACTACCATCACACTATGGCGACCCTTAGAAAAACCCTACAAAGTATAAACACACTACACAAGGAAACAATATTGAACTGTTTTTTGAGTTGACGGGAGTTTTATAACAATTTTTATTAATCATTGAACAGGGATTAAACCGACTCAACACCTCTTGCTTCTATATTTAAATAGAAGACAAGTTTTTAACAAAATGGCAAAGTGACATTGATTTTCGTGGCTGCACACTACTTTTATCATGATTTCGGATCCGTGACAACCCTCTTCAGAAAGCCTTGCTGCAATTGCTGAAAGTAAAACCGAACTCTATAAGGCCAGGCTCTCCCCAAACGAATCAGAACTACTGTTTAAACAAGTAAACAAATTAAGTTCGTCCAAACCGAATCTTATATACCCTCCATTATGGTCCGATATGCTTATTTCTTCAAGGGTGGAACTGCCCTCTCTTATATCAGGTTGTGTTTCTTTCCATACCAACATTATATATACCAACTTCTATCGTTATATCGGCATAAATTCATGAGGTTTGGCCTTAAATCGTTTAGGGTTGTATGGGCGGGGCCACACCCCTTGTCCAATTTTTACACAATATAACATACATTTAGCGTATTAATCATTAATTTCATTCTGTAAGGAATGTTTAAGCATTGGTCCATTACTTTTATTATAAATTAAATTTTTCAAAAGGGCGTGGCACCGCTAATATTTTCTTCAACATCATATGTTCCAAATATCACCGTGATAGCCCAAATAGTTCATGAGATTTTTCAATTCAGGGTGGTTGATTTTTCCAAATGTTGGCCCAGTTCTTGAGAGGAGACTGATCGGGCCCATTTACAATACCAAACGTTTCAGTCAATCAAGACATATTTGAAAAAATTTCGCCCACCTAGCTTCAATAGTACAACATGTTGTTTGGTTTCCACAGACAGAAAGACGGGCAGATGGTTGTAGCCGGGGGTCGCCAATGCGTAAAACAGTATTTAGTACGCTATTATCTGTTTACCATGTTGTTGTTGCAGCGGCATATAGTGCCGGGCTGACAAGTCTTGGCTTCCTCCTTCGGGTATATCGGGTCGATCTAATGGATAGAACCGGCTGTCTTGGGATTGAATTACCCTCTTAAACTGTAGTTTTTTCCGCAGAAATAGCACATTATTCTCAATGTCTAAGGTGTACGTGTACTACGGGCCATTTCCTTGTTGTATTTTTCAAACTGTGGTTCGTTAATCACTTGGGGCGTATACTTGTTATACTTTGCACTGCCTTAATTGAGAATAATCATACGCACCATATCATAACTGATACAGATATCCAGAACAAAATTGGAAGTACCTACCAAGATATCGCCTTTTATGCACATTCGAAGGTTGCGATTAAATTTTGTTGGATCCCAAATTAATAATCGGTAGTTATTTTATCCACTTCGTAAGAAGCTCTTTTGGATGGTGACGTTTAGAAAGGAACGTTCGCGCTTTCAATTTGGAAGGTTTCAGGTTCGAGCCCAAGTACGGGTCCGTGTATATTTTGGGTAAATTTTGTAAAATGTTGTTTATTACTACGTTTTAAATAAAAACTTTTTTATACTATTAAAAACAAAGGTTTTCTATAACTTTGTGCAACAAAAAAAAACTATTGTCAAGTCCGTGTATTACGTCTGAGATGTGTGTTGCGCCGTATTGTCATACCAACATTCGTTATGCGGTTTCACTGGATACAACTCTCAGCAGGGAATACCACAGACATCAAAAGGTTTGGTTAACAAAACTGAAGGTTGGGGTTCATCTCCTGCTAGCGCCGTTTGTTTTCCTTTCTTGTCTTTGAAGATGACATATCGATCAGTTATAAGGGAACTCAATAAAATCATATCTCTACATGTCAATAACGGCAGGAATGCTCAATGGACCAAGTTTTTAAGTAAGTTGTCTGTTGGGGGGAAAAACTTTTGGGAAGTAACGAAGCGTATTAGGGATAAAAATAAATTCATCGGGTCACTGACTGTGAATAATCAGGAGATAACTGAAAACGTTGAGAAGGCAGGTTTGATTGCAAACTTTTTCTCTAATTCGCACCTTACTACCAAAGATTTTCGTAGCTCAATGAAAAAGAAGGTTGATCTAGTTGTAATATCAATAGATCAGGATAACTGATCTAATGAGGTTGCAAACTTGACGACACATGAGGAGGTTAAACTCTTTAGTACCGGTCTCAAAAACTCCAAGGCGCCAGGACTCGATCAGATCAACAGTATTCTTCTTAAAAAACTTCCAGAAACTGGATATAAATGTTTAGTGAAGTTGTTTAATTTTTGTATTAGATACGGCTAAGGTTATACCAATAGGTAAGAGTGGACAGGATCCGAATTTGCCTTCAAGTTATCGTCCAATCAGTTTACTGAGTTGTCTCGACAAGGTTTTTGAGAAAATTGTTCTCTATAGACTAGCGACGTTTGTAGAGGTGAACGACCTTGTACATCAATGCCAATATGGATTTAGACCACAGCACTGGACTACGCACTAACTTAAGAGAGTTGTGAATTTGATAAGACGCAATAAGGACCGGCGTCATTCTACAGGAATACTCTTTTTGGATATTGAGAAGGCTTTTGACTCTATCTGGCACAATGCACTTTTATACAAGCTTCATTGAATGCAATGTCCAATGTATTTAATCAAGTTAATCAAAAGCTTTCTCACGGACAGGAAATTCATTGTCGAAGTCAATGAAGAACAATGCGCCTCAAAGAGTACTCCTGCTGGAGTTCCTATGGGGTCAGTTTTATCGCCATTATTATATGCTCTATACACTTCAGACTTCAAACTTCCAGTGGGAAATGAGGTAGCGTTTTACGCTGATGACAGCGCATTTATATGCAGTGGTAAGGTTTCTTATGCAATAGTCAAGCGTATGCAAAAGACACTTTGTTCAGCTAGCAAATATTTTACAAATTGGAAATAAAGATAAATGAGGATAAGTCTCAGGCGTCATTCTACAGGAATACTCTTTTTGGATATTGAGAAGGCTTTTGACTCTATCTGGCACAATGCACTTTTATACAAGCTTCATTGAATGCAATGTCCAATGTATTTAATCAAGTTAATCAAAAGCTTTCTCACGGACAGGAAATTCATTGTCGAAGTCAATGAAGAACAATGCGCCTCAAAGAGTACTCCTGCTGGAGTTCCTATGGGGTCAGTTTTATCACCATTATTATATGCTCTATACACTTCAGACTTCAAACTTCCAGTGGGAAATGAGGTAGCGTTTTACGCTGATGACAGCGCATTTATATGCAGTGGTAAGGTTTCTTATGCAATAGTCAAGCGTATGCAAAAGACACTTTGTTCAGCTAGCAAATATTTTACAAATTGGAAATAAAGATAAATGAGGATAAGTCTCAGGCAATAGTTTTTCCATTCAATAAATCTCAAAAAAGAATTCCTACTCAGAGGCTCAGAGTTCAAGGGAGGGAATTAGAGTTTTCGAAGGAGATTAAATATCTGGGAATTATCCTGGATCAGAAACTGACGTTTAGAGCACACTTAAATTCTGTATGTCAAAATGCCGTAAGGTGCGGACGTGCACTTTTCCCTTTTTGAACAGAAAGTCTAAACTTAATCTCAGGAATAAACTGATTTTATATACACGCAAAAAAAAAAGTATGGTTGGGGTAACAATATTCGAAGAGCATCATACTATTGTTGGTTATATGGTTGTGGCACAACAATTTTATGATCATCACAACAATAGTATGGTTCACACACAACCATAGTATGATCCCCATAACAATATTATGGTCCTCACAACAATAGAATTATTCACACACATCCATACTATGATCCCCACAACCATATTATTATTCACATACAACCATACTATGATCCCCACAACCATATTATGATCCTCATAACCATAGTATGTTTAACGTACAACCATAGTATGATCCTCACAACCATAGTATGAACCTCACACAATCATACTATGATCCCCAAAAATTTTTGTAAAGATTAGGTTAAGTTGTTATTTAAGTTATGTAATAATGCTAGAGATTTATTAAACAGTAACAAAAAATATTTATTAAAAATGTTTCAGTTATACTAATTCGTAGTTTGTTTCGAAAAAATTTAATTATTTATATTATTATTGCGTAAGATTCGTAAAAAAACATTCTCAAATTAAAAAAAAATACAATTTTGCCGGTATGATTGCCGTAATCATGTTATTGTTAACATAAACCCCATAAAACAATACTTTTGTTCCACCAACCATATTCACATTGTTGCTACAACCATATTTTCATTTTTAAATTTGGCAACTATACTATATAATTAACAATATTAATATTGCCGCAATCATACTATTGTCAAATTGAAATTCAAGAAACAATACTATGGTTGGGACGACCATACTATTTGCAGAGAACATACTATTGTTGCCGTGACCATATAGTAACCATATCTTTTCTCTGCGTGTATAATGTGCATCAGACCAATTCGGACGTATGGGTGTCCGATCTGGAGAAATTGTGCTAAAACACACAAGAAACCTTTGCAAGTTATACAGAATAAAAACTTGAAAATTATATACAATTTGCCAAAAAGATTCTCCACTGAAGAATTGCATAGAAGGTCTAGACAGAAAACGAGTCAGATCTTAATAAATGACATGACTCTGACATTCAACGAAAAATGCAAAAGGTCTCATTACGTACATCTAAGAAGTTTGATTGATCAATAATTAACTCATTCTACAATTATAGAACGATTTAGCGGTTGGTTCCAAAACTTCTTATTAATAATTTTTGTGATATTAATTGTAGGTTTTTTTACTATCTTTTTCCTATCCTTATTTGAAATTTTTTTATATGTCAACATCTTAAATGTAATTATTTGTTGAAATATCTATAAGATAAAAACTCAAAAACTTGTAAATAATAACAAACTCTGAAATATTGATAGAAAATAAATACATACATACATACATACATACATACATACATACATACATACATACATACATACATACATACATACATACATACATACATACATACATACATACATACATACATACATACATACATACATACATACATACATACATACATACATACATACATACATACATACATACATACATACATACATACATACATACATACATACATACATACATACATACATACATACATACATACATACATACATACATACATACATACATACATACATACATACATACATACATACATACATACATACATACATACATACATACATACATACATACATACATACATACATACATACATACATACATACATACATACATACATACATACATACATACATACATACATACATACATACATACATACATACATACATACATACATACATACATACATACATACATACATACATACATACATACATACATACAAATGTTATAAAAAATTGAATCCAAAGCACTTCTTTAGACGCGAAGTCAAAGATGTTAAAAGAGCAGATCATCCTTCCGTTGACAAGCCTGTGCAAAATTTATTGAATCCAAAGCACTTCTTTAGACGCGAAGTCAAAGATGTTAAAAGAGCAGATCATCCTTCCGTTGACAAGCCTGTGCAAAATTTATTGGATGTGATCTAATTTGGTAGTACAGGGTGTCCGCCAGGAAGGTATACTACTTTGTTTTGCTGCCATTTTGGTAAACATTAGTCTTGACTGTTCATATTTGGCAGTCGTGAAGTAGCCACTTGGAAAATTTATTATGGAATTATATTCGATAAACCAACGTGTATTAATCGCTAAAATATTTTATCAGGAGCTAAGTCTTCAAAGAACAATTTTGGCCACAATTTTGCACAAGAATTTTCATTTGTTTCCATTTAAGATTCAGTTGACACAAGACCATTTACGCTGCCTTACATACGCCAAAGGGATGCTACAGCTCGCCCGTGACAACCCCGATTTTTATGAAAAATCATAATGAGTGACGAGGCATATTTTCATTTGAATGGATATGTGAATAAACAGAATAGTCGGTTCTGGGCAATTTTTTCATTAGTCACCTTTGTATCCATTAAAAGCGACAGTCTGGTGTGCAATTTGGTCAGGAGGAATCATTGGACCTTATTTCTATGAAAATGAAAACAGCGTAACGATAACTGATGATTGAAAACTTTTTAACGCCAGAACTGCATACTTTGGGCTTGATTAACATGCGGTATCAACAAGACGGTGCCACATCGCACACAGCCAGGATTACGAGTACAATGGAGTTACTGCGAGACATATTTCCACAACAAGTTATTTAAAGAAATGGTGATGTTGATAGGCCTCCACGATCGCCTGGTGTGACTGCTCCGGACTTCTTTTTCTGGGCATATCTGAAAAGCAAGGTTTATGCAAACAAACCAGAAACGCTTGAGCAACTCAAACAAAATAATCGTAACGAAATTAATGAAATACCGCGTGACATGTGTGAGAATGTACTGAAAAATGTGCTCAATAGGGCTCGCATTTGTGAGGCTAACAGAGGCGGACATTTATCTTATATTGTATTTCATACATAATTGCCGACATTACACAAAACATTTTACAATATAAGATCCATTCTCTTTCATTTAATCAAAAATTATAAACAAACAAAGTAGTACAAGGGCTGATATATATTTCTGGCCTAATAATGAAAAAGCGAATATTTATCATCAAAAATGGTTTTATTGTTTTTCAAAGTATTCTCCAGCATGATTTATATACTTTTGCATGCGCTCAAACCAATTGTCGAAGCACTTTTTCCACTTGAAGCGTTTTTGAACGCTTCAACAGCATCTTCTGGCGACGAAAATAGTTTACCACGCATTTTTTTCTTGATGTGCGGGAATAAAAAGAAGAAGTAAAAAAAAATTATTTATTTAAAATAGTTCAGTTATACTAATTCGTAGTTTGTTTCGAAAAAATTTAATTATTGTTACTATTCTTGCGTAAGATTCGTAAAAATAATATTGTCCAATTAAATAAATACAATTTTGCCGGTATGATTGCCGTAATCATGCTATTGTTAACATAAACCCATGAAAACAATACTTTTTTTGTTCCACCAGCCATATTTATATCGTTGCTACAACCATATTTTCATTTTTATATTTAGCAACAATTCTATTGTTACATTTCAACAATATTAATGTTGCGGCAATCATACTATTGTCAAAATGAAATTCAAAAAGCAATACTATGGTTGCGACGACCACACTTTTATTGCAGAGAACATACTATTGTTCTCGAACCATATAGTAACCATATCTTTTCTCTGCGTGCATCAATTCGATGTTTTGGCCGGTCAAAAAGGCGCTGGTTTGAGCCGATGTTTGAGAGCTCGCACTGTCATGGTGAGCAATGATTCGTCTTCTCTTGTTCATTTTTCGAATTTCTCCGAAGACTTCAGGCAAACAAATTGTGGTGTGCCACTCAGAATTGAGCGTCCTTCGTTGCTCAAGCGGAACAGTCGCCACATGACTAGTTTTGCCGAAGAAACAGGCGACCATTTGCCTCGAAGTGTTTCCTCCACGAACAACTTTCGTTAGACTGGGCTCGTCTTCGAAGACCCACACGATCGATTGCTGTTTTGTTTCGGGCTCATATGCATACATCCAAGATTCGTCACCTGTGACGATCTTATAAACGACATTTAAAGCACCGCGCTCGTATTTTATCAAAATTTCTTTGCATTAATCGACACGATCCTTTTTTTGAGCGATTGTCCAACGAGAACAAACCTTTTTTACTGCCAGGTGTTTATGCAATATCGAATGTATGCCGGTGGAAGAAATGCCCAAGGATGCCTCTATCTCATGGTATGTCACATGACGATCTTGCATAATCAGTTTACGCACGGCATCAATGTTCTCTTGCACAACGGCCGTTTTTGGACGACCTTCACGACCTTCGTCTTTGAATTCATTAAACCAGTTTTTCACAGTGCTTCAGGTTGGTGCTTCATCGCCATACAAAGATTTAAGTTTATCGATGCACTCTTGTCGTGATAATCCACGTCGAAAGTAGTGAAAAATGATCGCACGAAAATGTTCACGAGTTTATTCGAATTTTTTGCTAAATTGATTTTTTCAAGTCACTGTGAACAACACAAATGATGGTCGTATGTCAAAACGTTGTGAGTACGTTATGCTAAAAAATGTCAAGCCTTCCAAGGGAAATGCAGATGGAGCCAGACAACACTAAGTGTTGCCTTGGCCAGAAATATATATAGCAACCCTCGTATACCTTCCCCACGGATACCCTGTACTTTGGAACTGTTCCGCTTCTTTAGATGGTCTTTTTTTGCTGAGCACTCATAAAAAATAAGGAAAAACATGTAAAAAATTAATAAATACTTTATACGAGTAATGAAACGAAGTAAGCGCAAAACTTCGTGAGGTGTATTTAACCTAGGTTAAACCATTGAAAACATGCAGCTTGTCATTTTTAACACGATCAAAAACAGCAACAGATCGGTTACATTTTAGGCTGCCTTTGAACCTTTTAAAGTGATCATTCTTTAAATGAGCAAATTCAGATACGGTAACTAAAGCTCTTGCCCTTAAAGCTTTTCAGCAGCCCTTGAATACAAAATGGAAGTTGATGCTGGAAGTGTTGATTTTCAATAGCGATGAGTCAGCCCTCGTAAGGTTTTTAGCTAGGTGGCAATGTGGCAATTAATTAAACGGGACACCAGTAGTGACCCTAAACTTTTAGTTCCAATGAAATTTTTAAATAAAATGTTGATTTTTGCAATTCAATTGAATATATTATGGCAACTTTCATTTCCACTTTAAAGAAATTAAATTTTGCGCATGTGGTATTTTATGGAAAGATTTATGTGGGGGGGGGGGGGGGGTGGGTGTAGAGTTGTTGTGGAGTTCGACAAGGTGTGGAGTTGGTGGTAAGCTGTCTGTGTGTGTGTGTGCGTTAATGTGAGCGTGCAGATATTGTTTATTATACTGGGTGGCCCAAATAAGACTTAATGTTCATCGGAATAGGTTCGGAACAATTGCTATATGAACAATTTGCGTTAAAACCCGTATGTTTTAATTCATTCAAATTGTTGGAAATAAAGTTATTCAAGAACAACTTTTAACGAGTTTAAGCGAGTTACTCGCTTTTGGTATTTCTTGAATAACTTTTTATCTGCAAATTACAAATTAAACGGTTTATGATGCATAAAGTCAAACAGCCCTAAAATAAATTTCTCGTCAAGTTTTAAAGTTACCGCCTTAGCGACACTTACTCGTTTAATAAGGGAGTACCACAAGAACACGCCTATTGTAACTTTAAGCTCATCAGAATAGGTTCATAAGCAAAAGCATTCGTTTTTTTTTGACAAGAGCATAGCAGGTGCTCAATTACAAATACAAATATAATTAATATAATTTGGCTTAGTTGCTATTCGAAATGGGTCGTGGTAAAGCTTTTACAGAGGAATACAAGAGCAAAATAAAAGCATATGTGACGCGCAAAATAGAAAGGGACCTAAGGTTAAAAACCAGTTTTGTTCAGGAGAGCCATTTTAATGATTTCTATTTGCGCTTAGAAGCGTCGACTTCACTTTCATAAAACGCGCATATCTCTGGGAGGGAACACTTTTGGCGCATGGGATCGGTCTCATTCGATGCTCAGATGTTGTCCACATCAAAAAAATTAAAAAAAAAAAATGAAAACTGATTTTTTTTTACCCTTAGGTCCTTTTCTCTATGCGCTGTCACATATAATGAATGCGGCCACAATCATTGGTATATCGCAACAAAAATTGAACGAAGTCAAAATGTTGTTAGCAATTATTTGCCAAATGTAGGTGGTACAAACACGCAGAAAAAAAACATGGTTACTACATGGTCACGGCAATAATAATATGTTCTCCGCAATAAAAGTATGTTCGTCGCAACCATAGCATTGTTAACTGAATTTATTTTTGACAATAGTATAATTGCTGCAATATTAATATTGTTGAAATGTAACAATAGTATTATTGCCAAACTTAAAAATGAAGATATGATTATAGCAACAATATTAATATGGTTGGTGCGACAAAAGTATTGTGTTTGGCGTTTTATGTTAACAATAATTTGATTACGGCAATCATACTGTATGATTGTAATTTTTCTTCATTTAAATATGCCTTTATGAACAAATGTTATTGGTACGGATCTAATGCAATAATAGTACTTTTTTATCGAAATTACAATTTTTCAAACAAGCTGCTTTGGCTTTGTTTAACTGAAATTTTTTTAATAAAAACGCCTACGTTTATTTAAACTTATTTTTTCTACTGTGAAATAAATCACTCCTATTATTTTGAATTTAATGTATTTTTGAATAATTTTCATAATTCAAATCTATTGGGGGGGGGATCAAATCTATTGTCGACAACTTAAACAAATTCTAATAAGTTATATTTGGGATCATAGCATAATTGTGTGTGATAATAATATGGTTGTAGGGATCATAACATGGTTGCGTGTGAATCATACTATGGTTGTGAGGATCATACTATGGTTGAATATGAAACATAATATGGTTGTGAGGATCATACTATGGTTGTGGAGATCATAGTATGGCTGAGTGTGAATAATACTATGGTTGTGGGGATCATAGTATGGTTATGTGTGAATCATACTATTGTTGTGAGGACCATAGTATGGTTGTATTTGAATCATACTATTGTTGTGAGAATCATAATATTGTTGTGCCACAACCATATGCCCAACAATAGTATTATCCTCTTCGAATATTGTCACCACAACCATACTTTTTTTCTGCGTGTACAGAGCCATTACTGATACGGATAGAAAAGCCATCATTGGAACTGGGACTCTGCCTCAAAAATAAAGGGGAAAAATCGGTGTTGAAACTAGTCTGGTTCCTGTTAAGCGAGTTATTCGTAGTGCCGACTAGCTAAAAAGACAAAAACTGAAGAAAAACCAGGAGGAGCACGACTTACATTCTGTCAGTTACATATGATTTGGAATCAGGAATAGAAACGAGTGGTCTTTTCTGATGAAAACATATTCAAATTGAATGGTCCTTATGGATAGAACAACTATTTTCACGATTTACGAAAGGAAGAACCTCATTTAGTTCATTGTCGTAGTTGTGGAGGTGATGTAATGGTCTATGGTAGTTATGAATTGCAGTTTCTAACATTGAGAATGAACGCAAATAGCTATTAAGAAGTTATTGAAAATGCTTTCTCGCACTTCTCTAACATCTTCGGACCAAAAACATGGTTCGAGGCTTGATATGGCTTCAATTCGCACTGCGCGGATCGTAAAACTTTGGTTAGGATGGCAAAACGTCCCTTTTTGGATTAGCCACCATATTACCCTGATCTGAATATTATTGAAAACGTATGGGGACTGCCGTCACGAAAAGTTTATAACTCAAGCAGACAATTGGAGGACAAATAACCGTTAATTCATACTATTAAAGAAGCTTGGGCAAATATTTCCCTTCAACTAATTGAAATATTGTATGATTCAATACCAAATCGGATTGAAGTAGTTATTTTATATAAGGGAGGTAGTACCTACTATTAATTATGTTCAAAATATTGAATTTTTAACTTGCCTGGTTGCGAATAAATGGATTTTTTATGTTTAGATTGTGTTTGTGTGCCTGAACCTAGTCTGATGAGCCAAAAATAACAAATACTTTTAGTGATTTACCTTGATTTTATTTTTCATTTGTAAAATTAATAATCCTTGTTTATAAAACAAGCTCAATTGGAAGGTTTTTTAGGTAACATAATATCTAAAAAAAATGTGTATTATTATATTCCGAAATACTAACATCTAAGCTTAGGCAAATTCCTGAACCTAATTAGACGAGCGGTAGTGTATCTCCTTAAAATACTTAATAAACGGCCGAAGCGAAACAAAAAATATTACAAATACAAAAGTTCTAAATGTTTTTAACCCTTCCGTCTTATTTGGGCCACCCTGTACTCGAACATAAATTTATTATAATGAGTCAATAAATCTCAATTAATATCATATGTGTATTTTATGCTAAAAGGCATTTATTACAATGTTGTTGCCGCTGCTCTTGCTATAATTATTATTGTTGGCATTGTTGCTATTGCTGCTGCTGTAGGTTGTTATTATTGTTGTGGTTTATGTAGTTATAATTATTTTGTACAATATGGTCCTTGGCATTATCCCCTTCCGCACAATTCTAACACTTGGGCATTTACAGCAAATAAATGTGTATAAGTACATATGCCAAATGCCTGAATACATATCAGATAATTTATACGAGGGTGGCCTGCGAAACTTTGCAGAGTGAATTTACTTAGTGCGAAGGTAGAAAACTTAAATCGTTGCATATAAAGGGAAGCCTGACATCTTTGCTTTTGAAAACTTTACAAGTTTCAATTTTCTTTTTAACTCCTGACCACACCCTCGCTTGGTATCGTATGCATAATCACACCTAATTTGCGCCCCTCAAAAACCACATCATATTTGCGCTGTTGCGCTCGGTTGCTCCTTTGTTTATGGCCATTGATTCCAGTAATTCAAATCGTAAACTCGTAAATACCACCGGAAAGGCGCTAGGCTATAGTTGAACTGAGAACTCTGCATGGCTATGCATTTAATTCTAATCAGGTCCGATAAATATTGGAATTCATCGTTATTTTCACGTAATGACTGTTGAGAGTTTTGTGTAATTATCTAATATTTGTGGCAAAAAAGAGTTATACAAAATGAGCAAAGCATTTATAAATGTACAGTTCAAGGGGCAGAGAAATGGTGTAGACTCACATCCAAATGGTCTACCATCCTCGGAGCTAATGTTTTAATTTTAATCCGTTTAGCCTGTACCTGAAGTGAAATGTATTTAAATTTGATAGTTTGTTTGTAATAATTTGGTTTTTCGGATGATAAATAGATCCTGGGGAAAATTACCATTATATAGGGTGATCCATTAAGAGGTATTTTTTCAGAACAAAAAAATATATAAAAATTCAAATTAAGTGTGGAATCTTTATTGGTAATTTGAAAGGACATTCTATGGCAATTATTTTTTGAAAATAATTTCCTTTAAATGTTGGCAACTGTATTATGGAAATGAGCGTTCGGTGAAAAAGGGGAAGATCCACTATTTTCGACCAAAATTTTGTTCAGTGGTGAGGCCCACTTCGGGCTTAACGGCAAAGTTAATAAACAAAATTGCCGCATTTGGGCTGAAGAGCAACAAGAAGAGGTTCAAAGGGTGCCAATATACCCAGAGAAAACCACGGTTTGGTACGGTTTATAAGCTGGTGGAATCATCGGTTCATATTTTTTCAAAACTGATGATGGCCGGAACGTAACCGTGAATGGTGTTCGCTATCGCAGCATGATTTCGATCTTTATGCTACCTGAACTTGAAGCCCCTAATCTTGACGACACTTGGTTTCAACAAGACGGTGTCACTTGCCATACAGCTGCTCAAACAATGGATCTATTGAGTGGTCATTTCGAGAAGCAGCTAATTTCACGTTTTGGACCTGTAAGTTTGCTGCCTTGATCGTGTTATATCAAACCATTGGACATTTTTCTTTGAGGCCACGTAAAGTCCAAAGTCTATGCTAACTAACTAGCTACGATTCAGATTTTGGAAGCCAACATTACGCGTGTCACTAAAGCCATACCGGTCGAAATGCTCGAACGAGTCATCCAAAATTGGACTTTCAGAATGGAAACCCTAAGGCGTAGTTGCGGCCAACGTTGGAAGGAAATTATATTTAAAAAATAAATGCCATAAAATATGTTTCAAATTACCAATAAAGATTCCACACTTGATTTGAATTTTTATATTTTTATTTGTTCTGAAAAATACCTCTAGATGGATCACCCTATGCAATGAAAATTGAGCTAAACGAATTTCTTTTACCCTAAACAACACAGTTTATTAAACATATTGGAAATTTGACGCTTAACTCTTTTAGAATATGCTACGACCTAGAATTCTAAAGCTATATGAAAATGAAGCTTTAAATCTAAAGCGTAATCTAGCCTGGTGGGTAATGAAGATGTGACAAAAATCCTACTGTTTTAAAAGTTGACGCACAGTGGCTGGAAAAAACATCGAAATGGAATTTAGTATATTATTTCTGTTGCCTTTGCCGTAGATCCATTAAATTTCCCACTTCTTTGGAAAAGGTACATTCAAGTTTATCTCTAGACCTCTAAACAGAATAGCTGTCGTCTAGCACAACTCAGCCGACTCAGGTAATCAAAGAAAAGCAATATAAGGATTATTGCCGGGGAATTGATAAAAAAAATATTCATTTAGAACCTTTGTTCTTAATTTTGTTTTCAAAAATAGAATAGTATGGTGCCACGCCCTCTTTAAAACATCGCATTTATAATCAAACGTTTGGACCGATCGCTGTAAAATGTCAACAGAGGACACGCCTCCTTTACAAAAAAAAAACAATTTATAGCCAAAATAATGGGCCAATCGTTAAAAAACAGGAAGAAACCAATGACTGGGAAATTAGTATAGACTATGTTATGGTAAAATTGAAAAAAGGGCGTGGCACCGCCCACACAACCCTGAACTTAAGAACTCAACATCTTATGAACAATTTGAGTTATCACGATGATTAACATACGATATTGACATGGATGGACAAATGCTATTTATATTTCGGGTCCGGCAAGAAAAACACAATAATTCGTCATTGGAAATGGTTTTATTGTTTTTTAAAATTTCTCCTTTAAGATCAACACACTTTTGCATGCGCCCAAACCAAATTTCGAAGCACTTTTTCCACTTCGATTGAGACACATCGAAAACATGATGTTTGAACGCTTCAACAGCTGCTTCAGGCGATGGAAAACGTTGACCACGGCTGTTTTTCTTGATGCTAGGGAATAAGAAGAAGTCATTGGGTGCCAAATCAGCACTGTACGGTGGATGGCATATCAATTCGACATCTTCAGTGGTCCAATGCAAGAAAAATTCATGGGGTGCCAAATCAGGGCTATTCGGTGGATGGCCCATCAATTCGAAATCTTGAGTGATCAAATAGCTCATCGTTTTAGCTGTTGTGTGAGAGCTCGCATTGTCGTGATGCAAAATGATCCGTCTTCTCTTATTATCTCTCCTCATGTCATCGAACACTGTTGACAAATACTTAATGATGGTTGTTTACCACTCAGAATTGACCGTTCTACGTTCCACTAAAGGCACTGTGGCAACATGGCCGGTTATACCGAAAAAAAGCAATCATTTGCTTCGGTGTACTTCTACCACAAACAACTTTTGTTGGATTTGGCTCGCCTTGAAAGACCCATACGGTCGATTACTGTTTTTTTTTCGGGTTCATATACATAGCAGCATGATTCGTCACCTGTGACAAAGTTATACACTGCCTTTGAGCTAGCGCAGTTATACTTTTTTAACATCTCTTTGCACCAATCCATACGAGCCTTTTTTTAACATTCGTCAAATTATGTGGGATCCATAGAGAAAAATAATTTTTTTACGGCCAACTAAACATGCAATATCTTAGTGATGCTTGTCATACTAATTCCCAAGGATGCCATAATCTCACGGTATGTCACATGTCGGTCTTGCTTAATCAGTTCACGCACAGCAACGATGGCAGTGACCGAAGTTGGACGTCCTTCACGAAATTAATTCTGGAGCGAACGACGTCCGAGACTGAACTCTTGTTACCAGCGATTAACAGTGGTTTTCGATGGTGCTTCATCGCCAAAAGTCGAAACAAGTTGATTTAAACACTCTTGTCTCGAAAATCGTAAAAAAATCATAGCACGAGAATGATCACGGGACAACTCCATTTTTTGACTGAGTTGAATTTTTCAACACACTGTAAACAAAACAATTCGCCCTTAAATGACAAAACGTTCTGAGTGAAGTAATGCTAAAAAATGTCAATGTTTCCACTGGAAGTTCCAGTTTGCACCTCGGTATACTAGTATTGTCAGGACCCGAAATATAAATAGCAACACTCGTACCAGAAGAAATATATTTGGAGCATGCGAAACCAAAGTATACGTACCATTTGCTCGTATTCCATGAATTTACTTTCTGGCCGATTTTCTTGAACCCAATAGACTCTAACTTACAGAGCAGGAAATACTTAACAAAATCCGTGTAGACAACATTGCAAGGGCGACCGCAAAACTAACTGGCCTGACACATTTTTTGTTTTACTAGCAACTTTTTGTTTTTTTGTTTGTTTTTTAAAAGCAATCTTTTGTCAAAATTTCCGAAATATTTAATGATTATTTTCTTTGTTACAGGTGATTGAAGTAAACAAGTTTTATATTTTTTGAAAAATGGAAAATAAAGAGTTTCGTGCGGTAATTAAACACTTTTATATGAAAGGTTATACGCCACAATTAATCAAAGATGAATTGGATTCTGTTCATGGTGATAATGCACCATCATACTCCACCGTGAAATCCTGGGTTCAACAATTTAAAATGGGTCGTTCAAGTACGGAAGATGAACAACTCTCTGGAAGAACGAAAACTGCTACTTATATTGAAAACATTAGAAAAATATTTAATGAAGTGACTAAAGATAGACGAATAAAGCTCAGAGAACTTGCTGATATTGTTAAAATACACGAAAAACAAGTTTGGAATATTTTACATGATGAACTCCACATGAAAAAGCTGTCCGCAAGATGGGTGCCGCGTTTGTTGACTTTGCCCCCAAAAAAGTCGTCCGTTGGACCAATTCCGAGGAGCTTTTAGCGATTTATCAGCGTAATCCAATAGAGTTCTTGCGCCGATTCATAATTGTTGATGAAACATGGATCCATCACTACATCCCAGAATGCAAAGAACAGTAAAAACAATGGATAGAAGCTGGTGAAAGTGGTCCCAAGAAGGCGAAAACTGTTAAGTCAGCAGGGAAAGTAATGGCCAGAGTATTTTGGGATGCAAGGGGTATAATATTTATTGATTATCTTGAGAAAGGAAAAACTATAAATAGTGAATATTATTGTGCATTATTGGATCGGTTGAGTGAAGAAATCAAGATTAAACGACCGCATTTAGAAAAAAAAAGTTATTTTTCATCAAGTTAATGCTCCGTCACACACAAAACCTGGACGAATTACGATTTGAAATTGCTCCGCATCCACCATAAAGTCCAGATTTAGCTCCATCTGATTATTTCTTGTTTCCAAATTTAAAAAAATTTCTCGGTGGCAAAAAATTTTCGTCCAATAGCGAGGTTATTGCTGAAACTGAGGCATATTTTGAAGGTCTTGAAAAATCTTATTTTTCGGATGGAATTAAAAAACTTGAAAAACGTTTGATGAAGTGTATTGAGTTGGAAGGAGATTATGTTGAAAAATAAATAATAATAATTCCAAAAAAAAACGGTTCATTTTATATTAGTCCAGTTACATTTGCGGTCCACCTCGTAACTATTGTTTTCCAAAATCAAGTCCAATAATAATCGTGGAAAAAAGCTTATAACAATCTTTCTAAATGAGAACACAAACTGACCGATATATGAAGATCAAATGTAGCCAATATAAGTACCTAAAATTAGAATTTTACATTTTCTGTTTCGAGTGAATCCTAGTGGTATAGTTCAGAAGTCAATTATCAGATAAACAGTATATTTACTAAACGCCGATAGTGTTGAAAACAAATTTCAAATGGAAGTGAAATTTTAAGACTGCAGCGAAAAGCTCTGATGACACAATTTCCTCAATCTAACACGATCTGTGAAGTATTTCCACACCAAAATACTCAAGTATTATTCAATATTTATTGATATTCCTTGGATTACTCGTATGTTTATCCGCTAATCCATCGGCAAGCAGAAAATATTGAGCAAGCATTTTATAAGGTTTCGGATTTAGAAAATCCTCCTGTAAGTCAAACTGCAACTTAATCTGGCCAATGATATAAATTAAAGTCTTTACGTAAAATTAATTTAAACTGGAGAACAAAAAAGAAATCGTCAACATTTTACTCATACACAAGAAAAAAAGGAGACATCAAATCTGAAATGCACAGCGGTGAGTGGAGATTGCAAAGAGGGGGCAGCATAAAACGCCAGAGCATACACATACACCCACACACCACATCATGTACTACATAAGCAAAAACAGCGAAGTAAAATCAAATTTAAATTAACATTTATAGAGACACAAATTGCCATATGAGCAGACAACGAACTTACTCACACCACGGACATACAATGTAGCGCGGCATATGTTTATTTATATGTGAGTGTGTGTGTGTCTGTGTCCACACAACCGAATGTGCAGCGTATGTAAAAGAGTAGCTGCAGTAAATGGAGATATAAACAAATTTAAACTGTCATCAACAAACTGTAAAATAGCCTTAAGTCAGATAAAAATCAATTAATTACTCAGCCACATACCACATAACTTAACTACAAGCACACATGCACTCATACACACACACGCACTCATACACACACACAGATACTCCAACTCATGCCCATACACACATACATATCTATTTGCACTACACCATTGAATGGCTGTACTGCTGATGTTGGCCTTACGTTTGCCACCCTTTCGAGTTGGTTTTCCCTGAAATTCTTTCCAAGCACCTTGTGTTGTTCTCTCCAGTTCTCAGGAGCTAGAATTTCTATGGGTTTTAGATTTGGTTCCCTTTTTCCAGGACCTCGGTGTTTCCTTTCTGTGCCTTCTAGGGTATTTGTCCAGCTGAAGTTTATTGTTCATTCGTCATAAATATGTCATCGTAACTTGGTCTGTGCAACGAAGACTTGGTCCTACTTTTCGAAGCCTTGTCCTTAAAGGCTTTTTTAAATTAAGCCTTCAGGTCTATTCGAACTACATTTTCCTGCCACCACAATATTGTATGTTCACCGGAGACTTTGTTTTCCATTTCATCGGCTTTGCCTTAACGACTTGTCGAGATCTTTTCTAGAAACCAACATGTGTTACCCCGAACACTCGCTTGTGTCTCCAAACTAAATTCGTGTTAGGCTACGAGAACAGCTCATGCTTACCATTGCCTAGCGAGGTTATCATCTATTTTCTAGCTCGCTATTAAGTTCATCCCATCATTTGGGTCTAAAGCTATCGGGCGTTGCCCCTCCAACTTCGTTCATTTTTGCACTTCGATTGTTAGTCAAGATTTGCTGCGGTTTCTTAAGAGCTGCCTCTCAACTGATACTGTAGGCAATGTTGAGCCTCAAACCCATCGATGTCTTCATTAGGTGCACAAGAGCAAACAAAACAGGCCCGGAAGTGCCATATTGTGAAAGTGCGTGGCTGGGATTGATTTTTGTCGGATAAGTTTTTGGGGTCGTTTTTTCAATGTCACGCCCACTATGGGAGTCAGACCCACTATTTATTTTGATTTTTGTGTTCCTTGTACTCTTTTGATGGGGGGTAAATTTGTATACCCCCTTCAGAATGTTACGATTTTTTGTCAAAGTAAATGGGCAGGGTCGTTTTTCGATAACACGCCCACAATGGGTGGCAGCCATACTATTTATGTTGATTTATTTTCTTTTGTCATTTTTCTCATCCTTCGGTATAGTACCTTTTTTGTCAAGGTAAGTCGGCAGGGTCGTTGTTTCGATGCCACGCCTACTATGTGCGCCAGCCCCACTATTTATGTTGATTTTTTTGTTCATTTTATCATTCTGAAGGGAGTAAAGTGGTATACCCCCTTCGGTATGGTACGATTTTTTGTCGATGTAAGTGGGCAGGGTCGTTTTGTCGATGCCACGGCCTTTATGGGCGGAAGCTCCACGGTTTATGTTGATTTTCTGTTCTTTTAACTATTTGTATACCCCCTTCAGGATAATACGAATTTTTGTCGAGGTAAGTGGGCGGGGTTTTTTGAATGCCACACTCACTATGGGCTGCAGCCCCACTAATTATGTTGATTTTCTGTTCCTTTCCTCACTCTGAAGAGAGTAAATTTTTATCAAAATGTACCCCCTTCAGAACGATGCGATTTTGTTGTCGAGGAGAGTGGTCGGGGTCGTTTTTTCAATGTCACGCCCACTATGGGCGGTATCCCCACTAATTTTGTTGATTTTTCTGTTACTTTTATCATTCTGAAGGGGGTAAATTTGTACACCCCTTCAGGATGATACGAATTTTTGTCGAGGTAAGTGGGCAGGGTCGTTGTTTCAATGCCACACCCACTATGGGCCGCAGCCCCACAAATTATGTTGATTTTCAGTTCCTTTTATCATTCTGAAGGGGGGAAAATTGTGTACCCCCATCAGAATGATACGATTTTTTGTCGAGGTAAGTGGGCAGGGTTGTTTTTTCGAAGTCACGCCCACAATAGGCGGCAGCCATACTATTCATGTTGATTCTTCTGTTCCTTTTAAAAATCGTTTTTTTCGATGCCACGGCCAATATGGGATGCAGCCCCAATGATAGTTATTGATTTGAGTTGATTTTTCTGTTCCTTTCATCTTTCTAAAAGGAGTAAATTTGTATGGCCCCTTCAGAATAATACGATTTTTTATCGAGAATAGTGGGCGGGTCGTTTTTTTCGATGTCACGCCCACTTTGGGCGGCAGCCTATTCATGTAGATTTTTCTGTTCCTTTTATCATTCTGAAGGGTGTACATTTGTAAACCCCCTCCAGAGCGATACGATATTTTGTCGAGGAAGTGGGCGGGGTCGTTTTTTTTTCTATGCCACGCACACTATGGGCGTCAGCCATACTTTTTACGTATGTTGATTTTTTCTTATTTTTGACATTCTGAAAGAAGTTAATTTGTTTATGCGAAGCCACGCCTACTTTGGGCGTCAGCCCCACTATTTATGTTGATTTTTCTGTTTCTTTTATCATTTTGAAAGGGGTAAAATTGTATACCCTTAACCCAAGGGCGAACGGTATATTAAATTTGTCATTTAATGTTTGCAACACCACAAAATATTGATCGGAGACCCTATAATGTATATATAACGGGTGATCCACCTAGAGGAACTTTTTTCAAAATAAAAAAATACAAAAATTCAAATCAAGTGTGGAATCTTTATTGTTCATTCGAAAGGACATTTCATGTCATTTATTTTTTGAATATAATTTCTTTTACATGTTAAACGCAACTACACCGCAGGGTGTCAATTCTGAGGGTCCAATTTTGGATGTCATGTTCTAGCATTTCGACTGGAATGGCATTAATGACACGCGTAATGTTGGCTTCCAAAACCTGAATTGTACATGGTTTTTCAGCATAGACTTTGGACTTTACGTAGCCCCAAAGCAAAAACTCTAAAGGCGTAATATTACACGATCTAGGCAGCCAACTCACCGATTCAAAACGTGAAATGAGCTGCTCTTTGAAACGACCTCTCAATAGATTCATTGTTTGAGCAGCTGTATGACAAGTGGCACTGTCATGTTGGCACTGACCGAATGTCGTCAAGATTACGGGCTTTAATTTTAGGTAGCAAAAAGTCCGATATCATCGCGCTATAGCGAGGTCCATTCACGTTTACTTTCCGACTATCATAATTTTTGAAAAAATATCGACCGATAATTCGACCAGGGCATAAACTGCACCAAACTGTGGTTTTTGCGGTGTAAGTCTTTCCATGATAAAATAGAAAAAGAAAATTGTACACAACTCACGCTTAATCTTTGAAAATAGCCTATTGAAAAAACTACCTTTAGATTGATCACCCTACTAATGATCGTCGTAAAATTCTAAGACGATTTAGCCATGCCCGTTCGTCCGTGTCTCCATCCTTCTACATGTCAGTCTACTATAGGCGTCATAAGTATAACTTAGGATCTTGACATTTTGCATGATGATTGCTTATGGTCAAAAGCTGTTTTGGACTGTAAATGGGGTAAATGGGCAAATTAGTCCAAAAGTTTCTTTTTTAGGAACTGAAGGTACCTTTGAAAAAGTACACTCTTCTGAGTATTTCTAAACAAATCACAATTTTTTTTAGACGAACGAACATTGGTCAAGATGGTTTCTTTTAATTGGAACTTACTTAATACCCTAAAAAGACCATAGTTGGTGGACGTTTTGGCCCAAAAAACGTCCCGGCTGGTCAAAACGAGCGATCAATATTATAGTACCCATGGTGCAACATTATGGACTATGGGTACTAAAATTTAAGCAAATTTTGCTACGAATCCAGTTCGTATAGAGTAATTTTGAAGTTTTGGCTGAGAATAGGAACGGACCAATGGGCCAAAAAAAACTCACAAAACGAATCATTTGTTTTAGCCCTAGTTGCGTAGTGGGTGTTTTGCCTGGTCGAACTTAAAGACTTTTTTACTTGTTTTTGTTTTCCAGGGGTGTCCCCCCATAAACTGAACTTTTGTAATATTTTATTCGGAGGTTGACAAGAATCTAAGCCCATAATTCAAATGAAGCATCGCTTGACTTTTTACAGGATTTCAAGTGCAGCTTAAATTCGACTCGAGCCAAATTTTAAACCCGCACTACTGATGTTGCACAAAAATGCAAACCAACCATGGCACAAGCAACATAAAAATCCATTTAAAATATTTAAAATGCCTCGGCGAGTATATTCGAACACACACACTCAGAGTGGCAAACATTGTTTGTATGTAAGAATATATCATTCCCTTTCAACAAAAGGTTATTAACTCAACATTTTCAGATTTTCGTTTTTTGTAAGAAAACTATGGAAAGTGGACAAATCTACACTTTGGGAAAAAACTGACACCGATATATTCAATCCTTCATTAAAAAATTGCAATATTTAGGAGTTTTTTCAAAGGCTTAAGCAAAGTCTTTCTGCCTGTACTGATTAATAAAAAATTTTTGAGTTATTACCTTTTTCTGTTGAACCAGTGAGCCTTGCCATCCTCCACACGAGAGCATTTAGACTGTCAAACGGTGGGGGGTAATGGCATGTCGTAGCAAATAACTGAATGTTGGGGGAGGGCAAACGAACTCATGTTGCAGGGCAATAGCAGGGGAGTTGCATATTTTGCAGTCGACAAATTTGACAAACACACTCATACATGGACGCGGGCACACACACACACAAACACATGAAGAGCTCTTGATTCGATTACAATTTTGCAACATTGTAGGTAAACGTAAATGAACGAGGGCGAATTGAAGAGTTTAGAGCACTATGGTCACATTTAGCTGTAGATAGTCTAAAATCGCAGCCGTTCTAACAAAAATCCAAATAAATCAATTGAAATGGGACTTATTCTTGCCCCAAACCTTTCCAGCTATCAGTTAGACCAGTTAGTATTTCCGATCTAAGTTGTGAAAGGTGAAATAGATGTTCTGTTCGATGGGTTGACGGCCAAGGCCAAACGTCTTTGAAAGAGATTCTGGGATGATAGTTATAAACGACATTTCTTCTCATTTGCCTAGCTTTTTTGATGTCACAAGACGACGTCGCCGATTTTTGATTTTTTTTAAGCCAAAAAAGGATAAACAATTTTTTTTACAAAAAAAAAATATTTGCTTAAATCAATTATACAATTTATCAATAAGACAAAGTGTTTAATTGAAAACACTGTAACTCCTTCCTAAAATAAGGTTTAAAATTTTAAATTAACAAAGGGTTGGATAACAACGGAAGGACTTGTACGCTCCCTTCTATTTAGCTTTTTTTAACTACATGCTGTGGCGGCACTGTTGGTCGAAGAAATGCAGACTGTGCGTGGGTAATAGTGGCTGACGGGAGATTTGTATTCGCCTGCCTTTCAGTTACCATCATGCATTGGACACGTGGGTAGACGTAATTTTGGGTTGATGTTCCCCAACGCGGACGTGTTCCTAGACGGCAAAGTAAATTGGGTAACTTCATTGAGATCAGCAGGGAATGTGTCATGTGTACAAAGGGTACCTGAGAGAAGGATCACAACAGCACAAAACATCGAGAGAGTTTGAGCAGCAGTTCTGTAATCTCCGAAACGCTCTACTCGGAAGCAATCGCTTGCTCTTGGCATTTCCAGACTTTTTTCAACCGGTTCTTGAGGCAATGCAATTAGAGGATACATGGTTCCAATAGAATGGTGCCACTTGACACACAGCGAGGGTTGCCATGAATTGTTTGAGGCAAATGTTTCCTGGACGGCTTCTCTTTGAGAGGTGATGTGAACTGGCCGGCACGCTCACCAGACCTGGCCCCGTGCGATTTTTCTTTTGGGGGGTTACCTGAAGTCGAAAGTATAAATCAACCGTACCAACACCTTGGAAGACCTAATTAACAATATGGAGGCTGAAATTGGCAGAATACCAGTCGACATGAAAACTTCAGAAAACGTATGCAGCACTGTGTGGATAGCGAAGATACACTTATTAAATAACATGGTTAATTTCAATTTAAGAACTAGAATTCGCCACATAAATTTAGCCAAACTGCAAAAATAATTTTATTTTTGGCATCGTAAAAAAACCAAAGTATATATTTTTTGGGCCTCCAGACAATTTGTACCCGGACTTTATGAAAGGATAAGCCTATATGATCCAAATCGGTCCATGTTTGGTTGTTTAGCTATCGTCATGTACAATTCCAAATTTGACCAAAATCAAAATTATTAAGGATGTTTCTAGATTTGGTTTATGTAATATCGGAAGGGATTTCTGCGCGGAGGCTATAAAACATCTTAGACCGTTAAGACCTATTTTTATCAAAGCTAATAACTGATCGATAGTAATTAACTGTGCCCAATTGCATCCATAATGGATGTAATCGGTAATTTGCTTATTTGGGAATGAAATAAAAAAATTATGAACCTTAGAAAAATTAATTTTATATTTTAATTATATTGAACAGTAAGGGAATTTTTAAATTTCACGGTTTTAAACAGTGTATCTGGCAAGTGCAGACCTTCGCTATCCACACACTGCTACATACGTTTTCTGAAAATTGCATGAACTCTAAGAAGCATGTCGAATGGTATTCTGTCAATTTCAGCCTCAATGTTGTTAATTAGGTCTTCCAAGGTGTCAGGTTGCCCCAAAAAAAAGTTCACATCACCCCTCAAAGAGATACATAAGTCGCCCAGGAAACATTTGCCTCCAACAATTCATGGTAACCCTTGCTGTGTGTTCAGTGGCACCATCTAGTTGGAACCATGTATCCTCTAATTGCATCGCCTCAAGAGCCGGCTGTTTCATAGTCAAGTGCCATTCTGAGTTCACAGTTACGGCAAGGCAGTTATCCTGGAAAAAGTAAGGGCCAATGATCCCTACTCGTGTTATGGCGCACCACACAGTGACGCGGTCCGAATGCAGAGGTCTCTGGTGATGTTCTGTGGCGTTTGTTTCACTCCAGTACCGCATAGCGAATCGTAAACGAAAACGACGCTGCACTGCAATGATCGAGTGCGTATTTGAAAAATACGCCTCAACACAAAATGACCTCTCCTCACTTGTCCAATGCAGGATGGCAACTGAAAGGCAGGCGAATACAAATCTCCCGCCAGCCACTATTACCCACGCACAGTCTGCATTTCTTTGACCAACAGTGCCGCCACAGCCTGTAGTTCAAAAAAGCAAAATACCGCGCTCCACCCTGTATGTAGCTTCTAGATATGAAATCGGTTGAGCATGACGAGAATAGTATCGTTTCCAGAAACGATTTGTTTGCCAGCCTAATGATTGAGGTTGCAGGCACCTGGAGTATGCTATCAGTACAACCGAATGTTAGTTGGTGCTTTGTTAAGTTCATCGGTAGAAAAAACGAAGCTTCCGAACATCCAGAAACGAATTTTTTGATCTTGTAGTATGTAGAAGCTTATATCCATTACGACTATAAAAATTTGGTGAATGCAAGCGAAATTTTTTTTGTTACAAAATGTTAGTAGTTCCAACCGATTTCCAACTAATTTTTTCCCTGTGTGTGTGAAAGCTATACCAAAATTTTAAAAGATTTTCTTAAAAGTCAGCCTCCGTCCTGCGTCCATAAAACTTACTTCTGCGATCGTACAACAATAGCGACCTATATTTTGAAAAATAAACTTTAAATAGAAAGCAGACAGACAGATAGTCTGTCCGTCCGTCTGCTGTCTATTTAAAACTTGTTTTCAAATAGATTAATCGAGTCAACAGGTAATTCTGTTTCGATCGGTTTACTGAAAGGATTTTATAATCAGGCGAAATCAGACTAGCAAAGAAAAAACTTGTTCTTTACGTCAAATACGCAAAAAAAAAGATTTTTTTGAATATTTGATTAACGGTTCAGCCTAGCCGAACTTATTGTTTTGTTTGTTTGGTACTTTCTTGTTCACCTAATGGTAAGGCCAATCGAGTTTCGTTCAAGATTACCAACATATGGTGATTGTAACAGCAAGTCTTTCCGTCCAAGAGGATATTTTTAGTTCAGACCGACAGCCAACTGATATTTGCACTTCGAGCATGTTGATGGGTTTAATAATCAACTATTCCTTTTTATGTTACTACACCATGATTAGTGTAAACCGTAATTACTAAACCTACCTCGTAAGTATAAGCATAGGTATAGCAAGTGCCAGCCTACATGATTGGCCTATGCGATGACTGCGGAGATGAGGAGCAAAGTCAAAACCGGCGGAGGCGTAGCCAACATAGCAGAAGAGGGGGAGAAGAAAAAAGACGCACTAAAGTGGCGGGAGTCGGTGCACGTTCAAATAAAATAAAAGTGATTACATACGTCACGCGACGCGGCGAATTACATTTTGCATATTAAGTACAAATGTAAATATCAGGAGAAAAAAATGTCCACTACGCACAAATGGCCGTGCACAACATGCCTCCCCACCGATCGGCCATGGGCAATGTGAACCGGAGGAGGTCGTGTTGCCCCCGTCGTAGTAAGGTGCATAGCTTAGCTTGGTGGACCATGTTTGCGAATACGCACTGTTGTCGACACACTGTGAGTATTTGTGGGTTTTGTGTAAACATTTCTAATAAAGTCTGGCCATGCTTGAAATGCTAAATACAGGCAGTAGTCGCCGTTGCAGCATGCCACAAATGCCCCGTGCATGCGATGGTGCCGCAGTCACCTTCCTGCCATCATCCACGACCTGTTATTAGTGCGTGTATAATGGATTATTTGTTGGAGGCTTCCACATAATTTATCTGCGGCATTTGCATTAGTATTAGCATATTAGCACTACAAGTACGTTGAGTATTAACATCTGCAATCTGTTTATGAAGTACTTACATGGACACCCTACATGCGGTGAAATCAAGATAAATTAGTAAGGAATAATTAGAAAAGTTTCAGTCGGTTAATCCGACTTACTCATACCGTCACCCATACATGAATCTCTAATTTTTGATCGTTCCTTCCTCACATGACTAAAGCCTACCGATTCGATTGAAATCTCGTAAAATGTCGTAAAAGCGGAAGGTACTAGATGGGAGTGCGTAAGCACCATGCGTATACCAAAAGTGGGCGGAGTAGTAAATATGCAATGGAGTTATCAGCCACTCTGTTTGTAAGCTACTGTGAAAATTTTATTGAGTTCCCAATTTAAGCGCATTTGATGCACTAGGGGACGAGTTATATGGGTTCTGATCTGTACTACAGCAGGTTCATTTTTGTGGGAGGTTCCAGAAGGGGCGTGGCTAGAAATTCAATTATTTGCCACAAAGTTTACCTTATAACGCTGTACTTAAGTTTTGCTTTTGGGCAAGATCATAGTAATAACATTCAAGATATAACAAGAATATCAAAAGTGGGCGGAATGGTGCATTTGCATGGATGCTATTAGAATGGGCGTGCCATCCACTCTTTTCGTAAACGTGTTAAAGCTTTTTAAAAAATATAATGAAGTTTAATTTGATCGAATTTCGCGAACTGGTTGTCACTATTTGTGGGTGCAAATCTGCACAGAAACAGTGTGATTTGTGTGGGTGGTGCTAAAAGGGGCGTGGCTAGGAATCCAATTATTTGCAACCAAGTTAAACATACAACTTTGGTTTTAAGTTTTGATTGTAACAAATAATATGGATTTTAGTCTTTAGTGGCACAGGATCATTTGTGTGGGAGGTACCAAAAGGGGCGTGGCTAGAAATCCAATTATTTGCAACCAAGTTAAGCTTATAACGCTGTTCTTTAGTTTTGCTTTTGGGCAAGTTCATAGCAATAACATTAAAGATATAACAAGAATACCAAAAGTGGGCGGAATGGTGCATTTGCATGGATGCTATCAAAATGGGGCGTGCCATCCACTTTTTTCGTACATGTGTATAAAGTCGATATAATGAATTTAATGAAGTGTAGTTTAAATGAATTTCGCGCACTGGGTGTCACTATTTGTGGGTGCAAATCTGCACAGAAACAGTGTGATTTGTGTGGGAGGTGCTAAAAGGGGCGTGGCTAGGAATCCAATTATTTGTAACCAAGTTAAACATATAACTCTGGTGTTAATTTTGGGTTAGATCGTATGAGTTGACTTACAGATATTTGAAGAATAAAAAAGCGGACGGAATGGGACAAGTTATATGGGTTCTAATCTATAGTGGAACAGAATCATGTGTGTGGGAGCTGCCAGAATGGGCGGGGCTAGGAATCCAATTATTTGTCACCAAGTTAAACATACAACTCTAGTCTTTAGTAGTTTTTTTTTGGTTAGATCCTAGGTTGATTTAAAGATATTTGAAGAATAAAAAAGTGGGCTGAATGGTACATTTGTCGAGGTTCGTGCAGCTATTGACGATTGGCCAGTGCGACTTAAGGCACGTGTAAAGGCCAAAGACGAACATTTCGAATAAGTAGATTAGAACATTTCGAATAAGTAGTAGGATACAATATACATCAATAAATATATTGAAAAATATTTGGTCCAAAAACATTCAGTACTTTTTATTTGACAGCATAAAACGTGTGTAACAGCATTTTTGCCCCTACCAAGTATATTCGGCTTATCCAGGTTCGACCGCACTAGCATTTGTTAAACGTATAAAAATGCCATAAAAACTAAATACAAACTTTAAATTAAAGAATTATTTTATTAAATGAATGATGTTTTTTGTGAATTTAAAGTTAAAATTATAAAAAAAAATTGTGGATTGATTTGTTATACATGTTTCGTGCAGTATAGTGGGGTGGTCCAAACTACTAAAACGCACGATATTAATTGAAAATAAAACAAAAAGTTTTCAGAGAATTATCTTAATCCTTTTTTATTATAGTAGAAGGGTCTACGACAATTATGAGTGAATTAAAATATTGGCCAACTGTTCGTCACGGCTTCGATGGTATACCTCTTTTCGATGGTCCATATTTTCAATGACTCTGAGTCATAAAAATGGTTCACTCTCGTTAATGTGTCAAATTATCTCATCCTTTAGCTCTTAAATTGTTCTTGGCTTATTGCTGAACACTTTTTCTTTTAAATATCCCCAGAGAAAGAAGTACTCGTAGAACGGCGTCAAATTAAATGATCGTGGCGGCCAATTAATATCGCCACGACGTGACACAAAAAGGCCTTGAATTTCTTCTGCGAAGGAGCCATTGTAACGTTGGCTCTGTGACAGGTGGCACCATACCGTTGGAACCACATATCGTCCAGGTCTCAATTGCTGGTTACAAGAAGTCCGTTTAAGGTAACTGCTAGGGTGGCCTCCTTTTTGAAGAAGTGTGGCCCGATAACTGACGAATGACAGAATGAACTAGGCGGGCATGCGCAGGTGTTTTCACATTTCCTACCGATTGTGGACACATTTAGTCGATTTTGCTGACCATAAAAAGCACGTAATGCAACAACCATTTTCGTAAAAGGCTTTAACAATGTCAAAGCGCTACTAAATTGTGCACCTCTTGATTGTTGAATTTGTCAAACACTGAAACAAACGAATGTCAACTTAAGTTGGGCAAAAAAAACTTGACGTCAGAATGTGACTTACAGTTAACATTGTGCATTATGGTTGGACCAGCCTTTACTAGCAATTCCTTTAACCAAACTCCTCATAACGATATCGTATATTCGGAATTGCTTTCTATGCCGTACAATGTTGCTGATCGCATTGTTGTCGCCGTCTCCTTCGTCCCACAGCAAATTTGAAACATATTTAACATTTAAATCGTCTTTCATTCCGCCACGGATCGAATGCCTTAATTTGTTCTTTAATACGAGTACTTTTTAAATGTCTGACTATCCATCCGTCCGTCCGCGTCTGCCGGTCTATTGGCCGGCCTTTTAGTGGTGTCTTCTGTTTCTTGGTTCGTCATCAAAAATGCCAACCATGAAATACGATCAAGTTAAATTAGAAAAGCCAGCAACAACAGAAGCGCAATAGCAACGGCAACAACATTAACCAAATGATATATGCAACATCAACTGTTTGCAACAAATAAGTGTCATGCTGACGATGATGATGTGGCACTTGCCACACTCAGTCTCAATGATATCAAGTAGCAACGGCAAGAACGACAACGACAACAATTGCTAGCCCTCTAATACTACCTATAGCGAGAGCTGGGGCAACATTGTTGCATTATTGCGTATTTTCGTTATAAATTGACCTCAAAGTGTTAAACAGCACATATATTTTGTATATTGCACCGGCAGTTGTTGGCGTTACTGTCTGCCCGGCCCAGCCCAGCCTGCTAGCCCCTGCTGTCGCTGTCGCCGACAGTGCTGGTGTTGTCATTGTTTCCTAAATAGTTTCCTAAACACTGCACGAACAGGGAACAGCAACAATTTGTCGGTCTCCAATGAAATGGTGTTTTTGGTTGGCTGGTGCCAACGCAAATGCTAAACAAGTGAAGGCATTTAGCCGGGCAATTTATGAAATATTTTCTTTTGCCTGTCTGTCTGTCTGTCTGAAGGTCTGTGAATTCGTTGCTGCACAAAAAGAAAATCACTGTCATAGCCAGCATAGACACTCAATTGTACAGCACAGCACACCATGCCACGAATGCAACTCATACAAAGTATATTAAATCGAAATATTTATTTTTCAAATTGTTTGCCAGTCATATGCCTCTATTGTTAATTGCTTTTAATGATGGTGATATTGATTGGCAATCGATTCAGGTGATTGAATGCCATTAAATGTGACAGAGGCGTCAACTTTTAGCGTAGTTATTTTGTTCGGACCTTGTTTTCGTATAGTATCAGACACGTATTTAATCGAGCTGTTGGTTAGTTGTCCACAATTCCATTGCGAATACCAAGAATTTTCCATGAGTCAAATCTACTTTGAATCTTAAGCAAATCAATTTTAAACAATTAAAACCAATAAAAAAAAGCTTAACACGAACGTGGCCGACTTTATTATAGCCTGCACTCCTGGATGTTCAAAAAAGCCATTTTAAAATTTGCAATTTTATTTTGGACGCAATTAACCCAGGTTTTAAGCCAAATGTCATATTCAAATACTCGTATAAGAGAAAATTTCATTGTTTTCGTTAAAATCGGTTGGACATATATTTGGAAGCTTTAATTAAGCTGAACTGATTTTCTGCAAATTCAAGTAAAGGGTGTTTTTTAGGCGTGTGGTTTTCAATATGGCCACACTTTTTCGGTGTTGGTCTTTTTGACAGCTGGCATTTGATTTACGCTCAGTTTTGTTAATCATAAGACTTGCTCTGGAGCATGTTTGCAAATAGCGGTGAATTGGCCCCACCGATCCTGATTTTTAAAAGAAAATATAAAGTTGAATGGGTACGTAAATAGCCAAAATTGTCGCATTTGGTGTAATGAAAATCTTCAAGCTATTGTTGAGACGCCATTACATCCTCAAATAGTCACTGTTTGGTGTGCTCTATGGGCCCATATTTCTTCAAAAATGAAGCCGGTCATTGGGGAACGCTATAGAGCCATGACTCATGCCTTTTTTGTGCCTAAATTGGAGGATGTGGACGACCTTTGGTTCCAACAAGACGGCAGTACATGCCATACATCCAACGAAACAATCAATTTATTGAAGGAAACTTTTGGAGAGCTCCATATCTCGCGTTGTGGGCCAGTGGCGTGGCCTCCCAAGATCGTGCGATTTAACACCGCTGGAGTATTTATTTTGAGGTTATGTGAAGTAGCTTATCTACGCTGAAAAGCCCGACACGATTGACGCCTTGGAAGAGAATATTTGGCGCGTTATTGCTGACATACGGCCCCAAATGCTGGTCAAAAATTGGGCCTCTCAGCTGGAATTTATTCGAGCCAGTCATGGCGGCCACTTGCCCGAAATCATTTTTAAAACATACACGCAGAAAAAAAGTATGTTTGGGGTGACAATATTCGAAGAGGATCATACTATTGTTGGGTATATGGTTGTGGCACAACAATATTATGATCCTCACAACAATAGTATGATTCACACATAACCATACTATGATTCCCACAACCATAGTATGATTCACACTCAACCATACTATGATCTCCACAGCCATACTATGATACTCACAACAATAGTATGATTCACACTCAACCATACTATGATCCACACAACCATAGTATGATTCACACTCAACCATACTATTATCTCCACAACCTTATTATGATCCTCACAACCATAGTATTTTTCTCATACAACCATAGTAAGATCTTCACAACCATAGTATGATTCACACGCAACCATGCTATTATCCCGACGACCATAGTATGATTCACTCAACCATTCTATGATCGCCAAAATGATTTATTTAGGATTTTTATCAAACAAGTAATATTAAATTGCATTACAATAAGTTAATTGATAGAATTGAGGCCATTTTTTATTGAATAATTCATTTAAGAAACAAAAATATATATTCCAACGGCAGTCGGAAATACTTTTAGTTCCCAGCAGGGGAACTCTCCCAAAAACGAATGTGACTAAACCATGAATGGCTTTATACTTAAGTGTAGGCAGATTTTAAATAAACGAGAACCAGTCGGTATTACGTTATTTCACCGAACAAAGTAAACACAATAAAAATCCCTCAAACTACCTTCCGATTGTTGTTGTTTTTTTGAATGGCCAACAACCATTCATTGTATCGTATCGCACACACATACTTACATGTATGCTCTATAAAACCTGTTTTGTTATGTTCACAGTCGCAAGCATACTGTATGATTGCCGTAATCATATTATTGTTAACGTAATTTTAAACAATACTTTTGATGCACCAACCATGTTTATATGGTTGCTACAACCATATTTTTATATCTAAATTTGGCAATAATACTATTGTTACATTTCAACAGTAGAAATATTGTCGCAATCATACTGTTGTCAAAATGAAATTCAAAAAACAATACTATGGTTGCGACGAACATGCTTTTATTGTAGAGAACATATTATTGTTGCGGTGACCACAGTGTAACCATATCTTTTCTCTGCGTGTAATGGCAAACCCTTATCTTTAAAATAAAGCTAAATTCATGGCCATAACATTAATTATATGCTTTGCATTTCTTCTTGAAAACAACACGTCTGAATAAAACACCCTATACATATGGGAGCTATACTTAATAGGGCCGGTTTGTAAGGTCAAACATTTTTGGCATGAGGAAAAAGAAGTTCCACTACGACATATCAACGAAATAATTTTAAGGAGCCCAAATTTAAATTTTTTTGACATTTAGCCAACTTTTGTTTTTAAGGATTTTTTAGCAGGTAATAAAAAAAATCGGCTGATTAATTTTTTTTTTAATATTACCTTTCCAATGCGACATACAATACAGACAAATATACATTGCCACACACAAGACAATACTAGGTTCTAGTAGCTCGTTACGCTCCATACGAAATTCGTGGCTTTTAGAAATCTGAAATCTGGAAGGTCCTGTGGGGGCTATGCTGGTCGCTAATAGTTTCCCAAGCAAAATTTAAAAGGGATCGGGTTTAATTTCTGACTTCTAGAACTGCTGGACCTCAAATCGGGGGACCCTTGTCTATTGGAAAACCTGGACCGATATGGTCCGATTCCACCAGAGATGGGGTTGGAATGCTGGTCGCCCGATGTCAAAATTAGATTTAATATGTGGCTTTTATACACGCAGAAAAAAAGTATGTTTGGGGTGACAATATTCGAAGAGGATTATACTATTGTTGGGTATATGGTTGTGGCACAACAATATTATGATCCTCACAACAATAGTATGATTCACACACAACCATACTATGATCCCCACAACCATAGTAAGATTCACACTCAACCATACTATGATCTCCACAACCATACTATGATCTTCACAACCATAGTATGTTTCTCATACAACCATAGTATGTTTCTCATACAAACATAGTATGATCCTCACAACCATAGTATGATTCACAGGCAACCATACTATGATCCCCACAACCATAGTATGATTCACACTCAACCATACTATGATCTCCACCACCATACTATGATCCTCACAACAATATTATCTTCCACATACAACCATAGTATGATACTCACAACCATAGTATGATTCACACGCAATCATATTATGATCCCTTCAACCATAAAATGTTTTCCCTCAACCATAATATGATCCCCAAATATATTTTTTAGAATTGGGTTGTTATTATTCAACATTAGAGATTCTTATTAAGCATTTTTTTAAAATTTGTTCATAGCCATATTTGAGACAATGCTTCTATTGAACATTTTATTTAAGAAACAAAAATATATGTATGCAAAAGGCAGTCAAAAAGACTGTAACTTGCAAGCGGTGGTGCAAGTGATGAACGTGATTTTAGCATGATGAATGGCTATATTCTTAAGTGCAGGCAGATTTTAAATAAACGAGAACCAGTCGGCAGTAGAATTTTTCACCGAACAAAGTACACACAATAAAAATCCCTCACACTGCCTTCCGATTGTTGTTGTTTTTTATAATGAACAACAACCATGCACTGTATCGTGTGTGTGTGTGTGTTTTTTTGGTATACCAAGAAAAACACACACACATATAATCATTAAAACCTGTTATGCTCAACCATACAGTATGATTGCCGTAATCAAATTATTGTTAACGTAAATATTTAACAACAATACTTTTGTCGCGCCAACAATATTAACATGGTTGCTACAACCATATTATTATTTCTAAATTTAGCAATAATAGTATTGTTACATTTCAACAATATTATTATTGCCGCAATCATACTGTTGTCAAATTAAAATTCAGAAAACAATACTATGGTTGCGACGAACATGCTTTTATTGTAGAGAACATATTATTGTTGCCGTGACCATATAGTAACCGTGTCTTTTCTCTACACGTAGAGATAGCAGATTTAGAAATCAGAAAAAATCCTTTTGTGAGAAAGCAAAGGCCAGCCATCTATTTAAAAGTTAACTGTGTGCTGCCGCGGTGTGATAATTGAGCTCGGCGGTTGTTTAACAACCAAACTGAGGTTTAAATCCGGTTGAAAACATCTAGGATTTTTCAGCAACGGGTTCGCTACCTCCTAAATGCCTGAGACTTGTCGAGAAAGAGATTTATCGCAAAGCTTCATAATAATGTAGGTCCTGGACAGTAAGTACAGGGTTTTCCATTAAGGACTTAACAATTTTATATATTAAAAAAAACACAGAATATTTTAGAATTAGAGTATAAATTTATTCCAGGTGTAGTGCAAATGTTACATTTTAAGAATGAAATTCGATTTCGGTCATATCTCCACCACGAGCCCGTGTACAGCGATTATTCTTTGGACCCAATTTTCCACCATTCTTGCACACATTGCGACTGAAGCGTTGGCAATTTCGCGCTGGATGTTATCTCTGAGCTCGTCTAAAGTGGATTGTTGGCATAGACCAATGACTTGATATGACCCCAAAAATAAATCCAATGGCGTTAAATCGAGGTGGCCCCATTCGACCGGACCATTTATCTCGAGGTTCACGGAATTTGCCTTTCAGTAAATCGATTGTAACGTGTGCTGTGTGGCTGGTGGCATCGTCTTGTTGAAACCACATATCGGCGATGTCAGGCTTATCCAATTCTGGCCAATAATAATTTTCTAACATGGCAGGATAGCGCTCTCCGTTGACGGCAACATGACGATTCTTTTTATCGACGAGAAAATAGGACCCAAGTAATTTTTTGCGGATGCAATTGTGTCCCTTAAAGCACATGTGAGTTGATGCTGTCCAATAAGGCATATTTTGCACTCAGCCAGAAATGACCTTCATCGCTGAAGATGGGTTTTCGATGAATTTCTGGATTTCCATGAAACTTTTCCAGAGCCCAATGGGAGAAGTTTTGGCACTTTAAATGATCACGAGGCTTTAGTTCTTGAGTCCGTTTGATCTTAAAAGGATAAAGGCCAAGATCTTTTCCCAAAATACGCCACAATGTAGTTTGAGAGATGGCCAATTCCAGAAAACGACGAGGAATCGACTGGTTTGGCTCATTTTGAACGGATACACTTAAGGCTGCCATATTTTCGTCGTTTCAAGCGGTACGGTGTTTCTTTGGCACCGGAACATTCAAAAATGAAATTTTCGATCCAAATTTATCCACTAAGCTCTCACAACATGTCGGGTGGGACGATTGTTACGGCCGGGTAATTGGAGTAAGCGCTCTTAAAGTTGCGACCACCGACTCAGAATTTCGTTAGCAATTTTTAAAGATTTCCAAACGTTGCTTGTAAGTGAACTTTATCATGATGAAAATGTTGACTTCGACTAAAGTTTTGACACTGAAAGATCATTAAAAATGTTTGATGGTGCGTTGACATAAAGATACGAAATTGTTGTCCCTATTGAAAAACCGTTTAAAGAGATTTAAAAAACTAACTGAATCGAGAGAAGATCTTCGTTGGTTCCTCTAATGAAATATTAAGCGAACTCAGTAGGAACAGTAACCTTGACTATGGCTTTGCCATTGAATTGCGGTCGCTTTTGAACTCCACCGATCCATGAAGGCAATTTAGTTTCAATAAAGCCTTAAAGACAAATCCATATTTGTATAAAACGAAATTTACTTTAATTTAAACTCCCATATGTGGATATTTACAAATTGTTGCTGGGCAATAACGTCCGATTTTGTATTTTAAATAAAGCTACTGAAAGAGGGCTGAGGGTAGAAGCCAAAAAGTTCGAATTTCACAAAGACCAATACGCTTTAGTTCAACCATTACTCATTTCGATGCCCCTGAGCAGACGTCAACGATGATGACCTTTTTCTATTGAAATTCAAGAATATACTCGAAAATCTGATAAATTATTTTAATACGAGTAATCCCAAAAATTAAATTACATTTAATAATGCCGAACTCTGCCATCGCATTCAACCACGCCTTCGACATACACGCGCAATGCGTAATTTTTAGTGTAGAACACATTCCGTTAAACTATGGGGCAATTAATCGGGTTGTGTTGCCGCATTGTGCCACCCCATTGAGTGCACAGGCGATAGTGGCAACTGGTCGGCCGACCGCCCATTAAAGAGCAATGCAATTGCACCACGCTTGCACACATGTTGTAAATCTTGGCGATAATTTTAAATCAACATTTATGAATAATTAAATGCGAACAGCAGCAAATTATTATGAATACAAAATAAAATATACAACAAATCATATGAAACTATAACAACAAAGGTGAGGTTGCAGCGGGAACAGCAGCTGTTGCTGGCGATGCTATCGCAGACCAACTACAACGGCGTAGGGTGTTTTATGAGAAAAGCCACAACTCAATTAAAGTAAAATTTATTTTCATTTATTCATAATTACATAAACTGTTAAAGACATGTAAATATTACCCGATTTTAGAAAAACAAGCGGATATATATTATTGATCGCGTAAAATTCTAACACGATCAGCCATGTCCGTCCGTCCGTCTGTCCATGTGTCTGTTTAAAGCACGACAGCGGTCAAATGCATCAAGCTAGGATCCTAAAATTGTTTATGATAATGACGTATTGTCATAAGCTATTTAAGATTGTAAATAGGCGAATTCAGCCCATAGTTGCTGACCGTTTTGGACCATGTGGGCCAAAAAAAAATGTCCGACATGGTGAAAACGGGTACCGAATATAGGTACTCAAATTTATGTACATTTTGCTACGAATCCAAATGTAGTTATTTTTTAATTATCTGCTGAGAGTTGGAACTGACGCATGGGCCGAAAGGGCCAAGACACTTTAATCATGCACTGGAATCAAGTGATATGGGTTCTCATATGCACAGAACAAGTCATTTATGTGGGAGATACCAGAAAGGGCGTGGCTAGGAACACAATTATTTGTCACTAAGTTAAACCTGTACGAAACCCTGTTTTAAAGTATTAATTTTTGGTTAGATCGTACCGATAGCATTAAATATATTTCAAGGATACCAAAAGCAGGCGTAATGGTAAATTTGAGTGAAAGGTACCGGCAGGGGTGTGGCAATATTGTTCCATTTTCTCTCCCACAGATAACTCTCTCTCTCTCTCTCTTTCGAGAGAGAGAGAGAGAGAGAGAGAGAGAGAGAGAGAGGGAGAGAGAGATAGAGAGAGATAGAGAGAGATAGAGAGAGAAAGAGAGAGAGTTATGGTGCGGACCTGCCGAACTGACGGACAGATGAACATGCTTAAAAGTCATGAAACGTATTTGGTCAAAACAGATTCTACTTTTTGTCCTTACCAAATGATAAATACTACTCTTGTCCAGTAAAGTGAGGGTATAATTAAAGCACGTACTGCTTCATTCCAACAGAAAAAAACGGTGGACGTCAATAAAATATTGCTCTTGTGTAGTTTCCTAGAATGGCGAAACATAACTTATGGCATGGGAGAGACTATAAGGGCTGCTATATGTGACAGCGCATAGAGAAAGGGACTTAAGGATAAAAAAATCAATTTTCATTTCTTTTTCTTTTTTTGATGTGGACAACATCTGAGCATCGAATGATACCGATCCCATGTCCCAAAAGTGTTCCCTCCCAGAGATATGCGCGTTTTATGAAAGCGAAGTCGACGATTCTAAGCGCAAATAGAAAGGGACCTTGCACGTCACATATTTATTTCTGGCCTAATAATTGATTTGAGGGAATAAAAAGAAGTCTTTGGGTGCCAAGTCAGGGCTGTACGGCGGATGACCCATCAATTCGACGTTTTGGCCGACCGAAAAGGCGATGGTTTGTGCGGATGTGAGAGAGCTCGCATTGTCATGGTGCACAATGATTCGTCTTCTCTTGTTCGTTTTTCGAATTTCTCCGAAGACTTCAGGCCGACAAATTGTAGTGTACCGCTCAGATTTGACAGTCCTACCTTGCTCAGGCGGAACAGTCGCTACATGACCAGTTTTGCCGAAGAAACAGGCGACCATTTCCTACGAAGTGCTTCTTCCACGAACAAATTTCGTTGGATTTGACTCGTCTTCCAAGACTCAAACGGTCGATTGCTGTTTTGTTTCGGGCTCATACGCATAGATCCATGATTCGTCACCTGTGACGATCTTATAAACGTCTTTTGAAGCACCGCTATCGTCCTTTTTCAAAATTTCTTGAACCAATCGACACGAGTCTTTTTTTGAGCGATTGTCAAATTATGCGCGATCCAACGAGAACAAACCTTTTTGACGGCCAGGTGTTCATACAATATCGAATGTATGCTGGTGTTAGAAATGCCCAAGGATGCCTCTATCTCACGGTAGGCCACATGACGATCTTGCATTATCAGTTCATGCAAGGCATCAATGTTCTCTGGCACAACGGCCGTTTTTGGACGACCTTCTCGGGGCTCGCCTTTGAGCGAGCGTCGGCCACGATTGAATTCATTAAACCAGTTTTTCACAGTGCTATAGGATGGTGCTTCATCGCCATATGTGACTCGCAAAATAGAAAGGGACCTAAGGGTAAAAACCAGTTTTGTTCAGGAGAGCCATTTTAAAGATTTCAATACGTGTATCTTTGGTGTACCATCACTTTCATAAAACGCGCATATCTCTGGGAGGGAACACTTTTGGGGCATGGGATCGGTCTCCTGCGATGCTCAGATGTTGTCCACATCAAATAACAAGTGAAAATTGATTTTTTTTTTTACCCTTAGGTCCCTTTCTCTATGCGCTGTCACATATAAAGATTTAATTTTTTGTCGTGATAATCCAGCTTTCCAATCGAAATGTCAGATGGCGCCAGGCAACACTTAGTGTTGCCTGGGCCAGAAATATATATAGCAACTCGTATGAGGATCTAAAAAAGTTTGCGCGAAGTGCATACGAGTACAAGCGAAACGCGAAAAATAATTCTTCGTTATATGTACGAAAGTGACTTTTATGTCCACCGCAGTCTGCGAGTTTAAGAATCACATCGTGCATAGCAGAGTTTAAAGTCGGTTTAGAGTTTACTGCGGATCCCTGATTTTGATTAGTAGCGGCTAGGTATCTTCAAAAATATATAATATACTGCAATGTACTTTTGGCGTTGGTATCTTCAAAAAGATTTAATATACTGCAATGTACTTTTGGCGTTGAAACCGGCGGTCGCTACGTTAAGAAAATATATAATTTAAGCCGATTCGGCCTTTGACTGGTGATACTTTTCTGAAGAAGGATGTCGAGCCATTGAGAAACAAACGAATGACACCACCTAAGATAATGCAAAACCTATTCATAGCAAAAATTCCACTCAAAATTATTAAATTTTAATTAAATTACTAATCGCTCGCCCTTTGTTCCGGCTATCTGGCGAACATAATTTACCTTTTATCGAACGACGACAACAACATCCTTTTATGACATTTGCATAGTCTCCTTTCGGGTGCCTGCAATGAAATCAAAGTTGACTGCCTTCGATTGGTGGTGGTGGCACGCATGAAGGCATAGGCAAACAATGAATGGCCCCGGTAATATTGTCGCTCTGCATAATTTATTGTGTCCTTAAATAATATTAAGTTGTCATTCTTGATTACATATAAATGACATTTGCACTTGTGCCTATTATTGCCTAACAAGCCGACCACATAAGCACAAGCACACATACACATGAAGTGGAAATTTACACACACACACCTTAGCATATATGTATGTATATGTGTAGCACATATACATATATACTAGCACATAAGTAACACAATGTAAAATGGAAATTACAAAACCGCAATGTCTAATAAGACACCGGGAGAAATTCTCAAAAACACAAATTTGGGGACCAGTTTTGTTCAGGAGAGCCATTTTAAAGATTAGGTCCCTTTCTATTTGCGCTTAGAATCGCCGAATTCACTTTCATAAAACGCGCATATCTCTGGGAGGGAACACTTTTGGGGCATGGGATCGTTCTCATTCGCTCAGATGTTGTCCACATCAAAAAAAAAAAATTATTTCTTTTACCCTTAGGTCCCTTTCTCTATGCGCTCCCTAAACTTTGAATCTCGGCTAAACTTTGCACATTGCTCATTTTTGGGCCAAGTACAAACCCCAATGAATCTGGTCGATATCTGGCCCAGAAGCCATATAATTTTCGATTCTGCTCAAATTTAGTATAGAAAGATTTATGCCACAATTAATCGAATCATATGAAATTAAACTTTTTCAACCCATTGGATTGAATAACCCCACACAAACTTTCAATTCGATTTCAGGAACTTCCACTCTCAAAACTCAAAAATTTATCGGGATTTTCTACCACTGTACGACGTTTTTACTTCTTAGCACATAATATCGAATTAGAGAAATCCATTTCCAGTGTCTATATAAATTTAGCTAGCAGAAAACCGGATTTCGCTCAGTGTACTTTTAATAATGCCTATATGCCTTGTTAATTAAGTTCTCTCATCATCGAATACTACTGCTGCTACAGCCAGCCACACTACTTCAGCAAAAGTACTAAACAGTTTGTAATTGTTGCTAATACCAACAATAATCATTAGAAACCACTTTACGACACACATTAGAAAGGCAATGCCATGCACACTAAAAAAATAAGGAGGTCGGTATGATAAATGCAAGTAAAACAGACCGAAAAGACTCAGAGGCTAACGGAAACCAGCTATTCGCAAGACTTTCGCTTAACGCTTATGGTGATCTATAAAGTATGACCAGTTTTTCACTCAGATTCTCTTAAACGGGTCATTTACGAAATGCACTGTGGTATTTATTCACCCCTACGGCCCATTGTATTCAGGACGGGTTATGGTCGTTGGATGTCTTTGTCAAGGCATGCACAGCGAATGCTGCTCTTGAGAGAAACCGGCCTATTGAGAAGTTCAGCGCCCGGACAAAGCTTAATTCAAAATGCGCCCGAACGCTTAACAAAGCCTAGGACTTCATGACGCTGCACAGTGGTCTAGGATCGTTTTAAATCGGTCAAATTGTATAACTTTTGATTCAGTAAATATTTTAAAGTTCTGTAAAAAGAACAATTGTAGCCAAGGGTTATTTTGAGCTGTTAATATCGGGCTATTGGGTATAATTTAGAAATAATTACTTTTTGTGTATGTGACAGCGCATAGAGAAAGGGACCTAAGGGTAAAAAAAAAAAAATTCATTTTTTTCTTTTTTTGATGTGGACAACGTCTGAGCATCGAATGAGACCGATCTCATGCCCCAAAAATGTTCCCTCCCAGAGATATGCGCGCTTTATGAAAGTGAAGTCGACGATTCTAAGCGCAAATAGAATGGGACCTAATCTTTAGAATGGCTCTCCTGAACAAAACTGGTTTTTAACCTGAGGTCCCTTTCTATTTTGCGCGTCACATATTCTGATTTCAAAAAAAGTAAATTTTTTCGTTTTTATTGTTTTTTGCATATTTGCAAGTAATTGTTTATTAAAAGCGGAAATAAAATTCTTTTCTTATTGCGGAGTTTCAATTTTCTAGTTTTATTACCGGGTTTAAATTTTTTCAGGTTTTGAAAATTGAAAAAGCGAGATTTCATTTTTCGACTAACTGTATCTCATACATTTAAAGAGATATGGCACTATTTTGGCATCGAAACTATTTTTGGCATTTAAAGAAAAAAAGTTATGTTGAATCAAAGTCATACGATGCATTTCTGACTGCCTAATTTCCATCTCCTAAATCCAAGCACACTCACGCTAACGTAGATCCCGGCGAACGAGAGCGCTAGGAGAGTTTCCGGAGCAGTAGACGTGGAAGAGGTTTCAGACGTGTTCATGCTATTCGTTGAGCTTTTGAAAAGCAATATAGACAATATGGCAAACACGAAAGCAGGGTCAAGATGGTAATCGATACACGGTTGTAAATTACACAAACCCTTTGGTTAAGCAATAGCCGAAAAAGAAGAGCGCCATCTCAAGAGAGGACCTCTCTGCTGGAGCTGCCTCAGTAAGTACTTTCTTCTATGCATCTGCCTAAGTATTTAATAACCAAGACTAACCTTCTAGGAAAGGGGTTTTTCGACAATCTTGCAGACATTACAAATAGATCGAAAAGAAATTAATTTGTATATCTGTTCTCTTTTCATACCCTCCACCCTCTATCATAGGATTAAGGGTACTTTTCATTCCGTTTGCAACACCTCGCTATATCAATCGTAGACCCCTTAAAGTGTATAATATACTGTTATATTCTGAATTGTCGTAAAATCTAGCCATGTCCATTTGTTGAAAACAAATTACAGGGCGAACTGTTGAAGCTAGGAGGCTGAGACGGTGGGTAGGTATTGAAAATGGGCCAGATCGGTCGATGGGTAAACATTTTCCCATAAACTTAAAAACACAATATCTTTTGAACTAATAGAGATCACTCAGATATTTGGAACATATGATGTTGACATGGATCGAAACACATCAAAAAATAGTGGACGGTGCCACGCCCCCTTTATAAAATCACATTTATGGGCAAACTAATGGACCGATCGTTATAAAATTTTAACAGGATGATACCGGATGAACGAATAAAAAAGCCAGACACCGCCCACACAACCCTTAACTTAAAAAGACAATATATAATATGACATTTGAGACATTCGGTGTTGGCATGGATCGAATCACATACAGCAAGAAAAGTGGGAATTGCCAATCCCCACTCAAAAAATACAGTTTATCGCCAAGGTAGTGATCCGATTGTTATCATTTTTTTTTTTTTTTGAATCAACTCAATGACTATGAATTATTATTAAACTATTTTAAGGTGAAATTGAACAAGGGGGCGTGGCACCGCCCTCACAACGCTAAACTTGAAAAGGGCTATTGACTTGATTCAAAAAAATTTGATAACAATCGGACCACTACCTTGGTGATATTTGGAACATTTGTTTTTGGCATGGATCGAAACACATTCAGAAAGAAAAGCGGAAGGTGGCACAACCCCTTGAAAACATTTTCATATTAGTTTTATTTCTATCCATGATGGAGGGTATATAAGCTACGGCCCGACCGAACTTAATCTGTACAATTGCTCTACTCTCCGCCGTAGGGTAGATGGGTGGATACTACTTAAGTACATTTGTCTTTCCGCTTGCAACAACACGATAAATTGATCAAAGACCCTATAAAGTATGTACATTATTGATGGCGTGAAATTCTAAGACGAGTTATGTCCACCCTTCGGTCAGTCCGCCCGTATGTGTGTGTGTTTGAGGTTTTGTGTGTCTGTTGAAAGAACGATAGCCGTCAAACGAATTAACCTAGGATCCTAAAATTTTCCATGATGATGGCGTATGGTCATAATGATTGTAAATGGGCGAAACTGGGACATGAAAGAAAACGATTTCCATTTAGTGACAAAAGGAACCTTGGAAAATAGTATAGTTTTGTGAAATTTGCTTTACATATTATAATCTTTTATGGTTAACAATGGGTACTGCTAGTTCGGACGCTCTAAAAACCTTTAAAAAGGCCTAGTTGTTGGACGATTTGGCTTATGTAGCTCAAAAACTATCCATATATTTAAAACGAACGATTAATAATCAATGTGTGTGGGTACGCAATCAAATTACAGCAAAATTGCCCAGGATTTCAAAAAAAAAGTTGAAGTTCTGGCAGAGTTAAAGGTCGGACTAATGGGCTGATGACGAGGCAAAAAACGACAGAAGCGAACACCGACAAATATGGCCATGTTCGAACTCAAAAAATCCGAATTTAAATATAGATTCAAAAGAAGATTGGCGGAGATCGGTACAGGACTCCAGGACCAAAAAACGCACCACTTTAAGTTTATTTATTGACTGAGATATGAGTCACACTCATGGAACGAAGGGTGGCAAAAAACGGTCCAAATGGACATGAGGGTACTCAAATAAAAGCAGAATTTATTACGAATTTATATATGGATTCAAAGGAAAAAAAAGGAAAGATTGCGGCCGGACTCGTGGACCAAAAAAAAAAAGCACCAGTTAAACTATATTTATTGGCTAAGCTTAAAGTCGGACTTATGTGCTGAAAGGGAGCAAAAAACGCCCCTAATGTTCCCAAGAAGCGAACACCGGCCATATATGGCTACATGGGTTTTCAAATTAAAGCCGAATTTAATAGGAATTCAAAGTATAAATGGATCAAACAACGAAGCACTTTGATTTTATTTATTGGCGGAGATAAGAGTCTGAGTCATGAGCCGAAGGGCGGCAAAACGCCCCTAATGTTTAAAAGAAGCAAACGCCGGCAAATACGGCCGTATGGGTACTCAAATTAAAGCCGACTTTACTACGATTTTAAATACAGATTCAAAAGAAGATTTGGGGGAGATTGGGGCCGGACAGGTGGACCAAAAAACGCACCACTTAAATCTTATTTATTGGCTGAGATAGGAGTCGGACTCACGGGCCGAAGGGGGCAAAACAGGGCTCTTATTTAAAAAAAAAAGCCACCGGCAACTACGGCTATGTGGGTACTTGCCCTTACTACAAATTTAACTATGAATTCAAAAGAAGATTTTATTGGGACCATAACAAGACTTAAAGAAAATTTTGACATCAGATACCAAGCGTCTGATTTTATTCATATAAGAGATCTAGCATCGTTGTAAAAAGTATAAGTGAAAACAAGTTGAAAATGTGAAACTCTAGTCAGGCTATTCAGAAAGTTTTTTGTGAATTTTCCTTCAATTAAATCCGATATTAATTAAACCTCATCACAATATATCAAAATTTGTTTTCTAATATTGAAGTAGCATAGGCTCATACAAACCTATAATCTTTGTCATTGTAGATAACACAGTACAACAGCCAATCTGGGGGGTGAGAAATTCCAAGTCAGGGTGATGGTACTAGGTCAGTATATTAAAACCCTCAAAGGGTTTTGCGTTCGTATGTGCCAGTTTTTTTTATGACCTTTTACATTTTTTCCTTATCTTGATGTTTTTTCGCTTAGTTGTAAAATGTTGGCAAAAACGTAGTTTGACATAACTTCACTTAATTGTAAATAAAAGCAGAACGCGTTAATCGATTTCTATGATCTATGTCGCATTTTGTTTATAGGTTATGTGACTGGCACATACGAACGCAAAACCCTTTGAGGGTTTTAATATACTGACCTAGTACCATCACCCGGACTTGGAATTTCTCACCCCCCCCCCCCCACACAATAACCCCAAAAATGTTCCACAGTGTAATAAGAAAAATTAAATTGTTATATTAACAAAATAAAAATTGAATTCAATTGAAAAAAATTGATTAGGACCAAAAACGCACCACTTTAATTTACGTTAGAGGGTAGATTAGGTTCGGCTTCTCCGAACTTAATGACAATATCGAAAGTGGATATCGGACTTGTGGACCAAAATCGGAATTATGAACTAAAATTAAATCCAATTTTGCTACGAATCCAAATATAGATTTATTTTTAAATTTTGGCAAAGGGGCCCAAAAAAACGGACATCATATTTGCCATTTTGTAGTGCAGTGACCAAAAAACGGACCACCTTTTTGCCATTTTGTAGTGAAGTGATGGTGAAGCGTATATAAGGTTCGTTCTGTCCGAGCTTAAGGACGTTTTCACTTCGTTGTTTTCTCTGACCCACAGACATAGGGTAAAACATTGATTTAAAAGGCGTCCCGTTGAACGCACCACCCTGGACAACCCTTTCAACCTAAACCTAACTTTGAAGTCTTTATTGGGCCCTTTAAAGGGGTCTTTGTAGATTGCCGTGGTGTAATGGAAGTGTGCACGACTATCATGGCAGTGAACACAGGTTCAACCCCGGGTAAGAATATCTTACAATTTTTCAGCAACAAATTTTTCCACCTCGTAAATGCCGGTGACTTTAGGAGAAAGAGATTTATCTCTAAGCTATTTCAAAACTTTCCCATTAAATGCATAAGCCAATCAGAGCCGGCGTTATACAGTAGGTCCCATTATTTTTCATTAAAATTAAAAAAAATACTGAAATTCAAATCAAGTGTGGAATATTTTCAATTCATTCGAAGGAAATTTTATGACATATATTTTTTTAATATGATTTCCTTCAAATGTTGGCTGCAACTACGCCATAGGGTGTCCGTTCTGAGGGTGCGATTTTGGATGACTCATTCGAGCATTTCGACTGGTATGGCGTGAATGACACGCGTAATGTTGGCTTCCAAACCTGAATCATGGCTGGTTTTTCAGCTGGACTTTGGACTTTCCGTAGCTCCAAGGAAAAAAGTCTAAAGGTGTGATATCACACGATCTAGGCGGCCAATTCACCGGTCCAAAATGTGAAACTAGCTGCTCTTCGAAATTCCCTCTCACTAGATCCATTGTTTGACCAGCTGCATGGCAAGTGGCACCGTCCTGTTGAAACAATATGTCGTCAAGAATACGGGCTTTAATTTCAGGTAGTTAAAAGTTCGATAGCCATTCAGCGAAAGTTAGCGAGTACCATTGAAAGTTACGTTTTGACCATCATCATTTTTGAAAAAATATGGACCGATAATTCCACCAGCCCATAAACCGCACAAACCGTGGTTTTCTGTGGATATAATGGCACCTCTTGAAGCTCTTCTGGTTCCTCTGCAGCCCAAATGCGGCAATTTTGTTTATTGACGTTGCCGTTGGCCAGAAATGGGCCTCATCACGAACACAATTTTAGTCAAAAACAGCGGATCTTCTTGTTTTTCGCCGAACGCTCATTTGCATATTACGAGGGCGGCCGCAAAACTAACTGTCCTGGCACATTTTCTGTTTTACTAGCAACTTTTTTTTGTTTTTTAAAAGCAATCTTTTATAAGCCATCTGTCAAAATTTCGGAAATATTTAATGATTATTTTCTTTGTTAAAGGTGATTGAAGTAAGTATGTTTTATAATTTTTGAAAAATGGAAAATAAAGAGTTTCTTGTGGTAATTAAACACTTTTATATAAAAGGTTATACGCCACAATTAATCAAAGATGAATTCGATTCTGTTCATGGTGATAATGCACCATCATACTCCACCGTGAAATCCTGGGTTCAACAATTCAAAATGGGTCGTTCAAGTACGGAAGATGAACAACGCTCTGGAAGATCGAAAACTACTACTATTGAAAGCATTAGAAAAATATTTAATGAAGTGACTAAAGATAGACGAATAAAGCTCAGAGAACTTGCTGATATTGTTAAAATACACGAAAAACAAGTTTGGAGTCTTTTACATGATGAACTCCACATGAAAAAGCTTGCCGCAAGATGGGTGCCGTGTTTGTTGACTTCGCCCCAAAAAATCGTCCGTTGGACCAATTCCGAGGAGCTTTTAGCGATTTATCAGCGTAATCCAATAGAGTTCTTGAGCCGATTCATAACTGTTGATGAAACATGGATCCATCACTACATCCCAGAATGCAAAGAACAGTCAAAACAATGGATAGAAAGAAGCTGGTAAAAGTGGTCCCAAAAAGGCGAAAACTGTTAAGTCAGCAGGAAAAGTAATGGCCACAGTATTTTGGGATGCAAGGGGTATAATATTTATTGATTATCTTGAGAATAAATAGTGAATATTATTGTGCATTATTGGATCGGTTGAGTGAAGAAATCTAGATAAAACGACCGCATTTAGAAAAAAAAGTTCTTTTTCATCAAGATAATGCTCCTTCACACACTGCATTTTTAACTCAACAAAAACTGGCCGAATTACGATATGAAATTGCTCCGCATCCAACATATAGTCCAGATTTAGCTCCTTCTGATTATTTCTTGTTTCCGAATTTAAAAAAAATTCTCGGTGGCAAAAAATTTTCGTCCAATAGCGAGGTTATTGCTGAAACTGAGGCATATTTGGAGGGATTTTGAAAAATCTTATTTTTCGGATGGATTTAAAAAAACTTGAAAAACGTTTGATGAAGTGTATTGAGTTGGAAGGAGATTATGTTGAAAATAAATAATAATAATGCCAACAAAACGGTTCTTTTTATGTTAGGCCAGTTACTTTTGCGGTCGCCCCCGTCCAGTTGCCGACATTTGAAGGAAATGTTATTCAAAAAATAAATGACATAAAATGTCCTTTCGTATGAACATTAAAGATTCCACACTTGATTTGAATTTTAGTATTTTTTTTTAATTGTGAAAAAAGACCTCTAGATGGATCACCCTATAAAAGAATTGAATCGTGCAAAGCTCACTGATTTAAAAGAAGTTCTCCCTTGATCCTTAATGGGATATTGTGTGACTTAAGTAAGTACGAGTACTTTTAGCTTTTTTACTTACTTACTTAATTAAGTCCCACAACATTCCATTTAGAAGCAAGGGAAAACTTCTCTTTAATCAGTGAGCTGTGCTGCAAAGGCGCAACATTAGCAGCTATTTTTCATGGATATGACAATCATCATTCAATGTCAACCTATTAAGAATACAACAATTTAACCCTACAAAAAAACATCTGTATCAAATTACCATCATAAGTTCATGATACACATTGACGCATGTCATAAACAAATGACAGATGACATTTACCAAATCAGTGCCCCTCCTTACACTTTGTCTACCTCACCTCTTTGCTGTAAAGCAATTAGGAAAATGACCACAGTAGATGTTAATAATGCTACTGCTAATGCCAATGATGATGATGATGGTGATGATGATTATCATCAATAATACTAAACCAACAATTATAGAAATGCTACCCGAAAACTGGCATTCCAGCCGCTTTTACAACATTTACACCAACGATAACTCCGATTATTCATAATGGCCTGCAAATGGCCCAATACTACATATTTAGTTTAATAGCATTTGCATACAGAGCACATTTAAGCCTGGGCTCGCCCCCCTCCTAGTTCCGACCGACATCAGGGCCATGTAGCAGACCATGTGCCCACGATGACCTCCTCGAATGGAGTGGCCAGCATTTGTGCTGCATGTTGCTTTATCCTTTAGGCAGTACACACATTCCCTTACAAGTATGGTCAGTTGTCGTAGAAACGTGTATTCTCATTACGTTAGTACGAGTACGAGTATTACAACTTTAATCCTTCATAAATCCATACAGATATTATAAATTAATTTACAATTATATGACTACTTATAGTGGTCGTAAACAAAGTCTCTGTGTCCATGGATTGTAGTTGTGCGCCACTGATTGCCAAACCCAAACCCATGTCTGTCGGTCCATTCAGTTTATATGAATTTCACAATAACAAGTGGACGATACAATGAAATGTCAATGATACTTGTGTCTTTTCTAGAACATGTGAGTGTGTCTGTTATTCTGGAAAATTATCTGTCACATACATTCAGTATTACGCAGGCAATTATAATTGAAACATTTGCCACAGTGTTCTCGGGCAGCCACAAATTGGGGAAGGGGAATATCGAAAGTGTAATCAGTGGGCAGCTCGCCTTAAAGGAGGGGATATACTCTCCCCATTGGAGTGATAGTCAAGAAAATATATTCCTACAATAGTGTAAAAAAGATAAAGGATGGTGGGATGGTGGTAAACCCGATAAGTTTCCAAATTTTCATACGACAATTTCGACCTTTCCGCCCCACTGTCAACCTATGCGTATGCGTGTATGTGTATGGCTTTGATATCAATTGAAAACGTACGATAAAATTATAATTTTCCTATTAAATGGGATTAGTGCCGTGTTACTGCTGCAACCGTACGACTTTTATTATGGCATACGAGGGCGACCGCAAAAGTAAGTGGCCTAACATAAAAAGAACCGTTTTTTCTGGAATTATTATTATTTATTTTTCAACATAATCTCCTTCCAACTCAATACACTTCATCAAACGTTTTTCAAGTTTTTTAATTCCATCCGAAAAATAAGATTTTTCAAGACCTTCAAAATATGCCTCAGTTTCAGCAATAACCTCGCTATTGGACGAATATTTTTTGCCACCGAGAATTTTTTTTAAATTTGGAAACAAGAAATAATCAGAAGGAGCTGAATCTGGACTATATGGTGGATGCGGAGCAATTTCAAATCGTAATTCGGCCAGTTTTTGTTGAGTTAAAAATGCAGTGCGTGAAGGATGAAAAAGAACTTTTTTTTTCTAAATGCGGTCGTTTTATCTTGATTTCTTCACTCAACCGATCCAATAATGCACAATAATATTCACTATTTATAGTTTTTCCTTTCTCAAGATAATCAATAAATATTATACCCCTTGCATCCCAAAATACTGTGGCCATTACTTTTCCTGCTGACTTAACAGTTTTCGCCTTCTTGGGACCACTTTTAACAGCTTCTATCCATTGTTTTGACTGTTCTTTGCATTCTAGGATCCATGTTTCATCAACAGTTATGAATCGGCGCAAGAACTCTATTGGATTACGCTGATTAATCGCTAAAAGCCAAGTGGGGCCAAGTCAACAAACGCGGCACCCATCTTGCGGATAGCTTTTTCATGTGGAGTTCATCATGTAAAATACTCCAAACTTGTTTTTCGTGTATTTTAACAATATCAGCAAGTTCTCTGAGCTTTATACGCCTATCTTTAGTCACTTCATTAAATATTTTTCTAATGTTTTCAATAGTAGTAGCAGTTTTCGGTCTTCCAGAGCGTTGTTCATCTTCTGTACTTGAACGACCCATTTTAAATTGTTGAACCCAGCATTTCACGGTGGAGTATGATGGTGCATTATCACCATGATTAGAATCCAATTCATCTTTGATTAATTGTGGCGTATAACCTTTTATATAGAAGTGTTTAATTACCGCACGAAACTCTTTATTTTCCATTTTTCAAAAATTATAAAACTTGTTTACTTCAATCACCTGTAACAAAGAAAATAATCATTAAATATTTCGGAAATTTTGACAGATGGCTTATAAAAGATTGCTTTTAAAAAACAAAAACAAAAGTTCCTATCAAAACAGTGCCAGGCCAGTTAGTTTTGCGGTCGCCCTCGTACACACATGTGCAATCACGCATACCCATACAATCACACATACATTGTACGTACATGTGCATATTTACATTGTATTCGTGTGTGTGTGTGTGTGTTGTATCGATTGTATTTATATAATTATGCTCTTGAATGAGTAATTTAATCCAGATTTAACATTTAAAATGGCAAAAATGTAATTAAATGTAATGTGATTTGTTTGTGTTTTTGTTGTTGTTACACAAATGAGGTCAAGCTAAATGCATGCAGCCGGCACTGGCAATTTTGTTCGGTCGTTTTTGTTGTATTTTTGTTGCTGCAACCAAAGCCAATTAACATAATTAGTTATTGGCGGAAAAAATGCATAAAAATATATAGAATTCTTTTCTTTTTTTATTGAAATATTTTATAATTAATATAAATATTTGAAAAATCCATAATCCGTTTTGAAATTGGGACCTCCGGGGGATGGGAGATATAATGATTATGGAAATGTAGTAGCTACCGCCCAAGGTGAAAGCCATGCTGTTCTAGATATGCATGCCACAGTGGTACAGGGTATTATGGCTGAGTGCTGATATTTGTAAACCCTGGGCCGCCGTGGTGTGAAGAAAGTGTGCGCGACTAATATGCCAGTAAACCAAGGTTCAATCTTGGGTAGAAACATCTAAAAATGTTTCAGCGTTGGGGGTCCACCTTGTAAATGGCGGCGTCTTAACGAGTAGAGGGATTTTTCCCTAAGCGATGTAAGAACTTCACTATAAAATGCATTCGCCGTTCGGAGCCGGCGTTAAACAGTAGGTCAAGCTCAGTCCGTATCGAGTTGAATCGTGCACAGCTCACTGATTTGAGAGAAGTTTCCCCTTGTGCCTTAATGGGATACTTGTGGGACTTTAGTTAAGTATAGAAATGGTAGGTATGTTAGCTATACAGATCGATTCAGAATCACTAGCCGTTTTCTTTGTTGTTAACTATCTTAGTTAACTAGTAGGTTCAACATAGTAATCTGGCAACGTTGAACCAAATTAAGAGTAAGATAGCCACATTTTTCGCTTTGTGTACACCAAAGTAAATTGAACAAAAAGAGGTCTAATTGGCGTATTCATCAAAATCAGACAATAAAAAAGTATACGAGGGCGGTTCGGAAAGTTCTAAGCCTATCAATGAAAGAGAATAGTGAGTTTTTCAAAAATATTTTTATTTTTCAATATAATCTCCTGAAACTTCAATACACTTAGTCCAACGCTTATCTAGCAATTCTATCCCTTGATTAAAATAGTTTTCCTCAAGGTCTTCAAAATAGTGCTTTACAACTGTAATTGCATCTTCATTTGAGGTAAAACGCTTGCCAGCAAGGATTTTTTTTAGATTTGGAAACAGGTAAAAGTCACTGGGAGCTAAATCAGGAGAATAAGGTGGGTGGTCAAGCAACTCGTACTTTAATTCGTTGATTTAGCCATTGTTAAAACACTCTTGTGCGCTGGTGCGTTGTCTTGATGAAAAATTATTTTTTTGTGTTGTAAGCCAGGACGTTTTTCTCGAATTTGTACATTTAATTGATCTAAAAGGCTGCAATAGTACTCTGATTTTATTGTTTTACCCTTTTGCAGATAGTCAATCAATAAAATACCTTTGAAGTCCCAAAAAACCGTTGCCATAACCTTACCAGCCGATTGAATTGTTTTTGCCTTCTTTGGGGCACTTCCTCCAGCTTCAGTCCATTGTTAGGATTGTTCTTTTGTCTCTGGAGTATAGTGGTGGATCCATGTCTCAGTTATGAAACGACGCTTAAAATCCATTTTATTTCGCTGAAAACGATCCAAACAAGCTTGAGAAATGTTCATTCTTATGCGTTTTTGGTCGACTGTTAACAAGTCCGGCACCCATCTTGCAGAAAGCTTTTTCATCTGTAGTTCTGCATGCAAAATTAAATGGACTCGATCATTTGAGATGCCCATGATATTAGCTTTTTCACGCACTTCTATTCGTCGATCATTTATAATAAATCAATCAATGAAGTATAATAAATCATTTAAATGGTACACTTTGTTTGCTAAAAATGTGTAAAATACCTTTGAATTGATTTATAGTTTCACTTAAACCATCTTATGCAGATGTTTCCAATATGAATTCGCCGATGAGATCTCTTGTTTGACTATTTCAAAAACAATTAAAAAAGTTTCACTCGGCTGATCCCACTTATTTATACCCTCGCCATAAAAGGAATTTAAATTTTCCTTCGTATCGTCCTTCATTGCTTGAAGAGGGCCGAGTTTATCGAAACGGCGTAAATGGTCGACTGAGTGGAAAGTGCTAGAATGGGGCGCCGTATATACCCTCTTACCTGGTAGAGTTAGGGGATAAACATATGTTTTTTATAAAACAGGGTGTACCGTGTCTAATTTTTTTTGGGAAAAAGTATGGCAACTCTTACTCGTTTCAGTAGCTAGTACTGGCCAAGTCGGTTTCAAACTCAGTAGCTTTTGTAGAAGAGCTAGTTTGTTAAACTGCAAAAACCACAGTTACTAACTAAACCCCTTAAGCGTGTCCAGTCTCAGGTACAAAATTAATTAACAACGATGATGTTAGACTCCATAAATTCATGTAGTGACATCACTTTAAATCACAAAGCGAGAAATTACTTGGGACCTGCAAAATGGAGCTGGTTCAACTAGTAATTTAAGTATATAAAATAGGTGCCCAATACATTTTTATGCTTTCGCCTGTTTAATATGTCTTTAGAAATTCTACTCATAAATGTTACCAGATCAGTTCATGCTTTCATATAGCATTCCACCTCCTGATTTAGGAACTAACCAAACAAATAACGGAAATTTGACGAGATTTTAAGGACATTAAATTTGATTCATTTGCGAAAAAGACACTAATATACTAAGTGGGCAATATTCGATAGCTATCTCACATACATAGGAAAACCAACAATTGGAAGATACTCGTATTAATTTGCGTGACTGGTATGGGTATCGTGTGGTCGATCTCGCCAGACTTAAGATTTTTCTTACTTTTTATACAATCCACCACACAACGAAGGGTATATTAGTTTTGTCATTCTGTCTGTAACACCTTGAAATAATCATCGGAAGTATATTCTTGATCCTCGTAAAATTCTAAAAAATTCTAAGACGATCTAGCCATGTTGTCCGGCTGTCCGTCTGTTGAAAACAAGATATAGCCTGCATGAAAACAGCTAGGGAGCTGAAATTTGGCACAAACATGTGTAGTTAACCTAGCATGGTTGGTATTGAAAATGGTCTATATTACTCTACGGGAAGTTGATGTTGGAGACCCTCAACCGACACTACCTCATAAAAATTAGTTTTTTAATTGGAAATATCCGTCCATTTCTTGAACAAAATCACTGAAATTTTGCAAATAATAATCTCTATTTGGGCGCAATCATCTATGTAAAAATGGTTTAGATTGGGCCACCATCTCTTGTACCTCCCATACAAACGGCCTTATGGGCCTTGAGAAATAATATGACTATAACTCACCACAAACTAAACCTATCGAAATAAAATTTGCACTTAAGCGTATCCAGCCTCAGGTACAAAATTTATTAACCACGATAATTTTAGACTCCATAAATTCATGAAGTGACATCACTTTAAATCACAATGCGAGGAATTACTTGGGACCTGCAAAACGGAGCAGGTTCAAATAGTAATTTAAGGATATAAAATAGGCATTTTAAGCTTTCGCCTGTTTAATATGTCTTTAGAAATTCTACTCATAAATGTTACCAGATCAGTTCATGGTTTCATATAGCATTCCATCTTCTGATTTAGGAACTAACCGAACAAATAACGGAAATTTTACGAGATTTTAAAGACATTTAATTTGATTCATTTGCGAAAAAGGCACTAATATACTAAGTGGGCAATATTCGATAGCTATCTCACATACATAGGGCAAATAAACAATTGGAAGATACTCGTATTAATGTGGGTGACTGGTATGGGTATCGTGTGGTCGATCTCGCCAGGCTTGAGATTTTTCTGACATTTTTTTGTCTGATTTTATTTCAAAATCAGACAAAAGGCAGAAAATTAATATTGAGCTTTCTAGTTTGCATTCATGTATCCACCCAAAGGCTATTAAACTGTTGCCACCAGTTAAAACAAAATGCACTTGATCACGCCTTTTAAATTATATATGTAACCTCTACGATATCTTTGGCTCACCATATCTATAAACATATTTATATATACGTATATAAATACAGAAGTGTGCAAACGTTTGTATGTGTGGGTAAATATTTATTTGTAGTTCACCTACTAAACAAACGCATGCCAAAATAAATAAATTTCAACAAAAAATAAAGAAATGATTCGAATGTACACAAAATATGCCCCGCCCCGTAAAGCAATGAAAAGAAGAAAAAGCACATTCACAAACAAGTGGGCGATTGTGTATTTTTTAAACATGCCGCATTGTAAAAAACGAGACGCCCTACACCATAAGGTGAATCCCAGGAGGTTGCGTTGATAAAACGCTGAGTAAAGTGTCAAGCGAGCCTCCGTCCGTCAAAGTTACTCCTGAGAGGGAGACGGTCTGTAACGGGGTTGAACAATTTGTTTCAACTTAGTGCTGCCTTTCCGTCCGTGTTTTTCGGAAATATAAGGACTTGATTCTTACAACGAAAGATGATCATTGGCATGAGTTTGCGCAACAGAATCGCGATGAGCCTTGGGGTCGCATATGTAGGTCCAACGGTATTTCGGTTCATGTATTAGGGATTAGGGTCGGTGATGCCGTCCTTATTTCCTGGTATAAGTGTGTGTCCGTTCTTATGAATAATTGCTTTCCAAGGACGGTATAGCAGACTCCACCTTTACCGCCGAAATTGGAAAGATGGAAGATTAGTCAAAGCATGACTGCAGTTCTATCTCGCAAGTCCCCGGTTATGGACGGCATGACCGGAGAGATGTGTAGAAACATCTTGAAGGTCATTCCTGAGTACTTAGAGGCTTTGATTGGAAGAATGCCAGGATCATAGTCCTTTATAAGGCGCTCGATAGAGTGCGGACTAACTCCGCTCTTAACGGAGAATCAGTCTTCTTCCAGTACTTGAAAAAGTGCTGGAGAGGATTATGGTCACCAGGCTTAAGGAGAGGTTGAATGAGACTGAATGCAAATGGCAGTTTGGATTGAAGTAAGGTCGAAGTGTTGAGCATGCCTGGCGGCATATGAAAAATAGTAAGTATGCTCCGCCGTCTAAGTATGTGTTAGGTGTGTTTGTTGATTTCTGCGGCGCCTTAATTTATCTAAGCTGGACCAGTGTGCTTAATCCATTGACTGAGGTAGGCTGTCAGGAAATTCGACTCTGGAGAAGTAATTTTTCTGCCAGACGGGCGTGTACGGTGCACAGTGGCGACAATACTTATAGAAAGACTCTCCAACAGACGTTTTCCTCAATCCTGCAGATTGGCAGAGACTTCCGCAAAATCCGTATGCAGTGGTCGTGAATCTATTTGGGCTTGCGAAATATTCTTGTATCCAGGTAAAATGTCAGTCCTGTGGGTCCGTAGTATATCATATTACTCTTTGCAAAGTTGAAAGTCCATTAACAAGGCCAAGGCATCTTCTTTTCAATGTGAGCTTTTGGGGGCGTGGGAATGCTTTCCTCCTTAATATTTTTTAGTCGTAATGGGCTTATATCGGCAACAAATCAAACTAATTGTCAGTCAAAACATTACAGAATGAAAAATATAAATCATATGCAGGGTGGGCGATTTGACATTTATATTTGAATCGGCTGTTAACACAAGTACTGAGAATTTTTTCAAATTTCTGGTTTTATTGGAGAGGTTGAACTTTGACAGTTAATAATGATTACTACCACAATTGGTTCGGCCAGTGCCTCATCCGATCAACATAATTATTCAGTACATTTTTTATTGTTTAGGATCGAATCTCCTCAATGGCAACTTCGATTCCATGTTACAACGCTTCAATTGTCTCTGGATGCTTTGCGTAACACTTAGCCTTAATGGCTCCCCACAGAAAATAATCCAAAGGGCTTCAATCACAGGCGGCCAATTGACATCACAATTTCGGCTGATTATTCGAGTGTGTAAAATATCGATGGTTGCGTTGGCTGTGTGGCATGTGGCCCCGTCTTGCTGAAACCAAATATCGTCCATGTCATTCTCTTGAAGTTTTGGAAACAAAACTTCGTAGAGCATGGCGCGGTATCGCTCGCCGCACGCAGAGAAAAAACATGGTTACTACATGGTCACGGCAATAATAATATTGTTAACTGAAATTATTTTTGACAATAGTATAATTGCTGCAATATTAATATTGTTGAAATGTAACAATAATATTATTGCCAAATTTAAAAATGAAAATATGGTTATAGCAACAATATAAATATGGTTGGTGCGACAAAAGTATTGTGTTTTGCGTTTTATGTTAACAACAATATGATAATTGCAATCATACTGTATGATTGTAATTTTTCTTAATTTAAATATGCTTTTAAGAACAAATGTTATTGGTGCGGATATAATGCAATAATAGTACTTTTTATCGAAATAAAATTTTTTTAAACAAGCTGCTTTGGCTTTATTTAACTGAAATATTTTTAATAAAAACGCTTTCATTTATTTCAAATTATTTTTTCTACTGTAAAATAAATCACTTGTATTATTTTGAATTTAATGTATATTTAAATAATTATCAAAATTCAAATCTATTGTAGACAACTTAAACCAATTCTAATAAATAATATTGGGGATCAAAATCTATTGTCGACAATTTAAACAAATTCTAATAAATTATATTGGGGATCATAGTATAATTGTGTGTGATCATACATGGTTGTAGGGTTAAAAAATAGCTGCGTGTGAATCATACTATGGTTGTGAGGATCGTACTATGGTTGTATATGAAACATACTTTGGTTGTAAGGATCATACTATGGTTGTGGAGATCATAGTATAGTTGAGTGTGAAACATACTATGGTTGTGGGGATCATAGTATCGTTATGTGTGAATCATACTATTGTTGTGAGGATGATAGTATGGTTGTATTTGAATCATACTATTGTTGTGAGGATTATAACCTTGTTGTACCACAACCATATACCCAACAATAGTCTTCGAATATTGCCACCATACTTATTTTCTGCGTGCGCTGATGGTAACGGCCGCTCTATACTTATTTCCCAAAAAAAAGGGCCCAATAATGCCGCTTACCAAAAATACACTTCAAATACACACCAAACAGTGACTCGTTGTCGATGCATTGGCTTCTCAATAGTCACCTGTGGGTTTTCTGAACCCAATATGCGGCAACTTTGCTTATTGGCATAGCCACCAATGGTAACGGCCGCTCTATACTTATTTCCCAAAAAAAAAGGGCCCAATAATGCCGCTAACCAAAAATACACTTCAAATACACTCCAAACAGTGACTCGTTGTCGATGAATCGGCTTCTCAATAATCACCTGTGGGTTTTCTGAACCCAATATGCGGCAATTTTGTTTATTGGCATAGCCACCAAAATAAAAATGAGCTTCATCTGAAAACACAATTTTTCGGTAAAATTTGCCGAAAATCCTGCCAAACAATCTTTAGCCCATTGGCCGAAGAGAAAACGCTTCGGATGGTGTTCCATTCCATCCCAAAAAAACAGAAATTTTACTGCCTATTCAAATTTTAGATGGCCCACCCTATAGCTTAAAAACAACCATAACGTAGCAATGGGTTTCCGCTGGCATATATCTTGAATATGGCATACAATTTTTGGCACCAAGTGTTTTTTTAGCTTTTTTACCTCTAGAAGCTAAATTGGCGCCTAGAGGCGAATAAAACCTTTTAAATTATAAAAAAAAATAAACCAAGCACGTATCTGAAAATATGGCAAATATAGATTTTTTTATTATCCGTCAAAGTTGAAAAAATTGATAGTTTTTAAATAGTGATTTAATTTGAGAAACAGACCGCAAACATTAAATTGTTTTATTTTTATACATTTGATAAATACATCAAATCGTTGCATAGTTTTCGTGGTATTTATAAGTACACTTGAAATCGGACCAAATAACTTTTGTGTTTTTTGAAATCCTTGACCAGTTTTCGGATTTCAAAAAACACAAAAGTTATTTGGTCCGATTTCAAGTGTAAATTTGTCCGATTTCAAGTGTAAATTTGAAAGGTTAACTCTTCTAAACTAAAAATCTGATATTTTAAGTGGGTAGCATATTTGAAATCGTTGTTAAATTTTGATTTTTGCAACCTCGTTTGCGCTAAGGGCGCCACTGTGCGCCGGTGGTTTGCGTCTCTGCTAGTTAAATTTGCAAATTAATTTTCACTCACATTTTATCCATTACGATAAGTTTAAATCCGTTATAATCATAATTGCAGTTTCAGGCATTAACTTAACATTACAAAAAATCTAACATATTTAATAAAATTTCCAAGATTTCCGATTTTCAACCAACATTTTTTCTCTGCAGCAAATAGAACAATTTCCAAACACTGTGCCACATCGATAAGTAGAGCTAACAAAAACTATCGTTTACCATAGAAAACAGAAAAAAAACAACAACGTTAATATAACACTTGTGTTATTTGTTTAAACAATTTATATTCTCCCTCATTCACTCACTTGCTCACATACAAACGAACATTCCCCTTCTCGCTCTCTCTCTCTCTCACACATGCACACACACACACACACACATGTTGTGTTTCTAGTTTATTATTTTAATTTTTCTAACTTGGCCAATAATAAAGCTCCATTGCCGTTGGCCATAATACATATGCATTCATTCGTGCCCAACACATGTCCGACTGACTGTTCGACCGTCTGTCCGTATGTCTGTCTGAACGCACGTCCACATGATTGAGAGTGTTTAAATGTTATACATTTTATTGTTGCCTATTTTGCATATGTATGAGTTTAATGTGTTTTGATTTGAAAATATTTTAAAATTGTATATGTTCGAGTGGATTTCAAAAACTATAATCATTTGTTGATGATGTTGTAGTTACTGCCGCTGCTGCTGTTGTTGTTCTTGGCATAAAAGTATTTATTTTCGTTTAGCTATTGTTGTAGTATTTGAAACATGTGTTGGATGCCAGCCACCATTTTAGAAATTATATTATTAATTTGAATATTTATCTTGAAGGGATCATAAACATGCTGTACGCTCGCTTGTACATTAAAGTGGGTCGCAAATAGCATTTTTATTGCACTATTAACTCAAATCCATATTTACTGACTTCCAGCTATAGTCTCGTACAACGATACGCTACACTACACTGTCGTACAGGCTATAATGAATATGTGCAAATGTTTGTTACAACTTAAATCAATGGAAATGGACTCTATGTTATGTATGCCGTTTGATTCTGAATCACAATCTGATTCCGTTGAGCTACGAGGGCGACCGCAAAAGTAACTGGCCTAACATAAAAATAACCGTTTTTTTTTTTGAAATTATTATTATTTATTTTTCAATATAATCTCCTTCCAACTCAATACACTTCATCAAACGTTTTTCAAGTTTTTTCATTCCAGCCGAAAAATAAGATTTTTCAAGACCTTCAAAATATGCCTCAGTTTCAGCAATAACCTCGCTATTGGACGAAATTTTTTTTAAATTTGGAAACAAGAAATAATCAGAAGGAGCTAAATCTGGACTATATGGTGGATGCGGAGCAATTTCAAATCGTAATTCGGCCAGTTTTTGTTGAGTTAAAAATGCAGTGTGTGTGAAGGAGCATTATCTTGATGAAAAAGAACTTTTTTTTTCTAAATGCGGTCGTTTTTTCTTGATTTCTTCACTCAACCGATCCAATAATGCACAATAATATTCACTATTTATAGTTTTTCCTTTCTCAAGATAATCAATAAATATTATACCCCTTACATCCCAAAATACTGTGGCCATTACTTTTTCTGCTGACTTAGCAGTTTTCGCCTTCTTGGGACCACTTTTACCAGCTTCTTCCATTGTTTTGACTGTTCTTTGCATTCTGGGATGTAGTGATGGATCCATGTTTCATCAACAGTTTCATAACTGCATCGGCGCAAGAACTCTATTGGATTACGCTGATAAATCGCTAAAAGCTCCTCGGAATTGGTCCAACGGACGATTTTTTGGGGCAAAGTCAACAAACGCGGCACCCATCTTGCGGCAAGCTTTCTCATGTGGAGTTCATCATGTAAAAGACTCCAAACTTGTTTTTCGTGTATTTTAACAATATCAGCAAGTTCTCTGAGCTTTATTCGTCTATCTTTAGTCACTTCATTAAATATTTTTCTAATGTTTTCAATAGTAGTAGCAGTTTTCGGTCTTCCAGAGCGTTGTTCATCTTGCGTACTTGTACGACCCATTTTAAATTGTTGAACCCAGGATTTCACGGTGGAGTATGATGGTGCATTATCACAATGAACAGAATCCAATTCATCTTTGATTAATTGTGGCGTATAACCTTTCATATAAAAGTGTTTAATTACCGCACGAAACTCTTTATTTTCCATTTTTCAAAAATTATAAAACTTGTTTACTTCAATCACCTGTAACAAAGAAAATAATCATTAAATATTACGGAAATTTTGACAGATGGCTTATAAAAGATTGCTTTTAAAAAACAAAAAAAAGTTGCTAGTAAAACAGAAAATGTGTCAGGCCAGTTAGTTTTGCGGCCGCCCTCGTATAACCTACGAAATATGCCAATTCAGCTCAAGAAGTTTGAACTTGCTAAGAAATGTATACGTGTTGCCTCAACAACTTTATTATTTGTAGACAATCCAAGGCATCACTTAGGCTCTTTAGAGTAGACGCACTGACCACCTCCGAATGGGCGTGCTTTTTAGACCTGTGGGCCCTTGTGGGCAACAAAACCGAATCTCTTAAGCCTAACAAACGTTTTCTAAAAAGCATGGGCATTCGATGTTAATCAAAATTTAATTGCTACTCAAAATATGCCAGCATTTTTCACTTGAGTCAAAAGTTGTGAAACGGACGCATGAACACTAGGGGCCTGAAACACGGCCGCAATAGTCAATACCAGCAATAGCTAAATTGCATGAATTCGGATACAAATAGTAACCTTATCCGCCATATTCTCCGTATTTAGCCCCCAATGACTATTTCCTATTTCCAAACCTAAATAAATTGGCTCGGTGGAAAGATATTCAGCTCCAACGATGACTTTATTAATCAAACAATGGACGTCGAAACAACCTATTTTTAGGAAGGGATACAGAAATTGGAGAAAAGTTGGACTAAGTGTAGTTACAAAAAAAAGGCACGGAATTATTGATAGGACTTGGTTTGAGTAGTCTAGACAGTAGAGCGAGCGATCCCTGATATGATTTTGTATCTTTTTACTGTTCTTTTCACACGCTGGTCAGAAAACCAAGATTTTGCGACCTATACTAGCTAGATATGATTTGACTAGGTCGCTGGTTTGGCTCTTCGTTTTATCTTACACTGGTGGTATATAAGTTTAGACGCCTACACATCCATTTCCTTTGCCAGATCTTTTGTCTGAGAGTGAGAGAGGCAGCTGCTATTTCTGGATTTATTTTTCTTTTAGAAAAACGACAATTTGCTTAGTCGTTAAACTAACATTTCCTTATAAACTTCAAGGTTAATGTTCAAAGGCTATAGAATCCTAACACTAAAAGCCTCAATAACAAAGGCAACCTTTAGCATGGCATCATTAATGCAATATGTCGTACGTAACAAAAAATCAAATCAAAATATCCTCAAAACGTATTTATAAATTTCAATTACACTCAAAATGATTGCTAGCAATTTCAAATTAAATAACCGGAAATTAGAAGACTCGAATCCAAACACGATCTATTCAATTTGCCACATAATTAGCACAGACACCGACAACGACAGCGACAAAAAAATCAAGCCGTTGCCGAGATTGAAATGTATCTTTCACAGTTTGCCAATGCTTTTAACTACAAAGTTGATGGCAGCAAATCAAAATGCCTCAAAACGTTGATTCAGAATACCCCGCCTGTCCAAGTCCGACCGCCTGTCTGTCTCTCCGTCCGTCCGTCCTCACTGTCTATTGAGGTAATTTAAAATCCCATTAATTTGCTTTATGCACTCACAAATAATGTGACGATGATGAAAAAACCCGGCAAAAAGGAACGACTACATATACCGAGTACGAGTAGAACTGAAAGAAGCCAACGCAAAAAAAAAACAAAAACGAGCAAAACTTAATTAAAAAGATACGTTGCACGTATCGAGTATTCTATATTTAATCTAATGATTAATGCAGCTGCATATTTTTCGCACTTAATGTTATAGAAAATTTACGTACTATTGCAGTTAATGCTGCAAGCATTTTTTGCGTAAATCAAAATCTTTTAAAGTTTTCTAATCATTGCAGCCAGTCAGGGTGTTGAATTTTTATTCACATTTTTCCTGTCTACTCGTATACACTCGAAAAAAACGGTCTGTTGTATTCAAGATGTTATGCAGAGAACAAAGAAAATAATTCCAGTAATTTATAAAATTACCGCGTCCTTTTGTACAATTTAAAAATGACTTACTACTTACGACTCTATAACATTAATTTCATTCTGTAAAATTTGATAACGGGATGGACCGATGTCCATTACTTTTGCATAATCGGAATTTGTTAAGGGACGTGGCACCGCCCACTTGTTCTCTAGATAGTTTTTCGATCTATACCAACAATATATGTTCTAAATATCATCGTCGAATCTCCAAAAGTTGATAAGTTATTGTCTATTTAAGTGTAGGGTTGTGTGGGCGGTGCCACGCCCCCTTAACAAATTTTACCATAATAGTCTGTTGATCATTGATTTTATACTGTTAAAATATTATAACGATCGGTCCATTTTAACATAAATGCGAATTGCTAAAGGGGACGTGGCACCGCCCCCTTTTTCTTATGATGTATTCCGATCTATGTCATGTATACTCGTACAATATCATCGTCATATCACTTATAGTTAATGAGATACTGTGTTTTTATGTTCAGGGTTGTGTAGGCGGTGTCACGCCCTTTGTCCACTTTAACCATAACAGAGTTTATATAACAATCGATCCATTACTTTGGCCATAAATGCATTTTTTTAAAGGGGCGTGTCTTTGCCCTCTTTTCATTCGCGATGTATTTCGATCCATGTCAACATCATATGTTTCATATATCGTCGTCGAATCTCCAAGAGTTGATGAGTTATGGTCTTTTGAGATAAAGGGTTGTGTGAGCGGGGCCACGCCTCCTTGTCCAATTTTACCATAACATAGTTTATAATTATATGCTTATCACTGATTTCATTCAGTAAAAAAATATAATAACGGTCCGTCCATTACTTTGATCATAAATGCGATTTTTGAAAGTGGGTGTGGCTCCGCCTACTTTTCCTTCAGGATGTGTTTCGAGACATGCTAACAGCATACGAGTATGTTCCAAATATCATCGCCATATCACAAATAGTTCATGAGATACCGTACATAGTTTATAATAATATGCTAATCATTGATTTCATTCTGTTAAAATATAATAACACTATAAATGCGATTTTTGAAAGGGGGCGTGGCTCCACCCACTTTTCCTTCAGGATGGGTTTCGATTTACGCCTTGTTTTAAATATCATCATCATATCATTTATAGTTCATACTTTGTTTTTAAGTTCAGGGTTAAAATATTATAACTTTGGCATTAGTGAGATTTTCTAAGGGGGCGCGGCTCTGCCCACTGTTCCTTTAGGATAGATTTCAGGCCATGCCAACACCATATTTTCCAAGAACTTAGTCATATCTCCAACAGTTGATGAGATTTTGTCTTTTTAAGTTAAAAGCTGTTGATTTTTACAGAGGCTACCTTAGTCCTAGTGTTTTTGTCCTCTTGGCCGATCTGGCCCATTTAAAATGTCAACGGTTTCAGTTCATCAATACATGTTTCTGCGAAATTTCAGCCACCTAGCTTCAATAATGAGACCTGTAGTTTGCATTCCACAAACACAGTGGCTGATATGGCAAGATCATTTTAGAATTTTTAAAACGATTCAGAATATATATACCTTATGGAGTCTCCGACCGGTATATCGAGATGATAGGGCCGACTACTCTCCTATTTAAAAGATTTCGCGCCTCCGTCTAAAACGATTCAGAATATATCTACTTTATGGGGTCTCTGGCCTGTATTTCGAGATGATCGAGGGTATTAAGAGCTAAAGTGGTGCCGACTGTAAGATACCCTACACCACTCTCGTATTTAATAGAATTTGTGCCTCCGTCTAAAACGATTCAGAATATATCTACTTTATAGGGTCTCTAACCTATATTTCGAGCTGATGAAGGGTATAAAAAGCTAAAGTGGGGACGACTACGAGTATAAGAATCTCTTAACCACTCTCCTATTTAGAAGATTTCATGACTTCGTCTAGAGTCTGGCCGGACCTAATATAAGAATTCTAGAGAGGGAGGGATATATTCTGCTGGGGCTATGGAAAAACTCTGGCCGTTGTGGCACAATTTCACAAGAGATAGTTATAGGTCACACTTAACGCTCTTTATTTTATCTGGATCGAACTAAAAATATATCCTGTATAGCGACAGGACTCCAAACTGTAAAGGGAAAAGGGGACTATATCAAAAGATGGAACAATACGATCGAGCTTCAGTAGTAATGGCAATACGAGTAAGTTGCTCGTAACTCATTATGCTAAATTTGAAACAATCAAATTTAATGTGGGATTAGTTGAGGGACTTGGCGGGCACAGTTGCGTCTGGTGAGGCTTTTCGGAAGCATGGACCTATAACGCCCAATTTAACAAGGGTTGGTTTTTGGTTTTGTGTTACAAATTATATTTAATTTATTTAGAATTGAAAGTGATCTGCGACTTCTTGAGTGGCAGGACCTCAATCGATAGAAACTTTTGAGCGAAGTTAAAAATCATAGCCCGATATGGTCCAAATTTATCCGACTTTTCGAAAACAGGGGTCGTTAACGTAAAATTTTTTAAGGGTTGGTTTTTGGTTTTGTTAGGAATCATACTTAATTTGTTCAGAATCGTGTGGAATTTCCGACTTGTAGACCAACAAAAGACCTTAATCGGCAGAAACTTTTGACAAAGCCCGGGCTTAATAAGTGGCCACGCAAAATTTGAGCACGATCGGATGTAGTTTGTAGCGTCAAGAGCGACAAGACCTTTAAAAGGTAGGGACCTTATCAGGGGGGGGGCTACTTAAAAACATGGCCCATGTAGACTTTCGCACCGGAGATGGGTGTTGGTTGTTTTAAGCACTCTATGCAATATTTGATCGGAATCGTATATAATATATGTATTCTAAAGCTGCAGGTTCCAAAATCGGAAGGGAGCTTTGTGGGGGAGTCATACGATAATATCAATATATAAGGTGGCCGCTCAAAATATGAGCACGATCCGATTTAAGTTGGGGATTCTAGATTGGACAGGACCTAAAATCGGTAGAGACCTTTATTAGGGGGATATTTGAAAACGTGGTCTAACTATACGCACCGTGGTCTAACTATACGCACCAGTCTAACTAGGCACTTCATGTGAAATTTGACCGGAATCTTATGTGCCTTCTAACGCGGCAGGTTTTCAAATCGGTAGGGACCTTTGTGTGGGAGCTTTACGATTATCCACAATGTCAAAGCAAGATGAAGCAACAACAACATCAACAACTATCTAATGGGTCAAAGTGGAAATTTTCAAAATTTGACCCTACGGGTCAAAAGTCAGGTCATCAGATTTCGTTTTAGAGATATGGTTCCTCAGACAAAGTTTCTTACTTTGATCCGTAGAATACGATTTTCCTTGTCGCTTGAGCGATTTTTTGCCTTCCTACAAATCGACACGTCCGAATCGACATATATGGTCCAGTTTCAACGGACTTTGTTTTTTTTTGTCACTCATAACGTGCCATGCTTAATTTGAGCGTGATCGGTTTGATTTTGTGTTTTTTAGAGCTGCAGGTTCTCAAATCAGCTGGGACCTTTGTGAGGTGGCTATTCGATGACATGGAGCGTTATAGTACAATCGCGGCGGAGATGGGTCCTAAACTCTCGTAGCGCTCCATGCAATATTCGCTAGAAATTGGGTGTAATATGTAGCTTCTAGAGCGGCAGGTTCGAAATCGAAAAAAATCTTTGTCTGATAGCAAAATATAGACCGATATTTACCACTTTCAAAAGGGTACCTCCTCCTTAGTCTAAACCTCAACAATGTAACAGTTTCAACAAAATCGACTCATAATGCGACCTGTACTTTGATTACAACTAAAGGACAGACAGGAGGACGGATATCGCTCAATAGAATCAGATATTGATTCTGAAACGATTAAAATATGATATTTTTTTAAACTTAAAATGAGATCGATCTTCATTTCTTTATAAACATCAACAATAGTACCATATTGCTGATGCGTATAAAAACTGCTAATTTCTTTTTTTTACATCAAATCTGTGCATTTAAATTTTTTTTTTTGTTTTATTCCCAGTTTATTCAACGATTTCTATAGTCTTTGGCCCACTCGAAGGACCATTCTTACGAAAGCTGTTACTTCGAATACCTGAAGTTTCACTAAGTAGTTTCGATGCGGTCAGATGCGTCATAAAGCACCTTTGAAGTCTTCTCCAACGTAAGCGTATTTTTTTCGAGTACATAGCACATCTATGGACATGAGCATCCGTACATATGTGGAACAAGCTACTCAGAGTGTGACTAAATATTCGCTTTACTTGGCTGATGTTTCGGCTGATAATGGTGCGAGTCTAAGTGTGCGGCAGGTTTCAAAAAGTGTCGCCCGCCATACATTAATTACACTTTTTTACACGTTGTATTCGCATACTCGTATGCTACTCGCAAGTTATTCATTTATATTCTTTGGTGCGAAACAAACAAACAACTATCCGCCGAAGACAAAGGCCATAAAAACAAGCGTGTTGCCACAAGAACCGTGCCTAAGCAAAAAAAATAAGAAAAAATGCAGTGCATTAAGAATATTTACACTGAGAAAAAACTGGTCCCAGAGAAAGAAGGCTAAAATAATTTTTACAATTTGCCTGCCTTGTGCCAATTGTGACAGTCCCATGGTGGCAGTCGTCAACAGAGGCAAGAGAAGGGAAGAGAGTGGAAGTGAGTTCGCCTAATGTAAGGCTAACTACGCAAACTTAAGGCAAATTAGCGGCAAAACGATGACAAGGCAAGCAAAGCAATGCAAATAAAAATCCCTCGTAAGGTTCGCGCTTGTTTGGATTTTGGGTGGCTCAAGAGCACAGTGGGGGCAAATGTTCTTAAATAGATCAGTTTAAGAGAGAACAAAACGGTTTAGGAGTAAATTGCCTTCTAAATCGATAAAAAAAATTGTTTTTTAGTCAAAGAATAATTTTTATAAATTATGTGAAAAATTTCAAAACTTTTCAAAGAAGTTTTACATTTTAGGTCAGAAATTGTTTAAGTACTTCTCATTACCATTTTTATTACCAGGTAATGAAATGTTATTACCCTCTGCATTATTTAAAAACCAAAAATAAGAACTTGATAACAATGGGGTAAATACAGAGAGCGCGATTTAACATTTTAAATTTAAATCGGCTGCAAAACTAAGTAAAATTTTTCTAAATTTCTGGTTTTATTGGTAAGGTTGAACTTTGTCATTTTATAGTAAACACAATATCATTCATATATTAGGTTAATCATCCGATTAACTCAATTTTTCAGAAAATTTTCGATTGTTTTGGAACGAATCTCTTCAGTGGATACATCGATTTCATGTTTCAACGCTTCAATTGTCTCTGTATCCTTTGCTTAACACGTATCCTTAATGACCCCTCACACCAAAACTCAGTACTCATTACTATTTTCAATATCAGGTAATGAAGGTAATTACCTCTTGCATTATTTTAAAACCAAAAATAAGTACTTTATGATAACTCGGTCAATAAGTACTTCTCAGTATGATGTGTGGCTGTAGTTCTTTTAAAAGCCATGTACTGAACACAATTTCGTTGTTCAGTGCCCTCTCATTTTACTCTCACTCTTACTAGCACGCTGTCCACATCCAAAATTCAAACTTACTGTTATGTGGGATGTTAAAAGAAAAGATAACACAATTTCGTTGTTTGCCTCTCTCTCATTATACTCTCACTCACATTTTTCACTATTATTGTTATGAGGGCTGTAAAGAGAAAAGTAACAAATAACTACCATCTACAGGGTGGCCAAAACAAGACGCTATAAGCTATGACCCTTCATGGGGTTTCAGAGGTGAAACTTTAAATTTGAGTCAACATTTTTTCAAACGTTTATAAATAAAATTATTAATTTACGTTTGAAAAAAATTTTGACTCAAATTTGAAGTTTGACCTATGAAAACACCATGAAGGGTCATAGCTAGGTTACAAATTGTGTAAGAGAAAAATGTTTGCCTGTATATTTGCAACACAAATGCTTAAGGTTTATTTTCCGAAAGTCGCCTGGCTTACGAGTTATAGCTCATCAAAGCTTGCAACTAGTTTTACTCCATTTTTTTTGACCAAGCGATTCGTATCGTCGGTCTTTTACGAAAAAAATTATAAGTCCGCCATTTGTTGTCAGATTTTGTTAAGTAAGGGCTTATTTTCTTTGTAAAAATGCCAGCTATACGTAAAAAAACCAAAATTGCTGTTAGCATCGTGTTTTATATTTTATATGAATTTTTATATGGTTTTTTCTGCCACATTTTTACTAAAAAAACGCCATTTTTTAACCTTTTTAAGCCGCCAACATCAAAACTACTTACCCGATTTGAAAATTTTCTGAGAATGAGTTGTAGACGGCTCAAGGTTAAAGAAGACGAAAGATATGCTCAAAATTGTAAGTGTACCTCCAAAAATTTAAAAAAAAAAAGTTCAAAAATTTGTATCTCGAAAACCAATCGACAGAAAAATTTTTAAAACTCATTTTCGTGTTTAGTAGGTCAAAATCAATGAGAAAAATTATGCTAGAACCAAATAACAAAACGACTGTTGGCTAGTGTAACAAATGGGTGTGAATTCCTGGAAAGTCGTGTATCCCTGCCGAACATGCTCACGTCTGGAATAAGACGACGAATGTCTGAAGAACACACACCATGAAAGTAACAATAGAATAGCGACACACAACCCACATTCCGACGATGCTCCAGGGAGACAATAGAGTTGGATACCCTACTGTCACCTATCAACACTATCGCCCTCCTTTGGACACGATCAAGTAGCTCCAAGGATGATTTTGGAGCACCTGCCCATATATGGGAGTTGTATTCCATCTTTGTCCGGATGTAGGTTGTATAGATATCTAAAAGATCAGAAGGAGTGAAATATTTCTTGCACCGCTTTAGAAAGCCTATACACTTGAGTGCATCTTTCGACACTTCGAATACATGCCACGCCCAACGAGCGTCACATTGTATTTTCATGCCTAGAACATCAAGAGCATCCGATTGTTCGATATCCATACCATCGATAGATAATGACGATACTGATGGGTCAATGAATCGCTCTGTGTCTTACGCGCATTAAAATCTACTCTATTTACTCGACCCCATCTGCTCTATTCACTCGATCCCATTCTGAAATGGCCGTTAAATCCCGGCCAAGTGTCTCATCCATAATCCGCCTTTTGTCCTCAATATCTTGAAGACTCGGCCTACGGTCGAATGAATACGAATGACAAAGGTTGCTTTCATCCGCCAAAGAGTAGACTGGATTTACGGTCTGACCCAAAAGATCGTCAATGAAAATAAGAAATAAAGATGGAGAAAGGACAAAGCCCTGTAGTACGCCTGCGGTCAACCTATGTTTGTCGGATGAGAACCCATCTACAACAACTGTTTTAGTACGATTTCTAAGAAAGCTCGATATAAATGGAGCAAACGTATTACCGAGACCAAAAGCGATCAGCTTTGATACGAAAGCACCTTGCCAGACTCTGTCAAAAGCCTTGGATATATCCAGAGACACGACCTTACTCTCACCAAAGTGGTGGATGGACCGACTCCAACGCTACGATAGGAAAGTCAGGTCTCCCGTAGAGCGATTTCTACGGAATCCATACTGCCGATCATTAAGTAGGTCGTTGGACTCCAGATACCCCACAAGATGGTGGTTGCCCATGCTCTCCATTACCTTGGAGAGTGCAGAGCAAATCGCAATGGGCCGATAGTTCGCATGGTTTTTGGCTTCACCCTTTTTAGGGATTGGCTGGACGTTCGCAACCTTCCAACATGCTGGGAAGACTCCTGCACGATAAGCAAGGTTGAAAAGGTTGCGTAATTGACGTGCTAGAGTCGAAGAGCACTTACATAGGACAAGTGCCGAGATACCATTTGGGCCCGGGGACTTACTAACATAGAGATTTGCAAGAGCCCTTTTAACTCCACGAGTTTGAAAAAATATCTCAGACATGGAACTAGATACGGTTTCTATCACGGGGAGTGGTTGATTGCTTTCCGGCAAGGAAGGATTTCCAAACATTTCAGCCAATAGGTTAGCTTTATCAACCGGATCAGTGAATGCCTGATCGTCTTTAACAAGAGTTGGGATAGATGAAGAACAATCCTTTACTCTCCTTTCAAACGACCGAATGCTCTTACTTCCCAGAAGAACTTTTGTGCGGAGACGTTGCTCATTAAGAAACTTTTTACGCCTAAGCTCTCTGGCACACTAAGTTCTTGCCTGTTTACGCAATTTCTAAACGCCTCCTCTTTAGATCTGACAGCATCCCTGCATGTTTGATTAAACCAACTGATTTTGGCTGGTTTAACCGACATAATTTTAGTTGAACTAAACATCTTCATTCCAAATAAATTATATTTTCGATCATTTCAGCCGCAGCACTAATGTAATTATCGAGAAAGCATAGCTTCCAATTAAAATGCTTGAAAAAGTCGTTGAGTTCATCCCAAGGGCTAAAAGTCGTGACGGACTGACCGGTTTCCATCCGATTGAAACAATTTTTGCAAGGATATTATGATTGATGTCCAGTATACTAGAGATGAGCGGGGAGCGAAAAAAATAACACTTTTTGTTTTATGGGCGCTCTATTGTACACGTTGGTCGTTTCGTGTCCATGCTGTCGACAGTGAATTTTGCATCATATGCATTTTTTTCCTTAAAGTGGTAAGAAAAACTGCAAAAGCCGATGGCCGCGTTCAATTGGGGCCATTATCTTTTACCTAGTTAGTTTGTAATAAGGTAATCTTGCAATATTGTAACATAATTAAAAATAATATGGCAACATTGTTTCTCTTTGTATGCACCAAAGAGAATTGCAAAATAAGAGGGTTCATGGGCGAATTCGTCAAAAGCGGACAATACAAAATATGATTTGTAATAAAACAGTCAATGAAATATAATAAATCAATTACTTGCCGCACAATTCTTTTGTAAAGATGTCTTTGATGCTATTGGTTGGAGTTGATCTATAGTTACAATTATCCCATCTTCAATACAAATTCGCCAATGGGACATCTTACTCTTTGACTTTGCTCTTCGGACCGAGCTTCTAAGTACTGAATTGTGAAACATATTTTTTTAAAGCGTTGCACATGCAATATACCCCACTGTGCCTCTCACTATAGTGGCGGGCTTTAAGGCAAGGCATAGAGTCTTGGACCACTTTGCCTACTTCTGGGGGTTTGTGGTGTTGTGCTGCTGCAACAGCGGCAGCAACAACATTTTGGCGACCAACGCAGCTGCACTACGACTACTGTTGCTGGCAATTGTTGTTGGTTTCATTGCGTTGCAATTGCGCTGGCGATGAGGACGACTGGTGAGTATGTGTAAGTGTGTTTGGGTGTATGGATTTTTGTGTGCTTACAAACCAATTAAAATTCAAAGAACCATGAAGGCCTCCTGCTTCTGTTGCTGCTGTTCCTCGGATTCAGATTCTCTGTTCCGTTGTAAGTGCCCGGGTATTTGCACACAGAAAATTAAGTACATTTTCTTTTCGTTCGTATATTTTTTGCGGCTTTTTTCCGTACTCTTTGGTCGGTTGTTGCTTGAAGTTTTCTCTTTCGCATTTTTTTCGAGTTTAAAAAAAATATGTTAAAAGGGACAAGAATTTACTTTAAGGTCTTATAATTGATGCAAATTAATGATGCTGGGTGGTGCTGGCCTCTAGCCGTTGCCGCCACCCTGCTCCGCCTGTTTGCACTGACTTTGTGTGGCCAAGTACTAGAGTTTTCGTTTTCTGTGTTTTTTTTATTCAAACATAACTTAAAGTTTTATTTGTTTTATATTTTAAATAGGCTTTAGTAGTTGTTTTTTTTTCTTTGTAAAATCTGCACAATCGCACTGCTTTGAGAGTAACACAGAATTCGTTGCTATTTAAGAGCCCCTTTATATGGTAGGTTGTCATCAGAGGTCGTTTAAGACTTGACATATTTTGAAATTAAATTAAAATTGTGCTTGTTTAAACTGAAATGCTAGTTCAGATCTCTTTTGTAAATTATAAAGCATGTGGAGGAGTTATAGGAGAGGATCAAGACTTTAAATAATTCAATAGATTTTTTTTGCTCGTTCTTGATTTAAAAATAAATCGTAAAATTTTTTTGGGAATATTTAAAATATGAATATTAATATTTAATTTTTAATATTTTTAGAAATTTGGACAGCCGGTGGCCAACCAATAATACAATAGTATTATTGCCCAATTTAAAAATTAATATATAGCTGTAGCAACAATAAAAATATTGTTGGTGCGACAAGAGTATTGTTCTATGTTAACAATGCTATGATTACGGCAACACTAAGTGTTGCCTGGCGCCATCTGACATTTCCATTGGAAAGTCTTATATTTTTTAGCATAACCGTTCTCAGAACGTTTTGACGTACGACCATTGTTTCTGTTGTTTACAGTGACATGAAAAAATCAATTTGGCAATAAATGGAATTAACTCGTGAACATTTTCGTGCGATCATTTTTCACAACTTTCGAAGTGGATTATCACGACAAGAGTGCATCGATTAACTTAAATCATTTTATGGCGATGAAGCAACTTCCAAAAGCACTGTGAAAAATTGGTTTAATGAATTCAATCGTGGCCGACGCTCGCACAAAGACGAAGGTCGTGAAGGTCGTCCAAAAACGGACGGCCGTTGTGCCAGAGATCATTGATGCCGTGCGAGAACTGATAATGCAAGATCGTCATGTGACATACCGTGAGATAGAGGCATCCTTGGGCATTGCTTCCACCAGCATACATTTGATATTGCATGAACACCTGCCCGTAAAAAAAGGTTTGTTGTCGTTGGATCCCGCACAATTTGACAATCCCTCAAATAAAGCCTCGAGTCGATTGGTGCAAAGAAAATTCGAAAAAATACGATCGCTGTGCTTCAAAAGACGTTTAAAAGATCGTCACAGGATCATCGAATCATGCATCTATGCGTATGAGCCCGAAACAAAACAGGAATCGATCGTGTTTGTGCGACCAATTGCTTCGAAGTGCTTCTTCCACGAACAACTTTCGTTGGATTTGGCTCGTCTTCGAAGACCCACACGGTCGATTGTTTTTTTTTTGTTTCTGTCTTATACGCATAGATCCATGATTCGTCACCTGTGCCGATCTTATAAACGTCTTTTGAAGCACCGCGATCGTATTTTTTTCAAAATTTCTTTGCACCAATTGAGACGACCCTTTTTTTGAGCGATTGTCAAATTGTGCGGAATCCAACGAGAACAAACCTTTTTACGGCCAGGTGTTCATGCAATATCGAATGTATGCTGGTGGAAGAAATGCCTCTATCTCACGATATGTCACATGACGATTTTGCATTATCAGTTCACGCACGGCGTCATTGTTCTCTGGCACAACGGCCGTTTTTGGACGACCTTCATCTTTGAGCGAGCGTCGGCCACAATTCATTAAACCAGTTTATCACAGTGCTATAGGATGGTGCTTCATCGCCATACAAAGATTTAAGTTCATCGATTCACTCTTGTCGTGATAATCCAAGTCGACAGTTGTGAAAAATCATCGCACGAAAATGTTCACGAGTTAATTCCATTTTTTTGCCAAATTGATTTTTTTCAAGTCACTGTAAACATCACAAATGATGGTCGTATGTCAAAACGTTTTGAGTACGTTTATGCTAAAAAAATGTCAAACTTTCCAATGGAAATGTCAGATTACGCCAGGCAACTCAAAGTGTGGCCTAGGTCAGAAAGCAAACTACTCCGTCTTGCTATTTTAATAGCGAATGTGTTTACTTGTAGTATTTTTTAGCATTTCTAATAAAAAATAGTTCAGAGTCAAGCAAATTTTCATTTTAAATCTCAGGAAATTTCAAAATTTTTCCAAACACAAAAAATATTCCGTAATCTTGCAAACGGCATTCCAAATTTAGTATACTCTCCATCATACAGCGGAGGGGTTTCAAACCATTTGTTCTTGATATATATACTTGTATGACATTTATAATCAACCCGCCCCCATGTTAGTTTTAATTAAGCCACACATCATCGATCCCATAGCTACACACAAACACTCTGCTGTAGATGTAGATGTAATTATAATTGCATTTTAATCTCATTAAAGGCAATTATGTAAAATTCAAAAATTATTTCAATATTTACCAAACAAATCATACATGACGTCAAAAAAAAGGCCACTGAGGAGAGGGAGGTATGCGAAAATTCTGCAAAAAAAATATAAAAAAACATTTGTTTGCAACATAAGTGCAGTCAAACGTAAAATGAGACGTTCTTACGCATCGTTGAACTTTTGAAAAAGTGCATTATGACCAAAGGCAAACTTAAACCCCACCAAAAAAAAAAGAAGTGAACGAAAAAGACTGTAATGAGAAAAAAACAAGGTTCTAGAGGAATTTTACTTCTCATATCAAAAACAAATTTCCACAACAAAACTTGGTGGAAAGTACTTGGCAAATATTCAGAAAATCAAACAACGATGAAAAACTTGTGAACTTTGTTCTGGTCCAGCTGATGAAGGACATCGCAAGCGAGCGAGTATTTGAAGTTATGAAACTTTGAATGATCGGAAGAATTAACTGCTAGGGGAGGGCAGGGATTAATCTTGCCATTTGTTCTGAACCAATGACTGCTTGACTTGTTGTTGGCTTAATATTTAAGCTCGAAGAGGTATAGTCCTTGTTTGCCAAAAGGAAAGAGTCGAAGGATATGAAGAAGGCAAATAGTATTTGTATAGCCTTTGTCGATGTGTTTAAGGTAAACTAAATTTGTCGAAGCACTTTTTGCAACATTCCGACATATAAATCTTCGAAAAATATTAAGTAGATCTAGCCATGTCAGTCCGTGTATCTGTTAGAAGAACAATAGCGGTCAAACGAATCAACCTAGGAAGGAAGGAGTGGAAGGTATACTAAATTTGTCATTCCGTTTAAAACACCACGACATATAAATCTTCGAATAATATCAGGACGATCTAGCCATGTCTATCCTTGTATCTGTTAGAAGAACTGAAATTTTGCAGAATGATAGCTTATGGCCACAAGCTGATGCGGATTGTTAATGGCCGAAATTGGCCTAGGAGGAAAAAAGTTTTCCTTTAAGGACTAAAGTTACCTCTGTACATAAGTAAACTTTTTTGAGTATTTGCATAACAAATCATACCTTGCCACGCCCTTTTGATAGAATTAAATCACATAAATTACGTCCGTTAGAATTCCTATAGGGTCACACAACGAAGTTTTTATATCTATACCATAGAACCTAATTCACATTCGAGCTTTCTTTTAAATACGAGGGCTGTTATATATATTTCAGGCCTACTAATGAAAACGCTAATATTTATCATCAAAAATTGTTTTATTGTATTTCAAAGGATTCTCCAGCATGATTTATACACTTTTGCATGCGCTCAAACCAATTGTCGAAGCGCTTTTTCCACTCCGATTGAGACACCTCCAAAACATGGTTTTTGAACGCTTCAATAGCATCTTCTGGCGACGAAAATCCACGCATTTTTTCTTGATGTGCGGGAATAAAAAGAAGTCATTGGGTGTCAAGTCAGGGCTGTACGGCGTATGAGCCATCAATGAGACGTCTAAATGGCGCTGGTTTGAGCAAATGTGTGAGAGCTCGCATTGTCATGTTGCACAATGATTCGTCTTCTCTTGTTCTTTTTTTGAATTTCTCCGTAGACTTTAGGCAAACAAATTGTGGTTTACCACTCCGTAGGGACCACACGTAGGGTGGCTCAAGCGGAACAGTCATCATATGGCCAGTTTTGCTGAAGAAACAAGCAACCATTTGCTTCGAAGTGCTTCACGAACAACTTTCGTTGGATTTGGCTCGTCTTCGAAGACCCACACGGTCGATTGTTGTTTTGTTTCGGGCTCATACACATAGATCCATGATTCGTCACCTGTGACGATCTTATAAACGTCTTTTGAAGCACTGTGATCGTATTTTTTCAAAATATTTTTGCACCAATCGACACGAGCCTTTTTTCGAGCGATTGTCAAATTGTGCGGGATTAAATGATAACAAACCTTTTTTACGGCCAGGTGTTCATGCAATATCGAATGTATGCTGGTGGAAGAAATGCCCAAGGATGCCTCTATCTCACGTTATGTCACATGACGATCTTGCATTATCAGTTCACGAACGACATCAATGTTCTCTGGCACAACGGCCGTCCGTTTTTAAACGACCTTCGTCCGTGAGCGAGCGTCGGCCACGATTGAATTCATTAGACCAGTTTTTCACAGTGCTATAGGATGGTTCTTTTTTGCCATACAAAGATTTAAGTTCATCGATGCGCTCTTGTCGTGATCCACGTCGAAAGTTGTGAAAAAACATCTAACAAAAATGTTCACGAGTTAATTGCATTGATTTTTTCAAGTCACTGTAAACAACACAAATGATGGTGGTACGTCAAAACGTTCGGAGTTTGTTTATGCTAAAAAATGCCAAACTTTCCAATAGAAATGTCAGATGGCGCCAGGCAACATTCAGTGTAGCGTAGGCCAGAAATATATATAGCAACCTCGTATAAATTCTGGGGATATTTTCATGCCGCACCTAAAACAAAACGCCTTAAACTAGTTTGACTCTCTTTTTTTAACTACCTTCCTTTCACATACTGCTCACTCATCGACCTCGTAATATTTCTAATGAAATCCATATGTGACAGCGCATAGAGAAAGGGACCTAAGGGTATAAAAATCAACTTTCATTTTTTTTCTTTTTTTGATGTGGACAACATCTGAGCATCGAATGAGACCGATCCCATGCCCCAGAAGTGTTCCCTCCCAGAGATATGTGCGTTTTATGAAAGTGAAGTCGACGAGTCTAAGCGCAAATAGAAAGGAACCTAATCTTTAAAATGGCTCTCCTGAACAAAACTTTTCATCAACTTTTCACTTTTTTTTTATTTTGATGTGGACAACATCTGAGCATGGAATGAGACCGATCCCATGACCCAAAAGTGTTCCCTCCCCGAGAAAGTGAAGTCGACGATTCTAAGCGCAAATAGAAAGGGACCTAATCTTTAAAATGGCTCTCCTGAACAAAACTGGTTTTTAGCCTTAGGTCCCTTTCTATTTTGCCATCACATATGTGACAGTCGCTGCCGCCTTCAGCTGTTATCGAAATCCTTTACACTTTCCCCTAGGGAAATTTCGCAAATATTTTTTTATACAATAAAATCGCGCCGCAAGAAAAACGCATTCAACTCTAAGGCCAGCCATTGTGAGGTCCATTAAATTCACTTAAATTCACAGTCTCGCTGTTTTCCATTTTTAATGGCATTCGTTAATTCGGCAGAAATGAATTTCAACGAAAACCGACAAAACAAAAGTCCCACATTATTCAAACAATGCGACCGACCGGGCCGATACATAACGGGTGGGATATTATTTCGAGGACCGAAATAATTATAAAATGTTTACAAATTTTAAACACCAACAGCAAGAAGAAGAACAAAAAGTATTTAATTATATTCATTTTGAATGTATGATCTTTTAAATGTTTATAATTATGCATATCTTTTGTTTGTGAATAAATAAATACTCGCATCGCCCTCATATCGAAAACAAATAAACGCCATGAAAAGATGGATTTCAAAAGAGATTCGAGGGCATATTCGCCTCGAAGGGGCTGGGGGATGGCCATGAATAGATAAAGTGTTCAAATAGCAAATGTTTATCTACAATACGAGTATGTTTATATGTTTTTTTATATTTATTTTATATTCAATCGGTCTATGATGATGCATTTTTAGAAAAATCCAACTAAATTGAAAGAAGTGAAATGCTCGCTGAACGATATTGGGGGTAACCACAAATGACGTGCAACAGCCGTGGCGGTGTTTAATACTATTTTTATATCCTCTACCATGGGCTAGAGAATATATTAAATATGTTAATAAGTTTGCAACACTTTGTAATATTTAGTAAAGAACCTCTAAAGTAGATATATATTTATATTAAATCGCCGATAAATTGTAAGAATTTCTACCCATATCAGCGGTTAAACGAATTAATCTACGAGCTCGGAAGGCTGCTTATTCGGTGTACTCTCTAGCTTGAAAAAAAACCTACGAGGGCATATAAATAATTCAATGTCTTTTCCAACTACCATCGTCTAATTTGATATAACTAGAAGGGAAAAACATCTGCACGAACAACGTCTACGTGCCAAAGTTCTCTCCCAGGGGGAGCAAGAGCTCCTGGCCATTTGTAAAAAGGATACGGAATAAACCTTCTTCGATCCCAACCCTCATTATGGACGACCAGTTGTTCGCTGGACCCGGTTGGCAAGGCTAATCTCTTGGCTAGCATTTTGCAAGGAATTTGTCCTTGCCAGATAGCAGCCAACCACTTCCCGTGACAGAAAATGTGTCTATGTCTATGCCTTGGATATTTTTTCGTACTCGAGGAGTTAAAAGGGTTCTTGCGGAACTCCACGTCAATAAATACCCGGGCCCGAATGGAATTTCAGCACTTGTCCGAAATAAGAGTTCGTCAACGCTAGCTCGTCCATTGCGCAGTCTTTTCAACCTCTAGTACCGCGTGGGAGTCTTCCCCTCGTGTTGGAAGATTTCCAATGTTACACCGATCAAGGATGAGGCTAGTAACTCTGACAACTACCGTCCAATTGCAATTTGCTCTGCGCTCTTAAAAGTGATGATGAGTATGGTGAATCACCATTTTGTCAATTATTTAGAGTCAAATGACCTTCTCAAGGATTGACTGTATGGCTTCCGTAGGAACCGATCTACGGTAGTTCCGATGGCGTTTCTTTCGAAGCTGTGGAGTCGATCAATTCACTGACTTGGTGAAAGTAAGGTAGTGGCTCTGAACATTTCCAAGGCGTTCGATAGAGTGTGGTACGGCGCACTCTTATCAAAGTTAATTGCTTTTGGAGTCGGTACCGATTTCTCTCGATTCATATCGAGTTTTCTCAGAGATCGCTATATACGATACGTGTGGTTATAGACGGAGTCCATCGATTTCAATGGTAAAAAAGTGAATAACTGACTTTTGTTGTGGTCGTACAAGTTCAAATGACGCTGAACGTTCTGGACGGCCAATTGAGGTCAATACACCCGAAAATGTCGAAAAAAATCCACAATATGGTGTTGGCCGATCGAAGAGTTAAAGTGCTTGAGATTGTTGATGCCATACGCATTTTATATGGCAGTGTGGTTTCGATTTTACATGTTCAGTTGGGTTTAAGAAAGCTGTCTGCAAGATGGGTGCCGTGTTTGCTCTCAACTGGCCATAAACGTAATCGTTTGACAACTTCAAAGGGTTGTTTGGAGTTGTTAAACCGCAATTCAAATGAGTTTTTGCGGCGTTTTGTAACTGTGGATGAAACATGGATCCATTACACCACTCCAGGGGCCCAGCAGCAGTCTAAACAATGGGTTTCTTCGGGTGAACCGGCTCCGAAGAAAGCCAAGGTGACTTTGTCGGCCAATAAGGCGAGCGCAACAGTTTTCTGGGATGCACGCGGGATAATCCTTAACAATCACCTTCAAAAAGGAAAAAAACAATAAACGGCGAATAGTATGCCAACTTATTGGATTTATTTCGATTTGACGAGGATTTAAAAAAAACGAACCCAAATGGCCAAGAAAAAAGTTATTTTTCATCAAGATAATGCACGGGTGAACGCGTGTGCAGTATAAATGGCAAAATGGCATGAGTTGAGTTACGAATTGGAACCTTATCCGCCATATTCTCCGGATTAAGCTCCCAGTGACTATTTCCTATTTTTAAACCTAAAGAAATGACTCGGTGGATAGAGATTCAACTCCAACGATGCAATTATAAATCAAACAAATGCCTACTTTATGCGCCTCGAAAAATCCTATTTTTTTGGAAGGGATACAAAAATTGGAGAAACATTGGACTAAGTGTATTTAGCTAAAAAGAGATTATGTTGAAAAATATATATTTTTTTTTGCAAAAAAAATCTGTTTTTTATTCGAAAAGTCACGGAATTAATGATATGCCTTCGGAATATGGCCGCCCTAAGTCAATTAGCTTTCGTGCTTTCACCAGAAACAAGGACGGACATGGCTATTTAATTTTAGAATTTGACGACATTAATATTTTGACATTTTACAGCCAATCAATAATTCAAGGTCTTGCAAATGACCCTCCTTTGGTGGAGGGTAGAAAAAATGCTGCAACAAATCATTCATATAATTATACTCCAATAAATAGTTTAAACATACCATCTTAACCAAAAATGTTGTGTGTGAAACAAAAGTTCTTACCTGAAAAGAGAAACAAACAAAAATATAAATTAGTTAGAAAGGGTAAATAATGGGCAAAAAAGGCAAAGGAAATTAAGTAAGGCAGAACGGAATGCATTTCGTTTATATATTAATTACAATAGAACCGCATATATCGTAGAAACCTCAAAATTTGTCAGCATTTTCCGAATCAGAAATAAAGTAGTTGTGCCCTTAAACAGGCTTTAAATCTACCCAGATGGATGTCAAGATCATATTTTAATTTGTTGAAAGATGCATAGTTCTTATTTTAGGATCCGTCACCAAAAACTAGACAAACTGCAAAATTAATTTTATTTTTAGCCTTATGGGTCCATGTATATGGGAAGCCATTTTGTGTATGGGGACTATATCAAAAATAAGCCTATATGACCCAAATCGGTTTAAGACTGGTTGTTTGTCAATCGTAAGACTCATTTTTATCTGGCTGATTACTGACCGATCGTTATGAACTGTGTCAAATTTCATCCATATTGTATGTACTATGTGGTTTATAGAGCTAAAGACATAAAGTCGGTTAAAGATATGTGTGGGAGCTATATCTTAATTTTAACCGATTTTCATAAAAGTCAACAGCTGTTGTATAAAAAACTTACGAGTAATTCTGCCAAATTTTATGAAGATCGAACAACAATTTTAACCTATAGTATATAGTATATATATATAGAGATTGACATCAGTCGGACAAAGGACGGACAGACAGACAGATATCGTTAATTCGAATGAACTTGTGATTCTGAGTTGAGCGGCACACCTAAAGCTTTTTCTAATAGTTAAGTATTTCGGACTTGAAAATTATGAGGTTTTTTGTTTTTACAACAACCAAAAAACCGGGTAAGACGATTTGTCGGGTTTTAGCTGTTTTTGAGAAACCGACTATATGGTTCGGACATAAAAACCGGAATGTCGGCTGTATTGGGGTTTAGACAATCTGGATACCACCACTTAAATATTAGCGACTTGACGACTTAGAGATTAATCTCTAAGTCATGTAAAACTTCTCTATAAAATACTCGTACATGAGCGGGCATTAAACAGTAGGTTACGGTCAGTCCGCCAAAGAAACTACAACTGGCACAGCTCACATGTTTGAGAAAAGTTCTTTGATAGTACCTTAACAAAATGTTGAGGGCATTACGTCAGTACGAGGGCTGCTTTATAGACTTCTGGCCTAATAATTAAAATGCGGATATTTATCATCTAAATTGGTTTTATTGTTTTTTAAAGTATGCTCCAGCATGATTTATACACTATTGCATGCGCTCAAACCAATTGTCGAAGCACTTTTCCCACTCCGATTGAGACACCTCCAAAACATGTTTTTTAACGCTTCAACAGCATCTCCTGGCGACGATAATCGTTGACCACGCATTTTTTCTTGATGTGCGGGAATAAAAAGAAGTCTTTGGATGCCAAGTGAGGACTGTATGGTGGATGACCCATCAGTTCGACGTTTTGGTCGGTCAAAAAGGCGCTGGTTTGAGCCGATTTGTGAGAGCTCGCATTGTCATGGTGCACAATAATTCGTCATCTCTTGTTCGTTTTTCGAATTTCTCCGAAGACTTCAGGCAAACAAATTGTGCTGTACCACTCAGAATTGACCGTCCTACGTTGCTCAAGCGAAACAGTCGCCACATGACCAGTTTTGCCCAAGAAACAGGCGACCATTTGTTTCGAAGTGCTTCTTTCACGAACAACTTTCGTTGGATTTGGCTCGTCTTCGAAGACCCACACGGTCGATTGCTGTTTTGCTTCGGGCTCAGACCATGATTCGTCACCTGTGACGATCTCATAAACGTCTTTTGAAGAACCACGATTGTATTTTTCCAAAATTTCTTTGCACCAATCGACAGGTGCCTTTTTTTGAGCGATTGTCAAACTGTGCGGGATCCAACGAGATGCAACATCGAATGTATGCTGGTGGAAGAAATGCCCAAGGATGCCTCTTTTTTACGGTATGTCACATGACGATCATGCATTATCAGTTCACGCACGGCTCTGGCATAACGGCCTTATTTGGACGACCTTCGTCTTTGAGTGAGCGTCGACCACTATTGAATTCATTAAACTAGTTTTTCAGAGTGATATAGGATGGTGCTTTATCGCCATACAAAGATTTAAGTTCATCGATGCACCCTTGTCGTGATAATCCACGTCGAAAGTTGTGAAAAATGATCGCACGAAAATGTTCACGTGAACATTTTCGTGGAATTATTTGTCACAATTCCATTTGCAAAATTTTTTTGCAAATTGATTTTTTCAAGTCACTGTAAACAACAGATATGATGGTCGTACGTCAAAACGTTCTGAGTACGTTTATTCTAAAAAAAACTTTCCAATGGAAATGTCAGATGGCGCCAGACAACCCTTAGTGTCCAGAAATATATACAGCTACGGGTTGGGCTACTTATTCCACAAAAAGAAAACGCCAAATAGTGGTCATCTCTATTCACTTTAAAATAGCTTAAGGTTTTCTCTTTATCTTCTTAAAAACTACATGATCCTCTCTAGGTTTTAGAGTTTAGTATTTGGAAATGTAATTTCTCATTGTTGCCTCTATTATGTAAGGTTAGTTAGAAATGGCTTTCAATTGATTGGTCCCTCTTCGGAAAATTTTTAATTTTTTAAATACAAAATTTCGCCCAATGTTAATGAACAAGTTCCATACGTACAGTATCACTTAAAATCACACCAAGTTAGTTTCAACTTGTATGAAACATTTCTCCTTTTCCCTGGGTTTTTGTGTGCATTTTTTGGACCACCCTGTCTATGCAGCATTCACTGTCTGCAGCGAGCAGAAATATCAAAACGATTCGAACAGAAGCCAACCACTGCTAAACGATGAGTCGCAACATGCCACACGCCATTAGCTGGGAAAACCATTAATGTGCGTAATTTAACATGCAACAATAATAACAATAACAGGCGGCGGCTGTAGCAGCAGCAACAGCATCATCATCATGAACAACATCAACATTGGCTGTAGCAACACATGCCATTCGGGATGCTAGGATACCAGAGTGACCAGCAAATAATGGCGCAACACAAAAACCAAACAATTTGTTTCTTTTTTTTGTTGTCTTCATCCATGGGATGTATATACACTCAAACCTCGTTTTATGCGAATTCTTTTTATGCGAATTCTTTTTATGCGAATTCAAATTTATGCGAATTCAAATTTATGCGATTTAAAAATGAAAAAAAAAATGAAAAAAAATTTTTTTTTTTGCGTTTTTACATAAACATTTATCTTTAAGCAGTTAGCAGCATTGACAAACATATGTTGTTATATCAGCGCCGGTAAAAACAACGAGTATAAGCTTAGAACTCTACATGTGTGATTGTGAAATTTGTTTACAATTTTAGGGAGTCCCGTTTAATCTTTTACCAATAGGTGGAATGATATTTTGTCGTGAATGTTTTTACATTCTAGTAAAGTTTAATTAATTTTGTGTTTTATGTATTTATCGTAGATGTGATCAAAGTAAGCTTAAACAGTTTTCGATTTGAAGTTTTTGTGTTAAAAAGGTTTATATTTTCAGATATTACCATGGAGAAAAATAAGAAAAAAAGACAAGCGATATCCCTTGAGACAAAGATTAAAATTCTAGATCGCATTTCAAATGGAGCAAAATACACGGCACTTGGAAAGGAGTACAAAGTAGGAGAATCGACTATAAGATCGATTAAAAACAATGAGGTTTCCATAAGAAAGTCCTTAATTGCTGGCACAAAACTAAGCTCTAAACATTCTTCGTATTCAAGAGACACATTGATCGAAAAAGTAGAAAAATCTATTGTCTTATGGATCGATGATTTGACCAAAAAGAGGATTCCCATAAGCGGATACATGATAAAAGAAAAAGCTCTAATATTTTATGAAAAGATAAAACTATCAGACCCGTCAACTTCTACGCCAAAAGAATTCGCAGCAAGCAATGGATGGATGGTACGATTTTTAAAAAGAAACAATCTTCACAACATTCAAATAAGAGGTGAATCAGCATCAGCAGATGAACAAGCATGTTTAAATTACCCAGAAAAATTAAAAAAAATAATTGAAGAGGGAGGCTACGCCCCAGACCAAGTATTCAATGCAGATGAGACCGGTCTGTTTTGGAAAAAAATGCCTAGTAGAACCTATATTGCAAAAGCAGAAAAGAGAGCTAGTGGCTTTAAAGCTTCTAAGGAGCGATTAACATTTTTGCTATGCTGCAACGCATCAGGAGATAAAATGTTGAAACCATTAGTCGTAAATAAATTTTTGAAACCACGTGCGTTTAAAGGCAAAGATTTACAACGTTTGCCAGTTCACTGGATGGCAAATCGCAAAGCTTGGGTTACATCGGCATTGTTTAGTGAATGGTTTCACAAATGTTTTGAGCCAGAAGTGGAAGCCTATACGAAGCAAAAAGATCTTGCATTTAAAGTTTTACTCCTTATAGACAATGCACCTGGGCATCCTCATTTGAACCATCCAAATATTCAAGTTGAATTTTTTCCACCTAATACAACTACCATTCTTCAGCCTCTAGACCAGGGGATAATATCAACTTTTAAGAAATATTATATAAAAAGCACTTATCAATTAATTTTAACTAAACTTGAAAATGAAACATTGACAGTAACGAAGCTTGGAAACAATTTACAATTTTCGATTGCATAGTCCTAGCTGCATCTGCCATATCCAAAATACGACCGCATACCTTAAATGCCTGCTGGAAAACTGCATGGCCAGATTGTGTTGGTAGCACTTCTGATGGTGAACAATCGACATTATCAGATGAAATTTTAACCCTGGCTCGTCAAATTGGAGGCGATGGATTTGATTCTCTGGACCACAATGATTTGGAAGAATTACTTGTCGAAGGGACATTATCCGATGATGATATTATTAATTTAGCTACAGATAATGTCGAAGACACTCAGTTCGAAAGTGCTTGTGAAGAAGTTGTTGAACCTCTTACTTCAAAAAATATTGGAGAAGTTCTTAAAACAGTTGATAAACTAAAAAACCAAATTTTTAATATAGATCCAGATACGGAACGAGCAATGAAGCTTTAGAGAGGACTCAGCGATTTATTTTCAGGATATCAGGAGTTACATAAACAACTAAAAAAATCATCATCACAAAGTCTGATGACAAGAAGAAGAAGTTCCAGAAAACTCCTTGACAATGCTTTCTACACATAATAAAAATACTTGTTGTCACGAAAATGATGATCTTGAAATGGATGACCATTGAACGGTGCAGACAATTATTTGACAATTCTAATATATAAAATATTAACTTGAATTTTTTTTCTTTTTATTCTGAATTATTATTACATGCATGTATGTAAATGTATACAATACATATACATATTGTTGTTTTTTTTCTGATATTGTTAAAATAAATGAAATAATTTTTTTGTTTTCTTTTTATGCGATTTTGTTTGATTTTTAATGCTTTGATTTGAATTTATGCGATTTTTTTAAATTCAGGAACGAATCACCAGTTTTATATGAAGCTAGTGTATCGTTTTATGCGAATTCGATTTGTGCGGATTTTTGCGGAACGAATCATTCGCATAAAACGAGGTTTGAGTGTATACTCGTAAGTTCGTATAAAGTATGTGCTAATGCTTTGAAATGGTTGGGCATGTAAATCGGCGAGATCGACCAAGAGTTAAAAATTTTCCCCACTCAAGAACTAAGGCGACCTTTGGAAAATTTTCTATAACTATCGTATTTTTTTTAAGGTTTTCGCTTACATGTTAGCACTTTTAACTTCGATTGTGACTTAATTTTCAGATCATGATTGAATAAGGAGGCGTGGCACCGCTCATACAACTCCGAACTTAAAACTACCATATCTCATGAATCGGCCAGGAGGTAAAAATTTTCCCCACTCAACAACTGAGGCAACCTTTGGAAAAAATTCTATAATTATCGTATTTTTTGGGGGGGCTTATATGTTAGCACTTTTAACTTCGCTCGTTAAGAAATTTTCGAGCATGATTGAACAAGGGGGCGTGGCACCGTCCATACAACTCCCAACTGAAAAATACCATAGCTCATGAACTGGAGAAGAAATAACGATACTATAGGAAACGTATGACAGTGGCATCGAACACAACATGCACTGATGAAAAACAGGGCGTTGCCACGCCCTCTTTATAAATCGCTTTCAAAATAATGGACTAGACAATATGGATTTATTTTAACAATATGGAATAAATGACTAGAAATTGTATTTAAGACTGTGTTATGTTAATCTTTGACAAAAGGGCGTGGCACTGCCCATTCCAATCTGAAGGTTGAAAAGCGATACATCGCGATCTTATACCGGTATGATGATAGTGGTTGGTATAGAAAGAAACTAGCATACCCTGGTGCAAAAAAGGTCCATGTAAAACGATGGCCTCTTGCAGAAATGTTCACATTGGACCGCCGTCCAGGAAGGCTTCGGCATGGCCGAACTTAAATTATCCACTTGTTTTTGCTCCACCAAAAATGTGAAATGTTGTATGAACTCAACACGGTCGCGGACTCGGAATCTGTATCAGTATCTACATACATACATACAACCATACAGACATATATAGATACTTTTGTATGTATGTTTTAGTCATGTTTGAATGTATGTATGTTGTAGTCATTCATGTATATCCATTCTATGAGTTTTCATTAGCGTTTTTGTTGCCGTTGTTGTTATTTTTATTGGCCATTTAATATTAAATATTCACATGAACCACTGTGTGCGTGTATTGCTGCTGCTGCTGATGGTGTTCTTTGAAACATTCATAAAATAAACACTCAATATTTTCTTTTGCGCCGGTTTTTTTTCGTTTTCGGGCCAAGCAACGATGATGATGATAGGGAGGACGGAAAAAATTAATAACAGGCAAAACCGTTTAATGGATTTAATGGTGTGGCAGACATTTATATGGTAACGAGTTGTCTGTTGTTGGTGTTGCTGTTGTTGCTGCTGTTTCTGTTTCAATAATAAACAACAAAAAACACCAGCAGCAGCAACAGCAATTAAACCACCGTCAACAGCAACAGGAATCAAATGTTCATAAAATATACATATGCACTTGTTAGGGATGCCGATTGCGATGATTTTTCTTGTCAAATAGAGGGGCCGAAATATTTTTGAATTGTTTGGAAGGAGCTATATAACCCCAGCAGGAAAAGCAAGGTCTCTGCGAGGGCTCCTAACGAAGCTCCACACATTTATTTTTCACAACAATTCTTGAAGGAACTTAAGGGGTCAATGAGCTGTGCACGATATAATGCTTAGGCTTATAATTACTACTTAAAATTGTGTCTTAACGTCATGAAAATTGTGTAAAAATTTGAAATAAATCGAAGAAAATCTCTCGAAGATACAGCAGTTCAAGCAATCGCGCCTCACACATGATTCATTGTTATTCTAAAACTTTCCACAGCTTACGTTTTCAAACCAACAGAGAGAAAAAATCAGTTGGAAATCGGTCCGAACTACAAAAATTCGCTTTCTGTTGCAATCACCCACTATCCATGGTATTTACGGTTACAGAGTTCGACATACCAATAGAAGGTAGCTTCGATAATATAAAGGTCATCACAGCCAATGAATCCTTTTTACCACCGAATTAAGTAAAGGTGTTGCCATAACCGCAGGTTCTACACTGAGAAGAAAAATAACCTTATACAAGGTTAACTTAACCATAAATAAACATGATTTGGAGTCTACATTATATAAGGTTAATTTGAACATTTTGTTGTTGACTGGTATTTAACAATAATAATAGTTAATTGAACTATTCAATGGCTTGAATTTTTTAACCATGAAAATTATTAATTTTAAAATAATTATTGTTGTTTTAACAATGCATCGTTCAGTTTTTTAACCATTAAAATTGTTATTATTAAAATAATTATTGTTGTTTTAACAATGCATTGTTTTTAGCCATGAAAATTGTTAATATTAAAATTTCATAGTTAATTTATTGAAACAATACATGTTCAATTTTACAATGAAATTGTTAATATTATTAACTATGAAGATTGTTATAGAAATCATTTTTATTGTTAAGTTAACTAATTATTGGTTACTTCTTTTAACCAGAAATATATAGGGTAATGCATCTAGAGCTATTTTTTCAGAACAAAAAAAAAATACAAAAATTCAAATCAAATTAAGATAATTGTTCATTCGAAAGGATATTTTATGTCATTTTTTTGAATATAATTTCCTTCAAATGTTGGAAACTGTATTATGAAAATGAGCGTTCGGTGAGAAACGGGAAGATTCACTGTTTTCGACCGCAATTTTGTCCAGTGATGAGGCCCATTTCTGGCGCAAAAGCAAAGTCAATAAACAAAATTGCCGCATTTGGTTTAAAGAGTAACCAAAAGAGTTTCAAGAGGTGCCATTATAACCTGAGAAAACCACGGCGTGGTGCGGTTTATCATCGGTGGAATCATCGGTACATATTTTTTTGTGCTCGCTATCGCGCCATATCAGACTTTTTGCTACCTAAAATTGAAACCTGTAATGTTGACGACATTTGCTCCAACAAGATGGCGCTATATGCCATACAGCCAACGAAACAATAAATTTATTGAAGATAACTTTTGGCTCTCGCGTTGTGGACCTGTGGCATGGCCTCCAAGATCGTGTGATTTAACACCGCTGGAATATTTTTTGTGGGTTTATTTGAAGTCTTTTGTCTACGCAGATAAGCCCGACACGCTTGACGCAGTGGAATGGAATATTCGGCGCGTTAATGCTGACATACGACACCAAATGTTGCAAAAAGTGGTCCAAAATTGGGCCTCTCGACTGGAATTTATTCGAGCCAGCCGCGGCCGCCACTTGTCTGAACTCATTTTTAAAACATAATGACAAACCCTTATCTTTATAATAAAGCTAAATTCTTGGCCATAACATTAAATTATATGTGACGCGCAAAATAGAAAGGGACCTAAGGGTAAAAACCAGTTTTGTTCACGAGTCATTTTAAAGATTTAAATACGTGTATCTTTGGTGTACCATCACTTTCATAAAACGCACATATTTCTGGGAGGGAACACTTTTGGGGCATGGGATCGGTGCTCAGATGTTGTCCATATCAAAAAAAAGTGAAAATTGATTTTTTTTTACCCTTAGGTCCCTTTCTCTATGCGCTGTCACATATGCGTTTAATTGATTCTCGAAATTTCTTTGTCTGAAAAAGCGTGATCCATTTTGAGGTTCCCTACTTTTTTAAAGAAAAAAACACATAAAATTCATATTAAATGGGGAATGTTTATTATCATTGAAAAAACATTCTTTGGCATTTATTTTTTTGAAGATTATGTCTATCGAATGTTGGCCGCTGCTACGTCTCAGGTGGTCCATCCGATGAGTCCAATTTTCGATGACTCGTTCGAGCATTTCGACTGGTAACTGGAGAATGACACGCGTGATGTTTTGCTCCAAAACCTGAATCAAAGCGCGTTTGTCCGCATAAAGTTTAGACTTTACATATCCGCACAGGAAAAAGTCTAACGGTGTGCCGGGCCGGTCGTTTTGGCCAATCGACCGGCCCAAAAGTGAAATTATCTGCTCACCGAAGTGTTCTCTCAATAAATCCATTTATTAATGCGATGTGTGGGAAGTGGCGCCGTCTTGTTGAAACCAAATGTCGCCGAGATCTCAAGCTTCAATTTCAGGCCTCAAATAGTCGGTTATCATGGCTCGATAACGGTCGCCATTGACGGTTACATTCTCACCGGTATCATTTTCGAAGAAATATGGACCGATGATTCCACCGGCCCACAAACTACACCAAACCGTTGTTTTTTGTGGATGAAGTGGCAGCTCTTGAACCTCTTTTGGTTGCTCTTCGTCCCAAATGCGGCAATTTTGCTTGTTTACATACCCATTGAGACAGAAATGGGCCGCATCGCTGAACAAAATTTGGCTCGAAAACGCACGAAACACATTCCTCACAGAACGTGAATTTTCGTGATAAAGTTGAACGATTTGTAGACGTTGTTCAGGCGTAAGTCTTTCCATGATGAAATGCCAAACAATACTAAACAAAAATAACATGACATTGTGACACGACTCACAAGTGATCTGCCAAAAAAAAGCTATTGAAAAAAGTATCTCTACTTGGATCATACATTATGTAGCTCCCACCCAAATTTATTCCGATTTCGATCAAATTTGGTATGGTATATAACGATGGAAAAACCATCTAAATTGAGTTGATTTGGTTCATAATTTTGATATAGTCCCCGAACAAAATGTCAAGGGGCCCGAAAACTGGCTTCCAGTATACTAGACATACGAGGGCGACCGCAAAACTAACTGGCCTGGCACATTTTCTGTTTTACTAGCAACCTTTTGTTTTTGTTTTTTAAAAGTAATCTTTTATAAGCCATCTGTCAAAATTTCCGAAATATTTAATGATTATTTTCTTTTTTCTTAATTTTTGAAAAATGGAAAATAAAGAGTTTCGTGCGGCAATTAAACACTTTTATATGAAAGGTTATACGCCACAATTAATCAAAGATGAATTGGATTCTGTTCATGGTGATAATGCACCATCATACTCGACCCTGAAATCCTGGGTTCTACAATTTAAAATGGGTCGTTCAAGTACGGAAGATGAACAACGCTCTGGAAGACCGAAAACTGCTACTACTATTGAAAACATTAGAAAAATATTTAATGAAGTGACTAAAGATAGACGAATAAAGCTCAGAGCACTTGCTGATATTGTTAAAATACACGAAAAATAAGTTTGGAGTATTTACATGATGAACTCCACATGAAATAGCTATCCGCAAGATGGGTGCCGCGTTTGTTGCCCCAAAAAATCGTCCGTTGGAACAATTCCGAGGAGTTTTTTTGCGATTTATCAGCGTAATCCAATAGAGTTCTTGAGCCGATTCATAACTGTTGATGAAACATGGATCCATCACTACATCCCAGAATGCAACAGTCAAAACAATGGATAGAAGCTGCTGAAAGTGGTCCCAAGAAGGCGAAAACTGTTAAGTCAGCAGGGAAAGTAATGGCCAGAGTATTTTGGGATGCAAGGGGTATAATATTTATTGATTATCTTGAGAAAGGAAAAACTATAAATAGTGAATATTATTGTGCATTATTGGATCGGTTGAGTGAAGAAATCAAGATAAAACGACCGCATTTAGAAAAAAAAAGTTCTTTTTCATCAAGATAATGCTCCTTCACACACTGCATTTTTAACTCAACAAAAACTGGCGAATTACGATTTGAAATTGCTCCGCATCCACCATATAGTCCTGATTTAGCTCCTTCTGATAATTTCTTGTTTCCAAATTTAAAAAAATTTCTCGGTGGCAAAAAATGTTCGTCCAATAGCGAGGTTATTGCTGAAACTAAGGCATATTTTGAAGGTCCTGAAAAATCTTATTTTTCGGATGGAATTAAAAAACTTGAAAAACGTTTGATGAAGTGTATTGAGTTGGAAGGAGATTATATTGAAAAATAAATAATAATTCCAAAAAAACGGTTCTTTTTATGTTAGGCCAGTTACTTTTGCAGTCGCCCTCGTAGCTCAACGGAATCAGATTGCGATTCAGAATCAATCGGCATACATAACATGGAGTCCATTTCCACTATAAAACTATAAAACTATATATATAACTATAAAACTATAAAACTATATATATATATATATATAACTATAAAATTTTCTTAAGAAGCGAATAATATAAACATATTTGCAGCTTGACTAAATTTGGGTGACAGAAGCCCAAAAATATTTCCCATTGAAACATGGACATATGGCTACCAAAAACAATGAACTATTCTAAAATAATCATAACTTATTAAAACTTAAACTGTTTTTTACAAACTGGGTAAATTTAGAGCCCGTTCAAAGCCTTCAAAAACGAATGCCATTTTACTAGTTTATTTTTAAATAAAAAACAAACCTCAATGCGAAGCAAATGATTTTATTGCATTCTAGAATCTAGAAATGGAGGCAATTACTTTACTTCTGTGTGGGAATATACTCGTATGTATTAATCCTACACGCAGAGAAAATATATGGTTACTATATGGTCACGGCAACAATAGTATGTTCTCTGCAATTAAAGTATGGTCGTCGCAACCATAGTATTGCTTTTTGAATTTCAATTTGACAATAGTATGATTGCGGCAATATTAATATTGTTGAAATGTAACAATAGTATTGTTGCAAAATTAAAAAAAAATTAAAATATGGTTGTAGCAACAATATAAATATGGTTGGTGGAACAAGAGTATTGTTTTCATGGCTTTTATGTTAACAATAACATAATTACGGCGATCGTACCGGCAAAATTAATTTTTTTTTTAATTTGACAATGTTATTTTTACGAATCTGACGCAGTAATAGTAAAAATAATTTAATTTTTTTAAAACAAACTACGAATTAGTATAACTGAAATATTTTAAATAAATAAAATTTTTTACTGTTTAATAAATCACTCCTATTATTACATAACTTACTTAATAAAATTCTCTATTGTTAAATAACAACTTAACACAATCTTTGCAAAAAATTTTGGGGACCATAGTATGATTGTGTGTAAGTCATACTATGGTTGTGAGGATCATACTATGGTTGTACGTTAAACACACTATGGTTATGAGGATCATAATATGGTTGTGGGGATCATAGTATGGTTGAATGTGAATAAAAATATGGCTGTGGGGATCATAGTATGGTTGTGTGTGAATAATTCTATTGTTGTGAGGACCATAATATTGTTATGGGGATTATAGTATGGTTGTGTGTGAACCATACTATTGTTGTGATGATCATAATATTGTTGTGCCACAACCATATAACCAACAATAGTATGATGCTCTTCGAATATTGTTATCCCAACCATACTTTTTTTCTGCGTGTAGGCTAAGGGCTGAAACCGGAATATCGGTTAATGTCGGTTTTTCACATTAATAAAACCCCGACAGTGCAATTTTTTAAACACGGTTTTGAATAAAACCGCGGTTTTTTGACACTCTATTTTCAACAAACACACAGACGGAGGGGCACACATGGCCATGGTGAGATCGCCTTATAATCAATAAATTATAGACTTTATAGGGTCTCAAAACAATATTTTCTGATGTTGCAAACAGAATGACAAATTTAGTATACCAACTACTTTTCGGTTATAAAAATAATACACACTCCACATTTAAAGGACGCTATAAAAATCTGTTAAACATTTAAGTTATTACTTCCAAGAGAATACGAACACCTTTAAATATAAGGGGTAGTACCGAGCTCATAGATCCATCAGCATCGACCTTAATAGAAGCATTTCGATTCATTTTCAAATCATTCCAGTATGGTACTTATGCCATCATTGGATTTTTAATGGAACATGTATACATTTCATTAATTATGAGAACATAAAAATGATCAAATGAGTAATTCTACAGTGCATCTTCAATTGTTTTCATTTGCCCTGCCATTGAAAAGCCCACAAAGAAAATCGGAAAGCCAACAATGCGCCTCGACAGACCGCCAATGTTAGTGCTTAGAATGTTGTCGTGCTGCTAAAGGGGATTTTAATGTTCTTCTATGGGTGCTTTATTTAATTAATTTTAATGCAAATGTTTTGTTGTTTTCTATTTCATATTTTTCCCATTCTCTGTTGTTGCTGGTGGATTTTTCGTTTCGCTGTAGAAATTCATTGGGGCAATTTATAATTAAAATCTAGGAAAATTAACCACAAGACTTACAACATCAACGTCAAATGTTGCACGAGTGTATGCGTGTAATTCACGACGGCACCCCAGCAGCATGACAATTGTAATAAGGTCTAAATGTAGCCATTGTTGTCGGCCAAGGGGTCCCCCGTTTTCCTAGTGGGTGCCACAGAAAACAATTGCTAGCTCCCGACAGTTGCAGCGGGCCGGGTCCCACTGTCAGCTGCCATCGCTGGCACAGTTAACGAAACGTTCAGCTCTTTAAACTATTTAAAACATTAAAAGACAGGCAGTTAGACGGTTAGACAGGCAGTATGTGGGCTGTAATTGTTTTCGATTTTGGTTTTGTTGTTTTTGATCTGCATATTCTATTTATCATCATCGGAATCGTTGGCATCGTTTATGAAATCATACAATTACGTTATAAACACATTTTTATTGCTCTCAATACTCGTTTATGGCATCATGAGCTGAGATAATTTGAGATGGGGTGCTGGTTCCGAATCATTTTTAAGAAATTGTTATTATGGCTGGATGCCACAATAAAGTATTCATTTTATTTATATTCGAATTAATTTAATTGACTTCCATTAATGCAAGTTGTATCGCTTTCCGAGAATTGTTTATAATTTATGATTTTTGGAGCAAGCAAAACGCGGTATTAAGATTCTAAAAATAATTTATGTACAGAAGATACTTAAAAAAAGCTTTTTCATATTTATAAGAATTGTTCAATACATCCAAATAGAATGTATATATTTTTATACATCCATGGCCTACAACATTCAATTCAGGAACAAGGGGGATATTTTAAGTGAGCTGTGCACGATTCAATTTGTATACTCACTGACCGGGACCTACTGCGTAACGCCGGCTTCGAACGGCTAATTTGTTTTATAGAGAAGTTTTACATGGCTTAAAGCTTAATCTCTTACTGGTTTGCTGGCATTTATGAGGCGGAAAACCCGCCGCTTGTAAGGTGAGCCCATGGGCTCTAGAAGCCCAAAAAATATCCTTATGATTCACACAGGTGACCTATAGTAAATATGGACATCAGAGCATTTAAATTAGAGCAAAACTCGTCACAAGTTCCAAAATGTATTTATTTTTAAGATTTCACTGAGATTGAAGTTCGGTCTTATGGATCGTAGAGACCCAAAAAACAGACCTAATGGTACAAACACAGGACCACTAGCAAATGTGAACTTAACGGTAATCAAGTAAAAGCAAATTTTGTTGAATATCTAGATGAGGACTTATTTTTAAACTTTTGGCTAAGATTTGGGCTAAGACCATTGGATTCTATTCGCCCAAATATGCGCACAGAGATAAGATTTGTTGCCACAACCAATTTTTTTGCCAACTGAATGATGGTGTTTGCACGTACTATCCATGTATTCCATAACTGCAACCGACTTTTGATTGGGTTCACGGCAATTTTCAGTATAGGCAACTGACCCTATCGGTTGAGGAAGTAGAGTATCGGTAACTCCAACCAGTTAAGGTGCTAATTGGAACTGAATTTTACATGTATTGGTTGTTGCTACAAATGCTTGCTTAAAAGACTTGAGATGTAAAAGACCACCACCGGTCGGGCCGCCCACGCTCTGTTCGAACACCGCATGTCATCAAAGCCGCTAAATCAAGAATTCACAGAAATCCGCTCCGAAAACAGAAAATCATGGCCCGTGAGATGAATATCACGCAAAAGTCCATGAGTCGAATCATTAAAAAAGACTTGGGACTTGGGGCTTCCAAACGACGTACCGGACATTTATTGACTGCAGCTTTAAATAAAAAAATAGGATTGAAACGTCTTTTGGCGAAGCACGCTGATAATTTGCACAGAAAAATTTTGTTGACCGATAAAAATATTTTTACCGTTCAGGAAAAATTTAGCAAGCAAAATGATAGAGTGTATGCGCGGTCATCTAAGGAAGCATCTGGACTGATCCCAAGGGTGGGAAAGGGTCATCACCCAGCTTCAGTCATGGTTTGGTGGGGTGTCTCTTACGATGGGGTCACTGACCTGCATTTCTCCAAACAAGGGGTCAAAACATCGGCCGAAAATTACCAAGAAACCGTTTCGGAAGCTGTTGTAAAACCTCTTAACAATTCCCTGTTCCAAAACCCGCCATGGACTTTCCAGCAGGATTCTGCGCCGGCCCATAAGGCTAAAACGTCCTAGGCCTGGCTTCGAAACAATTTGCCAGCGTTCATTTCCTCTGAAGAATGACCCTCAGGCAGTCCAGAGGACAAGGTTTGTCACAAAAGATACCCCAACATTGGTTATCTTAAGACTGCTTTGGTTCGAGCTGTGGCCAATTTTCCAATGGACGAGGTTCGTGCAGCAATTGACGATTGGCCAGTGCGACTTAAGGCGTGTCTAAAGGCAAAGGGCGGACATTTCGAACAAATGCTCGTGGTAACAACTAAATTCAAAAAGTACTTATAGCCAATAATCGATAGTTTCAACCAATATATGTTCAAATTCAGTTCCAATAATCATTTTAATTAGTATGGTAAGTGATACTTTGTCTCTTCAACCGATAGTGTCAGTTGCCTCTACTGAAAATTGCCGTGCACACAATCAAAATGGTATATGTAGATAGTACATGCAACCACCAACATTTGGTTGGCAAAAAAAAATCGGTTGCGGCAGCAATTTTCGTCTCTGTGTGTAACTACTCAAGTTTTAAGCAGATTTTACAACGAATACATATGTGACGCGCAAAATAGAAATGGACCTAAGGTTAAAACCAGTTTTGTTCAGGAGAGTCATTTTAAAGATTAGGTCCCTTTCATTTTGCGCTTAGAATCGTCGACTTCACTTTCATAAAACGCGCATATCTCTGGGAGGGAACACTTTTGGGGCATGGGATCGGTCTCATTCGATGCTCAGATGTTGTCCACATCAAAAAAAAAGTGAAAAGTTGATGAATAGTTTTGTTGAGGAGAGCCATTTTAAAGATTAGGTCCCTTTCTAGTTGCGCTTAGAATCGTCGACTTCACTTTCATAAAACGCACATATCTTTTGGAGGGAACACTTTTGGGGCATGGGATCGGTCTCATTCGATGCTCAGATGTTGTCCACATCAAAAAACGAAAAAAAATTAAAATTGATTTTTTTTTTACGCTTAGGTCCCTTTCTCTATGCGCTGACACATATATTGATTTAATTAGAAGTTTTGACTGAGATTACGGTCCGGCGCAAGTGCCGAACAGGCCTTTATGTTCAAACGAAATGTCTACCGGCAAATATGGGCATATGGGTGCTTAAATTCAGGCCGTTTTAACTAAGAAACCAGATTTTTTTTTTGAAAATTTGGCTGTGATTGCGGTCGGAATCGAAGAGATAAGGGGCCCAAAAAGGGTCATAAAAATAGAAGTGGAGGGTATTTTCGAATCAACCTGGTTGAACTTCACGACGTTTTTAATTTTTGTTTTTTGACAATTCCCGGAAATCATACTAGAAGTCAACAGTTTCCAGAGTAATCTTTCAATTTAGATTGGTCTCTAGGAACTTCAATCGATCTTCCTCTTTTCTTTGTAGGAGTAGGCAAATACCTTGTAAATGAAAAACTTTCATACCCATTGCCTTACCGCTTTCTAAAGATTAGTCATAGTTTTCTTTGGGTGCAATGACCGAACCGGTCTAATGTACACATCGGACGTAAGCAGGACAATTATGGAATATTTTTATACGTTTCGTGATTTATTAGTTTATTAAAGTGACTCTACGTAAGGAGGCGTAGAATAAAGTACAAGTGTGTGCTTTTCGTACGTAATTGCGGGTACTGCTAACACCGTTGGGCTATTTTTATTTCCATTAACTGCAGCAAAAAAAGAAAAACACAGTTCACATCGTACGATAAGATTCGAGGAGAAAAAACCGCAATATTTAAAATAAGTGGAAAATTTTGTTCGGCCGAAACGAAGCTTATATACCCTCTACCATGGATTCCGGTCTAACATGGAACTTTTTTTTAAGAGAGAGTGACACCTTCAACTTTTTTTTTATACCCACTTCATATATACCACCTACTATCCTAATATCGGCATGGGTTCACCTGATATGTATTTCTAAAGTTCATAGTTGAATGGGCAGTGCAACTCTCTCTTTTCCATTGTAAACCCAATATAACAATTTGAATAACAATTTGTCTATAATTGATTTCATTCTGATAATATTTTTAAAAGATCGGTCCATTACTTCCACCATTAATACAATTTTTTTTGAGGCGTGGCACTGCCCACTTTGTATTTCGTTCCATGCCAATATCATATGTTAAAAATATCATCTTCATATCTTTAATAGTTCATTAGATAGTGCCTTTCAAAGTCCAGGGTTGTGTGGGCAGTGCCACGCCTCTTGTACAATCACGTGGTAATGTACAGGGTGGAGCGCGGAATTTTGCTTCTTTTGCACTTCAGGCTGTGGCGGCACTGTGGGTCGAAGAGAGTGGAGAGTGTGCGTTGCTTATAGCGGCTGACGGCAGATTTGAATTCGTCTGCCTTTTAGTTGTCATCATTCATTGGACACGTGAGAAGAGTTCATTTTGTGTTGAATCGTATTTACCAAATGCGCACTCGATCATTGCAGTGCAGCGTGCTTTTGTGTAAACAAACAAAATATGCGGCACTGGAGTGAAACAAACCCAAGAGAACGTCACCAGAGACCTCTGCATTCGGACCGCGTCACTGTGTGGTGTGCCATACCACGAGTAGGCATTATTAGACCTTACTTTTTCCCAGGATAACCGACTTGCCGTAACTGCCAACTCCGAACGGTACTTGACTATGATACAGGTTTTTTTTCACCCGTCTCTTGAGGCGATGCAATTAGAGGATACATGGTTGAGCTGAAATGTCACATTTAGGCAAAGGAGAACCCACGAGTGATTGTTGAAAAGCTGATGCTTTCACAAAGAGTGACTGCGGTTTTTTGGACAAGCGTTGGTCGTACATCTTCGAAAATGAGGTCGGCCAAGCAGTTACCGTAAATGGTGTTCGCTATCGCGAGATGATAACGGACTTCTTGCGGTCAGAAATTGTGAATATGGATGATGTTGTTTTGTTTCTAGAGTAGTTTTTTTTAAAGTCTTGTACAGGGTGTAGCGCGGAATTTTGCTTTTTTGCACTGCAGGCTATGGCGGCACTGTTGGTCGAAGAGAGTGGAGAGTATGCGTGGCTAATAGCGGCTGACGGGAGACTTGAATTCGTCTACCTTAAGTTGCCATCATGCAGTAGACACATGAGGAGAGGTAATTTTGTGTCGAAGCGTATTTTTCAAATGCGCACTCGATCATTGCAGTGCAGCGTGCTTTTCGTTTACGATTCTTTGATCCCAACGCGAACGTGTTCTTGGAAAGCAATCAATTGTAAATTGTGTAACTTCATTGAGAACAACAGGGAATGTGTCTTGTGTACGAAGGGGACCTGAGAGAAGGATTACAACACCACAAAACATTGAGAGTTAGAGCAGCAGTACTGAATCTCCGAAACGCTCTGCTCGGAAGCAATCACTTGCTCTTGGCATTTCCAGACTTTTTTCAGCCGGTTTATGAGGCAATGTAACTAGAGGATAAATGGTTCCAATAGGATGGTGCCACTGCACACACAGCGAGGGTTACCATGAATTGTTTGAGGCAAATGTTTCCGGGACGGCTTATCTCTTTGAGGGGTGATGTGAACTGACCGGCACGCTAAAAAGACTTAGCCCCGTGCGATTTTTTCCTTGGGGGTTACCTGAAGTCGAAGGTGTATATCAACCGTCCCAACACCTTGGAAGACCTAATTAACAATATTGAGGTTGAAATGGCAGAATACCAGTCGACATGCTTGTTAGAGTTCATGAGAGCTTCAGAATACGTATGCAGCAGTGTGTGTATAGCGAAGGTCGACATTTGCCAGATACACAAATTGAAACCTTGTGACTTAAAAATTCCCTTACTGTTCAATATAATTAAAATATAAAATAAATTTCATAATTTTTTTTATTTTATTTCCAAATAAGCAAATAACCTCGCTCCACTCTGTACCTTAGAAATATGAACTGACCGGAAGCAAAACAATAAACCAAAAATACTCCAAATATAGTGATTTTCCCGAGATTGAGTCATGGTCGATTTTTAATACCCACAATTTCAGTCTATCAACACATATTACTGCAAATTTTCACCGGCGTAGCTTAAATAATGCGACCTTAGGGATTGATTTCTACAGACAGACAGAAGGATATGGCCATGGCTAGATCATCTTAGAATTTTACAAAGATTCTGAATATTTATATTTTATGGGAACTCTGACCAGTATTTCAAGGTGTTGCAAACGGAATGACACAGTGAGAAGACCCTCATCTTATGATGGAGGGTATAAAAGCAAAAAGGCGCGAAACGTATAATACAAAATTTTAAGTTGCAGGCAATAATCTCCGCATTCGCGGTTGTATGTTGCTACGGAGCTAAGAAGACGTAGACGTTTACGTCTACGTCAGCTTTCCAAACAAAGAATGCTGACGACATATGGAGATTTCTTATGGGTCACCGAAACACTTAAACAACACGCAAATGCCACAAGAAGTTTTCGATCTTTGGTGCAAGCACGCCAAGTATTAGTAATTCAGTACCCTCTTGTGGTTTTTGAATTAAGTACAAGGGTCTGGGGATATGATTGGGGAATTTTGTAAAAGCAAAAGCACACTTTAGGGGAATTCCACCATTTGTGCATTTATTAATGGGCTAAACCAGGTATCTTTTTAAAAATTAACAAAATTTTATTGTGGTTTTTGGCAAACATTGCTACTATTTATACAATTATTTCATTCATGTGACTGCCTTGACTGGCTTCGCAGTAGCGCATCCTGTCAACCCAATTATCAAAGAACTTGGTGACGGTTCCTGGCTCTACTTCACAATAGCTTACTTGGTATTCACCTTAAGGCTTTAAAACATTAATGAATTGAATCGAACATGCAAGGTACCCCACACTAATTGACATTGTCATTACGGCTGAGAATACGACTGCCGAACTTGGCTCATAAAAGATCGATTTTGGCGTGGTCTGTGTAGCATGGGCTGTGTGGCACGGGCTGTGTGGCATGGCGCTCCATTCAGTTTCAACCACAAATCATCTAAAAACACACAAATCTCATATTCGTTGCCACAACCGAATTTGTTTGCCAACCGAAAGATTGAGGTTGCATGCACCTAGAATATTCCATCGGTACAACCGAATGTAAGATGGAACTCTGTAACTGAAGTATCGGTAGACAATAAGAAGTATCCGACCACGAAAAAAAATTGGAACTAAAAGTCCACATAATGTTCAACGCAAAAATTTTTCAATTTTTCAATAGAGACAATAGACGATTTCCTGGTGGCCAACTCACCGGTCCAAAACGTCAAATTAGCTGCTCTTCGAAATGACCTCTCCATAGATCCATCTTTTTGAGCAGCTGTATGGCAAGTGGCACCGCCCTGTTGAAACCAAATGTCGTCCAGATTACAGGCTTCAATTTCAGGTAGAAAAAGGCATAAATCATGGTGCAATAGCGAGCACCATTCGCGGTTACGTTCCGACTATCATCATTTTTTGATCGATGATTCCACCAGCTCGTAAACCGCACCAAATCGTGGTTTTTGCGATGTAAGTCTTTCCATGATGAAATGGCAAACAATACCGAATAAATGAAAGTTTAACACAACTCACGCGTAATATAAGGAAATAAACCCTGTTGAAAAAATACCTCTAGATTGATCACCTCTTTAGCATAGGGAAGGTCATGTCGAGAAAAAGAGGATAATATGATGGAACATTTTTACTAAATAAATTAGAAAAATGATTTACTTAAAACACTAATAATAGGTTTATTTTCGATTTTGGTTATGATAGAAGTTTATATATCATTACCAATATTCGGTTACAACAACAAAATGTTGGTAAAACTATTGGTTGACACAACCACCAGTTATGGCATCAAACACCATTTAATGATTTTCATTGGTATGACCGATCAATTTGTTGTGTCTACAATACGATGATAATACTTATCACCTTATGGTATGTCGAAATGAATATTCACTACGATTATACAAATTTAGTAATTGCAACTGAAATTCTTTTATTGCAACGGAATTTTAGTAGTTCCAACCGATTTCCGCAAATTTTTTTCTGTGTGCTTGAATTTAGTCTTTGGCCACAAAAACTGGTTTATCATGACTCTGTAGGGCTCACCAAAGTTGATTTAATTCAGCCACCCGGAACCTTACATACCCCAACCGACCCTACGCTACTAAAGGGCCCGTTTTTTTTGGGCAGGCGTCCATCCCCAATCTCAGCAAAAACTTCAAAATTTCTTATAATTGGAGTGGAAGCAAGCCATTACCATGAAACGATTTTAGGATCCTAGGCTGATTCAACAGACATACGGACGGACGAACACATGGGCGGATAGAAGAACGGGCGGAGGGTAATGTCTAGATCGTCGTAGATATTTACGACGATCTGTAATTGATATACTTTGTAGGGTCTCTGATCAATATTTCGTGGTGTTACAAACGGAATGAAAAACATAGTATACCATCGCCTGTGTTTTGCCTATAAATTCAACAATTAAAGGGGTCCCAAAATACTTATTGCTGTTTGAATTTTTAAGACTTTTGCGCAACTTTGATTAAATTAAAAAAATAAAAAATAGTGTTCTCTTTCATATGATCCAAGTTACGTACAGATCGCCCGATCTGGTGCAGAACAGCGAGATTAAAAAATTCGCCTTTTCACTATTTTGAAATTTTAAACTTCCCAAAAAACCAAAAAATGTAAAGCGTTTTATAAGCTTTTCATGCAAAAAAATAACATGTTAAGCCATGTAAAGGGTGTTTTTTTAGACGTGCAGTTTTTTATCTGGAGTTGGTCTTTTTTGACAGCTGTCACTTGATTTATGTTCAGTCTGGTTTGCCATTTCATAATGAATGGACTTACTCTGGAACTACGTTTGCAAATTGTGGTGAATTGGCCCAAAAAGAGTTGGCCACCGATCCTGACATTTACGAGAAAATTTTGTTCAGCGAATAACCAAAATTATCGCTTTTGGAGTAATGAAAATCCACAAGCCATTGTTGAGACGCCGTGACATCCTCAAAAACTCACTGTTTGGTGTGCTCCATGGGCAGAGGGCATTATTGGTCCATATTTCTTTAAAAATGAAGCCGACCTTACTGCTACAGTCAATGGGGAACGCTATAGAACCATGATTAATGTCTTTTTGGTGCCTGAATTGGAGGATGTTGAAGTGGACGACCTTTGGTTCCAAAAAGACGACGCTACATGCCATACAGCCAACGAAACAATCAGTTTATTGAAGGAAACTTTTGGTGAGCGCATTATCTAGCTTCGTGGGCCTGTAGCGTGGTCTCCAGGATTGTGCGATTTAACACCGCTAGACTATTTTTTGTGAGGTTATATGAAGTCGCTCGTCTACGCAGATAAGCCCGACACGATTGACGCCTTGGTGCGTTATTGCTGACATAAGGCCCCAAATGCTGGAAAAAAATTGGTCGAAAATTGGGCCCCTCGGCTGGAATTTATTCGAGTCAGCCGCGGCTGGAGTAAAGCTAATACTTGCCAATAGCATTAAAATATATGGGTTTTATTTCTTCCCTTTTTAAAATATTCTGGAGTTGCAAAAATGGACGTGGCCATTGAGCCAAGGGGCCCAAAAAAACAGAGAAATTGTCTAAAGAATCTGAATATGACAATAATTTTACGAATTTAATGAATTAAACGACTTGGGCGTGGTCTATGGGCCCAGAGGCCGCAAAACCCCTAATGTTCGGGGACTTAGGAGTATACAGAAACCGTACAATTTTTCAACAAATTCAAATATGTACCTAAATATATTTCAGATTTTTGCCAATTTGAAGTTCAGGGCACAAAAATCGGCCTCCTGCAACTTTGGGTATATGGGTATTAAAAGAAAAACAAAAAAATATCGTCCATCGACATGTGGTTAATCAGAAACAATTGAATTTCCTCACTTATCTTAATATGCTTAAACTTTTAAGATTTGTCTAAATTTAAGGCACGAATTTACGGGCTTCTTAGGGCTCCTTCGATATACTCCAACAAAGAACATATGGGCGTTCAAAAACAATAACATTTTCTTCAGGAATCCGAATGGGACAATGGTTCATAGGGCTCAAAAAAAAGGAGTTCTGGAAAACGGGGTCCCACCACCAACAACCATATCCCTTCAATACTATCAATGCCATAATATAAGTAAACAACGCAATCCATGATAGAGAATATAAAAGCTTTGAACCGGCCGAACTTACGAGTTGTCCACTTGTTTTTGCTGGTTTATTTTCCCTATTTTTTAAAAAAAACTTTCTTTTGCCACAGCAGCAGCGTACAAAAAAATCCATTTCCTGTAGAGCAATAAAATGAATCTCTTTTTTCTTCTGAAACAAAAAAATTAAAAAAAATAGATAGGCATAGTCTTCCTAAAAACGAAATCAACTTAATGAGATAATGTGAATGACGAATGTCTGTCAAGAATAAGAACATTTTGATTTTTCCCCCCTTCCTAGAGTACAATAACCCAAAAAACAAATAAGAAGAAAAAAACCGAAAAAAATTCAACACCAAGTGTTCTAAAGACTGAAGAAAAATACAAAGAGGGCAGAAGCGAAAAAAAAACAAATGGTAGAATGAAAATCAAAACATAAAACACTTTGCGGATGTATCGTTTAGACGCTTTATCATCATCAACACCACTAGTCAGGCAGTCAGCCTGCCTTCTTCTCCACCGCCTCAACCTCATCAATTTTTTAAGTACATCGCTTTTTTTTTGAAAATTTTGACACACACGGGCACCCACATCTCCTTCAGCGCTTTCCATATGGTATGTGTTACCCCTCCTCCAAGAAAAAGAAAAACCCAAACCAATGAAATCTATTTAAATCACGCACTTAATTAGTGCGCACTTTTTTTTGGTGCGGCATTCGTCTAACAGAAATTGACTCTATTGAATACATCATTCATGCGGTGCGGTGCAAGGGGCGAGTAGAACAAAATTGAAAATTGAAAAATGTGAAAAATCATTCATACGTTCGCCTGAAGTATCACCACCACAACCAGTTTGCTTTTCCCCATCCACCAACACCACCATCGAAATCGTCATCATCATCATCACAAGTCAGTTGTCGGTCGGGCCAAAACGTGTATTACGACACATAGAATTTTTTAAATTATGCCAAAATGTAAACACACACGACACGCATCCATTTAGAAGCGCACACAACCTATCCACTGTGAAAATATGCCCCCGCCCCAGTATATTCTGCAGGAGTAGGGAGTAGCTGCTAAGGGGGATGACAGTTCGTGGCAATTCTCTTAGGGAATAAAATACAAACACCTTGTTCTTTTAATAACTCATAATTCATACCAGACCTTAAATACATGTGTATTTCTACATTGTAGCAGTGTAAGTGTAAGTGCCTTTCACACAGACAAACACGCACACACATACATAAAGACATTCGTCATTTTAGAATATGGGCGATTTCACTCAGTTTTGACAGCACAGGATCTAGCCATATCAGGATGTACATACGTCGTTATGTCTGTGGCAAACTACAGGTCACGCAATTGAAAATAGCTGACTAAAATATGTGTAAATGCTCGGAAACGGTTGGTATTGCAAATTGGCCAAATCGGCCACGAAGTAAACATTTTTCCCATACAGAGACTTAGATAACCTTTGGAAAAATCGCTGTTATTGTAGTATTTTTTAAGGGTTTTTCCTAAACATTGAGGAAAAATCAGTTGGAAATCGGTCTGAACTACAAATATTCGGTTGGATAAATATAATTTCTGTTGCAATCACCAACATTCCATGGTATTGATGGTTGCATGGTTCGACTTACCATAAGATGGTAGGGACAATAATATTACGATTCTTACAGCCAATAACTCGGTTATAGCAACTGAATAACTCGGTTATAGCAACTGAATTCAGAAACTAGTGGTTGTAGTATATGTTACTTTGGTACCAATAATTGGTGGTGACAACAAATAAATTCTTAGTATTAACCAAACCCCGTTTAGTTCGCTGTTGTAACTTGTTACACTATGCAACAAAAGTTCTGACGTTTTCTTGTAAGGGTGAATGATTTCTTCTAGACAAGAAAGGCGAAAGTGATTATAAAGAGTGATTTTTTTGAGGTTAGGATTTTCATGCATTAGTATTTGACAGATCACGTGGGATTTCAGACATGGTGTCAAAGAGAAAGATGCTCAGTATGCTTTGACATTTCATCATGAATAGACTTACTAACGAGCAACGCTTGCAAATCATTGAATTTTATTACCAAAATCAGTGTTCGGTTCGAAATGTGTTTATCGACAAATTTTGTTCAGCGATGAGGCTCATTTCTGGTTGAATGGCTACGTAAATAAACAAAATTGCCGCATTTGGAGTGAAGAGCAACCAGAAGCCGTTCAAGAACTGCCCATGCATCCCGAAAAATGCACTGTTTGGTGTGGTTTGTACGCTGGTGGAATCATTGGACCGTATTTTTTCAAAGATGCTGTTGGACGCAACGTTACGGTGAATGGCGATCGCTATCGTTCGATGCTAACAAACTTTTTGTTGCCAAAAATGGAAGAACTGAACTTGGTTGACATGTGGTTTCAACAAGATGGCGCTACATGCCACACAGCTCGCGATTCTATGGCCATTTTGAGGGAAAACTTCGGAGAACAATTCATCTCAAGAAATGGACCGGTAAGATCATGCGATTTGACGCCTTTAGACTATTTTTTGTGGGGCTACGTCAAGTCTAAAGTCTACAGAAATAAGCCAGCAACTATTCCAGCTTTGGAAGACAACATTTCCGAAGAAATTCGGGCTATTCCGGCCGAAATGCTCGAAAAAGTTGCCCAAAATTGGACTTTCCGAGTGGACCACCTAAGACGCAGCCGCGGTCAACATTTAAATGAAATTATGTTCAAAAAGTAAATGTCATGGACCAATCTAACGTTTCAAATAAAGATACGATGAGATTTTGCAAATTTTATGCGTTTTTTTTAAAAAAAAAGTTATCAAGCTCTTAAAAAATCATACCCAAAGAACGGCCCTCGTTTTCTTTTATCGACCTAGGACTTTTTTTGCATCACTATACCATATGAAATAAGATAAAAATGTATTCCTTCGTTTTACCAAATTTTCGTGATGAGATATCTTAAGTTAATCGTATGGAGTTTATTTTCAAAAAATATTTTAACAGCCTATCTCTTAGATTAGTGTCCTTTTTTCGAAAAAGTGAAGAAAACTGCAAAAAAAAAGTTGTCCAATTAATTTCAGTTGGGACCTTTTTGAATGGAATTGTATAAATGTTTGTTAAAAATGATCGTTTTTGGACAAAAAAGTTTTACTAAATAAATTCTACTATCATTTTAGTATAACGTCTAAAAAATCTGAGTATCTTCAAGATACAATTAATTTTTTCCTTTTTTTAAAAGGAAATATATAGGGTGATCCATCTAGAGGTATTTTTTCAGAACAAAAAAATTTAAAAATTCAAATCAAGTGTGGGAACTTAATTGGTAATTTGAAAGGACATATGTTGCGCGCAAAATAGAAAGGGACCTAAGAGTAAAAACCAGTTTTAATCAGGAGAGCCATTTTAAAAATTTAAATACGTGTTTCTTTGGTGTACCATCACTTTCATAAAAAGCGCATATCTCTGGGAGGGAACACTTTTGGGGCATGGGATCGGTCTCATTCGATACTCAGATGTTGTCCACATCAAAAAAAAGTGCAAATTGATTTTTTTACCCTTAGGTCCCTTTCTCTATGAGATGTTACATATTATGGCATTTATTTTTTGAATAATTTTTTTTTCAAATGTTGGCCGCAACTACGCCTCATAGTTTCCATTCTGAGGGTCCAATTTTGGATGACTCGTTCGAGCATATCGACCGATATGGCTTTAATGACACGCGTAATGTTGGCTTCTAAAACCTGAATCGTAGCTGGTTTGTCAGCATAGACTTTGGTCATTTCGTAACCCCAAAGGAAAATGTCTTAAGGTGTGATATCACTCGATCTAGGCGGCCAACTCACCTGTCCAAAACGTGAAGTTAGCTGCTTTTCAAAATGACCTCTCAATAGATCCATTGTTTAAGCAACTGTATGACAAGTGGCACCGTCCTGTTGAAACCAAGTGTCGTCAACATTACGGGCTTCAATTTCAGGTAGCATAAAGATCGATTTCATGGCGCGATAGTGAGCACCATTCACGGTTACGTTCCGGCCATCATCATTTTTTTTTTTTGAAAAAATATGCACCGATGATTCCACTAGCTTATAAGTCCCACCTTTGCCGTTGAGCCAGAAATGGGCCTCGTCATTAAACAAAATTTTGGTCGAAAACAGCTGATCTTCCCTCTTCTGACCGTAATGCAGTTGCCAACAATCTAAGGAAATTATATGCAAAAAATAAATGCCATAAAATTATTTTCAAATTACCAATAATGATTCCACACTTGATTTGAATTTTTATATTTTTTGTCCTGAAAAAATACCTCTAGATGGATCACCCATTATAACCACTATCAACTGCGGTCATTAAAAAATTATCACATTATAGCCGCGGTCTTCTGGGGTAACTAGCTTAGTTACCTAGTTAGTTGGCAATATGGTCTTCTGGGGTAACTAGCTTAGTTACCTAGTTAGTTGACAATATGGTAATCTGGTAACATTGAATAAAATTAAGAGTAATATGGCAACACTTCAAAATATCCCCTTATTGCGAGGAGCAGAAAACTATTACTACAAACTATAATTCCACTATCCTAAATAAGGCTTTTTAGATTTGTGTTGTTCTATAGAGTAGTCACTATTTTAATCTCTTAAGCCTAGTATGTTTTTTCCCCTTTTCACGTTTTTTTATGGTCCGACCTCCCTGATGTATTTTAAATTGTCTTTCTCATTATCTTACTTTTTAATTCCACTCTTATCAGTTCCGACTTATGTTGGAAACGATTTTTTGTGGAAAAACTAAAACACGCCTATTATTGAACTCGTAAAATCCTTAAAGAACGATGCAGGCCAAACGAATAGAACTAGAATGAAAAGAACTAGTCTTTCAACTTATCAAATATATTTCTTAGTAGATTCGATCGTTGTAGATCGGTGGATATTGAAAATGGAACAAATCGGGCAAAAGAGGAAAGAGTTTCCCATTGAGGGACTAAAAAAGTATAAGGGACATTTTTGGACTTTTAAATGAGATTTTCTTGGTAGTCGAGAGACAATGACGCTTTAAACATATCATATATAAGCCACTTTCATAGGTGACTGAAATACAAATACTGACATTACTGATACACTAATCCAAATATGTACCTTTATTTCTGATCTGGGCCAGTATACGGCTCAGACAGCCCTATTTGGGGCCCTAGAGACAAGAAACTGTCCCTTAAGGTTTCGGAACATATGGGTATCTAGGAACACTGAATTGCTTTCACATATACAAATATATATAAGTACCTACATTTAGGATCTGGGCCAGTAACGACTCAGAAAGGTCACTGTTAATTATGGACATTAAAAAACAATAAAATTGCGTCATTAATCTTAAAAGAAAGGCATATCAATAATTCCGTGACGTTTCCAACTTCTCTCGTAGTTATATGAAATGCAACACTGCTCCCATGAAGTTCCATCTGTTAATAGACTACTGTCACATTTTAAAAGAGTTCCGTCATTTAGTTTGTGTTTAACAGCTGTTCAAAACATACAACCTCCTGGTTTTTGTTAAAAGTGGAAAAAAATAAATTTCGAGAGCTCATTATACATTATTTTTTTGGAGAAAAAACGTCAATCAAACCAAGGCAAAGCTTGATAAATACTATAGGGATTCTGCACCATCGATTTCAATGTTAAAAAGTGGTTTACTGTCTTTTGTTGTGGCCGCACGTGTACAAATGACGCTGAACGCCAATTGAGGTCAATACACCCGAAAATGTCGAAAAAAGTATTGTTTGGAGTTGTTTAACCGCAACTCAAATGAGTTTTTGCGGCGTTTTATAACTGTGGATGAACATGGATTCATAACCAAGCAGCAGTCTAACCAATGGGTTTCTCCGGGTGAGCCGGCTCCGAGGAAGGCCAATGTGACAATGTGCCAATAAGGTGATATCTAAAGTTTTTTGGGATACACGCGGGAAATAATTGATCAAACAAATGCCTATTTTATGGACCTCGAAAAATACAAAAATTGGAGAAACGTTGGAAAGTGTATTGAGCTAAAAGGAAAATGAAAAATATTTTTTTTTGTAAAAAAAAACTGTTTTATTTGAAAAGTCACGGAATTATTGATATGCCCTTTATGTAGGATCTAAAATGCTTTTTTCGATGCGTTACATTTGAAATATGCCCTCTTACCCAGTAGTGTGAGGGTACAATTGTTTTGCTCTTGTAAAAGTGGTAGAAAAACATACTGAAAAAAAGCTAAATGGACTTGCACTCGGTCGACTAGGGTTGAATATAGGGACAAAACAACCTTTAATTAGGCGGGTATGTTTAGAAACTAGAAATATTAAGCAAATAGAAAATATAACGAGCCCAGCCATTGCAAAACTTATCAACTCAATTTGTTAATTTCCAGTAAAATAGCCCCCATACAACCAACTTGCATTGGATTTATGAAAAATTTTCAAAATTTTCCTCATGATGGATATGACATTTCTTGTAACTTGTTACCCCGACTGACTTCCCGCCACTTCTGCTACGCCACCAGTTTTAGCCATCCTTTATTGCTTCATTTCACTGTTACATGAAATGTTTAATTTAATTGGATTTCAACAACGTTGAGATTTCTTTTTCAAATTTGAAATCTTGCACGAAATTACATACAAAATTTGCTTGCATTATACGAGTGCAGAAGAAGGGGGAAATGGTTTATATTTATTTGGATTTTTTGAAATTGTAGCGTATTGAATGGCAAATTGAAAAAAAGAAAATGTAGGAAAATACAACGAGAAGAAATATTGAAATGAAAACATGAAAAGTGAAATGTTTTTCTCAATTCATTTTCAATTTCGTACACATTGCCAAGTTTGGGTTGATGGCGGTGATGATGATGAATTTTCTTGCAAAGAGGAAAATGGCGTGTTAATGCGTAACGATTGATAAATTTTTAATGATTCGTGTTATGTTAATTAACGATGAGTTACAAAATACTATGTTCGACACGCTGACGATGATGCTGAGGCAAGTAAAAAAAAAAACGTTTTTCTAACACACTCGAACATAAATAGGAGCGTGTACCATGATGAAGTCATAAATTATGAGTGGTGGTATTGTTTCATTAATGGTTTCTGGAGGGGGGATATGAACCGAAGTACTCGTTAACGTAAAGAATTTTGGGGTAAAGAAATTTGAAAGAAATATTTCTTTTTGTTTTTAAAAAAATGCATTCAAATTTTATTGAGCAACAGCTGTTGACTGTTGTAAAAATCGATAACAATTTAGATACAGCTTCCACACACATATGTATGTTCATCCGGTTTTTTTATGTCTTTAGCTCTAGAAGCCACGGTATACGTAACTACCACAAAAAAGCTTGACCCGATCGGCTCAGATTCACCAGTTAATCCGACTTAACGATATCTTTTTGCCTATCCCTTCGTCCGTCTGCTGTCTTTCTCAATCTCCATAATCTTTATAAAATTTGTCTATTTTTAAGTAAATTTGGCAGAGGTAAGACTTTTGAACAAGGGCTGTTGACTTTTTGAAAATCGGTTAAAATTCAGATTTAATTCCCACACATGTGTTCAACCGATTTTATGTCTTAAGCTTTAGAAGACTCATAATAAGGGCATATCAATAATTCCATTACTTTTCTAACTTTCCTCTTAGTTATATGAAATGCAACACTGCTCCCATCAAGTACCATCTGATAATAATCGTAGACTACTGTAAAATTATGAGAGTTTCGTCATTTAGTTTGTTTTTAACAGCTGTTCAAAACATACAACCTCGTGGATTTTGTTCAAAATAGAACGAAGTCAATTACGAGTGCTCATTAAACATTTTTTTTGCGGAATATAACCGTCAATCAAACCAAGGCTTGATTACTTAGTAGGGACATAAATACTGTTACAACATTGAACACACTCATTTCAATAGTAGAACTGAACATACCCCGTTAATGTCATATGGGTTTTAAAAGCTAACCTCAATAGCGTTAGTCTGTAACGGGATTTTAAAATTGTTTCAACTTTCATCATGGAGTGATCAGATAATGAGAACCGTATCGCTGTAATAGCTCTTTTCAAGTGTGAAATGAAAAAAACGATATTTTCAAAACGCTCCGGCCACAAGGGATTAGCCGCATGTTCGTCTACCGATGCATAATACTGTTTGAGGAGACTGGAGATGTAAAAGACTGCCACCGGTCGGGCCGCCCACGCTCTGTTCGAACACCGCATGTCATCAAAGCCGTTAAATCAGGTATTCACAGAAATCCGCTCCGAAAACAGAAAATCATGGCCCGTGAGATGAATATCACGCAAAAGTCCATGAGTCGAATCATTAAAAAGACTTGGGACTTGGGGCTTTCAAACGACGTACCGGACATTAATTGACTGCAGCTTTAAAAAATAAGGTTGAAAAATGCAAACGTCTTTTGGTGAAGCACGCTGATAACTTGCGCAGACAAATTTTGTTCACTAATGAAAAAATTTTCACCGTTCAGGAAAAAGTTAACAAGCAAAATGATAGAGTGTATGCGCGGTCATCTAAGGAAGCATCTGAACTGATCCCAAGGGTGGAAAAGGGTCATCACCCAGCTTCAGTAATGGTTTGGTGTCTTTTACGATGGGGTCACTGACCTGCATTTCTGCGAACAAGTCAAAACATCGGCCAAAGTTTACCAAGAAACCTTTTTGGAAGCTGTTGTGAAGCCTCTTAACAATTCCCTGTTCTAAAACTAGCCATGGACTTTCCAGCAGGATTCTGCGCCGGCCCATAAGGCTAAAACGTCCCAGGCCTGGCTTCGAAGCAATTTGCCAGCGTTCATTTTCTCTGAAGAATGGACCTCAGGCAGTCCAGATTTGAACCCATTGGATAACAAATTGTGGACGGTTTTAGAGGACAAGGTTTGTCACAAAAGATACCCCAACATTGGATCTCTTAAGACTGCTTTGGTTCGAGCTGTGGCCAATTTTCCAATGGACGAGGTTCGTGCAGCTATTGACGATTGGCCAGTGCGACTTAAGGCGTGTGTAAAGGCAAAAGGCGGACATTTTGAATAAGTAGATTCTTTTTGGATACAATATACATCAATAAATATATTAAAAAATATTTGGTCCAAAAGCATTCAGCACTTTTTAACTGTTTAACCGCAATTCGAATGAGTTTTTTGCGGCGACACTCTGGAGACCAAGCAGCAGTCTAAACAATGGGGTTTTCCGGGAGAACCGGCTCCGAAGACGTCCAAAGTGACTTTGTCGGCCAATAAGGATATGGTAACTGTTTTTTGAGATTCACGCGGGATAATCCACATCGATTGCCATCAAAAGCGATAAAATAAAGGCGAATATTGTGCCAACTTTTTGGACCGATATAAGGAGGACTTAAATAAAAAACGACCTCAAATGGCAAAGATAAATGGTAAATAAAGATAATACACGGGTTCACGCGTGTCTAGTCTCAGTAGCAAAATTGCATGAATCTGGTTACGAATTAGTACATCATCCGCCATATTCTCCTGATTTAGCCTCCAGTGACTATTTCCAAACCTAAAGAAATGTCTCGGTGAAAAGAGATCAGCTCCAACGATGAAATTATTGATCAAACAAATGCCTATTTTATGAACTTCGAAAAGTCCTATTTTTTGAAAGGAATATTTTTGGTAAAAAAAATGTGAACCATTTTAACATGGACATTTGGGTAACAAAGACAAGGCAACTTTTACACAAATTTAAAGATGACCTTATATTTAATATCTGCGTAAATTAAGAGTCTATTGAAGGACACAATTACTTCTCTTTTGATTCGGAAAATATTTTCTACTCTTAGCACAAATCTGAAATTTGAATGTCGGTTAATGCCGGTTGTTTACTTTTAAAAAAATCCGACAGTGAGATTTTTTAAGTCACCGTTTAAAAACAAAGCTCAAAATATCGGTTTTGTAAAAACCCTCGACACTCTCTTTCCAACTCAATTTAATCACAATCATTAAATTCTCTCATTGCAGGTTAAAATATGGTTTCAAAATCGTCGGACCAAATGGAAAAGGCAAGACAATATCACCAACTCTGAGGCGGCGGAAGTTAAATCGTCCAATTCGGGTAAAGCAACAACACCAACAACGACATCGTCGCCCCCGTCAGTGGGAACAACAACTACCTCGACGTCATCGGCAGCAACAATAGAAAACGGCGGCATTACAAATGGCAAATCAGCGGCCACACCACCAGTACCAACAACGGCAGCAGCAACAGCTACACCAAATGGTCCAGTGACCACATCAGCATCGAGCACTGAAACGCTGCCGACAACACCAGCTGCAACAAAGAAGAATTCACACAATGCCAATGGTAGCAATAGTGGCATTGGGGGTGCTGGCGCCGGAGGAGCTAACACTAGCACTGGAACTAGCGAAGGTAAACGCAACATTGCAAATGAATTAAGTGCAAAATTAACCGCTAAACAAGCGACAAAAATCAAAAAACAATTGAACGCTTTGCTAGAGAAAACCTCAAAGAACGCTACAGGTTCAAAGCATGAGGGTGGCACCGGTGGTGGACATCCACTACATGCTCCTACAGCTACGGGCAAATTAGCGAATAATACAAATACCATGGATAACAACAATGGCGCCGCCACTACAACTTCAGCATCGACAACAGCGACGACGGCGACAACAGGCAACAAACAGACGCACAACAATCATCATCATCAGCGTATGCATCATCAGCATCATCATCAGCATCGCCAGATACCACATCATCATCATGCGATTCCATTAACGGTGGAGCCGGCAGCGCCATTAGAACAGACTGAAAAACTCGAAATCAAACTGGAAGAGTCACCGCAACATCGCGAACTGCAATTAACATTGCTACGTGCGGCACACGGCGGCCAGAGTCCACACTATGGAGAAATGGATTTCGAGAGTAAATTGGCTGCATCGAAAATTTCAAATGCTTTGGCACTGGCCAAATTGGGTGCACCCGAAAATCTACTCAAAAAGGCCAAATCCTCCAAAGCCGACAAACTTCATGCCAAAGAGGTTAAAAACGAAATGAAGGAAACTACAAAGGATACTGCTGCCGCAAAAGGGGCGAGCAAAACTCCACCCCTGATGAATGGCAAAAACAAGGACGCTGACAAAATGCAGTGTGATCTCGACGATGAAAGGTCCGGCGGCACGGTGAGGGACTACAACACCTCCATGGAATGCGATAGTTTTATTGAGAACAAAAATGAATTGGAACTTAAAGCAGAGGTGACAACAGCCGCCGCCGTTGCGACTGCCTCCGTCGATGATGGTAACGATGATACTGAAATGCACGAAATTTAAAATTTAATGAATTTCAAAAATATTATTTTGAAAAAGATCTTCCAGTCAAAAAAGAGAGGTAAATGTGTGCCAAAAATATGAGAGGAAATTGTGTGCTGGTTAGATACATTGTAGGGCTTAAAATAAGAGCTTAGAAATTATTTATTAAGATGTTATATATTAATCTAAGGTTTTTGATATTCACAAAAGGGGGCCGCAACCAAACTGATCACCTTGTATGAAAATATTTCCACCGACTTCCTTAAACTTATCACAATTTCGTTTCTGATCCTCAATATTTCTTAAATACTTCAAGAGCTTTTCAAATCCATTTAAAAATGTATTTCAATCTTAAGGGATTTAATAGGGCGGTTTATAAAAAAAGTTCTTAAACGAGAAAAGTTGCTTAATAAAATAAAAGTTGGAAATTTTTAATTTCAAATAAAATGTCGGATGTAATTTCAAACCAATTGCTCCGATCTTGAATGAATGGCAAATTTGCATTTGGATGAACGTTGCCAGGTACAGGGTTAGGCGATTGAAGTGTTACCTATTCAAATGACCATATTTTTTAGTTTGAAATTATTTATTGTTGCTTAATTACAAAATGTGTTTTAAAATTTAAATTTCAGAATCCATTTACACTAAACTTGGAACAACGTTAGCAAATACAGGTCTAGGCGATTGAAATGTTACCTATTCAAATGGCCATATTTTAAGGTGTGAAATTACTTGTTATAGATAAACTACAAAATGTGTTTAAAAAGTAAAAATTTCAGAATCGATGTGGCCCATCTTTTGCCTTGACTTTGGTCTTAAAGCGGTTAAAAATGTGTTGCTAGCTGCACGAACAAGATTTGGCTCAGCGCATCAATACATCAATACTGCTCTCCAAATGGCCTAGATCGAATATTCCTTTAGTTTTGTAGCTGGCGAATTTGAAAGCCATTGCAAAAACGATTTTATCATTCTTGATTTAAACGAGCCGAGTCTTGTTGAATAGTCCTTGGTCTACGACCCAAATATATGCGTTCCTATGGCTCTAAAGCTTCCAAAATATTTTTTTGATAATTAGTCGCATTGACTTTGACGTCAGGCTTGATAAAAACGATTGGATAGCGTCCATCGGTGGTCGCAGCTGGCAGCCCAAACTAATTCTTGAGATGAAAAATTATCTCGGGTGGCCATTTGTAGGCTCAAATTTTCATCAGGGCATTCAGTCAAGTAAACACGTTATTTTGAAAATTTATGAACTGCTCAATAACAAAATTTTTTCATCAGAGCACAAAATGTTAGGAACTTCACCACGTTCGTGCAAGCTAACCTCCTTTGCTCATTCGGGTCTAACTTTTTTTAATTTTCGTTTAAGATTGTGTAACTTGTGATACTCGTAAGGCTCGAAAGCCTTTAGCTAATTTTGGAATATGCGTCGTATGCCTCGCGAGGATATTTTCAGTTCTTTCACCATTTGATTGCAACTACGGCGTAGATTTCGTTAAAGTCGCGTCTTCACGTTTCGAGCCATTTCATGTGATGGCGGACTTTATTTGTCCACCACCATAGCGTTTGGCAATGCGGCCTGTATCATTTTAACGATTTATGCTGCGATACACAAACATTTTGTATACTTTAAGACGGCTCAGCTCACGAAAAGACAGCTGCACCATGCAGAACCTAGTGCGTCTGTCAAGGAAGTGTCTTCTCCTCTGGTAAAATCTATAGGAGATGTTTCCCTAGCACTACATTCACGCTACAGCTGGATACTGCTCGTGCGACTTCATCAGCGTGAATGTCGTGCAGACCTGCCTGATAGTTGCGATGATCTAAAGGCTCTCTGTTGTACCGCTTGACCTCTCTTTCTTTATCAGGAAGACGATACCTGATCTGTCTGGGCGGAGGCACCCTGTCCATGCAGATACTGTTTAGACAACAAGAAATTGTGTCAAAGCACGGTAAGGACATCGTCCCGTCATGTGGATGGTCTTTAGAAGATTCAAGATATTCTCAGGGCGGCATTCTGGCTAGTCTGAAGTTTCTTCCACTGCGTCGTACACACGTTCACCGGCTTTCGCTTTGTAATTGGTCAACAAGGTTTCTTTGTTGGCTGCCCACGAACTGCCGGCTAATGACTTTAGGAACGTGTTCCTACTTTTTAGCTTATTTCGGATAGATGTAGCATGTACAGCGGATCGAAAAAAGATGTCCAAGGTGGCCCCAAGGATTTTAGTGTTGTTTGTAGTCGGGATGCTGACGTCATCGACTTTCACATTAAGTAAAAACCGCACCTCTGCAGTCCTTTGCAGTGTGGCTGATAATTTGGAAGCGGTTATTTTCATAAGTCCGTATTTACACAAGGCAACTTTACTTGTGTCAATTTTTATGATTCTCTTTGAACTTGCCTCTTGTGTTTACATAAGGCAATTCGGTTACGGCAATTTTTGTTTTCATTATTGCCTTTTCGGACATTCTGTGATTTATTCGTTCTGATTTTTGTGTGAAATAATACTAAAATAATCCGCAGCCAACTTCACACTACGAAAAACACAAAAGGTAGTTCCACTACCCCCCTCTACTACAAACTGACAGTTGCGGCAAGTAGAGTTGCCTCGTGTAAAAAGGGACTATTCCTCGCAGTGAAGCAGCGTGCTAAGTCAGTGAGATAACAGGTTATTTTCTTATAGCTTCGGTTGTTTCTTTCGCCGCTGGTTGGTATCTATCTACCAATATTCCCGAAGTTAGCGCTGCTGTTATTCTTAGATAAGCTTGACTCGCACCTTCACTTCAGGATACTACCCAGGGTTAATCATTATGAGTCCATGAAAACTAAATTTTTTTATTAGTAAAAAACTGAAGAAATGTGTGCGCCTACAACTGGAAAGTGTGTGAGGACATGAAACAAAAGGTGTGCAAATTCGAGGTTTACATCCTTTACAATAATAGCGATGAATTTGAGACTCAACTCGGGTTTCACTTGGCCACCACAAATTCATTGCATTGTACTCATAATGTCATTTAGGTTAAATAGTCCCTCCTTACAAGTTTTCAAATTTTGGAGAACTAAAGACGAAAAAACAAGAAGCTCAAGAAGATAAAGTTTCACTTGACCACCACAAAATCATTGCATTGTACTCATAATGTCAGTTAGATTAAATAGTCCCTCCTTACAAGTTTTCAAATTTTGGAGAACTAAAGACGAAAAAACAAGAAGCTCAAGAAGGTCAAGTTTCACTTGACCACCACAAAATCATTGCATTGTACTCATAATGTCAGTTAAATTAAATAGTCCCTCCTTATAAGTTTTCAAATTTTTGAGATGTAATGGAGGACTAAAGAGGAAAAAACAAGAAGCTCAAGCTTCACTTGACCACCACAAAATCACTCATAATGTCAGTTTGATTAAATAGTCCCTCTCTACAAGTTTCCAAACTTTGGGGAACTAAAGGAGTACTAAAGACGAAAAAATAAGAAGCTCAATTAAATACATTATAAATAAGTTAAATGCTATTATTTTAGGAAACAATAAATAAATAAGTATTAGATTTAAGAAACGCAAAATCAAAGATAATTAACAATTTATTGCAGTATACTTAAAATTTCAATTGCAACTTAAACTTAGACATTAATCGGAAGTGTAAGAAATCTTGAAATTATTAAGAATACACAAAATAATGCAATCGTTGAGAACGAACTTAACGAGAAGCTTAAATTTATATAAATCTTAAAAACTAAACAAAGAAAGTTAAATTAGACGATAAAACTCCCTTGAACAAAAAATAAAAATGAGGAACTCCAAACATTTCATGTGATAATTTGAAAATCTTAAAAGAATCTGAAACTAAAAGTATACGATATATAAAAAAAACCGCAGACAAAAGTACCAACTCTCTTGTAAAATTGTACGATTTTAAATCAACTTCAGAACTAAAAACCGCTCAATTATATTCAGAACTAAATAACAGCAAATAAAATTGAAATATCTGACAAACTGAACCACTAACTATGGCTAGTATGTAAATATGTAATTTTTTTGGGTAATTGTAAAAGTATATAACACCTATAACTAGGTATTACTTATATGTTATTCTCCTTTTTATTATTTCTTCTCTTCATTTTATTCTAATTTAAAACTATCTTAAATATTCAAAAACAAATTAAACAAAAGTATACATATACGAGTATGTTATTATTATAAAATATAAAAAGAAAATGATAAATAATATTAATATTTATTGAATGTACAAAAACTATGTTAAGCTTTAAAAATCTTAAAATTTAAAGTCATACTTACTAAATAACAAAAAAAAACAAATACAAAAATATATATACATATATAGTATATTAAATGCCAAAATTCATTAAAAATACTTGTAGCCTAGTGTTTTCTTTCAACGCTCCGGGGGCACATTGACCACACCCTCTTGGGTTATAAGGAATTCCGCATATTCAATGGGTGTTTCGGGGGAATACAAAATCTCCAGTTTTCGTATGGTTAAGAGTTTTTCGTGATATTTGATTTGTTTGGGCACCTTTGAGATGCGCATGCGCGTACGTCCCAAATGGGACCAAGCGAGTCCCAGACAAGGCACCTCGGGTTGTTTTTTACTTATGCTTGCCACCTAGTGGGTTGCGAAATATTTAATAAAAATCATATTTCTAATCTTTCTAAAGAAGTTTGGAAATTAATGCAAGCATTGAAGTGCAGAAAGCGATATTGCAAATAGTGTTAGATCTTATAACTTAAGCAAGGCCAATAAAGTTAAATATTTAACATGCTGTTTATTTAGTAGACCAATAGAGACACGACGTGTATTATTTTTGGTAAAAATATGTAAACCTACGATACGAATGGCATAAATTAATGTAAATGATGGCATAAATTAGTAAATGACAAGGCTTTTTAAATCAGCATTGCTTTTTCAAGCTAGAGTTTTGTTTTCTTTCGACAGATGTCAAGCAGAAAGTGTGCAAGGGTTTTCAAAAGCGCATTGCTTTTTAAACTTCAAGTTTATTTTTTTCTTTTTACAGATGTCAAGTAGAAAGTGTGCAACTTACTAAAAGAAGATGGTGCTGTAAAACGAGCCCATCAGTTCGAAGCTGAAAACGGGGGTCATTTAAATGAGAAATGGCAACCGTAGAGGAGCGGACCAAAAATAGGGCCAACGGCAAATATAATTAATATCCAAATGTTGCACGCGTACGATGATGTATACAGTTCTAATAAAGCGACCAGATCTATGCTCAGGGGTTTTGTTCTATCCCGGCTCGGGTCGTTAATATTCAAAGCAGTCGCTACTGGAAGTGCTGCTCCCACAACAAACAAAATGGATCAGCGACGTCACCTGACAACCCGCCATATCCTTAGGATCGGACAACAATCCCATAATCCTCTCCATCCACAGACTTCCTAATCGCTTAGTCAAAACAACGCTGATTGTGATACCTTTAAAGAACCTTTAGTAATCTATCCATTCCCTCGTATATTCGGGTAGCCGAGTAAAAGTTCAAGGCCATAATCAACGCAGCAACCGCTCGCCATATTACTGCTGGTCGAATACCCGAGATACGACCTAAGGTAGCAGTATTCTCTGCGAATTAGACATTCGTCTCTCTAAAACTCCTCTTCCTCTCTAAAACTCCTGCAACACCAATTGGCGTTGAGATTGTGTTGCACGCTAATGACTGCACAATTCTTGTGCCAGGACCTTAAGTGGGTGTTTTAGCAGGCTTCTTCACTGGGCAAATATAAAAATATACGACTCCAAATCATCAACCACACTGTTTACAGCATGGAACGCAGAGGTGCGGCCGTCAGTTAATGTCAAAATCGATGACGTCAATATCCCGACTACCAACTACCCCAAAATCCTTGGGGTGCCATTAAACTTCCTTTTTCGATCCATTCCACATGATACAGCTATTTGGGATAAGCTTAAAATAGGAACAGGGTCCACAACACACTCGCCGGCAGTAATTGGTGTGCCGACAACGAAACCTTGTTGACCTCTTACAAAGTGATAGTTCGGTCTGTAGTGAACTACGCAGCGTCGGTGTGGTCGGCGATCGTGAGTACAAATTAGTGGCAGAAAATTCAAACTTGCCAGAATGCCTCTGTTGGAACATCAACAGGATGTCTCCTTTTGTCTTCTAAGGACCATCTAAATGAGGAGACGAAGGTCGTTACCGTGTGCAGACACAATTTCTTGCTGTGTAAGCAGTATCTGCTAGGGTGCCTTCGCAATAGTCATCCCAACCACCATCTCATGGACATCATGCCTTCGCACTGACAAATCAGGTATGATCTTCACGATCTAGAGAGCGGTCCAGTGGTACAAGGGAGAGCCTTTAAATCATCGAAACTATCAGGCAGGTCTGAACGGCATTCACGCTGATGAAGTCGCAGCAGCAGTATCCAGCTATAGCGTGAATGTAGTGTTAGGGAAACATCCCCCGGAGACATCACCAGAGCAGAAGACGCTACGTCGGCAGACGCTCATCTGAGATCTGGATGGTGCAGCCGCCTCAATTCGTATTGGGCGCGAATTAATGCTAGCGTTCCAGACGCCTGCCATCAGGGACCACATGACGTGCTGCACCTCTTTAATTATCCGGTCATGCCCACTCATATCTCTTTGGGCGCATCGAGTCCAAATGGCGCGTTTCCTTCACCTGGATAAACATCCAAAATCATGAAGTTTTATGTGATTAGCCTCACTATCCTGTTTTAGGATCAAAATATGTAAATCTCACAAAATTTAAATTTTAAAACATGTGGTATTTCTCCCCCTGCGGATTAATTGTAAGGCAACAAATTTTTTGGATTATATGGAAAGGACTATATATGTGAGGGTATTTAAGTATTATAGTTTAAGATCGTGAAGTTTTAAATATAAAAATATGAATTGCTAATTTAACTTTTTATTTAGAGAGGGATGCCTAGGATATTTTGCGTGATATTCTACTTCTACAATGTTTTTGTTTAGGGACTATTGTAAAACGCGGTATAAGCAATTGCCAAGGATAAGTAGTACACTTCGGAGGGGTGGTTGGACCCAAGGATTAATATAATCTATACAATCCTGAATTGTATCATATGCTTTATATGCTGTAAGTAGAATTGCTCTTTGTGTAATGCGTCTTCTCTTACCCTCTAACCGGCTAAATTGCTGTATTAAACATTTCTTTGGTTTAAAAAAGTAAAAAAAGTTTTGTTTAATGCCAGTTTTTACTATTTTAAACGGAAAATAGTTGAAGCAATGAAGACGGTTAGAGATTAAATTTTAATTTATGGTGCTGTAGAGAGACGAACCCACCAGCCAGAACTAATTATGGCCAAACTCTCTTTCCACTTGCCTGTGGATAATTGATGACCCTAGGGCCGTACCAAAACATTCAACAACGAAATAAATATATTTTGAGCGAGTCTTTAAGCCAGAATATGACAGATATTAATAAATTTAGGATAAAACGTAAGATCACTAAATAATTTGAAATCATATAACGGTAAGAAAGGGTAACACATTAAACAAAATTGGTGCAAAAAGATATACATGAAGCAAAGCAAAGCCAAGTAAAAAGCAGATATTACGATAATACTTCTTAACAAACAAAATTAAAGCAATAAAAGCAAGCAATCATGTACTCTGAATATCGAATAGTAATAAACATCGATTTGCTCACTTACCTGATTTACACAAATAACCGCACAATTATATCGATCAGATAAATTCAGCAAATTATTTGCCAATTTACGCATATCTCGAGCACGTTCAACAAAATCCGTGTATGTTCGAAACACGGCAGCCACCGAATCGATGATGATCAAACGAATACGTGCCGCTGCCATTAAAGGAGGCAAACGTTCTGCAACGCATTTCAAAAGTTGTTCCTAAGTAACGATAGAACGTAGACAAAGTTAAAAACAAGGATAGAACAATTAAAGTTAAAAATATATACAGACTGAAGTACAGTCATATTTAAACCTACGCTGTGTAGAACATGTTCCACATGAACATTCGCCAGATAGTTGATATCAATTGAGGGATATTTTTTGGCAAAGGTCTTGGACATTTCAAAAAGACGCTTTGAAGGAAAGGCATCCTCTGTGCAAATGTATGCCACTCCTCCTCCCAGACCGCCTAGATCACGTGGCAGTTGTACCGTTAAAGACAATTGAAGTAATAGTTGTGTTTTTCCAGCTCCCGAAATGCCACAGAACTCCGTAATGCCACGTGTGACAATACCACCGCGGGTACATTTATCTAAAGCTTCGCAGCCAAAGCTTAAACGGGACCATTTCATACAGTACGGCAGATCAAGAAGGTCTGAAACTAAATTAAATGGAATTAATTATTTATTGTTCAACTGTACTACACTTAGAAAATGTTGCATGTTTAAAATATCAAGAGAAAAGGATGGATAGTAAAAATGCCCAGATGTTCATACTGGAAATTATACCTGGAAAAGTTGTGAGATGATCACAAAAGTGAAGTTCCAAATTTTTGCATTTAAACTAAAATAATAATGTAATTCCTAACAATCCATCTTTCACCACAAAAGTTGATTTGACTACTTGTATTGTAATGTTGAAATTGGTTCGCTTTTCCTTGATGCGCGTCCAAAACTTGTTAGAACATCTTAACTGCTCTTAGGTCTATTCACATAACCTAACATAAATGCCTCGCCACACAGGGTTGCTATGTATAGGCAACACTTGGCGCCATTTAATATTTCCATTGGAAATTTTGGCATTTTTTAGCAAAAAGGTACTCAGATCATTTTGACGTACGACCATCATTTGTGCTGTTTACAGTGAATTAACTCGTGAACATTTTCGTGCGATCATTTTTCACAACTTTCGGGGTGGACTATCACGATGCATCGATGAACTTAAAACTTTGTATGGCGATGAAGCACCATCCTATAGCAGTGCGAAAAACTGGTTTAATGAATGCAAACGTGGTCGACGCTCGCTCAAAGACGAAGGTCGTGAAGGTCGTCCAAAAACGGCCGTTGTGCCAGCGAACAAGGCTAAAAAAGAAATTTTGAAAAAATACGATCGGCGGTGCTTCAAAAGACGTTTATAAGATCGTCATAGGTGACGAATCATGGATCTATGCGTATGAGCCCAAAACAAAACAGCAATCGGCAGCGTGGGACTGTCAAGACGAGCCAAATCCAACGAAAGTTGTTTGTGGAAGAAGCACTTCGAAGCAAATGGTCGTCTGTTTTTTCGGCAAAACTGCTCATGTGGCGACTGTTCCGCTTGAGCAACCTAGGACGGCCAATTCTAAGTGGAACATCACAATTTGTTTGCCTGAAGTCTTCGGAGAAATTCGAAAAACGATCAAGAGAAGACGAATAATTGTGCAGCATGACACCAGTCCCAAGCCATAGGGAAGTCTGTAAGTCAAACAGGGTATTGACAGAGGAAGTGTTCGACCGACATTTCTTCTTTAGTGTGGAAATAGCTGCGACAATGATCGTTAAAATGTAAATTTAATCTTCGACCTTGATCAGCAGTAGGGGCGTGTTCCCGAATCGATACATTTACGCTATAGCTGGATACTGCTGCTGCGACTTCATTGGCGTAAACGTCGTTTAGACCTGCCTGATAGTTGCGATGATAAAGGGTTTTTCTTCTACTGCTGCAACTCTCTGTATAGATCATGAAGATCTTATCTGATCTGCCGGGCGATGGCATCCAGTCCACAAATTTCAGAACACATAAGACACCCTATTGGTGTTCTCGGGGCGGCATTCTGTCAAGTCAGAATTTTCTTCCACAGCGTCGTATTCACATTCGCCGATCACACCGCTGCTGTGTAGTTGCTTAGAGACCGACTTATCGCGTTGTAAGAAGTCAAAAAGGTTTTTTGTCGGCTCCCCAAGTACTGCCGGCTAGTGACTTAGAGCCTTGTTCCTACTTTTAAGAGGATCGAAAAAGCCTGTTCGTAGCCGGGATGTTGACGTAATCGACTTTCACAATGAGTGAAAACTCCATGCTGTGAACAGTGTGGCTGATGATCTGGAGTCGGATATTTTCATATTCCTCGCAGTGAAGAAGTTTGCTAAGTCAGCGAGGTAACAAAACAGCAATCGATCGCGTTGGTCTTCAAAGACGAGCCAAATCCAAAGAAAGTTGTCCGTGGAAGAAGCATTTCCAAGCAAATAGTTGCCTATTTCTTAGGCAAAACTGGTCATGTGGTGACTGTTCCGCTTGAGCAACCTAGGACGGCAAATTCTGAGTGGTACACCACAATTTGTTTGCCTAAAGTCTTCGGAGAAATCCGAAAAACGAATCATTGTGCACCATGACAATGCGAGCTCTCACACATCGGCTCAAACCAGTGCCTTTTTGGCCGGCCAAAACATCGAATTGATGGATCATCCGCCGTACAGCCCTGACTTGGCACACAATGACTTCTTTTTTTATTCCCGCACATCAAGAAAAAAATGCTTGGTCAACGATTTTCGTCGCCAGAAGATGCTGTTGAAGCGTTTAAAAGCCATGTTATGAAGGTGTCTCAATCGGAGTGGAAAAAGTGCTTAGACAATTGGTTTGAGCACATGCAAAAGTGTTTAAATCATGCTGGAGAATACTTTGAAAAACAATAAAACCATTTTTGATAATAAATATTCGCATTTTCATTATTAGGCCAGAAATATATATAGAAGCCCTCGTACGCGCAATGTTAATGAAAAAATTCAGGAAATTCTATCGGTCCATTCTGGAAAAAAATTTATTTCCAACTTTAATTGCGTTTTTCTCTAATCGCAAACAGTGGCCTTTGGATCAAAAAAGCATGAGAACGAGGAAATATAAAATTTGCTGCAATTTCGCATAGGCCGTTAGGTAAAATTGGACCTAATCCTTCAAAGTTCTCGAAAAGCCCTCATAATAAGGAACCTAACGATTTGAATTTTAAGTCTTTTTCTCATGTTCATGCTTTGGAAGTCGCATTTGCGATCAGTTTTCACTATACCAGAGAAGGGAAAAAGCATAGATAAATAAATATAAACAAAAAAAGCTAATAGATACTTTTATGTTACGAAACTTTTTAATTGATTATATAAGGTTGGTGAGAGTGGCATAAAAATGCACCTCCACCCAGAACTTATAGGATACATGGTGAGTCCTCTTAATTGATAAGAGGTTAATTTAATTTACCGCCTATTTTAACCCCTGTTCGTCGACAACAAATTATATTTTGTTAAGCAAATACACAAAAAGTGTATTTGTTCAACGTAGGTACCCTTAGTCCCATAAAAGGGAAACTATTTGCTCTGGGTCGAAGTCAGCCGTGTTCAATAACAATTGGCATATGACCATAAACCATCATTACGTAAAATTTCACATATGAGACGCGCAAAATAGAAAGGGACCTAAGGCTAAAAACCAGTTTTGTTCAGGAGAGCCATTTTAAAGATTAGGTCCCTTTCTATTTGCGCTTAGAATCGTCGACTTCACTTTCATAAAACGCGCATATCTCTGGGAGGGAACACTTTTGGGGCATGGGATCGGTCCCATTCGATGCTCAGATGTTGTCCACATAAAAAAAAGAAAAAAAAAATGAAAATTGGATTTTTTACCCTTAGGGCCCTTTCTCTATGCGCTGTCACATATAGTGAATTCTTCTTCAGTGGGAGGAATATAAAAATGTCCTCCTCCAAATTATCTGCCACACTGTTTACTGCATGGACCGCAGAGGAGCGGTTGTCGCTTAATCTGAAAGTCGATGACGGCAACATCCCGACTACTAAGTACCCCAAAATCCTTGGTGTCCCATTGGACATCCTTTTCGATCCTCAAGGAACAAGGTCCTCAAGGCGCTAGGCGGCCGACAAAAATAAACCTTGTTGAGCTCTTATAAAGCGATAGATCGATCTGTACTGAACTACGCAGCGCCGGTGTGATCTGCGAACGTGAGTACGACGCAGTGGTCGATCCCACGACAGCCGGTTCTATGTACCGGATTGACCCGAAGCAGCAATTCTTCAGTCAAGGACTGTCATCCGGCAATATGTGTGCCGCTACAACAACAACGACGCAGTGGAAAAAATCAGACTTGCCAGAAAGCCGTCCAGAGAACATCAACAGGGTGTCTTCTGAGGACCACCTACATGATGAGACGAAGGTCCTTACCGTACAAAGACACAATTTCATGTTATCTAAACAGTTCTGCTTGGGTGTCTTCACAATAGTCATCACAACCACCATCTCATGGACAGGATGCCTTTGCCCAGCTAGATCCGGTACGATCTGATACAAGAGAGAGCCTTTATATGTGCGAAACTTAAAGGAATGTCTTAACACATTCACGCTGATGAAGTTGCAGCATCAGTATCTAACTATAGCGTGAATGTATTGCTAGGGGTACATTCCCCATTGATTTCTCTAAAGAAGAAGACTTTACCTCGGCATTCGCGGGTGGTTCTGGCTCAGCTGTGCGGCCGTCTCAATTCGTATTGGGCGACTAACGGACGTATGTCCCATTAGTCGACGTTAGCATCAATCAATGCTAACGTTTGAACGTCTTTCCCGCCTGCCATTAGAGACCACATGACGTGCTGCAGCACTTTAACTGTCCGGTCAAGCCCAATCAGCTGGACCCTCGGTCTCTTCAGAAGCATTTAGTGCAAATGGAATGGAACTCGAACAGGACTTTAAAAACAAAGTATATTGTTGTTACAACAACATCAATAATAGGGTCCTACCACATTTCTTTTAAACGCTATCGTACCTGTAACACGGATTACACACGGATTGAAGGACATGACAGGAACGTTTTAAAACTTTACGACGATCTATACTTTACATAAAGGGTGTTTAAATTGTAAGAGCCAATGATGAATGTGAACCACACCTAAACGTCAAGTTTTTTTCTGCATTTCATTTGATATTTCTCAATTTCAGACTAACTCAATTTGAACCATGGACAGATACACAAGCGTCATCAATGGTCAGAATGGTGGCAAGAAATGGCTACAGTGGAAGATCAATTTTCGAAGAAAATCATCTTCAGTGATAAGGCACATTTTCACCTCAGTGGCTTCGCAAAAAAAAAGCATAAATGCCGCATTTGGGCGAATGGTAATCCAAGAGTGATTGTCGAAAAAAGAATGCACCAGCAAAGAGTGACTGTTTGGTGCGATTTATGGGCTGGCGGCATCTTCGGACGGTACTTTTTTTCCAAAATGAGGCAGGTCAAGCAGTTACGATGACTGGTGTTCGCTATCGGGAGATGATAACGAACTTTATGGCTCGAATTGGAAGATATAGATGTGGACGATAGGTCATATCAACAGGACGGTGCCGCTTGCCACACAGCTAACGAAACAATGGCTCTTTTGGCAGACAAATTCCATGACCGTGTTATCTCACGTCGTGGCGATGTTAATTGGCCGCCAAGATCATGTGATTTGACACCGTTGAGCTTCTTTCTTTGGGTTTATTAAAAAGGAAATGTGTACGTCGATAAGCCAGCAACAATTCAAGAGCTAAAGGATGAGATAATTCGGCACATTAACGGCATAGAAACTCAATTATGCCTCAGCGTCATCGAACATTTGGACCATCGGATGGAGGTGTGCAGCCGAGATCGCGGTCGAGGCCATTTGGCCGATATTTTGTTCAATAGATAAAGAAATGACAATAATTTCCTAAATAATTTGTGCTATATTCAAAAACAACATCGGCCCTTTAAAATTTAACCACCCTATACTTTGCAGGATCTCCGCACAATACTTGGAGGTGCTGCAAACGGAATGACAAATTTCCTGAGGAGAAGGTACTACCTCGGCAGACGCGCGTGGTTCTGGCGCAGCTGAGATCCGGATGGTGCAGCCGCCTCAATTCTTACTGGGCACGAATTGATGCTAACGTTCCGGACATCTGTCCCGCCTGCCATCAGGGACCACATGATGTACTGCACCTCTTCAATTGTCCGGCCAAGCCCACTCAGCTGACCCCCCCAGGTCTCTGTGGACGCATCCAGTTCAAATGGCGCGTTTCCTTCACCTGGATATCGAAGCAGATCCCACATAGACGAACAAGACTTCAAAATAAATATATTGTTGTTACAACACCAACAACAACAACAACAACAACAACAACAACAACAACAACAACAACAACAACAACAACAACAACAACAACAACAACAAATTTAGTTTACACATCGTCCTTCGGTAGAGGATGCAAAACGAGTCATATTTGGGGTCAAAATAAAAAGAGTAGCGACAAAGCAAAAATAATCATTTCGACTTTGTAGAGTCAGTGGCTGCAACTCTGACCGTATCCCTCTAATTTACCTTTAATGCTTTCCTTGGCAATCACTTTGGCAGCCGTTGATTTCAGCACGTAAATATCGTGGGGAGAACTTTCTTGCAACAACAAATGTGCCGTGGGCGTCAATATGGCCTGATCGGCACTTTTGATTTTAGCTAAAAGTTCCAAAAAGAAATAACAATTAAAATCACATTGTAATTTATAAGGAAACCACATAATACAACCTCTTTCCGCCACGACTTTGGCTTCGTATGGTAGATTGTCTAGGAATTCTGCCATCACTACTTTAGTTTAGTTCTTGACTGTTGTCTGTCGCCGACGGTGTCAGTCCACAGGTTCCTACGATTATTTTGTTGGTGCTTTTGTGGTTCCTCAAAGGATGAATGAAAGCGGATTGCGTGTTTATGGTCGCCTTGCATGGGCAAAAACAGCGTAAATTGTAACACTAAACTTTAGCACTTGCCACTTTTCTTGATGGCAATCGCACATAATATCGATTTAATAGTTTTTTCGTTTTTTGTTATTTATTCGGTCTTTTATCATTATTATGACTAGAATTTATTCTAAGGCTTCCATTCGCATACTTCACTTCAATGGAGACGAATTTCACAAGAATCAAGGTGTACGAATTAGGCCAGAAACGCTAAATTTAAACAATCCCATTTATAGAAAAACTATTTGCGAATACATTATAACCGATTTCCATTAGTTTTAACCGTTATAGACGAAGTTTAACCGGAAAATAAAAAAATTCTCACCGACATTTGAATTATGTGCAAATTTTTCTTTTTTCCATTAACAAATGGCGGGGAAAGTGCTGCCACACTGCGACATAATGAAATGTCAAAACAGTTTCATAGTGTGGCAATTATGTCGATAGAGTGGTTCGGGTATTAGCTAAAGGCGGTCGACTTGCTACTGTATTGAATTATTGATTGAAAATGATTTTTTTGCATTCAGGTTTTTTTTTATTTCTTTGAGAACTTTTTACTTTTTACATTTGAAATATTAATGAGATGAGTGTACTTAGTAGAGGACATAAATACTGTTACTCCGTTTTATGCTGCAAAATAAAAAGTACTGAATGTTTTTGGACCAAATATTTTTGAATATATTGAATTTATATTGTATCCAAAAATAATCTACTTATTCGAAATGTCCGCCTTTTGCCTTTACACACGCCTTAAGTCGCACTGGCCAATCGTCCGTCAATAGCTGCACGAACCTCGTTGATTGGAAAATTGGCCACAGCTCGAAACAAAGCAGTCTAAAAAGATCCAATGTTGGGGTATCTTTTGTGAAAAACCTTGTCCTCTAAAGCCGTCTACAATTTGTAATCCAATGGGTTCAAATCTGGACTGCCTAAGGGCCATTCTTCAGAGGAAATGAACGCTGGCAAATTATTTCGAAGCCAGGCCTGGGACGTTCTAGCCTTATGGGCCGGCGCAGAATCCTGCTGCAAAGTCCATGGCTGATTTTAGAACAGGGAATTGTTATGAGGCTTCACAACAGCTTCCAAAACGGTTTCTTGGCCGACGTTTTGACTCCTTGTTCGCAGAAATGCAGGTCAGTGACCCCATCTTAAGAGACACCACACCAAACCATGACACCAAATCCCACGACAGCCGGTTCTATGTACCGGATTGACCCGAAGAGCAATTCTTCGGCCAAGGGCTGTCACCCCGGCACACAGTTGCCGCTACAACAACAACAACAATGACTGAAGCTGGGTGATGATCCTTTTCCACCCTTGGGATCAGTTCAGATGCTTCCTTAGATGACCGCGCATATACTCTATCAATTTGCTTGTTAAATTTTTCCTGGACGGTAAAAATTTTGTCATCGGTGAACAAAATTTTTCTGTGCAAGTTATTAGCGTGTTTCCCCAAAAGAGGTTTGCATTTTTCAATCCTATTTTTTTAAAGCTTCAGTCAATAAATGTCCGGTGCGCCGTTTGAAAGTCCCAAGACTTTTGCGTGATATTCATCTCACGGGCCATGATTTTCTGTTTTCGGAGCGGATTTCTGTGAATTCTTGATTTAACGGCTTTGATGACATGCGGTGTTCGAACAGAGCGTGGGCGGGCCAGCCCGACCGGTGGCGGTCTTTTACATCTCCAGTCTCTTCAAACAGTTTTATGCATCGGTAGACGAACATGCGGCTAATCTCTAGTGGCCGAAGCGTTTTGAAAATATCGCTTTTTTTCATTTCACACTTGAAAAGCGCTATTACAGCGATACGGTTCTCATTATCTGACCACTCCATAGTGAAAGTTGAAACAATTTTAAAATCCCGTTACAGACTAACGCTATTGAGGTTAGCTTTCAAAACCCATATGACATTAACGGGGTATGTTCAGTTCTAATATTGAAATGGGTGTGTTCAATGTTGTAACAGTATTTGTGTCCCTACTAAGTAGATTGTCCAAAAAAAACTGATGTTTTTTGAAGCTATGTCGCTAAGCAAAATTGCCGCATATGGGTTCAGACAACACATACGTGACCATACAACCACACCGTCAACGATGAGCGTTACCGCGCCAAGCTTAACGAATTTTTGTTTCCAAAAATTCAAGAAAATGACATTGACGACATTTGGTCTCAACATGTCACATAAAAGTCAAAGTCGACTTTTTGTTATTAAAAAAGTCTAAAAGTCGACTTTTTTATTTTAACTTCAAATACGAGGGTTGCTATTTATATTTCGGGTCCTGCCAATACTTGTGTTCCCAGATGCAAACTGAAACTTCCATTGGAAACTTTGACATTTTTAAGCATAACTTCACTCAGAACGTTTTGTCATTTGAGGCCGAATTGTTTTGTTTGCAGTGTGTTGAAAAATTCAGCTCAGTCAAAAAATGGAATTATCCCGTGAACATTTTCGTACGATATTTTTTTACAATTTTCGGCGTAAGCTATCGAGACAAGAGTGTTTAAATCAACTTGTTTCGACTTTGACCGATGAAGCACCATATAAACCCACTGTAAATCGCTGGTACTAAGAGTTCAGTCTCGAACGCCATTCGCTCCTGGATGAATTTCGTGAAGGACGTCCGACTTCAGGCACTTTGCCAGAAACCATCGATGCTGTGCGTAAACTAAATAGGCAAGCCCTACATGTGACATACCGTGAGATTGAGGCATCCTTGGGCATTAGTATGACAAGCATCAATAAGATATTGCATGTTCATTTGGCCGTGAAAAAAATTTGTTCTCGTTGGATCCCACATAATTTGACGAATGCTCAAAGAAAGGCTCGTCTGGATTGGCGCAAAGAGATGTTGAAAAAGTATAACTCCGGTAGCTCAAAGGCAGTGTATAACATTGTAACAGATGACGAATCATGGATTTATGCATATGAACCCGAAACAAAACAACAATCGACCTTATGGGTCTTTCAAGACGAGCCAAATCTAACAAAAGTTGTTCGTGGACGAAGTACATAGAAGCACTTGATTGCGATTTTTTCGGTATAACTGGCCATGATGGCACAGTGCCTTTAGTGGAACGTAGGAGGTTAATTGTGAGTGGTATACAACCATCTGTCTGCCAACAGTGTTCGAAGAAATTGGAAAAGATAATAAGAGATTACAGATCATTTTGCATCACGACAATGCGAGCTCTCACACAAGATGTCAATCATCTTGATCTTGAAAATATGACGAAAGAATTTGAATCAGGAATACAATTTATAAATTCATACAAACTAATGCCATGTTTGATAAAAGGTTCTTTATTCGAATTATTGCTTTAATGACTATAAAAAAAACAACACTTAGTGTTGCCTAGGCCAGAAATATATAAAACTACAGTCGTACTATATTCAATGTAAAAGTTGAGTCATTGAAATCTTAGTCGTAAGATATTAACTAATAAACTACCGCTCGTCACGAGTCAAAAATAGAAGTAGGTTTTGTCAGCATCTATAAAATTGGAAAGGTCTGTGAAACGCGAAAACATTTTTTGAAACAACTTATTTGTATAAAAAGTGGAGCTATTATACTCAATATTTGCGGCCATGAAGTATAACATTCTTTTTTTAGAGGTCCTTACTTTAAACCTCACGTGACATGACTTTATGTGGCAAAAAACGTGCTGTAAGTATTAAGAATTTATTGAAATATTTTTGGTTCGTAGCATTTATTCAACAAAAATATGGTAAAACAGGTTAGATTCGGACGGGGACGACTGTGAGATATCACACACCTCATTATTATTCAAAAGATTCCGCGCCCCTTCTTGGAGTTCGAGCAATGTCGGACTTAATATGGTATTTCTAGTGTGGAAGAAATATGTTTTGTTTCGGCTATATAAAAACATAGACGGCATGGTGCAGTTTCATTTGAAATAGTTATAGAGTCGACATAAAGCTATGCTTTGTTTGCTAGATGTAATTAAATATATACCATGTATGTGTAGATATGGGATCTGAAAGGTCATTTGTATGGGGGCTATATTAAAAGATGGACCAATGTGGTCGAGCTTTAGTAAGAACGGTTGTAACCCGGTCATATCGCACTATGCTAAGTTCGTAGTTTATTTGTAACTCTAAGAGCTGCGAAATGTTAACTCTTGAAGACCTTTGTGTGAAGGATATATGAAAACATAGACCGATAAGATCCAACGTTACAGGGGTTTAATACTGATCGCTCACAACACGGTATATGAAATTTGGTCAAAATCGGAGTTAATTAGTGGCCTTTCAAGCGACAGGACCTCAAACCGGGAGAACAATTTTTTGTGAGGGGGCTAGTCTAAACCATGGATACGTTCCAGTTTTCCAACAGTTATTTATTGCTCGCTTATAAAGTACCATTGGAAAATTGAGCACGATCGAGTTAAATTTGTGGCTTATACAGTTCGTCGAAAAAATTCTAAGGCGGTCGAGCCATATCCTCAGAGCTGGAGTCTTCTTACATACCTGATAAAGGGTTTTCCAATTACGTATCTTTATGTCAACGCACCCTGAAACATTTTTAATAACCTTTCAGTGTCAAAACGTTAGCCGAAGTAAATATTTTGATCGTGGTAAAGTTCACTTACGAGCAACGATCGAAAATCATTAAAAGTTACTACCTAAATTCTGATTTGGTGGTCGCAATTTTAAGATCGCTTACTCCAAATTTCGGCCGTAATAATCGTCCCATCCGATAGGATGAGCGATGAAGCTCATTTCTGGCTGAGCTGAGTGGTTTTGTCAATAAACAAAATATGTGACAGCGCATAGAGAAAACATCTCAGCATCGAATGAGACCGATCCCATGCCCCAAAAGTGTTCTCTCCCAGAGATATGCTCGTTTTATGAAAGTGATGTCGACGATTCTAAGCGCAAATAGAAAGGGATATAATCTTTAAAATGGCTCCTGAACAAAACTTTTCATCAACTTTTCAATTTTTTTTTGATGTGTACAACATCTGAGCATCGAATGAGACCGATCCCATGCCCCAAAAGTGTTCCCTCCCAGAGGTATGCGCGTTTTATGAAAGTGAAGTCGACGATTTAAAGCGCAAATAGAAAGGAGCCTAATCTTTAAAATGGCTATTCTGAACAAAACTGGTTTTTAACCTTAGGTCCCTTTCTATTTTGCGCGTAACATATGCGTTATTGGACAGCAGCAAAACCACATTTGCTTCAAGAGACACATTTGCAACCGCAAAAAATTACTCTGTGGCGTGGTTTTTATGCCGGAGGTGAGATTGGGCCGTATTTTTTCGTCAATGAAAACAATCGTCATGTTACCGTCAATGGAGAGCGCTATCGTGACATTTTGAAATATTATTTTTGGTCAGAATTGGATGAGCTTGACACCGGCAAGCGTTACAATCGATTTACTGAAAGGCAAATTCGGTGAACGTGTTATCTCCAGAAATGATCTGGTCGAATGGCCACCGCGTTTATGCGATTTAAAGCCATTGGCTTTTTTTATGGGGCCACATCAAGTCATTGGTCTATGCCAACAAGCCAACAACTTTAGACGAGCTCAGAGACAACATCCAACGCGAAAATGCCAAAGATTCGGCGGAAATGTGTGCAGAGTGGTGGAAAATTGGGTCCAAAGAATAGAAGTGGAATTTCATTCTTAAAATGTAACATTTGCACCACAACTGATATAAATTTAAACTCTTATCTTAAATAGTCTGTGTTTTATTAATATATAAATTGTTATATCCTTATGGGCAAACCCTGTATATTAGAGCGCCCATAAAACAAAAAGTGTTATTTTTTCCGCTCTCCGCTCATTTCCTAGTATATTGGGCATCTAAAATAATATCCGTGCAAAAATTGTTTCAATCGGATGGAAACCGGCCAGTCCGTCAAGGCGTAAAACTAGTTGCAAGCTTTGGTGAGCTATAACTCGTAAGCCAGACGACTTTCGAAAAATACACCTTAAGCATTTGTGTTGAAAATATGCAGGCAAACATTTTTCTCTTAAACAGAGGTCAAACTAGTATATTGAGTCACAGTTTTTATCAAACGTATATTAGTAATTTTATTTATAAACGTGACGGACTGGCCGCTTTCCATCAGATTGAACGGATATTATTTTTGATGCCCAATATACTAGAAAATGAGCGGGGAGCGGAAAGAATAACACATTTTCATTTTCTGTGTATTTCATGGGCGCTCTACTAAAAAAAAAAGTTTTATTTGTTCCGCTCCCCGCTCATTTTCTAGTATATTGGGCATCAAAAATAATATCAGTGCAAAATTTTTTTCAATCGGATGGAAACTGACCAGTCCTTCACGACTTTTAGCCCTAAAAATGGAGTAAAACTAGTTGCAAGCTTTGGTGAGCTATAACTCGTAAGCCAGATGACTTTCGAAAAATACACCTTAAGCATTTGTGTTGCAAATATACAGGCAAACATTTTTCTCTTACACAATTGTTGACCTAGCTATGACCCTTCATGGTGTTTTTAGAGGTCAAACTTAAAATTTGAGTCAAAATTTTTTTCAAACGTAAATTAGTAATTTTATTTATAAACGTGACGGACAGGCCGGTTTCTATTCGATTGAAAAAATTTTTGCACGGATATTATTTTTGATTCCTAATATACTAGAAAATGAACGGGGAGCGGAAAGAATAACACTTTTTCATTTTTCTATGTATTTCATGGGCTCTCTATATGCCTTCTAGTTGTAGATTGGTTAGTGTTGAAAGTGGACCAAATCATTTGAAGGGGCGAAAAGTTCCCCTTTAAAGAACTAAACCAAAGTTAAAGGTAACTGTGACGTTACGTGATAACTTTTAAAGTTACACATCTCGCTGTTTTTACTTCGAATCCATTTTCTTTCAAAGAAAAAATACAAGACAAGGGTAGCTATTTATATTTCGGGCCCTAACAATACTAGTGTTTCCAAATGCAAACTGGAACTTCTATTGGAAACTTTGACATTTTTTTAGCATAACTTCACTCAGAACGTTATGTTATTGGAGGGCGAATTGTTTTGTTTGCAATGTGTTGAAAAATTCATTACATTAAAAAAAATGGAATTATCCCGTGAAAATTTTCGTGCAATGATTGTTTACGATTTTCGGCGTGGATTATCGAAACAAGAATGTTTAAATTAACTTGTTTCAATTTTTGACGATGAAGCACCATCAAAAACCACTGTTAATCGCTGGCATCGGACGCCGTTCGCTCCATTTCGTGAATTTCGTGAAGGACTTTCAACTTCGGTCACTTTGCCAGAAACCATCGATGCTGTGCGTGAACTGCTTAAGCAAGACCGACATGTGGCATATCGTGAGATTGAGGCATCCTTGGGCATTAGTATGACAAGCATCAATAAGATATTGCATGTTCATTTGGCCGTGAAAAAAAATTGGTCTCGTTGGATCCTACATAATTTGACGAATGTTCAAAAAAAGCCTCGTATAGATTGGTGCAAAGAGATGTTGAAAAATATAACTGCGGTAGCTCAAAAGCAGTGTATAACATTGTCACAGGTGACGAATCATGGACCTATGCATTTGAAGCCGAAAGAAAACAGCAATCGACCGTATGGGTCTTTCAAGGCGATCCAAATCCAATAAAAGTTGTTCGTGGAAGAAGTATTTTTTTTGGTATAACCGGCCATGTTGCCATAGTGCCTTTAGTGAAACGTAGGACGGTCAATTCTGGGTGGTATGCAACCATCCGTTTGCCAACTGTGTTGAAAGAAATGAGGAAAGATAAAAAGAGAAGACGGATCATTTTGCATCACGACAATGCGAGCTCTCACACATTAGCTGAAACGATGAGCTATTTGACCGCTCAGGATGTCGAATTGAAGGGCCATCCACCGTACAGCCGAATGACTTCTTCTTATTCCCTAGCATCAAAAAAAATCCTGGTCAACGTCTTTAAACGCCCGAAGCAGCTGTTGAAGCGTTCAAAATTCATGTTTGGAGCTGTCTCAATCGGAGTGGAAAAAGTGCTTCGAAAATTGGTTTGTGCGCATGGAAAAGTGTATTGATCTTAAAGGAGAATATTTTGAAAAACAATAAAAACATTTGCAATGATAAATTATTGTGTTTTTATTGCCGGGCCCGAAATATAAATAGCAACCCTCGTATAAAGTTGTCATGAGAGCAAAAAAGAGCAATTTCTGATTTGCGGTCAGTATTGTCGACGTAACAACAAAATAAGGCTGGTAAATCTAAAAAAAGTATAAAGCTTCTTTAGGTAAATATAAAACAAAAACTTCGTTTTTGGTAATAGAATCTTTTTCGGTCCGGTGGACCTGGATCTCTGGAAATGCCAATACGTTTTGTATAGGGTGGGCCATTTTAATACCCAGTAAACCAAATTTTCCGACAAAGTCTGATATCAGACAATTCTGAACAATATCTGAACTCTATCGAGAATTCTTACCGAAATCGTTACAAATTCTGTTCGATTTGTCTGAAGGTTTTTTTATTTATTATGTTAAGAAATATCTAAACGAATTCGGCCCGAACTCTGTTAGACTTGTCTGTGGGATTTTTATTAATTTTTTGTTCAGACTGCTCTTATCGAACTCGCAACGAATTCTGAACTAGTTATCTGAGGTAGTCTATTCGTTTACAATTTTTGTTATTTGCTTCATATTTTACAGTTGTTGTTCTTGTGTTCAGACATGTCGGAACTAATTCTGAACGAATTCTTAACTGTTTGCCTGAGGTTTTTTTATATTTCAAATTCTGAACGTTTGGTTAGCTTAGCTGTGCGAGGGATTTTTATTCTGTTCGGAGGAAAACTCTACTGCTGGCAGTTCTCGTTTAATGCAAAACTGGTTGCCCTTAAGTGTATATCCACTAAACATAGTTAGTGCAAAATTATTGCTTGCGAAACTGCAGACACCCCTGCTTGTAACTAAAAGTCTTTCCGAACGCTTTTTGAAAATGTTTTACAACTTTTTTTTTGTAGAACAAAAATATTTTCTTCTTTTTGATTGTTTACATTCAGAATTTACCATGACATAAGCTCAGAATTCGTTTAGAATTCGTTTCGAAATGTCGGTAAAAACATCAGAATTTAATAAGACTTAATGCCAGAATTCTGACCGAAGTCGTTCAGAATTCGATACGACAAATCGAAATTTCTTTTCGAGTTTTCCACGACTACAGATCAGAATTCGGTCAGAAATCGGTTCGAAGTGTCTGCAAAAACATCAGAATTCCCTCAGAGAAGTAGTCAACCTCTCATATGTTTTTCGTTATGAACTCGCTAAGAATTCTGATCCGAAATCGGAACAATTTGCCGATTGTCGTACAGATCTCTGACCGAATTCTGAAGGATTCTAAGAATTCTGATCCGAAATCGGAACAATTTGCCGATTGTCGTACAGAATTCTGACCGAATTCTGAAGGTTTGGTTTGCTGGGTATTTTTAATATGCATCGACTGTAGAAAAAGTAATAATTTTTTAAATTTCTTGTTTTATTGGAAAGGATACACTTTGTCATTAAATAAAGGAACACCATTCAATGCGTTTTCGCTTCGCCCAATGGACTGAAGATTATTTGGTAAGAGATGAAGAATTTTAGCAAAAAATCTTGTTTTCAGATGAAGCTCATTTTCATATCGGTGGCTATGTCAGCAAGCAAAATTGCCGCATATGGGGTTCAGAGAGCCCACACGTGACTATTGGGAAGCCAATGCATCCACAACGAGTCACTGTTTGGTGTGGATTATGGGCTGGCGACAACATTGGGACATTTTTCTTTGGAAATGAGCAAGGAGACGCCGTTACCGTCAACGGTGTGCATTACCGCGCCATGCTTAACAAATTTTTGTTTCCAAAACTCAAGAGATTGACAGGGACGACAAATTGTTTCAACAAGACGGTGCCACATGTCACGCAGCCAACGCAACCATCGATATTTTATGCATGGTTTTTGAAAATCGCATAATCAGTCGAGTTTGTGATGTCAATTGGCAGCCTCGGAGCTGTGTCTGAGCCCGTTGAAGTATTTTCTATAGGTGGCCATTAAGGATAAATGTTACGCAAAAGCATCCAGAGACAATTGAAGCTTTGACACATAAAATCGAAGATCCCATTGAAGAGTTTTGAACCAAAACAATTGAAAATGTACTGAACAGTTGGGTTAATCGGATCAGGTACTGACGAGCCAGTTGTGGTAGTCATATGAATGATATTGTGTTCCATTATTAAATGACAAAGTTCAACCTTTCCAATAAAAATAGAAATTTTGAAAAAATGATCAGTACTTTTTTTTACAGCCGATTCAAACTTAAATCGCTCACCCAGTATCTTAGAAAACAAGCGAGATCTAGAAATTTGCTACTGGCATTTTTTTTATAACAAACCAATTTACCTTTAATGCTTTCCTTGGCAATCACTTTGGCAGCCGTTGATTTCAACACGTAAATATCGTGGGGAGAACTTTCTTGCAACAACAAATGTGCCGTGGGCGTCAATATGGCCTGATCGGCACTTTTGATTTTAGCTAAAAGTTCCAAAAAGAAATAGCAATTAAAATCACATTGTAATTTATAGGGAAACCACATAATACGACCTCTTTCCGCCACGACTTTGGCTTCGTGTGGTAGATTTTCTAGGAATTCTGCCATCACTACTTTAATTTAGGCCTTGACTGTTGTCTGTCGCCGACGGTGTCAGTCCACAAGGTTCCTACGATTACTTTGTTGGTGTTTTTGTAGTTCACTCAAAGGATGAATGAAAGCGGATTGCGTGTTTATGGTCGCCTTGCATGGGCAAAAACAGCGTAAATTGTAGCACTAAACTTTAGCACTTGCCACTTTTCTTGATGGCAATCGCACATAATATCGATTTAATAGAATTTATGCTAAGGCTTCCATTCACACACTTCACTTTAATATTTATCAGTTTTTACAAGAGCGTGAAGAAAGTCAGAAGAATCAAAGTGTACGAATTATAGGCCAGAAACGCTTTATTTAACACATTTAAACAATCACACTTATTGAGAAGCTATTTGCGAATATATTATAACCGATTTTTAGTAGTTTTAAACCGTTATAGACTATGTTTAACCGGAAAATAGGAAAATCTTCACCGACATTTGAAATACGTGCGAATTTTTCTTTTTTCTATAAACAAATGGCGGGGAGAGAGCTGCCACACTGGCACATAGTGAAATGTCAAAATAGTTTCATAGAGTGGCAATCAGGTCGATAGAGTGGTTCGGGTATTTGCTAAGGACGGTCGACTTGCGAGTGTACGATTCAAAATGATTTTTTTTAAATAATACTTTGGCGCTATTGTTGTAACTACAATAAGTGTATTCGTTTACTTTCCCAGTAAAATTTGCAAGTTTCTACTTTTGAGAGCGTAAGGCCAATTTTACTCTCTTTATTAAAATTTTCAAAAAAAAAGTGAACGAACAGCTTCCAGTAATAATTTGCAATGAAACAGCTGATTTCGTTTACTGTTTGCACTACATTTCGTTTAATTTTGAATTTTAAAGTGTTAAGATTTGTAATAAAAAAATGAGCAAAAGAAAACTTGTTTTTTTTTCCTAATTTCAGTGATTAACATATACATATATTAAATAAAATAAAATAATATTCCAATTTTTACTTACCTATTCTGTTGTAAATTTATTTTTACTTTTTTGTTTACATAAAACAACAGCTGATTTCAAACATCTGTTCTATCTTGCAAATTTTGGTTGGCTAAAATTTCTCCAACCAAAATTTGCAAACTCTCTAACATCGAACTGTCAAAATTTTCTTGCTCTGGCTCTTATTTACTGGACTTTTTGTGTAAACGAACACGATCCAGTAACAATTTGCACATATTTGTACAAATTTGCAAGTAAACGAACACATTTAATATATGTATAAAGGATCTGCTTCGATATGCGGGTGGTGGAAACGAGCCATTTGAACTGGATGCGTCCACAGAGACCTGGGGGCAGCAGAGTGGGCATGGCCGGACAGTTCAAGAGATGCAGCACGTCATGAGGTCCCTGATGGCAGGCAGGACAAACGTCCGGAACGTCAGCATTAATTCGAGCCCAATACGAACTGATGCGGCTGCACCATCCAGATTTCAGATGAGCCAGAAACACGCTTGTCTGCCGAGATAGCATTTTTCTTCTCAGGTGAAATCTCCGGAGGATGTTCCCCTAGCACTACATTCACACTTTACTATACTTATAGTTGGATACTGCTGCTGCATCTTCATCAGCGTGAATGTCGTTAAGACCTGCCTGATAGTATCGATGATCTAAACCCTATTCTTGGTTCGCTGGACCTCTCTCTCTCTAGATCATGAAGATAGTACCTAGTCGGCCTGGGCGGAGGCATCCTGTCCATTAAATGGTGGTTAGGATATCTACTGCGAAGACACCCAAGCAGATATTGCTTAGACAACAAGACACGTTGTGTCTTCGCACGGTAAGTACATTCGTCTTCTCATGTTAACGGTCCTCTAAAGACATATGAAGACACCCTGTGCGTGTTCTGAGGGCGGCTTTCTGGCATGTCTGAATTTTTTTCACTAATACGCTGATCACACCGTCGCTGCGTAGTTCGCTTTAGACCGACCTATCGCTTTGTAAATGGTCAACAAGGTTTCTTTGTTGGCTGCCCACGTACTGCACGCTGATGACTCTAGAAACTTGTTCTTACTTTTAGGTTTATCGCATTTTGGTGTAATTGGTAGTCGAGATGTTGAAGTCATCGACTTTTACATTAAGTGAAAACCGCATCTCTGCGGTCCTCTGCAGTGTGGCTGATAATTTGGAAGCGGTTATTATGTATATGTCCCCATTTACACGAGGCAACAACAACTTGCGCCAATTTTTTTGATTCCCTTTTGAACTTTGCTCCTGTGTTTACACAAGGCAATTGGGTTACGGCAATTTAGGTATTTTATTTGTTGTAGAAGGATTAAACTAAGCTTGTTGGAGGACATCCATATGCTCAATAATTATGAAGCATAATCAGTTTTGGCTTGAAAACATCCAAAAAATAGCTGAACATCATCAGCAAAATTGTATGTTGTACTCCAATCGCCTACACTTTTGAAAAGGTCATTTATAAACAGCACAAATGAGGCGCTCAGTGCCAAAACGGCCTGACCCTCATTTTCAAAAAAATCAAACTGACTATGCTGATCTAACCGGAACCTTTTGAAATAAATACTAAAAAAACTAAAAAAAACCCTATTGCATAGTATAACACTAGGTTATACTACCTGCTGAAAACTGTTTTTCCTCTATGAAAAGTTCAAAAAATGTGGATGCCATTATGGCCTAAGCCGCTCAGGCCAAATCAAATCCTAGAAATAAAAAAAAATATGTGTGGGTTAAAACGCATGTTATCTTATGATAACTGCCGGCACCAATCAATTCCACGGGGGTAGCCTTCTACGAGAGACAGCTGTGGACCTATTGTCTTGGCATTCATGACCTTATCACGAACAAGTCATTCATGTATACTAGGCCACAAGAAATAGGGTCTTGCATAATGCAATAAGCGAAAACCAATGTCAAATGTAAGAACTCAATAATGTATAGCGATCAATGTGTTGGCCAAAACCGAAACATAAGAATGAGCACTATTTGCACATACATGGTCAATAATTCGACCTTCCCAGTGGAACAGATAGACCACAAATTTTTAATATCTGGCCACTCATTCCTACCATGCGATCGAGATTTTGGTCTCGTTGAAAAGGAAAAAAAATATTTTAAGGACATTTTTACGCCTGATGATTGAGATCTTGTAATCATCACTGCAAAAAAGGAACCATTCCACTTGGTAAAGATGACGGCAGATAATATTAAAAGCATATCCTTAATCGAGAAACTAGTGACAAACAGAAAAATCTCCACAGACAAGACTTCAAAAGTTTAATGGCTCAAGATTCAGTGTCTTCGATTCCGAAATGTGAAGTCATTTAAAATTCAATACAAATATTCAAATAACATAGATGTTTTATTTCAAGAAGTGGATATTTCAAAGAGAAACTCCAGCAAGTTCGTAAATTTGGAACCACTTTATCCTGGAGGAAGATTCATTGAAGCTGCAAAGTTTAAGGGTTTACAGGAACTTAAAGAGTTCATACCTCCTATAAAGCATGCATTTTATAATAATTTAAAAACAAATTCGAGAGCCGAAGAAGAAGATATTCAGGAAGATGACGAATAATTATTATTATTAATTTGTATTATTTAAAACGCTTAAAATTATTTTTATTATTTATCTGAAGAAATTTTGTATGTTTTAATAAATGGAGCCAAAATGACCTAACCCTCAGTTCCTATAAATATAGTTTTTTAAATGGATTCCAAAATGGCCTAAGCCACTTTAATTTTTGTACTAACTGTTTTAAACAGTCTTTATCTAAGTTAATTAAGACCTAATGATTAACCTTAAACAAATATTACAACTAGTATTTATTTACGATTAATAAAATAAAAATATTTTAAAAACTTATTTTCTTTTAACTACGTTTTTCTCAGAACCATTTTTTTGGACTAAGGCCGTTTTGGCGCTGAGCGCCTTAAATGAAATATGACCAAAAACTGAGCCCCGTGGGACTCCACTCTTAAAAAAAGACGATTAGACTCCATAGACACGGACAAACGGCGTTCTGCCACAAACATATGATAACAACAAACTACAGGCACTTTTTCCAAGCCAAAATTGTTATGCAATTTGTTTATCAAAAGTTCATAATCTACCTAGATCATAGGATTTGTCAAAATCCAAAGACCAATACACATTTTTTGATCATGCGTATTCATCCTTTTGGAGTGAGTAAGGCCAATTAATAGAGCAGAGGTACTTCTGCCGTTTCGGAAACCATGTGACAAATATTCAGCAGCGATTTACTCTCATTATGGTGTTACAACTACCGCTTAAAATTATTATCCATAACTTGTGACAGTATGGGAAGCAAAGACATCGGTCTTATCAGGAGAATTCGGTCATAAGTTTTTTTTTGAATAGGTGTCACTTTGGCTTCTTTCCAATCCTTAGGACAGTTGGAGGTCATTATTATATTGTTCACTACACGAACAAGTTGATTTGGTATATACGGTAATACTGATCTAAGATAGAAAGTACCAGAGGCTTTAAACTTGACTGAGATAAAAGCCTACATCAAGTCATTAGAGGAGACATTGTAAGAAGAGAACCCATCGACCATTTAATAAAATTGCTATCAGTCGAATTAGTCAGTGGATTAATAATAAATATATTGTTCAACTCCTCGAATCCAAAGTTGGTTATCTGTAGTGATGAAATATCTCTAAGCCTTACCTGAGTGACTTAGCACGCTTCTTCGCTGCAAGAAATATAAAAATATCCGCCTCCAAATCATTAGCCACACTGTTTACTGAGGTGCGGTTGTCACTAAATGTGAAAGTCGATGACGTCAACATCCCGACTACCAACTACCCCAACATCCTTGGGGTCACATTGGACATCCTTTTTAGATCCTCTGCACATGCTTCAGCTGTCTGCGATAAGATTAAAAGTAGGAACAAGATCCTCAAGTCAAGTACGCCGGCTGTGCTTGGGGAGCCAACAGAGAAACCTTGCTGACCTCTTACAAAGCGATAGGTCGGTATGTAGCAAACTGAGCAGCATCTGTATGGTCGGCGAAAGTGAGTACGACGCAGTGGAGGAAAATTCAGACTTGCCAGAATGCCGCCCTTCGAACATCAACAGGGTGTCTTCTTATGTCTTCGAAGGACCATGTGCATGAGGAGACGAAGGTCCTTACCGTGCGAAGGCACAACTTGTCTTGTTGTCTATGCAATATCTGCTTGGGTGTCTTCGCAGCAGTCATCCTAACCACCATCTCTTAGACAGGATGCCTCCGCCCAGGCAGATCAGGTACAATATTCATGATCTAGAGAGAGAGGTCCAGCGGTATAAGAGATAACCTTTAGATCATCGAAACTATCAGACAGGTTCTAAACAACATTCACGCCGATGAAGTCGCAGCAGCAGTAGCCAGCTACCGTGTGAATGCAGTTCTAGGGGAACTTTCCCCGGATATTGCACCTAAGGAGAAGGTGCTATCTCGGCAGACGCGCGTGGTTCTGCCTCAGCTGAGGTCTAGATGGTAAAGCCGCCACAATTCGTATTGGGCACGAATGGATGTTTTTTGACCAAAGGACGTTATTAAAATTGAAGAAAATTGGTTCATAGATAGATATACTTAGTAGGGACATAAATACTGCTACAACATTGAACACACCCACTTCAATAGTAGAACTGAACATACCCCGTAAATGTAATATGGGTTTAGAAAGCTAACCTCAATAGCGTTAGTCTGTAACGGAATTTTAAAATTGTTTCAACTTTCATCATGGTGTGGTCAGATAATGAGAACCGTATCGCTGTAATAGCGCTTTTCAAGTGTGAAATGAAAAAAGCGATATTTTCAAAACTGCTTGAGGAGACTGGAGATGTAAAAGACCACAGCCGGTTACGCCGCCCACGCACTGTTTGAACACCGCATGTCATCAAAGCCGTTAAATTAAGAATTCACAGAAATCCGCTCCGAAAACAGAAAATCATGTCCCGTGAGATGAATATCACGCAAAAGTCCATGAGTCGAATCATTAAAAAAGACTTGGGACTCTCAAACGACATACCGGACATTTATTGACTGCAGCTTTAAAAAAAATAGGATTGAAAATTGCAAACGTCTTTTGGTGAAGCACGCTGATAACTTGCACAAAAAATTTTTTTTACCGTTCAGGAAACAAGCAAAATGATAGAGTGTATGCGCGGTCATCTAAGGAAGCATCTGAACTGATCCCAAGGGTGGACAAGGGTCATCACCTAGCTTCAGTCATGGTTTGGTGGGGTGTCTCTTACGATGGGGTCGCTGACCTTCATTTCTGCGAACAAGGAGCCAAAACATCGGCCAAAGTTTACCAAGAAACCGTTTTAGAAGCTATTGTGTAGCCTCTTAACAATTCCATGTTCCAAAACCAGCCATGGACTTTCCAGCAGGATTCTGCGCCGGCCCATAAGGCTAAAACGTCTCAGGCCTGGCTTCGAAACAATTTGCCAGCGTTAATTTCCTCTGAAGAATGGCCCTCAGGCAGTCCAGATTTGAACCCATTGGATTACAAATTGTGGACGGTTTGAGAGGACAAGGTTTGTCACAAAAGATACCCCAACGTTGGATCTCTTAAGACTGCTTTGGTTCGAGCTGTGGCCAATTTTCCAATGGAAGTTTCATGCAGCTATTGACCAGTGCGACTCAAGACGTGTGTAATGGCAAAAGGCGGACATTTCGAATAAGTAGATTCTTTTTGGATACAATATACATCAATAAATATATGGTCCAAAAACTTTCAGTACTTTTTATTTTACAGCATAAAACATATAAATTTATCAGATTTCTTTTGATTTGGAAGCCACATATTACTCTCAGTCCTGATGAAAGTTAGCACGTGTATGTTTTTTGGGCCATGCATCAATAAATAAAATCGGATGAGATTTTAATATAGCTCCCACACATTTGTTTATCCGATTTTATGTTTTCAGCTCTAGAAGCCACATATTATGTACAACTAATCTTGATGAAGTTTGACAAAAGTAAGTTCCTTGTGCCAAGGACGGTCGCTGTTGAAGTTGGAGAGAAACGGTTCAGATTTAAATGAAGTTCCCGCATACCAAAAACAATGAAATTTTGTCACAAAATCAAAAATAAAATTTATTTTAAAATCTAGATAAATTGGGATAATCAGCAGCTCAGGGTTTAATATAGTCGGCCACGTCAGATTTTTTAATAGTTTTTACATATTAAGAACGTCAAGTCCGCCGGCAGTGCTTGGGGAGCCAACAGAGAAACCTTGTTGACCTCTTACAAAGCAATAGGTCGGTATGTAGCGAACTACGCAGCGCCGGTGACATCGGCGAATGTGAGAACGACGCAGTGGAAAAAATTTCCGACTTGCCAGAATGCCGCTCTGAGAACATTGACAGGGTGTCTCCCTATGTCTTACCGTGCGCAGACATAATTTCTTGTTGTCTAAGCAAAATCTGCTTGTCCACTATCTCATGGACAGTATGCCTCCGCCCAGACAGATCAGTTACGATCTTTATGATCATGAGAGGGAGAGAGGTCCATCGGTACAAGATAGAGCAGTTAGATCATCGCAACTATCGGTCTGGTCTGAACGTCACATACGCTGTTGAAGTCGCAGCAGCAGTATCCAGCTACCGTGTGAATGTAGCGCTAGGGTAACATCCCCGGAGATTTCACCGACGGGAGAGACGCTGTTAAGATGATGATCTAAATGATGCTGCCGCCTCAATTCGTATTAGGCGTGAATTGAGGAGAACGTTCTGGACGTCTGACCCACCTGCCATCAGGGACCACATGAGGTACTGCACCTCTTCAATTACCCTTCTCTTTGGACGCATCCAGTTCAAATGGCGCGATTCCTCCACCTAAATATCAAAGCAGATTCCCAATAGACGAACAGGACTTCAAAACAAAATATATTATTACAAAAACAATAACAAAAACTATCTCTTAGCAAGCCATCATTTTGAAGACGATTCCATAAGGTTTTAGAACAATTGCTACCGGCAAAAAAGGCTGACATGAGCTTCCCGTTTGACTCTTCCAATAACTTTCTTGGCTTTATTTCTAGCTCTACAAAAGATTTTTTTTACTCGTTAAAACGGCGGCAGTGATCATATTTTGAACCTGGTTTTACTTGCACCATAGTCATGAACACTAACCATTACACCACGGCGGCCTGGTCACCGGAATAACAGCAATCCTACGACAGCCGGTTCTATGAACCGTATTGACCGAAGCAGCAATTCTTCGGCCAAGGGCTGTAACTCCGGGACACAGTTGCCGCTACAACAGGAACACCAAACAAAAAATGTTCATATTGAACACATGCATATGCTGGATTATCAGAAATCATCCTGTACCACTCTACGTTTTTAGCAAATCATATTCTGAACGAATGACACATTTTTTGCTTAAATAGATGGAAACGATAGATCCGGCACGTAATCAAAGTATTAAAATATTTGTTTTAACAAAGAGGCAAATATCTTACCCAAATACATCGTAATGAATTCGGAGTCTGTGGTTCTTACAGTCATGTTTTGATTCGAAGTACATACAACGTTTTAAAAATTTGAACAAATTGCACAGACCCAACCAGCGTCCTATTCATTTTGCTTAGAAATACATTTGTAATGAACTTCGATATAACGTCGACTTTATTTTGACAATCGAATGGAGATCGACACAAATTTCTTCTCCAGCTAATACATTACTTTAAGCAATAATAATAATCCAGAGAGTATCGATGCGGAATCCACTGATGCCACTATAAAACAATCCCGGTCGTACACACATCACACACACAAACTCCATGTAAAATGATTTTAAATCGCTATTGATGTCGTTTAGTTTTTGTGATTTAATTAAACATAACTAAAGATATATTGAACTTGAATCGAAATGTTCGCTGTTTATGCCTTTTTGGGTGCTGATTTGCCCAATTCCTCCAAAGCACGGATTTCGGCAGCGGCATTGCGTTTCTTTTCTTCGGCCAATTTGGCATCACGGACGACCTTCTGTTGGGCCTCGATTTCGCGAACCTTTGCTTCCTTGTGGGACAAACGGTTTTGGTGGAAGGCACCATAGCCGATGCCGACGGTCAGCAAGGACCATCTGGCGAATTTGATCAAGGGAGAGACACGAACTGGAGCTTGAGACATTTTTGCAGGCAAAGTTATGTAATGCAGCTACGCTGGACAACGAGAAAATCTGAAAATACATTTAAAACATTAATTACAACGCTTTCGCTACTTTCATGTTCACTCAGCTTATGTATTTCTTTTTTAGAAATCAGCCATTTTCTTTAAATAAATCGTAATTTTTGGATTTCCCAAAAAAAAAATTACCTAAGCTCAAATTTTGCGAATGAAAACCAAATTCACAAGAGATGGTATTAAAATTTTCTAACCTTAAAAAATATGTCAAAAGTGTTGTCAAAACAGACATTAGAATTTATGGCAAATGTCATGGCAGAGAGAACAGGCAAAACTACAGCCCTACTAAAATGAAAAACGGGGCGTATGGCGTCGCAATACACTTAAAGCAGAGCTGCCTATTTATTTATAGTCATTTTGACGACTTTTAAACTAAAACATAGCAAATGTCGATTCACGCCAATTCAGAGTAAAAGTGCCTAAAATGATTTTTTAAAAAATCATAGATTATGTAAAAATAAAGAAGAAACCATATGTGACGCGCAAAATAGAAAGGGACCTTAGGGTAAAAACCAGTTTTGTTCAGGAGAGCCATTTTAAAGATTTAAATACGTGTATCTTTGGTGTACCATCACTTTCATAAAACGCGCATATCTCTTTTGGGCATGGGATAGGTCTCATTCGATGCTCAGATGTTGTCCACATAAAAAAAGTGAAAATTAAGTTCTTTACCCTTAGGTCCCTTTATCTATGCGCTGTCACATATATAGATTTCGTCTGCTGAATATGCAAACCTGCTCACTCCTTTTCAGCTCATTTTACAGGAGAGGCAAAAACTTCTTATACGAGTATTTCAAATTTGCAGCTTGAGAGGAAAACCAAAAATATAGTAAGCTTACGTTATGGTATTCTTTATCTATGACGTCAATGTACAAAAATAAATATTGTATTTAGATTTGTTAATGATCAATTTGTTGTTTATTTCTTTAGTTGTTGATGTAAGTAAAACTAAATTATTTCATCTTTTTCTCAACGTTTCGTTGGTTTGTTTCCAACTTCATCAGGACAACTTTATTAGATACGGATTTAGTTTACATCGCAAACAATTACTTACACTGCATCAAAAATTTGTACGTTCATCACACAATTTCGAGAAAAATATTATTTATTTGAATACAAATAATAATAAATAATATCTAACTCCAACCGTGAAACATCGTGGCGGCAACGTCATGGTCTGGGGCGCAATGGGATACTCAGGAGTAGGAAACATAGTCTTGTTGAAAGTTCCAGTATTTATCTATTTAAAAGGAAAATCTTAAACCGACAGCGGCAAAATTGGGACTTGATGGTAGTGAAACATAGTTCGCATATCGTTTGGCAATTCTTGGTCAACAGCTGCAAGTCTGTGCTCCCCCAGCCCCCACAATCTCCGGACCTTAATCCCATCGAACATTTATGGGATGTTCTAGAAAAAAAGATCGACAACATTCAATTTCAAGAAAAGAGCAACTAATACATTTGATTCAGCATGAGTGGCTACAAATTTCGGCAGATATTACCAAAAAGTTAGTTTTATCAATGAAATCTTGTTTAAAATCTGTCATCGAAGCAACTATTAACTGAGTCCAGACAAAGTAAAAGAACGTGCTTTTTAGAGCTGTACGTACAATTTGATGCTGCTTTCGCAGTCTACCTAGTTTTAAGATCATATTTTCAAAACGAATTTTTGTTGTTGTTGTTTTTGATATTTAAGTATTCAACAAAATTTTGTGTAAAACAATTTTGTGTTTTCTATTTATTCAAGTTAAAATACGAAGCTTTTTGCTCAGTAATACAGTGTATTTATTAAAAAAAACTGGACTTCAAGACACAAGTAATAAATAATAAAATAAATAATAAAGTTCTCCTGATGAAGTTGGAAATAAACCAACGAAACGCTGAGAAAAAAGATGAAATAATTTTGTTTTATTTACATCAAAATATATAAACAATTACATCACAGCTATTTACATTATTACTAAGGGCGATATCAGCTCTTCGTTTTAGTTTCTCAAGTAGTTTTTATTTAAAAAAAAGTGTTATATCAAAAATATCTTGTTGTAACTTTAATTAATTAAAAATAATCATCAAAAAAGTTGCCATGGGGTTTAAAACTTTAATAACTTTATCGTTTATTAATTTTTTCTCAGATTATATAATATACAAAATGGAAATGTTTTTACACTAAGTATGAAAAATAATGTCACCATTACAATATCACTCACTATGCATAATGTATAGAGTTCCCCTCTGACTAACAGTATAGCCAGCTTTATTTTTGAAAGAGTATGGACCAATGATTTCCTCTGCCGATAGAGCACACCAAACAGTGACTTTTGGAGGATTTAACGGCGTCTTAGCAATGGCATGTGGATTTTCATTAATCCAAATGCGACAATTTTGGTTATTAACTTACGCATTCAACCAAAAGTGAGCTTTATCGCTAAACAATATTTTCTTGTAAAAATCAGGATCGGTTAAAAGCCCATTTTGGGCCCGTTCACCACGATTTGCAGACGTTGTTGCGGAAGAAATCACAACCAAAGAAAACACCCTTTATTACTATTGAAACAACTGGCCACCCAACTTTAACTGCAGTTTCTTGAAGACGATTTCGCCTGTTTGTATCGGCTAGGCGGCGGTGCCGATTCCTCTTCAAACTCTGGTAGGGTGCTTTCGAATTCGGTAGATGAAGTCTGGCAGCTCTGTTGTATTGTTTACAATATTTTGACATCTCTTTTAGCAAATAACCTCAAAACAACAAAACAGCTGCGTTCCTTTGCCACGGGAGTTTTATCCGCAAACCCCAATTTCCAATTATTTCGTTTTAATACTCAAATTACTTAATAATTCATTGCTTTAAAATGAGTAGAAATTATCATGAAGATCAAACTAACGAAATTGAGGCCCTGGACTCCATATACTGCGGAGACATGGAGAGTAAGTATATCAAGACTTCTCAACATGGTCTATGTTACAGTTTAATGTCCTTGTTTTTAGTTTTGGAAACAGAGCCGCTTCACAAATTCCAAATACCCATAGCCACAGAGGAGTATGACAAAGAAACAATGGAGAATGGCTTAAGCTGTAACCTGGTCTTTACCTACACTCCTACTTATCCCGACGAAGCGCCGCTGGTAGAAATCGATGAGCCTGTCAACTTTGAGGATGGCTATGAAAAACGTATTTTGGAGCATATCCAAACATCCATAGAGGAGAATATAGGCATGGAAATGATCTTTACTTTGGTAAGCACTGCCCAGGAGTGGTTGAATGAACGCTGGGATGATTTCAAAAAGAACAAAGAAGATGAACGCGAACGCAAGCTGCTCGAAGTTGAGGAGGCCGAACGCAAACGATTCGAGGGTACTCGCGTCACTGTGGAGTCATTCATGAAATGGAAGCTAGACTTCGAAGAGAGCACCGGCATTGCTGCTAAACGTGAGAAGTTGACCGATTGCAAGAAACTCACTGGTCGTGAACTATTCATGCGCGACAATACTCTCAACGAATCGGATATTAAATTCTTGATTGAGGCTGGTGATAGCATTGAGAATGTGAAAATCGATGAAAGCCTCTTCCAGGAAATCGGAGAACTTGAATTGGATGAAGACGATGAGGAAGATGGAGATTGGGTGCCCGGCAAGGACGATGATGATGATTGAAAATACGTATACACCAACGGGTTTAGTGTTATTTGTGGATTTTGTTATATTTTTTTATATAAAACGAATGAAAATGCGCGATTATTTTCAAAACAAAATGCTAAATTAGAAAAGAAAACTATATAAACATCAAAAAAAAAATCATTATTTGTATAGATTTTCTTTTAGCTATAATTGGAGAGCGGTTCACTGTCAGTCTAAGTCAGGCTTTTTTGATGCTAATTCCGTCAGCGTTACTCCATGCGTTACAGATTCTATATCATCGAGATTGAAATCGTCTTCGTCGGAATCTGCAGATGCTAACTTTGTAGTAGATTGGTGTTGCTTTGGCTCCTGTCCAGCTTTAATGGGTGGTGGCAACTTTTCTCTGGGAAAGTCTAATTTGGCCCATGAACCAGGCTCAGCCTTGGGCATTGTTATTTCCACTTTGGTACCGAACATATGGGCTGTGGTTTTCTTAATGTCGATAATCTGAAATTAAAACAAATTTTAATGTATTTGTATAAAATAATTTTCTCAAAAAGATATTATCTCTAGAACCTCTGCGTGGAGTTGTTTTTTGAAGAGTTGAAGTACAGTGAGCGTCAAAAGAAAGTTTAAACCATCGTATACAAAACAATTTGTGAAAACAATTTTATGACTTAAAAATATAACGAAACACACAAAACCACATTTTGTGATGAGTATTTTCACCTGTTCTTAGTTTGTTAAACAACAAAACGGCAACACGTTTACAAAAACAAGTGAAAGGAAGAGTATAAAGTCCACTTTCGTCGCTTCGAAAAAAAGTTTACAATGGGCCACGTGATTATTACTGGTATTGCCTTTTCTATTATGTGTTCGAATTGCCATCGAGATCATATATTGTACGAGTTTCTAAGCTAAAGCATTATTTAAAATAATGCTGAAACAGACATCAGTTGATACACGAAAAATTGAAATAAGCTTTTAGAAAAAGAAAGTCACTACGAGAAATTGGCACTATTATCAATAGAAGCTCGGCCACCACTATTATAAGTACAAAAATTATAGAAAAATATAAAAATTTCTGAAAAAGAAACAAAAAAAAGGTTTCGATCCACAATAAAAACTGCTAGTCATAATTTCAGAAATATTTTCCCAAAAGTGGAAGTCCTAAAATCGTAAAAGAGATGTCGGAATGTTTAAATAAATCCATAGGTGCCAATACTTTACATCGAGCACTCCATGGTAATGGTTTATATGGTCAAGTGCCGAGAAAAAAAACGTATAATTTCTAGTAATAAGTCTCCATTTAAACGAGGCAACTTTACTTGCATCAACTTTACGATTCCCTTATGAACTTGCCCTTTTGTGTTTACACAAGGCAATGCTTTTACGGCAATTTTTGTTTTCATTCTTTCTGATTTTTGTGTAAAAAAGTACTAAAACAATCTGCAGCCAACTTCACACAACGGAAAACACAAAAGGAATTGACAGTACGGGCAAGTTTTTTCCCTTTTCATTCCCCTTACCTCTCTCTACTAGTAACTGACAGTTGCGGCAAGTAAAGTTGTCTCGTGTGGGGACTAGCCAAAAAAGACGCCTAGAGTAGATATTTTTTTTCTGGAAAAACGTAATTTTTTAGTGATGAGAGCAAATTTCAGATATTTGGCTGAAAAAAGTCGGTAAAAAAATGAGAAGCAAAAACAAAGAACTTAAAGAAAAAATTAGATTTGGACCGTTAAGCATCGTGGAGGTTTGGTGGGGGCGTTTGGCGGTCTATGGAGCGGGTAATATAACTTTTATAGGAAGACCATGAATAAAATTTATTGCCTTATCATTTAAAAAAATAATTTGCGTCCCAGCGTTGAGAAATTGGGTCAATATGGATCTTTCAGCAAGACAATTACCCAAAGTAAACTAATAATTTGCGTCCCAGCGTTGAGAAATTGGGTCAATATGGATCTTTCAGCAAGACAATTACCCAAAGTTAACTATAAAATTTTTCAAAGAATAGTTGCTGTATCGCGTGCACAAAACGTCGGATCATTCCCCGTAATCGCCTAAACTAAATCCCATTGGATATATGTGGTAGCGTCTCGATCACTAAATCAGAAAAAGGACATTTACACAGTGCAACAACCATAATGCAAATGGGATGAAAGCAATTGCAAATGAAATTTGACATTATCTATAACAAAACCTTTAAGGGTTTTTTTGTAGTTAAAAGAAAACCCTTGAAGGTTTTGTTATGGATAATGTCAACTTTTATTTGCAATTGATCTCATGCCATTCGCATTCGGAATTTCGATTTTGTATCACTGTGTTATCAAAAGGATATGCTGAAATCAATTATAATGGATAAATGGTCAACAATTCCTCCTGAAGTTACGGCACAACTGGTCGAATCAGTGACATGAAGATCCCAAGCTGTTTAATGCAAAAGGAATACAAAAAAAATATTTAAAATGAATTGTTTTAAAATTTTACCGGCTGTAAAATCTTCTTTTGAAGCGTCAAAATAACCCTGTTTACTTGTTGAATAATTTTTTTGGTTCTTGTAAAAATCGGAATGCTTTTTAAATGGAATATTTCTCAATAAAACTTTCTTTTTACAAAATTTGGTGGACCATATCATTTTAAAAATGTGTAAAATATAACGATGGGCACGTAACTAGTGGGTGTAATTTTTCTTTTGACGCTCACTGTATTGAATACACACATCGCTTCATTTCTGCATTGAAAAACTCTTTGAATAATTTTAAAAATCTAGATCTATATAAAACTTTCTTACAAAATTTTGTAGACTATATAATTTTAAAAATGTGTTAAATATAGCTATGACCGCGTAAGTAGTGGGTGTAAACTTTCTTTTGGTGCTTACTGTAGGCATCAACGGACATATTTTCTTTTATTTAAGTGAGTCATTGAATTCTTGTATCGATTGAGTATGACCGTCATATATGGCATATATAGGGTGATCCATCTAGAGGTATTTTTTCAGAACAAAAAAAATATAAAAATTCAAATCAAGTGTGGAATCTTTATTGGTAATTTGAAAGAACATTTTGTGGAATTTATTTTTTGAAAATAATTACGTTTAAATGTGGGCAACTGTATTATGGAAATGAGCGTTCGGTGAGAAACGGGAAGTTTCACTGTTTTCGACCAAAAGTTTGTTCAGTGATGAGGCCCATTTCTAGCTCAACGGCAATGTCAATAAAAAAAATTGCCGCATTTGGGCTCAAGAGCAACAAGAAGAGTTTAAGAGATGCCTTTATACCCAGAGAAAACCACGGTTTGGTGCGGTTTTTTCAAAAATGATGATGGTGCATATTTTTTCAAAAATGATGGCCGGAACGTAACCGTGAATGGTGCTCGCTATCGCGCCATGATATCGATCTTTATGCTACCTGAAATTGAAGCCCGTTATCTTGACGACACTTGGTTTCAACAGGACGGTGCCACTTGCCATACAGCTGCTCAAACAATGGATCTGTTAAGTTGTCCATTCGAAAATTAGCTAATTTCACGTTTTAAACAGGTGAGTTGGCCGCCTAGATCGAGTGATATTACACCTTTAGACATTTTTTTTGGGTTACGTAAAGTCCAAAGCCTATGCTGACAAACCAGCTACGATTCAGGTTTTGGAAGGCAACATTACGCGTGTCATAAAAGCCATACCGTTCGAAATGCTCGAACGAGTCATTCACAATTGGACCCTCAGAATGGAAAACCTGAGGCGTAGTTGCGGCCAACATTTGAAGGAAATTATATTCAAAAAAATAAATGTCATAAACTGTCCTTTTAAATTACCAATAAAAGATTCCACACTTGATTTGAATTTTTATATTTTTTGTTTTAAAAAATACCTCTAGATGGATCACCTTATATATATCTAATAATATATTGCATAGATTTATCAAAGAATATATCGCCGAATTCAGATTTTGCAGCTCAAGGAGTATTATATTAAGTCAATTTTGCTATAATTTCGCATAAAAAGTTATGAGCGAAGTATATTTATTAACCTCTGGGCCCTATCGGTTTGTAGGCCTGCTGTAAGAGTTGCAATATTAATATGATCTTGGTGCAATTTCGTTCGGATTCAATGAATATAGTATTTTTCACTTGTAAATGAGCGAACTTAACCATAAAAAGAGCCAGAACTTAAATTTGTAAATGCTCTTATTACCATGCAAACAATGGCTTTGAAGTTAAGTACGAACACATTCAAATTATGTGAATCCTTAAACCTTTCCTTGAAGGGAAAGTTTTTACCCCTTGGCAAATTTCACCAATTTTCTCTCGAAAACAGCTTATAAAATAAACCATCATTGTGCAGAATTTCACTGTCCTAGCTTATTTCTTTCGACCGCTTTCGTGATTTCAACAGAAACGTAGATTTACGGAAAAGCTGCATAATCGTAGAATTTTAAGGCGAGCATAAATGTTGTTTATAGATTATCCGACGATTTTTTCCAAGTGTTGCTAACGAAATCAAACAATTAAGTATACCAGAAGAGAATATAGCCATATTCCATGCCTTGAATGCAATCACAAAACATTGCATTTTGTCGTCATACCACATCACTTTGGTAAAACAACACATCATAACCTTCAGAAAAAGCAGAATGCGAATAATACCATGCATTGCATTGCATGTCTTCTGTTAAACAAACCAAACACCCTCAAAAGCAACGGATACAAAAAGATTGGTATGAATGGTCCCAATGCTGTTTGAAAGTTGCATATAGAAAATGACAAACTTTGTCTGTGAACAGATTTACTATAATTTTGGTTTTTTTTTACAGTCTCCATCATAGTTCTGTGAAAGCAAATTTGGATCGATTTTTGTTAGACTTTGTCTTAGATGCAAGATGAAAGACTTTTGAAAAGACCAATTATGCTACATCGAATGAAACGAGTACTAATCGAATGTTGTGATTGGTCTTCTATTTTTAACGTGTTATCATTCATTTCGTTGCTACACATAAAAAATGTGTGTTCAAAAGCAATAATCAAAAACAAGGAATGGTTGTTTAGCAATATAAGTTTGCCTTGTAGAGCGAATTTCAAAGAGAAAGCAACGAATGTAATGCAATCGAATGTATTCAAACCGTTCTCTGACGTATACACTCCATGCTTCGGTGGATGGTAAATAATTGGCGATCTGAGTTATGACGATCGTTCTGAAAATTAAATGTTTTGTGGATCATACTTACACCTCTTAATTCTAAATCCAGTTCGAATTTAGCATTTTCCTGATCCGGAAATACCAGAACGGTGTGCAAGCGTATTGGATTCACTTCCAGCCTACTTTGGGCATAATGATACTTCTTCGCATATATGGAAACAATAACATTTGTGGGTGTCTGATGCCAGTCATAACGACACTGAACAACTTTCTTATCCTCATTGTCCTTAACCCATTTGTGCTGACCATAAACGCAACCTTTCTGAGCCATAAACACAGCAAAATCCGAAGTCTTACGTTGGCAGCAAGACCAGTACTTCATGCCTTCGTGAAATATTGGAACACCCACATGATGTTGACATTCGCCGAAATCGGTTGAAGTACCCGTATACGAATAGGTACAGCCGGAATTTTTACAACTGGTACCCACGGTAATTTCACTGAAATAAAAAACAAGTTTTTATTTACATGCAAATATCAGTGTAGTTATGATCTACTAACTCTGAACCATTGACTTCAGCTTTTGTAGGACTTTTTGTTACCAGATTATCAATGAGTTCTTGAAGGGCCGGAGCTACAGTGGGTTTGATTTCTTGCATGACTGTATCAGTTGGTGGCCTAGGCAGGGAGTCTCTTATCGGGGCTCTAACCTCGATCACCTCACTGGTATCTTTATTTTTATCTTTTGATGGTTTTTCAGGTTCGGGCGGTTTGATATTTGAATGCTGAGACAAAGTGCAACCCTTTATACTAAGAAATTCCGTAAAATCCACCGACTTTTTATTGCAGCACGACCATCCTTTGTAGGCGTCATGGAAATAAGGAGCACCCGGGTGATGGCAACAGGAATCTTGAAAAAAAGAAGAACACACCTCATAGAACTTTCGGCAAATGAGGACGTCATGCAGCGAGTCTGTACATATATTCAGAGCACCAAAAACTATAAATTGCACATCAATCATAAGATACATTCCTCTCGAACTTTCAAGAACCATCTAAAGACGACCTTTGTTCGGAAGTATACCTGGTTTTCCCACCCACCTATTTATTACATTTTCTTGTTAAATATCATAAATTTTCATTGATTTCTTTTAGGTATTTAGACGCGGTATCCAGAAAAATTATTTTGGGTTATGTTGTTTATATTTAGATCTCAACTTACCGTCATGGTTTTTCTCCGGATCGTACTCTTGACCACATCCTCTATTATAACAGCGCAACATTATGCAGAAAAGTCTTTAAATTCTAGAAAAATATTAACGATTCTACGTTGTTTTCCGTTTAACTTAAAAAGTTTTTGTTTATGAATGTTGATTTTTTTCTAGAATGTGCAAAATTCAAAAAGGAATATCATATGGTCTTGCAAGAATATTAAGCCCACCAAAAAATTTTTGTCGGCGTCAGTTTGATTCATGAATGTCAGCTGAAGGGCTAACGGCCTTGCCAGAGGCTTTAAAGTTTTGTATATTCGACATGTTAAAATTCGTTATCTATTAAATGCCGCCTGATCTTAATTTTTATTCTCTTGATGATAGTAATTTAATCCATTTATTTGTTTTAAGTTCACTTTTTGTTTTAAGTCTATTTTTTAAATCCTACAAGAAATACTAGTTAGTCACTTATTATATTGAGACTAGTTGTATAAATGCCTAAAAAAAATTAAATGCCGACGGTCAATCGGAATTGTCTTCTCCTACTGATCTAATACTATTAATTAACATTTTACATCATAACTTACCTAAAGTTTTCGAGACGACACTTAAGTGAAAACAATAGCAATACATTTTTTACTTATAACATATATACGTCGTTTATTGTATTCGCCACTGGTTCTGATTTTTGAAGACAGCAAATTTGGTATGTTATTTGATGTAAGCGGTCAAGTTGAAGCAGTGTTACCGTTGTGCTCCTTTTAAGTGGCTTGCGATTTTATGTGCGATTTTTTCAAACTCATCAAATTATGCCAACTTTCCTAAATTTGTGCAACTTCTTCCCTTTCATTAGCAATGTACTGCTTATATACGCATACTTATATTTCCAATATGCATTTTATTTTTAAAGGCGGTTGTATTTACATGCCAAACGCCATGAACTATTTTAAGTTTTATTTTTCTAAATTAGGGTTAATAAAAAATAAATTAACCAATAGGTTAAATGTTGAACATTTTTATTTGATGACATCAGCACTTATAGTATTAGATACTGAAATAGAAGACTGGACTCCAAGCAACGAGCTTGTAAAGGGCTGCCCAACCATAATGCACGTTGTTAAATGTGGGTCACACCTAACGTACACTTTTTTATCCAACATAATTTGACATTTCCTTGTTTCAGTGTTTGACAAATTCAATAATGAAGAGGTATACAGTTGAGCAGCGCGTTAAGATTGTTAAAGCCTTTTACGACAATAGGCGTTCGAATCAAAATGCATTTTGTTATTTTTCTGGCCATCATAATTAACCAAATGTGTCCACAATTGGGAGAATTGTGCGCTAAATTCAGCAAACCGGGTCTGTAGGAAATGTAAAAACTTACTCGCTCAGTTTGTTCTGCGAAAAACATTGATGTTGTTCGCCATAGAGTGGCAGAAGAGCCGTCAACCTAGACTCGTCGTCGTGCCCAACAATTGAACTTTTGACGAACATCACTAATGCGAATTTTGAATAAAGATTTGAATTTACACTCTAAGAAGGTTCAATTGGCTCAAGAGCTGAAGCCTACTGACAATTTCAAGCATCGCCAATACGCCGAATTCTTAGTTGAACAGACACAAGTAAATGGTGACATTACAAAGAAAATCATCTTCAGCGACGAGGCACATTTTCACCTCAGTGGATTCGGTAACAAGCACAATTGCCACATTAGGGCAAATGAGAATCCACGAGTGATTGTTAAAAAGCCGATGCATTCACAAATAGTGACTGTTTGTTGCGGTTTATAGGCTGACGGCGTCATCGGGGCGTACTTCTTCGAAAATAAGGTAGACCAAGCAGTTATCGTGAATGTTGTTCGCAATCGCGAGATGATAACGGACTTCTTGTGACGAGGAATTGAGGATTTGCACCCGGACGATGTGTGGTACCAACAGGATGGTGGCACATGCCACACAGCCATCAAAGCAATATCTCTTCTGCGCGAGGAATTCAACGGCAATGTTATATCACGTTGTGGCGATGTTAACTGACCGCCAGTTTCAAGTGATTTGACACCATTGGAATTCTTTTTTTGTGGATATTTAAAATAAATAATTTACGTCAATAAGCCATAAACAATTCAAGAGCTAAAAGATAACAAATTTGGCAAATTACCGATATTGAATCTCCATTATGCCTCAGAGTCATTGAAAATATGGGCTATCGAATAGAGTTATGCCACCAAAGCCGTAACGAGCATTTAGCCGATGTTTCATTTCACACATTACTGTCGTAGATCCTTCTATCATGATAAAAAATATTAAGATAATTCTCTGAATTTTGTTTTGTTTTATTTACAATTAACATTGGGCATTTTCTATATATAAAAATACTGTTGGCATAATTGAAAACAACTTTTAGTTTATTTTTTTATTTCTCCATTTCTTTGTTTGTAGTTTTAATTTTTGTGCTTGAAAATTATTTTATTAATTTTTTTGTAAACCAACTTAAAAAGTTATCTATACAGAACAATGGTTATGAATATTATTTAGCATCGATGACGGTTGAACTCACTACTTTTTTTTACAGATTTTAAGCAACGGTTTTACATAGTTTTGTTTTATATGGAGTTCAACACATTTTTACATTCCGTTTATCTATTTTTGTTCTTGGTACTCAGTTGAAACGAAAAGGTAACAGAATTTTCAATGTTACAGGCATGATTATCACTAGCAGTGTGGACTTTTTTCGCCACGTACAACAAACTTTACTTTGCTTGCAATTGTTTGGTCAAGGAATATTTGGCGTTTACTAAGAAAAAAATAACAAATGTTGTGAAGTGATTTTCGAGGGTATTTAAATGAATATAAATCAAATAATATGTTTGAAAATGAATAACGGCTGTTTCTATATATACTGCTCTATACGGCAATTTTTCCGTATAGAAAATGTAAAGCCTAGTATTAACCTAAAACAAATTTTCCACTTAGGAGTTTTGCATTTAACTCTATACGAAAGAATTGTAGTGTAGAGCAGTGTAGAGGAAGCAGCCGTTATTCAGTTATACTCATTAAAAACGACGACGACAACATTTGTAAATTTATTTTTTTGTAAATTTCAAAAATTCTTGACCAAACAATTATTACAACATTAATTTTTGGTTTGCAGAATGTGAAAAATTCACTGCTCTTATTATCATCCCTGTATCAGTTGCAAATTCCGCCATCTTTTCGTTTTAGCTGAGTACCACCAAACGAAAACAGCTGAACGGAATTTACCAATGGTAAATCCTAGTATTCTCCTAAAACGAATTTTTTACTTAGGAGTTTTGCATTTATCTCTAAACGAAAGAATTATAGTGTAGTAGAGCAGAGTAGTAGAGGAAGCAGCCGTTATACAGTTTCAAAAAAATTATTTTAATCATATTCATTTAAATACCCTCAAAAACGACTTCACAACATTGGTTAATTTTTTTTTTTTTTGTAAATTTCAAAAATTCCTTGGCCAAACAATTATCAGAACATTAATTTTTAGTTTGCAGATGGTGAAAAAAGTCTACACTGCTTTTGCAAATTCTGCCACCTATTCGTTTAAGCTGAATACAAAAATAGCTCAACGGAATTTACCAATGGTTAATTACATTTGCCTTGCTTCATGTATTTCTTATGGGAGCGAGAATTTCGTTTTAGGTGAATACTAAGCTTTAGGTGAATACTAGGCTTTATACGACAACTTTTTCGTGTAGAAAATGTAAATGTAAAACTCCTAAGCAATAATTTCGCTTGAAGTAAATAGTAGGCTTAAATACAAAAACGAAGTTTCCAAAAAAAAAATTATATTGTGTTATAAACACTTTTGTTTTCAATTAATCATATTTTTTCAATGAATAGTTTTTTAGTTTTGTATGAATTCTAAGCGTTTTTTTATAAATAACGTCCACAATCAGTGTGCTACTTTTATTTAGAATAACGACTTTTTTGTGCGACTTTTTTAAAGGACTTTTTGTCGAACTTTTTCAAATTTTGCAACGGTAACCCTGAATCCAAGATGTTTCGCTTCAACTTGCGAAAAATAATAAAGCACGATCGCAAAAAGACCGCAGTAGTTGGAAAAAATTAGTTTATCTAAGATTTTGGTAAGTATTATTGAAAAGTTGGTTGAAAATATGTGGTAGAAATGTAAACAAACAGTAATCAAAAGAAACTAAAAGGTTCAGAATCCCTAATATGGTTTATGGTTAAGCCGCGGCCATTTTCCCTGCCGAAATGAAAATTCTAGGAATACTAGTCCTACAACATTCCATTTGTGAACAAAGGGAAACTTCTCAAATTAGTGAGCTAGAAACGTACATTTTATAGAAAAGTTTTAACATGGCTTAGAGATAAATCTCTTCCTCGTAAATTCGCCAGCATTTACAAGGGGGAAAACCGGCCGCTGTAAAATCGTTTGATGTTCTTACCCGGGGTCGTGCCACACAAAGGCGGACCACAAACCTCTACAAAAATAATAGAAAAGTAGTACGCAAATTTTTGTAGCCATTTTGTACTTAGCCTGGGTAACTATCGATTGTAAGCCTTTATCCAGGCTAAGTAATTAATTGGCTAAAACAAACTCTTATTTCCAATAATATCTTCTTTTAAGAATTGAATACAGAAGTACTTTCCCTCTACAGGTATATGTATTTGGTATATCAAAATATGCATTTTTATTAACAATTGACTTGACTATTGCGGATTTGCTATGCTGTCTTAGTTATCGAGGCTTTGCCAAAACAACTCTACTAATTCCATTAAGTGATGTCGGTCCGTTCGCCTGTCTATCTGTCGCTATTAAGGTAGATGTGGCAATTATGAACTGATTTCGATGAACTTTGGTACATTCTTCAAGTTTGGGCCAAGACAAATTTGTCCACATCTGTCCATGTTTTGATTTTCAAACATAGGGGTTTTCCAACTTAAAAGCTATCAGCTATAAAAGTCACATTTAACATCCGATTTCGCATAGAGCGTATTGAGCAACCAGCACGCATCATACCAGTTCCGGTTTTCAAATAGCTACCACACTATCGGTATTTGCTACCACACAAAGGTCTATTCCGATTTGAGGTCCCGCCGCTTTAAAGGTCTCATTGTACATCGAGCTCAAATGAAGTATAGTGCATTATGTGCGACATTTAATTATCTCTGGTTATAGTATGTGATCGGTCTGTCTTTCTTATAGCCCCACGAAATACTTGTATGCTCTTCCAGCTCTGGAAGTAGTATATTAAGTTCGACCTTGGTCAAGCTGCAGACAGAGGCGCCGAGTCTTCTGAAGTGGTTGTTGTTGTAGCGGCAACTGTGTGCCGGGGTGACAGCCCTTGTCCGAAGAATTTCTCTTAGGGTCAATCCGGTCCATAGAACCGAATATCGAGGAATTGAAGAACAGTGGTGACTTCTAAAGATTGGTGTAGGGTACCTCATAGTAACCCCTTCCGACTTCAGCATTTGCATGCCCTCCACCGAAAGATGGACTCAATTTGTCGTTATGTTAGCAACACAATGAAATATTGATCAGAGATGGACGAACAAAAAACACATATTGTTGAGGTGACTGCCCCTGGCCGAAGAGTGTTTGTTTCGGGTCAATCCGGTACATAGAACCGGCAGTCGCGGGATTGTGCGCATGCAGATCAGGTACAATCTTCATGATCTAGAGAGAGAGAGAGAGGTCCAGCGGTATAAGAGAAAACCTTTAGATCATCGAAACTATCAGGCAGGTCTGAACAACATTCACGCCGATGAAGTCGCAGCAGCAGTATCCAGCTACAATGTGAATGTAGTGCTAGTGCTAGTAGTGCTAACATTAATCACAGATCCTATATGTGACAGCGCATAGAGAAAGGACATAAGGGTAAAAAAAATCAATTTTCATTTTTTGCTTCTTTTTATGATGTGGACAACATCTGAGCATCGAATGAGACCGATCAAAAGTGTTCCCTTCCAGAGATATGCGCGTTTTATGAAAGTGAAGTCGACGATTCTAAGCGCAAATAGAAAGGGGCCTAGTCTTTAAAATGGCTCTCCTGAATAAAACTGGTTTTTAGCCTTAGGTCCCTTTCTATTTTGCGAGTCACATATAGTGCAGTTATTATTGATCGTCGTACAATTTTATGCCTATCTAGCATTGTACATTCGTCCGTCCGCGTGTCTATTGAAGGCACGATATCGGTCAAACGAATTGACCTAGGATCATGAATTTTTTCATGGTGTTGACTTTTGCTCATAAGCTGTTTGGGATCGTAAATGGACGAAATCGGACTAGGAGGGTAAAAGTTTTCCTTTAAGGGAGTGAAAGTACCTCGAAAAAAGCACATTTTTGTACACTTCAAAGAAGAGTAAAGGGTATACTAAATTTGCTATTCCGTTTGTAGAATAACGAAATGCTGATGGGAACCTCTATTAAATATATAAAGGGTAGGCGATTTAACATTTTGAATTTGAATCGTCTGTGAAAAAACGACTGATAACTTTTCCAAATTTCTGGTCTTATGGGAAAGGTTGAACTTTGTTATTTAATAATGAAACACAATATCATTCATATTACAGGCTCGACAGTACGAGGGTTGCTATTTATATTTCGGGTCCTGACAATACTAGTGTTCCCAGATGCAAACACATTGGAAACTTTGACATTTTTTAGCATAACTTCACTCAGAACGTTTTGCCATTTGAGGGCGAATTGTTCCGTGAACATTTTCCTGCGTTTAGCTCGTTTGTTTTATTTCGGTCTGATACTTTTTCACATTAAACAAGGATTAACCGGCTCAAGACCTCTTGCATCTATATTTAAATAGAAGACAAGTTTTTAACAAAATGATGATGATTTTATACGATTTTCGGCGTGCGTTATCGAGACAAGAGTGTTGAATCAACTTGCGATGAAACACCATCAAAAACCACTGTTAATCGCTGGTACAAAAAGTTCAGTCTCGGACGCCGTTCGCTCCAGGATGAATTTCGTGAAGGACGTCCAACTTCGATCACTTTGCCACACATCGGTCTGATGCTTTTACACATTAAACAGGGATTAGCCGGCTCAAGACCTCTTGCATTTATATTTAAATAGAAGACAAGTTTTTAACAAAATGATGATGATTTTATACGATTTCGGCGTGCGTTATCGAGACAAGAGTGATGAATCAACTTGCGATGAAACACCATCAAAAACCACTGTTAATCGCTGGTACCAAGAGTTCAGTCTCGGACGCCGTTCGTTCCAGGATAAATTTCGTGAAGGACGTCCAACTTCGATCACTTTGTCAGCAACCATCGATGCTGGGCGTGAACTGATTAAGCAAGACCGACATGTGACATACCGTGAGATTGAGGCATCCTTGGGCATTAGCATGACAGGCATCAATAAGATATTGCATGTTCATTTGGCCGTCAAACAAATCTATTCTCCTTGGTTCATACATAATTTTACGAATTCTCAAAAAAGGCTCGTATGGATTTGTGTAGAGATGTTGAAAAAGTATAACTGCAGTAGCCCAAAGGCTGTGCACAACATTGTCATAGGTGACGAATCATGGATCTATGCATATGAACCCGAAACAAAACAGCAATCGATTGTATGGGTCTTTCAAGACGATCCAAATCCAACAAATGTTGTTCGTGGAAGAAGTACATCGAAGCAAATGATTGCGTTTTCTTCCGATATAACCGGCCATGTTGCCACAGTGCCTTTAGTGGAACGTAGGGCGGTCAATTCTGAGTGGTATACTACCATCTGTTTGCCAACAGTGTTCAAAGAAAAGAGGAAAGATAATAAGAGAATACGGATCATTTTGCATCACGACAATGCGCGCTCTCAAACATCAGCTAAAACGATGAGCTATTTGACCACTCAGATGTCGAATTGATGGGCCATCCACCGTACAGTCCTGATTTGACACCCAATGACTTCTTCTTATTCCCTAGCATTAAGAAAAAAATGCGTGGTCAACGTTTTTCATCGCCCGAAGCGATGTTGAAGCGTTTAAAAATCATGTTTTGGAGCTGTCACAATCGGAGTGGAAAAAGTGCTTGAAAATTGGTTTGTGCGCATGCAAAAGTGTATTGATCTTAACCCTTCTGCACAAATTCACATTCTACCCCTCATAAACAATTTGTGGGTCAATTTGACCCAATAGGAAAAACATATCAGTATAATGGTAAACTCAACATTTTTTTATTTTTTTAAGATATAAGGTACATACAAATCAAAAGTTATTTCATACAAGATCGTTTCATTCTTTTATTTTAATAAAAATATATCATTTCTGGCATTTAGACACAAATAAGATGTAACAGCATGCTGTTTGCAAATAAAATTTTTGCATTTATCGCAACGAAGTGAATGCTTGTTAGAGTTTTTTGTATGTGGACAAAAAAAACATCTTTGCCTTTTACCCAAGAAGCATGAGGGAGAACGTTGAGGTTGAATATCTTTGGATGTACTGGGAGTGTCTGCTATTACTGCTTCCTGTATCTTTTCCACGACTCTTTTTGCAGAAGGACCATACGGCATTCTCTTGCGACGTGCAATGTGCGGGGTTATCAAGGATGTGGCCAAGTCTACTAAAAACAATCGGCGTTTAAAATTTTTATTACTGTTCCATTCGGGATTAAGTTCGGTCCATATAACATATGCGATATATCCCGAAACATCGATTATATTCGAGAACAGTGCCACCGGCCAACGCTTAGTTTGACGTTTACATGTGTAAGTTGCAACTAACTGGTCCAGTCGTACCATCTTTTGCGGAAAAGCATTCATTATTTTCTTGCGTCTGGGATGATCGGGTATCTCTACGTAGACTGTCAATACTCTCTAACGAGTCTGTCGATAAATCCGACTCATTGATTTCAGGCTGGGCACATTCAAAATTTGCATCTTCATCAGAGGCATCATCAAAAGACTCATCATTTTCATTTAGAATTTCTGCAATTCTTTGGCGGGATAGAATCTATAAACATAAATACGAATACAAATGCTAACTTACAAAAAACAGCAAGCGGATAACAAAATAGAATTATTACCTGGCTTTGTCTCCGCATTTTACTTTCGAATTTTCCAAAAATAAAACAACACAGGATGATTATTTCTAGTAATTCCATTTTGTTTTCTTAATTTGACAATGACAGAATGTTCATTAGCTTCTATTTTTTTTTGCGATTTTGTTCACAAGTCAATGAAATAAGAAAAAAACACAACAAAGTACGGAGTAGCTTTTGTTATTTATGCATATTTTTGCATATATTACCTTGGTGGTCAAATTGACCCACAAATTGTATAAGCGTACGTAAAATGTTTAAAATTTAATAAAAAAAAAATTAGACTTTCCTTATAAAATGTTTTAACGTTAATTCCTTCATAAGACCCTGACTGAGGATATGAAAAAGTTTCATAAGCATGTAGGTATCCTAAGACATGATTGTAGCCGTTTGCTCTTTAAATTTGGGTCATTTTGACCCAATTTGTGCAGAAGGGTTAAAGTAGAATATTTAAAAAAACAATAAAACCATTTTCAATTATAAATTATTGCGATTTTATTGCCGAACCCGAAATATAAATAGCAACCCTTGTGTCTCATTCGATCAAACCAACTTTTCAGTACATTTATTATTGTTTCGGGTCGAATCTTTTCAATGGCAACTTTGATTTTATGTTTCAAAGCTTCAATTGTCTCTGGATGCTTTGAAAGTAATCCAAAGGGTTCAAATCACAGCTCCGAGGCGGCCAATTGACATCAAAATTTCGCTTGATTTTTTGATTTTCAAAAGCAGTGCGTTAAAATATCAATGGTTGCATTGTCTGTGTTACATGTGGCGCCGTCTTGTTGAAACCAAATGTCGCCCATGTCATTCTCTTGAATTTTTGAAAGAAAAATGGCCCCAATAATGCCGCCAGCCTAAAATCCACATCAAACAGTGAATTCATTCATTGTGTTCTCAATAGTCACGTGTGGTTTTTCCCATATGCCGCAACTTTGCCTATTGACATACCAACCGAAATGAAAATTAGATTCATCTGAAAACACGATTTTCGGTAAAATACTCTTCAGTCCATTGGCCGATGCGAAAACGCATCGGATGGTGATCTAAATCTGACGGTTATTTCCGGCATTAACTTTATAGAAATTGAGAGATAATCGCGATTAACTTGCTAATCTAAACATTGCCAAAGTATGTGAATATATGTGAAATATTGGTTTTCCACCGTTTTTTATATAGGGTGATCCATCTAGAGTTATTTTTTTTTAGAAAAAAATATTAATATTCAAATTATGTGTGGAATCTTTATTGGTAATTTGAAAGGACATTTTATGGCATTTATTTTTGAATATAATTTCCTTCAAATGTTGACCGCAACAACGCCTCAGGGTTACCATTCTGAGGGCCCAATTTTGGATGACTCGTTTGAGCATTTCGACCGGTATGGCTTTAATGACACGCGTAATGTAGACTTCCAAAACCTGAATCGTAGCTGGTTTGTCAGCATAGACTTTGGACTTTACGTAACCCCAAAAAAAATGTCTAAAGGTGTGATATCACTCGATCTAGGCGGCCAACTCACCTGTCCAAAACGTGAAATTATTGAAAAATTTTTTGAAAAAATATGCACCGATGATTCCACCAGCTTATAAACCGCACAAAACCGTGGTTTTCTCTGGGTATAATGGCATCTCTTTTGAACCTCTTCTTGTTTCTCTCCAGCCCAAATGCGGCAATTTTATTTATTGACTTTGCCGTTGAGCCAGAAATGGGCCTCATCAATGAACAAAATTTTGGTCGAAAACAGCGGATCTTCCCGTTTTTTACCGAACGCTCATTTCCTTAATACAGTTGCCCACATTTAAAGGTAAAAATTTTTTAAAAAAAAAAGCCATAAAATGTCCTTTCAAATTACCAATAAAGATTCCAATTTAATTTGATTTAAATTTTTATATATTTTTTGTTCTGAAAAAATACCTCTAGATGGATAACTCTTTATTTTCTTTAGTTTACACTGAATCCACCATCCTCTACACCGCAAGATGAAGCAACAACAACATCAACAACTATTAAAAACCCAATGGGTCAAAGTAGGATTTTTCAAAATTTGACCCTACGAGTCAAAAGTCGGAACATCAGAATTCGTTTAAGAGGTATGGTTCCTCGCGCAATGTTTCTTTTGGGGATCCCTAGAATACGATTTTCCTTATCACTTGGGCGATTTTTCAATCGAACCGCCCAAGTAAATAGCCATCAAATAAAAGAAAGTAGGAGATTAAAAACAATATAAATGTTAAAAACCAGTTAAAACTTTATTATTTTTTTTATTATTATGTATTGTTTTCTAAATGTTCTCTTTCATTGTTGAATGTCAAACACTCTGATAATAATCTCCCTATATTTGTTTTTGCAACATTAGCAAATAAATAACTTTTCAAATACTACAGAATGCATGAACCACATTCTTTGCCAATGTTATACTTATATATATATACTTGTATATAAGTTTTTATGTATACATACATATGTACACTGTGTTCTTAACCAAATCGAGCAAGATTCAAGCGAAACGGCAAGTGTTTGTTTAAGTCTTTGTTATCATTTTGCTTTGGCCTTGAGACACCTTGACCCGGTTTGGTAGTTCTTAATTAAGTGCCGAGTACCAGAAACTTTAAAACGAAAATAGGAATTACACCTTGTAGTGTTCAAACATGTAAATGGTTTAGAGAAAAGTACATACATACATACTATGTACATATATATACCACAATGTGTACATAAGTAGACGTTGAAGAGTCGTTCTGTGCTGTTTAAAACTATATTTATGTTTAGATTTTTCTGCCATTTTTCTCATTTGAATACAAATTAATTAATTGTTGGTTGGTTGGTTTAACAATTTGGAATCTCTTTTCTTCGGATTCATTTGCTACCCAAAAAACCTATTAAAAAGCTTAATAAGAAACCCATAAAGTTTAAATAAAACGAAAAAAAGAAACAAAAGATCATTAGCAAATCTGTTTTCAATACCATGACAAAAGATTTGGCCTACGTGACCACTTCTAAGCACATAAAGTTCCAACGGAATGCTTCTCGAGCTCGTGTGTTTGTAACTACGATACAATTATGGACCTATACCACAAACAGACATACAAAAGCGGTGGTGGTATTTGAATAAACTTAAATCACTGCCTTAATGGAGTTTAATTTTTTACATTTTCCAATAATAATAATAACACTGATGTCTTTGAGAATTTGTATATAGTGTGTTTGATTAAGATCTTTGTATTACAACGAATCGATAACAATTTCGATTGATTTCAAGTTAATCCGTATTAAATTTAACAATTGTGTTTACATTACAAATTATAATCGCGATTATAAATGTGTACTCAACAGTTGTAAGTACGAGGGTTGCTATATATATTTCTGGCCTAGGCAACACAAAGTGCTGCCTGGCGCCATCTGTCACTTCCATTGGAAAGTTTGACATTTTTTTTAGCATAAACGTACTCAGAACGTTTTGACGTTCGACCTTCGTTTGTGTTGTTTACAGTGGCTTAAAAAAAATTCAATTTGGCAAACAAATGGAATTAACTCGTGAACATTTTCGTGCGATCATTTTTCACAACTTTTGACGTGGATTATCACGACAAGAGTGCATCGATAAACTTAAATCTTTGTATGGCGATGAAGCACCATCCTATAGCACTGTGAAAAACTGGTTTAATGAATTCAATTGTGGCCGACGCTCGCTCAAAGACTAAGGTCGTCCAAAAACGGCCCTTGTGCCAGAGAACATTGATGCCGTGTGCGAACTGATAATATCGTCATGTGACATACCGTGAGATAGAGCCATCCTTGGGCATTTCTTCCACCAGCATACATTCGATATTGCATAAACACCTGGTCGTAAAAAAGGTTTGTTCTCCTTGGATCCTGCACAATTTGACAAACCCTAAAAAAAGGCTCGTGTCGATTGGTGCAAAGAAATTTTGAAAAATTACGATCCCGGTGCTTCAAAAGACGTTTATAAGATCGTCACAGGTGACGAATCATGGATCTATGCGTATGAGCACGAAAAAAAGAGCAATCGACCGTGTGGGTCTTCGAAGACGAGCCAAATCCAACAAAAGTTGGAAGAAGCATTTCGAAGCAAATGGTCGCCTGTTTTGTCGGCAAAACAGGTCATGTGGCGACTGTTTTGCTTGAGCAATGTAGGATGGTAAATTCTGAGTGGTACACCACAATTGGTTTGCCTAAAGTCTTCGGAGAAATTTGAAAAAACGAACAAGAGAAGACGAATCATTGTGCACGCACCATGACAATGCGAGCTCTCACACATCGTCGCAAACCAGCGCCTTTTAGACCGACCAAAACGTCGAATTGATGGGTCATCCGCCGTACAGCCCTGACTTGGCATCCAATGACTTCTTTTTATTCCCGCACATCAAGAAAAAAATGCGTGGTCAACGATTTTCGTCGCCAGAAGATGCTGTTGAAGCGCTCAAAAACCTTGTTTTGGAGGTGTCTCAATCGTAGTGGAAAAAGTGCTTCGACAATTGGTTTGATCTCATGCAAAAGTGTATAAATCATGCTGGAGAATACTTTGAAAAACAATAAAAGCATTTTTGGTGATAAATATTCGCATTTTCATTATTAGCCCAGAAATATATAGAGCAGCCCTCTTTAATTTTGCGATTATTTCCATCAACAAAATAGAGATAATCAAAATTATAATATCAGTGTAGACAATATATTTTCTGTGCTTTAGAGTAAAAAGCATTTCATGTAATCGAAGATGAGTTCTGAATACCAAACAATGGTTGCTTGGACCATATGCCTATCATTATACCCTACACCAGACTCTGATATAGGGTATTATGACTAAGTGCTGATGTTTGTAACACCTTAATGGCATGGAGATAGATCCTATGTTAAGTATATCGATCGACTCAAAATCACTATCTGATTCCATTGAGCGATGTCCCCCCGTCCGTCTATCGTACACAAAGTATGGGTCGCAATTATGAACCGATTTCGATGAAACTTGGTGCATTTTTCAAGTTCGGGCCAAGGACGAACACCATTAAAATTGGTCCAAATCGGTCCATATTTTGATACTATATATAGATTTTCATCCGATTTCAGAACCCACAGCAACATACTAAAGGGTGGTTAAATTTTAAGGGCCGATGTTGATTTTGAATAAAACACAATTTTTATAGGAAATCATTGTCATTTCTTTTTATTATGATAATATTGGTATGGTTCAATTATGTATGGAACAAAATATCGGCCAAATGTCCGCCGCGACCTCGGCGGCACACCTCCATCCGATGGTCCAAATTTCGATGACGCTAAGGCATAATTGAGGTTCTATGCCGTTAATGTGCCGAATTATCTCATCCTTTAGCTCTTGAGTAGTTGCTGGCTTATCGATGTCCACCTTTTCTTTAAAAAAACCCCAAAGAAAGAAGTCCAACGGTGTTAAATCACATGATCTTAGATTACAATTCACATCGCCACGACGTGAGATAATACGGCCATTGAATATGACGCGCAAAAGAGCCATTGTTTCGATAGCAGTGTGGCAAGTGACATCGTCCCGTTGAAACCACATATCGTCCACACCCATATCTTCCAAATCGGGCCATAAACAGTTCGTTATCATCTCACGATAGCGAACACCATTCACAGTAACTGCATGACCGACCTCATTTTGGAAAAAATTCGGCCCGATGTTGACGCCAGCCCATAACCGCACCATACAGTCACTCTTTGCGGGTGCATTGTTTTTTCGACAATCACTCTTGGATTATTATTCGCCCAAATGCGGCAATTCTGCTTATTGACGAATCCACTAAGTTGTGCCTCATCACTGAAGATGATTTTCTTCGCAAATTGATTTTTCATTTTCATAATAAGCCTGAATAACTTTAACGCGTTGCTTGCTTGTGTATCTTTCCATGGTTCAAATTAAGTTAGTTTGAAATGAAGAAATATCAAATGAAATGCAGAAAAACCTTCACGTTTAGGTGTGGTTCACATTCAATATCGGGCCTTAAAATTTAACCACCCTATATATCCAGTGTAGACAATATGTTTTCTGTGGTACAGAGTAAAGAGCATTTCATGAAGTCGAAGATGAGATCTCAATACCAAACAATGGTTGCTTGGACCATATATCTATCATTATACCCTACACCACACTCTGGTACAGGGTATTATGACTTAGTGCTGATGTTTGCAACATCTTAAAGGAATGGAGATAGACGCTATAATTCCACTGAGCGAAGTCCGTTCGTTCCTCCACTCGTCTGCCCATCTATCGTTGCAATCAAAGTATATTTGCAATTATCAGCCGATTTCGATGAAACTTAGTACATTCTTCGATTTCAGAATCCACAGCTCTCAAAGCCACATACTACATCTGACTTCGATCAAATTTCGCACAAATCATATCTATGGTGCAATTTATTCATATCTGTTTAAGTTTTCGAATAGCTCCCACATAAAGGTCTTTCCCGATTTGAAGTCCACAAATTACACCCGATCACGCCAAATTTTGCATGGCGTGTTATAAGCGACCATTAACTAACTGTTGTTAAACTTGACTACTTAGGTCCAGATTTTCGTTAACCCCCATGCAAACATCCTTCCCGATTTTAAAACCTTTGAGTCTAAAAGCTAAATAATTTCCGCCAAAATTTCTTACAGAGCATACCGTGTGACTAACACGAATCGCTTGTGAAATTAATCCACACCATGGTCCCTCCCGATTAGAGGTCCTGCTGCTCTAGAAGCTACAAATAACACCTGGTCACATTAAAATTTAACATGGTACGTTATTAGCGACCATTAATTAACTGGACCACATAAGTCTATATTTTTATATAGCCCCCACACAAAGGTCCATCCAATTTTTATAATCTGTAGCTATGCGATTCTTACCAAACCCAACACCCGACCAACACCCATGTCCTTTAACATTTGATCATATCGGTCAATGGTTTTGAATAGCCTACTCACAAAGGTCCCTCTCGATTTGAGGTACTGCCAGTCTAGAAGCCACAAAGTATACCCGAACACGCTTACATTTTGTATGGTCCGTTATGAGCGACAAATAATTAACTCCTAACATGCTGAGTCCGACCTTGCTTAAGTTAGAGACAGAGGTGCTTAGTGCTCTGAATATGGTGTAGGGTATCTCATATAGTTCGACACTCCTGACTTTACCTTTTTTTACTTGTGTTTCTTTTTTTATAAAAAGTCGCTCTCTTGCTATTTTGATCCCAATTTATGTTGGAAATCAATTTTTATCTGAATGAACCCATAGAATTTAGTGAAATTCTCTTTTTCTGTAGTCCCTTGTTTTTTTTTGCGAAAATTCAAGAGATTTGAAAAAAAACAGGGAATGTTTAGTCAATTTTGTTAAAACCGCCAAAAGAATTTTTTTTCCTATATCCAATCTTTTGTTTTTGAGAAACTTATTTTTATTGTGCAGTATTGGGACAAGGATGAACTTTTTTTTTTAATTTTTCAAAAACGGTCCATATTTTTTTTATAATACTGAGGTCTTCCCCAAACCTAGACCCTCCAGCACTAGAAGCCACATACTCGTATTTATTACCGGAAGCCGATTTCTTGTTTGGAGTCGGTTTTCGCTGTCTGTTGTGTATGTAGGAATAAGAAATTTATGATAAAACAGGTTGCTACCTAAATTCAAATGGTAGCTGAATTGTGTTAAGGCGTGGAAAAAAGGTGTCTGAAAGAACGCCACCAACGATGTTAAGGAAAACTCCCTATTGTTGCTCATACTTCTGTGGTGTTTAATATGATTTTGTTAAACCTTTCAATATTCTTTTAAAGTAGTTTTTCGTGGACCACATTTCACGCCTTTTTAAAGAATGCAATTGTCTTTTTACATATTTGGCCAACAACCTGAGATTTACCAGTTGGCAACCAATCGCAGCCGCTGTGGCATGGGTTTTAACTAAGCGACAGACGTGTTGGCATTTCATAGCCTCAGTTTTGGCACTTGGCTTAGAAGCTGTTGATGCTTGTTATTGTTGTATGGCTTGGGCTGTAACATTCATTAACTTTTTGTACCAACATTGAATATTGTACTTGTATACCTACGAGTATGTCTAAATGTGAATGTGACTACATACATATATAAGTACATATGTAGAATGTACACATATACGAGTAGGTATACATATTTACAAAGATTTGTGCAGACAGACCTACACATGCATGTATTTATTCTCATGGCAAATGCTTAAGGCTTTAAATAATTAGTGTCATAATTTACAAAAAAAAAATTGTAATAAAAAGTCATATGTAATTATATTAACTATACACAGAGAAAAATCGATTAAATATCGGCTCTTAATGCAAACATTTGGTTGGACAAGAACACTTTTTGTATTTATAAGCCAAAATACACTGATGGTTAGTGATAATATAAAATGATAGCTCTAACAATGGTATACGAGGGTTGCTATATATATTTCTGGCCTAGGCAACACTAAGCGTTACCTGGCGCCATCTGACATTTCCATTAAAAAGTTTGACATTTTTTAGCATAAACGTACTCAAAACGTTTTGACGTACGACCATCGTTTGTGTTGTTTACAGAGACTTGAAAAAATCTATTTAGCAAATAAATGGAATTAACTCGTGAACATTTTCGTGCCATCATTTTTAACAACTGTCGCCGTGGATATCAAGATGAAGCTCCATCCTATATCACTGTGAAAACCTGGTTTAATGAATTCAATCGTGGCAGACGCTCGCTCAAAGGCGAAAGTCGTGAAGGTCCTCCGAAAACGGCCGTTGTGCCAGAGAACATTGATGCCGTGCGTGAACCGATAATGCAAGATCGTCATGTGACATACCGTGAGATAGAGGCATTTCTTTCACCAGCATACATTCGATATTTCATGAAAACCTGGCCGTAAAAAAGGTTTGTTCTCTTTGGATCCCGCATAATTTGACAATCGCTCAAAAAAAACTCGTGTCGATAGGTTCAAAGAAATTTTGAAAAAATACGATCGCGGTGGATTTATGCATATGCGCCCGAAACAAAATAGCAATCGACCGTGTGGGTCTGCGAAGACGAGCTAAATGCAACGAAAGTTGTTCGTGGAAGAAGCACTTCGAAGCAAATGGTCACCTGTTTCTTCGGCGAAACTGCTCATGTGGCGACTGTTCCGCTTGAGCAACGTAGGTCGGTCAATTCTGAGTGGTACACCACAAGTTGTTTGCCTGAAGTCTTCGGAGAAATTCGAAAAACGAACAAAAGAAGACGAATCATTGCACCATGACAATGTGAGCTCTCACACATCGGCTCGAACCAGCGCCTTTTTGACCGGCCAAAACGTCGAATTGATGGGTCATCCGCCGTACAGCCCTGACTTGGCACCCAATGACTTCTTTTTATTTCCGCACATCAAGAAAAAAATGGGTGGTCAACGATTTTCGTCGCCAGAAGATGCTGCTGAAGCGTTCAAAAACCATGTTTTGGAGGTGTCTCAATCGGAGTGGAAATAGTGCTTCGACATTCGGTTTGAGCGCAAGCAAAAGTGTATAAATCACACGCAGAAAAAAAGTATGGTTGCGGTGACAATATTCGAAGAGGATAATACTATTGTTGGGTATATGGTTGTGGTACAACAATATTATGATCCTCACAACAATAGTATGATTCAAATACAAACATACTATTATCCTCACAACAATAGTATGATTCACACATAACCATACTATGATCCCCACAACTATAGTATGATTTACACTCAACCCTACTATGATCTCCGCAACCATAGTATGATCCTCACAACCATAGTATGTTTCACATACAACCATAGTATGATCCTCACTACCATAGTGTGATTCACACGCAACCATGTTATGATATCTACAACCATAGTATGATCACACACAATTATACTATGATCCCCAATATAATTTGTTAGAATTTGTTTAAGTTGTCGACAATAGATTTAAACTATGAAAATTATTCAAAAATATATTAAATTCAAAATAACAGTAGTGATTTATTTCATAGCTGAAAAATAAGTTTAAATAAACGTAAGCGTTTTTATTAGAAATATTTTACTTAAAAAAGACAAAGCAGCTTGTTTAAAAAATTTTAATTTCGATAAAAAAATACTATTATTGCATTAGATCCGTACCAATAACATTTGTTCTTAAAAACATATTTAAATGAAGAAAAATTACAATCATACAGTATGATTGCCGTAATCATATTATTCTTAACATAAAAGGCAAAACACAATACTTTTGTCGCACCAACCATATTTATATTGTTGCTATAACCACATTTCCATTTTTAAATTCGCAATAATACCATTGTTACATTTCAACAATATTAATATTGCAGCAATTATACTATTGTCAAAACTAAATTCGGTTAACAATGCTATAGTTGCGACGAACATACTTTTATTGCGGAGAACATATTATTATTGCCGTGACCATGTAGTAACCATGTTTTTTCTCTGCGTGCATGCTGGAGAATACATTGAAAAACAATAAAACCATCTTTGATGATAAATATTCGCATTTTCATTATTAGGCCAGAAATATATATAGCAGCCCTCGTAGTGGCGTTTTTTGCTTAGCATCAATAACTTAGACTGGATAGCAAAACCGCAATAGAGAAGATATTTGTTAAGAAATAGTTCAAATTTTGTTACTGTCTATAGAAAAAGTCCTACTGGACTCTTTTTCTGAAAATTTTTTTAGAAAAATAATTCATTTTAGGTTCAGAATGTAATGGTTGATCCAAGTAGAGATACTTTTTTCAATAGCCTTTTTTTGATAGATCACATGTGAGTCGTGTCATGCTGTCATGTTATTTTTGTTTAGTATTGTTTCTGATTTCATAATGGAAAGACTTACGCCTGAACAACGTTTACAAATCGTTCCACTTTATTACGAAAATTCACGATCTGTGAGGATTGTGTTTCGTGCACTTCGTTCAACTTATGGTCAACATAATCGGACTACTGAGCGTACTATTCCCAACACCATCAGTTTCGTGAAGGACGTCCAACTTCGGTCACTTTGCCAGAAACCATCGATGCTGTGCGTGAACTGATAAGCAAGACCGACATCTGACATACCGTGAGATTGAGGCATCCTTGGGCAATAGTATGACAAGCATCAATAAGACATGGCATATTCATTTTTTCTTGTTGGATCCATCATAATTTGACGAATGCTCAAAAAAAAGGCTCGTATGGATTGGCGCAAAGAGATGTTGAAAAAGTATCACTGCGGTAGCTCCAAGACAGTGTATAACATTGTCACAGGTGACAAATCATGGATATATGCATATGAACCCGAAACAAAAGAGCAGTCGACCGTATGGGTCTTTCAAGACGAGCCAAATCCAACAAAAGTTGTTCGTGGAAGAAGTACATTGAAGCAAATGATTGCGTTTTTTTCGGTATAACCGGCCATGTTGCCACAGTGTCCTTAGTGAAACGTAAGACGGTCAATTCTGATTGGTATACAACTATCTGTTTGCCAACAGTGTTCCAAGAAATGAGGAAAGATAATAAGGAAGACGGATCATTTTGCATCACGACAATGTGAGTTCTCACACACCAGCTGAAATGATGAGCTATTTGACCACTCAAGATGTCGAATTGATGGGCCATCCTTCGTACAGCCCTGATTTAGCAGTCAATGACTTCTTCATATTCCCTAGCATCAAGAAAAAAATGCGTGGTCAACGTTTTTCATCACCCGAAGCAGCTGTTGAAGCGTTCAAAAATCATGTTTTGGGTGTGTCTCAATCGGAGTGGAAAAAGTGCTTTGAAAATTGGTTTGTGCGCATGCAAAAGTGTATTGATCTTAAAGGAGTGCCAAAGACTGCTGAAGAAAAACCTTGGCGGGTTTAGAAACAGCTGTACAGTCTGCCTGGCAACCGTAGCAAATACATTTCACCAATTTCTTCTTTTTAAGTTGATTCTGAAAAAGAAACAACATAAAGGTCTCGAACCAGAATAAAAAACTGCTCAAGTCATAATAATGATAAAAGACCGAATAAATAACAAAAAAACTATTAAAGGAGAATATTTTAAAAAACAATAAAACAATTTCCAATGATAAATTATTATGTTTTTCGTATTTAATGAACATTTTTTAATTTCCTAAGGTGTTAATTTCCTAAAGGGTGTTTTTTATTGAGGTATAGAACTTCGAATTGAAATAAAACACAAGAAAATCGTTTTAATGTCCATCAATTTATTGGAAGGATAATTAATTTTATGCCATTAATGTTTAAATATGATTTCGGGCATGTGGCCGCCGCGGCTGGCTCGAATAAAGCCAATTCTACAGGTCCAATTTTCAACCACTTTTTCGAGCATATGGGGCCGTATGTTGGCAATAACGCCACGAATGTTGGCTTCCAAGTCCCCTAACGTGTTTCTGGTTTGTTGGCGTAGACGAGCGACTTCACATATCCCCAAAGAAAATAATCCAATGGTCCATGTTAACCGATCCATGGTTAACCGAATTAATTGCTCTGATGGACGATTATGTCGACCATAAAATGGACGGAGCTTGCGGTGAACTTCGCGAACTGAACCATTACTTTCGAAATAAATTTGCACGATTTGCAAGCGTTGTTCTTTTGTCAACCTGTTCATGATGAAATGGCAAACCAAACTAAATATTAATCACTTGACAGCTGACAAAGTGGCCGCCAGTTAAAAAAGTGATGCCAACTTAAAGTTCTATACCCCAATAAAAAACACCCCTTACTAATAAAATAAAAATAAAATTTAGCAACTTTATTAATCTAATTTCCGCAGAAATGTGATTACTGTTTGAAAACTGGTAACAGTTTTATATTTACAATAGGCGGAATGGTTCCAGGAACTATTTTCTAATTCAATATTCGGCGAAATTTCGTATAGTTCAAAAGGTGTACACAGTTTATAAGATTTAACATAAAGTGTGGCCCAACTGAAACGGAAGCTGTTAATTGTAAATAAAACAAAAAGCTTTCAGGAACTTATCTTAATATTTTTTATAATGATAGAAGGATCTATGACAATTATGTGAAACGAAATATCGGCCAAATGCTTGCTACGGTGACTTACATTAGTCCATATTTTCAATGACTGAGACATACGAGTAATGGAGGTTCAATGTCGTTAATGTGCCGAATTATTTCACCCTTTAGCTCTTGAATTGTTCTTGACCCTCGTATAACTTCAAATGATAAAACAAGAAATATTGTTGAAATGAAATTTGGTTTATAATTGGAATTAGTTTTTCTATAAATCTGGCCGTATGACGCCAATGGTTGTTCGAATGTAGGCTTTCAATGCTTTTAGAGTTGCTGGTTTGTCGACATAAGCCATGATTTAAAAAAGCCTCATATAAAGCAATTAAGAAGCATCTAATCTTACAAACGAAGTGGCCAGTGAAGAGGACTACATCTGGAAATCACGTTGTCACCTAATTATTGGTATTGTTTCTCCATAACAATTTTCTTCTCTTCCTTAACAATTTTATTGGTTTTTGGAGTGATGGATCTTCCAGGACGGGCGTCGTTATTCGCATCTTCTCGTCCTTTTTTGACATGCTTGTACCAATTGTTAACATTTTTTGACTCAAAGTACAATCACCATAAGCCACTCTTAACATTTCAAGTGCTTTCAAGCGCTTTTGAGCACTTAATTTCATTTTATACACAAAATTCGATGCAAATTCGTTGATCCATTTTTTTGCACAGCAAAAAAACCGCCGAACAAGCAAAACACATCTAACTAAAATGCCTCTCACAAACAAACTAAACTTAACACAAACAAACTCAACTAAGAACATATGTTCGAGACAATTGTGCCAACATAAACAAAGAAAATGCTAGTTGAATACCCTAGAAGTTTCAAAATTCACCGTTTCTTTTGAACACCTTTTTTTAATTGATCGAGGACGCTCTATCTTTCAGTGCATTTATGTCTGCGCAGACATAAATATATTTAAAACTATTATGAGTAGCGTGTCAAAATTTTGTAAACGTATGTTACAGTTATTCATTCTACGAATCTACGAATATTGCTCATTCGTTGCCGACTTTTATTAAAAGTGGTCAAAGAAACACCCGAAAGATTGACTGAAGCAATGCATTGGCATTGAAATAAAACATTTGTTGGAATTTTTAAAATAATTTTTACAGCATATGCATGCATCATTATGCAGCGAACACATATGTATAATTGGATATAGAGTACAATATTACATGAACATGACGTTTTGAATTTAACGTAAAAACTCAGACATTGTGGCATTCCTAACGAAAAACATTTTTTAACAATCTATGAAATGGCAAAAACTACAATTTCGTTGGGTTATGCATATCTGCTTTTAAAATAATTTATACCCTTCGCCGTATGGCATGGGATCGGTCTCATTCGATGCTCAGATGTTGTCCACATCAAAAAAAAAGTGAAAATTGATTTTTTACCCTTAGCTCCCTTTCTCTATGCGCTGTCACATATACTTAACAAAAGTATGATGCTCTTTGAATATTGTTATCCCAACCATACTTTTTTGTCTACGTGCATCGCTGCTTCTCTCCTTCGATAGAACGTTATTGTGGTTCCTTCATTAAGTTGATTTTTTCTGTTAGCCACGATGTCAGTAATTCAGATGATTGTGTAGGGTGGTTTAAATCCCTGATGAGATCACTTAACTCACTTTGGTTAAATCGTTGGGGCGATGCATTTTCCTCAATCACAGCAATAATAGTATGTTCTCTGCAATAAAAGTATGTGCGTCACAGCTATAGTATTGTATTTTAAATTAAATTATGACAATAGCATGATTGCCGCAATATCAATGTTGTTGAAATGTAAAAATATTATTATTGCCAAATTTAAAAATAAAAACATGGTTGTAGCAACTAAATAGATATGGTTGATGCGACAAAAATATTGTTTTTTGGGTTTAATGTTAACAGTAATATGAGAACGACAATCATACTGTATGATTGTAATTTTTCTTCATTTGAGTATGCTTTTTAGAACAATGTTATAGTTACGGATCTAATTTATTAATAGTACTTTTTATATGGAAATTAAAATTTTTCAATCAAACTGCTTAAACTTTGTTTAACTGAAATATTTTTAATAACTGATTTTTTTAACTGAATTTTTCTACTGTTAAATAAATCACTCCTATTATTTTGAATTTATTGTATTTTCAAATAATTTTCATAATTTAACTCTGTAGTTGACAACTTAATCCAATTCTAATAATTAATTTTGGGGATCATGGTATAATTGTGTGTGATCATACTATGGTTGTAGGGATAATAACATGGTTGCGTGTGAATCATACTATGGTTGTATGTGAAATATACTTCGGTTGTGAGGATCATAAAATGGTTGTGGAGATAATAGTATGGTTAAGTGTGAATCATACTATGGTTGTGAGGATCATAATATTGTTGTACCACAACCATATACCCAGCAATAGTATGATGCTCTTCAAATATTGTTATCCCAGCCATACGTTTTTCTACGAGTATTCACTGTCATCATCTGTGTCGCAGTGGGGTATTTCATCCTCCGAATCATCTGGTAGCTGATAAAATGTTGATATTGGAACTTCTTCGTAATGAGGCCGTTGAGCAGGGTTTAAATCGGGATACGTACACTTGCTCCAAATTTTACTATTAATGCCTCTGATATTCACTAGATAGAAATAACAGTGGTCATAGTGATTTTTTTGGTTCTCTCCAAACCAAAGGCACACCAAATTTCAGACTCCTCCTTTCCCCATCAGTCCACTGACGTAGGTGTTCAGTACATGTTTTGCAATCTACATGTGGTGCCCAAGATTTTTCTTGATCATAAAGATTGATAGCAACATAAGTATTGTATGCTTTCTTCACATATTTAGTAGTAGCTTTTAAGTTCTATACATACATAATAAATTGCGTTAAGTGGTGTCTAGTCGCCAGCCTTCACAATCATTCGCCAACTAAATGTGCTCGCCCATATGAAATACATGCCAAAGAACTGTTCGCCATTCGACAGCAAGGTTGTGTTCGGGTTTTACGCTTTTCAACACTGTTCCGCTCTTAGCGTCAAAAATAAGCGGAGATTGAAAACATCGAAAACATTTTTAAGCTTGTAAAATAACAAGCCTAAGGAATGCCAAGAACTCTCAACAGGTACTTAATGAGTTATACATCTTATAACCTCGTTTAACTTAAAGCACCCCAATTATTTTTATAATTTTCTTCAAGATTTATTTATAAAATCTTACTGATACCACGTATTATATAACATTCCCAAGTGACAGAAAATCAAGTTGAATGTACCAGCAACGATTTTTTAATTAAAATCCAGTTCAGCGAAAAGAAATACTCAATTCAAACGGTCTTTGAACTTTCACTTTAATCTGGATACATTTCAGTAGCAGAAAACGACAGACAAACGAAAACGTCACCATCGACCGGGTGTGCAAATATCAGATTTTTAATTAACGTCAGCATGAGAAGTAATGAATACGAGAATGGACATGAATGTTCTTGGGGGATCAGCAGTAAATGCATATTTTAATTGAGACAAATTCAAATACGGAATTCAAAATGATTTGTTTTATTATTGTGAACATTATAATAAAATTAAATTAAACAAATGATAATTATCGTCAAATACTCAAGGACGTCAGAAATGTAGAATATATTTAGAATGTAAAGCCAAAACAAAAAAAAAACGAAAGTCATCGATTGATCGATCGATAAATTGTCACTTTTATATTTATTTCTATTTATAAACCGGTATCAATATGCAGAGTATTTATAACGGATATAGTTCATACATAGGGGGCATGCGCCAAGGTGATATTACAAATGCATTATGTACAGGGTGGTTCATCTAGTGTAATTCTTTTAGAATAATAGAACACATTTTTACAGTGAGAAAACCCGCTAACTACAAAAGCATTTTTTTCCTCGATGGGACTTAAAAAGCGTACAAAGGCATCGCATTATTTTCCTGCCAGGTGCTATAGGTGGGCGATTTAAAATTTCAAATTTAAACCGGCTTTAAAATAAACACTGATAATTTTTCAAATTCCTAGTTTTCTTTGAAGGGTGGAACGTTGTCAGTTAATAATAAAACACCATTCGACTCGTTTTCGCTTTGGCCAATGGGCTGAGGATTGTTTGACACGAAAAACCGATTTTTCGATAAAATTCTTCATAATTTTATCGAAAAATCGTGTTTTTAGATAAAGCTCAGTTTCATCTCGGTGGCTATGTCAATAAGCAAAATTGCCGCATATGCACGCAGAGCAATGCTATGGGTACTATACGGTCATGGCAACAATATGTGACAGCCCATAGAGAAAGGGACCTAAGGGTAAAAAAATCAATTTTCATTTTTTTTCTTTTTTTTATGTGGACATCTGAGCATCGAATGAGACCGATCCCATGCCGCAAAAGTGTTCCCTCCCAGAGATATGATATTTACACCATATTTACGATTCTACACCAAAGATACACATATTTAAATCTTTAAAATGTCTCTCCTTTCTATTTTGCTCGTCACATATTATGCTCTCTACAATAAAAGTATGTTCGTCTCAACCATAGTATCGTTTTTTGAATTTAATTTTGATAACAATGGTTAATATTGTTAAAACGTAACAATACTATTACATATTGCCAAATTTAGAAATGTAAATATTGTTGGTGCGACAAAAGTATTGCTCTTTAAGATTTACGTTAACAATAACATGATTACGGCAATCATACCGTATGGTTATGACTAAGAACTTAATAAAACAGATTTTATAGACTAACTTTCATACATGTATGTGTGTTTTTTTTTGGTATACCATTATAAAAAACAAAAACAATCGGAAGGCAGTTCGAGGGATTATTATTGTGTTTACATTGTTCGGTGAAATACTCTACTGCCGACTGTTTATTTAAAATCTGCCTGCACTTAAGTATAAAGCAATTGATCATGGTTTAATCACGTTCATTACTTGGGGTCTAAGGATGGTGAAGTAGCACTCACCCCCTGCAGTTGTCCCTGCTTGCAACTAAAAGTATTTTCGACTGCATTTTGAATACATTTTCGATCTTTAATAAAATGTTCAATACTTAGTAGTTACATAAATACTGTTACAACATTGAACACACCCATTTCAATAGTAGAACTGAACATACCCCGTTAATGTCATATGGGTTTTGAAAGCTAACCTCAATAGCGTTAGTCTGTAACGGGATTTTAAAATTGTTTCAAATTTCATCATGGAGTGGCCAGATAATGAGAACAGTATCGCTGTAATAGCGCTTTTCAAGTGTGAAATGAAAAAAGCGATATTTTCAAAACGCTCCGGCCAATAGGGATTAACCGCATGTTCGTCTACCGATGCATAAAACTGTTTAAGGAGACTGGAGATGTAAAAGACCGCACGGGTCGGGCCGCCCACGCTGTGTTCGAACACCGCATGTCATCAAAGCCGTTAAATCAAGAATTCACAGAAATCCGCTCCGAAAACAGATAATCGTGATCCGTGAGGTGATATTTACCAAAAGTCCATCAGTCGAATCATTAAAAAAGACTTGGGACTTGGGGCTTTCAAACGACGTACCGGACATTTATTGACTGCAGCTTTAAAAAAAAATAGGATTGAAAAATGCAAACGTCTTTTGGTGAAGCACGCGGATAACTTGCACAGAAAAACTTTGTTCACCAATGAAAAAATTGTTACCGTTCTGGAAAAATTTAACAAGCGAAATGATAGAGTGTATGCGCGGTAATCTAAGGAAGCATCTGACTGATTTCAAGGGTAGAAAAGGGTAATCACCCAGCTTCAGTCATGGTTTGGTGGGGTGTCGCTTACGATGGGGTCACTGACCTGCATTTCTGCAAACAAGGAGTCAAAACGTCGGCCAAAGTTTACTAAGAAACCGTTTTGGAAGCTGTTGTGAAGCCTCTTAACAATTCCCTGTTCCAAAACCAGCCATGGACTTTCCAGCAAGACTCTTCGCCGGCCTATAAGGCTAAAACGTCCCAGGCCTGGCTTCGAAACAATTTTTCAGCGTTCATTTCCTCTGAAGAATGGCCCTCAGGCAGTCCAGATTTGAACCCATTGGATTACAAATTGTGGACGGTTTTAAAGGAAAAGGTTTGTCTTTAGACTGCTTTAGTTCGAGCTGTGGCCAATTTTCCAATGGACGAGGTTCGTGCAGCTATTGACGATTGGCCAGTGCGACTTAAGGCGTGTGTAAAGGCAAAAGGCGGACATTTCGAAAAAGTAGATTCTTTTTGGATACAATATACATCAATAAATATATTAAAAAATATTTGGTCCAAAAACATTCAGTACTTTTTATTTTACAGCATAAAACGTGTGTAACAGTATTTATGTCCCTACTAAGTAGAAACATTATCTCAAATCTGGCAATGAACTAATTGTAATGTAGTTTTGAAAAACTTAGTTAAGAAAAATCTCTTTTGTTGAATAACAGCATAAACCAATCCTAAAAAACAGTTTTGGGATTCATGTAATGGTTGACTGGAATCATACTATGGTTGTAGGGATTATAACATGGTAGCGTGTTAATCATACTATGGTTGTGAGGGTCATACTATGGTTGTATGTGAAAGATACAATGGTTGTGAGGATTATAATATTGATTTGGGGAGTATGGTTGAGTGTGACTCATAATATGGTTGTGTTTGAACCATACTCGTACTATAGTTGTGAGGATCATAATATTGTTGTGCCACAACCATTTACCCAACAATAGTATGATCCACTTCGAATATTGTCACCACAACCATACTTTCTTTCTGTGTGTGGGGTTCAGAGAACCCACACGGGACAATTTCGAAGTCAATGCATCCACAACGAGTGTGGATTTTGGGCTGGCGGCATCATTGGACCGTTTTTCTTCAAAAATGAGCAAGGAGTCGCCGGTACCGCCAACGATGAACGTTATCGTGCAATGATCAACGAATTTTTGTTTCCAACAATTTAAGAGAATGGCATGGACGACATTTGTTTTCAACAAGACGGGGCCCCATGTCACACAGCCAACGCAACCATCGATATTTTACGCAGTGTTTTTGTATATCGAATAATCAGCCGAAATTGTGATGCCAATTGGCCGGAGCTGTGATTTGAGCCCCTTAGATTATTTTCTGTGGGGAGCCATGAAGGATAAATGCTACGTGAAGCATTCAGAGACAATTGAAGCGTTAAAACATGAAATCGAAGTTGCCATCGAAAAGATTCGACCGGAAAAAAATATAAAATGTACGGAAAAATTAGTTTAATCGAACGAGGTACTGCCGAGCCATTCGTGGTAGTCATATGAATGTTATTGTGTGTGTTACATTATTACATGACAAAGTTTAACCTTTTCAATAAAATTTTAAATATGGAAAAATTATCAGTACTTTTTTACCGCCGATTCTAATTTAAAATTTTAAATGGCTCACCCAGTACATCCGATTTCTACCAAACTTGGCACAGAGCATTGTGAGTGAATAGCACCTATCACTGGTGAAATTTGACCACCAAGGTCCATATTTTCCTATATCCCCCATACAAAGGTCCTTCCCGATTTCAGAATCTGCAGCTTTATAAGCCACTGATCCTGACCAAATTTTGCACAATGCATTACGAGCACCCAACAACTATGTCTTCCAACATTGGACCATATCAGTCCATGTTTTCGAATAGCCCCTACACAACGGTCCCTCTCGGTTCGAGGTCCAGCAGCTCTGGAACCTAAAAATTATACACGTTCTTGCTCAAACTACTTTGCTTAAGCTTAAGACGAAGGCGCTTGATCTTTGAAATATCAGTGTAGTGTAGGGTATCTCAAAGTCGCCCTGTCCGAGTTTAACTTTTTCACAACCTAGTTTTATTACATTTTGATGGTCAACTGTCACACTGAGAAGACACAAAAACCGTCGACATTATCCACTCGATAATTATCAGGGATTTATCTAAAAGTCATATAGTAATGACGTTCAGAGCCTATGGCTCACGGCCAGTCTGATTACCCCCGTCCGGGTTTTTAAAGGATGCTTTTTCTCATTTGATAGCACCCATACGAGTTTAAAATACCAAAATCAATCAATGATTTATTTTCAAGTCCACTTTATTATTGCAAAGAATTTTTTTTTGCATTGACCTATTTTTATTCGGAAGTTACCCAATGACTACCATGAAAACCATGAGAAATACCCGTGGAAAATCGTACGCAAGCCAACCGAAACCGTTTTGTTTTTGCTTGAAAACAAAATTAATGAAAAACCGTGATTGCATCACATGCTGGAGCATAAACGTAAGAATTTTTACAAATTGCTGCAGAAATTGGAACTGGTTAAAAGCTTAAGGTCATGCAAATTTTCATTTTTGGTAATTGGAGTATTACCAAATTGCTGTTGCTGCCAAAATCCGAAAACAACACAAAAGTATGAAAACATAAACCATAACGAGATATGAATCATTCATTCCGTGAAAAGCCGAATTATGAAAATATGCTTCACCCCCCCTGAAAAATATGACAATATTTTACAGTGTTCTCCATGAGTATGTGGGGGGAGGGGGTATATGTCCGGCTATTTGTAACACCTTACGGTGATTTCTAGTGGGAGATTGTCATAACTTCTGGACCATGTTTGTTGTTGCTTTGAATTGTTTTCAGAATTTGCATAAATTTGAGTGTTAACAAACAATGAAATAGCCTTAAAATAGCGATAACCTTAGCCACCTTAAATATGAGAAAAACAAAGCGCTATTGCCTAAAATAAAAATAAATAAATTAATAAAATATGCAAACTGGAAACAATTTGTTGTTTGACACTCGGAATATCGGAATATTAAATACACAATTTTACAGGTTTTAAATAGGGTTGTGACGAATGTAACGGGGTTTCCATTAAGTACATAACAATTTTATATATTAATAAAACATAGAATATTTAAAGTATGGAGTTCAAATTTATTCCAGGTGTAGTGCAAATGTTACATTTTAAGAATGAAAAACGATTTCGTTCATAAGCCTGTGTACAGCGATCTATTCTTTGGGCCCAATTTTCCACCATTCTTGCACACATTTCGATTGCAATTTCGCGCTGGATGTTGTCTCTGAGCTCGTCTTAAGTTGTTGGCTTGTCGGCATAGACAATGACTTGATATGCCCCCCCAAAAATTAATCCAATGACGTTAAATTCGACCGGACCATTTCTAGAGATAACACGTTCAACGAATTTGCCTTTCAGTAAACCGATTGTAACGCGTGCTGTGTGGCTAGTGGCACCTTCTTAATGAAACCACTTATCGGCGATGTCTTGATATCTTGACGGAAATATGACGATCGTTTTCATCGACGAAAAAATAAAAATACACACCTCCGGCACGAAAACCTTACCTTAATTGTCTCTCTTGAAGCACATGTGGGTTTATTGTTGCCCAATAACGCATATTTTTTTTATTGACAAAACCACTCAGCCAGCAATGAGCTTTATCGTTGAAGATGATACAAATTGGAGTAAGCGCTCTTAAAGTTGCGACCACCGACTCAGAATCTCGGTAGTATTTTTTATAGATTTCCAAACGTTGCTCGTACGTAAAATTTACCACGATGAAAATGTTGACTTTGACTAACAAAATTCCTTCTTCAACATGTGTAAAATCGAAACCCTCAGATTAATCGCAAATGCTCCTTGGTAAACGAATAAAAGATATATATATATATATATATATATATATATATATATATATATATATATATATATATATATATATATATATATATATATATATATATATATATATATATATATATATATATATATATATATATATATATATATATATATATATATATATATATATATATATATATATATATATATATATATATATATATATATATATATATATATATATATATATATATATATATATATATATATATATATATATATATATATATATATATATATATATATATATATATATATATATATATATATATATATATATATATATATATATATATATATATATATATATATATATATATATATATATATATATAAGGTGATTAATCTAGAGGCATTTTTTTCGAAATAAAAAAAAATCCAATAGTTCAAATCATGTGTATAAAGGGTGGTTAAATTTTAAGAACCGATGTTGATTTTAAATAAAACACAAATTTTTAAGGAAATTATTGTCATTTATTTTTATTATGATAATATTGGTATGGTTCAATTATGTATGGAACAAAATATCGGTCAAATGGCTGCCGCGACCTCGGCGGCACACCTCCATCCAATGGTCCAAATTTTCGATGACGCTGAGGCATAATTGAGGTTCTATGCCGTCAATGTGCTAAATTATCTCATCCTTTAGCTCTTGAATTGTGCTGGCTTATCGACCTACACCGTTTCTTTAAAATAATCCCAAAGAAAGAAGTCCAAAGGTATCGATTCCCATGATATGGGCTGCCAATTAACATCGCCACGACGTGAGCGAAAGCCATTGAATTTGTCACGCAAAAGAGCCATTGTTTCGTTAGCTGTGTGGCAAGTGGCACCGTCCTGTTGAAACTGCATATCGTCCACATCCATATCTTCCAATTCGGACCATAAAAAATTCGTTATCATCTCACGATAGCGAACACCATTCACAGTAACTGCCTGACCGGCTTCATTTTGGAAAAAAAATACGGCCCGATGATGCCGCCAGCCCATAAACCGCACCAAACAGTCACTCTTTGTGGGTGCATTGTTTTTTCGGCAATCACTCTTGGATTATCATTCGCCCAACTGCGGCGATTCTGCTTATTAACGAATCCACTGAGGTAAAAAAATGCCTCATCATTGAAGATGATTTTCTTCGAAAATTGATCATCCACTGTTGCCATTTCTTGCCACCATTCTGACCATTGATGATGACCATGGTTCAAATTAAGTTAGTCCGAAATTGAGTAATATCAAACAAATGAAATGCAAAAAAACTTGACGTTTAGGTGGGGTTCACATTCAACATCGACCCTCAAAATTTAACCACCCTATATGAAGGGTCTTGGTGATGTCAATTTGCCTCCAAGATCATGCGATTTGGCACCGTTGGACTTTTTTGTTTGGGGTTATTTGAAAGAAAAGGTGTACGTCGATAAGCCAGCAACAATTCAATAGCTAAAGGATGAGATAATTCGGCACATTAACGGCATTGAACCTCAATTATGCCTCAGCGTCATCGAAAATTTGGACCATCGGATAGAGGTGTGCCATCGAGATCGCGGCGGCCATTTGGCCATAATTTGTTCCATACATAATTGAACCATACCATACCTTTATGTTGGCCGCAACTACGCCTCAGGGTGTCCATTCTGAGGGTCCAATTTTAGATGATTCGTTCGAGTATTTTGACCGGTATGTAGTTTATGACACGCGTAATGTTGGCTTCCAAACCCCAAATGGTAAATATCAAAGTACAAAGTCTAATGGTGTGATATCACACGCTCTAGGCGGCCAACTCACCGGTCCAAAACGTGGAGTTAGCTGCTCTTCGAAATGACCCTCAATAGATCCATTGTTTGAGCAGCTGTATGTAAAGTGGATCCGATGATTCCACCAGCCCATAAACCGCACCAAACCGTTGTTTTCCCTAGGTATAATGACACCTCTTGAACCTCTTCTGGTTGCTCTTCAGCCCAAATGCGGCAATTTTGTTTATTGACGTTGAACCAGAAATGGGCCTCATCAATGAACAAACTTTTAGTCGAAAAACGTGTCGCACCGAACGCTCATTGCCATAATACACACGTAGAGAAAGAATGTGGTTACTACGAGGGCTTCTATATATATATTTCTGGCCAAAACCAAAAATGGTTTTATTGTTTTTCAAACTATCCTCCAGCATGATTTATACACTTTTATATGCGATCAAACTAATTGTCGAAGCACTTTTTCCACTCCGATTACGACTCCTCCAAAACATGGTTTTTGAACGCTTCAACAGCATCTTCTGGCGACGAAAATCGTTGACCACGCATTTTTTTCTTGTGCTAGGGAAGAAGAAGTCATTGCGTGCCAAATCAGGGCTGTACGGAGGGCTGTACCCATCAATTCGACATCTTGAGTGGTCAAATAGCTAGTGCTACCATCTTCTGGCGACAAAAATCGTTGACCACGCATTTTTTCTTGATGTGAGGGAATAAAAATAAGTCATTGGGTGCCAAGTTAGGGCTGTACGGCGGATGACCCATCAGTTCGACGTTTTGGCCGGTCAAAAAGGCAGCGGCTCAAACCAGCGCCGATGTGTGAGAGCTCGCATTGTCATGGTGCACAATGATTCGTCTTCTCTTGTTCGTTTTTCGAATTTCTCCGAAGACTTCAGGCAAATAAATTGTGGTGTACCACTCAGAGTTGACCGTCCTACGTTGCTCAAGCGGAACAGTCGCCACATGACTAGTTTTGCCTAAGAAACAGGCGACATTTTGCTTTAAAGTGCTTCTTCCACTAACAACTTTTGTTGAATTTGGCTCGTCTTCGAAGACCCACACGGTCGATTGCTATTTGGTTTCAGGCTCATACGCATAGATCCATGATTCGTCACCTGTGACGAGCTTATAAACGTTTCTCGAAGCACAGCGATCGTATTTTTTCAAAATTTCTTTGCACCAATCGACACGAGCCTTTTTTGAGCGATTGTCAAATTGAGCGGGATTCAACGGGAACAAACCTTTTTTACGGCCAGGTGTTTGTGCAATATCGAATGTATGCTGGTGGAAGAAATGCCCAAAGATGCTTCTATCTCACGGTATGTCACATGACGATTTTGCATTATCAGTTCACGCACGGCATCAATGTTCTCTGGCACAACAGCCGTTTTTGGACGACCTTCGTCTCGGAGCGAGCGTCGGCCACAATTGGATTCATTAAACAAGTTTTTTACAGTGCTATAGGATGGTGCTTCATCGCCATACAAAGATTTAAGTTTATCAATGCACTCTTGTCGTGATAACCCACTTCGAAAGTTGTGAAAAATGATCGCACGAAAATGTTCACGAGTTAATTCCATTTTTTTGCTAAATTGATTTTTTCAAGTCACTGTAAACAACACAAATGATGGTCGAAACGTTCTGATTACGTTTATGCTAAAAAATGCCAAACTTTCCTATGGAAAGGTCAGGTGGCGCCAGGCAACACTTAGTGTTGCCTAGGTCAGAAATAGTTTTAGCAACCCTCGTACATAGTCACTGCAACAATAGTATGTTCTCTTTAACAAAAGTGTGTTCATCGCATCCTTAGTACTGTTGTTTTTGAAATTCATTTTGACAATAGTATGATTGCGGTTATGAATATTGTGAAAACGTTACAAAAGTATTCGTATTATTACCAAATTTAAAAATGAAAATATGGCTGTAGCAACAATATAAATATGGTTGGTGGAACAAAATGATTGTAATAAGATTACGGCAATTATACCAGAAAATTTGTAATTTTTGGGCTCTATTCGCTGAGCAATGTCAACGCATTAGTTGAAACGGCAGAACAAACAAAGCCCATGTTTATGAAGTGATTCGATAAAATATTTAAAATTCAAATACTTGATGAAGTGATTCGATAAAATATTTAAAATTCAAATACTTGCACGTGCATTGGACCACATTTTGTTTAAATTAAAGAAAACGTCCGAAAAATTATCTAATATGACCCCTGTCTTGTGCCCTGGATAATTGAATGTTGGTGGTCGATTTTCAAGCGGTTGCGATCACACTGCATCTGGACACGGCATCATTAAGAACGATGACTTGGCGCAGCTACAAAACAAACAAAACGATGTTTGGCTGATCAATGGCTTTGTTGGGAAACATAATTCTGTTGTTTTGTTAGCCAGCAGTCAGATTTTTTATTTTTGGCTTGCGATCTGTTTAATGGGGGTTTTCTAGTGGGTTACCCAAGCCAAGCCATTGCGAGTACACAATTCTTGGTGCAAAACATGATTTATAACCTTTGCATGTACACATGATTTTTGGTCGAACAAGTCGACGTAAGTTTGTCCGGCTGTCCGCTATGGCCCGAAATAGTTGTTGATTTCATCTGTTGTTTGACAACACACGTACAGACAGACAAACGTTACATTTTCCGTCAGAAGTTTTGCCTCCTTTAGTTAGACTCCATGTCTAGGTTTGTGTGTGACGGAGCTAAGCTAGCAGTTCGCTCCTGTTAGAAACACCTTGATTGACTTTTATTTACATCTTGCGGTGGTTGTAAATCATATTTTGCATATCTACCGTACGTGCGTACAGTGGTTCTCGACGTCTTCAAAGGGATACACATTTCTTGCAGCTGGTGTGTGGTGGGGGGGGGGGGGGGGGGGGTCAGCGAATCTTTAACGAAAAACGCGCTGCACTGCAATGATCGAGTGCGCATTTGAAAAATACGCTTTAACACAAAAAGACCTCTCCTCACGTGTCTAATGTATGATGGCAACTGAAAGGCACTCTCTTCGACCAACAGTGCCGCCACAGCCTGCAGTGCAAAAAAGCAACTTTCCGCGCTCCACCCTATAGAATACAAGATTGAGAGTAACAAGGAAACATTGTTTCTCTCTGTATATACCAAATATAAACATTTTGTTTTGTTATAGGAGAAAATAATAATTGAAATATATATTGGGGTCTGCACCCTTATCAAGTTACGAGGGTTATATAAAGCAACCCCTCTGGCCTAGGCAAATTTGTGTTGCCCGGCGCTATCTGAAATTTCCATTGGAAAGTTGGACATTTTTTAGCATAAACGTACTCAGAACGTTTTGACGTACGACCATCATTTGTGTTGTTTACAGTGACTTGAAAAATCAATTTGGCAAAAAAATGGAATTAACTCGTGAACATTTTCGTGCGATCATTTTTCACAACTTTCGACGTGAATTATCACGACAGAGTGCATCAGTGAACTTAAATCTTTGTATGGCCAAAAACGTCCAAAAACGGCCGTTGTGCCAGAGAACATTGATGCCGTGCGTGAACTGATAATGCAAGATCGTCACATTTCTTCCTCCAGCATACATTCGTTGTTGCATGAACACCTGGCCCTAAAAATGCTCGTGCCGATTGGTGCAAAGAAATTTTTAGAAAAAATACGATCGCGGTGCTTCAAAAGACGTTTATAAGATCGTCACAGGTGACGAATCATGGATCTACGTGTATGAGCCCGAAACAAAACAGCAATTAACCGTGTGGGTCTTCAAAGACGAGCCATATCCAATAAAAGTTGTTCGTGGAAGAAGCACTTCGAAGCAAATGGTCGCCTGTTTCTTCGGCAAAACTGATCATGTGGCGTCTGTTTCGCTTGAGCAATGTAGGACGGTCAATTCTAAGTGGTAAACCACAATTTGTTTGAAGTAAGTCAACCACAATTTGTCTGAAGTCTTCGGAGAAGTTCGAAAAACGAACAAGAGAAGACGAATCATTGTGCACCATGACAACGCGAGCTCTTACACATCGGCTCAAACCAGCGCCTTTTTGACCGGTCAAAACGTCTAATTAATGGGTCATCCGTCGTACAGCCCTGACTTGGCATCCAATGACTTCTTTTAATATCCGCACATCAAGAAAAAAATGCGTGGTCAACGACTTTCGTTGCCAGAAGATGCTGTTGAAGCGTTCCAAATCCACGTTTCGGAGGTGTCTCAATGGGAGCGGAAAAAGTGCTTCGACAATTGGTTTGAGCCCATGCAAAAGTGTAAAAACAATAAAAACCATTGATAAATATTCGCATTTTCATTATTAGGCAGAAAAATAAATAGCTGCCCTCGTAACCGTGGTTCAAATCCGGGTAAGAGCATACATTTTTCTGCAGCAGGTGTCCAGCTCGTATGTGCCAGCGACTACGCGAGTAAAAGATTTATCTCTAAGCCATGTAAAAACCTATCTATAAAATGGAGTAGCCATGCGGAGCCGCCTTAAAAAGTAGGTCCGGAGAGTAAAAAAAATTGTTATCGGACACAGATGGATAAAATAAGCTTTTACGAGAAGTTGAAAAACACAAGATGATTATCAATAATTTTGGGAAGGCTTTTTTTGTGAACTCAAGTGTTTTTTGTGTTTCATTTTGCCTTTTTGAGTTTTTGTGATTTTGACGAAAGTGGATAAATAAACCGAGAATTTGTACGATACTGAGGTTCAGCTTTTCTACGATATTGCAAAGAAGAAGCGTTTTCTCCATCTTCTATAGTTTATCGTCTTTGGCGGGAATTAGGATGTGTCAGGTTAGTTTTTGGACCAAGGAAGAATGTTGCTGAAATTGAGGAAAATCGGTTCAAATTTAAATATAGCTTCCATATATGTATGTTCCTCCTATTTGAGGTCTTTAGATCTAGAAGCCACATATTATAGCTAATCTTTAGAAAATTTGGCTCGTGTTTGTTTTTTTGGATCAAGAGAGGCCGTTACTAAAATTGAAGAAAATCGGTTCATAGTTAGTTATAGCTTCCACATATAAATTTATCAGATTTTTTTTTGATTTGGAAGCCACAGTTTTTTTGGGCCATGGAGAAATAAATAAAGTCGGTTGAGATTTGAACATAACTCCCACACATTTGTTCATCCGATTTGATGTTTTTAGCTCTAAAAGCCACATATTACTTTACAACTAATCTTGATGAAGTTTGACACAATTAAGTTCCTTGTGCCAAGGACGGGCGCTGTTGAAGATGGAGAAAAACGGTTCAGATTTAAATGAAGCTCCCGCATATAAGAACTCGTATTATCAAAAACAATGGAATTGTGTCACAAATTCAAAGTAACATAAGTTTAAAAATCTGGATAAATTTGGTCCAAACAGATATTTTCGGTTGGCTTTTCCGAATTTTCTAGGAGTTCAGGGTTTAATAAAGTTGGCCACGTCAGATTTTTGTTTTTTTTACTAGTTTTTATTTATTAAGATTCAGCCCGACCGAACTTATTGACAATTTTACTTGCAATGATTTAACTGATATTGAGGAGGCAAGTGTACAATTTTAAAATTGACCAATTTCACTACAAAACCAAATGTGAATTTATTTGATAGTTTAAACTAAGATTGTAAAGGGTGGTTCAATTTTAAGGGCCGATGTTGATTTTGAATCAAACACAAATTATTTAGAAACTTATTGTCATTTCTTTTTATTATGAAAATATTGGCATGGTTCAATTACGTATGGAACAAATAATTGGTCAAATGGCCGACGTGACCTCGGCGGCACACCTCCATCCGATGGTCCAAATTTGCGATGACGCTGAGGCATAATTGAGGTTATATGCCGTTAATGTGCTGAATTATCTCATCCTTTAGCTCTTGAATTGTGCTGGCTTATCGACCTACACCGTTTCTTTAAAATAATCCCAAAGAAAGAAGTCCAACGGTATCGATTCCCATGGTATGGGCGGCCAATTAACATCGCTACGACGCACAGTGGCGCCATTTGAGTTTTTTCGTTGCAAAAATCATATCTTTTGAACCGAATAAGATAAATGAACAGTTTAAACAGCATATGATAGATAACTGTTCAATGAAATGAGCGTTTGGAAAGGGTGCTACGCTCTGTAGGGGCCTAATTATGGGTTATCAAAGTTAAAATTAGTAGAAAAATCAATTTTATGGTAACTAAAAAAAATTATTTTTAAATTCTTAGATTGTTTTTATTTTTTTTTTCTTTAGGGTTTTATGTTTTAAATTATTACCCAACAAATTAAAAAAAAAAAAAATTTTTTTTTAAATTTATTTTTTCGATTTTCTGTAAAATATTCATCACAGTTCGTAAGAGAAGGTATATCTAAAAGACTAACCATTTCTAAACTATAATTATTTTCTAACTCTATTCTTGACTTCACATGCCGCAGGGAAGAAATAAGTGGATCGGAAGATGCTGCCAACATGTTGAAGAGGTCCTCATTTTGCCTTACCCTTGATGCTTTGAATGTGTTCTGCAATCTTTATTTTTTATAAAATTTGTTAAGAGACTCCTATGCTTCTTCAGAAAGCTCTCCAATTGGCAAAGACTGGTACTCAATTATATCTTTGCCATGCGCCAATATTTTATGGACGGTCGGGGTTAACTTCTTCTGTGGATACATTTCTGCTAAAAGAGATGCAGTTTTCGACACATATTCTCCATATTTTGTAGAATAGACATTTTCTTTGCAGTTTAAAACATCTAAGATCGTTCCCAATCTTTTCACGATTTGATTGTCAATTCCAGTGATTCTAGTTACTGCCTCATCATTTTCAAAAAATCTCCTAGAAGTGTTTCCATCGTTTGAGTTACCGTATCCGTGCTTGGGACAGTCTACTTTTAGTCTAAAGCAGCTTCCGTGAAAAAAATTGGTGTGGTTGACTTTCTAAACAGTTCAAATAATTTAAAATTGTTCAACGCCATGTTTTCAGTACTTAAATTGTTTAATGGTTTCAGTAATTGTTGCGCCAACTTTCAGTCGTAGAGTAATCCAGGCATTATCCTTATTTTGCAATATATAGGCTTATGCTACCATGCCTAAAAATAAAAAATAAAAATAGGGACCATAAGTCAATATTGTTCTTGTCCATTTGTACGCCAAAGTATTGTTTAAGTGAGGTACGTACCTGCTAATTTCAATGAGTAGTTTTTTTCAAACTATTAGATCAAACTACTGTCAGTCAAAACATATAAGGGATGGACGCCATACAATTTCTGCAACCATGTCTTTTTAACCTTTTTTACCTCTAGCAGCCAAACGGGCACGTACGGGCAACTAAAATTTTTGAATTATGTAAAGAAATAATCAATGAACAGGTTTTGCAAATATGGCAAATATAGAAAAATATAGATTTTTTTTATTTTCCGTCAAAGTTGAAAAATAGTGAAAAAACGGATAGTTTTTAAATAGTGATTTACCAGGAGAAACACAAAGCAAACAGTAAATTTTTTTATCATTATACATTTAATAAATACATCAATCAATACAAACAAAAAATAAGGCGATTCGTTACCTATTTTTCGTGATATTACACCTGAAATAGCAACAAATTCACTAAAAATTGTGTGTTTTTTTGAAAACCGAAAGTCGGTCAACTTTGAACGGCTATATCTTCTAAACTAAAAATGTGATATTATTAAGAGTGGCAGATTTGAAATCGTTGAAAAGTTTCCTATAACATGGGTTTATTCAAAACATCGTCGGCGCTCATGAAAATTTTGATTTTTGCAACCTCGTTTGCTCTACGGGCGCTACTGGGCGACGTGAGATAACACGGCCATTGAATTTTTCGCGCAAAAGAGCCATTGTTTTAGCTGTGTGGCAAGTGGCACCGTCCTGTTGAAACCACATATCGTCCACATCCATATCTACCAATTCGGTCCATAAATAGTTCGATATCATCTCACGATAGCGAACACCATTCAAAGTAACTGCCTGACCGGTCTCAATTTGGAAAAAATACGGCCCGATGATGACGCCAGCCCATAACGCACCAAACAGTCACTTATTGTGGGTGCATTGTTTTTTCGACAATCACTCTTGGATTAGCATTCGCCCAAATGCGGCAATTCTGCTTATTGACGAATCCACTGAGGTGAAAATGTGCCTCATCACTGAAGATGGTTTTCTTCGAAAATTGATCATCCACTGTTGCCATTTCTTGCCACCATTCTGACCATTGATGACGTTTGTGACGCTTGTGTATCTATCTTTCCATGGTTCAAATTGAGTTAGTCTGAAGTTGAGAAATATCAAATGAAATGCAGAAAAAAACTTGACGTTTCGGTGTGGTTCACATTCAACATCGGCTCTTTAAATTTAACTACCCTTTAGATCGTTCTCAAAACGAGCCCTTAATTATCTTAGGAACCGTACATATGACAATTGCTATCTCTTTCATATTAATAGCGAATCCATGTTGAAGGGTTCATAAGATAAGGCCAGACTTAACTTTATGTCGCATTTAATTGTTTTCGAACCACTGTGCCAACTTGTAATACTTTACATGTTGACGCATACATAAGGTCCAGTACCAATTTATGGCCAATGTACGTACGTACCGGTGTATGTTGTGGTCTCTCCTAATAGCAGAAGGCGTGCATGTTCATGATTTAGTATGCGTTTTCATCTAGTTTGTAGGATTTCGGTTTGGTTCTTAATTAATTAATGCCCTCTATTTGTACTCAATCAGTAATCAATATAAAACGCTCGCTTACACATGGACCCGTGGACGGACATGCTACGAGTACCTTTCCATGTATGATCAGTTTCCGTACCATTACGTTGCGGTTTTATGTTTTTTGTGTGTGTGTGAATGGATTCGATTTCTTTTCATTTAATTTACATTTGTTTCGAATGTGAGAACAAAACGCTTAGAAAAAGTGTTGTAATGCTGCTGCTGTAACGATTTATTGTGTTTGGTTCTGTGTTTTTTACATGTAATTTCTGGGTGGGTCTGTTGTATTCGCAACTTTTAATATTTCTCAACATTGACAAAGGCACAAAATTACAATGAAACTTTAGTTTTATTTTATGTTTATAACTAAATCACAACATTCTTAGTAGGGACATAAATACTGTTACAACATTGAACACACTCATTTCAATAGTAGAACTGAACATACCCCATTAATGTCATATGGGTTTTGAAAGCTAACCCCAATAGCGTTAGTCTGTAACGGGATTTTAAATTGTTTCAACTTTCATCATGGAGTGGTCTGATAATGAGAACCGTATCGCTGTAATAGCGCTTTTCAAGTGTGAAATGAAAAAAACGATTTTTTTCAAAACGCTCCGGCCACTAGGGATTAGCCGCATGTTCGTCTACCGATGCATAAAACTGTTTGAGGAGACTGGAGATGTAAAAGACCGCCACCGGTCGGGCCGCCCATGCTCTGTTCAAACACAGCATGTCATCAAAGCCGTTAAATCAAGAATTCACAGAAATCCGCTCCGAAAACAGAAAACCATGGCCCGTGAGATGAATATCACGCAAAAGTCCATGAGTCGAACCATTAAAAAAGACTTGGGACGTGGGGCTTTCAAACGACGTACCGGACATTTATTGACTGCAGCTTTAAAAAATAAAAGGATTGAAAAATGCAAACGTCTTTTGGTGAAGCACAGATAACTTGCACAGAAAAATTTTGTTCACCGATGAAAAAATTTTTACCGTTCAGGAAAAATTTAACAAGCAAAATGATAGAGTGTATGCGCGGTCATCTAAAGAAGCATCTGAACTGATCCCAAGGGTGGAAAAGGGTCATCGCCTAGCTTCAGTCATGGTTTGGTGGGGTGTCTCTTACGATGGGGTCACTGACCTGCATTTCTGCGAACAAGGAGTCAAAACATCGGCCAAAGTTTACCAAGAAACTGTTTTGGAAGCTGTTGTGAAGCCTCTTAACAATTCCCTGTTACAAAAGCAGCCATGGACTTTCCAGCAGGATTCTGCGCCGGCCCATAATGCTAAAACATCGCAGTCCTGATTTGAACCCATTGGATTACAAATTCTGGACGGCTTAAGAGGACAAGGTTTGTCACAAAAGATACCTCAACATTGGATCTCTTAAGACTGCTTTGGTTCGAGCTGTGGCCAATTTTCCAATGGACAAGCCTCGTGCAGCTATTGACGGTTGGCCAATATGACTTAAGGCGTGTGTATACACGCAGAAAAAAAGTATGGTTGTGGTGATAATATTCGAAGAGGACAATACAATTGTTGGTTGTATGGTTGTGAAACAAGAATATTCTGATCCTCACAATAATAGTATGATTCAAATACAACCATACTATAATCCTCACAACCATACTTTGATTCTCACAACAATAGTGTGATTTATACATAACCATATTATGATCCCCACAACAATAATATGATTCACACTCAACCATACTATGATCTCCACAACCATATTATGATCCTCACAACCATAGTATGTTTCACATACAATAGTATGTTTCACATACAATAGTATGTTTCACATACAACAATAGTATTATCGTCACAACCATAGTATAAATAACACGTAACCATGTGATGATCCCTACAACCATAGTATGATCACACACAAATATACTATAATCCCCTAAATTATTTATTAGAATTGGGTTAAGTTGTCAACAATTGATATGAATTATGAAAGTTATTTAAAAGCATTTCAGATAAACAAAGCCAAAGCAGTTTGTTTGAAAATTTGTAAATTTGTAAAATTTATTGCACTAGATCCGTAACAATAACATTGTTCTAAAAAGCATTTTTTATATGAGGAAAAATTACAACTTTACAGTATGATTGCCGTAATCATATTATTGTTAACATAAAACCCAAAAAACAATACTTTTGTCGCACCAACCATATTTATATTGTTGCTACAATCATATTTTCATTATTAAATTTGGAAACAATACTATTGTTACATTTCAACAATATTAATATTGCGGCAATCATACTATTGTCAAGATTAAAAGCAGTAAACAAAACTATGGTTGCGACGAACATACTTCTATTGCGGAGAACATATTATTATTGCCGTGACCATATAGTAACCATGTTTTTTCTCTGCGTGTATTCAAATAGCGGACATTTCGACTAAGAAGATTCTTTTTGGATACAATATACATCAATGAATATATTAAAACATATTTGGTCCAAAAACATTCAGTCCTTTTTATTATACAGCATAAAACGTGTGTAACAGTATTTATGTCCCTACTAAGTACACCAGCTGACAACCTCGACGAGCACCCGCCACAAATTTAAATTAAATATTTACACTCATGTCGCACGATAGCTTAAAAACAACTGTGATAATGATTTTATAGTAAACCTCTTACAAGAACTTCTGAACGAACTGAAGTTACTGCAGTTTGGAAACTGGATTACTATTACTGAAGCCTTATACACATATTTTATGTTTTGTTTGGAAATAAGAGTCAGGAAATCATCAAAAATAATATTGGGCTTTTTGCCCGTTTACAAGGAGGTCATAACGCCCTAAAAATTTTGGGTTATGTGTCCACATTCTTAATGGGCTTTATGGCCGCTGCAGGGGCGGCCGTAACACCCAGAACCGATTTGGACCTTATGTCCGCATGGAAAGCGGTCATAAGGCCCAAAAACAGTTTTGGGCCTTATGTCTGTGTTGCGTTAGGTCCGGGCACCACATCACATGTTTAATAAATAATTAAAATGACAAAAGGAGTACAACTATTTTACAACATCTCCGGCCCTTAATATTGATAAACATTTACTGAACATATTGAAAATTCGCTTTTTTGTTTTGGGGGTGAGCTTTTTCAAAATATGTCCAAAAGAAACATCAATCAATTTTTTTGTATAAAAAATCATTCAATTACGATACCGGCATACAAGGTTGCAAAAAATTCATATTTCTAGTATGTACACTGGACGCTCCGTGGAGTCATCTTTTAAGGATCAGTTGCTCCACCTCTTCATCTGACCTCGGATTAATGGGATAATTCTTGTATAAAATCAAGTGTATTTAGTCTATTATACGAGGGCGACCGCAAAAGTAACTGGCCTAACATAAAAAGAACCTTTTTTTTTTGGAATTATTATTATTTATTTTTCAACATAATCTCCTACCAACTCAATACACTTCATCAAACGTTTTTCAAGTTTTTTAATTCCATCCGAAAAATAAGATTTTTCAAGACCTTCAAAATATGCCTTAGTTTCAGCAATAACCTCGCTATTGGACGAAAATTTTTTGCCATCGAGAAATTTTTTTTAAATTTGGAAACAAGAAATAATCAGAAGGAGCTGAATCTGGACTATATGGTGGATGCGGAGCAATTTCAAATCGTAATTCGGCCAGTTTTTGTTGAGTTAAAAATGCAGTGCGTGAAGGAGCATTATCTTGATGAAAAATAACTTTTTTTCTAAATGCGGTCGTTTTATCTTGATTTCTTCACTCAACCGATCCAATAATGCACAATAATATTCACTGTTTATAGTTTTTCCTTTCTCAAGATAATCAATAAATATTATACCCCTTGCATCCCAAAAGACTGTGGCCATTACTTTTCCTGCTGACTTAACAGTTTTCGCCTTCTTGGGACCACTTTTACCAGCTTCTATCCATTGTTTTGACTGTTCATTGCATTCTGGGATGTAGTGATGGATCCATGTTTCATCAACAGTTATGAATCGGCGCAAGAACTCTATTGGATTACGCTGATAAATCGCTTAAAGCTCCTCGTAATTGGTCCAACGGACGGCAAAGTCAACAAACGCGGCACCCATCTTGCGGATAGCTTTTTCATGTGGAGTTCATCATGTAAAATCCTCCAAACTTGTTTTTCGTGTATTTTAACAATATAAGCAAGTTCTCTGAGCTTTAATTGTCTATCTTTAGTAACTTTATTAAATATTTTTCTAATGTTTTCAATAGTAGTAGCAGTTTTCGGTCTTCCAGAGCGTTGTTCATCTTCCGTACTTGAACGACCCATTTTAAATTGTTGAATCCAGGATTTCACGGTGGAGTATGATGGTGCATTATCACCATGAACAGAATCCTATTCATCTTTAATTAATTGTGGCGTATAACCTTTCATATAAATGTGTTTAATTACCGCACGAAACTCTTTATTTTCCATTTTTCAAATATTATAAAACTTGTTTACTTCAATCACCTGTAACAAAGAAAATAATCATTAAATATTTCGGAAATTTTGACAGATGGCTTACAAAAGATTGTTTTTAAAAAACAAAAAAAAAACAAAAGTTGCTAGTATAACGGAAAATGTGCCAGGCCAGTTAGTTTTGCGGTCGCCCTCGTACAAGTATTTAATTTTAAATTTTATTTTCCTTATTGAAATTTAAAGTAAGCCCACAAGAAAACAAAATCTTGATCATTTTGATTTTGTTGTTAACCGAGTTAACCCAACAAATGTAGACACATGAACTAAAAGTCGATTTTTCTTTAGCCATTATGAGGTGTTCTGTTCTAGTTCGCTTAAATAATAAAAAACAACTATAACGAAAAACACTAGAGTTTTCAAATTATATAGCAATACATATTTATGAGCGTTATTTACAAATGAAAATCTGGAAACGACTGCAAAAACTCTAAACGCCTGTTTGCTGTCACGATTAATTGTTTTGTCATTTTGACTGAAGTTCACGTCCATAGCAACATATATACATATGTACATATATACATCTGTAGATACATATGTATGTACACATGTATGCCAGCAAAAGACCAACAAAAAAACACACCTTTCCACTGCCAGTCAAGAACAATCGTGGTCAGAACAATAAGAAATATCATTTGGAAGAAAAAAAGCTGAACCAAAACAAAAAAACCTGAACTAAACGAGTGAATGTCAAACAAAAATTAGAACAATTTAAACAAACACTCAAGTTTTATAAAAAAAAAATCTCAGTTCTTTCATGAACATTTTTGAATGAAACCACTCGAAATAGCCGCTCGAAATTGCAGTTTTACTTTTGTTTAAACCCTCCCCCATGGTGATGACTTAGATTTCAAATCCGCATTAAAAATTTGTGTGCTGCAAAAGCATTTGGAACATTTGGTTGGCATGAATGCCTAGAAATGTTGTAGGTTTGTGGAGCAATCATCTCAATATGAATTATTACACAAATACAAGTATTTATTTACCAAACATAGACGAAATTGGAGCTAAATTATAACACTTCTATTTCTGTCCCCCCTCTAAATGGCAGCTATCCCAAATTGCGACCATATATGGAAATTCTTAAAGCCACAGACAAACAGAGAGACAGACTGAAGATTGATCTGAAGCACACAAAAATGGCTTAAACCGCATAGACAATTGAAATCACACAAAGAAATCAAAACATTTGGAAACATATGCGCACAGTGGGATCAATTTTCATATTTTATCTGCAGAAATCTTGCTGGCAAATATACATAGATATTATTTTGCGTGCTTTGTAAATTATTCTATGCAAAGTTGGGAAATTATTAGCTTATACGAGGGCTGCTATATATATATATATATATCTTGCCTTATAATGAAAATGCGAATATTTATCATCAAAGTATTCTCCAGCATGATTTATACACTTTTGCAAGCGCTCAAGCCAATTGTCGAAGCAATTTTTCCACTCCGATTGAGATACATCCAAAACATGGTTTTTCAACAGCATCTTCTGGCGACGAAAATCGTTGACCACGCATTTTTTTCTTGATGTGCGGAAATGAAACGAAGTCATTGGGTGCCAAGTCAGCGCTGTACGGCGGATGACCTATCAATTCGAAGTTTTGGCCGGTCAAAAAGGCGCTGGTTTGACCTGATGTGTGAGAGCTCGCATTGTCATGGTGCACAATGATTCGTCTTCTCTTGTTCGTTTTTGGAATTTCTCCGAAGACTTTAGGCAAACAAATTGTCGTGTAATACTCAGAATTATTTTTTTAAAATTTCTTTGCACCAATCGACACGAGCATTGTTTTGAGCGATTGTCAAATTGTGCGCTATCCAACGAGAACAAACCCTTTTACGGCCAGATGTTTATGCAATATCGAATGTATGCTGGTGGAAGAAATGCTCAGAATTAACCGTACTACGTTGCTCAAGCGGAACAGACGCCACCGTTTTGCCGAAGAAACAGGCGACCATTTACTTCGAAGTGCTTCTTCCACGAACAACTTTTGTTGGATTTGGCTCGTCTTCAAAGGCCCACACGGTCGATTGCTATTTTGTTTCGGGCTTATACGTATAGATCCATGATTCGTCACCTGTGACGATTTTATAAAAGTCTTTTGAAGCACCGCGATCGCATTTTTCAAAACTTCTTTGCACCAATCGACACAAGCCTTTTTTTGAGCGATTGTCAAATTGTGCGGGATCCAACGAGAACAAACCTTTTTATGGCCAGGTGTTTATGCAATATCGAATGTATGCTGGTGAAAGAAATGCCCAAGGATGCATCTATCTCACGGTATGTCACATGACGATCTTGCATTATCATCTTACGCACGAAATCAATGTTCTCTGGCACAACGGCCGTTTTTGGACGATCTTCGTCTTTGAGCGAGCGTCGGCCACGATTGAATTCATTAAACCCGTTTTTACAGTGCTATAGGATGGTGCTTCATCGCCATACAAAGATTTAAGTTCATCGATGCACTCTTGTCGTTATAATCCACTTCGAAAGTTGTGAAAAATGATCGCACGAAAATGTTCACGAGTTAATTCCATATTTTTCATGTCACTGTAAACAACACAAATGATGGTCGTAAGTCAAACCGTTCTGAGTACGTTTATGCTAAAAATGTCAAACTTTTCAATGGAAATGTCAGATTGCGCTAGGCAACACTTAGTATTGCCTAGGCCAGAAATATATAGCAACCCTCGTATTGAGTTCCATTATTAACTAACAAAGTTCAACCTTCCCAATAAAACCAGAAATTTGAAAAAAATATCAGTACAGCCAATTCAAAATTTAAAATGCTAAATCGCCCACCCTGTATATATAATGAAGTATACTCGCTGAAAATTTCAGGGAAATCCGAAATTATTTATAAGTTTATGGCACTATAAATTAAAATGTTTTAAACATGCATTCGCTTACTTGCCTTCATTGTAATCATTGTAAATCACATTTACTTTCCGACTATCATCTAAGTAGTTGACATTAGATATGATTTTGATAACAGCATACCAATGTACAACGGAGTAGAAGTTCGGACTGCCCATGAATTTCTCAGCATTCCTCGTAGCTTACCCACAGTTCTATCGATGTGATTTGTCCACGTAAGTTTCGGTTGACCAATGAAATGAATACCCGACTATGGTTACCAGCTTTTCTTAAGATTATTTTGGCTATGGATACACTTATTGTTATTAGATATAGTTTCGAAAATTTTTTCAACTCGAAAATTGTATATGTTTATTTACTTTATAATGAAATAAGTTATTTAAAAATCGAACTATAAAAAATAAATAATATTTAATTCATTTTCATCACGTGCCTAAGCATTAACTTAAAAATTGACGGACAAATTAAGAATGGACAACGTTGATCATATTTTATTCATATCCTGACAGATCTAATCTAACTCTTTTAACTAAATCTGTGGTACAGAATCGTCATCTTCCTCTGGCAACACTAGTGATATTTGCATAGTTTTCTTGAAGAAAGTGGGGTAAAAGATTCATTCTAACCCAACTTGGATGTTCCGAATTAAATTCTGATCCATCGGTTGTAGGATTGCAGTGCAGCTCGGAGTCAAAAACAAAACTCGAAAGCAAGGGTCAGTATTGAGTTCCCTTTCTTTTGGGTGCGATGGTGCCTTATCCAATACCAGAAGTGCTTTCAATGGATTCTAAGAATTGGTCAGAAAATTCTTCACAGTTTGATTAATACATTCAGCAAACACCGATGTCGACATCCAGCATGTTTTTAAACGCTCTTGGATTTGCAGACTTGCCTTTTACAAGGAGAGGCTCATTATAAGATCCAGCTGCGTTTGCACAAATCATGAATGTAAATCTATCTTTTGATATTTTTCTACCAAGTGCTGGATTCTCCTCGCTATGAACCCATGTTTTTGTTGGGAGAGCTCATCAAAATAGCGCTGACTCGTCTGCATTGTGTATCTGTTTCTCATCAAGACACATTTCCATAACAGTTTTCAAGAACTATAAGTATGTTTTAAACGGCTCTGCAGCAGAATAGTTGCTTGATAATTTTTCGCCACAAATTTTCAACTCCTGATTCCATTTCACGACTAACTTTTGCAACCAGCCGTTACATGCAGAGAAATTATCTCTTCCCAATATAAAAATTGAAATTTAAATAAAAATGGCCACATGGTAATGCGGTGCTGAATAAACCATGTCATCAATGATTTTTCTTCCTTTGACCTAAACAAGTTTTAATGACCATTTTTTTAAATGTGCTGAATACACCATGTCATCATGTGCTGAATGAACCATGTCATGTACCTTTGTCCTAAACAAGTTGTACTGACCAATTTTAACCATTTTTTTAAATGTAATGTAATTGATCCTTCCCAAGTTTGAGACACATCTTTTCTTTAATATCAAATATTGTGGATTTCAAGACATTAAATTGTTCACCCACTTGTCCGATGGATTTTCCAATCGAGTCATATCTTTGAAATGTTTAAGGCAATGTTAAAATTTTGTGTTGTCGTTTAGTGGTTGGTGACATTATACACTTCCTATTTCCTCGCAATACGCCAACCATTTCACAAATAATATTCCTTCTTACTTAAAAATTCTGTCGGTTGTGTTGCTGTTGGACTAACAAAGAAACAAATAAACAGACTACAGAGGAAAAATTTGTAAACTGTCCGAAACACTGAGCTGTAAGGACTACTGTATTGTCCAGACTAGCGAGTGTCCGGACTAGAGAGTTGTTTGTGAGTTTTTCTTTATAATCACAACATTTCAAGATTCCCTTTCTGTAAATTTACTTGGACGGCCAGATCTTGGCTTGGGTGTTATTATTTCTGTCTTTTCAAAGTTTTGTATTGCTGTTAGAGCTGCTTTTTCCGCTGTTTTATATCATTTCTCATTTCCACAGTTATTTCTTTTCTCGTTGCAGCCATTGTCAAAAAATTTAACGAAACAATAAAAAAACAACACAATCTGTTACAAATATTCGAACTAAGTGAAAAACACTTGAATCGCCAGTAAAAAAAACTATAGAATCCTTGGTCTAGAACACTTTCTTATTTTGGCTGTTTAGTAATTTCGAAAAGCACTAGATGCACTCCTAAAAGGACCAAGTTGGCATCACAGTTTGTCAACGTTGCCGAACAACTTTTTAAACAATCGATATGGCAACATTAACCAACATACGAGTATCAGAAGTCTCGTTCTTACTGTGTTAAAGTGAAAATTAAATCGAATGTGTTGAAAATTGTAGAAAATCTTTGAAGTGTGGTTTAATTTATTTCCGGCTTTTAATAATTTGCCCGCCAAGTTTACAAGATCAATTGTGTCGTGTATGTGAACGTTCTTTTGTTTTTGTTTATGCCGTGGTCCTAAGTGAATGAAGAACAGTGAGTGCTTGATTCACAAAAATGTGAGTAACTTTGTAAAGACCAACTTAATACAACAACAACATACATAAATAAACATATGGCGCAGACCAACAACAAGTTGAAGAAAGTAACATTTTTGTCGGCCACATCATCATAATTTTGTCCTTTGAGGAGCGGAGGGATATTGTGGTTTTTGTAAGAGAAAATAAGAAATGAAGAAGAAGTTTTGTTTCAACTGAAATGATGTTCTACGAAATTTGGCAGTATCGAATTGCAGCGAGAGGTAAGTGATGTTTTTGTTCTTTTTTTTAAACAAACGGTTAAAATCTTATTTACATAAAATATACAAATTACAATAAAACAAAAATATCGTATACAGAGCACATTTTTTAAAAGAAAAAGATGGCGACGACTCATATTTATTGGATTACGGGGCCCTTTAGGTTGGATAAACAATTAAACCTTTCTCACACTTGACAAAATATTACTTAACAACATGGGTTGGAATACTTATTTAAATTCCCTCAAAATGGTGCATAACTATTATTGATCCATTAACCCATTGCGAGGCGGTAGTTTATTTTTATATCATTTTAAAAAACTGAAACTATGAGCGATTTGGAGGTGTGTAATGGGTGGCCCAAATAAGACTGAAGGGTTCACCAAAAAGCATACAAAGAAGTTTCAATGTGGCTTTTGCTGTATGTGCAGGGGTTCCTTCTTGCTGGAACCTTATTTTAGTATTACTCTCAAACTGCGGACGCAAACAATTTTAAATCCTAGTCCTATACCATCCCCGTATAATATTTCTGGTTGGCACGACATCTGGGGGAGTGTAATTGACACTGATCTAATACCCCAGGACTCTTACACTGAACTTTACTTTCAAATTACGACGATATTTTCGTTGAGTTGAGATAATAGATTTGCTGGAGGAATATTACAATTCAACAATTTCACGCGGTAGTTTTCAGGGCGACCGCAAAACTAACTGGCCTGGCACATTTTCTGTTTTACTAGCATCTTTTGTTTTTGTTTTTTAAAAGCAATCTTTTACTCGTATAAGCCATCTGTCAAAATTTCCGAAATATTTAATGATTATTTTCTTTGTTACAGGTGATTGAAGTAAACAAGTTTTATAATTTTTGAAAAATGGAAAATAAAGAGTTTCGTGCGGTAATTAAACACTTTTATATGAAAGGTTATACGCCACAATTAATCAAAGATGAATTGGATTCTGATCATGGTGATAATGCACCATCATACTCCACCGTGAAATCCTGGGTTCAACAATTTAAAATGTGTCGTTCAAGTACGGAAGATGAACAACGCTCTGGAAGACCGAAAACTGCTACTACTATTGAAAACATTAGAAAAATTTTTAATGAAGTGACTAAAGATAGACGAATAAAGCTCAGAGAACTTGCTGATATTGTTAAAATACACGAAAAACAAGTTTGGAGTATTTTACATGATGAACTCCTCACGAAAAAGCTATCCGCGAAAAAGGTGCCGCGTTTGTTGACTTTGCCCCAAAAAATCGTCCGTTGGACCAATTCCGAGGAGCTTTTAGCGATTTATCAGCGTAATCCAATAGAGTTCTTGCGCCGATTCATAACTGTTGATGAAACATGGATCCATCACTACATCCCAGAATTCAAAGAACAGTCAAAACAATGGATAGAAGCTGGTAAAAGTGGTCCCAAGAAGGCGAAAACTGTTAAGTCAGCAGGAAAAGTAATGGCCACAGTATTTTGGGATGCAAGGGGTATAATATTTATTGATTATCTTGAAAAAAGAAAAACTATAAATAGTGAATATTATTGTGCATTATTGTATCGGTTGAGTGAAGAAATCAAGATAATGCTCCTTCACACACTGCATTTTTAACTCACCAAAAACTGGCCGAATTACGATTTGAAATTGCTCCGCATCCACCATATAGTCCAGATTTAGCTCCTTCTGATTATTTCTTGTTTCCAAATTTAAAAAAAATTCTGGGAGGCAAAAAATTTTCGTCCAATAGCGAGGTTTTTGCTGAAACTGAGGCATATTTTGAAGGTCTTGAAAAATCTTATTTTTCGAATGGAATTAAAAAACTTGAAAAACGTTTGATGAAGTGTATTGAGTTGGTAGGAGATTATGTTGAAAAATAAATAATAATAATTTCAGAAAAACTGTTCTTTTTATGTTAGACTAGTTACTTTTGCGGTCGCCCTCGTATCCATAAAGCTATATAACCTGCCAAAAAATTATAAACAAAACAGTTATGACTATTTTCAACCTAGTCTTATTTTGTACGTACAAGGTTTTCCATTAAGGACATAACAATTTTATATATAGGGTGGTCCATCTAGAGGTATTTTTTTTAAATAAAAAAATACTAAAATTTAAATCAAGTGTGGAATCCTTATTGTTCATACAAAAGGACATTTTGTGGCATTTATTTTTTTAAAATAGATACCTTCAAATGTAGGCAATTGTGTTATGGAAATGAGCGTTCGGCGAGAAATGGGATGTTCCGCTGTTTTCGACCAAAATTGTGTTCAGTGATGAGGCCCATTTCTGGTTCAACGGCAAAGTCAATAAACGATATTGCCGCATTTGATCTGAAGAGCAACAAGAAGAGGTTCAAGAGGTGTCATTAAACCCAGAGAAAAACACGGTTTGGAGCGGTTTATAAGCTGGTGGAATCATCGGTGCATATTTTTTCAAAAATGCTGATGGTCGGAACGTAACCGTGAATGGTGCTCGCTATTGCGCCATAATATCGATCTTTATGCCCGTTTAAGCCCGTAATCTTGACGACACTTGGTTTAAACAGGACGGTGCCACTTGCCATACACTTTTTTTTTTTTTTTTTTGGACAAACGTTCCCACGCCACTCACACCCGCCCCTCCCTACCGAGGAGGCCACGTCCCCATGACGTAGGGACAACGTACACATTATGGACCGATCCATAATAGAGATGACAAGAAACGTCATCCATGTAAATTAGCTACAGATATTTATCAACAGCAAATCGGTACAAAAAATATTAATAATAATCACTAGAAAATATAAACACCAAATTTAATACTTTATAATATAACCACCACCTTAATTTAATACTTAAATGCTCAAACAATGGATATATTGAGAGGTCATTTCGAAAAGCAGCTAATTTCACGTTTTGGACAGGTGAGTTTTCCGCCTAGATCGAGTGATATAACTTTAGACATTTTGCTTTGGGGTTACGTAAAGTCCAAAGTCTATGCTGACAAACCAGCTACGATTCAGGTTTTGGAAGCCAACATAACGCGTGTCATAAAAGCCATACCGGTCGAAATGCTCGAACGAGTCATCCAAAATTGGACCCTCAGAATAGAAACACTGAGACGTAGTTGCGGCCACCAATTGAAGGAAATTATATTCGAAAACTAAATGCCATAAAATGTCCTTTCTAATTGCCAATAAGGATTCCACTCTTAATTTGAATTTTTATATATTTTTTATTTGTTCTGAAAAAATACCTCTAGATCGATCACCCTATATATGTATGTGACGCGCAAAATAGAAAGGGACCTAAGGGTAAAAACCAGTTTTTTTCAGGAGAGCCATTTTAAAGATTTAAATACGTGTATCTTTGGTGTACCATAACTTTCATAAAACGCGCATATCTCTGGGACGGCTCTTTTGGGACATTGGATGGATATTCGATGCACAGATGTTGTCCACATCAAAAAACAAAAAAGGGGAAAAGTTAATGAAAAGTTTTGTTCAGGAGAGCCATGTTAAAGATTAGGTCCCTTTCTATTTGCGCTTAGAATCGTCGACTTCACTTTCATAAAACGCGCGTATCTCTGGGATGGAACATTTTTGGGGCATGGGATCGGTCTCATTCGATGCTCAGATGTTGTCCACATCAAAAAAAGAAAAAAAAGAAAATTGATTTTTTACCCTTAGGTCCCTTTCGCTATGCGCTGTCACATATGTTTTTAAAATTTATTTTAAAGTATTTTTTTTAAGATAGTTTTTTCCCTTTAAATCATCTTGCGATGATGAAAAAGTAAAAAATGGGAAATCCTTCATCCTTGTGATGAGCAATACCATATGAGTTTGACAAGAAACTTTGCTGAACTTATACTTTTTTCGTTAATTATTTATATGTTCCATTAAAAGCTGATTCTTTTTTTAGTAACATTAAAAATGCTATCATTCAAGACTTTTTAGTGCTAAGCCAAAGAACGCAGGCTGCCCAGAAAAAAATGGCAATCCTGTCTACTGACATCTACAAAAACACTTCGCTTTGCAACACCGTACCGCTCTAAGCGGCAAAAAAAAGATTAAATTAAAAATACTGTTTAATTAGCAGGATCGAAAAATGACTGACAGAATAAGTTTGCTAATTTTTTAATGAAAAAATATGTCAATGTTAATTTAAACGCGAAAGAGGAACTAAGAGCTTATACTAATTGTCAGCCGGTTTTGTGGACCATAGTTGCCGCTACAACAACAACTAATTGTCATTTTCAAACTGAGCATTTATTTTTCAATATAATCACAATAATTTCGGCCCACTGTGTCGACGCGTATCTTTAAAGATTCTTTGAAAAGCCAAAACTAATGCCAACTTTATTTTGCGGTTTACGTTGTAGTTACCCACATTACATATCGCACAGACATTTGCAAATACATACATACATATGTATGTACATACATACATATGTATGTACATACATACATATGTGTGTAAGTAACCATTACATGGATATGTATGTAAATTAAACGCATTTCATTGTAACGATAATATTTGCATGTTGCATGCATTTCGTTGTCGGTTGCTTCGAATCGGACGGATTTTGTTTTTCGTTTTCTTTTATGTGAACCAAAAAATTTGTTACTTTTTAACGCTTCACAATCGTAGATGTTGTTGTTGTTGTTGTTGCTGCTGTTATTCTGCATTGTTACTGGCGTAGATTCTCCTTATAGCGCGGTTTTGTTCCAAGCTGAAAGAAAACAAGCCAACAACAAACGGCGGCAACATCAGCCACTACAAATGGTGGCGTTTCGAGAGTGAGCGAGTGTTGTTGCCCAGTTGATTGTTCAGCGGAGGTGCCACAAAGCGTGTTAGGTTTGTTTTCAAAAGCGTCTGACTTATGTGTACCGTCCACCATGGACTGGGAATTATATTAAGTCCGCTATGTTGTTTGCAACATCATTTAAAATATGCTCAATTAGAAGCCCTTACCTGTATGCGGCCTATGTCCGCTAGGACAAGTCAAACTTCGAGTATGCAAATTAAAAGTTTTCTTCATCCTACTTTCTAACTGGAGTGATTCTTCAAAGTCTGGTTTTGTAGTTAATCGAAAAATCGCATTTTTTAAAAACCAGGTTGTCATTCTTGAAGATCGTAAAACCCTATGTTTGGTATACCGATCGATTCAGAATTACTATTTGATTCTTATAAGCGATGTCCGTCTCTTCGTTTGTCTGCCTGTCCCATCGTCCTTTCTTTCGTCCGTCCCTTAGTCCTTCCCTCTCTCCATCTATCGCGATATCGATAAAATTAGGTGCATTCTTAGGGTTTGGGCCAAGGGACATACTTTGATATCATACCTAGGCTTTTCCCGATGTATGAGCCTGCAGTCTAAAACTCACATTTACAAAATATTTTTACTAATTTCCAACAGAGCATTACAAGCGATCAACAGCCATCGCCGGTAAAAATTAAATATAATAGCCTATGTTTTCGAATAGCTTCTGCACAAACTCTCTCCCGATTTTAGGTCCTGCAGCTCCTCGTATTAAATCCAAGCAAGCTCAAATGGACCAAATAAGTGCATATTTGTGTATAGCCCTCATAAAATGTCCTTTCCGATTTCAAAACATTCAGCTCTTAAAGCCATATATTACAACCGATTTCGACCAGCAACTAACATATACGTATCCCTGGTGATATTCAACCATTCCGGTCCATCTATTTGAATAGCTTCCACACAAAAGTCTCTACCGGCCACAAACTAAACCTGGTCTTTATTAAATTTTGCATGGTTTGTTATTCCATCTGGTAAAACTGGGTCATATAGGTCCATGTTTTCGTATAGCTCTCATATAAGGGTACGAGGGCTGCTATATATATATTTCTGGCCTAATAATGAAAATGCGAATATTTATCATCAAAAATGGTTTTATTGTTTTTCAAAGTATTCTCCAGCATGATTTATACACTTTTGCATGCGCTCAAACCAATTGTCGAAGCACTTTTTCTACTCCGATTGAGACACCTCCAAAACATGGTTTTTGAACGCTTCAACAGCATCTTCTGGCGACCAAAATCGTTGACTACGCATTTTTTTCTTGATGTGCGGGAATAAAAAGAAGTCATTGGCTGTACGGCGGATGACCCATTAATTCGACGTTTTGGCCGGTCAAAAAGGCGCTGGTTTGAGCCGATGTTTGAGAGCTCGCATTGTCATGGTGCATAAAGATTCGTCTTCTCTTGTTCGTTTTTCGAATTTCTCCGAAGACTTCAGGCAAACAAATTGTGGTGTACCATTCAGAGTTGAACTTCCTACGTTGCTTAAACGGAACAGTCGCCACATGAGCAGTTTTGCTAAAGAAACAGGCGACCATTTGATTGGAAGTGCTCCTTCCACGCACAACTTTCGTTGGATTTGGCTCGCCTTCGAAGACCCACACGGTCGATTGCTGTTTTGTTTCGGGCTCATACGCTTAGATCCATGATTCGTCACCTGTGACGATCTTATAAACGTCTATTGAAGCACCGCGATTTGAGCCGCTGCCTTGCTCGCATTGTCATGGTGCACAATGATTCTTCTCTTGTTCATTTTTCGAATTTCTCCAAAGACTTCAGGCAAACAAATCGAGGTTTACCACATAGAGTTGACCGTCCTACGTTGCTTAAGCAGAACAGTCGCCACATGACCAGTTTTGCCGAAGAAACAGGCGACCATTTGCTTCGAAGCGTTTTTTTCCACGAACAACTTTTGTTGGATTTGGCTCGTCTTGAAGACCCACACGGTCGATTGCTGTTTTGTTTCGGGCTCATACGCTTAGATCCACGATTCGTCACCTGTGACGATCTTATAAACGTCTATTGAAGCACCGCGATCGTACGTTTTCAAAATTTCTTTGCACCAATTGACACGAGCCTTTTTTTGAGCGATTGTCAAATTGTGGGGGATCCAAGGAGAACAAACCTTTTTTACGGCCAGGTGTTCATGCAATATTGAATGTATGCTGGTGAAAGAAATGCCCAAGGATCTCACGCCATCAATGTTTTCTGGCACAACTGCCGTTTTTGGACGACCTTCGTCTTCGAGCGAGCGTCGGCCACGATTGAATTCATTAAACCAGTTTTTCACTGTGCTATAGGATGGTGCTTCATCGCCATACAAAGATTTAAGTTCATCGATGCACTCTTGTCGCGATACTCCACGTCGAAAGTTGTGAAAAATGATCGCACGAAAATGTTCACGAGTTAATTCTATTTTTTTGTCAAATTGTTTTTTTCAAGTCATTGTAAACAACACAAATGATGGTCGTACGTCAAAACATTCTGAGCACATTTATGCCAAAATGCTTTCCAATGGAAATGTCAGATGGCGCCAGACAACACTTGGTCCTTCCTAGGCCAGTAATATATATAGCAACTCTTGCACTATACGAGTATAGCGAGATTGCAATTGCAAACTAAAAATAACACAAACTCATAAAGAGAGTTATGATAGAAAACTTTTGATTTAATTTACATTCGATGCGAGCTTTGTTAAAAGTGATACGGATCTGGGAGTAAATCTCCGTTTTTGGGATAGTGCTTGGTAATACCCTGTACCTTAAAATTATTTCCATATCGAGTGGCTTACCTAAGAAAACATCCGCTGCTTACCACTCGGATAGTTACAAACTCGTATCACCAAACAGTGTGGACCATTAAAATACGACTAGCTTCAATCGTTTAAAAGAAACAAACACAGAAAAGCATTTAAAAATATCTAAATTATTTGCATTTATTTATATTCAGTTAAATTTTTATTTACAGTATATTTCTTTTTTAACAATTAACGTTTTCTTTGACAGAGAGATAGAAGAAAACAAAAAAAAGAAATACAAATTGATAATAATTTACATTAGAAAAATTTACATTTTATTTATATTTTAAACGAAACGAAACTAAGAAAACAAGATTTATGCACATTCTTTTTCTTTTGTTTTTTTTTATTAATGGATTATTTTGTTTTTCTCTTGTTTGTTATTGTATTTTTGTTTTTCGTTGTTGTTGTTTGTAAAACAAATACTAAAACTATGACTGGTTTTTGCATTTGCAACTGAAGAACTATAAAGTCTGGAGTCTCAGACGTACATTGTCTATGTATCTTAGGGTGTCCTTTATTTGATGGTAGTTTATATTTTTTCAATTTCAAAATGATGTCAGTTATTTGAATTTCTTTTATAAAAACTCCAGCATATATTTTGATAACCTACACCGAAAAGTGGATGGTAGATATTCTGGCCGAGATTTACAGGTTTTCATATTTCATACTCAGGGCTGTCATAGAAACCATGTCGGTTTTGCTAATTGTCGTTTTTGCAAACCAATGTTGGTTTCATTTGGTGCCATGAAACCAAGTTGGTTTTGTCCATTTCGAATGTAAATAAAACCAAACATAAAACCGATAACATTGGTTTTCATGACACCAAAGCATTTTTTCTTATCGTTTTCAAAACCAATAGCGACAACATTGGTTTCTATGACAGCCCTGATTATGTTTGCATGATGGGTATGAAATAGGTTTTTGTTACTTTGTACTTTCCGCTCTATCGAAATGTACTTTTTCAGTGCCGACGGTACCAAAATCAAGAAAAGATGTTTCACTTTCAAAATTAATTTCATTGAAACGAAAAAGTTAAACAAGTAAAAAATGTCAAGTCGGACGGGTCCGACTCTGTATTTGGAATATTCGCGTCCTGTCTAGATTAATAGCAAGGTCGGACTTTCTATTCATTTGTGTTAGGTCGAATTCAAAATGTTTTTTGTATGGCGACAGGACTTTAAATTGGGAAGGTTATTTGTATGTGGACTATTTTATAAGATAGACAAATACACTGCGCGTCACCAGGTTAGCACATACCCTCGTGTAAGTGGTTTAGGATCGAAAGTTAAAACACTAATGGTTTTAAAATTAATTTAAATTATTTTCGTTTTTGGCCGAGTCAATTCTGATTTAAATAAATAAAAAATACTGTTTTTTTATTTTTAAAATATATTTTTTGGATTTTTTCGAAAAATAACACACAAAATAACAATTCAAATTTGGTCATCAGGTTATGACATTACTTTTTTCATTGTTGATAAAGTTTTTAGCCATGAAATTATTTATGAACTTTTATATATACGAGGACGACCGCAGAACCGTTTTTTGGAATTATTATTGTTATTTTTCAACATAATCTCCTTCCAACTCAATACACTTCATCAAACGTTTTTCAAGTTTCTTTAATTTCATCCGAAAAATAAGATTTTTCAAGACCTTCAAAATATGCCTCAGTTTCAGCAATAACCTCGCTATTAGACGAAAATTGTTTGCCACCGAGAAATTTTTTTAAATTTGGAAACAAGAAATAATCAGAAGGAGCTTAATCTGGGCTATATGGTGGATGCGGAGCAATTTCAAATCGTAATTCGGCCAGTTTTTGTTGAGTTAAAAATGCAGTGTGTGAAGGAGCATTTTCTTGATGAAAAATAACTTTTTTTTCTAAATGCGGTCGTTTTATCTTGATTTCTTCACTCAACCGATCCAGTAATGCACAATAATATTCACTATTTATAGTTTTTCCTTTCTCAAGATAATCAATAAATATTATACCCCTTGCATCCCAAAATACTGTGGCCATTACTTTTCCTGCTGACTTAATATTCATTAAATATTTTTCTAATGTTTTCAATAGTAGTAGCAGGTTTCTAGAACGTTGTTCATCTTCCGTACTTGAACGACCCATTTTAAATTGTTGAACCCAGGATTTCGCGGTGGAGTATGATGGTGCATTATCACCATGAACAGAATCCAATTCATTTTTGATTAATTGTGGCGTATAACCTTTCATACAAAAGTGTTTAATTACCGCACGAAACTCTTTATTTTTCAAAAATTATAAAACTTGTTTACTTCAATCACCTGTAACAAAGAAAATAATCATTAAATATTTCGGAAATTTTGACAGATGGCTTATAAAAGATTGCTTTTAAAAAACAAAACAAAAAAAGTTGCTAGTAAAACAGAAAATGTGCCAGGCCAGTTAGTTTTGCGGACGCCCTCGTAGTAATTTTAACATTTTTAAACAAAATTTAATAATTTGTCGATCCTCCTTTGTTGAGAATGACCTCATAGATTCGATTGGGAAGCGACTCATACAATATTTTAATATAATTTAGAGAAATACTGGACCAAGCATCCTTGATTCCTTCAATTAGCTTCTCTTTGTTGGAATATTGTTTCCCAGACTCGTAAACTTTACGAGACAGCCATCCCCATACGTTTTCTATTATATTAATGTCGGATGAATAAGGCATTAAACGGACATTTTGGTCCTCAATCCATGACTTAACCACCCGGGCAGTGTGGATCAGGGCATTATCATGTTGGAAAGTCCATGGCGGATTTCAGAACAAGTTTTGAAAATGAGGAAAAGCTATTTCAAGTATTTGTATTTGTAGGTGTTTGCATTCATATTTGTAGTCAAAAAATGTAACTCGCACGTAACAAAATAGGAGATGGCTCCCCACACCACCCAGACCTACTATGAAGGCGATCCAACTGGTGTTCCTCTTTGCGAAGATCATGGAAGTAGTAGTTGTTTCCATCTGGACATTGCAAATTAATTTTTTTTTCATCTTTGAAGACAACGTAGCGCCAATCAGAATTCCATGTCATGTGCTCCCGCGCAAAATCCAAGCGCACTTCCTTTCGAGCAACGTTCAGTGGGGTTTTTTTTCTTCAATTTGAGTCTTTTTAAATGGGGTGCACTACGTATCACTCTTTGAATTGTAGATAAGCTCGCTTTAACATTAACATTTGGCCTGATCTTTGCACGCAGAAAAAAAGTATGGTTGTGATGACAATATTCGAAGAGGATAATACTATTGTTGGGTATATGGTTGTGCTACAACAATATTATGGTCCTCACGACAATAGTATGATTCAAATACAATCATACTATGATCCTCACAACAATAGTATGATGCACATAACCATACTATGATGCCCACAACCATAGTATGATTCACACTCAACCATACTATGATCTCCACAACCATAGTATGATCCTCACAACCATGGTATGTTTCATATACAACCATAGTATGGTCCTCACAACCATAGTATTATTCACACGCAACCATGTTATGATCTCAACAACCATAGTATGATCACACACAATTAAACTATGATCCCCAATAGTATTTAATAGAATTTGTTTGAGTTGTCGACAATAGATTTGATCCCAATATTATTTATTAAAATTGGTTGAAGTTGTCAACAATAGATTTAAATTATAAAAATTATTCAAAAATACATTAAATTCAAAATAATAGGAGTGATTTATTTCACAGTAGAACAAATAAGTTTAAATAAACGTAAGCGTTTTTATTAAAAATAATTCAGATAAACAAAGCCAAAGCAGCTTGTTTAAAAAATTTTAATTTCGATAAAAAAGTACTATTATTGCATTAGATCCGTACCAATAACATTTGTTCTAAAAAGCATATTTAAATGAAGAAAAATTACAATCATACAGTATGATTGCCGTAATCATATCATTGTTAACATAAAACGCAAAACACAATACTTTTGTCGCACTAACCATATTTATATTGTTGCTATAACCATATTTTCATTTTTAAATTTAGCAATAATACTATTGTTACATTTCAACAATATTAATATTGCAGCAATTATACTATTGTCAAAAATAAATTCAGTTAACAATGCTATGGTTGCGAAGAACATACTTTTGTTGTGGAGAACCATGTTTTTTCTCTGCGTGTGCGGTCGAGGCGTGGGAGTTCGAGGTTTCTCTCAAAATTGCTCTCTTATCAGCAGCGGAAATCACTATTATTCCCTCCTTTATTTTATTTGCCATATTTCAACTTATTGCTCAGGAATGATGATATAACTTTACGACTTCTGCCCATTTTTTTGGATATTGAACTTATTGACAGCCCTGCTTCCTTGTAAGCTTCAATTTTGGATTTCTCCTCTACGGATAGCGTAGAAGCTTATAGGCTACTTGAGCAGTACACAAAATTTCGATGCAATACGCGTTCAACTGTTAAAGATAAACAAAAAAAGAATTTACATATGCTAACCTGATGACGCAAAAATAGAGCACACTTTTCCATCAAAAATAATAACGGGATCAGATAACGGGATCTTTCCTTCGCATGTTCACTTTGCCAATGATGGAGTATACGAAGATTAGAAATATAGAGTAAAAAAAATTTGCTGCATCTTAACAACTACAAGAGCAATTATATTAAGCTTATGGGGGTGTGCTAACCTGATGACGCGCAGTGTACAATCAAGCTTCATATGCACTATGTTTCAGCATAATCGAATTTGATTTGCCACTTCTAGAGCTTCAACTAGGTAGGGACCTTTGCGTATTCCAAAACATGGACCGCTATGGTAAATTTCATCACAGTCGCTTACAGGCCCCGTACAATGCTCTATGATAAACTTTGTACAATATCACCAGAGATGGGTGTTGGTCGCTTACTGTTCCCTGCAAAATTTGTTCTTAATCGGCTGTAATTTGTAGCTTCTAAAGCTGCAGGGGGCTCTACGAAAATATAGACCTTGTGGTCCAGTTTCAGCAGACTTAATTAAGTAACATGCAAAACTTGAGTAGGATCGTGTGGTGGTTTTTAGATCAGCAGAACCTTTAATCGGGAAAACCTTTGAATGATATTTAAACATGGACCGACAATAGACCAATAGACTTTGGTTGTTGGCCCAAACCAGAACAAGGTTCTTAGTTTAATTGAAATGTTCATAATTGAGCCCTTTACATTGATGAAAACGATAGACAGACGAAAGGACATCGCGCAATGAAATCAGATAGCTTTACTGAATTGATCGGTGTAATAAACATGTTACAAACATCAGCATAAAGTCATTAGGCAGTGTGGCGTAGATTACAAAAAGGTAACAGATCGACACATTGGTAAATGAACAACGGTTCTTTCACGGTACTTTCGGTGCTGAAAATGTATCAAAAATTACAATTGTATAAACTTTTCCTTCCCCGGAATAAAAATTATAAATCGTTGCTAAATTATAAACCATGTTGTCCGTCTGTCCATTTGTGCGTGTGTTCAAAGCGTGGTTGCGTTCTTATAATCATACGCTGGTTTAAATTGTAAATGGGCGAAATCGACCAAGAAGGGAAAAAGGTTTTATGTGTGCATATGCGTGGGTCCCATAATGCGGCCGTCATACGAGTATAAGCCATAAATATGAAAAGTGTTTTTCCCACTTTAATCGCGAATCCACGGTGGAAGGTTTTAACACTTGCCCAATCCGAAAATAGTGTCGTTTTTCTTGTTGTTTTAAATACATATTAAAATATTAGAATCGTTTATTTTTACATAGACATTGAATTTCATCTATATTTATTTTAATATTTCGGTTGGCTTCTAGACGGTTTTTTTAGTTTTTCTTTCAGAAAAATGTTTTCTTAACAACAACACTGGTGTATGTGCCATTTTAAATTTATACACGTAAAATGTTCTTTACGTATACTCTCAAATGAAAAAGTATCATTTACCCTTGAATGTTCTAAAAATTTATATTATATCTCATTTATTCCAAATGCCATAACTCTGTCCCCAATATGAACTTTTTTATTAGAGTTCAGCGTAAATGTGTATTTATATAAATTATTTCCAAGTTGTTGATTTATATTTTTTTAACGTGGTACCTGTCCAAAATATGTCGAAATTTTTTTGGAATTATCCTTATAAGCCAACGTATATTGGAAGCCAGTTTTTAAAAATCGCCCTTGTACGAGGGCGACCGCAAAACTAACTGGCCTGGCAAATTTTCTGTTTTACTAGCAACTTTTTTTGTTTTTGTTTTTTCAAAGCAATCTTTTATAAGCCATCTGTCAAAATTTCCGAATTATTAAATTATTATTTTCTTTGTTACAGGTGATTGAAGTAAACAAGTTTTATAATTTTTGTAAAATGGAAAATAAAGAGTTTCGTGCGGTAATTAAAAACTTTTATATGAAAGGTTATACGCCACAAATAATCAAAGATGAATTGGATTCTGTTCATGGTGACAATGCACCAGCATACTCCACCGTGAAATCCTGGGTTTAACAATTTAAAATGGGTCGTTCAAGTACGGAAGATGAACAACGCTCTGGAAGACCGAAAACTGCTACTACTGTTGAAAACATTAGAAAAATATTTAATGAAGTGACTAAAGATAGACGAAAAAAGCTCAGAGAACTTGCTGATATTGTTAAAATACACGAAAAACAAGTTTGGAGTATTTTACATGATGAACTCCACATGAAAAAGCTATCCGCAAGATATGTGCCGCGTTTGTTGACTTTGCCCCAAAAAATCGTCCGTTGGCCCAATTCCGAGGAACTTTTAGCGATTTATCAGCGTAATCCAATAGAGTTCTTGCGCCGATTCATAACTGTTGATGAAACATGGATCCATCACTACATCCCAGAATGCAAAGAACAGTCAAAACAATGGATAGAAGCTGGTAAAAGTGGTCCCAAGAAGGCGAAAACTGTTAAGTCAGCAGGAAAAGTAATGGCCACAGTATTTTGGGATGCAAGGCATATAATATTTATTGATTATCTTGAGAAAGGAAAAACTATAAATAGTGAATATTATTGTGCATTATTGGATCGGTTGAGTGAAGAAATCAAGATAAAACGACCGCATTTAGAAAAAAAAGTTCTTTTTCATCAAGATAATGCTCCTTCACACACTGCATTTTTAACTCAACAAAAACTGGCCGAATTACGATTTGAAATTGCTCCGCATCCACCATATAGTCAAGATTTATCTCCTTCTGATTATTTCTTGTTTCCAAATTTAAAAAAAAATTCTCGGTGGCAAAAAATTTTCGTTCAATAGCGAGGTTATTGCTGAAACTGAGGCATATTTTGAAGGTCTTGAAAAATCTTATTTTTCGGATGGAATTAAAAAACTTGAAAAACGTTTGATGAAGTGTATTGAGTGGGAAAGAGATTATGTTAAATAATAATAATTCCAAAAAAAACCGGTTCTTTTTATGTTAGGCCAGTTACTTTTGCGGCCGCCCTCTTATATAAATTATTTCCAAGTTGTTGATTTATATTTAGTTTTAAACGTGGTACCTGCGCAAAATATGTCGACATTTTTTGGAATTATCCTTATAAGCCAACGTATATTGGAAGCCAGTTTTTAAAAATCACCCTTGTATGTGGTTCAGGAATAATCATTAGTCCATCGTTATATACTATAACAAATTTTATGGTATCCGGAATTATTTTGGGTGTTCTAGAGCGTGTGTATTAAAAATGGAATCCTTGCACTGGGGCTTATTATGTGGGCTGATATGGCACATTTTTATCGAAGATGGTTCCAGGTCGATGGTAATGAGAGGTGCCAAGTTTAATTACCACTGGAAGTTTAATTGTGATTTCTAATACTGAAGACCTAAAAGTCAGAAAATCAGTGGAATATTTGTGGGAGCTTAAAAAATAATTTTTAATAACCACTGGAAGTAGTTTGTGATTTCTAAAGCTAAAGCTGAAATCACTCGAATATTTGTAGGAGCTTTATCTAAATCTGAGTCGATTTTCTTTCGTTGCAATAGTATTCGTCCATTGTTCAAATAAAACAAGTGAGCTAGGTCCGGTGATTTGAATTATATTTACTCGTACCTTCACCCACTTTTAAAAGGTTTTAAAGTTTTCTATCCCCATTGCCTAAAGAGTACCGATTTAAACGAAATCTCGTAAAGCGAAGTTTTTGTTTGAGATCCTAGGATGGGGCGTGCCAACAACTTTTTTCATATGCGAATAAAACACCTGATTAAATTATTACGGCGTTTACAACTTAAGCGAATTTCATGCACTGGGTGCCAATTGGACCGGTACAGAACCAGTCACGTATCGGTCCCTACCGCTCATAAGTTGGGGCCGGTCCTAGTACCAACCCGACTACATGAAAAGAACCGTTACTTTTACATGGCTTTGTCATTGGATGGAGTCAATTGACACTGCTCAGATACCATGTGAAATATCAGGGGACTGATCTAAAAGGACAGGTATAGTACGTGTCATTATAGTACCCATCATAAAATGGCGCTCAGTTGTACCCATCACAGAACCCTATTAACTGCGAACTTAAGATATTTTTATAGATTTCTTAACAAAACCAATTTAGGCGAATTTGTGAAAGTCGGATTTTGTGTGCGTATCTGTATGCGGTTTTATGTGCAAAGTTATACCGCAAATTTGACGACTTTGAAAATTTCAAGTAATTGACACTATTCTTTCCACGCCGATCCTGTTCTTTGATGGGTTCTGTTTGTACCCGCCCTTGAAACGGAACATTCAGGGTAATAGACGCTTTTTTAGGATTATAGCCTTTATGAGGGCTATAATCCTCAGTGGAACAGGATCATTTCGTTGGAAGGTACCAGAAGAGGCGTGGCCAGGAGTTCAATTCTGTAAATCGTGCAAATTGTACTAAAGATATTTCCATAATACAGGGTGTCCGTCGGGAAGGGATACTACTTTGTTTATAATTTTTGATTAAATAAAAGAGCTTGGATCTTACGAGTATACTGATGAATGTTTTATTTAATGTCAGCAATTATGTATGAAATACAATATCAGATAAATGCCCGCCTCTGTTAACCTTACAAATACAAACCCTTTTGAGCACATTTTTCAGTTGTTCTTTAAAGACCAAGCTCCTAAGCACGTCGTCAAATTGAGGTTGATGGATTGTTTTGAACACTTTCTTAAGCACTAGTAATCTTTTAAGCCGATCTTGAAGTACGTTGTGGTCCATGCTACTTGACGACTGTCAAATATGAACTGTCAAGACTAATGTTTACCAAAATGGCAGCAAAACAAAGTAGTATACTTTCCCGGCGGACACCCTGTACAAAAAGTGTGTCTAATGGTACAATTGTAGGGGAGGTACTAGAAGGAGTGTGGCAATATGGCCCATTTTAAATCCAGCTTTAGAAAAATATTACTCGTACGACATTTAAAATTCAAAACCGATTGGTAGCTCCTTTTGAGAGTTGTCGTACAGACGAATATGACTCAAATGACCTTAAAAGTCATGAAACGGATTGATCAAAATATGTAGGGTCTAAAGTGATTTTTTGGATGCTTTTGACTTTAGTTCTGTATTTAATCATATATACCCTCCTAGCCAGTAGGTTAAGGGTTTACAAATACGTGTGCGAAATTTCATTAATATCGGGACACAATTGCGAAATGTAGTTTGAATACAGGCTCTAGATATGTAGTCGGGCGGTTGAACAGAAAGAAATCTGCACTAGCCCGTGATTCTAAGTCCATTAGTATATACAGAAAAAAAATGTTTGGTTCAATTAAAAAATGTATATATTCAAACAAAAATTTAATTATGAAAACTGTGATAACAATTTCTCTTATTAACTAAAATTTTCGTAGGTTGTTTTTTATCGAAAATATTTTAAATTTCTGGCGGTAAACAAAATGACATATTTACAACGATCCCACGACAGCCGGTTCTATGCACTGGATTGACCCAAAGCAGCAATACTTCAGCCGAGGGCTGTCACCCCGGTACTATGTGTGCCGCTAAAACAACAACAACATATTTACAAAAAAATTTGATGGCGTTTATCGAAAATATTTTTGTTAACAGGTAATGAAAAAATTTGAATACGAGTATTAACAAAAAATCTGTAATTTTTTTTAAAAAGCCGACAGAAAGACTTTTAGTTATAAGCAGGGGTGACTACAGATTCGGCGAGCATCACTCATCATAATACCTCAAGCAACGATTGTGCTGTAAATATGTTTAGCGGCTATCGCTTAAGGGCAGGCAGTGTCACATTTAACGAGAACTACCGGTAGAGTTTTTTAACCGAACACAATTAGAATAGCACGCATTGCATACATACTTACACCCCCCCCCCCCCCCACACACACACGATACCGTACATGAGTTTTCCGAATTTTGTTGTTGAATTAAAAAATATCTTTGCAATATCTGATAAATAGTTTAGCTTATTTCCGAAATTTTTAATTGAGTGGTGATAAAATTCACATATACATTTTTTGGTTGAATTTAAAAAGGGTGTATTTTTTGTTGTGTGTTTATAGGTTGGCCTAGCTCACATATTTTTGGTTGTTATAAATAGTTGCCAGGACTCCAACAAACATAAAATGACTAAATATTGGATTTCTCTGCGACATCCTCTGATTAACGTAAACCCTCATCCGTAGGCACACGGTGGTTAATTCAAAAGCTGCAGATCTAAAACTTAAATTCTTAGGTTTGTAACTGAACGATAAAGTAATCGATAAAAAACATTAATCAAATAAGGAACACCCTAACATACAATAGACGTACATAGGTAACTGCGCCACTAACGACCACTTAAGCAAATGGTTAATGCCATTGTGGATGGATGGACCCGGAGCGGACGTGGTGTGATGGTGGAGGTGCTGCTGCGCTGAGTCTGGCCGTACGTCGGACGCTGTTACTTGCTGTGGTGCCGGTGTTGTTGGTGGTTCTCGTTTAAGAGGTCTCGGTTGCTAAAGCTTTGAAATATTTCAGTTTTAAACAAAATTTAATCGCTGCAAATACGGAAAGTTGTAATAATTAAATGCAGCATACGACGTGGCACCTGGCGATCTTAACGCCGTTGTTGTAAAATACGATGGACCTGCATACAGAAAAGGGAGAAACGAAGCAAAGCGTTAAAAAAGTAAAATATTTGAGTTGGAAACAAAAGATAAACTCATTGTTAGAATTGCAATCATTACCAACACGTGACTTTGGTGGCGGTGGTGCATCATCTATCTGGGCGAATGCCAGCAGATCTTTGTTCCCCCTGTGTGCAGTGTTCAGTGTATTGACGTTTGTGATGGTGTTGGTGGCAGTGGCGGTGTCGGTGTGTGTGTCTGTAATTACGGAAATGCAAATAACTTCGGTGTATGTAAATCGAAAACTGGTGTACCCCTAGGTACTGCGATAACGTAACCATTTTAGTTGGAATTTGCAACCTCTTCACATGTTAAGTGCATACAGTAGTTTTGTGTTTGTTGAACTTACGAGGATCGTACAATAAGTCGCGAGCAACGAAATTATTTATTTATTTTAGCCAAACAAGTAAAAACGATATTCGAGTTCGGTTCAAGACGAATCTTATGTTCCGTTCAAAATTTATTCGCTGTAGAAATGCGAATGAAAAAAACAGTTATATTTAGTTTCACTTAAGTCTTCGAAATAATTATATTTTTCGAAATAATTTCATATTGGCAATTGCCGCGTGTTTTGACACAACGTCCTTTTAGAACCCTAAGGGTCCCTGATACAAACCGCAGTCTCTGCTAAACCACAAAAATGTATTCATCTTTGAATTCTTAGTAAAATTAGATAACCCATATCGATCCCATACTGCGAAAAAGACGTAAGCCACACTCGCTTTTTGATACAATTCGGTAGAAAATTAAAGGACGCTCTTACGCTTAAATTTTAAAAATTAAATATTAATATTTACAAAGATATAGAAAATTCAATTGTATCAAAATCCTCCAGATGAATTAGTCACAAAACCAAAAAAACCCTCTCCTGTAAAATTTTCTTATTGGCGCTTACGTCCTTTTGGCAGCTAGGTTTCGATATGCCCATGTTTACAACTGATATCTTGTTTAAACTATAATAGGCATTTTTGTGCTCCGAATCTGACGCAGGTTTTGAAACTAGATTTGTTATTCTAACAATAACAGAAGTTTTTTTTTATCGTTAAATTACCATATCGCACTTGCTCTGATAAAGGGTAGTTACTTACTAGGGATGTCGATGGGGACCAACTTTCCGAATTCCCGGTATTCGGGATTAAAAAAACTAAGTTTACGGGATTTTTTGGGGCCCCCAGATTTTCGAAATCCCGGGATTTTTTGTAAAATTTCAAAATTCCGAATTTTTTCTTATCTCTTTTTTTCTCTCCAATTTTATTTGCAATCTATTTTACAATAATAATCAAGTTTGACCCACGAAAAACAATAACATGATTTATTGATTCCCATCGGAACCAACAATATACTATATATACAGGGTGGCGCACCAATAGTGCTACAACAAGAAATTCATATAACGTTTTTTTTAAATTTGGAATCGCTTCAATTGTTGTTTTAATGGACAACTTCAATTCAGATAAACTCCTTGGTTTCGTTTTATGCACCTTTTTCTTGATATAACCCCATAAAAACAAGTCTGGTGCAGTCAGGCCCGGTGACCTTGGGGGCCAGCGGAAAGTGGAATTTCTGGATATTAAAATGTTAGGGAATTTTCGTTGGAGCTCTGTCATAACCAATCTGGCTACATGTGCAGTTGCTCTTTCTAGCTGGAACCGAGTGCTCTATCTAGCTGAGTAAAATTTGTTTCCACATCTTTAAATAACGACCATTTTCTAAAAAGAAGTTTGGCCCACAATGCAGCTAGATGAAACTGCGGAAAGTGGAATTTCTGGATATTAAAATGTTAGGGAATTTTCGTTGGAGCTCTGTCATAACCAATCTGGCTACATGTGCAGTTGCTCCATCTAGCTCGAACCGCGTGCTCTATCTAGCTGAGTAAAATTTGTTTCCACATCTTTAAATAACGACCATTTTCTAAAAAGAAGTTTGGCCCCACAATGCAGCTAGATGAAACTGCGCAGCACACAGTAACTCGTTTTGGAAACCATGGTACTGCTGCACTATCCTTTTCGGCATGCTAAGCATTCATTTTAATAAATCTCAATACTAACCTTCCAAATAAAATAAAGAAAAAGCCGATTGCTCACGCAAAAAAAAAATGATTACGTTTTGGTTTGTATCAGGATTTCACGTAGAAAAAAGTATGGTTGGGATAACAATATTCGAAGAGCATCATACTATTGTTGGGTATATGGCTGTGGTTCAACAATATTATGATTCTCACAACAATAGTTAGATTCAAATACAACCATACTATGATTCTCACAACCATACTATGATCCTCACAACAATAGTATGATTCACACATAACCATACTATGATCCCCATAACCATAGTATGATTCACACTCAACCATACTATGATCTCCACAACCATATTATGATCCTCGCAACCATAGTATGTTCCACATACAGCGATAGTATGATCCTCCCAACCATAGTTTGATTCACACGCAACCATGTTATGATGCCTACAACCATAGAATGATCACACACAATTATACTGTGATCCCCAAAATTGTTTATTATAATTGGGTTTAGTTGTCAGCAATAGATTTGAACTTTGAAAATTATTTAAAAAATACATTATATTCAAAACAATAGAAGTGATTTATTTAACAGTAGAAAAACAAATTAAAAAACGTAAGCGTTTTTATTAAAATATTTTAGTTTAACGAAGCCAACGAAGTTTGTTCGAAAAATGTTAATTTTCATATAAAAAGTTTGTTCTAAAAAGCATACTCAAATGAAGAAAAATTTTAATAATACAGTATGATTGCCAAAATCATATTATTATTAACAAAAAGAAATACTTTTGTCGCATCAACCATATTTATATTGTTACTACAACCATATTTTAATTTTCAACAATATTAATTATTAATACTATGGTTGCGGCGAACATACTTTTATTGCGGAGAACATATTATTGTTGCCGTGACCATATAGTCACCATATTTTTTTTCTGCGTGTTGTGCGCCATCCTGTATATGTACACACAGAGAACAGATTCGTTGCCACAGCCGAATTTTGTTTCCTATCGAATGAATACATACCCTTTGAGTTTGCCATCAGTACAACCAAATGTAAGTTGGCGCTCTGTAGTTTGCAATTATTAGAACTGTGGTATCGGTGCAAATACTAATTATCCGAACCTTTAGAAAACATTTTTTTTGGAATTTAAAACGAACTCAGCCAAATTGTGTAACTAAAAAAATTAAAATTTTTTGAGAGGCAAAAAAACTGTTTGCGTGCACAATTGAACAACTTTTAAGTATTCATACGGTCATGGCCAGGAGAAAGTTATAAAGGCAATGGATGATTTTCTGCAAAAAATTCGCTAAGTTATGATGGAATTTTAGTTATCACCACTCATAATTGGTTACAATACCAAAATGTTTGAAACTATTGGTTGACTCAACGACCAGTTACGACCCTTTTTGCGTTTCATTGGTATGAGCGATCAATAAGTTGTTCGTACAGTACCATAATCATATTTGTCATCTTTTGGTATTTCGAACCGAATATCCATTACAATTATAAACATTTGGTGATTGTAACCGAAATTCCTCTTTTGTAACCGAATCATTGAAATCCCACCGATTTCAAAAAAATGTTTTCTTTGGGGGTAGTGTATAAGTATGAATTCTTCTAGACATGAGAAACTAAGGTGATTATAGTAAATTCCCAAAAGGATGGCCCACGTATTTTCGAGATATTTTTTTATGGGCCAAGGAAAATTTTATTTTGCAATGCTGTACTGTATAAAATATATTAAAAGCTGGCGATGGAATCCATGGATAGTACGTGCAACCACCAACATGCGGTTGGCAAAAAATTCGGTTAAGGCAATAAATCTGTTTTCTGTGTGTAGGAAAAATATAAAGGGTGATCCATCTAGAATTATTTTTTTCAAAATAAAAAAAAATACTAAAATTCAAATCAAGTGTGGAATCTTTATTGTTCATACGAAAGGACATTTTATGCCATTTATATTTTGAATATAATTTCCTTTAAATGTTGGCATCTGTAATATGGAAATGAGCGTTTAGCGAAAAACAAGAAGATCCGCTGTTTTCGACTAAAATTATGTTCAGTGATGAGGCCAATTTCTGGCGCAACGGCAACGCCAATAAACAAAATTGCCGCATTTGAGCTGAAGAGGAACAGGAAGAGGTTCATGAGGTGCCATTATATCCAGAGAAACCACGTGTTGGTGCGGTTTATGGGCTGGTGAAATAATCGGTCCATATTTTTTTTTAAAAAATGATGATGGTCGAAACGTAACTTTCAATGGTGCTCACTATTGCTCTATCATATCGGACTTTTTACTATCTGTAATTGAAGCCCGTATTCTTGACGACATTTTTTTTCAACAGGCCGGTGCAGCTGATCAAACAATGGATCTAGTTAGAGGTAATTTCGAAGAGTAGCTAATTTCACATTTTGGACCGGTGAATTGGCCGCCTAGATCGTGTGATATCACACCTTTAGACTTTTTTCTTTGGAGCTACGAAAAGTCCAAAGTCTATGCTGACAAACCAGCTATGATGCAGGTCTTGGAAGCCAACATTACGCGTGTCATTCACGCTATACCGGTCGAAATGCTTGAATGAGTCATCCAAAATTACACCCTCTGAATGGACACCCTGAGGCGTAGTTGCGGCCAACATTTGAAGAAATTTATATTCAAAAAATAAATGGCATAACAATTCTTTCGAATGAATAAAAAAGATTCCACTCTTGATTTGAATTTTAGTTTTTTTTAGTTTGAAAAAAGTACCTCTAGATGGATCACCCTTTAGAAACAAATTTTTCTAACTGTGATTTTTTTTTTCAATTTTTGAACTCCCTATTGCAAAAACTCTTCGTCAAAAGTGGCTTTAAGTACGCTTTCTTTTCGACATTAAGTTTTCCTCACCTTAAAGATATAGATAGATATACGAGGGCGGTTCGGAAAGTTCTTAGCCTATCAATGAAAGAGAATAGTTAGTTTTTCAAAAATATTTTTATTTTTCAATATAATCTCCTGAAACTTCAATACATTTAGTCCAATGCTTATCTAGCAATTCTATCCCTTGATTAAAATAGTTTTCCTCAAGGTCTTCAAAATAGTGGTTTACAACTGTAATTGCATCTTCATTTGAGGTAAAACGCTTGCCAGCAAGGATTTTTTTTAGATTTGGGAACAGGTAAAAGTCATTGGGAGCTAAATCAGGAGAATAAGGTGGGTGGTCAAGCAACTCGTACTTTAATTCGTTGATTTTAGCCATTGTTAAATACTCTTGTGCGCTGGTGCGTTGTCTTGATGAAAAAATATATTTTTGTGTTGTAAGCCAGGACGTTTTTCTTGAATTTGTACATTAATTGATCTAAAAGGTTGCAATAGTACTCTGAATTTATTGTTTTACCCTTTTGCAGATAGTCAACCAATAAAATACCTTTGAAGTCCCAAAAAACCGTTGCCATAACCTTACCAGCCGATTGAATTGTTTTTGCCTTCTTTGGGGCACTTCCTCCAGCTTCAGTCCATTGTTTGGATTGTTCTTTTGTCTCTGGAGTATAGTGGTGGATCCATGTCTCATCAACAGTTATGAAACGACGCTTAAAATCCATTTAATTTCGCTGAAAACGATCCAAACAAGCTTGAGAAATGTTCATTCTTATGCGTTTTTGGTCGACTGTTAACAAGTGCGGCACTCATCTTGCAGAAAGCTTTTTCATCTGTAGTTCTTCATGCAAAATTAAATGGACTCGATCATTTGAGATGCCCATGATATTAGCTATTTCAAGCACTTTTATTCGTCGATCATTTAATACCATATCATGCACTTTGGCTACAATTTCTGTTGTTGTTGCTGTTTTTGGACGTCCACTACGTGGTTCATCTTCAATGATTGTACGGCCACGTTTAAATTCAGCAACCCAATTTTTTACTGTTGCATATGAAGGAGCACTTTCACCTAACACATTCACCATATCATTATAAATTTCTTGTCCCGATAAACCTTTTTTATGTAAATATTTAATGACACCACACATTTCTAATTTTTCCATTGTAAAAAAATCGCGGATGCTTCTTTTGTAAACACCTGTTTCTATATGAAGGAGTTGTCAGATCGAAAAAATTTAACATGTGTTCATAGCAGAGATGGAAGTTTCCAAAACACTTAACTTTTTTTCTGTTTACACCGCGCTTTTTGTGCTAGGCTAAGAAGTTTCCGAACCGCCCTCGTAATTACACGACCCTCGTAAGTATGAAATTATAAAACAATAATCATAATTCTCACCAGCTTATGTTAAATAGTTTGTCATATTTACATACCCGTCGTTCGTTCGATCGTTGTCGTGTTTAATTATTGCGACTTGCGGTTCAAGTGAGTATCTGCTTAATGGATCTCGTGTTACTAATTTCACCTTTCAATCATATCGATTTGAATGGACAGACGGGTTTTGAGGTTGGTGACAGATGCTGTTTGGGACTTAATCGGTTCCACTTTGTAACAGGTGGTACTTGGTAACAGAAATTCCTTTAAGGTTTTACTTTGCAAACAATTCGCAGTCAATAAATCCACAAATGTCAGCTTAACTGTTACATATCTCAATAATAATAAATATGCAAATGATATTCCATGCCTGATAAGTATATTTTTTAGTATAAAACTATTCTAGATTGCGCGCGTGCACTATGCAAATTCCTGGGCAAACTTTGTTTGGCCGGTCGAACATAAAGTGACTTAATGTATTTGTCACTGTGACAAATATTTGAGTGTGTTTGCCATTAGGCAAGTACAATTTATTGTTTTCATTGACCCGGAGATTAATTTTTGATCGAAAATGAATTTGGATGAAATCATCGCAGATATTTAGCTTCATGACGACGAAAAACAGTTTGAGCAATATATGTGACGCGCAAAATAGAAAGGGACCTAAGGTTAAAAACCAGTTTTGTTCAGGAGAGCCATTTTAAAGATTAGGTCCCTTTCTATTTGCGCTTAGAATCGTCGACTTCACTTTCATAAAACGCGCATATCTCTGGAAGGGAACACTTTTGGGGCATGGGATCGGTCTCATTCGATGCGCAGATGTTGTCCACATCAAAAAAATAAAAAAAAAATGAAAATTGATTTTTTTACCCTTAGGTCCCTTTCTTAATTCGCTGTCGCATATATACTCTCATCCAACTGGCCCTTTTCGCGAAAAAGACGTAAGCGCCAATGGCTTCTTTTTGACATTCGATACAAAATTATAATGGGTGATCCAAGTAGAGATAATTTGTTCAATAGCCTTTTTTGGCAGATCTCGTGTGAGACAGATCACGTGTGCTGTCATGTTTTTTTTGTTTAGTATTGTTTGGAATTTCATCATGGAAAGACTAACGCCTGAACAACGTTTACAAATCGTTCAACTTTATTACGAAAATTCACGTTCTATGAGGAATGTTTTTCGTGCACTTCGTTCAACTTACGGTCAACATAATCGGCCTACTGAGCGTACTATTCGCAAGACCATCACCCATCTTGAGAACCAGCATTCCTTATTGGATAATATTCGACCGAAAATACCACGTCCAGCACGCAGTGAAGAAAATGTAGCGGCCGTAGCTGAGGGTGTACACCAATACCGTGGAGAGTCGATTCGGCGCCGTTCGCAGCAACTCGGTCTGACGTATGGAACGACTTGGCGCATTTTACGTCGAGATCTTAAATTGAAAGCGTACAAAATACAGCTTGTGCAAGAACTGAAACCGCCCGACGATCCCAAGCGACATCGCTTCGCTCTATGGGCTCTTGAAAAGTTCCAAGTAGATCCGACATTTTCGAGCCAATTTTTGTTCAGCGATGAGGCCCATTTCTGGCGCAATGGGTATGTAAACAAGCAAAATCGCGCATTTGAGACGAAAAGCATCCAGAAGAGGTTCAAGAGCTGCCACTTTGGTGTGGCTTGTGGGCCGGTGGAATCATCGGTCCATATTTCTTCAAAAATGTTGCCGGTGAATGGCGACCGTTATCGTGCCACGATAACCGACTATTTGATGCCTGATATTGAAGCTCGTGATCTCGGCGACATTTGGTTTCAACAAGACGGCTCCACTTCCCACACATCGCATCAATCAATGGATTTATTGAGAGAACACTTCGGTGAGCAGATAATTTCACGTTTTGGGCCGGTCGATTGGCCACCAAGATCGTGTGATATCACACCGTTAGACTTTTTCCTGTGGGTATATGTAAAGTCTAAAGTTTATGCGGACAAACCCGCTTCGATTCAGGCCTTGGAGCAAGACATCACCCGTGTCATTCGCTCGAACGAGTCAATGAAAATTGGACTCAACGGTTGGACCATTTAAGACGTAGCAGCGGCCAACATATAAAAGACATAATCTTCAAAAAATAAATGCCAAAAAATGTTCTTTCAATTGATAATAAACATTCCCCATTCAATTTAAATTTTCGGTGTTTTTTTTTCTTTAAAAAAAATAGGGAACCTCGATATGGATCACGCGTTACAACGCTCTTACAAAGATATAGCAAACTCAATTTATCGAAATCCTTCAGATGAATTAGACACAAACCGAAAAAAACCCTTTCCTATACAATTTTGTTTTTGGCGTTTACGTCTTTTAAGCGGCTGGGACTCCTTATTATTTGGTACGAACAAAAAGGGTAACACATCGAAAAATGCATTTTGGACCCTACATAAATACAGTCAACAGATTTTTTGGCACAACCGATTTTTTTGCCAACCGATTGCTGATGGCTGTACGTACAACCGAATAATGATTGGGTACACGGCAATTTCCATTAGAGGGAACTGACTGTATCGGTTAAAAATGCATTGTTTCGGAAACCCTTATTAATTAGGATGATCATTGGAACTGAATTTGTACATCAATTGGTTGTTGTTATAGACTATAAGAACTCTTCAAATTCGGTTGTCATTTCCACGAGAATTTGTTAACTGGACCAACTGATGTTTACAATTTATTACAATTTATTTGTTATCTAACCAAAACTGTAAAGTTTTTTTTATTTAATTTTATATTTACCGATCGGAAAATATTTATCTGTTGTTTGTGTTTAGGAGAACGGGTTTCAAACGTTGGTTTTTACTTTTAATTCTTATAAAGTTTGTATACACAAGTGGAACGATTTTACACACAGAGAAAAATTAGATGGAAATCGTTCCGAACTACAAACATTCGGTTGGATAAACATACTTTCTGTTGCAATCACCAAAATTCCATGGTATTGATGGTTACGTGATTCGACTTACTGTCAGATGGTAGCTGCAAAGTTTGGACTTTCTCAGGGGGAGTTTGATTTATTCTAGAAACGAAAGATTTAGTTTATTATAGTAAATCCCCCAAAGGACGGCGCTTGTAGGCCCAAGATATTTTTTTTTGAGGCATGGAAATTTTTATTTTGTAACTCTCCTTAGTACCCAGTAAACCAAATTTGCTGACAATGTCTGATATCAGACAATTCTGAACAATATCGGAACTCTATCGAGAATTCTTACCGAAATCGTTACGAATTCTGTTCGAATTGTTTGAAGACTTTTTATTTATTATGTTCCGAAATATCTGAACGGATTCGGCCCGAATTCTGTTATACTTGTCTGTGGGATTTTTATTAATTTTTTAATCAGTCTTCTCTTAACTCGCAACGAATTCTAAACGATTTATCTAAGGTATTCTGTTTGTTTAAAATTTTTGTTATTTGCTTCATATTTTTTCGGAAAATTTTTCCGATTGTCGTGACCGAATTCTGAACGTTTGGTGAGAGGGATTTTTATTGTGTTCGGAGAAAAACTCTACTGCCGGCAGTTCTCGTTAAATGCAAAACTGGTTGCACTTAATTGTATAGCCACTAAACATAGTTACAGCACAATTATTGATTGCGGTATTATTATAGTAAGGTGGCGCTCTCCGAAACTGCAGACACCCCTGCTAAAAGTCTTTCCGAACGCTTTTTGAAAATGTTTTACAACTTTTTTTTGTAGAACTAAAATAATTTCTTCTTTTTGATTGTTTTCGTTCAGAATTTACCATGACATAAGCTCAGAATTCGGTTCAAAATGTCGGTAAAAACATCAGAATTTAATAAGACTTAATGCCAGAATTCTGACCGAAGTCGTTCCGAATTAGTTCAGAATTCTATACGACGAGGCTTTAGAGGCTTCACAACAGCTTCCAAAACGGTTTCTTGGTAAACTTTGGCCGATGTTTTAACTTCTTGTTCGCAGAAATACAGGTCACTGAACCCATCGTAAGAGACATCCCACCAAACCATGACTAAAGTTGGGTGATGACCCTATTCCACCCTTGGGATCAGTTCAGATGCTTCCTTAGATGACCGCGCATACACCCTATCATTTTGCTTGTTAAATTTTTTCTGAACGGTAAAAATTTTTCATCGGTGAACAAAATTTGTCTGTGCAAGTTATCAGCGTGCTTCACCAAAAGACGTTTGCATTTTTCAATCCTATTTTTTTTAAATCTGCAGTCAATAAATGTCCGGTACGTCGTTTGAAAGTCCCAAGTATTTTTTTATTGATTCGACTCATGGACTTTTGCGGGATATTCATCTCACGGGCCATGATTTTCTGTTTTCGGACAGATTTCTGTGAATTCTTGATTAAACGCCTTTGATGACATACGGCGTTCGAAGAAAGCGTGGGCGGCGCGACCGGTGACGGTCTTTTACATCTCCAGTTTCCTCAAACAGTTTTATGCATCGGTAGACGAACATGCGGCTAATCCCTAGTGGCCGGAGCGTTTTGAAAATATCGCTTTTTTTCATTTCACACTTGAAAAGTGCTATTGCAGCGATACGGTTCTCATTATCTGACCACTCCATGATGAAAGTTGAAACAATTTTAAAATCCCGTTGCAGACTACCGCTATTGAGGCTAGCTTTCAAAACCCATAGGACATTTACGGGGTATGTTCAGTTCTACTATTGAAATGGGTGTGTTCAATGTTGTTACAGTATTTATGTCCCTACTAAGTATATTTTTTGAAGCTTCGTTTTTAATTGTTTAAAATTATAAAATTAATATAGTACTCGTATGTAAATTAAAATGGACATGGTACGAGTATAGTGAAGAGCACAATTTGTGTTTGTTTTACCGAGTGATGTATTAGCTTTCATAGGCGGTTGTTCAACCAATCTAATATTTTTCCATAACGGTATATCTTTTTTAAATGATATTTTGTGGAACACGTGTAACTTTCCTTTCCTAAACGGCCACCAATCAAATATGCTAAATATAATTTCGAAAAAAAACTCCATGGTGGAGATTACAAAACACAAGTAGCCCTTCTACTATTTTAAAATACTCGTGTCGTTTGTTTCTGTTTTGTCGAGATGAGGATTAAAATGCGAAGCAAAAGAAGCGGAAGATAGCAGACCAGAAAACAAGAAACGAATTGATCAGTTTCAGGTGTTTCATTACAACTCAATTTATTTTTAATTAATTAATTAGGCATTGCCACATTCTTATTGTTGTGAGAATCAAATGAAAAAAGAAACAAAACCAACGAATGACACATAGGGTAAAAATTACAAAATAAAAACCTGTGCTGACATTGTCGCCGCCACAAAAAGTCTCATAAACTCACAATGAACGATTTTTGAATGAAATCACAAAATTCAAACACAGACGCACTCACACCTAAACCAAAGTCATGCAACGATGAACACGGCCCTCGGAACCGAATAATTTATGATTTTCTGTAAAGACTTCAGACATAGAGTATTTTGTTGGTTGACGATGGTTGGTGGCAACATCAGCAGCATAGTTCCACAACAAATTAACCAAAAAAAAAAAACGAAACAAAGACACGGCTAATTTCAAACAAATGTGAGAAGGAGAAAACCTGTGAAGAAAAGGTTGCCACGCAAGGTAAGGCAACGTAATTGATTAAGTGCCTTTTGGACAAAATTGAGTTTATTAAACGAGACACTCAAACAGGCACACATGGCGCAGGCGCACACCGCTCCATACCGCCTTGCATATGAAATCAATGAGATTATCTACATTTAAACGGCACTAACTAATGGCGAAGCCGCTATTGTCGCTGTTACGTTTGCAAGATAGACTAAAGCCGCAAAGTCAATAAAATGATTTAATGCAAAAGACTTAACGAAGGTTATTGTTAACAACAATAAAGCGAAAAGTCCACTAGCAACCAGTACAACGCTCAGAGAAGTAGCCATCTAATAGCAGTCATCCATCTAGCCAGCCAGCCAGCCAGCACTTGATGGACGTCTGTCTATCAGTTACAGAGTCAACTTGGTTTAAATTGACTGTCTCGTTGCCTGAGTGGTTGGTTGGCTGGTGACTGACTGACACACTCCGTTACATGTGTTGGATAAACAAATAATTTGTTTCTTAGCCTCGCTGGCAATGTTTAAGCCAATTGTTTAATGTGATCAGCGTTGGTTTTTTTATTTAGACCATCCATCATAACTGGGCTGGTGGTGTATTAGGTTATTCATGCCACATGTAACACATTCTCTTTTATAGGATGGTTGGATTATAAGTATATATAAAAACATTGAACAAATTAGTTGGGAATCGGTTAGAACTTCGAAAATTCCTTTGCTGAAAGAGAATTTTGGTTGCAATCACCAAATTTTTATTATCGTAATATATATTCGGTTAGACATACCGAAATATGATTATCGTATTGTAGGTGCAACCAATGAAATGAACGACCATACCAATGAAACGAATAAAATGTATTTAGTTGTCATAAATGGTGGTTGTGGCAACCAATAGTTTTGCCAACATTTTGTTGTATCATAACCAAAAGCGAAACTAGAGCTGTTATTACTGCTTTAAGCACATCTTTTAATCTTATTTTTTCTCAGCATGAGGAAACAGTTTTTTGCCTCTACTGAAAATTTAAAAATTTTCGCTAAACATGTGTGGCACGTAGATTTTTTGATCCAAAAACTCATTTCTGGGGGTTTGAATGCTACGTATTTTCCACCGATTATTCAGGTACAATTACTGAAAGTTACAGGGAACCAACTTAAATTCGGTTGTACTGATGGCATACTCGAGGTGCATGCAACCTCACTCATTCGGTTGGCAAAAAAAAATCAGTTGTGGCATCTAATCTGTTCTCTGCGTGTGCCACATAAATACATACGGTATGTACACCTACGATATAAGTTACTTCGTCGATAATGCTAGGTATTTACGTGGCAACCGTTGAAAGCAACGTGTTGTAGCAACTTGATGTAATGTTTGCTTCAACGTGGTTGGCTATATTGCTGCAACGGTAGCCTCGCATAACATAACATTTGGAAATACTTATCAGCGGCCCTATAAAGTACTTAGTAGGGACATAAATACTGTTACAACATTGAACACACCCATTTCAATAGTAGAACGGAACATACCCCGTTAATGTCATATGGGTTTTGAAAGCTAACCTCAATAGCTTTAGTCTGTATGGGGATTTTAAAATTGTTTCAACTTTCATCATGGAATGGTCAGATAATGAGAATCGTATCGCTGTAATAGCGCTTTTCAAGTGTGAAATAAAAAAGCGATATTCTCAAAACGCTTTGGCAACTAGGGATTAGCCGCATGTTCGTCTATCGATGCATACAACTTTTTGAGGAGAATGGAGATGTAAAAGACCGCCACCGGTCGCGCCGCCCACGCTCTGTTCGAACACCGCATGTCACCAAAGCCGTTAAATCAGAAAATCATGGCCCGTGAGATGAATATCACGCAAAAGTCCATGAGTCGAATCATTAAAAAAGACTCGGGACTTGGGGCTTTCGAACGACGTACCGAACATTTATTGACTGCAGCTTTAAAAAAAAATAGGATTGAAAAATGCAAACGTCTTTTGGTGAAGCACGCTGATACCTTGCACCGAAAAATTTTGTTCACCGATGAAAAATTTTTTATCGTTCAGGAAAAATTGAACAAACAAAATGATAGAGTGTGTGCACGGTTATCTAAGGAAGCATCTGAACTGATCCCAAGGGTGGAAAAGGGTCATCACCCAGCTTTAGACATGGCTTGGTGGGATGTCTCTAACGATGGGGTCACTGACCTGCATTTCTGCGAACAAGAAGTCAAAACATTGGCCAAAGTTTACCAAGAAACCTTTTTGAAAGCTGTTGTGAACAATTCCCTGTTCCAAAACCAGCCATGGACTTTCCAGCAGGATTCTGCGCCGACCCATCAGGCTAAAACGTCCCAGGCCTGGCTTCGAAACAATTTGCCAGCGTTCATTTCCTCTGAAGAATGGCCCTCAGGCAGTCCAGATTTAAACCCATTGGATTACAAATTGTGGGCGGTTTTAGAGGACAAGGATTGTCACAAAAGATACCCCAACATTGGATCTCTTAAGACTGCTTCGGTTCGAGCTGTGGCCAATTTCCCAATGGACGAGGTTCGTGCAGCTATTGACGATTGGCCAGTGCGACTTAAGGCGTGTGTAAAGGCAAAAGGCGGACATTTCAAATAAGTAGATTCTTTTTGGGTACAATATACAGCAATAAATATATTAGAAAATATTTGGTCCAAAAACATTCAGTACTTTTTATTTTACAGCATAAAACGTGTGTAACAGTATTTATGTCCCTACTAAGTATACACAGAGGAAAAAGGTTTGTTGACACAACCGATAGCCAAGCGAATGTTGGTAGTTGTTGTCCATGCATTCTATCGCTACAACGGAATGTTGATTTTGTACGCGGCAATTTTCATTACAAGGAACTGACACTAACTTGTGAAGAGACAAAGTATTGGTAACCCTAACTTATAAAGATGGCAATTGGAACTGCATTTTTCATGTATTGATTGTTTTAATAGATTGTTGGTAATAAGTTTTTTAAGAATTCGGTTGTTCTTACCACGAACAGTCGGTAACTGGACTAACAAATGGTTAAGGTTTTTGTTTTCGGTTATTTGACCACAATAAAAAAAGGTTTTTAATTTTATTTTTATACGAGGGCAATACTCAATAATTCCGGGACTTTTCCAACTTCCCTTGTAGTGATATCAAATGCAACACTGCTCCCATTAAGTACCATCTGTTAATAGACTACTGTCAAGTTTTGAGAGAGTTGCGTCATTTAGTTTGTGTTTAACAGCTGTTCAAAAACTACAACCTCGTGGATTTTGTTAAAAATTGAAGAAAGTAAATTCAGAGTGCTCATTAAACATTATTTTTTGCGAAAAAAAATCGTCAATCAAATCAAGGAAAAGCTTGATAAATACTACGGGGTCTCTGCACGATCGATTTCAATTGTAAAAGTGGTTTTCTGACTTTCGTTGGGGTCGCACAAGTACAAATGACGCTAAACATTCTGGACACTCGAACATGTCGAAAAAATCCACGATATGGTGTTGGCCGATCGAAGAGTATAAGTGCGGGAGATTATTAATGCCATTCGCATTTCATATGGCAGTGAGGTTTCGATTTTACATGATCATTAGGGTTGAAGAAATCTGTCTGCAAGATGAGTGCCGTGATTACCATTTCATCATGTTAATGCACGGGCTAACACGTGTGCAGAACAATGGCAAAATTGCATGAATTGGATTACGTATCCTGGATTTAACCCCCAGCGACTATTTCTTAACCTAAAGAAAATTCTCGGCTCCAACGATGAAATTATTGATCAAACAAATGCCTATTTTATGGACCTCGAAAATTCAATTTTATGGAAGGGATAGCAACATTGGAGAAACGTTGGGCAAACTTTGCAAAAAAAAAAAGTTTTTCTATTCGAAAAATCACGGAGTTATTGATCTGCCCTTATACGAGTATAAAAGGTTAAATTTTAAGGGCCGATGTTGAATGTGAACCAAGTTTTGTTGCAGCATTTCATCTGATATTTCTCAATTTCAGACTAACTCAAGTTGAACCATGGAAAGATACACCAGCAAGCAACGCGTTAAAGTTATTCAGGCTTATTATGAAAATGTGCGTTTAAATCAAAATGCACTTCGTGATTTTTTCGATCAATTTAATCGTCCAAATGTGCGTACAATCTGAAAAATCTGCAAAACTTTGAGCAAACCGGGTCTGAAGGAGAAAACACCAGTGCAAGTTCCTGTCCGGAGTTGAACCTGGGACTAATTGCATGATAGTCGTGCACAATAATATCACACACGCAGAGAAAAAACATGGTTACTATATGGTCACGGCAATAATAATATGTTCTCCGCAGTAAAGGTATGTTCGTCGCAACCATAGTTTTGTTTACTGAATTTAATTTTGACAATAGTATGATTGTCGCAATATTAATGTTGTTGAAATGTTACAATAGTCTTATTGCCAAATTTAATAATGAAAATATGGTTGTAGCATCAATATAAATATGGTTGTTACGACAAAAGTATTGTTTTTTGGGTATTATGCTAACAATAATATGATTACGGAAATAATACTGTATGATCTGTTGTTGACAACTTAACATAATTCTATTAAATAATTTGGGGATCGTAGTACGAGTATAATAGTATAACATGGTTACGTGTGAAACAGACCTTGGTTGTGAGGATCATACTATTGTTGTATGTGAAACATACTATGGTTGTGAGGATCATAATATGTTTATGAGGATCATAATATGGTTATGAGGATCATAATATGTGACCTAAGGTTAAAAACCAGTTTTGTTCAGGAGAGCCATTTTAAAGATTAGGCCCCTTTCTATTTGCGCTTAGAATCGTCGACTTCACTTTCATAAAACGCGCATATCTCTGGGAGGGAACACTTTTGGGGCATGGGATCGGTCTCATTCGATGCTCAGATGTTGCCCTCATCAAAAAAGAAAACAAATAAAAATTGATTTTTTTACCCTTAGGTCCCTTTCTCAATGCGCTGTCACATATGGTTATGCGGACCATAATATGGTTGTGGAGATCATAGTATAGTTGAGTGTGAATCAATCTATGTTTGTGGTGATCATAGTATGGTTATGAGTGAATCATAAAGGGTGGCTAAATTTTAAGGCCGATGTTTAATGTGAACCACACCTAAATGTCAAGTTTCTTTCGGCATTTCATCTGATATTTCTCAATTTCAGACTAACTCAATTTGAACCATGGAAAAAGATATACAAGCGAGCAACGCGTTATGAAAATGGGCGTTCAAATCAAAATGCATATCGTGCACTTCGTGATTTTTTTATTCAATTTAATCGTCCAAATGTGCGCACAATCGGAAAAGTCGTGCAAAAAATTGAGCAAACCGGGTCTGTAGGAGATGTGAAAACACCAGTGCATGCTCGTACAGCTCGTACTGCAAAAAATATTGCTACTGTTCGCGATAGTGTGGCTGAAAAGCCGTCCACCTCAACTCGTCGTCGTGCCCGACAATTGCAAATCTCACGCTCGTCGTTGATAAAAATTATGCATAAAGACTTGCATTTACACGCTTACAAGGTGCAATTGACTCAAGAACTAAAGCCTCTTGACCATATTAAACGCCGTCAATAGTCAGAAGGGTGGCAAGAAATGGCAACAGTGGATGATCAATTTTTGAAGAAAATCATCTTCAGAATTGCCGCAATTGGGCGAATGATAATCCAAATGTGATTATCGAAAAAACAATGCACCCACAAAGAGTGACTGTTTGGTGCGGTTTATGGGCTGGCGGCATCATCGGGCCGTCTTTTTTCCAAAATGAGGCCGGTCAGGCAGTTACTGTGAATGGTTTTCGCTATCGTGAGATGATAACGAACTTTTATGGCCCGAATTTGAAGATATGAATGTGGACGATATGTGGTTTCAACAGGACGGTGCCACTTGCCACAGAGCTAACGAAAGCATGGCTCTTTTGCACGACAATTTCAATGGCCGTGTTATCTCACGTCGTGGCGATGTTAATAGGCCGCCAAGATCATGTGATTTGACACCGTTGGACTTCTTTCTTTGGAGTTATTTTAAAGAAAAGGTGTACGTCGATAAGCCAGCAATAATTCAAGAGCTAAAGGATGAGATAATTTGGCACATTAACGGCATAGAACCTCAATTATGCCTTAGCGTCATCGAAAATGTGGACCATCGGATGGAGGTGTGCCGCCGAGGTCTCGGCGGTCATTTGGCCGATATTTAATCAAAATCAAAATCGGCCCTGAAAATGTAACCACCTATTATTAGCTTTTATTTTTCTGTATTTTTATGTTGAGGTCGGCGATGATCATAAGAATAAAACTGTTTGTAGGCATTAGCAATTGTTGGTACCGAGAAACAATTGAATACAAAACTTTTAGTTGCAACAACAGACAGTTAAGGCAACTGATTGCTTACACTCAATTCACACTCAATTAGTTCAACCGACATGTTCGTAATATGTTCCTATAACATTATCATAGTTACCATCTTATAGTACATCAAACTGAATATCTTTCAAGATTGATACTAACATTCGGTGATTGCAAGAGAAAGTCTTTACGTTGAGCTGAATTTTTGTAGTCCGAATTTGATTTTTTCCCTGTTCCTAGTGGTAGGGCATCTGAGGTTCGCCTCAGCTTATCTATGTTTCGAACCAAGTACAGCGTGTGTGCATTGCTTTTAAGGTGTTTTCCATTGTTTCACTAACTCTCCTCTGTTGCCCACCATTGAAAATTGTGGGCAATTTTCCAATTTGAACTCTTAGCATACAAATCGCATGTGTTTGCGCTGTGATGAATGTTGGGCGTGTTGGTGCAGCTTAAATGCGAACATGTGGCGATCACCGAACTTTTCTTCAGCCTTTGTGCCCGCATGCCGACCATTTTGCCGAGGGAAGGTTAAAATGGGTGTTGCATTTTGGCACAAGTGGCACTTGAACACATTTTTTGTTGTTGGCGTTGTTGCTGTTGTTGTAAGTAGGTACGACGAGTGTGTCGTCCAACATGTGATGTTGTTGCTGTTTTCAATCAAAGCAAATTGAATATTTTTCTAATTTATTTCAATACTAATGTTTGCATTGAATTTTGTTGTAGCCTTTTTTTCTTACTTTAAGTATTTTTTTTCTAAATTTATGTAAATAGTGTGTGTTGTTTTTTTTGTGCCTCGTTCATGACGTGCTTCGAGCCAAGTCTGCCTAAGCTTTGGGCCAAAGTCTGCCACGGCTATCAGGTGGTTTCCATCAAATGTTTAGTGTGCCTGTGTGTATGTAGTTCAGTATGACGACGCCCCAACACATTTCATTTCGGCATTTTGTCCACCTTTTCTTTTTGGAATTTGTGTTTTTTTTGCTTTCAAAATGTTGACCCATTGACTGAAGTAGTCGAACAAAGTTTGAAAACGTGTGCTAGAAAGGTATTTAATGGCCAACTAAGATGCAGACAGAGGCGTTCGTAAACATATACAGTGTACCAATAATGTCTTCGTACAGTAGCTAGTTATAACTTTATTGATAAAATACCAATAAAGTAAGAATAATGCCGTTGATCAAAGTCGCAACACATGAACCAAATCATAAACGTTTGAAAGTAGCTACCATTTGAAGTTAAACTGCCTTTACAGTTCTTCATTTCGTGATTCAGTGTCCTTTTTTCAGGACCTCAAAGTTTGAATTTCTTAAGTTATCCACAAATTCTTAAGTTATCCACAAAGTCGACTTTGGTATAAAAATTAAGAGGAGAATTAGGGATTTCATTTGTCTATTTTTATTTCGGCGAAAAGGACAGAAAAAAGATCCTTCCAAAAATGTATCCGTTAAGTGTACCGCAAAATTAATCTTTGAGAAAATAATATTTTGAATGCCTACACAAGAAGTAACACATGGCAAAATTTTATTTTTTATGCGTATTATTTATGTAGAAAAAATTGGGGTTTCATCCTCACATGGACAAATTTTTAAATAACCATAAGAGCTATCCATTCTCTCCAAAGGAGAATGGGTATTACCCTGACATTTCCCCCTTTACTAGTCGCCACCAGTGGTCGTGCATGTCCCAGTTCACAAAATGCCGTATTCCTGAGCCTCTTCTCTTTATTCTAAAGGTTGTGAATAGTGTCCTACAAAAAAGTGTATCCTGCAATATACTTCAAGAGTATCGCAAAAATATTTTTTCTGTATTCTTTTCTCTTTCGAACATACGCATATGCATCAAAATTATTGTCGAACGGTGTTATATTAAATAAATACTAATATATATTCGTTTATTTGACCTTTCTTTATAAAGTAACAAAAAAAGGAATTATTTTAATTTTTCATATAAAAGTTATTAACTAAAAAAATGCTTAATTTAACTCCAATAAAGTCTTTGTACATGGAAAAAGTAACTATCGAAAAGTCATAAGTAAGAGGGCGGTTCGGAAAAAGTTAAGTGTTTTGGAAACTTCCATCTCTGCTATGAACACATGTTAAATTTTGTTTCGATCTGCCAACTCCTTCATATAGAAACAGGTGTTTACAAAAGACGCATCCGCGATTTTTTTACAATGGAATAATTAGAAATGCGTGGTGTCATTAAATATTTACATAAAAAAGGTTTATCGGGACAAGAAATTCATAATGATATGGTGAATGTGTTAGGTGAAAGTGCTCCTTCATATGCAACAGTAAAAAATTGGGTTGCTGAATTTAAACGTGGTCGTACAAGCATCTCAAATGATCGAGTCCATTTAATTTTGCATGAAGAACTACAGATGAAAAAGCTTTCTGCAGGATGGGTGCCGGACTTGTTAACAGTCGACCAAAAACGCATAAGAATGAACCTTTCTCAAGCTTGTTTGGATCGTTTTCAGCGAAATAAAATGGATTTTAAGCGTCGTTTCATAACTGTTGATGAGACATTGATCCACCACTATACTCCAGAGACAAAAGAACAATCCAAACAATGGACTAAAGCTGGAGGAAGTGCCCCAAAGAAGGCAAAAACAATTCAATCGGCTGGTAAGGTTATGGCAACGGTTATTTGGGACTTCAAAGGTATTTTATTGATTGACTATCTGCAAAAGGGTAAAACAATAAATTCAGAGTACTATTGCAACCTTTTAGATCAGTTAAATGTACAAATTCGATAAAAACGTCCTGGCTTACAACACAAAAAAATAATTTTTCATCAAGACAACGCACCAGCGCACAAGAGTGTTTTAACAATGGCTAAAATCAACGAATTAAAGTACGAGTTGCTTGACCACCCACCTTATTCTCCTGATTTAGCTCCCAGTGACTTTTACCTGTTCCCAAATCTAAAAAAATTCCTTGCTGGCAAGCGTTTTATCTCAAATGAAGATGCAATTACAGTTGTAAAGCACTATTTTGAAGACCTTGAGGAAAACTATTTTAATCAAGGGATAGAATTGCTAGATATGCGTTGGACTAAGTGTATTGAAGTTTCAGGAGATTATATTGAAATATAAATATATTTTGAAAAACTAACTATTCTCTTTCATTGATAGGCTAAAAACTTTCCGAACCGCCCTCGTACACACCAAAAGTGACACTTTTGTCATTTTTTCTGTTGGAATCTGTGCCACTTTTTCTTACTTTTGTGCTACTTTTTTATACTTAAATATAAATACTGTTACAACATTGAACACACCTATTTCCATAGTAGAACTGAACATAACCCGTTAATGTCATATGGGTTTTGAAAGCTAACCTAAATAGCGTTAGTCTGTTACGGGATTTTAAAATTGTTTCAACTTTCACCATGGAGAGGTCAGATAATGAGAACCGTATCGTTGCACTAGCGCTTTTCAAGTGTGAAATGAAAAAAGCGATATTTTCAAAACGCCCCGGCTACTAGGGATTAGCCGCATGTTCGTCTACCGATGCATAAAATTGTTTGAGGAGACTGGAAATGTAAAAGACCGCCACCGGTCGGGCCGCCCACGCTTTTTTCGAACACCGCATGTCATCATAGCCGTTAAATCAAGAATTCACAGAAATCCGCTCCGAAAACAGAAAATCATGGCCCGTGAGATGAATATCACGGAAAAGTCCATGAGTCGAATCATTATAAAAGACTTGGGGCTTTCAATCGCCGTACCGGACATTTATTGACTGCAGCTTTAAAAAAAATAGGATTGAAAAATGCAAACGTCTTTTGGTGAAGCACGCTGATAACTTGCACAGAAAAATTTAGTTCACCGATGAAAACATTTTTACCGTTCAGGAAAACACCGTTCAGAGTGTATGCGCGGTCATCTAAGGAAGCATCTGAACTGATCCCAATGGTGGAAAAGGGTCATCACCCAGCTTCAGTCAGGGTTTGGTGGGGTGTCTCTTACGATGGAGTCAAAACATCGGCCAAAGTTTACCAAGAAACCGTTTTGAAAGCTGGTGTGAAGCATCTTAACAATTCCCTGTTCCAAAACCAGCCATGGACTTTCCAGCATGATTCTGCGCCGGTCCAAAAGGCTAAAACGTCCCAGACCTGGCTTCGAAACATTTTGCCAGCGTTCATTTCCTCTGAAGAATGGCCCTCAGGCAGTCCAGATTTGAACCCATTGGACTACAAATTGTGGACGGTTTTAGGGGACAAGGTTTGTCACAAAAGATACCCCAACATTGGATCTCTTAAGACTGCTGTGGTGCGAACTGTGTCCAATTTTCCAATGGACGAGGTTCGTGCAGCTGTTTACGATTGGCTAGTGTGGCTTAAGGCGTGTGTAAAAGCAAAAGGCGGATATTTCGAATAAGTAGATTCTTTTTGGATACAATATACATCAATAAATATATTAAAAAATATTTGGTTCAAAAACATTCAGTACTTTTTATTTTACAGCATAAAACGCATGTAACAGTATTTATGCCCCTACTAAGTATAAATAAACGAGCTATAATTAACAAAATATTTTTCACAGTATATAAACAGCCTTTACTGTAATTTAGTGACAAGCTAGATCAAACTTTCGCCGTAGATAGGTGGGTTTAGTGACGATCCATTTTTCCGAGCTACGGCCACCCAAAGCTTTACAATAAATATTGTTATATACCATAATTAATTGTTTTCAGATTGGGGCATCATTGCAATGCTTATCAAAACATCTATCCCAAGGCGTATTTATTTTACTCAGTTGACCCATTGCAAGATGGTTAAATATTATATTTTTTCAAATCTCGTATCTTAATCTGTTGTGATTACCGATACTTGTTTTCTTCAACCGAAAGTGTCCCTCAATTGAAAATTGCTGTGTACCCAATCAACATTCGGTTGTAATGATGGAATACGTGGATAGCAATTGCAACCACCCACATTCGATTGGCAACAAATCTGTTCTCTGTATGCACATGTAAAAAGTAGGAACATATTCGTAACTATCTAATAGTCATGTTTACTTATACACACAGAGTAAAAATTAGTAGGAAATCGGTCCGAACTACATATATTCGGTTGGATAAACGTACTTTCTACTGCAATCGCTATCCTTTTATGGTAGTAATGGTTACATGGTTCGACTTACCAAAGAATGGTTGCTGCAGCAATATTACGATTATTGCTGCCAATAAGTCTGCTATACCAACGGAATTCCGTAAAAATATAAGTTGCCCCAACTGGAGATTATTAAAACCAACCAATTATGAAGGACATGTTACTTTCGTACCGATATTTGCTGGTGACAACAAATACATTTTTCGTAGTATCCCAACCTCGTTTTGTTTGCTGTTGTACCAGAATACGCTATGCATCAAAGTTCGCACTTTCTCGTTTCTCATTTCTTCTACACACAGAGAACAGATTTGTTGCCACAACCGAATTTTTTTACCTACCGATTGTTAGTGGTTGCACGAACTATTTATGTATTCCATCGTTACAACCGAATGTTGATTGGGTACACAGCAATTTTCAGTAGAAGGAACTAACACTTTCGGTTGAAGAATACAAGTATCGGTTATCCTAAAAGACTAAGATGATTATTGGTAGATTTTAAAAAAATCCTAATATTTTACCGCCCTGTAATTGGTCAACTGATCAGTAAAACACATACGTTTTTTGGATAAATGTTTTGATAAACATTTGCCGATTGCCCCAATCGGCAAAGAATTAATTACGATATGTTACAATATTTATTGTCAAGCTTTGGGTCGCCGTAACTAGGGAAAAAACCAAAAAATGGTTGTTGTTTTGAATAATAATGTGGGGAATCTAAGGAAAAATTCTGAACAAGTCTGATTAATGTCGCTAAATACTTAGTAGGGACATAAACACTGTTACACACGTTTTATGCTGTAAAATAAAAAGTACTGAATGTTTTTGGACCAAATATTTTTTAATATATTTATTGATGTATACGAGTATTGTATCCAAAAGGAATCTACTTATTCGAAATGTCCGCCTTTTGCCTTTACACACGCCTTAAGTCGCACTGGCCAATCGTCAATAGCTGCACGAACCTCGTCCATTGGAAAATTGGCCACAGCTGGAACCAAAGCAGTCTTAAGATATCCAATATTGGGGTATCTTTTGTGACAAACCTTGTCCTCTAAAACCGTCCACAATTTGTAAACCAATCTGGACTGCCTGAGGGCCATTCTTCAGAGGAAATGAAAGCTGGAAAATTGTTTCGAAGTCAGGCCTGGGACGTTTTAGCCTTATGGGTCGGCGCAGAATCCTGCTGGAAAGTCCATGGCTGGTTTTGGAACAGGGAATTGTTAAGATGCTTCACAACAGCTTCCAAAACTGTTTCTCAGTAAACTTTGGCCGATGTTTTGACTCCTTGTTCGCAGAAATGCAGGTCAGTGACTCCATCGTAAGAGACACCACACCAAACCATGACTGAAGCTGGGTGATGACCCTTTTCCACCCTTGGGATCAGTTCAGATGCTTCCTTAGATGACCGCGCATACACTATCATTTTGCTTGTTAAATTTTTCCTGAACTGTAAAAACTATCGGTGAACAAAATTATTCTGTGCAAGTTATCAGCGTGCTTCACTAAAAGACGTTTGCATTTTTCAATCCTATTTTTTTTAAGCTGCAGTCAATTAATTCCGGTACGTCGTTTGAAAGCCCCAAGTCCCAAGTCTTTTTTAATGATTCAACTCATGGACTTTTGCCTGATGTTCATCTCACGGGCCATGATTTTCTGTTTTCGGAGCGGATTTCTGTGAATTCTTGATTTAACGGCTTTGATGACATGCGGTGCTCGAACAGAGCGTGGGCGGCCTGACCGGTAACGGTCTTTTACATCTCCAGTCTCCTCAAACAGTTTTATGCATCGGTAGACGAACATGCGGCTAATCCCTAGTGACCGGAGCGTTTTGAAAATATCGCTTTTCTTTCATTTCACACTTGAAAAGCGCTATTACAGTGATACGGTTCTCATTATCTGATCATGATGAAAGTTGAAACAATTTTAAAATCCCGTTACAGACTAACGCTATTGAGGTTAGCTTTCAAAACCCATATGACATTAACGGGGTATGTTCAGTTCTACTATTGAAATGGGCGTGTTCAATGTTGTAACAGTATTTATGTCTCAACTAATTATAATGGCACCAACAACTACACGACAACACAAAACTTCAACATTAGCTCCAATATTTAAAATATAGGACTCGATTGAGAGTGGTTAATATATCAGAAAACTGGTTGAACAATTTAATGTCTCAAAATCCACAATATTTGTTATTAAATATTGAAAATATTATTATACAACATATGTCTCTCAAAGCTGGAAAGGATCAGGTGCATTACATTCAATAAAACCTAAAACTTTGGTTTAGGAAAATGGAAAATTTTGAGATTTGGAAGAGGCATTAATAACATGGTTTTTTCAGCAACGGATTTACCACGTGCCAATTTCAGCAGACCTTTTAAAATGTTAAGCTAGATACTTTCATAGAAACATTTTGGAAAATAATATTTTTTTGCAAGTAACGGTTGGTAGAAAAAGTTAAGGTCTCAAAATGGAATCCAGTGTTTGAAAATTTGTCAAAAATCATCAAGCAACGATTCTGCTGTAGAGCCGTTTAAAGCAATGGTCTTGAAAACTGTTTAGGAAGTGTGCCTTGATAAGGAACATATACACAATGCAGACGAGTCAGCGCTATTCGAGAGTTCTTCCAACAACAACATGGGTCTATAGCGAGAAGAATTAACCATCTAGCAGAAAAATTTCAAAAGATAGATTTACTTTTATGCCCTGTGGGTACGCAACTGGATCTCATAAGTTGCCTGACCTTGTAAAAGGCATGTCTGCGAAGAGCGTTTAAAAACTTTGAACTTCCTGTTGTTTTTAAGTCTACCAAAATAGACTTAATGGATATCGTCATCGGTTTTTGAAGATCGGTTTAGGAATTTATTTAATAAAAACTTGACGAATATTTTTGACCAAAGCTAAAGAGCCATTAAAAGCACTTGGTATTGGATATCGCTATCACAACCAAAAGAAATGGAAATCAACACTGAGCCTCACTTTCGAGTTTTGTTTTTGCCTACGAAGTTTACTGCAATCCTGCAATCAATGAATCAGAATTAAATTCAGAACATCAAAGTTAGATATAGAAAGAAGCTTCAACACATCATTCTTAAAGAAAACGCAATGCCGTTATGTTTTTAAATTCTGCGTGGCTGGATATTAGCAAAAATAATACGGGGGTTGCCATTTATATTTCGGGTCCTGGCAATAATAGTTCTCCCAAATGCAAACTGGAACTTCCATTGGAAACTTTGAAATTTTCCAGCATAACTTCACTCAGAACGGTTTGCCATTTGAGGGCGAATTGTTTTGTTTACAGTGTGTTGAAAAATTCATCTCAGTCAAAAAATGGAATTATCCCGTGAACATTTTCGTGCGATGATTTTTTACCATTTTCGGCGTGGATTATCGAGACAAGAGTGTTTAAATCAAGTTGTTTCGACATTTGGCAATGAAGCACCATCAAAAACCACTGTTAATCGCTGGTACCAAGAGTTCAGTCTCGGACGCTGTTCGCTCCAGAATGAATTTCGTGAAGGACGTCCAACTTCGGTCACTTTGCCAGAAATCATCTATGCTGTGCGTGAACTGATTAAGCAACACCGACATGTGGCATACGAGGGCGGTTCGGAAACTTCTTAGCCTAGCACAAAAAGCACGGTATAAACAGAAAAACGTGAAGTGTTTTGGAAACATCCATCTCTGCTATGAACACATGTAAAATTGTTTCGATCTGCCAACTCCTTCAAATAGAAACAGGTGTTCACAAAAGACGCATCCGCGATTTTTTTACAATGGAAAAATTAGAAATGCGTGGTGTCATTAAATATTTACATAAAAAAGGTTTATCGGGACAAGAAATTCATAATGATATGGTGAATGTGTTAGGTGAAAGTGCTCCTTCATATGCAAAAGTAAAAAATTGGGTTGCTGAATTTAAACGTGGTCGTACAAGCATTGAAGATGAACCACGTAGTGGACGTCCAAAAACAGCAACAACAACAGAACTTGTAGCCAAAGTGCATGATATGGTATTTAATGATCGACGAATAAAAGTGCGTGAAATAGCTAAAATCATGGGCATCTCAAATGATCGAGTCCATTTAATTTTGCATGAAGAACTACAGATGAAAAAGCTTTCTGCAAGATGGGTGCCGGACTTGTTAACAGTCGACCAAAAACGCATAAGAATGAACATTTCTCAAGCTTGTTTGGATCGTTTTAAGCGAAATAAAATGGATTTTAAGCGTCGTTTCATAACTGTTGATGAGACATGGATCCACCACTATACTTCAGAGACAAAAGAACAATCCCAACAATGGACTGAAGCTGGAGGAAGTGCCCCAAAGAAGGCAAAAACAATTCAATCGGCTGGTAAGGTTATGGCAACGGTTTTTTGGGTCTTCAAAGGTATTTTATTGATTGACAAATTCGAGAAAAACGTCCTGGCTTACAACACAAAAAAATAATTTTTCATCAAGACAACGCACCAGCGCACAAGAGTGTTTTAACAATGGCTAAAATCAACGAATTAAAGTACGAGTTGCTTGACCACCCACCTTATTCTCCTGATTTAGCTCCCAGTGACTTTTACCTGTTTCAAAATCTAAAAAAAATCCTTGCTGGCAAGCGTTTTACCTCAAATGAAGATGCAATTACAGTTGTAAAGCACTATTTTGAAGACCTTGAGGAAAACTATTTTAATCAAGGGATAGAATTGCTAGATAAGCGTTGGACTAAGTGTATTGAAGTTTCAGGAGATTATATTGAAAAACAAAAATATTTTTGAAAAACTAACTATTCTCTTTCATTGATAGGCTAAGAACTTTCCGAACCGCCCTCGTACTGTGAGATTGAGACATTCTTGGGCATTAGTATGAAAAGCATCAATAAGTATTGCATGTTCATTTGGCCGTGAAAAAAATTTGTTCTCGTTGGATCCCACATAATTTGACGAATGCTCAAAAAAAGACTCGAAGCAAATGATGGCGTTTTTTTTCGGTATAACCGGCCATGTTGCCACATTGCCTTTAGTGGAACTCAGAACGGTCAATTCTGAGTAGTATACAATCATCTGTTTGCCAACAGTGTTCGAAGATAGAGGAAAGATAACAAGAGAAGACGGATCATTTTGCATCACGACAATGCCAGCTCTCAAACATCTGCTGAAACGATGAGCTATTTGACCACTCAAGATGTCGAATTGATGGGGTCATCCACCGTACAGCCCTGATTTGGCACCCAATGACTTCATCTTATTCTCAAGCATCAAGAAAAAAAGCGTGGTCAACATTTTTCATCGCCCGAAACAGCTGTTGAAGCGTTCAAAAATCATGTTTTGGAGGCGTCTCAATCGGAGTGGAAAAAGTTCTTCAAAAAATGGTTTGTGCGCATGAAAAAGTGTTTTGATCTTAAGGGAGAATATTTTGAAAAACAACAAATTCATTTCCAATGATAAATTATTGTGTTTTTATTGCCGGACCTGAAATAAAAATAGCAACCCTCGTATTCAAGCAAAATCCACTTATTCAAACAAAATCCACATCGGATTCAAATAATGGCTCTTCGGTGTAGTTTTGAATATGTATAAAGTATTGTACACCAAGTACATCGTAGGCTTATGAACCGTGTCATTATCTTGCTGGAAATAAAAATTGTGTGACAACCGCATTTTTAGCACTTGGACTCAAATCTTTTTTTTTTTAAATCTTGTATGCACATTGATCCATCATCCCTTTAACTATTTTTAAATGTTTAACGTCACTGGCTGCCATACCTTACCACTACTAATACGTCAGCACTACCATTTTCTACAGTTGTTATAAGGAGTTTGGTATTGTAGGCATCTCCGGCATTTTTTACACTCTACTTGTGCCTTCGAAACCAAAAATGTTGTGTTTGGAGCATTTTTCGCATTTTGCAAATCACTGCGTTTAAAAATGGGTTTTCTTTGTGTTGGTGAAGATCTTAACCTAGCATTTATCACAGCTCTATCTTACTGTTTTACGATGAACAACTCTGTGGTTTCATTTTAGCAGTTCTGTGCTAAAAATCTACGCGCTGATTAGTGGATCCGTGTCGCCCACGCGCTTGATTTGCGGTCGATCACCGTGAACTAGAATCTTATACCGTACTGATTTTGGATTATTTTCAACATTTTGGATTATTTTAAAATGTCTAATCTCTGCATGGATTTTAAAACGGTTACAAGATTTAAGTTGCACTATTTCGGCGTAGGACTTTTTATCCTTTACATGGAAATTTAAGAAGAGCTTACTTTAGTCCGATGAGCTATCTGACCACTCTAGTCTACAATGAGATGAAAATACAATGATTTTTTTAACCATGTGTCATGTTAATTTTTTCATGATAAATGTTTTATAACGAAGACAAAATAACGTTATATAAGGTAAAATGTTCATACAAAATAGTTGAGTGAACATTATATAAGGTTGGCAAAAGAAACAACAAAAAAGTCTCAAACCAGAATAAAAACTGTTCAAGTCATAAAAATACCGAATAAATGTAAACAAAACAAAAACATTATTAGAAAGTTAATTTCTGGTTAAAAGAGGTAACCAATAATTAGTTAACTTTACAATAAAAATGATTTCTATAACAATCTTCATAATTAATAATATTAACAATTTCATTGTTAAATTGAACATGTCTTGTTTCAATAAATTAACCATGAAATTTTTATATTAACAATTTTCATAGCTCAAAACAATGCATTGTTAAAACAACAATAATTATTTAAATTATAACAATTCTAGTGGTTAAAAAACTCAACAATGCAGTGTAAAAACAACAATAATTATTTTAAAATTAACAATTCCATGGTTAAATAATTCAACCATAGAATAGTTAAATTAACTTTTATTATTGTTAAATACCACTCAACAACAAAATGCTCAAATTAACTTCATATAACGTAGACTCCAAATCATGTTTATTTATGGTTAAGTTAACCTTATAAAGGGTTATTTTTCTTCTCATTGTATAAACATTTTCTAGCAATTTTTAACTTTTTTCTTTAATAAATACGATGATAATTTGCGCTTGCTTTGTGGAAAATCTGTGCAAAACTTTTTCGTAACAACAATCAGTAAATTAGCGAAAAACGTAAACGGAATCTGAAGTGTACGAAGACTTTATTGGAAGCAAATAAGCAAATTTTAGTAGCAGCATTAAGTTAATGTCTTATTTCTAGTTGCGACATCTGAAAAAACGTTTTATAAAGACAACCGCTTAAAAACACTTAAAAAAATGTGCCTACTTGACGCTGTCTTTTTTAAATAAAGTTTCTTTTAGTTGCTGTACGCACACATTTTTGGTACACTGTACTTGTGCATTTTTGCCTTGACAAAGCAGAACAACTTGTTTTGTTTCAAAGGATTCAACAGCACAGTTTAGAATTTGCTTAGATTTTGTAGATGAAAAGATTTGAGCGTGTGTGTGTGGTTTTGACAAAATAAAACTGCTCAGAAAATTGTTGACACGTAAAGATCAAAATATCGGAATGTGATTTTATTAAAAACTACTCAAGATTGACCAAGTAATTAAATTTAGAAATCTGTAGTAAAACAAAAAATATTTGATTTTGTTTTTATTTGTGTGCCACAAATGCAGCTCTGTGAGCAGCAAATATGATTTGGCCATACTGAAAATTAAAGAGAACTCCTCCCAATGTTGCTTTGAAATGTGCTGAAATCAATTTAATAAGAGATGTGTCTACGATATCGGCCAAGTAGGCGCCGCACAGTGGTCCAGGAACGATTTCTATCGACTAAAATTCTATAACTTTTGATCTAGTAAATAGTTCTGTAAAAGGGCAATTGTAGATAAGGGATAAAGGATTATTTTGAGTTATGAACATTTAAAATTGGGCTATTAGGCATATTTTAGAAGTCAGCCTGAAGTTGACTACTTTTCGTATTTTCCGATTTAAAAGGAAAGTAATTTCTTTTCCTTCTTAGTTTTTTTTTACATAATCGTATTTGCCTTAGGCCCCTTTCTCTATGTGCTGTCACATATATATATTTCTGGCCTAATAATGAAAATGCGAATATTTATCATCAATATTTTATAATGTATTTTCCAGCATGATTTATACACCTTTGTATGCGTTCAAACCAATTGTCGAAGCTCTTTTACCACTCCGATTGATACACCTCCAAAACATGGGTTTTGAACGCTTCAACAGCATCTTCTGGCGTCGAAAATCGTTGACCACGTCTTTTTTTTTGATGTGCGGGAATAAAAAGAAGTCTTTGGGTGCCAAGTCAGGGCTGTACGGCGGATGACCCATCAATTCGACGTTTTGGCCGGTCAAAAAGGCGCTGGTTTGAGCGGATGTGTGAGAGCTCGCATTGTCATGGTGCACAATAATTCGTCTTCTCTTATTATCTTTCCTCTATCTTCGAACACTGGTGGCAAACAGATGGTTGTATACCACTCAGAATTGACCGTCCTACGTTGCTTAAGCGGAACAGTCGCCAGTGACCAGTTTTGCCGAAGAAACAGGCGACCATTTGCTTCGAAGTGCTTCTTCCACGAACAACTTTCGTTGGGTTTGGCTCGTCTTCGAAGAACCACACGGTCGATTGCTGTTTTGTTTCGGGCTCATAAGCATAGATGCATGATTCGTCACCTGTGACTATATTAAAAACCGTCTTTTGAAGCACCGCGATCGTATTTTTCATAATTTCTTTGCATCAATCGACACGAGCCTTTTTTGAGCAATTGTCAAATTGTGCGGGATCCAACGAGAACAAACCCTTTTTACGGCCAGGTGTTCATGCAATATCGAATGTATGCTGGTGGAACAAATGCCCAAGGATGCCCAAGGATCTAATGGTATGTCACATGACGATCTTGCATTATCAGTTCACGCACGGCATCAATGTTCTCTAGCATAACGGCCGTTTTTGGACGACATTCACGACCTTCGTCTTTGAGCGAACGTCGGCCACGATTGAATTCATTAAACCAGTTTTTCACAGTAATATAGGATGGTGCTTCATCGCCATGCAAAGAATTAAGCTCATCGATGCACTCTTGTCGTGATAATCCACGTCGGAAGTTGTGAAAAATGATCGCACGAAAATGTTCACGAGCTAATTCCATTTTTTTCCAAATTGATTTTTTCAAGTCACTGTAAACAACACATATGATGGTCTACGTCAAAACGTTCTGAGTACGTAAATGCTAGAATATGTCAAACTTTCCAATGGAAATAATGTCTGATGGAAATGTCAGTGTTGCCTAGGCCAGAAATATATCAACCCTCGTATGATCCAGTTTCACCAGACTAAATTTATAAATCGCTTATTACGTAGAGGCTTCTAGAGCTGCAGGACCTCAAATCGAAAGGAACCTTTGTACGGGGGCTGTTCAAAAATTTAGACCGAAATGGATCAAATGGGAGAGCACTCAGAGAAAATTCGAAATTCGCGAAAAGTCAATGTCTAAGTTCTCGGAATTAACGAAATGCAATGGTGCTGGCAAGTAGAAATGGCGTCGAAGAATGAAAACGTGGTGTTGTAAAACGGATCGCTTATCTCATGGAATCCAACAGCAGATTGAATAATAACAGCCTTATTTTACGTCAATACAAGACGAGGTGTAATAATTGTGCAATGCCAAGATAATATTAAATAATTATACACTAACGGGATATACTGACTGTAATTGCAGACTTCAACAAAAAATAGGCAGTAACAACCAACATCGAAAAACGACATGGGCGATTTATCGAGTTTTATCAGTCTTTTCAGTTTATTGTAGGTGGCTCAATCTTCTCCCATAAAGATATTAACAAATACACAAGGTTATCGGCAAACGGATACACTCGGAACCAATAAGACCACATTTGCATGCACCGCTAATGAAAAAGACAAAAGCTATGCGGGTAAACAATACGGCAGAGACCCCCTATTATAATTTAAGGCCAGCATATTTTGTATATTGATTCGTTTCGCTGCCTTGGCTGTGCGATTGCAGCTGGTGGAGGAGTGAAAGAAATTATAAACAACAAACATGCCAAGCCAGATTGGTATTTGGGCATTAAAACAAAGTGTGGAGGTCCCCTCAAATTACACTGAGAACTTAAAAGCGAAAATTCAAAAAAGGCGAACTACAAAAAATATGTCACAGAAGAAGACTTCTAGTTGCAATCACCAAATGTTTATTATCGTTTATGATTATTCGGTTCGTCATATCACAAGATGGTAAATATGATCATCGTATTATAATTAGACCCAACTAATTTTAGGTCATACCAATGAAAAGCGAATATGCTATGTAATAATCAATTATTGGTGATAATAACTAACATTTTATCATACCCAAAAAACGGGTTGTTTAATGTTTTTTTGTTTGGTTTAAAAAGGCGTCATTAGAATACAATAATGCCATTATCACTGACTTTAATCTAATCGATTTACCTAATTTTGTCGGTATAAATCTTTCATCACTTTTTCTACTTTTTCCTCCACATATCGCTCCCTATAGGGGCCGTTAATAATATTAACAGTTTTTTTTGTTAAATTGATCGATTTACCTAATTTTGTCGGTATAAATCTTCATCACTTTTTCTACTTTTTCCTCCACATGTCGCGCCCTATAGGGGCCGTTAATAATATTAACAATTTCATTGTTAAATTGAACATGTATTGTTTCAATAAATTAACTATGACACTTTAATATTAACAATTTTCGTAATTAAAAACAATGCATTGTTAAAACAACAATAATTATTTTAAAATTAACAATTTTCATGGTTCAAAAATTCAACCATAGAATGGTTAAATTAACTATTATTATTGTTCAGTACCAGTCAATAACAATATGTTCAAATTAGGTTTATTAAACGTAGACTCCAAATCATGTGTATTTATGTTTAAGTTAACCTTATATGTGACAACGCAGAGAGAAAGGGACCTAAGGGTATCCATTTTCACTTTTTTTGATGTGAACAACATCTGGGCATCGAATGAGACCGATCCCATGCCCAAGAGATATCCCTCCCAGAGATATGCGCGTTTTATAAAAGTGATGGTACACCAAAGATACACGTATTTAAATCTTTAAAATGGCTCTCCTGAACAAAACTGGTTTTTACCCTTAGGTCCCTTTCTATTTTGCGCGTCACATATAAGGATATTATTCTTCTCAGTGTATGTTTTTAAGTGCGAAAGCAGTTTTTAGCCTCTGATGACAATTTTAAAAGTGTTGGTTGAACAACTGCAATATGTGGATTTTCAGATCCAAATATTCTTTTCTGGACTATCGTATTCTTCGCATGTTAAACCCAAACTTCAGTTCCAATTACTGAAAATCACAGAGTACCAACCAACATTCGGTTGTATTAAAGGAACACTCGAGGTCATTGCAACCTCAATTATTTGGTTGGCAAATAAATATGCTGTGACAACGAATATGTTCTGTTTCAGCAATTTTAACCTAGTTCCCTCCGACCACCAATCCGAAAAATTTTCAAACCGCTGCCATTTCGCCCCCTGGCATTTTCGGGCATGGTCGTAGATGGACATATTTTTATGAAATGAGCCAAGGAAGACGCTGGTGAAATTTGTCCAGTCGTTTTTCCGAAAAATGTGGTGCGTGGGCCCTAAGTGGATTGTAGCGAAGGACTTAAGAATTGTTTTGAGCTATTGACATTCAAAAACGGGTAGATTTTAACGATTTTTCTTATTTTGCGATTTTAAAGAAAATACAATTTTTTGTTTTATTTTTTTTGTTTTTTTCTTTCTTTTTTTACGCCCTCCATTGATGAGTGGTATTCCGCCTCCACGAAATAGTAATCAGAAAGGTATAGATAAACTTCTAAGACGATTTATACATGTCCGTTCGTCCTTGTGTCTGTTGAAATCACGGTAGCGATTGACGAATTACTGTAACGATAAACGCTCTTTGGAATTTGTATTGCGCGAAATCGGTTCAGGGATAAAAAAGTTTCCCCTTAAGAAACTAAAGGTATCTCATAAAAAGTAGTAGTGCGGTTCGGTTTTTAAAAACCGAAGGTTTGGTTCTTTGATACAGAAAAAACAGTTGATTTCCTAAAATATGTAATTTTCCGGTTTTCGAATAATCAGTTTTTTTTTGTTGAATCATATTGCTATGTTTTTTAGAGAATCCCAAAATATTTTGGCTCTATGTTAAGATCGTTTTTACATATTATGGAAGCTATTATTACCAACTTGAGGTGTTTTGTATTTTTTATAAGAGGACTTTTTTTTTTATCAAAATGAGAAAGTAACATGTTTTATCGTGGCTGCCCGCTGCTTTTATCGCGCTTTCGAGACCTTGGAGACTTTCCCTTGTACAAGGGATGAATGAACTCTTTAAGATCAGGTTCTCACGAAACATATAAGAAATAATGCCTTACCTTTCGAACATTCTTCAAACAATTGGCAAAACAAAAAAAAAACAATATGTACAGTAAAGTTTCCAAAACCGACATTCCGGTTTTTATGTCCAAACCAGATAGTCGGTTTCACTGTTTCCCTGTTTTTTTTTGCTGTCGTGTTTTTCGGTTATCGGTCGTTTTGTTGTTGCATATAAATTCAAAGAAAATCATATTTTCACGTATGGAATATGTAATTTTCTGAGCTAAAACCTACTGTAAAGGCTTCGATAGACACAGAAAAGCCAGTTGATGCGATTTGTTATCAAACTAAAAGTCGCAATTATTGCCCGGTCTACATGAAATTTCGTACAAGTAAATTGAGATTTACATACGAGTATAGCTTCATATATGTGACCTTCTCCGAGAAAAGGGACCTAGTGTGTCAAAAAAATGGGTTTGGACTTAAGAGTGGATTCTGGTACCTAAAAGGGTGTAGAATAAGATGAAATGAGTTAGATTTCTGATAAAAAATTATTTACCCCATAAAAACGTACAAAACGAACTTGGGAAAATCGATAAAAATGAGAAAAACATTAAAATTTTACTTTTTTGATTTTTTGGTTTTAAATTGTATTTTTTTCGTCAGTCTTCGATTTTTTTTTGGAGTTTGGAGTTTTTTTTTGGTGTTTCGTGATCTGGTACTTCGATTTTCTACCGTTTGAAAATTTCAGTTTTTTCTTTTTTCGGCGCTTTGACTTCAGCTTTCTTTTTCTCGTGATCCGGTTCTCAATTTTCTTTCTTGCTGGCAGGTTCAGATTTATTTTTCGCTTGGGGTTCACTCGGCTTAGGAGCTACAAAATCCCGTTTCTGTACATCAGTACATAAGACCCTGACATTCTCATACAAATACCTTTTGCGATCTAACGATAAACCGCTTGGTGCAACGAGCGGAGATAACTCTTTTGGTACCAACAATAGCAAAGGTATTGTCACACTAAAAGCGAAAAAAATACGTCACCACATAGGCATGACGTCACCAAAGTCGGCACTCAATCATAACTAACCATACCAGATCGCATCTCCCAACTGAAGGTGTGTTCACAGTGATAAGACGTTATGAAACTTTAAATGCGTTTTTCTCGAAACTTGATTTTCACATATATGTTCATTCGATTTAAGGTTTTTATTTCTAGAACCACATATTAGGTCACATATATGTTCATTCGATTTAAGTTTTTTATTTCTAGAACCACATATTAAATTCAATCTTCATACAATTTGGCAGAATTAAGTTTTTTTTGGGCACAGGAACGACGTTGTTGACATTGGAGCAAATCCGTTTAGATTTAGATATAGCATCAGCACATATGTTCCGATTTTATGTTTTTAGCTCTAGAAGCAACACATTACATCCAATCTTGATAAAATTTGGCACCAGTTAGTTTCTAACTGTTAAGGACGGACACTTTTGAAATTGAAGAAAATCTGGGTAAATTCAGAGCTCGTCTAAGGAGGGCCAGTAACCTATTTTAAGTTGGCTTTTCTGATCATTCAGAAGTGCAGAATAATATATAGTCCGTCACGCCCGACTTAAGCTTTTTACTACTTTTTATATTGATTTAAATGATTAGCTCGTTTGCTCATTTCGTTCTTTTGCTTTAGCACATTGAGCAGGGATCAACCGCCTTGAGATTTCTTGCATCAATAATTTAAAAGAAGAAGAGTTTTTAACAAAATTGGTGCGAAGGTTTCTGCTGAAAGTCGTCACGGACTCGAAATCGCGATAAAAGCAGGGTGCAGCCACGAAAATCAATGTCACTTTGCCATGTTGTGAAAAACTTGTCTTCTAATAAAATGTCTCGAGTTTCAGCCGTTGAATCAATATTGAATTTGTTTTTCAAATGTCTAATTGATTTAGAAATTTGTTCTGCATTCAACATTTTACTTAAAATCAGAATCTTAAAATTGCTACACGGAATTTCTTGAGTTCCAACATTATAAGTTCTTTACTGTAGAAAATTACAAGTTTACATCTTTTTACATTGTCTATTAATATCCTGACCATAATTTTCCGTTTATTTATAGAACCTGATTCAAAATATGGGACTTATGAAAACTATTTTGGAGTAATAATGGTGAGTCCTATATACAAGATTTGATATACTCGTATTATATGCACATCTGTAAACGAAACACTTTTTTTAATGAGGGAAATTTAAAAAATGTATTCATAATATTTCTGATAAAAAAAACCAGAAAAAATAATCAATAACTTCTGAAAAAAGCTAGAACAAAATTATGTAGCTAAATAATGCGAAATCTTGCCTCTAAATCTGTCCAATAACCGCTAAATCTGGTGGGAAAAAGTATAAAGTGACAAAAGTATAAATTGGTAGCAGAATTTCAAAAAATCAAAAAAGGTAAAGGCACTGCATCAATAGCAATGTTTTTTAATTTTCTTTTAGCATCAAATATTATCATTTTTGGTTAAACCGAAAACCGGTTTTTAGAAAAAGTGCAGCTAATTGTTCGCCCTAGTGTTTGCATAACAAATCATAATTTTTTGTAGACGGACAATGGTTAAAATAGGTACTGTTGGTTGTGAAGCGCAAGGTATCTCAAAAAGGGTATAGTTGCTAGCCTTTTGGCTCATATGACCAACAAAAAAACCTCCCGCATGGTCAAAACGGGCGATTAATAGTCAATACGAGGGCTGATATATATATATATATATATATATATATATATATATATATATATATATATATATATATATATATATATATATATATATATATATATATATATATATATATATATATATATATATATATATATATATATATATATATATATATATATATATATATATATATATATATATATATATATATATATATATATATATATATATATATATATATATATATATATATATATATATATATATATATATATATATATATATATATATATATATATATATATATATATATATATATATATATATATATATATATATATATATATATATATTTCTGGCCTTATAATGAAAATGCGAATATTTATCATCAAAAATGGTTTTATTGTTTTTCAAAGTATTCTCCAGCATGATTTATACACTTTTGCATGCGCTCAAACCAATTGTCGAAGCACTTTTTCCATTCCGATTGTGACACCTACATGATTTTGGAACGCTTTAACTGCATCTTTTGCCGACGAAAACCGTTGACAACGCATGTTTTTCTTGATGTGCGGGAATAAAAAGAAGTCACTGGGTGCCAAGTCAGGGCTGTACGGCGGATGACCCATCAATTCGAGTTTTTGGCCGGTCAAAAAGGCGCTGGTTTGAGCCGATGTGTGAGAGCTCGCATTGTAATGGTGCATAATAATTCGTCTTCTCTTGTTCGTTTTTCGAATTTCTCCGAAGACTTCAGACAAAGAAGTGGTGTACCACTTAGAATTGACCGTCCTACGTTGCTAAAGCGGAATAGTCTTGCCGAAGAAACAGGCGACCATTTGCTTCGAAGTGCTTCATCTACGAACAACTTTCGTTGAATTTGGCTCGTCTTCGAAGACCCATAGGGTCTATAGCCGGAATATTCTTGCCGAAGAAACAGACGACCATTTGCTTCGAAGTGCTTCTTCCAGGAACAACTTTCGTTGGATTTGGCACGTCTTCGAAGACCCACATGGTCGATTGCTGTTTTGTTTCGGGCTCATACGCATAGATCCATGATTCGTCACCTGTGACGATCTTAAAAAACGTCTTTCGAAGCACCGCTATCGTATTTTTGCAAAAAAAAATTTGCACCAATCGACACGAGCCTTTTTTTTTGAGCGATTGTCAAATTGTGCGGGATCCAACGAGAACAAACCTTTTTACGGTCAGGTGTTCATGCAATATCGAATGTATGCTGGTGGAAGAAATGCCCAAGGATGTCTCTATCTCACGGTATGTCACATGACGATCTGGCATTATCAGTTCACGCACGGCATCAATGTTCTCTGGCACAACGGCCGTTTTTGGACTACCTTCAGACCTTCAATTCATTGAATTGAATTCATTACACTAGTTTTTCACAGTGCTATAGGGTGGTGCTTCATCGCCTTACAAAGATTTAAGTTCATCGATGCACTCTTGTCGTGATAATCCACGTCGAAAGGTTTGAAAAATAATCGCACGAAAATGTTCACGAGTTAATTCCATTTTTTGTTGCCAAATTGATTTTTTCAAGTCACGTTCTGAGTACGTTTATGCTAAAAAATGTCAAACTTTCCAATGGAAATGTCAGATGGCGCCGGGCAACACTAAGTGTTCCCTAGGCTAGAATTATATATGGCAACCCTCGTATTATGGCTCGTCGTAATTTTTTTTCCTTGGATAAATAAATTTCCTAAATTTGAGTAGACGAAAACCTAGTTCAACTTGTTCGATGTTTTTACTCAAAAAATAATTATTTGTGCAAACTTTATCTATATCCATGCCCACGAAACCCAAAGTGGGCAATAATGCGCTGAATAAGTCAAAAATTGACAAGGTCAATAGGCCACATACTTTTGGGTACACAGAATTAATAAAAAGGCCTCCTTAATCCAAATATGCTGATGTTTTTATGATTTGACAAAACTCATAATTATATGTATGACACACAAATGAGAAAATATATGTGACGCGCAAAATAGAAAGGCTAAAAACCAGTTTTGTTCAGGAGAGCTATTTTAAAGATTAGGTCGCTTTCTATTTGCGCTTAGAATCGTCGACTTCACTTTCATAAAACGCGCATATCTCCGGGAGGGAACACTTTTGGGTTATGGGATCGGTCTCATTCGATGCTCAGATGTTGTCCACATCACAAAAAGAAAACAAATAAAAATTGTTTTTTTACCCTTAGGTCCCTTTCTCTATGCGCTGTCACATATGCAAAAAGCATCATCATAACTCTGTTTTCCAGAACGCAGTGCAACAAAGCAATCACCGTTTTAGAGACCTAAAAGCACCGAAATGGCATTGCTACCCCACACTGTATGCTAGACAGGATACTAGATTAAGCAAATAGTTTCCCTATAAACGAATAGAGAAGCGTGTCTATTACTTTGTAAAGAACTCCACTACAAAAATTAATCTTATTCAAATGCAGCTAACTAAAATACATTATTTGTTACAAAATGTTTAGAAAACATTAGAGATAAATTTTCATTTCAAATTGCAATTCATGGCGCATAAATTTTGTATTCTCCTTAAAGCACACACGGGCATAAATTAATTGTGGGTGTTACAAGCGAACGGCAGATAAATAGTCCAAAAGCAATGGTGGCCACGGGAATGAATGAGACACCATCTGAGACGTGTACCCTGTGCCAGGGGGATTTACAATAATGAAATGCTGTCGTTAGCAAACCACAAACAATTGGAAAAAGTGAATTTTTTTAAAAATAGTTTGAAGGTATTTTTTCTTCTCATTTTTTTCGTATAACTGAATGTATGACTGGCGGTCCGTTCGTCTGTCTGTCTGTCTGCCTTTTTTTATACAAGTGCCGCTGCGGCTGCTCACTATTATATTGGGTCATTAATCTTTTTTCCTCCGTATTTCTTAAAGGAAACTCCACAAAAATAAAAATAAAACTAAACTAAAGAAAGAAATAAAGATAGCTTAAACCGCAGGCCAGAAAATTGTTACAGCTGAACTACTAAGCTCTAAGTAAATATGAACGCCAAAAAGGAGTTTTCTGTATTTATGCAAAGCCTTTGAGTTTAGCGAAAATGTATTTTTGTTTGTTGCTGTCTGATGTTTGGCCGCAGGGCGTTTTGGCTGCCACAGTTTCAACTACACAGACAGTCTACACTGAGCCTCTGTGTACGTGTGTCTGCCTTAACAGTTAACAATTTAATTAAAAATGTAAAGTACTTTTTTATTAAAATATATGCTGGCTTTTATCTTACAACAGCGACCGAATGCTGCTCAAACCTTCCGATTGCCAAAACAAAACTAAAAAAGAAACGACCGCAAACAAGGAAAACAAAAGACTCAAGACACGAACTTTGTGTTGCCAGGCCAGCGTGCGAGCGATCTTTTCCATTTCGACTAAAATTAAAAAGGCAGTTTTTCTTAATCCAATTTATTCCTAATTTAGTAATATTTCCAGCCAACTTCTGTTTTTGTGCAAAAATGTTCCCATATTTTTTTTGTCTCACTTGGAGGCTCAAGTAGTTCGTCGTGTATGTACGGCTTTGCCTTGCACAAACCACAGAGCAAATCAAAGAAATCGAGAAGAAAAAAAGGAAAATGTACTCATAGAAAATATGTTTACCCCGAAACTTTTGTCAATTTGTATGATCACGTTTTTTCTTTGTTTGTTTGTCGGTTTGGTAACTATAGTTTGTACGCTTTGAAGCGACAAGTGCTTTCAAATTGTATCCACGAAATGTCTGAAAAATTTTCTGGTCACTCACTGAAAGCGCTGCCAGCGAGACCTATCCATGGCGACATATTAACCATTCAAACTGTTCCAAATTTCGTTTTTTTTCCAGCATTTTGTCGTCGTGTGTGTCTGTGTCTGTGGCTGTTCGCTCAGTGTTTCAGTTAACATTTATCTTACATGATCTGTTATATTGTCCAAAATGTGTAATAGTTATTGTCGTCGTCGTCATGGCTGTAGCTGTAACCGTTTTTTTTGATTTTTTCTTCTTTTTAGTCCGACTTTGCGTCTTGTAATTTTGCATATCGATCAACATGATTTTGTCATTTGTTTCATTTGACCGGTTAAGCAATAAAACGTATTACTATCAAAATTCTTTTTTTTTCTTTGCTTCTACCAAATTACATACAAATAAATAATGATTAGCGTTAAAAGGAGAGCTCAAAAAAAAACAAAACGAATTAAGTGGGCATTTTATTTATCGCGATTTGATTACAAAATTTTCGTTGTCATTCGCTTGCAGTAAAACTACGTTTGCAGTCGGACAGCATTGAAATGGCTGATTATCATTTATTGCGCTTGAAAGAAATAAAGGATTGGTCCTTTTCTTTCTTGTTGAGTGCAAAGTATAGGAAACAGATAGTGAAATGTAGATAAAAGTAAATACTGTATTATAGATAGGTTTGAATACTCGTATAAGGCGTTTCGGAACCCTAAAATGAAATAAAACTAGTAAAAAAACTAATGTATGGCGTGGTCTTCTATACTTAGTAGGGACATAAATACTGTTACATTTTGAAAATTTGTTGACATAGTCAACTAAACTGTTTTTACAAAACACACACACGTGTTGGCCTTATAGAGTTCGGTTTTACTTTCAACAATTGCAGCAAGGCTTTCTGAAGAGGGCTGTCACGGACCCGAACTCATGATAAAAGTAGTGTGCAGCCACGAAAATCAATGTCACTTTGCCATTTTGTTAAAAACTTGTCTTCTATTTAAATATAGAAGCAAAAGGTCTTGAGCTGGTTTAATCCCTGTTCAATGTGTAAAAGCAACAGACCGAAATAAAACAAACGAGCTAAACAATTTTTTCAACTTTCATCGTGGAGTGTTCAGATAATAGCGCTTTTCAAGTGTGAAATGAAAAAAGCGATATTTTCAAAACGCGCCGCCGCTAGGGATTAGCCGCATGTTCGTCTACCGATGCATAAAACTGTTTGAGGAGGTTGGAGATGTAAAAGTCCGCCACCGGTCTGGCCGCCCACGCTCTGTTCGAACACCGCATGTCATCAAAGTCGTTAAATCAAGAATTCACAGAAATCCGCTCCAAAAACAGCAAGTCATGGTCCATGAGATGAATATCATACAAAAATCCATGTATCGAATCATTAAAGGGACTTGGGGCTTTCAAACGACGTACCAGACATTTATTGACTGCACCTTAAAAAAATAGGATAGAAAAATGCAAACGTCTTTTGGTGAAGCACGCTGATAACTTGCACAGAAAAATTTTGTTCACCGATGAAAAAATTTTTACAGTTCAGGAAAAATTTAACAAGCAAAATGATAGAGTGTATGCGCGGTCATCTAAGAAAGCATCTGAACTGATCCCAAGGGTGGAAAAGGGTCATCACCCAGCTTCAGTCATGGTTTGGTGGGGTGTCTCTTACGATGGGGTCACTGACCTGCATTTCTGCGAACAAGGAGTCAAAACATCGGCCAAAGTTGACCAAGAAACCGTTTTGGAAGCTGTTGTGAAGCCTCTTAACAATTCCCTGTTCCAAAACGAGCCATGGACTTTCCAGCAGGATTCTGCGCCGACCCATAAGGCCAAAACGTCCCAGGCCTGGCTTTGAAACAATTTGCCTGCGTTCATTTCCTCTGAAGAATGGTCCTCAGGCAGTTCAGATTTAAACCCATTGGATTACAAATTATAGACGGTTTTAGATTAAAAGGTTTGTCACAAAAGATACCCCAACATTGGATCTCTTAAGACTGCTTTGGTTCGAGCTGTGGCCAATTTTCCAATGGACGAGGTTTGTGCATCTATTGACGATTGACCAGTGCGACTTAAGGGCAAAAGGCGGACATTTCGAATAAGTAGATTCTGTTTAGATACAATATACATTAATAAATATATTAAAAAATACTTGGTCCAAAAACCTTCAGCACTTTTTATTTTACAGCATAAAACGTGTGTAACAGCATTTATGTCCCTACTTAGTAGATGCAAGTAAATACTGTGCTACAGATAGGTTCGAATACTCGTATTAGGCGTTTCGGAACCCTAAAATGAAATAAAACTAATACAAAAAACTTAAGTATGGCGTGGTCTTCTATATATTCTACCCTGCACAACTGAATGTGCTAATAAGACTTTAGCTTCCCTGCGCTCCCTAATCTCAGCCATATCTTTAAAATTATTCTATATAAAACGCGCATATCTCTGGAAGGGAACACTTTTGGGGCATGGTATCGGTCTTATTCGATGCTCAGATGTCCACATCAAAAAAAAAGTGAAAAGTTGATGAAAAGTTTTGTTCAGGAGAGCCATTTTAAAGATTAGGTCCCTTTCTATTTGCTCTTATAATCGTCGACTTCACTTTCATAAAACGCGCATATCTCTGTAGGGAACACTATTGGGGCATGGAATCGGTCTCATTCGATGCTCAGATGTTGTCCACATCAAAAAAAGAAAAAAAATGAAAATTGATTTTTTTTACCCTTAGGTCCCTCCCTTTCTCTATGCGCTGTCACATATCGATTTTAACACTGCCTACCACACTATGGGTTCTAAGTTCATTAAATAGAAAGTTTTAGAATAATTGTCTCTTTCCATTATACAATGTCCGTCAGTTACGACGTTGTAATCCACCAGCGAATACAAATCGATTTCGACGAAAATTGGTACAGTGTTCAGGTTTGGGCTAAGGAGGAACGAACCTATTTAACATTGGCCCATATCGGTGCATGTTTTACTTTTCTGGCCTAGGCAACAAGTGTTGCCTGGCGTCATCTGACATTTCCATTGAAAAGTTTGACATTTTTTAGCATAAACGCACTCAGAACGTTTCGACGTACGACCATCATTTGTGTTGTTTACAGTGGATTGAAAACTTCAATTTGGCAAACAAATGGAATTAACTCGTGAACATTTTCGTGCGAAAATTTTTCACAACTTTCGACGTAGATTATCACGACAAGAGTGCATCGATGAACTTAAGTCTTTGTAGGGCGATGAAGCACCATCCTTTAGCACTGTGGAAAACGGGTTTAATGAATTCAGTCGTGGCCGACGCTCGCTCAAAGACGAAAGTCGTGAAGGTCGTCCAAAAGCGACCGTTGTGTCACAGAACATTGATGCTGTGCGTGAACTGATAATGTGAGATCGTCATGTAACATACCGTGAGATGTCTTCCACCAGCATACATTGTATAAACACATATTGTTTAAACACCTCCGTAAAAAAGAGTTGTTCTCGTCAGATCCCGCACAATTTGACAATCGCTCAAAAAAAGGCTCGTGTCGATTGGTGCAAAGAAAATTTTGAAAACATACGATCGCGATGCTTCAAAAGACGTTTATAAGATCGTCACAGGTGACGAATCACGGATCTATGCGTATGAGTTAGGAACAAAACAGCAATCGACCCTATGGGTCTTCGAAGACGAGCCAAATCCAACGAAAGTTGTTCGTGGAAGAAGCGCTTCGAAGCAAATGGGCGACTGTCTCGATTGAGCGACGTAGGACGGTCAATTCTGAGTGCCTGAAGTCTTTGGAGAAATTCGAAAAACGAACAAGAGAAGACGAATCATTGTGCACCATGACAATGCGAGCTCTTACACATCGGCTCAAACCAGCGCCTTTTGCACCGGCCAAAACGTCAAATTGATGGGCCATCCACCGTACACCCCTGATTTGGCATCCAATGACTTCTTCTTATTTCCTAGCGTCAAGAAAAAAATGCGTAGTCAACGATTTTCGTCGCCAGAAGATGCTGTTGAGGCGTTTAAAAACCATGCTTTGGAGGTGTCTCAATAGGAATGGAAAAAGTGCTTCGACAATTGGTTTGGGCGCATGCAAAAGTGTATAAATCATGCTGTAGAATACTTTGAAAAACAATAAAACCATTTATTATGGTAAATATTCGCATTTTCATTATTAGGACAGAAGTATATATAGCAGCCCTCGTATTACTATTAACGATTAAATTTGAGGACGGAAGAAAGGACGTCTTTCCTATTCGTGAGAAAAAGGTAGCTTTTGTTTCTTATAGTTCAGTTTGATTTTCCATTTATCATGATTTCCATTTATTAAGTGCCCATTGAAGTTCAGTCACAATTTCATGACCAAATTTATGTAAAACGAAGATGCCTACGCCATCAGCATAGGCTGCGTATTGACAGGGTGATAAGTCTGAAAAGTCGGCAAGGCATATAGTAATTAATATTGGCCCATGAACTGTACCCTGCGGGACTCCAGATGGAATTTCCATAAGTTGTGATAATTCGTTGCCTATACCTTTTAAGTAACATCTTAATATTTTTTATTAAAAAGGGGAAGAATTTAAATTTTATCCATTAAAAAATCAATGCATTATGCCATATGAAGTCGAATGCCTTCGCTACATCAAGTAGAACCAATGCTGTGGAGTTTCCGTTCGTGAAATTTCGCTTAATATGGTTACTTAGGCGTTTCACTTGATGAGCTGTGCTATGATTTTTCTAAAAGTCAAATTGTTCTTTTGGTATGATTGAATTTCTAACAAGGTGCTTGTCTATCAACGATTTAAGGTGTTTTTCATAAAATTTACTAATGCTCCTTAAAAAGCTTATTGGTCGGTAACGTTCAGGTCTTTCAGGAGGCTTTCCGGGCTTATGAATGGATACGACTTTAGCCCTTTTCAATATTGCAGGATAATATTGAATTTTAATAAAAAGAATTCAAAATGTATGTTTAATACTTTAATGCTGACTGGAGTAGATTTTTAAACATACGGTTATTAATATAATCAAAACCCATGGCCTTCCGGTTCTTAACATTATGTGCTAGTAAACGGACGGTATTTGAGGTGGTGTAAGCCCATTGAGGAGGAGTACAAATTTGTTATCAAACTGTGTCACACGATTGTCTATTAAATTAATGTGTAGATCAGAACTTAGACCCTCTGATACGTAATGATTTTTTTATAAAAGCTGTTGCCAGACAATTTGCCTTCTCCTTGCAGGTATAGTAGATGTCTGTATTGACCTTTAGTGGAGGGACAATCTGTTTCCTTTTATTTAACACCTTTGTGGAACCTCACAGGGGCTTGGAAGATTTGTCAAGTCTCATCAATTTCTGAGACCACTTTTTGTTACAAATGATTTGTATCTCTTCGCGGATGGAAATGTTATACGTACTGGTACATTAATATACGATCTGTCATTTGTCTGTATCTTGTCACTCACGTTTATGGTAATTCTTATTAGTTCTAAAAATGTCTTTAGAAAGCTTGAATCTATTATCTACCTGTTGGACTTAAGGGACTGATTGTATTACTGCTTCAATTAAGTTGATCTCAAAAATTCTAAGTGATGAGTCAATTTGGCTAGGTTCGTTTAAAAAGTACTGGAAATTAGGCATCTCAGTAAATGCATTTTGAACAACTCTTTTGTACTTCATCCAGTCTGCCTTTATGAAATTAAAATATAAGTACATTAAGTTGCACTTGGTGCAGACTATAAACAGAAGGGCACTGGTAGGTGGTCAGAATAGAACTCATTTATGGTAGTAAGTTGTGACAATATTGGTGGAACGTTTAAAAGCACTAAGTCCAACGTTGGAGGAGTCGAGGAAGATGTAGAAGGTATGTATGTGGGAGAGTATGGGTGAATGCTCGTAGCAGGGAAAAGGGGGGTCATTTCGTTCAAAATATTACCTTAAGAGTTTGTCCTATCACAACAAATCATAATTTTTTATGGGCGAACAATGGTTAAAAGGGTAATGTTAGTTGGGAGGCATTAAATAACTCAAAAAATAGCATAGATGCTGAACTTTTTGGCTCATGTGGCCCAAAAAAACAACACTCACAAGGTCAAAAGTGGCGAATAGTCAATATGGACATAAAAGTACTCAAATCAAATGCAATTTTTGCTGTCAATTTAAAAATAGATTAATTTTGAATTTTTGGCTGATATTATGGAAGGACGATGGGCCGCCGTGCTGTGACTATGACCCAGGTTCAACCCCGGAAGGGAATATCTAACAATTTTTCAGCGGCGGGTTTTCACCTCGTAAATCCCGGCGACTTTACGAGTATGAGATTTATCTCTAAGCCATGTAAGAACTTCTTTATAAAATCTGTTAGCCGTTTGGAGCGGGCATTAAATAGTATGTCCAGGTCAGTGGGTATAAAAATTGAATCGTGCACAGCTCACAGATTTAAGAGAAATTTCCCTTGTATCTTAATGGGATGTTGTGGGACTGAAGTAAGTATTGACGACGGCGAAAAGGGCCCCAAAAAACAGACCATTTTATGTGGCTCTTAACTAGCTAGGGACTGTGGAGGATATATAGGTCTAGTCCGGCCAAACTTAACGACGTTTTTACTTGTTTGAACTTGTTTTCGTGTTGATTTGTGTTCTTTTGTTGTTGCTATACGAGGGCGGTTCGGAAAGTTCTTAGCCTATCAATGAAAGAGAATAGTTAGTTTTTCAAAAATATTTTTATTTTTCAATATAATCTCCTGAAACTTCAATACACTTAGTCCAACGCTTATCTGGCAATTCTATCCCTTGATTTAAATAGTTTTCCTCAAAGTCTTCAAAATAGTGGTTTTCAACTGTAATTGCATCTTTATTTGAGCTAAAACGCTTGCCAGCAAGGAATTTTTTTTAGATTTTGGAACAGGTAAAAGTCACTGGGGCTTAAATCAGAAGAATAAGGTGGGTGGTCAAGCAACTCGTACTTTAATTCGTTGATTTTAGCCATTGTTAAAACACTCTTGTGCGCTGGTGCGTTGTCTTGATGAAAAATTATTTTTTTGTGTTGTAAGCCAGGACGTTTTTCTCGAATTTGTACATTTAATTGATCTAAAAGGTTGCAATAGTACTCTGAATTTATTGTTTTACCCTTTTGCAGATAGTCAATCAATAAAATACCTTTGAAGTCCCAAAAAACCGTTGCCATAACCTTACCAGCCGATTGAATTGTTTTTGCCTTCTTTGGGGCACTTCCTCCAGCTTCAGTCCATTGTTTGGATTGTTCTTTTGTCTCTGGAGTATAGTGGTGGATCCATGTCTCATCAACAGTTATGAAACGACGCTTAAAATCCATTTTATTTCGCTGAAAACGATCCAAACAAGCTTGAGAAATGTTCATTCTTATGCGTTTTTGGTCGACTGTTAACAAGTGCGGCACCCATCTTGCAGAAAGCTTTTTCATCTGTAGTTCTTCATGCAAAATTAAATGGACTCGATCATTTGAGATGCCCATAATATTAGCTATTTCACGCACTTTTATGCGTCGATCATTTAATACCATATCATGCACTTTGGCTACAATTTATGTTGTTGTTGCTGTTTTTGGATGTCCACTATGTGGTTCATCTTCAATGCTTGTACTACCACGTTTAAATTCAGCAACCCAATTTTTTACTGTTGCATATGAAGGAGCACTTTCACCAAACACATTCACCATATCATTTTGAATTTCTTGTCCCGATTAACCTTTTTTATGTAAATATTTAATGACACCACGCATTTCTAATTTTTCCATTGTAAAAAAATCGCGGATGCGTCTTTTGTGAACACCTGTTTCTATATGATGGAGTTGCCAGATCGAAACAAAATTTAACATGTGTTCATAGCAGAGATGGAAGTTTCCAAAACACTTAACTTTTTTCTGTTTATACCGCGCTTTTTGTGCTAGGCTAATAAGTTTCCGAACCGCCCTCGTACCATGACGCAATGTGTTTCACTTAATAAAACCTTGTGTATATATCTTATTGAGTCGTCGGAAACCAAAGGGTTCTCTCAAACAATAACCAAACTAGCTGCATGCCCAAATTATAAAGATACTTACATCGGTGGAATGTGCTGTTAATTGGCCAATTGAAAACAACTTAAATTTTAAGTTATTGCAGCAAACACTTGTATAGCAATAGAAACAAAAAGCATACCGCATTTGTTCCACAAAAGAGTATTAACCCAAAAATGTTTATTTTTGAGGAGAGGCCAAAAAACTGTTTGCTTTCGACTTTAAACAACTCTAAAGCACTAGATTTATAGAGGCTAGAATTTTACAGAGGGTAAATCTTTTTCTAACCAAAAGAGAAATTCTGAAAATTTTGAGTTAATACCCTTTTGCCGAACAAGTGCGATATATACCTTCTTGTGCAACAACACTCAGCTAAAGTAACCAGGTACGTATGTGTACATACGTACGTATATACGAGTGTGTGTATGTTTGTATGTATGTTGTTAGTTGCAACATTACAAGCACTTACAACTAAGAAACGAAATAAAGGTGCACTGGATTTAGGGGAACAAAATTAAAAAAAAATAATCGAAAAATAACAATCCAAAAAATATGTTATGGGAGGAATAAAACAGGAGGTGGGGTAAACATTTTTTTTAATTTTTTTTTTATTATTCGAACAAGTTTTTATTGGTATAAATATAAAAGGAAAATTTAATTTTTCAAAAAATAATTACAAAAACTAATAAAATAAAACAATGAACACAAATAAAAAAAAACTTAAGGAGTTGCGGGAAGAAATAAAAAAATAATTTGGAAATTGAATTTGATACAGGAAACAGGAATAATGGTGTTGTATATGAATATTGGCTATTAACTAAAGTGCTGTTTTATGCTACATATGTATGTCGACTATCATTTTTTAATGTATAAAATGTAATACTAAATTCATGTTTGTTAAATTAAAATTTAGCTATGCTCTCGTATTTTTATATTTTTCCATGTGTGTGTGTGTGTGTGTATATAAATTTGTGTAAGTGTGTGTTTGTTTCATATTAATTTATATTTTTTATTGTGTTCGCAATCATAAACCGTTTTATTAACTAAAAATACAATTTATGAACTAACAAGCTACTGCTGCAGATGCATATGCCTTGCGCCATGCATACATATTTATCAGTGCTAACACATTAAAACATCTTAAGTCGGCATAAGTGGTTATCGTTTTCATTGCTAGTTGTAAAATCGACATGCAGGGCTTCCGGTGGTTAAAACTAAATCGACTACGCTTTATTAAATAACATTAAACGTTTTTCTAGTTTATCTTTTCGAGATGACACATTTTAGTTCGTATATTTACCAGACGATAAGTTTGCTGTGGACTTAGACAATAAATTGGACATTTGAATTATACTTAAAAGTCTAAGAAAAATTTCAAATTTGTTTCATTTTTTTTACTAATTGTGATTGAAAACCAAAAATAAATAAAAGCTACGGATGCAAACTTGAATTTTAATATTGTAATAACGCAGAAGGGATGCACAATTTAAATTTTAATACTATACGAACGGGCTTAAGATGTAAAATAACCTAATTTGAGTTTCGTCCAGTTTTATAATAACTAAAATTGTTCATCTCGCTAATTTATTTTAAGAGCTAAACTAGAAAAACGTTTAACGCTATTAGATTCAGCGTTTTAGTTTAATCAAAGGAATTTAAAAAAAAATGTTTTAAAAAAATATTTTAAAAAAACATTTGAAAAAAATTTTAGGAAAATAATAATTTTTATTTATTAATTTTTGTTTAAATAAGTTGTCGCTTAAAAAAGTTCTCAATTGAAGAACAGTGCTATTATTCTTCAACTTGTCTAGAAGCATCTATACGCCCGGTTTTAATTACGAAAAATATTTTCTAAAAAGGTAATTATCATTTTGATAAAAGTGCGATTCCGATACTAGGAGTAGTTCAGTTTTTTTTTAAATATACTTTTTGTTTTGAACCGATACTCAATTCTCAATTTCCAACCTCACACCTGCTAAAAGTGTGCTATCAGTTTGACAATTTTTAGTCTTGTCGTTCGAAAGTTATACCATTTTTTTAAGCGACATAACAATAGAAAAATTGAAACTAAAACTATGATTTCAGACAAAGGATGTTTTAATGTGTTGCCACATACATGTCTGTGTGTTGGTATATGAAGACGTGGACAAAGAAGATGATGATGTCTACTTAAACTTACTGCTAACTAAGCAAACATAGTATTGTCTAGAAGATGTTGTTATAGGGTAATAGACACTAACATGTACACTACAGTATGCTTAGAAATACGATACGCAAACAGGCAACCCTATCTTGAATGAGTTTCAATTTAAAATTCCAGTTGTATGTGGTTTGCCTGATTTGTGTCTTTCCTAACTGTAGGATTTGTTTGTATTTGCTTTTTTTTTGGAAAAAATTGAAGATTTTTTTTTAGAAAAAACTAAAGATTTTTTTAAGAAAAAATTTAAAGATTTTGTTTAAGAAAAAATTTAAAGATTATTTTTTAAGAAAAAATTAAAAGTTTTTTTTAAAAAAAAATTAAAAGATTTTTTAAGAAGAAATTAAAAGATTTTTTAACTAAATTAAATAAAAAGAATTTTAAAAAATAGTTAAATACATTTTTTTAGAAATGATAAAGGATTTTTATTATTTAAAATCAAAGTTTTTTTAAGAAACAGATTTTTTCCAGAAAAAATGAAAAGATTTCTTTTAACAAAAAATTTATCAAAAAATTAAGATTTTTTAAGAAAAAATTAAGATTTTTTAATTAAATTTAAAGAATTTTGCAAAACAAATATATATTTTAAGAAAAGATAAAGAATGTTTATTATTTAAAATTAGGTTTTTTAGAAATAGATTTTTTTTTAGAAAAACTTAAGATTTTTTTCAGAATAAATTAAAAGATGTTTCTTAAGAAAAAATTAAAAGAATTGTTTTTAAAAAAAATAAAAGATTTTTTTAATTAAATTAAATAAAAAGAATTTTTAAGAATAATTAAATATATTTTTTAAGAAAAGATAAAGAATTTTTATATCTAATATTAAAGTTTTTTTTAGAAAAAATTTTAGGGATTTTTCAGAAAAAAACTAAACTTTTTTCTTAAAAAATAATTAAAAGATTTTACTTAAGAAAAAATTAAAAGATTTTTCTAAAGAGAAAATTAAAAGATTTTTTTTAAGAAAAAATTAAAAGATTTTTCTTAAGAAAAAATTAAAAGATTTTTCTTAAGAAAAAATGAAAGGTTTTTCTTAAGAAAAAATTAAAAGATTTTCTTAAGAAAAAATAAAAAGATTTGCTTAAGAAAAAGTTAAAAGACTTGTTAGAAAAAAATTAGAAGATTTTTTAATTTTGTTTAATTTTTACTTAAAAAATCATTAGCTTTTTTCAAATAAAAATAATTTTAAAAAGAAATAAAAAATAATTTTTAGAAAAAATAAAGAAAAAGTTTTTTTAGAAATTGTTTTTTTAAGAAATAAATTTAGTAAAGTATTATATATTTTAAGAAAATTTAATTAAAAAAATTTAAATTTTTAATGAAAATATATTTTTTTTGTGGACATTTTTTTTAATTGGAAAAAAAATGTTTTTTAGGTGAAAATATTATTTTAAACATGTTTTTTCTAATTTTTAGAAAACAAAAAGTAAATATAAAAAAAAACAGGTTAAATGCTTGATTTTAAATATTTGCTTAAGAAATACTTTTGATAGGTAGTGCTGTGTTTGGCATCACCAGATAATCACGAAAGAGTGATCTCCGGTAGTAGCAGCATCATCATCAATAGCAGCAGCATCATCATCATCAGCAGCGTTAGTAAACTAATTGCAAGCAGCAGCAATATTTTGCACAATTAGTAGCAGTATTAAGTGCAGACATTTAACTAATGTGTTTTATAGCATAATTGTATATTTAACAAATAACAGATACAAAGTAAGAGAAAAAATACTTAATAAATTATTATTAAACTATAGTGATGATGGGTTTATTTTAATAATTTGTTGATGTATTATTTTTTGTTTGTTAATAATATTGTTGCTGATTTTATTGTTGTTAATACGAATGTGTGTGTGTGTGTTTTGTGTGGTACATAAGGCGCGCATCATCTTTTGAAATGTAATGTTTGTGAACTGGTGTTATTTCCCATCCACTAGGGGCATCCCTTATTGAACTATGGCTGGGTTTTGATTTCGCTTTTCACTGTGAACTTAACTATTTTATTGTTGTGCAAGAGTATTGGTGGTTAATGTATTACAACGTGTCGGTGTGAGAGTGTGTTTGTATGCGTATAATTTGTCTATAGTATTAATAAATCAACCTCCTGTCAAAAATAGAGAGAAATAAATATACATATTTTATTAAATATTTTGTTGAATAATACGTGTACAATACGAAAAATAAAAACAAATTAATGCAAGTTTGTCCATCGACTCTAAGATGATAATAAAACTGTTGCACTAAATGCATAAAGCTTTTCAATTGCAAATCCTCTGAGTTTTTTGTGTGAGTGTAAGTTTTATTTTTTTAGGTGCTTTACTAACTACATGGTGCTTCTTCTTCTTCTTTTCTTCTAATTATCTACTTTTGTATATACTGTATGTTTGTTTATAGTTTAATAATTGTTTTCATTTATAAGAAAAGCAGTTTTTTATAAATGAGAATTACTTTGTTGCGGTGGCACAAAACCGTAGCCGGAAGCGCCGACAATAACGCCACTGGACTCATCAATTGCGTCTGGGGGTGAAGGTGGGAAGACAACGGGACCTAGAATATAGAACAGATAGCTTAGCATTAGAAATAGATATTGTATAATTCTTATTAAGGTTTAATTATAGACTTTGGATTCAAGAGGAAAAAAACTATAACAATGATGTAGACTAAAGTATTTAAAAAAAAAACTACATTCGCTCAAGACGCCCAAGGCGGCTCTAGAACACAGTACAACACATGATTTCGGGACTCAATACTGATAATTGTTTGTGAAAGTAGCCCCAAGAAAAGAAGAACTTCTGCATCATTCGTTTGGTCACGGTACATCAAATATTAATTTAATAATTAATTTAAAGTTAGTAAGGGGAATTTGTCACGTTTAAGGCTCTTTTGTTTGTCATAACTCGAGAACCGCTAGTCCGAATAAGCTGAAACAAATTTAAAAAAATATAAAAATTACAACTCCTTTAATCTGTTCATACAACGTTTCAGTTTCGCAGTTATAAATAAATGTATGAAGAAAAAAAATATTTTTTTGCCTAAAAAATTTAAGGTTTTTTTTTAATTCATAAAAAATCTAAAACAGTAAAAGAATCAAGTCCTATTACTTCCACGTAAAGTCACATTTTCTATGAACAAAATGAGATATAGATCATGAAAATCGGTTTACGCGTTTCGCTTTTATGCACAATTAAGTGAAGGTATGAATTTCAGAAATTTGCCCGAGATATGCACAAAATTCTTTGGAAAAAACATTGATGACTTTTTTTTATTGATTCTTTATCTTTTTGGCGCTACTTTCACAAACAATTATCAGAATTGAGTCCCGAATCAATCACCTGAAAAATGTTGTACTGTGTAAGAAGGAAAACCCATGCCGTACGTACACTAAAAAAATATGTTCGTACTATTTACGAATTATTCTTATTATGTTCTTTTTACATTCTTCATATTATTGACGAAGTTTTTAGTACATTTCGTATATTTTGCAAAAAAGTTTTTTTTTTAAAATTAACGAACCGGCTTCTTAAAAGTTTTGATTTTTAAAGTGCTGCTAGACTATAAAGGCAGTATAAACCATTTTTGTTTGCAGACTTTTTTGTAGGCTACGATTTAGATCGGTAAGGCGCTCTACCTCTACCGTTCGTGAGGAAGAGCCACGAACCGTCACCAAGGTCTTGAAAAATTTGGTTGACTGAATGAGCTACTCTAAAGCGCATCAACACAGTCACATGAATCGAATGTTCACAACATTCCAGTAGGGAATGAGCAGGAACTGCTTTCAAAACTGTAAGCTGTAAACAATATTATTCTCATAATCCCTGAGCGGGACCTTCTCTCTATAGCTGGCTCCGTATGGCTTATGAATTTTTTTAATAAAGTTTTTACATGCATTTGAGATTAATCTCTTACTCGTCGGCATTTATGAGGTAGAAACTCGCCGCTGAAAATGTGTTATAAGTTCCTGTCCGGAGTTGAACCTGGGACTAATTGCATGATAGTCGTGAACAATAAATAACATCACACACGCAGAGAAAAAAAACAAGGTTACTATATGGTCACGGCAATAATAATATGTTCTCCGCAATAAAAGTAGTTCGTCGCAACCAAAGTATTGTTTACTGAATTTAATTTTGACAATAGTATGATTGCCGCAATATTAATGTTGTTGAAATGTTACAATAGTATTATTGTTAAATTTAATAATGAAAATATGGTTGTAGCAACAATATAAATATTGTTGGTACGACAAAAGTATTGTTTTTTGGGTTTTATGCTAACAATAATATGATTACGGCAATAATAATGTATGATCTGTTGTTGACAACTTAACCTAATTCTATTAAATAATTTGGGGATCATAGTACGTGTATAATAGTATAATAACAGACTATGGTTGAGAGGATCATACTATTGTTGTATGTGAAACATACTATGGTCGTGAGGATCGAAATATGGTTATGAGGATCATAATATGGTTGTGGAGATCATAGTATGGTTGAGTGTGAATCATACTATGGTTGTGGTGATCATAGTATGGTTATGTGTGAATCATAAAGGGTGGTTCAATTTTAAGGGCCGATGTTTAATGTGAACTACACCTAAACGTCAAGTTTCTTTCTGCATTTCATCTGATATTCCTCAATTTCAGGCTAACTCAACTTGAACCATGGAAAGATACACAAGCGAGCAACGCGTTATGAAAATGGGCGTTCAAATCAAAGTGCATATCGTGTACTTCGTGATTTTTGCGTTCAATATAATCATCCAAATGTGCGTACAATCGTAAAAGTCGTGCACAAATTTGAGCAAAACGGGTCTGTAGGAGATGTGAAAACACCAGTGCATGCTCGTATAGCTCGTACTGCAGAAAATATTGCTGCTGTTCGCGATAGTGTGGCTGAAGAGCCGTCCAACTCAACTCGCCGTCGTGCCCAACAATTGCACCTCTCACGTTCGTCGTTGATAAACATTTTGCATAAAGACTTGCATTTTCACGCTTACAAGGTGCAATTGACTCAAGAACTAAAGCCTCTTGACTATTCCAAACGTCATCAATGGTCAGAATGGTGGCAAGAAATGGCAACAGTGGATGATCAATTTTCGAAGAAAATCATCTTCAGACACATTTTCACCTTAGTGGATTCGCCAATAAGCAGAATTGCCGCATTTGGGCGCATGATAATCCAAGAATAATTGTCGAAAAAACAATGCACCCACAAAGAGTGACTGTTTGGTGCGGTTTATGGACCGGCGGTGTCATCGGGCCATATTTTTTCATGCAGTTACTGTGAATGTTGTTCGCTATCGTGAGATAATAACGAACTTTTTATGGCCCGAATTGGAAGATATGGATGTGGACGATATGTGGTTTCAACGGGAGGGTGCCACTTGCCACACAGCTAACGAAACAATGGCTCTTTTGCGTGATATTTTGTTCCATAAATAATTGAACCATACCGATATTATCATAATAAAAAATGCCAATAATTTCTTAAATAATTTGTGTTTTATTCAAAATCAACATCGGGCCTTAAAATTTAGCCACCCTTTACTATTGTTGTGAGGATCAAAGTATGGTTGTGAGGATTATAGTATGGTTGTATTTGAATTATACTATTATTGTGAGGATCATAATATTGTTGTTCCACCAACATACACTCAACAATAGTGTTGTTCTCTTCGAATATTGTCACCACAGCCTTTTTTGTCTGCGTGCACCATGGCGACCCATAATCAAAATGTTGGCTCTTTCAAACAAACCGAAAACAATGAAGTAATTCATTATTTGAATGATTAAAGAATTAAGTTTTTTTAACAGAGATTAACTGGCTATAGACCTCTCGTATCTACGTTTAAATAAAAGACTAGTAATAAAATGGCAAAGGTTCATTGATTTCCGTGACTGCAGACTGCTTTCATCGCTATTTCGGGTCTGTGACGACCTTCATCAGAAAGCTTCGCAGCAATTGTTGTAAGAAAAACCGAACTGTTTAAGACCAGGCTTCCACCAAATGAATGAGAACTACTGTAGTAAATCTAACTTTTCAAGTTTTTTTCAAACAATTGTCCTCTTTGTTTTTTTAAAAAAGTTTTCAAAAGTTACTTAGCTTTGGATTACCCTTTACAATAAAAGCATAACTTACCTCTGTTTTGTCTTGGATCTCTGGCGCTATAATCGGAGCTCTGTGGCCCATCAAGGGAATTGTAATCGAACTGTCTGTTGGGGAAACGGCCGAAAAGGAAGTTCTGGCCCGCCACTAAAGCTAAGGAGGTGCAGATGGCAAAAACGATCATTAACTGTAATTAAAAGAAGACAAAAAGAAAATAAATAAATTAATATTCATATAAAACATAACATAAAAAAAGAATGTAATTGATAATAAAATCGTGAAAACTTTCAAGCATTGTATGATTTTCAGTGACTTTGTGTGAGATTTGAATTTGCACACCCACATAAATCATTTGTCTTTTCGTTTGCAGCATCTCGCAATATTGATCGGATTCAATATACTGTATTTATATTTTACTGATTGTTCTAAAATTCTAAGGGGTCCTTTCATCCGTTCGTCTTTTGCAAACACTTTAGCGATGACACGATGACATTTTGCTCTATGGTGGCTTTTAGTCATACGGTGTTGGAGGTGTACGAAATGGGCCCAGGGGAAAAAAGTTTCCCTTCAAGGTACTTAAAGTACCTCTCAAAAAGTATCCTTTTTGAGTATTTTGGTATATAACACCCGGAAAACAGATTTCTTGCCACAGCCGAAATTTTTGCCAAGTGAATATTGGTGGTTGGGAATGTTGATTGTACTTTTATAAACGGTTGAAAAGACAAGGTATCGGCAACCCTAACATATTAGGATGATTATTGGAACTGAATTAATACATTGTATTGGTTGATATTATTGATTGTTATATGCTCTCGCTGAATTCGTTTTTCGTTAACACGAACAATTGTTAATTGGGCGTAGGGTTCTATGTATATAAGGAAACATCTTTTTGTCTCTACTGAGAATTTCAAATTTTCGTGTCAAAAAAGTGCGCCATGTGGAATTTAAGATTCAAAAATTCTTTTCAAGAGGTTCGTATACTTTTTATTTTTTACCGATACTTTAGTTACAACTACTGGACGTTACACAGCACCAACTAACATTTGGTTGTACAGATGGAATACTCGAGGTGCATGCAACCTCAATCATTCGGTTGGCAAAAAAAATTGTCTATGGCAACCAATCTTTTCTCTGTGTGTAGATTTTTCTTCAATTTTTTTTTATTAAACTAGGTAGAGGGGTCTACGTGTATTTCCTTGCCTAATGTTTTTAATAGGGCGAATAGTGGCGAGTTTATACAAAAATAAAATTACAAAATGGTTTAAAAGTCTTAAAATTTATATTTTCAAAAAAATTCAATTTTCACTGGACATTTTTGCCCTTTATTTTCTCAATTCGTTTATTAAGAAAACAGCATGAATGCCTTAATGTTTTAGTGTACTCGTACATGAGTGTGGATGATTATATCCAGAATAAAATTGTGAAGGCTAATACTTCGTTACTTCTACCGATAATTTCACTTTCATTTACTGACAATTCAATGTATCGGTAGCAAACATCATTCGGTTGTAATGATTGAAACAAGCTCAATCATTCGCTTGGAAACTAAAAAAAAATTGGTTCGGGCACAAAATCTATTTTCTAGGTGCTTCAAAGATATTAAAAATTACTTTGCAAACCGATAGCCTGCGTCAGTCCCAAGTTAAAGTCTTGTCCAACACACAGCTCCTACCATCCCTGGGCTTAAAATTTCAATGCAGCAGTCAATAAAAATGCTTGTGAAAAGATATTTGTTCAGACTCCTTGTTAAAGGTTGTTTTATAAACTTTTTTAGAAGATTTCCAAAAAAATTAAATTTTTTCTCTTCTAAAACACCAAAATTAACGAATAAGCTGATGCAAGTGTAGATATGTGTTTTTTGTTATCTTCAATTATCGATAAATAGGCGTCGTCTTTACGGAATACGGAATTGGTGTTGATGTGACTTCGACTCGAGGTAAGGTAGGGGAACATTTTTATTTTAACTTCAATTGACTTTCAATTTTATTCAAGTTTTAATGGTTTATTTCCCTTTGAACCACACAAGACAAAGCTTGCTGTCGCATTAGTTCATTATTTTCCCTAGGTTGTCTATCATTTGGCCACTTTTGCAGTCATTCATCATTGCAGGCAACCAGACTGCTTAAATGATAAATGGGCAAATCATAGACAATCAACACCACTTTAACCTTCGAAAAAAAAAAAACGAAGAAAAAACCCTTTGAGCCAACTTGCACTCCACGCCACACTAGGCCGACTCTTTCATGGCGCATAACCAACAATGATTTGCAGCTTTTTCATCAAGTTGCGTTTCTCTTTGTTGCGCGCAAAAGGTTCAAATTTCTTGAACCTGTCATAAAAACCAGCTACCAAAAAGGCTTCCGCCTTTTTCTTGAAAGTATCCAACCATTTGGCCAACGACGAAGAGCAAACAAAATGTGCTGAAACCTTGAAAAAATAAACTTTCTTAAAGTGAATTCAAACCGGGTTGCAAGTAATAAATAGGAAAAAAAGGAAATATTTCAAAAAATTACAATGAATTGCTACTCTGTAACAAACTAAAGTCAAACTAACTCGTTGCACATAACTTAACTAAGGGGAAATAAAAATAAAATAATAAGAAGAAAAAAATGGAACCCTCAAACGCCAGCTGGAGAGGGCGCTTTCGTTAATGTTCAAGTAACAACACGTAGTACTTCTTGTACCTAGCCCGATCACCACTAGATTTTAGTGCACAGTCATTTTCCATACTAGTGCTTAGTAACAGAGCATTTGTGATCGCATAGCAATTCAAAAAAAGAAACACCTAAAACGGAGGAAAACTTGAAGTTGTTCATGAAAGTTGGTGCCTTTGTTTTATTGGTGTTGATTTGCCAGAAGTAGTTATTAATGATTAAGCAGTTCAAAACTAATGATAAGTATTTTTAAAGATAACCACCATATCCAACAAAATGTTGATTTCTTTTTTTGGTGGCCAACACCAGCCCGTAGACTCCTCCATAGTGATCTCGTCTGGCGGACAGACAAGGGACAGTGTTTTAAGACACTTAACATTTGAGTTAAAACTTTTAAAAGTCAATGTCCCTAAGCTGATGGAGAAGCAAGGGAAAAATGTGGGCTTAATAAAATTTTGCTCTTTCTGTACTCTGAAATACATTCCCTAGTTTCAATAGAAACAGAAAAAGCCTGTTCATAAAAACATACCGATTTCTACAGGGTGGAGCGCGATAATTTGCTTTTTGCACTGCAGGCACTGTTGGTCGAAGAGAGTGTGCGTGGCTTATAGTGGCTGACGGGAGACTTGTATTCGTCTGCCTTTCAGTTTTCAACATGCATTGGACTCGTGAGGTAAGGTACTTTTGAGTTGAAGCGTATTTTTCAAATGCGCACTCGATCATTGCAGTGCAGCGTGCTTTTCGTGTACGATTCGCTGTTCCCCCACGCGGACGCGTCCTGGACGGCAATCAATTGTAAATTGGGTAACTTCATTGAGAACAGCAGGAAATGTGTCATACGAAGGGGACCTGAGAGAAAGGTTACAACACCACAAAACGTCGGGAGAGTTAGAGCAGCAGTACTGCAAAGAAATTACTTAATCTTGGCATTTCCTGAATTTTTTTCAGCCAGCTCTTGAGGCAATGCCATTAGAGGATACATGGTTTCAACAGGATGGTGGCACTGCACACACAGCGAGGGTTACCATAAATTGTTTGAAACAAATGTTTCCTGGACGGCTTATCTCTTTGAGGGGTGATGTGAACTGACCGGCACTCTCACCAGAGTTAGCCCCATGCGATTTTTGCCTTTGGAGTTACCTAAAGTCGAAGGTGTATTTCGACCGTCCCAACACCTTAGAAGACCTAATTAACAATAATGAGTCTGAAATTGTCCGAATACCAGTCGACATGCTTGTTAGAGTTCATGAAAACTTCAGAAAACGTATGCAGCAGTGTGGGGATACCGAAGACCGACATTTGCCAGGTACACTATTTAAAACGATGTAATTTAAAAATTCCCTTACTTTTCAATATAATATAAATATAAAATACATTTTTCTAAGGCTCATAATTTTTTTAATTCATTTCCAAATAAGCAAATTACCGCGCTCCACCCTGTCTTAGGATTGATGTGCAAAAACTCTTTTTCCACTGTGCCTACAGGGAATTAAAAAAAAATACCTTCCCATAAAAGACCTTCTAGATGACCTACTTTTTAGATCTTAACCGAAACGCAAAGGCTGACGGATAATATAGGGTGATCCATCTAGAGGGGTTTTTTTCAGAACAAAAAAATATATAAATTCAAATCCAAGTGTGGAATCGACCGGTATGGCTTTAATGACTCGCGTAATGTTGGCTTCCAAAACCTGAATCGTAGCTGGTTTGTCAGCATAGACTTTGGACTTTACGTAACCCCAACGAAAAATGTCTGAAGGTGTGATATCACTCGATCTAGGCGGCCAACTCACCTGTCCAAAACGTGAAATTAGCTGCTTTTCGAAATGACCTCTCAATAGATCCATTGCTTGAGCAGCTGTATGGCAAGTGGCATTGTCCTGTTGAAAGCACCGTCCTGTTGAAAATTACGGGCTTCAATTTCAGGTAGCATAAACATCGATATCATGGCGCGTTAGCGAGCTCCATTCACGGTTACGTTCCGGCCATCATCATTTTTGAAAAAATATGCACCTATAATTCCACCAGCTTATAAACTGCACCAAACCGTGGTTTCTCTGGGTATAATGGCATCTCTTGAACCTCTTCTTGTTGCTCTTCAGCCCAAATGCGGCAATTTTGTTTATTGACTTTGCCGTTGAGCCAGAAATGTGCCTCATCAGTGAACAAAATTTTGGTCGAAAACAGCGGATCTTCCCGTTTCTCACGTAACGCTCATTATTTTCAAAAAATAAATGTCAAAAAATGTCCTTTCAAATAACCAATAAAGATTCCACCCTTGATTTGACTTTTTATATTCTTTTGTTATGAAAAAATACTTTTAGATGGATCACCCTTTATAAAGCTTTAACTATTAAGATCTCGTTTGTCTAAGTGGGCCTCAATGAAAGCTTCGTCCCAGAGTTTATATCCATTATATCCTAGTCTCGTAGTTTTAGTTGTATCATCGCCTGTCCATGAAGCAAAAAATGTCAAAATACCACGCTCCTTTGTCTAATCATGAACATATATAGTCTATAAGGCGATTCTTTCAAGAGGGGCGTAGCACCACCCGCTTTTTCAACAAGGCGTATCTCTTTGTATGCCTTCATCATACAAGGTACGCGATTTAACATTTTGAATTTCAATCGGCTGTAAAAAAAGTACTGCTAATTTTTTCAAATTTCTGGTTTATTGGAAAGGTTGAACGAAGTGCCCAGTGGATAATATTCGATATCATGTAGACGGAGTTTAGTGCAAGGACACTCGTTTTATTATCCACTTAGACAATTTCTTCTTTTAGAGAAGCCATTAAAGAAATTCCTACAATGTCTTGTCCAATCAAATTAAATTCTCTCTCTTTCAAACCTTTTTTGAAAATTCTATTGTTGACTCAAAACACTGTGTGGCCTCAACGTTAACATTCACTTTTATGCCAGGGGGGTGTTACTCTATGGCCAGCCACACAACTGCAGACACTCCAAAAACATATCACAAATGAAATAAGACCAGAGCAAAGCAACAACAAAAGCAAAAAAAGAAACCAAAAATAACACAATAAATTGTATTGCATTTTTACACAGATTAACAAATAGAAAAACATGCTTCCTTGTTGTTGGAAAACCCCCACACATCGATGTGTGGAAAGTGAATGTTTTCCAAAAAAAAAACAATAATTGAAATGACTTTGATTCGAATGGAATCCAATATTCTTTGTCAACGAGATTAATCACAGAGAATTTTAACTTTTAAAATTTAGTTCTGCAAAGTCTGAGTCAGTCTTGCTTGAATTTTGAATGTTTTTTTTAACTTTTCTTATGATTTTATTTTGCCATTCGATTTATGAATATTTGAAATGTACCTATACATCCGACCCGGTCTAGTCATCGCCAGTAATTAGCTTGCTTTTCAAAAACATTTAATTAGTCTAGCATTTCCAATTTGGGAGATTTCAGTGCTTCTCCATTATCGATTTTCTGTAAAGCCATAATTTGATGATATTCTTGATAGTCGTACTTTCGTTTGCCAAGTAAGATATTGCGGTATCGGTGTTTTCTTATAATTTTTTATACAATTTAATCTACTAATTTTTACAAAGCCATATCCATATAGACCACCCTTTATGTTCAACATAAATGATTTGTGGTGCCGTATAGTTCTATTAAACAAAACTAAGTATTCAGTTAATTGTATTGAAAGAACTTGTCGTTAAAGTTCAAGATCGTTTGAACAACACCCGCCTTGACGCGGCCGGCCACATGGCAAACCGACGGCCAAAGTCAGACCAATATGTGGCCAATACAACGAGTATTGGAAAATGTGCTTGGTTTATGTATTTCATTTTCTGTAAATATTCAATTATGTTGATTACATTACTAAACCAATGTCAAATTGAAGGCGTTTTTCAAATCGATTTATTAAACTGGATACCAAGGCTGGATACGATGGCCGAATCGGTCATTGGAACATTTATTTATGTTTTAGTTGTCATCGGCTTAAATATTGGAAATACAGCAGCATTTTTAGAAAAACTTACAATTAAACGAACTTACTTTTATAAAAAAGGAAACCTTTTTTTTAGTTATAAACCTTTGGTTTTATAAATATAGCCCATGTGTTTTTTTTTTTATTGATTTTCCCTAAAATGTAATGAGTATTAGGACGCATAGACCCTTTAAGCCCATTTCTGTTTGATTTCTTTTTCTCAATTTTAATCCAATTTTTACGTATGTAAACATTAAACAAATAACTTCGAAATTATTATTAATTACGGTCGAAGTGGCCTTTTTGTTCAGTGTTACATATAATTTTATTTTTACTAAAATATTTTTTTATTAGAAAGAAAAACAAAGCAAAATCTGGGTCATTTTACTTGACGTCAAGTAAGCTGCTGACGTTTTTTTTTTCTATTTTTTTTTTTATTTTTTTTTTGCAGAACTGAATTCAGCCTGATAAAATCGAAACAATGTAAAATTAAAACAAATATTTAGGTTTCTTTTTTTCATATGCAATACACCTAGTTTATGTTGGTCTAGTCAGGCAAAAGAAAAATGAGAAAAAATTCAACACTAGACATGTCGTGCTAAGCTGTAATAATAGCCTGAGAAAGAAAATGTTTTGGTTAATTAAAACAAATAATTTGCTTTATAATGTTTAAAGTGTATAGTTACACTTTAATGTCTTTAATTAAAATTATTTTATGTAAATCTGTTGAAATAAATATTTATTATAATATTTGATTAGTTAAAGTTTTAATAGGAAAAAAATATCCACCGTAAAAATTGTGGAAATAATTTTATCTAATAAATGAATTTAAGATATGACGTTATTGGCATTTATTACCTTAAATACAACAAGGCCAATATTTTGGCAAAGCTCGGTGCTTTAAAAATCGTATATGACTTCAATAATTACGATAAAGTTTTGTGTGATAAAGGTAGCCATAAGCCCGAAAACGGTGCTGCTTTGCGCATTAAACATGATTAACGCTGTAATAGCTACAACCATGGGGACACTCTACATGCGACAGTCAGCGCTTCTTTAGAACAGCTTAGTGCCAATTCTGCCTCTGTCAATTTGAATCATGTTATATGGATAGGAGGCCTATCTTACACCTGCTAATCTATAGGTCTCAGCATCCGATTGCGATGTCACACCAAGATAAAGCTCTTCCAGTAATTAAGGTATAAACGGCGTCTTCGACAAAGACGCACCTACTAGCCTTGTCAGGACTACAGTTCCGGTGCCTCCTGAATACCCTTGATAACAAACTAATGACAACGGTCAGACCTCATAGCCAAGAAAAGTACAGGGTGTCTGTCGGGAAGGTACACTTCTTTGTTTGTTTATAATGTTTGATTAAACAAAAGAGAATGGTTCTTATATTTATAAATGTTTTATTTAATGTCGGCAATTATGTATGGTATGCAATATCAGATAAATGTCCGCATCTATTTTTCATTGCATTCTCACACATTTCACGCGGTGTTTCAATAATTTCATCACGAATATTTTGTTTGAGTTGCTCAATCGTTTCTGGTTTGTTTGCATAAACCTTGCTTTCCAGATAGCCCCACAAAAAGAAGTCCGTAGCAGTTAAATCAGGCGACCGTAGAGGTCAATCAACATCACCATTTCTTGAAAAAACTTGTTGTGGAAAGAGGTCTCGCAGTGATTCCATTGTAATCCTGGCTGTATGCGATGTGGCATCTTGTTGATACCACATGTTAATCAAGCGTAAAGCATGCAGTTCGGGCATTAAAATGTTTTCAATCATATCACGATATTGCTTCCCATTTACAGTTACGCCGTTTTCAGTTTTCATAGCAGTAAGGCCAAATGATTCCCCCTGACCAAATTGCACACCAGACTGTCTGTCACTCTTAATGGATGCAAAGGGACTGATAAATAATTTGAGGAGTTTCCATTGCCCAGAACCGACTATTCTGTTTATTCACATATCCATTCAAATGAAAATGTGCCTCGTCACTCTTTATGATTTTTTCTTGAAAACCGGGGTTCTAATGGGCGGCATATGTACGGAAACGTAAATGGTCTTGTGGAAGAAGCCCTTATGTCAACTGAATCTTAAATGGAAACAAATGCAAATCCTTGTGCAAAATTGTGTCCAAAGTTGTTCTTTAAAGACCAAGTTCCTGAGCACGGCGTCAAATTGAGGTTGATAGATTGTTTTGAACACTTTCTTAAGCAGCAGTAATGTTTTCAGCCGATCTTGCAGTACGTTGTGGTCCATGCTTGGGCCCATCAGCTACAGGAGCTCATTCTTCGAAATCATTCACTTCACGATAAATAGTGCGTTTTGTTGGCACGTTGTTTCTCCGAAAATTTTCACGTAACTCTCTCATCATCACAGTAATCGATGATTGATTTTGATGAAATGTTTTAACGATTAAATACGTTTGTTTATTGAATATTTTTCCATTATAAGTTTACCACGTCTCTACTTCACCACTGCCAAATATGAACTGTCAAGACTAATGTTTACCAAAATGGCGTCAAAACAAAGTAGTATACCGTCCCGGCAGACACCCTGTACCAGTCAATGATCCATAAAAAGCGGGACCGGTCACGGGCATCGGTCGTGAGAGCGATCTTTTATAAACTTAAATATGAATTTTACTATTACCGAAATTTTTGCTCTGAAGAAGATTGTCATTGAGTCAAAATCGCAATTGCTGGAGTGGCATTCCTAGCAAGGCTTTATATCCCGAACATCAAAGGATGGAGTGTATACTAATGTGGGTCGAACAAAAAAGTTGCCCCAGTCACGCCCTAGATTTAAAGATTATCTAAAGACGAATTCGGGAACACAAAAATATTTTTTTTCCTGTGCACCCTACAAACCGCCCTTTTAGTTTTTTTTTATCCTGCGTAGTCATTTGAAGTCCGATCGTAACGAGATGTATACCGCTGTTCAAGTTTTGGCAATGGCTATATTCCGTCAGCAAAATCTATATTTTTTTTGATCAGCAAAATCTGTAGAAAATGTGAAAACAATTGTGCCTGCTCGCCCAGCTCGTTCGACGGAAAATTTTGATGTTGGTCGCGACCTCGACTCGTTGTCGTGCCCAACAATTGATTATCTCACAACACCACATTACTGATGCGAATTGTGAATAATATTGGAGTTTACAGGCTAATTAGGTTAAATTGACTCAATAGCTGGTGCCTGCTGACCATTTCACTCGTCGTCAATACGCCGAATAGTAGGTTGAACAGACATAAGTAAATGGTGAAGTTACAAAGAAAATCATCTTCAGCGACTAGGTACACTTTCACTTCAGTGGATTCGTCAGCAAGCAGAATTGCCGCATTGGGCCAAATGAGAATGCACGAGTAATTATTGAAAAGCCGATGCACCCACAAAGAGTGACTGTTTGGTGCAATTTATGGCTGGCGGCGTCATCTGTTCCTCAGCCCTTAGACTTAAGAAACGAACTTCAAAACACTTAAGACAGAAAGTTTTTCTAAACAAAATTCGTCGTCCTTCGCTGACAGTATTAAGAGACAACTAAGTTTTCAGTAATAATTAATATAGACCATAAATACTTGGCCACGCAACCCAGTTGTTAAGTTAGTAGTCAGCTGGCCAGCTGTAGCCAGCGGGTGAAAACCTAGACTTAAGACACAAACTTTAATTTAACATGAGCGGAAACAAAAGACTTAAGACATAAACTTTTTCAAAACTAAATTCGTCGTTCTACGCTGACAGTATTTAGAGAAGAATAAGTTTTCAATAATTAATGTTGGCCTTAAATCATTTACCACACAGCCCAGCATGTGAGTTAGTAGCCAACAAACGAGTGAAAACTTAGACTTACGAAACAAACTTCAATTTAAGGTCAGAGGAAACAAAAGACTTAAGACAGAAACTTAGTCCGATACGAATTCTTCTATCAATATTTAGTAAAAATAAAAAAGTTTTCTTTAATTTCTATAACAAAATTAACCCCCGGAATACAAAGTGGTAGCTATCTCGCCTTTTAGTATGGGGCTACACAGCAGAGACAATTATCTGTTTTCCAGGCGAAGCTGGAATCAAATTGTATCAAGATAAATTTACATTTTATCATCATGAATGAATTATTAAAAGCTTTTGCTAATGACCTTTTCTAGAATTTATTCCCTGTGTATTATTCGGTACCAATACTGTAGCAAAAAACTCCTCGTGCACGATATAAATATGACTTGTTCTTGACTATATGGTATACCAAAAAGAAAAACATGCATTTATTCATAAACAAACAATAAATGAGAATTTACTATTTAAGCGTGTCATTTTTCATGCTCGTACCAATGCCATTTAAAAAATTACCCACAATTACCGGCGAACTTTGTCTGGCATCTCGTTAACGCCAACAGGTGCTCTACTCTCATATATTCCAAGCTGCATGAAAAATTGAATAGTATTGATATTGAAAAAAAGAACGCCAATATCAGAATTGAACTGGTTTAAATATGATTTAACCACCAATTGCAAATTGCTCAATACCAGCACATAAAACAAAATTAAATATTTAAACAAACATCAATACGGGCACTACAATGGAGGGTATGCGGAGGATGGCATGAAGACATTTGCAAATATCTTTGAAGAAGAAAAAAAAACCTTAAAGAAGACATAACAATTTATAACAAAACTACAACTAAGTAAGCATTTGACAACATAAAGTTACAAATTATCTTATTATTTCTGTTTAAAGACATGATCGACAAAGTTCTCTTCTCCCTGCCTGGCGCAAAGGCATACACGTTTATGGTAATATTAAAGACTACGACCAAAAAAAAAACGATAGCAATAAATAAGAAACTAGTTAACAATTAATAAAACAGTGTGTATTTATTTTTTCGTCGTCGTCGTCGTCTTCTTTTGGGCTTCCAAAGATATCGCCGCGTTCTCTATGCCACCATCGGTAGCTGCTGTTGGTCGTTGCCTGCAATACATCTTGTTCAACTTTGGTGACCCTCATTGAAGATTGCAATTGTTGATAGCTAATGGCACAGTGCACGTAGTTAGTTATTTTGTAACTCTAGAGTACAGAGTGCAGTTTGAGACTTGCCTCCACTGAGACAGTTACCACCAATCGGGCCCAGCGTCCAAGAATGGCCGTGTAAAGACAATTTGCTTGAGACGTTTAAAACGCTTCTGTACATTAGCCAAGAGACTTTGAGTTGGTTTTGTTTTTCGTTATCTTCTAACTTATTTTCCCAATCTATAATGATCATTAACATCACGTTTTTCTTTTTAGCAAAGGGGGATGAAATATTTATGCCGAAATAAAATTAAGTCGGTGTACGCCGTGCTAAGAGAAGCCCTACAGCATTTTTGAAGAATTGTTTAATGAGACCTTGATTGAAATTAACAGAAACAGATTGATGTCGGTTTACACTGTAATTAGAGAAGCCCTACCACATTTTTGAAGGATTGTTCAATGAGACATTGATTGAAATAAAAAGGAACCCTTTCTTTTTTCAATGGACTTGGTGAGTATCGAAGTTTGTGTACAATTTTTTCATGACTGGCTTATTTTTAATCAATATTTAATACTTTGACCAGATATAAAATTGATGGGACCACGATTTTCTGACCCTTTAAGGGACTTTTGACATGGATAAAATGAAAGAAAATTCCATACCACTTACTTAAGTCCCACAACATCCCATTAAGGAACAAAGGGAAACTTCTCTGAAATCAGTAAACTGTGCAAGTTATAATAATTATACTCGCTGAAGGGGACCTACTGTTGAACGGCGGCTCTTGATGGCTCATGTATTTTATAGAGCTGCTTTTTCAAGGCTTAGAGATAAATCTCTTACTCGCAAAGTAGCCGACATTTACTAGATGGCAACTTTAAGAAGAGGAAGCTTGGTAACATGGACTCAAGAAAATATGACTTCAATTCAAAGTAAGTCAAGTAGTATAGAATATATACTTTTTTAAAACACGAACAGTCTTTGGTCGAAAGTTGGACCTTCCGAAAAGGGTCACAATAACGATATCAGGTTCCAATAAATACTCCCACACTCAACCCTATTTTAAGTATATTATTAAAAATTAAAATAAGTTAAAACGACATTAAAATCGACTAGGCCCTAATCTGATATAAACTCGACCATATATTCGATTTTAAAGGATTCAAGAAAAATTCATTTTAATTCAAAGTAGTATTGAATATATATTTTTTCAAACACGGACAGCATTTGGTCAAAAGTTCGATCGGCGTAGTCGTGGCTAATATTCAAATGCAATTCTCTTTTAAAAAAATTGTTGTGGATGTCCATTTTAGTAAAAGAAGATGTGCACCTAAAAAAATATGTAATTTTTATAACAAAAATCTATTTTTCAACAATTTAGGGAACTATTTATTTAAATTTGATGAAAATTGTATATTTTAATTTAGTTTAATAATAATGAAAGTGTACATCGATTTGAGCTACTTTGTACATCAATTCATTAAAACTTTTACATTAATCTGATGAAAATGTACACTAATTTAATGACAATTTTACATTAATTTTAGAGAATTGATGTAACTTAGCTTAGCTCATAGTTAGATATGAGTTCATGTTTCATAGGTTTCAATAGAAACCTATAATTATTTAAAAAGTAGTCGAAAAGCCTGCTATTGGGTGGGCTATTATAAATTTTAAATTTGAATCGGCTGTAAAAGAAAAGGTACTAATAATTTCTTCAAATTTCTGGTTCTATTGGAAACTTTGAACTCTGGTTTTATTGGAAACGTTGAACTCTGTCATTTAATAGTGGAACACCATCCAATGCGTTTTAAATGTTAAATCGCCCCTAAATCGCGTTAAGCAAAAGGCTATGGTGATAAGCGTTCGCGACTATCGCACCTGTAAACCCAGGTTCAAATTGGATCTAAATATGATTTTGCAGCAGGGTTTACACCGCTTAGATGCCATCGACTTATCGACTGAGAGATTTATCTCTAAGCCATGTACAAATTTTATAAAAGGCATTAGCCGTTCGGAGTTGGTTTAAAACAGTAGCTCTCGATCATTGAGTAAAAGCGTTATATCGTGCCCAACTCACTGAAGAAGTTTCCCACTTTTTTCTTAATGGAATGCTGAGGGAATTATATACGAGGGAATATTAATAATTCCGTGACTTTTCCAACTACCCTCGTAGTTGTATGAAATGCAACACTGCTCCCATCAAGTACCATCTGTCAATAGACTACTGTCAGATTTTAAAAGAGTTCCGTCATTTAGTTTGTGTTTAACAGCTGTTCAAAACATTCAACCTCGTGAATTTTGTTAAAAATATTATTTTTTCGGAAAAAACCCACAAAGCTAGAATATTACCATGAGGTCTCTGCACCAGCGATTTCAATGGTTGTGGTGGCACAAGTACAAATGACGCTGAACGTTCTGGACGGCCAACTGAGGTCAATACATCCGAAAATGTCAAAAAAAAAAATCCACGATATGGTGTTGGCCGAAGAGTAAAATTGCGTGATATTGTTGACGCCATACGCATTTTATATGGCAGTGGCGTTTTGATTTTGCATGATCAGTTGGGTTTAAGAAAGCTGTCTGCAAGATGCGTGCCGCGTTTGCTCTCAATTGACCATAAACTTAATCATGTGACAACTTTCAAGGATTGTGGGAGTTGTTTAACCGCAATTCGAATGAGTTTTTGCGGCGTTTTGTAACTTTGGATGAAACATGGATCCATTACAACACTCCGGAGACCAAGCAGTCGTCTAAGCAATGGGTTTCTCCGGGTGAACCGGCCCCGATAAAGGCCAAGGTGACTGTCGGCCAATAAAGTGATGACAACAGTTTTTTGGGATACACGCGGGATAATCCACATCGATTACCATCAAAAGGGAAAAACAATAACTTTTTGTACCGATTTAACGAGGAGTACGAAAAACGGCCAAGAAAAAGGTTCCTTTTCATCAAGATAATGCACGGGTGCAGTCCCAATGACACAATTGCATGAATTGGGTTACTAATTGGTACCTCATCCGTCTTATTCTACGGATTTAGCACCCTGTGATTATTTCATACTTCCAAACCTAAAGAAATGTCTCGATGGAAAGAGATTTAGCTCCAACGATGAAATTATTGATCAAACAAATGACTATTATATTTTTTGGAAGGCCTACACAAATTGGAGAAACGTTGGACTAAGTGTGTTGAGCTAAAAGAAGATTATGCTGATTATGTGTTTTATTCAAAAATTCACGAAATTTTGGATATGCCCTCGCATGAGGACGACAAATCTTTTTACACATGATCAATCTCCGACTGAAATCTATGTAGAAACATAGATTTGCAGTTTGCAAAGAAAAATGCTTTATTCGGTTGTAATCTACTTAGTTCATATACCACCCTCGTAAAGCACAAATTGAATTCAATTACAACTTTATCAACAACGATTTTTCTATATCTGCTTACTGTGTGTTTCGTGCTGGCCAACTAATAACACTCACTAATTAACACCCTGTAGGTGTAGGGTAAAAAAAATATTGCATTTCAACCAATTAGTTTGTGAACGTTCTCGGCATGCATATCGTTGCTTCAGATTGAATTTAGGTTAAAGAAATCATGCACTATTTCTATGGATGGTGGCCGGTCGCTAGGTCCTATTAACCTACAGTCAGCCGCTTTTGTAATATTTCTTTTGTTTCAACACTTATGTGTAAGGCATTCATTAAGATCTAAGCAAAATGTATAATTGTGTATTGCCAATGGAACATATGAATAAAGCCTGGCCTCTGTTAACATGAAATGAGAAAGCGAGGGCCTCCTGGCTGTGAAGGTATGCAAAGGCCCTCTTATTGTTCAAGTATAACTTTATTAACAACGATTTTTCTACATCTTTGTTTTCTTTCTACATCAAAATCACACGACAGCTGTTTCTATGAACCGGATTGACCAGAAGCTGCAATAGTTCGGCCAATGGCAGTCACCCAGACACTATATGTGCCACCAAAACAAAAATTTGTCTACACTGAAACCGTATATAAGGTTAACTTAACCATAAATAAACATGATTTGGAGTCTACGTTATATTATGTTTATTTGAACAGTTTGTTGTTAACTGGTATTTAACAATAATAATAGTTAATTTAACTATTCTATGGTTGACTTTTTTAACCATGAAAATTGAATAATTGTTGTTTTAACAATGCATTGTTGTGTCTGTTAACCATGAAAATTGTTAATATAAAAATTTCATAGTTAATTTATTGAACCAATACAAGTTCAATTTAACAATGAAATTGTTAACATTAATATTTAATTAGCCTACTAATTATGTTTTTGTTTTGGTTACATTTATTCGGTTTTTTTCATTGTTATGAGCTGAACAGTTTGTATTTTGGTTCGAGACCTTTTTGTTGTTTCCTTTAATTGTTGTTATAACAATGCATTGTTGTGTCTGTTAACCATTAAAATTGTTAATATTAAAATTTCATAATTAATTTATTGAACAAGTTCAATTTTACAATGAAATTGTTAATATTAATATTTAATTAGCCTACTAATTATGTTTTTGTTTTGGTTACATTTATTCGGTCTTTTTCATTATTATGAGCTGAACAGTTTTTATTTTGGTTCGAGACCTTTTTGTTGTTTCCTTTAATTGTTGTTTTAACAATGCATTGTTGTTTTTTTAACCATAAAAATCGTTAATATTAAAATTGCATAATTAGTTTATTGAAACATTACATGTTCAATTCAACAATGAAATTGTTAATATTATTAACTATGAAGATAGTTATAGAAATCATTTTCATTGTAAAGTTAAATAAGAATTGGTTACTTCTTTTAACCAGAAATTTAGCTACTGTTACAATTATTACTATTTGATTAACCTGCTTATCATGTTTTTGTTTTGTTTACATTCATTCGGTCTTTTTTCATTATTATGACTTGAACAGTTTTTATTCTGGTTCGAGACCTTTTTGTTGTTACTTTCTCAGAATCAACTAAAAAATTGGTAAAATGTTTTGGCTAAGGTTGCCAGGCAGACTGTGCAGCGCTTTCTAAACCCGCCAAGGTTTTTCTTCAGCAGTCTTTGGCAACGTTTAGTTCGGCTACAAATCAAATGACTTGTACGCGAGTCCCATTATGATTAATGAGAATTACACTTTGCGTATAGTCATTGAACTGTGCGAAAAGCAATTTTCGCATTATCATTGCGCTATGAAGATTGAACAGCCAGCATTTGCATTTAAGCGTTATATCGCGCCCAACTCACTGAAGAAGTTTCCCACTTTTTTCTTAATGGAATGTTGAGAGAATTATATACGAGGGAATATTAATAATTCCGTTTTCCAACTTCCCTCGTAGTTGTATGAAATGCAACACTGCTCCCATCAAGTACCACCTGTCAATGGACTACTGTCAGATTTTAAAAGAGTTCCGTCATTTAGTTTGTGTTTAACAGCTGTTCAAAACATTCAACCTCGTGAATTTTGTTAAAAATATTATTTTTTCGGAAAAAAACCCCACAAAGCTAGAATATTACCATGAGGTCTCTGCACCAGCGATTTCAATGGTTGTGGTGGCACAAGTACAAATGACGCTGAACGTTCTGGACGTCCAACTGAGGTCAATACATCCGAAAATGTCAAAAAAAATCCACGATATGGTGTTGGCCGTAGAGTAAAATTGCGCGATATTGTTGACGCCATACGCATTTTATATGGCAGTGGGGTTTTGATTTTGCATGATCAGTTGGGTTTAAGAAAGCTGTCTGCAAGATGCGTGCCGCGTTTGCTCTCAATTTACCACAAACGTAATCATGTGACAACTTTCAAGGATTGTGGGAGTTGTTTAACCGCAATTCGAATGAGTTTTTGCGGCGTTTTGTAACTTTTGATGAAACATGGACCCATTACAACACTCCGGAGACCAAGCAGTCGTCTAAGCAATGGGTTTCTCCGGGTGAACCGGCCCCGAAAAAGGCCAAGGTGACTGTCGGCCAATAAAGTGATGACAACAGTTTTTTGGGATACACGCGGGATAATCCACATCGATTACCATCAAAAGGGAAAAACAATAACTTTTTGGACCGATTTAACGAGGAGTACGAAAAACGGCTAAGAAAAAGGTTCCTTTTCATCAAGATAATGCACGGGTGCAGTCCTAATGACACCATTGCATGAATTGGGTTACTAATTGGTACCTCATCCGTCTTATTCTACGTATTTAGCGCCCAGTGATTATTTCATATTTCCAAACCTAAAGAAATGTGTCGGTGGAAAGAGATTCAGCTCCAACGATGAAATTATTGATCAAACAAATGACTATTATATTTTTTGGAAGGCCTACACAAATTGGAGAAACGTTGGACTAAGTGTGTTGAGCTAAAAGAAGATTATGCTGATTATGTGTTTTATTCAAAAATTCACGAAATTTTGGATATGCCCTCGCATGAGGACGACAAATCTTTTTACACATGATCAATCTCCGACTGAAATCTATGTAGAAACATAGATTTGCAGTTTGCAAAGAAAAATGCTTTATTCGGTTGTAATCTACTTAGTTCATATACCACCCTCGTAAAGCACAAATTGAATTCAATTACAACTTTATCAACAACGATTTTTCTATATCTGCTTACTGTGTGTTTCGTGCTGGCCAACTAATAACACTCACTAATTAACACCCTGTAGGTGTAGGGTAAAAAAAATATTGCATTTCAACCAATTAGTTTGTGAACGTTCTCGGCATGCATATCGTTGCTTCAGATTGAATTTAGGTTAAAGAAATCATGCACTATTTCTATGGATGGTGGCCGGTCGCTAGGTCCTATTAACCTACAGTCAGCCGCTTTTGTAATATTTCTTTTGTTTCAACACTTATGTGTAAGGCATTCATTAAGATCTAAGCAAAATGTATAATTGTGTATTGCCAATGGAACATATGAATAAAGCCTGGCCTCTGTTAACATGAAATGAGAAAGCGAGGGCCTCCTGGCTGTGAAGGTATGCAAAGGCCCTCTTATTGTTCAAGTATAACTTTATTAACAACGATTTTTCTACATCTTTGTTTTCTTTCTACATCAAAATCACACGACAGCTGTTTCTATGAACCGGATTGACCAGAAGCTGCAATAGTTCGGCCAATGGCAGTCACCCAGACACTATATGTGCCACCAAAACAAAAATTTGTCTACACTGAAACCGTATATAAGGTTAACTTAACCATAAATAAACATGATTTGGAGTCTACGTTATATTATGTTTATTTGAACAGTTTGTTGTTAACTGGTATTTAACAATAATAATAGTTAATTTAACTATTCTATGGTTGACTTTTTTAACCATGAAAATTGAATAATTGTTGTTTTAACAATGCATTGTTGTGTCTGTTAACCATGAAAATTGTTAATATAAAAATTTCATAGTTAATTTATTGAACCAATACAAGTTCAATTTAACAATGAAATTGTTAACATTAATATTTAATTAGCCTACTAATTATGTTTTTGTTTTGGTTACATTTATTCGGTTTTTTTCATTGTTATGAGCTGAACAGTTTGTATTTTGGTTCGAGACCTTTTTGTTGTTTCCTTTAATTGTTGTTATAACAATGCATTGTTGTGTCTGTTAACCATTAAAATTGTTAATATTAAAATTTCATAATTAATTTATTGAACAAGTTCAATTTTACAATGAAATTGTTAATATTAATATTTAATTAGCCTACTAATTATGTTTTTGTTTTGGTTACATTTATTCGGTCTTTTTCATTATTATGAGCTGAACAGTTTTTATTTTGGTTCGAGACCTTTTTGTTGTTTCCTTTAATTGTTGTTTTAACAATGCATTGTTGTTTTTTTAACCATAAAAATCGTTAATATTAAAATTGCATAATTAGTTTATTGAAACATTACATGTTCAATTCAACAATGAAATTGTTAATATTATTAACTATGAAGATAGTTATAGAAATCATTTTCATTGTAAAGTTAAATAAGAATTGGTTACTTCTTTTAACCAGAAATTTAGCTACTGTTACAATTATTACTATTTGATTAACCTGCTTATCATGTTTTTGTTTTGTTTACATTCATTCGGTCTTTTTTCATTATTATGACTTGAACAGTTTTTATTCTGGTTCGAGACCTTTTTGTTGTTACTTTCTCAGAATCAACTAAAAAATTGGTAAAATGTTTTGGCTAAGGTTGCCAGGCAGACTGTGCAGCGCTTTATAAACACGCCAAGGTTTTTCTTTAGCAGTCTTTGGCAACGTTTAGTTCGGCTACAAATCAAATGACTTATACGGGAGTCCCATTATGATTAACGAGAATTACCCTTTGCGTAAAGTCATTGAACTGTGCGAAAAGCAATTTTCGCATTATCATTGCGCTATGAAGATTGAACAGCCAGCATTTGCATTTAATGGTGGTTTTTTAAAAGAGCGAGATAAGTTGTCTTATGATCTTTTTCACAATTACAAACATTTAGAGGAAAAAGAGAGAGTAAGGGAGGGGGGGAGGGGTTAAGGCAGTCGTAATCATTGCAACTTCGTGTAAATAAATTCTGACCTTCGTATAACACAAATCAGATCAAAAACTTCGATATAACAGAGCCGAATGATCTGAAAATTTTTGTTTATGTCGTACATTTTTCTGCTTCTCTCTTGAAAAATCTAATCTTATATAATGTTAACTCAACTATTTTATATGTACATTTGACCTTATGCAACGTTATTTTGTCTTCGTTATCAAATATTTACCATACAAAATTTAACACATGGTTAAAAAAAATCATTGTATTTTCGGCTCAGTGTACATATGTTACTGTTCTGCGTGCTGGTCAACAAATAACATTCACTAATTAACACCCTGAAGATGTACCCTCTTTTTCGCAATCTAATATGAAATGAGATTAGCATGCAGCAACCATATCTCAGGGCTCCCTAAGAAGGCCTCCTAGAAGGCCTCGCTAGGAGCTTCCTGGTCTCCCTTTGACTCATATACTATCGCCTTTGTGTGGACTTCTGATGATAGTTCGAATAGTAACATACACGTATTCTTTGTTTCGTAGTACGAGTACATGTAACTTTGTCATGTCCTCTTCATTGACAGTTTTCATTATGTTTTTTTCTTCTATCGGTTAGTTGGTTTCTTTCTTAACTATTCTTTTTTTGCTGTTGTTGTGGTTTTTTCTGCCCGGCTTCGTATGCAATTTACTGTTGTTTGTTTGTTAATTTAACAAACGTGTTCTGTCATTTTTATTTGTTCATTTTCTGTGCGAAACTTCCTTTATTTATATTAGTCTTTGCCTTTTTTTCTCCATTTCGTTTCGTTTCATTCCAGCTTTAAGTTCACTTTGAAGTTGTAAAGTAAATTTTGCGCATGCGCGTTGCTGTTATTTACCTACTCACTCGCTCGTAGTCTTAGTTAGGTTCAGTGTTCAGTGCTATTTTATGAACTTAAATTAAGTGTCATGTTTCCCGACAGATGTGTGTGTAATGGACGACAATATGTAATTAGTTTGAGATTGGATTTCAAAACTATGCCCGCCGTTTGTGGACCACTACAAATGACTGCCAACTACAATATGTGTTCTATTTTTTCAAACCTCTAGAAATGATTAATGTTTTCCGCGATTCATTAAGAAATGTTCGATTTTGAATGATGTCAATTTAATTGTAGCAGGTGTCTTTAGTTAAATTTGTATATATTTCTGTATTACATACACAAAATATTTTTGTAATCCATGGAAAAATGTTTGAATCTGTCCCACAGATTTGGGTTTCTTTAATGGTAATTTACAAAATATTTAGTCTTGGGCTGGGTTAGGTTGCATAGAAAGCCCGCCAGTAAGGAATTTAACTAACAGGTGTACCTGGGCACACTTACAAGGGCATATCCGTTACGTTTCCAACTTCCCTCGTAGTTTTATAAAATGTAACACTGCATTTCATCTCTAAAGGGGATTATGTTGAAAAATATTCCTTTTTCGCAAAGAAAAAACTGTGTTTTTTTGGAAAAGTCATGGATTGATATGCCCTCCTAGTTTGGTCCATTGTCGCTCTCTTGTGTTAAAAGTATTAGGGAAAGAATTAAATAAGTGGACAGAAAATATTGTAAATAAACTGTATGGGGATTATCCAACTCGAAGATAATTGTTTTACGAAATGGCAAAGTGACATTGATTTGCGTGGTTTTATGTTGATTTCGGGTCAGTGTCGACCTTCATCAGGAAGCTTTGCAGCAATTGTTGATAAAAAACTAAACTCATTAAGGCCAGGTTCTTACCAAACGTATGAGAACTAATATTGTAAATCTCAATCTCATTTTGAATAAAGACCTATTAAAGTATAGGCGCAAGAGGTCTCGAGACGGCTAATCCCTGTTCAATATGTTCAAGCATAAGAACGAAATAACAAGGAAGGAAAGATGTTAAGGAGATATCTGTTGTATATAATTCTTTCCTAGGCTCTATTAAACCAGAATTTAAGGAGGTCTTAAAGGGATGACCTGCTATGTCGTTAAAGTCATCGAAAAGTCTAAACCATTGGTAGGTTAGACGATACTTTTGTAATTCTTTGTGGGAACATAGCAAGTGCTGCACTGATTCCTTCTAAGGGTGTCCAAATTTAGGTGTTATTTTAATTTTGCTGTCATTTGTTTCTACTTGTGTTTTGCATTCTAAATTTTTATTTTCAGATTCTAAATACTTTTCAGTTAGTTAATATCGTAGGAACAACGTGTTTTTATTATTAAAAAGTGTTTTTGAAAATGGCAAATGAAAATGAGCATTTTTTTAACAAAATAGTCTTCACCGACGAAGCCCATTTCCAACTCAATGGCTATGTCAACAAGCACAACTGCCGCATTAGAGTCCAAGAGTTATCTTAGAGCAACCATTATATTCATAAAAGGTTACGGTTTGGTGTGGTTGGTTCGTGGTCCGGAGGAATCATCGGACTATTTTTTTTTGGAAACGAAACGAAATCGCTACAATAGAAATCGCTACAAGGAGATGATCCGATGCTTTTTGTGGCGGAATAAGGATTATTTAGGCGTAGAGAATATTTGTGCCACTTGCCACACAGCAAGAGAAACAATGGATCCTACGACAGCCGGTTCGGCCAAGGGCTGTCATCCCGGAACCGTAAATTGGCCACCAAGATCGTGCGATTTGACATCTTTAGATTTTTTTGGGGTTTTTTTTTGAAGAATCGGGAGCAATAATCCCACAACAGTTCAAGAGCTAAAAGTGAACATAATCGGGCAGATATCAACCATTGGCAACAGTTTATTGAAAAACGTGATTGGTTATTTTGGTAAAAGATTAGAAGCATGCCTGCCAGTAGGGGTGGTCATAAATAATTCTTCGTTTTTTCAGAGGAATGAAACTAGATTCTATGTTAGGTGATTTATGCTGGTTGTTAAAGAGAACAACGAATGAAGAGGATACTGACGAAGAGCAAAAACCAGAAACATACAGAGATCCACAGCCTACTACTTCTTTAGCTTTTGCTACTTCAAACATGCAAATTGACAGTGGTAGTGATGATGATAAAGTGGATCGAAATAAGATATAACACTTTTAAAAAACAAGTGGATTTTGCAATAAAAAAATAATATTTTTCAATAAAAAACACAATTTTTTTTTCCTAAAAATTACTTTTTTATAATAGTAACATACTAAGAATAATACGAGTTCGGAAAGTTCTCAATGAAAGAGAATAGTTAGCTTTTCAAAAATATTTTTATTTTTCAATATAATCTCCTGAAACTTCAATACACTTAGTCCAACGCTTATCTAGCAATTCTATCCCTTGATTAAAATAGTTTTCCTCAAGGTCTTCAAAATAGTGGTTTACAACTGTAATTGCATCTTCATTTGAGGTAAAACGCTTGCCAGCAAGGAATTTTTTTAGATTTGGGAACAGGTAAAAGTCACTGGGAGCTAAATCAGGAGAATAAGGTGGGTGGTCAAGCAACTCGTACTTTAATTCGTTGATTTCAGCCATTGTTAAAACACTCTTGTGCGCTGGTGCGTTGTCTTGATGAAAAATAATTTTTTGTGTTGTAAGCCAGGACGTTTTTCTCGAATTTGTACATTTAATTGATGTACTCTGAATTTATTGTTTCACCCTTTTGCAGATAGTCAATCAATAAAATACCTTTGAAGTCCCAAAAAACCGTTGCCATAACCTTACCAGCCGATTGAATTGTTTTTGCCTTCTTTGGGGCACTTCCTCCAGCTTCAGTCCATTGTTTGGTTTGTTCTTTTGTCTCTGGATTATAGTGGTGGATCCATGTCTCATCAACAGTTATGAAACGACGCTTAAAATCCATTTTATTTCGCTGAAAACGATCCAAACAAGCTTGAGAAATGTTCATTCTTATACGTTTTTGGTCGACTGTTAACAAGTGCGGCACCCATCTTGCAGAAAGCTTTTTCATCTGTAGTTCTTCATGCAAAATTAAATGGACTCGATCTTTTGAGATGCCCATGATATTAGCTATTTCACGCACTTTTATTCGTCGAACATTTAATACCATATCATGCACTATGGCTACAATTTCTGTTGTTGTTGCTGTTTTTGGACGTCCACTACGTGGTTCATCGTCAATGCTTGTACGACCACGTTTAAATTCAGCAACCCAATTTTTTACTGTTGCATATGCAGGAGCACTTTCACCTAACACATTCACCATATCATTATGAATTTCTTGTCCCGATAAACCTTTTTTATGTAAATATTTAATGACACCACGCATTTCTAATTATTCCATTGTAAAAAAAATCGCGGATGCGTCTTTTGTAAACACCTGTTTCTATATGAAGGAGTTGCCAGATCGAAACAAAATTTAACATGTGTTCATAGCAGAGATGGTAGTTTCCAAAACACTTAACTTTTTTCTGTTTGTACCGCGCTTTTTGTGCTAGGCTAAGAAGTTTCCGAACCGCCCTCGTAAATGTACTCTGTAAAATCATTAGAAATATGTTTTACTGTGAAGCCAACGTCAAAATTGAATTTTTCAACTAAAGAAAAGTAATTATACGGTTTTTCATGAAAATCTACAAGAAATAGCATTTGTATGGCAGCGCCATCTAGCATGAATTTTAGGTAAAACTAAATATGAATTCCTCGAAACAGTTAGATACCGCAACTTTCTAGGATAGTAAAAATAAATAAGCATTATTTTTTATCAAACTTTCAATGATCTTTTCTTGTTAGACAGCGTTCTAAAATCACCAACTTCAAACGAGTGTAAAAAAAAATATCGCACTAAAGTAAAGAAAACTCTTGAAGGTTTTGTTATGGATAATGTCAACTTTCATTTGCAATTGTTTTTATCCCATTCGCATTTTGGTGTAATTAAACCGCAATGCATTTTGTGAAAATGGACGATGGTTTTTAATACCCCTCCCACCCTAAAGATTAGCTACATATGACCGCATATTATCGCCATTGTCCTTCAACCAAGCATATGCTGTCATTAAAATCACTTTGCCATGTTTGGCTTTAGGTCAAAGTTATAAAAGTATTTTCTCAATTTAGACTATCGATGATTTATGCCCCCCTCTTATTGAAGACATTTGTTTTCTAATTTGAAACTAAACAGTGCCAATAAATCAATGGAATTAAATTGCGAATAAGAAAAAAAAAACATTATTTATGATTTAACAACGGTGACCAACACAAAATCAAGAAATCTCGATTTAAAAATACAAAACAGAAAAGTGATTTGTGGCTACCATATAAAATGTAGCACCTCAGGTTAGGTGACCACCTAGACAAGTCTTATCATTTAAAGGAGATTTAAGTGATTTTTCAAAGAAAAAATAAAGAATTTAAAAAACAAATAATGTTTTAAAGGAAAATAATGATTTTAGAAGTAAAATAATGATTTTCGAAGAAAAAATAATGAATTTAAAGGAAAAATTATGATTTAAAAAGAAACAATTAAATTAAATAAAACTACAGTGTAGCGCAAATATTTAGTTAACTTTTTTTTAAATTATGATAATTTCATTAAACACTCCATTGATTAATTTTTAAGTAAAAAATATTGATGTTAAGAAAAATACATTGATTTTACATAAAAATAATGATTTTAGAAGAAACATAATTAAATATTAATTAAACTACAGTGTAGCGCAAATAGTTAGCATTTTTAAATTATGACAATTTCATGAAACACTCCATTGATTTATTTTTAAAACATTGTGACTAAAAAGATAATAGCGGGTACACAGGCAAGCGTTTAAAATAAACCGCTTTAAGTAGGACTGACTTTATATTTGGATTATACGCCGTTGAGAGTATAACCCACAGACCGCAAATATTAATGCATATAATAAATCTGAATATAATCAAATATTTTTTATAGAAACTAACAAAGTACTCATTTAATACAATAGAGTATTTTTTTTTGTATTCGTAACCCCCATGTGGGCTGAAATTTGAAAACAAAGTGTTTAAGCGCAAAAAATGCAGACAGACAGAGAAACATTTAACGTTTTCGTTTTTTTTGAGGATCAAGCGGTGGAGATGCTTGCAAATGGACAAGAAAAAAAGCTAAGCTGTCATATACTAGAGTTAATGTAGACCAATGCAGTGGCGTGCTATTTTTGGGTAACGAAGAGAAAGAAAAAAATCGCATGTAAGTACCCAGTAAACCAAATTTGCCGACAATGTCTGATATCAGACAATTCTGAACAATATCTGAACTCTATCGAGAATTCTTACCGAAATCGTTACAAATTCTGTTCGATTTGTCTGAGGATTTTTTATTTATTATGTTAAGAAATATCTGAACGAATTCGGCCCGAATTCTGTTAGACTTGTCTGTGGGATTTTTATTAATTTTTTGTTCAGACTTCTCTTATCGAACTCGCAACGAATTCTGAACTATTTATCTGAGGTAGTCTATTCGTTTAAAACTTTTGTTAGTTGTTGTTCTTGTGTTCAGACATGTCGGAACTAATTCTGAACAAATTCTTAACTGTTTGTCTGAGGCATTTTTATATTTCAAATTCAAATTCTGAACGTTTGATTAGGGATTTTTATTGTGTTTGGAAGAAAACTCTACTGCCGGCAGTTCTCGTTAAATGCAAAACTGGTTGCCCTTAAGTGTATAGCCACTAAACATAGTTACAGCACAATTATTGCTTGCGAAACTGCAGACACCGCTGCTTGTAACTAAAAGTCTTTACGAACGCTTTTTGAAAATGTTTTACAACTTTTTTTTTGTAGAACAAAAATATTTTCTTCTTTTTGATTGTTTACATTCAGAATATACCATGACATAAGAATTCGGTTCGAAAAGTCGGTAAAAAACATCAGAATCTAATTAGACTTAATGCCAGAATTCTGACCGAAGTCTTTCAGATTCAGTTCAGAATTCGATACGACAAATCGAAATTTCCTTTCGAATTTCCCAAGACTACAGTTCAGAAATCTGTTCGAAATGTCGGCAAAACCATCAGAATTCCCTCAGAGAAGTAGTTCAGAATTCGTGTCAACCCTCTCATATTAATTACGTTACGAACTCGCTAAGAATTCTGATCCGAAATCGGAACATTTTGCCGATTGTCGTACAGAATTCTGACCGAATTCTGAAGGTTTGGTTTGCTGGGTATTCATATCGTTCAGTGTATTTTGTAAGAATTCTGATCCGAAATCGGAACATTTTGCCGATTGTCGTACAGAATTCTGACCGAATTCTGAAGGTTTGGTTTGCTGGGTATTCATATCGTGCCGTGTATTTTGTTTTCAACAATGTGTGTTCTCACATTTATTATTATCGTTTTCCAGAAAAAGCTGTCCCCCTTTCCCACAACGCTCCTGACCGCAGCTAAGATATTTCTTTAGTAAACAGCAGGCATTTGTTGACGTTTAAATCGCTAAGCACACTCATGCCGAGCATCGGCAGCTCTGACTTTTGCCATGCTCACGTTGACCACAACTCAATGTGAAAAGAAACAAAACTTAAAGTCCGCGAACGATTGGCAGGCAATTGTGGCCTAAATGTCTTAACACAACTGCCTCCTTGCGTTGACTGGGTGAGTGTGATGCTGTTATTGTTACCCTGTCTGTGTGTAAGTAAGCTTATGCTGTATGTTTTGGCTATTAATCTCTCACGAACTACAGTTTGTTTAAGTTTTTTTTGAATACTGGCGTTTTATTCATAAACAAGATACAAGATACCAACCCCGAAGAGAACATCATGAGCAATTTCATATACTTAAAAAAAAAGTGAAACCCCCGGCCCCCTAAAAAATATCCTAGGACACATGAACGTTGTGCACATTATCACATGCATAATAGACAGCGTCATAGTCCGATTCAGATTTCATTTATCAGCCATAAATCGCAATTTAATGTGTTGCCCGCTTAACTATTCTCTGGAAAGGTGGTTAATTGAAATCATACTGGAGTAGTTTAACTTTCACACATTATATATGGATACCTTTCCGCATGCCTTGCATATGCTAGCGATTGTGCCTTCTGTTGTATTGGAGGTGATAATTGTTTTAGCCATTTGCGTCCCATATCTTGTGTGAATTGATATTTAAGCGATTTATGCATTTATGTTCCTATAAACATTTATAAAAATACGATTTGTTTTTTTTCCTTTCAATATATTGCTTCTACCACAGTTGCTGGTGACTAATTTGTAATTAATCACTTCCAGAATTGGATTGTGCGAGCCAGAATGTGTTCACTTTAAGTGGTTTAATCTATATCGAGTTAAAAATTAATTAATTGTATGTCTGTACGTCCATGTGTGATTTTCGTAATTATCAGAACGTTTCAATTACTAAAACGGGGGATTTTAAGGTGTGAATGGTGCAATTTTTTATTTAGTGTGCCGTTTTCTGAGATTTGAAATGGATTAAATGACATTTTAATTGCATTTGCTTAGTGTTCTCGGTTTTTTTTTATTTTCGAATGGTTATTGATTTACTATCGGTAAAAACCAGAACCAGTGGCCAGTTCATGCTTCACCGTCTGATGGTCTCAAGCGAATCTTATCATACAACAGCAATATTAATTACGATTTAAATCCTCTTAGGTTATCAATAATCTTTTTATTAAGTTTTTCAATTATGCCAGCCTTATATAACATATCACTTATATGCTGTACACTGTTTACAAACAAAAGACTTAAGACATGAACTTTTATTTCTGCGCAAACGAAAAGGCTTAACCAACAGGGAACGATTTTGCCAGCTTCCAATTTTTTACAAGACCTGCATACTAATTTTTATATCTCCCAAACTTAGAGCTAAATTGGTCGTTTCATTTGCAACACTACGAACTAATGCTCAGAGACCGTATTGAACGCCATAAAAGTCTGACACGATTAGAGTTTCACTTTTCCCGGACATTTTCATTTCCCGGTAAACCTGGAAAAAATTTTGCATATCCTGGATTCCCGTGAATTTTCGCATTACACAGAAAAACAAACCATGGCTTGAACACTTTTAATCTGGTTCGAGACCTTTTTGTTGTTTCTTTTTTAGAATCAACTAAAAAATTGCTGAAATGTATTGGCTACGGTTGCCAGGCAGACTGTACAGCTGTTTCTAAAGCCGCCAAAGTTTTTCTTCAGCAGTTTGTGGCAACGATTACTTCAGCTACAAATCAAATGACTTATACGGGAGTCTTATTATGATTAATGATTAACCATGTTAATTTTGCAGTTTCCAAGCATTAATTTATTTTAATGCTTGAGATCAAATATAATAAAGAGTTTTTTTCAGACGTGTGGGTTTCAAGAAGTAATAAAACGCATAAAATTTAGTATTCCAGCCAAGAATTTTGCATTAATTTAAAGATAAGGGTTTGCCACTATGTTTCAAAAATGATTGTGGGCAAGTGCCCGCCGCGGCTGGCTCAAATAAATTTCATTCCAGAGGCCCAATTTTCGACCACTTTATACAGCATTTGGGGCCGTATGTCAGCAATAACGAGCCGAATATTCTCTTCCAGGGCGCCAATCGTATCAGGCTTATATGTGTAGACAAGCGACTACGCATAACCCCACAAAAAATAGTCCTGCGGTGTTAAATCGCCTGATCTTGGAGGTCACGCCTCAGGCCCACGACGCGAGATAATGCGCTCACCAAAAGTTTTCTTTAATAAATTTATTGTTTCGTTGGCTGTATGGCATGTAGTGCCGTCTTGTTGGAACCAAAGGTCGTCCACATCAACATCCTCCATTTTAGGCAGAAAAAAAGTCGTTAATCGTGTTCCCCATTGACTGTAACATTCCAATGATTCCCTCTGCAAATGGAGCACACCAAACAGAGACTTTTTTTAACGATGTAAAGGCGTCTCGTAAAAATCAGTATCGGTGGCCCTCTCGTTTTAGGCCAATTCACCACGATTTGCAATCGTTGTTCCGTACTAAGCCTATTCATTATGAAACGGCAAACCAAACTGGTCTTGTCAAAAAGACCAACACCGAAAAAAGGGTGGCCAGATTGAAAACTACACGACTAAAAAAAACACGCTATACGAAACATTCCAAAGGCCGAAAAGTAAGGACACAGGCAACTCACTTAAACAATTCAATTAGGGCTGTCATAGAAACCATGTCGGTTTTGCTAATTGTCGTTTTTGCAAACCAATCTTGGTTGCATTTGGTGTCATAAAACCAAGTTGGTTTTGTCCATTTCGAATGTAAATAAAACTAATGTTTGAATCAGCTGTTGCTGATAAAACCGATAACTTTGGTTTTCATGTCACCAAGCATATTTTCTTATCGTTTTCAAAGCCCATAGTGACAACATTATATCTGTTTTGGAGCAGCCAGCAGGAAATCTATTTTCAAATGCTCGGCAAATTAGTTAATGATCGGTCCATTACTATGCCCGTTTAGACGATTCCTTTAAAGGGTAGTCACATTGACCACTTTTCCACCACAGTGTGTCTCTCTTCATACCAACTTCATACGCACTTTACATCTGCATCTCATGAACTGTTATATATGATATGATAAGATATGATGCTAATATATCTCTAATAGTTAATGAGATGTAGTTCTTCTGGCCCCAGAGATGAATGGGCGTTGCTACGACCCTTGCACAATCCAGACCTAATGTAAGCTATAAATATAAGTATTTTCTTGCCAAAGTTGACATCTTAAAAAAATTCATAGTAATCGAATTGATGATAATAAGCGAAACCTTCAAATAATACAAATATAGGAACTCAGTCCTTGTGTGGAGAAAATTTAGCCTTTTAGCCAATCTGGAAAACTTTCAATGCCAACCGTTTTAACTGCATCCGTACAAGCATCAGACCAGTGATTTTCATTCCTTACCGGATGGATATGGCTAGATCGTCTTGGATTTTTAAGAATATCAAGAATCTGTCTAGCTCGTTTGTTTTCGGTTTGTTGCTTTTACACATTGAACAGGGATTAACCGGCTCAAGACCTCTTGCATCTATATTTAAATAGAAGACAAGTTTTTAACAAAATGGCAAAGTGACATTGATTTTCGCGGCTGCATACTGCTTTTATCATGATTTCGGGTCCGTGACAGCCCTCTTCAGAAATCATGATAAAAGCAGTATGCAGCCACGAAAATTAATGTCACTTTGCCATTTTGTTAAAAACTTGTCTAATCCCTGTTCAATGAATATCAAGAATATATTATTTTTATTTTTTATGCGGTCTCCGATCAACTTGGTGGTGCTGCAAACGGAATGCCAAAGATAATATATGTTTGTACACTTAATACGAGGGCGGTTCGGAAACTTCTTAGCCTAGCACAAAAAGCGCGATATAAACAGAAAAAAGTTATGTGTTTTGGAAACTTCCATCTCTGCTATGAACACATGTTAAATTTTGTTTCGATCTGGCAACTCCTTTATATAGAAACAGATGTTCACAAAAGACGCATCCGTGATTTTTTTACAATGGAAAAATTAGGAATGCGTTGTGTCATTAAATATTTACATAAAAAAGGTTTATCGGGACAAGAAATTCATAATGATATGGTGAATGTGTTAGGTGAAAATGCTCCTTCATATGCAACAGTAATAAATTGGGTTGCTGTATTTAAACGTGGTCGTACAAGCATTGAACATGAACCACGTAGTGGACGTCCAAAAACAGCAACAACAACAGAAATTGTAGCCAAAGTGCATGATATGGTATTAAATGATCGACGAATAAAAGTGCGTGAAATAGCTAATATCTAGGGCATCTCAAATGATCGAGTCTATTTAATTTTGCATGAAAAACTACAGATGAAAAAGCTTTCTGCAAGATGGGTGCCGCACTTGTTAACAGTCGACCAAAAACGCATAAGAATGAACATTTCTCAAGCTTGTTTGGATCGTTTTCAGCGAAATAAAATGGATTTTTAGCGTCGTTTCATAACTGTTGATGAGACATGGATCCACCACTATACTCCAGAGACAAAAGAACAATCCAAACAATGGACTGAAGCTGGAGGAAGTGCCCCAAAGAAGGCAAAAACAATTCAATCGGCTGGTAAGGCTATGACAACGGTTTTTTGGGACTTCAAAGGTATTTTATTGTTTGACTATCTACAAAAGGGTAAACAATAAATTCAGAGTACTATTGCGACCTTTTAGATCAATTAAATGTACAAATTCGAGAAAAACGTCCTGGCTTACAACACAAAAAAATAATTTTTCATCAAGACAACGCACCAGCGCACAAGAGTGTTTTAACAATGGCTAAAATCAACGAATTAAAGTACGAGTTGCTTGACCACCCACCTTATTCTCCTGATTTAGCTCCCAGTGACTTTTACCTGTTCCCAAATCTAAAAATTCCTTGCTGGCAAGCGTTTTACCTCAAATGAAGATGCAATTACAGTTGTAAACAACTATTTTAAAGACCTTGAGGAAAACTATTTTAAGCAAGGGATAGAATTGCCAGATAAGCGTTGGACTATGTGTATTGAAGTTTCAGGAGATTATATTGAAAAATAAAAATATTTTTGAAAAACTAACTATTCTCATTGATAGGCTAAGAACTTTCCGAACCGCCCTCGTACTATTATGGAAGTATAGAAAACGTTTTTGGGTGGATTCTTGGAGCTTTAAAACTACGTGGTATTGTCGATAAATCACCCTTGAGAAGTCTGCGACATCCTTGCAACCACAATCCAGTTTGTGAAGGAATCTACTAAAAGAATTGTCAAAGATTCACCCTTTAGGGTAGTACTATAGCCTCTTCAGTAGCCATTCCGAGATACATATACTTTTACGAAGAGCTACTATTCATAGTGCCCAGTGTTCTGCGTTAACACAGAATGCTTAGTCTAGTTATGCCAATGCCCTGGGTGGTCCAACCATAATGCATGATGTTTATTATGAGTCACACCTTAACGTCAAGTTTTTGCCCTACAAATTTAAAATGTTTTTCTTTCAGAGTGTGACAAATTCAATAATGGAGACATACACAATTGCGCATCGCTTTAAAATTGTTAAAGTCTTTTAAAAAAAATGGGCCTCCAAACCAAAATGCATTTCGTGACGTCGTGATTTTTTTTGGCCAAATGTCTCCACAGTGGATTCATTAACATGCTGAATTGTCACATTTCGGCAAAGGAGAACTCACGAGTGATTGTTGAAAAGCTGATGCTTTCACAAAGAGTGACTGCGGTTTTTTAGGCTGGCGTTGTCATCGGGCCGTACTTCTTTAAAAATCAGGTCGGTCAAGCAGTTACCGTAAATGGTGTTCGCTATCGGACACACATAAGGAATCAAACATGAGCGAGGCATGCGGAAAGGACAACAAACCAATTGAGTACTTTCTCCGTGAATGCTCAGCTTTCGCAACATCGAGCCTGTTGCATCTATCGACCAGTGTGGCAAGCCTAGATAACCGTTTTAAGTTCCGCGAATGGTGTTTGTTATCGCGAGCTGATGGCGGACTTCTTGTGACCAGAAATTAAGAATATGGACCTGGACGATATGTGGTTTCAACAGAATGGTGCCACTTGTTACACAGCCAACGAAACAATGGCTCTTTTGTGCGAGAAATTCAATGACCATGTTATCTCACGTCATGGCGATGTTAATTGGATGATACCATCATGTGATTTGATATCGTCGGACTTCTTTCTTTGCGGATATTTAAAACAAAAAGTGTATGTCAATAAGCCAAGAACAATTCAAGAGCTAAAGGAGGGGCTAATTCGTCACATTAATGACATTGAACCTCCATTATGTCTCAGAGTCATTGAAAATATGGACCATCGAATAGAGATAAGCCACCGAAGCCGTGGCCGATCGTTTCACACATAATTCTAATAAATTCTTTTATCATAAAATATAAAAGCTCTCGGAAAACTTTTTTTGTTAATTACAATTAACATCGTGCGTTTTGGTTGGACCACCCTTAAGCTTTACTTCTGGTCATAAGGACACGCAATCTATAAGTAATCTCACCATATCCTAATTACTCGTATTGTATTTTTGTTGGTACAATTAATTTACTTTTTTTCGTACCGCCTTCCTAGCCCAGAGATCTGCCATCTCATTGCCCATTATGTCACTGTGATGCTGGTCCTGAACCTGTGTAACCTTGTGTGGCTTATTATGCAGGCCAATTTTTAGGGCATCGCATTTGTTAACGCTGAGTTTTATTTAAAACTGTTTGGAAAATCCGTTAAGAGTATCTTTCAAACATAGCCTTACAAGAGCCATATACTTATAATAGCAAATCGTTCTAATTAAATTCTCGTAAAGCCTTTATACTTTAATGTGGGATAGACCTTAGTTTATGCTGTTATGCTACTGCGAGTATATGATATATCATATTTTTTACAAATGTTTTATGATTGTCTTAATTTTTCTAGCGCCACTGCAACTCCAAACATAACGAAGTTCTTGTCTTAAGTCTTTCGTTGCTCGAACCATTGTAAATCAAGTATGACGACGGCAGTTGTTTTAAAACAAAACTTGACACTCTTTCGAATGTAATTGTTTTGTAAACATGTCCATATTTTATGAATTATAGTTAACACTTATTCGCAAACACTTAAAAACGCTATTGTTTTTCAGCCACAAAGCAACATGCAATCCTTCATGCAATTTCAACACGTGCGCCAGCATTTAACAACTTTATTGTTATGTTACGAAAACTACACATGTGATCGACCGTATTTGGCCATAAAAATTCTGGCTGGGCATAGACAAATCTATTGCAAAAAATGGAAAAAAAAATAAAAACGACTTTTATAAGAAGTTTAATTTACTTTAAAACAATTACGAGTTGTTTTGTTTTTTCAGTAATTTTCTTATAGTCTTGCATTTAGACTTCATTTAGATTTTATTAATTGTAATAATATTTAAAAAGACTTGCACGTATTTGGCCATTAAAATTCTGTCTAGGCATAGACAAATCTATTGCAAAAAATAGATAAAGAAAATATAATAAAAACGACTTCAAGAAAAATATTAATTATTTATCAGAGAGGGAGATTGCTTACTTTTAAAAAAATTCCAGTTGTTTTGTTTTTTAAGTAGTTTTCTTAAACTTTTGTATTTAGACTACATTTATTTTTTATTTATTGTAATAATATTTAAAAAGATTAGCACACATATAACCTTAAAATACTTTATCCATTAGATATTTTCGTTCAGTTCTCTTAAATTATTTCAATTCAATGTAATTTTTTTTTGCTAAGTTGACTCATTTGTAAATATTTCGGGTAATTTTTTGCCCAGACTCTGGTATCCTCGAGTAAACCAACAAATATTTTCTTACCGCCTGTCTGCGCTAACATTTTTTTTGTCGTCATTGCTTCTGTTGCAAATTACTCGTAGTTTAACAAATGACCTTAGAGTTATGATTTCGCAATGTGGCAAGTGCCAAGTATGGCATTTCCTTCGTTTCTCATGCTCCCTCCTTGCGTCCTTCTCATTGTCGCATTAAGTTTAAGACGTTTTTAAGGTTTTTCGTATGCAAAGCAAAATAAACGAGGGAAATATGCCACTTAAAAGACAGAAAACCACTCGGTTAACGTGTTGATTGTTGCTTTGGTCTGGTCCAGAGACCGCATATATTACATTTCATTTTTTTACATACACCCACCCACAATTTGTTGCTTTTTTGACTTGTTTTTTTTATGATTAAATACTGATAAATGTTACTTCTACTGCAGTACACAAAAAAAACGTTAGAGAATGGTTATTTAAGTGCTCAATAATGGTCTACACCATTTCCTTCGAGATAAGTTTGATATGCTTTAAGAGTTTTTCCTCTTTAACGGTAGAAATTAAAAAGCCTCGACCATAGAATACGGGTTGCCAACACTAAGTGTGGCCTGGCGCCATCAGACATTTGCATTGGAAAGCTTGACATTGTTTAGCATAAACGCACTCAGAACGTTATGCAAACGACCATCATTTGTGTTGTTTACAGTGACTTGAAAAAAATCAATTTGGCCACAAAATGGAATTAACTCGTGAACATTTTCGGGCGATAATTTTTCACAACTTTCGACGTGGATTATCACGACAAGAGTGATAATCTCCGGCCGTTATGCCAGAGAACATTGATGTCGAGCGTGAACTAAAAATGCAAGATCTTCATGTGACATTCCGTGAGATAGAGACATCCTTGGGCATTTCTTCCACCAGCATACTTTACATTCGATATTGCATGAATACCTGGCTATAAAAAAGGTTTGTTCTCTTTAGATCCCGCACGATTTGACAATCACTCAAAAAAAGGCTCTTGTCGATTGGTGAAAGAAGTTTTGAAAAAATACGATCGTGGCGCTTCAAAAGACGTTTATAAAATCGTCACAGGTGAAGAATCGTGGATCTGTGCGTATTAGCCCGAAACAAAACAGCAATCGACCTTGTGGGTCTTCGAAGACGAGCCCAATCCAACGAAAGTTGTTCGTGGAAGAAGCACTTCGAAGCAAATGGTCGCCTGTTTCTTCGGCAAAACTGGTCATGTGGCGACTGTTCCTATTGAGCAACGTCGGACGGTCAATTCCTAGTGGTACACCACAATTTGTTTGCCTGAAGTCTTCGGAGAAATTTGAAAAACGAACAAGAGAAGACGAATCGTTGTGCACCATGACAATGCGAACTCTCACACATCGGCACAAACCAGCGCCTTTTTGACCGACCAAAACATCGAATTAATTGGTCATCCGCCGTACAGCCCTGATTTGGCACCCAATGACTTCTTTTTATTCCCGCACATGAAAAAAATATGCGTTGTCAACGATTTTCGTCGCCAGAAGATGCTGTTGAAGCGTTCAAAAACCATGTTTTGGATGAGTCTCAATCGAAGTGGAAAATGTGCTTCGATAATTGGTTTGAGCGCATGCAAAAGTGTATAAATCATGCTGGAGAATTCTTTGAAAAACAACAAAACCATTTTGGATGATAAATATTCGCATTTTCATTATTAGGCCAGAAATGTATATTGCAGTCCATATGGTTGAGAGTACATGTAAGTCGGAGCAACCTACTGAAAGCTGCAAACTTCTTATGCCCTTCATCATATGATGGAAGGAGGGAGTTTTCAAATTGTCATACCGTTTGCAACAACTCGTTTTACTGGTCGGAGACCACATAAAATTTATATATTCAGAATCGTCAAAAATCTAAGATGATCTACCCATGTCCATCTGTCTGTCAGTGCAAGACAAACTACAGGTCGCACTGTTGGAACTAGGTGGCCGAAATTTTGCAGAAACATGTAGTAATGAACTGAAACGGTTGCTATTATAAATGGTCTAGAGCGGTCAAGAGATACAAATTTCGCCCCACAAGGACGGAGCCCATCCTCTGGAAAAATCAAAAACATTGAACCTTAAAAGAATATATCTTATGATCTTATAGAGATAGGACGATGATATTTGGAACATATAATGTTGGCATAGATCGAAACACATCCTGCAAGAAAAGTGGGTATTTATGACCAAAATAATGGACGGATCGTTATAGAATTTTAACAGAATAAAATCAGCAACTTGGATAATTATGATAAACTTTGTTATGGTAAAATTGGACAAAAGGGCATTGTACCGCCCACACAACCCTGAGCTAAAAAGACCAATATCTCGTGACCTATTACAGTTATTACGATGATATTTAGAGGATCAGTGGGCGACCCATTTAAAAAATCGCATGTATGGCCTAAGTAATAGGCCGATCCATATACAATTTAAATGTAATGAAATCAATAATATGCTTACTATCATAAGCTTTATTGTGCTAAAATTGGCCCCGCCCATACAACCCTAAACTTTTTAAGGTTATATCTCGTAAGCCCCTTAAAAAATCTCATGGCCAAAGTAATGGACCGATCTTTATAAAATTTGAACAGAATAAAACCAATGATAAAAATATTATAAACTATATTGTGTTAAAATGAAACAAAAGCTCGTGGCCCCGCCCATACTGCCAAGAACTTTGAAAGACTATATCTCGTGTAATTATACCGATATGACGATTGTGGTTGGTATAAATAATGTTGGTTTCGAAAGAAACCCACCGTGATAGAAAAGAGGCTCCTTGATAAATTTTTCATATTGAACCGTAATACCTTATATAGGGTATACGAGTATAAGCTTCAAAACGGGCTAATATAATTTGTTCACTGGTTTTTTCAATCAGCTTGCAATAGCTTGAAATATTGATCTGTTCTATCAATGCATGCCTGTCCGTCTGTCAGCTTTCTTAAGTTTAAATTAATAGTTTTATTATTGGCTATGGCTATATTTTTACAATGGTATAGACAGTGGCAAAAGACACTAAAAAGAAACGCTATTGAAAAGAAATTGATTCGCTGAAAAAATCTACAAAATCTCTATTTTCTCGGTAGTTTTCAGCTTGACTTATAATTTTATCTTAGTATGTGAGAGGACAAAGAATGTAGACAAAAATAAGCTCGATGCCACAATACAATATAGTCATAGAGCTATAAAATCCTTTCTCGCCGTTTGCTTTTTTAATGCATTCGCAATGTTTAATTAAGCGTTGCTTTATTGGTGTGGTGACCTAGAATGCAAACTAAGGTGGATAATGAAAAAGATTCTGCCCGATTGAGACACTGAACGAATGTTTTACTTGTTTAAACTAGATTTAATGATGCCATACATAGATTAGTTTCGGGTCTTAAAAATCGGCTGTACAGATCTAAGATGAACTGTCAAGCAAAAACGCCAAATTAAATTTTAACTTAGTCGGCAAACTTAGGTGGAGAACGATAAAGATTCTGTCCGATTGAGACACTGAACGAATGTTTTACTTGTTTAAAATAGATTTAGTGATGCCATACATAGATTAGTTTCGGTTCTTACCAAAAACGCTGTAAAGATCTAAGATTAACTGTCAGACAAAAACTCCAAGTTTAATTCCAACTTGGTTGGTTGTTATTGACATGACTGAAAATGACTAAACAGTCTCGCTTAAAGATACTTAAATGGCGTTGAAAACTTTGCCCTATTTTTCGAGATATTTCCACTCTCAGTTTTTATTCTTTTTAGAGATCAAAAGATTTTGGCATGGTTTCATTAAAGGCTTTACCAGTGGATTTTACCCTACCATTGGTGCCATGAGCCCTGGAATCTGTAAAACACGAGTCTTGAAAATATTAACTTTAGGAACTCAAATAATGGAGAATCATTTAGGCTTGACTAAAATTGAAGTCCCGGCACAGAGACATTTTCAGCGACAGTTTCACCACTAAAATGGCTTCATTCAGAGTCTGTTTTTATCTATGGGTCCCCAAATTAGTTCAACGAGTTCAAAGCATCTCTCCTTTGGCTCTTTAATCGATTGTTGAGGTGTAGATTTATTTAAGCTCATTCTGGAGTACATAAAACCCACTTCGGTTGCAGTGATTTGTCCTTAGGGCTATAATCTTGTTTCGGTAAAGTGCACAGAAAAACATGCTGGGCAAAACAAAAGACTTAAGACACCAACTTAATTCTGTGGGTTTTCCCTTCTAATCCCAATCTTTCCCCATCCTTTTGTTCCAAATGTAAATGGTGTAACTGCATGCATGCGTTACCCGATACTTAGTATTCGAAATTGTTTGGGTTTTCTCAAAATCGATTTTATGAAAACAAAAAAAACGAGACAACAATCAATACTTATATGCATGTTAATGCCGGCCATAATATTTAAATTGAACATGATTTGTTGATTTCTATCTCTAACAGAAAACATATTCATTGATTTTTAATTTCTACCTTATGCTATTCGCTTTCAACACACAAAAAAAAAACAAAAGTAAGCAGCGCTACAGAAATTTGCCTCAGCTAACCCTAAAGTTAGTTGTGGAATTTATCGTCATCGGTCGTCATTCGTTTCCTTGTTTTGTGGAATTAGTCATAATAATTTTTTATTGTTCAGAGAGATTCGATACGCTTGCTGCCCCCGACTGCACTTAATGAAATGTGCCAGATCTCCGGTTTGCAGTGGCTTTGGCTTGTTACTTTATGGAAAACGTGAGAGTGGGCTTGTTCAATTGTTGTAAATTATTCATTCATTCCGGCTAAATGGGAAAAATGCTAAAAACTTTTGATCATTAAAAAAACTGCTGACTTAACATTAAAACATTTTTAATGATTTTACAAAGTGATTTCAATTAGTTGTTGTAGAATGCATGTAAATTGCTGTTAAACCATTGTTAAGTTTATGACTTATGGACAGTAGGCATATAACTAATTTTTACGAAAAATTTGGCATACCACCACGTGGTGGCAAATATTGTACAAGTAATGAATATCACTTTTTTAGGTGATTTCGGTTCAAAAACGTTCCGCTTAAAAATGGATTTCTAAAAAAAGTCAGATTTTTTTTTTAATATTTTTTAATTTTTTTTTAATATTTTTATTTTTAAATTTTTGTCAATTATATGAAATAAGTTTTAAGTTTAAAGTATCTGATGATTAACACAATGGTAAAATGTCTTGCACAATTTTAATTGCACGCTCTGCGCAGATGTTACTTCGCTGAACTTCCTCAATAGCTGATGGTTTATTTACCCAATGTCTGAGAAAACATTCATTTGCTTTTGTGAAGCCGGTCAATGATTTCTGTAGTGTGGCGAAATTATTTTTGTTGAAAGTATGATCGGAAAACCAGATTTCGCTCCAAGCACCGCACACAAACTTACAAATAGGATATAATTGCAAACGATATTCAGGAATAAGTATAAAGGCTAAAAGTGCCAAAATAGCTCTAGAATTCCAACGGGCATTACTGAGTGCTGGTATTGCTTTAAATTTTATGTAGGGAAAACGTTAATTTTTCTCGAAGTATTTAAAAGCTTCGACCAATTCATATAAGTATTGCATGTCATTTCGCCATTTAATGCTTTTAACCTTAATACACTCTTTATTTTGTTCATACTCTTTTTTTTAGATCATCGTAATTTTCTATTAAATTTGGAATAAAATTGTATGAAATATTGGGCGATGATGTTTTTTCACTCTAAAAGCTCATCCATGACATGTTTTAACATCAAATCTAGCACATGATGTTGACAACCAATATACTGTGGAGCGGGCAATGAAAAGGATTTCAAAAAATTTTGTAGGCGAGTGTCAACACCATGTTGTCTGCCAGTATTCACACTGGTTGTATCGCAAATTATCATTTTAATTGATTCCAACAAGTCGAAATCACATAATAATTCTTTTATTCCGTGAAATATCGTCGACGCTTTTTCGTCATTCAGAACTAGTACACCTAATTTTACTTCCCTAGAAGCATTTTTCAGTACTACGACCTGATATTCCTTCTTTCCAATTTTTTCCCGTCAAAATGCAAGCACCAGTTTTCATTTTTAAGAGTGTTTTTCAACATTTTTTTCTTTTGTTCGGCATTTTTGGTGTAAGCTTTGTAAATTCCAGGTTGGGATGGCGTCAATATCTCTACACCAGATTCAGACAACTCTTTACATATTTTTGCGGCCTTTCTTGACTATGCGAGTACACTGTACAAAACTGTACACTGTACAACAATTTTTTTGGTTTTTTCAGCAGTTCTGATAAAAAAAAGTAATTTCGTTTTGCGCGGAAACTTTTTTGCAATTTCGCAAAAAAAAATAATGGGGGTTCATACTTTTTTATGCTCTATTCGACTATGGTATGCCGTTTTTCGTATTTGCAAAAATTGTAAAAAGTTATATGCCAGATATTAAAATCAATCATACGACCCCTTATACATAATCGAGTCCAACGTTGGATAGAGTGTGCATGTATAATCATTTTGTCATATTAAATTTTGTTTTGGTATAACCTAAGCTATGAAACTGGGATTCTGTTGCAAGCGGAAGCTCAACAAAGCCCAGTTTGTATTTTCAACAGAACTAAATTATTGAAAATTAAATCGACTCCAGAGAAGTACACAAAAAATAAAACCTTAAAATATCAAAAAAAATCGTAAGGAAAAATTTCTACCACTCAATTAAATTTTTCGTAAATATGCAACAAATTTTATTGAATGTTGAAGTAAAATGTATTTAATTGGTTCTGGTTCAATTTTTAACAGAACTTCATGATTAGGTTGATTTTTTTAAAAAGACAAGAGAAACATACAGAAAAAAGACAACCCTAAAATTGCTGTGAGAAAATTTCACTCACAATTAAACTTTTTTTACTCCTAAATATGCAACAACTTTTGTCAAGCATTAAAATGAAATGTAATGGATGTAAAAAAGTTTGAGTCAGTTGATCCGACTTACATATACCGTCCGTCGTTCTGTTCTCTATTGCCTAAAGCGTAGCGATTTTAATAAAATCTTATAAATGGTACTAGAAATGGACATGACATCCAATTTTTTCCTAAGTGCATATAAAAATGAAATGAACAAAAAAAAAATCAAATTCAAGCGAAATTTATTCTTTAGAAAGAAAGTTATGTAAATTTCTATCTACGCTCGGTTAGTATCGTTTGTGTGGAAAGTACAAAAAGGGACATGGCAAAGACCCTTATTCAATTCAATTTATTTTATATAGTATTACAAGTGCTTAATACTAGTATACAATGTAAAGAGTTTAAGAATATTCCTTTTTCTTCTAAGTTATTAATAATAATGTGAATATAAAATTAAAGTTTTAAATATTTACATATGGAGGTAAAAATTTTCAAAAACCCTATTTGAAAGGACCCTTATTCGTCAACAGCTTATCGACTTTCTTATTATTTATTTTCCGCAGAATCGTATAAATAGTACTAAAATTATTATGCAAATACCAACCAAAAGTGGGCGTAATGGTGCACTTGCACTGGAGTAGAGTTCTAAAATTTTCGATTAATCGATGAATTGACTTTTGGGTTAAAAAGCAAAAAAAAAGTCTAAAAATAGACTCGGTTGATCGATTTCTTGTCAACTTCTTTATTTTTATTTTAACTTCAAATGTAACCATTTTTTAATTGTGGGTTCTTATATAAACTGCAACTGACTCAATTGTGGCGGGGGTACCAGAAGGGTCGTGGCTAGAAATCCTAGTATCTCTCACTATGTTAATCTCATAACTTAATTCTTAAGTATTTATTTTCAGTTAAATCGAATGAAAATTATTTAAGATATTTCAAGAATACAACCAGAGAGCGTTATGGTACATTTGTGTGGGAGGTACCAGAAGGAGTATGGCAATTCATCCTGCTTTCCATCCCATAGGCATTTTTGAAAAAATATGACGAAATGCTACAAATAAAATGGATTGGTTTGACCGATAGACTTCGATGCTTGTGCACTTTAATTTATTTATTATAATTTTAATTGTAATAAATATGTGAATAAAAAAGAGTAATAACAAATCGATTGGTAGCTCCTTTCGAGATTAACTAGCAAGGCAAGCGATGCTAGTTTATGCAAACTCATAAAGCAGTAAGGGATTTTTTTTATTCTATTGCCGGCAGTTCTACTTCAATGCGAATCTACCTGCACCTTAGTGTATAGCCGCTGATCGTGGCTACGGCACATTTGTTGCTTGGGGTCTGCTGATAGTGAAGTAGCGTTCACAGAGACAGCATTTACCTCTGCTTGCAACTTGAAGCCTTCTTGACATTTGTATAGCCTTCACCGAAGAGTGGATGGTTAAAAATTAATATTTAAACAACACCGCGATATATTAATCGGATACCCTATAATATATATATATATATATATATATATATATATATACATATATATATATATATATATATATATATATATATATATATATATATATATATATATATATATATATATATATATATATATATATATATATATATATATATATATATATATATATATATATATATATATATATATATATATATATATATATATATATATATATATATATATATATATATATATATATATATATATATATATATATATATATATATATATATATATATATATATATATATATATATATATATATATATATATATATATATATATATATATATATATATATATATATATATATATATATATATATATATATATATATATATATATATATATATATATATATATATATATATATATATATATATATATATATATATATATATATGTGACAGCACATAGAGAAAGGGACCTAAGGGTAAAAAAAAAAAATTTTCACTATTTTTTTGATGTGGACAACATCTGAGCATCGAATGAGACCGATCCCATGCCCCAAAAGTGTTCCCTCCCAGAGATATGCGCGTTTTATGAAATGATGGTACACTAAAAATACACTTATTTAAATCTTTAAAATGGCTCTCCTGAACAAACCTGGTTTTTACCCTAAGGTCCCTTTCTATTTTGCGCGTCACATATAGAATTGATCGTCATAAAATTCTAGGGCGATCTAGCTATGTCCGTACGGCCGTTTGTCTCCTCAAAGCACGATAGCGGTCAAACAAATGACCCTAGGATTCCGAAATTTTGTATGGTTATAGTTTGTAGTACAATAGCGTTCACAGAGACAGCATTCACCTCTGCTTGCAACTTGAAGTCTTCTTGACATTTGTATACCCTCCACCGAAGAGTGGATAGTTACAATTTAATATTTTTACTTTAAATTTTAACTTTTGTTTATGCTCATAATCTGTTTGGAATTGTAAATGGGCGAAATCAGCCCAGGGAAAAAAGTTTAAATTTTTTTGACAATTTGCTTAAAAAAATCATAACTTTTTGTAGACGAATAGTGGTTCAAATAAGTACTGTAAGTTTGGACGCACTAGATACCTCAAAAAAGGACATAGTTGCTGAACTTTCTGTCTTATGTGGCCCAAAAAACATCCCATATGGTCAAAACGGGCGTTTTATAGTCAATATGTGACGCGCAAAATTGAAAGGGACCTAAGATTAAAAACCAGTTTTGTTCAGGAGAGCCATTTTAAAGATTAGGTCCCTTTCTATTTGCGCTTAGAATCGTCGACTTCACTTTCATAAAACGCGCATATCTCTGGGAGGGAACACTTTTGGGACATGGGATCGGTCTCATTCGATGATCAGATCTTGTCCACATCAAAAAAGAAAAAAAATTAAAATTGATTTTTTTACCCTTAGGTCCCTTTCTCTATGCGCTGTCACATATGGATATGTGGGTACTTAATTTTTCGCTTCGAATCTAATCATAGAGTAATTTTGACTGATTTTACTGATATTAGGGATGGACACTTACTTGGGCCGAAACGGTCCAAAAACGGACCATTTTTTTGAATAATTTCTTGGTTTCTACTTATATTTAATGAAATGTTCAATAGGAACATGGTCTCAAATCTGTCTAAAAACTAAGCATAATAGTTTGTTTTGACCAACGATAGAGTTGATAGTGGTGGTAAATAAGCAAGAGGGCCCACAGACTAACTCAGTCCTTGTGGGATTTATACCATTTCCAATACCAAGCATTTCAGGGAATAAACACATATTTCTGCAAAATTAAAGCCACCTACCTTCAATATTGCGTCCAGTATTTTGCTTTCCAGACAAACATGGCGAGATCGTCTTAGTTTTTTACGATTCTGAAGAAGACTATGTATTTCAAGGAGTTGCATATTAAATGACAACATGAACACACACTCCTTGCTACAGATGTTGGGTATGATAATAAAGGCATAAGCATCGATAGCTTACACAGAAAGAAAAATGACATTCTTAATTTAAGTCGAAAGTGCTTGATTTTTACTAACATCGTACTTAAAAAATTAAGTACGTTTCGTAATAAGTTATTCTTAAAACAAGTATAAAAAGGGACAATTTTAGAAATCAAGGGCGGAAAATTCGGATCGTATTAAGTATTAATTCGGTGTTAAATCAAGCTCAAAATTATTATAACAAGAATACTGTAAGCTCAATTGAATCTCAGTCTTCCTTAAATCCATCCCTCTTTCTGATTAAATCAAGTATTTATTCGGGCTTAAATAAATCCAAGCGATCTGCATATAAGTCCATTTCGAACTCAATTCCATCCTTTTATGAACTTAAATCAATCATGATTTTCTTAAAATAAGATTCATTTCGGCTTAAAATGAAGTCCAGTCGGGCTAACCTATGGCTAAAATTAAGAATTTCGCGCTACAAAAATCCGTACTTGAATCAAGCATTTTCACCTTGGTTTAAGAAAATCCGTACTTACCGTACTTTTGACATCGCTACGGCTTCTTTTAAGTACGGATTACTTATTTTTTTCTTTCAGTGTACTGCTATCAAATCGTCACTTACTACATTTTTCAAATCGCCAGTTATCTGTAATTCAGGGTGGAGCGCGGTAATTTGCTTATTTGGCAATGAAATAAAAGAATTATGGACCTTAGAAAATTTATTTTATATTTTAATTATATTGAACAGTAAGGCAATTTTTAAATTTCATGGTTTTAAATAGCGTATCTGGCAAATGGCGACCTTCATCTTTTCATGAACTCATACAAGCATGTCGATTGGTATTCTGCCAACGTCAGCCTCAATATTGTTGATTAGGTCTTCCAAGGTGTTGGGACGGATGATATACACCTTCGACTTCAGGTTACCCCAAAGGAAAAAATCGCATGGGGCTAAGTCTGGTGAGCGTGTCGGCCAGTTCGCATCACCCCTCAAAGAGATAAGCCGTCTATGAAACATTTGCCTCAAACAATTCATGGTAACCCTCGCTGTGTGTGCTGTGGCACTATCCTGTTGGAACCATGTATCCTCTAATTGCTTTGCCTTAAGAGCCGGCTGAACAAAAGTCTGGAAATGCCAAGTGCAAGTGATTGCTTCCGAGCAGAGCGTCTCAGAGATTCAGTACTCTCTCTATGTTTTGTGGTGTTGTAATCCTTCTCTCAGGTCCCCTTCGTACACATGACACATTCCCTGTTGCTCTCAATGAAGTTACCCAGTTTACAATTTATTGCCGTTCAGGAACACGTCTGCGTGGGGGAACAGCAAATCGTAAACGAAAAGCACGCTGCACTGCAATGATCGAGTGCGGATTTGAAAAATACGCTTCAACACATAATGACCTCTTCTATCGTGTCCAATGCATGATGGCAACTGAAAGGCAGGCGAATACAAATCTGGCGTCAGCCACTATAAGCCACGCACACTCTGCATTTTCTTCGACCAACAGTGCCGCCACAGCTTGAAGTGCAAAAAAGCAAATTACCGCGCCACCCTGTACAAGAACCCCAAGGCTCATGCATGGCCCCTCAATGAAAAGGGTGTGTATGGAAATGCACACAGCACCTGATGTAATCACAACGACCTTCTATGGAAAAATTAATCATTTAATCTAAACTATGGTAGAGTGTAAAAAACTCAAAAAATCCTGCATAATCCGGTATGTGAAACAAGCCAACTAATTTGAATTGAATTCGATTTGGTATTTAAATTTTGAATTAATTGTAATATACATAATTTTAATCGATTGATTTCAGTTCTATGATGTAAATCAATGTGAATGTGTAAAATAAGTTCGAGTCTAAAATCTCAAATCGTGGGCAAAACGATTTAGATCGATTTGCATCACATACCGGAATTTAGCAATTCAAAAAATTACTTAAAGTTTGTGTGTTAAGTCTTTTGTTTTACCCTTGAATTTGCTCTATTTAGACTAACTTTATGTTCAACAACAGTAAAGCAATGGATTGTTTAGCCACCGTGATGTGATGGATAGTATGCATGATTATCATGCAAGTACATCCAGGTTCAAATCAGTGTAAGAACATCTTACATTTTTAAGCGGCTGCTTTCCAGCCTCGTAAATGCCTGCGGGAAAATAAAACAAATTGTGACGATGTTCAAATTAACAATAATCGTTAGGTGGGTTGGCTTCAGGTCATTTATTTATAATAACAAAAGTTACAAATTCTATGGAAATACTTTGTATGTTAGAAAATCTAGGTATAAGATAGACTTCAAATCTGTATCACGAACAAACTTATGGAAAATAAAAAGGCAAGTAAGTAAGCCTCGACTTTACGAGTACGACATTTTTCTTTAAGCCATGCATTACAATTTCGTAATGGGTATTTAACAAATGCGGTCAGTGAGCATACGAATTATATCGTTCATAGTACACTGATTTCAGAGAAGCTCCCCTTTTGTTCTCTCGAATGGAAAAAAATGAATGCTTTTGCATTAATTTATTGTTCCTCTAAACTCGCAATGATTGACTTCCTCATACATTGTATCACCTAAAATCCATGCTATTGCTAAGCACAATTGCCCAACATTTAATATTTATCACTCACAAAAGTGTAGAACCCCCGCACCCCTTGCCTTCTGCACCATAAATCCAAGCAGTATTTCGTAATTTATAGCCAATATGATACACATTCAAAATACGCTGTGGCCTGTCAAGTTGTTGTCTTGTTCTTGTCGTCTGGCAACAGACCGCGCCAAAGTCAACGTGGCAAAACTGCCAACATCGACTGTTATTCTGGTAGTGGCAGTGGCAACGGCTGTACTTCTTTTCCTCCATGCAAAAAAAAAACATTTCTTCTCTAGTCGACTTCTATTCCTTTAAAGTCATTTCATAGTCGCTTAGATCAAAAAATGCTTAACTACGTCGGCCAGCTACGTAAAAGCGTTTGGCAACTTTAACAGAATGCTCATAAAAACTGCAACTTTATTGGTACGAGTATGTTTCTGTTTGGGTTTTATTATTTTCGCCTTAGAGAGGTGTGTTTTCTGTAACGAAATTCTAATGGAGTTGTTTGGTGGGCGGCAGGCTAAGCTCAACATTACCGTTGTCGTTGCAATGGGGCCCAAAGAAATTATATTTATTGCACTAATTTACCTCGTTTAGGTACGAGTTGAAAATATTAAATGTTGTTTTAATTGCGTTTCATGTTTCAAGTTTATTTTGTGAAATATTTCAAGTGCTTTTCATTGTCTGGCATAAGTGTCAACTATTTTTTTTAGCCCAAAGTGATTTATATCCATGTAGTAGTGTGCGTGTACTTGTACATGAGTGTGAGCAAAACGAGTGGTTGAACGCATGTGAATTTAAAAATCAGTGGTTCTCATATAAATTGAAATAAAATAAATGCATTAATTACCATACGCTGGCCGCGGTGTTTAGTGATCAATCATATGCGGCCGCACATTATCCTAACTAAAACTATTTTGAAAGTAATTCAAATTTTCTCATTCTTAAATTGCTAATAACCAAGATTTTTTGTTAAACTAGCTTAGCTTTAAACGGCTGATAAAGCGTGATCCATCCAGAGGTATTTTTTCAGAACAAAAAAAATAAAAATTCAAATCAAGTGTGGAAAATTTATTGGTAATTTTAAAGGACATTTTATGGCATTTATTTTTTGAAAATAATTACCTTCAAATGTTGGCCGCAACTACGCCTCACGGTTTCCATTCTGAGGGTCCAATTTTGGAATTTAGGATGGCTTGAATGACACGCGTAGTGTTGACTTCAAACCCCGAATCGTAGCTGGTTTGTCAGCATAGACTTTGGACTTTACGTAACCACATAGAAAAATGTATAAAGGTGTGATATCACTAGATCTAGGCGGCCAACTCACCTGTCTAAAACGTGAAATTAGCTGCTTTTCGAAATGACCTCTCAATAGATCCATTGTTTGAGCAGCTGTATGGCCTGTTGAAACCAAGTGTCGTCAAGATTACGGGCTTCAATTTCAGGTAGCAAAGATCGATTTCATGGCGCGATAGCGAGCACCGTTCACGGTTACGTTCTGGCCATCATCACTTTTGAAAAAATATGCACCGATGATTCCACCAGCTCATAAACCGCACCAAACCGTGGTTTTCTCTGTGTGTAATGGCACCTCTTGATCCTCTTCTTGTTGCTCTTCAGCCCAAATGCGGCAATTTTGTTTATTGACTTTGCCTATGAGCCAGAAATGGGCCTCATCACTGAACAACATTTTGGTCGAAAACATCGGATCTTATCGTTTCTCATCGAATGCTCATTTCCATAATACAGTTGCCAACATTTGAAGAAAATTATTTTCAAAAAATAAATACCATAAAATGTCCTTTCAAATTACCAATAAAGATTCCAACTTGATTTGAATTTTTATATTTTTTTTGTTCTGGGAAAATATCTCTAGGGTGATCCATCTCCCTATAAAAAACTATTGGATTAAGAAACCAGTGTATAATTCCCGTCAACAGTTCAAAAAATATGTTAGGTTATATTAGGTACAAGTACTGGTCCATAAATACAGGGTGTCAGTCGGGCGCTGCAGCCATTTTGGAAAACATTTGTCTTGTCAGTTATATTTGGCAGTCGTGAAGTAGAGACGTGGCAAATTTATTATGGAAAAATATTCGATTAAACGTTAAACATTTTATCAAAATCATTCATCGATTACGGTGACAATGATAATGTGTATATTGTAAAGGCACGCATAGATTTAAACATATGGACCTCTTAATCTCCTTACCGCTCAGCAGTAGTTTAGTTTTACTGTTTAACTTTTTATTTAATTTTGCCTAAAATCGTATCGATTTTTGCAAAAATGTTTCACTTTCAAGCGGGGCTACAACAGCCTAGAGTAGATGATTGGATACCACTTTCAGTAGTTCTTCAAAAGTCTGGACTGAATAATTGAACCCCGCTTTAATTTGTTTCCCAAAAGACTCTCTCTTATAAATTGAAGTTTTTACTTGGTTGGAACTACTGAAAAATTCGCTTAGGGATAAATCTCTTAAGGTAAAAGTTAATCTGCTAGATCAATGATAGTTTAGTGTGTTAATCAAGTTAAAGTCAACCATTTCATGGGTTTTTTTTTAAACTATGTTAAAAGTATTATATCGCTTATACATTCCCTATTCTCCAAAAGCCACAATCTCAGCTTAGTAAACCCGAGAGTCAGTTATTTTAAGACCAGATATTTTAAATAGACCTCAAAACCTACAGCACCATTTAACTTGGGAACCATCAGTGCAGTTGCAGCTAACATATAGGCTGTACAAGATTTTCGATAATGTCATGATCTCCTTCCTGGTGTAGAGTGAGGGCCTTGTTATCGGCTGTAGGGAATAGGCCAAGCAGTTTTCGAAAAGGAAAACTAAATATACAATTTTTAGTTTTATTAGAATCGTGGAATATTGTCATTTAATAATGGAACATTATTCGATGCGTTTTCGCTTTGCCCAATGAATGGCCTGAAGATTATTTGGCAGGAGATGAAGAATTTTACAGATGAAGCTTATATCCATCTCGGTGGCTACGACAATAAGAAATATTGCCACATATGGGGTTCAAAGAACCCACACGTGACTATTTACAAGCCAATGTATCCACAACGAGTCACTGTTGGGTGTGGATTTTAGGCTGGCGGCATCATTGGACTATTTTTCTTAAAAAATGAGCAAGGAGCCGCCTTTACCGTCAACGGTTAAGGCGATACATTCTGTACTATTGCTGCCTTCGTTCTACCATAATGTTCTTGTTTGGTCCTTCGGGTCAATGCGTCTGAACCCCAATTTCAGCTAAATACTCCAAGAAAACATGATATTGTAATTCCTAGTAATACGCACGGTTTCAACGTCGCAATTATGCGCTTGCTATTACAATAAGGGCCATTTGAGTGCATGCTCCTAGGGTCCAAGTCCTACTCCCAAGGCTGACCTTGAAAATAAATATATATTTTGGATAATAACTAGTTTTGATAAACTTTCGATAACCATGTGCCCATGTTTATAAGTAAACGTTTCTTGAAACTATTGCAGCGTATAGGCAGGACCCCATAGATCCAACAGCTATGTTTGTTTCAGAAGTATTAAGAGCGGCTGTACTTACGATCCCTAGCTAAGAACCATAGTCATCAAACGATTAAGATTTGTAAAGCAAATACTCAATAAAAAAGACTTGTCGTATGTAGTTTATCTCCCGTTAAGGGAAGCTACTTTTTCATAATAAAAATTGCGCCCACTTATAATCGCAATGACTGCAAGCCATAAACGTGTCGGACCTCACACACATTTATACACGCCTGTCATGTATAAGATTCTCTCCACAGTATTTCAGCAAGTGGCAAAACCTCACCCTCTCCGATTTTTTTTCGTATTCTTTATTGAAAATAAGCAGACCCCTATTTTTGTTAACCTAAAGAACCTTCATCTGACCCGTTAGATTTTTTTTTAAATTCCTTTTTTTATATTTGCTATTTTTTTGTATTGGTTACGTAAAATGGCTGTATTTTCTGTTTTGTATCCCATACAACCAAGAACAGTATCATTATTGAAAGACCTGGGACTACTCTTGATTTATCTATAATTAGTTTTGTAAAACTACAAGAGATGGCGCGGCTTCACCACAATAATTATTACCCTATATTTTCAATTCTAGAAGTCGCTGCCACACCGTCAGAAAGATAAGCCATGCGTCGTTGGAAAGGGGAAGGTTCAACCTTTTCAGAAATCAACTGGTCATAAATGGTCACGACCTAGTTTCGCCACTAGAGGGCTTTAAAGTTGAAAATTGATTTATTAATCTATTATTCGTATACAAAAGTTGAGTATAAAGCAAGAAGCCATCAAAATTTCTAATAGATCTATATACCATCGAAAAGAAGAAGTTTCATCCCTTTCCAACGACTGATGGCTCATCTTTCTGGCGGCGTGGAAGCGCCCTCTACAAAACTAATTATAGATTAATTTGGAGTGGTCTAAGGGCTTTCAATAAACTAAAAATAACTAATTTTAAAAAAATTATATTGGGTCAAGCGAAGGTCATGCAGCTTAAAATAAATAACTTTTTTTTTCAATAAAAACACAAAAAAAAATTAAAATAAATCTGAGAGGGTGAGGTTGAAAAGTGCTGCAAATCTGCTGAAATATAGGGATTTCACTCACAAGCATAAGGATCTTGGATCAATATACATACATATTAGAATAATAATTGCAATATGTATTCGTGAGATAATTTGCTATCGATATGTGATGCGCAAAATAGAAAGGGACCTAAGGGTAAAAACCAGTTTTGTTCAGGAGAGCCATTTTAAAGATTTAAATACGTGTATCTTTGGTGTACCATCACCTTCATAAAACGCGCATATCTCTGGGAGGGAACACTTTTGGGGCATGGGATCGGTCTCATTCGATGCTCAGATGTCCACATCAAAAAAAAAAGTGAAAATTGATTTTTTTACCCTTAGGTCCCTTTCAGCATGCGCTGTCACATATGTAGAGGTGTATATTTAGCTGATATATATAGCTTTAAATTTTCCCAACCCGAAGCGCCTAAACAGTTTTGTTTTTTGGCTTCGAAAAAAATGTTTTGTTATATGACACCCATATATGTCCATGTATATCCAAAAATAGGTCTATGGACCTGAAAAAAATCGTGCATATAAACCGCCCTGTACATATGTGTGCTACATACTACGAGCAACCACAATCATAAAAAATTAGTATTTATTGAAATTTCTAAAATTGGCCAGCAAAAGAGAGACCCCTGAAAAGAAGACCATTTACGTCCTCTCATCGTCTCAACTAGTTGGGTTAATTTAAAAACAACTCAACATCTCAGCTTTTCATCTCTGTTCATTTACACTCAACTGGTTGTAAAGAATGAAACAAAAAGTATCTTACCATGGCTGTAAATTGACCAGAAACCATATAATTTCCGAAAATTTTGAAATTAATTGACTTAGCTGCCTCGACAAATAAAGTTGGACAAATAAAAAAAAATTAATTAACACTTGCCGCGAAGTCAGTTTATGTTTCCTTTACTGGCCATGTGTTTTTTTGCCTTCAATTACAAACTTACGTAACATTCAAGCATACATAAATTTATAGCTCGCAAGAATGGTCAAAGCTTAACTTCTAACTGCCAACATGCCTTAAGCATATAATTATGTGCTCGGCCGGCTTAAGGTTTTAAGTTACGCATGAATTCCACACACTTGTGTAGCCTAGGCAATATTCATCAACGACCGATTTAGCTAATTAAAATTTTAATTACTTCATTTGCAAAGACTTCTAAGGTCAATTGCTCAAATAGGAGGAACAAAATCCAAATTATTTAAAATACTCATGGAAAACCGGTTCAGAGGCACGTACGATATCGTCCGTAGCGTCATAACATTGAAAATGTACCCACGGTAAGTGGAAATGAACATCTACTGATGATCATCACGTGTCTGTTACAGATACGCACTCCACAGCCAACAAGTGCAAAATCGCTTTACAAAATAACACAAACATGCTGAGGACGGGGGGAGGTCTTGTGGACGGACCACGCGTGCCCAGACTCATGTGGCATTTCATGGAATGTAATCCAATAACACCATAAACACTACGTTGTGAGCCAGCATTTACACGCAGCAGCACAAGCTGTAGTGGAGCATAACTTGTCTTACAACATGCGGCTGCAAAAAGGTAAATAATCTTTGGCCAAAACAAGATTTTAACTTTAAAGCTACGCAAAATCAAAATATTTACGTTTGTAGCGTTTCTATGAGTATGCTCCCCGCTTCCTCTCACTCTCCAAAAACGCTATTCAATAACGCTACAGCGTTAGGTTTTTATCTTAGCGAGCAAACCGTAGCATAGTCGATAGTTTTTCAAGTTCATGTTGAAGGCCAACGCTTGCCAATGACTTAATGGTTGCGTACTTATGTGTGTGTGTGACTGTCTGTCTGTAGTTAAGGAAAAACGCAGCGCGTTCAGAATTCACAAAACAAAAACACAACAAAACATAGATTGAAAACATTTCGACAATTTACTGTAGACAACTTAATAAATTACCAGATTTTTTGTGTTTTTTTCTCTCTCTACTTGAACTCTATAGAAAAAAAACAACAACAACAAAATGCTGAAATGTTAAATGTGTGTCTAGCCCGCCGGCCTGCCTGCCAGCCAGCCTCTCTCGATCTTGGAGCGCATGCGTGTGCTTTACACATCGAATCGAATAGGATAACCAGACACTTAAACTTGCTGCCTAGCTGAACGGCGCATATCTCGGAGACATATCAAGCGGAGGTAAGTGAATACGAAATGCGTGCCAATGATTGTTGCAATTTTTTTGTGCAATTCAAGCTTTACATACAGACTCCATGGCGACACGCATTGCCTTTGGAATTGAGCTTGCTTACACTCATAGACTGGTACTGTAGGCCATACGTAGTCAATGATAGCATAGTAACCTACTCTACTGCGTACCTCCAGGTCCAGTCAATTGAAGTTGAGTTGAAGATCATTGAAACTCCATGGAATATATATCAGTGGTGTAGATGGGAGTAATGACTTTTGTGGTAAGGCCCAGCAATGCTGGGAAATCAAATCAATGCTTTAACAGAACATGACTTCAAAGCTATGATCACCTCCCACCATGGGTGGAAAATATCGTTGCTCTTGCAGATTTAAACCATCAGGGAATAAAGGTTAATGTCAGGCAGAGCTTGAAAGGTGATAAACTGTTTAAAGCTCTCTAAAACTTTTAAAAGAGTAACACAAACATTTTTATCTATAAGTATAAGATCCACCTTAGAAAGCTTCTTTAAAACTTAGAGTTGCAATTAATCTTCTGGAGTTTCCAGAAAACCGGCATTCCGACTTCTATTCCAAAACGTGTTTTGAAAAAATTGACTGTCAAAATAATTTTAAGTAAAAACCCGGCATTAAGCGACTTTCCGATTTCAGACTTTTTCCTTAGAATGGAAAATATTTTCCTTTCAAAACCTTTAGTAATTGACCCCAATTTTTAAACTCTGAGAATTCTTTAGAATCAATTGCAACTGAAAGAGATTTGTTGTTCTATATTTAAAAATACGCTCAGTCGGTTATAAAACAGGGTCAAGAACACAAAATAATTTCATTTTGAATTTGAAAACGGACGCATTTTCGGCCTAATAAAATCCCCGTCCCCAAATAAAATCAAATAGCAAACAGAAGTTTATAATCAAATTTAGCCAAATAGCAAACATAATTTTATATTTGTAGATGTTGTGCGAGGGTTCCTATTTATATTGCGGGTCCGATAATAAAAACACAATAATTTATCATTGGAAATGGTTTTATTGTTTTTCAAAATATTCTCCTATAAGATCAATACACTTTTTCATGCGCTCAAACCAATTGTCGAAGCACTTTTTTCACTTCGATGGAGACACCTCCAAAACATGATTTTTGAACGCTTCAACAGCTGCTTCGGGCGATGAAAAACGTTGACCACACATTTTTTCTTGATGTGCGGGAATAAAAAGAAGTCAGGGCTATACGGCGGACCTCTAATTTATTAACAGAAATTCCATTAGCTTCGGTTAATAAAGAAATTATTTATATTTAAAGTTAACTTAATAATATCAATGGATGTATTAATTTTATTGAGTGCCGCATCCTTAAATATATTTCCATTAATTCTTCTGAATAAATTTACGTAAAGAAAAGATTCATGTACGACTTCTTTAAACGTTGTCTCTTTTATGGAAGCATTATACTCAGTAGGGACATAAATACTGTTACAACATTGAAAACATCCATTTCAATAGTAGAACTGAACATACCCCGTGAATGTCATATGGGTTTTGAAAGTTAACCTCAATTGCGTTAGTCTGAAACGGGATTTTAAAATTGTTTCAACTTTCATCATGGAGTGGTCAGTTAGTGAGAGCCGTATCGCTGTAATAGCGCTTTTCAAGTGTAAAATGAAAGAAAGCGATATTTTAAAAACGATCCGGCCACTAGGGATTATCCGCATGTTCGTCTACCGATGCATAAAACTGTTTGAGGAGACTTGAGGTGTAAAAGATCGCCACCGGTCGGGCCGCCCACGCTCTGTTCGAACACCGCATGTCATCAAAGTCGTTAAATCAAGAATTCACAGAAATCCGCTCCGAAAACAGAAAATCAAGGCCCGTGAGATTTATATCACGCAAAAGTCCATGAGTCGAATCATTAAAAAAGACTTGGGACTTGGGGCTTTCAAACGACGTCCGGGACATTTATTGACTGCAGCTTTGAAAAAAATAGGATTGGAAAATGCAAACGTCTTTTGGTGAAGCACGCTGATAATTTGCACAGAAAAATTTTGTTCACCGGTGAAAAAATTTTTACCGTTCAGGAAAAAATTTAACAAGCAAAATGATAGAGTGTATGAGCGGTCATCTAAGGAAGCATCTGAACTGATCCCAAGGGTGGAAAAGGGTCATCACCCAGCTTTAGTCATGGTGTGGTGGGGTGTCTCTTACGATGGGGTCACTGACCTGCATTTCTGCGAACCAGGAGTCAAATCATCGGCCAAAGCTTACCAAGAAACCGTTTTGCAAGCTTTTGTGGAGCCTCTTAACAATTCCCTGTTCCAAAACCAGCCATGGACTCTCCAGCAGGATTCTGCGCCGACCCATAAGGCTAAAACGTCCCAGGCCTGGCTTTGAAACAATTTTTCAGCGTTCATTTCTTCTGAAGAATGGTCCTCAGGCAGTCCAGATTTGAACCCATTGGATTACAAATTTAGAGGAAAGGGTGTGTTACAAAAGATACCCCAACATTGGATCTCTGAAGACTGCTTTGGTTCGAGCTGTGGCCAATTTTCCAATGGACGAGGTGCGTGCAGCTATTGACGATTGGCCAGTGCGACTTAAGACGCGTGTAAAGGCGAAAGGCGGACATTTCAAATAAGTAGATTCAATTTTGATACAAAATGCATTAATAAATTTATTAACAAATATTTGGTCCAAAAACATTCAGTTCTTTTTATTTTACAGCATAAAACGTGTGTAACAGTATTTATGTCCCTACTAAGTATTTAAAATTGCATACATTCCTTTTTCCAACAATCAATAAAACCTTTCGATATTAATCCAGAAAAACTCGAAAGCTATCTACTAATGGATTCAAAGTCTAATTCCAAAAATATCTAATATAAAATTCATCAAGTTTATGTTTTTCCATTATGAATTTTTTAAATTAATAATTAAAATCCCGCGAAAATTTTCTGGAAAAGCAGCAAACGTAAATTACTGAAACGGGAATTCTCGGGAAAACCCCTTCACTGCTACTGTAACAGAACGCTTTACTGCAGCTCATTTGAAAAATTCACCATTGCATAAATATATTGTAGAAATAGCACGATCAATGTTCGATTAGCTTTTTTGTACCTCACATATTTTATTGTTTAATTAGTTCAGAGATTTGGCGGTTTTGCCTATTCATGACGTTATTGCAATTTTATCTGCTAAGGGATATTAAGTGAGAAAAATCAAGTTTATTCCAGATATATCGCTTGTTTTCAAAGCAACAGCTGTGCCTTAATTTGTTCACTGCTTTCACAGCATTGGCATTGTTTCTGGAACATTCTTTCAATAGTCCCGACTGTTAATTAGATTTACATTCTTTTGCATATCAATTTTTTATATAATAGATGCTAATCATTGAAATCTGATGTAGTAGCATATATTTTAGATTGCATTTCTTAGCTGAATATGCTAACAGCAATTATGGAAATCTTGTATAATATTCCAAATCTTAAAAATAAAATCTAATTTCATTGCATTTAGAATTACAAAAAAAAAGAAACCCATATGAAACAAGACCTTTCTAATGCTATTGTGTAACTACGTTACTGGCTCTACAAATGTGCGTGTCGCTTTTAGTTTTTTCGATAAGGCGGTTATAATTATCTCTGATGCTATTCACAAGACATTAAGTAAGACTTCATCTTGCATTTTACTCGAATACCATTGAAAGCATATTTCTCTAAGGCAAACTCGTGCTAAGTAATTAATTCCCTCGACATCACAATGTGCCACACTCAGCAGCAGAGAAGTGGTGGTACTGGCTGTAGCGCCATCATCGCTGGTGGTGGTACGAGTAGCGGCAGGTTGCCACCAACCTACTGAACAAGTGTCTGTACAATTTTATTTCTTTGAATTTTAACTTTAAACTTTAATTACGGCCAGCACTAGTATCTACCGGTATAGGTAGTTACACATATGCTCCTGCATGTGGTCCGTACACCGTCGAACATGAGTACAATGTGTGTAGATGTTTTTTTGTTTTTTTTGTTATGAATATTTTATTTCTAATTCGCCCCGAATTCTCTTATAGAGAAAAACTGGATAATTTATTCTTGTATTGAGATCTTATATGGTGGGAATTTTTATTAAAGCAATTAATTATTCCATGGCTTCAGATTTTTTTTGTGTGTTTTACGTAGCTAATATAGTGGTGGCGGTTCATGTTTGAAAGCATGTGTGTATTAGGGAGTCCCTTGTTAAATAACAATTTCATTAATTGGTTGGTCGTTGATTAGTAGGTTATATCCTTACGGGAAATAAAAAATAAAACGCCTCTATGGAGTTACATGAATATGTGTGCAAATGTACTGTATTGTGTACTTTTATTTTCTTAAGGTTCTGAATTCAACTACAATGGCTATTGATCGCCCGATTTGGCCATGTGGGCCGATTTTTTGGCCACATAATTTTAAACGTCTAGCCTCTATGAACTTTTTTTAGTGCGTCCCAACTTATAAGTATAGTTCCCATTTCAAAGCTTGCTCGTACAAAAAATTAAGATTTGTACAGCAAACACTAAAAAAAGTGTACTACGAGTACTTTCCGAATTTAAATGCTTATAAATATGAGATACGAGTATGTTTAAAAAAATCAAGGGGACGCCCATAGGGTGCCCTCAAGATGTAAAAAAAATGAGCCTTGAGTTAGAAAACTATGTTTGGTTAATTGTTTGTTTTACCTTTAGAATTACTGTGTCCGAATTATGGAGGATTGTATAAAATTAAGTAAAGCGCCACTGCATTTTTTTCCAAAAAAAATGGCTCGTTTTTTTGGAACATTTTTACTTTTTCTGAACTTGCGAGTTTTATTAGAAAAATAAGCATGGATGGATTCGTTGGCTTTATCCCGGTATTACCGAGTGGAGGTACAAGCTTTAATTTTTACTTTTTCTGAACTTGCAAGTTTTATTAGAAAAATAAGCATGAATTCGTTGGCTTTACCCCGGTATTACCGAGTGGAGGTACAAGCTTTAATTCTTCGGACTTTAGAAGTTTAAAATTTGATGAAGCGCCGCATCCAACAGTTTTTTTTTAATAATGCGCTATTTGTTTTTAAAAAGTTTTGTACAATTTCGTATTATTTCCGTATAACGTAGGAGGTTATATTTAGCGGCCTCATGATTGACTATATGGAATCTAGCGCGCCCTAGGGCTGCGCACATATCTGGTGATAGTACAAATTTTAACTTTAGAATTACTGTGTCCGAATTATGGAGGGTTGTATAAAATTAAGTAAAGCGCCACTGCATGTTTTTCTAAAAAGTGTGGCGATTTTTTTTGGAACATTTTTACTTTTTCTGAACTTGCGAGTTTTTTATAGAAAAATAAGCATGGATTCGTTGGCTTTATCCCGGTATTACCGAGTGGAGGTACAAGCTTTAATTTTTACTTTATCTGAATTTGCAAGTTTTATTAGAAAAATAAGCATGTATTCGTTGACTTTATCCCGGTATTACCGAGTGGAGGTTCAAGCTTTAATTCTTCGGACTTTAGAAGTTTAAAATTTGATGAAGCGCCGCATCAAACAGTTTTTTTTTTTAATAATGCGCGATTTGTTTTTAAAAAGTTTTGTACAATTTCTTATTATTTCCGTATAACGTAGGAGGTTATATTTAGGGCCCTAGGGACCTCACGATTGACTATATGGAATCTAGCGCCCCCTAGGGCAGCGGCCATATCTGGAATCCGTGTGCAAATTCTTCTTGTGTGAGTACCCCAACTTATATGACAGTAGCCGGGGTAATTTTCGAGGCTCCAAGGGCTCCCTGAACACGAGCGCCCCTACTAATTATTTTTCCTCATATACTTGATCCATTCTCAAGGCGGTGGCATATCTTTTTTTTTATTTTCCGTCACGCCCTATACATTATCATCGTTAGCGGTCAAATAAAAACACACATCAAACTAAATATCATAGGCGCACCCTAGGGTATATAGACCGCAAACCTTATATTAAAAATGTAGGCTGCTTGTTTGTTTGTTTGTTTTTTCTGAGCAACAACAAAAATCGTCGCTGCAACTAAGCTTCTCAAATTAACTTAAAAAGTTTAACGATGTGTCAAAAGTTATCTAAATCTTTTGCGTTTACATTTTTTTTTTTGTTTCCTAAGCCTGACGGTATTAGTTGGACCCACTCATGCCATGCGAGTAAAACGCTTGCTGGTGGCATGGCATGGTTTCGTTTTGACCACAAAAATTACAGTTGCATTTCATGTCCACATTAAACAAAAAAAATATGGATTATTCATGACTCTAGGTTTTCTGCGCCTGTTTTCTCCCCTTGCGTGTTTTTTTGCTGATCTTTGGGCCAAACGTGCGTAAGTCGTTGATGTTGACTATTAACGGCGTTTTTATTAATTGCCAGCATTTGTTCATGACTTAATCATTGCGTTTAAGATACGAGTATGTGGTCGAAACGTTAAGACTTATGGCTCTATGTGTTGAGCGTATGTTGGAGAGTATGTTAAACAAAATTAAGATTTACATTTTATTGGCTTCATTCAGATTACAATATTCGGTTTTTTCTTTTGCATTTTTTGCTGCTGTTATTGTCGTTTCGTTGATTGTGAATTTGGTTACTGTGCGCTAATTTGTTGTTGAAATTTTTTTTTGATTTTTCTAACATATGCTACGTTTAAATAAAATTAAATAAAAATTATATGTGAAAACATTGGCATTAAATGCTATGGGAAGTTATTAATAGGAAAATATTAAAACAAAAGTATGTTCATGGAAAAATTATGCTGTAAAAATTCTTTAACCTCTGAGAATTCATTGAAGGTACAAAAAGGTAGTGTGGAATTGCATGCACAGGTATAAGCGATATTAAATTCAGCCTAAGGGTAACTAACTTGCCCTTAGACGAGACAAGCCCTGGCCTAATTACTTTCACAGAACTCAAGAATGGTCTCTTTGAGACCTGGTAGCCTTGGAGTTTATATTATGTTAGCCATTTATATTATGTTAGGCAGCTCCTGAAGAATTATGAAAGATGTACAAGTGTTTTACAGAAGGTTATCTTCTTAATTTTTGATTTTCAGAAGAAGCCAAAATCTGCTTGATTTAGCTTTTAAAGTACACGAAAACATTGAAAGTATCATGCAGTTTTGCAGATGAAAGATTGGAACAGTGGATGTGTATAAGACTTGAACAGTGCATCATCTTACTTATTTGAAGGAGTTCAATGGAGGATTTTTTCAAAAATCACGCAGTGCATCAGCTCAGTGATTTGAGAGAAGTTCCCCGATGGTTACTTACTCGATTGTTGAGGGAAATGTAGTAAGGTACAATATTGTTCAGGGAATAATAGGAGAAAAAAACCAATATAAAGAATGTACGTTAAAGACACAGCTTGGAAAACTCTAAACTTTTTTACATAGTCGGGCACTAAAAGTAATATGACAACTTATTTTTAAAATATCCATTTTTAATAACAGTACAGCCACGAGGGTGGACAATATTAATTGAGGGTCTTATATTTCTTTAACAATTTTAAAAAAGTTAAAATTGTTTTCGGCTGATTAAAAGTCATTTTTAAAATACGAGTATTAGAAAAATTTCAATTTGTTCGATTTATTTTTGTTACGGCAAAAGCTAAGGGTATTCGTTTAAAACAAAGTGGCATACAGTAATCTGTAAGTTTTTGTAAATAAAACAAAAAACTGAACAATTTAGAAATTAAAGGCAACACAGCAGGCCGCCCCAAAAGGCTATTGTCTGCGGATAGTCGCGAAGCTAAACGTGTAGTCGTCACTGGTGCGTTAATACAGCAGTTAAGGTTGAGCAAATACTTAATGATAAGCATAATTAAAACGTTAGTGTCAAAACTGTTCTTTGAAACTTAAAGCCAGTGGGTTAGTAGCCAGAACGAACCGTTTTTTTAAACCAATTTTGAGCAAAGATATCGAAAAAACCTACTGGAGTTTAGAAAAAAGTCCGAAAGATATGATGCCAGTAACTTGATCAGATATAACAAAAATCATGACCTTAAAGCGGGGTCTTTGTGTAGGGGTTATTCCAAATATGGGCCGCTAAGTTCCAGACGTACAAGAGGTGGTTATTGGTCACTCGTTACTCTGTGACATACTTTTAGGATGTGCGTGAAGACATATAGTCTTCTGAAGCTAATGGTTCTGAAATTGCCAAGACGTTAAAATTATACACACAGAAAACAGATTCGGTGCCACAACCAATTTTGTTTGCCAACGGAATTATTGAGGTTACAAGTAACTCGAGTATTCCATGATAAAATCGAATGCTCTCTAGTTTTCAGTCCCTGGAACTGAAGTATCGATACACATATAAAGTAACCGAACCTCCTGAACACAATTTTTAAATCTTTAAAATCACTGGTTCCAAGAAAAAATTTAAAATTTTCCTCATAGACAAAAAACTGTTTGCTTTCCAACTTGTACGAGTAGTACTCTAAAACATAGGGTGGGTCATGTCAAGGAAACGGAAACTGATGATGGAATATTTTTACTAGAAAAAAATATGATTAACGATTTGCATAAAATCAGTAGTAATCAAATTATTTTATTTTAATAACCAAAAAGAATTACCACTAAACAATCCGTTGTTGGCTATTATAAACATGATAAAACATCACCAACAACTGGTTAGGACAACAAACTGTTGCACAACTATTGGTTGTCACAACCACCAGTAATGGCAACTAAATACATTTTCCTCTTTCATAAATACGACCGATCAATTATTTGTGTGCACAATACGATGCATTAGAAATTCTTATGCATTAGAAATTCTCCTTTTCCAACGGAATTTTCGTAGTTCCGACCGATTTTCCAATAATTTTTTTCTCTGCGTGTATAAAACCAATAAAACCGACATTTGCCAAATTCAAAAAGGTACTTCCTGAAGAGACCTGATTAGTATGCAAAGTTTTATCGGGATCGATTGATATTTTCGGGCTGTTTTTTTAATTACAACAATAGATGGACAAAGGGCCGAACGGCCATTACTCAAAAAAACAGACATGGGATATATCTTTCTTCTTTAAGGGATCGATTGATATTTGCGGGCTGTTTTTTAATTACAACAATAGGTGGACAAAGGGACGAACGGCCATTACTCAAAAAACAGACATGGGATATATCTTTCTTCTTTAAGGCGCTATAAACGTTAGCCCTAATTTATAATACCCTGAAGCACAGTGTGGTGTAGTGTATACAAATACTGTGAATGTTCTATTTAAATATATATCATACAGATTTCTTATAGATTAGGTCAATTAATACAGGGTGCCGATTAAAATTGACAAAGTTCAATCTTTTTAATAACATAAGAAATTTTAAAAAATGGTCAGTGTTTTATTTACAGCAGATTCTAATTTAAAAATTTAAAATGGGATGACCTATAAAACTACAAGAAGGAGGCGTAGTAAGAATGTCTAAGTTTTTGTTCTTTACCTGATTAAAGTATTTATCCCTTATAATATTATAGACTATGATTTTATTAAAATCGCAAAAACAAAGTTCAAGTTATTGCTCAAACATAAGAACTGATTGAAAGTATCACTATTTTTTTAGTAGGTACATCTATAAAATGTGCTCCCTTAAGATACGAGTAAGTGACTTTATTCCCTAGGTCATAGTGTTAGCTTGTATTTTATTTGACTTTTGTTAATTGACCTGCAGATTGCACCAGGCTTTAAAAAGGAGAATTCGGTTATCAGAAATGATAATCGTGTGTGGAGTCGCCTCCCAATAGTGGCGTTTCTTGCTATGTACAAAGCAGACTTCCTCTTAGCTTGTATTTTATTTGACTTTTGTTGATTGACCTGCAGATTGCACCAGGCTTTAAATGGAGAATTCGGTTATCAGAAATAATAATCGTGTGTGGAGTCGCCTACCAATAGTGGCGTTACTTGCTATGTACGAAGCAGATAAATATAACTTCCTCTTTCCTCCCTCTGTGCTGTGACAATAAACAATAAATGTGATAACCGATCTTCAAGGATTTGTTATTAAACAAAACAAGACTTCAAAAAAGTGTTAGCAAAGTCTTGAAATTTATTCCTTTATCTTTAATAGTAGCAAACGATTCCATTTGCCAAAACTAGGCAAATATAGAAATTTTTTAGAGGAACTTTCAAAATTCGGTTTATCACTAAATTCGATAGCTACTAACAAACGGTTTGCTTGATATACTTGTAGCTTCCTCTAGGTGAGAATACCAAAAAAAACAGACTATAAACCTCAGAAACTCTTGTACGAGGGTTGCTATATATATGTTTCTGTCCTAGGTTACACTATGTGTTGTCTGTCGCCATCTGACATTTCCATTGGAAAGTTTAACATTTTTAGCATAAACTTACTCAGAACGTTTTGATGTACGACCATCATTTGTGTGGTTTACAGTGACTTAAAAAAATCAATTTGGGAAAAAAATGAAATTAACTCGTGAACATTTTCTTGCAATCGTTTTTCACAACCTTCGACGTGGATTATCACGACAAGAGTGCATCGATGAACTTAAATCTTTATATGGCAATGAAGAACCCTCCTATAGCAATGTGGAAAACTGGTTAAGGAATTCAATTGTGGCCGACGCTCGCTCAAAGACGAAGGTCGTTCAAAAACGGCCGTTGTGCCAGAGAACATTGATGCCGTGCGTGAACTGACAATGCAAGATCGTCATGTGACATACCGTGAGATAGAGGCATCCTCGGGGCAACACCTGGCCGGAAAAAAGGTTTGTTCTCGTTGCATCCCGCACAATTTAAGAATCGCTCAAAAAAAGGCTTGTGTCGAAAATTTTGAAAAAATACGATCGCGGTGCTTTAAAAGACGTTTATAAGATCGTCACAGGTGACGAATCATGGATCTATGCGTATGAGCCCGAAACAAAACAGCAATCGACCGTGTGGGTCTTCGAAGACGAGCCAAATCCAACTAAAGCTGTTCGTGGAAGAGTGACTGAAGCAAATGGTCGCTGTTTCTTCGGCAAAACTGGTCATGTGGCAACTGTTGCGCTTGAGCAACGTAGGACGGTCAATTCTGAGTGGTACACCACAATTTGTTTGCCTGAAGTCTTCGGAGAAGTTCGAACAAGAGCAGAAGAATCATTGTGCACCATGACAATGCGAGCTCTCACACATCGGCTTAAACCAGTGCCTTTTTGACCGGCCGAAACGTCGAATTGATGGGTCATGCGCCGTACAGCCCTGACTTGGCACCCAATGACTTTTTTATTCCCGTATATCAAGAGAAATGCGTGGTCAACGTTTTTCATCGCCCGAAGCAGCTGTTGAAGCGTTCAAAAATCATGTTTTGGAGGTGTCTCAATCGGAGTGGAAAAAGTGCTTTGACAATTGGCTTGAGCGCGTGAAAAAGTGTATAAATCATGCTGGAGAATACTTTGAAAAACAATAAAACCATTTTTGATGATAAATATTCGCATTTTCATTATTAGGTCAGAAATATATATGTGACGCGCCAAATAGAATGGGACCTAAGGTTAAAAACCAGTTTTGTTCAGGAGAGTCATTTTAAAGATTAGGTCCCTTTCTATTTTCGCTTCGAATCGTCGACTTCACTTTCATAAAACGCGCATATCTCTGGGAGGGAACACTTTTGGGGCATGGGGCATGGTCTCATTGGATGCTCAGATGTTGTCCACATCAAAAAAAAAGTGAAAAGTTGATGAAAAGTTTTGTTCAGGAGATCCATTTGAAATATTAGGTCCCTTTCTATTTGTGCTTAGAATCGTTGACTTCACTTTCATAAAACGCGCATATCTCTGGGAGGAACACTTTTGGGGCATGGGATCGGTCTCATTCGATGCTCAGATGTTGTCCACATCAAAAGAAGAAAAAAAATTAAAAATTGTTTGTTTTTTACCCTTAGGTCCCTTTCTCTATGCGCTGTCACATATACTTATAGCAGCCCTCGTATGTGTTAGATATTAGATTACCAAACAAAAGACTTAGGCAACAAACATTTTGGCAATCAAACTTCAAGCGAACAAAAGGTTTTTTCGTGGCTATTTTCGGTATTTCTTATCCATATCAACTGTAAACAAAATCGTTGTAATTTTCTGATTCTCCCCAACGAACCGACACTTGATTTTTTCGAGTTTAAAGCAACGGTAACAACAATTACTTACGAATTTCATATTGATGATGATGATTGGTTGTCTGCCTGCTGGCTGGTGTATTTGGTGAAGTTGTAGTAATCAAATGTAATTAAATACGTTTGATTTGCAAAACAAAGCAGGCGGTTATTTTATTTTTCTTGTATTTTTCTTTTGGAAACACTTGAAATTACAAACACTTGTAATTTCGATTTTATACAAATTAAAAAATAAAAATTAATTATCTCTATTTTAAGCACTTTTGTATAATTATTTTAAACAGCGTTTTTTTCTTTATTTCTTTTGTATAACTGTAATTTTTTAATCTTTTTATGGAAATTTTTTTAATAATTTTATCAAAATTTGTTTGGTAATATTTTTAGATTTTTGGGGGACTTTATAGAGCCAACAATATATTTTTCAATAAAATTATATATTGAAATTTTTTATTTTTACAAACAAAAGAAATGTTGTAATTTATTACAGCCGATGTTGGTTTTCTTCGATTTTTCTGCTCGCACCCAAAAATTCACGTGAATTAGTTTTAACACTACGCGTATAAATGTTTTTGTTTTTTTTTCAAAAGAAAATTTGAATTTGATTTTCAATGGTTGAAAATTTAGAAGAGAGAGAGAGCAATCAAGCCTTTACGGACGCTAACAGTGTTAACAGTGGAAGTAAGACGTTCAATGAATTTCGACGGATATGCTTTGTTGGTTTTATATTAAACATTAAACGCTCGCTCATTCCCAGCGAGGCATGTGAACAAAAACAACTCATTGTCTGAGATAAGTACGTGTGGCGGTGTGTATGTGTTTGGGCTCCATCAGCCGTTAGCACTAAACAAAAGCGAAAACGAGCAAAAACAGAGCACTCACCAAGAAACAACACTTGGCCAAGAAAAAACAAACAAAGCAGGCAACACCACAACCGCCAAACAGTTCGTGTGAAGGTTTATGCTTGCGGTGAGTAACCACTCTGTAATTGAGTGATTGAGATTGAGTGATTCGGTGTGAAATATACCTCTGTATGTGTTTGAGTATGGTGTAAGGGGTGAATTTGAGTGTTCATATTCCAATTTCACTCTCGCTCTCTCGTCTTGTTGGACGCTGGTGTGTGTTGGTGTGTACCTTCATTTATTTACTTCTGGTCCTCATAACTTGAGTGGGGTTCTTTCTATTTTCTGTTGACAACTTTTACTTATGGCTGTCATTTGCAATTAATTTCAGCTCATTGTATATGTGATTCATTAGTGACAGTCTGTGTGTGTGTGTGTTTGTGAGTGCTTTTTTTACATAATAAGTTCATTAGACCTTTCACTGTGAGCAGCCGGCTATATTTATGGAGCGATTGTACTTTCTTAGAACTTAATTAAATTGTCCGTCCTTCGTCAAAAAAAATTGTTGCCTGTTTGTTTACTTGTATTAATACAATAAATAAAATGGAAAATACTTCCGCGTCACTTTCTAGAACACTTTATTAACTGTGTTGAAATTTCACATTGTCATCTGAAATGCAAAATCATGAAATTCAAATAACATTCAAACAGATGGGAATTTCGTTAGCTTAAAACAGCCTGAACAGTGGTCCGAATCCAATTTTGCCTTCAACAAGTATAGGGTGGCCCAAATGAGATCTAGTGATGTTAAACACGTATAACTCTTGTAATAACAGTTTTTTTAAATGATTTATTTTTATATGTTATACATTTTATGGAAATTTAACGTGACTATGGTGAAATATGACATCAGAAAAATGACCACCATTTTGCTCGATGCAGGCATTGACTCTTTTTAGCGCATTCTGCATTACACGGCCTAATGTTTCTGGTTGCAGGCGCCGTATTTCGTCTCGAATATTCTGCTTGAGCTGTCCAAGAGTCTGTGGTTTGTTAACATAAACTTTGTCTTTTTAATATCCCCATAAAAATATCGGACGCAGTTAAATCTGGTGAAAGAGGAGGCCAAGGAAAATCTGAATTTTTTGAAATTATGCGTTCACCAAAAATTTCACGCAGCATGTACATAGTTTGCCTAGCAGTACGAGGGCGACCGCAAAAGTAACTGGCCTAACATAAAAGAACCGTTTTTTTGAATTATTATTATTTATTTTTCAACATAATTTCCTTCCAACTCAATGCACTTCATCAAACGTTTTTCAAGTTTTTTAATTCCATCCGAAAAATAAGATTTTTCAAGACCTACAAAATATGCCTCAGTTTCAGCAATAACCTCGCTATTGGACGAAAAATTTTTGCCACCGAGAAATTTTTTAAATTTGGAAACAAGAAATAATCAGAAGGAGCTAAATCTGGACTATATGGTGGATGCGGAGCAATTTCAAATCGTAATTCGGCCAGTTTTTGTTGAGTTAAAAATGCAGTGTGTGAAGGAGCATTATCTTGATGAAAAAGAACTTTCTTTTTCTAAATGCGGTCGTTTTATCTTGATTTCTTCACTCAACCGAGCCAATAATGCACCATAATATTCACTATTTATAGTTTTTCCTTTCTCAAGATAATCAATAAATATTATATCCCTTGCATCCCAAAATGCCATTACTTTTCCTGCTGACTTAACAGTTTTCGCCTTCTTGGGACCACTTTTACCAGCTTCTATCCATTGTTTTGACTGTTCTTTGCATTCTGGGATGTAGTGATGGATCTATGTTTCATCAACAGTTATGAATCGGCGCAAGAACTCTATTGGATTACGCTGATAAATCGCTAAAAGCTCCTCGGAATTGGTTCAACGGACGGCAAAGTCAACAAACGCGGCACCCTTCTTGTGGATAGCTTTCTCATGTGGAGTTCATCATGTAAAATACTCCAAACTTGTTTTTCGTGTATTTTAACAATATCAGCAAGTTCTCTGAGCTTTGTTCGTCTATCTTTAGTCACTTCATTAAATATTTTTCTAATGTTTTCAACAGTAGTAGCAGTTTTCGGTCTTCCAGAGCATTGTTCATCTTCCGTACTTGAACGACCCATTTTAAATTGTAGAACCCAGGATTTCACGGTGGAGTATGATGGTGCATTATCACCATGAACAAAATCCAATTCATCTTTGATTAATTGTGGCGTATAACCTTTCACACAAAAGTGTTTAATTACCGCACGAAACTCTTTATTTTCCATTTTTCAAAAATTATAAAACTTGTTTACTTCAATCACCTGTAACAAAGAAAATAATCATTAAATATTTCGGAAATTTTGACAGATGGCTTATAAAAGATTGCTTTTAAAAAACAAAAAAAAAGTTGCTAGTATAACCGAAAATGTGCCAGGCCAGTTAGTTTTGCGGTCGCCCTCGTATGTGCAGTTGCTCCATCTTGAAACCACAAATTAGGATGTTGCTCCACTATTGGCCTCAAAAAGTTGTCGACCATTGTTCTGTGTCTGGCGTTTCTGGCGTTTCATCCTCATTCTAAAAGAAATATGGGCCGATGATTTTTGTGGCCATAACACCGCACCAAACAGTGCCTCTGATTGGGTGTAACTGATGCTGATGTATTGCCAACTGCAACCCAGTTCCTCCAAACGGCGAACTAAACTTGTAATCGTTCAAGATGTGGGCGCTGATCTTACGTTAAAAAACGGCGATAATTTCGCTGCGTCAGAACAATTGATCGTTGAGAAGAATAACAAAAATCTATAATTTTAATGCGTTGTTGTGGACTGTACGTATTCATTTTAAATTTCCAAGAGTTCAGTTATAATCTGCAAAAAGAAAAAACAAATTATGTTCAAAAATAAAAAAGTTATTTGTGTTTCACATCAGCTGGTCTTATTTGGGCCACCCGTTAGAAACGCCGCTAAATTTGACAGGCATATCGTGTAGTTTAACCAGGCTGAAGCTTATAAAGGGTGGTCCACATCCAATTTTGCTCAATTCTATATACCTTCCACCGTTAAGCAAATGCGCAGCACCTTTAGTCTCTTAAAGGGAAACTTTTTTTAGGCGATTTTCGTGAATGCTCTATTTAAATTTATATTATTCAGATAGAGACATCCTTGGGCATTTCTTCCACCAACATACATTCGATATTGTATGAACACCTGGCCGTAAAAAAGGTTTGTTCTCGTTGGATCCCGCACAATTTGACATCGCTAACAAAAAGGCTCGTGTCGATTGGCGCAAAGAAATTTTTGATAAAATACGATCGTTGTGCTTCAAAAGACGTTTACAAGATCGTCACAGGTGACGAATCATGGATCTATGCGTATGAGCCCGAAACAAAACAGCAATCGACCGTGTGGGTCGTTGAGGACGAGCCAAATCCAACGAAAGTTGTTCGTGGAACAAGCACTTCGAAGCGTATGGTCGCCTGTTTCTTCGGCAAAGCTGCTCATGTGGCAACTGTTTCGCTTAAGCAACTTAGGACGGTCAATTCTTAGTGGTACATCACAATTTGTTTGCCTCAAGTCTTAGGAGATATTCGAAAAACGAACAAGAGAAGACGAACCATTGTGCACCATGACAATGCGAGCTCTCACACATCGGCTCAAACCAGCGCCTTTTTCACCGGCCAAAATGTCGAATTAATGGGTCATCCGCCGTACAGCCCTGACTTGGTACATAATGACTTTTTTTATTCTCGCACATCAAGAAAAAAATGTGTGGTCAACGATTTTCGTCGCCAGAAGAAGCTTTCAAAAACCATGTTTTGGAGGTGTCTCAATCGGAGTGGATAAAGTGCTCCGACAATTGGTTTGAGCGCATACCAAAGTGTATAAATCATGCTGGAGAATACTTTAAAAAATAATAAAAACCATTTTTGATGATAAATATTCGCATTTTCATTATTAGGCCAGAAATATATATAGCAGCCCTCGTATAACTACCAGATGTAGGCGCTGTTATAATGCCAAATTTTTCTTCAGCTGCTTTAACTGATAAAGGTATTTAGCAATACGAGGGTTGCTATTTAAAAAACTGAAACTTCCATTGGAAACTTTGACATTTTTTAGCATAACTTTACTCAGAACGTTTTGTCATTTGAGTGCGAATTGTTTTGTTTACAGCGTGTTGAAAAATTCATCTCGGTCAAAAAATGGTATTATTCTGTGAACATTTTTATGTGATGATTTCTTACGACTTTCGGCTTTGATTATGGAGACAAGAGTGTTTGAATCAACTTGTTTCGACTTTTTGCGATGAACCACCATCAAAAACCACTGTTAATCGCTGGTACCTAGAGTTCAGTATCGGACGCCGTTCGCTCCAGTATGAATTTCGTGAAGGACGTCCAACTTCGGTCACTTTGCCAGAAACCATCGATGCTGTGCTAGAACTGATTTTGCAAGACCGACATGTGACATACCTTGAGATTGATGCATCCTTGGGCATTAGTATGACAAGCATCAATAAGATATTGCATGTTAATTTGGGCGTGAAAAAAATTTGTTCTCATTGGATCCCACATAATTTGACGAATGCTCAAATTGGAACAAAGAGATGTTGAAAATCTATGCATATGAACCCGAAACAAAACAGCAATCGACCGTATGGGTCTTTCAAGACGAGCCAAATCCAACAAAAGTTGTTCGTGAAAGAAGTACATCGAAGCAAATGATTGCGTTTTTTCGGTTTAACCGGCCATGTTGCCACAACGCCTTAAGTGGAACGTAGGACGGTCAATTCTGAGTGGTATACGAGGGCGGTTCGGAAAGTTCTTAGCCTTTCAATGAAAGAGAATAGTTAGTTTTTCAAAAATATTTTTATTTTTCAATATAATCTCCTGAAACTTCAATACACGTAGTCCAACGCATATCTAGCAATTCTATCCCTTGATTAAAATAGTTTTCCTCAAGGTCTTCAAAATAGTGCTTTACAACTGTAATTGCATCTTCATTTGAGGTAAAACGCTTGCCAGCAAGGAATTGTTTTAGATTTGGGAACAGGTAAAAGTCACTGGGAGCTAAATCAGGAGAATAAGGTGGGTGGTCAAGCAACTCGTACTTTAATTCGTTGATTTTAGCCATTGTTAAAACACTCCTGTGCACTGGTGCGTTGTCTTGATGAAAAAATATTTTTTTGTGTTGTAAGCCAGGACGTTTTTCTCGAATTTGTACATTTAATTGATCTAAAAAGTTGCAATAGTACTCTGAATTTATTGTTTTACCCTTTTGCAGATAGTCAATCAATAAAATACTTTTGAAGTCCCAAAAAGCCCTTGCCATAACCTTACCAGCCGATTGAATTGTTTTGGCCTTCTTTGGGGCACTTCCTTCAGCTTCAGTCCATTGTTTGGATTGTTCTTTTGTCTCTGGAGTATAGTGGTGGATCCATGTCTCATCAACAGTTATGAAACGACGCTTAAAATCCATTTTATTTCGCTGAAAACGATCCAAACAAGCTTGAGAAATGTTCATTCTTATGCGTTTTTGGTCGTCTGTTAACAAGTGCGGCACCCATCTTGCAGAAAGCTTTTTCATCTGTAGTTCTTCATGCAAAATTAAATGGACTCGATCATTTGAGATGCCCATGATATTAGCTATTTCACGCACTTTTATTCGTCGATCATTTAATACCATATCATGCACTTTGGCTACAATTTCTGTTGTTGTTGCTGTTTTTGGACGTCCACTACGTGGTTCATCTTCAATGCTTGTACTACCACGTTTAAATTCAGCAACCCAATTTTTTACTGTTGCATATGAAGGAGCACTTTCACCTAACACATTCACCATATCATTATGAATTTCTTGTCCCGATAAACCTTTTTTATGTAAATATTTAATGACACCACGCATTTCTAATTTTTCCATTGTAAAAAAATCGCGGATGCGTCTTTTGTGAACACCTGTTTCTATATAAAGGAGTTGCCAGATCGAAACAAAATCTAACATGTGTTCATAGTAGAGATGGAAGTTTCCAATACATTTAACTTTTTTCTGTTTATGCCGCGCTTTTTGTGCTAGGCTAAGAAGTTTCCGAACTGCCCTCGTACAACCATCTGTTTGCCAACAGTGTTCGAAGAAATGAGGAATGATAATAAGGGAATTTTGCAACATGACAATGCGAGCTCTCACACATCAGCTAAAACGATGCGCTATTTGACCACTCAAGATGTCGAATTGATAGGCCATCTACCGTACAGCCCTGATTTGGCACCCAATGACTTCTTCTTATTCCCTAGCATCAAGATAAAAAATGCGTGGTCACCGTTTTTCATCGCCGAAGCAGCTGTTGAAGCGTTCAAAAATCATGTTTTGGTGGTGTCTCAATCGGAGTGGATAAAGTGCTTCGAAATTGGTTTGTGCGCATGCAAAAGTGTATTGATCTTAAAGGAGAATATTTTGAATAAGCTATGATAAGCTACGATCCCTTTAGTCCCTTAAAGGGAAACTTTTTTTCCTTTAAGCCTATAACGTCAATATAAAGGTTGGTTTTACTAAAACGCACGAAGTTAAATGTAAATAAAACAAAAAGTTCTAGAGAATTATCTTAATATTTTTTGTACTCGTAGAAGGATCAAATCAATTCAATTTATTAATTCAATGATCATAAACTAATAGAATCTTTCGACTAACACTAATTCCTAATTTATAGCGTATATGTAAATACTTATCTAAAATGATCTAAACAAATAATAAATAAATAAAGTTTGAAGTTGCAGCGGGCTGCAGCATATCCTTAGATGTTAGAAGGATCTATGGCAATTATGTGTGAAACCAAATGTTCGTCACGGCTTCGACGGCATACCTCCATATATGGTCCATATTTTGAATGCCTTCATTACTGCCTTTTTCTTTTCAATATCCTCAAAGAAATAAGTCCAACGGTGTCAAATCGCATGATTGTGGCGGCCAATTAACATCGCCACATCGTACGATAACATGGCCATTGATTTTCTTGCTCAAAAGAGTCATCGTTTTGTTGGCTGTGTTTCAAGTGGCACCATCCTGTTGCAACCACATATCGTCCAGGTCCATATCCTTAATTACTGTCCACAAAAAGTCCGTTTTCATCTCGCGATAGCGAACACCATTCACGGTAACTGCTTGGCCGACCTCATTTTTAAATTATTACGGCCTGGATCGCACCATGCATTCACTCTTTGTGGATGCATCAGCTTTTCAATAATCACCCGTGGATTCTCATTTGCCCAAATGCGGCAATTCAGCTTGTTAACGAATTCACTGAGGTGAAAGTGTGCCTTGTCGCTGAAGATGATTTTCTATGTAAAGTCACCGTTCTCTTCAGTCTATTCAACTAACCATTCGGTGTATTGACGACGCTTGAAATAGTCAGTGTGCTTTAGCTCTTGAGTCAAATTAGTCAATGAAAGTGTGTAAATTCAAATATTTATAAATTAAATTCGCCTCCGTGAAGTTTGTTAAATGTTAAATTTTTGGGCACGACGAAAAGTCGAGGTTGTCGGCTCTATCGCGAACAACATCGTTGTTTTCCGCATAACGAACTGGGCGAGCATGCACAGGTATTTTCACATTTCCTAAAGACCCTGTTTGCCGAAACTTGCGCACAATTCTCTTGATTGTGGACACTTTTGGTCAAAAAAACGAAGTGCATTTGATCTGAACGCCCGTTTTCGTAAATGACTTCAACAATCATAACGCGCTGTTCAATTGTGTACGTCTCCATGGTAAAATTTTTCAAAGACTAGAACAGAAAAATGTCAAATTATGTTGGGAAAAACCTGACATTAAGGTGTGACTTACAATAACAATAGTACATTATGGTTATTTGTAAATAAAACAAAGTTTTTAGTTGGAGCACCCTTTATTTGACCACACATCGAATTGATGGGTCATACAGCCCGACTTGGCACCCAATGACTTCTTTTTATTCCCGCACATCAAGAAAAAATGCGTTTTCAACGATTTTCGTCGCCAGAAGATGCTGTTGAATCGCTGAAATAATGTTTTGGAGGTGTCTCAATCGGAGTGGAAAAAGTGCTTCGACAATTTGTTTCAGCGCATGCCAAAGTATGTAAATCATACTGAAGAATACTTTGAAAAACAATAAAACCATTTTTGATGATAAATATTCACATTTTCGTTATAAGGCCAGAAATAAATATAGCAGCCATCGTAAAAACAAACAGAAAATGACGATAAATCGTCAAAATTCGCAGCCCTGATGACACGCCTCCTATAATTTAACCCAGCTAGAGTATAGATAAAGTGTACTCCATCGCTATTCAGAGCACTTTCATAGTAATTAACTTCATATGATCAAAAATGGAAAAAATGCCAGAAATTTAATAATAGTTGCCATTGTAACACAAGCATTGACATGAGCCAAACCTCATTTAAAAACAAGTAAAAAATGTTAAGTTTGGCTGTGCCGTACTTTGGATACCCTCCACCAGATTCCCAAATAAAACCAATGTTGGTGCAGAGGTGTATTCTATATAAAAATCTTTATGTAGAAAATTTCATCTCGATAGGTCAAGTTTGTACTGAGTTATTGTCTTATTATTTTTCAAGGCCCATGAGACCGTTTGTGTGGGAGGTACCAGTAGGGCCTTTCCGATCTTAGCCAAATTTAGCGCAAAAGTCTGTTCTATATTGAAGTCTGTTCTATATTGATATATTATTATTGATATATTATTTTTCAAGACCCATTAGACCGTTAGTGTGGGAGGTACCAGTATAACTTTTCCGATCACCGAATTCAGCGTAGAAGTGTGTTGTATATAGAAATCTTGATGTGTAAAATTTCATTTCGATAGTTCAAGTTTGTGGTGAGTTATAGTCATATTATTTCTCAAGGCCCATAAGGCCGTTTGTATGGGAGGTACAAGAAATGTTGGCCCAATCTAAACCATTTTTACATAGATGATTGCGCCTATATAGAGATTATTATTTGCAAAATTTCAGTGATTTTGCTCAAGAAACTGGACGGATATTTCCAAATAAAAAACTAATTTTTATGAGGTAGTGTCGGTTGAGGGTCTCCAACACCAACTTCCCTTAGAGCTATATAGCCCATTTTCAATGCCAACCATGCTAGGTTAACTACACATGTTTGTGCCAAATTTCAGCTCCCTAGCTGTTTTCATGCAGGCTCTATCTTGTTTTCAAGGGACAGACAGGCGGACAGCCGGACAACATGGCTAGATCGTCTTAGAATTTTACGAGGATCAAGGATATATATTTGTTGGGTCTCCGATGATTATTTCAAGGTGTTACAGACAGATTATATTAGATAACCTCCATTGTATTGTAAACTAGCTTATCGGGCATGCTATAGAATGTGTCCAAGCGAACCCCTACTTTTGTGTCTTAAGTCTTTTGTTATGCTACATCTGACAGAAGTTAATTTTGCATCGAAATCCATGACTTCTCAATGAAACACTTTAATTTTACAATATCACTTAATGTATAAACAATGCCAATTAAAAAATAATATTTTTTTTAAATTATCGTTATTATTTGAATTCATACCAAACAAACCTGGTCGTATGTACGAGTACATATGTTTTTTTTTTGAATCATTGTTCGCAAGTAAAATAAAACAACAGATCTCAATTATGGGACGATATTTAAAGCATTCTTGGTAATCTTGTCTCAAGTTCAAGGCCACACTTCAGCAGAGTCGGCCATAACTCGGATTATGAAACCAACCGATTAAAAAATGGTATAAATACAACAAGTCATTTTGCATTAATTTCTTTAATGTGTAAAGAAACAATGTCAGAAGTACTCGCCAATGAAAACATTGACCGTCTTGTCAAATGGTGACAGGTGTGTTCTTGTGCGGTTTTAAAACGTTTAACATTGTTATTGAATCGTTAAGGTTTTTTCTTTGAAATGTAAATAGTTTTTAATTGCCTTAATGCAATACGAACGTGAACACGTTGTTAAAGGTCGACTATGTAAAACACTACAGCCTACAAAGTGTTGCATTGAGAATCCAAGTACGAGTTGCAAACATGGATTTTATGCTTTGAGTTTCGAAATAAGTAAAGAAAAGTATATGTGTAATCTGTGTAGAGATAGCGTCAATAATAGTCTGAAAAACACTATTGACTACAGAAATGTAAGCTATAAATCGTGTTCTACTTAAGAAGAACATTTTAATGCCAAAACGACCATTTTAAGTCGGATTTATACAATTTCTTAAAAAAAAGGATCAAAAAGGACACGCTTGAATAAGAGTTGTCGATTTTTCGTCCTCACACGCAAAAAAAAAGTATGGTTGGGGTGACAATATTCGAAGAGGATCATACTATTGTTGGGTATATGGTTGTGGCACAACAATATTATGATCCTCACAACAATAGTATGATTCACACATAACCATACTATGATCCCCACAACCACAGCATGATTCACACTCAACCATACTATGATCTTCACAACAATAGTATGATTCACACTCAACCAAACTATGATCTTCACAACCATAGTATGAGTCAATCAACCATACTATGATCCCCAAAATTATTTATTAGGTTTGGGTGTTGTTATTCAAAAATAGAGATTTTTATCAAGCAAGTTATTTTAAATTGCATTACAATTAGTTCATAGCCAGATTTGAGGCCATGTTTTTATGGAACATTTCATTCAAGAAACGGAAATATATATTCCAACGGCAGTCGAAAATACTTTTAGTTGCGAGCAGGGATGAATGCTACTTCACCATCCGAAGACACCAAGTAACGAATGTGATTAAACCATGATCAATGGCTATATACTTAAGTGCAGGCAGATTTTAAATAAACGAGAACCAGTCGGTTTTTGAGTATTTTACTGTGTATTTCACAAACACAATAAAAATCCCTCGAACTACCAATCTTTTGTTGTTGTTTTTTTTTAATGGACAACAACCATTCACGATATCGTGTGTATGTGTTTTTTTTTGCATATCAAAATAAACATACGCACACACATACATGTGTTCTCTATAAAACCTGTTTTGTAATATAGACGCAACCATATTGTATGATTGCCGTAATCATATTATTGTTAACGTTAATTTTAAACAACAATACATCCGTTGCACCAACCATGTTTATATGGTTCCTACAACCATATTTTCATTTCTAAATTTGGCAATAATAATATTGTTACATTACATCAATAGTAATATTGTTGCAATCATACTGTTGTCAAAATGAAATTTAAAAAAAAATACTATGGGGCGACGAACATGCTTTTATAAGAGAGAACATATTATTGTTGCGGTGACCATAGTGTAGCCATATCTTTTCTCTGCGTGCGGTAATTAACTGGGCAACATTTTTGCAAACTCCAGTTAATAAGCCCTTTTTTAATTTTCTCGAAAGGCCACTCCAAACTTAGAGATAGTATGTTTAATCCTCCGACGGTTGAGTCATCCGTTGCCCTTATACAAAGTACAAGGTCCACAGGGACCTATTTCTATTTGTATGGAATTTTATATGAAAACTCATTTTTTTACATTTTTTTGTTTTGATTTATTATAAGTAAATATTAGTAAAAATTATACATGTATAATGAATGTTAATTTTTTATACGAGAGCGACCGCAAAAGTAACTGGCCTAACATAAAAAGAACCGTTTTTTTGGAATTATTATTATTTATTTTTCAACATAATCTCCTTCCAACTCAATACACTTCATCAAACGTTTTTCAAGTTTTTTAATTCCATCCGAAAAATAAGATTTTTCAAGACCTTCGAAATATGCCTCAGTTTCAGCAATAACCTCGCTATTGGACGAAAATTGTTTGCCACCGAGAAATTTTTTTAAATTTGGAAACAAAAAATAATCAGAAGGAGCTAAATCTGGACTATATGGTGGATGCGGAGCAATTTCAAATCGTAATTCGGCCAGTTTTTGTTGAGTTAAAAATGCAGTGTGTGAAATGAAAAAGATGATGAAAAAGAACTTTTTTCTAAATGCGGTCGTTTTATCTTGATTTCTTCACTCAACCGATCCAATAATGCACAATAATATTCACTATTTATAGTTTTTTCCTTTCCCAAGATAATCAATAAATATTATACCCCTTGCATTCCAAAATACTGTGGCCATTACTTTTCCTGCTGACTTAACAGTTTTCGCCTTCTTGGGACCACTTTTACCAGCTTCTATCCATTGTTTTGACTGTTATTTGCATTCTGGGGTGTAGTGATGGATCCATGTTTCATCAACAGTTATGAATCGGCGCAAGAACTCTATTGGATTAATCGCTAAAAGCTCCTCGGAATTGGTCCAACGGACGATTTTTTGGGGCAAAGTCAACAAACGCGGCACATATCTTGCGGACAGCTTTTTCATGTGGAGTTCATCATGTAAAATATTCCAAACTTGTTTTTCGTGTATTTTAACAATATCAGCAAGTTCTCTGAGCTTTATTCGTCTATCTTTAGTCACTTCATTAAATATTTTTCTAATGTTTTCAATAGTAGTACCAGTTTTCGGTCTTCCAGAGCGTTGTTCATCTTCCGTACTTGAACGACCCATTTTAAATTGTTGAACCCAGGATTTCACGGTGGAGTATGATGGTGCATTATCACCATGAACAGAATCCAATTCATCTTTGGTTAATTGTGGCGTTTAACCTTTCATATAAAAGTGTTTAATTACCACACGAAACTCTTTATTTTCCATTTCTCAAAAATTATAAAACTTGTTTACTTCAATCACCTGTAACAAAGAAAATTTTGACAGATGGCTTATAACAGAAAATGTGCCAGGCCAGTTAGTTTTGCTGGGCCCCATAACTCTTCAAGAGGTTCACTATTCGATTTAGTGAGTCCAGCATACAAAATAATTGCCAAAAAGCATCGAACTCTTTCAAAGTGATTGGTTTCCATTCCTTTGTTAGAGCAAGTGTAGGTAAGAGTATGCGTTAAAAGTAAGGGTAAATTCAAACAACTCAAAAGGGACGGTAACAAAAATTCAAAAAGGTACGGAAAGTGTACTATGTTTCAAGGAAAGGCACAATAAAATAATCCAAAAAGTAACTTTAATTCAAGGAACACGTTTGTGATGTGTTCTAACAATAAAACAAGCCAAAAGACAGTGCATTTATTAACGATTTCTTGAAATTTCAGTTCAAGGTCCCAGCGGACCTTTTCACTCGTTCCCGTACCAAACACATTTAAATCTCAATAGAAACTAAACTATTGGTCGGATCGCTTTAAAATTTTTTATAAAATTTCCTTGGAATACATGTAGGGGTCGGGTATACTTCCCATGGACCTTCAAGGAGTAATTTCAGTTTGAAAATGAAAAAGGTCCCCAGGGACCTTCTCGCCCGCCAGAGGGTTAAATGTTCAACGAAAATAATCTCCATACGATTTCACTCAAGACATCTTATCACAAAAATTCGCTAAAATGAAAGAACATGTAATATTTCTTAACTTATTTTATACGTTATTGCACAGCAAAATGAAAACCTCCACGGCCATTAGAAAATAATGAAGATCTACCAGGACCCTGTTTTTCTGGGGGGTTACTTATCTCACCTCAGTCTATCATTAATCGAAGGAGTTATTCACCCTCCAGAGAAAGTTTAAAATTTTGTTGCAAAGTGTATTTCATAAGAAAATTTAAATGTTCTTGCGTACCAATACAACTATGTTTGAAGGTGTCTGTATCGGCCCTTGACTTATTGGACCTATTCCGTCATTATAATGATATATTCGTAGTCTTGGGGAAAAATCCATTTTTTGAAGTACACATATTCCCCTACTTATACAAGGGTTGCTATTTATATTTCGGGTCCGACAATAAAAACACAATGATTTATCATTGGAAATGGTTTTATTGTTTTTCAAAATATTTTCCTCTAAGATCAATACACTTTTGCATGCGCACAAACAAATTTTCGAAGCACTTTTTCCACTCCGATTGAGACACCTCCAAAGCATGATTTTTGAACGCTTCAACAGCTGCTTCAGGCGATGAAAAACGTTGACCACTCATTTTTTTCTTCAAGCTAAGGAATAAGAAGTCATTGGGTGCCAAGTCAGGGCTGTACGGTAGATGGCCCATCAATTCGACATCTTCAACTAATGCGTGAGAGTTCGCTTTGTCGTGATGCAAAATGATCTGCCTTCGCTTATCTCTTCTCATTTCTTCGAACACTGTTGGCAAACAGATGGTTGTATACCACTCTGAATTGACCGTCCTACGTTCTACTACAGGCACTGTGGCAACATGGTTATGTTTTTTACCGAAAAAACATAATCATTTGCTTCGATCAATTGCTTACGAACAACTTCTGTTGGATTAGGCTCGTCTTGAAAGACCCATACGGTCGATTGCTGTTTTGTTTCGGATTCATATGCATAGATCCACGATTCGCCACCTGTGACAATGTTATACACTGCCTTTGAGCTACCGCAGTTATACTCTATCAACATTTCTTTGCACCAATCCTTGCGAGCCTTTTTTGACCATTCGTCAAATTATGTGGGATCTAACGAGAACAATTTTTTTCACGGCCAAATGAACATGCAATATCTTATTGATGCTTGTCCTACTTATGCCCAAGGATGCCTCAATCTCACGGTATGTCACATGTCGGTCTTGCTTAATCAGTTCACACACAGCATCGATGGTTTCTGGCAAAGTGACCGAAGTTGGACGTCCTTTTCGAAATTCATCCTGGAGCGAACGGCGCCTTTTTAAAAAAAAAATGATTTTTCATTCGACAACACTTAAAATGTAGCCTAAACCTATTTTGATTCTTAAAGAAGAGTCCGGGTGTTTTGACTAAAGGGTCCACTCCGACAACGAAATTTAGTCGAATCATCAAAATAGTTACTGTTTTGCATTCGTGAGACAATATTACATGGCCAAGATTCTTAGTTAAGCCAGATCGAAAAAAACTTTCCTAATTGGAATTGGGTTTTTATTGTTATTTGGTACCCATTAGTATACATGTTTGTAGGTCTCTAGGCACTTTGGACTGGCATAATACTATTTACCTATTTTTTAAATATAATTTAATATGTAAGAAAATTGTCTTTTGGTACCCATATGTCCATCTTTAAATCGGACGGACTTTCGGCCCCATTGGAGTCCGTCACCCCAAATTTTGCCAATTCGCAAATAATTTCATTTTTGGCTTCGTAAAAAATGTGTGTGTTATTTGATACTATTATATAGGGTGATACATCTAGAGGTATTTTTTCAGAACATACAAAAAATATGAATATTCAATTCAAGTGTGGAATCTTTGTTGATAATTTGAAAAGACATTTTATGGCATTTTTTTTTTTTGAATATAATTTCCTTCAAATGTTGGCCGCAATTACGCCTCAGGGTTTCCATTCTGAGGGTGCTCGTTCGAGCATTTCGACCGGTATGGCTTTAATGACACGCGTAATGTTGGCTTTCAAAACCGAATCCCAAAGAAAAATGTCTAAAGATGTGATATCACTCGATCTAGGCGACCAACTCACCTCTCCGAAACTTAAAATTAGCTGCTTTTCGAAATAACCTCTCAATAGATCCATTGTTTGAGCAGCTGTATGGCAAGTGGCACCGTCCTGTTGAAACCAAGTGTCGTCAAGATTATGGGCTTCAATTTCAGGTAGCATAAAGATCGATATCATGGCGCGATAGCGAGCATTTTTCACGGTTACGTTCCGGCCATCATCATTTTTGAAAAAATATGCGCCGGGTATAATGGCATCTCTTAAACCTCTTCTTGTTGCTCTTCAGCCCAAATGCGACAATTTTGTTTATTGACTGTCGTTGAGCCAGAAATGGGCCTCATCACTGAACATAATTTTGGTCGAAAACAGCGGATCTTCCCGTTTCTCACCTAACGCTTATTTCCATAATACAGTTGCCAACATTTGAAGGTAATTATTTTCAAAAAATAAATGCCATAAAATGCCCATTCAAATAACCGATAAAGATTCCACACTTGATTTAAATTTTTATATTTTTTTTTGTTCTGAAGCCAATTTTTGGGCCCCTGTTAAATTCGTGTGAAGAATATTCAAATATTTGATGATTGTTTCATTGAATCGATATCAAGATAGATGGAGGTTCTAGAGCGTTTTGATCAAAACTCAGGCTCATAACTTTGTACTGGGCAATATCAAAATGTAGACCGATGTGAACTATTATCATTTGAGCTACTTACTGGCCGATTATAATGAACTGAAATCAATTGAACATATGTGTGGGAGTTCTAACTTAACCTTAATCGATTTTCTTTGATTTAAATTTTGTCCGTTCATGGCGCAAAAAAAAATCCGTTAAACTCGGACCACAATTGCGACCTGCAGTTTGATAACAAGCGTTAGATGCACAGCAGGCGGACGGACGGGCAGACAGACATCAAAAAATCAAATAAGATCGTGGTATCGGTACTTTTAAAGTTTGGTCTAGCTCAATATACGATTAATGCCGGAATAGTGTCATATTCCTTTTCAGATTTTATAGTTTAACGTCCTTTTTTTACAAGTTGAAACATTTCTAAAAATTTCCTAAATTATCGACAAAGGACACATAGTTTGCGCTAATTATTTTCAAATCTCTGACAGTTTATGAGATATAGTCCTTAAAAGTTAAGCATAGAATTGTCGTTACCACGCCCCTTTCTCTATCTTGACCTAATGCGGTAAGAAAATATTTCCTTGCCGAATGTAACATAATGTCCACATTTCGTAACGGTCGAAATTACTAGTAAAAATATAGAGAATACTACAAAAAAAGGGTTATCCATTAAGCACATAACAATTTTATAGATTAATAACTCAAAGAATATTTAAGATATGCGGAGTTCAAATTTATTCCAGGTGAAGTGCAAATGTTTAATTTTAAGAATGAAATTCGATTTTGGTCACACCACGAGCCCGTGCACAGCGATCTACTTTTTGAACCCAATTTGTAAGCGCTCTAGCACACATTTCGACCGGAACGTTGGCAATTTCGCATTGGATGTTGCCTCTGAGCTAGTCTAAGATTGTTGGCTTGTTGGCACAGACCAATAACTTGATGTGGCCCCCTAAAAAGATATCCAATGGCGTTAAATCGCTTCAATAAGGTGGCCATTTGACCGGACCATTTCTCGAGATAACACGTTCACCGAATTTGCCTTTCAGTAAATCGATTGTAGAATGAAATTTGATTTCGGTCATATCTCCACCACGAGCCCGTGTACTGCGATCTATTCTTTGGACCCAATTTTCCACCACTCTTGCACACATTTCGTCCGGAATGTTGGCAATTTCGCATTGAATGTCGTCTCTGAGCTCGACTAAAGATGTTGGTAAGACCAATGACTTAATGCGGCCCCATTAAAAAAGAAATCCAATGGCGTTAAATCGCTTGAACGAGGTGGCCATTCGGCCAAACCATTTCTCGAGATAACACGTTCAGTAAATCGATAGTAACGCGTGCTGTGTGGCTAGTGAAACCAAATATCGGCGATGTCAAGCTCAAAAATAATTGTCTGGCCAAAAATAATTTTCTAACATTGCACGATAGCGCTCTCTATTGACGATAACATAACGATTGTTTTCATCGACGAAAAATACGGCCCAATCACACCACCGGCATGCAAATCACACAGTAATTTTTTGCGGATGCAATTGTGTCTCTTGAAGCACGTGTTAACAAAACCACCTGAAATAAGCTTCGTCGCTGAAGATGATTTTTCGATGAAATTCTGGATTTTCGTGATACTTTGCCAGAGCTTAATCGGAGAAGTTTCGGCGTCTTAAATTATCAAGCTTAAGTTCATGTGTCAGTTTGATCTTATAAGGATAAAGGCTAAGATCTTTTCGCAAAATACGCCACAGTGTGGTTTGAGAGATGCCCAATTCCTGAGAACGATGTGGAATCGATTGATTTGGTTCATTTTGAACGAATACAATTACGGCTGCGATATTTTCGCCGCTTCGAGTGGTACGGCGTCTTTTTGGCGCCGGAACATCCAAAAGTGAAAATTTGCATCCAAATTTATCATATATATCTAGAGCACGCACAGCCAGTCGGGTGGGACGATTATTACGGCCGCAAATTGGAGTAAGCGCTCTTAAAGTTGCTACCGCTGACTCAGAATTTCGGAAGTATTTTCTTATGATTCCCATACGTTGCTCGTAAGTGAACTTTACCATGATGAAAATGTTGAATTCGACTAACGTTTTGACACTGAAAGATCATTACAAATGTGTGAGGGTGCGTTAACATAAAGATAGGAAATTGTTATGTCCCTATTGGAAAACCCTTTATAAATACCTACATCACTTAGAAGTACAGGGTGTTTTGACTTTATGCTTATGCTTGTACCGCCTGAATGGTAAAGTCACAGACCCCATGTTAAGTAAATATAAAATCTAATTCCATTCGATTTCCTTCCGTCGGTCTGTTTATCTAACATGAAACAATTTTGAAAACTTTAGTTTATATTGGTCCATGTGTTGATTTAATACAAAGTTGTTTCAGATTTTAGAATTTACAGCTCCAGAAGACAGATAGTATATCCGATTAGGACCAAAGATATTTTCTAGCATTTTGAGCGACCAATAAATAAGTCCCGATTTACACGAGGCAACTTTACTTGCCGCAACTCTCAGTTTGTAGTGGAAAAGGAACAAAACTAGCCCGTACTGTCAATTCCTTTTGTGTTTTTTGTAGTGTGAAGTTGGCTGCAGATTCTTTTAGAATATTTTTCACAAAAAAAATCAGAAGAAATAAATCATAGAATGGCAATAATGAAAACAAAAATTGTCGTACACAAGGCATGTTCAAAAGGAAATTATAAAAATTGACGCAAGTAAAGTTGCCTCGTGTAAATGGGGAGTAACCGTGGTGATATCAGTCCTTATAGTTTTTGAATAGGCCCCACACACAAAGGTCGGTTTCGATTGAGCTTCTACTGATCTAGAAAATAGAAATTGAACCTGATCAAAAATATCGGCCAATGGTTTCCTATACTAAGAAACTATAGAAAAAAAATGATAAGTCTACAGTCGAGGACTTATTATTTATTTTTGTTTTCTACAAAAAAAAAAGATCTAGAAAGATGGACGAGTGGATAGCTGTTGATCGCTACAGCAATTGAAAAAAGTGAGTACGTGATCTGCTTTAATATTAATGTGTTTTTTTTGCACCAGCTTTATTTCAAACTTAACGTTGTCCACTCAAGTTGTAGTGTCCAAGCGATACAATGAAATTCAAACCGCAATATGGACTTTGAAAGCTGCATAGAGATAGTTCAAGTGCAAAATCAGTCGTTAACGGTTAAATGATTTCAGTTTTTCAAATTGAGTTATTTCTTTTTTTGTTGTATTTTTTGCTCAACAATCATAATTAAATAAATCATAAAACTCACTTAATTGATTTTGATTTTGCGGCTCTCTTCGTGGTTTGGCGGCTATCAGTTAGCCAGAATAAAAAAAATTAACCAAAACCTTGTACGCAGTCAATAAAAAGAGCGATAAATGATTTGATACGCGTTTGCCTGAGTATTTCAGAACTTTAATAATGTGAGAATTTTAAATCGATTAATGTTCTTGATTTTTTTTCTGCGCTCTACTAAAAGATATGCAGTGTTTAAGTTTGTCATTATAACCCGAAGGTTGGATGGTATATTAAATTTTTCATTCCGTTTGCAACACCACGAAATATTGATCGGAGACTCCATTAAATATATATGTGACGCGCAAAATAGAAAGGGACCTAAGGGTAAAAACCAGTTTTGTTCAGGAGAGCCATTTTAAAGATTTAAATACGTGTATCTTTGGTGTAGAATCGTTGACTTCACTTTCATAAAACGCGCATATCTCTGGGAGGGAACACTTTTGAGGCATGGGATCGGTCTCATTCGATGCTTAGATGTTGTCCACATCAAAAAAAAATTGAAAATTGATTTTTTTACTATAAGGTCCCTTTCTCTATGCGCTGTCACATATATTCTTGATCGTTAAAAATTCTAAGACGATCTAGCTATGCCGAATTAGGATCTTGAAATTTTGAAATGGCCGGAATCGGCCAAAAAAGTTTCCCTCTAAGGAACTTAAGGTACCTCGGTAAACAGAACGCTTTTTGAGTATTTGCTTAACAAATCATCATTTTTTGTAGACGGGCATTGGTTAAAATGGGCACTATTATTTAGGACGCCCCTAATGCCGTAAAAAAGTGCATAGCTGCACTTTTTGGCTCAAGTGGCCCAAAAAACGCCCCGCATGGTCTTAACGAGCGATTTATTGTCAATATGGACTTATGAGTGCTCAAACTTAACCATATTTTGCTACAAATCCAAATATAGCGTCATATTAAAGTTATGGCTAAGATAATAGACGGACGCATGGGCCGAAGGGGGCCAAAAAACAACCCTTTCTTGTGCCCAAGTAGCGTATATAAAAAGCTCGGCCTTGCCGAACTTAACGTTTTTACTTGGTTTGTTTGCAACAGCTCAAAATACAAATCTGAGAGTACTTAGTGTTGCATGGCGCCATCTGACATTTCCATTGGAAAGTTTGACATTTTTTAGCATAAACGTACTCAGAACGTTTTGACGTACTATACATATTTTTTAACGTCGTCAAATTCAAAAACGTTCAGGCATGTCCATCTGTTAAACTCAGTTGAAACAAAAAGAGCTGGAGCTTTCTAACTTCTAGAGATATGTTTAAAAGTACACACAGAGAAAAAATTAGTTGGAAATCGGTTGGAGCTACTAAAGTTCCGTTACAAAAAAGAATTTCTGTTGCTATCACTAAATGTTTTTAATCGTAATGGATATTCGGTGCCGCTTACCACAAGATGATAAATTTGATCATCGTATTGTAGATGCAGCTAATTGATCGGTCATAGCAATTAAACGCATAAAACGTATTTAGTTGCCACGACCATCAGTTACGGCGAATACTAGTGACGATATCTTAACTTTCGTCATAACCCAAAGCGAAAATGGTCCTACTATTGCGATTTGCTTAAGTTTAATCTAATTTATTCAGTAAAAATCGTCCATCAGCTTTTTTCCTCGAAATTACCCTCCATATATTTAATAGTACTTTAGGTATACGAGTAAAAGGAAACAGATTTCTGCATCCACTTAATTTAATTTTTTTTGTCGTTAAACAAGATGTTTGAATACTTCGTATGTTCTACTGATACTACAGTTACAATTGCTGAACGTTACAGAGCACCAACTAACATTCGGTTGTACTGATGGAATACTTGAGGTGCATTCAAACTTAATCATTCGGTTGGCAAAACACGATGGTTGTGATAAAGAATCTGTTCTCCGTAAAAGAAAGAAAGGTAAAAAGCTAAAAGATTCCCTTAAACTATCTTACTTGCTAAGGCTAGCTCCACATTTTTTTGTTGGTCCGGGCTTGATCAATAAATGATTTATAAACACTTCAGTCTTAGGCGTGCTTTCTCTAGCTTCCAATACCAAGATTTGCCCACCTAGAAAATATCCTATGCACCTTTATCCGCTTTTGAGAGCACCCATGTTACGGCGCCATGTAAAAACACAGGTAGTATCAGTTTATTGTAGAGTGCAATCATCGTATTTTAAGAGAGACTTTTGGTCTTAAGCTGTTTACACTAACACCTTTTTGCCAACATGATACTTCGTTTCACACGAGCATATAAGTACTGACATCGTTCTTTTAGTTTATGGTGAATCCGTATACAAATTCTTTTAAAGGGTGGCCCAACCATAATGCACGATGTCAGCACAATCGACCAAATGTGTCCACAATCAGGAGAATTGTGCGCATATTTCAGAAAATTGGAAAATAACTGTTCGTTTTGCCATCGTTTTGTCATCGGGCTGTACTTCTTCGAAAATTAGGTCGGCCAAGCAGTTACCGTGAATGGTGTTCACTATCGCGAGATAGTGAAATTGAGGATAAGGATCTGGACGATATGTGCATCCCACAGGATGGTGCCACTTGCCACACTTTCCAACGAAACAATGGCTATTTTATGCGTGAAATTCAATAGCCGTGTAATCTCACGTCGTGACGATATTAATTGGACGCTACGATCATGTAATTCCGTTGGACTTCTTTCTTTACAGATATTTAAAAGAAGAACAATTAAAGACCTAAATGATGAGATAATTCGGCACATTAACGCCATTTTTTCTCCTTATGTCTCAGAGCCATTAATAATATGGACGGATATGGGTTTGCCACTGAAGCCGTGGCGAGCATTTGACCGATATTTTGTTTCGCAAAAAATTGTCATAGATCCATCTATCATAATAAAAAAAACATTAAGATAATTCTCTAAAAACTTATTACCAATAACACCGTGCGTGTTAGTGGGACCACATTTGCAAAAAATTGTAGGTTGAAAATGATGTCTAAATTCATCAAATTGATAAACGATTACATCAATTTGAATAAACTTTTTTTCAGTGTAGGTACTGAAAACTATGGAATTTGCCTTAATTATTTATTTAAGCACTAACTTTGAAGACTTTTATATTTTTATAAAAGTACGTATCGACATTAGGGTTAGCCGATTTGTAAAGACAACAGTTTGTCGATATTGTGCCATTGATTTTTCGATATCTTTTGGCGTGAGGACAAAAAAGTTCCACGACGACGAGAATGAAGACTGAGAGAATCGTGGAGATTCGAATCAGTCGTATTTCTATTCTCTCGCGCTCATATGCTTTATTGTATTGTATGTGGAAATGTATATTTGCATGTATTGTCTGTCACCTTGGAAAGGTAATATTTAAAAAATACGAGGGTTGCTATATATATTTCTGGCCTAGGCAACTAAGTGTTGCCGACATTTCCATTGGAAAATTTGACGTACGACCATCATTTGTGTTGACTTGAAAAAATCAATTTGGCAAAAAAAAATGAAATTAACTCGTGAACATTTTCGTGCGATAGTTTTTCACAACTTTCGACATGGATTATCACGACAAGAGTGCATCGATTTTAAATCTTTGTATGGCACCATCCTATAGCACTGTGAAAAAATGGTTTAAAGAATTTAATCGTGGCCGACGCTCGCTCGAAGACGAAGGTCGTGAAGGTCGTCCAAAAACGGCCGTTGTGCCAGAGAACATTGATGCCGTACGTGAACTGATAATGCAAGATCGTCATGTGACATACCGTGAGATAGAGGCATCCTTGGGCATTTCAGCATATATTCGATATTGCATGAAAACCTGGCCGCAAAAAATGTTTGTTCTCGTTGGATACCGCACAATTTGACAATCGCCCCAAAAACGGCTTGTGTCGGTTGGTGCAAAGAAATTTTGAAAAATACGAACGCGGTGATTCAATAGACGTTTATAAGATCGTCACAGGTGACGAATCATGGATCTATGCGTATGAGCCCGAAACAAAACAGCAATCGACCGTGTGGGTCTTTGAAGACGAGCCAAATCCAACGAAAGTTGTAAGTGGAAGAAGCACTTCGAAGCAAATGGTCGCCTGTTTCTTCGGCAAAACTGGTCATGTGGCGAATGTTCCTTTTGAGCAACGTAGGATGGTCAATTCTGAGTAGTACACCACAATTTGTTTGCCTGAAGTCTTCGGAGAAATTTGATAAACGCACAAGAGAAAACGAATCGTTGTGCACCATGACAATGCGAGCTCTAATACATCGGCTCAAACCAGTGCCTTTTTGACCGGCCAAAACGTTGAATTGAAGGGTCATCCGCCGTACAGCCCTTAGTTGGCACCCGATGACTTCTTTTTATTCCCGCACATCAAGAAAAAAATACGTGGTCAACGATTTTTGTCGCCAGAAGGTGCTGTTGAAGCCTTCAAAACCCATGTTTTGGAGGTGTCTCAACCGGAGTGGAAAAAGTGCTTCGACAATTGGTTTGAGCTCAGGCAAAAGTGTATAAATCAAGCTGGAGAATACTTTGAAAAACAATAAAACCATTTTTGTTAATAAATATTCAAATTTTCATTATTAGGCCAGAATAGCAGCCCTCGTATATATATATTTTTTACTTATTAAAAAAAATTTTAGTATTTGTATAGTTGACCTATTTGTTGTTTATTTTTCAGTTATTGTTAGGCTTGAGGTCATAAAAAAACCTTAATAATAAAATTGCGAAAAAGTCAAAAAATTGGAAATTTGCGCTCCTCGAAATTGTTTTTTTTTTTGATATGTCGTAGTGGAACTTTTTTTTCCTCATGCCAAAAGATATCGAAAAATCGATGGCACAATATCGATTTTTAAATCGACCCAACCTACTAGACATACTCGTACTTACTTTAGTCCCACAACATCCCGTTAAGGGACAAGGGGATTCTTAAAAAAAAATCTTAAAAATTCTTTAAAAACATAAAAATTGCAATGCTCGTATGGGTACTAAAAATTAATGAAATATTCTCACAAATATGAAAATGTTTCTAATTTTACGATTCGGATAAATTCTTAAAAATTCTTTAAAAAAAAAAAAATTGCAATGTGGGTACTCAAAATTAATAAAATATTTTTACAAATATGAAAATGTTTTTAATTTTACAGTTCGGATAAATTGAAGGCCATGAGCCAATGGTTCTTTAGACTGGCCATAAGGACATAAATAGAGTTGATCCCACAGTTGATATATGTGGTACTCAAAACCAATGAAATTTTCTCACATAAATGAAAATGCAGTAATTTTTAATTTTTGTATTCGGTCTATATTTTTTTAAATTTTACTAAATAATGAATATATCGAGCTCGATTAATTAATAGTATATTAATTATTATAAATGAAAACGTTTTATTTTTATGATTTGTATAATTTGGAGGAAATGAGCTAATAGGGTTCATTAGACCCTGAAAATCAAATACCATCAAGCTTGACCCATCGCCAGCAGCCATTTTGACACGCTTATCATGGTGGAGCGCACAAAACCTTCGGCTCTGTCGAACCTTCGATTTGTCCACTTGTTCTTTCTTCTTTTTGGATTTGTCTATTCTATTTTTAATTAATTTCCAATACACAAGTGATTAATAATATCATGGCAAATCATTATATAAATACAGAAAAAAATAAATCAAAAAAGAAAAAGATATCAATCATTGTGCTCGACTTGTGTCCATTATTATGTTTTTTGTTTTCGAACCATATTTCAATTAGTTTAAGGAAATTGAACACACAAATACAACATAATTCGGTGGTATTATTAGTCCATGTTTTGTGCTGTTATTCGATTTGAGTATAACTTTATCATTCCTAATTGTCTGAATGGCAGCCATTTTTTTGTTTTTGTTATCTTGGAGCGATTTATGAGTGAGGGTCATGTCGGAAGAGAAGTTATTGACTTCTTACGCGGTCAACAAATGATTTTGGATATTAACGAAATACCAGCGCAACTTCAAACAAACCAACATACATGCATACATACATACCATCAATAATCCAAAGTTCAATAAACATTTTCAAGTTCTTAAATATCAGCATATCAGTTTGTAACAGGCATGCATACGTGCATATTTGCACATGTACTCGTACATATACTCGTATCTATATTTATATGACCATTAATACAGACATTTTATATCGTAAGAATCGCCAGAGTGCGAAAATACTTCCCGGTCTTGCAAGGAGGCAATTTCACATCTGACAACGGATGCTCCAACTTAATTAGTCACACGTGCAGAACAAACAACATTCACTGGATGCTGTTTAACGGCGAACTTGGCGGGGGGAAATGCTTCAGCACTAAAAGGGTAAAGTGAAATGTCTCCGTTCGAGTACTTGGCCGGATGTGATACAATCGAATTGTATGAAATATTTCAAAAGAGATAGTGAGTGACTGATACCGGGAAGTGATGCATAGATATATTTTTCGTTCACTTTTTTTGCATTCGATTTAAACCACAATTTAAGGAAATGTTTATATACGTTTTTTTGTTTGGTTTCTTGTCACATAGAATATTCACCAAACGGACGCAGTGAATATTTAAAAGTGAACAGTTGAACAATTGTTTATGCTGTTGGCACACTCATCACGATTCTTTCAAAACAATGAACTTCAATTGTTAGCCAATGAAGGCACGACACCACTCGCTTTGCTTCCGATAATCTCTTGGGTATAAACATGAGATGGAAAGTGTACTTTGTTTGTCAATCTATTCGTTGCATCCGTATTTTTTTTTTTGAAATTTTAGTTGACAACACTGATTTCAATGTCAGTCATTTTGGTAACTGACATGTCGCTTATGATCCGCTAAAAGTTATAAACTTGGAAATTTCCATTTTTACGTATGACTTCCTGTTTTAACACGTTAAAGAAAATTAGATAGACGACGATATGCACTTAGTAGGGACATAAATACTGTTACACACGTTTTATGCTGTACTGTACTGAATGTTTTAGAACCAAATATTTTTCTAATATATTTATTGGTGTATATTGTATCCAAAAAGAATCTACTTATTCGAAATGTCCGCCTTTTGCCTTTACACACGCCTTTAGTCGCACTGGCTAATCATCAATAGCAGCACGAACCTCGTCCATTGGAAAATTGGCCACAGCTCGAACCAAAGCAGTCTTTATAGATCCAAAGTTGGGGTATCATTTGTGACAAACCTTGTCCTCTAAAACCGTCCACAATTTGTAATCCAATGGGTTCAAATCTGGACTGCCTGTGGGTCATTCTTCAGAGGAAATGAACGCTGGCAAATTGTTTGAAGCCAGGCCTGGGACTTTTAGCCTTATGGACCGGCCCAGAATCCTGCTGGAAAGTCTATGGCTGGTTTTGGAGCAGGCAATTGTTAAAAGGCTTCACAACAGCTTCCAGAACGGTTTCTTGGTAAACTTTTGGCCAAGGTTTTGACTCCTTGTTCGCAGAAATGCAGGTCAGTGAACCCATCGTAAGAGGCAACCCACCAAACCATGACTGAAGCTGGGTGATGACCCTTTCCACCCTTGGGATCAGTTTAGATGCTTTCTTAGATGACCGTGCATACACACTATCGTTTTGCTTGTTAAATTTTTCCTGAACGGTAAACATTTTTTCATCAGTTAACAAAATTTTTCTGTGCAAGTTATCAGCGTGCTTCACCAAAAGACGTTTGCATTTTTCAATCCTATTTTTTTTTAAAGCTGCAGTCAATAAATGTCCGGTACGTCGTTTGAAAGCCTCAAGTCCCAAGACTTTTTTAATGATTCAACTCATGGATTTCTGCGTGATATTCATCTCACGGGCCATGATTTTCAGTTTTCGGAGCGGATTTCTGTTAATTCTTGATTTAACGGCTGTGATGTTCTTTTACATCTCCAGTCTCCACAAACAGTTTTATGCATCGGTAGACTAACATGCGGCTAATCCCTAGTGGCCGGAGCGTTTTGAAAATAACGCTTTTTTCATTTCACACTTGAAAAGCGTTATTACAGCGATATGGTTCTCATTATCTGACCACTTCATGATGAAAGGGTTAGCTTTCAAAACCCATATGACATTAACGGGGTATGTTCAGTTCTACTATTGAAATGGGTGTGTTCAATGTTGTAACAGTATTTATGTCCCTACTAAGTATATAAAGGGTGGTCGAACTATAATGCACGATGTTAATTTTGAGTCACACCTTTGCCTCAAGTTTTTTGCCCAACTTAATTTGACATTTTATTGTTTTAGTGTTTAATAAATTTAACCATAGAGAGGTCCACAACTGATCAGCGCGATAAGATTGTTAAAGCCTTTTACGAAAATGGGCGTTCAAGTCATGTATGTCGAGCACTACGTGATTTTTTTGGTCAGTATATTCGATCAAATGTGTCCACAGTGGATTCGTTAACAAGCAGAATTGCCGCATTTGGATAAATAAGAATCCAAGAGTGATTGTTGAAAGAGCGACTTTGGTGCGGTTTATGGGTTAGTGTTGTCATCGGGCCGTACTTCTTCGCAAATTAGGTCGGCCAAGCAGTTACCGTGAATGGTGTTCGCTAACGCGAGCTGGTAACGGACTTCTTGTGGCCAGAAATTAAGAATATGGACCTGGACGATATCTGGTTCCAACAGGATGGTGCCACTTGCCACACACCCAACGAAACAATGGCTGTTTTGCGCGAGAAATACAATGGCCATGTTATCTCACAACGTGTATAGCTTTCACACAACTTGTTGTATTGGCTTTAACTTTAAAGTGTTCCTGTCCAATGAAAAATTCAATTTTGTAAATCCAATGGATAGAAAACAATACATACATACATACATACACTCTCGTAACATACATTTTGAAGGTACTGAAAAGTTTGTTTCCTAAGTCTTTTGTTTTGAATCCATACGCTGCAGCTTTGGATATATACGAATTAACCCCAATGCAACAACAAAGCGTTAAATTCAGCAAGCAACCGTAACTTATCTCGAAAACTCAAAATACATGGCATCTCACAGACTATTTTAAATACACAAGTAATCAATTTGACATCAATTAACGCTCGATGTGTTGCCTAAACAATTACAATACAAATTTCCCATCTATTATATGTACATTAGACTGGGTCACTTGCAGTGTGGCTAAACTCTCTTCTTTAGTCTACCGGCAACAATTATCAATCGTGTATCATGTATTTAAAACTTCCTTTTATGACTTGAACAGTTTATTTGATTTAAGTTTCAACCATCTAAAATTAGTCCATGCCACTGTTACTTAGATTTATCAGCGTCTGCCAAGATTATTGGAGCTAATCAAGAAATAAGTAGTTAATCCGCTGCTTGTTTGCTGTTTTTGCAATAAATGAGAAAAAATTGATAACAGTACACCATATACAATTGTGTATTGTTTTAAAAGATGCTGTGTGATGTGACGCACCTTCTGCTGAAACCAAAGAGCGTCTAAACTATGCCTTAATCTCTGACCACAAAAAATAGTTTATTATGAAGCGCTCACTGTTAACCGAAATGGCGTTTTCAGCATCATTTCCAAATAAAAATTGGCCAATGATGCTACTGCTTTAAAATCCGCGCTTAACTGTTCCTATCTGAGGAATGTTTCCTCAGCTGATCCTGTGCGAGTTTCCCGATCTTGAGATGCGACAGTTTTTCTAGTAAGCACAGCCGCCGAAATTCAAATGGCCTTCGTCAGATTAAACCATCAATCAAGGAAAATCGTTGTCCATTTCGGTCCTCAATCTGAGAAGCGATAACTAAGCAGATGGACACGTTGTTCTTGTTGTTGTAGTGGCAACTGTGAGCCGGGGTGACAGCCCTTGGCCGAAGAATTTCTCTTCGGGTCTATAAAACAGGCGGTCGTGGTATTGCGGATGGTCATCTGTGTTCAATTGCTGGCTCAATTTGACCATATAAGCGAACAAAACAAGGTAACGGGTGGAGCGCGGTATTTTGCTTTTTTGCACTGCAGGCTGTGGCGGAACTGTTGGTCGAAGAGAGCGGAGAGTGTGCGTGGCTTATAGAGGCTGACGGTAGATTTTTTTTCGTCTGCCTTTCAGTTGCAATCATGCATTGGACACGTGGGAAGAGGTCATTTTGAGCTGAAGCGTATTTTTCAAATGCGCACTCGATCATTGCAGTGCAGCGTGCTTTTCGTCAACGATTCTATGTTCCCTCACGCGGACGTGTTCCTGGTGAAACAAACCCCAGAGAACTCTGCATTCGGAACGCGTCACTGTGTGGTGCGCCATATCACGAGTAGTCATTGCCTCTTACATTTTCCAGAATAGCCGTCTTGCTGTAACTGTAAACTCCGAACGGTTCTAGACTAGATACACGATTTTTTTTTGACGGCTCTTAAGGCAATGCAATTAGAGGATACATGGTTCCAACAGGATGGTGCGACTGCACACACAGCGAGGGTTATCATAAATTGTTTGAGGCCAATGTTTCCTGGACGACTTATCTCTTTGAGGGGTGATGTCAACTGGCCGGCACGCACACCAGACTGAGCCCTAAATTTCCGCGCTCCACCCTGTATTTGTGCAAAATTAGCATCATGCTGGTGTTAAGATTAATAGAAAGTCGAAATCGCCAGTGCGTGCTGGGCAAATACTGGGACCGTAAGTGTTGTCCATTACCAGGCCAGTCTCGTGAACTCTTTGCAAAAATTTGCGTACACATAGAACACAGATTTCTCGCCACAACTGTATTTTTGTGCCAACCGAATGATCAGGGTTGCATGCACCTCGAAAGTTCTTCATTACAACCGAATATGCGTTGGTGTACTGTGATTTTCAGAAAGTAGAACTAAAGTGTCGATGGAAGGGGCGCAGTATCCAAAACTATAGGCAAAAATGTTTCGATCTAAAAATCTACACATCGCAGATTTCAACAGAATACTCGTAGTACACACAGAGAAGAGATTCGTTGCCACCCAATCGATTAAAATTGTATGAACTTTTAAGTTTTCGTCGGTACAACCGCATGTTGATTGGTGCGCTGCCATTTTCAGAAAATGAAACTGAAAGCATCGGCAAAAGTATCTAAATGTCCATATAGTGCACTTGTAATTTAATAGTCTAAAAAAAATTGCCTTTAAACTTATACAGGGTGGGCCAAAAGTTATTACGGGGTTAAAAACTGTTTAGCTCGTATGTTTTATTTCGGTCTGTTGCTTTTACACATTGAACAGGGATTAAACGGCTCAAGACCCCTTGCTTCTATATTTAAATAGAAGACACAAAGTATATATATTCTTGATCCTCGTAAAATTCTAAGACGATCTAGCCATGTTGTCCGGCTGCCCGTCTGTTGAAAACAAGATAGAGCCTGCATGAAAACAGCTAAGGAGCTGAAATTTGGCACAAACATGTGTAGTTAACCTAGCATGTTGGTGTTGAAAATGGGATATATAGCTCTACGGGAAGTTGGTGTTGGAGACCCTCAACCGACACTACTTCATAAAAATTAGTTTTTTATTTGGAAATATCCGTCCAGTTTCTTGAGCAAAATCACTGAAATTTTGCAAATAATAATCTCTATATAGGCGCAATCATCTATGTAAAAATGGTTCAGATTGGGCCACCATTTCTTGTACCTCCCATACAAACGGCCTTATGGGCCTTGAGAAATAATATGACTATAATTCACCACAAACTTAACCTATCGAAATGAAATTTTACACATCAAGATTTCTATATACAACACATTATACGCTTTCTACGCTGAATTCGGTTGAGATCGGAAAAGTCCTACTGGTACCTCCCACACAAACGGTCTCATGGGCCTTGAAAAATAGTATGACAATAACTAACTACAAACTTGGCCTATCGAGATGAAATTTTCGGCATAAAGATTTTTATATAGAACATACCTCTGCTCCAAATTCTTTTGAGATCGGAAAAGTCCTACTCGTAACTCCCACACAAACGGTCTCATGGGCTTTGAGAAATAATATGACGATAACTCACCACAAGCTTGACCTATCGAAATGAAATTTTGCACATAAAGATTTCTATATAGAACACACTTCCGCGCCAAATTTGGTTTTATTTGGGAATCTGGTGGAGGGTATCCAAAGTTCGGAACAGCCAAACTTAACATTTTTTACTTGTTTTATATTATTTTTCACAAATTATATAATATACAAAATGGATTTTTTTTACACTAATTATGAAAAATAACATCACTTAAATGTCCCCGTTTTCAGCTTCGCAATGGTGGGCTCGTTTTGGAGCATTTTCCATAACATCTTTCAAATTTGTGGCTATAGCGTTCGAATTTCTGCAACAAAGTTGGCATTGAGTTGAAGGATTGTCTCAAGAAAATAGTCGGGTGCTGACAAATCTGGCGATCGCGCTGGCCAAATAATTTCCGAATTTCTGGAAACTATTCGCTCTCAAAAAATTTGACTTAAAAGTGCCATTATGTCTCAGTCAGTGTGGGCAGTGGCTCCGTCCTGCTGAAACCACATCTCAGATCTGTTTTCAAGAGCAAGACGTAAAAAATTGTCTATCATAAACCGATACCGCTGTCCATTTACGGTTACAGCACATCCTTCTTCATTCTTAAAGAAGTAAGGCTCAATTATATTTGCAGATGGGATCCAAAACATACTGTACACCTAATGGGGTGCAATTAGCGTTGATGAATGGCTCTTGGATTTTCAGAACCGCAGAACGTACAGTTCTGCTTATTAACAAAGCCATTCAAATGAAATGAGCTTCATCACTTAGAGTTAAAATAATTGTTAGCCGATTTAAATAATAAAATTTTATTATTCTGGTTCTGTGTTCAGTTGTGAATCTCTCCATTGTTTAATCTCCACGTGTTAATTATATAATCAGAAAAAATATATTAACGAAAAAGTTATGGTAACTTTTGACCCACCCTGTAGTGCTCTTATACGAAAAGACGATCATGTCGATTTGTCAAAAAAGAGTGGAAAAAATTAAAAAATGCTATAACAAATTATTATGAATTGTTTGTTTCCATCACCTATTATTAGTTACAACAATCAATTATCTGCAAAACTATTGGTTGTCTGAACCACCTGTTGTAGTTTTCATCATTTTATTGGTATGGCCGATCTATTGATTGTGTGCACAATACATTCATCATATTTATCATCCATTAGTATTTTAAACCGAATATTCATTACGATTGAAAACTTTCGGTGATGGCAATTCTTGTTTCACCACAAAATTTTTGTTCTTCCAATCGATGTCCAACCTATTTTGTCATTGCGTGTATTAAATAACAAAATTTAAATTTGCATGTCAGGAAACAGTGGAAAAATGGTGGAGGAGTTTTACAAAATAAAATTAATGGTCTTAAAAATCATATTCGAATCGTTTTATCATTTATATATTTACACAAAAAAAATGTTACTAATTAATAAACAATCAGTTTTGGTAATGATAACATTTTTTATCGTAACCATCATTTGGTTGCAACAATTTCGCAAAACTATTGGTCACACACGAGTCACAATTACCAGTTGTGGCAACTAAATATTTTTTCGGCAACTAAATATTTTTTCTGCATTTCATTGGCCGATTAATTAGTCGTGTATACAATATCATGTTCATTTTTATTATATTGTGGATTGTCGAGCCGAACATCTATAAGGATTATAAATACATATTTGGTGATAACAACAAAAAATTCTGCTATTTCAACGGACATTTTGTAGTTCTAGCCGATTCCCAACTATTTATACCCTAGGCTACACTGTGTTACATTATATTATGAGTGCTGAAGTTTGCAATACCTTAAAGGACTAAAAATAGACCTATGTTAAGTATACCGATCGATTCAGAATCACTCAGATTCCATTGAGCTACGTCCGTCCATCTTTTATTGTATTCAAAGTAAAGGCCACAATAATAAACAGATTTCGGTGGAGCTTTGTGTACTCTTCAAGTACAATGACGAACACTATCAAACTTTGTCCAAATCGGTACATATTTTGATATCATACATAAGGTTTTCCCGATTTCAGAACCTACAGCTCTATTACACCCGATTTCAACAAATTTCACACAGACCTTTAAGAGTGACCAACACCTATCTCTGGTGTCCTTAACGGTCCAATTCGCTCAAAAGTACCTCCCGACTTGAGGTCCTGCAGCTCTAGAAGCCATGAATTACACCCAATCAGGCCCATAACTTGCATGGTACGTTATGAGCGACCATTAATTAACTGTGGTGAAACTGGACCACATATGTCCATATTTTTATACCCGCACCACATAGTGGTATGGGGTATAATGGCTTAGTGCTTGCGTTTGTAACACATCGAAGGAATCGAGTTAGAATACCGGGACCAGAGAGAAAGTTGCTCAGAATTACATTTTGAGTCGATCTAGCCATGTCTGTCTGGATGGCTGGCTGGCTGGTTGGCTGGCTGGCCGGCTGGTTGGCTGGCTGGCTGGCTGGCTGGCTGGCTGGCTGGCTGGCTGGCCGGCTGGCTGGCTGGCTGGCTGGCTGGCCGGCTGGCTGGCTGGCCGGCTGGCTGTCTGGCCGGCTGGCTGGCTGGCTGGCTGGCTGGCTGGCTGGCTGGCCGGCTGGCTGGCTGGCCGGCTGGCTGGCTGGCCGGCTGGCTGGCTGGCCGGCTGGCTGGCCGGCTGGCTGGCTGGCCGGCTGGCTGGCCGGCTGGCTGGCTGGCCGGCTGGCTGGCTGGCCGGCTGGCTGGCTGGCTGGTCGGCTGGCTGGCTGGCTGGCTGGATGTAAAGATGTCCATCTATTCTTGTAATCAAAGTACAGGTATTTATGCACCGATCTTGATGAAACTTGGCATGTGGTAATATATTGGGACAAGGACGGACGCTATTGAATTTGGTCCAAATCGGAGCACTTTCTGATAGACCCCCCATACAAAGGAACTCCCGGATTTGGTCCAAATCCAGTTGATGTCGCGTGTATTGGTCAACAAATTAAAAAAATATGCCATTCGATGTAGAACTGACCACAAAATGTAAAAAAATAGTTGGACCCGCCTCTCGGACCTACGGGGCCTTCAGAACCCAAAAAATGGACCCATGATTTTAAATATAAGTGTGACCCCTTAAATGAAAGGAAATTATCTTACAATTTTAAAAACAGAAAAAAATTCGACCTGTTTGGGCCCCAGGGTCCATTAGGAGGGTCCAAAAGTTTCGGTTTACCCGGATTTTAGTGTGACCCCCCAAATGACAGGGAATTGCCTCAGGACTTTAAATATGTCAAGCCAAATGATTTATCTCGTCCGTGGGAGGGCACAGGGTCCGAAAACAAGGTATGAAAATATGGACCAACTATAATTGTTATACCCTCACCACATAGTGGTATGGGGTATAAAGGCTTAGTGCTTGCGTGATAGATACAGATAGAAATAGCGACGATTAACAGGAGACTTAATCACATTTATAGTGGTGCGGGTATTATAGAGTCGGCCACGCCCGACTATAGCACTTACTTACTTGTTATATTTGAGGTCATGCAGCTTCTATAAAACTTAGATGCAAACGCTTGTGGTAGCTTGCTAACTATAAAGGGTGGGCCATTAAAAATTTTAAATTAGAATCGGCTGTAAAAAACTGATTTTTTTTTCAAATTTCTGGTTTTTTGGAAAGGTTGAACTTTGTCAGTTAATAAAAAAAATCACCATCCGATGCATTTTCTCTTCGCCCAATAAGCTAAAGATTGTTTGGCAGTAGATGCAGACTTTAACCGAAAAATCTTGATTTCAGATGAAGATCATATGGGTTTTAGAGAACCCACACTTGACTATTTAGAAGCCAATGCATCCACAACGATTCACTATTTGGTGTGGATTTTGGGCTGGAGGACCATTTTTAAGCCTTACGACGCATTGCTCAATGAAGTTTTGTTTTCAAAAATTAAAGAGAATGACATGGACGACATTTTGTTACAGCCTTACGGTGCATTGCTTAACGAAGTTTTGTTTCCAAAAATTTAAGAGAATGACATGGACGACATTTCGAATAATCAGCCAAAACTCTAATGTCAACAGCCAATACTCTAATGTAGCTGTTATTTGAGCCCTTTGGATTATTATCTGTATGGAGCCATTAAAGATATATGTTACGCAAAGCATCCGGAGACCATTGCAGGGTTGAAACATGGAATCGAAGTAGCCATTGAAGAGATTCGACCCGAAACAATCGAAAATATACTGAAAAATTGGGTTGATCGAATGAGGTACTGCCGAGCCAGTTGTGGTAGTCATGCGAATGTTATTGTGTTCCATTACAAAATTACAAAGATCAACCTTTCCAATAACACCAAAAATTTTAAAAAACTATCAGTACTTATTTTTTTATAGCCGACTCAAATTTAAAATTTTAAATAACGCCCGCTGTAAATAGGGTAAATCGTTTGGGGCTCAAGGTCCTTCAAATGTTTCCAAATCGCAGCGCCACTTTTTTATTACTACAAACTCAAGTAAAGGTGATAGAGAGCCACAAATTATTAATAAAAATTCTACCGCTTTAAAGAGCAGGAGCTGCTGCAAATGCTTGTGTTAGCTAGTAAACAATATAAACAGCTGGCATTATTATTAAATTGACATAGCTGGCATTATCGGTTTGCCAGCATTGTCAACGTGAAGTTGGTGATACTTCAATCGCCTAGCCCTGTATTATCTGGTTGGTAAGAGAAGGTCAAACTGAATGAGGTAGGATCCTAATAAAGGGTGGTTAAGTTTTAAGGGCTGATGTTGAATATGAAACACTCCCAAACGTCAAGTTTTTTTTTGCATTTCATTTGATATTTTTCAATTTTAGACTAACTCAATATAAATCATGGAAAGATACACAGGCGAGCAAAGCGTTAAAGTTATTCAGGCTTATTATGAAAATGAAAATCAATTCTCAAAGAAAATCATCTTAAGTGATGAGGCACATTTTCACCTCAGTGGATTCGTCAATAAGCCGAATTGCCGCATTTGGGCGAATGATAATCCAAGAGTGATTGTCGAAAAAACAGTGCACCCACAAAAAGTGACTGTATTTTTTCCAAACTGAGGCCGGTCAGGCAGTTACTGTGAATGGTCTTCGCTATCGTGAGATGATAACGATCTTTTTGTGGTCCGAATTGGCAGATATGGATGTGGACGATATGTGGTTTTAACAGGCCACTTGCCACATAGCTAACGAAACAATGGCTCTTTTGCGCTACAAATCAACATCGGACCTTAAAATTTAACCACCCTTGATATTATTTGGCCTCATAAATAGGGTAAATCGCTTTTGAACACAAGGTCTTTGAAGATTTCCAAATCACAGCGGCATTATTTTATTTCAACACACACTAATGAAGGTGTTGGGAAGACACAATTTATTAATAAAAATTCTTCCGCTTTAGAGATCAGGAGCTGACCTACAACAAACGTGTCTGGTTTTGGTTCAATTTCCAGCGAAGGCTATGGGTAATACCTACACCTTGTCAATCGGTTTGATGTGATTCATAACACAGAACCGAGAAATTCTTAAGAAGAAGGCGTGTGACAACGACTGGCCCAAAATTGTTTCATTTTAACAGTTTATGACACTTTGTATTTGTGTATCGAAGTTATTGGCCCGCCTTGATGTGACACGTTGTGTGCGCCACAATTACACAACAAATCCAAATTCAAATCCGGACATGCACATCTAATTTTTCGCACCTCTCAACTGACGATGACTTTACGAGTAAATGATTAATCTCTCAACCATAAAAAGCCTCCTCCATGCGGAGCCGGTTTAAGCAGTTGCTCCCGAGTAAGAAGCGTAAAAACTGTATCGCATGCACAATTCACAAGTTCCCCGCTTGTTTCTCAATAAAATGCTGTGGGAAATACGCTTGTACGTACGTGTAGATATTTGTAGTCTGTATGCAGAACGTTTTATTTATATTTTAAGTGAAGCATTTGCTATTTATAGGAACAGGAAAACACAGAAACTTAAGTTATCGCTAAAAAAAAAAGAACTGATTAAATGTGGTTACCCTTTACTTCTGACGATATTGATTATGATGTTGAAATTAATAATTGAAAAAAGTCCGCAGGTAGATAATAGGCCAGTCAAACAATGATTTTTTTTTTGGGTAATTACCCATCCCAGATCCCAGAGCATACACAATTGGCAAAAAAATATTGGCTTGCTTTAAGAAATGATTAGCTGGAATTTTCGAAGAAAAATTCCTCAAGAATGTTTTAGTTAGTCAGTTAAACTTAAAAAAAAAGTTAAAACGTAGCTAAATTCGCTCAGGCCTAATCTTATGTACCCTTCTCCGTTGGACGAATACTCTGAATTTTTTCCTCCCGATATATTGAATAATTTGCAGGTCTTATTAAGAAATTCTTGCCTTTTTTAGCAAAAAGAGAAGTCATCTTCTATCCCGCAACCTAATATCTACATTTATAACCACCAAAATCACTGGGAGCTCAAACTTAAGTACTAAGGAGTTATGTTGGATCCTAGGCTAAACTTTAAATATCATATTCCTTATATTCTCAATAATAATAATGTTGCATATACGAGGGTTGCTATATTTATTTCTGGCCTAGGCAACACAAAGTGTTGCCTTGGGCCCTCTGACATTTCAATTGGAAAGTTTGGCATTTTTTAGCATAAACGTACTCAGATCGTTTTGACCTACGAGCATCATTTGTTTTGTTTACAGTGACTTGAAAAATTCAATTTGACAAAAAAAATCTAATTAACTCGTGAACATTTTCGTGCGATCATTTTTCACAACTTTTGACGTGGATTATCACGACAAGAGTGCATCGATGAACTTAAATCTTTGTATGGCGATGAAGCACCATCCTATAGCACTGTAAAAAACTGGTTTTATGAATTCAGTCGTGGCCGACGCTCGCTCAAAGACGAAGGTCGTGAAGGTCGTCCAAAAACGGCCGTTGTGCCAGAGAACATTGATGCAATGCGTGGATAATGCAAGATTCGTCATGTGACATACCGTGAGAAAGAGGTATCCTTGGGCATTTCTTCCACCAGCATACATTCGATATTGCATGAACACCTGGCCGTAAAAAAGGTTTGTTCTCGTTAGATCCCGCACAATTTGACAATCGCTCAAAAAAAGGCTCGTGTCAATTGGAGCAAAGAAATTCTGAAAAAATACGATCGCGGTGCTTAAAAAAACGTTTAAAAGAACGTCACAGGTGACGAATCATGTATCTATGCATATGAGCCCGAAACAAAACAGCAATCGACCGTGTGGGTCTTCGAAGACGAGCCAAGTCCAACGAAAGTTGTTCGTGGAAGAAGCAGAAATAGGATGGTCCATTCTGAGTGGTACACCACAATTTGTTTGCCTGAAGTCTTCGGAGAAATTCGAAAAACGAACAAGAGAAGACGAATCATTGTGCACCATGACAATGCGAGCTTTCACACATCGGCTCAAACCAGCGCCATTTTGACCGGCCAAAACGTCGCCGTACAGCCCTGACTTGGCACCCAATGACTTCTTTTTATTCCCGCACATCAAGAAAAAATGCGTGGTCAACGACTTTTGTCGCCAGAAGATGCTGTGGAAGCGTTCAAAAACCATGTTCTGGATGTATCTCAATCGGAGTGGAAAAAGTGCTTCAACAATTGGTTTGAGCGCATGCAAAAGTGTATAAATCATGCTAGAGAATACTTTGAAAACAATAAAACCATTTTTAAAGATAAATATTCGCATTTTCATTATTAGGCCAGAAATATATATAGCAGCCCTCATATATACACCATCTACTCGTAATTAACAGAAAATATTTTCTTGATACAGAGTGGGCGATTTAACATTTTTAATTTAAATCGTCTGTAAAAAAAGAACTGATATTTTTTTTCAAATTTTTGGTTTTATTGGAAAGGTTGAACTTTGTCATTTAATTATGGAACAAATTATCACTCATATAACTACCACAACTGGTTCGGCAGTACCTGATCCGATTAACCCAATTTCTCAGTACATTTTCTATTGTTTCGGATCGAATCTCTTCAATGGCAACTTCGATTTCATGTTTCAATACTTCAATTGCCTCTGGATGCTTTGCGTAACATTAATCCTTAGGGGCTCCCCACAGAAAATAATCCAAAGATCTCAAATCAAAGCTCCGAGACGGCAAATTGACATCACATCACGTTTTCGGTTGATTATTTGTTTTTGAAAAACAGTGCGTAAAATATCTATGGTTGCGTGGCATACGGCCCCGTCTTGGTGTACCCAAATGTCGTCCATGTCATTATCTTGAAATTTTGGAAACAAAAATTCCTTAAGCATGGCGCGATAACGCTCACCGTTGAAGATAACGGCGACTCCTTGCTCATTTTCGAAGAAATTTTCGAAGAAAAAGTGGACCAAAGATGCCACCAGCCCAAAATCCAAAACAGTGACATTCACGACGAATGCATTAGCTTCTCAACAGTCTCGTGTGGGTTCTTTGAACCCCATATGCGGCAATTTTACTTATTGACATAGCCACCATGATGAAAATGAGCTTTATCTAAATAAAACGATTTTTCGGTAAAATTCTTCATCTCCTGCCATTGGCGAGAACGAATCGGATGGTCATGAGGCTTTAGTTCTTGGGCCAATTGAACTTTTTATGCCGAGGTCTTCATGCAAAAATTCCTTGAGCATGCCGCAATAACGCTCACCGTTGACGGTAACGGCGACTCCTTGCTCATTTTCGAAGAAAAATGGCCCAAAGATGCCGCCAGCCCAAAATCCAAAACAGTGACTCGTCGTGAATGAGTTGGGTTCCTAATAGTCTCGTGTGGGTTCTTTAAAACCCATATGCGGCGATTTTGCTTATTGACATAGCCACCATGATGAAAATGAGCTTTATCTGAAAAAGCGATTTTTCAGTAAAAATTATTCATCTCCTGCCAAACGATCTTCAGCCCATTGGGCGAAGCGAAAACGCATCGGGTAATCATGAGGCTTCAGTTATTGGACCAATTGAACTTTGTTAGCCTTTAGGGCCCCCGCAGACTGCAGACTTTTTATCGGCCGATAGTTTAGTCGGGTTGGGCTGAAAGTGCGCACACCGAGCCAACTAAACAGTTTGTTTGGTGAACAGGGCGCAGACTATCCAACAGTCGGCCAACTATTCTCGAAATAGTTTGTAACTGACTGTTGAAGCGGTCGCACAATGAAAATATTGTCCAGAAAAATTATTGCTCTCATCATACTCCGGAGGAGGAAAATCAAGAAGAGATTCCGAGAATATTGGGTGCATCCCATTCTCAGTGATAGATTAGTTATGGGAAAATTTTACACTATGCATTCCAAATTACTTGATTACCCGAAAAAATTTTTCGCCTATTATCGAATGAGCATTACCAGCATGAGCATTACAATTGTGATGTGGGCGACGCCATATTCAAAATACACGCACACGTGGCCAAATCACAGAGCGAACTGAACTATCGGCCGAGTAAACAATCGTCATGTATGCGCAGGCATGTATGCGCCAATACTGATTAAACAGTCGGCCGATAGTTGGCTGACAGTTTAGTTTGAATGTAATCGGGTCGCGTATCAAACTTTTTTATCGGCCGATACTGAATCGCTGTAGTGTGCGCATATGCATTCCTCTCCATACTGATTAAGAAGCCGACCAAACTATCGGCCGATAAAAAGTCTGCAGTCTGCGGGGGCCCTTATACCATGCAAAATTCTTCTCAAAGAAGTGCGAGAAATGTTCACTTCTTGAGAACGATGACGAGTTGATGTTGATGGATGCTTGGACATTCTCAACCACAGCAGCAATGTTTTCGGTTGAACGCACTGGACTTGAACGTACTCGGGTTGGCTTGTCCAATATCGATCCATTTCCATGAACTTGCTATACAAATTGACGCACAAACTAAACTGAAGGCCGATCTCTTCCTGAAAATTTGTCACATACATTTCTTACAGTTTGCGTTAAAGGCTCACTACTTTGGAAGTAAGTTTATAATTTTTCTCATTTGGCAAATGTCAAATAGGAACCTGGAAATAAAAATGAAATGAGCCCAATCAGCCCAGTCAAAAATGACATAAACAAATAAAATAAATACCCATTTGGTCAAAGAAGAAGAATTGTAAATGAATGTTATTCTACCTTGTAAAGTCAAAGTAATCTGTGGTTAAATTTTTAAATGGCCCACCCTTTATAAGGCTCGACCTGCACACAGAAAAAACGTATGATTAGGGTGACAATATTCAAAGAGCATCAGACGAGTACTACCTGATAATAAAAATTTATTAAATAATAATTAAATTATTTTAAACATTTTATTTAATAAAGTTAAGGGCCCCCGCAGACTGCAGACTTTTTATCGGCCGATAGTTTAGTCGGGTTGGGCTGAAAGTGCGCACACCGAGCCAACTAAACAGTTTGTTTGGTGAACAGGGCGCAGACTATCCAACAGTCGGCCAACTATTCTCGAATTAGTTTGTAACTGACTGTTGAAGCGGTCGCACAATGAAAATATTGTCCAGAAAAATTATTGCTCTCATCATACTCCGGAGGAGGAAAATCAAGAAGAGATTCCGAGAATATTGGGTGCATCCCATTCTCAGTGATAGATTAGTTATGGGAAAATTTTACACTATGCATTCCAAATTACTTGATTGATCGGCCGAGTAAACAATCGTCATGTATGCGCAGGCATGTATGCGCCAATACTGATTAAACAGTCGGCCGATAGTTGGCCGACAGTTTAGTTTGAATGTAATCGGGTCGCGTATCAAACTTTTTTATCGGCCGATACTGAATCGCTGTAGTGTGCGCATATGCATTCCTCTCCATACTGATTAAGAAGCCGACCAAACTATCGGCCGATAAAAAGTCTGCAGTCTGCGGGGGCCCTAAATTGCATAATTAAAGCTAGTAACTCCTCCCTATATTTAATTTGTTCGGTTATATGGTTGTGGCATTACAATATTATGATCCTCACAACTATACTATGAATCACACAATTATAATATGATTCCCAAAACATATTATGATCCACATTTAACAGGGATTAAACCGGCTCAAGACCTCTTGCTTCTATATTTAAATAGAAGACAAGTTTTTTAAAAAATGGCAAAGTGACATTGATTTTCGTGGCTGCACACTACTTTTATCATGATTTCGGGTCCGTGACAACCCTCTTCAGAAAGCCTTGCTGCAATTGTTGAAAGTAAAACCGAACTCTATAAGGCCAGGCTCTCCACAAACGAATGAGAACTACTGTTGTAAACCTTACTTTTCAAGTTTTCTTCACACAATTGCCCACGAAAACCCAAAACCATATCATGATTATCAGTCGTAGTATGTTTCACTTACAACCATTGTATGATCCTCACAATAATGTACACGCAACCATGCTATGATCCCAACAACCATTGTTCGATCCTCCTCAACCATACTATGATCCTCAAAGTTATTAATAGGTTTAGGTTATATTGTTATTCGCCAAGAGAGATTTCTATTAAGAAAATTATTTAAAATTACATTACAATTAGTTCATAACCAGCTAATCAAACGTTCAGAATTCGGTCAGAATTCTGTACGAAAATCGGCAAATTGTTCCGATTTCAAATCAGGAGGGTTAACACGAATTCTAAACTACTTTTCTTAGGGAATTCTGATGTTTTTGCCGACATTTCGAAACTGTAGTCTTGGGAAATTCGAAAGGAAACTTCTCGGTTAACGTACATCGCGTAAAACATCCTGAAATATACCTGTCATGAAAATGGGGAAGGGATTCTACTTCCATTATGGTTTGGAAAACATTTTGACAGATTTTTTATACCAAACAAATTTGAATAATACCAATCCATTACTTGTAAATATTGGACATTTCGAATGTTAAAAAATAATAAAGACAAATTTAAACTTAAAACAACCGCTCTTTTCAGAAATAATTGAGACAACAAATTTACAACGAAGCGTCTCGCAAAGCCTTAGAATTTAACAAGACATAAGCCCAGAATTCTGACCGAAGTCGTTCAGAATTCGATCCGAGAAATGGGAATTTCCTTTCAAATTTCCCTAGACATTATTAAAAATTCCACAGACAAGTCTTAGAGAATTCGGCCCGAATTTCGTTCAGATATTTCGGAACATAATAAAGAAAAAATCCACAGACAAAATTGAACAGAGTTCGTAACGATTTCGGTATGAATTGTCGATATAGTTCAGATATTGAAAATAATTGCCTGATATCAGACATTGTCGCAAATTTGTTTTACTGGGTAGTCAGATTTGAGAACATGTTTCTTTTAAAAATTGTATTCAAAGAAAACAAAAATATATTTAAAAGGCAGTCGAAAAGACTTTAAGTTGCAAGCAGAGGTGGCTGCAGTTTCGGTAAACGTTACTTTACCATCCTAAGACTCCAAGCAAAGAGTGTGATTAAATCACGAGCAATGGCTATACACTTAAGAGAAGGCATATTCTAAATAAACGAGAATCAGTCGGTTGTATAGTGTTTCACCGAACAAAGTCGACACAATAAAAATTCCTCGTGCTGCGTTTTAATTCTGCGTAGGTTTGCATCGCTAGCTTGAATGCTGTTGTGTTTAATAATGGGCAACTACCATGCACTGTATCGTGTGTGTGTGTTTTTTTGTATGTTTCGTTGGTCTATAAAAACAGTTATGCTTAGTTTATTATTGTTTATATTGTTTATTATTGTTAACATAGAACCGAAAAAACAATACTTTTGTCGCACCAACCATATTTATATGGTTGCTACAACCATATTTCGTTTCTGAATTTGACTATAATACTATTGTTACATTTCAACAATACTAACGTTGCCGTAATCGTCAAAATTAAATTAAAAGAACAATATTTTGGTTGCGACGAACGTGCTTTTAGGGAACATATTATTGGTGCCGTGACTATAATTTAATTATATCTTTGCTCTGCGTGTGGCCGAAACTATCGACGTTTTTGCTTCTTTAAATTTGGTTTGTTGGCCTATATGACAGTAGTAAATCAAACCAAGTTTGAGCGTAGCCCACTTTAATGTACATACATGTACAATGAACCAAAGAAGTTTACGTACGCTCTCACTTTCTTCTTACGAGGGTTGCTATTTCGGGTCCTGACAATACTAGTGTTCTCAGACGCAAACTGGAACTTCCATTGGAAACTTTGACATTCTTTTGCATAACTTAACTCAGAACGTTATGTCATTTTAGGACGAATTGTTTTGTTTACAGTGTTTTTGAAAAATTCATCTCAGTCAAAAAATGGAGTTATCCTGTAAACATTTTCGTGCGATGATTTTTTACGATTTTCGGCTTGAGTTATCGAGACCAGAGTGTTTAAATCAACTTGCTTCGACTTTTGGCGATGCAGCACCATCAAAAGCCACTGTTTATCGCTGGTACCAAGAGTTCAGTCTCGGATGCCGTTCGCACCAGGATGAATTTCGTGAAGCACGTCCAACTTCGGTCACTTTACTAGAAACCATCGATGCTGTGCGTAAACTGATTAAGCAAGATCGACATGTGACAAACCGTGAGATTGAGGCATCCTTGGGCATTAGTATGACATTCATCAATAAGATATTGCATGTTCATTTGGCCGTGAAAAAAAATTGTTCTCGTTGGATCCCACATAATTTGACGGCTGCTCAAAATAGGCTCGTATATGGATTGGTGCAAAGAGATGTTGAAAAAGTATAACTGCGGTAGCTCAAAGACAGTGTATAACACTGTCACAGGTAACTAATCATGGATCTATGCTTATGAACCCAAAACAAAACAACAATCGACCGTATGGGTCTCTCAATCCAACAAAAGTTGTTCGTGGAAGAAGTACATCGAAGCAAATGATTGCATTTTTCGGTATAACCGGCCATATTGCCACAGTGTTTTTAGTGAAACGTAGGACGGCCAATTCTGACGAATGTCCAAAAAAGGCTCGTATGGATTGGTGCAAAGAGATGTTGAAAAAGTAAAACTACGGTAGCTTAAAGGCAGTGTATAACATTGTCACAGGCGACGAATCATGTATCTATGTATATGAATCCGAAACAAAGCCGCTATCGACCGTATGGTTCTTTCTAGACGAGCCAAATCCAACACAAGTTGTTCGTGAAAGAAGTACGCCGAAGCAAAAGATTGCGTTTTTTCGCTTTAACCGGCCATGTTGCCACAGTGCCTTTAGTGGAACGTAGGACGGCCAATTCTGAGTGGTATACAACCATCTGTTTGCCAACAGTGTTCGAAGAAATGAGGAAAGATAATAAGCGAAGACAGATCATTTTGCATCACGACAATGTGAGCTCTCACACATCAGATGAAACGATGACCTATTTGACCACTCGAGATGTCGAATTGATGGGCCATCCACCGTACAGCCCTGATTTGGCACCCAATGACTCCTTATTTCTTAGCATCAAGAAAAAAATTCGTGGTCAACGTTTTTCATCACCCGAAGCAGCTGTTAAAGCGTTCAAAAATCATGTTTTGGAGGTGTCTCAATCGTAGTGGAAAAAGTGCTTCGACAATTGGTTTGAGCGCATGCAAAAGTGTATAAATCATGCTGGAGAATACTTTGAAAAACAATAAAACCATTTTTGATGATAAATATTTGCATTTTCATTATTAGGCCAGGCATATATATAGCAGCCCTCGTATTTCTTAGTAACAATTTCAACCTACTACGTATGTAAACTAAATCACTTTATTTTATAATGAATGATATCGATGCTTTGTTTTGTTTGTAAATCTTAAGTGTACGTAAACTTTTTTCTATCACTGTATGTAGTAATATACATATGTCAACTATGCTAAGCACTAAACACGACTTAAAAGACATTCACACATATCCATACGTGCAAAAGTACACGATTACAATTACAACAATTAAGTTTATGAAAAAAACAAAATTTTAATGATTATGAGACAGTTGCGGGAATAAAATCAAAAAAGCAAGTGCAACGGTGACAGCGGCAACGACAACAACAAAAAGTGTAGAAATAATTAACCATTTTCACGGTCAAATGTGACGGAAGGCAATGAACATAAACATCGGTAGCCGGTGGCAGCAACAACAGCAACAATAAACGCAAACATATGTTTTCAGCGTGTGAGAGATTAGACTAATTCCAGTAATTCAGTGATTCAAAAGCGCCGTGTGTTTTTTTTATTTTTTGCATTGAAGAAAGTAAACATCTGTTGCAAATGAAATTGTTTAAAACGTGTAATATGCAGTTCGTTTCTCCTCTCACCTGAAGGCTAAGCGTGTCCCCCACTTTTGAGTTAATAGCGTATGTAGTCGTAGTGCTTGTTTGCCATTGGAATGCATTTGCTTGAGTGAGTGCTAATATTGAGTGTTTTCTCTTGAACATTTCACTCATGACAATCGCTCGTGTGCATTTGTTTCTCATTGCATGCAGAGCTCCGCAAGCCGGATTTCTTTTTCAGGGGGGGGATTGTTATCACTGGTGGTGCTGTGGAACAAATTTGGCGTTTGTTTGGATTTTTTGTATGTCCAAATGTTCCCGTGGCTGTGGTGGTGTGTGTGCCTTAGTAAATTACAATGCATTTTTGGTCAGTTTTAGTGGTCTCCACCAATCGGAAACTGGTTTAAACTCATTCATTGTTAACTTGGACTCTATTTGGTAAATTACGAAAGCGAAAGATACTCGTATATGTAAGTTTAAAAATATAAATATTAATAAATAACTCCCGGAACATTGATTTCTTATTATTAATGATAACCATATGCGAGGCGTTATTGAAACAACAATGAAAAGTTTGGGGAGGTTAACTTTCTAGCTAACCTTATCTGTTTTATAGCCTTACCCTACGGATATATGTAGGGACTTAAATAAAAAAGTATATTACATTTCGGCCGATAGCCCTCGATGCTAGTGCCCTTTAACTTAGTTTAATAAAATTTTAATTGTAAAAAACATGTAAATACGAGGGTAGCTATATATATTTCTGACCTTCTGGCACCATCTGACAGATTTGAACCCATTGTTTCAGAGGAAGTGAATGCTGGCAAATTGTTTCGAAGCCAGGCCTGGGACGTTTTAGCCTTATGGGCCGGCGCAGAATTCTGCTGGAAAGTCCATGGCTGGTTTTGGAACCGGGAGTTGTTAAGAGGCTTCACAACAGCTTCCGAAACGGTTTCTTGGTAAACTTTGGCCGATGTTTTTACTCCTTGTTCGCAGAAATGCATCGTAAGAGACACCCCACCAAACCATGACTGAAGCTGGGTGATGACCATTTTCCACCCTTGGGATCAGTTCAGATGCTTCCTTAGATGACCGCACTCTATCTGTTTGCTTGTTAAATTTTTCCTGCACGGTAAACATTTTTTCATCAGTGAACAAAATTTTTCTGTGCAAGTTATCAGCGGGCTTCACCAAAAGACGTTTGCATTTTTCAATCCTATGTTTTTTTTAAGCTGCAGTCAATGAATGTCCGGTTCGTCGTTTGAAAGCCCCAAGTCTTTTTAAATGATTCGACTCATGGACTTTTGCGTGATATAAATCTCACGGGCCTTGATTTTCTGTTTTCGGAGCGGATTTCTGTGAATTCTTGATTTAACTACTTTGATGGCGTGGGCGGCCCGACCGGTGGCGGTCTTTTACATTTCCAGTCTCCTCAAACAGTTTTGTGCATCGGTAGGCGCACATGCGGCTAATCCCTAGTGGCCGGAGCGTTTTAAAAATGTCGTTTTTTTCATTTCACACTTGAATATTACAGCGATACGGTTCTCATTATCTGACCACTCCATAATAAAAGTTGAAACAATTTTAAAATCCCGTTACAGGCTAACGCTATTGAGGTTAGCTTTCAAAACCCATATGGCATTAACGAGGAATGTTCAGCTCTACTATAGAAATGGGTGTGTTCAATAATGTAACAGTATTTATGTCCCTACTTAGTATAGCAATAATGTAGTCGACAAAATTTAGAACCCGTTTTAGAAATGATTTTTTTCTTACAGATTAAAGTATGAGATAAGTTTAAAAATCGGACTTAAATTTTAACCCCTCCAAGGGGGTCCAAAAACCTATTTTCGATTGGCTCTCTAAGTGCAGAGTTAAATAAAGTCGGGCACGATTACTTTTTTACTTGTTTTTGTTTTAATTAAGGATTGAAAGATTGCGCTTAAGCGGAAAAGTTTCAAAAGTTCTGACAAATTACGGCCTCGTGTACAAGGTGCTTATCCTATGCTCACAATAATTTATTATGGCGTGTATGAATATAAAAATAATATGTATCTCTAATAATTTAACATTTAAAATTGCATATCACTAGTGCACACACAAACACATTAATCGATTAATCGTCTCTTATATTCCAATTTATTTTGTTTTCGCAGTTTGTTCTACGAGTAATGCCGAATATAGGAAGTGTTTGCTGCTGTTCACTCACTGTACGAAAAAAGGCATTAACTTTAATCGATCGACAGCAACAATAAAAGCAATCATCGCACAACAAATTGTCGCGTATTTTCAGTGTTATTTATCGATTTTAACCCGCACAGCAAAATATGATTAATAATATATTGTTGGAAAATAAATGAATATAAACGAGTAATTGTTTGCCAGCAAGAAAGATAAAAAAAATCATATTAAACGTCGTGACATTACAAACCGCTCGACGACGGCGAGAACAACGCAAAACCCAGTTCCGCATCTGTTCTTTTGACGCTGGCAACCACACAGCCGCGCAAACATTAGAGAGTGCAGAAATCGGCCAAGTGTGTAGCAGTAATCGAACGCAGAATCGAACGTACTCGTGCCTACAGCCAGCCAGCATATGTCCGAGTACCTGCCAAGATTCTAAGGTGCGCCGCAAAACTAATCGACCTTGGCAATGGCTTTTGGATGGATGAAAAAAAGCCAACTGAACTACAAAAATAACTAGGTTTTTATTTATCTTCAGACACACAATTTAAAAAAAAAAAAAACATGTGTCCGTCCGTCTATCCGTTCATGTGTGCATAGCTTTGTCTACACACGTCTATTTTTACGCATATCGCATGGAATGCTCAGCCACAATTGCCGCAGCAACGGCATCAAGTGTAAATCACGAAACGAGTTCTGATCTGTGCGAATTGCATTTGGAACGCCGCCTCGGCGGGCATTGCGTGCGTCCGGTCGTTTGTTTCGTTTATTTATAAATGCAGTTTCATTTTTCTGGTTTGCTAAATGGTGTGTTTTATTTATTGACTGACTGCCTGCCTGCTGCCGCCTGCCAATCTTAAATATTTGCACCTTTAGGCCGTACATGTCGTTGTCAGTATCTTACACGACCAAAAAAAACAATCGACAAATTCATTCAAAATCTGAAAATGCTTGGCGGTATAAAAAGGTGGTTAAACTGATACTGCACAAACGGAAAGGATTAATTAGGAACTGGTTCTGCTTAACAAACAATGAAATACTTAGTAGGGACATAAATACTGTGACAACATTGAACACACCCATTTCAATAGTAGAACTGAAAGCTAACCTCAATAGCGTTAGACTGTAACGGGATCTTAAAATTGTTTCAACTTTCATCATGGAGTGGCCAGATAATGAGAACCGTATCGCTGTAATAGCGCTTTTCAAGTGTGAAATGGAAAATAGCTATATTTTCAATACGCTCCGTCCACTAGGGATTAGCCGCATATTCGTCTACCGATGCATACAACTGTTTGCACGCAGAGAAAATTCATGGTTACTATATTGTCACGGCAATAATAATATGTTCTCCGCAATAAAATTATGTTCGTCGCAACCATAGCATTGTTTACTGAATTTAATTTTGACAATAGTATGATTGCCGCAATATTAATATTGTTGAAATGTAACAATAGTATTATTGCCAAATTTAAAAATGAAAATATGGTTATAGCAACAATATAAATATGGTTGGTGCGAAAAAAGTATAACAATAATATAATTAAGGCAATCATACTGTATAATTGTAATTTTTCTTTATTTTGCTTTTTAGAACAATGTTATTGTTACGGATCTAATGCAATAAAGGTACTTTATATATGGAAATTAAAATTTTTAAACAAGCTGCTTTGGCTTTGTTTAACTGAAATACATTTTAATAAAAACGCTTACGTTTTTTTAAACTTAATTTTTCTACTGTGAAATAAATCACTCGTATTATTTTGAATTTAATGTTTTTTAAATAATTTTTAAAACTCAAATCTATAAGTTTTGTTGACAACTTAACCCAATTCTAACAAACAATACTGGGGATCATAGAATAATTGTGTGTGATAATACTACGGTTGTAGGGATCATAACATGGTTGAGCGTGAATCATATTATGGTTGTGAGGATCATACTATGGTTGTATGTGAAACATACTATGGTTGCGAGGATCATAATATGGTTGTGGAGATCATAGTATGGTTGAGTGTAAATCATACTATGGTTGTGGGGATCATAGTATGGTTATGTGTGAAACATACTATTGTTGTAAGGATCATTGTATGGTTGTATTTGAATCATACTATTGTTGTGAGGATCATAATATTGTTGTAGCACAGCCATATACCCAACAATAGTATTATCTTCTTCGAATATTGTCACCAAAACCATACTTTGTTTCTGCGTGTGAGGAGACTGGAGATGTAAAGGACCGCCACCGGTCGGGCCGCCCACGCTCTGGTCGAACACCGCATGTCATCAAAGCCGTTAAATCAAGAATTCACAGAAATCCGTGCCTTGTTTTTTTTTGGCCAGAATTGAATGAGCTTGACATCGCCGATATGTAGTTTTAACAAGACAGAGCCACTAGCCACACTGCACGCTTTACAACCGATTTACTGAAAGTCAAATTCGGCGAACGTGTTACCGCGTTCATGCGATTTAACGCCATTGGATTTCTTTTTATGGGGCTACATCAAGTCATTGGTCTATGCCAACAAGCCGACACCTTTAGACGAGCTCACAGACAACATCCAACGCGACTTGCCAACGTTCCGGTCGGAACGTGTGCAAGAGTGGTGGAAAACTGGGTCCAAATAATAGATCGCTGTACACGGGCTCGTGGTGGTCATATGACCGAAATCGAATTTCATTCTTAAAACGTAACATTTGCACTACACCTGGAATAAATTTTGAATTCTATATCTTAAATATACTTACTTAGTCCCTACTAAGTACTTAGTAGGTATCGCTGTAATAGCGCTTTTCAAGTGTAAAATGAAAAAAAGCGATATTTTCAAAACGCTCCGGCCACTAGGGATTAGCCGCATGTTCGTCTCCCGATGCGTAAAACTGTTTGAGGAGACTGGAGATGTAAAAGACCGCCACTGGTCGTGCCGCCTACAGTCTGTTCGAACACCGCATGCCATCAAAGCCGTTGAATCAAGAATTCACAGAAATCCGCTCCGAAAACAGAAAATCATGGCCCGTGAGATGAATATCACGCAAAAGTCCATGATTCGAATCATTAAAAAAGACTTGAGACTTTGGGCTTTAAAACGACGTACCAGACATTTATTGACTGCAGCTTTAAAAAATAATAGGATTGAAAAATGCAAGCGTGTTTTGGTGAAGCACGCTGATAACTTGCACAGAAAAATTTTGTTCACCGATGAAAAAATGTTAACCGTTCAGGAAAAAATTTAACAAGCAAAATGATAGAGTGTATGCGCGGTCGTCTAAGGAAGCATCTGATCTGATCCCAAGGGTAAAAAAGTGTCATCACCCAGCTTTAGTTATGGTTGGGTGGGGTGTCTCTTACGATGGGGTCACTGACCTGCATTTCTGCGAACAAATAGTCAAAACATCGGCCAAAGTTTACCAAGAAACCGATTTTGGAAGCTGTTGTGAAGCCTCTTAACAATTCCCTGTTCCAAAACCAGCCATGGACATTCCAGCAGGATTCTGCGCCGGCCCATAAGACTAAAACGTCCCAGGCCTGACTTCGAAACAATTTGCCAGCGTTCATTTCCTCTGAAGAATGGCCCTCAGGCAGTCCAGATTGGATTACAAATTGTGGACGGTTTTAGAGGACAAGGTTTGTCACAAAAGATACCCCAATATTGGATATCTTAAGACTGCTTTGGTTCCAGCTGTGGCCAATTTTCCAATGGACGAGGTTCGTGCAGCTATTGACGATTGGCCAGTGCGACTTAAGGCGTGTGTAAAGGCAAAAGTTGGACATTTCGAATAAGTAGATTCTTTAAAACGTTGTGCTGAACGTCTAACACAGGTTACTTGGCTAAGCAAGTATATTACACTTAATCTCCACCAACAACTAGCTAATCTAGTCTATCATCTTAGCTTACATTTGCGTACTTACACACATCGAATATTTAGTATTTATTTATATCCCATTACATTTATTATATAAATTAAATATTTTGATCTTACACAAAAGCTTAATTTAAACCTAAACATGTGAAAAGTTGTTTAATTGGATTATATCGTAATTTGTATTTATACTTGTGCAGTCAAGAGGAAAAAGTTTAAAATTATTAATAAAAACTACTAAACACACAAGCCGACATGCACACTAAACATACATATACACCTTAAATGCAACACATGTAAAATTTTAAATTCAACGGTTTTCGGCATCACTTTTATGCAGCTGGCAATACCTCATGTGGTGAAATAAAACACGAGGTGAGTTATACATAATGAACACCACCAATTACCCCGCGTAAAGTAGTTTTAGTTCTTTTAAGAGCTCGACCACAAACCAGCGATACCGTTGTGCGATTAAAGTGGAAATTTGACCCTTTTCGGAAGCCATGCGACTTTTGCTGCCCTTTTTTCAGAAATCCCCTTTTTTGTCTCTTTTTTTAAATTTTTGCTACTTTCCACAACTCGAAATGTGTGTATTGCTTTTAAAAGATACGCGTATTCTTATTTCTAGGGCTATGGGTTGCTCCGATGAAAAAACTACTATAATTTATTTGGTTATAACCTGGCGCTTACGCTAGCCATTATGGGTACTCGTAGTGGTGTGTCAGAGCAGCACACAGGCTGCGAAGACAACCTCCAAACAGTCCCACCGCACATCTCTGAAACGCACATATTACATCCAGTCTTGAGGAAATTTGGAACATTTCATTAGGATTGATCAGCAACTGAAAATGTTTCGTAGAATAGCCTTCATGGCAGTGTGCTTTTAGGGTAAAAATGCCAACAGTTCGGAACATTTGTAAAATGTATCAAGAAAGCCGTAAATGAGCCGCGGTTGTCACGGTACTTTCGATGCAGAAAATGTTTTTAAAAAGTTCTATCGTATCATCTTTTGCAACCTTGATTTGAGGTGGCCGATAATCTGGCCCAATCATTCAAGGACATATGGGTACCAAAGTTCAAAATTTTACAGCAAACTCAACGAATCCATATGAAATTATTTTTAAAATCTGGATATATTAAGAACCCGGTGGATGACTTCAAGGAGCCCAAAAGCCTAGTCACAGTTGGCTCATCTGCGCATCCAGTAGAGCAGGGTATAATATAGTCTGCCATGCCCGACTTTTGATGTTTGGTTTATACCTTTCACGCAAGAGAATATTAAATTTGTCATTCCGTTTGCAGCACCACCAAATATGGATCGAAGACCCTATAAAGTATGTATACTTATAATCTTGATTAAGGTAAAATTATGAGACGATCTAGCCATGTCCGTCAGCGTGTATTCTGAAAGCACGATACCGTTCAAGCGGTTTAACCTAGTTTTCAGAAATTTTTCATGATGCAGGCTTATGGTCACAAGCTGTTTCGGTTTGTAAATGGGCGAAATCGGCCCAGGGGGAAAAGTTTTTACCTTTTTAAATGTCTCACCAAAGAGCTATCGTAAGCTGCTGAAAGGCTAGACTCAGGTGGCCTACATGATCGAAAACGGCGATTAATAGTCAATATGAACATATGGGTACTAAAATGAAAGCAAATTTTGCTACATTTTTTCGCTTTATTATCGTATAGTGGAGGGTACATGAGGATCAGAAATTGAATTGTTTTTTTTTTTAATTTTAATGTGTATTGTACCTCTGATTTCATGGAACTAAGTTTATACTGTGATGTTGGTTACTTTTCTTATTATGTAAATGTATTGTTTTAATAAAATTACCTTACGAAAAGTTTGCGACTTTTTTTTAAATACCCGTTTTTGTGACACTTTTTTAAAAATAATCCCCTTTTTATGAGACTTTTTGAAAAATATGAACGGTAACTCTGCCACAAACATATCGCAAAACAAACGACAAATGAAATTTTCTTGTCGAACAAACACAATTGTCTGGGGTAGAAGAAGCTTGTCGTTTTTTTGTGAAAAACAATATGTTTTAATATTGTTTTCCTATTACATTTGATCAAAAATGGATTAAAACTTTTTTAGTGATATTTGCCAAAAAAATGTCAATTTGTTGCGAAAATCATTACTTACATCTATTTTATAAATAAGCGGCAACGATAGTTAAGAAAAACACCAATAAATTAAAAAGAATTTATACCCCGTATCTCGAACGAAAGTCAGTCCCTCGAATCAATTTGCGTTTCTCAACAACAAAAGTTTTCGTTTGTCTGCCCTTACGTGCGTCAATTATTGTTTGTTACGTAATTAAGTTGTTATATCCACTTTTTTCCTACTAAATTGTATAAGGTTGATTCTGAGATTATGGGCCACTTTGTTGTCCTTGGTTGTTTCAAGCGGGAAAAATAAAATTTATTGTACTTTATTTTTTACTATACAATAAATCTTTATAGGACCTGTAAAGTCTTTAAAATTGTTTTTTAAAAAAATTATTCCTACCAAAGTGTTGAAATATCATTACCCTGGTTGCCCCTAGCACTGCTTTCAAATGAAATTTTCTCAATTTTTTACAAAAATATTAATTATTTATTTAAAAAAAAACCAGTCCATAGTAAAAAATAATATTCAATTAATTTTGTTGCTATTAACGATTATAACTTTTTATTCAATTTATATTTTTATGGATGTTTATTTTTTGTAATGGTTAGTACTTAAATAAACATTTCAGGAGGTTTTGTAGAAATTCATCATTCCCCTGCCAACATTTTTCACAGGGGAATGACGATTAACAGATTTTTTCTTTTATTATTTTTACAAAAGAACTGAACTAAAATGAATTTGTTGATTTCAAAAAAAAATTCTATATATTTTATTGTTTTCGTCATTTCTCTGTTCAATGGGTCATTTCCCTGGAGGTAATATTTTTAAATTGTTGCATGATTCCGTTAAAAATTAAAAGAAGAAAATAAACACTTGGGAAAAATTGGTCGACAGCAAAGTGAAAAATATTGTCCACCTTATGGAAGAACAGCGCGATGATATGCGAAAACAAAATGAAAAATTAGATAGGTTGTGCAATATTTTGGAAGCCCATTATAAAGTAATGGATCTATGTATTGTTAAACAATTTATGTAAAACTATTTTTCTTGACTCTGTTTATATTGTTTACTTAAAACATATGTTTTTGTTTTCTCATATGCATAGAGTTGCCATAGCAAATTAGAATAACCAGGGTTTTTAAAATTTTCGAAATTACCTAAATCGATCGGAATCTGAAGAAGGTAAAAAAACCGACCGGAATGGTAAGTACGGAACTCAAATCATTCCGATCGATTTCTGTGACAGGCCTGTATATATCGCACTTGTTTAGTAAAAGGAATTGAGAGTGACATGTAAAATTTAAAGCGTATATAGATGAGGAGATTTTTTGATCGGTGCAACAATTTTGAATTAACCTGCACTCGGGATAAGTACCGGTCCAAAAAATATATTCGTAGGATTAGACAAAAAACAAACAAAATCGTTGGTTATTTAAATGTATCAGTGTTACTTTTTCAAACATCGTATTTACTAAGCAGTTTCGTGCATTTTGCCAATACACCTTCCGAATTATGACGGTAACCACTGTATAATTTCAGCGCTGAAATGAAATATACAACATTTAACAAATTAATGTGTAACATTTTTTAACCGATCAGGCTTCAAGCGCCGGTTTAAACTCCATATTTAGTTTGAAGTCAATAGGAAAATATCAGCGGCGCGGGTTTTTGATCAGCGGCTTGATTTTTTCATAAATTTTTCATTGTTTTGTCAATCCAATGGAGGTTGTTTTCAACAAAAACTATAAATTGCACTAAACGTCCTATATGCTTCTTTTTTTTGCAATAATGTAGAAAAACAGCACTCAGTAACGCACAAACTTTCGTTTGCTCACTAGAACTCAAAAAGGCAAAATTGAAACACAAAAAAACCCAGCACACTATAAATTCACACACTTTAAATGCAAAAACAGCTCTACCAATATGATTGTTTAGTTTCAAATTCTCAAAGAAGAAGCATATAGCCCATCTTTTACAATTTATAGTGTTTGTATACTCACATCTGTTTTTCGATTTCTCGATAATGGTTAAATTGCTCATATAGTACAATTTAGAGTCTTGATATCGCTTTGTACAATTTATTTTCTTTGACCTACGTAATCGACAGAAATAATCGAATTTGAGATTTATAAATCGACTTGTAACTATAATCAAAATGGAATTACCAATCACTAGTGAAGAAGTAAAGAATAATAAAATAGTTGTTGGTGAAGAAAATTAATGAATCCATTTCCATACAATACATTTTGTGAAAATATCAGGCGTTTTTAAAAGAAATCACAATATCGATAATATAAAATGAAAGAAACAAACGTAATACAAATAAGTGAAACAAATACGAAGTGAAGCAAGCGAAAAAAATCTATAGAGAAGAAAAACAAACAGATTTTCTTTTTGCTGAAAACAGAAGCAATTCGGGACATAAGAAAAATTGAAACAAGTCCAATTCCAACCTTCTTTAAGCTTTATTTAGAGTGTATGTGTGGTTTTTTCGTTCATTCGTCGCTAACATGTTTGTGTGTCACGAGAGATTCCAAAATAAAACATTGTCACCTTGAAATTACATTTTTTGTTCATTTCCAAACGCAAACAAGCCATTGTCAATCGTCGCAAACCCAGTAGATAATAGAAGGCACCTAACTACCGCCCACCCCACCTCTCTGTCGAAAAGTGATTAATAACTTTTATCGCTTGTTATCATATCTTTCGAAGTAAAAAAAACTTGCAATTGCTCATACAATCCATTCATCCGCAATCGCTTGGTTTTGGGGAACAAAAACCATCGCAACATTGCTCGGACTTTCGGTTTGCTGCTTGGTTCACATACGCGTTTTTGTTGGTGACTCAACTCTGTCAGACGTCCGTGGTTGTCGCTGTGTTGTTTGTAACACCGCCCGAACGTATTTTTTTATAGTGGCTTGGCTGCAGATTTAATAGCAACAACAGCAATAACAACATCAATATCATTTAAATTCAGGCCTGCCTGTAACCTCAACTGTTCGTCGCCGTCACGACTTAACATTAGAAACTTCAATTGCAACAACAGCTGTTTTGGATTTTCTGTTTGTTGCTAGCTTCGTTCGTTCTTTATTTGGTGTCACATTGCTTGTTTTTTGGCTTTATAGCTTGAAACAACAACACACAGAGAGTTAGCTTTGCTGTAGTATTTCGTTGTGGTTTAGCCTACTACCTCTATATTCATTCACAAAAACTTGGCCCCAACAAACGTCGAACGTCCTCTCCCTGTTGATGGCGTCTCTCTATTTGAGCGGGTCTCTCTATTGAATCCAAATGTCAAATGCAATCATCATCATCATTATGTATTGGAGTGCGGAGATTATGTGTACTATTTACAATTGAAACGGAGAGGACTCAGGCGAAAATCGATTGCCAACCAACCAAACTGTCAACCGTAGTCATTATCCATAAGCAGGAACACATCGCTCAATAGCTGAAGCAGCAGCAAGAATAACATCGCCGTAATAATAAATTGAGCAACAACAACATCATCATTATCATCGTTAAACGACATCATTTCATATGCATCACATTTACAAAATTGGTTTCAACTCTCGCAACGTTCACGACCGCAACGCGCAACGGTCGGTCGCAATTGTTTTATAAATAATTTTATTAAATAAATCCAATTGTTTTTGTGTGCCGTCGTTCGTTCGTTCTTGTTTTCACACAGAAGACAGAGAAAAAATAACATTCAAGTCGCCCTTAGCTGCGTTTCAATCGCGAGTGTGTCTGTTTTGTTTGTATCGGCATACAAACATTTTAAAAATAAATAAACCAAAGTTTGTGTCAAAATAAAAAAAAAATCCAGCTCAAATGAGCAGAAACATGCGTCAGGATGGTGGTGGCCATGGCGGGCCTATTATGCGGCGCAAGATGAATGCTTCCAGTTCTTTACTGACCCATGACGAGAACGAGGCGGTCTTTCGTATGGTCGGTGACAAATGTCAGGTGAGTCAAATTGTTAAATGGTTTGCTGTATTGAATTTGCATTGATATTTATCTAGTAGCATAAAAAAATTATTGCATTTATTCATTTGTGAATCATACTCTCTATAGTATGTGAGTGATTGAAACAGTGGTGTAGCCATGGACAGGTTTATTTGTGGAGTCTCTGGGGGGTAAATTCTATTTATAAATTACAGTGATGACACTAAAATCTTTACCGAACAACAAATTAATATCGGATTTAGGCGTTTTTTGCAGGATAAATAGCGATTGGGATTCTTTTCAACAGCTAATTTACCATTAAAATCACGGCCGGCAAAACATTAAATGCACATTGGTTTATGGGCTGAAGTATCGTTGGGCAAGCTTTGCGGATAATGAATAAGCGTGCTAAGGCTGGGTCTTACTTAAGTCCCAAAACATCCCATTAGGAAACCACGAGGAACTTCTCTCATATCAGTAAGCTGTTCTTATATTCACTGACCGGGACCTACTCTCTAACGCCGGCTTCGAACGGCTAATTCCTTTTTAGAGTAGTTTTTAATTAGCTAAGAGATAAATCTCTTACTCTTAAAGTCGCTGGTTTTAAGGGGGCGGAAACTCACCGCTCAAAAATTGTTAGATGTTCTTACCCGAGGTTGAACATGGCAATAAGTCGTGCACACTTTCCACAATGGCTGGGCCCTTAGTGCCATGGTGAACATTGAAACACTTCAATTTTGTACAGTTGCAATGGAATTGGTCTTAACTGCTTTATAAGTACTAAAGTCCCAAAACATTCCATAAGGAAACTCCGAGGACTTCTCTCAAATCAGTGAGCTGTGCGTGAATCAATTATTATATTCAATGAACTACTGTTTTACGCCGGCTCCGAACGGCTTATTCTTTTTTAGAGAAGTTTTTACATGGCTTAGAGATAAATCTCTTACTCTTAAAGTTGATGGTTTTAAGGAGTTTGAAACTCGCCGCTGAAAAATGGTTAGATGTTCTTACCCGAGGTTGAACGTGGCGTTACAGTTGTGCACCCTTTCCGCTATGGCCGGGCCCTTAGTGCCATAGTGAACAATGAAACACTTCAATTTTGTACAGTTGTTGGAACGCATTTCATTTATTGCACTTTTCATTGCATTTAATTGAACTTGGATCAAAATTTGCACCGTGGATGGACTTCGTTATTACAATATATTTTTAATTTTTAAAAGTGTGAAGCTGATAAGGACATGTTTGCTGTTGTTTGTCATAAAAGAAAGAAAAAGTAAGTCAGCGAAGTTAAAGCAAACACATCATCGTCTGGTAGGCACACTTTTCGCCGTTGGTGTGGGACGGCTCATCGGTACCATATATGTGTGCTGCCGACAAGGTCTCTATTTACTTAATGATCTTATATATGAAAAATTGCTAGATTTTGCATATGAAAAGTGTTAAGTTGAAGATTGAGGACACAATCGATTCACTGAAGTTTGTTCAGTACGAGACATTTTTTGGTGGCGTCACATATTTCCCGAATAAGGGTGACCCAAATCTTGACAATAATTATTGATAAATCTTTTTCAGTTCGGATCAAATTATCGGGCGAAAAAGGCATAGTTAAAAGCTAATCGTAATGGTTCTACCGACCCGTTCACCCATTGCGTGGCGGTAGAAGAAAGAAAACATAGGCTGAACGCAGGTGTACCACAGTGCCGTGTCCTTTCTCCCTATTTATTTCTTATTTTCATTGGCGATCTTTTGGGTCTGTCATTCATATTCATTCGACCGTAGGCCGAGTCTTCAAGAAATGGAAGACAAAAGGCGATTATGGATGAGACACTTGGCCAGAAATTACTGGCCTTTTCCGAAAAAGGTCGAGTGAATAGAGTAGATTTTAATGCGCGTAAGACACAGTGCTGCTCATTGACCCATCAGTGTAGACATATTCATTCGTCTACAAGAAATTGAAGACAAAAGGCGATTATGGATGAGACACTCGGCCGAAATTTACTTAAAGGCCATTTCCGAATAAGGTCGAGTGAATAGAGTAGATTTTAATGCGCGTAAGACACAGTGCTGCTTGTTGTCTCACAAGAAGTTCATTGACCCATCAGTGTAGACATTATATCGATGGTATGGATATCAAAGAATCAGATGCTCTTGATGTTCTGGACAAATGTGACGCTCGTTGGGCGAGGCATGTTTTCGAAGTGTCGAAATGAGCACTCAAGTGTATAGGATTCCTAAAGCGTTGCAATAAATATTTCTGTTCTTTTCGTTATCTATAACACCTACATCAGGCCAAAAATGAAATACTTATAGGTGACAGTAGGGTATCCAACTATATTGTACCCTGGAGCATCGTCGGAATGTGGGTTGTGTGTGCCTCAAACGAAAGTTTGAAGTTTTGGTTACAACTATGTGCCACTTAATACAATCCACTTCGTCTAAATTTTGGTACAGTGGGCACTTTCAATAAAACAGAGTGAAAGAATTTATTTTTTCTATTACATCGCAGTGTATTAAAGTATGGTGAAATTATCCGATTCTAAAACTTTAATTACGTCAAAATGATACAGAAAAACACCGAGACATCCCAACTTAATATTGTGCCAAAGAACAGAGTGGTATACTCCAAGAGATATCAGGAGATATTTCATTTTAAGGTTTATAATGTCTCTCAAGCTATTTTTATACTTTATATGGAAAAAGGCTTCGAAAACTCTTTTGAAATGGCATTATTTATTGTTTATTTATAGATAATTATCTGTAACAATTATCATCCATAATCATAAGACTTGGATTTAAAAAAAAACAAAAGCTATAGTAAAAGTAAAAGAAGTGATTGTTTTTTTATTATTGTGATTATTTATTGGACTTTTTGTTTACATTTTTTTGGTATTGCCGATGATGGCTTTATGCATCATAATCCGTCTGATCTGAAACTTAATTTTTTGTGGAACAAATTTATTCAAAAAATTCTTTAAGCGAGTAATAAACCAGCTTGCTTAAACTCGCTAAAGTTTACTCTTGAATAACTTTCTTCTTAAAAATTGAAATTATTTAAAACAAACTGGTTTTTGACGCAAATTCTCTATATTTTTCTGTTAACTAAATCATTTTTATATTTTTGTACAATGTTGTGAAGGTATCGCGTTAGCGATCATTACCATTAAAACACGACCAATATAAACTTAAAAATGAAATATCTCTTGATTTTGACCTAATCTTTAACAACGGATTATACAACTGTGTTCTACGGTCCAATATTAAGTTGGGGTGTCTCTGTGTTTTTCTGTGTCATTTCAAAAGTTAATTTAATTTACAGTGTAATCCGATATTAATCTTATCCGTAGCATATGAATATCAATAAAAAGCTTCCCAGCAAACCAAACATTCAGAATTCGGTGAGAATTCTCTACGGCAATCGGCAAAATGTTCCGATTTCGGATCAGAATTCTTACCGAGTTCGTAACGATAAACATATGAGAGGGTTGACACGAATTCTGAACTTCTCTGAAAAAAAAATCCTTAGACAAACCGAACAAAATTCGTAACGATTTCCGTTAGAATTCTCGATAGAGTTCAGATATTGTTCAGAATTGTTTGTGTTCAGACATTGTCGGCAAATTTGGTTAACTGGGTTATCAAAACATATCCAACAAGCTTTTCAATAATACTAATGTTGTCCGATCCGAAAAGAAGTACGAAAGATATTGCGATATTAATTGTCTTGATTTGGGACCCCGTAATTAGGAAAATAGGAGTCACGGCAAAAATAAAACTTCTTGTGACTGTATTTACGAGCTCTATAACTGAAGAAAAAATTTGGGGAATTGTCGTTAATATGCAGTTGTTCTACTGACATTTAGCAAATTGTATATATGTGATATGCGCTGTCAGAAAGGGACCTAAGGGTAAAAAAAATCAATTTTCACTTTTTTTTTGATGTGGACAACACCTGAGCATCGAATGAGACCGATCCCATGCCCCAAAAGTGTTCCCTCCCAGATTTATGCGCGTTTTATGAAAGTGATGGTACACTAAAGATACACGTCTTTAAAATGGCTCTCCTGAACAAAACTGGTTTTTGCCCTTAGGTCCCTTTCTATTTTGCGAGTCACATATTGTCTTAATAAAAATGCCCTTTATATTTTAAAAAATAACGAAATTCTAGTTTTTGTTAGCTAGAATCTAATAGGGTTATTTCATTGACAAATGTGTATCTATTTGTTCCCATTTTTTTCTAGCATGCACTAAAATCCACTCAAGAAAAATTTTCGGCAAATTGGTTATTCCGGTTGACCAATTTATGATTTTAAAATTGGGTCGCTCATCATTCAATGTTGCTTGTTTTATGTGCCATGTCATAGAATACAATTCTTCATTGCTCTTTTGAATACCTTTTTTGGATACGTCATTCCAGTGCGAATTGTAAAACAAAACTCAATAAAAATATGACGACTGTTACTAAATGAATTTATGATAGACCAAATTTATAATTTTAATAAATCGCCAAATATTATTAAATGACGTAAACACAAAAAGGCCACATTCCATTTGGCGCCTGGTTGAAAAATTAAGCTGGGCGAGTTATGTATTAACAAAAAGAGTTTTAACGAAAATAAATGCTAAACCATACAATTAAATTTTAAATTGTATCCACAGGAATACTGTATCATTGTAAATTCTTGTATTTCAAATATAACTACAATTGCTGCAAGTTAGTTAAGAAGTAGTAGAGACTGCGTTCCAAGGACACCTAACTTGCGTGCAGACTTTTATCGCACAGCCAAATGTAATTTACCTTCTATACATACCTAAGTATGTAAGTTTTGGCATGAGGACGTGTCGAGCCCTAACCGCGAAAAAGACATAAGCGCCAAAAAGAAAAATTTACAGGAGAGGTTTTGTTTTTTTGCCCAAGAGGATTCCGATATAATTAATTTGCTATAATTTTGTAAATATAATTTTTTTTATTTTTAATATTTTGGGATTAACAGCGTTGTAAAATTTCCTATCGAATTTCATTAAAAACAGGGTTTTGCAAGAATGGCACTTACGTCTTTTTCTCGGTAAAGGCTCGATATGTACATTAAGCCAAGTGTGTACCTAGTGTTACATCATAATTAATTTTTTTTGAAAGTTTTAATTAAGCACCAAGCAAATGTCCACTTTTTCCCAAAGGAAAATTGCTTGAAAGAATATTTAAAATAAACGTTCATATAAGGAACTCATAGCAAAGTAAATGTATAGCCAATGCATACATCGTATGTAGTTCAAAATGTGTTTACCTAACATCAAATATGAAAAGTCTTCGTGTATAGCCCCCATACAAATGTGTCCTACAAAAGGTAACGCAAAGAGGACGATAAACGTCGAAGTGCTTTAAAACGCTAAAGAAATTATATTTGTCGTCCAGCTGTTCCAAATAAGGGAGCGCTCATACAGCCACTTTGGCTGCAGGCAATAAATAGTCTTTAAGGATCAGATGTTGTTAATGTAGTGCGAAGCTTGATTTTAATTGAGATACCTGTTTATGTTTTTCTTGTGGCTAATGGAAACTGTTGATGTAGTCTGTGTTGGGTTGCTCTTTGAAACCAGTTCTGGTAATGTGACTTCTATGCCAAATTTATATTTTAAACTACTCGTACTTGTGTTTTTTTTATATCTTTTAATGTTTATGAGCATGTTAACTCTTACCCGACCAGTATTCTTTCGAACCTAGGTGTGGTAGAGGATATCAAACTCATTAGCACTTTTTTAACAATTGATTTAACTATTGCAGTTTTCCTCTCCATTTTTAGCTATCGAGACTTAACATAAAAATGCCTATTGACTTGGGAAATAAATTTGAATCGATTGGCAACGATATTCACGCGAAGAAGGTATAATACTGACATTCTGTTAAAATTCACTTCTGGATGTTCAGAAAAGCCGACTGAAAGTTTGTTAGAAAATTTCATTGTTTTTGGTAAAATCGCTTAAACACACATGTGGAAGACACAGGGTGTCCGCCGGGAAGGTATACTACTTTTGCCTCCATTTTGGTGAACACTAGTCTTGACAGTTCGTATTTGGCAGTCGTGAAGTAGAGACTTGGCAAATTTTTTATGGAAAAATATTCGATAAACCAACGTGTTTAAATCGTTAAAACATTTTATCAAAATCAATCATGAATTACTGTGACGATGAGAAAGTTACTTGAAATTTTTGGGAGAAACAAGGTGCCAACTATACGCACTATTTATCGTGTAGTTAATGATTTCGAAGAAAAAGGGGCTGTAGCTGATGGGCCCAAGCATGGACCACAACGTACTGCAAAATCGGCAAAATATATTACTGCTGCTCAAGAAAGAGTTCAAAACAATCCATCAACCTCAATTCGACGCCGTGCTCCGGAGCTTGGTTTTCAAAGAACAAGTTTGGCCACAGTTTTGCACAAGAATTTACATTTGTTTCCATTTAAGATTCAGTTGACACAATAGCTTCTTCCACAAGACCATTTAAGCCGCCGTACATATGCCAACAGGATGTTACAGCTCGCCCATGACAGCCCCGATTGCTTGAATATTTCATGATAAAGAGTGACGAGGCACATTTTCGTTAGATGTGTGAATAAACAGAATAGTCGGTTCTGGGTATTTGAAAACCCTCAAATTATTCATCAGTCACCTTTGCATCCATTAAAAGTGACAGTCTGGTGTGCAATTTGGTCAGGAGGAATCATTGGACCTTACTTAAAATAAAAACGGCGTAACGGTAACTATGAATGGGGAGCGATGTCGTGTATGATTGAAAACTTTTAACGCGAGAACAGAATGCCTGGGGCTTGATTAACATGTGATATCATCAAGACGTTTACTGCGAGACCTCTTTCCACAACAAGTTATTTCAAGAAATGGTGATGTTGATTGGCCTCCACGGTCGCCTGATTTGACTGCTCCAGGCTTCTTTTTGTGGGTATATCTGAAAAGCAAGGTTTATGCAAACAAAACAGAAACGCTTGAGCAACTCAAACAAAATATTCTTGATAAAATTAATGGAATGTAATGAAAAATGTGCTCAAAAGGGCTTGCATTTGTATAAGGGCTTCCATGCATAATTGCCGACATTAAATAATGCATTTATCAATATAAGATCAATTATCTTTCCTTTAACCATAAATTATAAAAAACAAAGTAATATATCTTTCCGACGGACACCCTGTACTTAGTAGGGACATAAATACTGTTACACACGTTTTATGTTGCAAAATAAAAAGTACTGAATGTTTTTGGACCAAATATTTTTTAATATATTTATTGATGCGTTTTGTATCCAAAAACAATCTACTTATTCGAAATGTCCGCCTTTTGCCTTTACACACGTCTTAAGTCGCACTGGCCAATCGTCAATAGCTGCACGAACCTCGTCCATTGGAAAATTGGCCACAGCTCGAACCAAAGCAGTCTTAAGAGATCCAATGTTGGGTATCTTTTGTGACAAACCTTTTCCTCTAAAACCGTCTACAATTTGTAATCCAATGGGTTCAAATCTGGACTGCCTGAGGACCATTCTTCAGAGAAAATGAACGCTGGCAAATTGTTTCAAAGCGAGGCCTGGGACGTTTTAGCCTTATGGGCCGGCTCAGAATCCTGCTGGAAAGTCCATGGCTGGTTTTGGAACAGGGAATTGTTAAGAGGCTTCACAACAGCTTCCAAAACGGTTTCTTCGTAAACATTGGCCGAAGTTTTGACTCCTTGTTCGCAGAAATGTAGGTCAGTGACCCAATCGTAAGAGACACCCCACCAAACCATGACTGAAGCTGAGTGATGACCCTTTTCTACCATTGGGATCAGTTCAGATGTTTCCTTAGATGACCGCGCATACACTCTATCATTTTGCTTGTTACATTTTTCCTGAACGGTAAACATTTTTTCATCGGTGAACAAAATTTTTCTGTGCAAGTTATCAGCGTGCTTCACCAAAACACGTTTGCATTTTTCAATCCTATTATTTTTTTTAAAGCTGCAGTCAATAAATGACCGGTACTTCGTTTGAAAGCCCCAAGTACCAAGTCTTTTTTAATGATCCGACTCATGGACTTTTGCGTGATATTCATCTCACGGGCCATGATTTTCTGTTTTCGGAGCGGATTTCTGTGAATTCTTGATTCAACGGCTTTGATGACATGCGGTGTTCGAACAGAGCGTGGGCGGCCGGACCGGAGGCGGTCTTTTACATCTCCAGTCTCCTTAAACAGTTTTATGCATCGGTAGACGAACATGCGGCTTATCCCTAGTGGCCGGAGCGTTTTGAAAATATCGTTTTTTTATTTCACACTCGAAAAGCGCTATTACAGCGATACGGTTCTCATTATCTGACCACTCCATAATGAAAGTTGAAACAATTTTAAAATCCCGTTCCAGACTAACGCTATTGAGGTTAGCTTTCAAAACCCATATGACATTAACGGGGTATGTTCAGTTCTACTATAGCAATGGGTGTGTTTAAAGTTTCAACAGTATTTATGTCCCTACTAAGTACTTACGAGAAGAAGATAGATAGTAAGTAAAATAGATAAGATAGTATGTATATCTAAACCGATTTTCTTCAATATCAACAATGCTCGTCCTTGGCACGAGAAACTTACTTCTGCCATACTTAACCCAGATTGGTTTGATATGTGGCTCGTAGATCTTAAAACATAAAATCGTAAGGGCTTATAGGGTGGGTCATTTAAAATTTTAAATTTGAATCGGCTGTAAAATAGAAATAATGATCATTTTTTCAAATTTTTGGTTTTATTGTAGAAGTTAAACTTTGTCATTTAATAATGTCAATAAGCAAAATTGCTGCATAGGGGTTTCAGAGAACCACACGTGACTGGATTTTGGGCTCGGGCATCATTGGGCCATTTTTCTTCGAAAATTAACAAGGAGCCGCCGTTACCATCAACGTTGTCGCGCCATGCTCAACGATATTTTGTTTTCAAAAATTCAAGAAATGACATGGACGACATTTGGTTCCAACAAGACTGGCGACGAAAATCGTTGACCACGCGTTTTTTCTTGATGTGCGGGAATAAAAAGAAGTCATTGGGTATCAAGTCAGGGCTGTACGGCGGATGACCCATCAATTCGACGTTTTAGCCGGTCAAAAAGGCGCTGGTTTGAACCGATGTGTGAGAACTCGCATTGTCATGGTGCACAATGATTCGTCTTCTCTTGTTCGTTTTTCGAATTTCTCCAAAGACTCCAGGCAAACAAATTGTGGTGCACCACTCAGAATTGACCGTCCTACGTTGTTCAAGCGGAACAGTCGCCACATGACCAGGTTTGCCGAAGAACCAGGCGACCGTTTGCATCGAAGTGCTTCTTTCACGAACAACTTTCGTTGGATTTGGCTCGTCTTTGAAGACCCACACAGTCGGTTGCTGTTTTGTTTCGGGCTCATACGCATAGATCCATGATTCGTCACCTGTGACGATCTTATAAACGTCTTTCGAAGCACCGCGATCATATTTTTTCAAAATTCTTTGCACCAATCGGCACGAGCCTTTTTTTGAGCGATTGTCAAATTGTCCGCAATCCAACGAGAACAAACCTTTTTTACGGTCAGGTCTTCATGCAATATCGAATTTATGCTGGTACAAGAAATGCCCAAGGATGCCTCTATCTCATGGTATGTCACATGACGATCTTACATTATTAGTTCACGCACGGCATCAATGTTCTCTGGCACAACGGCCGTTTTTGGACGACCTTCACGATCTTCGTCTTTGAGCGAGCGTCGGCCACCACTGAATTCATTAAACCAGTTTTTCATAGTGCTATAGGATGGTGCTTCATCGCCATACAAAGATTTAAGTTCATCGATGCACTCTTGTCGTGATAAATCACGTCGAAAGTTGTGAAAAATTATCGCACGAAAATGTTCACGAGTTAATTCCATTTTTTATGCCAAAGTGATTTTTTCAAGTCACTGTAAACAACACAAATGATGGTGGTACGTCAAAACGTTCTGAGTACATTTATGCTAAAAAATGTCAAACTTTCCAATGGAAATGCCAGATGGCGCTAAGTTTCATTAAGATCCAGCAGTTGATATAGAGAAACCTTTTTTCTTCTACACCATTTTTTTATTTGGCAAAGAACGAGAAAGCAAAAAAGGTAAGATTTGACTGTTAGAGCTAAAACATAAAAATTGGATAAACTTATAGAAAATTCATCGAAATTTGAAGCGATTGTTTTTCAATTTCAATAGACAGACATCGTTAAATAAAATCAGCAGTTGGGTCTAGCTAAAATATTTGTTTGGTAGTTACAAACATTTGCCATGAAACTAACGTACAATACCCTGTTCCACAGATTGGTGCAGGGTATAAAAAGAAGTAATAAGATGGACCACCCTTTTTTATAATTTAAAAAAAAAAGTTTACATGTTACGATGTTTATTTTTTGTGAAGGCTATCGTTGAAGACGTTGTTGCTGAAAAACGATATTATTTTCTGTAGTATTACGAAAAACTGCCTTTGTATGCATATACTTACAATTTCAATACTAGATGCAACTTAAACGCATACACGTTTCAACATGACTTTCAAATTTGTCTGCATGACAATTCATTACAGGGATGTTTACAACCTTGTCAGACGAAGATAAACAGAAAATCTACGCTAAATAACCCACATTTTGATAGACATTGTGACGCTATTATTGAGTTTTATTTTTTGGGTAAAAAAAGTGAAATTTCCAAAACACTTTAACGTGCCAAAATATAGTAGTGCTGGAACAATAACGTAATGACCTTTTTTGCTTTCCCGTTCTTTGCCAAATAAAAAAAATGGTGTAGAAGAAAAACAGGTTTTTCTAAATCAACTGCTGGACAACTTGCCTCAAGTGACACATGTCACATACACAGATGCCCTGTAACCAATACCAAATGACGCCCGATAAAAAAACAAACACAAATTATTGCAAATGGATAGCAACTCCTGACTTCTTGGCATTTCCTTAATACACACAGAGAAAAAAAAAAACGATACAACGAAAAAACAGCATCATATATTAACAACAGAGAAGAAAATTAAGGAAATGGAGAGCCATAACAAAAAAAAAACACCACCAAGGAAGGAAATCCTTCTTTGGCTGACATGTACACATGTTTCATGCAGTCAGAAAGGAAATTAAAAGTTCATTCCTTTTTTAACGACAATAAATTATAAGAATGAAACGCAATGAACAGAATAATTTGACACAATTTAAAAAAACTTAATTCAAATGTCGCAAAACTCAAACAATTTGCCGCATAAAATGATGTCAATATAGTGTGTCTGTGAATTTGCATATAATTTGACATAATTCTCAAATTACTTCAGTTCTACTATTGTGCCATATGTATGCCGCTAAACAAAAATTGAAATATTAGATGATATAAACAAATTGCACTTATCCTATATACTATGAGCATTTATACATACATACATTGGGTTTTAATAAAAAAATAAAACAGTTTGAAAACGTTATCAATGTGTAAATTAAAAACTAACAAACAATAGCGAAAAGTTATTCTTACAATTTCTTCGTTAGCATTGCATTTAACTTAACCGTATTTTCAGTTGTGAAATGAAAGTAAAACTTAAAATAATAGTGTTTTAGGTAAAGCCTCCATAACTAAGACTGGATATTTAAAATTCAACAATAAAATATAGTCTCTTTAGAGGTGGCAAGAGTGAGTTGTAATTTCGTGGGCAATTGTGTTAAGAAAACTTGAAAAGTAAGGTTTACAACAGTAGTTCTCATTCGTTTGGGGAGAGCCTGGCCTTATAGAGTTCGGTTGTACTTTCAACAATTGAAGCAAAGCTTTCTGAAGAGATTTGTCACGGACCCGAAATCATGATAAAAGCAGTGTGCAGCCACGAAAATCAATGTCACTGTCATTTTATTAAAAAACTTGTCTTCTATTTAAATATAGATTCAAGAGGTCTTGAGCCGGTTAATCCCTGTTCAATGAATAAAATATTTTTTTTTAAAAAAGTGCCAATTTTGAACATGTTTATAGAGAAAGTATAGGTGTGTTCGATCCTTTAAAACAAAATATTTATTGTGGCCGCTTTACAATAGTACTAAGCGTGAAAATTTATTAAGTATTAGCCCATTCCTGCCTAGTATGTATTTAAATACCAAAGAAAGTATTGGTACATAAAAAAATTTAGTGTGGGCCAGGAGAGCGATATCGCGGCAATTTTTTTTTATAGAAAAGAGGAAAGATTGGGCTAAATTAAAGCATTTGGCAGGATTTTTTTTATTTTTTTATCTTTTGTTTTTTGCAAGCAAAAATCGAAGATTTTTTTCGGAAAATGCTCCGGAAAAGTGCTGTCAAACATAGGATAATGGTACAAATTAAAAATTTCTAATTTTACCGAATAGCTTAAGTTTTCTACTATGTAAAATCAGGCAGCGATACGACAACACACCTGGCCTCCAGACCCAATCAACTGCAAATGGGTAATTTTATTTAGAAAACATGGTACTTAAAAGAAATAAATCACTTAGCCAAAAGCAAATTTCTTGTGATCCGGGATACAAATTCACCTTGCACTTCAAATAAACACCTTGCACGGGTATTTAAATGCCCATGTCATATTTTAGGTAAAAATTGAGGTTTTTATTTCTTTCAACTTCTATGGACTTTTAAACATAAATTTCCAAATCTCATAAAAATCGTACGAGACGATCTATGGGAAGGCAGTAGACTAAAAACAGGGTGGCGCACCAACTATACTGCAATAATAAATTGAAATAACTTTTTTTAATCAATGTATTTCTATTATTATTTTTTATTGTATAGAAAACTCAATTTAATTTAATACACGTATGACTTATTGCATTTGAAGATCATAGACCGTAAATGAACTCCATGCTCATCCACGTATATGCGACACCAGATCAGAAAATTATTCATAGCTGCCTGAATGGATGAAATTGGGATTGCTTTAATTATTTTTTTTAATGGACTGCTTCAATTCGGATAAATTTCTGGGGTTTGTTTTGTACACCTCTTGCTGACATAAAAAGTCTGGTGCAGTCAGGTTCGCTGACCTTGGGTGCTAGCGAAAAGTAAAATTTCTGGATATTAGTTTGTTTGGGAATTTTCATTGGAGCTCTGCCATACTCGGTCTGGTTATATGCGCGGTTGATCCATCTAGCTGGAATTAAAATCTGTCGAATTCGATACGTCTTCGGCGCAGTTCTAGGTAAAAAGTTGCTTGATGAAACTGTGAACCACTCAGTAATTCGTTCTGGGACCAGTTCCGTCTCTTTGAGCATTTGTAGATTGAATTACTTCATATATGCGCTAGAGCGCCTATGAAATACATAGAAAAATGGAAGTGTTATTCTTTCCGCTCCCCGCTCATTTTCTATCAAAAATAATATCCGTGGATATTTGTTTTCAATCGGATGGAAACCGGCCCTTTCGTGACGTCTTTTAGCCCTAAAAATGGAGTAAAACTTGTTGCAAGCTTAGATGAGCTGTTACTCGTAAACCAGACAACTTTCTGAAAATACACCTTAAGCATTTGTGTTGCAAATATACATGCAAACATTTTTCTCTTATACAAATTAAAGTCATTTTTTTAAAGTTTTTAAATAAAATTAGTAATTTACGTTTAAAAAAAATTAAACTCAAATTTGAAGTTTGACCTCAGAAAACACCTTGAAGGGTCATAGCTAGGTCAAAAATTGTGTAAGAGAAAAATGTTTCCCTGTATATTTGCAACACAAAATTCTGATGATTGAAGAAATGTTTGCACGAATATTATTTTTGATGCCCAATATACTAGAAAATGAGCGGGGAGCTGAAAAATAACACTTTTTGTTTTATGGGCGCACTAATATACGCCAATTTTGCTTGTTCAAATTGCCGTTTAGATCATAGTAGGCCTCATCAGACATAAACAAGCAATTTATCAAGCTGTTGTCCTCTTCGGCCATTTCAATAATTTGTTGGCAAAGTTCCATTCGAATAGGCAAATCCAGAGAGTTTAACTTGGACTTTCTAGGGAAACAAGTTTAAGTCATCATGAATTATTCGTTGTATTGACCTCTGCTAACTGCAATTTGCGCCGATGAGTTTCCAATCGAAACGCTTGGAATTGCCTGAATTAATAGTACTGCAGCCGCAATGTGTCTTGAACCCGAATATAGGGATTTCGATGGGACGGTCTTCGTGCGATGTTTTCAGATTAGGCAAACTTGTTTACTTGCCTCATAATGGTCCATCTACTCGGGATCCTCTAAACTCCCGCCTTAATTCACTTTGGTACCATACAGGACTTCAAAGTATGGTACCGCTTCACTATCCAAATCCCTGTTTCGATTTCATTTTATTCAATCGAAATACTAACCTTACAAATAAAAGATAGAATAAGTCTCACGCAGTAAAAAGTTATTACGTTCTGTTTTTGTAGCACGAGTCGTGCGCCACCCTGTACTGAGCCATTATTTTTCTAATTTTTTTATTAATTGAGTACAGCTGGACTTTTTTTATATACATCAAAATATGCTTATTTTGTTAACAAATATGTAAATTATTGCGGTTTTACTATCGAAGCATAAGCTTAAACACCACTAATGTCTAGTAACACACAATCAACATCAATTTACAAGTCCCTCTTTCAATACAAATGTCGCCATATTACCGCTTTTACTGTAGTAAAAGTATAAAAACTCATAGCTCCTAATGTGGAGTCTCTATAGAGGTTGTAATGGTGTGTATTGAATTTACGTAGGCAATTTTTTTAAGAAAGCCCTAAAGCTAAGACTAACAACAGAAGTTTTTATTCTAGAGGTTATAACGTTTCGTTTTCATTCCAACAATAGCAAACATACTTTCTGATGAAGCTTGTCACGGGTCCGAAATCGGTAAGACGTATCAGTTTGACATTTGCATTTGAAGTACTTGAGGAGCTAGCAAAGAAAACTTGTTGACTTTTTACAAAGCTATACTCCGGAATTGTCAGCGATCGTGAATATGTCGCAGTAAAGGAAATTTAGACTTTCCAGATTGCCGCCCTGAGAACATCAACAAGGTGTCTTCTTATGGCTTGTGAGGACCATCTGAGTTAAACATGATGCCTCCGTCCAGACAGATCTGGTATGATCTTCACGATCTAAAGAGAGAGAAAGGCTAAGCGATACAAGAGAGATCTGGATTGTGCGGCCGCAAGATTTGGTATTGGGCGCGATTCGTTGAAAGTTTGTCTCGCCTGCCAACAAGGACCACGTTACGTGCCGTACCTCTTCAATTGTTCAGCCAAGCCCACTCAGCTGACCCATAGGTATCTTTGGAAGCATCCGGTTCAAATTGCGCGATTACTTTGCCGGGATTTAAAAGCAGATCTTTATGTAAAATTTAAGCAAGATCGGTTTTAATACGTGGCTTTTAGACAAACAAGTGCCAAACTCGGTAGGGTCGTTTTCGTGTAGGGTATTTCAAAACATTAATCAATGTAAATTGTGGTAAATCACTCAGAATTGCCCTCCTACTTTGCTTAAGCGGAACAGTAGCCACATGACCAGCTTTGCCGAAGAAACAAGCGACCATTTGCTTCGAAGTGTTTCTTCCACGAACAACTTTCGCTGGATTTGGTTTGTCTTCGAAGACCCACACGTTCGATTGCTGTTTTGTTTCGGGCTCATACAAATAGATCCGTGATTCGTCACCTGTGACGATCTTAAACGTCTTTTGAAGCACCGCGATCTTTTTTTTCAAAATTTCTTTGCACTAATCGACACGAGCCTTTTTTTGAGCGATTGTCAAATTGTGCGGGATCCAACGAGAACAAACCTTTTTTACGGCCAGGTGTTCATGCAATATCGAATGTATGCGGGGAAAGAAATGCCCAAGGATGCCTCTATCTCACGGTATGTCACATGACGATCTTGCATTATCAGTTCACGTGCGGCATGTTCTCTGGCACAATGGCCGTTTTAGGACGACCAGTTTTTCACAGTACTATAGGATGGTGCTTCATGGCCATACAAAGGTTTACGTTTATCAATGCACTCTTGTCGTGATAATCCACGTCGAAAGTTGTAGAAATGATCGCACGAAAATGTTCACGAGTTAATTCCATTTTATTTTGCCAAATTGATATTTTCAAGTCACTGTAAACAACACAAATGATGGTCGTACGTCAAAACGTTCTGAGTAACGAAAATGTCAGATGGCTAGAATATATGGCTAGAAATATATGTAGCCGGTTTCTGGTTACGGTTTTTGACACTCTAGGCCAGTAATCGTGTAATAACCCATCTTGGATTATCAATTGGCCATCTCTGATCTTCGATTTGACGTCGTTAGACTTTTTTGTGAGTTTTCCGTGGAGGATAACATATTAAGCTAGCCATTCGTAAGATATAGACATAAACCGTCATCATAGTTTTCAAAAATTCTATTGTGATTACACGGTACTGCCAGCCGAGGCATGGGAATGTATGCTCATTCGAATAAACCAATATGTCGAAAAAAACTTGAAAAAAAATTAGACACACAGAATGGTCCAATTCTGTGTGTCTAAACTTGTACAGCATGGCAAAGTTTTCAAGAAGCACCGTGTGTGAAAATTTTCGTGTGCAAATATCTTATTTGTTCTCTGAATTACATGGAATGTCTTCTTGGTGTGCCAATACGTCACACTGTGCTATTGTGATAGTGCGATACAATTAAATTAGTTCTGATGTAAAAATACCAAACATCTTCCTCCCCTTCATTGCGAATCGGTCTCAGTGCTTCGATAAGAATATCACACACATAGAAATACACCAACCGACCGTTTATTTTTGTGGCGAATATTAATAATCAACAATGTGAACAAATATCAGACGGTTACTGGTGCCAGCCAGCCATCCAAGAACAAACAACAAGAACAACAATAGCGCAACAATGGTGGTATTTACCTGAATTTACCTTGCAGAAACTGAAATAAGCCAGATAAGAATTGGTTATCTAAGTAAACGAAAACGATGATAGTGTGAATAATGCGACTGTTATCAAAAAAAAACATGCCGTAAATGTTGTTGAAATAACGCTGGCTAGCTATTACGCAAAAGACACATTTGTAAAAATAAAAATGTATAAAATCGAAAGAGGTTTAGAAAATAATGTAAAACTCTGGTAAAGCAAAAACAACAATTAAACGGAGACTAAAAAACCTTTCGCTCTAGAAGCCGCAAATAAAGTTCGATCATTATCGATTTTCGCGATCAATAATTTACTCTGGTGACCAAATCAATCTATGTTTTCATACAGCGCCCTACACATTTTCGAGGTGGAATTCCGCTTTTACCCAGACACTCCTGATATTGGAAGTTCGTCACGTTTCTATACTTATAGAGCGTTAAGTGCGACTTTTATAAAGGATTGTCCAACTAAAATGTACGATATTAATTGTAAATAAAAAAATGTTTTTAGAGAATTATCTTAATAATTTTCATTATTATAAAAGGATCTATGATAATTATGTGTAAAATAAAATATCGGCCAAATGCTCACCACGGATTCGGTGACATACCTCTATCCGATGGTCCATATTTTTAATGACTCTGAGTCAAAATGGAGGTTCAATGTCGTTAATGTTCCGAGTTATCTCATCGTTAAGCTCTTAAATTGTTCTTGGCTTATTGACGTACTTCTTTCTTTTATATATCGCCAAAGAAAGAACTCCAAATATGTCAAATCACAAGATCGTGGCGCCAATTAACATCGCCACAATCGTGCTCACATTTTAATTTTCAGTATAAAATCACTGAAAAAAAATTATACTCACAATATTTCACCAGTACTCCGATTATCAGTTTATGAAACGTTAGTTGAAAAAAACAAATTCTCCCAAGGCCTTTGTTTAGCAACGTCATATTGAAAGAAACCATTATATTTCAGTCATGTAAAGACAAATATGAAAATATCCAATTGCCTTCTCGTCGCTTTATTTTTCATTTGTTCAAATAAGTGGTCTTCCATTAAGGACTACCTAAAAGTTACGTCCCTATTCTGTTTTTAATATGTGTATTATTTATTTCAATCTCTTTACTTACTTAGTTCCTACAACATCCTATTAAGGAACAATGAAAAACTTCCCTCAAATCAGTGGGTTGTGCACGATTCCATCATCCTCACTAACGCCGGCTCCGAAAGACTAATCCATTTTATAGAGAATTTTTTACATGACCTAGAGATAAATCTCTTACTCGTTAAGTCGCCGGCATTTACGAGATGGAAACTGCCGCTGAAAAGTTATAAGTTCTTACCGGGGTGAACCGGGCGAACTAACACCACATCAAGGCAAAAATTGTCCTCCGATTTAAAATGCGCTTATCAAAATAGATGACTTTTCGAGCAAAATCGGTAACCATTTCGAGCTCCTACAAGGTCCATACTAAGAAGTGATAATGAAGCGGATAGACGTATACCTTCTGTTGTTGAGTCAATTGGAACTTGTAAGCGATTAATGTGAGATCTTGGAAAAAAAACCCCGCTAAGGGTAGTACTTGAAATGTTGAGATCGATGGCACTCTCTCGGCTACGGCAGTCTCCGTACGTATTACGACAGAATCCCACAGTATTGGAAAATTGTTGACTAGCATCCCAGACTCGTTAATGATTTGCAGCAACATGAGTACAACTGGCACTCAAAACATATTTATTTTAAAAGTTGGTTTGCATTTTTTTCTAACATTGTGATACTAACTTTCTGTCGAAATTTTGAGCATGAAAGTTCTCTTTAGGGCACACAACAAAATGGACGTACTTTTCATAGAATAGCTTTATGGATATGGAAAATGGATGACAATATTATTTTAAAAATAAAAAAAATAACCGTAAATAACGTTTTAAATCCATTTTTTGCAAAACTTGTTTTTGCAGATTATGGTTTAGATGATTCCCATTGCAGCAACATCGAATCTGCCGAATTTATGCATGTTAACGCTCTCAAAATGCAATTAGAATGTTTGTTTTAGTCAGTGCTAGAACGTTGTTAGTGATTAACCAATTGATTTAAACTATTTTCTCAAAAACTAAAACCGTTTTAAATAAATATTATTAAAATTTTTTGTGGCCCAAAATAAAAAAGAAAAATATAAGAAAATATTCTAGAAAGTGTTTGCTACATTTTGTTTTTTTGGTATTTTAAACGTTATCCGCGCTTATGCTTCGAATATTCGTGACACCTGTGTAACAATCATTGGTTCAGATCCTATTTGGAGTAGTTTCGGATAAAAACTTTCTAATTTTTAACTTCTTTGGGTGGTCTCCTATTAATTGAAGTCGAACTAATATACTTATAGTACTAAGGAATAAACCGCTAGATGGGATAGTTTTTAAACATAAACTCTAAATATATATTGAATATATAATGTACCTTTTATACAGTATTAAATGTGAACCACTGAATAAAGAGTACACATATTATTAGCAATCATCACGATTCTATCTTATCTTATCTGACGTCTAATAACATGTCATTGTCTACAAATATTTTTCAATTGTCAAAAGATAAAAAATATTTATTTCAAACAAAGAAATAGTCGGTTCTTTTTTTTTGTAACACCACAAGCTTTAATGTTCGCTTATGTTGTAAAGAAATGTAAGCAATTATGAGCGAAATGTGCACACTTCCAATTTATTTATATCCGAATTTAAGTTGAAATTTTAAATGTCACCAAACCATATACAATTTAGTCGTAATTTCAAATACGCGGTGTTAGAAAAACGATAAAAACTTTTATTTCGATTGTTGTTGTTGTTTATCCATTATTATTTGTGTGGCTATAATTGCAAAAGTCTCATAAAATAACCCGACTCTAAAGAATATATGCAATATAGCCAAATTAGGCCAGTAATACATTTTAAATTGTACAGGTAGGCCGATTTATAATTTCAAATTTAAATCGGCTGTAAAAAAAGTACTGGAAATTTTTTCTGTTTTTTTTCTGGTTTTATTGGAAAGGTGACATTGTTAGATAATAATGGAACGCAATATTATTCATATGAATACCACAACTGGCACCGCAGTACCTTATTCGATCAACCCAGTTTTTCAGTAATCTCTTCAATGAAAACTTTGATTTCTGTTTCAACGCTTCAATTTTTGCGTAACATTTATCCTTAATGGCTTCCACAGAAATGAATCCAAAGGGCTTAAACCACAGGCCGAGTCGGCCAATTGACATTACAATTTCAGCTGATTATTAGATTTACAAAAACAGTGCTTAAAATATCGATGGTTGCGTTGGCTGTATGGCATATGGCCTGTCTTGCTGAAACTAAATTTTGTCCAAGTCATTTTATTGAAATTTTGAAACAAAAATTCGTTGAGCATGGCGCGGTAACGCTCACCGATGACGGTAACGGCGGCTCCTTGCTCATTTTCGAAGATAAATGGCTTAATGATGCCGCCAGCACAGAATCCACAACAAACAGTGACTGCATTGGCTTCTCAATAGTCACGCGTGGGTTCTCTGAGCCCCATATGCGGCTATTTTGCTCATTGTCAATGTCTATTTCAATAAAGGAAGAAAATGAGCTTAATCCGAGAACACGCTTTTCGGTAAAACTCTTCATCTCTAACTAAATTTTGACATCTTTTGGCTATAACTTCCACAATTTTTATTCCATTTATATAAGATTATAAGAATAAAACGATTTATATGAAAGATGCATACTTTTTGTACTCTTCTGGGCAGGCTAGAGATCAACTTATGACAAGTTTTCAATGGAATATCGAACCAATTTTTTTGTGTGTTTCTCACCACAAACCACATATTTTTTTTGAAAACTTCTTTTGAGAGTATTTTCTTTAATTCGCCCCACAAGTTCTCTATTGGATTTAGATCATGAGATTGTCTTGGCCAGCTTAAAACACTAACGCTATTGCTGCGAGAACCAATTCTGAACTAACCTGAATTTGTGTTTCGGGTCATTGGCTATCATATGGAAGCATTACATTTTCCAATATTTCCCTGTATACATCTGCACTTATTGTATATTCAATACGATATATCGGACCAACACAATTCCGCGCAAAGCATCCCCAAACCATAATGTTCCTTTTACTATGTTTAGCGATCTTCTTTGTGAACTTCTGGTGTAATTTTTTACCTTTAGGTCGGCGAACTTTCCTTGGGCAGTCGTTTTCAAACGAATTAATTTTTGTTTCGTCGCTCCATAGTATGTTTGGCCACATCCAGACCAAAGTAAATGTTCTTTAGCAACTTTTCTGGATAATTTGGCTTGCAAAGGACGCCGATGAACGGTATGTGAACTAATTTTATTACCAATCTCAGCAGAAATACCTTTTGACGACTTGAACGTCAACTTCTTAAGCCATCTGTTGTTTAGATTAAGCATTTTTACAAAATGTTTATATATATATCTTCCTAAGCTTTCGCGTAATGACTATCAGCGATTTCTCATGATTTGAAAAATTTTTCCCTCATCTTTGGAACAATGCTTGTTTTTCGCTATTTCCTTAAAAAAGACTAGTTTTTATAAAAATTTCAAAGAATTCTTACCGTTTTAAGTAAATCCACATTAAAGAAACACTAGATTGCAATATCATGTATAAAAATTACAAATAATACAGGTGTCTTTATTATTATGATCAACAAGTTTTTGTGGTAGAAATGAATTTTTATGTGCAATACAATTTGAATTCACATTCTTGCCAAATTTGCCTTTTTAAATGGCATTGCGTGATCGAAATGTTAGGGGATTTTATGGGGTTAGCCCCACATTTAACAACACTTTAATGTTAAACACTAAAGTGTATCTATTATTATGAGCAGGTGTGTAGGTCAGGATGTTTGGTTCGCAAGAGGAAGAAAAAGCCGCTAACAACAAATTTGTAATCTTATTTGTTACTTTAAAATTTTTGAAATTTGATATCTCGCACGCAAAAGAAAGTAATAGGAAATTTTACGCTGTAATTTTTTGATAAAGAATTAATATTTTTATAACACTGGGTTTGTACTTTCTACGCTCCAGTCACATGCCAAACTACCATCTTTACACATAAATTATCAACTTTGTCCCAAAATAAAACTAATTTAGCCCATTCCTAAAACAATTTCCAGTTACAAATATTATAGGTACATGTGTTCAAAAATATTGTTGCCTGCTAAAAGCGGAATATGGTCCCAAAATTTTAATTGAATAAGAAAAAGTATTTTTGGGATTTTATGTAGTCGGGTTAGGAATTCTGCAGAAGTGGTAACCCATATCATGGGCCACATGTCGCACAGCCAACGCAACCATCGATATTGTTCGCACTATTTTTGAAAGTCGAATAATCAGCTGCAATTGTGATGTCAATTGGTCGCCTCGGAGGTGTGATATGAGCCTTTTTGTGGGGAGCCATTAAGGATGAATGTTACGCAAAGCATACAGAGGCAATTGAAGCGTTGGAACATAAAATCGAAGTTTCTATTGAAGAGATTCTATCCGAAACAATCGAAAATGTACTGAAAAATTGGGGGGGGGGGGGGGGGTGATCGGATACAGCATTACCGTAGTGCGACTAAAGTGGCAATTTGACCCTTTGACCCTTCCCTTTTTGAAAAATCCCCTTTTTTGTAACTTTTTGCCTCAAAAAAGAGTAAAACTGCTGAAAGGTTAAGCTCAGATGGCCCAAAAAACACCCCGAATGGTCAAAACGGGTGCTTAATAGTCAATTGGACATATGGGTACTACAATTAAAGTAAATTTTGCTACTTTTTTGAGCTTTATTGTAGTATAGTGGAGGGTTCATGAGGATCGAAAATCGAATTGTTTTTTAGTTTGAATTTGTATTTTACCTCTCATTTCATTGAACTGAGTTTTTACTGCGTCGGTTGTTACTATTTTTCTTATTAAATTTAAATGTACTGTTTAATAAAATGAACCTACTAAAAGTTTGCGACTTTTTAAAAAATAATCCCCTTTTTGTGCGACTTTTTGAAAATTTTCAACGGTAAGCCTGATCGGATGTGGTACTACCGAGCCAGTTGTAGTAGTCATATGTATTCTATTGTTAAATGACAAAGTTCAACCTTTCCAATGAAACCTTAAATTTCAAAAAAAAATATCAGTACTTTTTTTACAGCCGATTATAATTTTAAATCTCCAATCCTGTATTTTGTCGCATTTTTCATTTTTTCATTTCATTTATTGATATTCAAAAAGTAACCGAGCCTTTAGGCCTTATATAGTTACAAATTACTTCAAATTTGTTTAAAATATACAAAAAAAAAATTAAAGTAAGATTAATCTATTTTATATAAATAAGTATTAAGTTAAGCATACGTTAAATAATGTTTTTTTTTAATTATTTTATTTTATTTTGATATCCCAAATTACGCAAAAAAAAGGTATTAATGAACGACTACTAGATAAGTTTCGTAGTGTAACAGCAGCATGAAAGTGCAACACACTAAGACTACTAGCCAATAATATTGTTTCAAATTAAATCAAAGACAAAGCAATACCCGTAGAAAACGCTTTTTTTTAATCATTTACAAATCATTATGTTTCACATGTTGAAATATTTTTTTCTTATAAGTATGGCAGGAGTAATTAAATGATCTGAGCGAGACAGGCAGACTATTAAAAATGCGAGCAACTCTTACGTGAAATGATCGGCCTAAATCTGAATTCAATCGGGGAATTGTAAGCTGTGGATTTCTTCTGGACCTTCCAAACTGGAAAAATTTAACTACAAAGATTGGTGTCTGAAGTTTATACATCTTATAGAAGTGAAGTAAACTCCTTATTTTTGTAAACTCCATAAAGCTACAATGCAAAAACCGATCAATGTACTCCGAAACGTGCCGCCGAATATTAAGAGAATATAAATACCTCACCACACGATTGAATGCTCGACGAATCTTATCCATGACCTGAGCCACTGCCCCAGAGTAAACTTCAATACAATACAGAAATATTGGCATAACAATCGCATGAACTATCCTAATTTTAATGTGTAGTGGAAGAGACAATTCCAAGTTGTACAACTTTCGCAAATTAAAGTTAACTCTGGAAACCATGGAAACAGCATGGGCCTCAAACTTTAACTTATTATCAAGAGTAATACCAAGACATTGAACATTATCAACGAATTCGATTACACTATTTGATACAGACACTACAACATTGCTCTCCAAAGGACTGCCAAAGAACATTGCTTTCGTTTTATTCACATTGACTGTAAGTCCATTACTGGACAACCAAACAGCCAAATTAGATGTTACGAAATTAATATTACTCTGCAACACGTCGAAGAAGTCCGAGTTTCCCTTAAACAACAATTGAACATCATCAGCAAAAGCAAAAGGAACACAGGAGCTGGTTTCAACACTAACAAACATATCATTAATATACATTACAAACAAAAGCGGTCCAAGAACAGAACCCTGAGGAACTCCACTACTAACTGAAAGCAAGTCTGAGGAACAGCCATTTAAACATACATACATACAAATGTTAAATGTTGATAAATGTTAACAAGTTACAAATCTGGCCACGCTTATTGAATAAATTCAAATCCGGAAGTAGCCAGCCTTAGACCCCACAGTGCAGCTTCTGGTCAGGGTATTAATCCTAGACACTAAAGCCGTTTATAAATTGCTGATTTTTTTAACTCTTCCACTGTGGCTTGTAACCAAGAACCTAAAAATATGGTCCTTTTGGACCAGGATTTTTATTACATACTTTAATTGGTGTTCATGGAACGATTGGGCCAAAAACGACTTTAATGGTCGAAACAAGCGAAACAAAAGTGAGTACTCAAATTAAAGCAAATTTAATTACTAATGGAAATATGGATTTATTTAAAAGATTTCGTAGAGGTTAAAGCTTGAAACGCAGTGACTATAAGTATAAAAAATGTTATGTCCCCATCTTAAAGTTAATTTATGGTGGAGGATTTTCATTATACGGCCTGGCCCAACATTACGACATTTTTAAGTGTTAATTTTGAGTATCCCGTTGAACCACACATGAAACGGAAAAACTTGGATGACGACGGTCTTGGACGAAACAAGCGATGTGTGTTGTATTTTTTAAAGACTACTTCATTGTTTCGCTACTTTAATCACCCTCCTTATATATGCGAATTCAGTTCTCGTTATTAATATGGAAATGTGTAACGAAGTGGACATAAGTCTCTATCCAGATCATTAGCGCTCTACCATTTACAGCTAGCACACTGATGCTGACCATCAGCACAACATAGCAAAGTCTATTAAAAGTGTATCTAACCACTAAATACGAGTATGTACCAACCTACGCACACCCGTCCCCTACAATCTTCGACGTCTTCGTGGTTGTTCGCACGTTTGAAACAGAAATGTGCGAAATTTTTTCAGATTATGTTAAATGTGCGTCTTTTTTACTTCATCATAGTTTTATTTACAAAACACATGTACATAAATTTCGATGGATGAACGTACATACTCGTTTAGACATACAAAGGTATTTTAGTTATGTGCGTATGTATGTACAGGTGACCATTTCTTGTTTTTTATCTAACCTGTATAGAAGTTTTTTACCTATTTCGTCACTGACAACGGCCGGCATACATTTTTGAGTCAGGCTTACAAAACTACCCAACATAGATTTCATTAAAATGAATCAAATCAACAAATGTTCGTACAGTGAGGGCCAAACGAATAAAAAATAAGTTTTTGTGAAGAGGTTTAAAGTGATGATAGCATTGTACATTAGGGTACGTTTTCTTTCAGCATTATTGATATTCAAAGTGTGCTCCAAAACTATACAAAAACATTAAACAACTGCATTTACTTGCCTTAAACAATTGCTACCGTTTCACAAAAAAAGCTGTTTTGTATACCAATATTATTAAATATAATTATTTACTTTTTTTTCTTTTGAAACAAACTATTTAAAAGGCTAAAAAGTGCACTTAAACCCCGCGAGGACTATAATTTCAAATCGTTATTAGAACCACTTAACGATTTTTATTAGCAAAAAGTATGTTAGATGAACGAGTCTACTTCACGAATCATTCGAATATTATTAAACATTCGCTTTCGAAAAAACCAATTTTGAAGTATTCGCTTTCGCATTGGGAAAAAATAATACAGTACGATATTCGAGGCCTTTCAAAGTATTAAAGTGTATACATTAGGGCTGTTCTAGTTTTTTAATTTGATTATGCATAGTAGCCTATTTTGTTTAGTTTTATTAACTATTGCTTTGTGCAAAAGTTCAAACAAATCGAAAAATATTTAGGGGTTGCTTCTTCTTTTTGTTGAATGTTAAGACATATAATGTAAACAGAATGTGATAGTCATCATTGAAAAAAACACTATACATACTCTATAATCTTGTATACGCTTTTAGAGTAACTTTTCGGCTATCGGGACCTTTTTTTCTGTGATTTTGTTTCTGTTCAAATACTTTGCTTAAATTTTTTCAGTAAAGGAAAGAAATTGAGTAATATGTACTCACAACAGGTGAAGTGAATACCTATTACCTACTTCTACGAGGGATGTTATATATATTTCTGGCCTAATAATGCAAATGCGAATCAAAAATGGTTTTATTGTTTTTCAAACTATTCTCCGGCATGATTTATACACTTTTGCATGCGCTGAAACCAATTGTCGAAGCACTTTTTCCACTCCGATTGAGACACCTACAAAAGATGGTTTTTGAGCGCTTCAACAGCATCTTCTGTGATTGTCAAATTGTGCGGGATCCAAGGAGAACAAACCTTTTTTACGGCCAGGTGTTCATGCAATATCGAATGTATGCTGGTGGAAGAAATGCCCAAGGATGCCTTTATCTCACGGTATGTCACATGACGATCTTGCATTATCAGTTCACGCACGGCATCAATGTTCTCTGGCACAACTGCCGTTTTCGGACGACCTTCGCCTTTGAGCGAGCGTCGGCCAAGACTGAATTCATTAAACCAGTTTTTCACAGTGCTATAGGATGGTGCTTCATCGCCATACAAAGATTTAAGTTCATCGATGGACTCTTGTCGTCGAAAGTTGTGAAAAATAATCGCACGAAAATGTTCACGAGTTAATTCCGTTTTTTTGCCAAGTTGATTTTTTTTATGTCACTGTAAACAACACAAATGATAGTCGTACGTCAAAACGTTCTGAGTACGTTTATGCTAAAAAATGTCAAACTTTCCAATGGAAATCTCAGATGTAACCAGACAACACTTGGTGTTTCCTAGGCCAGAAATATAACAACCCTCGTATCTTCTATTTCCAATCCATAAATCGACACCGGGTCAAAATAGAAATATTATATAACAAATCTTTAGGAGCTTGAACAACCTCTTAATATTATTCGATTGAAAATCTTACAGGTCTATTTTGCTCTCCAAGTGGCACAAAATAAGCAACTATGCGATAAGATCCGACAAAAAAAATTCTCATGTCGTAAACAGCCCTAATATCTAATAAAACCTTAAATCCAAATGTCTGTAAATTATATTCCTTTTACTTTTGTTTTTCGTTTAAATATACATTTTAATCCATTTTTATAAAAATATATCAAAGGTTAACATTTTTTATTAAAATGTTCGTAATAGTTATTGTAAGTTTTAATAAATAAAAGTGTTTATGTTTAATACCTTAAGTCCATTTTTCCACAGCAGTATGAATGAATCCAAATTATTTGCTGTTATTAATTAAAACAAGTAAGGAAAGTCTTAAGGCGGAAGAAACCGACTATATGCTACTCTCACCCTACTTGCGGTCTAATGCCACACACCACTTGCGGTCTAATGCCACACATCAAATATTATTAAAATCGCATACAATTTTTCAGTCTTAGATCGGATCGGTAGGACTTTGGTATTGTTGTGTTCAATACTCTAATTAGGAATTTAACCGTTACCTTGTAACCTCACCTAAATATTTCTCTTAAAATCATGAATCCGTGCGGCCTAAAAATGGCCGATATAGTCAAAACAAGCAATTAATTGCTTATTTTTGTGGGTATTCAAATTAAAGCAAGTTAATCTGTGTATCTAAATATGTTTTCATTTTTAGGATTTAACTGAAACTCGTATCAGTCTTATGGAAGCTTGGGCCCAAAACACAGCCAAGTTAAAACAAGCGATGAAATGTTAACATGGATATATGGGTACTCAAATTTAAGCAAATGTAACAACGTATTCAAATATGGAAAGATTGGGTAGCAGATCCGTTGATCCAAGAATATGATAAAAATAATTTTCCAGCTCAATAGTGGTCCTACGAGAAATGAAGAGTCAATTAACCTGAATGCACCAAACCGACCGAGGACGGGTGAAAACAGAACCTATCACAGAACAGGATCGGCATGGATAGAATGGTGTCAATTATTTCAAAGTTGTCAAATATTCGCGGTATAACTTCATTTTTATTTTTTTTTTTGATGGTTGATGCTTAAAATTCTTTTCAGTTTAAATTTAATTTAAAAAAGAATTTCTCAGTTTAAATTTTTAATGTTCTTACATATATATAAATGTTGATCTCTACATTTAAAATTTAAAACATTTCCTCTTGTGTATTTCAATTGCCTCATTGTAATTTAATGTAATTTAATTGTACGATTTACAAAATTCGGACCGGTTCAGTTTGTACTGGTTTTTGTAAGTAGTTCCTATCCCCATGGGACCTATCATGTGACTGGTTATTTACTGGTCCAATTTCCGTAGGGCCAATTCATGGTAGGGTGCATCTGCCTGGATTTTATTAAAATGCATTTGATGAGCGTAACTTAAGCCACGGTTAGTCAATGTTAACGCCTTTTAACCGAATTGGCATTACTTTTGTACCGGTCCAAAAAGTGTAAAAATCAATTTTTTTATATAAATTAATTGTGGTCGCCACTATAGCAAAAATGTTGTTACAAACCCCGGCACGATTTGTTTGATAAACACATAAAAATATTTTTTTTTGTTATTATTATATAAAAGCAAATCTCGCTATTTACAGATGTCATAACTTCAGTACTTATCAATGAAGAATATCTGGGGGCTAACAATTTTTTTGAAAGGGTACAGGTAGAGTCATTTCAATTTGTTGCAATCAGCACTACCAAATGTTTTGACCTCCACCCACATTGACAGAGGGTACACAAATAATTATGAATTGTTTTCTTTCCATTCCTTTTACTGTCACTGTACGTTACGTACACGCTAAATGCTTTAATCGATTTAAAAAAAGTCACTCTTCAGACACACGCACATACAAAATATAATAACAATAACTTAAATAAAATAAAATGTATCTACAATAATTGCTTACTTTTAATATGTTTTATTTGGATTTTAACTAATTTCTATGTTTATACGTTACGTTCAGCATTTGTTTCTTTTTGTTGCCATTAAGCCAAAAACAGAAGAAAGCTTTCAAGTATGCGACTACAGAAACCAGTATGAATTGTTTACAAGTAAATGGCTAAAATGACAAAAATAGTAATTAGAAAGTTTAATTTATTTTTTCCACACCAGCAGTAACAGTTTTATATACTCGTATGAAATTTGTCATTTTATAAAACTGAAATCATTTTTTTTTTGTTTATGTCGTTTTTTATTTTTTGTTTGTCGTATAAGTTAGTGTGATTTAAAATTGTACAATTTAGACATTAGAAGGTAATCATTATTTTTGTGATCTAGTACTTAAAACGGAATAAATACAGCTTGGAATTCTATGCAAATGTTAGTTTTAAGCTGTACGGCTGGCATCGTTCTGGTTACTTATCCCAAAAATTAAATACTTAGTAGGGGCATAAATACTGTTACACACGCCTTAAGTCGCACTAGCCAATCGTCAATAGCTGCACGAACCTCGTCCATCGAAAAATTGGCCACAGCTCGAACCAAAGCAGTCTTAAGATATCCAATGTTGGGGTATCTTTTGTGACAAAATTTGTCCTCTAAAACCGTCCACAATTTTTAATCCAATAGGTTCAAATCTGGACTGCCTGAGGGCCATTCTTCAGAGGAAATGAACGCTGGCAAATTGTTTCGAAGCCAGGCCTGGGAAGTTTTAGCCTTATGGGTCGGCGCAGAATCCTGCTGGAAAGTCCATGGCTGGTTTTGGAACAGGGAATTATTAAGAGTGAAGCTAGGTGATGACCCTTTTCCACCCTTGGGTTCAGTTCAGATGCTTCCTTAGATGACCGCACATAACCTCTATCATTTTGCTTGCTAAATTTTTCCTGAACGGTTAAAATTTTTTCATCGATGAACAAAATTTTTCTGTGCATGTTATCAGCGTGCTTCACCAAAAGACGTTTGCATTTTTCAATCCTATTTTTTATTAAAGCTGCAGTCAATAAATGTCCGGTACGTCGTTTGAAAGCCCCAACTCTTTTTTAATGATTCGACTCATGGACTTTTGAGTGATATTCATTCATCTCACGGGCCATGATTTTCTGTTTTCGGAGCGGATTTCTGTGAATTCTTGATTTAACGGTTTTGATGGCATGCGGTGTTCGACCGGTGGCGGTCGGGCCTCCCACGCTCGACGTAAACCAACTCGGTCTAATGCGAGGGTTGCTATATATATATATATATCTGGCCTAGGCAACACTTAGTGTGGCGCCATCTGACATTTCCATTGAAAAGTTTTACATTTTTTAGCATAAACATACTCAGAACATTGGGTTGTTTTCAGTGACTTGAAAAAATCAATTTGGCAAAAAGTGGAATTAACTCGTGTACATTTTCGTGCGATCATTTTTCACAACTTTCGACGTAAATTATCACGACAAGAGTGCATCGATGAACTTAAATCTTTGTATGGCGATGAAGCACCATCCTGTGGCACTGTGAAAAATCGATTTAATGAATTCAATCGTGGCCAACGCTCGCTCAAAGACGAAGGTCGTCCAAAAACGGCCGTTGTCCCAGAGAACATTGATGCCGTGCGTGAATTGATAATGCAAGATTGTCATTTGACATACCGTGAGATAGAGGCATCCTTGGGCTTTTCTTCCACCAGCATACATTCGATATTGCATGAACACCTGGCCGCAAAAAAAGTTTGTTCTCGTTGGATCCCGCATAATTTGACAATCGCATAAAAAAGGCTCGTGTCGATTGGTGCAAAGAAATTTTGAAAAAATACTATCGCGGTGCTTCAAAGGACGTTTATAAGATCTTCACAGGTGACGAATCATGGATCTATGCGTATGAGCCTGAAACAAAACAGAAATCGATCGTGTGGGTCTTCGAAGACGAGCCAAATCAAACGAATATTGTTCGTGGAAGAAGCACTACGAAGCAAATGGTCGCCTGTTTCTTCGGCAAAACTGGTCATGTGGCGACTGTTCCGCTTGAGCAATGCTTAACGGTCAATTCTGAGTGGTACACCACAGTTTGTTTGCCTAACGTCTTTGGAGAAATTGAAAAACAAACAAGAGAAGACCAATCATTGTGCACCATGACAATGCGAGCTCTCACACATCGGCTCAAACCAGTGCCATTTTAATGATAAATATTCGCATTATCATTATTAGGCCAGAAATATATATAGCAGCTCTCGTACTTAAGCATTTCAGTATAAATTTTGGTTTATGTGACTTTCGCTCACTCCAAGTCGAACAGAACTGTCTGAATCAGTCACTTGATTTTTCCTTTGAGCGACTTAGTCAAATATTGGCTTTTTATTAAGTAGTGAACATATTATTTTCTCTAGCCAAAAAGTGGCATAGAGGACATTTGCTCCACAAGGAGTTAAGAGGCAATAAATAAGAAAATACATGGTTGGAAAATGAGAAATCCTTGTATCTTTAAAACAGTATCTTTACAAAAAATAGTTTTGCTAGTTGAAAAAACACTAATTCAACAACCTCGTACCAATTTCCATGAATTGTTGCAAATGTTTTCTTTGATCATCTTTGGAAATAGCCTATTGGTATTATGGGTTATGACATTTTTAAAACAAATTATTTTTAATTAATGTCGAATGTTTACAATTAAAAATCTGTTAATAAAAGTTTCTTCATACGTTTTAACAAAATTAAATGCTGCATAAATTGTTGTGATTGAAAAAAAAACGTCCATTATTTTGCAAAAAAAAAAATTTTTGAGGATTATATTTATTTTACATAAATCTTTATAAAAATTAAAGAAATATTGTATTTACATACTTCGAAACATTTGCTTTCCTCTGACACGCGCGCCTAAAAGATTTAAAAACGCTTTGATTTTTATCCCTTGGCTCCAGATTTAGTAAACGACATGTTAAATTTGTGGACTGCCAACAAAAATATAGAAGAATTCTTGGTCCTTACCTCTAAATAGCTCCCTTCAAAACCTGGCTTCGTCGCAGTGTTCGACAAATAGGTATTAATTCAAGAATTTCAAATGTTTAGTTCATAAACTGGCAATACAAGTACTTTTTACAAAGGCTATGTCTTTTTATGAAAGATGGGAGAAAACGATAGAATATTTTTAAAGTGAATAGAAATGATATGTGAGTGCTACTCTCTTTCATAAGCAAATTTGAAAATTTTCAATTAGCCTTTTATAAAAAAAAGTATTTTTAAGATTTTATTATGCTTAGTTCATAGTCAGATTTGAGATCATGTTTTTTTTTAAGATTTTATTCAATTAAAAACAAATGGATGTTAAAAAAGCAGTCGAAAAGATTTTTTGTTGCAAGCAGGGGCAGTTTCGGTAAACGTATTTTACCATCATCAGACCCGATGCAACAAATGTGATTTTCAATTTTATTTCAAAGCTAAGTGGTACGAGGGCGACCGCAAAAGTAACTGGCCTAACATAAAAATAACCGTTTTTTTGGAATTATTATTATTTATTTTTCAACATAATCTCCTTCCAACTCAATACACTTCATCAAACGTTTTTCAGGTTTTTTAATTCCATCCGAAAAATAAGATTTTTCAAGACCTTCAAAATATGCCTCAGTTTCAGCAATAACCTCGCTATTGGACGAAAATTTTTTGCCACTGAGATTTTTTTTAAATTTGGAAACAAGAAATAATCAGAAGGAGCTAAATCTGAACTTTATGGTGGATGCGGAGCAATTTCAAATCGTAATTCGGCCAGTTTTTGTTGAGTTAAAAATGCAGTGTGTGAAGGAGCATTATCTTGATGAAAAAGAACTTTTTTTTCTAAATGCGGTCGTTTTATCTTGATTTCTTCACTCAACCGATCCAATAATGCACAATAATATTCACTATTTATAGTTTTTCCTTTCTCAAGATAATCAATAAATAGTACACCCCTTGCATCCCAAAATACTGTGCCATTACTTTTCCTGCTGACTTAACAGTTTTCGCCTTCTTGGGACCACTCGTACCAGCTTCTATCCATTGTTTTGACTGTTCTTTGCATTCTGGGATGTAGTGATGGATCCATGTGTCATCAACAGTTATGAATCGGCGCAAGAACTCTATTGGATTACGCTGATAAATCGCTAAAAGTTCCTCGGAATTGGTCCAACGGACGACTTTTGGAGCAAAGTCAACAAACGCGGCACATATCTTGCGGATAGCTTTTTCATGTGGAGTTCATCATGTAAAATACTCCAAACTTGTTTTTCGTGTATTTTAATAATATCATCAAGTTCTCTGAGCTTTATTCGTCTATCTTTAGTCACTTCATTAAATAATTTTCTAATGTTTTCAATAGTATTAGCAGTTTTCGGTCTTCCAGAGCGTTGTTCATCTTCGGTTACTTGAACGACCCATTTTAAATTGTTAAACCCAGGATTTCACGGTAGAGTATGATGGTGCATTATCACCATGAACAGAATCCAATACATCTTCGATTAATTGTGGCGTTTAACCTTTCATATAAAAGTGTTTAATTACCGCACGAAACTCTTTATTTTCCATTTTTCAAAAATTATAAAACTTGTTTACTTCAATCACCTGTAACAAAGAAAATAATCATTAAATATTTCGGAAATTTTGACAGATGGCTTATAAAAGATTGCTTTTAAAAAACAAAAACAAAAAAGTTGCTAGTAAAACCGAAAATGTGCCAGGCCAGTTAGTTTTGCGGTCGCAGTCGTAGTTAAGATGTTGTATCGTACAAATTTATAGTAAATTAAAAGCAAAAAAATGATTTTGTCTTAAATTTAAATCAAAATAATTGACTTTCTAGCTATTTTTGTTTTTAACATTTTTCTAGGATTTTTGAAAAAATATTTCCTTTTTTTCTGGCAACACTGGTTGTTACTAACGTCTGTTGCCACGCAATCAAATTTATTTGAAAATCCATTGTCATTGTCAATGTTTTATGATTTCCCTCCCTAAAACAACAGTGACGGCGGTAAACACAAACAAAAGCGAGGCACACACTATGCATGTTGTATCTAAATTGCATGCACTTCCTCCTTGTTGCATTTTATTGACGCCAAGCCAAGAGCTCTGCCTGTATGGCCGCCACCACCAAACCACTCTATCAAATACGCCTCGTTGGCAAAAACCCTCGCTATTACATAAATATTATTTTGACAACTTCAACATTAACACATTGAAGGAGGCGCAAATTGTATGTATGTAGTTAATACCTACGAAACTTGCATACGAGGGTGGATCGAACATTTTTTTTCAAATTTAATTCCGAAATGCGATTAATTTTTCTTAAACATTTTGTTTTATCGTTCTTGATAGGAACAATAAATGAACAGGTCATATAATGAATTCCCGTTTTGTTCTTTTTGTTTTTATTATTTTCAGTTGAAATTCATTTTGTTCCATTTTCCAAATACGATACTGCTGAAATCAGTAGTTGAAAAAGGTTTTACTAAATACACTTGCTTATGGGGAAATGGAGCTCAAACCACACACATTAAATCTAGTACTGAGTTCACCTCTCCAGTCGGTTAACTGTCCAAATACAAACTAAAATAATAAGCTGCAAAATTACGGCGAAAATTTTTTGCTAAAGTAGTATTGAGTTCGTAATACTACATAATGTTGCTAAGACATTTAGATTTCTTTGCGAAACAAATAACAGGGTGGGTAAGTTAACAATTTAAATTTGAATCGGCTGTAAAAAAAAAGTACTTATCATTTTTTCAAATTTCTGGTTTTATTGGAAAGGTTAAACTTTGTCATTTAACAATGGAACACAATATAATTTATATGACTACCACAACTGGCTCGGCAGTTCCTCATCCGATCAACCCAATTTTCAGTTCATCAAAGTTGCCGCCAGCCCAAAATTCACACCAAGCAGTAGGCGTGTTCTATTGGTAAAAAATTTTTAATTTGTAGAAAAAAAGTTATTCAATAAATACTATAAGCAAGTTATTGCCGAACTCGCTTAAACTCTCTATAGGTTATTCTTGAATAACTTTATTTCCAAAAGTTATTATTATTGAAAACAAACGGAATTTAACGCAAATTTTCTATTGTTTTCTGTAAACAAAGTTACTTTTATATTGTACAATGAAGTGAAGTTATCGCGTTAGCGACCATTCGAACGCGACCAGTGACTCGTTGTGGGTGCAATGGCTTCTCAATAGTAACGTGTGGGTTCTCTGAACCCCATATGCGGCAATTTTGCCCAGATGAAAATGAGCTTTATCTGAAAACACGAACAATCTTCAGTCCATTGGGCGAAGCGGAAACGCATCGGCTAGTCATGAGGCTTCACTTCTTGTACCAATTTAAAATTTATAAGCCTTCACACCGACGTCTTTATTTAAATTCGTCTCAAAAAAGTGCGAGAAATGTTCACTTCTTGTGAACGATGGCGATTTGATGTTGATTGATGCTTTTGGACAATCTTAGCCACAGCAGCATTTTTTTATATGGAACGCACTGGACGAGAACGTACTCCAATTACCATCCAAGTTCATGAACTCGCTCCACAAATTGATGCGCAAACTGAACTGACTGCCGATTTCTTCTAGATAATTTCCCACGTAAAACATTGAATGTAATTCTACCTTTCAAAGTTGAAGTTAATGGTAGCTCAAATTTAAAATTTGTAATGGCCCACCCGTTATATTGTTTCATATCTACTGAAGTCAACACTGAAATTATGTCGATGTACTTCTAAAGTTGCAAATAAAAATCTTGAGGGCCTTTCTTTAATAAACGATTTGGTACAGTTTATTCACTTAAATATAAGATGAGTTAACAAGATTTTAAATTGATTTATATAGGGTGATCCATCTAGAGGTATTTTTTCAGAACAACAAAAAATATAAAAACTCAAATAAAGTGTGGAATCTTTGTGGACATTTTATGGCATTTATTTTTTGAATATAATTTCCTTGAAATGTTGGTCGCAACTACGGATCAGGGTTTCCATTCTGAGGGTCCAAGTTTGGATGACTCGTTCGAGCATTTCGACCGTTATGGCTTTAATGACACACGTAATGTTGGCTTCTAAAACTTAAATCGTAGCTGGTTTGTCAGCATAGAATTTGGACTTTACGTAACCCCAAAGAAAAATGTCTAAAGGTGTGATATCACTCGATCTAGGCGGCCAACTCACCTGTCCAAAACTTGAAATTAGCTGCTTTTCGATATGACCTCTTAATAGATCCTTTGTTTGAGCAGCTGTATGGCACCGTCCTGTTGAAACCAAGTGTCGTCAAGATTACGGGCTTCAATTTCAGGTAGCATTAAGATCGATATGATGGCTCGATAGCGAGCACCATTTAAGGCTACGTTCCGGCCATCATCATTTTTGAAAAAATATGCACCGATGATTCCTCCAGCTTATAAACCGCACCAAACTGTGTTTTCTCTGGGTATAATAGCACCTCTTGAACCTCTTCTTGTTGCTCTTCAGCCCAAATGTGGCAATTTTGTTTAATGACTTCGCCGTTGAGCCAATAATGGGCCTCATCACTGAACAAAGTTTTGGTCGAAAACAGCGGATCTTCTCGTTTCTCACCGAACGATCATTTCCATAATACAGTTGCCAACATTTGAAGGAAATAATTTTCAAAAAATAAATGCCGTCAAATGTCCTTTCAAATTACCAATAAAGATTCCACTTGATTTGAAATTTTATATATTTTTTTGTTCTGATGGATAACGCTATATAAAAAACGTTCATTGGTAGACCTTTCTACAACGTTCAGCACTTCAAAGTACAATAAAAAATTTCAACAATAATTGAAATTTTGATAACTAAAAAGTAAACTTGGTCACATGGAAAAATTTTAACGTAATCAAACATGTAAAATTCTTTGCAGTAAAATTTACACGTACATAGAAGATTTTTTAATGGAAATGAAAACGCAAATATTTGAATAAAATCAAATTGAAAAACTGATTTTGTTCGAAAACATTCCGCAATAGAAAATTACTCTTGATAAATATTTTCGTTCTATTAAATTCAGTGCTAGGCTGTAGATCGAAACCCACATGCGATTTTGCAATTAAAGCACGCTCGTATTCTGCCACCACCCACACAAATAACCCTTTAAAGGCATTTCACACTACACCACATCTAACATCTTCCATTAATTAAGCAGAGGTGTAAAAATCTTCCCTTACTAATTTAAAACACTAATAGGTCAACATCATCCAGCATCTTTTAAAGATGTTCCTATCCCGTTGCGTTTCACCTTACATCTTCAGCCAATTTTGCGTCCTACTATAGAAAACTTTGACTTTTCAGGATAAAAAAGTAAAAAGTTTAATTAAAAATAATTTAAAAAAATTGTTTTGCCATCGTAAATCGCTTGTTTTACATTAAATAAATTCATTTCGTTTGTTTGACAGCGATATTTTTAATCACTATTAACGCTTACATTTACCAAATGCAGAAATACGTCTAACGTAAGATGTTTCTGGTAATGTCTGAACGCATTTTTCATTTTCCAGCACTTCTTAAGTGTTCCCCTAAAATGTGCTGTAACTTTTGTTTAGAAAATCTAAATTCTCTCAAACTTTTCAATACCCAAAAATGTGTCTACATCTTTGTCAGTTTAATTTGAATTTGATTGTTCCGTTCTTGTGATACCCTCACCGTTCTAGTGGTACCTCCACACACTTTTTAACTTATGTTATCTTTATCAACCTTAGTGAAAATGAGTTGATAGGGCATATTTTTGGTATATAAACATGACTACGGAAAATTGGAAACCTATTCACGCATATTTTAGTCCCTCCCATGCCAAAATCGTTTCTTCGCAATTTTCTTTTGCGATTTCCCGAAGAAACTTTTTGAATTAAACCGTGAATGAGAGTTTCTGTAAGTCAGCTTAATGATCGGGATCTACAAATTAAAGCCGTACTTAGCAAACACATGAGATCTTTATGCTTTCTGCGCAAATTTTTCTAATTTTAAGTATTCCCGTCTTATATTACTATCTACAATTAAATTAATTGTACGACTTGAGGCTAAGCAGATCCTTTTACAAAAATCTTCACATCACATTTCGGGTTCAGCCTATTTCAAATTCCAATTCAGCCTCTTATAATAACAATAATAAAGTGTAGTCGAATGTTATTAAATGAAGACGATATTCACTACCAACTCACCCTGGCAAACTGCTGGAAAATAAACAAACACTGCCCATCGGAGTGCAGACAACAAGCCAAACAAACGACCAGCCGACCGAACCGCCTAATATTTGTTTGGCTGGTCTGGTCTGGTTGGCTGATGGTTCGTACTCGTAATATTCAAATGTTATAAACTTTAGATATTTGCATTTAAGCTGCAGATACACAGAAATGCATACACATGGACACACACTATCTGTCACTAGCACTTGGGTACAATAGTTGATATTGTTTGTACGTGACTGACATGCAGAAAATAGTCTGAACTTTTTATGCTATTTGCCATTGCTTGCCATTAGCTGCTACACAGGCATTCAAGCCATGTATGAATTAAATGATTGCAATTCAAGAAATACTAAAACAAAAGCAAATCTCTGCAAGTGGTTAATTTGTATGCAAATGTACGCATATGAATTGATACGAAATAAAATGATGTTACTACTACTACCACTTACTAAGCTACTCTTAGCTAATTTTGTGCGCTCGAGTACAGTGGTTACAGTTAGCCAATTTGTGGTATAAGCATTTTTGCAGTACTTCCACCTGTCCGACCTTATTATCAGCTTTATCATAAAAGTGGCAACATTTTTAAATTGTAATTAAATATGATTACTTTGAATGGCATGTTTATTAGTAAAAGTTTCGTAAACCCATTTGAACGTTTTTTGGTCCACCGAAAAGGCACCAACCATGCCCCTTTTTGAGGTAATAACTTCGTCTCTACTAAAGGTCCTTACTTAAGCCATAGTTCGCCCTTAAATTATTAGGATGTCTTGAGCAAAAACTCAAACAAGCGTACTTTTCATTGCAATTTCAAATTTACCAGAATTTTTTTCTTGATAGAGAGACTTTTTAGCCATTTCACCCTTCACAATCCTAAACAGCTAATGAACATAGGTCATTAAGTACAAAATTTTAGAGCCTAGCTTTTTTTGTTTCACCACTATCATGATTAAAACAGAAGGACAAGGCTTGATTGTCTAAGATTTATTCAACGATCAAAAATGTAAATGCTTGAAAGGGTCTTCGATCAATATATTATATGTCGATCAAATTAAAATAAAGCTAAATTCGAACGAACAGCTCCACGTTCTTAGTTTTCTAAATGTCTGCAGCCCCTAAGAGTCGCTGTCAAACCGGACACAAAAAATTGTACCGGCTGATTTTTTTTAAAATTTTCAGAAAACATTCTTTTTAAAATATTGTATCGGGAAAAAATCTATTTTGAGATATACCTAGTAGGGTCATGAACACTGTTACAGCATTGAACACACCCATTTCAATAGTAGAACTGAACATACCCCGTTAATGTCATGTGGGTTTTGAAAGCTAACCTCAATAGCGTTAGTCTGTAACGGGATTTTTAAATTGTTTCCACTTTCATCATGGAGTGGTCAGATAATGCGAACCGTATCGCTGTAATAGCGCTTTTCAAGTGTGAAATAAAAAAGGGATATTTTCAAAATGCTCCGACCACCCGTTAATGTCATATGGCTTTTGAAAGCTAACCTCAATAGCGTTAGTCTGTAACGGGATTTTAAAATTGTTTCAACTTTCATCATGGAGTGGTCAGATAATAAGACCGGATCGCAGTAATAGCGCTTTTCAAGTGTGAAATGAAAAAAGCGATATTTTCAAAAGGCTCCGGCCACTAGGGATTAGCAACATGTTCGTCTACCGATGCATAAAACTGTTTGAGGAGACTGGAGATGTAAAAGACCGCTACCGGTCGGGCCGCCCACGCTCTGTTCGAACACCGCATGTCATCAAAGCCGTTAAATCAAGAATTCACAGAAATCCGCTCCGAAATCAAAATCATGGCCCGTGAGATTAATATCACGCATAAGTCCATGAGTCGAATCATTAAAAAAGACTTGGGGCTTTCAAACGACGTACCGGACTTTTATTGACTGCAGCTTTAATAAAAATAGGATTGAAAAATGCACACGTCTTTTGATGAAGCACGCTGATAACTTGCACAGAAAAATTTTGTTCACAGATGAAAAAATTTTACCGTTCAGGAAAAATTTAACAAGCAAAATTATAGAGTATATGCGCGGTCATCTTAGAAAGCATATGTACTTATCCCAAGGGTGGGAAAGGGTCATCGCCCAGCTGCAGTCATGGTTTGGTGGGGTGTCTCTTAAGAGAACAAGGAGCCAAAACATCTGCCAAAGTTTACCAAGAAACCGTTTTGGAAGCTGTTGTGAAGCCTCTTAAAAATTCCCTGTTCCAAAACCAGCCATAGACTTTCCAGCAGGATTCTGCGCTGGCCCATAAGGCTATAACGTCCCAGGCCTGGCTTCGAAACAAATTGCCAACGTTCATTTCCTCTGAATAATGGCCCTCAGGCAGTCCAGATTTGAACCCATTGGATTACAAATTGTGGACGGTTTTAGAGGACAAGGCTTGTTACAAAAGATACCCCATCATTGGATCTCTTAATACTGCTGTGGCCATTTTTCCAATGGACGAGGTTCGTGCAGCTATTGACGATTGGCCAGTGCGACTTAAGGCGTGTGTAAAGGCAAAAGGCGGGCATTTCGAATAAGTAGGTTTTTTTTGGATGGATGTATATTACATCAAAAAATTTTTTAAAAATATTTAGTCCATATTTGGTACTTTTTATTTTACAGCATAAAACGTGTGTAACAGCATTTATCCCCCTACCAAGTATTCAAAGGCACTTGAACTTGGGTGAAATTTGCAAAATGCTGTTTAGAGTATTTTTTCAACACATGTCTAAACTTAGGATCAATGGTGGAGACACATGCCCTCCGAAATGGGCATGGTTAAAATAAATGAACTTGGGGCACAAAAAACCCTAAAATTGTTCAACCACTAGAATTGTTAGTGTCACGACTAGCACAAAAAGTTACCAAAATTTAATAAAAAAAAAAAACTTAACTTTAATTGTAATAATTCCTAAACACACCGAATCCCGAAGACCTCTTACCAACTTATTCAACTTTGTGTTTCTCGAAAGCTTGAATGCAATATTTTCAATTGTCTAAACCACTGTAAAGTTGGTAGCCAAAGATAATCCACGCTGCAATGTCAACATGTTATCGTATACAAGTAAGAAGTGGACATATTTGCTTAAGCAACTGAAGTTGACTGGTAAATTTGAAATTGAAAGGGATAGTTGCGCGTACTTAGTATATTTACGACCCGCGTTGGAGACGGTTGTTCCCGTCACATTCGAAAATGATGACCATGGAGGTACACAGGGATGCATTACAACTTGATGACGTTCTTTAATACATCTGCATTATGATTTTCTTTGGATTAATCAATTTTCTTTTGTCATTCTCTTTGCAGACTTTAAACACAGCAGTTGTACAAATTTACAAAACCGAAGCTTCCGCTCATTCGCACTGGAAAAAGAAACATACGGGCGTTGTTTGTTTCGTTAAGGATTGGGATTTACGTTCCTATTTTTTACGGGCCTACTGTCTGATCAAGCATGAACTGATATGGGAACATGAACTGTACGATGCCATGAAAATCAATAAAGCCCGGCCATTTCTATTGACATTTGAGGGACATGTAAGTATATGCCACAATACGAGTATCTGGTATGCGTCTAAATAATCTAACCATATGCCTTTATTTCTCTTTCAGGATGGTCATATAGGCTTGAATTTCGTTTCGGAGGAAGAATGTGATTCATTTTTTCGTGCCGTGGATAAAACGATTGAAACAAGAAACCGTAAGAATTTAGGTTAGCTCTTGTTTATGCTCTGCTTTTACTTATTATGTTGGAAAAATAACTGCATATGATGCACGATAGCTTAGTGGGCGGGTAAAAGTTTAAAAATACGTACTAATTTCGGAATAGTGGTCAACGTATTCAAGTGAAATATGTATAACCAAGTGATTTGCCATTCTACTGATTTTGACAAATTCAATTACTTAATTGGTTATTCGCAACCTTAGCAGTTTTGTATACCAGTAGGCAACAAAAGAAATCCTTAGGTCTTTTTGAACTTGATTTTTCCACCCAAATACAGCGTCCCAACTGAGTGAATTGTGTATAGGAAATTCATGCTATGATACCCTATAAGCGGATGCCGCTTCCGTTCGAATTGAAATCGAATCCGAGACTATTTTCTATTTTTTAAAGAAAAGAAACTAAAAAATATACGCAGTTTTTAAGAGTTAATTTTTTGCGTTATTTTTGTTTTTAGAGTTAAACCAAATATATCGCATTAAAATCGATTTACATGTTTAAAATCTACGGGCTTGCCTTTCTTAGCCGGAATAGCTCTTTAGTCGCTCCCGTCATTTACTTTTTAAGACTCAAAGTTCAAGACGTTTAAACTTATAAAGCTCGAAAATTTCTGGAGATGTTTGTAATACTGATCAGAGTACTGCTCCTCGTGCCTATTTCAGTAACCAGCGTGGTAACTTGCTAAATAGGTAGTATTCTTTTCTTTTTGTTTCTTTACAAAAAGTGGTAAAACAAAACAAATTTAATTTTAGTATTTCCCGGCCGGGATTACGGGAAATTTTAAACTTTTTTCTGTTTTCTCGGGGAAATGAAAAAGACCGGGAAAAAACTTTAGTACAAACATATAATCATAGAAGAACAAAACATAATTAGTTTGCTCAAAGAACATATATTGTGATAATTGGACATATACATTGTGGGCCAAAAGTTACCAAGGGGTTGAAAACTTAAATAACTTTTTCGTTTATTTTTTTTCGCAGATTAAATAATAAACAAAATGGATTTTTTAATACTAAGTATGAAAAATAATGTCAAATAATGTAAATGACCTCCGTTTTTAGCTTTGCAATGATGGGCTCATTTTAGAGCATTTTCTATAACATCTTTCAAAATTTCTGCAACAATGTATTCCTTGAGTTGAAGGATTGTCTCGGTCTTGTTCACATATACGAGGGCTGCTATATATATTTCTGGCCTAATAATTAAAATGCGAAATTTATCATCAAAAATGGTTTTATTGTTTTTCAAAGTATTCTCCAGCTTGATTTATACACTTTTGCATGCGCTCAAACCAATTGTCGGAGCACTTTTTTCACTCCGATTGAGACGCCTCCAAAACATGGTTTTTGAACGCTTCAACAGCTGCTTCGGGCGATGAAAAACGTTGACAACGCATTTTTTTCTTGATGTGCGGGAATAAAAAGAAGTCATTGGGTTGTTGGGTCAGGGCTGTACGGCGTATGACCCATCAATTCGACGTTTTAGCCGGTTAAAAAGGCGCTGGTTTGAACCGATGTGTGAGAGCTCTCATTGTCATGGTGCACAATGATTCGTCTTTTCTTGTTCGTTTTTCGAATTCCTCCGAAGACTTCAGGCAAACAAATTGAGGTTTACCACTTAGAGTTGACCGTCCTACGTTGCTTAAGCGGAACAGTCGCCACATGACCAGTTTTGCCGAAGAAACAGGAGACCATTTGCTTCAAAGTGCTTCTTCCACGAACAACTTTCGTTGGATTTGGCTCGTCTTCGAAGACCCACACGGTCGATTGCCGTCTTGTTTCGGGCTCATACGCATAGATCCATTATTCGTCACCTGTGACAATCTTATAAACGTCTTTTGAAGCACCGCGATCGTATTTTTTTAAATTTTCTTTGCACCAATCGACACGAGCCTTTTTTTGAGCGATTATCAAATTATGCGGGATCCAACGAGAACAAACCTTTTTTACGGCCAGGTGTTCATGCAATATCGAATGTATGCTGGTGGAAGAAATGCCCAGAAATGCCTCTATCTCACGGTATGTCACATGGACGATCTTGCAGTATCAGTTCACGCACGGCATCAATGTTCTCTGGTACAACGGCCGTTTTTGGACGACCTTCGTCTTTTAGCGAGCGTCGGCCACGATTGAATTCATTAAACCAGTTTTTCACAATGCTATAGGATGGTGCTTCATCGCCATACCAAGATTTAAGTTCATCGATGCACTCTTGTCGTGATAATCCACGTTGATTGTTGTTAAAAATGATCGCACGAAAATGTTCATGAGTTAATTAAATTTTTTTTCCAAATTGATTTTTTCAAGTCACTGTAAACACCACAAATGATGGTCGTACGTCAAAACGTTCTGTGTAAGTTTATGCTAAAAAATGTCAAACTTTCCAATGGAAATGTCAGAAGATGGCACCAGAAATAGGCCAGAAATATATATACCAACCCTCATAAAAAGTCTATTGTAGGACAGGACTTTTGTATGGAATTTAACAAAGATCTGATTTAAAATGTGACTTCTAGATTAAAATTGGAAAAGAACTTGCATCGGGGCTATATAAAAATTTAGCTTAATTGCCCAATTCTATCCTTTTGGTTATACATCTCCCGTTAAAAAAATATGTTGTCTGAAGTAACGAGACCGCAAATCCGTACGCCTATTTCGAAATTTGATCTTAACTAAATAGATATGCAAGCTGCAGGTTCTGAAATCGGTAAATTATTTTTTTTTAAACTATTTCAATAGATCAATACAAAGTTTTTTCGCGATCGCGACAGCCATAACTTTTGAGTGTTTGGCGAATAAGGCGTGTCCATCCACCTTGTTCGCACGCATTTATAACGTCGTTGTATAACTTGTACGAAGTTTGCAATATCAAAGAACTTTATCGACAGGGTGGCATGTTACTCGGGTTTTAATCTACACTGAAACAGGGTCATTTGTGTTAGCGGTCCCAAAAGGGGCGTGGCTAAAAAATCCAATAAGTTGTCACCAAGTTAACCTTATAACTCTGTTCATAATTATTGAGATTAGGTTAGATCGTATGAACAGCATTTATGATTCTACAAGAAAACCATAATTGGGAGGAATAGTGCATTGCAATGGAGTTACCAGAATCGGATATGTCAACCGCCTTTTCAATTGCGAGTATAAAGCCGATATTTAGATAGTACGGTGTTTACAATTTAAGTGAATTTTATACACAAGTTCACAAGTTATGGATTCTAATCTCTTGTTGTACAGAGTCATTTGTGTTGGAGTTACCAAAAGGGGATTTGTTAAAAAGCAAATCTCCGTCACCAAGTTAACCTTATAATTTTCTTAAGTATTAATTTTTAATAAGATCGTGCAAATAGTATTGAAGATATTAAAGAAGTACCGAAAGTAGGGGTAATTGTACATTTGTGTGGAAGGTACAATAAAGGGATGTAACAGTATTGCCCATTTTCCATCCCATAGGCAGTTTTTTAAAAATATTACAACATGCAAAACTCAAAAACGACTACTAGCTCCTTTCGGAAGTTATCGTGCGAGGCAACCGCACAGACAGAAATGGCTCAAATGACTTAAAAAGTCTTGAAACGGATTTAGTCAAAACATATATAGAGTCTAAAATGCTTTTTTCGATGCGTTACACTTACTGTCCGTACCAAATGATATAAATCCTCTTACCCAGTAGGGTGAGGGTATGAAAAGTATCCACATTGTTTTTGGTATTTCTTTTTTTCGTTTTATGCAAATATCCGAAAAATTTAAAAAAGTTTTTACTTGCTTTGAAATAATTTATTATGCCGTGTAATATTTGCGTACATTTTTCCGAACCATTTTAGTTTTAGGCTTTATCGTCAATGCCCTCGCTTAAATAGTTATGCCATGATTCTCAATTTAAGCATTTTATAAACTCGTTAATGCTTTGCGATATATTTTTGCTATAACATGCTATATTTGCAGCCTAATATATTTTGCATCATACTTTAGAACTTCAATTTTAATAGAAACTATTTAAATTTCTTCGTTGATACTTTAGAAAAACGCAGTAAGCGTAAATCGCAAATGGCTCCTTCAGCTCCATTAGCACCGCTGCCCAAAGAACCCGATTCCAATACCGTACAAATGCGAAATCATTCAAAAATTGGTACTATCAATCTAACACCAGCTCCAGCAGCGCAGCATCACACGAAGAACATATTCTCATCACTGTCATCGTCTTCCAATAGCAAAAAGCAAAAGCCAAAAGTGAATAAATGTGATATTGGTGCACCGACCGATTTTCGGCACGTTTCCCATGTGGGTTGGGATGACGACAAAGGGTTCGATTGTCAGGGCGATGAAAACGATGAAGTTCTTACGCAATTTTTCGAAAAGGCTGGCGTTTCGAAGCATGAACTGAGGGATCGTGACACACGAGCATTCATTTATGATTTCATACAAAACAAAAACGTTTTGGATGTGGTCAAGCAAGAAAACGTAGAGAAACCTTTGAAAACAACACCGGCGGCTCCACCACCTCCACCTACAAGGCAACAACATCATGTAAGTGGCTATTCTAAATAATTTCTTACACTTCTTGATGCATTAATCCATTTTTTTATGTCTTTAAGAATCAAAATGGAAACTCGTCTATTGCAACAACTACCCCTAGATCTGCACCACCTCCCCCAGCTAGACAACCGCCACCACCAGTACCTACAACTGTACCTGGTCTTTCAAGAGCTCCCGCGCCACCTTCTAGACCACCACCACCTCCAGCACCTAGTATGGCTGCACCGGTAAGTCGTCAATTTATTCATCGAAACTGACAACAAATTAACCGTTTTATTAAATTTTACAGCCACCACCTCCTCCACCGCCAGCTGCATCGTTCGCTCCGCCTCCACCACCACCACCTCCACTAATGGCTGAAATTCCTAGCATTACTACAACTCATGTTAAACCTGAAACTAAGGCTCCTTCAAGTTTACCAGCTATTCCTGATACTCGCAACGAACTTTTAGAAAGCATACGCAAAGGAGTTCCACTTAAGGTACATATTTACTCAATTATAACAGAATATATATTATAACTGATAATTATAACAGAATACTAGCATACAACTATAAAAGATTTGGATTTAGGATATTTTAAAAGATCTTGTCCAAAAGTGATATAAAAGATATCTCTACTAGAAATTGGCGCATTTTAATACCGTAGATAAATGTAGTGCACATGTCGCCATCGTGCGACTATCGCACAAGTAAACCCCTTGTTCAAATCCGGGTAGGAACATCTACAATTTTTTCAGTGTCGAGTTTTCCACCTCGTAATCACCGGCGATTTTAGAGATTTATCTCTAAGCCATGTAAAAGCTTATCTATAAAATGCATCAGCCGTTTGATTCGAGAGAAGTTCTCTGTTTGTTTCTTAATAGAATGCTTTGGAAATTATGTGTGTAAAGGGCTGTTGTTGTAGCGTCATATAGTTCCGAGGTGACAGCCCTTGGCCGAAGAATTCCTCCTTTGGGTCGATCCGATGCATAGAACCGGCTGTCGTAAGATCGATGTATGTAAAGGGTGATTTTTTCAGATGTGTGGTTTTCAAGAAGAAATAATACTAATAATAATTAAAATATAAGGGTTTGCCAATATGGTTTAAAAATGATTTCGGGCAAGCCGAGAGTCCCAGTTTTCGACCACTTTTTTTAGCATTTAGAGCCGTATGTCAGCAATAACGCTGCGAATAGTATCTTCCATGCCGTCAATCGTGTCGAGATTATCTGCGCAGACAATCGACTTCACATAACCCCACAAAAAAATAGTCCAGCGGTGTTATATCGCACGATCTTAGAGGTCACGCCACAAGCCCACGTCGCGAGATAATGCGCTCACCAAAAATAAATTGATTATTCCGTTCGCTGTAATGCATGTATCGCCGTTTTTACACCAAAGGTCGTCTACATCAACATCCTCCAATTGCGGTACGAAAAAGTCATTAATCATGACTGTAACATTAGAGCCGGCTTCATTTTTGAAGAAACATGGACCAATGATTCCCTCTGCCCATTGAGCACACCAAACAGTGACTTTTAAAGGATGTAACGACGTCTCAACAATGACTGATTGATTTGCATTACTCCAAGTGCGACAATTTTGGTTTGTAACGTACCCATTAAGCCAAAAGTGAGCTTCATCGCTGAACAAGATTTTCTTCTAAAAATCAGGATCGGTGACCATCTCGTTTGGGCCTATTCACCACGATTTTCAAACGTTGTTCCGTCGTAAGTCTATTATGAAATGGCAAACCAACCTGAGCAAGTGGCAGCTGTCAAAAAGACCAAAGTGTGACCAGAGTGAAAACCACACGCCTTAAAAAAACCCTTTATGTAAGGGCAGGTAAATTTTTTTGACAACAAAGCGTACCCCCTCACGCAATTTCAGGAAAATGTCTAAACATTTTTTCCATAGTAACCATTTGTTTAAAATAATTATGTTTCGAGACGAACAAAGTCCGTCCTGTCCTGTCCATTCTGAGGGTCCAATTTTGAATGACTCGTTCGAGCATTTCGACCGGTATGGACGCCGTAGTTTTCGCGGTGTTAGTTTTTTCTTGATGAATTGGCAATACCGAAAAGAAAACAAATAAAGTTTTCGCGCTCTTCCACGATGAAATGGTAAACAACTCACGCGTAATCTGTGAAAAAATCGCTATTAAAAAATACCTCTAGATTAATCGCCCATAGCACCAAAGGTGGATTCAAAGCAAGCTTATACAGGGTGACTGATGAATATTGCTACATTAAGAAACTCAAATAACTTTTGCATGAAATTATTTTTTCTATTATTCATGTTAAAGCTCATTCAATTTTATTTTTACCAAAAAGTTGTTCATTACTACTTGGACAGTTGGGACAGGAATAGCGGCAATTGTTTATCGAATGGATTACTTGTTGGTTTTGCTTTGTACTAGGGCTGCTATATATATTTCTGGCCTAGTAATGAAAATGCGAATATATATCATCAAAAATGATTTTATTGGTTTTCAAAGTATTCTCCAGCATGATTTCTACAATTTTGCATGCGCTCAAACCAATTGTCGAAGCACTTTTCCACTCCGATTGAGCTTCCACAGCATCTTCTGGCGACGAAAATTGTTGACAATGCATTTTTTTTTTTGATGTGCGGGAATAAAACGAAGTCATTGGGTGCCAAGTCAGGGCTGTACGGCGGATGACCCATCCATTCGACGTTTTGGCCGGTCAAAAAAGAGCTGGTTTGAGCAGATGTGTGAAAGCTCGCATTGTCATAGTGCACAATGATTCGCCCCTCTTGTTCGTTTTCGAATTTGTCCGAAGACTTCAGGCAAACAAATTGTGGTGTACCACTTAGAATTGACCTCCTACGTTGTTCAAGCAAACTGTCGCCACATGGCCAGGTTTGCCGAAGAACCAGGAGACCATTTGCTTCGAAGTGCTTCTTCCACGAACAACTTTCGTTGGATTTGGCACGTCTTCGAAGACCCACACAGTCGATTGCTGTTTTGTTTCGGGCTTATACGCTAGATCCATGATTTGTCACCTGTGACTATCGTATTCGCATCGACACGAGCCTTTCTTTGAGCGATTGTCAAATTGTGCGGGATCCAAAGAGAACAAACCTTTTTTACGGCCAGGTGTTCATGCAATATCGAATGTATGCTGGTGGAAGAAATGCCCAAAGATGCTTCTATACCACGGTATGTCACATGACGATCTTGCATTATATGTTCACGCACGGCATCAATGTTCTTGACGTTTTTGGACGACCTTCTTCTTTGAGCGAGTGTTGGCCACGATTGAATTCATTAAACCAGTTTTTCACAGTCCTATAACATGGTGCTTCATCGCCATACAAAGATTTAAGTTCATCGATGTACTCTTGTCGTGATAATCCACGTCGAAAGTGGTGGAAAATGTTCACGAGTTAATTCCATTTTATGCCAAATTGATTTTTCAAGTCACTGTAAACAACACGAATGATGGTCGTACGTCAAAACGTTCTAAGTACGTTTATGCTAAAAAATGTCAAACTTTCCAATGAAAATGTCAGATGGCGCCAGGCAACATTTAGTGTTGCCTATAGCAACCCTCGTATTGAGTTCAAATTTATTCCAGGTGTAGTGCAAATGTTACATTTTAAGAATGAAATTCGATTTCGGTCATATGACCACCACGAGCCCGTGTACAGCGATCTATTCTTTGGACACAATTTTCTACCACTCTTGCACACATTGCAACCGGAACATTGACAATTTCACGTTTGATATTGTCTCTGAGCTCGTCTAAAGTTGTTGGCTTATTGGCATAGGCCAATGACTTAAAGTGGCCCCATTAAAAGAAGTCCACAACGTTAAACGAGGTGACCATTCGACCGGACTATTTCTCGAGGTAACACATATACCGAACTTGCCTTTTAGTAAATCGATTTTAACGCGTGCTGTGTGGCTGTTGACACTGTCTTGTTGAAACCACATATCGGCGAAGTCAAGCTCATCCAATTTTGGTCAAAAAAAAATTTCTAACATGGCACGATATCGCTCTCCATTGTTTTCATTGACGAAAAAATAAAGCCCAATCACACATCCGGTATGAATACCACACCACACAGTAACTTTTTGCGGATGCAATTGTGTCTCTTGAAGCACATGTGCAGTTGTTGCTGTCCAATAACGCATATTTTGTTTATTGACAAAACAACTCAGCCAAAAATGAGTTTCATCGCTGAAGATGACTTTTCGATGAAATTCTGGATTTTCGTGAAACTGTCAGAGCCCAATCGGAGAAGTTTCGGCATTTTAAATGATCAAGTGGCTTTAGTTCTTGAGTCAGTTTGATCTTATAAAGATAAAGGCCAAGATCTTTTCGCATAATACGACACAGTGTGGTTTGAGAGATGTCCAATTCCTGAGAACGACATGGAATCGACTGATTAGGCTCATTTTGAACGGATACACTTACATACTTTGGCTCCAGAACATCCAAAAGTGAACATTTGGATCCAAATGTATCCACTATAGCACGCACAGCCTGTCGGGTGGGACGATTATTGCAGCCGAAAATTGGAGTAAGCGCTCTTAAAGCTGCGACCACCGACTCAGAATTTCGGTAGTAATTTTTTATGATTTCCAAACGTTGCTCGTAGGTGAACTTAACCATGATGAAAACGTTGACTTCGACTAACGTTTACAATGAAAGATCACTAAAAATTGTTTGAGGGCGCGTTGACACAAAGATACGAAGTTGTTATGTCCCTATTGGAAAAGCCGTTACAAACACAGTTGTTGAATTTGTTACTTATTGATTATATATAAAATGTTTTCTTTATTGCAGAAAGTGGATACATCAGCCCTTAGCACTGGTAGCGGAGACTCGCATGGCGATCTTATGTCTGAAATTCGCATGGGCTTTGAACTTAAGCCGGCTCAAAGTCGCGAGATACCCGGAAATCGAACTAGTGATGATGGCGTTTCCGGTACGGACGCTTTAGCCGATGCCCTGAGAAGAGCGCTGTTAGATCGCGGCCGTGTCATGCAGTCGTCGGATGACGAGTCGGAATCATCGGGCAACGACGATGAATGGGATGATTAAATGGAAAACAACCCATTATTCATGACCAACTATGGACTAGGTTCATATTCGGGTTTGTGTTAACTTTATATTGAAAATACCAAATTTTTAAATATTGCTGCGGCTGCTCATTGATACAATGAAGTGAATTCATTATTTCTGCCTACAACTTTGAGTGTGCTGCGTACATTTTACAAGATTATTTTGTATTAGTGCGTCAATGTCATTTTTAAATATAACCAGAAAGTGTTTGTCTTCCCATTTTGTCAAAGAAACAAGGCTATTGCAAGACATTTGTTAAATGATTGCAGAAGGGCAAAAGTATATAGCGAACAATGCCGAATATATAAATCAAAATCGGTATAAAATATCCGGTACTAAAGATGATAAGTAAAATATATCAGTATACTTTTTCAAATCAACAGAGACACATAGAAAATTTTTTTAAATTAAATTAATTACAATGTACGTCGTTTTCCATAATCCTAGATTCATGTGTTTGCATTTCTTTCTGTCTTCAAATAGAATTCTAGTCCTTTTTAACAAGCATTTCTTTTAGTTTTTGTTTATGTTTACTCATTCAAATTGAGCATCGGCCTTGTGTTCTGTTTTTAATTTCAAATACTGGCGTATTTTTGCTTTTCTTTTGAAATCATGCATATCCTGCTCAACTGAAGAATCAATAAAAAACAAACAAACAATATGCGATCATAAACATATATCACTACCGTTGCCCAGCAATTCAAAAATTAAATAATTCAAAATAAATACAATTATTTATGTATGTATAAAATAAATTTTTAACTTTAACTTTAAATTAGTAACAATTGTGCCAAATACAAAAAAAGAAGAAGAAAATAATTATTGAAATCTTATTTAAACAAAACCAACATCACATAGTATTTAAAGGAAATAGTACTTGTAACCGTTTCAAACGTAATACAGTTTTGATCAAAGAATTATTAGAAAATAATTAATTGTCTCTATAAACACACACACATTACAACAAATGTACGAGCCTAGATCAAAGATTTATTAGATACAGCGTATTAAATTTAGGGCTTCCATTTCGAATTATTCGACGAACACTCCCAATTATAATACCTTTCATGCTAATGCACCATTTTGTCCGATTTGAGTTTTCGCATTATATCTTTATATCCGATTCTCTTCTTGTACCTCCCAAACAAATGACATTATCCGAGCGAAGATTGAAATTTGTTGCCTAATGTATAGGGTTTTCCATTAAGGACATAACAATTTTATATATTAATTCAACACAGAGTATTTAAGATATAGTTCAAATTTATTTCAGGTGTAGTGCAAATGTTACATTTTAAAAATGAAATTCGATTTCGGTCATATCTCCACCACGAGCCCTTGTACATTTATCTATTCTTTGGACCCAATTTTTCACCAGTCTTGCACACATTGCAACCGGAACATTGGCAATTTCGCGTTAAATGTTGTCTCTAAGCTCTTCTTAAGTTGTTGGCATGGACCAATGGCCAATGGATGTGGCCCCATAAAAATAAAGCCATTGGCGTTAAATCGCATGGAAGAGGTGGCCATTCGACCGTACCATTTCTCGAGATAACACCTTCGAATTTGCCTTTCAGTAAATCGATTTTAGAATGAAATTCGATTTCGGTCATATCTCCACCACGAGCCCGAGTACAGCGATTAATTCTTTGGATCCAATTTTCCACCACTCTTGCACACATTGCAACCGGAACATCTGTGAGCTCGTCTAAAGTTGTTGGCATAGACCAATGACTTGATGTGGCCCCACAAAAATAAATCCAATGGCGTTAAATCGCATGAACGAGGTGGCTATTCGACCGAACCATTTCTCGAGATAACAGCTTTACCGAATTTGCTTTTCAGTAAATCGATTGTAGCGCGTGCTGTGTAGCTAGTGGCATCGTCTTGTTGAACCCACTTATCGGAAATGTCAAACTCATTAAATTTTGGACAAAAATAATTTTCTAACATGGCTCGATAGCGCTCTCCATTGACGGTAACATGACAATTGTTTTTATCGACGAAAAAATACGGTCCAATCACACCTCCGGCATGAAAACCACACCACAATAATTTTTTCCGATGCCATTGTGTCTCTTGAAGCTCATGTGGTTTGTTGGTGTCCAATAACGCATATTTTGTTTATTGACTAAACCACTTGGCCAGAAATGAGCTTCGTCGATGAAGATGATTTTTCAATGAAATTCTGAGTTTTCGTAAAACTTTGCCAGAGCCCGTCCAATCGGAGAAGTTTCAAGTGGCTTTAGTTGAGTTTGATCTTATAAGGATGAACGCCAAGATCTTTTCACAAAATACGCCACATTGTGGTTTGAGAGATGCCCCATTCCTGAGAACGACATGGAATTGACTGATTTGGCTCACTTTGAACGGATGCAGTTACGGCTGCGATATTTTCATCGATTCGAGCGGTACGGCGTATCTTTGGCGCCGGAACATCCAAATGTGAAAATTTGGTTCCAAATGTATTCACTATAGCACGCACCGCCTGTCGATTATTACGACCGAAAATTGGAGTAAGCGCTCTTAAAGTTGCGACCACCGACTCAGAATTTCGATAGTAATTTTTAATAATTTCCAAACGTTGCTCGTAAGTGAACTCTACCATGATGAAAGTGCTGACTTCGACTAATGTTTTGACACTGAAAGATCATTCAAAATGTTTGAGGGTGACATAAAGATACGAAATTGTTATGTCCCTATTGGAAAACCCGTTATAAACATCCTTCCCTCATTTAGAACATGCAGCTCTAGGAGTCCCATACAAAAGGGAACTTCTAGAGCTGCATAAGAACTATCAATATCGATGATTATGGTTCGACAGCTGAAAATGTTAAACGTTGTTGACATTAATGTTGAGTAAGGTTTAGCACATCATCATAAAGCGTATAACGCCTGAACAACGCTTTTAAAGTGTGGATATTTACTTTGAAATATATAAAAAATAAATTCATAGAGCATTTTTATCAAATAATTGTGTTCAGTGATTAAACTCATTTCTGGTTAAATGGCTACGCCAAAAAGCAAAATTGGCGTATTTCGATCAAGGACCATCCTCAAGCCGCATGAATCACATGATTATCCATATAAATTGACTGTTTGTTGGCGTTTACACGTCATTATCGGTTCTTATTTCTTTCGAAATGAGGAAGGAGCTGCCGTTATTGCGATTGGCGAGCGCTATCGAGCCAAGAGGACTGAATTTTTGTCTAAAAATTATGCGGCTAAACATCAACAAAATTTGGTTCGAACAAGGTAGCGCATTTTGCCATTCAGCGCGCTTAACAATTGATTAATTTTAAAATTCTATTCCAGAACTGGTCCCGTTCAGTGTCGATTTAACGCCTCTAGATTTCTTTTAATAAGTCTATGACATTGGATTATGCCGACAAACCAGCAACTCTTGATGCATTGGAAGCTAATACTAAATCCACCATTGACGCCATACGGGCAGATTAATTGGAAAAAGTACGAGGGAATATCAATAATTGACTTTTCTAACTACCTTAGTAGTAATATAAAATGCAACACTGCTCCCATCATGTACCATCTGTTAATAGACTATTGTCAAATTTAGAGAGAGTTCCGTCATTTAGTTTGTGTTTAACAGCTGTTCAAAACATACAACCTCTTGGTTTTTGTTAAAAGTGGGAAAAAAATAAATTTCGAGTGCTCATTAAACATTATTTTTTGCGGAAAAAACCGTCAATCAAACGAATAAAAAGCTTGATAAATACTACGGCGACTCTGCAACATCGGTTTTATTGGTAACAAACTGGTTTAGTCACTTTCGTTATAGTCGTACAAGTATAAATGACGCTAAACGTTCTGAACACCCAAAAATGTCGGAAAATCCACGAGATGGTGTTGGCCGATCGAAGAGTAAATATGCGTCAGATTGTTTATGCCATACGCATTTCATATGGCAGTGTGGTTTCGATTTTACATGATCAGTTGGGTTTAAGCAAGCTGTCTGCAAGATGCGTGCCGCGATCTCCATTTCAGATAATGCATGGGTGCACACTTGCGCAGTCTCAATGGCAAAATTGCATGAATCAGGTTACGAATTGGTACCTCATCCGCCATATTCTCCAGATTTAACCCCCAGTGACTATTTCATATTTCCAAACCTAAAGAAATTGCTCGGTGGAAAGAGATTCAGATCCAACTAAGAAATTATTGATCAAACAAATGCCTTTTTTTTGACCTCAAAAAATCCTATTTTTTTGGAAGGGATACACAAATTGGAGAGACGTTGGACTAAGTGTATTGAGCTTAAAGGAGATTATGTTGAAACATATTTTATTTCCAAAAAAAAACCGCGTTTTATTCGATAAGTCACGGAATTATTATTATTATCTGCTCTCGTACACAACAAAAATGGTGTCGTAAGTGTCAGTAAAACAAGAGAAGATCAGCTATTTGAAATCGTAAGATTTATACACCCAATACATGAAATTGAGAGTTAAGTAAATCTGCCGAAATATGCGGGAAACTTCTATCGAATCAGTTGGTTGTGTTCAAATAATTTTTATACTGAAGGTCCGGGACCTATTTTTTTAATTTCGGCTCTGAACGGAAAATGCATTTTATAGAGAAGCTTTTAAGCACGGCTCGTAAAGTTGCCGCTTTCTACGATTTGGATAATCCGCCGCTGACAAATTTTAGAAGTTTGTACCCGGGTTTAACCTGCTATTACTACTATAGGGTGGGTCATTTATAATTTTAAATTTGAATTAACTGCAAGAGAAGTACTGTTTTTTTAGATTTCGTGTTTTATTGAAAATGTTTAACTTTGTCATTTAATAATGGACTCTCATCCGATGCGCTTTCGCTTCGCCCAATGGCCTGAAGATTGTTTGGCAGGAGACGAAGAATTTGACCGAAAAATTGAGTTTTTTTAGATGAAGATCATTTTCATCTCGGTGGCTATGTGAATAATCACAATTGCCGCATATGGGGTCGAGAGAATCCACGCGTGACTATTGAGCCACTCTTTGGTGTGGATTTCGGGCTGGCGGCCTCATTAGGGCATATTTCTACGAAAATGTGCAAGTATCCGCCCTTACCGTCAACGGCAAGCGTACTAGCGCCATGCTCAACGAACTTTTGTTGCTAAAAGGTTTAAAAGAATAAAATGGACGATATATGTTTTCAGAAAGACGGGGCCAAATATCACACAGCCAGCGCAACCATCGATATTTTAAGCAAGTCGAATATCCAGCCGAAACTCTGATGTCAATTGGCCACCTCGGAGCTGTGATTTGTGACCTTTGGATTTTGTTCCGTGGGGAGCCATTAATGAGAATTGTTACGCAAAGCATCCAGTGACCACTGAAGTGTTGAATCATGAAATTGAAGTTGTCATTACGGAGATTCGACCCGAAACAATTGAAAATGTACTGAAAAAATTGGTTGATCGGATGAGGTACTGCCGAGCCAGTTGTGGTAGACATATGACTGATATTGTGTTCCATTATTAAAGATAAAGTTCAAGCTTTCCAATGAAACCAGAAAATTGAAAAAAATGTATCGTGGACTCATGGACCTTAGGGGCGTAAAAAGGCCAAATTAAAGCAAATGTCATTACGAATCGAACAATAGATTTGATATAATGATATTGCTAAGATATTGATTCGCAAATTAATGCAATTTTCTCTATGAATCGAAATCTGAATTTATTTTTAAGATTTCGTCGAGGTTGGGACTTTTACTCATAAACCCTAGCGGCTTAAATAGGCCCTTAAGGACACAACAAGCGGTTCGTAGCAAGTATGGCCCCAATTGAAGCTAATTTTATTACAAATCCGAAAATAGAGTAATAAATTGATTTTGCTGAAATTGGGGTCGTACTAATGGACCCATTAATGGTCTTTGTGGTGAAAACATGCGAACTCTAGTAAAAATGGTCATATGAATATTCGGAACAAAGCAAATATAACTGCTAAAGCAAATATGAATTAGTTTGGAAGATTTGGCTAAGTTAGAGACTTCGACCATAAGGAATATCAATATGATAATTGTTATTTTTATCATCTCAATAGCGGATTCAATATGGCGGATATAAACGATTCGGCCAGGACGAACTTAACGACGTTATGACTTTGTTCAAAAAAAGGTGCAACATTTCGCGTGCAATTGACCGTTTTCGAAAAGAACCTATTCACCGAGGGATGTCTGGTTACATGGTGTCTAATATGTCTTTGATCTTGCTAGTATCTTTATTCAAAAAAAACATAATAAATCTTTAAACTTTAATTCATGAAAATGTGCCTATGTAACATTTTCTTTGTTAAATCTGTTACAAATATATATGTACGTATGTTTAACTACCAGATAATAGCCACATACACTACACTAAAATACTACGATCTATTTATTACAAATGAAAATATATATTGATATATAAAAGATGAAAAACAAAACTTGACTTTGGTATGTGTATTTTTTGGAAGAATTAAAATTTAAATGAAAGACTTCATATATGGAATGTTTGATATCTTATGATAAATTTATAAACAAAAAAAAACTATACTACAATTACTACTATGGCAAAACAAAAATATGTATATCTATAAAAAAAAACCTAAATTATAAATCGTATCTAAACTAATAATAACAATAAATATTCAGAACGTGGAAACAATTTTCAAATGAAACATATACAACAAAAATAATTACATACATTTATTATATTAACCTCTACAAGTTACTGTTTCATAATTTTATTTATTATTTCTGTTTTGTTGTAACCAAAAAGAAATACAAATATTATGAAAAAAAACCAAACATTTTATTATTATAACTTAAAATAATTTAAATCTTTTGCTTCCTAATTCCATGAAAACTTAAACAAAAACCTTTAATCTTTCACCACAAAAACAAAATGTTCTTTTTGAGTGAAATGCATTTAATGCAATTAAAAATTAATAAAACTGTAAAATCGATATGTTTTTTAATTTCATTCACGTGTGATGTTTATTATAAAAAAAATAATATTTACAACAAACATTAATTAAATAATTTTTATTAATAGAAAAAAGATGGGAAATTAACTGTTTTCGTGCTCAGTTAAAAACATAATAATTAGTTGATTTTAATTGTAATTCAATTGTCTTAACAAGCAATACCATACGTATTCACTTACATGTATGTACTCTTTTTCGCAGTTGTATAAAGTGTGTATTATTTAACATTAATTATCCTGACGAAGAAAATTTCTTCTCTTTATTGAAAATCTAAAAAAATGACATTTTACTCAATACGAGTACGAGCAAGAATATAAATAACACAGTTATAACTTAATTTTGAAACTTAGGTGTATTATAGTAACTTATAAAACATATAATAAATAAATGAAACCAATAATATTCAAGAGTTTTAATTTTTCATTTCTCTCTGTAATTAAATTCCCTATAGAACAGAGCTTTGGAATTTTAGTTTCATTGTACATGGCAAGATGAAATATTACATTAGTTCTTGATAAAACCATTCGCTGGAAAGAGGGCGAATATTCGCATTTTATCTACCGATAGATATCGCAGTATCTACCATATTCCTCGCGTTATTTTTTTAATTTAAAGGCAATAAAGAAATATTGTAGTCCGAAAAGATGCATATTTAAAAATAAAATAAGGGTGCTCCAACTAAAACGCACGATGTTTATTGTAAATAAAGCAAAACGTCTTCAGAGAATTTTTTTAATATTTTTTATTATGATAGAAGGATCTATGGCAATTCTTTGTGAAACAAAATATCGACCAAATGCCCGCCACGTCTTCAGTGGAATACCTCTATCAGATGTCAATACTTTTAATGACTAGGAGACATTATCGTTGTTTAATGTCGTTAATGTGCCGATTTATTTCGTCCTTTTGTTCTTGAATTGCTCTTGGCTTATTAACGTACACTTTTTCTCTTAACACGGGCTGCTATATATATTTCTGGCCTAATAATGAAAATGCGAATATTTATCATAAAAAATGGTTTTATTCACCCTTATTCTGATTGTCGTCGTCAACGTCGTCGTCAATTTAATATCAATATCACTTCGTTTCAATATAATATCACATCAACGCATTTTTGGTATTCCGTATCATTATTGTCTTGACGTTGACTGTTTATTGATAACTTCAATAAAAAAAATCACATACCTAACATTTTTGCATCAGATTTTGTATCAATTCATCCAATTGTTGAAAAATGTTTTTTGTTTCTGATTCAAGTGATGAAGAAAATAAAAAGAAACTTATTTTACAGAGAAAGACACTGCGATTTAGGTCTGATGTCATGAAACAACCAGACAACAAGTAAGTTTAAGGTTTAATTAATTTCCATTGGCAATCACAAAGTTTTCTTTCATTCAAGATTGACCCGGATGGAGTGGCTCTTGAACTGCTCCAGTTCCTTGATGTTGAAGGCTCCTCCTGTTCCAGTAAAATTTCTTCAGAGTGAACAGTTGTTTCCATCTCTATAACTGGGTCAACACCGAGCACTTCAGTGACAAGTTCCTCATAACTTGCTGCAACACCATGAGCTGATCCGTCAGGATTTATCTGTTTTTGAAACTGCAGCAGGTTTGCAACAGCTTCTTCTAACGGGCTCAGTGTAATATATTTATTTACACCGCCACCTGTTGCTCTCATCTCCGATTTGTTTTCAACCATTTTCATTTTGACTTTGAACTTTAAGTCTCTCCAAACCTTAACGAAAATATTTAATTTTATTAATCTACAAAAAACCAGGGATATAAGTTAGTAACCTTCTGCCAGCCATCACCATCTCTACTCGGTGGTCCGGAACAATTCAAAACACTTGCAATGTTCTCCCATTGCTGGTTAAAATTTGTTGGAACTGTTCCTCTTTTGAAACCTTTTGCTAAGGATGGATTTTTCTCCAACTCTTCAACAAGTTTTTGGAACTGTTCATTATTTGTAATTTTCATATTTGCACTTTTACTTTTGTTTTTTTTTATTTTAACAGCAAACTTCTTAGTCGTTACCAAAAACTGCGACGACAAAAACAGAGTCGTATCAATTCAATAACAACGTCAATATCATTTAGAGAATACCGAGTTGTGTCAATAGTTTCAATAGTTATCGAAAAACGACTACGCGAATACCAAGTATCAACAGTCGTCGCAAGATGTCTTTGTTTTGTCTTGACGACGACAATCAGAATAAGGGTGATTGTTTTTCAAAGTATTCTCCAGCATGGTTTATACACGTTTGCATGCGCTCAAACTAATTGTCGAGGCACTTTTTCCACTCCGATTGAGACACCTCCAAAACATGGTTTTTGAACGCTTCATCAGCATCGACGAAAATCGTCGACCTCGCAAAAAGAATCCATTGGGTGCCAAGTCAGGGCTGTACGGCGGATGACCCATCAATGCGACGTTTTGGCCGGTCAAAAAGGCACTGGTTTGAGCCGATGTGTGAGAGCTCGCATTGTCATGGTGCACAATGATTCGTCTTCTCCTGTTCGTTTTTTGAATTTCTCCGAAGACTTCAGGCAAACAAAATGTGGTGTTCCACTTAGAATTGACCTCCTACGTTGCTCAAGCGGAACAGTCGCCACATCGCCAGTTTTGACGAAGAACCAGACGACTATTTGCCTCGAAGTGCTTCCTCCACGAACAAATTTCGTTGGATTTGGCTCGTCTTCGAAGACCCACACGGTCGATTGCCGTTTTGTTTCGGGCTCATACGCATAGATCCATGATTCGTCACATGTGACGATATTATAAACTTTTGAAGCAGCGCGATCTTTTTTTTTTTCTTTCAAAATTTCTTTGGACCAATCGACAGCAGCCTATTTTGAGGGATTGTCAAATTGTACGGGATCCAATGAGAACAACCCTTTTTTACGGCCAGTTGTTCACGCAATTTCGAATGTATGCTGGTGGAAAAAATGCCCAAGGATTCCTCTATCTCACGGTATGTCACATGACGATCTTGCATTATCAGTTCACGCACGGCATCATTGTTCTCTGGCACAACGGCCGTTTTTGCACGACCTTCATCTTTGAACGAGCGTCGGCCACGATTGAATTCATTAAACCAGTTTTCACAGTGATATAGGATGGTGCTTCATTTAAGTTCATTGATGCACTTTAATCGTGATAATCCACGTCGAAAGTTGTAACAAATGATCGCACGAAAATGTTCACGAGTTAATTAAATTTTTTTGCCAATTTGATTTTTTCAAGTCACTGTAAACAACATAAATGACGGTCGTACGTCAAAACATTCATGCTAAAAAATGTCGAACTTTCTAATGGAAATGTCAGATGGCGCCAGGCAACACTAAGTGTATATAGCAGATATTTAGCAACCCTCGTATTTCCAAAAAAGAAGTCCAACGGTGTCAAATCACATGAAATTAACATCGCCACGAAGTGAGATAACACGGCCATTGCATTTTTCGCGCAAAAGACCCATTGTTTCGTTGGCTGTGTGGCAAGATCCATTCTGGCCACAATAAGTTCGTTATCATTTTTTTTTAGCAAAATCAGGTGAGACTTTACTTCATTCCTTCAGTAGTACGACTTTCAGGTCATCTTTACAAGAAATGTGCCTTACTCTAAGTTTGTTGTCCAAATGTTTTCGCAGGTGGGTTAAATTCTGGAGACTGCGGTAGATGATCTAGTGTTTTGGGAGTCCGATAAAGATAAAGTCCTTTACAATTTTAGACGAATGCTTAGAATCCTTGTTCTTCTGGAATATACTTAGTAGGGACATAAATACTGTTACACACGTTTTATGCTGTCAACTAAAAAATGTTTTTGGACCAAATATTTTTTAATATATATATTGTATCCAAAAAGAATCTACTTATTCGAAATGTCCGCATTTTGCCTTCACACACGCCTTAAGTCGCACTGGCCAATCGTCAATAGCTGCACGAACCTCGTCCATTGGAAAATTGGACACAGCTCGAACCAAGGCAGTCTTAAGATATCCAATGTTGGGGTATCCTTTGTTACAACCCTTGTCCTCTAAAACCGTCCACAATTTGTAATCCAATGGGTTCAAATCTGGACTGCCTGAGGGTCATTCTTCAGAGGAAATGAACGCTGGCAAATTGTTTCGAAGCCAGGCCTGGGACGTTTTAGCCTTATGGGCCAGCGCAGAATCCTGCTGGAAAGTCCATGGCTGGTTTTGGAACAGGGAATTGTTAAGAGGCTTCACAACAGCTTCCAAAACGGTTTCTTGGTAAACTTTGGCCGATGGTTTGACTCCTTGTTCGCAGAAATGCAGGTCAGTGACCCCATCATAAGAGACACCCCACCAAACCATGACTGAAGCTGGGTGATGACCCTTTTCCACCCTTGGGATCAGTTTAGATGCTTTCTTAGATGACCGCGTATACACTTTTTCATTTTGCTTGTTAAATTTTTCCTGAAAGGTAAAATTTTTTTCATCGGTGAACGAAATTTTTCTGTGCAAGTAATCAGCGTGCTTCACCAAAAGACTTTTACATTTTTCAATCCTATTTTTTTAAAAGCTGCAGTCAATAAATGTCCGGTACGTCGTTTGAAAGCCCCAAGTCCCAAGTCTTTTTTAAGGATTCGACTCATGGACTTTTGCGTGATATTCATCTCACGGGCCATGATTTTCTGTTTTCGGAGCGGATTACTGTGAATTCTTGATTTAACGGCTTTGATGACATGCGGTGTTCGAACAGAGCGTGGGCGTCCCGACCGGTGTAGGTCTTTTACATCTCCAGTCACCTCAAACAGTTTTATGTATCGGTAGACGAACATGCGGCTAATCCCTAGTGGCCGAAGCGTTTTGAAAATATCGCTTTTTTCATTTTACACTTGAAAAGCGCTATTACAGCGATACGGTTCCCATTACCTGACCACTCAATGATGAAAGTTGAAACAATTTTAAAATTTCCGTTACAGACTAACGCTATTGAGGTTAGCTTTCAATACCCATATGACATTAACGGGGTATGTTCAGTTCTACTATTGAAATGGGTGTGTTCAATGTTGTAACAGTATTTATGTCCCTACTAAGTACATATCTGCGATAAGACCAAATTGTGGACACTTGGGGTACATTTTCTTGTAAATATTAAAATAATCTTCTGATTAATCTACGTTTTAATACTAAATCGGTACTTCCCCGAAATGCGCACAAAGAAATTCTAAAAGAGTTGCCACCAATCCAGCGATTTTTGCCTTAAATTTGATGTATTTTCATAAAATGCAACTTTTCTTCGAATGTATTTTTTTTTCTTCTACAATTTTAATGAAATCAATTCTAGTTTATATTGATGGGTTTGCATTATAACTTTTTTTATTCATAATTCATGTAATTAAAATCAACCACGTTTATCAAAACAGTTGAAAACTAGAACGCGAAAAACAATCAGCTAAATAGGATAACCAGATTAAGCTACTGAGAATTCGGCACTCTATTAAGTCTTTGAAATGTATTTGAAAATGCGTATAAAAATTGTGAGACGTGTAAGATCTAAAATCGCAGGTAAGACATTCAGCTAAATAGGATAACCACATTAAGCTAATGAGAAATAGGGTGCCGAATTTCTTTGAAATGTATTTGAAAATGCGTATAAAAATTGTGAAACGTGTAAGATCTGAAATCTAATGATGAACAAAACGCAGGTAAGATTGCATATAATAACGAGCTTTGTTCCTGCTACGCAAAAAAACTAAAACTGGTTGTTTGATGAAGAGGCAGATAGATGGCTGATATTGTTAAGGGTGGTCCGACCATAATGCACGAAGTTAATTGTGAGTCACATCTTTAAGTCATTTTTTTGCCCAACTTAATTTTACATTTCTTTGTTTTAGTGTTTGGCAGTGGAAATGATAAAGGACTTCTTGTGGCCAGAAATTTACAATATGGACCTGGACGATATGTGGTTCCAACAGGATGGTGCCACCTGACACACAGCCAACAAAACAATGGCTCCTTTGCGCAAGAAATTCAATGACCGTTGTTGTTCTAACAACAATATATTTTGTATTGAAGTCCTGTTCGTCTATTGGGGATCTGCTTCGATATCCAGGTGGAGGAAACGCGCCACTTGAACTGGATGAGTTCACAGAAACCTGGGGGTTAGCTGAGTGGGTTCGGCCGCACAATTGAAGAGGTGCAGCACTTCATTTGGTCCTTGGTGGCAGGCGGGACAAACGTTCGGAACGTTAGCATCAATTCGTGTGCAATACAAATCGAGGCGGCTGCGCCATCCAGATCTCAGCTAAGCCAGAAACACGCGCGTATGCCGAGGTAGCATCTTCTCTTAGGGTGATATCTCCGGGAAACTGCATTCACACTTCAGAAGGATACTGGTGCTGCGACTTCAGCGTAATTGTCGTTCAGGCCTGCTTGATAGTTTCGATGATCTGAAGGCTCTCTTGTACCGCTGGACCTCTCTCTCTCTTGATCATGAAGATCGTACCTGACCTGCCTGGACGAAGGCATCCTGTCCCTGAGATGGTTGTTCGGATGACTACTGCGAAGACACCCAAGCAAGTAAGGACCTTCGTCTCCTCATGTAGATGGTCCTCAGAAGGCATAAGCAGACACCCTGTTGATGTTCGGAGGGCGGCATTCTGGCAAGTCTGAATTTTCTTCCACTGCGTCGTACTCACTTTCGCCGACCACAACGGCGCTGTATAGTTCGCTTCAGACCGACCTATCGCTTTGTAAAAGGTCAACAAGTTTTCTTTGTCCCCAAGTACTGCCGGCAAGTGAATTAAAGACCTTGTTCCAACATTTGAGCTTATCGCAGATAGCTGTCCAATGTGACCCCAAGGATTTGGGCGTAGCTGGTAGTTGGGATGTTGACGTCATCGACTTTTACATTGAGTGACAACCGCACCTCTGCGGTCCATGCAGTAAACAGTCTGGCTGATTATGTGGAGGCGGATATTTTCATATTCCTCGCTGTGAAAAAGCGTGCTAAGCCACGATCATGTGATTTGACACCGTTGGACTTCGTTCTTTGGGGATATTTAAAAGCAAAAGTGTACGTCAAAAAGCCAAGAACAATTCAATAACTAAAAGATGAGATATTTTGGCACATTAACGATATTGAACCTTCTTTATGTCTCAGAGTCATTGAATACGAGTATGTGGACCATCGGATAGAGGTATGCCACCAAAGCAGTGGCGAGCATTTGGGCAATATTATGATTCACACAGAATTGTCATAGACAAATATTAAGCAGAATCTCATCGCGCGTTGGACCACCCTTTATTATTGACTACGGTGTGTTTAAGCTGACAGTTGACAAATGGACCAAACACAATACAACAAAAAGACCGCCAAGCCAATAGTTGGGGCTGCTTTTATGGTGCTGAGGTTGGTCCATTGCATTAAATGCATGCTATTTTGAACAAAAGAGATGTACATATAGGTAATGGTTATGTTTCTACAACTAAGACAACGAGTGCAAAAATTTAAAAAAAAAATGCCTTGTTTGGTTTTCAGAAAAAATAAAGGGCCCATAAAGGTCAATGGTCAATACTGATATAAACGACAATTTAGTTAGAAATATCCATTTATCGATATGGTGCTGATATAATCCTTGACCAAAACACTTAATGTCTCGACCGCTTGTACTCGAGTACATACTGCCTCTTTAAAAAGCTAGGAATTGTTCACAAATCTATTAAGAAGATTTTACATTTTGATGAACGAGACTACCAAAACTTTTCATTCTTTTAAGCAGAATCCAATACAATTATTATACCCTCCACCGAAGAGATGGTATAGTAAATTTGTCATATCGTTTACGGCACCACGAAATATTGGTCTGGGAACCCATAAAGTATATATATTACTAATCGGTGTAAAATTCTAAGACGATCTAGCCATGCCCGTTTTGCAGAAAACTGGTATTTCGTTTTTTTTGAAAATTTTTTGGGGACTAGACAATTTTTACGGGGATAGTCCCCGTGTTGCTATTTATATTTCGGGTCCGGCAATAAACACACAATTTTTCGTTGGAAATTGTGTTATCGTTTTTCAAAATATTCTCCTTTTAGATCAATACACTTTTCGAGGCACTTTTTTCACTCCGATTGAGGCACCTCCAAAACTGCTTCAACAACTGCTTCGGGCGATGACAAACGTTGACCACGCATTTTTTTCTTGATGCTAGGGAATAAGAAGAAGTCATTGGGTGCCAAATTAGGGTGTACGGTGGATGGCCAATCAATTCGACATTTGAGTGGTTAAATAGCTCATCGTTTTAGCTGATGTGTGAGAGCTCGCATTGTCGTGATGATCCGTCTTCTCTTATTATCTTTCCTCATTTCTTCGAACACTGTTGGCAAACAGATGGTTGTTTACCACTCAGAATTGACCGTTCTACGTTCAACTAAAGGCACTGGCAACGTGGCTGGTTATGTCGAAAAAAACCCAATCATTTGCTTCGATGTACTTCTTCCACGAACAACTTTTGTTGAATTTGGCTCGTCTTGAAAGACCCATACGGCCGTTTGCTGTTTTGTTTCGGGTTCGTATGCATAGATCCATGATTCGTCACCTGTGACAATGTTATACACTGTCGAAGTCATACTTTTTCAACATCTCTTTGCACCATACAAGCCTTTTTTGAACATTTGTCAAATTATGTGGGATCCAACGAGAACAATTTTTTTTCAGGGCCAAATGGACACGCAATTTCTTATTGATGCTTGTCATACTAATGCCCAAGGATGCCTCAATCTCACGGTATGTCACATGTCGGTCTTGCTTAATCAGTTCACGCACAGCATTGATGGTTTCAGGCAAAGTGATCGAAGTTGGACGTCCTTTACGACAAAACGTTCTGAGTTAAAAATTCATGTTCTAGAGCATGTTATATCGATTTGTAATATTGACGTATTTCGTACTTCAGAATTTTCTTAGCTTTTACATACGACAAAGACCGAAAACCGGAAAACCAGACAGCAAAAAAACGGGTAAACCGACCTGTAGGGTTTTAGCTATTTTTGAGAACCCGATTGTCGTGTTTGGACATAAAAACCGGAGTGTCGGCTTTCGGATTTGGACACTCTACTTCCTTGTGTCTGTTGAAAGCACGATAGAGGTCAAACGAATCAACTCAAGATCCTAAAATGGTGCCTGATGATGAATTATGGTCATAAGCTGTTTGTATGTGATAATGGGCGAAATCGACCTAGGGGGGAAAAGTTTCCCTTTAAGGGACTAAATTTAACTCGGTACACTTTTTAAGTATTTTCTTAACAAATCAGAATTTTTGTGGACGGACTATCGTTAAAATGGGTACTGTTAGTTTCGACGCACTAAGCACCTCAAAAGAGGCTCATCTGGCCCAAAAATGGTCAAAACTGACAATTTATAGTCAATATGCCAAATGGGTACTCAAATTAATGCTAATTTTGCTACCAATCCATAATATAGAGTAATTTTGAAGTTTTGGCAGAGATTAGGGACGGACGCATGTGCCGAAAGGACTTTGATGCGCTTAACTAGAATCATGTCGAGATATCCATATACACTTTCCGCCTACGCAGCTGCGGTCTTTAATATAATAAAGGATTTTTCGGTGCCTTATTAACCACCAGACCTTTTTTTGACGACTCTAGTCTCTTTTGTATAAGGGCTCCAGTTTAATATCGTTTTGTCCTCCCGACAACGTCTATGTTGTCTACATATGAGAGGAGGTTGAGTGCCTTGGTGTTATTTGTGCTTTTTTTATTAAGCTTTCTATTTTCTAGTATATTGCGCCACCGTAATGTAATAGTGTGCACGGCTTTCATACAAGTAAACTCGGATTCAAATCCGGATGAGAATATCAAATAATTTTTTAGCAGCATGCTTCTGCACCGAAAATACTGGTGACTTAACGAGTAAGATATCAATTTCATTACATAACATTGGCTCGTTCTACCAAATAGTGCAAACAAGCTGATCCACCGCGCTGTTCACCTCTCAAGTGTAAAGCATTTTAAAAGCGGTGCAAGACGTATTTACCTCCTTCTGATATTTTCAGTGTCTAAACAACTTAGAACAGACCGAAGATGGACTACAACTCCCATATATGGGCAGGTGCTCTAAAATCATTCTTAGAGCTACTTGACTGTGTTCAAAGGAGAGCGATGGTGCTGATGGGGGGCAATAGGGTATCAAACTTTATCGTAATGATGTTCCATCGTTACTTTGATGGTGTGTGTTTATCAGACATCTGTCGTCTTATTCCTGATGTGAGGATGTTAGATCCCACGACAGCCGAATCTATGCACCGGATCGAATCAAAGCAGCAATTCTTCGACCAAGGGCTGTCACCCCGGTACGGTGAGCCGCTACAAGAACAACAACGACCAAGGGCTGTCAACCCGGTACGGTGTGCCGCTACAAGAACAACAAGGTTTGATATCGATTGGCTAGTTAAAACCACTATACACTACAGATCAAATTCGTTTTTCGCATGAACAGTCCGTATGTGCAATCGACTTCCGACAAATGTATTTCCCACTAATAACGACATCCAGAATTTTAAGACAAGTGTCAATAAACATAACTACTCCTTTTTCCACTCCGATCCTTTATAGGGGAAAACCCCTGAGTGATGCTTATTAAAAAAAAAAAGTATGATGTGGTCGCACTTTTCATCGCTTCGAAACGTTTTTTTAACATTCAAATCTAATTACATTGTAAGGGCCATAGTAATGCAATTGTAATAATAATAATTTGTACTTACCAAGCTTTTGCTGGAAACTGTCATTTTATAAGAACCGCTGTCTGATTATACAAACTCTAGAGTCTATATCAAATCTGCATAATCCGTGTACAAAATAGTTCCAAAATACTCCCAGGCCGTCTAGGAAGCCACCTTAGAGAGCCGCAAGGCATGCTTGCTGCATTCTAATCTCATTTCAAATTATCAAAAGGTTAGACTGCAGAGCAAGAACTTTTACGTTCCCTTTATTGGAAGGCCTTCTAGAAGAGCTGCAAAAATTCCTATAAAAAATATGAACAAAAAATTATTCGGAATTATTTTTAAAATTATAATAATTTTTTCATTTTTCTGCCGCTGAATTTCGAACCTGCGATAGTCTGGTTGTTAATTCAATTTGCTACTTGCTGACTTTACTTTCCACTCGCCAACGCAATGCACTGCATGTATAAGGGAAATCCCCTTAGTGTTGATTATTAAGAAAAAAAAGGATGATGAGGTCGCACTTTTCATCGCTTCGAAACGTTTTCCATGGTACCATTTCCAGCTCCAATATTTTTTTTTACTTTCAAATCTAATTACATTGCAAGGGTCATAGTAATGCAATTGTAATACATAATAATAATAGTTTGTACTTACCAAGCTTTTGCTGGAAACTGTTATTTTTTAAGAACCCTTGTCTGATTATAAAATTTCTAGAGTCTGAGGCAAATCTGCATAATCCGTGAAAAAAATAACTCCAAAATACTCCCAGAGGGAACAAAAATATCTCAGCAAGGCCGTCTAGGAAGCCACCTTAGAGAGCCGCAAGGCATGCTTGCTGCATTCTAATCTCATTTCAAATTATCAAATGATTAGACTGCAGAGCAAGGACTTTCACGTTCCCTTTATTGGAAGGCCTTCTAGAAGTGATGCAAAAATTTCTATAAAAAATATGAAAAAAAAAAATTCTGCAGAATTATTTTAAAAATTTTAATATTTTTTTTTTTATTTTCTGCCGCTGAAAATCGAATCTGCGATAGTCTGGTTGTTAAATTAATTTGTTACTTGCTGACTCTACTTTCCACTCGCCACAATCCACTGCATGTATAGGGGAAATCCCCTGAGTGTTGGTTATTTAGAAAAGAAAAAAAAGGATGATGTGGTCGCACTTTTCATCGCTTCGAAACGTTTTACATGGTACCATTTCCAGCTCAAATATTTTTTTTACTTTCAAATCTAATTACATTGTAAGGGCCTTAGTAATGCAATTTTAATAATAATAATTTGTACTTACCATGCTTTTGCTGGAAACTGTTATTTTATAAGAACAGTTGTCTGGTTATAAAACTCTTGGATCTGTGGCAAATCTGCATAATCAGTGAAAAAAATAATTCCAAAATACTCCCAGCGGGAACATAAAGATCTCAGCAAGGCCGTCTAGGAAGCCACCTTAGAGAGCCGCAAGGCATGCTTGCTGCATTCTAATCTCATTTCAAATTATCAAATGGTTAGACTGCATAGCAAGGACTTTCACGTTCCCTTCATTGGAAGGCCTTCTAGGAGAGCTGCAAAAATGCCTTTAAAAAATATGAAAAAATTCTGCGGAATTATTTTTAAAATTTAATAATTTTTTGATTTTTCTGCCTCTAAATTTCGAACCTGCGATAGTCTGGTTGTTAATTCAATTTTCTACGTGCTGACCCACAAAACAAAATTATCAAGAGGCATATCTTCACTGCCATTCCTTGTGACGACCTTCAGTGCTGCCTTCACTCACCAGGCACGGTAGCATAGTCAGTAGAGTTTATTGGTCTTTTTTTATTGAAAATATGAAGACATGCGGGATCAATTCAGGTGCAAAGAAGGCCTGCTGGAATACCGTATTTTTTGAAAGCATTATCAAATGTGCGTTGGTTCTGCGTACGAGTATTATGAAAAAAAACATTGTACTTGTACCTATATTTGTTTCGTTTAAAATTTAAGCCGAATCCTTATATATTTTTTTATTATGTATGTATTATCATCGTGTCCATATCTGTATTACACTCTACATTCTTACGAGCGAGCGGTTAATTTCTATTAACAAAGGTTTCTTTTTTTCATGTGTATTATTTTCTATGAACAAATATCTTTATAAAAAAAGATTAGACTTCCTTATATCGATTTAAATTAAATTATATGTGAATTACAATTACTTTAGACGACAAAATTGTTTGAATTCATTAAAAAAATGAAATGAAGGTAACTTAATTACTGCGTGTGTGTGTATGTTTTTATGTAATTAGACAAAACTTAAGATTAAAAATTAAATAAGATTAAACGAAGCTACACGAATTATTTAAAACTATACAATTTAAAATTTGCATTTAATCTTGAAATGAGATTTTGTTTGCACGCACAAGAAAAAAATTTAAATTTAAAATAAAACTTATGGACTATAAGATTAGGTTTATAAATAACTTATACATACATATGTGTACGTTATTGTTGTGAAGGGACGATAATTTACAAATACCGAAATTGTTATAAATACGGATGTATTATGTATGTGTATCTATAACTCTGATCATGCCAATGCAAAAGGAAAAAGAAACAAATGATGTTTTGCTATAAAAAGGAGTTGGGGGGGTCAATCAAGTTTTGAGGCTGCGTGTATTGCTTTATGTTACATCATCTGGCGTTTGTTGCTGATGCTGTCTGTGCTGCTGCTGGTCATCTTGCAATTGTTCTCTTTCGATGTTTGCATTGTTGTTATTTTCAGCGATTTCATTTATGTTATCAAAATTGAACGGGACCATTGAGGTTGAAGTTGGTTGACGGCGCCGACTGAGCATATAATTCGATTCGTTTAAAATATTTTCAGTCTCTTCATTATTTTGTGGTTGTTGCTGTTGCTGGGAGGAGTTGTAGCAACTCCTTGATGTTGATGACTCCGCGCCAACCGCTGTAGATTGGTTTGGTGGCGGTGTCTGTGATAATGTATTACTTAAGAAGCTATTACTGCTTGATGAAATGTCTTCTAAGTATGGATGTAGTGCTAAGGCTGTCGGTCGTGTGGAATATTGTTGTTCTAGATTTTGTTGATTTTGCTGTTCCTCTAAATTAATATTCGAATGATTTTCAGATTCAAGCTCCTCATCGTCGTCATTTTCTGCTTTCTCATTCTGTGCCACCCCAGCTTCTACGTCCGGAGCCGCTTCGTCTTCTTGCTCTTCTCCGCCGTCTTCGTATTCATCTTCATCATTCTCGTCGTACTCTTCACTATCGTTGACGTCGTCTTCATTTCCTGTCTGGTCAGCACATGATGGATCGCCTTTTTCTGACGGTTCAAAAATAGGTTGAGCTTGTAATTGCATCTCTGCGGTTTGTATCACAACTCCCTCAATCGTTTCGATCACACCCTGAACCACAGCCACATCTGCAGCAGACCCACTTTGGCCTGCCCCTAATAACGTGTCAGATGACGCCAATTCCTTTAGTTGTTGACTATTAGTATTGTCTTGAGCTAATATTATGCACTGATCATGATTTGTATTTCCGTGTTGAGTTGATTCCATAAGCCCTTGGCCCACATCCATTTCAGTAGCTAATGACACTGTGTCACTTTGGCCTTGTTCTACATGGACTCCAGCTATTATCGGACATGGATCCGTTGTCATTTCATTAGAAACTACTCCGAGACAGGGATCAGCAATAGCATTAGCTCCCGTACATTGTATTTGCATGAGAGTTGCATCTGTTGTTATTTCTCTTATAATTTGGGTGACAATCGTATCTGGTTTTCTACTTTCATCTTGAATGACGACCGCAGTTCCACTTTGGCATGCAACAATGTTATGTTCAATTGTCTTTGTTGTGTTATCTTCAAGGATCGATCCTGTAATTAATGCTGCTCCAGGGGTTAAACCTGATGCAGTCTCACATTGTCCCTCATAGACTGGGGATCTGTCAATTTCCATTAAGCTTTGATTTTGCTGGTCGACATCAGTTTTAGTTGTTGTACCACTATGACACTGATCAAAGATAGCTGGTGCCGTTTGACTATGATCAACAGTTGCTAGCATTGTTTCAAAATGATGAGAAAGAACCGCAGTATCTGATATTGATGGACTTTGACTAACAATATCTGCAACTTTCGGAGTAGCTAGATCACTTCTAGGCTGATGTACAACAGGCCTATCTATTGCATCAACTTGACTTTGATCAACAGTTGCTTCAGGTGCATGAACTTCAAGTTGCGTTCCTTTCGAATAGTTCTTCTCATGTCGATTTGATTCGAAAGACTGTTGTTCATTAAACGCGATAGGTCCAGACGTAACTGAAGAAATTTCTAATACTGGAACTTGCAGCTCATTTGTAATTTGTTGAGGGTCTTCTCTTTGATACTCCGAAGAGTTAGAATAATCTTGTAATTGATTAGGTTCATTAGTTGGGTCTAAAGGTGGCGCTGTATGTAATAATTGTGGCGAGACTAAGTGCGTATTTAATAAAACATTATGATTTTTAGTATCAGAGCCTTGTGGCCCTGATGGGGCTGGCGTTACAGCAGCATTTTTCACGTGCTCCAGATTGTTTAAAGCGGGTGGATCAACAGTTTTATTTCCGGTAAATGCTGCAGCTTTATCTGGCATTTCTGTGCTGTCTATCGATTTTTCCTGTATTTTCTCGGTTTCATTATGGTTTTCTGTTGGCAATGGTAGATCGGGAGCATGACTGCAAACACTAGAAATAACAAATGAAGGAGGATGCTCGGATTCCAAGGGTTTAACTGAATCAAAATCAGTTTTGCTTTCTTCATTTTCGGTTATATTCATATTATCGCTATCCTGAGTATTACTAGGCATATCTTCTGTAGCCTCAGGCAATGTGTTGCAAGAGGCTTCGTCAGTTTCAACTTCGCTTTCTTCTGTTTCCTCGGTTTCTTCAATTTGTTCTTCCTGTTGATCACTCAATTCTGGCGGATATTCGAGTTCTCTATATTCTCTTTCTTCTTCTTCTTCTTCGTCCTCCTCCTCTTCTTCTTCGTCTTCTTCCTCCTGTTCGTCTTCTTCCTCTTCCTGTTCTTCATCTTCTTCTTCAGACTCCTCTTCTTCGTCACCTATATCATCATCCTGGGCTGCATCATCTTCTTCCATATTCTCATCAGCCTCTTCGGGATTTTCCACTGGTTTCGGAACATGGATTTTTCGTTTTTTAATACCATTTATGTAATCATTCTTTGATCGAGATTTCTTAGCCGATATCTGTACATCATTAATATCCAAGTCCTTCTCCTGTTTAACCGTTATATTATTAAAATCTATTGAAGATATATAGGCTTGTTCTTCGGCATTAAACTGATTAGTGGGAGGATTTTCTTCAGGCTCATTCACGGGAGGAGGAGATGGAGATGGAAGTGGCGTTTCATCTGAATAGCCTCGATTCTGTGGTTCCGGTTTAATGAAAATAGGAATAAAATCACTTTGTGTAGGTTCTATTGGTACCGTTGGTAAAGTTACGCCACTTTGTATGGATGAAATTTGCAGTACGGGTGGTGGAACACTGGGTTTGGCAGTTGACTTGCATGCTTTGTTTCTACTTTTAGCCGGAGGTTTAGAAACAACCTTTTGTTTCAACTTCGGTGTCTTAGTTAATTTCGGTGTCTTTTCACTGGGCTCTTCATTACGTTCTATTGACAAAGTCTCAGCCATTTGATTGTCACAATCATTATCTTCAGCATGTGGTTCATCTTCTGATCGATCAAGATTATCTTCTTTACCGTCGTGATCCATTGGAATATCGGCTTCTGGCTCATCTGTATCCATTCTAATGCCGCTAGATACATGAGAAATCTTGACAACAGCATCCATTTCCACGCCACTGGAAACATGCGATATTTTCAACATTCTATCCAATTCTTCGCGGTTAGGCTTGACATCCTCTTGATCGGACACGTGGTTGTTCGGTACATTGTTTGATTGCTCATCCCCAGTAGTATCAGTACTGGCATTTGCACCATTAAATTCTACACCCTCGGAAATACAAGCAATTTGTAACTGCATCATTGGTATGGATGTCATGATTGTAGCCTCTGGTTGAGGTCGATTTTGTGCTGGAGTTGCAGAGAGTTCTTCTGTGTCCATAGCTTCTAATGGTTCCGTTTTAATTTGTATTGCCGCCGAAGCATTGGTCGTCGGATTGTCTTCATTGTGTTGCGCATTGAACGAATCAAGAGAATTTAATTCATCTTGTTCTTTTTGAGCTTTCTGTTGTTTGTCCTTTTCTTTGTCCTTATGTTTCTTCTTCTTTTTGCGTTTTTCAGCTCTCTTTTCGACTGATTGTTGTTCAATTATCGAAGAATTTAACTGGCCGTGTTCTTTTCTAATTTTTAGCTTCAATCCGCCACCTGAAGTTTTATTCAAATTCTCGGAACCATCAATGTTAGGTGCATCCAAATTATCGTCCGCTTCCTGTTTGATTTTGACCGAGTCCTGAGTTTCTGAAACGCCGCTTTTATTCCCAGGTTCTTCATCCGCGTCATTATCACTATCCTCATTATGGTGATAATCTTCTTGGAATCGATTATCAATATTCTGATCTTGTTCACTTGTTTCATTATCACTGGTTTCACCATCGGCGGAAGGTGCTTCCGTCTCGACGTGTACTTCTGGTTCATGTTTAATACTAACCAAAGCGTCTAATGTTGACTTTAGTAACTCATCTACACGTTTCAGCTCCTTCTTAGACACGCCCTTTTTGCTCGATTTCTTACTGGTTGTGCTTGGCGAATCATCCTGCCCGGGGATAGATACACACTGATTGGCTGCCATAATAAGTGGCGACGACAGCCTGGTTAAATGCACCACCGGAGTCATATCCAGTGGCATGCCAGTGAGACGTGCCATTTCTTCAGCGGCTGCTTCGACTTCATTTTCGTTTTTGATACGCACCGCATCTTCTTGTGCCTCCACTGCCGGAGCTATATGTTTCGAGTAGTTGAGATAAACTTTGGCACAGAGTGCGGAATGTTTTATGTATTCAACCTCAGAACGCTGTAGACGATTGCATCCAGCACAACGTCTTGTTTTTACAGCACAAGGATGTGTATTGTATAGAAAATTTGTGGCATATGAGGTATCGCATTGTGGACACTCCCGATCTAATACCATAAAAGCTGGCGGTGTTTCAAAACTATGTTCATGTAGATGCCTGAAAAATAAAAAAAAAAAAACAATGAAAACAATGCCAAAATGCAATGGGTACAAATTTATATATATCAAGTTTTGCAATATATTTCAATTAAAATTGTGTAGGCATACTATTGATAGATTGAATAATATCTTCTGACGCTGATTTTTGAAACTCCCTGCCGCCTAGGGCTACATAAATCGACGTTTTACTGATCGCGACTTTTGGTGAAGAACATTGTAAATGTCAGAGTTCAAGTAGTGAATTAGTTGACTTTCTATCTAGATATTTTTTTTCTGATGGACAATACATATTATACCAATAGTAATTCTCGAAAACATTGTCGTTTACTAATAGTTTTTATTAAGTTCGATTGTGACATGACATATTTCTTGCAACGATTACTCCAGCAACGAATCAAAGGTTAAGCAAACTCTTAATTTACATTAAATAATATAAGACTACTGTATAAGGCATATGATTGATAATATGATAATATGGCATATGATATGATAAGCACAGAACAATTTTGACCTATTTTTGACCCATGTTGTTTCTAGATTTTTGCTTACATAGAACTTACGAAAGAATTAGCTGTCAAACGAACTATCATACTAGGCTAACGTTTTTACATTTGTGACAAGTATACCTGGCAAATCACTACGAATTAGTTACGCTACCTTGTAGAAGGTAGGATTATACAAAAATTTGATCAATTTAATTTGCTAAAATTGCATTTTTGGCTTTCTAAAAAGCCTTGCTGTTCTGGAGCGGTTTAATTGATTTGTACAAAATTCTTGTCATATGAAAGATAACCTTTTTTTAAATATATTTTTTTTAAATGTTCGGTACCCGATGTACCTTGATCAGTGCCCAATGATCATTTTTATTAAAGCTTTCTGCCAAAGCACACATACCAATCTCGAAGTTACCTACATAAATGAAAATGTGCATCAACGCCAGTGTTTTACCATTAACTTAAACAATTTTGGCGGTCCCGAAAATCTAATAAATGTTTTCAATTGTTTTGTTTGTTTCTATTTGTTAGACTTATGCGCAAATTGACTACATAATGTAGATCGTTGTTTTCTTTTTCCCATCACCGAAATTTCGTACAACGTGCAATCCGTACTTGAACAGCAAGATTTTTACACGTAAAGGGGCGTTTAAATCCGCCTAGGAACATCCTATATTTTCCAGCATCGGGTTTTTCTACCTCGTAAATGTCGTTAACTTTAAAATTAAGAGCCATGTAAAATCTCTTCTATACAAATACATAAGACGTTCGACACACAACGTTCGACGCACAACGCACTGATTTGACAGAGAATTAATTTTTTTCGTTTGTGTAAAAGAATTATGTATCAACCTAGCATTCAAAATTTTTATGTGCGCTTACAATATTTTTAACTTAGGAATTTTTTCAACGATTTCAAATAGAGCCTTTTCTAAAATACATTATTACTGCGCTGTATATGTTCGAAAACGCATCGCCTGGCAACATTGCAGCAGTCATGTGCATCAATTCAGCATTTACTGCGCAAATATCTGGCAGACGTACATATACAGAGTGGTGCATTTAAAATTTTAAATTTGAATCGGCTGTAAAAAAGTAATTATAACACTGGGCAACCAAAATTTGAAAAAAAATACGCTATGATGCAGTTATTATAAAAAACAACACTCATTAAGAATTCAAAAAATTAAGGCAGCTTAAAGTAATTGTTTGCAATGAAAATTCGAAATTATATCGAAATACATAAATGCATATTGTTGAAAAGGTAAATTTCAAGCTTTAAAAGGAAATCTGATCACAAATAAAGCAGTTAGGGTTTATTTAAAAAATCCCAAAATACCGGTTTATGTGAATATCTACTAAACTAGAGCGAAGCTGGCAAATCGGGGTCAGATTCTTAATTAGCAGCTCAAAATTAACTACAGTTGACTATCAAACCTTCTGCCGCAAATTAATGTAATTTTTTAAATTTCTGGTATATTGGAAAGGTTGAACTCTGTCATTTAATTCGTTTTCGCTTCGCCCAATGGGCTAAAGCTTGTTTGGCAGGAGATAATGAATTTTACCGAAAAATCTTGTTTTCAGATGAAGCTCATTATCATCTCGGTGGCTATGACAATAAGCAAAATTGCCGCATATGGAATTCAGAGAACACGTGAATATTTAGAAGCCAATCATCCCCGACGAGTCACTGTTTGGTGTGGATTTTGGGCTGGCTGCATCATTGGGCCATTTTTCTTCGAAAATCAGCTCGGAGCCGCCGTTAACGCCGTGCCATGCTCAATGAATTTTAATTTCCGAAATACAAGAGAAGGACATGAACGACATTTGGTTTCAACAAGACGGGGCCACATGTCACACAGCCAACGTAACCATCGATATTTTACAGCCGCTTAGGAGCTGTGATTTTTGCCCTTTGGATTATTTTCTGTGTGATGCCATAACAAGTTAAATGTTACGCAAAACACCCAGAGACAATCGAAGCGTTGAATCATAAAATCGAAGTTGCCATTGAAGAGATTCGACCCGAACCAATCGAAAATGTACTGAAAAATTGGGTTGATCGGATGAGGTTCTGCCGAGCCAGTTGTAGTAGTCATATGAAATGTTGTGGTCCATTTTTAAATGAAAAAGTTCAACCTTTTCAATAACACAAAATTTAAATAAGAAATTTAAGAAATATTATCAGTACTGTTTTTACAGCCTATTCAACTTTAAAATGTTAAATCACCCCCCCCCCCCACCTGTAGTATGTGGACTATGTCTGGGGAGGCAAACAAATTGATTTAGTATAAATGGACACATGGGTATTACATAACAATTATATTGTCTAAAGAAGCCAAAAACAAATTATTTTAAAAATTTGATAACTCCAAATGTTCCAATTGCAATGCAATTGTTTCAATAGCATGAACATCTTTAAAACATCAGTGTTGCGCAGTAAATGCAACGCAGTGCTGCATTTTCAAAATAGCCCATCTTCTACCCTTAATTTTTAGTTTAGAAGATATAAACGTTTAACTTTGACCGAATTTAGTTTTAAAAACAACACGCCATTTAAGGTAATTTGGTCCGATTTTATGTGTAATATTACTAAAACTAGGTAACGAATCGACTTGTTTCTATTGATGTATGTAAGAGAGTGGAGAGTGTGCGTGGCTTATAGTGGCTGACGTGAGATTTGTATTCGTCTGCCTTTCAGTTGCCATCATGAATTGGACACGTGAGGAGAGGTCATTTTGTGTTGAAGCTTATTTTTCAAATGCGCACTCGATCATTGCAGTGCAGCGTGCTTTTCGTTTACGATTCCCTGTTCCCCCACGCGGTCGTTTTCCTGGATGGCAATCAATTGTAAATTGAGTAACTTTATTGACCTGAGTGAAGCATTACAACATCACAAAACATCGAGAGAGTTAGACCAGCAGTACTGCAATCTCCAAAATGCTCTGCTCAAAAGCAATCACTTGCTCTTGGCATTTCCTGGGTTTTTTATAGCCGGTTTTTGAGGCAATGCAATTAGAGGATACATGGTTCTAACAGGATGATGCCACTGCACACACAGCGAGGGTTACCATGAATTGTTTGAGGCAAATGTTTTCTGGACGGCTTAACTCTTTTAGGGGTGATGTGAACTGGCCGGCACGCTAACCAGACTTAGCCCCATGCCATTTTTCCCTTTGTGGTTACCTGAAGTCGAAGGTGTATATTAACCGTCCAAACACCTTGAAAAACATAACTAACAATATTGATGCTGAAATTGGCAGAATAACAGTCGGCATGCTTGTTAGAGTTCATGAAAACTTCAGAAAAGGTAGGTAGCAGTGTGTGGATTGCCAAGGTCGACATTTGCCAGATACACTTTTTAACACCATGTAGTTTAAAAATTCTATTGCTTTCTTTCTTGAAGGTGTATATCAACAGATCCAACACCTTGAAACACCTAATTAACAACATTCAAGCTGAAATTGACAGAATACTAGTCGACATGCTTGTTAGAGTTCATGAAAACTTCAGAAAACGTAGCGAAGGTCGACATTTGCCAGATACACTATTTAAAACCATGTAATTTAAAATTTTGTTGCTGTTCAATATAATTATAAGTAAAATATAAAAAAAAATCTAAGGTTCATAATTTTTGTATTTCATTCCCAAATAAGCAAATAACCGCGCTTCACCCTGTATAATAATGAAACCTATTCAATGTTTGCTTTGTGTTTGTCACTATTTTTAATCTTTGACGGAAACCCATAGTGCTCTCCATCAACAGACCATCCATCTTCATAATACCTGAAAGCCATATGTATCTCAATCAAAAAAAGCCAAATTGGAATGCCTTCATAAAACCCACTAACCGCAGCTTTAGTAATCTACCCATACCATCGGATTATCAGCAGCCGAGAAGAAGTTCCTTCATCATTGAAAAATTGTGGACAACGGTCAAATCGCTCTCTAACTCTCTATTGGGCACCTAAAAAAGCGATAAGGCACATAGGGGAGTATTGCGTCGTATCCGCGCTTTCCGAGTCGTATGTGCACCATCACAATTTACCGTTGGCAATCCCACGACAGCCGGTTCTATGGACCGGATTGACCCGAAGATCAATTCTTCGGCCAAGGAATGTCACCCCATATTGTTGCGGCACATAGTTGCCGCAACAACAACCGTTGGCGAAGTTCCCCATGCCATCCACAGCGCAAAGTCATCAAATGCGCTAGGTCCGGATGGAAGCTTAACGATGATGTTGAAGCACTTGGATACCTCGAGAGTAGAGTACATGACCGAAGTGCTCCATCTATCGTTCGCTACTCACTAAGTATGCGATGCCTGGGAAATGGACAGAGTGGTACCGCTACTAAAGCCTGGCAAAGATTGCTCAATACTGGCGTCAGGATCTAAAGTGGATGACATAAGCGAGAAAATCCACTGTTACCTTACTGACTTAGCTCGTTTCTTTACTGCGAGGAGTATAAAAATATCCGCCTCCAAATCATCAGATATACTGTGTACAGCGTGGACCGCAGAGGTGCGGTTGTCACTCAATGTGAAAGTCGATGACATCAACATCCCGACTACCAAAATTCTTGGGGTCACATTGGACAGCTATATGCGATTAACTTAAAAGTAGGAACAAGGCCCTCAAGTCACCAGCCGGCTGTACTTGGGGAGCCGCCAAAGAAGCCTTGGTCGGTCTGTAGCGAGCTACGCAATTTTGGTGTGGTCGACGAACGCTGTACTTGGGGAGCCGCCAAAGAAGCCTTGGTCGGTCTGTAGCGAACTACGCAATTTTGGTGTGGTCGACGAACGTGAGTACGACGCAGTGGAAGAAAATTCTTTCTAAATAGTACAACTACCTTATAAAGAACAGGATGCCTCCGCCCAGACAGATCAGGTACGATCATTTTGATCTAGAGAGAGAGAGAGAGAGTTCCAGCGGTACAAGAGAGAGCCTTTAGATTGTGGAAACTATCAGGCAGGTCTGAACGACATTCACGCTGATGAAGTCGCAGCAGTAGTATACAGCAATAGCGTAAATCTACCTTCACGAGATCATTCTCCGGAAATATGATAAGAGAAGAAGACGATACCTCGTAAGACGCACATGGTTCTGGCTCAGTTTAGATCTGGATGTTGCAGCGGCTTAATTCGTATTGGGCTCGAATTGATGCTAACGGACGTTTGTCCCGCCTGCCATCAGTACAACATGACGTGCTGCACCTCATCAATTGCCGGCTAAACCAACTCAGCTGACCCCAGATCTCCTTAGTTGCATCCAGTTTAATTGGCGCTTTTTCTTCACCTGGATATCGAATCAGATCCCCAATAGACGAACAGGACTTCAAAACAAAATATATATTTGTTACAACAACAACGAATAGAGTTAGAAAATAGTTTTAGTTTAAAATTCATAAGTCTTTTAGATATACCTTCTCTGAAAAATTGTGATGAATATTTTACAGAAAAATGAAAAAAATTAAAACAAAATCTAAAATTGGTAAAAATAATATTTTTACTGCAGCTCTATGGCTAGTCTTAGAATTTTTTTATTTAGTTCAGAAATTCAGTTGGGGTCTCAAACCAAAAATATAAGTAGTGACTAGATTTGTAAAGACGTAGTTAGACCAATCCTATCATATGGCTGCACAGTCTGCTGGGATTCAAAGTCAAAGGGAAACATAAGAAAAACACTACAGAAAGTTCAAAAATTTGCTGCTCGTTTTTGACGGAAGCAATTGAAAGCACACCACAGGCATCCCTAGACATAATCCTGCACTTGGACCAAATTACGGATTTCGCGCGAGGAAAGACGGCAAGAGGGGCATTAAGACTCAGAGGGGTATTCTCTGGTCGCGGTCACTAATTGGACACTATAGATTATTTGGAGCAATAGGTAATTCTTGCAGTGCGATCTCTTTATCAGACTAGTGCTCGACTTAAAAAATGTCAACTCTACTTTTCCCTGGAAGAGCCCACACCGATGGGTCAAAGATGGGAGCAGGGTAGGAGCTGGTTTTTATTTTATGGGGTTTCAAATACGCGACTTATATCGACTGAATGATAGTTCTAGTGTTTTCCAGGCCCAGATACTAGCTATAGACATAGCACCACAATTTCTTTAACTGATTAACCTGCCGTATAACAAAGATATTAACTTCTATGTGGATAGTCGGGCAGCTTTGAAGGCTATACATTCACATTCGGTAAAAACCAAACTGGTTAAGAGTTGCAATCTGTCAGTAAGTACTTACAAACCGGATTGTTAGATTCTGTTCGGTTCCCAGCCACAGTAATGTTGCAGAAAACGAGGTGGCAGATGAACTGGCACGTCTTGAGGTGCAGGTGGTGACAACTTTGCAAAAGCCCCTATCTATATTTCAACCTTCTAACATGAATTTATACCAAGAATAACGTAGCAAAGACTAGACCGGTAAATGTTGCTCTGTGGCCTAAACTAGACAAGAAAGGAACGAGAACTATTCTTTAAAATAACAAAAATGATGTCTAGAAAATGTCAGGTGGGAGTGGTCAAGTAAGTGGAGTATATTCCTGGGTATATTCCTGTCCTTCGAGAAGATTTGGAACAATTATCCTCATGCAAGATGGTAGATCAGCTTTATAAACGATCTTTCGTGGCTCAACGGCAGCTTTATGATAGGCAAAGAATAATCAAAATGGAGTATCTACGGGCCACCGAGTGGATGTACTGCGTGTCAAGTTTTCAATGTAAGACATATTTTATTGATCGTCTAGAAATTCTAATTTAAACTTTAAATTGGAACTTGATATTGCGAATAAAGTTTTAGTAGTATGTGCGTAGAGTTTGAAATACTTAGTTTTTTAATAATATGACTTACCGTGCATATGCATATGTACTGACTATTGACTCTCCACATAGGCCGCAAACGTATGGCGTTTTGGATAGTTTATGCCAGAGTTGATGATTTTTGATGTCGAAACTCTTAGAAATAGTCTCATTACAAGCTGTGCAAACATAACGCTCAATTTTTGGAATATGATGTGCACGAACGTGTGCTTCAAGTTTTCCTTTTGTGGCAAATCGTTCAGTACAAATCGTGCAGCCTTGTTTAAGTTTGGCGGTTGCTGGTAGAGCCGGTGCTGCTGGAGGAACTGGCGGTGCCGGTGGTGGAGGCTCTTCCTTGATCTCTTCTTTGCTATATTTAAAAAATTAATGTAAATCATAACGAATATTGCCACAAAAAAAGCATATCAAATCAAACCTTACATTTCTTCTTTGACAGCATTATCTTTTGCATCGACTTGAGCTTCCTTAACCTCTTTGCCCTTATGTTTTCCTTTTTTAGACATTATTTCCTTGCCATCTTTTTTGGCGGCTACTTCCTTGCCGTTATTTTTCGTTACTACGTCTTTGCTATCTTTTTTCGGAACTACATCTTTGCTATCTTTTTTGGAGGTGGCTTCTTTGATATCTTTTTTCGAGGCTATTTCCTTGTTCTCTTTTTTAGGAGCAGTTTCCTTGCTTTCCTTTTTAAGGCCTTTTTCTTTACCATCTTTTTTAGAGTTGGTCTCTTTTCTGTAAGTAAACATTAAATGTATATCAAACAAACGACAGTTATTTGTAAAGAAAAATAAAAATTTGTAACAAAACTTTACGTTTCATCCTTGACTGTTACGTCTTTTGCATCATCTTTCGGGTCCTTAACCTCTTTACCCTTCAATAGTTTCGTCTTTCTAGTAATAACTTCTCGCCTGTAATTGACGGCAATTAATAAAAAAAACCAGTAATCTGTTGTTCACTTTCGATCTTGTTTAATTTGGCGTTTGATCGGCAGTGAAAAACTATGAAAAACAATTTTTTTAAAACTTACACTTCTTCTTTCACCGCAATATCTTTCTCTTCGTCTTTAGAGTCCTTAGCATCTTTGCCCTTAAGTTTTGCTTTTTTTGTGGCAGCTTCTTTAAGAATCGGTGTAGCCAAACGTAACTTTTTATTACTTACTGCGGGCGGAGCTGTTTCTTTTTTCGACGGCACAGGCGGTTCAGGTTCTGCTTTCCTCTTACGATTTAGAAACTTATTGGGCAATGGCGGTATAATCGTCGGTTCCTCCTTAAATTCAACTTTCGGCTTTGTTTCTATTACAGGCTTTTTTATGTTTTTCAGTCCCAGCAATTTCCTTGTCTGGGCATGAGTGGCATAACACATTTCACGAAACTCGTAGAAATCATTGATTTTATCCACACACAAGCCACACATGGTCTGTGGCATTCGGTCGTCCTTTGTTATCTGAAAAGTAATGGATAGTAATGCAAAACATATCACTTCAATGCCCCGTGCAGTAAATATGCTACTGCACTCCGTACCCCACACTCCCCACCTACCATTAATCCAATAAGTACTTGTATTTTCTGAGACATCTCCATTTCGCCTTCTATGTCGATAGGCTGGTCTTCTTTTACTGCCTCCTCTGCAGATTCGGTTAAGATGGGAACCATATCTGGATAATCCATACCGCATAAACGACAAATTTTATACAAATTTGCCTTTAGCTTTTTGTCAATTTTTATAGCAAATCGTTCCATTGTGTATATTTTGTCTCACACTTAAATATTGTTGAAATAAATGTTTTCCTTTTGTTATTGCCCGTTTCTTCAAATTACGTACACATAAACATTATGAATAATATTGATTTCCATTTGGAATTCAATGTTTTTTCATAAATTAATAGCTTTTGTAAAAAATTTTCCACAAGAAATACACAAGAACCCCAAATTTTCTTCTTTGACAGTTTTAATGTAAATTGAAATGCAACGTTGCCAACCACTCGAAAGACATTGGTGATTTTGCATCAGCTGTTCGAGATACTAGAACCAAATGCGATTCGGGGCGGCGTGGGTTATAATTGTTTCACAACGGAGTCTGTCATGTAACAAATCGATTTAATATCATGCATAAGTCAGACCTATTCTTATTCGTATCGCATTCGTTGCCACAGTCGTATCGTCTCCCATGTGCGCATATGAGGTAGTACCAACGAAATCGCATTAGTAACACAGCAATCACTCAAAGAAGCCTATAAAACAACGCATTTTCGTGTCACATACGATGAATCTTACGAAACCGCACGATTTCGCAGCTTCCTGGACACGAATCTGTTTGATTAACATTCACTTATGAGTCTTTGTGCGGTTTAGTATGAAGCAATGTTTATATGCCCGCGATTCAGAAATCGCTGTCAAGTCGCATTTTTGGTGGCAGTTGTGCCATCTCTTTCATTCGCATTGCAATTTACATTTCAAAATGTGTAACGACAGTCAAAGGCGAATTCGCGTAGTGTCGCGTTTGACAATGAAAGGCGAATTTGCGTAGTGTCGCGTTATTCTTATTCAAATATTATGTATGTATTTATATCCGTCAGATTTTAAAGTTCAGCATAAAATTAAACTTACGAAACGAAATAGTTTGGATATGCAAGAAAGAAAAAGTTTTACTTTAACTGATGCCGTAACCGAATGTTTATAAACTATTAGTTGGTTCAACTAATATTAAGAATTTTAATGGCGAAATATTTTAAACATTTTTTACTTTCAATGCTGCAAAATTTTTTAATAAAATTAAATTCAATTGCATCTAATTTTATACAATGAAACACTTTCTGCCAACATTTTAAAAAGAAAAAATACCGGTATGTACACGTTTATGGTACACAATTTTGACGTTGGCTGTGCTTCTGTTTGGCATTTACGCTTATATTTTCATTTAGGTGTGTTGAATATAACACAATATAGAATTCATCTGTTTTATGGTGCAACAATCTGCACCTCACGAATTTTTTGAGATTTTAACAAGCGAAATCAAAATATGTTCGTAGAGTTAATTTTTAACATATAAAAAAATTTACTCCATTGAGCAAAACGGAAAAACCATTGGTTTTAGGCAGAGTGCTGAAAATAATTATGGTAGAAAACAACAAAAAGGGTCGAACCAGAATAAAAAGTCATACGTTGATGGGCCATCCGCCTTACAGCCCTGACATGGCACCCAATGACTTCTTTTTATTCCCGCAAATCAAGAAAAAAAATGCGTGGTCAACAATTTTCGTCGCCAGAAGATGCTGAAGCCTTCAAAAACCATGTTTTGGAGGTGTCTCAATCGGAGTGGAAAAAATGCTTCGACAATTGGTTTGAGCCCATGCAAAAGTGTATAAATCATGCTGGAGAATACTTTGAAGAACAATAAAACCATTTTTGATGACAAATATTAGCATTTTCGTTATTAGGCCAGAAATATATATAGCAGCACTCGGAATAATGGTGAAAGACCGAATAAATGTAAACAAAAAAACATCGTATAAAACATTAAAGTGCACTTGGGCCTTAACGCATTCTTTCACCGCATATTTTCATTCAGATATCTATTATAATTTTCCCAAAAACTGGCCATATGGACTCACTTTAAAATTGTGTGCATTTGATGTTATACGAGTAGTATGTTTAGGGAAAATCAAAATATGAACATAAGCTTGCACATGTGCACAGTATCAGAGTTTTTGTATACATTAACTGGTTGTTGTGCTTTGACGTCAAGCTCCTCTGCTTGTGCGATCAGCACGAGTGACATGATGATAAAGGCACGATGTGTATTTTTTGTTTACGATTGATTCGCTTTTTGCTTTCGAACTAAGTACATTAGGAATATTTCTGATGTTTGATAAAACATGGGAGATAGCATCACTTTTGATACAAAATATGTACAATTTCTCCCTGTGTATTTTACTCATACACGGACAAAATATATAGTATGTTGTACATCTTCGGTTTAGAGCCATTTCAAACTGTTAAAACGTATTAGCCCGTAAAAATCCTGCTTTAAGGCCCAATTAGTCTTGACGATTGATTCTGCAAGTTGTAGAAGTCTACCGTCGTCAAACTGTAGTTCTCTCCCTCTAACAATATGCAACCCCAACTGAAATAGCTGATTGCCTACCGTCAAGTCTAAATTTATATGAAAAAACGACAAGAAAACAACTTGTTACAGTCTGCACAGACCCTTTGTAAATTTGTATAAACATCATTTTGGATTCGGTTGTTTTGTACATACATCCTACAAAAATACCAACGCGATACCATACACAAAGAAAATCAATTATTGTATAAACTTAGTGCGGTGAAACGTTGCCAACTTGTAGCTAAAACAATATGCGTCATTTAGTTAGGCTCTATTTTAACTTTTGAGAAGTAAAGGTCAAATCACATAAAAAGACTCAACATTATTCTTCGCCTGCTTTTTTGGCCATTCAATTTCAGTAACTCACAACATTTATCACTTCAAAAGTATTGAATTTCAAGTTTTATTTATTTTTCTTTTAGTTTGTTCTTGAAACATTGCTTTTATGCCAGAAAATTAATAAAAATGTTTGTTTTGAAATGTCAAAACCGAATTAAAGTTAAAGGGGACAACTTTGTGCCTCGCTTTGTTTCTTTATGGCAAAGCAAGTCACTTAAAACCCAAAAGGCCCGAGCAAATAGAAAGTCTCAGCTTTTTTTTTAAGAAAATCGTGTTTTATTTCAGCAACCCACATAGAAAGCATTCTTTAAGCGTGTGAAAACCATATTTATTTCAAAATGTCACTTTAAATTAACCCAGAAAAGTACAGTTTTATTTCATTGTATGTATCGCTTTAAGGCTCGGGCACACTTTAAGCTGAGTTTTTCTGAGATTCCGATTGTCAAATGTTGAAACTTCCTATAAGTTAATGATATTGCAGTGTCGGCGTAGAAAAGCCCCGTCATAAATAGATTTAATGTTTTGGACACCTATTTCAATGGTTTTTCGACTACCGGAAATAGAAAAATACGCAGCGTAACAAAAAAAGGTTCAGTGTGCCCGAGCCTATATACATTTAATTTCACTTGCTTAATGAAACATGAATGTTACTGACGAAAATTAAAAGCATAAGTGGATTTTGAAAAGTCAAAGCCAAAGAAATTCTCAAAAAGTTAAAAATGGGGAATCTTTTTGTCTCCCTTTGCTTTTTGGCAAAGCAAGTATATTATGTGTGCACTTTCATAGCAAAACATGTATTTTAATATTTTTTAACATAAGGCCGAAGCAAAGAAAAATGTTGCGGCTTGCTGATACTGAAACAGATTCAAATTCTGACCTTTATTCTTCACTTTATTTCTTGACTCGAGAATCAGAAATTTCTTCAAGCCCGAGAACACAGTTTTTTCCTTATTTTTCAATTAAAACGCCTTTCAAAATTAGAAGAAATATATAACCGTTTCGGCAACAAATTTACATTTGACATCCCATGACAGAGTTAGGTGGCCGAGTTTTTATTTTTTGCATTAGAAAACAGAAATTTCTATTCGATGAGAATGATTCGAAACATTCAGAAATATATAATGCCTCATTCGCATATACAATTGAAATCCAAGTACAACGGTTTTCGTCACCAAATCTATTAAATTTTTGTATGGCAACTGACAGCCGAAATCATACGAAAATAAAATCTAACGGATTTCGGTAGTATAGGCGAATGCCGATTACATTAACTGCTTTTTATTACTTGTTTTATATATGCCTATACATACATTTATGTATTTAATTAAAGTTGAGCTTATATGTACATTGTGCAAATTATCAGTAAGGAGCAGTTTAGTGGAAATTTGTAAACGTATGTGTATGTGCTAAGGCTCGGTTTTTACCTAGGACTTGAAGAAGGATTGTGAAGGTATGGTCCTCCATCGACAGAAGGGGTGCAATCAATCGATTCGCTTAAGTAAAATTAAGTTTTCCTATATCCTTAATTAAAAAATTATGAAGTTTTTACGACCATTATGTCCACAGCAAGTCTTCGAGTTGAGTTGCAGTTGGAAATTGTGGTTTTACCGATTTGATCTTTGATGGTGGGATGTTTTAGTTATTAAGGGAAATAAAATAAGTTATACGTAGCGGTTATCTGTTAGCATGACGTAAAAACATATCTACAATCCCTGCCAACATTTTCTATCGTGGAAGTGACGCTACGAAGTTAAAACTCATCGTCTGCGATACCATTTTCTTATCGCAGAAGTGTCTTCCGTATCGAGAGGTTGTACCCCCCGGAGTTAACTTCCAGAAGTCACTTCTGCGTAACTACAGTTACTCTTGATTCTAATTTTATTTTGCGGTCGCTGCGACTTTGGCAGAAGTGTATAATGTAGTTTAATATATTCATTACGGCACATGCGATTTTCGGCTGGTGTTGTAAACAACAATCTTCCAATTGACGTCTGGATGATTTAAAAACGACGGTAATGTAAATTGTTCTCGTCAAATTCAAACTATCTTCCATTTAACGTCTAGAAGTGAATAAAGCGTAACCCATTTGACGATGAAAGAAACTTCCAAATGTTGGGAGGGATAGTTGTATTCTCGTACCAATGTCGTTGTATGTATGTATTTGGTAGCCTATTGTCATATGCTACCAAATACATACAACCCTTACAAAAGAAAGTTATTTCGGAATAGAGGAAATTTGTGCAAAAAAAGACATTCGCATATAACAAGTTGACTACTGCTTATAATAAAATAAGAACTAGGTGATTCATATCCATCAATCTGTAAATATTAGTCAGTCAAAATTTATTTACCATACCAAAATGTATTCATCCTATTTTACAACTCATGGTGATTTCGTTTATCAAAGTAAATGTGACCTTTTACTAGGCCAACATTTCAAAAATGTTCCCTTCATCTTGTGATAATATATATTTCAATTTAAACAATTGCGTCTTTGTGAAATGTAAAATGTACGCGTTTAATTATATGTGTGTGTTGAACAGCGTTACCGCTGTGAGACAAAAGTGGCAATTTGACCCTTTTTGGAAGCGATGCAACTTTTGCTGCCCCTTTTTCATAAATCCCCTTTTTGTCACTTTTTTGAAATTTTTGCTACTTTCCACAACTCGATATGTGTGTATTCCTTTTAAAAGATCCGCGTATTCTTAATTCAAGGGTTAACGGTTCTCCGGGGAAAAAACTACTATAATTTATTTGGTTATAACCTGGCGCTTACGCTAGACATTATGGGTACTCGTAGTAGTGTGTCAGAGCATCTATATGTGTATTTCACATATGCTGCGAAGACAACCTCCCAACAGTCCCGCTGCACATCTCTGAAACGCACATATTAATCCAGTCTTGAGAAAATTTGGAACATTTCAATAGGATTGATTGAGTAACTGAAAATGCTTCGTAGAATAGCCGTCATGGCAGTGTGCTTTTAGGGTAAAAATGCTAACAATTCGGAACATTTGTAAAATGTATCAAGTAAGCCATAAATGAGCCGCGGTTGTCACCGTACTTTCGATGCCGAAAATGTATCAAAAAAGTTCTATTGTATCATCATTCGCAACCTTGATTTGAGGTGGTCAAAATCCGGCCCATTCGTTCAAGGACATTTGGTACCAAAGTTTAAAATTTTAAAACAAACCCAACGAATCCATATGAAAATCTTTTTAAAATCTGGATATATTATGAACACGGTTCATGACTTCAAGGAGCCCAAAATCCTAGTTTCAGTTGGCTCATCTGCGCATCCAGTAGAGCAGGGAGAATATTAAATTTGTCAATTCGTTTGCAGCACCACGAAATATTGATCGGAGACCCCATAAAGTATAAGTATATATAATCTTGATTGTCCTAAAATTCTGAGACGATCTAGCCATGTCCGTCCGCGTTTTTTCAGAAAGCACAATAATTTTGCATGATGCAGGCTTATGGTCACAAGATGTTTGGGATTGTAAATGGGCGAAATCGGCTCAGGGGAAAACGTTACCTTTTTAAATACCTCAAAAAAGAGCTAAGCTGCTGAAAGGCTGGGCTCAGAAGGCCTGCATGATCAAAACCGGCAATTAATAGTCAATTAGACATATGGGTACTAAATTAGAGCAAATTTTGCCACATATTTTTCGCTTTATTATCGTATTGTGGAGGGTACATGAGCGTCAGAAATTGAATTGTTTTTTTAGTTTGAATGCGTATTTTACCTCTGATTTCATGGAATTAGTTATTACTGTAATGTTTATTACCTTTCTTATTAAATTTAAATGTATTGTTTTAATAAAAATAATTTACGAAAAGTTTGCGATTTTTTTTTAAACACCCTTTTTTTGCAATTTTTTTAAAAAATAATCCCCTTTTTGTGCGACTTTTTGAAAATTTTTTAACGGTAACCCTGGTGTTGAAAATACAGCACAGTAGCCATCAGCAGTTGTTTGGTGTAGCACTCTACATTTTTTTGTTCTTAGGAATGTACTGTTCCAAGCTCAGACACTCAAACATTTTTCTTATAAGAACTTACAAAATGTAGCACTCTACCCCGTAACTGTAGACTGCAATAGGGCAGAAAATGCGGCAAAAATCAAAAATAAAAGAATTTAATTCGAACATAGTTTAGTGTTATTCGTAAAGTCGCCACCGTTCACAAAATGGAAAAAATGCGTTAGTTTACATTCCAATCAACTACGTCACGGGCAGAAAATGCGGCAAAAATAAAAATGAAAGAATTTAATTCGAACATAGTTTAGTGTTATTCGTAAAGTCGCCACCGTTCACAAAATGGAAAAAAATGCGTTAGTTTACATTCCAATCAACTACGTCACCCACGTTACGGGTTACACTAACGATTCGTAAACAGTTGCCAGTCTAGCATTTGCCAGACTATTGTTGAAATAGCTGGTGCTGTGAAATTTTAGACTTCAATACTTTGCATACTGGGTACTCGGTGGTATTCCATTAAAATACTTTAGCATAGTATTATAGAAAATTTCTGTTAACAACATATAAGTTAAAACTGAATTTTTTATGTATGTTATGTACAATATTTTTATTATTTAAAAAATCTTTTCCCGCGTAATAGACAGTATGTTCTTCAATACTTTGGTACTCACTCAGTATTCGTACGAAAACTTTACATCACTAACTAAAACACCAAAAGCAACAAGCAAACCAGCACGTGTGAGTTGTCCAAAATCTTTTGTTTGAAAAAGGACCATAAATAAATTTTACAAAAAATAAAATAAAAATAAATTTTGCAGAGAAGCATTTGGGTAAAAAGTGTAGAGAGCACAAGTCAGCATAGCGTGTGTGTGGAAGAAATTTCAATTATTTAAACGAAGACGACGCCAGCACAAAAATAGCATTGACATGTTTTATTTAATTGGTTTGGGCTTAGGAGATCCCAAGGACATTACAGTGAAAGGCCTTGAAGTTGTAAAGCAATGTGCTCGAGTGTATTTGGAAATGTATACATCGATATTAGGATGCCCCAAAGAGGAATTGGTAAGCTTACTTTTGTTTGTCAATGACAATGAGGCAATGCGTACAAATACACATTTATTTTTTCTATGCCTTAGGAAGCGTTTTATGGCCGTCCAATATTGCTGGCAGACCGCGACCTTGTTGAACAGGGTGCGGATGAAATTTTAGCTGGTTCGGGTGAAGAGGATGTGGCACTGCTGGTCGTAGGCGACCCATTTGGCGCCACTACACATACAGACTTCATTTTAAGAGCCAAAGAAAAAAAAGTACCATATAAAGTGATACACAATGCCTCCATAATGAATGCCATTGGTTGCTGTGGCCTTCAGTTGTACAAATTTGGCGAAACAGTATCTATACCGTATTGGGATGAGACCTGGAAACCTGATAGTTTTTACGATAAGATTAAGCTCAATCGACTGCACAATATGCACACCCTATGTCTACTTGATATCAAGGTAAAAGAACCCACTCTTGAATCGTTGATGCGAGGACGAAAGGAGTATATGCCACCGCGATTCATGACGGTTGCCGAGGCGGCCCAACAATTATTGGCCATTGTGGAAAAGAAAGATGCACTAGAACGCAATACTATACTCAATGAACAGTCACTATGTGTGGGCATGGCTCGCGTGGGCCACGACAATCAGCGCATTGTGGTTAGTACGTTGCGTGATATGGCCTCCGCAGATCTGGGAGGGCCTCTGCACTCAATCGTAATACCTGCCAAAGAAATGCATCCCTTAGAAGTGGAATTTTTACAGCAATTTGCAGCCACACTCAAATTAGAGGACTACAATCACTAGAGAAATCACATCAGCGTTAAGGCAATACTCATTATGTGCTGCTGAGAAGGAGTTACTTTACTAATGAATCGGTTTTAATAGATATATACGTAAGAAATGTTAGTTTGTTTTTAGAGGGAACCTACGTATCAAATGTATTCCACCAACAATATATTGTGCTGGTTCTTAGTAGTTTTCCCACATTTTTTGTTCATTAAGATTTAATGATATGTAGTTAAGTTCTATCTCCATATGTATACATATGTCTTAAACATATATCTAATTTTGTATGCAATCACTTTACAACAAACAGAAGTTTTATTTTTGTTTTTCTTTCATTTATTACTGATTAAGAATAGAATTTTGGTTTAATTTGCAATTATGACACTGGCATTACGATAAATTATCGTTGTTTCGCTTAAGTTTATTGATGACATTTTTGTAGTGTCGATTTGATTCCCTCACTTTTTCTTAAAAAACATTAGCATTTGATGTAGAATGAATGTTCAAAGGATGTAAAGGGTTTAATTTTGTATATGATAAGAAGTGGAACACATAAAACATACAGTAAATATATACAATAATATATTTTTCATATGTACTTCCTTTGATTTGTGAAAAGTGAAAACAAAATGTGATTGAAACCCATTATTAAGAAAAGAAAAAAAATATATTAAAGAAATTATTGATGTGAAATCTTAAATGTAACTTTGTTTTTTTACGCTTCGCCGAAGGATGATTTATGATACATTAGGGGTAATCAATTACTCGCCGTTTTTCAAAAACCGGGTTTCGGTTGAACCGAATTATGTCAATTTTCAAGAAATCGAGTCTTTGATTTTCTTAAAAACACGGTCCAATAACCGGTTGCTATAGAAAAAAGGATTTAGTTGATGTTCAAGAGCGATTTCTAAAATATTTCGCCTGTTGGTGTCAGCCTTTGTGAGCTAAACCCGTTTCAAAACAATGTTAAAAATCCGTCAATAACGTTCTCGAGTTTACACTTTTGGTGAAACAAATTGCCAAATATAAAAGAGCTTTGCCAATACTTGAACTTTTTAAAAAATGTTAAAATTTGTTTTATGCTTTAGAAGGAGTTTTGTGCAATCGCGATTTAAATATCAGGGTACCCTTTGGTTCCGAGCGAAAACCACAAATTTCATATATTTTGCCAAAATTATAAAATCGCGAATATTATTAAAAGAAAATTCCACTTTTAATTGAGTTTTGAAACTGACACAGCTCATGTATGCTGGCAGCTACAGCCATAAGGTCTCTGTAAAAGTCCACGTAAAGTCTCAGTAAAGGTGGAAATTTTTTTCGTTGGCAATTGTTTGAAAAATACAGGAAAAGTGAGACCAACAGTAGTACTTCTAATACGTTCGGTAAGGCCATCGTCCTAAAGTGTTTAGTTTTCGTTTCAACAATTGTAGGTCGTCAAGGGTTCGAAGGCGCGATAAAAGCAATGGTCAGAAACGTTAATATATTTCACTTTTCCATTGTTTAAAAAATCTTCTATTAAAATATAAATGCAACCAAAGACCTTAATAAACAAACGATCTTAACAAAGATCCAAATACATTTGGGATACCTTTTAAAACATAGCAATTTTTATTTCTGGAGGGTACATTTGAAACATATTAACTACACACAAGTCAAGACACTCTTGAGTACATAATTTATGCCAGTCGTTCCTATATATTTAAACATATATGTAGCTGCCAATAACATAATATGGTTTTGTATCTTGTTCGAACTGCAAAGTGTAACACTTTTGGGGGAAATTTAAGAAATTCCACCCGGATTATTCGAAAACCGAAAAATGAATATTTGGTTGATTCTGAGATTATGGGCCACTTTGTTGCCCTTGGTTGTTTTAAGCGGGAACAATAAAATATATATTTAAATATACTTTATTATTTACTATACAATAAATCTTTATAGGACCTTTAAAGTCTTTAAATTTTTTTTTTTAAAAAATTATTTGTTCTTCAAAAAATTTCCTACCAAAGTGATCAAATATCATTACCCTGGTTGTCCCTAGCACTACTTTCAATTGAAAATTTCTCAATTTTTTACAAAAATATTAATTATTTATTTAATAAAACCAGTCCATAGTAAAAAATAATATTCAATTAATTTTGTTGCTATTAACGATTATAATTTTATATTCAATTTATATTTTTATGGATGTTTATTTTCTGTCCCTAATATTCGCTAAAATTCAAATTTCAAACCAATCCTGATTTCAAGCAACACAAATATGATTGAACATTACTTAAAGTGGGTGCACATCGAATAGTTTTTTTTGTCAACAGTCTTATTAAAATTAAGTAAGTCGTGATTTTGTCACGTTCACACTTAAGAGGGTCATTCCCCTGTGTTGTTTTTTAAAAAGATAATTAATACTTTTTATAATTTTGCAAATGTTTTTTGTGTTTATTGCAAATATAAACTTCCAGCTCAAGTCAATTTTGTTAGAGTAAGTACTTAAAACTTAAATTACGGAAGATCCCGCGACGGGAATTTCTATTTGCTATTAAAATATCTAATAAATGCCACTAGAAAATTATCAATTCTTTGTTTAAGTATAATAGTTAATTGAAAGAATCAATTACAAAATTTACTCACATCGAGCAGAAAGTATCGTGTACGAGGGCTGCTAAATATATTTTTGGTCTTATAATGAAAATGCGAATATTTATCATCAAAAATGGTTTTATTGTTTTTTAAAGTCTTCTTCAGTCAGCATGATTTATACACTTTTGCATGCGCTCAAACCAATTGTCGAAGCACTTTTTCCACTCCGATTGAGACACCTCCAAAACATGTTTTTGAACGCTTCAACAGCATCTTCTGGCGACGAACATCTTCGTTGACCACTCATTATTTTCTTGATGTGCGGGAATAATAGAAGAAGTCATTGGGTGCCAAGTCAGGTATGTACGGCGGATGACCCATCAATTCCACGTTTTGGCTGGTTTGGGCCGATGTGTGAGAGCTCGCATTGTCATGGTGCACAATGATTCGTTTATCTTGTTCGTATTTCGAATTTCTTCGAAGACTTCAGGCAAACAAATTGTGGTGTACCACTCAGAATTGACCTCCTACTTTGATCAAGCGGAACAGTCGCCACATGACCAGTTTTGCGAAAGAAACAGGCGACCATTTGCTTCGAAGTGCTTCTTCCACGAACAACTTTCGTTGGATTTTCGATTGCTGTTTTGTTTCGGGCTCATACGCATAGATCCATGATTCGTCATCGTCTTTTGAAGCACCGCGATTGCATTTTTATAAAATTTCCTTGCACCAATCGACCGAGTCTTTTTTGAGCGATCATCAAATTGTACAGGATCCAACGAGAATAAACCTTTTTTACGGTCAGGTGTTTATGCAATATCGAATGTATGCTGGTGGAAGAAATGCCCAAAGATGCCTCTATCACACGGTATGTCACATGACGATCTTGCATTATCAGTTCACACACGGCATCAATGCACTCTTGTCGTTCACGAGTAAATTCTATTTTTTGCCAAATTGATTTTTTCAAGTCACTGTTCTGAGTATGTTTATGCTAAAAAATGTCAAACTTTCCAATGGAAATGTCAGATGGCGCCAGGCAACATCTAGTGTTGCCTAGGCCAGAAATATGTATAGCAACCCTCGTAATTTTAATATTTTCGATAAAATTTAAAAAAAAAATCATCAACATACTCGTAAGTAGATATTTTTTGAGAAAGCGAATTGAATGTGATTGCTTTGATGGAATATTTATTACAAGGAGACAACTTGACCAAGCATAATGAATAAAAAAATATCAATTTCACGCATTATTCTGAATTTCATACAAAAGGATACATATCGGTAAAAGTATCCATCTGCTAGTTCGGAAAAGTTTGTTTTAAGCATACAAATACCAATTTCAACTCGAACTATTCGTACACATCTTGTCCAAGGAGCATTTAAATTGGTTAGAAAACTAGTGAAGGACTGAGTCCAATTTTAATCTTGATGACAGCGATGGAATATTTTATGTAAGACGGGGCAAGGTAATAAGCGGTACCCATGCAAAAGTTTACTAAAAGCTGGGATCGCTAATGTAAGTACAAGAAGGCCAGGTTATTATCAAATTTAATTAAGTTCAATCAATCACGAACATATATCATTAACGGATTTGCTAGGAACAGATTTATTGACGGAATTATAAATGCCCTGTATAATATGGTGTACTAATTCTTCAATATTTCTTATACTCGTTTCATACTTAAACCACATCTTAGTAACGAAAAGATTTATATTGTTCGGAGATGTTTGTGGTGGGTATCCGTGGTGTGATGGTGAGCCAGCTCACTAAATTAAGACAACTGACTTTTGCTATTTTACATGAGAGTATTTTTTTACTTTAGGTGTTTGTAATCTCCGAACGTATATATTTTACCGATCTTACTATTTCGTCTTAATATAAATATAAATTAATAATATAAAATCATTGTTGTTTCGGGCATCTAGGACCTTAAAATTTAACCCACCAGTCTTTTAATAAGTGTGGGTACTAAAACGATAGAAAATTACTCGGACTTAAAAATGCAAAAAAAACTAAGATGCGACCATAGGGGACCCTTTAAAACTAGTTAAATAACCGTAGGACCACAAAAGCCAGAAAAAACAAAATAAGCCAGTGGACAAATTAAGATCTTCCGGGCCGAAGTCTATAAACCCACAGATTCCTTTCCAACGTGATTTTTTAAGGGGGCGTGTCATTTCCCACTTTTTCGTCAGTTTGTGTTGGTGGTGCAACCATCACCTTCACGTCAAATTTTTGCCCAACTTCACTTCACTTTTCATAGTTTCAGTGTTTGACCAATATAACCATGGAGAGGTACACAATTGAGCAGCGCGTGAAGCCTTTTTCGATCAAATGAGTCCACAATGGGGAAAAATAAGCACAAATTTCAGCAGAACGGGTCTGTAGGAAATGTGAAAACACCTGTCCATGCTTGCCCAGTTTGTTCTGCGCAAAGTATTGATGTTGTTCGCGATAGTGTGGCAGAAAAGCCGTTAACCTCGACTCGTGAATGGTGTTCGCTATCGCGAGATGATACTGACTTCTTGTGGTCTGAGATTGAGGATATGGACGATGTGTGGTTTTAACAGGATGATGTCACTTGTCACACAGCTAACGAAACAATACCTCTTTTGCGCGAGAAATTCATGGCCGTGTTATCTCACGTCGTAGCGATGTTAATTGGCAGCCACGATCATGTGATTTGACACCGTTGGTCTTATTTCTTTGGGGATATTTAAAAGAAAAAGTGTATTTCAGTAAGCCAAGAGCAATTCCAGAGCTATAGGATGAAATAATTCTGCACATTAACTCGCCATTGCGATCCTCTGGCCGATATTTTGTGTCACACATAGTCTTTCATAACCAAAAATACGAGTATTAAGCAAATTCTCTGAAAACTTTTTGTTTTAGTTACAATTAACATCGTGCGTTTTAGTTGGACCATCGGTATTAGATCGTCTTATAGGTATTAGATCACGAGATATGACCCCTCAAAGTTCAACGTTGAATGGGCGGTGCCACGCCTTTTCCCCAAGTCTAACACAACATTGTCTATACTAATTTGCTACTATTTTGCGTTTCGTACAATGCAAATATAATATATTCCAAATATCATAGACGCATCTTTAACATTCCATAAGATACGTTTTCTTAGGTTGAAGGATGCGTGCCATAATTTTTTCCCATTTCAACATAAGATAGTCATTGCAATTGTCCTAGTCCTTAATTTTATTTTATAACAATCGATCTATTGCTTTGACGATAAATGCGATTTTAAAAGAACTTTTCCACCTTGTTGTGTGTTGTTTCATGCAAATATCATATGTTGCTTATATCATGGTCATATCTCTAACAGTTCATGAGATCTACTCTCTCTAAGTTCAGGGTTGTATACCTCCTTGTTCAATCACATTGATATTAAACAACCGTTAGCCGACCCATTCTCAATACGAGTATAAACCGATTTTGGGCATCAACACAAATTTCATTACTAGCTTTAATAGTGTGACCTGTAGTTTCCTTTTCACAGATAGACAGGCGGGCATGGGCTAACTCATTTTATATTTTTACGACGACCAAGACTCTATTGACATACTTCATGGAGTCTCCGACCAATAGTCCGCAGTATTGCAAACGAAATAACAAAATCGGTATACCCTCTAAGGACGGCACAGAAATTAAGCTGCACACCTACAATGGCCGAAAACCCTACAAAATTGAGATTACAAATCACACTTAGGCTTCAGTCGCCTACTCACATAAGTGTGTGTACTCACATGTTTAAAAGGAAATTCCCCAAGGAAAGCAAAGTTGATTGATGGAATATGAACAAATCAAAATATCATCGTCTTGACCAATATAATAGAGAATATGACCCTAAAGTAAATAATAATAAATTACAAAAAATAAATCCAGTCGAATTATGGCATACCTTGACATTGTGTCTTGAACTCTTTTAACAGAAATTTCCGCAATACGAATATTATTGAGGCCGCAACGAATTCCTTATCCCAAACAAGGCGATTTCAACTGCTTACGTTTAACTATGCTGTGTATTGTATTGAAATGCTATTATTTATTTTGAGATTTATTTAATAAATACATTTATAAAGTTGTCCTTCACATATTTGCTCCGATTTAGTACCATTTAATAATATAAACCCCTCATGCGTCTACCGGAACCTTGACGATCATAAAGTACGTTAAATTTGTTAACAAAATGATTCATGTCGTTGCAGCCCTTTGTCATGGAACCCAAATAACTAATTAATCCAACGTCGTTGCATTGCGTATAGAATTCCTCCTGGAAAGCACTACCTTGCATTACGGGCAAACGATGACTCAGAGCATATATTTCACGCAGAATTTCCTGATTGGCCGACAATTTACCGGCTTCGACATCTTTGATGTACTTTAACACAAGTTTGATGCGAGTCTTCAGCATTTTAATGGCGCTCTCTTGGGCTACCAAATGTTCGGCCACAAATGATTTCTCTCCAGTGTCGTTCGTTGACATGCGTGCCACATGATCGACACCAATACGTTCAGCCTCTTCTGTGGCCAGAGTGTAGGTGAGAGGGACAAAGAGCATTGTAGCCTCGCTACGCACAATGTCAATTACCGACTCGTACAATTTCAAAGGCAGTTGGTCGACGCTACGTGACAAGGGGTTGAGTTGCAACATGATGGGACATTCATTTATTTCCGAAATTTGTTTATGTATGGTTAAATCCTTTTCTGTAGGACTTTCTCCGGTGGTATACCAACCAATGAAATCCAGTTCACTAAAAACCTGAGAGAAATCAACAGACATTTAGTGGCAAGTGAAGCCTAGTATAAAAAACAAACTGAAGAACGGAGGACGTACTTGTTTATATTGGTGTTCTTTGGTCATATAATAATCACAGTTGATGAAGAAGTCATCGTCCACAATGTCCGTTTTTAATTCGAAAGAATTCATCACTTCAATATTGCGGCCCTTTTGTTTCCCTATCAGTGCTCCGAACACTTGGCATACCTCACCGGCCTGTGCCCTTATACGAGTCCAATGCTCCGATATGTTCATTATCACCAATGGATGCAAAGAAATTGTCACCGATGGAACGGTGCTGGCATCGGCCATAACATTTGTTGTCTTCTTATTAGCACTGACATCTGTAGACGAACCAGCCGTAACATCAACGTCAACTTCCATTTGTTGTTCCATTTCGTATTTTAATGTTGATTAAAAATATTTTATTTTTCTTGTTTTTCGCCAACTAGAGATTGCTAAATACAAAATGAGTATCTAAATTAAAAACGATAAATTCGTAGTCGATTATATCGGCAGAAATCGATTTGAAAAATGACAAGAAAATTTGAGTCTATCAAAGACAATAGAAAATTGTACAAGATGGGCGATGTGCTTCTTATTTGCAATAATGTAGAAAAACAGCACTCAGTAATGTACAAATTTTCGGTTATTTATCCGCTTTGGTTTGGTTTTCGGACTAATACAACTTCTGTTTGGGAGCTTCTCTGTGGAGTGATTTTTGCCAGGCGTTATATAACTTTACTATTAATTTATGATTGAGATGTTTGCTATCATGTCGGTAAGCTGCTATTAAACTATCAGGCATGTCACAAAACACAATTCCGAACGAAAGTGGTTTCAATTCCGTATCTTGCTTCTCCAGAAAAATAATTCCGAAAGATTTGGTCGGAATGAAACCACTTTTGATTATGTTATCGGAACTGATATTTTTAGTTCCATAAACACAAAAAATTTTGATAAACGTACTTTTTTTGAATAAAGATTATTGTAATCTTTAATTACGTTAAATTTTTGCTTAGTTAACATTTATTTTAATAAATCTTTTATATTTTCAATAGCACTAAGACAACAATACTAGCCAAATAATTGCCTTGAACGAAATAAACTAAACCAAAAAAAACGTTGGAAAATTAATTTGTAATTTGTATTGTTTGTGATCGTCTTTTGTTGTGGCGTGTAATATTCTGGCTGACGAAAATAAAAAAATAAGAAATGTGAGTATTTTATAAGGTTGTTCCCACTATTTTCATTTACAAATAAATATTTAAGGGGAAAGCATAGAAACTTTGCTCAAGATAAAATTTTTGTCGAGTTCATGGAGTGCCACAATGATATAGCCAGAGGATTCGTGAAGGGAGATCGTGTGGTGTAGAAGCGCTTTGGATAGAATTAACAGAATTCTTCTGGAACGGACGGACTGGAAAACATATGTACGTGAAGAAGAAACTGTGCTACAACAAAAACGAAATTTGTAAAACAGGTGGTGGCCCATATAACAAATATGTATTGGCCGAGGTTGAGGAAACTGTTGTTAGAGTCTCCGGAATGCAGAGAAGTGAATAAGGCATTGCTGGCGCCAAAAGTTTTGAAGAAGCGGATCTGATCGCGTACATTTGTGAATCTGACAAAGAAAACGACGAAGATCTTGATTACTCCCTCAACATCTGACAGTGCTAGGGAAAAAGAAAATGATTTAGCAAGAAAGCGAAGTGTAACATCATAGGCTGTAACGGTTCTATGTACCGGATCGACCCGAAGAAGGAATTCTTCGGCCAAGAGCAGTCAACCCGGCACTATGTGCCGCTACAACAATAACCATAGGCTGTAAAGAGGCGTCCTAAGCGCCACAGATCACAACTCCACCCGGAATTGAGCAGCCTTTTAGTAGAAGAAAATAAACACTTGGGGAAAATTGCTTCGTTGCTGGAAGAGCAACGTGTCGACAACAAAGTGGAAAATATTATCCACCATATGGAAGAACAGCGCGATGAAAGGCGAAATCAAGATCGGAATCTGACGAAGGTAAAACAAAACCGACCGAAATGGTAAGTACGGAATTAAAATCATTCCGATCGATTTCTGTGACAGGCCTGTATATTAAGACTGAGAAACCATTCGTTTTTGAAATGTTGTTCCATGTGAGTTGCCAACCATTTTGTAATTTGTGTGAGAAACAGGTAGAGAAGCTAAAATGCTAAAGGGTCTATTCTGACTGACGAGAATTAGTAGTTTTCCAGTTCGTTTTGCATACTTTCCAGTTCGTTTTGCATTATTTTTATAACCTGCACCACTCTATCAAAAATAATTGAGCTAGACCCACCTTTAAGTATACCAATCGACGTATTATCGCCAGCTGATTTAATATATCGAAGTCTATCTGTCTGTCCGCCCATCTTAAGCTTACATCCGACCGCCATGTAATTTGGGAGAGAAAGTTTTTTTTTGGCCAAGAACGGACGCTATTGAAATTGAAGATAATCGGCTTAGATTTTCACAGATATAGCTCCCACGCACATATGTTCATCCAGTTTCATGTTTTTAGCCCCAAATATTACTCGCAACCAATTTAAATGAAACAAAACAAAAATTTCAATATATTCCTTTGGAAATAAAGTTAATATGATAAAACACTTTGGTTTTCAGAGATTAAAAAACAGGACCGAATATTTACGTTTTATTTAACAAAAACACAAAAATTTGTCATTGGTAATGGTTTTATTGTTTTCAAAATATTCTCCTTTAAGATAAATACACTTTTGCATGCGCACAAACCAATTTTGGAACACTTTTTCCATTCCGATTGAGACACCTCCAAAACCTGGTTTTTGAACGCTTCAACTGCTGACCACGCATTTTTTTCTTGATGCTAGGCAATAAATAGAAGTCATTGGGTACCAAATCAGGGCTGTCATTGGGTACCATCAATTCGACATCATGAGTGATCACATAGCTCCTCGTTTCAGCTGATGTTTGAGAGCTCGCATTGTCGTGATGCAAAATGATCCGTATTCTCTTATTAAATACTTTTGGCAAACAGATGCTTGTATACCACTCAGACTTGACGACCTACGTTCCACTAAAGACACTGTGGCAACATGGCCGATATTCGATATACTTCTTCCACAAACAACTTTTGTTGGATTTGGCTCGTCTTGAAAGACCCATACGGCCGATTGCTGTTTTGTTTCGGGATCATATGCATAGATCCATGATTCGTCACCTATGACACTGTTACTGCCTTTGAGCTGCCGGAATTATACTTTTTCAACACCTCTGCACCAATCCATACGAGCCTTTTTTGAGCATTCGTCAAATTATGTGGGATCCAACGAGAACAATTTTTTTTCACGGCCAAATGAACATGCAATATCTTATTGAAGCTTGTCAAGGATGCCTCAATCTCACGGTATTCGACATATCTGTCTTGCTTAATCAGTTCACGCACAGCATCGATGGTTTATGGCAAAGTGACCGATGTTGGACGTCCTTCACGAAATTCATTATGCATCCTGGAGCGAACGTCGTCCGAGACTGAACTCTTGGTACCAGCGATTAACAGTGGTTTTTGATGATGCTTCATCGCCAAAAGTCGAAACAAGTTGATGAAACACTCTTGTCTCGATAGCCTACGCCGAAAATCGTAAAAAATCATCGCACGAAAATGTTCACGGGATAATTTAATTTTTTGACTGAGATGAATTTTTCAACACACTGTAAACAAAACAATTCGCCCTCAAATTACAAAGGGTTCTGAGTGAAGTTATGCTAAAAAATGTCAATGTTTCCAATGGAAGTTGCAGTTTGCATCTGGGAACACTAGTTTTGTCAGGACCCGAAATATAAATAGCAGCCCTCGTATTGACTTGGACTATATTTGGTTTCAACAGGATGGGGACTCTTGGCACACAGTTAAGGAAAGAATGGCTCTTTGCGCGATGTTAATTGGCCGCTACGATCATGTGATTCGACACCGTTGGACTTTTTCTTTGGGAATTTTAAAAAGAAAACGTGTACGTCAATAAACCAAGAACAGTTTAAGAACTAAATGATGACATTATTCGATACACTAACTACATTGAACCTACATTATGTCGCAGAGTCATTGAAAGTATGGATCATCGAATAGAGGTATGTTACCGAAGACGTGGCGAGCATTTGGTCATAATTGCCATAGATCCTTCTATCATAATAAAAAATATTAACATAAGTCTCTGAAAACTTTTTGTTTTATTTACAATTAACAACGTGTGTTTTAGTAGGACCCATTACTTATTTAACCTATTATTAAAAAGTACTTTTAATTGACTTTAAAATAATAAAAAGAGTAATGAATGGTCATAACCTGGTAATGCAAATGGTAATAAGTAGTACTCACTAAGTTTTGCGGGGATATTACTTTTAGTACCTTATTCATTATCGTACGAGGGCTGCTATATATATTTCTGGCCTAATAATGAAAATGCGAATATTTATCATCAAAAATGGTTTTATTGTTTTTCAAAGTATTTTCTAGTATGATTTATACTTTTTTGCATGCGCTCAAACCAATTGTCGAAGGTCTTTTTCCACTTCGATTGAGACACCTCCAAAACATGGGTTTTGAACGCTTCAACAGCATCTTCTGGCGACGAAGATCGTTGACCACGCATTTTTTTTTGATATTCGGGAATAAAAAGAAGTCATTGGGTGCCAAGTGAGGGCTGTACGGCGGATGACCCATCAATTCGACGTTTTAGCCGGTCAAAAAGGCGCTGGTTTATGCCGATGTGTGAGAGCTCACATTGTCATGGTGCACATTGATTCGTCTTCTCTTGTTCGTTTTTCGAATTTCTCCGAAGACTTCAGGCAAACAAATTGTGGTGTACCACTCAGACTTGACTTGCTCAAGCGGAACAGGCGCCCCATAACCAGTTTTGCCGAAGAAACAGGCGACCATTTGCTTCGAAGTGCTTCCTCCACGAACAACATTTGTTGGATTTGGCTCGTCTTCGAAGACCAACACGCTCGATTGCTGCTTTGTTTCGGGCTCATACGCATAGATCCATGATTCGTCACCTGATATTATAAACGTCTTGTGCAGCACCGCGATCGGTTTTTTTTTTCAAAATTTCGTTGCACCAATCGATACGAGGTTTTTTTGAGCGATTGTCAAATTGTGCGGGATCCAACGAGAACAAACCTTTTTAAGGCCAGGTGTTCATGCAATATCGAATGTATGCTGGTGAAAGAAATGCCCAAGGATGCAAGGATGGAAGATCTTGCATTATCAGTTGACGCACGGCATCAATGTTCAATATTGTGGCGGGTTATATCAGAACATGGGTCGATTTCGTTCGATTCCAATAGCGACGGTTCTTAGCCGGAAGTCTAACAATGATTTTTGTATATTTTGCGACCTGCACTTTGATAACAAGAAAACGTGAATGTCTAACAATTCAGCAAGTTTTTCTGAGTAGATCAGTTAAATTTTGAATGGGGTTTTCAAACTTCCTTCAAAGTCAAAAATTAGCACAGACTCAAAATACCGCTTTACCACAGTGTGGTACAGTGTGACGACAAAAAAAAATAAATAAATTATATATGAAAATGAATAAAAATAATTAATTAAATATTAATTTTAAAACAGATCGAAGAAATATACACGAAATTATAAATGAAAAAACACGTTTCTTATTTATTTTTAGTTTCTTGTTTTTTGTGTATTTTTTTTATTATTTTTGTAATATACATCATACATTTATTTAAGTAAAGTACGTACTCGTTTTTAATAATAATTGTTATTATTATTATTCTTCCATCTCACGTCTTAAAATCTAAAACAGTTAGTGTTCTTCTTCATAGTTCACGTTGAAGTGTAAAGAATATGTTGTGTATGTTGTGTTTATATTAAAATTAAATATTTACAAGAATAAAGGTAGACTCTACCTTAATATAAGGTGGATTTATATGTAAAATCAAATCAAGGGACCATCTGGGATTTCAGCAAATTTAATAAGAAGTAGAGACAGTCTGCAGCTTGATTGATTTTACATATAAGTACACAATATACATATGTATTTATATATATTTTTAGAGCATTTTTTTTAAATTTAGCCGTAAATACATTTACAATTTTTATGTTTTATTTATTTTTTTCAATTTGTGTTTTGTTTTCTATTCTGTTTTCCTCACGATATACTACTTAATATTTATATAAAAGTAAATGCCTAAAAATTATTGTATTTCTTTTTCGCACGCTTAAAATTTTCCATAAGAAGCCTTACATGTACAAGCAAAACTAGATATTAAAACTGAAAGGATTGTATAAAAACTAAACATTATTAATTTAAATTAATGAAAAGAAAATATACACATATAACCAAACAAAGTATGTACGTTTGTACGTATGTACAAGGAATCGTTTCCCCAACATTTGGACAGCATATAGAGAGAAGTACTCGGACTTTTTGTGGCTGGAATCTCCCATGTCTGGCAAATATCTGAGGAGTGAAGCTGAGGTGGTGCTGCTTAATTATAATTCTAGTGGTTCATAATTTGGGTTAATTAAAATATTATAACAGGTTATTTGACATAAGCCACAGTTAATTACACTCAATATTGTTCTTCCTTGTTGTTGTGTTGTTCCTTTTTCAGTTTATTTTAAGCTATTACAGGTAAACAAGTTTGGTTCAGAAGACAGAGCCTGAAGATTGGCAAGCCCCCATCTTTTTTGAATTGTGCTTAATATATTTTGTAGTTTTTTCTTTCTTCTTGTTTTAGGCCCTACACACTTTTCCAAAAACTAGCTAAAATATGTAAAACTTTCGATTTTGTATAAAAATAATAATAATCCATTTAACCAAAAAGTAAATTTATATGTGAACAAAACTTCTAAAATGAAAACTATAATTTATCACAAATTTAAAGAATAAATCTTGTTCAGAGTGCCTAAAAATTGAGGTGATCAAGTTTCCGGCGGCTGAACGAGGGTATATTTTTTTTGCTGGGAAGCTTATTAATCGTCTCCCAACAGTTCTCACACAAAACTGTTACTGTTACTAAAATTGTATAAAGGAAATTTTTAAAGTTGAATAATTCACTACTTTTGATCTCTTCTAAAATTAGTAGGTAGCTTGATTAGATATATAAATTAAAACTTTTGAAACAAAATAATTAAAAAATGATCACATTTAATACGCCGAAAGAAAAAGTAGACCGATGCCAGTTCGAAGGAAACAAGACCAATCGCCTTAACACATTTTAAATCCGCAGCTCTTTACATATGTGGGTACCCACTGAAGTTTGGATGGATGATACAAGATGCAAGTGTAGAGTAAAGTTAACCCAGATTAAAAAGGTTGTTCTTATTTTTAGAATTTTCTTTTTAACAAATTTGTTTCGTAAACCCATTAATCCTTGCTTAATAAAAAGATTTAACAGTACAAAAAAAACATATAATTAAGAAAAGCCCTGAATTATTATAATAAACAAATGATCAGTAGTAAGTAGACTCATAATGCCCATGCGGATGATGATGATGAGAATGGGAATGATGCAGCAAACGATGTCGCCGCTGCTGCTCCTGGTGTTGATGGTATTGTTGATGAGTGCTAGAAGTTTGTGGGAAATGTGGATGAATTTGAAACCAATGCGCTGCATAATGTTGCCACAATAAATTTCAATCTTTTTGCTGCTGCTGCTGATGACCGGCACCGTGTGTCTGATGTGAATGTGTATGGGGATGAGCAGCGGTTGCTGTCGTCTGTGATTGTTGCTGTTGCTGCTGTTGCGACTGGAGGTGATGATGAGGATGATGCTGGTGATGGTGTTGCACATGACTGTGCGCCAATGTGGCGGCCGCCGACGCTGTATGTACGGCCTGCTGTGGCGCTTGTTGATGCAAATGGTGACCACCACCAGCACCAGCCGCCGAATGCGGATGGCTCATGTGTTGCTGATGATGGGCTGCAGCTGGTGGTGCATTCTGTGAGCTGCCATTGGTTGGACTACCGTTCAGCAGACCATTGCTGCTGGTGTCATTTTTATTGCCAGCATCTCGGGGCAAGAGATAAATGGAACCATCGGCGGCTTGCTGTAAACTATACTCCGATGGGGAGCAGGGATTACCCTCAGAGTCGCGTAAAAACTAAAAAGAAAAAAAAAAAACAGAAAGTTAGTAATTTTCAACAGTTGATAATTGAAAAAAAAATAAAAAAAAATTATGGTATATTTTACCAGGAACTTCCACTGAGATATCGGCGGATATCTTTCAATAAGAAACGAAGTTACGAAAATAAGCGTTCAAATCAAAATGCATTTTAGTCTGCATAATCGACCAAATGTGTAACATATTTGAAAATTTGTGCGCAAATATCAGCAAACCGTGTCTTTAGGAAATGTATAAACACCTGTGCGTGCTCGCCCAGTTCGTTCTGCGGAAAACATTGATGTCGTTCGATAGTGTGGCAGAAGAGCCGTCAACCTCGACTTTTTCGTCGTACCCAACAATAGAACATCTCACGAACATCACTGATGCCAACTTTGAATAACAATTTGAATTTACACGCTTACAAGGTTCAATTGACTAAAGGGATGAATCCTACTAACCATTTCCTATACGCCGAATGGTTGGTTAAATTTTACAAAGAAAATCATCTTCAGCGACGAGGCACACTTTTACCTCAGTGGATTCGTTAACAAGCAGGATTGCCGTATTTGTGCAGTTGAGAATCCACGAGTGATTGATAAAAAGCCGATGCATTCACAAAAAGTGACTCTTTCTTGTGGTTAATGGTTCGGCGACCCATAAAATGATGTCGGCCAAGCAGTTACCGAAAATGGTGTTCGCTATCGCGAGATGATGAAATACTTCTTGTGGCCAGAAATCGGGGATATGGACCTAGACGATATGTGGTTCCAAGAGAATAGTTTCATACATAATTGTCATAGAACCCTCTATCATAAAAAATATTAAGATAATTCTCTCTAACAACTTTTTGGTTTTATTTACAATTAACATAGTGCGTTTTAGTTGGACCAACCTTTACAAGCCCCACCGGTGACTGTATTAAGCTCTAGGTTCCTGCCAGTTAGTATTTATATTATATTGTGCACTTGGAAAGTTCCCAAGTGCATAAGTTCCTCACATAGTCTGTTCATTTAAGGGGGTTTTGAGGGAAACACTAGCCTGCGTGCAACTGGCGCAAAAATGTCCACTCGTTGTGGTATGAATCAGGGCTGTTGTTTAAACACCTCAAAGGAAAAGCGACAGACCCCCTGTTTTTTTTAAGTGATCAATTTAGAATAACTGTCTTAATCCATTAAGCGATGTAGGCTTGTGGAAAGTACAAGACTTGTAGGGGGTGAGTATAAATCCCCAAAAGCACAGGGTCCAGGTAGGTCTCAGTTATTTTTTATGAGCCAAGAATTTTTCATTTTGTATTGCACTACCGCTTAAGTTTAAAAATGGTTCATATCTCTTAATTGTCGTGATGAGAAGTCTGATGTGACCAAAATGTTAACAACCAATTAGCCCAGTCAAAACCGACACAAATAAATTAAAATCCTAACTTTATGTTTGACATGTCCTATTCGTACTTTTTTGTGAAACGTGAAGGACTCACAAACGGGAGTTTTGAGAATTTAAAGGTTTAACAAAAATGTTGCCCAGTTAATCGTCACTGAAGACAAAAAGCTATACCTCTAATTGAAGCGTTTCCTTTTGGTCCTTTTTAAAGCAATTCTATATGTGGACAAGTATTGTCGTTTTTGGGTTAAATGTTCTACTAAATTACAGGGTGGGCCATTTGAAATTTGAATCGGCTGTAAAAATAGTACTGAATTTTTTTTTTTAAATTTCTGGTTTAATTGGAAAGGTTGAACTTTGTCATTTCATAATGGAACTCCATCTGATGCGTTTTCGCTTCGCCCAATGGCCTGGAGATTGTTTGGCAGGAGATGAAGAATCTTACCGAAAAAACTTGTTTTCAGAAAAAGCTCAATTTCATCTCGGTGGCTAAAGAACCCGCAAGTGACTATTGAGAAGCCAACATCCACAACTAGTCACTGTTTAGTGTGGATTTTGGGCAATTTTTCTTTGAAGCAACCATTGCCATCAACGGATAGCGTTACCGCGCCATGCTTAACGTATTTTTGTTTCCAAAAATTCAGGAGTATGACATGGACGACATTTTGTTTCAACACGACGGGGTCACATGTCATGGAAGAATAATTGTTACGCAAAGCTTCCAGAGACAATTTAGCGGTGCAACAAAAAATCGTAGTTGCCATTTAAGAGATTTGACCGGAATCAATCGAAAATGTACTGAAAAATTGGCTTGATCGGGTGAGGTACTGCCAAGCCAGTTGCGGTAGTCATATGAATGATACTGTGAAATGACAAAGTTCCACCTTTCCAACAAAAGCAAAATTTTGTGAAAATAATCAGTACTTTTTTTTACAGCCGATTCACAGTTAAATTTTTAAATCGCCCACCCTGTATAACTGAAAACGATACAAACTTTTCATTTTCGTACGTTTATATACTTCGACATAACATCGATATCTATCCATAGATGGTGTTTAAAAATGCCTAATGTTCTTCGCAGCCAAAAGAAAGCCTCAATTATTTTTACAAACACAATTTTTAATAAAAATGTAATTTTAACTTACTTGAAAGATATGCCGATGCAAAGCACTGAACTTGTTCGAAACCCTCTTACGTTCCGAAAATAAGCGATCACGCTGCGATTGCAATTCCTCTTTGCGGCGTCTCACTTGCTTGACTTCATCTTCCAGCGAAAGAATCTGATCCAATTTACGCTTACGGCAATTTTGTGCGGCCACTTTATTTTTTCCACGACGTCTGATGTCACGAATTAACGATAATTGATTTTCGCTCAAATCGTATTTGGACAAACGTTCGTTGAACTCATCCATGGGCAAGTTGATAATTTCCAGAACGGGAATGGGAATGTTCATGGCCCGGGCACGTTTCTCGTCGCGTGTCAAATATGAATCCTCCTCACCGCCACTGCCGCTGCTATTGTGAGCAGATGATTTTGCGGATCTGGTGGACGATGATGTGGACAGTTTCTTATCGCGCTGCTGGGGGCGAGGCAGCGAGCCGGTACCCTGCGGCAACGTGTACGTGTGATTATGCTGGATAATCTCATGCGGAGTACGTGGAGTGCGCAATGAAAAATCAAGAGAGTAAGCACCGGGACCGTAGGCGTGATGTTCTTTGCTTATAGCCGGTCCACCCATGGCTCCATGATCCAGACCATTGCCCATACTTTCATGTAGTCCAGCTACAGGTGGATACGCCTCGTATTCGTATTTAATGGCATGGGCGGGGCCATGTAGCAAACCATTAGTGGCTGCCGTACCTGCTGTGGCACCATTTGCCGCAGTGGCGGGCTGCTCATTCAAATAACGTTTGCCGAACATCTGATGTTTCTTCTGGGCCACCGGGGGCTGGCGACTGCCATCGTTCAGGCGGCTATTGGTGGTGGCATTATTGTAACTGTAATCATATGGCCCGCCATATTTGCCCTGGTGGTAATCTTGTGCCGAATCACTGCCCTCACCCCATTCGCCATCGGAGAGTGATGGCACACGCTCCGAACCCATTGAGCTGACGGCACTATCACTGGAAGCATCCAAACGATCGGTACCAGCACCACCTTGTGCACCCGCACCGGTAGCATTCATTAGATCGCTAGTCATTCCAGCCGCGCCCGCAGCAGCGGCAACATTGCTGGCGCCACTCATCGAAAGGCCACTGGTAGAGCCCGTTGTTGAACTGCCGCCACCAGTGGCACCATTAGCATGACCACCACCAGTTGGCAGACCCAAAACCGACGAATTGTTGCTGGTACTGTTGTTGACATCGACCATGCGACAGAAGCCTGCAAATAAATCGAAGAAAATAAAAAAATCGTTTATTAGTACGTGGATTTTGTGGCCAGAGCACAGAGTTGGGAATATTCAAATGCTTATTTAAAAAAAAAATACTTCAGTGTTACTGCAAACACTCACGTAATACAGATGGAATATCTGAGAAGTGGCTGCAATGCATGGCAAGGCGGCGGGTTGGGATGTGGGAAAGCAACAGAGGAAGTTTTTCTGTTACTGACTCAGCACAAAAAACAAACGTTTTTATTTTTTGTTTTCAATTGCAGTTTCTTTTGGTTGTTTATTTAACGACGAGACGGACGAGTCATTCGTAATTAGTGCGAATCGTTCGGCGAAGTTCGTTAATGATAACGCCGTTATTGCATGAAAGCAGATATGGGAAGATTTCTTTCCACCAAATAAAACGAAAAAGGAAGGTAAGTGCCTATTTGCTACTCATTACTTTGTGTCCACTTTTGCCCTCCTTTGGGTTCCTCGGTTCCTATAATTCTTATCTTTTCCGTCCTAACATACATACAAACAGATATTTTTTGCAATCCTAAATTAAGATTAACTGAAATTTAAAACTAGGAAATATTTTGAGCTACACAACAATGTTGTAAAATCGATTTTTAAATTTGAAAATATATCGTTATTCCTTTAGCTATTAAGGGCCGGTTCTAATTGAAGCTATAAGAAATTAGATAAATATGTCTCAAAACTCTTACCCTGATAAAAAAAGCCACAATAAATAAGACTGGATGGCAAAACCGCAATAGTTAAGACATTTGTTACCAAAATATGGACCGATTCGCTCTAAATTCGCATGAATTATGTACAACTTTTTATGCACTATTCAAAACTTAAACAAGACCGGACACTATGTGATGTTTCTGCAGTTGCAGAGTCTGAATGAACATATATCCAATAACACCAGGGATGGTCATTGATCGCGTATAATGCTCTACGTTAAATCTGGGAAAGATAGGTTTATTACTGGGGCTGCACCGGTACAAACCAATTTCAATAGCAGTCGTTTTTGGTCCAAAACTGCTCTCCTTGCTAAGTTTCATCGATCCATTCTTGCGAACTGCACTTTGATTACAAACGATCATAAGCGTTAAGTTATCTTACCCTATACTGCAATGTTGGGTGGATTGTTTAATTACCTACATCAAAGTTTAATGATTTTTTTAAATGTAAGTGTTTTTTTGCCCATAAAATAGATGATACGAGTATAAACATTAGACTTATTCGTTTGAGCTTACTGGTATAGTTAGCTAGTATGATAATCTGGCAACATTAAAAAAAAGATGGCAAAATTATCCATATATAAAGGAAAAATATGGCGAAGTGCATTTTTAATAATTTTTTTTTGTTTTGGTCTAAAAGTTTTTTTGTTTAGCTCAGCTTTAAAGATGAACTCTGGACAGGGACTGGTAACCACCATAATGATTATGTAAAGTTTCTACAATTCTTTCTTTAACAATGTGTTGCTTTCTTTCTACTTATAGAGTTTATACACTTCTTCCTTTAATAATTTGTTGCTATCTTTCTATTTGATAAGTTTTCAGAAAACATGTTTTATGTATATTTAAGTGAAAGTAGGGTATGTCATATAAGGCTATTTTTGAAAAAATAAGTGTTAATTTCTTACAAATTACCTAGCGATTTGAAGCTAACTCGAGTAAATTCTGTTAGTAAAAGAACCGAGCACTTGCCACTATACACTAAATTGATTGTCGTAGTACTGTGGCTAACGGATATCAGAAGGTCAAGAAATGCAACATGTTTTTTAAATGCATTTTTTTCTTATAAGCAATAAAAAGCAGTTATAATTAATTTGCACGGTGTTATGAAAAAATGTTTATGCGTTATTTTCCTATTAAAGATATTCTTTTAGCCGTTACTTACTGTACTTGGACATGTCTTTAAAATGTGTTAACACATAAATATTTAATTTAAATATAAAATATCTGCAGCTTCTGCGTTCAGAAAGCCACAGTGTTGCCACATTATTCAGTACAGAATGTATAATGGTAGCAAGTATTAAACTTTTCCTTCTAGCCCTCGCGTATACATTTGCATTGCGTTCTATTTTGTTCAAGATGAAAGAAAAAACAAATAATAAAAGCACAATTTGGTGAGAAATTTGTTTTCAAATGTATTCGTCATAAAAAAAAACATTTGCAATATCGTCTAGGTTCGTACAACAGCAGCAACAACTTGTTGATGCAAACCCCAACATTTTTTTTGAATTTCTTTTCTTTCAAATTCATTTTTTTTATTCACCACGTTGAAACCGTCGACACACTCTCAGAGGCAACAACAAAAACCATATTGAGAATTTGTTTTTTATACGAACCGAACGAATCAAAAGAATGACTCAGCATTTTAAAAATAGTAAACATCGCAAAATATCAAAAAGCAACAACAACCACGCCGGCGACCGACCAACAACTTGCACTATACAGCAATAAAACAAATGAGTGAGATACACTACAGTGTTGGCTAAAATTTTTTTTTGCAAAAAAACTATATAAGAACACAACTAGAAAAATATTGGGGAAAATTCAAAACTCAGAAAATGTTATAATGGGTAATCCAAGTAGACATTATTTTTTCATATTGATTCGTGTCATGCTGTCATGTTATTTTTGTTTAGTATTGTTTGGCATTTTATCATGGAAATCGTTCAACTTTATTAGGAAAATTTAAGTTCTGTGAGGAATGTGTTTCCTGCTTTTTCGAGCAAAATTTTGTTTAGCTCAATGGGTATGTAAACCAGCAAAATTGCCGCATTTGAGACGAAGAGCAACCAGAAGAGGTTCAAGAGCTGCCACCTCATCCAGAAAAAACAACAGTTTGGTGTGGTTTGTGGGCCGGTGGAATCATCGGTACATATTTCTTCAAAAATGATGCTGGTGAGAACGTAACCGTCAATGGCGACCGTTATCGTGCCATGATAACCGACTATTCGATGCCTGAAATTGAAGCTCGTGATATCGGCGACATTTGGTTTCAACAAGACGGCGCCACTTCCACACATCGCATCAATCAATGGATTTATTGAGAGTACACTTCGGTCAGCAGATAATTTCACGTTTTGGGCCGGTCGATTGGCCACCAAGATCGTGTGATATCACACCGTTAGACTTTTTCCTGTGGGGATATGTAAAGTCTAAAGTTTATGCGGACAAACCCACGCGTGATGGAGCAATACATCACGCGTGTCATTCGCCAGTTACCAGTCGAAATGCTCGAACGAGTCATCGAAAATTGGACTCAACGGATGGACCATCTGAGACGTAGCTGCGGCCAACATTTGATAGACATAATCTTCTAAAAATAAATGTCAAAGAATTTTCTTTCAAATGATAATAAACATTGCCCATTCAATTTGAATTTTCTGTGTTTTTTTCTAAAAAAAAAGTAGGGAACCTCGAAATGGATCACGCGTTACTTGCTAAATTTAAATAGTTTTAATTATATACTTTTTTATAAATGGACAGAACTACCCGCCAGCTAAAGAAGAAAGTCGCCTTGCCCGAACGATGGGCGATGTTTTAGAAACTGTTGGAATTGAATAAAATAAATTCTGAAAAATATTGCTTACTTAAAGGTGTTTTAGATAATAACTTTTGTTAAATATATTTTTGGCATGTAGAATATTACTCGAATGTATTTTTTTTTTGAAAAGCGTGTGCTGGACTAGATCATTTTTGATTTTTAATAAGCGCAATCAGGTCGTAATCTTAAAAATGTTGAAAATTTTTTTAATTCAAAAAAAATTTTGTTTTTCTGGATTTAAAATAAACTTTAAAGACATAATGCGATATTTCCAGTTTAACCTAAAAATCGTACTCCATATGTACACATTCCATAAAATTACCTAATTCGAGTAAAATTCAGGCATATCCCAAAACTTGTGTTTTTTTAATACCCTCTAAAACCCATTTGGAACAGATTTTGGATTACAGTAAACTGATATAAAAAAAAAATACAGAAAAATCTAAATGTTCTTAACCTATTTTAAAGGGCTTTCATTATTTTCGGTGTAATTTTTTTTAATTGGCCTCTGCTGTAATATTAAACTACGATCTTCTTATCCGTTCTGCTAAAAACTGGGCCACAAAACCAAATTGTGTGTAGGAGTAGTTATCGAGTGGTTTATTTATCGTCGCCACTATGTTCCCGGGAACGATTTACGATTTCTCCGAAATTTTTGACCGGTATCTGAGAAATTTTTAAACACGCACGAAGCCGACAGTCTTTAAATATCTTTTTGGATGAACAAAAAATCAGGTGAATTATAAATTAGATATAGCGACTTTCTGGAATCAGAGATTGATTGGCCATCACAATTTTCTTTATTTGAGATTTAATACGAAATGGTTTATTGATTTGTAGAAATTGGAAAAGAATATTTAAAATGTTTCGATAGAAGAGAAAGCTAATGAAGAAGTTGAAAATTAATCTATTCTTCACGTTTTTTCTCTCAAGTTAAGTCCTAAATTAACCCACGTATTTACTTCACAAATAATGTCTTATTTCCCTGCTTAAACCAATACAGCGTCCCAATTTGATTAATTAAGTTGAAGACATTTCATGCTCTATTAACATATTAACGAATATATACAGCTATGATCCGCAGAGAACACTGTGCTAGAAAAGAATCATCTGTATTTCAGTTAAGCGAATGCAGTTTTGCAGATGTGGGCTTACCGGGTACTGCTGATATTTCAAATAAGCTAAATGGGTTAAGCTGTTTGGGCAGACTGCTTTCTCAATCAAGTTTTGTTAAAGTTTTGTATAATCCCAAAAGGAAAAGCTGGAATTGTCGCTAACGACATTACTAGATAGACTGAATAACTTTGCAAATATCTATAATTAACTGTCAATAGCTTTAAATTTCAGATGTTAATAATGCTGAATAGTGTTATCCATATTCTTATTTTATCAATGAGCCTACTTACTTGCTTAATGGAAAGCATTCTTTACTGCTCCAATAAAAAGTTGCCTAACTTCAAGCCGGAATTTTTTAAATTTTTTTCCCGTCTACAAGGTTTTTTATAATGGGCCTCGCCAATTTTTCCAGTGTGATAGTCTCAAGATGCAGAATTGGTCACATAGGATAGAAAGAATTTCAGTTTCACTAACAAGCGCTAGCCAGAAGAGGTAAAAAGTACATATGTATGTACCTACATATGACCATCACTGTGTATCATACACAAAACCACGTTGAAAAGAATAATTTTGTTTTCTATTTCATTTTGAATATTCGTTGTCGTCTTTGTATTGCTGTTGTTTTTTTCTGTATAAAAACGATTGCTCAAAAGTGCGAACCACTGTAGACAGTGGGATTGCGACAACGAAAACGACATCGTCGACGACGATGATGACGATAAAAAATAAATATGCAAACGAGTAAGTATGAATGTAAATACGTTTGACAGAAAAGAGCTAAAACGTGTTGGCAAATTAATGAACAATAACAAAATAAACTCAAGTAACAACAAGATCGCGTACAAAATGCAAAATGGTTGTTTGAGAGACACAGAGGAGCGCGCGAAGTGGGAATATGTACATGAGATAAAATACCGCAATAAACACAAATTAGAACTAACTTTTTCGGATAGACCTCGTTTGTCAAGACAATCAGAGTACGCCGCTACGAGTAATGTCAAAGAGAGTGACACAACACTCACAATGTGGTTGATGTACTAGATGGCGAAGCAAAGCAGGGTACGGATTTTGATGCGAAAAATGTATCAAGAGTTAAAAAAATATTAAATCCTAGAAATCACCTTAAATAATTACGCAGCAGTCGCTAAAACGTTAAAATGATTCAGCTGCGCTTTTGACTCATTAATGCCGACCAATTTACCCGATATGAAACACAATTGCAGTTGCTAGCGTCAGCGAATGGCGACAAGTCTAGGCAATAGGTTCGATCTTATAAGTATTTGCTCAGTGGACTCTTTGTCCGCATTTAAACGAGCAATTTTCAGTCTGCAATTCTGCTGCTACTATTATGTTCTTAGGAGAGAGCGGCAAGAAGAACGAAACGGCGTAAAAACTACCGAGTGCTTTGCATTTTTTTTTGTATTTTCATTCGCAATTAAGTTGGCTGTAGAATAATTTGACGATACTTTTTATTCGTTTGTATCTTTTAGATGGTTAAAATAGCGCGTTTTAAGATATGAGTTTGGTGAAAAGTTATGTTTGTTTAAAATATGTTATAAAATAATTAAAACGTTAACAAAATTACTTTTTACTTATTTATTTCCACAACAATAGGCGTGTACTATTGGTACTCGCTTATTAAACGCGTAAGTAGTCGCTAAGGCAATAACTTCAAAACGTTACAAAAAATTTTGGGAAATTTCTTTGTACTTATACAAGAAATGGTTGGCTTTATGCATCATAAACTGTTTGATTTAAAAATTTTAAATTTGTAGAAAAAAAAGTAATTCAAGAAAAACTATCAGCGAGTTGTAACCGACCTCGTTAAACGTTATTCTTGAATAAATATTTTCCCAATAAATGTAATTATTTGAAGTAAACGGTTTTTAATGCGAATTGTCTACGAGTATAGTTTTCTGTAAACAAAGGCACTTTTATATTCATGTACAATGGTGTGAAGTTAATGCGTTAGCGACCTTCTAAGCAAGTTGAACACGTTCAATGTTAGTCTGCAAGCGTCTTAAATTTATAAAAATGTCAGATATAACAATGTTAAAAACAAGAATTTCAGCATTTTAAACGCGGACGATTTGCACCTGCTAACGCAAGTGGCAAGTTTAAATGAAAATCGTAAAGAATTGCTGCAATTAAAATCGTAAATGTAAACGCGGACTTTGAGGGGCTGTCTCAATTTACCAGTTAATGCTGCAAAGTTTTTTGTACACCAATTACGCTAGTTTCGTAATTTGTATTTCATTCATTTAAAAGCAGTAATACTTTTATTTTGAACAGTATTTCTTTAATATTTCGATCAACATTGTCGATTATCTTCAGGGGATTTTAAAATTTAATTGTGAGTTCCATCTTAGTTTGCAAGCTTTCGTGAACTGAAATTTTTATAGTTCGATCTTCCGGTGAAAATGCTCATATGAAATATTCAAAGATGGTGCAATATTGAATAAAATAATATTATGAAATTTTCTGTTGTCAAGTATTTTTTCAGGTTATAATAAAGATTACCACATCCAATTCTATTTTAAACTTTTTTTTAATATGAAAAGGAAATCTTTTAAAAATTAATTAATTGACAGTAGCCGTTTGGAGCCAGTTGGAAAAAGAATTGTACCGTGCACATTGTGCTGTTAAGATCCCGTAACATGTCGCACCACTGACAATTCCACGTTCAAAATTATTTTAAAATTTCGCACAATATAAACATACTTATACATGAAAATCCGTGCCCTCACAACTGGGAAGAAAACGATGACATACTATATCAAAATATAAATAAAAGCATACGAATAATAAGAAGTTAACAAGGTCGATTTCTTGTTGTCAGTGTGCATTAAGAACAAAACAAGAAACAAATTTCAGAGTAGTGTGAATGGATATAGGCTGAAATAGTTATCCGAGACCGGCGGGGGACCTATAGTGGCAGAAGATATTTTGGTGGAGGGGCAGTAGTCGTACAATTAATATTTGAGTAGAGAGGTATTTATTCTTTTTAAGTTTAATGTTTTCAACACAAGGGTATCAGCTCAAAACTATTTGCTTAAACCTTCGATGTACTTAAAAACATTGAGATTATGTCACGTCGTTCATTCGATAAAAGGGTTGAGATGTCAACGCAAGATTTTTACAGTTGTGTGTATGTTTTTTTTAAAGTGAAATTCTGAAAATGTTGATTTAATATCCTTTTTACGAACAAGTGTGAAACAAGTCTCAAAAACCCGCAGGCTGTCAGGAAAATATTAAAAATCAATAAAAAAAAGTAGGCAAAAAAAGTGACATATACGAAAATAAACGGACAGGACAATTCCCGCTTAATTAAGCCGAAACGAACAAAAATCTTATAAAAAATCTTATAATATCGGATTTTTAGGTTGCCAAATACACCACGCCTACACGCAGAAAAAAGTATGGTTGGGGAAACAATATTCGAAGAGCATCATACTATTGTTGGTTATATGGTTGTGGCGTTACAATATTATGATCATCACAACAATAGTGTGGTTCACACACAACCATACTATGATCCCCATAACAATATTATGGTCCTCACAACAATAGAATTATTCACGCACAACCATACTATGCTCCCCACAACCATATTATTATACACACTCAACCATATTATGATCACCACAATCATATTATAATCCTCATAACCATAGTATGTTTAACGTAAAACCATAGTATGATCCTCACAACCACAGTGTGACTTACACAAACCCATACTATGATTCCCAACATTTTTTGAAAAAATTGGGATAAGTTGTTATTCAACAATAGAGAATTTTATTACTCTTAATAAAGGAGTGATTTATTTAACAGTAAAATAATTCATTTATTAAATATAATTTAGTTATACTAATCCGTAGTTTTGTTTGAAAAAAATAATTATCATTCCTATTATTGCGTAAGATTCATAAAAATAACATTGTCACATTAAAAAATTACGATTTTGCCGGTACGGTTGCCGTAATCATATTATTGTTAACATAAAAACCATGAAAACAATACAATTTTCCTACCAACCATATTTATATTGTTGCTACAACCATATTTTCATTTTTAAATTTGACAACAATACTATTGTTACATTTCAACAATATTAATATGGCCGGAATCATACTTTTGTCAAAATTAAATTCAAAAAACAATACTATGGTTGCGACGACCACACTTTTATTGCAGAGAACATACTATTGTTGCCGTGACCATATAGTAATTATATATTTTCTCTGCGTGTATTGAGGTAAATTTTCACTGTTAATTTCTTGAAATGTTTTGTTGTGACGGTTATTTTGCTCTCCTTATTTTGCATTCGAAATCGAATGCAAAAACTAAATGTTTTTGTTTTACATATTCCTTTTCTCACCTGTTGATTTTTTTACACTTCTTTAAGTTGTTTTTCTCGGGTAGGGGGAATGCCGTGAATAATTTGCGCCGCTTATGTATACCGATCGACTGCGACAGTCACAATTAATATATATTTATTTAATGTAGCTATAATTGTCGATTCATTTATATATTTTTAAATTTTATATCGATTTTTATTATCTTTTGCTCTCTTTCTTTCATTTTCATAAGTTTCATACAAATATATTCGAAAAACATATGTGGTTATTATTTGTTGTTTAAGCTTCTAAATGCGTTCAAGTTTGTGGCGGCCTGCTAAGTACATTAGCACTTGTTGGATTCATTTCGTATTCTAGAAATGTGTGATTTTGAAATTCGGCAAAACAAGAAAAGAAAGAAAATAGTCAAAACATCGAGAACGACCGACCCACAGACCGAGACGACAACACTGAAACACTAAAAACAGTTTTGCGGTATATTTTCGAGTAGTTTTATGTTAAGGTGTGGGCGCCCATAATTAATCGAGTCAAATGCGAGAAAAATCGAAGAATACCACAAAGCCACTGACGCTGTGTTGAGTTTTGTGTTTGCTGTGGCTCGCTCACAAGCCAGCTAATAATGACTGAATTTGAGGTAATGATGGTGGGTAGCGTCGACATCTTACTCACTCAAATTTCAACTAATTTTAATAAAAACAGAAAAAGCTCCAAACATAAGTAGTGCTGTTTGAGTGTATCAACAGCAAGAGAGTTTGCGAATTTTTGCACAGTTGCCCCCTCCCCCACGGGCAGTGCCAAGAACTTGTTTACTTTTCTTTACGCTCGTGTCGTTTATTGCCCAACGTAAGAATCATTCTTGAGTCATCATCCTCTCATAGTTGTTGGTTTAAGCTTTTACTCAGTGGAAAGCTATTTTTGCCAAGTGAGAAAAAATGATTGTTTTTTAAAGGTTTTGCTATCTCTTAGCATGAACGTTTTTTTATTGATAACAACGTTTCATAAAATTTTTGTTTGCTTTTTTCTGTTTCTTTACTTCTTATCAATATTTGTGTACTGGGTTTTTTTCCGGTGGACATTTTTTTGCATATACATATTATATATTTGTTTATTGTTAGTGGTGGATTTCTTTTCGCTAGTAACCGGGCCACCTAAGTCAGCTACTGCTTTATTTTTGAATCTTTTGCTATTTTGACAGACAGCACTTTCCCGCTCGAAATATTGACAGACTAGTGTTTGGTATATAACCCATTTCGATAGTACTTGCTAGGGACATAAATACTGTTACACACGTTTTATGCTGTAAAATAAAAAGTACTGAATGTTTTTGGACCAAATATTTTTTAATATACACATTTATTGATGTATATTGCATCCAAAAAGAATCTATTCGAAATATCCGCCTTCTGCCTTTGCACACGCCTTAAGTCGCACTGGCGTGTACAGTTTAATGTATCGGTAGATGAACATGCTGCTAATCCCTAGTGGCCGGAGCGTTTTGAAAATATCGCTTTTTTCATTTCACACTTAAAAAGCGCTATTACAGCGATACGGTTCTCATTATCTGACCACATCATGATGAAAGTTGAAACAATTTTAAAATCCCGTTACAGACTAACGCTATTGAGGTTAGCTTTCAAAACCCATATGACATTAACGGGGAATGTTCGGTTCTACTATTGAAATGGGTGTGCTCAATGTTGCAACAGTATTTATGTCCCTACTAAGTATAAGCCATTTCGATTGTAGACACTTTAGTGACCGGCAAAGATGATAATTGTATAAGCTGGATGATATGCTTCTTCTTTGCAATTTCATAGAAAAACCAGCACTTAGTAACGCACAAATTCTCGGTTTATTTATCCACTTTCGTTTGATCACAATAACAATAAACAAACAAAACAAGACAAAATTGAAACACAAAAAACACTCAATTCGCACACTTTAAATACAGCTCTCCCAAAATGATTGTTGTGTTTCTTAAATTCTCATAAAAGCTCATTTCGTTCATCTTCTACAGTTTCTAGGTAAGACAGACGACAGAGTTACTTTGCCTTAAAAATTCAGCAATGTAATTTAAAATTTTATGGTTACAGAAGACAGAATCTGAATTTAGGTAGCTGCATTTAGTAAACAGCTGTTTGATTGTAAACAACTGTTTGTCAACTACTTTTTTTCCCATTTACTTCGATATAAAATGGATCAAAGAAAGAAATTACGATTAGCAGATATGCTTTTGGCGAAAAATCATAACTAATTTTTTGCTAAAATGTGCACACATTGTACAAATTGCACATGTTCTATCACCCATAAACCGTTTGACAACAGCTAATTTGATAACAGCTGATTCGATAACAGCCGCTGATTGTGAGTGTGGTGGTTGGTTGTGATACTGTTACAGTGTTGCCTAACGCAGCATAAATTTAGTTTGAATTGGTGACCTTTCGTCAGAGTTTATGCAGTCTGGAAGGAGATTTTGGCCGTGTTCTAATAGTAACTCGCTCAGAAGGTCGCTAACTCGATAACTTCCCACCATTGTACAAAAACATAAAAATGATTTTGTTTACAGAAAACTATAGGCAATATGCGTTAAACCCCGTTTGTTTTAAATTATTAAAGTTTTTTGGAAAAAGTTATTCAAGAATTCACTTTAACGAGTTTAAGCTAGCTTGGTTTTAACTCGCGTACTATAGTATTTCTTGGTTAATTTTTTTTGTACGAGCTTTCAATTTTCAAATCAAACGGTTTATGATGCATAAAGCCAATACGTTTTTGTATGCAGAGAAATTTCCAAAATTTCTCGTATTGTTTTGAAGTTATCGCCTTAGCGACCACTGACTCTTTTAATAAGCGAGTACTAATAGAACACGCCTAATGTACGAGTTAATTTGCATTAATTCTGCTTATAACTAACGCTGTCGTCTGTCTAGACTATTATCGTCTTTGATTGGTTTACACAAGATTTCGATTATAGTTAAGGGTTGAGCTTTAAAAATCGATTTCTTGAAGCCGCTCAACATGTTAGGAAATCGTCCGCTCAACATGTTAGCAAATCGTCCGAAATCAAGTTTTTGGCTACGATTTTCGATTAGTTAAGGCAAAATTACATCTTTGTTTGTCGTTTAAATCAAGTTTAACAGATAAAATGAATAGATGATTGCCATTTTAAGCTAAGTTTAATCGGTCAAAGTTTACCAGTTGAGGCCCTGTCAAGTAGCCATATCAAACCCTAACAGCGAAAAAGACTTAAGCGCCAAAGAGAAAATTTTACAGGAGAGCGTTTTTTTTGTCTAACTTAACTGAAAGATACCGATACAATTGAATTTGCTTTATCTTTGTTAATATTAATATTTAGTTTTTAATAATCAAACTTCAGAGCGTTGTACAATTTTCTAGCGAATTTCTTAAAAAAGCGAGTGGGGCTTACGTCATTTTGGCTTGGTATGATTTTGACGCATGTATGGAAAAGAACCCAACATCCACATTAAAATTAGGAGACCATTTGCGGAACATATTCTTTTTTTTTTAATACAAAATGTTGAAAAAAAGGTTGAATTAAAGTTAAGCTTAAAGAAAAATAATTTTAAGAAGAGTTAATAAATAAACATATACGGAATTAAAAAAAAAACAATCCTGTAGTTCACAAAAGATTACATATTCTATGGATTTTATTAACGACGCAGAAATCTGCATAGTCTTACGGGGACCTAAACAAAAACAGAACCATAATTTATGGTTTTCTAAAATGTGCAATTGACAGTTTTTTTTACTATTCCTTCCTTTAACAAGGAGTATCAATAAAACAATTGATACATTTGATTATGGCCGCTACACTTTATTTGCTTTTCACAAGGAAACATATTTTTTTAGTGTGTAATGCAATTGTTGCATATTTCTTGTCAAATATGACGTCTAGTTTATATAAACACTTATTTACTCAATCCATAGTTAAATCCAATTAGTTGTTTTCCCGGCTTCACAAATGTGAAGTTAACAATAGTTACAACCACATTTTAATTATTGGTCACTAACGCAATAACTTCACACCATTGTACAAGAAAAGAGAAATTTGTTAACAGAAAACTATAGACAATTTGCGTAAACCCCATTTACTTTAAATAATTAAACTTTTTGGGAAGAAAGTTATTCAAAAATATCTTTTAGCGAGTTTAGGCGAGCTCGGTTATTACTCGCATATAATATATCTTCCAATTATTATTTTTCAACATATTAAAATTTTTTAAACCAAACGGTTTACGAAGCATAAAGCCAGCCAGTTCTTGTATACGAGTAAAAAGATATTTCAAAAATGTCTACTAAAGTTTTGAAGTTATCGCCTTAGCGACCACTTACTCGTTTAATAAGCGAGTACCAATAGAACCCGCCTAGTGCGTTTACAAAAGCTTATAGTTATAGTTAAAAAGGTTGAACGTTACGCATTCTAATATTGTCATCAATATATCTTTTTTTAGTAATCTAGTGGGCCGCTGTGGTACATACTGGTTAGTGTGCAAGACTATTACACAAGTAAACCGAGGTTCAAATACGGGTAAGAATTTCAAAAGAATGTTCCACCTAGTAAATGTCAGCCACTTTATGAGTAAGTGAATAATGCAAATTTGTTTTCTAAGTCTATGCTTTGTACTTCAAACAAGTATGAAACTTGTACGCAAGTTCGTGAGACACTCACGGCCCCCGTAGCTAAGAGTTTGCGAACCAGTAATCGACACGCAATCGATCTAAAAATTTTACTTGAATTAATAAGGCTGCTACAAAGCAATTAAAGCGCAGGTCATAAATATTACTCGATCTTAACGAAACTTCGCAAACTGTGCAGGTTTGGGCCAATATGAATTGAGATTGATTTATATTGGGTCATGTTTTGATGTAGCTTCTTTCAATTTAAGTCGCTTTAACTCTAGAAACCTAATAGGAGGTCTAGATCAAAATCGTCAAGTTTTTTATGATGGATAAATAACATAGACATAGCGAAATTTAACTACCTTGGCCCATGTTTGGGATTAACGCCCAAAGTACGTTCTAGAAGTTACATGTTCGTTTTAATACTAATGGGAGCATACATTTTACTGTTATAATTTTGCACACAGTGTTATTAGCGACATTAACCCTATTATATTGAAATTTACTATCGGCCCATTTTTATAATATCTAAGTTTTCCGATTTGAGGCGATGCTGCAAGAAATCCTATCCTGCATTACTTTGGTATAGAGCAACCAGAGAGGTAAAGAGTTTAAAGCAGCCTGTCCGTTTGAAGACTTTTTAACGTTTTATTATACATTTTATTATTAAAAATAAAGTTAGCAATACGTAAAAGGTATAGACCGACCAGAGAGTGTAGGGTTTAAAAATACAGCCTGTCCGTTTAAAGACTTTTTTAACGTTTTTATTATACATTTTGCTATCATAAATAAAGTCACCTATACGTTAAAGGTCTCTTTTGGCTCTTATGGCAGCTGTGCTTGATTTTTAAGCGAGTTAGCTTTAGGTCGCTAATGAAATGATTAAGAGTCACCAGATTTTTTTGTTATGACGCACCCTGTTATATAAAAATATATATTTTATTGTTAATCGTATCGATTGTAAGTGCACAAGACGCATATAGTTTAATCAACACAAACTGGTAGTTCAAAATTATTTGAATATAATTTATTATTTGAATATAATTATATAATGTCTACTGATGACGAGACCGCCGAAAACCCCTCTTGTTAACCTTGACTAATTAAAGTTTCGTCATATTTTGTACAGAAAAAATGTTTTTTTTTACTGTGGAGACGTTCAGTATAAAGACAGTTTTTTATTTATGCTTCCAAACGTATGCAACTTATTTTGATTGAATAAATTGTTTCAATTATAGTTTTCATTATGAACAAAAATGTTGCTCATTACGTTTTTTGCGAGTGAAGGCTCGGGCACACTGAAGCTTTTTTTAACTTACGCTGCGTTTTTCTTGTGGAGACGTTCAGTTTAAAGAAAGTTTTTTATTTATGCTTCTTAACGTATGCAACTTATTTTTAATTGAAATATAAAATAATTGAAACATAAATTGTTTCAGTTATAGTTTTCATTATGAACAAAAAAGTTGCACATTACGTTTTTTGCGAGTAAAGGCTCGGGCACACTGAAGCTTTTTTTATCTCACGGCGTTTTTCTTAATTTCCGTTAGGGAATGTACAATAAGTTAATGAAATTGCAGTTCCAGAATAGAAAAGCCCTGCTATACATTAATTGTATGTTTTGGAGACGGTCGGAAGTTGAAAAATACGTAAGAAAAAAGGTTCAGTGGGCCCGAGCCTTTTCACATATTTATAAAGCTCATTGCTGAAATTGAAAATCGAAGTTTATATATGTTAGGGGGGAGGGGTTTTCGTTATTGTAGGGTTCTTTAATAGTTGCAAATAGCAAACAGAGATCAGCAAGCCGATCTTCTGTTTGTAGAACATAATTCTACCTGAGAGCAAGCTGTACTTATTGAAATAGAAAAAAAATTGTACTTACTGTCATTGACATTCATGTCCATAAGATGCAAATCTTCATCATTCAAAATCGAATTGATAAAACCATCGGTAGTGTGATTCATATCGGAAGAAGCATTCTGCAAAAAAATTAATGCAATATTATTTATGACCTATTATATTTAAAAAAAAGTTTAATCCTTATTTACTACTTACAGAGTAGTACATCATGTCATGTTCCATTTTGTAAGCGCCACCCACGGCTCCAGCACCTACACCCGAGACATCCGAATCATGTGTAGAATTGGTCAAATGCATGCTGGACGTAACGGCTGAACCCAAGTTGTGGCCATAGTGTGGTTGAGTTGAGCACAAATCACCCAAAGAGGCATTGGGATGCAACATAGCAGCGGCATGATGATGATGTGGATGCGGTGGCGGTGGTGGATATTGAGCATGTTGTGGAGCACCCTGATACGAGTAGGGATGATGTGTGGGATAATGCGAATAGGGCGACATTTCGGAAACTCCGCCTACTACACCCATGCTGGGTATTGGATTGAAGAGACTGGCTATGTCTTGTAAGCGCTGTTCCATTGAGACACCACGACTGAGGGGCATGCGACCCTGCAAAAAAGAAAAACAAGAGAATATTGAAATACGTTTTGTTATAAAATTAAATAAAAAGAAACTGTTGATGTTTGTGTACAAGGTGTGGGTGATTAATTTCAAAAGAACCTCAACAATACGAATAAATAGGAAACATTGTGAGATGATAAAGGGCACAAAACAAACAGCAAAGTATCGTAGATTTCTGAATAGCTTTCGAAATTATTACAACAACAAAAAAGTGATCGATCATATAAACGCATGTTGCTTGCTGCCTCGAAAAAAACCAACAATCAAATTCAAATAAAACATAACATGAAAATACCCTCGATTTCAGTCAACAAACCAACAACCACACATTTCAAACAAGTCGAAAAATATTGAAATGTCGAAATTCTTTAAGAAAAAAACGTGAGCATGCGTACCGGCATTTTCGTTCGTTTATCGTACGTTTATCTTGACTGCTTTACAAACATCAGCATCATCCACAAGATCAACAACAATCAGATGAACGACCAAACACTGATGCTGGGATATGGTGCCACCAGATAATGTACGAGGGACACACTGTAAGTTTTTTGTATTTCAAATATTGAGCTGCTTTAATGTGAATCACAGCTACAAGGTTCGTTTGATTTTTGTTTTGTCAGTAGCTTATATATTGCTACTGACAATATATATGTATTTCTGGACTAATAATGAAAATGCGTATATTTATCATCAAAAATGGTTTTATTATTTTTCAAAGTACTCTTCAGCATGATTTATTCACTTTTGCATGCGCTCAAAGCAATTGTCGAAACGAAGTCATTGGGTGCCAAGTCTGGGCTGTACGGCGGATAAGTCATCAATTCGACGTTTTGGCCGGTCAAAAAGGCGCTGGTTTGAGCCGATATGTGAGAGCTTGCATAGTCATGGTGCACAATGATTCAATGATTCTTCTCTTGTTCGTTTTTCGAATTTCTCCAAAGACTTTAGGTAAACAAATTGTGGTGTACCACTCAGAATTGACCTCCTACGTTGCTCAAGCGGAACAGACGCCACATGACCAGTTTTGCCGAAGAAACAGGCGACCATTTGCTTCGAAGTGCTTCTTCCACGAACAATTTTCGTTAGATTTGGCTCGTCTTCGAAGACCCACACGGTCGATTGCGGTTTTGTTTTGGGCTCATGCGCATAGATCCATGATTCGTCACCTATGACGATCTTACAAATTTCTTTGCACCCCTCGACACGAGCCTCTTTTTGAGCGATTGTCAAATTGTGCGGGATCCAACGAGAACAAACCTTTTTTACGACCAGGTGTTCATGCAATATCGAATGTATGCTGGTGGAAGAATTGCCCAAGGATGCCTATATCTCACGGTATGTTACATGACGATCTTGCATTATCAGTTCACGCACGTCGTCAATGTTCTCTGGCACAACGGCCGTTTTGGACGACCTTCGTATTTGAGCAAGCGTCGGCCACGATTGAATTCATTAAACCAGTTTTTCACAGTGATATAGTATGGAGCTTTATCGCGATACAAAGATTTAAGTTCTTCGATGCACTCTTGTCGTGATAATCCACATCGAAAGTTGTGAAAAATGATCGCACGAAAATGTTCACGAGTTAATTCGATTTTTTGCAAATTGATTTTTCAAGTCACTGTAAACAACACAAATGATGGTCGTACGTCAAAATGTTCTGAGTACGTTTATGCTAAAAATTGTCAAACTTCCCAATGGAAATGTCAGATGGCACAAAGCAACACTTAGTGTTGCCTAGGCCAGAAATAAATATAGCAACCCTGGTAATAAAGCTATGTTTTTGGCCAAACACTATTTTTTCCCTCTTGCCAAAAGCTATCGAAAAATCGATGGCACAATATCGATTGCTAAATCGACCCACCCCCTAAATGTATGTATATTTCGAGGTGTTGGAAGAACCGAGTATAAATGTATGTTTCACACGACCCTCGTGCAACAAGTACGTCAAACTACAACATCCATTACCCAAGAAGCAGAAGACGGCGGCGACGACGATGTTGAAAAAACAAATCGTGAACAATGCATCAATCTGACGATTTTGTTTAAAAGATTTCTGCTTAAACGTGGCTTTAACGTTTTCCTTACAGAAAAAAAAACGAAAAATATAAACTCCATAACGAAAAACTCGAAATCCGTGGATAATAAAATGCAAACACCGCACACACATAAAAAAGAACTGTTAGCAATCGGAAGATCGATCGAAATTAAATTGAAATAAATTCCATTCCTTCAAAAATTATTGACAAGTGCTCACAGTGTGTGATTGTGGTTGGTTGGGTTTTAAACCGTGTTTGGCCGTTGTTCAAATCGGTTTATTGTGCTCTGGCTTACAGTCCCGTCCGCCTGTCTCGGTCTGTGGCATCCGTGCTAATGGTTGGGGAGGCTTTGGAGATTTTCAATCTCATTCATCCAAAGCAGGAACAGAAGACAGACAAAAAATACGCCATATGGTGCTAAATGCAATGTTTTAGTTAACTGAAGGGGCCGTCAGACACCGTCGAAATGAAAAAATAAAATCGTGCCGATATGATCGACAGCAGTTTTTTTTGTGAAATGTTGTTAAAACGTTTCAATTGATATGTTGTTTTCCTTTTAAAGATTTTTTGTTCAAATGTTGTTTCGGTTGTTTTTTCTACTCTGGTAAATGTTTGATTTTGCATATGAAAAAAAACAGGTCAAACAAAAGGTTAGATGGGAGCCAAAAAGAAGGAATTGCGTAGCCATGGGAAATAAGTTTAAAATCACTACAATAATCTTAGGTTAATATTTGGTTATGTCTGTTTTTTGACAGAAAGGAGTAGGTTTTCGGGACAGTGGGGCCTTTGTAGTTGGTGTGCTGAAATGTCTAATGTTTACTATATCTTGGCAGCTTTTGTGAGTTTATGTTTCCTTTTCATAAAAGCACACACATTGTTGTTAATTTCCAAAATCTTCAGAGAACCATTTTCGAACAATTTGGTCGACAGACACTGTGGGAAAAAACGACGGCTTTAATAATATCAAAATATCAAAGTTATGCGGGCAGACTCTTATAAAATCCTTTACCATGGATTCTCTACTGAAAGAGGAGATCGAAATTGACATCCCGGAGTCCATAACCCAATCCTGTTAAATTAAAAAAAAAATAAACAAACCTATGCAGTGAGTAATGGTTATAAGAATATCTCTTATAGGAAAAAAACCGGATAGAAGTAATTATTGCAAAGCACGGTATATGTATTAATTACAACTGTTTTTAATTGATTACGAGGGTTGCTATATATATTTCTGGCCTAGGCAACTCTAAGTGTCTAAGCCATCTAACATTTCCATTTAAAAGTTTGACATTTTTTTAGCATAAACGTACCCAGAACGTTTTGACGTACGACCATCATTTGTCTCGTTCACAGTGACTTGAAAAAAAACCAATTTGGCAAAAAATGGAATTAACTCGTGAACATTTTCGTTCGAACATTTTTTACACCTTTCAACGGGGATTATCACGACAAGAGTTCATCGATGAACTTAGATGGCGATGAAGCACCATCACATAGCACTGTAAAAAACTGGTTTAATGAATTCAATCGTGGCAGACGCTCGCTCAAAGACGAAGGTCGTCCATACTGATAATGCAAGATCGTCATGTGACATACTGTGATATAGAGGCATCCTTGGGCATTTCTTCCATCAGCATACATTCCATATCGCGTGAACACCTGGCCGTAAAAAAGGTTTGTTCTCGTTGGATCCCGCACAATTTGACAATGGCTCATAAAAAGGCTCGTGTCGATTGATGCAAAGAAATTTTGAAAAAATACGATCGCGGTGCTTCAAAAGACGTTTATAAGATCGTCACTGTTGAGGAATCATGGATCTATGCGTATGAGCCCGAAACAAAACAGCAATCGACCGTGTGGGTCTTCGAAGACGAGCCAAATCCAACGAAACTTGTTCGTGGAAGAAGCACTTCGAAGCAAATGGTCGCCTGTTTCTTCGGCAAAACTGGTCATGTGGCGATGTTCTGCTTGACTAACGTAGGATGGTCTATTCTGAGTGGTACACCACAATTTGTTTGCCTGAAGTCTTCGGAGAAATTCGAAAAATGAACAAGATAAGATGAATCATTGTGCACCATGACAATGCGAGCTCTCACACATCGGCTCAAATCAGCGCCTTTTTGACCGGCCAAAACGTCGAACTGTTGGGTCATCCTCCGTACAGCCCAGACTTGGCACCCAATGATTTCTTTTTATTCCCGCACATCAAGAAAAAACGCGTGGTCAACGATTTTCGACGCCAGAAGATGATGTTGAAGCGTTAATGCGTCTCAATCGGAGTGGAAAAGGAGCATACAAAAGTGCATAAATCATGCTGGAGCATATTTTGAAAAACAATAAAACATTTTCGATGATAAATATTCGCATTTTCATTACTAGGCCAGAAATATATATAGCAGCCCTTGTATTCAATATATTTTCAGTAAATATTTACAATTTAAATTTAAACATCGGTAATTTTTTAAGAATACACGTGTTTTATTTGACCTACGGAAAAATTTAATAACTAAAAAAATATTTTTATTGAATTTTAAAAATAATGGATCTCAAAGGGCCTTAACGCTCGCTCGGGGACATTTTTTAAAAAACTGTATTTATTAGTGCCTGGAGAGTTGCAGAGGGAATTGCGTCAATGCATTGCTTTAAATCATCTAAATTGGTTGGTTTTTTTGTAAACTTCCTCAAAGACAAAATCAGGTGCGGTAAGGTCAGAAGTTTTGGGGGCCAACTAAGTAAGAGGTATCCCGAAATCAGCTTATTGGGAAATTTACGCCGCAATTTTTTCACAACAGAATTGGCTATGTGACGGGTGGACCATTTAAAATTTTAAATTTGAACTACCGATTACTTTGACTTTGGAAGGTAGAACAACATTCATTTTTATTTTCAAGTTAATGTTTGCAACATAGAAAGCAATACGCTCGAACAAAATTAAGAAATATTAAAAACCTACTTCCAATCTAGTGTGTCTTTAACGCAAATTGTATGAAGTTTAATTTTTCGAGAAGATATCGGCATTCAGTTTAGTTTGTGAGTCAACTTTAGAATATTAAATGACCCACAATGTACAGACACCTCCAACGAAATTGACTTTCGGCGCAGTATTTTAAAGACTGTTTCCACATATTTAAGAACCGGTCTGAATTGACCATATCAGTGCGACCGTAGCAGCATTAATCAGCCACCCTGTAGAAATTTCTCTTATAAATGCATAGTAGAAATCAGTTTTGTCCAAGGGCCATTTTCAAAAAAAATCGTTTTGGTGTTGGTCCAGTTTCAGATTACTACTATTCTCTTCTTACATGGTTCTTGAACTTTTGACTTTATTGTAATTTAAAGCACTTGTCCTAACATATTTAAAAAAATCGTATAAAAGAAAAACATTTAAATATGAAAATTTAAATAATTACCGTTTTTTTTAATAAATAAAACTTAAAAATTGCACGTTTTGAAGACTACAAAAAATACGCAAACGTTTTTTCTTTGTTTTTCAATATCACAGATTTTAAATTACAATAAATTTATTTCGGCGAATTGCAATCAATTCAAATTGCAATCAAAAATGTTGTTGGAGAAAAAAGAAACACTTTAAATTCAAGTTTCGATTAATATTTTTTGTTGGTTTCAACACAAAATGTTGCACACATATACGAGTATGAACTTGTATATAGAGATGTAGGTACTTATGTATATTATGTACATATGGATCAATTTATATCACTTTTAATTTAATTCTTTAAAAAAATTCAATTATGACTTAGTCATTGAAGTTAAATACATTGCTGGCGTCGTCGCTGCTGTTTTTTTGTATTGTACATAAAAGGAAGAACCGGTGATCGACCGACTGACTGACTGATTGACCGACGGTTATATATTTGTTTTCAATTTGTTAGCGTTTTTTAATGTTCGGTGTTTTTTTTTTTATTTTTGAACTATCACTCATTCAAGATCAACTTAGAACAAAACTGTAATCGAATGTTGAAAACATCACTCTTCGATCAACACGAGACTGACTGACTGACAAATTGTTGGAACACACACCACTGAGCTGTGCTTCTGAGCGATGTATGACCGATGACGAGAGAAGACGAACTTCATGGGATGGACCGGGTAAGTGTGTATGTGTAAGTGTTTAAGAAAAGATTAAAACACGCAAATGTATATACAAATGCAGGCATACACTTACATTCATAAGTATACATATATGTATACTAACTCACAATTGCATTTGTAGTGGCATGTCAGCCCAAGTATTTTGTCTGTCAGTGCGCACTGAACGTGCGCGAGTATGTGTGTTAAGTGTTTTGGAAGATCTGGTCAAGATGCTGTGCCTGTATGTGTTTAAGCCAGTGTGTTGTTGTTATCATTGTATGATTGATATTTGTAGTTTTGTGTATGTGTGTATTGGTAAGAAAAGTAAATAAACACCAGAGACGGGCTGATCGTCATGACAACGACGACGTCAATGGTCCCGTAGAACAGGTAAGAAGAATTTTACTCTTGTTATTGTTGTTGCCAGTTCATCTTGAATTGGTCTTCTTCTTTGGCTGCTCGATTATTCTACCATAAAGCAGGTAAGACATTTCCGTTTCTCTGAGCCTTTATCGTTGTCAAAGTAAATATTTTTCTAATACTGATGAGGGATTTTTTTATGTACATTTACGGTAGTATGTGTGTAAACATGCATGTATACATGTCATTGTATTTGTTTCCATTACAGCAACATTGTCGGGCTACTGGTTTTAGCTGATATGAGTACAAGAAATCATTCACACATTTTTTTATTTGACTTGATCACCTATGACTGACTGCCAACAAGACTGTCGTCAACAACAACATTGTGACTTGCCTGTGAGTTTCACAGTCGATAGACGATACCGTTGACAGTGTGATCATTGATCACGTTATGATCCATTTATTGTCACCAAGTTATGTAAGGTGAATGAATTGCGCATGTGCGTTGTCATTCATTTAGCGGCACACATATACTCGTACTATGTAAGGCGGCTTTGAGTGTATGCGCTTGCTGTAGTGTACACTTGTTGATACGGTGATCAAAAGTGAAAACCCTACGACCAGGTGTGCTTTTTCCAACAATAACTGATGGTTGATTTGTTGGCCTACATCACTCTGTGAACAGGGCATTGTAAGTAAGTCTCATGTCTAATGTTTGAATGCAACTACCTCGAGCTGATTTGATTTTAGAATGGATATGTGCAACATTTCACCCATTTTATGAAAATTTCAAAATATGTATGAAAAGTTGCATATACACAATAAACGATTTTTCATATTAAATTTTCTTGAAATTTCTTTGAAAAAAAGAAAAATCACATATGTTGCTTGGGGTCTGAGGATGTTTAAGTGGCGTTCGACGACTGCCTTTTGAATATAGTTTTTTTAAACAAATTTTCAGTAGAACATGTTCTTAAATACGAGTATGAACTAAGCCTAATAACGAATATATTTTTCGGTGTAAATGAAAACTTGGACCTATACGGTGCAACTTTACCTGAGTTTATTATAACAGTGCATACTAATATGGTAAAGAGAATTCATACATAGTCCGTACGTCATTAAAGCAAGATTGAAGTTAGTATGGGCTGTCAGAGTGACCTTAAATAGGGTACCCCCTTGTATAAGAGCTACATATATAAAAGAACTAAAGCATGTCATTAACGTAAACTTATTAGGTCGTATATATTACTTTAGAACGGCAGGACCTTAAACCGCAAAGGATCCTTACGTTGGGGCTGTATTAAAAACTGTTCATAATGTACAATACAAAATGTAACAAGTAGACAAATTTAGTTTGGTCAGGCCGAAGCTTATATACCCCCCATCATGGCGCGTTGGCGCCCCCTTGTCCAATTTTACCAAAACATAGTTTATTGAGTTATCATTGAATTTATTCTGTTAACATTATATAACAATCGGACCATGACTTTAACGATACGTGCGATTTTTTAAAAGGGGCGTGGCACCGATTACTTTTTTTCGGGATGTGTTTCGATCAATGCAAGCTTCATAAGTTCCAAATCCCATCGTCATATCTCTATAAGTTCGTAAGATATTGTCTTTTTATGTTAAGAGTTGCGTTGGCGGTGTCACGCCCCCTTAATCAATTTTGCCATAGCATACCGAGAATAACTGCCTAGTCATTGGTTTCATCCTGTTAAAATTTTGTGATTTGTAAATTTTAATTTATGTAAATTTCTTGCGATTTTTTTTAAAAGAGGGCGAGGCACTGTCCACGTTTCCTCCGGAATGAGTTTCGTTCCACGCAAAAATCATATTTTCCAAATATCAGCATCAATATCAAACCATTCACGAGACATTGTGTTTTTAACTTAATGATTCTGGATTTTTCCAGAGGTTGACCCAGTCCTTGTAAGAAGAAAATGTGTACCTCTTGACCGAAATGGCCCATTTTCAGTACCAACCGTTGTGGTCCATCAACACAGGTCTAAAGATATTTGAAACCCCTTTTGTTGTCATATAAAGGTTTTCCTATTTTCCCTTTAAATATTCTTAATAAATTAAAATCCTTCAATATGTGTAATTAGAAATCTCATTCGCTGTAATATCTTTAGATAAAATCTCGATAATGTATGTATATAAGTAAATAAGACTGTTAATAAAGATGTTTATAAAAATGAAAAAAATGTACTTTATGGGTATATAAGTATATAAATACATAGACCTTGACCAGTTTTTAGAGGTGCTGCAAACTCAATAACAATGTGAATATACACTTTATCCTATGATGGACGGTATAAAAAGTATAGTTTTTAATATGTCTTCTAGAGCGGTTGAGTTTAAATCAATGCATGAAACGAAACGGTCAAATATTTTCTGGTTGAACTAGTACATTAAACTGAAATCCGGCGAATTTGATCAAGATCGGAGATGAAGTGACTTATAGATCGGCTGGGTCACTAAACTTTATAAACTTTGGAGTTTAAATCAATACATGAACCGAAATTTGTTGGAGTTCAAATCGATACATGAACTGTCATGGTTCAATATTTTCGGGTTGAACTAGGCTATTATACTGAATTTCATCATGATCGGAGATGAAGTGTCTTATAGAACGGCTGAGTCCCCGATAAAGGGGCTTTATTTAAACATGGACCACCACTGCATTGAAACATGAACCGATGTGGACCTGCACAATACTTATATATGAGGTTTCCTTGAAATTGTTTCATTATTTGACCTATAATTTAACTACGAGTATAAGTCGAACACTGATCCAAAATTCGCACATGGTCAGTCCTGTGCCATTCCATATACAGAAAGTTATCTGTTTAATAAAGTTGATTTTTGGCCACAGAGTTGCCACAACTCAGCACTCATTTTGAAATAAAAGTTTTATTATTTGGACGTGGTCTTTAATTGCGTAATTTGACATCAGTTTTGGCAGACGCCTTCAAACTATTAGGGCAGCTAGAGACCACCAGCATCCCCCTCCAATTGAAAACCCCTTTACAGAGATCAATGTCTAAATATACATACATACGAATGTATGTATTTATATTAAATGTATTTAATTTTTTTCTATTTTGAGTCAGTTATAAAGACTTACAACAGCATGCGTGTTTTTTAAACAATAAAAACAAATAAAAAAATTATATGCTTGTAGTTGCCTTAATTGAAGGGTTTAGAAGTCTTGAACTTGAAAAGTGATCATGTTAGAAAAATAAAATATTAGACAAATATTATGAACAATCGTAAGTAACTTTTATATCGATGTAAAAAAACTATTACACGCCGATGTTTTGGCCAGATTGTGTCTTGGTAAACCTGGAGCTCCGTTTAATCCATAATTGATCATTACAAACCTTTCACTATGTGATAAGTGTTCGAGGGTCAACAAAACTTGTCAAATAACTAAGAAACGCTAAAAGTAGCCCATAATCAAATAGTTGATTAAAAAGTTTGTACAGGCGGTAACATGTTTAACAAAAATTTCTGCCTTTCTTTGAAATGTACCCCTTTACAATATCTGTATTAATTTTATACATTATTTAATAAAACAATAATTGCATTTTTTATGAAAGAAGTTTCATGTTTGTTAGACAAAGGTATGTCAATGGAAAATTGGGTACTGTCGAATTAGACATACTCACACTGTATCATTTTTTTTAAATATTAAAAAAATTTTTTTTTCGGTATTGGCATTTTCGAAAGAACAGACCGTTCAGTTATTGATGGAATACGTTTATTTTTCATGTGGAGCTGGCTTCGCAATAGTGCATACTGTAATTCTAATTCTTCAGCATCTTGGTGATGGTTTCTTGCTTTCTCTCACAAATGGCTTTCTTGATATTCGTCTTCATCGATAATACAATATTTGTACAAAACTGCTTCTTCAGGGTCTATGTGCTGACAAATTGGAATCGCCTATAAGCGGAGACGCCTGACAATGCGATTATCGAACTTTACCTACAAATGATCGGTTGTGGCATGTAAAGGGTGTCAAAGCACCTCATGCCGCTCTAAGTTCAAGTCCATGTCTTAAATTTTCGGCCATAACAAATGCTTTGTTATACCTTTGTAGCCCTAACCGATTCCCGAATTAACGTTTCCAGTAGAGATCGTACAATTTCCCGTTTCAATCGCCAATTTCAAAAATGGGCGTATGACAACGAAAGGAAAGTCATGTCCCTTCAGTTGCTAAGTCATTTGGACCTAGTAAGTTAATAAGGCGAGTAAAATTCGAGCGTAGAGTTGTTGGGATCGATGTTCTGAATCGCACACTCTACAATTTGCAACCATATTCTCGTCAGTAAGAAATTCCGATCTTGTATCCTCTGGCAAGGGAGATTTGTTGAATTTATCCTTTTTCGCAATTTCACTAAGTCTAATAGAGTGTCTTTATGGTCAAAGGACCAATTAAAGAATGTCCCTTGTCACAACCTTGTTGTGTAACACTAAAACAAAATCTTTTAAGACCAGTTTTGCCATTAAGTGTCTTCTAGTGAGAATATCATGTACTAGCCTCCTGAAATTGAGGCTAACATCTCAATATGACGGTCCGCAACTATCGCATTTGCAGTAACCTTGTATCCAAGGTAACCTTTCCTCAGAAGGTAGCCTTTCCCTAGAAAGGTTACCTTGGCGTTCTTATTAATGCCAATTGAACCTTCCATGAACTGTTTTATTAGATCAAGAATGGCTCTTTAACCTGCAATATGTATGTTTCCAGTCCTAGAGAAGCCTTCGGTCTTCAGTCACTCCAGTGTATTCCGGGGAAAACGTATATGAATTTCCAGTTTATATCCTACTTGGGCGTTTAAGGTCATATATGTGACGCGCAAAATAGAAAGGGACCTAAGGTTAAAAACCAGTTTTGTTCAGGAGAGCCATTTTAAAGATTAGGTCCCTTTCTATTTGCGCGCATATCTCTGGGAGGTAACACTTTTGGGGCATGGTATCGGTCTCATTCGATGCTCAGATGTTGTCCACATCAAAATAAGAAAAAAAAATAAAAATTGATTTTTTTTACCCTTACGTCCCTTTCTCTATGCGCTGTCACATATGATGCAAATAAATAAAAGATTATTTTATGAATTTCTTTTTATCGCTTGAACAAATTTATTTTTAATAATCCGCTAACAATTTGGTTTGTTGATTCTGTGAACAATTTTTAACACAACATTTTAACAATTTTTTTTTAATAATCCGCTAACAATTTGGTTTGTTGATTCTGTGAACAATTTTTAACACAACATTTAACAAACACAAATTGTTGTTTTACCCAGATATACTAAATTTCCCATTCCGTTTGTAACATCTCGAAATACTTATCTGCGACCTTATAAAGTAAAAGTGTTATCGATTGTCGTAAAATTCTAAGAAGATCTAGCCCGTCTGCGGTTTTGGTGGAAGCACGATAGCGGTTAAACAAATAAACTTTGAAGCCTCGAACTTGGCATTCTAAAGGCTTATGGCCATAAGCTGTATAGGATTATAAACGGGCGAAATAGGACCGGGGTAAAGAAGTTTTCTTTTCTGAGACTAAAGGTACCTTGAAAAAAGTACCCTTTTTGGATTTTGTGTCAAAAAATCAGAATTATTCTGTCAAGGAACAATGGTTTTAATTGAGACGCACTTAACACCCTAGAAAAGGACATATTTGATGAAAGTTTAAGCTTATGTGGCTTAAAAATTGGCTGTATGTTCAAAACGAGCGCAAAATAGGTAATATATATAAAAAATAGCTTTAATTAAAGCAAATTTCACTACGAGTCCAAAAATTGACTAATTTTAAAAGCCGTTTCCACTACGGTCGCGTCCACGTCCGCGTCCAAAAAACAATGAACGCGCGTTAAAGCCTATACAAAAAACATAGGCAGTTAGGTATGGGAAAAAGTCGCGTTCACATTGGACGCGTTTTCCGATAAGTCGCGTTTACTATAAATTCGATTATTTTGCAATCGAAACCCACCCATACCTATTAATTGCAACATCGCAAATTGCACATCCCTATTAAAACAGCTGTTTATCAGCATAAACATAAAGCGCTGCTGCTACTGCACATTTCCATTAGGCGCAATACCATTTGATCCTCATTTTCCACTGCGGTTAGCAAAATAATATCATTTAACTCCATGATAATGTCACAACACAATGAACGCGCGTTACAGCCTATACAAAAAACATAGGCAGTTAGGTATAGGAAAAAGTCGCGTTTATATTGGACGCGTTTTCCGATAAGTCGCGTTTACTATAAATTCGATTATTTTTGCAATCGAAACCCACCCCTACCTATTAATGGCAACATCGCAAATTTCACATCCCTATTAAAACAGCTGTTTATCAGCATAAACATAAAGCGCTGCTGCTACTGCACATTTCCATTAGGCGCAATACCATTTGATCCTCATTTTCCACTGCGGTTAGCAAAATAATATCATTTAACTCCATGATAATGTCACAACACAAAAATATTAAAATTTTTCGCACCGCAAAAAAAAAAAAAACAAATAAACACAAACAGCTGTTTGAACGCAAACGTGGACGCACAACACAATGGAAACACCATTAAAAATTTTCGATAAATCGTGGACGTGGACGCGGACGTGGACGCGACCGTAGTGGAAACAGCCTATTAATGTTGTGGCTGAATTTACAACGACACATAGACCAGGGACCCAAAATATTGCCCTAATAGACAACAGAAGGGATCATCGGTGAAAATGGGCATATGAGTACCCAAATTAGAACCAGTTTCACTATAAATCCAAATATGGTCTTGGAAGTTAGCTGGGGTCGGACTCAAGGACCAATTACTATAGCTAATTCCCGCCGGATTATTTATTAGATTCGACCTGACCGAACTTTATGACATTTTTACTTAATTTAGTTTAAAAATTTCGTTATTAAGCAACACTATTTATCAGATTTTGCAATGATATTTTATGAATTGAAACAACAACAAAATAATTTATGCACTGTATCGTGTGTGTGGGTCTAAGTGTTGTAGTATGTACTCGTATGCAGTATAAGTACATTGGATTTTTATTGTGTTCGGTGGAAAACTCTACGGCCGGCAGTTCTGAAACTGTCTGCCCTTACCTTTGTATAGCCCAAAAAATAGTTACGGCATATTCGTTGCTTGGGGTCTTATGATGATGGGATGGCGCCCACCGAAACTGCAGTCACCTCTGCTTGTAACTAAAGTCTTTCCGACTGTTTTTTGAAAACAATTTACAACTTTTTTTTCTAAATACTCGTATGTTGATTTTTACATCACGTCATAACGAAATAGTTTTTGATAAACGGCTTACAATTTTTTTTTGTAAATATGTGAATTTTTTCATCACCTCATAACAAAAATATGTTCGATAAACGGCATATATTTTTTTTTTGTAAATATATGAATTTGTTTATCGCTTGAAATTGGATATATTTTCGATAAACAACATACGAATATTTTAGTTAAAGTGTGATTTTTTTTTCACAGGATTTCCTATAAACTTTTTTTTGAATACTTGAATTTTTTAATTGAACCGAAATTTATTTTCCGTGCTTTTGTACATACACTAAATATTCTGACCTTGGTCGTTACCTAACCATGTATCGCCCTAATGTCCGCTAAGACAACATCCTCTCCATATAAATTTTTAAAAATATTTACAAATAGTTTTTTGACTTTTCACTAACCCTAAGCCCTATACGAAACAAACTGTTGACTATCATGAGAACCTGCCCGTCCGTCTGTCTATCTGTAAAGGGGATAGTGTAAAAGTATTCCGTGACAACGGCGGCAAACAAATCTCATGTTTAATTGTTGTTAAACGCTACTGATGTCGTGGCCGTTTGCATTGTTTTGCCACCAAACCTCAACTTTACACACTCGGAAACAAAAAGAAAAAACATCTCATGTAAATGGGTGTCATTAAGTACCTGGTAAAGTCATGAAGCCGCATAATGATGCGTTCGACTGTGTACAAAGGATCACGGCAACAATGACGACCACGGCGATGACGACGACGTCATGTATGGAATTCTCCACAAAAAGAGTAAAGTGAAAAACCACACACGTCATAAAGTCAGTAGCTAAGTAATTACCACAAGAACGGACCGAACGAAGCCCGGGAAGCAAGCAGGAAAAAAAAGATAATGCTCGCAAATGGCAGAATGGACGCTCAGCCATCGGTACATTTTCGCAAAGGATCAAATTCCTTTTGCACAAAATACCTGTTAAAAGAGCAAGGGCTTAGAGAAGGGATTAAACGGCAAGAGTACACTTGCTGTGCTGTGGTGCAGTGCGGTGAATCCTGATAATTATGCATGAATGTATAGTGTCGCCGAGACCAGCTGAAGATCAAAGCGGAACTTAGATGCTGGGAATTTGCGTATCGTACACATGTGCAAAGAGCGGGTGAGAGAGAGACAGAGAGAGAGAGAGTAAGATAGAGATCGTACAAAAAAGGATTCAAAAGACGACTAGAAATGAGACAATGTGATTAATGATTCTTGTTTTGGACTCCTAGAGAAAAATCCTTTAATGGTTGCAGATCCTTTTTGTTTTTGTCTTTAACAAGAAAATCATAATGATTGCTTTGTGCGCAAATCCTTAGGCAAATAGTTTTACCGTTAGTTGATGGTGTGGCACGATGTGCCGTCATAATGAATGGCGGCAAAAAATCAATTGCCGATATCAACTGACATTGCAGATTTTTCAGAATTTCAAAACGATCAAAGGTAGCGTCACATCACGCTGGCGTTACCACATAAAAAGGGAACCAACTGAAAACACAAAAGGTTGTCAAAAGTTATTGGTCGGTCATGTCAACGAAACTTTTTGAAAAAACAAATAAATGTTTTGTTAAAAGTAAAAACGAACGAAATTACACGTAAAAAGGATTCTTTACGAATCCTCAAAGGAGTCTCATTAGACTTTCGTGGATTACTCTCTCTCTCTCTCTAAACACGGCAATTTTTCTAGTTCAGCAATAAACGTATTTAAGCGCTAAATATGTTTTGCCAAAAATTTTCATTCTACAAATGGGTCAGTGAATGTATGAAGATTTTTTCTATCTTAAAGTATTGTGTGTCAATTTGGACATACCTGCACGCAGAGAAAAAATATGGTTACGATATGGTCACGGCAATAATACTTTTGTCGCCGCAATAAAAATATGTTCGTAGTAGCATTGTTTTTTGAATTTAATTTTGTCAATAGTATGATTGCCGCATTATTAATATTGTTGAAATGTAACAATAGTTTAATTATAAAATTTTAAAATGAAAATAAATTTAAAACTGAAAATATGGTTGTAGCTACAATATTAATATGGTTAGTGCGACAAAAGTTTTGTTTTTTGGGGTTTATTTTAACAATAATGTGATAACGGCAATCATACTGTATGATTGTAATTTTTCTTTATTTAAATGTGCTTTTTAGAACAATGTTATTGTTACGGATCTAATGCATTGATAGTACTTTTAAAATTTTCCAAACAAACTGCTTTGGCTTTGATTAACTGAAATATGTTTAATACAAACGCTAACGTTTTTTAAATTGATTTTTCTACTGTTAAATGTTATTATTATTTTGATTTAAATGTATTTTTAAAAAAAAAAAAAATCATTATTCAAATCTATAATAAATTACTTTGGGGATCATAGTATAATTGTGAGTGATCATACTATGGTCGTATTTGAAACATACTATGATTATGAGGATCATAATATGGTTATGGAGATCATAGTATGGTTGAGTGTAAATCATACTATGGTTGTTGGGATCGTACTTTGGTTATGTGTGAATCATACTATAGTTGTGAGAATCATAGTATGGTTGTGAGAATCATAGTATGGTTGTGAGAATCATAGTATGGTTGTGAGAATCATAGTATGGTTGTATTTGAATCATACTATTGTTGTGAGGATCATAATATAATTGTAGCACAACCATATACACAACAATAGTATGATTCGAATATGTTATCCCAACCATACTTTTTTTCTGCGTGTGGATGCATGTCTACGCGTACTGTCGCAATATTCTCCCTGTTGAGATTAACTGGGTAGGATGATCTTTATCAACAGTACACTGAAAGAATAATGTTCGTACTTTAATCAAAACTTTCTTCTTATTATGTTTTTAGTTCTTCATATTATTGACGAAGTTTTCCGTACATTCCGTGTATTTTGTAAAGAAGTTTTTATGAAATTATAAACCGGCTACTTAAAAATTTTGTAAGTTTTCCTTCATATGTTTTAAGAAAACATTCTCGTTTTTTTATGAAAAGTCATATTAAAAATTGTATTCGCCATTTTTAAGAATATAATTTTGTGCTTGTGCATACGTTAAAGAGTAATTCTCATTTACTTGAGTGAGACTACTACTGTATAAGTGATTTGATTTGTGGCCAAAGTAATCGTTGAAAAATACTGATTAAGAAAAAACAAGCCAGTACATTTCACAATTTTTGTTACGTTAATTCGAAAAAAATGAAACAAAGGTCTCGAACCAGATGAACAACTGTTCAAATCAAAATACCTTAAAAAAATTAAAGAGCAGAATGAATGAAAACCAATGATAAAACTATATTTTTTTGGAAATGTATCATACTTATATTTTTCGTGAACATTTTCCATACAAATTATGAAGAAATTTTATAATTTTAAAAAATAATTTCGTGTTTTTTTTTTAAATATTGTCATAAAAAGCATAAATATGAAACAATTTCATGAAAAATACTTACTTAACACTTCATATTAAACATATTTTTAAAAAAATATGACAAAAATTCTTAAAAAATAAGAAAGTCTTTTATTAAGTTCTTGGAAATCCTAAATTTTAATCATCAAATTAATTCCCTATTTTTTTTAGATTTTTTTCGTATTTCTTATGAAAAGTTTCTTTGACTGAAAAAATAAGACAAACTTCGTTGTTTATATACTTGTCGAATATTTCGTGATTTTTACGAACATTATTTTTCCAGTGTAGCCGCTGATTGTTCGTTGCTGCATCTTATATACAGGGTAATACATTCATGACTGGACAATTTTCACCAGTGTATTCCTGGGCATATTTTATGAAAATATGTCCATCTACGACAATGCCCGATGATGCAAGGGGGAGATATGACAGCGGTTTGAAAATTTTCGGATTGGTGGTCGGGGAGGTACTAGGGTAAAATTGTTCTGAGTGAGTTGAAGGATTTTTACCTATAACTTTTCCAAAATTACCTAAACGAAGGGGTCCTACCATTTCAAAGTTATGACTATTTGACAGGAATGCAAAAATATTTTTTGTGTAAGTTTACAAAAACAAATAAAGTGTTCTGTATATGTGACAGTGCATAGAGAAAGGGACCTAAGGGTAAAACAATCAATTTTCATTTTCTGAGCATCAAATGAGACCAACCCCATGCCCCAAAAGTGTTCCCTCCCAGAGATATGCGCGTTTTATGAAAGTGAAGTCGACGATTCTAAGCGCAAATAGAAAGGGACCTAATCCTTAAAATGGCTCTCCTGAACAAAACTGGTTTTTAATCTTAGGTCCCTTTCTATTTTGCGCGTCACATATACTTCTTACCTAATAAATCAAAAATGCATTTCGAATTGGTTAGATTCGATTATTTAGGTGATGAAAAGTTTCTAACACGGACATTGACAGTGGGTGCTAAACTAATAATACTAAAATAACAGTGTCTCGCAGAGTTTCAAATGCAAAAATTCAAAATCGAAATAAAACTGTAGTTTAAACCATCTGTAGATAGAAACAAAACGCTTTAACGCCTTGTAGTCTAGCGCATAAATCTTAGCAAAAATCCATTTTTTTCTGAGAATTCTCATCGACTTTTTTGCCATGGTTTCCCCCCTATTTGTTCATTTCATAAGTGAAGTGAATAAAAATCATTAGTGTTAATATTCACATTAATTGAATTACTTTCATTAAGTGCTTTGCACAAAACCTCAGCACCCGAGACACACAGAAAAAAATTATTAATTATTAAAAGTTTCTTTCATTCATTCATTGACGGAGCGGCAGGCATGGAGTGGTGATGGAAGGCAAACCAAAAAAAAAATCCCCCCTCTTCAGAAAAAGGAACACAACAGTGCTGTTGAATGAAACATTATAAAACAACAACAACGACCAAATAAACTTGGCTTAAATGATAAATCCCGAGTTAAAGGTTTAACAGCAGCAGCGCACCAACAACACCGCAGAAAAACATCTAAATTGACATTTAATTACAAAGCGTCAAAAAAATACACATGAGCGTACCGAGATGAAGTGCATCACATGGATGCCAGAACGAACGGACGGACGGACAGCTAGACAGACAGACAGTGGGAAGGACGGACATTCAATCGCACCGAGAGACGACGACCTTAAGGTGTTGCTGCTCATATCAGTCGTTTCGGTTTTCTTTATTAGTAGCATTTCTTTTTGCCTTGCAAAAATGCCAGTAAAAGCAAAAAAAGGTTGGCAACTGCAATTAATGTAAAAATGCCACTGCGAAAATGTTGCAACCAATGCAAATAATAAACAGGAGGCTGAGCGACATCGAGGGGCTAAAGACTTACGAAATATGAAGCCACAGATAGAATATTAAGCAAGATTTATGGAAGAGGCGGCAGCAACATTGTGACCACCCTTTCAAATGCTTAAAAGCGTAAAAACGGAATTGCAAGAGATCACAGAAGACAAACCTCAAGGTCAACGAAAAATAATTAAAAATAAAAAAATTTGAAACAAATCTTCATGGCAATTGTAAGCCGTTTTTCGACAATAGTCGTGTTTTATGTGACAAGCGGAAAAATCCGGTTAAACCCCGCTAAAGGAATGATTTTAAACCGTTATCAAAGAAACTCAACCTTTGTTTACTAAAAATGTGTTGGGTATGCACGTCAAAAATAGTTTGTTTTGAAAATGTTTTATTTGAAGAAAGAAAAAATTTCCAAATTTTGGCTTAACAGGTTCGCTTGATTTCGTTGAAGCCCTCTTGAATAACATTGTTTTCTGGCAGATGTCACTTGATTTATGTTCAGTTTGGGCCCAAAACGAGATGACCACCGATCCTGATTTTTACAAGAAAAGTTTGTTCATAATGAATAAACTTACTCCGGGGTAAAGTTGGCAAATTGTGGTGGATGGGCCCAAAACGAGATGGACACCGATCCTGATTTTTACATGAAAATTTTGTTCAACGATGAAGCTCACTTTTGGTTGAATGGGTCCGTTAATTACCAAAATTATCGCATTTGGAGTAATGAAACTCCATAAGCCATTGTTGAGACACAATTGCATCCCCAATAAGTCACATTTTAGTAAGCTTTATGGGCGGAGGGGGGAATCATTGCTCCGTATTTCTTTAAAAATGAAACCGGCCACAATGTTACAGTCAATGGGGAACGATATCGAGTCATGATTAATGACTTTTTTGTGCCTGAATTGGAGGATGTTGATGTGGACTACCTATGGTTTCAACAAGACGGCACCAAATGCCACACAGCCAACGAAACAATAAATTTATTAAAGGAAACTTTTGGTGAGCGCATTATCTAGCGTTATGGGCCTGTGTCGTGGCCTTCAAGATCGTGCGATTTAACGCCGCTGGACTATTTTTTGTGGGGTTATGTAAAAGCGCTTGTCTACGCAGATAAGCCGGGCACGGTTGATGTATTGGAGGAGAATTTTCGGCGCGTTATTGCTGACAAATGGCCCCAAATGCTGCAAAAATTGGACGAAAATTAGGCTTTTCGGCTTGAATTTAGTCGAGCCAGCCGCGCCGGCCACCAGCCTGAAATCATTTTTAAATCATAATGGCAAACCCTAATCTTTATAATGAAGCTAAATTCTTGACCATAACATTAAATTACATGCGTTTTATATCTTCCTGAAGACCACACGTCTAAAAAAACACCCTTTATAAAACAAAGTTGATTTTAAACTAACGATTTTTTCGTTAGTTTTGCTTCGACTTATCGACAAATTTTTAAACAATATTTTTAAAGGGTTCTTCATTAAAAATATCAAATAAAAAAAGAGTTAACAAAGTTTACCCTCCCTTACCACAAAATAAGCGTTCCGTCGACAGCCAGTTCTATACACCACATTGACCCGAAGCAGGAATTCTTTGGCCTAGGGCTGTCACCCCGGCACTATGTGACGCTACAACAAGAGCAACATAATTATTTTCGGCATAAATGCAAAAAAAGTTAAAAGCCCTTACCAAAAATTATTTTTTTTGCATATTTTTGTTTTTTTTTGAACTAGCGGAAGTTTGCATTTTTAATGGAACTCAAAAAAAATTTGTTTAAGTGTTTGCCTCGGCCCTCTTCGCCGTAGAGCATCCACTGTACTCAATTTTTCAAGACTTTAACTTTGGCTTCCAGCTCTATCCCACAAACAACTTGGTCTATATTCGCCTTAAGAAATATTAAATTTTATCAGTGCAGAAACTTGTACTTCAAGTACTCTAAATTATTTTTCGAGCACAAGCGGAAAAGATGATGGAAGATTTTTACTGAAAAAATTAAATTAATGGATAAAAAATCGAATTATTTTATTTCAATAACGCCTATTCTAGCCATTACGAGGGTTGCTTTGTATATTTCGGGTCCGGCAATAAAAACACAATAATTTATCATTGGAAATGGTTTTATTGCTTTTCAAATATTCTCCTTTAAGATCAATACACTTTTTGCATGCGCACAAACCAATTTTCAAAGCACTTTTTCCACTCCGATTGAGACACCTCAAAAACATGATTTTTGAACGCTTCAACAGCTACTTCGGGCGATGAAAAGCGTTGACCACGCCATTTTTTTCTTGATGCTAGGGGATAAGAAGAAGTCATTGGGTGCCTAAACAGGGCTGTACGGTGGATGGCCCATCAATTCGACATCTTGAGTAGTCAAATAGCTCATCATTTTAGCTGATGTGTGAGAGCTCGCATTGTCGTGATGCAAAATGATCCATCTTCTCTTCTTATCTTTCCTCATATCTTCGAACACTGTTGGCAAACAGTTGGTTGTATACCACTCAGGATGGACTGTCCTACGTTCCACTAAAGGCACTGTGGCAACATGGCCGGTTATACCGAAAAAAACGCAATCATTTGCTTCGACGTACTTCTTTCACGACCAACTTTTGTTGGATTTGGCTAGTCTTGAAAGACCCATACGGCCGATTGCTGTTTTGTTTCGGGTTCATATGCATAGATCCGTGATTCGTCACCTGTGACAATGTTATAAACTGCTTTTAAGCTACCGTAGTTTTAATTTTTCAACATCTCTTTGCAACAATCCATACGAGCCCTTTTTTGAGCATTCGTCAAATTTTTTTCACGGCCAAATGAACATGCAATATCTTATGGATTTTTGTCATACTTATGCCCAAGGATGCCTTAATCTCACGGTATGTCACATGCCACGCTCAGCATCGATGGTTTCTGGCAAAGTGAACAAAGTTGGACGTTCTCCACGAAATTCACCCTTTAGCGAACAGCATTCGAGACTGAACTCTTGGTAGCAGCGATTAACAGCGGTTTTTAATGCTGCTTTATCGCCAAAAGTCAAATCAAGTTGAGTTAAACACTCTTGTTTCAATAACCCACGCTGAAAATCGTAAAAAATCATCGCACGAAAATGTTCACTGAGATGAATTTTTCAACACACTGTAAACAAAACGATTCGCCCACAAATGACAAAACGTTCTGAGTGAAGTTATGCTAAAAATGTCAAAGACCAGTTTGCATCTGGGACCACTAGTACTGTCAGGACCCGAAATATAAATAGCAACCCTCTTAAAAATCGAACTATTTAATTTCAATAACGACTATTCAAGCCAAAATCGAATTTCCATTAAACAACCTGTTTTGGTTATGATGAAATTTTAGTTATAGCAACAATTTTTGCAAATCTATTGGTTGACGCAACCACCATCATTGGTATGACCGATCAGTTAGTTGTGTGTACAATACTTTGATCCTATTTATAAAATTGTGAAATATAGAACTAAATATACATTTGGTGATTGCAATGTAAATTCTTTTTTTGTAAAGGTTTGTTTATAGTTTCAACCGATTTTCAACTAGTTTTTTTTGTGCATCAAAAAGAATTGAAGAACAAGACGGTTCATCGTCTAATTTGTCTATATTATAGATTGTTATAAAAATTATATCTATAAATTGTTATAAAAAAAATCAATCATCACACCATTTTTTAATAAATTATTAATTCAATATGCACATGTTTTAATCAAAGTTAATAATTACTTTGGCCTGTGTGGCAAACAGGGCACTCTTGGAAAAAAGTTGAGCAATTTACTCGTATGCGCAAAAAAAGTCCTGACAAAATCATTATTAGACTGGACGAGCAAAACCCAATAGTAGGACAAAGGTTAGCTTTTTTAGAAAAACATTCTAAATTTTTGTTTTTTGTTTGTAATAATTTAAGAGTTTTATAAAAAAAAAATTTAAGAGTTTTATAAAAAAAAAATTTAAGAGTTTTATAAAAAAAAAAAAAATTTACAACACACACACACGTGTTGTAAAAGAAATCTGTTGATGGCTCTCGATGTGGAGTCTCTTTAGAGGTGGCAAGAGTGAGTTGTATTTTCGTGGGCAATTGTGTGAAGAAAACTTGAAAAGTAAGGTTTACAACAGTAGTTCTCATTCGTTTGGGGAGAGCCTGGCCTTACAGAGTTCGGTTTTACTTTCAACAATTGCAGCAAGGCTTTCTGAAGAGGGTTGCCACGGACCCGAAATCATCATCAAATCAGCCACAAAAATCAATGTCACTTTGCCATTTTGTTAAAAACTTGTCTTCTATTTAAATATAGAGGCAAGAGGTCTTGAGCCGGTTTAATCCCTGTTCAATGTGGTCAAGCAACAGACCGAAATAAAACAAACGAGCTAAACAAAAAAAAAAATAATATAAATGAGATTCTCAGGGTAAAAGGCAAATAAAATATAAAACTTTTCCTTTTATATTATTTTCAATCTTTTTTAGATACTGGAACACACACACATTCGTTTTAAAAACCAATTCATAAAAAAATCAAGCAACCATTTCGTGTCTTTAATTTTTAGACTTAACGTTTTAAGCTGCAACGCAAACACTCGAGACAGTGTAAACGGATGAAGGACGGAAGGATGGATGAATGAACGACTGGATACTTGACAAAGTGATTGGCAAAGATACTCAAATCACTCGGAAGACAAACATCAACGAAAATAAACGAATGCAGCAGGTATAAAACACTGCAAACAAAATTCAACGAACTGCCAGCAATTTTGGTGTTGTATCAAACAAAGTTCTTAATTATAAATAATAAATATTTTAATAAAACATTCTCTCGAGTTGTATCATCGCAAGAGAAGGAAAATAATCATTGTCGCCTTAGTTTTTGACACTTACCTGATGATGGCCATGATGAAAGCCACCCGAGCTGGGCTGGCGATGAAATGCACTATTAACGCCGCCATAGTTCTGGGCACCCCCAACACCGGCTCCGGCCGCCGCACGATGGTGGTGTGCATGATGCGGATGGTGTGGATGATGCGGATGGTGGTGGGGGGCAAACGGGGCTGAGGAATGTAACATCATACTTAAGTCGGCTAGTTCCTCTTTTGCTTCGTCATCTAAATCAAACAATGGCGATGGTAGAGAACTGACTTCGATCTCCGATTGTGGCAGATCGTCGTCGTCGTCTTCGTCGTTGTCGTCTTCGTCAGCGTCCGTATTGTCGTCACTATCGTTGTACTCCGAGTTGTGGCTTGTCTTTTTTATGGTATCGACGTCGGTGCTGGTGCTTTGGCCTGGGGTAAAATTCTTGTGGTCGTCTTTGGAATCACCTTCACTTTTACAATCTTTGGTGGCGTTCGCCTCAGTAAGAGTGCCGGTTACTGCAGCACTTGAGGCAACGTTGTCTGGGTCGTCGTCTTTATCGTCTTTTTCAGATTTCGAATGTTTCTTGTTGTTGGCTGCAGCTGCAGCAGCTTTGGACGTACTAGCAGCGGTAAGGTCGTCCTATTGGGGAAAGAGGAGAGGAATTCATTATAATGAATGAAAATATGTAGAGTTGGCAACGTTTTTGTTTAAAATGTTTTGGTGGTTGAATTATATTTAACGTTCTTAGAGACCCAATAGGATTTATGAAAAAATATGAAATATTAAAGAAACCCCGAAAATTAAAACAATCTACAAAAAATCGCAAATGGATCATTATTTTTGATCTCTTCCAGAAAAATGTCCTTTCTGGAAATAATGGGAAAAACATAAATTAATAATATAAAGGGTGGTCTAACTATAATGCACGATGGTTATTGTGAGTTACACCTTAACGTCAAGTTTTTTGGCCCAACTTAATTTGATCTTTCTTTATTTCCGGGTTTTGATTAATTCAACCATGGAGAGGTTTACAATTGATCAGCACGTTAAGATTGTTGAAGCCTTTTACGAAAATGGGCATCCAATCACAATGCATTTTGTGTACTTCGTTATTTTTTTGGTCAGCATAATCGACCAAATGTGTCTACAGTAGTTTCTTAAACAAGCAGAATTGATTGTTGAAAACCCGATACATCCACAGACTGACTGTGTGGTTTATAGGCTGGTGGCGTTATCGGGAAGCACTTCTTTGAAAACTAGGTCGGCCAAGCAGTTACCGTAAATAGTGTTTGCTATCGCGAGATGATAACGGTCTTCTTGTGGCCAGAAATTTAGGATATGGACCCGGACGAGGGTGCTACTTGCCACACACTTGTCACGAGAAACTCAATGGCCGTGTTATCTCACGTCGTGACGATGTTAATTGGCAGCTACGATCTTGTGATATGACACCACTTTTGATGACTTGTTTAATTCTATTTCTGAATATTTTTGTGCGAACATTTTTCACAACTTTCGACGTGGATTATCACGACAAGCCGGTTCAGTGGACCGGATTGACCCGAAGAACAATTCTTCGGCCAAGGGCTGTAACCCCGGCACAAAGTTGCCGCTACAACAACAACGACAAGAGTGCATCGATGAACTTAAATCTTTCTATGGCGATGAATCACCATCCTATAGCACTGTGAAAAACTGGTTTTATGAATTTAATCGTGCCCGATGCTCGCTCAAAGACGAAGGTCGTAAAAGTCGTCCAAAAACGGCCGCTGTGCCAGAGTACAATGATGCCGTGCGTGAACTGATAATGCAAGATCGTCATGTGACATACCGTAAGATAGAGGCATCTTTGGGCATTTCTTCCACCAGCATACATTCGATATTGCATGAACACATCGCCGTAAAAAAGGTTTGTTCTCGTTGGATCCCGCACAATTTGACAATCGCTCAAATAAAGGCTCGTGACGATTGGTGCAAAGAAATTATGAAAAAATACGATCGCGGTGCTTCAAAGACGTTTATAAGATCGTCACAGGTGACGAATCATGTATCTAAGCGTATGAGCCCGAAATAAAACAGCAATCGACCGTGTGGATCTTCGAAGACGAGCCAAATCCAACGAAAGTTGTTCGTGGAAGAAGCACTTCAAAGCAAATCGTCGCCTGTTTCTTCGGCAAAACTGGTCATGTGGCGACTGTTCCGCTTAAGCAACGTAGGAAGGTCAATTCTGTCTGGTACACCACAAAAACAAACAAGAGAAGACGAATCATAGAGCACCATGACAATGAGAGCTCTCACACATCGGCTCAAACCAGCGCCTTTTTGACCGGCCAAAACGTCGAATTGGTGGGTCATCCGCCGTAAAGCCAATGACTTCTTTTTATTCCCGCACATCAAGAAAAAAATGCCTAGTCAACGATTTTGGTCGCCAGAAGATGCTGTTGAAGCGTTCAAAAACCATGTTTTGGAGGTGTCTCAATCGGAGTGGAAAATGTGCTTCGACAATTGGATTGAGCGCATGCAAAAGTGTATAAATCATGCTGGAAAATACTTTGAAAAACAAATAATCCATTTTTAATGATAAATCCATAATAATCAATTTTTACTGCAGCACTTGAGGCAACGTTGTCTGGGTCGTCGTCTTTATCGTCTTTTTCAGATTTCGAATGTTTCTTGTTGTTGGCTGCAGCTGCAGCAGCTTTGGACGTTTTTAATGATAAATATTCGCATTTTCATTATTAGGCCAGAAATATATATAGCAGCCCACGTATGCCACCGAAGACGTGGCGTGTTATAGATCCTTCTATCATAATAACAAACATTAAGATAATTCTCTGAATTTTCAGAAATCCGGCATTCCAGGCTTTTCTAAAACCGGGGGTTTTAAAGGTAAAATACCGTCATCATTCCAAACTGCACACGTTTTTGGTTATTAAAGCGAAATAATTTGTGACCATTATTAAGTGTTGGTTGCCTCCAACAGTTCTATATAAAACTATTAGTTGCCACAACAGGCGTGTCTGACAACCAATAATTTTAACTTCATTCGGTTTATGGGGCCAAATAATAAGATTTCGTACCATGACAAATCAATCATTTTATAGTTCATCTAAGTAAATTTTTATCATGATTATTTACTTTTTGTGATTGGAACTAAAAGTCTTCCAATCTAACAGAAATTTTGTAGTTCGTACCGATTTCCAAATGACTTTTACTCTGCGAGTAAATTTGAAAGTTCTTCAAACACTTTAGCATTCATTTCAAAATCGTCGTTTTATTTTTTTTTAAACAAAACTCACCTCACTCGGGTCTGCACCACCAGCCAATGTCGCAAATTGTATAACGTCGTTAAGTATTTCATCCAAAGGTAAACGAATATATTCACCTAAAATATGAAAGAAAAATAAATCGCATTTAGATAAACATCACTAAAAAGAAAAATAAAAAGAAACAATTTGTAAAAGCAGCCAGAAATGTTAAGAACCCCTTTCTGTGTTCGTAACCGACAAAATTCTTAGTAAAATACCCCTAAAAATCCGTAAAAGAATTAAAGAAAAAAAACACTCAGCCTTTTAAGTGAAACACAAGTTAAAACGTCCAAGAAAACGAGTTAAGGAAAGCCAAAGAAAAACAAGATGAATCGAAAAGGCAAACACATTTCAGAAGAAGACAAGTTCGATCGACATCGAACTCGAACGCAGACGCAGCACTGAGAACAATGCAAATGTTTTCAAAAACAAAATGTTTCAAAAGAGACCAAGATAAAATAACAAAACCCATGCATAAATATTTTGATTGACAGCCAGAGTGGAAAGAATAATGCATGCCCATATCCAAATAAGCAATGACTCCCAAAATACCCCAGAGACTGATCAATATTGAGAAATTCGAATGTTTGTCGACTATTTACCAAAATATTTGAACAAAATTCCTGTTGTTTTCCATATTTAAAATTAAAGCGTTTAGAGCTGAAATTTCAAACATACAACAAATGTAAAGAATATAAAGTCCCCATCATCCCTGGGGGAATTTTTTTGAGAACTGCAAACAGTAGCTGGCTGGCTGGCTGGCTATTGATTAATAGATGCTGCTTGTTTGTTTTCATATTTGAAATATTATTAATAATTTTTCGTATTGTTATAAATTTGACGAAACAAAAAACACCTTGTCCGGCAAATCTCTTGATAATTGCATGCTTTATTCGAACCAAAAACAAGACTTTAGATTTGAAAATGATTTAAAGTCGAGAATTTATTGAGCCGAACCAAAGCGGAGGTTTAGTGTAAAACTACATCATTTATTATGGAAGAACGAAGAACAGGGGGCAAACAAAACTAAAACAAATAATGACAATGAATAACATAAATAAATGGCAGATCATTAATCATAAAAATATTTAGGAGTGGGTACCCCCCCAGACGTTGGGTTTCTAATGCAGGAAACAACGGCGGCCGTGTCGGCTGCAGCAACAGCAGCAGCTGTAATAATTATGAAATATTGTAACATTGAAAACGAGAGAGCGAAGGCAGTTGAAATGGAAAGGAATGTTTAATTAAAATGTAAATTGTAATTAGTAAAATTAAAGTTTACAGATCTAATGGCCTCTATATTTCAGTTGCAGTTTGAAAAAAGGTTAATTAAGCTTATAACTTAATAAATGCCATCCATATGCGAGATTCTCTGTAAAATGCCAGCATTGAACAGTAGGCTTTATCTACTGGTACGTACTCGCGTATTAAACCAGTAAGTGGTCGCTTAGGCAATAACTTCAAAACTTTAGGATACAGTTTTTAAATTTCTTTGTATACAAGAGCTAATTGTCTTGATGCACCATAAACCGTTTAAAAAATTTAAAAATGTTAAATTTGTAGAAAAAAAGTTATTCTAGAAATACTCATTAGCCGACAGTACATATTACACTTGAACCGGAAGGTATACGTCTAAAGCAGGGGAGTAACACTGCATTTACAGTATTTCATTAAGTAATAAAGTTTTCTTTTTAAAGGACTTTTTAATTTTAGAGGATTACATTTTTGAAAAAAAAAATTTAAAATGGTTCTGTTTATCCTACGATATTTAAATTGGTGTCATATGAATGAAGAGACTCGGGACTATTTTATGATATTTTTGCTTTATCACTGCAAAGGAAAAAAGATGCAAATAATATCCTTTCAAAAATATATTTTTCAATATCCTGCGGAGTTCAGATTTACTCCATGCAGTTTTACTTCACGTGGTCCCCGTCTTCAGACGGTTCAATAGCTTAAGATTTCAAACATGAACCAAGTTTATCTTGAAGTCTTAGCCCTAAGCACGCTTGTTCTCTTAGAAGGTAGTTTTAAAGTCAAACATTTATTTAAGCTTAAAACAAGTTACAGTTTTCACTAATTCTTACGAGTAGAATGCACAGAGAATCATTTATTTAGAAATCGGTTAAAATCACAATATTCGGTTAAACACACACACACCATAAGATGATAACTATAATTATATTATTATTATTATCCAGTTATACAAGGTGGAGCGCGGTACTTTGCTTATTTGAAATGAAAAAATTATGAATCTAAGAAAAATTTATTTTATATTTCAATTATATTGAACAGTAAGGGATTTTTTAAATTACTTGGTTTTAAAAAGTGCATCTGGCAAATGTCGACCTTCGCTACCCACACACTGTTGTATACGTTTTCTAAAGTTTTTATGAACTCTTACACGCATGTCGACTGGTACTCGTATTCTGCAAATTGCAGCCTCAATAATGTTAGTTAGGTCTTCCCAGGTGTTGGGATGGTCGATATACATCTTCGACTTAAGGTAACCCCAGAGGAAAAAATCTCATGGGGCTAAGTCTGGTGAGCGTGCTGGCCAGTTCACATCACCTCTCAAAGAGGTGGATAAGCCGTCCACTAAACATTTGCCTCAAACAATTTATGGAAACCCTCGCTGTGCGTGCAGTTCCACCATCCTGTTGGAACCATGTATCCTCTAATTGCATTGCCTCAAGAGCCGGCTGAAAAAATTCCCGTATCATAGTCAAGTGCCGTTCAGAATTCACAGTTACGGCCGAGCAGAGCGTTTCGGAGATTGCTGTACTGCTGCTCTAACTCTCTCGATGTTTGTGGTGTTGTAAACCTTCAATCAGGTCCCCTTCGTACACATTACACATTCCCTGCTGTTCTCAATGAAGTTACCAAACTTACGATTCCAGGAAACGAAAAGCACGCTGCCCTGCAATGATCGAGCGCGCATTTGAAAAATACGCTTCAACACAAAATGACCTCTTCTTACGTGTCCAATACATGATGGCAACTAAAAGGCAGGTGAATACAAATCTCCCGTCAGCCGCTATAAGCCACACACACTCTCCACTCTCTTCGACCAACGGTGCCGCCACAGCCTGCAGTGCAAAAAAGCAAATTATCGCGCTCCACCCTGTACTACTGAACTGTAGTAAAATTATCAACAAATTTGAGGATGGTTTTAGAGAGTTCGAAGCATCTATTGTTTAGAGAGTTCGAAGCTTCTATCTATCAACCTTTTCATACGTTTGAAACAATACATTTTCCATTAAGAAAAGACAAGGTGAACCTTGTGTTAGGGCTTCGATTGGATGAAAGATAATAACAACTTAAAGTCCTACTGCGAGTATACTTATATATAAAAATTGGTTTTCCTTTAATTTTTTTTCTCGAATTATCAAAAATATACCAAATTGGAAACGTTACAGTACGTTCTTTATAGTGTGAGAGCTTCAGAATTGGGGTACAATTGACAGATGAAAACAAAATTATTCAACATAAAAAACAAAATTTTAATTACTTTTGGTCGTAACTTTACAATTTTTGTTAGATTTTTTTAAATTATAGTTAACATGAAAGATGCATTTCTTGCTCATAATTAATTTTAGTCATTTTTAGTAAATCGGTAAAAATTGCTGAAGTTTCAGGAAGATTCATTTTTACGATAAACTACACGTGGTGGGGCAAAACGGGCATTCAATTCGGATTCAGGAATTTATTTTACATAAGAATCAGTTGGTTTTGTCTAAAGGAGGGCTCAAAAGTTAATTTTTGCAGTGTTATTGATACAAATAGAAAATGTTCCTTAATTATATTGGCCGACACAACTACGAGTTATGGCAACTGATAATATGAATACCGGTTGTTTAGCTATGTGTACCACGGCACGATCATAGCTATCGTCTTATATGTAGTATATCAAACCGAATATATATAAATATTATACAAATTTGGTGATTGCAACAGAAAGTATTGGGCCATAGACGTACTAGGTACAAGAATGATATTGATAGGTTGCCTCTCACCAACGATGAAACGTGTCTACCAAGTGGTGTTGTGAGTATGCGAATTTCTCGCTTACGGAATTCTAATTTGCCACAACACTAAAATTTTAATCCTTTAGCTTGCGGGTCTTCACTTAATAAGATCCAACTGCATTTGTATACTAACAGATCTCCGAATGAGTTTTTTGTGTGTACCAATGCACTTTGGTTCCCAAAGAGGATTTTTTAACCTAAAGTATTTTAATTAAAAATGTCTGCACAAAGAACATTTTTTTTTTAAAAAAATTGTTTGCATATAAAGTTTTGGAACATGATTCAAACCTATTAATGTCTGCTGTGCCCCAAAAGATATATATTTTCCTTGCATATAATATTTGCACGCAAAAATATATTTAACATATTTGTTGTGTGGCCTTATTAAATACTTTATAATACAAACAAAATTGTTCTCAATTGATAAAACTCTACTTAACCTTAAATGCAATCCGTTGTTCAAAAGTAATTTGTCCTCATTAAGCCTTTCAAATAATCCTATATGTTCCCAGCCATATAAGTACATTTTTGATTCACCGACGTTGATGTTCTCTTTTAAAGCGCAGTAACTCCTTCACATCAGGTGGAAATGTTAAATGCTTTCTTTGGTGTGTACGCGTACCTAAATGAAAAAAATGGACCCGATGTATCCAGAGCTTTATTTTTAAAGGATTGAGAAATATTTGAGTTGCGTTAACAGCTTTTACTTCGGATGCTATAGTATTGCTTCTTCGAGAATTTTTTTTTCCGCAGCAGATTTTTTAGACACAGCATTCTAAACTTGGACAATCTAATTTGAATTTTGAAAGCTTCAATTAGAACTACTGACAAGCCAAGGAGTCCTTGTTTTTGTGTCGATATTGAAGCCACATGAACTAACAATTTTGTATGGTGTTGTTTAGAATTCACTGCCAGCCTCATCTTACTAAGTTAAGATTTTACGGAATACGGAATTTGTGGACGCCCAGGCAATTTTAATTTCCTTTTTATCAATGTTTCTGAACCGAGCCAGCCAGAAAATCTCATATGAAAAGTATCTATCTTTCTGTGACATTTTTTAGACAAGCCTTCATTTGGGTCCCTAGGGTCCAAGTCCGAATTTATTTTTCGAATAATTACGAGATAGTATTATATTCTAAATACCATATGCACATATTTGTTAGTAAATGATTATTAGGACCATAAGGGCCGTCATTTTTTTGGATCTCGTTGGTTACAAAACTAGCCCCATTTTCGATGTACGTACGCCTTAACCATCGAATCCTATATAAGAAATGTTTCGTTCGCAAATAATAGCGATACGTTGAGTAAACACTCAAAATGTATACCTTTTTTGAACGTACTTTTAGTGACCTAAAGGGACAAATTTCCCTCCGTGCCGATTTCCCCCATTGCATTCTAGACTTGCGACATTTAATTACTTTAATTTATGAATTTATTTAGGTTAAATACTGGTAGTTTTGTGTTATGATAAAATTCTGAAATAATTTCCAATTATGTTTAATATTTATTTATAGAAAAAGTAATCGATTTTATTTTCTCAAAATAAACATCAAATGTTTATTTAAAAATAAAGAGAAATTCCAAGAATTTTGTGCTCGTCTGTTATTTTGTCTTTTTTCTCTTAAAATTATAATTTTTGGAAATGTATGTTCAGGTAAAAATAGGCAAGGCAGTTGAATAAAAAGACAGACAGACACAAAGACGTAATGCATAAACCATAGCCATAATTGTGGCCAAATGTCTCTAAGTGAGTTTAATAACCTTTTTCTTCTACGTCGTCGTGGTCTTTTCTAGTCCCTACTGGCTACGAGTATTGTACAAAAAATTGCTCTAGAACAGCACCACTTGAAATGGGTCCAAAACTAAAAAAAAACACATAAGAAAAATACCCAAAACAACATAAAGAAAATTTAAATAAACATTCATTACGAAAGTTGTACGAAAACAAACGAGTGATCCTCATCAGCGTATGGAACTGTAGATCAAGTAGTTGTAAATGTTGATCTAACCATGGGTAACACATGGCAAGCCACGACCAAAGGTGTGTGTTTGTGTGTGTGTGTACTTCGAGATACGAGGTAATAGTCCGTAAACCCACAAACACTAAGGAGTCTTCAAGAAAATATGGCTTAAATTGTGGTGTTGTTTGTAAAAACCTTTTTTGTTGGCCATGTTTATTTGAGTACTATTTTTCAAGGTGGTTGGTGAGAATTTTACTTTAAATTCGGTTCTTGTTAGTTTTTGCTTGGGCTAGGTGTGTCATGTTTATGGGAAACCCGGTTTCCGGTTTGTTGGAAAAGGGCAATTCAAACAGGTTAAAATGTCGTTTAGTTAGGCCTGGCCAAATTTAATGTACTGCCGACCATGGCTTGAGTTTAATATTTATTATTATTTTTGTAGTCCCTATGGTCCGTGTGTCCTTACCTCAGCTGAATTTTCCAAATAAATCCATATTTGCATTAGCAATTAAATATGCTTTTGTTTGAGAGCTCACATTTAAGTTTTTGGGCTCCATCGTTCTACGAGTTCGAGCCCTAATCTTAGCCAAGTTATAAAACAACAGCCATATTAGAATTTGTCTGGTCGGCCAAGTTTTTCAGCGGCGGGTTTCCAATTCGTAAATTCTGGCGACTTTACGAGTAAGAGATTTTTCTCTAAGCCATGTAAAAACTTCTCTATAAAATGCATTAGAAGTTCGGAGCGTTAAACATTAGGTCCCGCTCAGTGAGTATAAGAATTGAATAGTGCACAGCTCTCTGATTTGAGAGATTTCCTTGTTTCTTAATGGGATGCTGTAGGACCTAAGTAAGGAAGTAAGAAATAAAAAAGAAAAATCAAGTCTAAATAAGTTCGGCCAGGCTTATATACCCTCCACTGTCCCTGAGCAAAAAAAGGTCCGTTTTTAGGGAACCTTTCGGCTCATGCGCCCGACCCTAATTTCAGCCTAAAATTCCAAATTTTTCTATATTTGAATTCCCGCATATATATATATATATATATATATATATATATATATATATATATATATATATATATATATATATATATATATATATATATATATATATATATATATATATATATATATATATATATATATATATATATATATATATATATATATATATATATATATATATATATATATATATATATATATATATATTTGACTAATTGATCATTATACGAGGGCTGCTATATATATTTCTGGCCTAATAATGAAAATGCAAATATTTATCATCAAAAATGGTTGTATTGTTTTTCAAAAGGAGAATACCACATGAGTTATACACTTTTGCATGCGCAATTGTTGAAGCACTTTTTTCACTCCGATTGAGACACCTCCAAAACATGGGTTTAGAACGTTTCAACAGCATCTTCTGGCGACGAAAATCGTTGACCACACATTTTTTTCTTATAAAAAGAGATCATTGGGTGCCAAGTCAAGGCTGTACGGCGGATGACCCATCAATTCGACGTTCTGGTCGGGCAAAAAGGCACTGGTTTGAGCCGATGTGTGAGAGCTCGCATTGTCATGGTGCACTATGCTTCGTCTTCTCTTGTTCGTTTTTCGAATTTCTCCGAAGACTTCAGGCAAACTAATTGTGGTGTACCACTCAGAATTGACCGTCCTACGTTGCTCAAGCGGAACAGTCGCCATATGGCCAGTTTTGCCGAAGAAACAGGCGACCATTTGCTTTGAAGTGCTTCTTCCACAAACAACTTTCGTTGGATTTGGCTCGTCTTCGAAGACCCACACGGTCGATTGCTGTTTTGTTTCGGGCTCATACACATAGATCCATGATTCGTCACCTGTGACGATCTTATAAACGTCTTTGAAAGCACCGCGATCGTATTTTTTCAAAATTTCTTTGCACCAAGCGACACGTTCCTTTTTTCGAGCGATTGTTAAATTGTGCGGGATCCAACGAGAACAAACCTATTTTACGGCCAGGTGTTCACGAAATATCGAATGTATGCTGGTGGAAGAAATGCCCAAGGATGCCTCTATTTCACGGTATGTCAGATGACGATCTTGCATTATCAGTGTTCACGGCATCAATGTTCTTTGGCACAACGGCCGTTTTTGGACGACCTTCGTCTTTGAGCGTAAACGTAAAAAAATGGTTATCACACAGCTTCAGTCATGGTTTGGTGGGGTGTCTCTTACGAAGGGGTCACTGACCTGCATTTTGCGAACAATTTGTAGTCCATTGGACTACAAATTGTAAAGGACACAAAAGATACCCCAACATTGGATCTCTTAAGACTGCTTTGTTTCGAGCTGTGGCCAATTTTCCAATGGACGAGGTTCGTGCAGCTATTGACGGTTGGCCAGAGCGACTTAAGGCGTGTGTAAAGGCAAAAGGCGGACATTTCGAATAAGTAGATTCTTTTTGGATACAATATATATCAATTAATATATTAAAAAATATTTGGTACAAAAACATTCAGTACTTTTATTTTACAGCATAAAACGTGTGTAACAGTATTTATGTCCCTACTAAGTAAGTGTACATTTTTCCTAGGTACATTTAGTCCCTTAAAGAAATTTTTATTTGAGCAGGGCCGATTTCCACCATTTACAATCATCATGCAAAAACGCGGGACTTTAAATACATTTGACCCCTATCAACAGACAGACGGGCGGACGGGCATCTCAAGATCGTCTTCGTTTTTGCAACACCTCCGCTATCGAGGTGTTGCAAAAACGAATTGTAAATTTAGCATGCACTTCATCCTACGGTGTGGGGTATTAAACGCTTATCGTTCTGAATTCCTTGTAGGGACTATCAAAAAAGTTCAACTCATGTTGAAAAAAAGAAAAACCGGTTAACCGGGTCTAAAACACGGCTTCAATATCTCTAATTCTAACAAATGTTGATGTAAAACAAATTTAAAAAAAACACAACAGTTTTTCCTTACGGTGTTATGCTGTTGGGTTTGCTGCTGTTACGCTATTGTTTGTGAGGTGTAACTGCCCCTATACCTCTAAGTGCATGGGTGTGTGTGTGTTATTTTAGGTTTCCCAACTAACTGTTATTTTTTCATATTTGAATAAACTCAAACCTCCATTTCGAAACTACAAGAACAACAACTGGCGTAAACTCTACTCTGGTACTATTTTTGGGTTAATTTTTTTTCTTTCGTGTTGTTGGTGGTGGCAACAACAAACAGTTGACAGGCACATTTGTTGTCCCCCACCCCCGTAACTGTACGAGATACAATTTGTTTTGGTATTGTAATTTTAGTTCACCTTTTTTCTTCGTTTTTTTTGTGAAAGTGTGTCTCTTTGTTTTCTTAGCTTCGATAGTTGTGGGCTTTTGAGTTGCCCAGGTGAGCTATTATTATCTGCTGGTGTTGTTCCTGTTCCTTTTTAGTTTATTGTCCACTGGACATTGAACATTTTGTCGCCTTCAAATTAAGGGCGTTGTTTGTGTAACATTGATTGCCTGTTACAAGTTCTTCTCTGTTTCATATTTATCGAGTAGTTGCCTGTAGAAGGGGAGTTGAGCATTGAAGGATACTGAAACGGGAAGGGGACACTTTGACAAACAAAGGACTTAAAGTTCATTGATTTGTTACAATTGCTGTGCTCGTTGTAGGTAAAGGCATCATTTAGGGTTGTTGACAGTGCTTCTGTACAATATTTTCTGGATTAAAGGTGAGGGGTAGATGTGATGGGTCAAGATAGTTGTTTACCTGACATTCTAAATTATGGGGTTAAACTATCGAGAGGGTGGAGGTTGGCGTAAACACGTACCTAAGGTAGGTTGTATTATGTTTAAATAGAAAATTTATATAGAAGTTATTGGCGCGCTATTTGTTTGGGAAGGAAATGGGAAATAATACATGTGCTACGGTGGAATTGAGGAATTGGGGGAAAAGTTTCTCCAACAAACTTGCATAATTATATGAAGATAATTCTTCCTCAGTAATTGCAAACTTTAACAAAAAAAACTTGTTTTCTATTAAAATGTAGATGCAAGAGGTCTCGAGTCGGTTATTCCCTGTTCAATGTGTTATAGCCAAAGACCGAAATAAACAAAGGAGCTAAACAAAAAAAAAATCATAAAAACAAAGCTTAAACCTCGCCACAAATATTGCATCATTTTCAGCCGTTTTGTAATCAAACGATGCAGTGTAATCCGCTTACTACGAACTCATAAATATCTTCTCTAACTTTAAGAAATTGTGTTAATTGCCTCTACGTTCTACCTTAATAACATTAACAATTCAAATGAAATAGGCGGAATCGCCCTTAAAGAAGTGCTGTCCCCTCCTCAGAAAGCAACTAACTGAAAAATGTAGTATGATTTGCTCATCGATATCTTCATCATCGCATTTTGTTTAAATGCAAGCCTTTAAGTTCAAATCAAAAATAGTTAAAAACAATTTAAGTTCGGCCAAGCCGAACTTTATATATCTTTCACTATAACTTCAAATATTCCGTTTTTAGGAACCTTGGGTCCACCCCAATCATAGCCAAATCCTAAATGAATGCATATTTGGATTCGTAGTGGAACCGGATTTATTTAAAAGAAAGGGGTACAATTAGGCTCGTTTTGTGGACCCCTTCGTCTCATAAGTCCGATGCTTATCCGTTGTTTAGGAACATTGGCTCCGCCTCAATCTTAGCCAAATACTCAAAAAAAAAATCCGCATTTGAATTCGTAATGAATCCGGTTTTTATTTTAACACTAATATGGATACATTAGGATCGTTTGTTGGACCCCTTCGTCTGATAAGTCCGATCCTTATAGCTGCACACTTAGAACAGATTCTTTGCCAACCGAATGATTGAGGTTACATAAACTTCAAGCATTCGATTGGTGCAACCAAATGTTAGTTAGTCCTCTTAAATATTCTGTAATTGAGGCTGACATATCGGTGAAACAGCCTCACTTGTTCAACGGAAAAAATTGGCAAAAATGAAAAAAAAAACTTTAGGAGAATTTTTTAATGAAATTGAATTAATCGATTGGCTGAAAGTGTGTTATAATAAAATTATTTTGTTTTAATAACGCCTATCAGAAAATAAGAATATAATGAAATTTTAGTTGTCATCACCAATAATTGAGTACAGCAACAATATTTTAAAAAAAAATCATGTTTACCACCACCACAAATTGTGGCAACTAAATACCTTTTATGGGTTTTTGATTGTAATAACCGGTCAATTACTTGCGTGTATTAATACAGTGATCGTAACGGGTAATCAATCTAGAAGTATTTAGAAGGGTTTTTTCACAGGAGTTGTGTTTAACTTTGTTTTTTTTCTTCTCAGTATTTTTTTGTCATTTCATCATAGAAAGACTTATACTTCTTACTGCGCGTCGCAGTTTTAGTTTTTGGGCACTTTAAAAGCTCGAATAAGTTCACTTTGTCCAAAATTTGGTTCAGTGTTGAGGCCCATTTCTGGCTCAACGGCAACGTCAATAAAAAGTTGCTGCATTTGAGCTGAAGAGCAACCAGAAGAGTTTCAAGAGGTGCCACTATACCCAGAGAAACCCGTTATATGGACTGGTGGAATCATAGTTCCATATTTATTTAAAAATAATAATGGCAGAAACGTAACCGTGAATGTTGCACGCTATTGCGCCATGATAATGGACTTTTTGCTACCTGAAATTAAAGCCTGTAATCTTGACGACATTTAGTTTCAAGAGGACGGTGCCACTTGCCATACAGCAATGGATCTTTCGAGAGACCATTTCAAATAGCAGGTAATTTTACGTTTTGGATCGGTGAGTTGGCCGCCTAGATCGTAGATATCACACCTTTAGACTTTTGTCTTTGACGCTACGTATACTCCAAAGTCTATGCTGCCTAATCAGCTACTATTCAGGTTATGGAAGCCAACATTACGCGTGTTATTAACGCCATACCGGTCGAAATGCTCGAACGAGTCATACAAAATTGGACCCCTCTGAGTGGACACCCTGAGGAGTGGTTGCCATCAACATTTGAAGGAAATTTTATTCAAAAAATAAATGGCATAAAATAGCCTTTTAAACGAACAATAAAATTCCACACTAGATTTGATTTTTTGTATTTTTTTATTAGATTGATGACCCGATATTTATCGCCTTGCGGTATGTCGAATGGAATATCCGTTGAGATTATAAAAAGTTGGTTAATACAATAGAAATTATTCTTCTTCTAACCAATTTCCAACTATTTTTTTTGTGTATGTCAGTCAAAATAAATCCAAAATTACATTCGTAGAAAAATTGTATTTAACTTAAGTTCCCACATGAACCTACGAGACTATTAATCGCCCGTTATGACCAAACCTGCCATTTTTAGACCCCATGTGCCTTAAGTCAAGCAACTATTTTTGTTGGGTATTTAGTGCGTCCCACACACAGAGTAAAATTTAGTTCGAGATCGGTTGGAATTACAAATATTCCGTTGCAAAAGAAGAATTTCTGTTGCTATCACTTGGCTTATTTAAAATAATGCCTGGTACATTTCAGTCGAACGGAAACAAAGGCTTTAGCCAGAAAGCCTAAGTTATCGTCAGATCGTGCTGAATTTATGCGCCAGAGCTATCAGAAACGTATCCTTTCCGTTGAGCACCTCCCAGCTAAGAAGTGATATGCATTTGATATCATTTGTCATACGTATACCCACAGAGAAAGTCAGTTGGAAGTCGGTTGGAACTAGAAACATTTCCGTTACAAGGAAGGTATTTCCGTTGACATCACCAAATTTAATCAATGGTAACGAATATTCGGTTCGATAAATCTATATACTTATGTATACAAATGAAATGTGGTTTGTTACACCGCTTAAAACTTGAAAGCGTCTGGGGCAAACTGGATACTTCCTTCTGCGGGTTTGTTCATAATTGCTACGCGAAGGTTTTGGAAAACAGAAAATTTTGGACTGTGGGCGGAGAAGGCGTGACAAAAGGGTTTTTTTGGGGGGATTTTGGGAATGGTCTGTAGACGGTTTATGTTTAGTTTGCATGAAATCGGCCAAGTGGGCGAGGTACCTCCCATACAAATCACAAATTAAAAATCCATTATTTCTGCTCCTGTTAACGGTATTTGAACAAAATTAGGTATGATGGTTTGGTGTACATATTCTAAGTAAATAAAATTTGAAGGCAAAACCACGTTTGTCGGGTCAGCTAGTATAAATATAAAAATATCATCAACGTATTTGGGACACAAGCAAAAGATCAGTCATACCAATGAAATGCGGAAAAATATTAAGTTGTCAGAACTGTAGTTTTGTAAAACATAAGTTGCACCAACCAAACATTAGTGATGATCACAAACAATTTAAAAAATTGGTTGTTTTATGGTTCGAATATTGGGTTTTTGGAGAGAAAATATTGAAATATTCAAGCCGATCGGAATGAAGTGTATATAGCCGGATATGTCATTTAAATATCCCAAGACGACGCTACAAATTACATCAATACTGAGCTAAAGAAATTTTTTTCATCAAAATGGTTTAAGGTTTTTTAAAGAAAATCCTAATGGTACATTTTCCTGTCTAATGTTTAAAATGGCCAATTGTTGTGTGTTAATAACAACGCCCCGTTTTTATTGCAATTTTTGCGGAAAAATAAAACAAATTATGACGATGTCAAATTAAACAATAATCGTTAGGTGGAGCTGGCCTCAGGTCATTTAATTATAAAAATAAAATCAATAAATTCTATAAAAATACTATGTATATTCGAAAAATCTAGCATAAGATAGACTTAAAATCTGTAAAACAAAATTCTTTTAGAAAATAGACTACATTCATAACACCTGGCATACCGGTGCTAACAACACCTGGCATACCGGTGCTAACAACAACTACAAAATGATATTAACTAAAAATGTTAAAATTTGTATTTTCAATAAATAGAGCTTTCTTGGAAAAAATCTATCCTCGTTTTTCTCTCTTATCGTGGAAACGACATGACCGTCTTTAAGTTTTAGTGTATATGGATATTAATATGAACCAGAATAAAACCATTGTGGTGGAGCCGATACTTCGTCACTTCAGTTCTATTTACTGGCAATTGCAGAGCACCTCCAACATTCGATTGTACTGATGGAAACTTTAAAGTTCGTGCAATTCGGTGCATTCGGTTGGCAAAAAAAATTGGTTGTTGCAACGAATCTGTTCTCTGTGCACGCAGAAAAAAAGTATGGTTGGGGTAACAATATTCGAAGAGCATTATACTATTGTTGGGTATATGGTTGTGTCAAAACGATAGTATGATCGTCACAGGAATAGTATGGTTCACACACAACCATACTATGATTCCCATAACAATATTATGGTCCTCACAACAATAGAATTATTTACACACAACCATACTATGATCCCCACAACCATATTATTATTCACATTCAACCATACTATGATCCCCACAACAATATTATGATCCTCATAACCATAGTATGTTTAACGTACAACCATAGTATGATCCTCACAACCATAGTATGACTTACACACAATCGTACTATGATCCCCAAAATTTTTTGTAAAGATTGGATTAAGTTGTTATTTAACAATAGAGAAGTTTATTAAGTAAATTATGTAATTAAACAGTAAAAAAAATATTTATTAAAAATATTTCAGTTATACTAATTCTTAGTTTTGTTTCGAAAAAAATTAATTAATTTTACTATTATTGCGTAAGATTCGTAAAAATAACATTGTCAAATTAAAAAAAAATACGGTTTTGCCGGTATGATTGCCGTAATCATGTTATTGTTAACATAAAAACGAATGAAAACAATACTTTTATCCCACCAACCATATTTGTATTGTTGCTACAACCATATTTATATTGTTGCTACAACCATATTTTCATTTTAAATTTGGCAATAATACTATTGTTACATTTTAACAATATTAATATTGCCGCAATCATACTATTGTCAAATTGAAATTCAAAAAACAATACTATGGTTGCGACGACCATACTTTTATTGTAGAGAACATACTATTGTTGCAGTGACCATATAGTAACCATATATTTTCCCTGCGTGTGTGTATAATTGAAACTTATTTCATATAAATGATATATTTCAGAATCTATTTGCTTTTATTAAAATTTAACATCTATTCATTCCTATTGGATTGGATGCAAGCTTTGCATTTGCCACCATTTGTGTGGTACTGTATTGCCTAGTAACATTTCGGCTGATCGTTAAGGGCAAGCAAAAATGTGTGATTGGTAGAGTAAGCGAAAATACAGGTTCAGAATCGAATAGGAACATCGACCGCTTTTCTGAACGACGGTGTTTCTACTAGCGCTTTGTAAAATCTTCTCTATAAAAGGCATTACACTAAAAAGAAAATTTGGCTATGACCACGAATTTGTTGCCTGTGTGTCTTTTTGTATTGGTTAAACCGCCGGCATTACGAGGTAAAAAAGCAACTGAAAATGCTCTACACTGTCTTATAATCTACACCCGAAGACAATCTGTTTTTTGTGATATAATAGAAGAATATTATAAACCTGATCCTGACATGATAAAATGCATTTAGTTTGTATGACTTTTATTCTAGAAATTGCCAGAAAGTAATAAATCATATGTGTGTATTCTTATTAAAAAAATTATTAAAATACTGAACTATACAAACCTTTAGCTTTCGCGACTTAATTAATCCAATATAGCTATGACGGCTAATGTGCTGATGTTGTTCATAAACTATTAATAATATTTTTATTTTTGTTTAATAATAATAGTTTGAACGAAGACAGTTTGTTTTTTGTCACAATATTTTAGTTTTCAGGTGGGGCAAATAGACAATATGTCGCAATACTTTTTGTTTTGTTTTGCTACAATTTTAATGTTTGACAATTATTGTCACAACAATCACTGAGTGCTGCTACAGTTGGTATTGTTAATTATTTAATATTTTTTTTTAAACAATATGAATTTCCAATATATGTATTGACTTGAGCACAATCTTTTGTAAGTGTGTTGTGACTGTTGCGATGTGATTATTAAATAATAATTTTTATATTGCACTTTCACTGGGTCTAAGCCTTTGTCTAGCAGCAAATGATAAATTGGCGTTGTTGCTGCCGGTTTATAATTGAGATTTTTTTAGTAATTTTTCTCGTTTTATTTTTGGTTTTTTGTAATAGTTTTAATTACAAACAGTTTAAATGTTTGTAATAACAGGTAATTATTTTAAACAATTTTTAAATGATCATTTTTAGCTGTTTTTATGTTTATCTTTAGTAGTTATTTTAGAACTTATCTTAAACCGCCAGTTTGATTATAAACCAATTCGGTTTAAACATTTTTTTTCTTTTCTTTAATATTTCACATCAGGTGTTAGTTTATATTTTATTTTGTTTTCTTTAAATCTCTTTGATTTGTTAAAATTTTCAATTATTACATCCAAATGATTTTTCACTTTTTTGAAGAAAACAATCTTAGGAAAAGCGTTTTTTTACTGTGAAAATTAATCCGCCGTCATTGACACAACAGACACCGAGCGAAAGAGAGTGTGTGATGTTGTAAAGCGCGTCTTGAGTCGTCCAATGTATGTTTAAGTATAAAAATTCAAATTCGATTCTAAATTATTGGGCCATTCATTGCAATAAATGGCTGCCGTTTTGAGATGCCAAGCCGCAATAGACGGTCGCCAGACAGAGAGGAAAGCATACGAAACACTGACTACTAAAAATGCTCGGTCTCTGTCTCTCTCGCTTGTTTGCTCTCCATCTCTGGTATCCAATGGTCGTGTTAACCGAAAATAAAAAACAGAAAAAAGTGATACCAAATCCCAACCACAGTTGATGTGGCTGCGCACCAGTACGTATGAGTGTTATATACATCTTGGGGTGAGAGTGTGTGTGCACACACAAGGAGAGGAGAATGTGCTCAGGCGCACAAAAACAAAACATTTAGCGCACACATACCCATACACCATCGCGTATATGAAAACGGGGTATGAAATATAGGCGGAGCTAAAATGTGTTGCCTCTTTCCATTGTGGTTTTGGTGGTGCTGCTCGATGTATATGAGTGAGTATGTGTGTGTAACTCTACCGTTCTTCGTTGTTGTTGCTGCTGTCGTTTGACTTGAGTTTTGGGTTCATTCGCACCATTTACTTTTGTGTGTGTAGGGATTTCTGGTTTGTTACTCTGTTGTTGTTGTTGCTATTCGGTCGGGTGCTGCTGTTACTTTTTGTTGTACCATTTCGGTTATATAGCGGAGAGGTGGTGTGTATTGTTTCAATTTGAAGTCTTGGTTTTGTGTGTTGTTGCTACGGTGTTTCGTGTTGTTGTTGTTGTGGTACATTTTTCCAATATGGTCGTTTGTTCGTTCGGCCGCTTTAGTTATGCTTTGATGGAGTTTTTCCTTGGCTGGGGAACAGGTTTTTTATAATTTTTTTTTTTAATGTGTGTGTGTTGTTTGGTCGTGTTTTTTCCTTCTTCTACTTCTTTGTACGGGTTATTCAATCGAATTTTCTTGAATTTATATTGCACACTCCACACATACAATGTTTGCAACCTGAACGAAATGCGTTGGGAAATAATTTAATATGCCGTAGCACCATTTGTGGCTTTTTGTAACCATGGCGATACATACACTAATGGGCAAGTGGCTATAAAGTAGCAACCAACTAAAAAACCTGCTAAGAAAATAAATCGAATCTTCGCCTGATCATTTTACTTCTAACGTACACCAAAACTTACAAATAAAATCAATTTTGCGAATTAAATTTGTTTTTAACCGCTTATGTGATTTGAAGAATAAATTAATTATATCTATGAATAACATTCATAACTACAAATTTTTTAGGATAATTTTTTTTTAACAATTTAATTAAAATTGATTGAAATCGAGGTTTTTAGAAAACCGACATTTCTGGTTTTTTCAAAACCGTGTTTTAATAAAAAATGACTGTTTTAAGTATAAAAGCAGACATTCCGGTTTAAGCCTTCTGTACCAAACTCATTGAATTGTAATTGAAATGGTTGTTCTAGAGCGGTTGTTTGTAAAATCAGTAAGTTACCAAATTCTATCAATATTAGTTGTTAAAATGTCGCTAGCTAAAGACATAAAATCAGCTGAACATATGTGTTCAACAGATCTGAAGCGATTTTCTTGATTTCAACAGCGTTTGTCTTTGATCAAAAAAACTCTGCCAAAGTTCATAAATATCGAACAACAATTGCGACCCGTACAGACAGGCTGACTGGTATTTGATTGTCACACGTAAAGGTGGGTCTAGCTCAAATATTTTTGACCATTCCCTATTGCATTGTATACAAATAGTATTCCTAATGTGACTGAAGATAAATTCGAGTTTAACTTTCAAAAACACAAAAAATCCGCGGTCCTCAGTGGTTTAAAAAAAGTTAAAATCGAATTTATCTTCACTATTTGACGAGACAGCAGTGTGCGCATAGTGAAGTTAAATTCGAATTTAACTTCACATGCTTTAGAGCGGATCTAAGTGCGTCCATGAAGGATAACTGGAAATACTTTCGTCAATCAGACTACTGGCAAACTGTTGCTACTAGTATATTCTAATAACGCTATTAGGCCGTTTGTCTGAAATAATTTTCAGAATATTGAATTCTTCACCTGGAATATGAAATTTGGGGAAATTGCTCTACAGCGGATCTAAGTGCGTCCATAGGGGACAACTGGAAATACTTTCGTCAATCAGACTACTGTCAGATTATTGCTACTAGTATACTCTAATAACGCTGTAAGGCCGTATGTCTGAAATAGTTTTCAGAAAATTGAATTCATCCCCTGGAATATGAAATTTGAGGGAAATTTCTCTATAGCGGATATAAGTGCCACCATGAAGGACAACTAGAAATACTTTCGTTAATCAGACTGCTGCTATAATCTAATAACGCTATAAGGACGTTTGTCTGAAATAATTTTCAGAATATTGAATTCTTCACCTGGAATATGAATTTGGCGGAAATTGCTCTAGAGCAGATCTAAGTGCGTCCATGGAGTACAACTGGAAATACTTTCGTCAATCAGACTACTGCCAGATTATTGCTACTAGTATACTCTAATAACGCTGTAAGGCCTTTTGTCCGAAATAGTTTTCAGAATATTAAATTCTTCACCTAGAATATGAAATTTGGCGGAAATTGCTCTAGAGCGGATCTAAGTGCGTCCATAGAGGACAACTGGAAATACTTTCGTCAATCAGACTCCTGCCAAATTATTGCTACTAGTAAAGTCTAATAACGGAAGAAGGCGGTTTGTCTCAAATAATTTTCAGAATATTGAATTCCACACCTGCAATGCCAAATTTGGCGGAAATTGCTCTAGAGCGGATCTAAGTGCGTCCATGGAGGATAACTGGAAATACTTTCGTCAATCAGACTACTTATTGCTACTTACTGTCGATCGCCCAAGTTGTGGGTCGATTTCTGGGCCACATGAACCCAAACGTCCAAAAATATTATGATTTATCACTTTTTCCCAAAATTCCATCAGTCCCTCCCTTAAATATTTATTTTCCGCCTGGGCCGATTTCGAACATTTACAATTTTAAACAGCGCATGACCATAAGCCATAATCATGAACAAGTTTCTACGGACATGGAATGATCGACTTAGAATTTTACGATAGTCAATATTATATATACATTGTAGGGCCTCCGATTAATATTTGAAGGAGTCGCAAACGCATACTCTGTTGGTGGAAATAGTGAAAGGCAGCGGAAAAAAGAAGAGTAAAACAAAACAAGTTCATCATTATGGCAATTTGGGAATTGTGGAAATCAAAGTAATTTAATTTATTGTGGGCTAAAGTAGTTTCATGCTCGTATAGGCTTTTGCATCATTGAGGTTGTTTGCGGTAACCTCTTAACAATGGTTCGAATTTCTGGAATTTGTTAGTTGATTTTCAGTATTTTTAAGCTCGATTTCTGAATCTTTTTAAGACATCCATCATATTTTAAAATATAGTCGTCTACCTCTATCATAAACTTATTACAATTATTAACAAACAATATTTTCAATTTCATTGAACTCATTTAATGGACAATTAACCTATTTTAAGTAACTATTTTCAAACTGAATCAAAAAAAAAAGCTAACCAACACCACAAACAAACACTTCTCTCTCTCTCTCTCATAATAATGTTGAATCATGGCCGGCCACCAAAATATGTATGCAAACATACACAGGCAGACATTTTTAATTAGTGGAAATTAAATAAATTAGTTGAAATTTAATTTAAAGTCATAGTAGAAAAGTTGAAGAAGAAAACGACAAAGTCAAAGAGGGGAAGAGAAAAAAACGATAATTTCAAACAAAAAAAAGAGAAGCCGAAATTGGCATAAACTGGCCGCTATTCAAAAGTAATTTCGGTTTGCTTTTATATCTTTCCATGTTGTTGTGTCGTAGGAAAAAAGACTCTGCATTCCCCCCAAGTTTGAATGTACAAATCCGCCAGACAACTCAATTACGAACGACGAAGAAGTGTTGCTGGCTAGCCGTGGACCGTTGTTAACAGAAGTCGGTCGGTCGTTGGAAGCGTTGCTAGTCTGGCGGCCTGCTACTGATGATAATGTTACGTTATGATTTCCGGTAACTCGAATTTACTTAAATCTACAATTATGAAATGGCCATGCACGATGGTGTTGAAAGCAAACCCATGAATGAGCGAATGAATGGCGGTGGGCTTACTTCAAAGATGGAAATAATGAAAGGCAATGGCAGCGGCAAAAGGAAGAGAAGAAGAAAACATAGCCTCACATAGTTGTGGAAATCAACGTAATTTAATTAACTTTGGGCTAAAGTGGTTTCGTATGGGCTTTCGCATCACTCGATGTAATGTTATTTCATTAGGTTTGCTAGTTGCAGTTGCTTTGACTGGCCACCCACTTGTATGGTGGTTCAAACATAACATATCTATTGGCTGTTTCTTTCTACATGGCCATGTTGACACTCATTATGAAGACACTCATTTATAATAATTAAATAAAATAATTCGCATGACCATATCGTTAAACATATTTACCGTTTAACATCGATCCCACGACAGCCGGTTCTATGCACCGGATCGACCTGAAGCAGCAATTTTTCGGCCAAGAGCTGTCACGCCAGTACAGTGTGCCGCTACAACAACCGTAAAACATTTATTCGTGATTTTTACAAACTTAATACTTATAAAATATTCTTATTTTGTAAGAATTTCTTTCGTATTCCTTAAGAATACTTTTTATGAGGAAGTTTCATATTTTTTATATGCAATTTTACTTATTTTTCATAAAATTGTTTCTTTGGAGCCTTTAGAAACAGCTGTACAGTCTGCCTGACTACCATAGCCAATAAATTTCACCAATTTTTAAGTTGTTTCCGAAAAAAAACAACAAAGGTCTCGAGCCTGAATACATTTTCGATTCGTTGTTATCACAATTTTTCATAATTTATATGAAAAATGGAAACTTTTTTATGAAATAATTTTCGTTTTGTCAATTCTTTTGGATTAATAGATAAATATTAATTAATTAAACATTAATATATTCAAATATATCTATTATCCTAACTGGTATAGTAATCAACTTCATATTTCTGTAAGGTACTAATTAAAATTTTGAAAAGATGCAAAAATATCTTGAATTATTTTTACTAAATGGTAGACAACTTTTATGTAATTATTCAAACTATAAATATTATATATTTTTATTAAATCTTCATAATAAATATTTTACTTTTATTATAAAACTTATTCGGACTTAATCATTACGAGTATTACACTTCAACAGTTCTTCTGTCTGGTTCAAGACCTTTTGGCTATGGTTGCAAGTCAGACTGTACAGCTGATTCTGACCAGAAGTCTCATTCAAATTAATGAGAATTACCCTTTTACGTATGCCCAAGCACCAAGCAACTGTACTTAAAAATGACGAATTATTTTCTTATAAAGTCATACCCTACAAAATATGAAAAATTTCGTAAAACATATTTAGCAAAATTTACGAAATTTCTACGAAATTATAAAAATTATATGAAAATGTTCCCACAAAAATAACGAATAAAATTATACGATGAAACTTCATGAAAAATAAGAACATTTTCGTAAAACAATGAAGCAAAAATTACGAAATGTATAAGAAAATGTTTCTAAAAATTACGCATACAATTATCGATTACTTTTCACACAAACTAAGAAAATTTTCGTAGCAAACAAAAATTACGAAATTTCTACAAAAAGTACAAAATTTATATGAAAATATTCCTAAAAATTACGAAAAAAAATTCGCACGGTGACTTTTCATGCAAAATATGAAACGTTTCATAAAACATATGAAGAAAAAATTACGAAGTTCCTACGAGAAACAAAATTTATATGAAATGTTTTTAAAAAACTGCGAAAAAACTTGGTACGATGACTTTTTATGTAAAATAAGAAACGTTTCATAAAAAATATGAAGGAAAAATTACAAAATTTTTAAGAAGTTTTTTTTTTAATGAAGCCCGTTCGTAAATTCGCTAAAACTTCTTCACAAAATACACGAAATGTACCAAATACTTCGTCGATAATATAAAGGGTTTTCCAACAGGGACATAACAATTTCGTACCATTATATCAACGCACCTTCAAAAATGTTTAATGATCTATCAGTGTCAAAACTTTAGTCGAAGTCAACATAAAGTTCATTTACGAGAAACGTTATGAAATCATTAAGAAATACTACCAAAATTCGGAGTCGGTGGTCGCAACTTTAAGAGCGCTTACTATAATTTTCGTCCGTAACAATCGTCTCACCGGACAGGATGAGCGATGAAGATCATTTTTGGTTGAGTGGTTTTGTCAATAAACAAAATATGCGTTATTGAACAACAACAAACCCACAAGTGCTTCAAGAGACACAATTGCATTCTTAAAAATTTACTGTGTGGTGTGGTTTTCATGCCGGAGTTCTAATTAAGCCGTATATTTTCGTCGATGAAAACAATCGTCATGTTACCGTCAATGGAGAGCGCTATCGTGTCAAGTTAGAAATTTATTTTTGGCCAGAATTTGATGGGTTGACTTTGCCCATATATGGTCTCAACAAGACGGTGCCACTAGTTACACAGCACGCGTTACAATCGTTATACTAAAAGGCAAATTCAGTGAAGGCGTTATCTCGAGAAATGGTCCGGTCGAATGGCCACCTCGTTAATGCGATTAAACGTCATTGTATCTATGCCAACAGCTCAGAGACAGCTTCGAAGGCGAAATTGCCAATGTTCCGGTCATAATTTGAACAGATCGCTGTACACAGGCTTGTGGTGCACTGCAACCTTATATAAGGTTATCTTAACCATAAATAAACATGATTTGGAGTCTACATTATATAATGTTTATTTGAACATTTTGTTGTTGACTGGTATTTAACAATAATAATAGCTAATTTGACTATACTTCGGTTAAATTTTTCAAGCATGAAAATTGTTAATTTTAAAATAAATATTGTTGTTTTTACAAGGCATTGTTGAGTTTTCTAACCATTCAAATTGTTATTATTAAAATAAACATTGTTGATTTAACAATGCATTATTTTTAACCATGAACATTGTTAATATTAAAATTTCATAGTTAATTTATCGAAACAAAACATGTTCAATTTTACAATGAAATTGCTAATATTATTAACTATGAAGATTGTTATAGAAATCATTTTTATTGTTAAGTTAACTTATTATTGGTTACCTCTTTTAACCAGAAATATAGAAAACGTCTTAGGCCCCGATTTTTTCAAATTTTCTTTATTGGAAAGGTTGAACTTTGTCATTTAAGACAATATCATTTATATGACTTCAACAACTGGCTCGGCAGTACCTCATCCGATCAACCGTTTTTTTTTAGTACATTTTCGATTGTTTCGGGTCGAATCTCATCAATGGCAACTTCGATTGCATGTTTCAACGCTTCAATTGTCTCTGAATGCTTTGCGTAACATTTATCCTTAATGACTAACACAGAAAATAATCCAAAGGGCTCAAATCACAGCAACGATGCCGCAAATTGACATCACAATTTCGGCTGATTATTTGATTTCCAAAAACAGTGCGTAAAATATCGATGGTTGCGTTGGCTGTGTTACATGTGGCCCCGTTTTATTAAAACAAAATGTCGTCTATGTCGTTCTCTTAAATTTTTGGCAACAAAAATTCGTTGATGATGGCACGGTAACGCTCATCGTTGACGGTAACGGCGGCTCCTTGCTCATTTTCGAAGAAAAATGATGCCAGCCAAAAAACCACAGCCAGCATTGGCTTCTCAATAGTCGCGTGTGGGATCTCATAGCCCCATTTGCGGCAATTCTGCTTATTGACATAGCCACCGAGATGAAAATGAGATTCATCTAAAACACAATTTTTCAGTAAAATTCTGCATCTCCTGCAAAACAATCTTCAAATTAATGCATAGTCCTGCCAATAAGCAGAGATCCACATAACAACAAATCCATACTAAGATTCATTATTGAAATATACTTAAGATTCGTATACTTATTGTTAGGCTCTTATGGAGCAGATTCAATAATTCAAATAAAGCATACATAAAAAATGAGAAGCCAATTGGGCGGAGCAAAAACGTCGGATGGTTTTCCATTATTAAATGACAAAGTTCAACCTTTCCAATACCACAAGACATTTGAAAAAAAAAGTTACAGTCGAATCATAATTTGAATTTTTAAATGGCCCACCCTATATTTACTAAAAATATAGCAAAGTTTAGGATTTTTTTTCAAAACTGCTCATCTGCCTGCGAGAAAGGCCTAATGACATCGCTGTTATTTGTCAAGTGGGCTTTTTGCGGCTGACTTGGCGAGCTGGCTGTATGATGACATTTTTGCCTGACATGATAGTTCCAATTTTAACTAGCTTCACTTGGACAATGACCGTAGCCGGACGGTCTTTTTACTACTCTGTATATATGCATGTCTATCAACAATGAACTTGCATAAAAATGATTTGTACAATACAAAAGTTAATTTTTTTTATTATTATGTTTTTTTTGTTAGCAAAAATACCCGCCCGCCGTCGCCAACAAAAGGTGTTGCTATGTTTTGACAGTCGGGCAAAATGTGTTACAACTGAGGCAGGGTACAAATTTAAACTATCACCGATGACCGAAGACAGCGACGACGTTTAATGAAATAAAGTTTCCAAAAATTCGACCGACATCCTTTGTCTGGCAAAGCTGAATGGTTGCGCGTCGCTCTGACGTTTTACGTGTTGCTTATGTTGGTAATGGCCAACTATGTTTTCTATTATTTGAAAAAATAAAATAAAATTAGAAATCACTTGTCAGAGAATTCAGCGATACCGTCTCGTCTGTCTGGGGACGATTACTCCACTATTAATAGCAACATTTAAGATTTCGTACATATGTACAAATTATGTATGGAGTGGCAGACGTTGCTAGCTGGCTTTTTTTTTTACCATCGAATTCAAAAATAATAAAAACGCAACATTTTTGTACGTTCATTCACCGGTAGCGGTGGTTTTTGAATTACGATTTCAAAATTTGTATTTAAGACTGAGTTTTTGTTGGTTTCTTGGCCCACACAGACACACACACACACACACACAGCCACTGACGACAGTAAAAGCGCCAACATCATCAGCATGTTGAGGTAGTTGTTGTTTCTTTTGATAAGTAGAGGGGGAGGGAGGAAGCGAAGGGGGTTACTATAAAATAGATTCATAGGAGTCATCACTACAAACAAACAAATTCGACACTCATAGTTGTGGCAGCCAGTCAGTCAGCCACTGAGTCACTCACTTCGTCATCTAATTTGGCCAGAGTCATCTACTTTGCTGGGGCACTCTTTAGACGTCATCATCATCATCATCGTCGCCCGCTATATGCCGTGTTGTCGCCGATTGAATGAGCGCGTGAATCGCTAGAAATGATCAGCACACCCGGGACAACAACAAAAATTAGACTACTCTTTAGGTCAAGAACTTCATTAAGTCATTCAAAATAATAGCAACAACAACAACAACACCTTACAATTTTTGATGATTTGTAATTTGTAAAATACCTCTTATTCTTCTTCGTCTTGGGCTTCATCGCCGCACATATTTTTCGTCATCATTATTGCCACTTTTTAAAAATGAAATCGATATTTTTAAATTACCATAAACTTTTTTTTAGGTAAAAAGACACAAGATGCTCGCAACAAGTGTTTTTTTAGTGAAATTAATAGTAATAGTGAGCTAAAAGTGTCGATCGAGCAGACGGAGATTATGGTGCCGAAAGCGGCTAAAGTATGTCAGAGCGGGGAAACTAGGGGTTCAATTTACTATGAAATTAATAATAAATCAAAAAATCGTATACTCGTATGGGACTTTCAAGGTATACAAAGCATATTTTTCAATGATCTACTATCACGCTCAATACACTAGTGTGAAGCGGGATAAAAGACAAATGCATAACTAAGCGGTATCAAACGCGTCTCTCTACTCTTTAAATATTGAAAGTATATTTTTTTGAAAGAAGTGGAGCAAAGATTTTGCTGTACACAAATTTGTTCATAGAGATTGCTTCCAAGTTGGCAACACTCATGCTTAAAAACGTTTAACGGAGAGCGTACAATTGGAAATGCGGCTGCTGTGGAACATTGAGTAGCCATCTGGATATTTTTACGAAAAAACCGTGGAGAAGAAAAATATTTCAAGATATACAGGGTGGCGCACTAACCGTGCTACAAAAACAAAACGTTATAATTTTTTTTCTGTGTGAGCAATCGTAATATTCCTTATTTTATTTGGAAGGTTGGTATTTAGATATAGAGGATTAGAGGATTTGGAGAGTGCAGCGGTGCCATGCAATGCAGACCAGCATTTCCAAAGGGAAGTTAGGCGTTAGACTTGGCGGAACTTCCCCAATTAGATAGACCATTATGAGGTTGGTCAACATGTTTGCCGAATCTGGAAGCATTGCACCAAGACAGTAACATCGAGATTTCTAGGTTTGGGTTCAATACACCGTCGCGGCTGTAGCAACTTCAATTTATGCAATTCCAAGCGTTTCGACTTGAATCTTATCGGCGCAAATTGCAGTTAGCAGGCGGTCCTTACAACGGATAATTCATGATGGCTTTAACTTGTTTTCATATAAAGTCCAAATTACATGCGAGTTCAAACCCTCTGGATTTGCATATTGCGACTGAAATTTTACCAAATTTTTTTATTGAAATGGTCGAAGAATACAAGAGCTAGTTAAATTGCTTGTTTTTTTCTGATGAGACTCATATTGATCTAAACGGCAATGTTAACAATCAAAATTGCCGTATGTGGAGTGAATCTAATCCGCAAATACTCGTACTCCGTGAGACGGAACTGCACCCAGAACGAGTTACTGTGTGGTGCTCAGTTTCATCAAGCTGCATTATGGGGATCGTCGTTCAAAGATGTTGAAGGAGTATTTTTTTACTTAGAACTAAAATAGAACGAAAATTTACAAACAAATTAAAGTCCAGAAATTTCACTTTCCGCTGGCCCCCTGACTAACTGCACCAGACTTTTTTTTATGGGTTTATGTCAAAACGAAACCAAGGAATTTGACTGAATAAGAGCAATCCATTAAAAAAATAGTCGTAATAATTGAAGCGATCCCAAGTTCAACTCTTCAGGCCGCAATGAATAATTTTCTGATCAGGTGTCGCATATGCGTAAATGAGCATGGAGGCCATTTACGGTCTTTCATCTTCCAACACAATTAGTCAAGTTAAATTAAATTAAATTTTTTATACAATAAAAAATAAAGACATTGATTAAAATACTTATTGTAGCTCAAATGGTGCGCCACTCTGTATAAAGGGACTATGCAGACTGCTGATAACAAGTAATTTTCCACGTTGTTTTCCCATACGAATTCGATAAGTGTTTGGCAACTTCAATATATGTACATAAAGAAAACGTGCTCGAAATCTGCCTTTATTTTCAGTCTGAGAAGACTTTAAGTCAAATGTAAAAATCATTTAAAGTTGGTTTGAAGGTCTGGAGGTGTGAATTCGTCCTCATCCTGCGAGAATATTTCGCAACCGACAAAGCATCGGCTGGCAAGCGAGCGGCGAAACAGGTCAAAAAGGTTAAAATTAGGTTTGTCGCATGCGTTGGCGAACAATGACTTAAGACATAAGTGCCCTTTAGTCTTGGCGACGATCACAAACGTTTTGAAGGACCATGATTCATTCACCCAACTATCGCTCACGGATTTAATATTTTAAATTTTAATTGAAAAAAAAGTACTGCTGAATTTTTCATATTTCTAGCTTTAATAGAAAGGTTGAAATTTGTCATTTAATAATCAAAACATGCGTTTTCGCTTCGCCTAGTGGGCTGAAGATTGTTTGGCAGGAGATCAAGAATTTTACCGAAAAATAGTGTTTTTTTAAGGAAGCTCATTTTCATCTCGGTGGTTTTGTCAATGAGCAAAATTGCCCCATATGGGATTCAGAAAGCCCACACGTGACTATTGAGAAGACAATACATTCACAGCGAGTCACTGTTTGGTGTGGATTTTGGGCTGGCGGCATCATTGGGCCATTTTTCTTCAAAAATGAGCAAGCAGCCATCATTAGGCCATTTTTATTCGAAAATGAGCAAGAATTTTTGTTTCCAAAAATTTAAGAGAATGACATAGACAACATTTGGTTTTCGCAAAACGGGGCCACTTGTCACACAGCCAACGCAACCATCGATATTTTACGCATTGTTTTTGAATATCGAATAACCCGCCGAAATTATGATGGCAATTGGCCGACTCGGAGCAGTGATTTGAGCCCTTTGGATTATTTTCTGTGTGAAGCCATTAAGGATAAATGTTACGCAAAGCATCCAGAGACAATTGAAGCGTTGAAGCATGAAACCGAAGTTGCCATTAAAGATTCGACCCGAAACATTCGAAAATGTAATGAAAAATTGGGTTGATCGCATAAGGTACTGCCAAGCCAGTTGTGGTAGTCATATGAATGATAATATTTTCCATTATTAAATGACAAAGTTCAACCTTTCCAATAAAAGCAGAAAATTGAAAAAATTCTCAGTATTTTTTTCATATAAGGGCAACTTATGACTCACTAAGGGAGGCTTAAATGGAGATTCCACACCTCCGGTTCTCAAAAATTAAACACCGCCGTGGTGCACTGGTTACGTGCACGAGTATTGCAGTAGTAAACCCAGGTTTAAATCCGTGCTTACTAACTCGTCAGTGCTAGCGACTTTACAATTTCTCTCTTGCTCTCTTAGTCATGCAAAAGCTTTTATATAAAATGCATTTGTCCGTTGAGTTCCTGCATTACACGGTAGGTCCCGATCGAGTACAGCTTACTGATACGAATGTAGTTCCTCTGTGGTCCTTAATGGACTGCTGAGAGAATTATGTAGAAATATGTGTGTAGGCAAATTATAGAAAAAGAAAATAAGTTCGGCGGAGATCTTAAAACGAAGAATTTGCTGAGCGTACGAGAGAATTACAAAAAAATCAAACATGATAGAAAACGATGAATTTGTGTTTAGAGTTTAGCTTTCTGATTCCACTACACACACACACACACACAGATACGAACATATTTATTCTTATAACAGTTAATCGTTACTTCTGGCTTCTAAATAATGCATTGGGTAATAGGTGGTCCTTACCTGTGAAGGCAAATTGTAATGAATTTGGCCCCGAATGCACAACGATGGGTTTACTTTCGCCTAAATTAGCAATTGAATTTGTATTTTTAATGAAAATGACATATTGTTTTCTCTTATGTTTAAATCGTTACTTCTAGCTTCTAAAAATGCCGTAAGTAATAGTAGGTCCTTACCTGTGAAGGCAAATTGTAATGAGTTTGGTCCAGAATGTACAACTAAGGTTTCATTTTCGAATAAAATTTTTTATTTTTAATGAAAACGCCATATCGTTTTCTCTCATGTGTCAATCATTACTTCTGGCTTCTAAATAAAGCATTGGGCAATGGGAGGTCCTTACCTGGTAAAGCAAATTGTAGTGAATTTGGCCCCGAATGTACAACCAAGGCTTTATTTTCGCCTATATTAGCTATTGAATTTTTATTTTAAATGAAAACGCCGCACTAAACCCAATTATCCATAACAGCAATACTCAAACCGACCACATGTCTATGAAGGAATGAAGTGTTTAACTATTGATGAAGCATTTCTCGGTCGTTTGGTAAGGTCGTCATCGTTGTTGTTGCCGCCACCGCCGTTATCGTTACCCTGCAGACACCATAGCCGCCACATGGAAACTATTGTAAATGATACTCTCTCGTAGCATTATGTTGCAACATTTCGTTTTACAATAATTTTTGTACTTCTGATGATGTTCGACAACAACAACGAAAAAATAAAAATTATGAATTTTGATGAAATTTTGAAATGTAATGATGACCATGTAAAAAATAAAACAGAACCTTCATGTGCTTTACAGACACAGAGCTGCAGACAGACAGACCGACCGCCTCTTCTATTTACTCAGTTACTACCTGCAGACAGACGAATGACCTATAACTATTCAAATAAATAGAAAAAAATAATAATAATAGTAACAACGAAAAGTGTGAGTAGGGAAGAGGTATTCAAGTATGCAACGATAAAAAAAGCAGGATGTACACACTGGTGGAGGAGAAATAGGACTAAACAGATGTTCTCCAAAAGGAAACGAAAAACGATGGCAAAAAATGGATATAGTTTTGTTTGTACCTATAAAGAGAATATTTTTTTTCCTTAAACTCCCCAAAAGTCAATAAACTTAAAACTACAATGGCGTTTTTAATACCAGCTTCTATTTTTCGCTCTTTCCTCCACAAGAAATAACAAAAAATCTTTCAATATTTCAAAAATTCTGTCGATTTAAAGCATAATTGGCAATAAGTCGTCGTTATTTATTTCATAATCATAATCTTCACATATCAAATCATATTTTTAGCGTGTCATTTCTCCATACTTGAAACCCGTTTCAAATTTAACCGATTGTAGGAAAATAAACGAAAATATAAAACAACAAAACTGGAGTAATCAGTGGGGACAAATGAATCAAAACAAAATAAACAACAACAAACGTTGTAAAAAAAAAACAAATGCTGAAGTGATGATGAAAAAATCACAGGTATCAATGTAATCAGATTTATTGTGTTATTTATATGGCCAAGAAATAGATATAGGCAAGAGAGATAGAGAGGGAAAAAAGACAACAAGCTCAATTACATAATACGTGGAGGGGGTAATAAATTCCAGGCATTACCTATAATACCAAACCCTTCGTTATGCGATAAGGGATTTGGGATTCTCTATAACGTGTATCAGCTTGAGGTTTTATTTCTTGAATCGTGTTATTTTGAAAGTGACACCTTTTTAAGGCAGCTCGAAATCTTGACAGAAAGTTGAAAAATTTTAAATTTAAAAGTTTTTTAATAATAATTTTAAACAAATTGAAAGAATCCAAAAATATTTCACAATTTAAACTTTTGAATAAACTATTTATCAGAATCGAGTATGACTTTTGATAAATTTGTTAATCAAAATTGTTAATAATTTTATTCAAATTCCAAGAATCAAAAAAATAGCTCACAATTTAAACTTTTGAATAAATTTTTTTTATCAGAATTGAGTATGATTTTTAATAAATTTGTTGATCAAAATTTTTAATTGAGTGAAATATTTAAACTTCTTAGAAATCAGAGATTATGTTAGGGGATTGGTTATGCAAAATCTTTCCTCTTCAAACTAATTAAAGATAAGGTACAAAGTATGTGCAAGGAGATTTGTATTGCGTTGACTTTGTTCGGTGGACAGCACTTATGTCGGCAATTCTCGTTTAATATACATAGCTACCTGATCTTAAGCGCATGGAAATTAATCGTAGTTATAACACAGTATACATGTTGCATACACAACGCCATTAAGTAAACGTGATAAGTCAATGAGATCTCACGACTTCTCAATACCATTTTTATGTTAATTATGCCGAACTGTCACTACCCTCAATTTTCATTAAAATTGTAATAGATTTTAACATGAAATCCAGTGAATTAGGATTTAAATTTCATATGCATTTATGAGGCATAGCCCGAGTACAATTATTGAACACTCCACCATGTGAGAGTATACATGACTAGGCGATTAGATTGTTAAACTATACGTTGGCAATACTGGCAAACCGATAATGCCAGCTATGTCAAATTCATACCAATGGCAGCTGTTTATATTGCGAAAAAGCTACCATAAGCATTTACGTCGAAGAACAAAAACGATTCGAAATGGAATTCAAACGTAATAGTGTAACTGCGATATATTTGATCGAAATATCACAACCAGCTTTTGTTAAAAATGTTTGTGTATTGCACCGTAAATCTTCAAAAAGATAAAGACTGGATTGCCAATCGCTATAGTGGTGGACGATAAAAACAACCGCAACATCTCATAAAATAGTTCAATATGTAAAGGTTTGACTTTAAAGAAATCTACGCCGTAGTGGTGTAACCAAATAGCCAAAGAACGGAAAATATCCTAGCGAAGCATCCAACGCATTTTGCAAAATGAGATCAAGGTAAATAAAGCCTGATAAGTTTCAAAAGGCGCACTATCTTACAACAAAGCAAATATAGTTAGACCCAAAAGAGTGGAGGAGTTATTACGCTTGCACAAACAAACGGGGCAAATTTCCAAAAAATGTGGTCTCTGATTTCTACATTGAGCAGTTAATAAACTCTAAAATTGTCGAGTTTTCTTAACTAAACGCACTGGTGTAATTTTGAGCCTACAAACGGCCATTCGATGTAATTTTCCATCACAAGTAATGGTAGGGACCGCTGTAACCACCGATGGACGCTGTCCAATAGTTTTCATTAAGCTTGTTGGCAAAGTCAATGCGACATTTTATAGGAAAAATGTTGTGGAAGCTGCTTAAGAGCCATGGGCATGAAGTTTTTAGTTTTATTTAAATGAATGCTTGGGATACCAAAAAGACGCTTTTTATAGTGCAGCGATACCATGCATTGCAGTCCTGCATTTTCGTCCAAAGGAACTTTAGGCGGGAGTTTGGACCATTATGAGACTGGTAAACATGTTTGCCGAATCTGGAAGTACCATCGAGATCCCGTACCATTGAGCTGGCCATTGAGATCCCTATGTTCGGGTTCAAGACACCATCGCGACTCACGCAGAGAAAATATATGGTTACTATATGGTCACGGCAACAATAGTATGTTCTCTGCAATAAAAGTATGGTCGTCGCAACCATAGTATTGTTTTATGAATTTCATTTTGACAATAGTATGATTGCGGCAATATTAATATTGTTGAAATGTAACAATAGTATTGTTGCAAAATTAAAAAATGAAAATGTAGTTGTAGCAACAATATAAATATGGTTGGTTGAACAAAAGTATTGTTCTCATGGGTTTTATGTTAACAATAACATGATTACGGCCATCATACCGGCAAAATTGTATTTTTTTTAATTTGACAATGTTACGCAGTTATAGTAAAAATAATTTAATTTTTGCGAAACAAACTACGAATTAGTATAACTGAAATATTTTAAATAAATACATTGTTTTACTGTTTAATAAATCACTCCTATTATTACATAACTTACGAGTACTTAATAAAACTCTCCATTGTTAAATAACAACTTAACACAATCTTTACAAAAAATTTTGGGGACCATCGTATGATTGTGTGTAAGTCATACTATGGTTGTGAGGATCATACTATGGTTGTACGTTAAACATACTATGATTATGAGGATCATAATATGGTTGTGGGGATCATAGTATGGTTGAATGTGAATAAAAATATGGTTGTGGGGATAATAGTATTGTTGTGTGTGAATAATTCTATTGTTGTGAGGACCATAATATTGTTATGGGGATCATAGTATGGTTGTATGTGAACCATACTATTGTTGTGATGATTGTTGTGCCACAACCATATTACCAACAATAGTATGGTGCTCTTCGGATATTGTTATCCCAACCATACTTTTTTTCTGCGTGCTGTTGCATCTTCAATTCAGGCAAATCCGGCGCAAATTGCAGTTAGCAGACGGTCATTACAACGGATAATTTATGATGAATTAAACATGTTTTCGTACATAGTCCAAATTACTAACATGTTAAACCCCGCGAATTAGCCTATTCGAATGGAATTTTGCCAAAAAACTATTGAAATGGCCGAAGAAGACAACAGCTGAAAATTGCTTGTTTATGTCTGAGGCAAGCAAAACTGCCGTATATGGAATCTTATCCACAAATACTCCATGAGGCAAACTGTACCTAGAAGGAGTTACTCTGTGCTGCACAGTTTTTGAAGCTGCAATGTGGGACCATACTTATTTGAAGAAAACGGTGTAACAGTGACTGTCAATGGGGATCGTTATTTAAAGATGTTGAAGAAGTTGTTTTTACCTAGAACTGCGTCAAAGTCGTATCCGTAATTAACAGCATTTGATTCCAGCGAGATGGAGCAACTGCACATATAGCCAGACCGGTTTTGGCAGCGCTCTAACGAAATTTCCCAAACAAATTTTTATCCAAAAATTCCACCTTCCGCTAGCCCCCAAGGTGACCGGACCTGGCTGCACCAGACTTTAGTTCATGGGTTATGTCACGCAAGTCGTGTACAAAACGAAACCAAGGAATTTGACTGAATTGAAGCAGCCCATTAAAACAATAAATGAAGCGATCCCAACTTCAGCACTACACAATGAATACTTTTCTGATCAGGTGTCGTATATGCGTGAATGAGCATGGAGGTCATAACCAGTCTATCACCTTCAAACACAATTAATCATATAAAATTGTCTATACAATAAAAAAAAATATTTTAAAAAAAGTTATTTGAATTTCTTATTGTAGCACAATTGGTGCGCCTAAATGGATACTCAAGTTAAAGCTAATTTTGCTAAGAATCCTAATAGGTATCTATCTTGAAGGTTTTGCTGATAGTAGAGTCGGACGCATAGGTCGAAGGGCCCAAAAAACGTAACATATTTTGCGTTTTATTAGCAAAGAGACGCTGGAGGGTGTATAAGGTTCGTCCTGGTCCGACGCATAGGCCGAAGGGGCCTAAAAAACGAACGTTTTACTATCGAAGTGATGGCGAAGGGTCTATAAAGGTCGGCCTGGCCTAACTTAACGAAGTTTTAACTTATTGTAACACAAATTTTTTTACAACTTCCTGGGGAAATACCAACTCAAATTAAACAACAGACTACTCAAGTACACATTTACTTACTTTTTGTCAACTTCTGCTTTTTCGAAATGTTATCCCAACGACAACTATTGATTTCAACAGCATATCTCTACGAAACTTAAATACTCGTAAAAATAATATCAACCATAATCGGACACAGACAAAATAACAATGACCAGTCATCGTGAAAAATAATAGAAAAAAAAGAAAAAAATACACCTATTGCTAGCATACAGAAGTAACTCTAAATAAGCGGTCAAAACATTTTTCGATTATTTTTTTTTAATTTCGGTTAGGTTTTCGTCGTCTTCTTTATTGAACGTTATGCTTAATTATCGGTATTATTGTTATTTTTCACAAATACAACAACACCTACAATTGTTGTGAGAATTATGTAAAAAGGGGCGGGGGGTAAGACAACATCAATATATATGTAGATGCTCAATCACACATACAGCGCTGGCTAAAAATCGATCATAAGATTTTGTAATACACGCTAACTCACAGCGACTACTCCACAAAATAGTTGAGTGTCATTGAAAACTCTATCATGTTTTCGATTTTCAGAGTCTAAAAGAAAAATAACGTCTGTGACGGGGAAGTAGACTACTTTTTGTTTCCTTTTAAAAGAAATTCTGTTCAAAAATGTAATGAGACCCCATTGAGCGCTAGAACAGTTTTTATATTTTACATATGTATGTGGGCTGTTCGCTGGTTCGACTGTCCGTCCGTCGGGGGTGCATGGTCGAGAGTATCGGTGAATATTTCCGATACAATTATTATTTTTTAATACTAGCATGAGAAGGAAAATACAGAAGAGACAATTAATTGATCAATAATCGAATCTCCAGCAACTTCAGTAGCGTCAACAGCAATTGTTTGTTGTGCTGTGTTAATAAGCGACAACCTGGTGTCAAACAAAGATTGCGTCCGTGCGTGCTTTTTAGAAAATGGCGATTTTAAATTCAAATGTAACTTCATAGATTTGCTGTTTCTTTTAGCTTATTCAAAAATGTTGCTCAAAACCTTTCCGGTGAGCAGTAAAAAAACATGGATGTAGAAAACTTGGAGGATTTATGGTTTTACAATTTGTATGGAATAAGATATATGATATAAGAATCTCTTCTAGAACCGATGAAAAATACATACGAGTATTAGCCGGAAATAAGTCCTGGAAGTAGTAATTTACAAGATATGAAACAAGAAATTGTTTTAGAGTTGCTTAAAAATTCTCTTAATATGAGGGAATGAGTTTTGAAAGTATTTCTCAAGAATCCATGGCAGAAAAAATGTTTTACAGGACGGGCTCAAAGTTACCATGGGGTTTAAAATTTTAATAACTTTTTCGTTTATATATTTTTTATAGTTTCCGCTAAATGGTTGAAAAATTCACCTACGAGGGTTGATCTATATACTTAGTAGGGTCATAAACACTATTACAACATTGAACACACCCAATTCAATAGTAGATCTGAACATACCTTGTTAATGTCATATGGGTTTTGAAAGCTAATCTCAACAGCGTTAGTCTGTAAGGGGATTTTAAAATTGTTTCAACTTTTTTCATGGAGTGGTCAGATAATGAGAACCGCATCGCTGTAATAGCGCTTTTCAAGTGTGAAATGAAAAAAGCGATATTTTCAAAACGCTCTGGCCACCAGGGATTAGCCGCATGTTCGCCTACCGATGCATAAAACTGTTTGAGGATACTGGAGATGTAAAAGACCGCCACCGGTCGGGCCGCCCACGCTCTGTTCGAACACCGCATGTCATCAAAGCCGTTAAATCCAGTATTCACAGAAATCCGCTCCGAAAACAGAAAATCATGGCCCGTGAGGTGAATATCACGCAATAGTCCATGAGTCGAATCATTAAAAAAGACTTGGGACTTGGGGTTTTCAAACGACGTACCGGACATTTATTGAGTGTAGCTTTAAAAAAATAGGATTGAAAAATGCAAACGTATTTTGGTGAAGCACGCTGATAACTTATCATAGAAAAATTTTGTTCACCGATGAAAAAATGTTTACCGTTCAGAAAAAATTAAACAAGCAAAATGATAGAGTGTATGCACGGTCATCCAAGGAAGCATCTGAACTGATCCCAAGGGTGGAAAAGGGTCATCACCCAGCTTCAGTCATGGTTTGGTGGGGTGTCCCTTACGATGGGGTCACTGACCTGCATTTCTGCGAACAAGGAGTCAAAACATCGGCCAAAGTTTACCAAGAAACCCGTTTGGAAGCTGTTGTGAGGGCTCTTAACAATTCCCTGTTCCAAAACCAGTCATGGACTTTCCAGCAGGATTCTGCGCCGGCCCATAAGGCCAAAACGTCCCAGGCCTGGCTTCGAAACAATTTTTCAGCGTTCATTTCCTCTCTGAAGAATGTCCCTCAAGCAGTCCATATTTAAACCCATTGTATTACAAATTGTGGACGGTTTTAGAGGACAAGGTTTGTCACAAAAGATACCCCGACATTGGATCTCTTAAGACTGCTTTGGTTCGAGCTGTGGCCAATTTTCCAATGGACGAGGTTCGTGCAGCTATTGACGATTGGCCAGTGCGACTTAAGGCGTGTGTAAAGGCAAAAGGCGGACATTTCAAATAAGTAGATTCTTTTTGAATACAATATACATCAATAAATATATTAAAAAATATTTGGTCCAAAAACATTCAGTACTTTTTATTTTACAGCATAAAACGTGTGTAACAGTATTTGTGTCCCTACTAAGTATATCTGGCCTAGGCAACACTTAGTGTTGCCTGGCGCCACCGAACATTTCCATTGGAAAGTTTCACACTTTTTAGCATAAACGTAGTTAGAACGTTTTGACGTACGACCATCATTTGTGTTGTTTATAAGTACAGTGACTTAAAAAAAAATCAATTTAACATAAAAATTTAATTAACTCCTGAACATTTTCGTGCGATCATTTTTCACAACTTTCGAAGTGGATTATCACGACAAAAGTGCATCGATGAACTTAAATCTTTGTATGGCGATGCAGCACCAGCAATGAAAAACTGGTTTAATGAATTCAATCGTGGCCGACGCTCGCTCAAAGGCGAAGGAAGGTCGTCTAAAAACGGCCGTTGTGCCAGAGAACACTGATGACGTGCGTGCACTGATAATGCAAGCTCGTCATGTGACATTACGTGCGATAGAGGTATCCTTGGCCATTTTTTCCACCAGCATACATTCGACATTGCATGAACACCTGGCCGTAAAAAAAGGTTTGTTCTTGTTGGATCCCGCACAATTTGACAATCGCTCAAAAAAAAGGCTCGTGTCGATTGGTGCATGGAAATTTTGAAATAATACAATCGCGGTGCTTCAAAAGACGTTTATAAGATCGCCACAGGTGACGAATCATGGATCTATGCGTATGAGCTCGAAACAAAGCAGCAATCGACCGTGTGAGTCTTCGAAGATGAGCCAAATCCAACGAAAGTTGTTCGTGAAAGAAACACTTCGAAGCAAATGGTTGTCTGTTTCTTCGGCAAAACTGGTCATGTGGCGACTGATCTGCTTGAGCAACGTAGGACGGTCAATTCTGAGTGCTACAGCACAATTTGTTTGCCTAAAGTCTTCGGAGAAATTCGAAAAACGAACAAGAAAAGACGAATCATTGTGCACCATGACAATGCGAGCTTCCACACATCGGCTTAAACTAGCGCCTTTTTGACCGGCCATAACGTTGAATTAATGGGTCATCCGCCATACAGCACTGACTTGGCACCCAATGACTTCGTTTTATTCCCGCAAAACAAGGAAAATAAGTCGTGGTCAACGATTTTCATCGCCAGGAGGTGCTGTTAAAGCGTTTAAAAACCATGTTTCGGAGGTGTCTCAATCGGAGTGGAAAAAGTGCTGCGACAATTGGTTTGAAAAACATTGAAAAACAATAAAACCATTTTTGATGATAAATATTCGCATTTTCATTATTAGGCCAGAAATATAGTATATAGCAGCCCTCGTAGGTCCCTAAGGTCTATGTGTTCGAAACCGTATAATTCTTAGCAGATCTTGCAAATAGCTTGATATTTTTAATAAAAAAGATTTTATATCCTAAGAGTCACCATAACTAGTAAGAGTTTTTAGGACCCTAGTAAGAGTTTTTAGGACCCTAGTGGCCGTGTTTTGTGGATTGTGAAAAAAATATTTATCATAAATGATAATTAATTTTATTAAATTATTTATTCAAAAGTATTAATTTGGTTTTATTTTTCGATATTTGAAATTCGCTTAAAATTGCTTACTTTACAACTTTTTTTGTAGTTTTTTTCAGGTAGTTTTCTTTCTTAGACGGACTTGACTATATCGTTAGAGTTTTACTCCGATTCAGAATATATGCTTATTTTTTATAGTTTCTCCGACCTATATTTTGAGAAGTTGCAAACGAAAAATTTAATATTAACTTCTTTATTTTATGGTGGATTATATATGAAACGAACAAATTATTTAAAAAAATGTGATAAAGAAATTTTAAAAAATCGACACAAAACAGTTTAAAGAAGCTTAGTGTGAATTTTCCTGCACTAATTTGATTATACCGCTAAATCAGTTATCATAAGGAATTTAAACATGATATCAGCAAATAATCTGTAAATTTACCATCAAAAGCGAGTGTTCGCAGGCATACTTGCTCAAGAAATTTCTGAATTTTTGGTCGATAATGATGAATCGACTCTAAACTATTGAATGACAATAAGTACCAAGAATATCTTTAACTTGGTAAAGGATAAAGAAAATATTTGAGAAACTATGTATTTTCACATTTAAAATATTCCATGTTATTTTCCAAAGTATCACAAGTTAATAAATAAATCGTCTACTGTTGAGCACAAACGGAAATGATTTTGAATTGTATTTATTTGCTTAAATATGTCCTCATCCTTAAGTGACTTGTAATTTAGTAAAAGTCAAAAACTCTAAGAACAAAAAAAAAGAAAACTAAAAATCATTTAGTATTGAACACAATTCGTGTTCAATGACACACTGACTTCCAGAAACTAATGAGTGGAACACATCTTCATTGGTATTTTGTTTTTTAAAATTAATAGTTTTTAAACCTAACAAAGTAATTGTCCTTTTAGTAGAAGAGACAAGGGCCACACAGCGCCCGGAAAGGTGTGAATTGCAAGAAGAGAATCGATTTTAAAAATGCAGACGCATGTTTCATTTATTCGAAAGGAAAAAAATTAAGGAAAAAAGCATCTATAGAATTGAAATGCATACGTGTTCGTCCAGCAAGCAAACTAATTTTCCAATATACGAAATACACCGTTGAGAGAATAGACAGAAATTATTAACGATTCCAAAAATGACTTTCATATTTATTTATTATTAGTTTAAAAACAGAATTTGGAAAAAATGCGTTCACAAAACAATAGGTGGTAGTAGTAGCGGCGGCAAATGGTGGTTGTTGCTGGTATTAACGAACATTTTCCCCTAAAGACCCTGGCAGCAGCGAACGTTCGGCTGTTTCTTTGCGGTCTTTGGGGAATTGAAATATCAAAAACTGATATGAGTCGAAATGAATGTTTGAAATGTGCCTTTTATGTCGGCGGCCCCTGTCTTTTGTTAAAACCAAAAGCTGGAATTCTTTTTTGGGCTTATACTGGTTTTGTAAACAACAAACGGAGAGTATTTCCAGTTTCTTTTCTGGGATCGTCGTCTACCAATACTCAATATTTAATAAATTTGGCATTATTAGGCAGAATTTTATTCATTGGGAGTTTTACAGGAAATCCATAAATCCATTTTTCAGTAAAGCAACTAAAAACAGGGGAGAGAAAACGAAAACAATAGTTTTTTTGACATGGAGACCGGAGGACTTGGAGCGATGATATTGAGAAATTTTTGAACAAACAATTAAAGAGAATTAACTGACTTAATATATAAAAATCCTCAGATATATGAAAGAATGCTACACATGTGTAGTGCGCAAGCTATCGCTTTTGGAATGGGATGTAGGTCCTGGTAAACCATCCTGTTGAAATCGAAGATCCTCTAAGTTCTTATCTCGAATTTAGGTTCACAAAAATTCGGCAATCGTGTCACCGTATTTAGAAAACAGACCAAAATAAAAATGTCCCTGAGGAAGTTGGAAAAAGGCCAACGAAACGTCGAAGGAAAATAAATGAAGTAAAAAATATACTTGCATTTTAGTTACAAAAGGACCATAAAAGCCTAATACACAAAATAAAAAACCCCCAAAATTGGTCAAAATAAAACAAAACTCAAAAAACAAGTGAATATATTTCACAAAAATGTTAATTTAATACAAATTAAACTCATTTCGTCCGTCAATTTCCATATAAATTGTAAAAGACTTGTGGACGATACTGGGAATCCATGCTAAAAGGGCAGTAAAAGGTTACCAGATCTTTTAAAAAAAAATATTTTGTGTAATGCATAAGAACTAGAACCAGTTCTACAGAAGCAATGGCACAGAAAATTATTCTAGAAAAAATCATTTACTAACAAGTAATAAGTTCTGAAAGCAGTTCTGAAGAAGTAATGGTAGAAAAAATGTCCTAGAAACGATAGGCGATTAATTTACTAACAGGGCTCAAGTTCTAAAAGTGGTTCTTTAGAAAAATGTGGTTTAAAAATCTTTTCTAGAACCGATGAAAAAAAAAACACATTCGACGGAAATAAGTCCTGGAAGTAGTAATTTAGAAGAAATGAAACAAGAAATTGTTAAAAAAATTCTAAGAATAGAATAATATGAGGGAATGAGAATTTTAACAATAGAATAATATGAGGGAATGAGTTTTGAAAGTATTTCTCAAGAAGCCATGGCAGAAAATATTGTTCTACAGAGTGGAGCGCGATAATTTGCTTTTTTGCACTGCAGGCTGTAGCGGCACTGTTGGTCGAAGAGAGTCGAGAGTGTGTGTGGCTTAAAGTGGCTGACAGGAGCTTTGAACTCGTCTGCCTTTCAGTTGTCATCATGCATTGGACACGCGAGAAGTCATTTTGTGTTGACGCGTGTTTTTCAAATGCGCACTCGATCATTGCAGTGCAGCATGCTTTTCGTTTACGATTCGCAGTTCCCCCACGCGGACGTGTTCCTGGACGGAAATCAATAGTAAATTGGGTAACTTAATTGAGAACAGCAGGGAAAGTGTCATGTGTACAAAGGGCCCCACAAAACATCGAGAGAGTTAGAGCAGCAGTACTGCAATCTCCCAAACGCTCTGCTCGGAACAATCACTTGCTCTTGGCATTTCCTGGATTTTTTTCAGACGGCTCTTGAGTCAATGCAATTAGAGGATTCATGGTTCCAACAGAATGGTGCCTCTGCACACACAGCGAGGGTTACCATGAATTGTTTGAGGCAAATGTTTACTGGACGTCATTTCTTTGAGGGGTGATGTGAACAGACATAGCCCCATGGGTTTTTTTCCTTTGGGGTTACCTAAAGTCGAAGGTGTTTATCAAGCGTCCCAACACCTTTCAGCGAGGGTTACCATGATTTGTTTAGGACAAATTATTACTGGACGTCTTATTTCTTTGAGGGGTGATGTGAACAGGCTTAGCCCCATGCGATTTTTTCCTTTGGGGTTACCTGAAGTCGAAGGTGTTTATTAACCGTCCCAACACCTTTCAAGACCTAATTAACAATGTTGAGCCAGAAATTGGCAGAATACCAGTCGACATGCTTGTTAGAGTTCGTGAAAACTTCAGAAAACGAATGCAGCAGTATGTGGATAGCGAAGGTCGACATTTGCCAGATACACTATTTAAAACCATGTAATTTAAATATTCCCTTGCTGTTCAGTATAATTAAAATATAAAACTAATTTTTGTAAGGTTCATAGTTTTTTTATTTCATTCACAAAAAAGCAAATTACCGCGCTCCACCCTGTTCAAACGATGCAAAAAAAACCGACTTATAGGAATTGGGTTCTGGAAGCTATTCCATAGAAGCAATGAATCGGTTCTAGAACCGACGAAAATAAATTTACTACAGTCGAACCTGGATAAGTGAGACAGTTTTGGCACACCCTGCACTCTTTAAGCAGGAGTTTCAACCACTTTCAGTGGCTCTTTATTCACCTCTATAAGTGGAAATCTTTACTTGTTAACATCTATGAGTGAGATTTCCCCTATTTTTCTTCAAAAGAACGATTTTTGTCTGCTTTTCTCTCTTGTTTTTGCTTTTACTTTTTTACTGCTTTTTCTAAGGGAGTTTTAGAGATGTGAGACGCTGGTTTGTCAGGTTTGGCGATTTCTTGCAAAACATGGCCAGATCGAAGACTTTCTGCGACTTATATTTTGGTGATTTTGCGTTAGTTCTGAGGATTTTATGAAAACGCCCTAACTTATTTGTTAAAGGTCTTAATGAAAAAGTACTCGTAGCTTATCCTAAAACGCCGAAAGTCTTAATTGTAAGTAGCAATTTTCGAGATTTTGCCTTATATCCGATTGAATGACTCCAATGTGGCTACAAAGGGCAAAAAACAGACATGCCTGGTGCGATATTGCGAGCGCTCGGTTTTTTTTACTTTAACTTTTTATGTTTTCAAAAGAATATTCTTCTGTTTGTAATCTTTTTAATTGAACTATGGAGTTCGAATTTAATGCCAATAAACTGAATTTAAGAATTTATATTACACAAACTGACTTGAACAGTTTTATATTCTGGTTCTTATTATTTTTTAAACTAAGCCTTTTCTAAAATAAAAATTAGCATGCTTTATCTCTTTAAGTGCGATAAAAATCAAATTACCTGGATAAGTGGGAAACTGTATTAGTGCGAAACCTCTTTAAGTGGCAACAAACAGGCAGTCCCTAGCGATTCCACTTATCCAGGTTTGACTGTAATATCTAATGAGATTTCGAAGTAGTTCTAAAGAAACAATAATTTCAGAACCAGTTCTAGTGTCAATGGGAGAATATCTTATGATATGAGGGAATAAGTTCGCTACTTCCATAGAAGTGATGATATAAGAATCATTTTTAGATAATCCCAACTTATAAAGATGATTATTGGAACTGAATTTGTACATGTATTGCTTCTTGTTATAGATTTTTGGTTTCAAGTTTTCTTTGGATCCAGTTTTATTACCTCAAACATTTGTAAACTAGACCAACTGATGGCAATTTTGTGTATTCGATTGATCTGGGGATGACTTTTTAGTTTTAATACAATTTGTGAAATATTTGCAGCCAAAATTTTAACTTATTTTAGAACTTTTTAATCCAATTTTTAAAAAATAATCCAAATTCTAAAATATTTAAAATAATGATTCAATACTTATATTCGTTTTTAATGAATTACGAAATGCTTTATCGTCTTAAACTGCACACAGAGAACAGATTCTTTGCCACAACCGAATGATTGAGGTTGCAGCACCTCGAGGATGCTATTAGTACAATCGAATGTTAGTTGGTGCTCTGAAACTTTTAGTTATTGTTCGAGTATCTGAAGTATCGGTACAAATTACGAAGAATCCGAACCTCTAGAAAATAATTTTTCATCTTAAAGTCCTCATGCCGTGTTTGTTTAACGAAAAAATATTAAATTTTTAGTAGGAACAACAAAATTGTTTTCTTATATACTTAAAGTACTCTAAAGATGATGGAAGGTTTTTAAAAAATAAATGAGACTAAACGATTTGCTTAAAGCAGTAATAATAGGATAATTTTTGCTTTTGGTTACGATGAAAGTTTAGATAAGGATGGTTAAATTTTAAGGGTCGATGTTGAATGTGAACCACACCTAAACGTCAAGTTTTTTTCTGCATTTCATTTGATATTTCTCAATTTCAGACCAACTCAATTTGAACCATGAACAAGCGAGCAACGCGTTAAAGTTATTCAGACTATTATGAAATTTTCGAAGAAAATCATCTTCAGTAATGAGGCACATTTTCACCTCAGTGGATTTGTCAATAAGCAGAATTTTCGCTTTTGGACGAATAATCGAAGAGCGATTGTCGGAAAAACAATGCACCCATAAAGAGTGACTGAATGGAGCGGTTTATGGGCTGGCGGCATCATCGGGCCGTATTATTTCCCAAATGAGGCCGGTCAGGCAGTTACTGTGAATGGTGTTCGCTGTCGTGAGATGATAACGAACTTTTTATGGCCCGCATTGGAAGATATGGATGTGGACGATATGTGATTTCAACGGGACGGTGGCACTTGCCACACAGCAAACAATGGCTCTTTTGCGCGACAAATTCAATGGCTGTGTTATCTCACGTCGTGCCGATGTTAATTGGCTGCCAAGATCATGTGATTTGACACCGTTGGACTTCTTTCTTTGGGGTTATTTGTAAAAAAGGAGTATGTCGAGCAATAATTTAAAAACTAAAGGATGAGATAATTCGGCACATTAACGGCATAGATCCTCAATTAGGCCTCATCAAAAATTTGGACCATCGGATGGAGGTGAGCCGCCGAGGTCGCGGCGGCCATTTGACCAATATTTTGTTCCATATTAATTAAAAGTGTGTGATTGTAATTAAAAGTGTGTTTATCCAGCCGAATTCCAACTGATTTTTTCTCTGTGTGTACGAGTCCAGAGGTAAGTGGTTCGTCTCTTGCTGGCGCCGATTGTTTTTTTTTCTTTTTTAAAGTAAAAATAAGTAATAAAGATTATCTTCCGAGGCAAATTTGTTGAAAAAGAACAGCCGCCCTTTGACAAGCCTTTTTAAAAATCACTGGTCTCGATGCAATTTGGAAATACGTTCGGATCTTTTTCACTTCTTTGATGGTCAGTCTATAACAAATAGGTATTTCTGGGTACTGATATTTTCTGGAATTAAAGCCTTTCTTTAATTCCAGAAAATTCCAAATTTTCCTTCTGCCCAACATGTAAAGTTTGGGTAGACGATAATAAATCAAGTAAGCTTTAGTTTGTGATGAAGCCCAAAAAAAACCATTTGTATTATTTTCATAAAAAGGCAATCAATGGACGTTTTGGACGAAAACGAATAACAAAAGGAAAAGCACCACTAAATACCCCATATTTTCCATATGTTACTTAGGCAAAAGTAATCTAAGAAAATATTTACCCGGCCCTTCCTCCCCCTGCTATGAAGAGAAAACTACGACAAGTAATATTGTTTGTATATACGAAAGTCATACACATAAATGAGCATGTATGCGTGTTTATGCTTCAATGTGTTTGTGTATACTATATGTACATATAGTAAACAATAAATAGTTAGTAATGGATATGGCTAAACGATAAATCTAGTAGATAAACATAAACACGCGTTTCTTAAACTGACGGACAGACTGCTGACATTTAGCCAACGCACGATATGTTGCGATACAACAACATTCGTTGTCCCTCCGTCCGTCTATCCCCAACAACAAAGCCTCTTTACTTTTGGCCTATTATCGGAGAATTACAGCTAAGCCAGTTAAGGCGAAAAAAAAGAAAGTAAACATCACCACACGCTGTAGCCAAACTCCCCCCAAAGGCCGGCATAGAAACTAATCAAAGTCGGCAATATTGGTATGGGTCTAGTCGTACGTATATGCGTGCGGCGTATACTATTGGAAAGGGAGACTACAGCCATGCATGTATACGAATGGGCCACCATCATCAACAACTACCACCGCCACTACCAACTACTGGAGAAATATATAAGCTAAGCCCTGTTATACATTATACGCCTATGGGCGGGCAGGCAATGCCAGTATGGCACAGAGCTTGCCTGCTCAGCAACTACTGCCACGGAGGATGGCGGCTCGACTCCGCTCGATGGAGTGGTTAAGGGTATCAAATACAGTACGGCGCACGACGGCACAGCACAGCACAATACGATTTAGATTTTATTTTCTTCGTTTCTGGCAAATCATGCTCTGATCATTTCTCAAAACATGAAAAAAAAAACTTCTTACCCACTCGTACTTCTGCTGGGAGACGTGTTAAACGTGGTGGAGATGGTGGTGGTATATGGCCGTACAGACCGACCAAAAACAGTACATACATATGTACTTATATACAAACGAGGGTCGAAGCTTAAGTTTTTTCTGTTAGCTGGAGGATTTTTTCCAACTTTTTTTTCGTTCTATCAATATGATATTTACTTTTTTGCATAATACGCCCCGATATCACAATTCTTTTAATGAAATATTGGACTTCTCTTTGTTCAGCGGGATAATTCTTATTAATCAGTGAGACCTGGACGAAATATTCTCACACTGAACGGGACCTCTCCAAAGGTGACATGGTAGTTTTACTAGTTTTTTCAAAAATGCTTGGTTCTTAGCCAGATTTGAGACGATGATATTTTTTTGAAAATTTCGTTCTATCGATACCAAAAATTTAGCTCGTTTGTTTGAATCTACTTATATATTTAAATAGAAGACACGATTTTAACAAAATGGCAAAGTGACATTGATGGCTGCACACTGCTTTTATCATGGTTTTGGGTCCGTGACAACCCTCTGCAGAAAGCTTCGCAGCGATTGTTGAAAACAAATTGTTTAAAAAAAAGTCGAAACAGTCGATATGTTTTTAAGATAACAGCGTAGTTTCAATGAACGCTCCAAGCAATAAATGTGATTTAACCATCATCAGCGGCTAAAGACTTAAGAGCAAGCAGATTTGCATTAAACGAGAACTGCGGGCAAAGTACGCACAGTAAAAATCACTTGCGCTGCTTTCTGATATTGCATTCGATCACAACGCTTGCCGTATAGAAGTAACGGACAAAGATCAAGTAAAAAAGTTAAAGTCGGTCGCGGCCGACTATGAGATAAACTACACCACTCTGCTATTAAGAGGATTAAGCATCTCTATCTGGGACTTGAGCAAGGTTGGATCCAATGTGTAAGAGTTAATTAATCAATTTGAACGCGTTGTGATAAAATTTGTAGCTTTTAAAACAGCAGGAGGACCTCAAATCAGGAGGGACTTTTGCGTGGGGAACGATATCGTATAATGTGTTGGGAAATGGGTGTGGAGCGCTCGTAACTCTCAATGCGGAGTTTGGTAGGAAACGGATGTAAAATGTGGCTTCTAAAGCTGGAGATTCCAAAATATGGAAGAATCTTGGTGTGGGTGCTATGGAAAAGGATATAGACCTATATGGTCCAGTTTCCTCACAGTTAATAAATTATCGTTAAAAAAGAACCATATACTTATACGTACAAGTTGACCTTGATGGGGTTAAACTTGTGGCTTCTAGAGCTGCAGAACCTCAAATCGGGAGGGACCTTTGTGCGGAGGTTATTTGAAAACATGTACCGATATGGTACAATGTGACAGAATATGGGTGTTGGTCGCTCCTTATGCTTCATTTGCTAGAAATAGATTGTAAAATGTAGCTTCTGCAACTGCAAATTTCAAAATCTGGAAGGAATTTTGTGTGGGTGCTTTAGAAAAAATATATAGACCTATGTTATCCAGTTAATTAATGGTCGCTTATAACGAACCATATGCAATTTCGGCGTAGTCGGGACTAAATTTGTGGCTTCTAGTGCTGCAGGAACTCATATCGGGAGGCAATTTTGTGTGGAGGCTATTCAAAAACATCAGTCGATATGGTCCAATCTTGCTTTAGAAAAAAATAGTCGTATGTTGTCCAGTTTCACCACAGTTAATTAATGGTCGGTCACAACGTACAATATAAAATAAGTTCGTGATCGGAAGGAATTTGTAACTTCTAGAGCTGAATTTGTGGGACCTTTGTTTGGGACCTATTCAAAAACATGGATCTATACGGTCCACTTTAAAGATATGTGACATGTAATACTTTGTGCAAAATTTGGTTGGAATTGGGAATAGTATGGGGCTTTTAAAGCTGCAGGTCCAGAAATATAGAAATATAGACTTATGTGGTCCACTTTCAGCACAATTAATTAAAATATTGTTTAGTGCTGAGGTCCATTTCTGGCTCAAGGGCAATGTCAATAAACAAAATTGCCGCATTTGGGCTGAAAAGCAACCAGAAGAGGTTCAAGAGGTGCTATTATACCCAGAGAAAACCACGGTGCGGTTTATGGGCTTGTGAAATCATCGGTGCATATTTTTTTAAAAATGATAATGACCGGAACGTAAACGTGAATGGTGCTCGCTATTGCGCCATGATATAGGACTTTTTGCTACCTAAAATTGAAGCCCGTAATCTTGACGACATTTGGTTTCAACAGGACGGTGCCACTTGCCATACAGCTGCTCAAACAATGGTCTATTGCGAGGTCATTTCGAAGAGCAGCTAATTTCAAGTTTTTGACCGCTGAGTTGGCCGCCTTGATCGTGTAAAATCACACTTTTAGACTTTTTTCTTTAGGGCTACGAAAAGTCCCAAGTCTATGTTTCAAACTAGCTACGATTTAGATTTTGGAAGCCAACTTTACGCGTGTCATTAACGCCATACCGGTCGAATTGCTCCAACGAGTCATCTAAAATTGGACCCACAGAATGGACACCCTACGGCGTAGTTGCGGCCATCATTTGAAGGAAATTTTATTCGAAAAATAAAAATCATAAAATGTCCTTTCAAATGAAAAATAAAGATTCCACACTTGATTTGAATTTTTGTTTTATTTTGAAAGAAATGCCTCTAGATTGATCACCCAATATGTAGCTTGTAGAGCTGTACGTTCTAAAATCGGGAAAACCCTATTTATGATATGGACTGAAGTGGAACAATTTTAATAGGGCTCGACCTTGGCCCAAAGAATTTAAGTTTTCATCGAAATGGGTTCATAATTGCGAACGGACGGTCATAACACAATGGAATCAGTTATTATATCGATCGGTACACTAAACATCGATCGGTAAACTTATCATAGGGTCTATCTTTATTACCTTACATCAGCCCTAAGTCATAATACCCTGTATCACAGTGTGGTCTAGGATATACAAATATTATCGAAATTCCGACTACGTGCGTTGTCATCATGACTTTAGTGCGCAGGCGTTTCGTAGTATCATGAACAAGTTTGAGCATTAGTAAATTCTTAACCTTAAGGCGCCAAACAGACAGAGATTCAAACGAAGTGAAAAAAGTTAGTGACCGAAGCGGTCAGTATTTAAACGAGGCTAAAATATCGATTCGGCGCTAATCAATTTCGTATCGCTCAATTGGACGTTTCCAAAAAGCTTACGAGATTTTTTTTGTGTTGGGATACATCTATTGACTGGGATGAGGAAAGAATTGAAGCAAAGGGACAAAATAGAACGATGTGACAACGCTTATTTGGCTCTGGAAATGTTCGGTCGGTCGGAGATAAGGATTTTTGGACTAAAAATAATTTCCTTTGGCCGCTGGCAAAGCACTGTACTTTATATTTTTCCCACAAATTCTCAATTTTTGAAATACTCACGGCCTAGAAAATATTGATGTTAAAAAGCTTTGCCTGTACTTAACGTTGAGAAATCGGACCGTTTGACAGTACTAGGGACAAAATACAACGACGTTAAATCGCTTATTTGGCTCTGGAAATGTTCGGTCGGTCGGAGATAAGGATTTTTGGACTTAAAATCATTTTATTTGGCCGCTGGCAATACACTGTTCGTTATATTTTCCAACATATCCTCAGTTTCAGAAATACTCACGGCCAAGAAAATATTGATGTTATTATTTTAAAAGCTTTGCCTGTACTTAACGTTGAGAAATCGGACCGTTTGCCAGTACTTGCAACGCCATTATAGGCGCTGTATTTTTCTGTTTGGGTAACTTATCTTATTCAATTAAATAAAATAAGTAAAAGAAGAAAACAAGTAAAATAATCGTTTATAGTTCGACATTTTATCCTAACGCCATTGTTTATGGCTATATAAAAACAAAACATACATAACGACCCTCGTATCACTACATATGTATTCCAATGTTCAACACAAAACAGTGGGTCTTGATGGGGTGTAATATTTTAACAGCAACTGCTGCTGCTGTAACGGCTTCTGCTGATATAAAATGATGGAAAACTTCGGTCTGACATGCCCCGGCATGTGGAACCACCGACAACGCCATATAGCAGCAGCAGTAGCAGCCGCAACTACAACATCCCAAAGGGGGTGTGGGGGTTAATCAAAAAAATAGAAGAAAAATGAAGTTTTTATTATGCCATTAAGCAAAGCTCACATGGCGAATGCCAAGTGGGAAGGAATAAGAAAAGCTAAAAAAAAAACGAAATAAATTAAACATTTTTAGCTGATTAACATTTTTATAAATTATATTGATCCCGGGATATTAAGGCAAATGATATACATACATATGTACGTAGATGCAAGAGGGTATACAAAAGGAAAGGAAAACAATAAATGTTGAGCTCAAGGAATTGCCAAAAACAACCCAGCAAACAATAAAAAACAAAATGAGGAAGTTAAAAGTTTAATAAAAATGAAACTTCTTCGCCCAAAAAGAAAGAGTTAAAATATTCAAAAATTTAAAGTTATAAGGAAGTATCGTCGTCTGTCAACAACAATGAAACACTTCTACCGCGAGGTGTTGTGTCTGGTTGAGAAAACGCGGCACAATGGGATGGCTTTATATTCTACAGATCATTGAAAGTTAACACCGAGCATTATATTGACTAAATTAGAAAAAAGATAACTAAACTACGTCAAAATTGGTCACGTCCACCTATCATATAATCCAAATAGATTTTTTCGCATGCAATATTTCAAGCAACATTGTTTAAATTTGGTACATACATTTTCTAGAATGAACAACAGCCTTTTGAATGACTTTTTGGGGTTTTAAAATGAAATGTGTAACAAAAAAATGGTCTCAAATCTGACTATGAACTAATTGTAATGTAATTTTAAATAATTTACTTAATAGAAATCGTTATTGGTAAATAACAACATAAACCACTCCAAATCAATAATTTTTGGATCATTGTATACTTGACGTGGATCGTATTTGATTCGTATGAATCAAACGATGGTTATGAGGATCGTACTATGGTTGTATGTGCAACATATTATGATTGTGAGGATCATAATATGATTGTGTGTAAATGATAATATTGTTGTAAGGATTACAATATTGTTGTGCCACAACCTTACACTCAACAGCAGCATGACGCTCTTCGAATATTGTCACCCCAACCATACTTTTTTAATGCGTACGGGTGAATGTTTTTTTGTGTAAGCAATCCGCTTATACGAGTATTATTTTTTACCAGGATTTTTGGCCAGGATATTGTGATTTATAAAAATGAATCCATGGGATAATTAAAAGAGGATTTGGAAAGTCTAGCGGTACCATGCTTTGCACTTCTTTACTTCTTTAAAAATTGCACAGTTATTTTAAAGCCATGTGTCCATGTAAAGGGTAATTAATTTTGAGGTTCCCTACTTTTTTTAAGAAAAAACACAGAAAATTCAAATTGAATGGGGAATGTTTTTTATCATTTGAAAGACCATTCTTTGGCATTTATTTTTTGAAGATTATGTCTATCAAATGTTGGCCGCGGCTACGTCTCGAATGGTCCATCCGTTGAGTCCAATTTTCGATGACTCGTTCGAGCATTTTGACAGGTATGGCGTTAATAACACGCGCAGCGTTGTCTTCCAAAACCTGAATCGTAGCTATTTTTGTCAGCATAGACTTTGGACATTGCGTAGCCCCAAAGAAAAAAGTCTAACGGTGTGATATCACACGATCTTGGTGGCCAATCGACCGGCCCAAAACGTGAAATTATCTGCTCCCCAAAGTGTTCTCTCAATAAATCCAACGATTGATGCGATGTGTGGGAAGTGGAGCCATCTTGTTGAAACCAAATGTCGCCTAGATCACGAGCTTCAAATTCAGCCGTCAAATGGTCGGTTATCATGGCACGATGATAACGGTCGCCATTGACGGTTACGTTCTCAACGGCATCATTTTTGAAGAAATATGGACCGATGATTCCACCGGCCCACAAACCACACCAAACCGTTGTTTTTTCTGGATGAAGTGGCAGCTCTTGAACCTCTTCTGGTTGCTCTTCGTCCCAAATGCGGCAATTTTGCCTGTTTACATACCCATTGAGCCAGAAATGGGCCTCATCGCTAAACAAAATTTGGCTCGAAAAAGCAGGAAACACATTCCTCACAGAACGTGAATTTTCTTAATAAAGTTGAACGATTTGTAAACGTTGGTCAGGCGTAAGTCTTTCCATGATGAAATGCCAAACAATACTAAACAAAAATAACATGACAGCATGACATGGATCACACGTGATCTGTCAAAAAAGGCTATTGAATAAAGTATCTCTACTTGGATCACCCATTATATATCAAAATATGAATCGCTATAACCTATTTTTATCAGAGCTGTTTTCTGATCGATCGTTAATAATTGTGGCAAATTTCATCAAGATAAATGTAATATGTGGCTTCTAGAGATAAATACACATTGGAGCCACAATAACAGCAGACATAAAATCGATGAAGATGTGTTTATGGGGGAGCTATGTCTAAATCTGAAGAGTTTTTTTTTTAATTTCACTAGCGTCCGCCCCTGATTCACTTCTACCTTCATTCACTTCTACCATATTTCATAGAGATCAGAAAACAATAACAACTTGCAGTTTAATAAAAAGATAGACATAAGTCGGACTGAGGGACGACCACACTAATATCGTTAACATTTTCAGAAAACTGGCCAAAAATTTCTTTTTGATTTTTTCACATTATATTACTAAATACTCTATTTCTAGATGATAGGTAGCATGAAAAAGCAAATATGATGTTTTTTAGGAGAAAAAGGACCTACGAATTATCTAGTAGTTGGCTTCTGTGAAAGAAATCGGTACGCGGAAGCCAAATACGAGTTAATTCGTGGGTCATTTTCTCCTAAAAAAACATCATTTTTGCTTTTTATAATATTTTGTTTTATAGTTGTTATAATTTATTATAATTTTCTCTAAATTTATTATTATAATTATCAAGAACCCAAAATGGATAAGAAAAGGTCACTGAATCAAAGTGAAATTGAGTTCAACGCAAATCTAAGTGATTCAGAATATGACGGAATTTTCAGCGATGATAGTAACGACATTTATGAGCCTTCTGGTAGTGGTAGTGAAGATGAACCTGAACACGGGTCCGAACCTGATGATAATGACGATGATCTCCAAGCAACAACGTCAAATGAGAATGATGATTTGTGGACGGAAGTTCAACACAATCCTTATTTATTTCTTTTTGAAGAAAATGTTGGTGTGAAATTAGATACATCAAATTTTTCAGTACAAACGCTGGTGGATTTAATTTTTTTGGATGAGTTTCTTGCATTATGGGTAAAACAAGCTAATTTATATGCTGCGCTAGAAATTTAAAAATCGGAAAATGGGAATCAAAATGCTATAAAAAAACTAAAAGGTTATCAAATTGGTAAGACGCAAATGCTGCAGAGACGAAAGTTTTTATTGCACTTTTATTGCAAATAGGACCTTGTACTTTTCCAACAATAGAACGTTACTGGAGCACAAAAAAGCTATATAATGTAAACTTTTGAAATCGTTGCTACTTTGTTATTTTCATTTAATTGATAACTCAAACGCATATACCGACAAATTATACAAGGTGAGACCGATCCTAAATCCAATCCTACCAAGTAAAAATATTTGTATTGACGAATCCATGATGCTATGGCGGGGAAGATTGCTTTTCCGCCAATACATAAAAAATAAAAAAACACAAATATGGCATCAAACTATATGAACTATGTGAGTCCGAAGGTCTTGTAATAAAAATAAAAATTTACAGCGGAAAATCTGAGGAAACTACCAATAATGTAGATCATACTGCTGTTGTTTTACATTTACTTGAGGACTAACTCGATAAAGGCTACGCGCTTTACATGGATAATTTTTATAATTCAGTTAGTCTTACAAAACTGTTATATACACGAAAAACTTATCTGTGTGGAACCCTGCGAAGTAACAGAAAAGGAAACCCCAGAGATGTGGTAAATCGTAAACTAAATAAAGGGGAGTGTTCTTGGCAGCAAAATGGTCCTGTTTCTGTATGCAAATGGAAAGACAAACGAGAAGTCCTTACCATTTCAAACATGAATGCAGTTGAAATGGTAGAGATGCCCAATCGCAATGGAAAAATTTCTACGAAACCGAATATAGTTCGAGGTTACGATAATGGAATGCCTGGCATAGACCGATCATATCAAATGATTTCGTACTACTCATCTCTAAGAAAGACTATTAGATGGCCCAAAAAGGTTTCGCTACATATTATAGAGATATTTATACAAAATGCTCACAGAATTTTTCAAAAAGTAACTTCATCTGAAATAAAACTGATAAAGTTCAGAGAAGAATTCGTCCTCGCGTTGATTGGAGATTTTCAACCAGTTTTGCAAAAAAAATAGAAGTCAAGAGCTCCATTATTTAGAGTGTTTACCACCAACGGAAAAAACAGCTTCCGACAAAGCCATGTCGTGTATGTACCCAAGCAAAAAAACGCCGAGAAACGCGTTACTTCTGTCCAGCATGTGAAGAGAAGCCAGCCCTTTGTATAGAAAATTGTTTTAAAAACTACCACAAATAATAAAATATTACTTTATTTCTTTTATTTGAGTTAATTTTTCTATTATTTTCCATTTTTCAATTTTTCCATAATTTTTTTTTTATAATAAATGTTCAGCTCACTCATGCCAAAATTAACTTTTTTTCTTTTCAAAGAAGCCATTTGTCGATACTAGCACTGATATAATACGGTTTTACTCGTAACTACACAAAAAGTGGCAGTTTTAGATAGTACGAGATAACTCGTAGTTGGCTTCCTGGAAGGGAAATCAATTTACGAGTTATCTCGTAGTTGGCAGTCAACGTGTTAAACCCTATCAACAAGTGATACTTAGATACTTAGTCGATCCGTACCCTAAAAGGTGGATCTAGCTCAAATACTTGATACGTATTCTGCATTTAACATTCATCAAACAAAAATCCTGACTACAAAAAAATGGATAACCCGATGGGTCAGGTTTTGCCTATTATTAAGAAACCTATGGTAGGGTTTGGACTTAAAAACCAGAATGTATGTTTTTCGGTTTTGGACACACAGCTCTATAAATTGCTTGTTTTTATCCGATAATACGATCCCATAAAGTGCACAATTTGCGCAGTTGTAGTGAATCTAATCTAAAAATATTTCATGGGACGAAAATGCACACAGAACGAGTCAACAGGGTGCTGTGATTGAAGTGTTACCAATTGAACGTGCTATAAAAAATGTTTCATAGGTATTATTTATTAAAAATAGTTTCTATTGATTTTGAGCAAGTCGCGTCCATGATGAAGGGCTTTCTTTAATGCGTCAATACTGTTGTATTTTTTTGTTAGAATCTTGGAGTACAAAATGCCCCAAATACAGAAATCCAGGTGGCTAGCATCCGGTGAAAGCCCTGTTCAGTTGGATCAGTTGGTTCAGTCCTGTTGGACTCTAATGAAGAAATGTTTCTGCGCCCAAGGTTTAAGTGCATGTTCTAAGACTGATTCACGGTAGAAAGTTGCATTAACTGTAACATTATGTTCTAGAAATACGAGTGGAGAGCGTCCATCGGCGGTCACTGCGGCCTAAATTATGACGTGAGGAGGAGCTTGAGTTTTAGTGACCAATCATTGCTCCAAGTTATCATGCGATCTCTCCGCTAAACATACCCGGTCATTGTAAACATACTACTCTATTGGGTATTTTTTTTCGTCAAAAAGGGTAAAATATTTGGTAATTGGCCGCTGGTGGAAGCGATTTATCTCTGTCTCTCTTTGTAGTTGTTGGAGTTTTTGCTTAGGTGTAAGGTACCGAATATATTTTTTTTATATCCCCAACGCTACGGTCAGATATTGCGAGATCTAGATCAATTTTCTAGCATTCTGCCTGGGATTTCTTCCAATTTTTGCCTTCACCTTTCGGACCATTTCTGACGTAGTTGCAGTTTTTCCGGCCGCCGACATGGCTCTTTTTAACACTATCAGTCTCCTTGTATCGTTTTATGGTCCGATACAAGAATATTTTATTAATATTTAAATTTGTTAGTTCTTGGACTATCGCTGGACATGATTTTTCAGCGAAATAAAGCGATATTACACTGTTAAGCTTGAAATCCTTTACATATAAAAAAATAATTTCGCAAAACTTAAACACGTGTGCTTTGATAACAATTTAACAAAGTATTGCCATACAAAAAAAATATTGCACTGATAGCTTGGCAGATATGACAAGTTAAAAACGCGCTAACACTTCAATCCCCACATCCTGTATCTGTAGAGCAGTTTCATGTACGAGGGCGATCGCAAAACTAACTGGCCTGGCACATTTTCTGTTTTACTAGCAACTTTTTTTTTTGTTTTTTAAAAGCAATCTTTTATAAGCCATCTGTCAAAATTTCCGAAATATTTAATGATTATTTTCTTTATTACAGGTGATTGAAGTAAACAAGTTTTATAATTTTTGAAAAATGGAAAATAAAGAGTTTCGAGCGGTGATTAAACACTTTTATATGAAAGGTTATACGCCACAATTAATCAAAGATGAATTGGATTCTGTTCATGGTGATAATGCACCATCATACTCCACCGTGAAATCCTGGGTTCAACAATTTAAAATGGGTCGTTCAAGTACGGAAGATGAACAACGCTCTCGAAGACCGAAAGCTGCTACTACTATTGAAAACATTAGAAAAATATTTAATGAAGTGACTAAAGATAGACGAATAAAGCTTAGAGAACTTGCTGATATTGTTAAAATACACGAAAAACAAGTTTGGAGCATTTTACATGATGAACTCCACATGAAAAAGCTATCCGCAAGATGGGTGCCGCGTTTGTTGACTTTGCCCCAAAAAATCGTCCGTTGGACCAATTCCGAGGAGCTTTTAGCGATTTATCAGCGTAATCCAATAGAGTTCTTGCGCCGATTCATAACTGTTGATGAAACATGGATCCATCACTACATCCCAGAATGCAAAGAACAGTCAAAACAATGGATAGAAGCTGGTAAAAGTGGTCCCAAGAAGGCGAAAACTGTTAAGTCAGCAGGAAAAGTAATGGCCACAGTATTTTGGGATGCAAGGGGTATAATATTTATTGATTATCTTCAGAAAGGAAAAACTATAAATAGTGAATATTATTGTGCATTATTATCGGTTGAGTGAAGAAAACAAAGAAAAAAAAGTTATTTTTCATCAAGATAATGCTCCTTCACACACTGCATTTTTAACTCAACAAAAACTGGCCGAATTACGATTTAAAATTGCTCCGCATCCACCATATAGTCCTGATTTAGCTCCTTCTGATTATTTCTTGTTTCCAAATTTAAAAAAATTTCTCGGTGGCAAAAGTTTTCGTCCAATAGCGAGGTTATTGCTGAAACTGAGGCATATTTTGAAGGTCTTGAAAAATCTTATTTTTCGGATGGAATAAAAAAACTTGAATAGCGTTTGATGAAGTGTATTGAGTTGGAAGGAGATTATGTTGAAAAAAAAATAATAATTCCAAAAAACGGTTCTTATATGTTAGGCCAGTTACTTTTGCGGTCGCCTTCGTATAGTGCAGTTTGTCAAACATACTTCTATGAAGAAAACGGTGCAACAGTGACAGCCAATGGGGACTTTGTATTTTCTTTTTTAATTTTATCGAATTTATAAAAATATTATTTTTTATTTTAATAAACATATAAGCAACCAATTAATTTTATGCGCTACTTTTTATGTTTAAGTTCAAAATGGGGACTAATAACTTTTAAATTAAGAAAAATATAAATTTGACATCCATTGTATTGTCACGCACTGTTATTCTGTGGAAATAAGAAGCGTCATCAGGACACAGAATTCCGATCTTAGATTCGGGGGGCCATTGTATTGTCACGCACTGTTATTCTGTGGAAATAAGAAGCCTCATCAGGACACAGAACTCCGATCTTAAATTTGGGGTAAAAAAATTAAACTATGACTTCTTCAAAAATATCTTTATTTAATAATATTTCCACTGTAAGCTAACTTTACCGACATCCTTATTTCAAAACACCATCTTGTTTGTTGGGTAATGGACTAAAACCAATAATACAAAATGGAGATATTACAGTTTGTGGGAGTTCCACTAATAAATATAACACGAGCCTTGTTTTTTTTCTCTAAAATTCCCTATATACATGAAAAAACCACGCCATGATTCTTTTTATACATAAATAATGGCATGTGGCATTTTGGTTTGAATAAAATTTCTCATTCTTTTTAAGTTCATTTTTTTTTTAGGAAAGCTTCGTGTCGCGCTTTCGTTGTGTAAAAAGCCTGTCAACTAAAAATGTCATGTTCCTTCAAGATGACATACGACGCACCAACCAACCAACGAGCGGGGAAAAAATAATATTAATCATGTCATGAAAACATATAAAATGAAATATTGAGAATCAAGCGAAGAAGACGAATACGAGGAGGGGGAAGGAAAACTTTGTTGATTAAATTTCTGAAATGTATGCATATTTTAAGCGGCTGTGGCATGGCACGCTAGAATTGCGACGAAGATGAATGAAGCAATTTTGGGGATTGAATAATTTTTTTTTTCTGCATTAGCAAAACAAAAACTTTAGGGGGAGGTTCAAGCTGACTGTTTAGAAGAAGCAGAAGAGGAAGAAAATTCGCAATATAAATGTACATAAACATTAGCTAAGCTAAAATGTTATATTAGTATAATTTGGTAAAATAAATAAATCTTTCTTAAATAATTTATATGAAAGTAGGCAGTTAAATTTAGTAAAAAAAAAATTCAGTGTTATAAACTTTTTAAAAAAAATGAGGGAATTTTTTATTTTGCGAAAATTTTTATATGTGACAGCGCATAGAGAAAAAGACCTAAGGGTAAAAAAAATCAATTTTCATTTTTTTTTCTTTTTTTGATGTGGACAACATCTGAGCATCGAATGAGACCGATCCCATGCCCCAAAAGTGTTCCCTCCCAGAGATATGCGCGTTTTATGAAAGTGAAGTCGACGATTCTAAGCGCAAATAGAAAGGGACATAATCTTGAAAATGACTCTCCTGAACAAAACTTTTAATCAACTTTTAACTTTTTTTTGATGTGGACAACATCTGAGCATCGAATGATACCGATCCCATGCCCCAAAAGTGTTCCCTCCCAGAGATAAGCGCGTTTTATGAAAGTGAAGTCGACGATTCTAAGCGCAAATAGAAAGGGACCTAATCTTATAAATGGCTCTCCTGAACAAAATTGGTTTTTAATCTTAGGTCCCTTTCTATTTTGCGCGTCACATATATTTTACAGTGAAGAAAAATGGAATTAACTCGTGAACATTTTCGTGCGATCTTTTTTCATAACTTTCGACGTGGATTATCACGACAAGAGTGCATCGATGAACTTAAATCTTTGTATGGCGATGAAGCACCATCCAATAGCACGGTGAAAAACTGGTTTAATGAATTCAATCGTGGCCGAGGCTCGCTCAAAGACGAAGGTCGTCCAAAAACGGCCGTTGTGCCCGAGAACATTGATGCCATGCGTGAACAGATAATGCAAGATCGTCATGTGACATACCGTGAGATAGAGGCATCCTTGGGCATTTCTTCCACCAGCATACATTCGATATTGCATGAACACCTTGCCGTAAAAAGGTTTGTTCTCGTTGGATCCCGCACGATTGGAAAATTGCTCAAAACAAATTGCTCATTTTGTGTTGAAGAGTATTTTCAAATGCGCACTCGAGCATTGCAGTGCAGCGTGCTTTTCGTTTACGCGGACGTGTTCCTGGACGGCAAAAAATTGTAAATTGGTTAACTTCATTGAGAACAGCAGGGAATGTGTCATGTATACGAAGGTGACCTGACTGAAGGATTACAACATCACAAAACATCGAGAGAGTTAGACCAGCAGTACTGCAATCTCCGAAACGCTCTGCTCGAAAGCAATCACTTGCTTTTGGCATTTCCAGCCGGCTCTTGAGACAATGCAATTAGAGTATACATGGTTCCAACAGGATGATGCCACTGCACACACATCGAGGTTTACCGTGAATTGTTTCCTGGCCGGCTTACCTCTTTGGGGGGTGATGTGAACTGGCCGGCACGCTCACCAGACTTAGAACCATGCGATTTTGTCCTTTGGGATTACCTTTAGGCGAAGGTGTAAATCAACCATCCCATTACCTTGCATTGACAATATTGAGGATGAAATTGGCAGAATACGAGTACCAGTCGACATGCTTGTTAGAGTTCATAAAAACTTCAGAAAACATATGCAGCAGTGTGTGGATAGCAAAGGTCGACATTTGCCAGATACACTATTTAAAACCATGTAATCTACAAATTCCCTCACTTTTCAATATAATTAAAATATAAAATAAATTTTTCCAAGGTTCATAATTTTTTTTATTTTATTCCCAAATAAGCAAATACCGCGCTCCACACTGTACAATTTTCAAACGAATTTCATTAAAAAGCGAGTGGCGCTTACAACTTTTTGATTTTTGCATAGCTTTTTGGTTTCCTTGAGTGAAATGTTCAATAGAAACATGGTCTCAAATCCGACTATGATCTAAGCATAATCGCAAATAGTTCATATTATACAAACGGTGATAGACAGAATGAATTATTTGGTGTGGGATTAGAAAACATTTTGACATTTTGTATCACAGAATAAAGTAAACATCTTATCAGGTGTACAAGCGTACAAAAAAAAACGAAACGTACGAATATCTCATAAAGGTTCTTATCATTTTCTGTTTTGTTGTTTGGCAAAACGCCACTAGTGAGTGGTGCTCGCCCGATGTGGGCCAAGCGAGGTGGGACAAATAACTTCGCATTAGTTCGGCACACTGTGCGTAACAGACGAATTCACGAGTGTTAAATAAATAGAACACAAAACAAATTTCACAGCATCATTTCCCTTCTACACTTACAATTAAGAATATTTCAGCGAATTTGTTTTTTTTTTAATTTTTTTTATCTATTTACCTAAAGTAGTGTTAAATGTGTTGTTCTATTTTCTTTAAGCCAAGAGATTAGATAACCCTCACACCTACTCTCTTCTAGTAGTTTGGTGTTTTACAAAATTTGGCTAGTTATTATTTTATGAATATGCTGTTGTTTTGCTTAGCAATTGTATAATGAAACTTCCTAAAACAATTTTAGAGCGTAAGAACAACGAAATATTTGAAATCTTTAATTAAAACATTGATAAGTTTCCTGTTCATATATAAAACAACACAAAAATATTGATACGAGTTCATACAACAAGCTGATGAAATTCCACACCATTAATACAAACAATTGCAAGCAAAAAGGGTGTTAGTGATAACCTAAATTAAGAAGGAACTACGGGCGGTTCGGAAACTTCTTAGCCTAGCGGTATAAACAGAAAAAAGTTAAGTGTTTTGGAAACTTCTATCTCTGCTATGAACACATGTTAAATTTTGTTTCGATCTGGCAACTCCTTCATATAGAAACAGGTGTTCACAAAAGACGCATTCGCGATTTTTTTACAATGGAAAAATTAGAAATGCGTGGTGTCATTAAATATTTACATAAAAAAGGTTTATCGGGACAAGAAATTCATAATGATATGGTGAATGTGTTAGGTGAAAGTGCTCCTTCATATGCAACAGTAAAAAATTGGGTTGCTGAATTTAAACGTGGTCGTACAAGCATTGAAGATGAACCACCTAGTGGACGTCCAAAAACAGCAACAACAAAAGAAATTGTAGCCAAAGTGCATGATATGGTATTAAATGATCGACGAATAAAAGTGCAGTACAGATGAAAAAGCTTTCTGCAAGATGGGTGCCGGACTTGTTAACAGTCGACCAAAAACGCATAAGAATGAACATTTCTTAAGCTTGTTTGGATTTTCAGCGAAATAAAATGGATTTTAAGCGTCGTTTCATAACTGTTGATGAGACATGGATCCACCACTATACTCCAGAGACAAAAGAACAATCAAAACAATGGACTAAAGCTGGAGGAAGTGCCCCAAAGAAGGCAAAAACAATTCAATCGGCTGGTAAGGTTATGGCAACGGTTTTTTTGGGACTTCAAAGGTATTTTATTGATTGACTATCTGCAAAATGGTAAAACAATAAATTCAGAGTTCTATTGCAACCTTTTAGATTAATTAAATGTACAAATTCGAGAAAAACGTCCTGGCTTACAACACAAAAAAATAATTTTTCATCAAGACAACGCACCAGCGCACAAGAGTGTTTTAACAATGGCGAAAATCAACGAATTAAAGTACGAGTTGCTTGACCACCCACCTTATTCTCCTGATTTAGCTCCCAGTGACTTTTACCTGTTCCCAAATCTAAAAAAAATACTTGCTGGCAAGCGTTTTACCTCAAATGAAGATGCAATTACAGTTCTAAACCACTATTTTGAAGACCTTGAGGAAAACTATTTAAATCAAGGGATAGAATTGCGTTGGACTAAGTGTATTGAAGTTTCAGGAGATTATATTGAAAAATAAAAATATTTTTGAAAAACTAACTCTCTTTCATTGATAGGCTAAGAACTTTCCGAACCGCCCTCTAAGTTTAGATGCCAATTAAATAAAAATTTCGAATTGTCAAATTTAATATAAGTGCTGCCAAGTTTATAGTTTAAAGAACCAATGCTGTATCGATACCCGTGAATTCTGATTACAACTGATATTGTAGGTAATATAAATGTAGTAAGACAGCTGGCAATCTGGCACTTGAAGTAGGGAAAATTAATTGTGTCGACTTGTCACCATCTGCAGCATCCTTTAGGCGAGCCAAGACATGCTATGCCAGCTCATTTGCCATTTCGTTTCCTTCAACATTACGGTGTCCGGGAACCTAGCAGAGTCTAACAGTCCGGCTTGTAAAAGAGCTAAGTGACTTTTTGCCGCTCTCAACCACACACAGTGAACAGATTTGTTGCCACAACCGAATTTTTTGCCAACCAAATGTTGGTGGTTGCACGTACTATCCATGTATTCCAACGCTACAACGGAATGATGATTGGGTACAGGCAATTTTCAGCATTGGGAACTGACAGAATCGGTAGAAGAGACAAAGTATTGGTAACCCTAACTAATTTGGATGATTATTGGAACTGAATTTGTAAATTTGTAATTTAAAAAATAATGGGTAGAAAAAGTTTTTTATATAAATCGTCCTTCTGTGTCGATTTTGGTTTCCATTCTGAGTTTTCAGTATTGGAAACTGACAGAATCGGGAGAAGAGACAAATTATTGGCAACCCTAACTAATTTGGATGATTATTGGTACTGAATTTGTACATGTGTTGGTTGTTGTTATACATTATTGGCTATAAGTTCTCTTTGAATTCGGTTGTCGTTACAACGAGCATTTGTTAAATGGATTTTTATGTATTCAATTATCCGACCGAATTAAAAAAGGTTTTTTTTTTATTTTATTTAATTTTTATATTTAAAGATTGAAAAATACTTATTTCGTTATATGAATTATGAGCAGGTTATTTTGAAATTTGGTTTTTACTCGTTCTTTCGAATCTAATAAAGTTTGTATGCCCAAGTGAATTGTAAAATAAAGCTGAGTAAACTATATTAGTGAAGTAAGGTGGAATTTAAACCTTAATACAGGGTGTCCGCCGGGAAGGTATACTACTTGGTTTTGCTGCCATTTTGGTAAACATTAGTCTTGACAGTTGTGAAATAGAGGCGTGGCAAATTTATTAAGAAAAAATATTTGATAAACCAACGTGTTTTAATCGTTAAAACATTTTATCAAAATCAATCATCGATTACTGTGACGATGAGAAAGTTAAGTGATTTTTTTGGGAGAAATAACGTGTCAACAAAACGCACTAGAAGAAAACGCACTCCGTAGAAAGAGGGTCTGTAGCTGACCCTCGAAGGCGCAAGCATGGACCACAACGTACTGCAAAATCGGCTGGAAACATTTCTGCTGCTCAAGAAAGTGTTTAAAACAATCCATCAACCTCAATTCGACGCCTTGCTCAGGAGCTTGGTCTACAAAGAACAACTTTGGCCACAATTTCGCACAAGAATTTGCATTTGTTTCGATTTAAGATTCAGTTGACACAAGAGCTTCTTCCAGAAGACCATTTACGCCGCTGTACATATGACAATATGATGTTACAGCTCGCCCAAGACAACCCAGATTTTAATGAAAAAAAATCATAATGAGCGACTAGGCACATTTTTATTTGAATGGATGTAAATAAACAGAAAAGTCGGTTCTGTGCAATGGAAAACCCTCAAATTATTTACAAGTCACCTTTGGTGAATAATTTTTCATCCATTAAAAGTGACAGTCTGGTGCGCAATTTATTCAGGAGGAATCATTGGAACTTACTTCTATGAAAATAAAAACGGCTTAACGATAGCTGGCAATGGGGAGCGATATCGTGATATGATTGAAAACATTTTAACGCCAGAGCTGCATGCTTTGGGCTTGATTAAGATGTTGTATCAACAAGACGGTGCTACATCGCCTACAGCTAGGATTACAATGGAATTACTGCGAGACCTCTTTCCACAACAAGTTATTTCAAGAAATAGTGATGTTGATTGGCTTCCACGGTCGCCTGATTTGACTGCTGCGGACTTCTTTTTGTGGGGATATATAAAACGCAAGGTGTATGCAAACAAACCAGAAAAGCTTGAGCAACTCAAACAAAATATTCGTGATGAAATTAATGAAATAACGCGTGTAATGTTTGAGAATGTAATAAAAAAGGTGCTCAAAAGGCTCGCATTTGTGAGGCTAACAAAGGCGGACATTTATCTGATATTGTATTCCATACATAATTGCCGAATTAAATAAAACATGTTTCAATATAATTTCCATTCTCTTTCATTTAATCAAAAATTATAAACAAACAAAGTAGTATACCTTCTCGACGGTCACCCTGTATTTCCGACTACTTAAGAATAAATTGGGCACAAAATATCTCAAACGAATACTTGAAGTCTTGGCAACAGGTGTGATAACAAATATAAACTTTCATAGCGATCATATTTTCTAAGTTATTTAAAAAACAAAATGGGTGGAAAAGGTTTTGTATTTAAATCGTCCTTCTGTGTCGATTTTGGTTTCCATTCTGATCATAAATTATTCAATGACAATTAAAAAAAAATCATTTTCAAAAAAAAAAATTGTTAAAGGACGTCCAAGGGCAGACTGTCTTGAAAATATTCTGATTTTATTTTAGACGATACAAAAATTCAAATCAAGTGTGGAAAATTTATTGTTCATTCGAATGGACATTTTAGACCATTTATTTTTTGAATTTAATTTCCTTTAAATGTTGGCCGCAACTACGCCTCAGGATTTTCATTCTGAGGGTCCAATTTTGGATGACTCATTCGAGCATTTCGACCGGTATGGCTTTAATGACACGCGAAATGTTGACTTCTAAAACCTGAATCATAGCTGGTTTGTCAGCATACACTTCGGACTTTGCGTAGCCTCAAAGTAAAACCTCTAAAAGTGTGATATCACACGATCCAACTCACCGGTTCAAAACATGAAATTAGCTGCTCTTCGAAATGACCCCTCATCGATTGTTTGAGCAGCTGTATGGCAAGAGGCACAATTACAAGATACAGTTTCAGGTGGCAAAAAGTCCGATATAATGGCGCAATTGCGAGCACCATTCACGGTTACGTTCCGACCATCATCATTTTTGAATAAATATGAACCCATGATTCCACTAGCCAGCCGATAAACCGCACCAAATCGTGGTTTTCTTTGGGTATGATGGCACCTCTTGAACCTCTTAAAGTTGCTCTTCAAGCTAAATGCGACGATATTGTTTATTGACGTTGCCATCGAGCCAAAAATGGGCCTCATCACTGAACAAAATTTTTTTCACTTTACAGAAGAAGGAACCACCGGAAAACACTACAACTATTATTTAATCGATATGACTAGCGTATTTAAAAGTCATTTATATAAAAAACCAGGTCTCCTTCCTACTTTCATTTTTGACTTATTTTTTTTTTAAGACCAACACTGAGGGGGTGTCCCCTATATATGCAGTGCATTGCATCGGTCAAGGGAAGATAGGTTAGGGTATTGAAGGAAAGAGGGAGTAATGTTTATGGACATTTAATTTGAACCTGTTCATATCGTACGTGGCAGGAAACACCTCTGCGGGAAGTCTGTTCCACATACGGACAACGCGGCTGAAGAACGAATTCTCCCTGTAATGCGTCGTGCGATCAGTAGGCCAATCAATAACAAATGGATGCGAACTTCTAGACAAGCGGGTGTTACGGGCGAAACTCTGACCTCCGGGATGAGATCACCTATCTCAGAAGAGCACATTCCGTTAAAGTACCTGTAAAAGAGTGATACGCAACCAACACTCCGCCGATGCTCGAGTGAAAAAACAGAGTTGGCCACCCTGCTATCTCCAACAAGCGCCCTCCCTTGCATCCGGTCGAGAAACTCCAAAGAAGACCTTGAAACACCCGCCCAGATGTGGGAGTTATACTTCATTTTTGGCCGAATGTATGTGATGTAGATGTTGAGGAGGTTGGAGGAAGTGAAGTATTTCTTGCACCGCTTTAAAAAACACAGGCACTTGAATGCTTCTTTCGACACTTCAAAAATGTGTTTGTTCCAGCGAACATCACACTGAATTTTCATGCCCAGAACATCAAGAGCATCCGACTCCTTGACAACAGTCCCATTCATCAGTATTGCCGATGATGTTAAGCCCGTCGATCGTTTATGGCTCAACAGGCAGCATTGGGTTTTGCTAGCATTGAACTCGACCCTATTTGCAAAACCCCACTCTGAGACCCTGACAAGATCTTCGTTGAGTGTGTCAGTCATATTTTGCCTCATCGCCTCTGTATCTGTGAGGCCCGGTCTACGGTCGAACGAATATGAGTGACAGATGCTGCTGTCGTCAGCAAACGAGTAAATAGGGTTTGTTGTCAGACTCAGGAGGTCATTGAGAAATATGAGAAACAGATAGGGAGAGAGGACAGAGCCTTGCGGAACCCCTGCAGACCAAGATTCCTTGAAATGGTTTAAGTAAATCCATCACCGCCCTTTGAGGGAAAAGAACAGTTGGCATTTGTGTAAAGTCGTGTGAAGAAAACCGAAAAACCGAAAACTGCTACTACTATTGAAAACATTAGAAAAATATTTAATGAAGTGACTAAAGATAGACGAATAAAGCTCAGAGAACTTGCTGATATTGTTAAAATACACGAAAAACAACTTTGGAGTATTTTACATGATGAACTCCACATGAAAAAGCTATCCGCAAGATGGGTGCCGCGTTTGTTGACCTGGCCCCAAAAAATCGTCCGTTGGACCAATTCCGAGGAGCTTTTAGCGATTTATCAGCGTAATCCAATCGAGTTCTTGCGACGATTCATAACTGTTGATGAAACATGGATCCAACACTACATCCCAGAATGCAAAGAACAGTCAAAACAATGGATAGAAGCTGGTAAAAGTGGTCCCAAGAAGGCGAAAACAGTTAAGTCAGCAGGAAAAGTAATGGCCACAGTATTTTGGGATGCAAGGGGAATAATATTTATTGATTATCTTGAGAAAGGAAAAACTATAAATAGTGAATATTATTGTGCATTATTGGATCGGTTGAGTGAAGAAATCAAGATAAAACGACCGCATTTAGAAAAAAAGTTCTTTTTCATCAAGATAATGCTCCTTCATACACTGAATTTTTAACTCAACAAAAACTGGCCGAATTACGATTTGAAATTGCTCCACATCCACCATCTAGTCCAGATTTAGCTCCTTCTGACTATTTCTGGTTTCCAAATTTAAAAAAAAATTCTCGGTGGCAAAAATTTTTCGTCCAATAGCGAGGTTATTGCTGAAACTGAGGCATATTTTGAAGGTCTTGAAAAATTGCTTCTATATTTAAATAGAAGACAAGTTTTTAACAAAAATGGCAAAGTGACATTGATTTTCGTAGCTGCACACTACTTTTATCATGATTTCGGGTCCGTGACAACCCTCTTCAGAAAGCCTTGCTGCAATTGTTGGTCTTGAAAAATCTTATTTTTCGGATGAAATTAAAAAAACTTGAAAAACGTTTGATGAAGTGTATTGAGTTGGAAGGAGATTATGTTGAAAAATAAATAATAATAATTCCAAAAAAACGGTTCTTTTTATGTTAGGCCGGTTACTTTTGCGGTCGCCCTCGTATATGATAGCTGACCGGATTAGTGTTGATTTTCCAGTAACTACGAAGGGAATCATGTAAAATTTAATAAAACCCTTTGAACTAAGTTGTTGTATTATTTTGTAGCTGCTTAAACTTAGCTGACAACATAAACACTTCATAGCTGCTTTTACACAAAAGAGAAAAGGAAAAATAAAAATGCTCTTAAACTTACCAGTTTCATTATCAATAGTAAAGGGTATGCCATCCCATTCATTGTCCACCAATTGATCCTCATCGTCATCGTCGATATCCTTGCCATCGTATTTCGGCTAAACAAGAGAATGTGCGAAAATGTTATACAAATGTCGCTATAAAAGTTTTATTTAATTAAGAAAATAAAAGCAAATTAAGGTAAAGTGACAACACAAATGTAAAAATAAACAATAAATGATCGACATGAGTTGATTGGCAAATCATAAAATAAAATGTTACAATTTTCTAAAATTCAATAATGTTGAAAAGTTTTATTTTCATTTGAGCGAATATTATGATTTTGAGGTAACTTACTATAAATATTTCCCAAAACTAAATAAATGTTGGTCCCTGATCTAAAACTTAAATATTCTTAAAATACTGACCGCGGTCTGATGAAAAGCATAACAAACTAATAAAGCATATCTAAAAGCCAAGTGAGCCACATGATGGAAGTGTGCACGTCTATCATGCCAGTAAACCCGGGTTCAAATCTGGGTAAGAACATCAAACAATTTTTCAGCGGGGGGATTTTCACCTCATTAACGCCGGCGCCTTTACGAGAAAGAGATTTAGCTCTAAGCGACGTAAATACTTCCCTTTAAAATGCATTTGCCGTTCGGAGCCGGCGTTAAACAGTAGGTCCTGGTCAGTGGGTATAGGAATTGTATCGTGCACAGCTGACTGGTTTAAGAGAAGTTCCCCCTTGTTCCTTAATAGGATGTTGTGAGAATTACGTACGTACGTAAAAGCCTACAAATCCTTTTGAATAAAAGCTAGAATTTTGTCAATAATTATTATATGTAAGCACGAAAAACAAAAACAAGTACAAACGACGTTGAATTCGACCGGGCCGAACATTTAATAATCTACAGCACCGAGTGCGTTTCTCCATTTATAAATGAAGGAGGTTACCGAACATCCGAGGAAGTAATATACTTATAACTCAAACTTTTGTGGCCGTCCTACTTTCGACTATATATGTGACTCGCAAAGTAGAAAACCAGTTTTGTTCAGGAGATCCATTTTAAAGATTTAAATACGGGTATCTTTGGTGTACCATCACTTTCATAAAACGCGCATATCTCTGGGAGGGAACACTTTTGGGGCATGGGATCGGTCTCATTCGATGCTCAGATGATGACCACATCAAAAAAAAAAGTGAAAATTGATTTTTTTTTACCCTTAGGTCTCTTTCTCTATGCGCTGTCACATATTTGGGTTCGTATTGTCCATGTACAAATAAAAACTGGTGGAATATTCTAAAGTTTGGCTTTTGTTCTCTTAACCGTGGATTGCGTCCAGTATGGCATTTTCAGTATTGGGTGATATGGTTGTTGGTGGTGGGTCCATATATTACAGGACCTAATTTTCGGTGTTATAAAGAACATGGGTCATATTTAGATTCGTAAGGAAAATTCATTGTTTGGAGTACCCACATGATTTTAATTGAAGGGGATTAATTTCTGGGTCCCTAGAGTCTGTAGATCCGGATCCAGAAAAAATTTAAAATACAGTGCATATTTCGATAACTGAGGAAATTTAATTTATTCTGGGTTTATGTTCGAATAGACCTATTACAAGTCGCCCCAGGGACGTTAGACCAATAGACCAAGGCCTTAAATTTCGTCGATTCGTAGAATTAATTTTATATTAAAATTAATTTTATTTTCAAATAGTTTTAAATAACAATTATTTGAATATAAAATTAATTCTACGAATCAACGAAATTTGAGGTTCCAATTTTGGATGACACGTTCGAGCATTTCCACGGGTATGGTTTTAACGACACTCGTAATGTGGGCTTTCAAAACCTAAATCGCAGCTTTTTTGTCAGCACAGACTTTGGACTTAACCGCAAAGAAAAATGTCTAAAGGTGTGATATTACTCGATTTAGGCGGCCAACTCACCTGTTCAAAACGTGAAATTAGCTGCTTTTCGAAATGACCTCTTAATAGATTCATTGTTTGAGCAGCTGTATGGCAAGTGGCACCGTCCTGTTGAAACCAAGTGTCGTCAAGATTACGGGCATCAATTTAAGGTAGCACAAAGATCGACATCATGGCGCGATAGCGAGCACCATTCACGGTTACGTTCCGGCCATCATAATTTTTGATGCTATGCACCGATGATTCCACCAGCTTATAAACCGCACCAAACCTTGGTTTTCTCTGGGTATAATGGCCCCTCTTGAACCTCTTCTTTTTGCTCTTCAGCCCAAATGCGGCAATTTTGTTTATTGACTTTGCAGTTGAGCCAGAAATGGGCCTCATCACTGAACAAAATTTTGGTCGAAAACAGCGGATTTCCCGTTTCCCACCGAACTTATTTTCAAAAAATAAATGCCATAAAATGTCCTTTCCAATTACCAAAAAAGATTCGAAAAAAATACCTCTAGATGGATCACCCTATAGTTATGTGTCTCTATAACTGTGGTTCAAGCCCGAACCTGTTTGGCAACGGCCGAACCTGTTTCACGGTAGCTGTGGTAAGTAAAAGTTGAACGTGCTGTTGCGTAGCAACCGGTTGCTACGACCCACAGAGTAGCAGAGGTTTAAAATCGACCTCAGCCCCTTTCCAAGAGGTAGTTGAAGCCCGCACAACTGACCCTAAAATTGTCTTCCTTAGCTTATTTAGAGAATCGTTGGTATTTGCATTACAGCTAAACTGAAACTGACTTTAATCTGTTTTTCAATAACCTATGTTAAAATGTCAAAAAATTTAGTGTGTTTTAGTCCCTTAAAGGGAGACCTTTTTCGCTTTTGTCCGATTTGGTTCGGTTTTAATACCAACCGATCTAAAACAAGGAAGTATGTCTCGTAAGTTAGAAGAGTCTCTTAATAGCAACAGAAAGACGGAAGGACAGACGAAGATATTTCTAAAATTTAGTGCGGGCTCTGTACGTGTTTGCGTAGCCCAAAGTGGCAGATATTTCGCGGTACCTCCATTCCTCCTAAATCGGCGCAGGCCGATTTCATTTCTTAGAAAAGACAAAACCGACGTTAACAAAATGGCGGCAATTCGTTAGGAGTTTTAACCAAAATATTGCTCTTGTTTTTTTTATAACAAAGACTTTACTTCGATCTGAGTTCATAAATGCACTTTTGGGAAAGTTTTAAAGAAATTTTAGCATTTCCAATTGGTTAGCGTGATTGAAATGATATTTAATAGATAACTAGCTGAAGTTTCTGCGAGCGTATACAAGCGATTTAAACGCCTCCGGGCTAACAGGAACTAAGTTGTACGAATCCAATATGGAAATAATGCAGCTTAAATCTGACAGCCTACTACTACAGTCGAACACGTTTATAACGAATTCCGGTTATAACAAACTATGCGTAAAGCAAACGGTTTCTGCGGTTCCACTGATTTTGTTTCTTTTATATCGATTAAATTCTAAAACCCCGTTTAAGAAATGTTTCTAACTTTTCTTCGTTTATTACAAACTCAAAAAACGCCTTACAATTTTAAACATTTTATGGAAACTCCTAAATAAGCCTTCGATGTTTGTTATAACCCTGCTCCACTGTATAAAGCATATTCGCTGTTAAATATTTAAAATAATAAAGTGAAAACATGAAACATATGTTTTTATGGTAGATATTTAATGTGCGATGAAAGATATTTAATGTGCGATGAAAGATTGAGGCAATAACATTAAAATGAAATAAATATTAATAAATACACAAACATTTATTTTGGAAATAATTCAATGAGAGTTTATGATAAGATTGCGAAGAAAGTGCGACTGATACACAAAACCTTACGAGGCTCATAAATGCAAAACGAATAATTTCGGTTTAATGAGCAAAAAAAAATAAAACTATGAAAAAATCAAAAACAATTCATGTTTGAAATAAAAACAAAAGTAATGTCAATAAACGTCACAATATGGTGAAGTAATGAAAAGCTAAACCCAAATGAAACAAAAAACACACAGGCACTTACATTATCTAGCTTGAGAGCTTCTAGGGCTTTCAACTTTTCAATGTCGTCTTCATTGGTGGTGGCATTGTTGGCTGAAGCCCCAGCAACTTCGGCCAATTGGGCTGGCGTAAGACTATAGCCCAAATCGACATCTTGTTTCCATAAGACTTCGACGATTTCACTTTCCTAAAATATGAATTTTGATTTTGGCGTTTTTTTATTTAGGCGTTTTTTTAAAATTTTTTTTGGTTTAACATTTTTTTTTATTGCACACACGCACACAAATTAGAAGAAAGAGGAGAAGAGAGAAAAAGAAAACAAAGAACAAGAAACAAATGACATTAAGTAAAGAATTTAATTCATTTGAGATTATTTTTTTTCGTTAATGAAAAATAAACTGGAGAAAAGAGAATTGTAATTTTCACTGGAGTGGCGACTTTTTTTTTCTGCGTCTGCAACACCTACTTTGTAGATATAATGCTTCATTTTGCCTTAAATTTCACAATATTTGCAGACTTTTTGGTTTATTTTTAAAATATTTATCATTTATTGATAATTTTGAAATCGTTGGAAAGCTTTTTCTTTTTTATTATTAATAATATTTTCTTTTATTCCTTATATAGATATCTGTAATATTGATTAAATATTTGTTTTGTTAATAGAAAATATTGTAGGAAAAAAAACTGCACAAAACAAAACAAAAAACCCTAAGGGAACGTCGTTATTTGTAAAATGTTTCCAAGAGACTACCGTGGTGTGATTCCAAAGCCCCCATGGGCCTTCCACAGCGTCGTTATCTGTGACTTTCTCTTAATGTCGTCGTCATTGAGATTTCGAGTAGATTTCATTGAGCAGCGTGTAGACCTCCCGAAAGATTTGCTTAAGAGAGTCGTTATTTAATACAAATTTCGCGAATGTTTTCCAGTTTTTGTTCGTTTTTAATATATTTTTTCTATAACTTTTCTTTTACCAACTGATAAGAGTTGGGTGCCACACTCAAACACATGTACTTAAATGTAGATAAGACTCACTCGTTTTGTATTTTGGGTTTTTTCTTCTCTTTTTTTCTAATTTCTTAGATAACAGATGTTGGATTTGGCCGCGGCGATAGGGATGTAGAAAAAGACACTAGCTAGCGAGCTGAGCTAGCTCTAGCCAAGCCCGGAGTACAGAGTTGAGGTTTTGAGATTTATTATTTTAATATTCTTATAGGCACAATAACAAAAATTATATTTATTTGAGTGAAAACTTTACTTGTTTAGTGTTTTATAGTTTAAGGCTTGATAAGTACACCAAATGACCAGAAAAAAAATTTCGGTTCAATTGAAAAATTCAGAAATTCGAACCAAAAATTGTTTAACAATCCTGTGATAACAAATTTCACATATTAACTAAAATATTCGTACGTTGTTTCCGATTTCAGGCGATAAACAAATTCACATATTAAAAAAAAATTATACTGTTTTTCGAACATATTTTCGTTATGAAGTGATGAATAAATTCACATATTTTCAAATAAAGTTGTAAGCCGTTTATCGAAAATAATTTCGTATGAGGCCACGAAACACTTTACATGTTTACAAAAAAAGTTGAAAGCAGTTAAATGAAAAAAACTTTTCTTGTGAGGCGATACAAAAATGTGTATATTTACGAAAAAAGTAGTTAACATTTTTTAAGAGGCAGCCTAAACTTAAAGTTGCTATCCGGGGTGACTACAGTTTCAGTGAGCGACACTTCACCATCAGAAGACCCCAAGTAACGAATGTGGTGTAACTATGTACAGCGGCTCAATACTTAAGGGCAGGCAACAGTGTCTCCCCTTTTTCTGGACGTTTTTTATTTCCCATACATAAAACATAATTGCAATATTTGATAAATTGTTTAACTAATTTTAGAAATTTTTAATTGAGTGGTAATATAATTCACATACCAAATTTTTGGTTAAAACTCAAGGCTTGTCTCTTTTGCTGTGTTTTCAACAACGTTGCTTAATACAGGGTGGCTGATGAAAGCCGCTACAAAAAAACAATTTAAACACTTTTTTCTATTTAATGAATCTGGTTAATTATTTTTTATATTTTGCAGATTGCAAACGTTTTTTGAATTTTGCATGTCGAAATATTTTCTAAAGCTGCCTATGGGATTTCAAATAGGCTATATTGCCAAACCCCTTTTGGTACCCCTCCCACACAAATGTTACATTCGCCCACTTTTGGTAATCTTGTAATATCTTCACTACTGTTTGCACGATCTCACTAAAAATCAATACGTTAGATTCGAGTATAAAGTAAACTTGGTGACGCAGAATTGGACTTCCATCTACGCCTCTTTTTGTACTTCCCACACAAATGAACCTATTCCACTGAAGATTAGAAGCCACAAAACTTTTCACCCAGTGCGTAAAACTTGATCAAGTTGTGAAGACCGTAGTATCTTAATAGTAACGGCTTTGTACTCGCATCAAGGTTTGGTTTACACGCCCATTCAGGTACCTCTTGAATGCTATTCGTAGGTTGTCACTCAAAATGAAATCGAAGAGTAGAAGGTATACTAAATATTGGTCGGAGATTCTGTTATGTGTACAGGGTGGCTGATAAATGTTGCTACATTAAGAAATTCAAATAACTTGTTTTTCATTGTATGCAAAACCTTTCTCTTTTTTCATGTTAAGGCTAATTCAATTTTATTAAATATAGCTTAATTAGTTTTAAAAATAATGGAATTTAAATACCCCCTGCTCGTTGATGCATGTGCGACATCTTACCAAAAAGTTGTTAGTTACAGCTTGTAGAGTTAAGACCGAAATAGCCGCAGTTGTTTCTCGAATGGATTGCTTAAGTTCATTTAGTTGGTTTTGCATTATAGACTTCCTGTTTGCAATAACCCCACAAGAAAAAAATCAGATGCAGTAAGGTCAGGCGACCTGCGGAGCCAACGGAATGTGGAGTTTCTGGATATCAGCTTATTGGGAAATTGCTGAAACCACACATAGTAGAAAGAAATTCTTATTCGGTGTAGTTCTGTAGTAACGGTCTCCAGTAACCGTAGCGGTGTGACCGTTTTCTTCGGAGAAGATGGGGCCCAACAATGCAGCGTGATGAAACTGCACACCAGACTGTGACACGAAGTGGATGCAATTCCGTCTCATGGAGTATCTGTGGGTTAAAAGCACTTCACATTCGACAATTTTGTTTTTTCATGTTGCCGTTTAAATCGAAATGGACCTCGTCAGACATGAAAAGACAGTTCAACATGTTTCCGTTCTCTTTCACCATTTGAAGCATTTTCTGGCAAAATTCCAAGTGAATCGGGAAGTCAGCTGCGTTCAGCTTGTTGGCCATTTTAATATTATATGGGAATGAGTCCAAATCTTTGTGCATAATTGACTGCAGTGACTGTCTGCTTATACCTATTTCAGCAGATAAGCTTCTTGTCGAAACTTTTGGATTGTTTTGTATGGCAGCAGCTACTGCAGCGATTGTTTCCTCCGTCCGAACTGAAGGGTTTCGATGGTAAGATCTTCAGTTGACTGTCCCATGCTCGGCAAAATTGTTAACAAGTCTCATTATGGTTTATCTGCTCGGAGGATTGCCGCCAAACGTGTATCTACGACGGTTGCTATATATATTTCTGACCTAGGCAACACTTAGAGTTGCCTGGCGCCATCTGACTTTTCCATTGGAAAGTTAAATTGAGTAAACGTACTCAGAACGTTTTGACGTGCGACCATCATTTGTGTTGTTTACAGTGACTTACAGTTCAATTTGGCAAAAAATGGAATTGACTTGTGAATATCTTCGTGCGATCATTTTTCACAACTTTCGATGTGGATTACAACGACAAAAGTGCATCGATGAACTTAAATCTTTGTATGGCGATGAAGCACCATCCAATAGTACTGTGAAAAACTGGTTTAATGAATTCAATCGTGGCCGACGCTCGCTCAAAGACGAAGGAAGGTCGTCCAAAACGGCCGTTGTGCCAGAGAACATTGATGACGTGCGTGAACTGAAAATGCAAGATCGTCATGTGACATACCGTGAGGTAGAGGCATCCTTGGGCATTTCTTTAACCAGCATACATTCGATATTGCATGAACACCTGGCCGTAAAAAAAGGTTTGTTTTCGTTGGATCCCGCACAATTTGACAATCACTCAAAAAAAGGCTCGTGTCGATTGGTGCACTCAAACAAAGGCTCGTGTCGATTGGCGAAAAGAAATTTGGAAAAAAATACGATCGCGGTGCTTCAAAAGACTTTTATAAGTTCGTCACAGGTTACGAATCATGGATCTATGCGTATGAGCCCGAAACAAAACAGCAATCGACCGTGTAGGTCTTCGAAGACGAGACAAGTCCAACGAAAGTTGTTCGGGGAAGAAGCACTCCGAAGCAAATAGTCGCCTGTTTCTTCGGCAAAACTGGTCATGTGGCGACTGTTCTACTTGAGCTACGTAGGAGGTCAATTCTGAGTGGTACACCACAATTTGTTTGCCTAAAGTCTCCGGAGAAATTCAAAAAACGAACAAGAGAAGACGAATCATTGTGCACCATGACAATGCGAGCTTTCACACATCGGCTCAAACCAGCGCATGTTTTAGTGGTGTCTCAATCGGAGTGGAAAAAGTGGTTCGACAGTTGGTTTGAGCGCATGCAAAAGTGTATAAATCATGCTGAAGAATACTTTGAAAAACAATAAAACCATTTTTGATGATAAATATTCGCATTTTCATTATTAGGCCAGAAATATATATATATAGCAGCATTCGTACCTCTGCCAAATTTCAGGAAGATCGCATAAAAATTGCGACCTGAACTTCGATAACAAGATTTATATCGAATCAGGTCATGATTCAGAGTCGATCGGTACACTTAAATGTGGGACTTGCTCAAATATTGCATTCATTGAACTTGCATATAATACTCTGTAAGTCTGAGTATAAATATTTGTTAGGCAGCAAATGGTCGAAAAAAATCGAACGCAATAGTCGATTATTTGCTTAAAATCGAAAACAAAATTCTATCACGACTCTTTAAAATTTTGCAACAAAAAGTCGATAAGTCGACTAATCTAAAATTGCCTTCAAAACTCTAGTTTGGGATTTGAAGTGGATAGTGAAGAAGCGTTCGCCGAAGCTGCACTCATTGCTCCTTGCAACTAAAAGTCTTTCTGACTGTTTTTGAACACTTTGTGCTCGACGAGCTCTTTAATCTGATTATGAACTGAGTATAATATATTAATATTAATTCACCTTAGAACCAAAATATATTCGATAAACGGCTTAGATTTTTTTGTAAATATACGAAATTTTTCATCTCCTGAAACGATAATATACAGGGTGATTCATATACGACTGGTTCAAATTTCGCCAAGGGGGAGAAATGGCAGCGGTTTGATTAATTTTCGGATTGGGGGTCGAAGGGTACTAGGGTAAAATTGTTAAGTTCTGAACCATTCGTCGAATTTTTTTCGATGAACCTAGTCCACTGAAGATTAGCACCCACATAACTTTTCACCCAGTGCGTAAAACAAGGTGAAATTGTGAAGACCGTAGTATCATAAAAACGATTTTGTACTCGCATGGAAAACATAGTTTACACGCCCAATTCTGGTACCTCCCATGCAAAGCACCATTTCATACGATGTAACTCAGAATCAAAGCGATAAGTGGATGGTATACTAAATATTGATCAGAGATTCTATAAAATGCATATATTATTGAACTTCGTAAAATTGTAAGACGATCTAGCCGTGCCTGTCCGTCCGGTCAAATGAAAAAACCTGAAATCAGGCAAAATCAGCCCAGAAGGAAAAGTTTCCCTTAAAGGGTTTAAAGGTACCTCGGTAAAAAGTACACCTTTTTCAGTATTTGCTTAACAATTTCAATGGCGAATCCACTTTGGAGGTTATATAAGATGAGCACTGGCAGAACTTTACGACGTTTCTCATGATTTTAGATATTTTTATTTTATTAATAAAATTCGAGTTTAGGGTTTACAGTGTAGATATTTTTCAAAGAGGTGTTTGACCCCAACTATAACACCTACATTTTGGAAGACCGAAACACACTGTAACCAAAATATGAAGGTGGTGTGTGCAAAATTTTGGAAATTTTCTGCCAACTCATGTTATAAAGTCAAATTATAGCGTTAATGATGCATTATTAACGCTGATACACAGAAGATGACTTAAAACTGAGCAGAATAGAATGCGTTGCATTTTATATGACTTGATTTTGTACGGAGATTTTGGAATTTATCTTTTTGTTTTGTGGCGAGAACAACATTTTAATCCTTTGACAAGTCAACAACTTAACAAAAGATCAATATTCATAACTCACCGCAGAGGTACGGCAGGCCACATTAAGAGGTGAGCAGAAAGAACCAAACGATTTTAGGCAAAACCAAAAAAAGGAGGACGAATAACCAAAATATCAGATTATGGCCAGATTAAGGACAACAGCGAACAAAATATGTATAAATATGTACAAGTTAAAAGAACAGGTACACGAGAGAACGCAGACAGTTTCGAGCCGAAGAAGGGACTTAAGGACTTCTGCTAATCCCAGCCGCATCGAGCGAGCTGTACTGTTCAAGATTAAACCATAGATAATCTTAATGTAATCACAGCCATTAGGAGGATGAGCCACAAATTTGGAAACAACATGGAATTGTTCCGCCAAGGATTTAAAACGTATTGTAAGGGAAATTCCACAACAAGTTACAGGAACAGCTCAAATACTCGTATCTCATTTGTTAAATTGACATTTTTAGTAAAATTGAAAACAAAAACCATTTTTAATTAAATTGAATGTGTGCTGAGAAGAGGAAGAACGTAAGAAGTAAAAAAAAATTGGACCCACAATATACATGTAATTAAATGTTGAAAGAAAACTATCGAAGGAATTTCTCAAAACAATGTAAGAAGCCAAGGAGCTGACGGGGTAGAGAAGAAAGAGCAGAACAAAAAAATTAAATAGCTGACAGCTTTAGCATGACATTACAAAAATACTGTCACAATGACAGTTGGTTGGTTGCTTGGTTGGTTGGTAGCTGCCTGTAGGCCACTGCCTGGGCTGGGATCTACACAAATGGCTTAATTAAAATGTTTCGTTGTTGTGGCCTCAGCCAGTCAGTCAGCCATCACCAACATCACCATCTCGTGGCGTTCGGTGGTGGAAGAAAATCTCAAAAATCTAAAGCAAAGAAAAAAGAAACAACAACGAATGAATGTATGAATGAATTGGCATGGTTCCATTCGTTCGCTTCACCATGGTTGGTGGGTTGTTGGATGAGTGGCCATTTGAAAAGATTTCAAAAATAAAAAACAAGACAGTCAACTACAGCAAAAAAAAAGTCTAAGAAATCAATTGAGGAGGCTTCTCTATTTTTCGACTTCTATTGTTCGTCTGGTGGATGATTGGGCCTGTGACTTTTTAATTTTCTTTTTGGTTTGTCCATTCCAAACGTTTCTTCTTCTGTAAACCGTCATTTTCTTATTACTTGAAAGGAAGTCAGCTACAAAAAAACAAAAGAATGTCAAATGTCATTTTCAATAGTCAGGGAATTTAATGAAATTGTTAAAGAAAAAAGGAGATGTTTAATAATAAAAAGAGGGAAGAACTCTCCGAGTCAAATTTGTACTTACTGACCAAGATTACGTCCAATTAAAATTTTAATTGTTTAAGTAAAATGTGATTAAAACTAGTGGGCAATTCGTATGTTCGACCTGGACAGTATGGCATTTTCAGTAGTGGGGCTTAGCAAAAACTCTTATTACCAAGTAATAGGCGTGTTCTATTGGTATTCGCTTATTAAAAGCTAAGGCGATAACATCAAAATTGGACGAGAAATTTTGTAATTTTTTTGTATACAAGAACTGAGTGGCTTTGGGCATAATACACTTTTTGATTTCAAAATTTGTAATTTCCCAGCAAAACAAACCTTCAAAATTCGGTCAGAATTCTATACGACAATCGGCAAAATGTTCCGATTTCGGATCAGAATTCTTAGCGAGTTCGTAACGAAAAACATATGAGAGGGTTAACACAAATTCTGAACTACTTCTCTGAGGAAATTGTGATGTTTTTGCCGACATTTCGAACCGATTTCTGACCGAATTCTGAACTGTAGTCTTGGGAAACTCGAAAGGAAATTTCGATTTGCCGTATCGAGTTCTGAACTAATTCTGAAAGACTTCGGTCAGAATTCTGGCATAAAGTCTTACTAAATTCTGATGTTTTTACCGACATTACGAACCGAATTCTGAGCTTAAATTCTGAATGTAAACAATCAAAAAGAAGAAAATATTTTTGTTCTATAAAAAAAAGTTGTAAAACATTTTCAAATAGCGTTCGGAAAGACTTTTAGTTACAAGCAGGGGTGTCTGCAGTTTCGGAGAGCGCTACTTTACTAGAATAATACCACAAGCAATAATTGTGCTGTAACTATGTTTAGTGGCTATACACTTATGGGCAACCAGTTTTGCATTTAACGAGAAATACTGGCAGAAGAGTATTCCTCCGAACACAATAAAAATCCCTCGCACAGCCCAGCTAACCAAACGTTCAGAATTCTGTACGACAATCAGAAAAATTTTCCGATTTCGGATTAGAATTTTTACCGAGTTCGTTACGACAAACATATTAGAGGGTTGACATGAATTCTGAACTACTTCTCTGAGGGAACTCTGATGTTTTTGCCGACATTTCGAACCGATTTCTGAACTAATTCTGGGCTAATGTCTTGCTAAATTTTGCATGTAAACAAACAAAAAACAAGAATTTGAAATATAAAAATACCTCAGACAAACAGTTAAGAATTCGTTAGGAATTAGTCCCGACATGTCTGAACACAATACCAATAACTGTAAAATATGAAGCAAATAACAAAAATTTTAAACGAACAGACAACCTTAGATAATTCATTCATTAGGAGAAGTCTGATCAAAAAAGTCTAACAGAATTCGGGCCGAATTCGTTCAGATATTTCGGAACATAATAAATAAAAAATCCTTAGACAAATCGAACCGAATTCGTAACGATTTCGGTAAGAATTCTCGATAGAGTTCAGATATTGTTCAGAATTGTCTGATATCAGACATTGTCGGCAAATTTGGTTTAGTGGGTTGTAGAAAAAAAATAATCAAGAAACGCTACATTCAAGTAATAATCGAGCTTACTTAAACACGCTAAAAGTTATTCTTGAATAACTTTCTTTCCATTGTTTTAATTATTTAAACCAAACGGGGTTTAACGCATATTTTCTATAGCTTTCTGTGAACAAAATCAAGTTTTCTGTAAACAAAATCTTGTACAATATCGTGTAGTTGTGGAGTTAGCGACCTCCTTAGCGGGGTGCTATTAGATCACGGTCAATATTGCGAGTATGTTGAAAGTACTTTTTTAAAAGCATACGAGTACTTGAGCTCAAGAATAGTCCGTGTGTAGAGAGCGAGTAAGAGAATAAGTTTTGAGAAATTATCGAAATATATAGAAAAATACAATACTGTGGGGATTTGAACATTAAACAATTTGGTTATTAGAAGCAGATACTAGCCCTTGCAACACAGCCGGTCCGACCAGATGATAGTTATTTATTGCTATTTCTTACAGACCTCATAATATTAAGAGTGAGTTGTATTTTCGTAGGCAATTGTGTGAAGAAAACGTGAAAAGTAAGGTTTACAACAGTAATTCTCATTCGTTTGGGGAGAGCCTGGCCTTATAGAGTTCGGTTTTACTTTCAACCATTGCAGCAAGGCTTTCTGAAGAGGGTTGTCACGGACCCGAAATCATGATAAAAGTAGTGTGCAGACACGAAAAATCGATGTCACTTTGCCATTTTGTTAAAAACTTGTCTTCTATTTAAATATAGAAGCAAGAGAGAGAGAGAGAGAGAGAGAGAGAGTTTAATCCCTGTTAAATTTAAAATTTACGGACTGTGCGCGAGTCAGAGTAAAAGAAAAGAGAGCTACGAAATTGTGTCAGTGATTAGCCTTTAAATCTAGAGCTACAGCCACACATCCTTCTGATACGAGGGTTGCTATACATATTTCTGGCCTAGGCAATACTAAGTGTTGCCTGACGCCATCTGACATTTCCATTGAAAAGTTTGACATTTTTTTGCATAAACGTACTCGGAACGTTTTGACGTACGACCATCATTTGTGTTGTTTACTCGTACAGTGACTTGAAAAAATAAATTTGGCAAAAAAATGGAATTAACTTTTGAACATTTTCGTGCGATCATTTGTTCACAACTTTCGACGTGGATTATCACGACAAGAGTGCATCGATTAACTTAAATCGTTGTATGGCGACGAAGCGCTATTCTATAGCACTGTGAAAAACTGGTTTAATGAATTCAATCATGGCCGAGGCTCGCTTAAATACGAAGGTCGTGAAGGTCGTCAAAAACGGCCTTTGTGCCAGAGAACATGGATGCCGTGCGTGAACTGATAATGCAATATCGTCATGTGACATACCGTGAGATAGAGGTATCCTTGGACATTTCTTCCACCTGGCCGTAAAAAAGGTTTGTTCTCGTTGGATCCCGCACAATTTGACAATCGCTCAAAAAAAAGGCAATTGGTGCAAAATTTTTTGAAAAAATACGAACGCGGTGCTTCAAAAGACGTTTATAAGAACGTCACAGGTGACGAATCATGGATCTATGCGTATGAGCCCGTAACACAGCAATCGAAGGCGAGCCACATCCAACGAAACTTGTTCGTGGAAGAAGCACTTCAAGCAAATGATCGTCTGTTTCTTCGGCAATACTGGTTATGTGGCTACTGTTCCGCTTGAGCAACGTAGGACGGTCAATTCTGCGTGGTACACCACAAGTTGTTTGCCAGAAGTCTTCGGAGAATTTCGAAAAACGAACAAGAGAAGACGAATCATTGTGCACCATGACAATGCGAGATCTCACACATTGGTTCAAACCAGAGCCTTTTTGACCGACCAAAACGTCGAACTGATGGGTTATCCCCAATGACATCTTTTTATTCCCGCACATCAAGAAACAAATGAGTCAAGGCCTCGGATAGTAGAATTAATGTATATTCAGTCTCGTATCATCTTCATTGCTAAGGGGACTGCTTTTTGGAACCTATGAGTTCAAGTACCAAATTGGCCTAAATCCTAATTAAAGGTACATACTTTGATTTGTGAGAAAGCTTTACAGTTTCGGGATACCTAAATGTTTCCCAACATTAGGTGCCAGTTTTTGGAGCACAGAGACCAATTACACAGTACAACAGCCAATCTGGGGGGTGAGAAATTCCAAGTCAGGGTGATGGTACTAGGTCCGTTTGGGATTTATATGTTAAAAAAGCAAAATTTTCTTCATAAATTTATTTCTAATTGCAAAAATGTTGATTTGGTAGAGAAACAGTATATTAATGGATTAAAGAAAATGTAATTATTAATTTTTCTCAATTTATTTCAGCAAAATCGAACTAGTCGTTCTCGAGTTATGTCAAACTAAGTTTTTGCCAACATTTTACAACTAAGCAAAAAAACATCAAGATAAGGAAAAAATGTAAAAGGTCATAAAAAAAAACTGGCACATACGAACGCAAAACCCTTTGAGGGTTTTAATATACTGACCTAGTACCATCACCCTGACTTGGAATTTCTCACCCCCCAGACAATAACCCCAAAAATTTTCCACAGTGTTATGGGACGTTTAAGTTTTTAATAGTCGAAAAAAAGTTTTTTTAGTCCCTCAAACATTATTTATTAAAAACTGGAATTCAAATATCATTTCATTATTTATGGGTAGTTACTATGTCAATTCAACCGATATATTTACTTCAATTTACTAAACATTTCAGTGTACTCGTGTTAACTAATATTCGCTTGCATTAATAATAAGTTGATAGTACATGCAACCTCAATCATTCGGCTGTGGCAACAAATCTGTTCTCTGTGTGCAGGCTTGCAGCCATTAATTTTTTTATGCCTTTAATCTTTTTCTTTTAATGATTTTAAACTTCAGCTTAATTTAAAAACTTCTAACAACAGTTTTCACATATCGATTTAAGAGGAAGCCCGTCCGTCTATACGTACTTTTTATCCCTTATAAATATGTACCATCAAACGTACCGTAGTACATAGCCAACACGTATATATACAAAAGAGAAAAAGGCGGCTGTTAAAAGCACATAAAAGAATTGAAATAAAACAAAAACAAGGAAAAAAAATATTGGATGAAGAAAAAAAAAATAGAATTACTAAAGAAGAAGAAAAAAAACTGTAGTAATCAATCATTTGGAATGGAACCACGCCTATGCTACCCCGGTATTAGTCAGCAGAAAAGAAAATATGGCTAAACAGTGCTGATGATGGTGGTGGTTGGTGGCGGTTGTGCTGGCGGCGGCATCATTGGTCTTGGCCACCACTGCCTGCCACTGTTATACGGACTGACGCTTTAGATCAGTGTGCAGCAACAGTTAACAACACAACGACACGCATACCAATAAAGCAGGGACAAGACGCAGAGAACATCTCCAACATATCCTGACACACACACGCACAAAAAGGCATTCATAGGTTAGACAAGAAAGTCAGTTCATGTGAAGCCTCTACCACTACACATTCAATTTCGAACATCACTTTGAGGCAGCAGCCTTCCTCATGTGAAATATCCTGCAGCTGGAGGCTTACCATTACTACATGCATGTGTTTTTTCTTTTGTTCGTATATGTGAACATGTCAAAATTGTGCGCATGCGTTCTTCCAAAATAGGGGTGGCCTTTATATACTTTCTTCAAACACTCACACAGATGTACACGGAATACTCACTGCAATATACTTATATAGCAGGAACAACCATACATAGGGTGGGGGGAAGTGGTGTGGATGTTGCGACCACCATTCTTAACACCTCATCATCTACAGCCACATTCATGCTCGTATGCAATAACGCCATCATCTCTGACATAGCCGGCCACTGAGGGAGCATATTGAGAATTTAATTTGAATTTTTATTTAATTATCTTTTCAGTCTTGCTTTAGTGAGCCGCCAGCAAAACACTTTGAAGTTTAATTACATTTCGTTCACAGACGAACAGCGTTAGCAGGTTTCAAAAGATAAATTGATCATTTTATTAAGCAGGATTTGAAAGAAACAAGTCAAAAGTTCACGAAAATGATGACGGCTGTTGGTAGCATGGAAAATATATCTCTTTAGTGTGTGTCGAAAACAAGTTTATTATATTTTATGTAGTTGATACAATTAAAATATTTATCAAAACATATATTTTTGTATTGGGTTTTGCTTGTGCAAATGCTGCGTACATTCAAGTTCAATTTTAATGCAAAACATTACAATTAGAATTGTAGCTCTAACACAGCTGGTAATACTCTATAGAGCTTGCAAAATATTCACAATTTCTTTACTTATAAGTACATACCACAGGTATTGTGCTTATAACAACAACAAGAAGAGATATCTTAGACTTGAAAAGGGGATCCAGCGGTATAAAAGAGAACCGCCAGTTCGAAGTGCCTACAAGTCAGCCCTAGACAGCATTCTTAGGGACACGGTGCAAGCGGCCAGAAATTCGCACCAGAAGATTTCTGTCCTCGAAGTCCATCCCCCCAGAAGTTGTTGACACGGACAGAGGTCTTCCCTGCAAGTCCCGTTACGTGCTGGCACAGCTGAGGTCCGTCTCAATTCCGAACTGAGACAACCACACAGAACTTATGCTCAGCATGTGGTCAAGGGCCAGATGACACGCTGCACCTTTTCACCTGCCCAGCAAAGCCCACATATTTAATTCTCAGATCACTATGGACCCACCCGATTCCTGCACCTAGACCTAGATGACGCAGCAGAAGTAACGGATTCCAAGGAAAATTAACGTAATGAAACATTGTAGCTCCTACAACAACAACAACAGGTGTGGGACTTTTCAAAGGCAGCCGGTTCTATGCACCGGATCGACCCGAAGCAGCAATTATTCGGCCAAGGACTGTCACTCCGGTACTGTGTGCCACAGGTGTGGGTGCCATGGCCCGCCTGAAAGCCTACAAAAGCACATCTAGCCACTGGCGAAGTTAAGAAGGATGAAAAAGGGGGAGTGTCATCTTGACCCAACCTTAAGAAACAGGTGGGGAATCCGTTGCCGACTGCAACTCAAACGATAACACCACAGTTTTAGCTAATTTTGAAGATCCCAAAAAGAAAAAAACTATCAGGGGGGTAGCGACGAAAGTTAAGAAAGCTGAACCAGCAGAGGGCTATAAGAAACTCCTTTTACTTCTGCGGGAGCTGAAGAGATGGGAAAGATGACCTTCCGAAGAGCCGAGCACTGCAAAACCGTTAATGAAGAAAACAAGTTTCCAGCATTAAAGTTAATTGAAAAGACCGAGTCAAGCCCTTCACAAAGGAGGCTTAAGTCAGAATTTGTCAGGAGAGGGCGACAAATTCGATTCAATTACAAAGAAGACGCGAGCAGATAATGATAAAAAGTTTCCAGCATCAAGGTTATTGAGTAGCCCGAGTCAAGGCTCTCACAAAAGAGGCTTAAGTCCGAATTCTTCAGAAGAGGGAGACAAAGTCGATTCAATTGCAAAGAAGACGTGCGCGAGCAAATTATGCTCCGGAAAGAATAGGGCTTCCAAAAAGACACCCAATTCCAGTGTAAGATGATTGTTGAAAACGGTGAGGAGCCAAGCACGCGCGCCAACGATATAGGGACGAGCACTGTAACGCAATTAACAATAGTGCATCCGGCAAAACCCTCTGAGATCAACTGTTACATCGAAAATTTGGTCAACAAAAAAATCCTGAAGTGCGTCCTAAATTTGGAAGACTGGCCCCCAATGAAGATAATGAGCTGCGATCGCAAAGGGGACATACAGAAAAAAATAGTTGTCTTCGATTAGAAAATGTGCATACTAGGTTGGGCTGATTTGTAAGGACAAAAATAACTCTGGACGTCTCAAAAATGATATTGATAAAACCAATTATTTGCTACACTTTCGCTTTGTAAAAATGTGTAAATTTTTTTGAACACTTAACCCATCTTGCTCACTTAACCCATCACGCAATATGAATTCGTCGATGAGGCGTATTCATTCTTGTTTAATTATTTCGTTCTTTAAACATAACAAAAAACATATGTTTTTAAATATCACAGGGTGTGTCATGTTTGATAAGTGTGCTAATTCGTACGCGTTTGTTTAGCATCTTTAAGCCTACCCGGTTCTCAGTTACATCCGCTGAGTTACTTCCTTGATAATTCTAGTTTATTAACCTGAAAAGAACACAGCTATTGTCCCCCTAACTCTATTTGTTGTTTCTTTGTAAATGTGGGCTATTTTTGAGCAGGGCACCTCTTTTTTGTTTAATGTTTAAGACCTTGCCTTACAATCCCAAGCCATGTTTAATGGAAACGAAGGCGAAATGCTGTTTTTTTTTGCCAACTGGATCACTGGACCTGGGTAGGCGAAGTTTGCTACATGCATAAAATAAAAGAAGGTAATGTTACACCTTTCTCTCTATTACGGTCAAGTAGGAGTTAAGAACACAAAGGCCGTGTTTTTTTAGATAAGTCATTTGCTAATAAAAAGTTTTTGTTTTTGACTTGACTTTTTTTCAACACAAAGAAAAAAATTAAATTGAAAATTGGTATGTGACCTTTATCACTCAATTGAAATTATCATAAACAAGCTAAACTATTTATCAGTTATTGCAATTTTATATTTAATGAATGCAAACAACAACAAAAATCATAAATTTCAAGCATCGTAAGTGTGTGGGTCTATGTATTTTATAGGCTGTTTCCACTACGGTCGCTTCCACGTCAGCGTCCAAAAAAAATGAACGCTCGTTAAAGCCTATACAAAAAACATAGGCAGTTAGGTATGGGAAAAAGTCGCGTTCATATTGGACGCGTTTTCCGATAAGTCGCGTTTACTATAAATTCGATTATTTTTGCAATCGAAACCCACCCATACCTATTAATGGCAACACCGCAAATTGCACATCCCTATTAAAACAGCTGTTTATCAGCATACACATAAAGCGCTGCTGCTACTGCACATTTCCATTGGGCGCAATACCATTTTATCCTTATTTTCCACTGCGGTTAGAAAAATAATATCATTTAACTCCATGATAATGTCACAACACTAAAATATTAAACTTTTCGCACCGCAAAAAAAAAACAAATAAACACAAACAGCTGTTTGAACGCAAACGTGGACGCAACACACAATGGAAACATCATTACAAATTTTCGATAAATCGTTGACGCGGACGCGACCGTAGTGGAAACAGCCTATAATAGTATGTATGCAGTGTTAAGGATTTTTATTGCGTTTGGTGTAAAACTCTACTGCCTGTAGTTCTCGTTAAATGCAAAATGTTTAGCCACTAAACAAAGCTACTTACTCGTTGCTTGGGGTCTAATGATGATTAAGTGGCGCTCACCGAAAATGCGGCCAACGCTTTCCGACTGCTTTTTGAAAAATTTTTACAGTTTTTTTTGTGAATTTTCTTATAAAGAAAATATTTTAAATTTTAATTTTTTAATAAATAAAGAAATAAACAAACGAGCTAAACATATGTTATAGTTCAGCGCGGCAAAACAGTTGGCAATGCTAACTACACTTTTTTTATAGCACACGTTGCAAAAGAAAATCTATAGATGGCTCTGAATGTGGGGGTCTCTGCAATTGTTTGAAGAAAACTTGAAAAGTGAGATGTACAACAGTAGTTCTCATACGTTTGGGGAGAACCTGGTCTTAAAGAGATCAGTTTTTCTTTAAAAAATTGCAGCGAAGCTTTCTGATTAAAAGCAGCGTGCAGCCAAGAAAATCAATGTCGATTTGCCATGTTGTAAAAAACTTGTCTTCTAATAAAATGTGTAGTAGTTCTCATACGTTTGGGGAGAACCTGGTCTTAAAGAGATCAGTTTTCCTTTAAAAAATTGCAGAGAAGCTTTCTGATGAAAAGCAGCGTGCAGCCAAGAAAATCAATGTCGATTTGCCATGTTGTAAAAAACTTGTCTTCTAATAAAATGTGGAGGCCAAACTTCTTGAGATGGTTAAATCCTGTTTTATGTGAAAAATGTGCGTTTGTATAAAAAAAAAGATGTATGCTTACAACTATTTTTTGTAAAAATATGAATTTTTTCATCAATCATAACGATATTATTTTTAATAAATGGCATACGTTTTTTTTTGTAAATATGTGAAATTGTTTGTCGTTTGAAATCGGAAATATACAGGGTATTTATTTACGACTGGACAAATTTCACCAGCGTACTCCTTGGCTTACTTCATGGAAATAGGTCCAACACGACCATGCGCGAATATAAAGGCGAAATGGCTGCGGTTTTAAAGATGTGACTTTTTGATTTCAATGCATTTTTTTCTTGGAAGCGAAATAACATCATTCAGTTATTTGTTTTTTTTTATTTTGGAACGGTAGGATCTCTGGGCTTCTTTTAGGTAATTTTGGAAAGGTAAGAGGTAGGGCTATTTTTTAAGAGAAAATCCAAACTTAAAAATTTTACCCTAGTACCCTCCGACCGTCAACTTGAAAACATTCAAACCACTGCCATTTCGCCCCCTCGAATTCTCTGGCATGGTCGTAGATGGACGCTGGAATACGCTGGTGATATTTTTCCAGTCGTGAAAGAATCATCTGTATTCGATAAACAACGTTCGAAAATTTTTGTAAATATGTGAAATTTTTTATCATAATTATTTTTTTTGATAGTTTGAAATTTTTAATTGATCTGAAAACAAGTTTTTTTCTAGCACTTTTTAGAATTTAGACTGGTTAACAACTTGTGCGTCAAAAAATAACTTTTCTATTTTTTTCTTTGTTGCCAGGACGTTTTCTAAAGACAATTTTTTTGTAAACATACGAGTAATATTTGTCTATAGCGTTTTTGCTTAACTGTCTTATCACCATATTCATTAAACCTTAAAATAGGGTTTAAAAACATTTTTGTACTAAAAATATGAATTTTAGACCTTCCGTAAATGTTTAAAATTATGACCCTTTTGGATACTTTCTAAAAAAAACACCATTATTCTACATTTAAAGTTTCTGAAAATTTGTTTTTTTCCTCCAGCGTTTACCAAAATCTTACAAACCATCCTCGCACAATGTAATTAATGTTAAATCACATCAGGATATCACCAAAACAAACAAAGAAACCTTAAGTAAACATCCGAAATGACCAAGAACCAACTTGCCACAATGTAGGTGGCATACAAAGATGTGGACGAAGAAGGAAACTAAAAAGCGAGAACCCAATTTGACTGTGATGAGCGAATGATTAATATTCCACAAAGTGTCCTCTGTAGCGTTGCTTTGTGCCTGTGGCCCTGGATCTCTGAGAGAAATCCCAGCACAAGGCCCACACTGGGCTGATCCTCAGGTGATATTTTGAGTCAACAACAGTTGATGGTGTTGGTTGGTGTCAACAAATTTTGTGTTGGTTGATGAATGGTTTTGCGCCACCAGTCATTTATTAATGATGCCACTGACTCTGGAATTCAAATTCCTACATGTGGCAGTTGTGGATTAACGCACCGCACCGCATCACACACTGCACTCGACACTTGTAAAATCGAGCTCATTAATGCCATGATAAGGCTTTTTGTTGTTGTTGTTTTAGCCCATATCTTGCGCTATTTTGTGGTTTGTCTTTGCCGCCTTTAGCCAGAAGAACAAAGTGAAAATGAAATTGAAAACTAAAACTCCCAAAAAAAAAAAACAAAAAGAAAAGTACAAGCAGGAACCACAACAAGAACTATTTGTCAAACAAAAATCGAAATTAAATCCATCATCAGTGTCAGACACGGTTTAGGTGCATTCGATCGTCGACAAGAGATCAAAAGGTCATAAGAACCGAAAAACGTTTTCAAATTTTGTAAAAATGATCAAAAACACATTTATCTTGACAGCGCAAACGCTACTTTTGATGCAATGCGATGGAATTTTTTTTGGGGGTTTTGATAACATCTACGACTGAAAAGGTTTGTCGTTTTACCGTAACCATTTTCAGTGCGGATGATGTCCATCGAGACAAAGGGAACATCATTGATCACACCTTCTATAAAATCTCTTTTTCTATACAAGACTTTTCGGACCAATATTTACTACAAAGCCAACTTTGGTTTTTGTTTTAAACAAATTTTTTATGGAGTGTTATTTTATACGATTAACGTCAATATTTTGAAAGTTTTTTGGTTTCTTAAAGATATAAAAAAAAACATTTCGCTTTAATGAAAATTAATTGATTTTATATTGCGCTAGATATTGTTATCTTATATCTAGCGCAATATAAAATCAAGATGCAAGATGGTCTTACTAAAAAGGTTTGAAAACTCTCATTTTGGAAAGCACCCACATGGACTGCTAAGAAAAAAAGTTTCAACTTTGATTAATAAATTGGATATTCAATTAATAAATTATTTAAAAATGCCGCGATAAAGAAATTCCTGCAAACAGCACACAAAAAACCGTTTATTGAATTTTTACTCAAAAAACAAATTGCAATATTGACTTCAAAATTTCAATGGGACCTTTAAAAAAAATTAATTTTATTAAAAAAATTGGATATTGAATTAAAAAAATATTTAAAAATGATGCGATAATAAAAATTCATATAATACTCGTAGGTCCATAAAAAGTCATTTTTTATATTTTTAATCATTAACAAATTGCATTGACCTACAAATTTGAATGAGTTTTCTAAAACTTGCAATTTTTATTAAAAATGCATCCTTTGAATATAAAAGATATATGAGCATCTGTAGACTAAGGAGCTGGCAGCTACACAAATTTAACGAGAATTGCTGGTAGTTGTTTTCCAACAAACTAAGTCAACACAATAAAAATCTCTTCACACAAGCATTCTGGGTAATTCGTATTTCATTTGAAATGGCAAGAAATTGCCCAACCAATATTAACTGAAAAGCCTACTTTGGTTTTGTTAAAAAAAAGTGTGAAGTTGGTAACACTTCAATCGAGTAGACCTGTAGTTAGAAAAATATTTTTCAGAATTACTTTTTTAATATTGCCAAAACCTGCTGAAGAAAAAAACAGACATATTCGGATACTAGATGGGATATGTCGGCGGCTTCAACAGCATTTATTTGTTAACCTAATTAAAATTTTGTTCAATTAAATAAGGTAAAGGGTTTGCCAATAGGGACATAACAATTTCAAACATTTTTAATGATCTTTCAGTGTCAAAACGTTAGTCGAAGTTAACATTTTCATCATGGTAAAGTTCATTTACGAGCAACGTTTAAGAATTATAAACAATTCTACCGAAATTCTGAGTCTGTGGTTGCAACTTTAAGAGCGATAGCCTATGCGTGTTATAGATAATAAATTTAGATCCAAATTTTGGATATTCCGTCGTCAAAGAGACGCCGTACAACTCGAAGCGACACAAATATCGCAGCCGTAAGTGTATCCGGTCAAAATGAGCCAAATCAGTCCATTCCACAGCATCTCTCAAACCACACTAAAGTAAAGTATTTGCTAAAAGATCTTGGCCATCATCCTTATAAGATCAAACTTACTCAAGAACTAAATACATTTGATCATTATAGGCCTAAACTTATACGTTGGGATCTGGCAAAGTTTTACGAAAATTCAGAATTTCATCGAAAAATCATCATCAGCGAAACAATGAAGCTCATGCGATGAAGCATTGGCTGAATAGTTTTGCCAATAAACAAAATATGAGTTATAAAATTTCACTACCATTATTCAGTATTAAAGTATACTGTTTAGCCTGTAAGAAGCCCCGTGAAAAAGGTCCCTCCAGATTGGAGGCATTTTCGCTCTAAAAGTCTAGTTTTGTTAAATTAAATCAGATCTCTGTTGAATTCCTCATAGAAGCAATGAGTATTCTGAAGACTACAGTTGTGTAGAGCATCATATAGTAGGCCCTGTCCGACAGTAGGCTTTAGTACTTATTCATGGTACTCTAGGTCGCAGTGTGTTTAGTCAATTCGCAGCTATCTTACATACACTGAGAAGAAAAATAACCTTTTATAAGGTTAACTTAACCATAAATAAACATGATTTGGAGTCTACTGGTATCTAACAATAATAATAGTTAATTTAACTATTCTTTGGTTGAATTTTTTAACTATTAAAATTGTTAATTTTAAAATAATTATTGTTGTTTTAACAATGCATTGTTGAATTTTTTAAGCATTAAAATTGTTATTATTAAAGTAATTATTGTCGTTTTAACAATGCATTGTTTTAAACCATGAAAATTGTTTATATTAAAATTTCATAGTTAATTTAACATTGACATTGTTAATATTAAAATTACATAGTTAATTTAACAATGAAATAGTTAATATTAAAATTTCATAGTTAATTTATCAATGAAATTGTTAATATTATTACTTTAATGATTGTTATAGACATTATTTTAATTGTTAAGTTAACTAATTATTGGTTACCTCTATTAACCAGATATATAGTTACTGTAACAATATTTAGTATTTAATTAACCTAATAATTATGTTTTTGTTTTGTTTACATGTATTTGGTCTTTTTTCATTATCATGACTTGACAGTTTTTATGCTGGTTAGAGACCTTTTGGTTGTTTCTTTTTCAGAATCAACTAACAAATTGGTGAAATGTATTAGCTACGGTTGCCAGGCAGACTACAGACGTTGTAAACCTGTCAAGGTTTTTCTTCAGAAGTTTTTGGCAACGATTACTTCGGCTACAAATCAAATGACTTATACGGAAGTCCCATTATGAATATTGAGAACTACCCTTTGCGTATATTCATCGAACTGTGCGAAAAGCAAACTGATATTGAGCTATGAAGATTGTATAAGTACAGCTAGCCTTTGCATTTAATGGTGTTTTTTTAAAGATCGAGATAAATTGTCTTCTGACCTTTCTCACAATTACAAAGTTCAGAGCAGAGGAAGAAAATAAAAAGAGCGGGGGGATAAGACAGTCGCAATCGTTGCAACTTCGCGTAACTTAATTCTAAACTTCTTATAACACAAAGCAGATCAAAAACTTATATACAACAGAGCCGAATGATCTTTAAATTTTTGTTTATGTCGCACATTTTTCCGCCTCTCTTTTGAAAAAACCAACCTTATATAATGTTAACTCAACTATTTCGTATGTATATTTGACCTTATATAACGTTATTTTATCTTAGTTGTCAAACATTTACCATGAAAATTTAACCTGAAACATGGTTTAAAAAAATCATTGTACGGGTATTTTCGGCTGTGGGATTTTCACCAGGTTGGTGAACTTTCATATTTGTATACCCTCACCCGGAGGATGGATGGAATATAAAATGTCATTCCATTTGTAACACCACGAAATAATGATCGGAGACCCTATAAAGTAGATATGTTGTTGTTGTAGCGGCACACCGTAACGCAGTGACAGCCCTTCACCGAAGAATTTCTGCTTCGGGTCGATCCGGTGCATAGAACCGGCTGTCGTGGGATCGATAAAGTACTCGTATATATAATATTGATCTTCGTAAAATTCTAAGACGATCTAGCTATGTCCGCCCGTCCGACCTATGTCCGTCCTTTAGAGTGTCTGTTGAAAGCACGGTAGCATTTGAACCCCTTAAACAAGCATCCTAAAATTTAGCATGTTGATGGCTTATAGGTATACGTAGTTTAGAATTGTAAATAGGCGAAACCGGCTTAGGGGGGAAAAAGGTCCCATTTATGGACCTAAAGATACCTCTGTAAAAAGTTAATTTTTTTTGGGTAATTGCTTACCAAATTGTTATATTTTGTTGATGGACAATCATTAAAATGGGTTATGTTAGTAGAGACGTACTACGTACATACCTCAAAAAAGGCAATAGTTGCTGGACTTTTTTGGCTCATGTGGCCCAAAAAACGTGCCGCATGTTCAAAACGGGCCAATAGTCGATATGGACATATGTGTACCGAAAATAAAGCAGTTTTATGTGCGATAAGGGATGGGCGCATGGGTCTAAAGGGCCCGAAAACGTACCATTTTTTGCGTTTTCGTGCCGTATAGGAACGGCGAAGGGTATATACGATTCGGACAGGTAGTTTTTAATTGTTTTTTTTTATCACATCTAAATTTAGAGTAGTTTTGAAGTTTATTGTGAGATGAGGAATGGAAGCATGAGCCAAAAGGGCCCAAAAAACGTACCGTTTTTTGCGCTTTAATGGAGTAGGGACGGCGAAGGGTATATAAAGTTCGGCCAGCACTAGTTTTTTTTTTGTTTTTAACCCAGTGTTTTAAAGGTATTGTTAACCGAAACCAGGGTTTTCGAAAAGACCAATAATCGACATTCTAAAACAACCGTTTTTGTTGACATTTTATAGGGATGGCGATTTAAGATTTTAAATGTAAATCGGCTGTAAAAAAAAGGCCATAATATATTTAAATTTCTGGTTTTATTAGAAAGGTTGAACTTTGTCATTTAATAGTGGAACACCATCCAATGCGTTTTCGCTTCGCTTAATAAGCTGAAGATAGTTTGGCAGGAGATTTAGATATTTACCGAAAAACCGAGTTTTAGGAGGAAGCTCATTTTCATCTCGGTGGCTATGTCAATAAGCAAAATAGCCTCATCTAACCCACACGTGACTATTAGGAAGCCAATTCATCTAAAACGAGTCATTGTTTGGTGTGGATTTTGAGCTGGCAGCATCATTGGGCCAATTTTTATCTTCAAAAAATGAGCAGGAGCCGCAACAATGATCGTTGCTGCGCCTTGTTCAACGTATTTTTGTTTCCAATTCAAGAGAATGACATGGACGACATTTGGTCTCAACAAGACGGGGCCACTTGTCACACGGCCAACGTAAGCATTGATATTTTAAGCACTGTTTTTGAAAATGGAATTATCAGCCGAAATTGTGATGTCAATTGGCCGCCTTGGAGCTGTTTGGATTGTTTTCTGTGGGGAGCCATTAAGGATAAATGTTTCGCAAAACATACAGAGATAGTTGAGGCGTTGAAACATGAATTCGAGGTCGCCACTGAACAGATTCGACCTGAATCAATCGAAAATGTACTGAAAAATTGGGATCGGATGAAGAATGATATTATGTTCCATTATTAAATGACAAAGTTCAGCCTTTCTAATAAAATCAGAAATTAGTGAACAACTTTAGTACTTTTTTTACAGCCGATTCAAAATTAAGATTTTGAATGGCCCACCCTGTAATTTAAATATACTACCCGCCCTTTTAATTGCACTCAATGCTTTCAAACAGGTGGCATCACTGTTTGTCGTTCTTAGCCCTGCAAGTGTAATCTACAATGTTGCGTGCGAACACAACGAATGACGTTGCAAACTTCAAAAAAATTATTTAAACAAACAACAACAATAAGAAAAAACTCTTCACACAAAAACATGTGTGTACATGCCAACATTTATGTACGTTTGTCGGTTTGTTTTCATGATTTAAACTACAATTTCAATTTCATTGCAAAACTTTTTGCCCCTATTGGAGTGTGAGTCTCAGTTCCTCAGCTTCGTGTGTGTGCGTTTTTACGGAAAAGGGGGAAGAAACTTTAAGCACACACTAGCACAAGGTACACTGGTTCATGGGTGTGAAAAAGTGGTCACAAACATCATGGACAAGTTAACGAAACAACTAAAGCGACTACAATTAAAGTTATTGGTCCGAGTTGGGAAGGAGAAACTAGGTTTTAGAAAAGTCAACTGATGAACACCCAGTGACAATACTGGTGGAAAGACAGGGTCCTAAAGTCGCCCACCATGGCCAGCGCAAAATTTTGCGAGTCCTTCTTTTCAGATCCAATACATATTAGATCATCGGTTCAAATTCACCGTAGGAATATACGAAGGTTGCTATACATATTTCTGGTCGAGGCAACACTAAGTGTTGCTATACATATTTCTGGTCGAGGCAACACTAAGCGTTGCCTTGCGCCATCTGACATTTCCATTGGAAAATTTGACATTTTTTTAGCATAAACGTACTCAGCACGTTTTGACGTATGACCATCCTTGGGTTGTTTACTGTGACTCGAAAAAATCAATTTGGCAAAAAAATGGAATTAACTCGTGAACATTTTCGTGCGATCACTTACGACGTGGATTATCACGAAAAGAATGCATCGATGAACTTAAATCTTTGTTTGGCGATATCACGGCAAGAGTGCATCGATGAACTTAAATCTGTGTATAGCGATGAAGCACCATCCTATAGCACTGCGAAAAACTCGTTTAATGAATTCAATCGTGGCCAACGTTCGCTCAACGACGAAGGTCGTCCAAAAACGGCCGTTGTGCCAGAGAACATTGATGCCGTGCGTGAACTTAATATGCAACATCGTCATGTGACATACCGTGAGATAGATACATCCTTGGGCATTTCTGTCACCAGCATGCATTCGATATTGTATGAACACCTGGCCGTAAAAAAGTTTGTTTTCGTTGCATCCCGCACAATTTGCCAATCGCTCAAAAAAGGGCACGTGTCGATTGTTGCAAAGAAATTTTGAAAAAATACGATCGTGGTGCTTCAAAAGAATTTTGTAAGATCGTCACAGGTGACGAATCATGGATCTATGCGTATGAGCCTGAAACAAAACAGCAATCGACCGTGTGGGTCTTCGAGGACGAGCCAAGTCCAACGAAAGTTGTTCGTGAAAGAAGCACTTTGAAGCAAATGTTCGCCTGTTTCTTCGGCAAAACTGGTCATGTGGCGACTGTTCTGCTTGAGCAACGTAGGACGGTCAATTCTGAGTGGTACGCCACAATTTGTTTGCCTGAAGTCTTCGGGGAAATTCGAACAAGAGAAGACGAATCATCATTCGAATTGTTGGGTCATCCGCCATACAGCCCTGACTTGGCATCCAATGACTTCTTTTTTTTCCCGCACAGTAAGAAAAAAATGCGTGTTCAACGATTTTCGTCGCCAGAAGATGCTGTTGAAGCGTTCAAAAACCATGTTTTGGAGGTGTCTCAATCGGAGTGGAAAAAGTGCTTCGACAATTGGTCGCATGCAAAAGTGTATAAATCATGCTGGAGGATACTTTGAAAAACAATAAAACCATTTTTGATAATAAATATTTGCATTTTCATTATTAGGCCAGAAATATTAATAGCAGCCCTTGTATATGAACCTCGCTCAAAAGAAGCAGATAGTTTTTTCCGAAACGATCGGTTGACTAAACATCAGGTATAACCTTCATTTCTTTAAAGTTACAAAAAATAACCTTAAGTTATAATGCCGCACAGTGCGGCGTAGGGTATATGATGGGTGGTCCAAAAATACTCGCTTTTGGACCACCCATCATAAATTTGTAAAAACATTTTTTTCCTAGTAGAAACCACTGTGCAATGCGGCACAGTTGAAGATGGCAACGAGTTAAGTGAGTGGCATATGGCAATTAACGGAACTTTGGTAAATGTCCGCTGGAGTGTACATGTGCCTGTGTGTGTGCAATTGTACGTTGTAATACTGATGGCTCCGTTGTCTGGGCGGCCTGTCCCGCTCTGACTTGGCTACTGAATTGCGCACAAATTATAGAAATTAATAATTAAAATCCAGCAGAAATAAAATAAACATCACAAAAAACATCGCTAATTGTAGCTGCAAGTCATTGTCATCGCACAAAGAGGCGTTTTTGCTGTTTCGTTGTCAATTATTTTACCACGGAAAATCACACAAATTTTATATATTTTTGTTGTTTGTTTTTGCTTCTTAAGAATTCAGTAAAGGTAATTAAATATTTTGCGAAATTTTAATGTATTTGCGTGTGAGTGTTTGTGTTATTTTTACCGAAAGATAAACGTGCATATGCTTGTAATCTTCGGCGATACACATTTTGTCAAAAAAGGTTTTAATATTTTAATTTTCAAATAAAAAAACTTTAAATATTTTTCCAACAAAACTTTGAAGAAAACTTAAATGAATGTTAGTTGTTTTGGCCGCTTTCAAACACAAACTGATTGATCCATTCGATTTCAATGGGGTCGTGTAAAAAAATACCTAATCTGTAATCTATTTTGCATATTATTGAATTGGTATCAGTTTAGTTGGTGGTCGCCGAATCGAACTGAAAGGGAAGCGAAGGGTTTAGTTATAAAATGATTTCTATTTTTCTATCATTGAAAAATAATTCGCTGATAAGAAATCATAACTAAGATGATTTCGTTCGACCCTTATGAAAAAAAAACTCGCTCCACACAGAAAAAAATAAAAAGCTGATATTTTTAACTAAGAAAGTTGTTAAAAAATTAACAATTCCCTGTTCCAAAACCAGCCATGGACTTTCCATCAGGATTCTGCACCGGCCCATAAGGCTAAATCGTCCCAGGCCTGGCTTCGAAACAATTTGCCAGCGTTCATTTCCTCTGAAGAATGGCCCTCAGGCAGTCCAGATTTGAACCCATTGGATTACAAATTGTGGACGGTTTTAGAGGACAAGGTTTGTCACAAAAGATACCCCAACATTGAATCTCATAAGACTGCTTTGGTTCGAGCTGTGGCCAATTTTCCAATGGACGAGGTTTGTGCAGCTTTTGACGATTGGCCAGTGCGACTTAGGGCGTGTGTAAAGGCAAAAGGCGGACATTTCGAATAAGTAGATTTTTTTTGGATACAATATACATCAATAAATATAATAAAAAATATTTGGTCCAAAAACATTCAGTACTTTTTAATTTACAGCATAAAACGTGTGTAACAGTATTTATGTCCCTACTAAGTAACGGGTGATTTTTTAAGAGCTTGATAACTTTTTTTTTAAAAAAAACGCATAAAATTTGCAAAATCTCATCGGTTCTTTATTTGAAACGTTAGATTGGTCCATGACATTTACTTTTTGAAGATAATTTCATTTAAATGTTGACCGCGGCTGCGTCTTAGGTGGTCCACTCGGAAAGTCCAATTTTGGGCAACTTTTTCGAGCATTTCGGCCGGAATAGCCCGAATTTCTTCGGAAATGTTGTCTTCCAAAGCTGGAATAGTTGCTGGCTTATTTCTGTAGACTTTAGACTTGACGTAGCCCCACAAAAAATAGTCTAAAGGCGTCAAATCGCATGATCTTGGTGGCCAACTTACCGGTCCATTTCTTGAGATGAATTGTTCTCCGAAGTTTTCCCTCAAAATGGCCATAGAATCGCGAGCTGTGTGGCATGTAGCGCCATCTTGTTGAAACCACATGTCAACCAAGTTCAGTTCTTCCATTTTTGGCAACAAAAAGTTTGTTAGCATCGAACGATAGCGATCGCCATTCACCGTAACGTTGCGTCCAACAGCATCTTTGAAAAAATACGGTCCAATGATTCCACCAGCGTACAAACCACACCAAACAGTGCATTTTTCGGGATGCATGGGCAGTTCTTGAACGGCTTCTGGTTGCTCTTCACTCCAAATGCGGCAATTTTGTTTATTTACGTAGCCATTCAACCAGAAATGAGCCTCATCGCTGAACAAAATTTGTCGATAAACACATTTCGAACCGAACACTGATTTTGGTAATAAAATTCAATGATTTGCAAGCGTTGCTCGTTAGTAAGTCTATTCATGATGAAATGTCAAAGCATACTGAGCATCTTTCTCATTGACACCATGTCTGAAATCCCACGTGATCTGTCAAATACTAATGCATGAAAATCCTAACCTCAAAAAAATCACTCTTTATATTATTCCCGGAAAGAAAGGTTAAATATGTACAGTAAACTCAGTTAAAAAACAGGTTTTTAGATTTCCTTTTTTGGGCTTTAAAGTAACACAGATTTTTAAACTAATGTCATATTTGAATTTGTGAGAAAATGTCATTGTTTTTCGGCAACCAATTTAGCCGTCTCTCCAATTAAGCTAAATAAATAAAATGATTTCATTGTTGACGGCTTGAGAAATTGTATAAATTTCGACTGGGTAATACCCTCATAGTTATACTCTTATAACTCTCACCACACACCACATCAGTTGGAAATCGGTTGCAACTTAGGAAATTCCGTTGCAGAAGAAGAATATGGTTTAGGAGATATTCACATAAACCGATATTTTCGGGTTTTGTGAATAAAAGGACCCTAACAATTTTATTTGTGAACTGATTAAAGAAAACTTGAAAGCGGTGTTTAGAGTCCTATGAGCAGCGCTTTTATTTCGGATAAGAATTGTTGAAGATATAGGCTGAATTCTACAGGAGTTTCGAATTTTCGTTACGAAGAATTACTTTGAACTGCCTAAATTTTGTTGATTCTTTACCAGTGTTTTCATAATAACTTCATTATAGCGTATTATCGTACAATCCGCGTCCAACAAGCTTAAAAACTTTACAGTCTGATTAAATTTTACCGATTTATTCAATATTTAGTCAAAATCATTTTGTGAGAACTGTTTGTGTACGTAAAGTGTGCGAATTTAGTTTTTTTCTGTGTTTTATGCGTTTCAATTTGCATTTTTGAGTTCTTGTGGTCAAACGAAATTGGATAAATAAACCGATAATTTGTGCGTTACTGAGTGCTGTTTTTGAAATTATTGCAAAGTAGAAGCATATCGCCCAACTTGTACAATTTATCGTCTTTGGTTCTAACTATTGCGGGAAAGTGGAAGTGAACGATGCCAAATTAAGGATAAATAAAAGACGAGAAGGTATATTTCGTGATATCGTTCGTGTTCTTCACAAAATTCAAACACAATCGAAATGTACCTCAGCTCCGTCTCTCGGCCAATTGTCACAACTGAAATTCACCTCAGGACGGTTTGTGAACTCGCTATGCTGACACAATAGACAGTAAATGCTGTGTGTAGCAACATGTTCCTACACAAAGCTTCGATAACAGATACATTGCGATAACAGATCAGATTTTATTTGAGTGTCTTTGTCTGCTTTATTGCCCATTTCGTTACATTCGTTACTTTGTGCTGCTGCTGCTCGCTGATGTTGCTTGTGCTACCAGATTGTTTTTTGGTGGTCGAATCTCAAACTAATGGTCTGTTATCATTAAAAATACCCAAGAACTTGGCACAGTATCGATAATGGCCACTTCAGACAGAAGTTTTTGCAGGGTAGTTTTCGAAAAAAAAAACTGACGTGACTTACGAAAATGCTATTAATACATTTAATAATGTATTCAAGCCATGTACAAATTTCTCCATAAAATGCATTTGCTTTTCAGAGCCAGCGTTTAACAGCATGACACATGCAGTGAGCAAAAAAATGGATACAAACCAAGATCAGAAAACTGTTAGAAAATTAAATGAAAACTATAAAGTCAATATATTTATATACTTGATATTTATCAAATCAAAGCTTGAGATCCATACAACAACTTTAAATAAGAACTAATGTTATATCGAAAAATATAACAAGAAGAAAATGTGAATTCACTAAGCAAAATAAAAAAATTTTACACTCAAGAAATCTTTAAGTATTTCAAGTAAAACGAATTTCGTTGGACTTTTAGTATTTTGCATGTTCCTACTGTTATGAATCTTTTTGTTATCCGAGTTTTTCGATAAAATCGATTTTTTTTGAGTTTTTCGATTAAATCGATTTTTTTGACTTTTTAGTAATTTGCATGTCCTTACTGTTATAAATATTTTTGTCATCCGAGTAAACCAGAACTTTTGTCACTTCTACTGGTAGATACCGTATTCCAAATTTTCGTGGGAGTTTTTTTTTTATTATAAATGGGGTAGTTTTTTTTAATTATATTTTCCTAAACGACCGTAGTATTTCAAAAGAATTTAAATACGGGATCTAGGAGGGGTAAGGTTAGTGTTTTGTTAATTTTTGTCGTTTTCAATGAACCTATCTTTAAGTATACATGGGCCGAGTACTAGGGATCGCCGCATTGGAAAAACACAGATTTCATCCAGACCTATTTTTTGAGTAATTGCACCCGTTATTTTTCAAAACGTTTAAATAATCGGTTGTATTCCTGTTTTCCTACACAAATATAAGGTTTAAAGCCATTACTTTAGCGACTTTGTGTTTTACAGCAGTTAAACCGTTTTACCGTTCTAAGTTACAAAGTTAAACCGTTAAAAACATTTTTCCAGCTCTTTGTTCACTTGATTTAAAGAAAATATCGAGTGAAATACACTCTCCTTTTATTCATGGAATCGACCAGGTAATACTTTAATAGTGGTGGTTTGGTGAAGGTTTTAGCCTGTATGTCACCCAATGGTGTTCGAAATTTGAATGTATAGAAATTACAATGGGCAAAACTATCTACCTTAACTTACTGACAAGTAATTTGTTGCAAAGTGCTAAGATGCACGGAAAACGGCGGGATTTTAAGTTCTGTCAAGGTAACAAACCAAAACATAATTTCGACATTGTTCAATATTTACTAATTTAGAATTGCCTTCGCTTAATGACACCACCGGCGCAATCAAAATCAATGTGATTGAAAATTAATGAAAATGATTGATAATTAATAAAAACGTTCGCAATCACCAGATTTTAAACAAAAATTACCTCAAAAATGCTTTGAAGAGTGAATGAGCAAAATCACACCCCCAAACAACTCAAAAGCTGGTTGAATCCACACCAAACAGACTGATAGCGGTTAACAATCAAAAAGAGGATATACAAATTATTAAAGTATTTAAATAAAAAACTTGCCGTCAAAATTAGGCAAAGCACACGGAATTATAATAAAGGAACCAATTAAATATTTGATGTATTTTTCATCATAAAATTGCGTAAAAGTAGTTAAACTGCCCGTTTAAGTCGATTTAAGTAATCATCAATCCTATCGTGAGCGCATAAGCTCCAGAAACGTCTTTATGAAATTTATTTCTCTTTGCCCCCGAAGGGCAAATTCGAGTCAATGGGGGAAACGTTTCTCTTTAATGAAAAACTAATATTTTTTAAATTCCCAAATCGGGTAACCATTACTGCACACTGGCAACACTTCACACTGGCTACGAATGCATGACAGTTGAGGTAGGCTGATGTAAAATAACCACAAAATATATTTTCGAGTTGAATTTGGAGAAATGAGAAATGCAAACAAAAGAGGAAGCAAAAACAAAGCAAGACAAAATGCCGGTAAAATCATATGTTTTTGGTGAAGGTGAATTCGCGCGTGTGCGTGTGCATGTACAGAATGACAGTGAAGTCAAGTGGGGAATTTTTTCGTTCCTTTTTGTGATGTTTGTTTTGTTTACATTTTACGTGGCCATCCGTGGATTGGTCGGTCGTTCGGCCATTGTCAAGTGAAAAAGTGTTGCTGCTGCTGTTAATCATAAATCGCTCGCACAAATACCTGCCAATATTAACTGTGGGATTTTTGTTGTTGTCGTTTACATTAAAATAGACAACTTACAGGTGCACGTAAATAGAGGATAGAGGGGGCACATACAGAGGTTCAATTGTATTTGATTGTGTGGTGGTGTGGTGTATTAAGTCATAGTGACCAAGCACAAATTTATTGATTCATTGCAAATTTGTTTGTTTTGAATTTTGACGATAAAGAAAACACCATTCATAACTACAGGGTGGTAAAAAAGTCGTAAATAGGTGCGAGAGATTAATATGCTGATATTATATTCTACACCGAAGGGTGTATGATGTACCAATGTTACCATTCCGTTTGCAACATCGCGAAATATGGATCGGAGACCCTATACTCTATATATAGGGCGGATTATTTAAAACTTTAAACTTTAATAAATAAATTTGAATCGGCTGTCATAAAACGCCATCTAATGCGTTTTCGCTCAACGAATTTTGAATTTTCCAAAAATTCAAGAAAATGACATGGACGACATTTGCAAAGCACCCAGAGACAATTGAAACGTTGAAACATGAAATCGAAGTTGCCTTTGAAGAGATTCCACCCGAAACAATCAAAAATGTACTGAAAAATTTAGTTGATCGGATGGTGTACTGCCGAAAAAGTTTTGGTAGTCATACGAGGGTTGCTATATATATTTCTGGCCTAGGCAACAATAAGTGTTGCCTGGCGCCATCTGACATTTCCATTGGAAAGTTTGACATTTACTAGCATAAACGTACTCAGAACGTTTTGACCTACGACCATCATTTGTGCTGTCTACAGTGACTTGAAAAAATCAATTTGGCAAAAAAAATGGAATTAACTTGTGAACATTTTTGTGCGATCATTTTTCACAACTTTCGACGTGGATGATCACGACAAGAGTGCATCGAAGAACTTAAATCTTTGTATATCGATGAAGCACCATCCAATAGCACGGTAAAAAACTGGTTTAATGAATTCAATCATGGCCGACGCTCGCTTAAAGACGAAGGTTGTCCAAAAACGGCCGTTGTGCCAGAGAACATTGATGCCGTGCGTGAACTGATAATGCAAGATCGTCATGTAAAATACCGTGAGATAGAGGCATCCTTGGGCATTTTTTCCACCAGCATACACTTGACCGTAAAAAAAATCAGTTCGCGTTGGATGCCGCACAACTTGACAAACGCTCAAAAAAAGGCTAGTGTCGATTGGTGCAAAGAAATTTTGAAAAAATACGATCGCGGTGCTTTGAAAGACAGTTATAACATCGTCACAGGTGACGAATCATGGATCTATGCGTATGAACCCGAAACAAAGCACCTATCGACCGTGTGGGTCTTCGAAGACGAGCCAAATCCAACGAAAGTTGTTCTTGGAAGAAGCACTTCGAAGCAAATGTTAGCCTGTTTTTTCGGCAAAACTGGTCATGTGGCGACTGTTCCAACGTAGGATGGTCAATTCTGAGTGGTACACCATAATTTGTTTGCCTGAAGTTTTCGGAGAAATTCGAAAAACGAACAAGAGAAGACGAATCATTGTGCACCATGACAATGCGAGCTCTCACACATCGGCTCAAACCAGCGCCTTTTTGACCACCCAAAATGTCGAATTGATGGATCATCCGTCGTATAGCCCTGACTTGGCACTCAATGACTTCTTTTTATTCCCGCACATAAAGAAAAAAATGCGTGGTCAACGTTTTTCGTTGCCCGGAGCAGCTGTTGAAGCATTCAAAAACCATGTTTTGGAGGTGTCTCAATCGGAGTGGAAAAAGCGCTTCGACAATTGGTTTGAGCGCATGTAAAAGTGTATAAATCATGCTGGAGAATGCTTTGAAAAACCATTTTTAATGATAAATATTCGCATTTTTATTATTATTAGGCAAGAAATGTATATAGCAGCCCTCGTAATGATTAAAATATTCCTCTAGTAATGAATGAAATTCAACGATTTAGTGAAAATTAACTTCAGAGATTAAGAGAACATTGCAACCCACTGGCTACATCATTGCTGGATGATAGAGCCGCAACCAGAAGCCTGAAGCGTTACCATTTTCATTTTGTACACAGATACATTATTTTACAACTACTGGTATTCAAATATTTTAAAAATCGTTAAATAGAAAAATTAATTGTTTAATTTCAGATTTTGAGACGCCATGGATTTTTCAGTAGAACGTCATACATAACATAATCTCTCCACCAAGTTCTGACATCAACTAAATTAGGTAAAGTTGAATAATTTTGTAGTTTATTCTATATAGAAATTAAACTGGTCAATTTTACAATTTTCCGGAAGATTTTTTTATTGCATTTCCGAAATATATTTGTCATTCCAATTGAATAGGTAGTTAGAATGGAAAGCTTTAGAGTTTTAATATTGTAGGTTTTTGTGTAGAGGTCAGCAATACTAGACGGTTATTAGGGCAAAACTATGTGTTGACATTACCAATGTGTTGGTACCAACTTACAGTTTTACAGGGTGATTCATTCACGACTGAACAAATTTCAAAAGCTATTCCTTGGCTCATTTCATGAGAAAATATGTCCATCTAAGTCCAAAGAAAAACAGAAATGTCCGACCACTGCTTCAGAACTTAGCAATATTACCCTAGTACCATCTGGCCACCACTTCGAAAATTTTCAAAACTTTGCCATTTCGCCCCTTGCATTTTCGAGCATGGTCGGAGGGTTTTAGGGTAAAATCGCTAAGTTCTGAAGCAGTGGTCGGATTTTTTTTAACTTTTCCAAAATTTGCATTTCAGTCAAATAGTCATAACTTTGGAAAGATAGGACCTCTGACCTTCGTTTTTGTAATTTTGACAAGGTGAGAGGGCTATCTTTTTTACTACCACAACTATCGGGCAAATAGTGTCCTTTTTAGAGTTTATTTTAGTTCCTTTAAGATAAACTATTTCTCAGGGCCGATTTAATGTAGTTGAAAAACAAAGCAACCTTTGAGTATAGGTTATCATTGATGGTTCCTTTGGCCGCAATTGGGCTTTCAACAAACACACAGAGACAGATAGGCGGTCATGGCAAGATTATCTTAGAGTTGCACGATGATCAAGATAGGGTCAAAATACCCGATCAATATTTTGAGGTGTTGCAAACGAAATGTCAAATTTAATATGCACTCCATCCTATGGTGGAGGGTACAATGTACAACCAAACATTCAAAATATATTCAGTTTTATATTTTTGGACAAATTCTCAAGAAACCCCAACATTAGAACGCAATAGACTATGCACGATGAGGGCATATGATAAGAATAATTCGTAGTGATTAGCATTAATAAAAAAAGTAAAATTTTATTTAAATCTAAAAAATTACGCCTCTGCTTTGGTCGAGAGCTAGGCGAAAGCGCAAAATATTTTATGAATAATTTTTAGCTTAATATTTTGTATAAATTTCTCCACCAATTTTTGGCGTTGTGGATAAAAACCAAACCTTTCCACAAAAACTGATACACTTAAGAAATCGACCGATATTTGAATGGGGCAATCGAAACAAAAAATCTAAACAAAAAAGTGCAAGAGTTATTTTTTATTAACAAAAAACCTAATCAAACAATGACCTCCATAAACTCTAGCAAGTGCATAATGCCCAACGATTCGCGAAAAAAAAACAAAACAAAGTAAAATTTAAACAAATAAATCGCGTGAGTTGGAAATGTTATTTTCCTTTTTTTGTTTTTTTTAAAGAAAAAAGAAAGCAAAAACAAAGTGCTAAGATAACGAAAAAAATGTTAAAACAAGTCTAAACAAAAATACAAAAAAATAAATTACTAACCAAAAAATCCCAAATTTATTTCTGCTTGACTCTTGTATAGCAAGCTTTCCGCCAGAGTTAGCGAGGGAAGAGAGCGAGAAACCCAAAAATGGATGAGGCAAACAAAATGAGTTCAATGATTCATTTGACGTTTTTTTTATGTTTTTGTTGTTGTGTTTGGGAACACTAACACACATGTACATTAGACTGGGTTTCGCTTTATAGGGTATTAGACCCTTAAAACAAGATATTACTTCGAGTAATCTAGCAAATTCCAATTGATTAATATTTAATTAATTGATTAATTAATTCTTTTTAAATGGTATATGTTGATTTGTTTTATAATTACTTTGTAATACAGGGTTGCACACTTTTTATTTGTGTGAAGAATCGGCTTATTCTTTATTTTGTTGAAATGAATGCTAGGGATACCGAAATAAGGCTTGGATAGTGCAGCAGTACCATGCTTTGCAGTCCTGCATTTTCGTCCATTTCCGTTCCGGAATTTAGGCGGGAGTTTGGCGGAAATCCTCCGAGTAGATGGATCATTATAAGGCTGGTTAGCATGTTTGCCGAATCTGGAAGCATCGCACGAAGACCGTACCATCAAAATCCCTATGTTCGGGTTAAAGTAGCATCGTAATACAGGCAAACCCAAACTTATCGGCATAAAATTGCAGTTAGCAGACGGTCATTACAACGGATTGTTCATGGTGAATTAAACTTATTTCCATAGTCCAAATTACAAGCAAGTTAAACCCTCTGGATCTGCCTATTCGAATGGAATTTTGCCTAACAATTAATAAAATGGCCGAAGAAGACTAAAGCTTGAAATATTGCTTGTTTATGTCGGATGAGGTACATTTTGATCTAAACGTTGATGTAAACAAGCAAAATTGCCGTACGAGGGCTGCTATATATATATATTTGTGGCCTAAACACAAAAATGCGAATATTTATCATCAAAAATGGTTTTATCGTTTTTCAAAGTATCCACCAGCATGATTTATGCACTTTTGCATGCGCTCAAACCAATTGTCGAAGCACTTTTTCAACACCGATTGATACACCTCCAAAACATGGTTTTTGAATGCTTCAACAGCATCTTCTGGCGACGAAAACCGTTGACCACTCATTTTTTCTTGATGTACGGGAATAAAAAGGCTGTACGGCGGATGACCAATCAATTCGACGTTTTGGCCAGTCAAAAAGGCGCTGGTTTGAGCCGATGTGTTGAGCTCGCATTGTCATGCTGCACAATGATTCGTCTTCTCATGTTCGTTCTTCGAATTTCTCTGCAGACTTCAGGCAAACAAATTTTTGGTGTACCACGTAGTATTGTGCGTCCTACGTTGCTCAAGCGGGACAGTCGCCACATGACCAGTTTCGCCGAAGAAACAGGCGTCCATTTGCTTCAAAGTGCTTCTTTCACGAACAACTTTCGTTGGATTTGGCTAGTTTTCGAGGACCCACACGGCAATTGCTGTTTTGTTTCGGGCGCATACGCATAGATCCATGATTCGTCACCTGTGACGGTCTTATAAACGTCTTATGAAGCACCGCAATCGTATTTTTTCAAAATTTCTTTGCACCAATCGACACGAGCCTTTTTTTGAGCGATTGTCAAATTGTGCGGGATCCAACGGCCAGGTGTTCACGCAATATCGAATGTATGCTAGTGGAAGAAATGATCTTGCATTATCAGTTCTCTGGCACAACGGCCGTTTTAGGAGGACCTTCACGACCTGCGTCTTTGAGCGAGCGTCGGCCACGATTGAATTCATTAAACCAGTTTTTCACAGTGCTATAGGATGGTTCTTCATCGCCATACAAAGATTTAAGTTCATCGATGCACTCTTGTCGTGACAATCCACGTCGAAAGTTGTAAAAAATGATCCGACGAATATGTTTACGAGTTACTTCCTATTCTTTGCCAAATCAATTTTATCAAGTCACTGTTAACAAATGATGGACGTACGTGAAAACGTTCTGAGTACGTTTATGCTAAAAAATGTCAAACTTTCCAATGGAAATGTCAGATGGTGGTAGGAAACACTTAGTGTTGCCTAGGCCAGAAATATATATATAGCAACCCTCGTAGTTTTCTGTAAACAAAATCATTTTTATATTCATGTACAATCGTATGCAGTTATAGCGTTAGCAACCTCCTAAGCGAGTTGACAATAGAACTCGGTTATAATTGAATGTAATCGGCCGGTTTTAGGGCCTCTTAATGTACAGGCTGGGTTCGTCTATCATACAAACAAATTTAGGTTCAAATCCAGGTAAGAACATCCTAAATTACATAAGACTTTTCGAGATGTTTGAGGGAATTTATTAAGTAAAAAAGAATAGGAGGCGATGGATCACTTCCTTGCGACAAGATCACGGTTAAGCACCTAATTAATCTTTAGTCTGAGAGATCTAAAATAGACCGGGACACTTGAACTATATATTTCTGCCTACCAGGATAGATATAAATAACTTTACGCCTAATTGTAAGAAGTAATTTTGAGAGAGTCTGAGTATACATTTTAGTGTAAGGTTGTTTTCTATAACGATACAGGTTTGAAAATCAGCTTTTCAATTCCTAAACACGCCATTCTACATAGGTTCAAAAGTACTAGCTATTATATATTGATTTGAAAAAAAAATTATTATCACCACAAAATATCAAGCCAAATGCTATCGATGATCAGAAATAGCAATGACATTTTTTGCGACCCACTCTTATACATACATATACACAAGAAAAAAGACATTTTATTTTGTTGATATTATTGTTTTATTGTGTGCGTATGCCTTGTTGATGTTGACCGTTTAGATCGTTGGCAAAAAGTTAGTCATACTCCCGATCCACTGAAATTACACGCTGTTTTATTTTTTTTAAACAATTTTAAAATTACATAGTTTGACAATCTGTGCGTGTACGCAACATCAGGTACAGCGGCAAGTGTACGCGACGGCGTATATTTCAAGACCGACTTTCGGATAAACCGCGCGGCTTCGCATGCGTAGAAATCACACATACACTCGAAATTTTTCAAAATCATTCGCACTGTTTTTTTAGTTTTTACTGCCGTAGTTTCGCATAAGGTCATCGCTTCATGACAACACTGACACAATAAATATAACCCAGACTTTGTTAACACTCACACAGTAGTAACCGTTAATTGTATATGAGTGTGTGATTCTGTTTTGAAATCTGAGACATTTTTTTTGGTCTTCTGCTGAAACAGAGCCATGAAAGCAGAACAGTAAATATATAAATAATATATTTCTCGGAGAAAGCTATATTTGTTGTCTATTGAACCAAAGCAAAGGCGATACAACAAAAGAAATGCTTAACAAAACAAATTTTTGTAACAAAGAAAAAAGTTTTTACAGTCGATTCCATAGAAAAGTACCAGACGGAGAAAAAAATTGCCGATTATTTTTTCATGTTTCTGGCTTTATTGGTAAGGTGGAACTTTGTCATTCAATAATGGATCACAATATCATTTAAATGACTACCACAACTGGCTCGGCAGTACCTCTTTAGTTTAACCCAATTTTTCAGTACATTTTCGATTGTTTCGGGTCGAATCTCTTCAATGGAAACTTCGATTTCATTTTTCAACGCTTCAATTATCTCTCAATGATTTGCGTAACATTTATCCATAATGACTCCCCCACAGAAAATAATCCAAACGCTCACCGTTGACGGTAGGTAACGACGGTTTCTTGCTCATTTTCAAAGAAAAATGGCCGTCAGCCCAAAATCCACAACAGTTGACTCGTTGTGGATGCATTGAATTTTTCAATAGTCACGTGGGGGTTCTCTGAACCCCATAAGCGTCAATTTTGCTTATTGACATAGCCACCGAAATGAAAATGAACTTGATCTGAAAACACGATTTTCCATACAAGCAAATGATTTCGGGCGCATATTATAATCCCACTTGACCATACTATGAGCACTCACAACCATAACATGATCCCACGCAAGCAAATTTCTACATATTCCCACTATCATTTTATAAAAACTCCTTGTGAAGCGTTGCGCCACAGGGCTTGTGTGGAATCATAGTGACAATAGAATGGTCACTTAGAAATATACTATGTTAATATATAGAAATATGATTGTCACAAGCATATACCCTCCTACAATAGAATGATGTTTTCAAATATTACCATCCTAAACTTATTTTTCTTCTGTGAACAAATGTTCAGGTTTATTAGTGAACGTTTGTTAGGACCCTAAGCTTCGATGTCGGTGACTCAAAGGGCCCATGGATTAAACAAGCATGACCATTTTTGATGGGTTAAGTGCTTCTCTACGGTACTAAACAATTTAGTATAGTAAAGAGTATAGGTTTTGGCATTGGAAACAATCTTAATGTTAGCACAAGAGACGTCGAGTATTCAAATCGGCGATAGATTTTTGAAATTAGTTGGTAGATCTTAACTCTAGCTGAAGCTTAATATTTGGAGTGGCTATTTATGACTGTAGACTTTTAAATGATGGTATATATTAAGAAATTTAGTGTTCGAACAGAATTAATCATTTTATTCATTTTTTTTCAACGATACCACCACAACCCACCCGTTCTATGCACCGGACGGACCTGAAGCAGGAACTCTTCGGCCAATGACTGTCACCCTGGCACTACAAAAATAAACCAAAAACTTTTTCACATTTCGTGGCTCAGGCTTAAATGATTACATTGTTAAAAATATCGTTTGGGCTTACTTAGCTTAGTTAGTTTGCAATATGGTAATCTGGCAATATTAAACAAAATTGGAATATTATGGCAATATTGTTTTTCTTTGTATAGATCAAAGATTACCAAACAAAGAGGCAAATTCTTCAAAAGCAAACTAAAAATACTATGCGTGACAAAATTATCAAAATTAAATCAATTAAAAGCTGCACTTTCGAATTATACTAATTTTTAAAATGTCTATTACATTTTTTAACTTGTGCACATGAACCCGATTCGAATTGGCCGATGAGACCTCTTGTTATCCTATAGCATACCTAACATGAAACGTATGTCTTATATAGCAAGGTGTTTCATAAAAGACTATTTGAAGAAAAAATAAGTCTAAAAACTCTTACTCGTTTCTTTAACAACTTGAAGCCAACTCGCTTACTAACCGAGTAACTTTCATACTAATAATTAATAATAAAGTTTAGTAACCTCAGGCTAATATAAAAAATTGTAGCATCACAAAGAGAATAAAACAACATTCCATTAAAGAACAAGGGGGAAACTTCGCTCAAATCTGGATGCTGTGCACGATTTAAATCTTGTAGTAATCGACCGGGACCTAATGTATAACATGTGCTCTAAACGGCACTTGCATTTAAAAAGAGGAGCTTTTCAATTGCTAATAATTAATCTTCCTAAGTCATAAATTCACCAGCATTAACGAAATGGAAACCTGCCGCGGAAAAAATTGCTAGATGTTCTTACCCGGAGTTGAACCTGGGTTTAAATGCACAATAGTCGTACACCTACCTCGGCGGCCATATCAAGACCTCACCGCGAAAAAGGCATAAGCGCCATTCGCTTTTTAATGAAATTCGATAGAAAATTGTACAACGCTCTTAAGCTTAAATATTAAAAATTAAATATTAGTATTTACCAAGATACAGCAAATTCAATTGTATCGAAATTCTCCAGACGAATTAGACAAATAAAAACCCTCTCCTGTAAAATTTTCTTTTTGGCGCTTGCGTGTTTTTCCCCACTGTGCGTAATTTGATAATGAGGACAATTTAACATAAAATTATATGTGCTTATTTAGGAAGAATTAACAGGTAATTATGCGGGCTTTGTTTAGATATCAAGCGAATCAAAGAAGTCGCTTCACAGGGAATAGCAACATGTTACAAGCAAGTACCCCCCTCTACCAATCCTATTCGACGAAGAAGCGTACACGAATATTGCTTCTAACAAAGGTTACTTTTCATAAATAAGCGGCTTTGCAGTTTTATGTAAACCCATTCATTACGCTGAGACCGACCTTTAGCCAAAGTCAATGACTTTAAGCAGGACGGGGGGTGAAAGAAGGCAAAACATCAAATTTGTATTCATGAAATGGCAACAACAACAACACCTGAAAATAGCCACAGCAACTTAGTTTACAATTTAAATCAGAGCAACCCAGAGAGACGGCCGGCAGCAGCACTTGGAAGTTGTCTTGCCATAAAATAAAAGTCAACAGCAAAATGTCATTGTCCATTAATCGATAGAATTGATGTTATGCGCGAGTATCAATCGTGTGAGTTAGCTTAGATTGATTTTAAATCAAAAGAAAATTTACATATAATCATGGATGGATATCAGGCAGGCAGGCAACCAATCGATTTACATGAACACGAAAAAAGAACAAGTAAAAATGTCGTTAAGTTCGGTCAGGCTGAAACGTATATACCCTCTACCTTGAATCCTCTATAGAGATGGGGAAATAACAATTTTCATATTTATAGTACTTAAGGAACGAGACAACCTTAGCTAAATGTTCGAAATCTATTTTTACCCTTAGGTCCCTTTCTCTATGCGCTGTCACATATATAAACAAGTAAAAATGTTAAGTTTGGCTGTGCCGAACTTTGGATACCCTCCACCAGATTCCCAAATAAAACCAAATTTGGTGCGGAAGTGTGTTCTATATAGAAATCTTTATGTGCAAAATTTCATTTCGATAGGTCAAGCTTGTGGTGAGTTATCGTCATATTATTTCTCAAAGCCCATGAGACCGTTTGTGTGGGAGGTACCAGTGGGGCTTTTTCGATCTCAACAGAATTTGGCGCAGAGGTGTGTTCTATATAAAAATCGTTATGTAGAATTTTCATCTTGATAGGTCAAGTTTGTAGTGAGTTATTGTCATATTATTTTTCAAGGCCCATGAGACCGTTTGTGGCCGTTTAGGGCCTTTCCGATCTTAGCCTAATTAAGCGCAAAAGTCTGTTCTATATATTAATCTTTATGCCGAAAATTTCGTCTCGATAGGTCAAGTGTTATAGTCATATTATTTCTCAAGGCCCATAAGGCCGTTTGTATGGGAGGTACAAGAAATGGTGGCCCAATCAAAACCATTTTTACATAGATGATTGTGCCTATATAGAGATTATTATTTGCAAATTTTTAGTGATTTTGCTCAAGAAACTGGACGGATATTTTCAAATAAAAAACTAATTTTTATGAGGTAGTGTCGGTTGAGGGTCTCCAACAACAACTTCCCGTAGAGCTATATAGCCCATTTTCAAAACCAACCATGCTAGGTTAAATACACATGTCAGCTCCCTAGCCGTTTTCATGCAGGCTCTATCTTGTTTTCAACAGACGGACAGGCGGACAACATGGCTAGATCGTCTTAGAATTTTACGAGGATCAAGAATATATATACTTTGTTGGGTCTCCGATGGTTATTTCAAGGTGTTACAGACAGAATGACAAAACTAATATACCCTCCATTGTATGGTGGGGGGTATACAAATTTACCACTGGAGCTTGTTTTAACCATATATGCCGCTTTTGAGGTCGATTGTTCCTTGAGTTCGAAAACAACTCTCAGCTAAATTAACCATATTTTGATTCGTAAGGATAATGTTTTTTAATTTTGATGCATTTCTTTGTATTTTTCTGAATGAAGAACCTTTTAAGAATATTAGGTAAACATTGAGCAAACATGAGATCAATCGGAGCAAATCTAAGGCGATAAAACTCAACTCAACGTAAAGCTCTCGTTTTAAGAATCGGTTCTTTTTATATCTTCAAAACTACTGCACCGATTCTTTTAACGTTTTTCCCACTATTTCTGTACAAATTTGTCAATATTTTTATTTTTCAATAGCATTAGCCGATTTTTTCCCGCAAAAATCGCCTTTTTCACTACGAACAGATTTTTTTTTTGGATTTAAAATGACCGAGTTATGAGGGGCACCGTAATTATACTTTTTTTCCAAGACGCTTCTGAATAATTGCTGTCATTGCCCTGTTTTAATACCCTCCATCATAGGATAGAAGATATATTCAATTTGTCATTTCGTTTGAAGCACCTCAAAATACAGTTCGGAGACCCCATAAGGAAATATATTCTCAATCGTCGTAAAATTTTAAGATAATCTAGCCATGTCCGTCTGTCAGTGGAAAGCAAACTACAGGTCACATTATTGGAAGCTACGTGGCTTATATTTTGCAGAAACATGTGTTGATGGACTGAAACGGTTGGTATTAAAAATGGACCAGATCGGTCGAGAGGTAAAAATTTTTACCACAAAAGGCCTGAGTCAACCTGAACCTAAACAGAAAATATCTTATGAACTAATAGAGATATGAAGAAGCTATTTGGAATTTATGATGTTGGCATGGATCGAAACACATCCTCGAGCAAAAGTGGTCGGAGCCATGCCACTTAAAAAAGTAATAGACCAATCTTTAAAAAAATTAACAGAATGAAATAAATGACTAGGAAATTATTATAAAGTATGCATTGGTAAAACAGGACAAGGGGCTTAACAACGCCCACACAACCCTAAACATAAAGACAATATCTCAGAAACAAAAAAGATACAACGACAATATGTGAAAAAATTATATTGGCGTGAATAGAAACACATCCTGGAGGAAAAGTGGCAAGAGAGTTGGGAAAAATATTTCAAATAAAATGAATTGCAAAAGCTGGTGACGTATGGGCTTTGTACGTTGTCTCAAATCTAAGATGCCTTACATCTGAGATGTAGAGGGCGCCCATCAATATCAAGTAAATGTAGCTTATATCTTGGAACACTTCGCACTGAGCTTATGTTTCCGATTTGTAATTTTTCATAATGAAAATGTAGCATATCGATAAAAAAAAAGCGCATCAAAACCAACAAATAGATGGCGCTAATTAAGAAGATTTCTGACATGAAGGCCAAGTATAATGCACGTATAATTTTAGGCACCATGAATTAAGAAAACAGTTGAACTAGAGTTTTCATTTTTTTTAGACATTTTGTAACACATACACAGGTTAGGCGATTTAAAATTTTAAAAAAAGGAATAATAATTTTTTCAATTTCTGGTTTTATAGGAAAGGATTTTTTTAAATCCGTTTCAAATGTAAACTTTAAATGGCAATAGATAAGAGATAATACGATTACAATTGTAAACATATAGAATGAAACAACTTTCATTGATAAGCTAACGATATTTAACGCGTCAAAATAATCCTTACCGTTAACTTACGTTAAGAGCAAGACTTTCGGAGAATCGAAAATACTATTCATAATAGGAAGGAGTGTTTATTTGATTTATCATTCCGTTTGCAATATCTTGAAGTATTGGTCGGAAAGGATATAAAGTATATACATACATTCAGTATCGTCTTAAACATCTACAATGATCTAGTTATGTCCTTCGGTTAGTATTGAAAATATGCCAGAACGGTTAAGGGGTAAAAGTTTCGCCCCTAGAAGGTCTGAGTCAACAATTGGAAAAATTACTATTTTAATGGTACTCGTATTTTGTTTCGCTTGGTCAATAATAATTAATCACTACTAAAAATGTTCACTTTACGTTACGATCGAACAGGAATTATTTGCAGGGTGCATTAGGTCATGATTGGACACGGGGCGCGTGAAACGTTACGATCGAACAGGAAATATTTGCAGGGTGCATTAGGTCATGATTGGACACGGGGCGCGTGAAACGCCCATACAACTCAAATCGATAGTAGCATGAAAAAATAACACACCAGTAACTTAAATATGGATTTATTAAAAAGATTTGTCTGAGATTGAAATCGGTCTCATGACCTAGGGGTGGAGGGAAAATAGTATTCGGTCTGACCGATTTTAGGTTTTTTTTTTACTTGTAAAAAGTTGTAATTGACATTATTTTTTTTTTGTTCTTTGTGATTTATTAAATATTGATGAAGCTGAGCTAAAAAGGGAATCTAATCAAAGAATAAGAAAAATGAATTTAAAAGTTATTTTTTATTTATTTTTATTTAGCGGGTTATGGGGCTAGAGTGTTTGCTTAAATAAGTTAGAGCGGGTTATGAGACTAGTTTAATATATCAAACTAGTGAAAAATGTTTAGTATTGAGACGGCTAGGCCGATTAGGTTCGAATTTTCTATCAGTTGTTCGTAATTGCCAAGAGAAGGTTTTAACGAAAGAAAAATTTGGCAAAACCCTACGGATAAGCCGGGAAATTAAATCGAAAATTGATTTTTAGTATGGAATTTTGTGCGCAATTGTTCCGAAATGGGGTTTCGAGCGGCAAAATAGAAAACTCTTAGTGAAAAACTCGGAAAATTCCAGATTTTGCATTTTATAGCACGATTTGATGATTATTCAACGCTCGAATAAATGTGATAAAGATATTCCGCTTCATAGCTGCCGATGAATCTTCTCACGGTAGACAAGCCAACGTGCAAAATGACAAGAATTCGCCACCAGCGAAATTGATGCGAGAATGCAAAATCATCATTTAGGATAAATGCACTATGGCGCATAAATATTTTGAGAGGTAAATCGAGACAACTTGATGGGGCTATGATATTGCTCTCCGGTGATTTTCGTCAAGCGCTTTCCTTCATCCCGAAATCTACTGTCAAGCGCTTTCCTTCATCCCGAAATCTACTGTCAAGCGCTTTCCTTCATCCCGATATCAACTGCTGCCGGTGAAATTAATGCATGCCTGAAAGTCGCATTGCAAAACGACTCATCGGCTCTTACATTCCAAATTTCGGTTGATGTTTCCACTGAATTGATATCGTTGCGGGCAAATTTTTGCGGAATCACATCGTCGAAGGAGGAACTCATTACCCAAGTGTTCCCGGCATTGCACAAAATTATAAAAATCTCGATTGGATTAGTGAACGGGCAATACTAGCAGCAAAGAATAAGGAAATAGATAGCTTGAATTTGATTATTCAAAGTCTAATCGCCGGAGAACTGTATTCGTGCAAATCCGATGACAGCGTGACCGACAAGGGTAAAGCAAAAACAAACTATCCGACGGAATTTTTTTTAACTCGCATCATGTGCCAGGAACGCCGCCGCATAATTTAAAGCTGAAGGTGGGTGGATCGATCATCATCCGAAATTGTACAACGGCACGCGGTTGTTTGTCGAGAAACTAATGAACGATATGATTCAAGCGACGATCATCAGGGGCAAATTCAAAGAAGAGGAAGTCCTTATCCCACGAATTCCGATTATTTCAACAGATCTTCCACTCCAATTCAAGCGGATTCAGTTCCCCGTTCGATTGGCTTTAGCGGTGGCAATCAATAAATCGAAAAGCCAATCGTTCGAAGTCTGTGGCTTTAATCTCGAGTTTCCCTGTTTTTCGCACGGTCCGCTATGCGTTGCTTGTTCGCGTGTTGAAAACCGTCTTCGTTGTTTGTTTTTGCGCAGGAAAACAAATAAAAAACATTGTGTTTTATTATCACTCTTGAGTTTATCTAAAGGCGTTTAATTGGGGTGAGTCGAAGTTCGCCGGGTCCGCTAGTTTTCAAAAAAAATGTATAGACATTAAATAAAAACCAAATTGTTGCCATGCAATCATGAAAACTTTACAGATCACCCTCGTAGGGATATAAAAAAATCTACACCACCCACTGTAGTATACCAAAAGAACCAGATTGGTAATATATGTAATATTTATGATAACCTACATAGTAATTATCGGGCTAAACTTGGTCGAGGGGTTTGTCTATTGTGCAATGAGACTAAGAACGGTGTTAATCACAACTAAACGAGTGTTATTTAAATATGGCGAAACTAGTTTAAGGGGTCGGTCTACTTAGAAGATATGAGCGAAGAAGTAAGTTGCTATTTTTATTTTTAATTCAATTTTTAATACTGAATGAATGCAATCTGTGATCAAGTATCTGTCTGTCCTTAAGAATAAGTTTTTATTTATTTAAAATGAGAACACTGAAGCGTTTCCTCATCGTGTGTGTGTTTGTTGCTCAGCCGAATTATTCCAACACTTTTAGTTTTGTGCGAATTATTTATATTTCAGTTGCCAAAATAGATTTGGGGTTTTTTCTTGCAATTATTTCAATGCGACGGACATTAAATGGTGCACCGTGTGTGACTTATGCCCGAAAAATAAAGTGCCTCTAGCATTTTACAAACAAAAAAATTTTAAATGCAGCATATAAGACCCAGCGATTATATTCAAAGTTATACATGTTCGTACAAAGAATTATTAAGGCAGTGCATATATATTTCCATTAAAACCCAATTCAGGAACAAAGGGAGAACTTCTTTTATAATAGCAGGCTGTGCATGACAAAATTCGTATACTCGCCTACTTTTTTATACCGGTTTTGTAAGGCTAATGCATTTTTTAGAAACGTCTTTTGCGTGGCTTAGATATTAATCTCTTAGTCGTGAAGTCGACATTAACGAGATGGAAACGCTGCCGCCGAATAAATGTTGAATGTTCTTACCCGAATTTATACCTGGGTTTAGTGTATGACAGTTTTGCACACTAACACTCATACGGGCCGCCTTCATTACCACAGGACTTACATTTCAAAAACGACCTTTTTAATAAAAAAAAATACTAGGCTCCACAATAGACCATCCGTTTCCTCTCGAGGTTTGTGGGTGAGGTCAATTTAAATATAGTTCTTCCTTTTAAGGTTTGTGGGTGAGGTCAATTTAAATATAGTTTATGTTTAGAATGTTTAGTTTGTTTTTTGCTTTCGTATATCATGTCAACCTCTAAACATAATTTATTTTGAACTTTCATTTCAATCATCAATATTCGGGTTTGAGATTTGAGATTTGCATATCCATGTATCTGTATGAGTTTTTTTTTGTAATGTTCAGTCTAACAAATTTCGATACCACTGTACAGTATGATTGCTCATTAGAAACATGCGTATGTGCTACAGCAGAGATTCCCAACTGACTGCCCTCCATGAAACATTAAAAGTTGATCATGGCAAAATAAACAAAAATGCAATGTCAATGAAAAATGCCAATGTCAGCTATGCGATTAGGAAATTCAAAGTATTAATGCAAAAAATAGTAAGGAATTAATTTAAATTTACTTGGATTATTTCTGACAAAGCCTTGCATGTACCTAGCTAACCAAACATTCAGAATTCGGTCAGAATTCTGTACGACAGTCGGCAAAATGTTCCGATTTCGGATCAGAATTCTTACCGAGTTCGTAACGTAAAGCATATAAGAGGGTTGACACAAATTCTGAACTACTTCTCGGAAAAAAAAATCCTCAAGCAAACCGAACAAAATTCGTAACGATTTCGGTAAGAATTCTTGAAAGAGTTCAGATTTATCCCATATCAGACAGACATTGTCGGCAAATTTGGTTTACTGGGTATGGACTAAAATAGGTTGTCAGAAATTTTTTAACAGAATATAATAAAATTCAAGTTTTGCCACTTATGAAAAACATGTTCAAGTAAATCAGGTATTTTACGAGGTTGCTATTTATATTTCGGGTCCGGCATTAAAAACACAATAATATATCATTGGAAAATGGTTTTATTGTTTTTCAAAATATTCTCCTTTAAGATCAATACATTTTTGCATGCTCACAACCCAATTTTCGAGGCACGTTTTCCACTCCGATTGAGACACATCTAAAACATGATTTTTAAACGCTTCATTAGCTGCTTCGGGCGATCAAAAAAGTTGACCACGGGAATAAGAAGTCATTGGATGCCAAATCAGGGCTTTACGGTGGATGGCCTATGAATTCAACATCTTGAGTGATCACGAAAAACTTTTGTTGGATTTGGCTCGTCTTGGAAAACCCATACGATTGATTGCTGTTTTGTTTCGGGTTCATATGCATAGATCCATGATTCGTCACCTGTGACAATGTTATACACTGCCTTTGAGCTACCGCAGTTATATTTTTTCAACATCTTTTTGCACCAATCCATCCGAGCCTTTTTTGGGCATTCATCAAATTATTTAGGATCCAACGAGAAAAAATCTTTTTCACGACCAGATGAACATGCAATATCCTATTGATGCTTGTCATACTAATGCCCAAGGATGCCTCAATCTCACGGTATGTCACATGTCGGTCTTGCTTAATCAGTTCACGCACAGCACCGAAGTTGAACGTCCTTCACAAAATGCATCTTGGAGCGAACGGCGTCCGAGGCTGAACTCTTGGTACCAGCGATAACAGTGGTTTTTGATGGTGCTTCATCGCAAAAAATCGAAACAAGTTGATTTAAACACGCTTGTCTCGATAACCCAACCCACGCCTAAAATCGTAAAAAGTCTTCGCACGAAAATGTTCACGGGATAATTCCAGAGATGAATTTTTAAACAAAATAATTCGCCCTCAAATGACAAAACGTTCTCAGTGAAGTTATGCTAAAAAATTTCACAGTTTCCAATGAATGAAGTTCCAGTTTGCATCTGGGAACACTAGTATTGTCAGAACCCGAAATATAAAAAGCAACCCTCGTATGCGCAAAAGAAACTAATTTTGAGCGCTTAAATATTGACTGTAAAATTAAACTTAAAAATGTATGGCAGTGTGTTTTCGATTATACATGCTTAGTTGGGTTTAAGAAAGATGTCTGCCGCGTTTGCTCTCAATTGACCATAAACGTAATCGTGTGACAACTTCTAAGAATTGTTTGGAGTTGTTTAACCCCAATTCGAATGAGTTTTAGCGGTGTTTTGTAGCTGTGGATGAAACATGGATCCATTACAACACTCCGGAGACCAAGCAGCAGTCCTAACAATAGGTTTCTCCGTTTGAAGGCCAAGGCGACTTTGTCGGCCAATAAAGTGATGGCAACAGTTTTTGCTGGATTATTTCCTTTAACCGCGATAGTGCTTTCAAGAGGCGGTATGCCATTAGGTCCTACGAAAATACATCCCAAAGTGAAAATGAAATTAGGCCCCAAAAAATATATGGAAAACAGCAATACGAAATGTTATGTTTTTTGGGGCCTAATTTCATATTTTTATTGGGGTATATTTTCATAATGCAATAAGACCCCAAATGATTGTATGATAATAATAGACCCCAAAAAAATTGGATCATAATTTCATAAAAATGTTGGAGCCTATGTTCGAATTTTGGGGTCCAATTTTATTTCGATATATTTTAGGGCCACACTATATATTTTTACAATCTAATTTCCTTCGGCGAAGAAAAGAAAGCGTTGGTTTTTTATTAAAAATTATATAGGCTTTTACCTTTGAACTTAATTATAAACTTGTATAATATCTTGAATGGAGGCACGACAGCAAGGACAGTACCGCAAAACAGTATTTTATATGGCTTTGCATTTCAAATTCACGTTGAAACTCTTACGAGTTATAATAACAAATGATGAAGTGCAGAAAGAGAATATGTCAAATATTAATATTTGGGGCCTATTTTCGTACTTTGTTGTTACATTCACTTTGTAACACATAAATGGAAATTACACCCCAAACCCAAAAATGAAAACAGATCCCAATTTTATACAGAAAACCACAACTCGATGTTTTGGGGCATACCTTCAAATAACCACTACGAAATTAGGCCCCAATAAAATTTTTGGGTCCTATTTTTTGTTATTTATTCGCTGTTTATGTTTGGGGTATAATTTCGTGGGGTCTATTTTCACAATACAATATACCCCAATTTTGGGTCCTACTTTCCTATTTGGTGTGGGGTGTTTTTTTGTGGGGCCTAATGTCATACGGCCCTTTCAAGAGACCCACAATCGAACATGAATAGATCGTTGTAGAATTTTTTCCCCCATAATCGGAATATAACATGCACAAACCTATGCAGAGAATTAAGGCCATATAGGGGTTTCCATTAAGAACATAACAAATTTATATATTAATAAAACATAGCATATGACCACCACGGGCCCGTGTACAGCAATATTTTCCACCACTCTTTCACACATTTCGACAGGAAAGTTGGCAATTTCGCGTTAGATGTTGTCTCTGAGCTAGCCTAAAGTTGTTGGGTGTTTGGCATTGACCAATGGCTTGATGTGGCACCATAAAAAGAAATCCAATAGCGTTAAATCGCATGAACGAGCTGCCCATTCGAACAGAACATTTCTCGAGATAACACATTTACCGAATTTGCCTTTCAGTAAATCGATTGCAAAGTGTGTTGTGTGGCTAGTGGCTCCGTCTTGTTAAAAACCACATATCGGCGATGTCAAGCTCATCCAATTCTGGCCCAAAATAATTTTCTAATATGGCACGATAGTGCTCACTATTGACGGTAACAAAGCGATTATTTTGATCGACGAAAAATAGGCCAAACACACCTCCGTCATGAAAACCACACCACACAGTAACTTTTTGCGGATGCAATTGAGTCTCTTGAAGCACATGTGGGTTTGTTGCTATCCAAAAAAGCAAATTTTGTTTTTGAAAAAACCAATGAGCCAGAATTGAGCTTCATCGCTGAAGATGATTTTCGATGATATTCTGGATCTTCGTGAAACTTTGTCCGAGACCAATCGGAGTAGTTTAGGCGTTTCAAATGATCAAGTGGCTTTAGTTCTTAAGTCAGTTTTATCATATAAGGATGAAGCCTAATTTCTGTTCGCAAAATACACCCCAGTGTGGTTTGAGAGGAGCCCAATTCCTGAAAACAACGTGAAATCGACTGATTTGGCTCATTTCGAACGGATACACTTACGACAGCGATATTTTCGTCGCTTCGAGCGGTACGGCGTTTCTTTGGCTCCGGAACATCCAAAAGTGAAAATTTGGATCCAAATTTATCCACTATAGCACGCACAGCCTGTCGGATGGGACGATTATTACGGCCGAAAATTGGAGTAAGCGCTCTTAAAGTTGCGACCACTGACTCCGAATTTCGGTAGTAATTTTTATTGATTTCCAAAAGTTGCCGATCAACCCAATTTTTCAACACATTTTTGCTTGTTTCAGTTCGAATCTCTTCAATTGCAACTTTCAAATTCATGTTTTAACACTTCAATTGTCTCTGAATGTTTTGCGCAACATTTATCCTTAATGGCTTCCCACAGAAAATAATCAAAAGGGCTCAAATCACAGCTCCGAGGCGTCCAATTCACAGCTTCGGGTGATTATTTTCAATAAAACTCGAAATTTAAAAAAAAAAATCATTACTTTTTCTTTAACAGTCGATCCAAATTTTAAATGGCCCACCCTGTATATAGGGAAAAAACTAGTTTTTAAAACAATGTTGAGTGGTGTGCTTGTGGGGGGATATCTAATTATTAATGATTTCCAAAAGTTGCTCGTAAGTGAACTTTACCATAATGAAAATGTTGACTTCGACTAACGTTTTGACACTGTAAGATCATTAAAAATGTTTGTGGATGCGTTGACATAAGGATACGAAATTGTTATGTCCCTATTGGAAAACTCGTTATAAACATGTGGACTGCCAACAGCATGTTTTGTACGCGACCCATTTTAATGTACATACGAGTATATAAGTATGTACAAGTATGTAAACATGCATTTACATGTGAACGCTTTAAAACGTTGGATCATTGCAATGTTTCATATACGATTTTTTATGAATTCATTTTAAACGATCTGAAAATATGCATTTTTATTAAGAAAAACAAATCTTTGGGTTGTATAGGGGGGTGGCGGTGAGGGGCCCAAGAATGCAACAAAATTGAAATTGAAATGACTTTTGTGAACAACAACTCGACTGGATGGTCTTGAGTGCATTTAATACGATTTTCTGTTTGCTTAAAACATTAATTTGTTAAAAACACTTTGCTATACATAAAAACATGGACGATTTTGAGTTTTCTTATTTTGTAATTTTTTGTTTAAGTTTCAAAAAATTAAAAACAAAAAATAAATATTTCAAATGACCTCAATTGTCATTGTTTGTAAGAAGGAGAGAGAGACTGACTTGTCAGTCGGCAGCTAGTCATTTTTTTATTTTTTCCAAACTGATGTTCTTTAGCTTTCACATACTTTTGCACGATTTCGATCAATCCGATCTGATCGCTTGCCCATATTGGTCATAAATGCTCACATACAAAGAGTAATTCGTAATCGCTTGTAAGCTACAAAGACGGACAGAATACGAATTGCATTGCATTGGATTTGATATTGATTTGGGGTTTTAACGATTTATTGTGTCTTTGTTATTTATTCGCTGTCACGTTTGCATTAAGGCATGTGTGACACACAGTATGGATGTGTCACCGGACGCACAGTGGACGATGTTGTCATTTTGTCATGATTTTTAGGCACTAAATGCAGCATTATGTGATTTGTAGTACCCTTATAGTCCTGAAATCAAAGTAAACCAAGCTTCATTATTTCATATCCGGGTAACATTTCACTACATTCTTTCGTCCATATCCTGAGTGACCAATGCAGTAGAGGCTCATACAAAAAAGCTATAAACAATTTAAGATATCTTTGTAAAAAGATAAACTGGGCTTTAAGCAATTAATACAATGAACTGTCGAATATTTTTCTTCTAAATTTAGTCAAAGGGAATTGGTAAGGGAAATAAGTAAGTAGCCTTATCTAAGTGTTTTCGCTTGTGAGTCGAAATGTCTGACAAGGTTTATAGAATACGAGGGTTGCTATTTATAGTTCGGGTCCTGACAATACTAATGTTCCCAGAAGATGCAAACTGGAACTTCCATTGGAAACTTTGACATCTTTTTTAAGCATAATTTCACTCAGGACGTTTTGTCATTTGAGGTCGAATTGTTTTGTTTACAGTGCGTCGAAAAATTCATCTCAGTCAAAAATGGAACTATCCCGAGAACATTTTCGTGCGATGATTTTTTTTTTTACGATTTTCGACAAGAGTGTTTACATCAACTTATTTCGACTTTTAGCGATGAAGCACCATCAAAACCACTGTAAATCGCTGGTACCAAGAGTTCAGTCTCGGGCGCCGTTCGCTCCAGGATGAATTTCGTGAAGGACGTCCAACTTCGGTCACTTTGCCAGAAACCATCGATGCTGGGCGTGAAATGATTAAGCAAGACCGACATGTGATATACTGTGAGATTGAGACATCCTTGGGCATTAGTATGACAATCAGCAATACGAGTAAAGGTCCGATTAATCTTGACGGTAGACGGTTGATTCTGCAACCTGCAGAAGTCTACCGTCGTCAACCGTCAAACTGTAGTTATCTCCCTCTAACACATGCAAAATGCAACACCCAACTGAAATAGCTGATTGCCTACTGTCCACCGTCAAATAGCTGATTGCCTACCGTCCACCGTCGAAATAGCTGATTGACTACCGTCCACCGTCAACCGTCAAGACTAAATGGACCTTAAGATATTGCATGTTCATTTGGCCGTGAACAAAATTTTGTTCTCGTTGGTTCCCACATAATTTGACGAATGCTCAAAAAAGGCTCGTAGGGATTGGAGCAAAGAGATGTTGAAAATGTATAACTGCGGTAGCTGAAAGGCAGTATATAACATTGTCACAGGTGACGAATCATGGATCTATGCATATGAACCCGAAACAAAACAGCAATCGACCGTATGGGTCTTTCAAGACGAACCAAATCCAACAAAAGTTGTTTGTGGAAGAAGTACATCGGAGCAAATAAGTGCCTTTTTTGGTATAACCAGCTATGTTGCCACAGTTCTTTAGTGGAACGTAGGGCGGTCAATTCTGAGTGGCATACAACCATTATTATTATTATACAGAGTGGGCGATTTAACATTTTAAATTAAAATCGGCTGTAAAAAAAACATAAGTACTGATAATATTTTTAAAATTTCCGGTTTTATTGGCAAGATTGGACTTTCTCATTTAATAATGGAACACAATATAATTCATATGACTACCACAACTGGTTCGGCTGTACCTCATCCGATCAACCCAATTTTTCAGCACATTTGCGATTGTTTCTGGTCGAAAGTCTTCAATGACAACTTTCAATTTCTTTGAATTCTCTGAATGTTTTGAGAACATTTATCCTTAATGGCTTCCCCCAGAAAATAATCTAATCACAACGAGCCATAAGCGCTAACCTATCGTAAGTGAAAAAATGCAAATTTTACAGGAGACGGTTTTTATTATTTATTTCAAACAACTTTATTAAAAATGCAAATGTTTTAATGCAAAAATTTAAGATTTCTACCTACTCATATAACTGTATCAAAAAACAAAAAAAAAAATCTGAACACATTTGCGATTGCTGCAGCAATTTGATGTGTGACTTACGATAAAATTGCTACACAATAAAATTTAAACAATCATTTACGATAAAATGCAAAAGCTTTTTTTTTGATGTTTTACTAACAATTTTGTCATTTTAAAAATACAAAACGATGAGGCTTGTCCTAACGATTATTTTTCAGCAATAAAATTTTTTTTCCAAAAATTTGACTTACGATAGGTTAGCGCTTATGGCTCGACAATTTCGGCTGATTATTTCCAATAAAACTCGAAATTTAAAAAACTCTCATTACTTTTTCTTTACAGCCGATCCAAATTAAAAATTTTGAATAGAGGGAAATAATATAAGGAAATATATAAGGAAAAAACTAGAGTTTTTAAAATAATGTTGAGTGGTGTGGTTGTGGGGGGTTATCTAAAATTTTTTGAATTCGATGTTACAGTATCGTTCGATTCTCCTTGTTCGATTACTTCGACTTTTCGCCGCAGCTTGTATGGAATTATTCCACTGTGCGGTAATGCGTTAGTTCGAGTGTCGTGTTTTCCACCTCGTAAAAGCCGGCGACTTTACGAGCATGGTAATATCTCTAAGCCATATAAAATCATTTCTACTATAAACGCCGTTTGGAGCCGAACGAATTATATCGGACACAGCTAACTGATGTAAGAGAAGTTTCGGTTTGTTCCTTAACGGGAATGACGAGAGAATTAGGCAAGTCAGCCAAATAGGTCTGTTCAAAACAATTTTTTCTACAAATTCAATTCACAAATCGACACCGGGTCAAAATAGAAAATTATAAGGCAATGTACACAGGATATTCTATAAAAAATCTTTGGGTGCGTTGACCAACCTCCTAATACTGTTCGGATGCTCTCCCAGTGGCTCAAAATAAGCTACTGTGCGATAAGATCTGACAAGTTTTCTTTCCATTATGTCGTGAACAGCCCTAGTACCCATATTTTGCAAATAATCCAAGCCAGTTCAGAGACAGAGCCAGAAACCGTCATCAAAGTCTTGGCAAATTGGGTTGATAGGATGCGCTACTGCAAAGCCGGTAATCGTAACGTCATGAATGAAATTGTGTTTCATAGATATTGGAAATGTTTGTTCTTTCTTATAATCCAATCTTAATATACCAAAGAACTTAATTTTTAATTTAAAAACAACACTTAGCTTTCGACAAACCCCTAGTAGGTCCCGGCCAGTGAGTATGGCTGGCGCGATAGAAGATTCGCAGTTCTTCCTTAATGAGATTTTAAGGAAAATAATTAAGTTGCCTAATCTAAGTGTTTTCGCTTGTGAGTCTAAGTGTCGAACGGGGTTAATAGAATACTAAACCTCAATCATAAATTTCTCATAAACTAAAAGAGCAGAAAACAAAAAAAAACAAATAGGCTTGCAAACAAAATAACCAATAAAAGAAAACGCAAACACAATAATAATCGCACACTGTGCACCGCGCCATGTGATGTTACCTTTAAGTGGCATTTCTTTTTAGCTTTTCAATTTTGATAACGTTAACAGAAATATTATCGTTTTGCTTTGTTTTCTATGGCACTTATCGTTGCATCGACATTATTGTACTCGTACAACGAATAATTCGAAAATACATTTAAAAACTGAAATGTCAACGAACTTTTAAATTGCAAACCAAAAAACAAATTTTGTAAAATGACGAAATATTAGGACAAATTTGTTAATAGTAGCCAACACCGTATGGAATTTTCTCCCTTATGATGAGATCAAAGTTCTCTTTATAATATAATTAATATTAGACGTGTTCGAAAATGTTTCAGCTTCTTTAGAATCTTTAAATATAATGATTTAAAATAAGTTTCTTCTATTTCAATATTAGTGGTGTTTTGGGTTAAGCCCCGATAACTAAGACAGGATAGCTAATCAAGTTAATTGTTAACACAAATTTTAATTGTGATTATGTCTATGGAAATTTTTTGCTGTACTTGATTCTTAAAGCAAAAATTAAGAGAAATAATTAATTGTAGCCTGGATTGAGGCTTATACTGGATAGGTATCCAGGCTAAGTACGAAAATGGCTACAAAAACTACATTTAGTAGTTTCAACAGTTTTATTTTTGGAGAGTCTAGTAGTAGTACTTGTGGACTTTTACGTTAGACTCATAAACATTGTCTCTTTTTTAAGTAATAAATGACTAAGCTAATGCGGTTTTGTTATCCAATCTTAGTTATTGAGGCTTAAGCTAAAACACCACTAATATTCGTTGGATTTATTCTGGTATGGTGGAGTGTAGTGGACAGTGTCAAACTCAACTAATAGCTTGTGCGAGCGAGCATCTCACTAGCAATGAGTTCAGCTCCCCAAGCAGCAGCTCGATATGACGAACATAGTCGCCTATCTAAGGAATTGTGCTTTCGAATACAAATTTAATGTAGGCCAGAAACTCAGTCAGACGTTATGAAAAAGGAGACACAAGCGTGCTAAGGATTTATTAGCTTGTAGAAAACTCAAAGATAGACTAACAAGCGTTCGCGTTTGAACTGATCGCCTTGAAGGACCTATAACACCATGATGGACATTTGTTTGCTATTAGACATTTAATGATTGTTATGCCGATAGTCCGGAAACGAGCCACACCACTCTACAAATTAAGGAAATATTCTTGTTCTTTCTACAAAAGACAAATAAAAGTATGTTAAAAATAAGGTTTTCTAATTTTAATTAAAATATTTACAAGTAAAAACGGCTTTAACTTTAGCCAGGCCGAAAATTATTCTGCCTTTAGCATGGATTCGCTATTCAAATGGGAGAAATAACAATTAACATATTTAAGGCTCCTTTGGTCTGAACTACTTGTACAACACAAATAAGTGTTTTCAGCAGACACAGACGCATGGGTAGCTAGATCGTCTTTAAACTTTACGAAGATCGAGAATAGAATCAAATCATATATTTAAACTAATGAGCTATTATCGCAAAATGGTAGGCTTAAAAAAAGAAAGCTGATCATTCAACTTAAGGTTTCATATGTATGTAAGTAGGTCGAGTAAAAAGTCGACATTTGTGATTTAAATGTTATTTATAAATATCGATTTCTGGCCTATCGATATTTTTGACTCTACAAGTCAACTAATTAGTTGATTTTTTGATTTTAGGGTGGATATAATAGTAAAATACTAAAATAGGAAAGATTTTTTTTTTACTAAAATATGTTATTTTGTATTTCGATTTGAGACCAGCATTTTTTGAGTTTTCAATCAAAAGAAACTAAAAGTTGTAAGCACTACTTCACCATTGTCAGCCCTATCGAATGTTATGTAGGCAAATTTGCGTTAAACGAGAATTAATTGGAGAAGAGTATTTTACCAAACAAATCTAACACAATAGAAAACCCTTTGCAGTGCTTTCTGATTTTGTATAGACTCGCATTGCTTACCTTATGCTGTTTTTGTAGTTGTTAAATGTAATAATGAACAAAATATAAAATTTATTATAGGTGACATGAAAAGCGTACATTTTTCTGAGATACCTTTTAGTCTCTTAAAGAAAAACTTTTGCCCGTAAGCCGATTTCGGGTATTGACAATCCCAAACTGCTTATGACCATCACATATTATCGTTCAAATTTAAGGGTCCTAGCCAAATTTGGACAGCCCAACTTCAGAAGATCGTCTTTGAATTTTACGACGAACAAAAATATTTATACTTTAAAGGGTCTGCTATCAATATTTCGCGGTGTTAAACAAGGAATGACAAATTTATTCTTTTGGTGGAGCTAAGAAAACGACGACTTTATTCACTATACGAATTACGTCTTTTACAATTCTTTTTAACCAAAAGTCGAACAATCGAAAGTCGTGTTACAGAATCATAGTTTAACTGCGCCATTATCGTTAACCGTGAAGCATTGACTCCGTCAAGCCAAATTTAAGCTAAAAATTCAATTCAACAAATATTTGTTTAACATAAATATGTATTGAATTTTTTCCTCAACAGTAGTTTTCTTTCGACCTTTGGTTTCTCAAAAAGGAAAAAATTAATAACATCCTACTGGGTTTCTCCCAACCATTTGTTTGAAGCACTGTAAGTGTTCATCATCACATTTTGACGTTGGCGATAATGGGCAAAATAAAAGATGCTCTAGTTAAGCGTTGTGGGAATGTCTAAGCAAATATGGTTCATAAACTGAACTAAATACTGACGTTTTGGAGCGCACACACACATATCGATTAGTCATCATTATCGACGTTTAGATAGCGAAACAGATTATATTTCGGTGAATGCTTCAAAAAAGAAAAATTAAAATAATGTCAAAATATAATAATTTACTCACTTGAAAGAGGAAAAAAAAATATTTGAAAACTTTACACAACGTTGGGTGGCCTAAATACACCTGCACATTATAGAAATCTTGTTATTAAAAATGAATTGATAAGACTTTGAAGCAATTTCAATTTACAAAGGTAAATTCTGAGGTTCGCATAAAAATTGCACAAATTGTATGTACGATGGCGACCGCAAAACTAACTGGCCTGGCACATTTTCTGTTTTACTAGCAACTTTTTTGTTTTGTTTTTTAAATGCAACTTTTATAAGCCATCTGTCAAAATTTCCGAAATATTTAATGATTATTTTCTTTGTTACAGGTGGTTGAAGTAAACAAGTTTTATAATTTCTGAAAATTGGAAAATAAAGAGTTTTGTGCGGTAATTAAACACTTTTATATGAAAGGTTATACGCCACAATTAATCAAAGATGAATTGGATTCTGTTCATGTTGATAATGCACCATCATACTCCACCGTGAAATCCTGGGTTCAACAATTTAAAATGGGTCGTTCAAGTACGGAAGACGAACAACGCTCTGGAAGACCGAAACCTGCTACTACTATTGAAAACATTAGAAAAACATTTATTGAAGTGACTTAAGATAGACGAATAAAGCTCAGAGAACTTGCTGATATTGTTAAAATACACGAAAAACAAGTTTGAAGTATTTTACATGATGAACTTCACATGAGAAAGCTATCCGCAAGAAGGGTGCCGCGTTTGTTGACTTTGCCCCAAAAAATCGTCCGTTGGACCAATTCCGAGGAGCTTTTAGCGATTTATCAGCGTAATCCAATAGAGTTCTTGCGCCGATTCATAACTGTTGATGAAACATGGATCCATCACTACATCCCAGAATGCAAAGAACAGTCAAAACAATGGATAGAATCTGGTAAAAGTGGTCCCAAGAAGGCGAAAACTGTCATGTCAGCAGGAAAAGTAACGGCCACAGTATTTTGGGATGCAAGGGGTATAATATTTATTGATTATCTTGAGAAAGGAAAAACTATAAATAGTGAATATTATTGTGCATTATTGGATCGGTTGAGTGAAGAAATCAAGATAAAACGACCGCATTTAGAAAAAAAAAAGTTATTTTTCATCAAGATAATGCTCCTTCACACACTGCATTTTTAACTCAACAAAAACTGGCCTAATTACGATTTGAAATTGCTCCGCACCCACCATATAGTTTAGATTTAGCTCCTTCTGATTATTTTTTGTTTCCAAATTTAAAAAAAATTCTCGATGGCAAAAAATTTTCGTCCAATAGCGAGGTTATTGCTGAAACTGAGGCATATTTTGAAGGTCTAGAAAAATTTTATTTTTCGGATGGAATTAAAAAACTTAAAAAACGTTTGATGAAGTGTATTGAGTTGGAAGGAGATTATGTTGAAAAATATATAATAATAATGCCAAAAAAACGGTTCTTTTTATGTTAGGCCAGTTACTTTTGCGGTCGCCCTCGTATACTAAAAAATAATCAAATAAGAAGAGGTCTTATCAGCGATCCTGCGTTGGGTCAATCTTCACAAGATAGGTTAAGTGAAACTATAAAACTACTCAAACTGACAGTTAGTCATTTTTTCGATGCAAAAGTGCAAAAATAAATTTTAACATAAATTGGTGTACAAAAACTTTTACTACAATTTATAGTTTTTTTTTTAATCTGCTTTTGACGAATTCGCCAATGAACTCTATTGTTGTTTGATTTATACATAGAGAAACAGTGTTGACATATTACTCTCAATTATGTTCAATGTAGCCAGATTATTATATTAAACAACTAACCAGGTAACTAAGCTGGTAACCTCTACAGAACACGAATATTATTTTCGCCTAAACTTGTAGAGTTAAAGTCTTCCAGAAAGAATAACGCCATTTCTAGTATAAAATATTTTTTTTTCTAGCATATTTATTTTTTTCTTTTTCCAGTTTACAACTGAACTCTTGAAAAATTAAAATTTTGTAAAACTTTAATTTTTCCTATTTTTTTAAACGATACATAGCACTGTATAATCCACCTGCCTTTATAAGTAGCCACTCCGGCCTATGGGGTATACCCAGAAAACATTGCAAAGAAAAAAAGCAGTGTATGGGATTTTCATTGTGTTTACTTTGTTCGGTGGATTTTCTTCTGCCGGCAGTTCTCGTCAAATGGGTATATGCCTGCTCTTAAGTGTATAGTCGCTGATCATAGTTTAATCACATTTGTTGCTTAAGGGTCTGATGATGGTCTGTCGAGCGCTTGTAACAAAAAGGCCTTTCGTCTGCTTTTTGAATCACTCTTGGTTTCAATTGAATGAAATGCTCTATGAAAAAAGTGGTTTAAATCTGACATAGAAGTAATAATAACAAAAAACGAAACATACCAAAGAAAATTCTAAAATTGGATCTAAAGACGTTCCTATACACCATTCATATTAAAAACAACTGTTTACGCAAGACCCCTGCATGTCACCACTAAGTCTCATTTGAGTACCTTCAGAAACTGAAATATTGCTTCGTATGAGTAACGGGTGATCAATCTAGAGATATTTCTTCAATAGGTTGTTTTCACAGATTACGCGTAAGTTGCGTTCAATTTTTTTTTTGCTTTTCAGTATTGTTTACCATTTCCTCATGAAAATACATACACCGCAACACAGTGCAACTGTATTATGGAAATGAGCGTTCGGTGAGAAACGTTTTTTGTGCGCTTTAACCTTTTTATGGTCGATATAATCGGCCTACCGAACCCACTATTCGGATTACCATCGCTAACATTAAAACCAAATTTTTGGATAATACCTTTCCTAATAGACCACATCCAGCACGAAGTGTTGAAAACATAGCGGCGGTAGCTGAAAGTGTACGTGAAAATCTCCGGGAATCGATTCGGAACAACTTGGAGCATTTTACGGAAGCATCTTGGTTTGAAAGCTTTCAAAATACAGCTCGTGCAGGAATTGAAGCCTAATGATATTCCTGCGCCTCGCCGTTTCAGTGTTTCGGCTCTTTAAAAGCTCGAAGAAAATCCGCTGTTTTTGACCAAAAGTGTGTTCAGTGATTAGGCCCATTTCTGGCTCAACGGCAACGTCAATAAACAAAATTGCCGCACTTGGGCTGAAGAGAAGCCAGAAGAGGTTCAAGAGGTACCATTATACCTAGAGGAAACCATGGTTTGGTGCGGTTTAAAAACTGGTGGAATCATCGGTGCATATTTTTTCAAAAATGATAATGGCCGGAACGTAACCGTGAATGGTGCTCGCTATCGCGCCATGATATCGATATTTATGCTACCTGAAATTGAAGCCCGCAATCTTGAAGACATTTGGTTTCAACAGGATAGTGTCACTTGCCAAGCAGCTGCTCAAACAATGGATCTATTGAGAGGTCATTTCGAAGAGAAGCTTATTTCACGTTTTGAACCGGTGAGTTGGCCGCCAAGTTCGTATGCTTCACACCTTTAGACTTTTTTATTTGGGGCTACGTAAAGTCAATAGCCAATATGCTGACAAGCAAGCTACGATTCAGGTTTTGGAAGCCAACATTACGCGTGTCTTTAACGACATAACGTTCGAAATGCTCGAACGAGTAATCCCAAATTGGAACTTCAAAATTGAAACCCTGAGGCGTAGTTGCGGCCAACATTTGAAGAAAATTATATTCAAAAATTAAATGGCATAAAATTTCCTTTCGAATGAACAAAAAATATTTCACACTTGATTTGAATTTTTGTATTTTTGTATTTTAAAAAAATACCTCTAGATTGATCACCCGTTATATTTGCGAAATTCTTGCCAATGCGGGAACTGGAAGAAGCCCGTATATGTGACGCGCAAAATAGAAAGGTACCTAAGGGTAAAAACCAGTTTTGTTCAGGAGAGCCATTTTAAAGATTTAAATACGTGTATCTTTGGTGTACCATCACTTTCATAAAACGCGCATATCTCTAGGAGGGAACACTTTTGGGGCATGGGATCGGTCTCATTCGATGCTCAGATGTTGTCCACATCAAAAAAAAAGTGAAAATTGATTTTTTTACCCTTAGGTCCCTTTCTCTACGCGCTGTCACATATATTATTTGTGCAGGACACCATGTAGCGGCTATTTCTCTACCTCGTAAATGCTGGCGACTTTACGCACAAGCACGGCCCGTGAGTTAGGTTAGGTTAGGACCGTGAGTTAGGTTGCTACACCTTTTGGCTTTTGAGGTAAAATGGAACACTTAGAAATAAGCATGGGCATATGGTCGGTCAAAGCAAAGACGATAAACAGGAGAAGATGGACGAAATTTTTCTTTGCATCCGATGCCAGAGTTTTATTTTTATCATCAGAATATTTTAGAATGCTTCAATTCAAGTATAGACAGTGAGCGAGCATACCTAGAATGTTCTCAATCACATTTCTAATTTAAAATTTCGAAATTTAAAGACATCGCCGTTGTATTTTGTATATGGGTCGAATTCTACCCGCTAAGAATAAAAGTTATTTTCAGATAACATTTATTTCAGCCAGTCTGTAACCTCGCGTTTCTTCAGAATTTCAAAAAAAAAAAGTTGGTGACTTTACTTTCAGGAACTGTAAAGGTTTGGATACACTGAAGCTTTTTTCCCCCTTTTTTGTTATTTATTCGGTCTTTTATCATTGTTATGACTTGAACTGTTTTTTATTCTGGTTCGAGACCTTTATGTTGTTTCTTTTTCAGAATCAACGTAAAAAGAAGAAATTGGTGAAATGTATTTGATACGGTTGCCAGGCAGACTGTACAGCTGTTTCTAAACCCGCCAAGGTTTTTCTTTAGCAGTCTCTGGCAACGATTACTTCGGGCACAAATCAAATTACTTATACAGGAGACTCTTTTTTATTAATGAGAATTACCCTTTGCGTATAGTCTTCGAACTGTGCGTAGAGCAATCTTCTTCTTTTTACGTTGATTCTGAAAAAGAAACAACATAAAGGTCTCGAACCAGAATAAAAAACTGTTCAAGCTTTTTTGTCTTATATGGATGGGTTTTCCCAAAAAGACTTCGAGTCTTGTGGCGAATTCAAGCTCATGTGCATGAGAGAGGGTTTTCGTCAATATAAGACATAAAATCATTGACGGGGAAAAAAATAATAAACGGAATATATTAAACCCCTTGGCCATAAAACTTACTTTAGGTTTAAAGAACAGTTTTTTTAAGAAAATTTAAATGTTTAGCTCGTTTGTGTTATTTCGGTCTGTTGCCTTTACACATTGAACAGCGATTAACCGGCTCAAGACCTCTTGCATCTATCTTTTTTAAAAAAGAAGACAAGTTTTTAACAAAATGGCTTTGTAGTGGTGGCAAGAGTGAGTTGAATTTTTGTGGGCAATTGCGTGAAAAAACTTGAAAAGTAAGTTTTACTATAGTAGTTCTCATTCGTTTAGTGAAAGCCTGTCCTTATAGAGTTCGGTTTTACCTTTAACAATTGCTGCGAAGCTTTCTGAAGAGGGTTGTCACGGACCCGAAATCACGATAAAAGCAGTGTGCAGCCACGAAAATCAATGTCACTTTGCCATTTTGTTAAAAACGTATCTTTTATTTAAAAACAGATGCAAGAGGTCTTGAGCCGGTTGGTTAGTCCCTGTTCAATGAGAAAATTAAAATTTTAAAACTTTGTAATATTTTTTTTATATATTCCTTAATCTTTATGAAGTTGATACTTTTGATGTTTTCATACGCCGATTTCTCAATATCTTAATATTTAATATCGTTTTCAACCTTTTAAATTTAGGACTTCCTACCGGAAGTTGAAAAACACCCAGCGCAAGAGAAAAAACTCCTGCTTCGGACCTTAAGAATTTTAAAACTGACGTCAAACACAATTTGCTAATAATTTTTCATGGGAGAACCTTTCCCCAACTACATCGAGAATTTATCCAATATCATGTGATCAATATGCTAAAATATATATTTAATAATTCGTCTAAATATACCTTTAACTATAGGAACAACTAAAGTAACCAATTACCTCTTTGGTCAACTCCACCGAATTGATGAAAGGACTCAAGTCCACTTCGGCTTCAGCTGAGGCGCTCGTTTCTTCCGGTTCTTCTTTTTTAATGCAAGCCTCGCTAATATCTACCGCATCCGATGAGAGGGTGGCGCAAACGGCTCGGGTATCTATGACACCCACTTGCAACGCTTTATCATCTTCATCGTCGAGTTGTTCCAATTTAATGCCCGCTTCATCCTCGGGAGTGGGAAAGGTATCGTTTAGAGCGCCCGCTCCCTCCGACTCGGAGACCGATGTGGCCGAACTGCCAAAGGTGGGCAGAAAAACATCCAATTGTTGCAAATCAAAGAGATTATTATTATCCTGTTGGCCATCCTTGAGTGGCAAGTTGCCATAGTGGGAATTCATAATGGGCAAATCGTTAAAATCATTTAAATCGGCCAAATTCTGTTCCCATACGGAGCGTTGATCCTGAAATGCTTCCGCACTGAGAAACAATTCGATTTCAGGCGAGGGATGCAGATTATTGTAATGCGTCGCATTCGTACTGCCGGGCGCCTGGACCACCGAACTAACCGTGACCGTCGATGAATTCAAAGAAGCTGACGCCGATGACGTGCTTAGTGTGGCGGAAGAGGCGCCCGCATTGGTGGGATTATTGGAGGCACTGGACGTTGGCGGTATGGCTTGCATTTCCTGCATGGCCGCCGTCTGATTGGCGCTTTCGTTCGAGACATTCAATAAATAAGCGGTGACATTGTACTGTGTGCCGAGGCTGTCACTCTGGCGATCGAAACGTATTAGATCTTCAATCAGCGGCATCATGGTCTTCCGGTTGGCATAGGGATATTCCACCATGGGCACCGCTCGCAACATTTCCAACTCCCAGCCATCGCCGTTTCGCAGCTCCAGCTGAGAGTCCCAGTTACGCAGACGTTGCTGCAAATAGTCGTCAGGGTTGACGTGCAACAGGCTTAAGGCCAACGCCAATTGCAGCATTTTCATGGCATATGATTTTTTATTCGAAATCATTTTGAGCGCGTTACAACGAGCCGCGAGGCGGGGTGGGGTGGGGTGGTATGCTGTGTGTTGGAGGCGTTTGGTCAATGAATGCGGCCAGCAAACGTGTATGGCTGGGGTTGTGTCTCAATGTGCTGCCCCGTCGCCGCCGTCTTCCAAGAATAACAAACAATTAATTGCTGCTGTATTGTTGCAAAAATAATTCCGTGTGGGCGGGTGTATGGCTGAGATCACACCAACGGGGTCGAAGAAAGAAAGAATTGCACACCCCACCTCCTACCCTTGCTGCGCCAGCAGTGTCGTGCGACACTGAATGCAATGTGAATGTGAGATGGTGGTGGTGCTGGTGGTGTTAGTGCTGCTGTTGGAGCGTTCTGAACTGTTCAACAGTCGACCGAGTCGGTCTTCTCTTTGTTTGGCCTTTTCGGAATTCGTTGCAAACGATTCTGATGTCAGTCGGCCGGTCGGTCGATCGATCGATCGGTCGCCTTTTTGTTGCTGCGATACGCAATTTTCCACTTGCCAAACGATGGCAGATTTTTCAACTTCCGAAAGTGGCAAAAGTTTACACACTCGCTATGGACAAGTAATGTGGTGTTGTTGTTGCCGCCGTGTTTTTTTTGGCTTAAATGTATTCAATGACCTCGTTGGCCAACAAATGGCCCCGAGAGCTTCGCCTCTGTCTGTCTATCTATCTGCTGCTTGTTTTGTTCGTTTGCAATCTGTGGTGATCTTCAGTGCTTTTGCGGCGATTTTGTTTTTGTCTTAAGTCTTTGTTGCTATTTCTGGCAATAGCTGTAACAACAACAGCAGCAGCAGCAGTAGTTGTAGAAACCCCAAAATACAGTTTACAGCAAAATCTGAAAAAAAGATGGAGAGAAAAAGAAGAACTAGAGAAATATGACAAAATTATAGTTAATTGCTGTGGAAATGATCATGATGATGATGAAGACCAAAAAAAGCAAAGTCTGATTAAAAGACCCGCTCGCTATGTACATATGTATGTATGTGGCTTTGAGAGTGCGTGCATGATTATGTCGGCTGAAGCTAATGAATGATCGGTCGGTCGGTCATCAGGTATGAATTTAGTTTTTATGCTAAGAATATTGTGGCCAAAGTGTAAGAGCAAAAAACATGTTTAAACTAAAATGCAGATGATGAAGATTAAGATTTCATTAAAGAAAAAAAAATTAACCTTAGATTTGGGGGCTGCAAAAAGAACTTGAAAGCCAAAGAAGAAGAATAACGCAAGAAAATAGCCTTATCTAGAGATAGACGACTAACGTATATTATAAACTGCTCTAGGCAAATCGACTTTAATACTATATAATAAACGGCAATAGTGTTCACCTCCAATTAAAATATAGAATATAATCAATACTTCCAAGCTGACCGTGGCACTTGGACAGAGTTGCCCAAAGCACGTAACGTGTTTATGTACAGTGTATCAACAATGTCTTCGTACAACAGCTGTAAAAGCGCTTTTAAAGTGTGAAATGAAAAAAGCTAGATTTTTAAAACGCTCCGGCCACTAGGGATTTGCCGCATGTTCGTCTACCGATGCATTAAACTGTTTGAGGAGACTGGAGATGTAAAAGACCGCCACCGGTCGGGCCGCCCACTCTCTGTTCGAACACCGCATGCCATCAAAACCGTTAAATGAAGAATTCACAGAAATCCGCTCCGAAAACAGAGCGGAGATGAGATGATTATCACAAAAAGTCCATGATTCAAATCATTAAAAAAGATTTGGGACTTGGGACATACTGGAAATTTATTGACTGCAGTTTTAAAAAAGATAGGAGTGAAGCACGCTGAAAACTTGCACAAAAAAATTTTGTTCACCGATAAAAAATTTTTACTGTTCAGGAAAAATGTAACAAGCAAAATGATAGTGTATGCGCGGTCATCTAAAGAAGCATCTGAACTGATCCCAAGGGTGCAAAAGGGTCATCACCCTGCTTCAGTCCTGGTTTGGTGGGGTGTCTCTTACGATGGGGTCATTGACCTGGATTTCTGCGAACAAGGAGTCGAAACATCGGCCAAAGTTTACCAAGAAACCGTTTTGGAAGCTGTTGTGAAGCCTCTTAACAATTCCCTGTTCCAAAACCAGCCATGGACTTTCCAGCAGGATTCTGCGCCGGCCCATAAGACTAAAACGTCCCAGGCCTGGCTTAAAAACAATTTGTCAGCGTCCATTTCCTCTGAAGAATGGCCCTCAGACAGTCCAGATTTGAACGCATTGGATTACAAATTGTGGATACAAAGACATTATTGGTACACTGTATGTGTCTGTAAGTCCCCATTTAGACAAGGCAACTTTACTTGTCAATTTATATCAAATTTTATGATTCCCTCTTGAACTTGCCTCTTGTGTTCGCACAAGGCAATTCGGTTACGGCGATTTTTGTTTTCATTATTGCCTTTTCTAGCATTCTGTGATTTATTCGTTCTGATTTTTGCGTGAAAAAATTCTAAAATAATCTGCAGCCTACTTCACACTACGAAGAACAAAAAAGGAATTGACAGTACGTGCAAGTTTTTGCCTCTCTATTCCCCTCACGTCTCTCTCCAACAAACTGAGAGCTGCGGTAAGTAAAGTTGCCAAGTGTAAATGGGGACTAAAGCAATGCTCTTTGACCGTGAATTACTGTTTTGGCTTTGTTTTTAAAAATGATGTTGTTGTTGTAACAACAATACATTTTTTCGAAGTCCTGTTCGTCTATAGGGGATCTGCTTCGATATCCGGGTAGTGGAAACGCCCCATTTGAACTGGATGCGTCCACAGAAACCTGGGGGTCAACTGAGTGGGCTTGACCGGTCAATTGAAGAGGTGCAGCACGTCATGTGGCCCCTGATGGCAGGCGGGACAGACGTCCGGAACGTTAGCATCAATTCGTCACAAATAAGAATTGAGGCAGCTGCACCATCTAGATATCAACTGAGTCAGAACCACGCGCGTCAGCCGAGTTAGTACCTTCTCCTCAGGGGACATCTCCGGGGGATGCTCCCCTATCACTACATTCACACGGTAGCTGGATACTGCTGCTGCGATTTCATCAGCGTGAATGTTGTTCTGACCTGCCTGATAGTTTCGATGATCAAAGGTTCTCTCTTGTACCTTGTGGACCTCTCTTTATAAATCGTGAAGATCGTACCTAATCTGCCTGGGCGGAGGCATCCTGTCCAAGAGATGGTAGTTAGGATGACTGCTGCGAAAACACCATAGCAGGTATTGCTTAGACAGCAGGAAATTGTGTCTGCGCACGGTAAGGACCTTCGTCGCCTTATGTAGATGGTCCACAGAAGTCACCCTGTTGATGTTCTGAGGGCGGCATTCTGACAAGTCTGAATTTTCTTCCACTGCGTCCTACTCACGTTCGCTGACGACACCGGCGCTGCGTAATTCGCTACAGACCGACCTATCGCTTTGTAAGAGGTTAACACGGTTTCTTTGTCGGCTCCCCAAGTACTGCCGGCAAGTGACTTGAGGACCTTGTTCCTACTTTTGAGCTTATCACAGATAGCTGTAGCATGTGCAGAGGATTGAAAAAGGCTTCCAATGTGACCCCAAGGATTTTGGGGCAGTTGGTAGTCGGGATGTTGACGTCATCAAGTTTCACATTGAGTGACAACCGCGCCTCTGCGGTCCATGCAGTAAACAGTGTGGCTAATGATTTGGAGGCGGATATTTTCATATTCCTCGCAGTAAAAAAGCTTGCTGAACGTTGTAGCCAGTGTTGCCGTTGTTGACCGCATAGGGTAAAAATTGTTTTTTTTGGCATAAATAAAGTTTAGTCAAAAATACAGGGTTAGCCATTTATAATTTCAAACTTGAATCGGCTGTAAAAAAAAGTACTGATAACTTATTCAAATTTCTGGTTTTATTGTAAAGGTTGAATTTTGTCATTTAATAACGGAACACAATATCATTCATAGGACTACCACAACTGGCTCAGCAGTTGCTCTCCGATCAACCCCATTAACGACATTGAGCCTCCATTATGCCTGTCATAGAAAATATGGGCCATCTGATAGAAGAATGCCACCGAAGCCTAGGCGAGCATTTGGTTAATATTTTGTTTCACACATAATTGTCATATATCCTTCTATGATAATCAAAAAATATCAGGGTAATTGTCTGAACAATTTTTGTTTTATTGACAATTATCATAGTGCGTTTTTGTTGGACCAACCTTTAGTACTAATGTAGTGTCCGAGTATTGCGGCAAAGTTGTGTGTTGCGCGGTACTGCCACATCAAAATTCCTTAGCTGACCATATCTCATAGCGTTTTGATTAACAATCGTCGTCGTCGACATCGACACGAGGTAATGTTGACTTTAAGCGACGGCGACAACGGGAATGGTGCTAATGATACAGGATTTTTTGCGCCGTAGATTGAAGGCATCGGCTTGGACGATCTTTGGTTATAGCAGGATGGCGTGTCATGCCACACAGACTTCGGTAATCGAGCTATCAGCTTTTCAGCCGATTTTAATTGGCCACCTCAGAGCTGTGATTTGACGATGTAAGACTAAACAAGTCTGAAACTACTGAAGAGTATAGAAAGAATTAACCTTATTGGCAGTACACATTCGACATTCAGTTAAACATATAAAAATGAATAAAATAAATTTTAAGATATTTAATCTTTGGGATTTTCTGTCCTATAATCAGCTGGAGCGCAGTAGCGCGTACGACTGACGATACATGGAACATTCTGGTCGTAAAACATGCATATTCCAGGAAAGCCCTTGGCGAGTACTTTTCGATTCCATAATTACATTTATCAAAAATAATACCGAAATATGGAATTTTTGGGATTTTCTGTTCCAAAATCAAGCATAATATGGAGGACGGTAAGTAGTGCGTCCGAGTGACGCCACATGGAACATTCTGGGCTGATAACATGGATATCACAGGAAAGTCCTTGACAACTACTTTTCGATTTTATAAATACATTTATCAAAAATAATACCGAAATATGGAATTTTCGGGATTGTCTGTTCCAAAATCTAGCATAATATGAAGGGCAGTAAGTAGTGCGTCCGAGTGACGCCACATGGAACATTCCGGGCTGATAACATGGATATCACAGGAAAGCCCTTGGCGATTACTTTTCGATTCCATAATTACATTTATCAAAAATAATACCGATTTATGGAATTTTTGGGATTTTCTGTTCCAAAATCTAGCAAAATATGCAGGGCAGTAACATGGATATCACAGGAAAGCCCTTGGCGAGTAATTTTCGATTCCATAATTCTCTTTATCAAAAAATTTTATTTAAAAGTTCTAATATTATTTTAAAACATTTAAACAAAAAAATTCTGTTTTGTTTAGCACTGTATAAATAATTTATGTTGAAAGTTGACTAAACTTTGAAAATAAATAAATGCATATAAAATAAAAACTCTGAAAACAAATCTGGCTGAGGTCAATAGCACAGTGCAGCAAAATATTTCAAGGTTAAACAGAACCAAAGTCAATTGACCACGAAGGTAAGATAAATATTCACCCAAAGTAATTGCAGAATAAATATTTAAAAATAAATCGAAATGAATCTAGTATGGAAGCAAGTGTGCTATGAAAAATGTTTTAATGAAATACGAACGAAGAAGAATTTTTTTTAAACATTTTGAAATTTGTTGTTTGATGTTATCAGCGCACAGTGGTTGGAAAAAAAATGTTTGGTAAAAAAGTCTCTAATTTCTCAAATTTTAAAGGTAAGGTGCATGCGAGTTATCATAAACATTTATAGACCTCTAGCAAGATTAGAAACCCTGTAGCACGCCTCTGAATTTGGCTACCTCATGTGAGAAAAAAGTTATAACGCTCGCTAAAACCACAGTTTATATCCGATTTGAATGACATTAGTCTTTGTAGTAAGCGCCAGTCACTAGATATTTTTTAATATGGCTGACTTCCTAAACGCATGCTGCTTTCTAGTAATACATTGCAGGATGTTTGTGATTGCAACCCTGCAAATTTTGGCAATGTATTTTGTTCCCTTGTACAAAACTCTTGAGGTTAATGCGCAAGGAATAGCAACAAAGGCATCCAATAAAAGTAGATGCAAAGTAAACGTAACACATAACACAATGGCGACGCAGGAAGATAAGTTGCATTTGTTCTTATTTATTGATGTGAATGATACAATGCATATACAGTAAGAACTCGTTAATCCGAATAATTGATTGCAAACCATAATTAGGATTATTGGATACTTTCATCTTCATGTGTTTTCAAAAGTGTTCACTATACGAGTATAAGTACATTTATTACAATTTACAATTACAATTTATATGTATGTCACAAATGATTGTTCACAGTAAAAATAAGGTTTAAATAGTATAAATTATATATTTAAAACCGTGGTATAACATTAAACATTTTTTAAAACTTGAGCAGTTTTTTATTCTGGTTCGAGACCTTTATGTTGTTTCTTTTTCAGAATCAACTTAAAAAGAAGAAATTGGTGAAATGTATTTGCTACGGTTGCCAGGCAGACTGTACAGCTGTTTCTAAACCCGCCAAGGTTTTTCTTCAGCAGTCTTTGGCAACGATTACTTCGGCCACAAATCAAATGACTTATACGGGAGACTCATTTTTATTAATGAGAATTACCCTTTGTGTATAGTCTTCGAACTGTGCGTAGAGCAATCTTCAACGCGCAATATCATTTCCACCAATTCCGTTTCGCATGGGTCTTCGTTGAAAACCACAAATGCAAAAAGCACAATCAAAGTGTGCATGTTTTTTGTGCGTACATATACTCATACATGCGTTGCACACTAGGGCGTACCAATCCTTTTTAATAGTTTTTTCGACAAAACCACAAAAAAAACATTTTTTTAAAAAAATTCATACAATTTTTAGAAACAGAAATAACTCACTATAGAGAACCTTAACAAAAGATAAAATCATTAATAAACTGTAGCTTATTGAGAAATTATAAGAGATCTTTAGAAAATTCAGAAGTATCGATGAGGTTTTCGTCTTTAAAAAAAATATGTCTTCCTTTTACTGAACGCGTCATGAAGATTGAATTTACCAAAATTACACTGCGCTCGAACTATGACACACTTTTAAAATAATGTTTATTAATAAATTAACATTTTTTGATGTCAATTCGGATTTTAAAATACAATCAATTTGGATTATAGAGTATTTAGTACAGGAAAAACGTAGTACGGATTACTAGATAATTTGGATTGCGAAGTCGGATTACCGAGGTCTTACTGTACCTAGAAGGGACATAAATAGTGTTACACACGTTTTATGCTGTAAAATAAAAAGTACTAAATGTTTGTGGACCAAATATTTTTTAATATATTTTTTGATGTATATTGTATCCAAAAAGAATCTACTTATTCGAAATGTCCGCTTTTGCCTTTACACACGCCTTAAGTCGCACTGGCCAATCGTCAATTGGAAATCCATTGGAAAATTGGCCACAGCTCGAACCAACGCAGTCTTAAGAGATCCAATGTTGGGGTATATTTTGTGACAAACCTTGTCCTCTAAAACCGTCCACAATTTGTAATCCAATGGGTTCGAATCTGGACTGCCTGAGGACCATTCTTCAGAGGAAATGAACGCTGGCAAATTGTTTCGAAGCCAGGCCTGGGGCGTTTTAGCCTTATGGGCCGGCGCAGAATCCTGCTGGAAAGTCCATGGCTGGTTTTGGAACAGGGAATTGTTAAGAGGCTTCACAACAGCTTCCAAAACGGTTTCTTGGTCAACTTTGGCCGATGTTTTGACTCCTTGTTCGCAGAAATGCAGGTCAGTGACCCCATCGTAAGAGACACCCCAACAAACCATGACTGAAGCTGAGTGATGATCCTTTTCCACCCTTGGGATCAGTTCAGATGCTTCCTTAGATGACCGCGCATACACTCTATCATTTGCCTGTTCAATTTTTCCTGAACGGTAAAATTTTTTTCATCGGTGAACAAAATTTGTCTTTGCAAGGTATCAGCGTGCTTCACCAAAAGACTTTTGCATTTTTCAATCCTATTTTGTTTTAAAACTGCAGTCAATAAATGTCCGGTACGTCGTTTGAAAGCCCCAAGTCCCAAGTCTTTTTATTCATATCACGGGCCATGATTTTCTCTTTTCGGGGCGGATTTCTGTGAATTCTTGAGTTAACGGCTTTGATGACACGCAGTGTTTGAACAGAGCGTGGGCGGCACGGCCGGTGGCGGTCTTTTACATCTCCAGTCTCCTCAAACAGTTTTATGAATCGGTAGACGAACATGCGGCTAATCCCTAGTGGCCGGAGTATTTTGAAAATATCGCTTTTTTCATTTCACACTTGAAAAGCGCTATTACAGCGATACGGTTCTCATTATCTGACCACTCCATGATATAAGTTGAAACAATTTTAAAATCCCGTTACAGGCTAACGCTATTGAGGTATGCTTTTAAAACCCATATAACATAACGGGGTATGTTCAGTTCTACTATTGAAATGGATGTGTTCAATGTTGTAACAGTATTAATGTCTCTACTAAGTACATAAATGTTCCTAAACGAGTTCCGTGATGCAAAGTTTTATTATGCAAGTATTAAAAATGTAACTACACAATGTATTAACTCTGTTTTTAAACTGTATTGATATATTGTAAATATACGTTTAGGAAGTCAGACTATCGTTTTACAGTTTAAGATTTATGCAGAATCAAAAAAAATTTTGTTCCCATATTTCCTGATCATTAATAAGTAGTTTTCATGTTGCGTCTTATCAACAGTGCTAAAATAAATCTCAAGAATTCTAAAAAATACAGGTTTAAATTAGAAGTAAATATATAAATCATGTCAAAATTATAACCGTTGAGTTTCAAATTTGAAAAAAAAACAATTTATTCAAATTATTTTGAAAACAATTGCGCAAATAAATTTTGGCCGGGCTAATGCTCACTTTTCAACTAGCGTTTGGTTTTTGCCACTTTTCAACTATTGTTTGGTTTTTGCCAAAATCATATGTTCCAATTATCTTCGCCATTTCTCTAACAGTTCATGAGATATTCTCTTTCTAAGTTTGCGGTTGTTTGGGCGATGCCACTTTCCATGGTCGGACAGGTCAGAATGGCTTGCAACCCTGGTATTTAAAATTAAAATTACGAGTCTTTTTTTCAGTAGTTTTTAAGAAATTGACTCTTTTCGGAATCCTTTTGAAAGTTCTCGACGGCAATGCTGATCTTAAAGTAATGTTCATTAGGCAAACTAGGGGTCACCGTAATGTCCACATATAAGACGCGTGTTATAAAAAATTTAAACAAGTAAAAGATCTACACAGAGTGGTTGGGCCGACAAATTGATATCCTACACCACCGTGGTGGGACATTTAACAAAGATCTGTTAAAAAAATAAATTTCTAAAGCGAAATGACTGAAAATCTAAAGCGGCAATTTTAATGGGTTCTACATAAAAACATAGATCAATATAGCCCCCTTTCATTACATTTGGGTTAGAAAGCTTTTTTCTTCCTCCTAAAAAATTTATAGTACTAGACTTAGCGTGTTTACGAATGTAGCTAATGATAAGTTTCATTAAAATAAGATTCTTCTTTATGTAAAATTAAAAATGAAGGACAGCAACACTCACAGGGTGCCCAGAAAACATAAAAACAAATAAAAAAAATTGTTTTGGCAACACTGTCTACTGACACCTACAATAACTTAAGGTAAAAAAACGCTCAATAAGCGGTAACGCAAAAAAATCTCTCGCCGATAACGCGTTAAGCCGATTGATCACACAAAAAAATGGTTACGTTTTCACTTTGTATCACGTTTCGTGCGCATCATCAATTTAGGCAAACCCAAGCGTTTCGACTCGAAACTTATCGGCTCAAATTGTAGTCATTACAACGGATAATTCATGACGACTTAAATTTGATTTCGTACAAATTACAAGCTAGTTAAACCCTCTGGTTTTAGCTATTCGAATGGAATTTAGCCAAAAAAAAATTATTGAAATGTCCGAAGTAGACAACAGCTTGATAAATTGCTTGTTTATGTCTGATAAGGCCCATTTTGATCTAAACGGCATCTTTTTTTTGATCTGTTCCTCAAATACTCCATTAGACGGAACTGCATTAAGAACGAGTTACTGTATGGAGCGCAGTTTCATCAAGCTGCATTGTGGGGCCATACTTCTTTGAAGAAAATGGCGTAACAGAGACTGTCAATGGGAATTGTCTTTTAAAGATCATCAAGCTGCATTGTGGGGCTATACTTCTTTGAAGAAAACGCTGTAACTTAGACTACCGATGGGTCTAAGTTACGCTTTTTTTACCTAGACTGCGTCGAAGACATATCCGATACAACAGCATTTGGTTGCAGCAAGATGGATTAACTGCAGATAGAGCTAGACTGGTTTTGCCAGAGCTCGAACGAAAATTCCCAAAAAAAATTATTATCCTGAATTTCCACTTTCCGCTGTCCACCAAGGTCACCTTACTAAGATGTTTTTTATGGGGTTATGTGAAGCAAGAGGTGTACAAAACGAAACCAAGTATTTCGACTGAACTGAAGCAGTCCATTTAAACAATAATTAAAGCGACCCCAACTTTAACCCTTCAGGCCACAATGAATAATTTAATTTCTTTTCAGGATTGTTTGCCATTTCATTTGTGTTGAAGAGTATTTTTCAAATGCTCACAGGATCATTGCAGTGCAGCGTGCTTTTCGTTTACGATTTGCTGTTCCTTCACGCAGACGGCAATCAAATGTCAATTGGGTAGCTTCATTGAGAACACCAGGGAATGAGTCATGTGTACGAAGGGGACCTGAAAGAAGGATAACAACACCACAAAACATCGAGAGGGTTAGAGCAGTAGTATTGCTATCTCCGAAACGTTCGGCTCGAAAGCAATCACTTAATCTTGGCATTTCCTGGATTTTTTCAGCCGGTTCTGGAGGCAATGCAATTAGAGGTTACATGGTTACAACAGGATGGTGCCACTGCACCCACAGCGAGGCTTCTTGTCATGAATTGTTTGAGGCAAATGTTTCCTGGACGGCTTATATCTTTGAGGGGTGATGTGAACTGGCCGTAACGCTTACCAGACTTAGCCGCATGCGATTTTTTACCTTTGAGGTTACCTGAAGTCGAAGGTGTACATCAACCGTCCCAACACCTTGGAAGACCTAATTAACAATATTGAGGCAGAAATTGGCTAAATACCAGTCAACATGCTTGTCAGAGTTCATGAAAACGTCAGAAAACGTATGCAGCAATGTGGGGATAGCGAATGTCGACATTTACCAGATACACTATTTAAAACCATGTAATTTAAAAATTCTCTTACTGTAATTAAAATATACACCCTGTGAAAAACTGGTTTAATGAATTCAATCGTGGCCGACGCTCGCTCAAAGACGAAGGTCGTCCAAAAACGGCCGTTGTGCTAGAGAACATCGATGCCGTGCGTGAACTGATAATGCAAGATCGTCATGTGACGTGCCGTGAGATAGTCATCCTTGGGCATTTCCTTCACCAGCATATACTCAATATTGCATGAACACCTGGCCGTAAAAAAGGTTTGTTTTCGTTGGATCCCGCACAATTTGACAATCGCTCAAAAAAAAGGCTCGTCTTGATTGCTGCAAATAAATTTGGAAAAAAATACGATCGCGCTGCTTGAAAAGACGTTTTTAAGATCGTCACAGGTGACGAATCATGGATGTATGCGTATGAGCCCGAAACAAAACAGCAATCGACCGTGTGGGTCTTCGAAGACGAGCCAAATCTAACGAAAGTTGTTCGTGGAAATAGCACTTCGAAGCCCGTTTCTTCGGCAACACTGGTCATGTGGCGATTGTTCCGCTTGAGCAACATAGGACGGTCAATTCTGAGTGGTACACCACAATTTGTTTGCCTGAAGTTTTCGGAGAAATTCGAAAAACGAACAAGAGAAGACGAATCATTGCACCATGACAATGCGAGCTCTCACACAACGGCTCAAACCAGCTCCTTTTTGACCGGCCAAAACGTCGAAACGATGGGTCATCCGCTGTACAGCCCTGACTTGGTACCCAATATTTTCTTTTTATTCCCGCACATCAAGAACAAAATGCGTGGTCAATGATTTTCGTCGCCAGAAGATGCTGTTGAAGCGTTCAAAAACCATGTTTTGGAGGTGTCTCAATCGGAGTGGAAAAAGTGCTTCGATAATTGGCTTGAGCTCATGCAAAAGTGTATAAATCATGCTGGAGAATACTTTGAAAAACAATAAAACCATTTTTGATGATAAATATTCGCATTTTCATTATTAGGTCAGAAATATACTTTATATAGCAACCCGCGTTAAATAAACCTTTCTAAGCTTCATAAGTTTTTTATTTCATTCCGAATTACAGCGCTCCACCCTGTACTAACACCTCGAACGAGTCATCCAAACTTGGACCCTCAGAATGGACACCCTGAGGCGTTTGAACATTTAAAGGAAATTATATTCAAAAAATAATTGGCATGAAAAGCCATTTCGAAAATACAAGAAAGATTCCACACTTGATTTGAATTTTTGTATTTTTTATTTTGAAAGAAAAATACCTCTCTATCGATCACCCTATATTATATTCCATACTAGGCGGGAACATGTCTTCTTTATAATCTAATAAAAAAAATCGCAGCTATTTACAAAAAAATATGTGTTTTTATTTTTAAATGCAAAAAGTGTACTCGTACTGAGACACCCTTTACATAACCTACGACTGTATGACGATATTGAATATGAAATGGCCTTTATGGTGAAATTGAATGTATTATTTTGGTTCCCAAAGAGAAACAAAGAGTTCACTTACCTTTTGTTGGTAGCAGAAGTTGACAGAAATCAGACAAACGTTGAACTCTCTCTCTGTCTCTCTCACTTTTATCCGCAGGAAAGAAATGTTAACATGCGAGGCAATCTGGTGGGCGGATGGTGGCGAGGTTAACGCAAGTTAGGATGTTGGCATTCAACGCAACTCTGCAATTGCGTTCTTAAATTGTATTTTTCCTTTGTTCTGGATCTCTGACTTTTTTTTTGCTATGTTTAGCTGCTTTTTTAACCTAGGAAATGATTTAATTTGAATGTGTTGCGAACACAGAATTGAAAAGCATGTCCAAGAAAAACAATAGAATACTTATGAGTAATAGAAACTCTTGTTGTTGCTTTGTTTTGGCGTGTTTATTTCACGCTGATGATGTTGTTGCGGCTGCTTTTAAAACGGTTTGTTTTAGAAGAAAATTATTCGATTTGTGCTGATGTTTTAAAATTTTGTTTTCTATATCGACGTCCTTGAACTTGTTCGGTTTAATAAACCTGATTGGGTTTATTTTGCACTAGAAGTGTTTGGATAATGACGACGAGCGGTTTTGGCGTTTTTTCTTTTCTTGTCACTTGAATGTGTATCACTTTTTAAAGCCGCAAATAATGCTTTATTTTTGATATTTCTTTTTAATATTTGGCGGTTTTCCTTTTTTGCCTTATGTTAGTTTGCTTGCGGTCAGTGCACGTTTTGTTTTTTTTTTCTTTTTGATTTGTCGCTGCCTAGATTACTTAGCAATAGGCAGGGAAGTTATTATCAAGGCCGGCTGCAACGCTTTTAAATTAGAAGGCGTCTGAGGGTTGTGCGTAACACCGCACGCATTTATTGCAAACTTTTAGCTTTGTTTGGTGACATTTTCGACATGTTTTGTGAAAGTTGCGTTGTCGCCGAATTTGGAGGAGGCACTGTATTCATGCACACAATCAATCTGTTGCTTATTTTTTTAAATTCTTTTTTTTTGTTTATCTATGAAAAAATTATTATAAAAAGAAATATAATTAAATAAAATAAATACACATGTAAACTATTCCGTGTTTTTTACTTCAGGGTTTTGTTATCGTACGATTTAAATGTGTGTCTCGGCTTTATCGTTTGATTGGATTTGCATGCTTATGTGTGTGTGCGAGTTTGGGGCCAGTGAGCATAACCCATTGTGGTCACTTTGGATACCTTTCCTTACAAGTATTACCTCCATCACACTTGTGGTCAGCGTTAGCGCTTATAATTTTTAAAAAGTTATTTAAAGAGTCGATATCATTAAAAGGAGTCGCACAAAATAAACAGATTTAAAAATAAACATTGGTTATAAAAAAAAATATTGAAATAAACTAGCACAAATGTTCATAAAAATGTGCATCGGGTACCGAGTTACGCTAGTATTTTGCCATTATTTCAACAATAGCGTCAATCCCTAAAATCTAATTACTACAGTGAGTCTCAAAAGTGTTTGCCTTCAAAAATTTTATATAGGGTAATCCATCTAGAGGTATTTTTCCATATGTGACGCTCAAAATAGAAAGGGACCTAAGGGTAAAAACCAGTTTTGTTCAGGAGAGCCATTTTAAAGATTTAAATACGTGTATCTTTGGTGTACCATCACTTTCATAAAACACGCATATCTCTGGGAAGGAACACTTTTGGGGTCTCACATCAAAAAAATAAAAAATTTATTTTTTTACCCTTAGGTCCCTTTCTCTAGGCGCTGTCACATATGTTTTTTTCAGAGTTTACGCGTGAGTTGCGTTAACTTTATTTTATTTTTTTCCTTTCAGTATTGTTTTCCATTTTATCATAGAAAGACAAACACCGCAACAACGTCTCCAAATTGTGCAACTGAATTATGGAAATGAGAAACGAGAAGATCCGCTAGTTTCGAACAACGGTTTATTCAGTGATGAGGCTCGTTACTGGCTCAACAGCAACGTCAATAAATAAAATATCCGCATTTTGGCTGAATAGCAACCAGAAGAGGTTCAAGAGCCGTCATTATACCCAGAGAAAACCATGGTTTGGTGCAGTTAATGGGCTGGTGGAATCATCGGTCCATATTTTTTCAAAATGACGATGGCCGGAAGGTAACCGTAAATGGTGCTCGCTATCGCGCCTTGATATCGGACTTTGTGATACCTGAAATTGAAGCCCGTAATCTTGACGATATTCGGTTTCAACAGAACGGTGCCACTTGCCGTACAGCTGCTCAAACAATGGATTTATTGAGAGCTCATTTCAAAGAGCAGCTAATTTCACGTATTTGACCGTTGAGTTGGCCGCCTAGATCGTGTGATATCACGAGTTTAGACTTTTTCCTTTGGGGCCACGTAAAGTCCAAGTCTACGCTGACAAAACAGCTAAAATTCAGGCTTCGAAGCCAACATTACGCGTGTAACTAAAGCCGTACCGGTCGAAATGCTCGAACGAGTCATCAAGAAATTGGACCTTCCGAATGGACACGCTGTGACTTAGTCGCGGTTAACATTTGAAGGAAATTATTTTTATAAAATAAATGGCATAAAATGTCCTTTCGAATGAACAACAAAGATTCCACACTTGATTTGAATTTTTGTTTTCTTTTTGTTTTGAAAAAAATACCTCTAGACTGATCACCCGATATTTTTAAAAACAAAAGTGCCAATAAAATAAGTAAAATAGATATTAACGTAACATTTATGAAAAAAAATAAGAACTCGCTTAATCTACAAGATTTTTAGTCACCTAAATTCTAATTTTAAAGGTCAGAAATTATTTTGCTTTTTAAATTTTAAGAACTAATATTATTTTCGTATATACTTTTATTAGATTCAATATGTTTTAGGATAGTTATTGCTAAAAAATCTTCTTAGCGTCTTGGTATTGATTCCACTAAATTAAAAATTCTAAATTCTTTTTAAAAAACACTTTTTATCTTATCTTTTAACGAAATATGGTGTCCTCTTACATTTTACTCCAAGAAGGACCACAACTTTTCTATCGGATTCAAGTCCAGACTTTGTGGCGGAGTTCGCACATGTTTGGTGTTATATAATATCCACAATTTAATGATTACAGCTACATGTTTTGGTTTGTTATCTTACTGAAAATAAAATTCATTTCTAAAAACAAACATTAACTCTGAACTGTCCTGGTTTTATTTATTTAAAATGGTCAAGTACACATGACTGTCCACAATGCCAGCAATGGACACAAGATTGCCGACTCAATAGGCAGACTAAAATCACCATACCATTACCGAAGCACCTCCATGTTAAACAGCCACTTTAAAGATTTTAGGATTAAGGACTAACGCCAAAACATTTGTCGGCAATCGGAGCCACCACAAAGTCCGGACTTGAATCCGATAGAAAATTTGTGGTCCTTGTTGGAGTAAAATGTAAAATGACTCTATTTTGTCGAAAGATACATACATACGTTAAAAGTTGTTTTGCAAGAAGAATGTTTTGCGAAAAATGGTCGAACCTACCGTAATTAAGTGGATTCAATGCCAAGGCGTTTAGAAGCAGTTTTAGATAACAGTTGCTACTACAAAAAATATTGAATCAAATAAATTTAAATCAAATTAGTTCTTAAACATGAAAAATAGCCATTTCAAGAGGCAACATTACTTGAGTCAATTTTTTGATTCTCCTTTGAACTTGCCTATTGTGTTTACACAAGGCAATCCGGTTTCGGCAATTTTGTTTTCATTATTGCCTTTTCTGGCATTCTGTGATTTGTTCGTTGTTTTTTGTGTGAAAATAATACTAAAATAATCTGCAGCCAACTTCACAAAAAACAGTAAAAATTGACAGTACAGGCAAGTTTTTTTCCTTTCCATTGCCCTTACATCTTTGTCCTACAAACTAAAAGTTGCGGCAAGTTAAATTGCCTCGTATAAATAGGGACAAAGCAAAACATTTATGTGAGATCATAAATTAAGTTTTTGTTAAAATCACAAAATGCCCGTAGATGAAGATAGTTTTTCAATTTTTTTCCATAAATGTTAATTTTAAATCCAATTTTGTCAATACCAACAAGATGTTTTTTGTTAAAAACTAATTTTATTTGGACTTTTGTTTAAAAAAATATGTAATTTCTTGAATGCAAAATACTTTTGAGACAAAGTGAAGGCAAAATAATATTGGCCGCCTAGATCGAGTCATATCACACCTTAAGACAGTTTTCTTTGGGGTTCTTTGGGGTTGGGGTCCAAAATCTATGCTGACATACCAGCTACGATTCAGGTTTTGGAAGCCAACATTACGCGTGTCATTAAAGCCATACCGGTCGAAATGCTCGATGGAGTCATCCAAAATTGGACCCTCAGAATGGAAACCCTGAGGCGTAGTTGCGGCCAACATTTAAAGGAAATTATATTCAACAAATAAATGCCATAAAATGTCCTTTCAAATTAGACACTTGATTTGAATTTTTATATTTTTTTTGTTCTGAAAAAACCTCTGGATGGATCACCCTATATAAAGAAATTTAGCGAGGTTTTTAAAAAAAAGCTCTCAAAAGCTCAAAAAAATAGTTTTTAAGTTAAAATAAAAATGATTAAAAGAAAAAATGCCGAAATGCGCCCATTTTTGAACAATAAAAAATTAAAAGTTCAAATTTCGTAGTGTTCTTGATGGTAAGACTTAAATTTCGGTGGACGGTTGATTCTGCAACCTGCAGAAATCTACCGTCGTCAACCGTCAAACTGTAGTTATCTTCCTCTAACACATGCAAAATGCAACCTCTAACTGAAATAGCTGATTGCCTACCGTCAACCGTCAAGATTAATTAGGCCTTGACTCCGGAACATTCTTGCAAATTGTGATTAAAACGAGATGGCCATCGATCCTGATTATTACAAGAAAATTTTGTTTAGCGAAAAGCTCGCCTTTTGTTGAATGGTTACGATAATAACCAAAAATGTCGCATTTAGAGTAATGAAAATTCACAAGCTATTGTTGAGACGCCGTTACATACATGCTCAATAAGTGAGTTTGGTGTACTCAATGGGCAGAGAGAATTATTGCTCCATATTTCTTCAAAAATGAAGCCGGCTATAATCTTACAGTTAATGGGGAACGCTATAAAGCCATGAGTGCTGACTTTTTCGTCCCTGAATTGGAGGATGTTGATGTGGACGACCTTTGGTTACAACAAGACGGCGCTACATGCCACACAGCCAACGAAACAATCAATTTATTAAAGGAAACTTTTGGTCGCGTCGTGGGTCTGTGGCGTGGCCTCCAAAATCGTATTATTATATTTTGTGGCAATCACATGTCTACGCAGATAAGCCCGACATGATTGACGATTTGGAAGAGAATATTCTTTGCTGACATACCACCCCAAATGCAGCATAAAGTGGTCAAAAATTGGGCCTCACGGCTGCAATTTATTCGAGTCAGTCGCAGCGCGGGCCACTTGCCCGAAATCATTTTAAAAATATAATGGCAAACCCTTATCTTTATAATAAAGCTAAATTTTTGGCCATACCATTAAAATATATGCGTATTATTTCTTCTTGAAAACCACACGCTGATCACCCTTTCGATGACAGGACGCAGTAAATGAAGAACAAGACTTTGGTCGACTCAACGAAGTAGCCGCCACCGCCAATTACAATTTGGCCATGCCGTTGCCGCCGTCAATTATGGTTCAGCTTGGTTCTCTGGTCAGAGTTATGTCGCTAAACAGCTGTTTAGCTTCAGTATCTAATTGGAAATAAAACACAACTAAGAAGTTAGCTTGATTGTAAAGAGAACAAGGGTAGCGGGTTTAGGCACTTTTTTTACCTTCCACAATGGGTTAAGGCGGTATTATCTTCATTATGATGAATCACACTAAACAAAAAAAGTTGTTATGATTTGACAGTTGACAGCCATGGTGTGTTGTTCACAAATATGAATACAAGTTGTGAGTGCGTGTGGTGTTGTTGCACTATTGTCTGCTCTTTTTTCATCAGCCATACATATCATACAGCGTGTTGTTTTTATTCTCTTACTTTGTTCCCTCTTTCATGCACTCTCGTTCTAAACAATTTCACAAAGAAAACGAAACTAAAAATGTTATTAAATGATTTTTATTATTTTTTTCTTTGCAAATAAAATTGCACGATTTATGGGATAGAGAAAAAAAAGGAAAACAAACTCCGTACGAGATGTTTATAAATAAAACAACATATACTCGTATGACGCGTCTAGAGAAAACCGAAAATGATTGCAGCAAAACCGAAAACGAGGTTTCAAGATGAATAGTAACAGCTGTGCTAGAAATTAGAACTCGTTTTTAATTTTTTTCGGGATATCAACGATTAAAAAAAATAGAATATTTTAGAATGTTTAATTTAAAAAAAAAGAGGGAGAGAGAACATCAAAGGGAATGTGAAAAAAACATGAGCAGCGGACAAACTTCACAAAGTGCTTAAAGTGCATTTGTTTAAGAGCGGCTCTTTTTTGTCGATCCTACTTTTCGGCTTTTTTTGGGTAAATATGTCATCTGAACTTAATTTTTTTTATGCAACACAAAACAGAAGACTCGCTAAAAAACGAGAAAGAAATTTCAGGAAGAATTTCTACTGCACACAAGCGCACACACATACACCTTAAAGCGGCAGCCGCGACACACAGCTCCAAAGGCAAGCATACTCACACACATAAACACATGTTTATGTCAACCAACAACACCTTGACAACACTGTTTTTTCGCTGCTGACTTTTGATTATAACTTTGAGTCGATTATTAATGAATTATTTATTAAAATGTATTATTGAATATCATCGCTCGCTCTCTTTGTGTCGAACGTTGTTGCGACGAATTCGCACTTGACTTCTTTACACACATGTCGAGTTGTTGCGCTTTTTCTTTACATTCCCCCAAGATTTTCGCTTACTTTTCCTTCTTTCTTGGATTTCACTTTATTATTTCACTGTGGTATTTTTGCAATACCCTTCTTTACTTTGACACACGTTTTTTCTTTTATCTTTACCGTGTGCTTCTTGGACTTGGTGAATAATTATTATTTGTGGGTTTTTGCACTTTAATCCGTCCCGTCCGTCCGTAATTATCAAGCAAATGCGGCGGATTGTATTCTTTACACTTTCTTCGCGCTGCACCTTTGCTAAATTAATTCACTTGTTTTGTTTCTTATTCATATCATATGTACATAATTAATTCTCCGTGAATTAATAATTCTCTTCTTGCACTCAAACTTTACAATACGCGTTCGGACGCAATCCGTTTTTGCAAAATTGTGTTATGTTTTTTCCAAAAATTATCGGTCGACTGACTTCACACGAATGCTTTCGCAGTTCTTTCTTCTTCTTCAACACACTCGTATTTCACCACAGTCAGGAAAAAAACACAAGTAACGAGCGAAAATGTTAAAAGCAACTGGAAAAAATTATTGAGCTTTTTCACAACAGATAAAAGCTCAAGTTCTCGACAGCAACATGTGGCTGAAACATTAAATAAATAAAGCTTCCCTAAAAGCAGCTATTAATACAACGCTGTTATAAAAATTAAAGTCCAATTAAAAGATATGAAATGATATTCTACATAAAAAACCAAAATACAATACAAACCAATAAAGTAGGTTTAAAATTAACACTCTGCGATTGATTACGGGAAATGTACTCTCTGTAGCAGCTGCCAAATTGGCCTGTGTAAAACCTTAGGTTTTGTTTTGTTTAAAAATGAAATCGATTATCGCTGTAAGTTTTTTCAATCCCAGTAAGCAGGGTTGCCGTTAACAATTTTCAAAAAGTCGTACAAAAAGGGGATTTTTTAAAAAAAAAAAAGTAGCACAAAAAGGGTATTTTTTAAAAAAAAAAGTCTCAAACTTTTCGTAAGTTCATTTTATTAAAACAATACATTTAAATTTAATAAGAATTAATAAGGTAGTAAAAACTCAGCTCGCAAAAAATAGCAAAAATTTGCTTAAATTGTAGTACCCATTTGTCCATATGGGTGTTTCCATGGTTATGTACGTGACAATTGTACACGTTTAATTGTCTTTGAATATTGTGAAAACAGAAATGGACTGGAATTTTAGAATGGTATTTTAGAATCGTATATTGTATATGATGAGTTCTTTCCAAAAAGTATATATATTGGAAAATTGAGCACTGGAGACCCAAGTTCCATGGAATCAAAGTTGACTTATGCACGTAACAAAAAGTGGAAGTGCCTTTTATAGCCGTAAGAAGAAGTACGAAAGTAAGCGAATTGTAGGCAATTTTTATTGCGGAAAAAATGTTTTTATAAAGGTTAATAATAGACATTTTTAATCATGTTTTGTTCAAAAAAAACTATGCATGGGTTGGCAAAAAAAAATTATTGATTACGCACGTTACATTATGCACGTGACACTTTTAGCCTTCATACATATTTTAGAAATTTTACATATATTTTCAGATGTTTGTTACAAAAAAAAAATAAACTTTTATTCAAAAATTAAAAATATATTACAAAATTAATCCAACTTAATTTTTGTCCTTAAGTGAGTATCCTGTTCGAGCAACATTTATATATTCATTATCTTGGTAGGAAAAGCAATGCGTTTTTTGTATTCCTGGAATAGAGCGGACAATTTTCCATTTTTCATTTAATGGTGGAGAAAAATCGTCAATCTCCTTTGCTGAGATATATAGCAGATAGCTTTATTCAATTTTCTGAGCTTAAAAAAATTATGCGAGCGTTTTGATTTTTTAAGTCACGGTGGACCATTTCATGGAAATACCCATATTGACTATTAATCGTCTGTTTTTTACCATTCTGGATGTTTTCTGGGCCACTAACCTTTCAGCAGCTTTACTCTTTTATGAGGTATTTAGTGCGTCCCAACTAACAGTACACATTGTCCGTTCACAAAAAATTCTTCTTTGTTAAGCAAAAACGAGTACTTTTTATCGAGGTAAAAACTTTTTCCCCTGGGTCGATTTCGCCCATTTACCTTCATCATGCAAAATTTCTGAATACTAGGTTGATACGTTTGAAAGATATCATGCCTTCAACAGACACGGGGATGGACATGGCTAGATCGTGTTAGAATTTTACGACAATTAAGATTATAATTACTTTATGGGGTCTCCGATCAATATTGGATCCGTTTGCAGTGGTGCTGCAAACGGAATGACAAATTTAATATTCTCTTTCGTGAAGGGTATTTAAAATCCAAACATCAAAAGTCGGACATGGCAGACTATATAATACCATGCTCTACTGTATGTGCAGATGAGCCACCTGAAACTAGGCTTTTGGGCTCCTTGAAGTTATAAACCGGGTTCTTAATATAACAAGATTTTAAAAATTATTTCATATGGATTCGTTGGATTTGTGGTAAAATTAAAATTTTTTGGTACCTATTGAATGGGCCGTATTTTAGGCCACCTCAAATCAAAGTTGTTTACTTGATACATTTTACAAATGTTCCGATTTGTTGGTATTTTTACCCCAAAGCACACTGTTGTGCAGGCTATGCTGTGCCAAATTTCGTAAAGATTGGATGTAATAAGTGTGTTTCAGAGCTGTGCGGCGGGACTGTTTGGAGGTTGCCTTCTCAGCCTTTGTGCAATACACACATAGATGCTCTGACACTACTACGAGTATCCATAGTGCATAGCGTAAGCGCCAGGTTGTAACCAAATAAATTATACTACACTCAACTCTGTTTTTACACGGTCTTTTTTTACACGATTTTAAAATAACACGGTTCACAAAAAAACTTTTTTACACGAATTTTTCGTTCTAGCACGAATTAAAAAAATTTTTTCTTTGAAACGTTGTGGTGGGTTAAAACAGTTTGAAAGCCATTCAACCTCAATAGTTTCAATAGCCATTAAAATCAGCTGTTTTACTTGTGGCTTTCGCGGGCACAAACAAAGAAACGAGAAACAAATACAAATACATACATACATACATACTACATACATACAATTTTGGGAATTCCCCGAATTTTCGTCAACTTCTTGTTGCTGAGCAAAGCTGAACAAAGCATTTCGCTTTGTTTTTATGTTTTAAAATAATATGCATTTCATTATAACTTTTTTTGCACGGATTTTTGGAAAAATATATAGGGTTTTTTCATTTTACACGATTTTTATTAGGTTTGGAACGTATCCCCAAATTTTATATGTGTCGTATGCATTTTTTTACACGATATTTTTTTACACGGTTTTCTTAGGAACGTATCTACCGTGTAAAAAGAGAGTTGGGTGTACTTTTATCCCCGGGACAACCCTTAACCCTAGAAATAATAATACGCGTATCTTTTCAAAGCAATTCACACATTTTGAGTTGTGGAAAGTACCAAAAATTTCAAAAGGTGGCAAAAAGGGGATTTATGAAAAAGGGTCAGCATGGCTTCCAAAAAGGGTCAAATTGCGGACAACGGTAACGCTGCATGTAAGGCGATAATTTAATTGAATGGCCTGTTTACGGCGCTCAAATGGCCTGTTTACGGCGCTCGAACGACTGTTTTTTGTCCAGTGCTAAACGACAAACAGCTGATTTCGGTTTATCAAACAACCCTCAATCCAACGAAAACCAAGTAACTCGAACACGTAAGCATTTAGTAGTAATTTAAGTTTATGTGCTCTCATTTAAAGCCCAGTTAGTCTTGACGGTGGACGGTTGATTCTGCAACCTGCAGAAGTCTACCGTCGTCAACCGCGAAACTGTAGGTATCTCCCTCTAACACATGCAAAATGCACCACCCAACTGAAATAGCTGATTGCCTACTGTCAACCGTCAAGACTAATTGGGCCTTTAATTGAACTGAACTGTCAAAACCAGTCACTAAGTTTTTGTTCGTTTGGCAGAAAAATGGAAGCAAGCATTGAAAAATGTTTTCAGGCCTTGATTAAGACACCGCCCAGGAGTAGCAAAACGGTAGCGTTGGTCACACCAACCAGGCAAAGCAACAAACAAGGAAGAAAAAATAGCAGCATTAACCAAATTCTACTCGAAAGTGAGTGACTGGGTTTCGGTCGACCACCGCAAACAGATTAACGATTTAATTTATTTTAAATAGACAAATTTCTGTGGTTGAAGGTTGGCAGCCCTGCTTTGTAGAGTCAAGACACGTGTTTTTTATAGGTTTACTCAGGTTCTGAATCCCAATATATGGGTGATCCAAGTAGAGATACTTTTTTCAATAGCCTTTTTTGACAGATCACGAGTGAGTCGTGTCATGCTGTCATCTTATTTTTGTTTAGTATTGTTTGGCATTTCATCATGGAAAGACTTACGCCTGAACAACGTTTACAAATCGTTCAACTTTATTACGAAAATACACGTTCTGTGAGGAATGTGTTTCGTGCACTTCGTTCAACTTATGGTCAACATAATCGGCCTACTGAGCGTACTATTCGCAACACCATCACCCATATTGAGACCCAGCATTCATTATTGGATAATATTCGACCGAATAGACCACGTCCAGCACGCAGTGAAGAAAATGTAGTGGCCGTAGCTGAGAATGTAAACCAAGACCGTGTGGAGTTGATTCGGTGCCATTCGCAGCAACTCGGACTGACGTATGGAACGACTTGGCGCATTTTACGTCGAGACCTTAACTTGAAAGCGTACAAAATACAGCTTGTGCAAGAACTGAAGCCGCCCGGCATTCTTAAGCGACATCGCTTCGCTGTATGGGCTCTTGAAAAGTTCCAAGAACATCCGACGTTTTCGAGCCAAATTTTTTTTCACTTATGAGGTCCATTTCTGGCTCAAAGGGTATGTAAACAAGCAAAATTGCAGCACTTGGGACGAAGAGCAACCAGAAGAGGTTCAAGAGCTTCCACTTCATGCAGATAAAACAACGGTTAGGTGTGGTTTGTGGGCCGGTGGAATCATCGGTCCATATTTCTTCAAAAATTATGCCGGCTAGAACGTAGCCGTTAATCGTGCAATAACAACCGACTATTTTATGCCTGAAATTGAAGCTCGTGATCTCGGCGACATTTGGTTTCAACAAGACGGCGTCACTTCTCACACATCGCATCAATCAATGGATCTATTAACAAAACATTGAGCAGATAATTTTACTTTTTGGGCTGGCCGAGTGGCCACCAGGATCGTGTGATATCACACCGTGAGACTTTTTCCTGTGGGGATATGTAAAGTCTAAAATTTATGCGGACAAACTCGATTCAGGCCTTGGAGCAAAACATCACGCGTGTCATTCGCTAGTTACCAGTCGAAACGCTCGAACGAGTCATCGAAAATTGTACTCAACGGATGGACCATCTGAGACGTAGCCACGGCCAACATTCGACAGACATAATCCTCAAAAAATAAATACCAAAGAATGTTCTTTCAAAGGATAATCACCATTCCCCATTCAATATGAATTTTCTGTGTTCTTTTCTTGAAAAAAGTAGGCAATCTCGAAATGGATCACGCGTTATTACCAAAATGATGCCATCACGTTTGAAAAATTCGCAGTTGAAAAGCAAAAACTGAAATTTAAAACATTTTTTTAAGTTGAAACCTGAGATGGAAAACATGGTACAATTGTACCATTTGTGGTACAATAAAAGACTCGTTGGTGCTGTCGTAAAATCAATGAATTTTCGTTACAGTGGGTGGGCAATTTAATATTTTAAATCGGCTGTAAAAAAAGGACTTATAATTTTCAAATTTCTGGTTTTATTGAAAAGGGTGAAATTTGCCATTTAATACCGGAACACCGTCCGATGCGTTTTCCTTTCGCCCAATGGGCTGAAGAATGCTTGACAGGAGATGAAGAACATGGCCGAAATATCGTGTTTTCATATGAAGCTCATTTACATCTCGGTGACTATGTCAATAAGCAAAATTACCGAATATGGGGTTCAGAGAACCCACACGTGACTATTGAGAAGCCAATGCATCCACAACGAGTCACTGTTTGGTGTGGATTTTAAGCTGGGCCATTTTTCTTCGAAAATGAGAGAGGAGCTCCCGTTACCGTCAACGGTGAGCTTTACCGCGCCAGACTCAATGAAGTTTTGTTTCCCAAAATTCAAGAGAATGACATGGACGACATTTGGTTTAAACAAGACGGGACCACATGTCAAAAACTGTTTTACGCACTGTTTTTGAAAATCAAATAATCAGCAGAAATTGTGATGTCAATTGGTCGCTTCGGAGCTGTAATTTCGGCCCTTTGGATTATTTGTTGTGGGGAGCCATTAAGGATAAATGTTACGCAAAGCATACAGAGACAATCGAAGAGTTGAATTATAAAATTGAAGTTGCAATTAAAGAGATTCGGCCCGAAACAATCGAAAATGTTCTAATGTATAAATGTTATAAATTCTATATAAATACATAAGTGTGCCAGAAAATCTATATGTGACAGCGCATAAAGAAAGGAACCTAAGGGTCAAAAAATCAATTTTCACTTTTTTTTGATGTGGACAACATCTGAGCATCAAATGAGACCGATCCCATGCCCCAAAAGTGTTCCCTCCCAGAGATATGCGCGTTTTATGAAAGTGATGGCACACCAAAGATACACGTATTTAAATCTTTAAAATGGCTCTCCTGAACAAAACTGGTTTTTACCCTTAGGTCCCTTTCTATTTTGCGCGTCACATATATTAATGGACCTTTAATTTGTAAACAGCATTAACCTCTAAAGACAGCTTAAAAATGTCACTGGGCGAAAAATGTACTCTTTGTAGCAGAGCTACCAATATTGACGATTTAGCGCCATTTTGATGTTTCTACCAGGGATTTAAAATAGGTTTTTTTTCATATTGCACATTCCGATAGTACTAAAATCGAGAAAAGATATTTAGTTTGCAAAATAAATTTTATTAAAACGAAAAAATGAAATTTAAATTCGGACAGGGCCAAAATATTCGCGCCTCTCCGGAGTTTAACCCGGCTTAGATAAAGTTATTTTTTTGCATTCAAAAGATATCGGTACGTCTGAACGACGTAAAGTGGATTATATCCCTTTATGGATTTCAACGTTAATAAAATTAATATTTTTTATTGATCTCATTTATTTATACAATTTAGGAAGATAGCTTGAGGAAAAATACAGAGGCAGGCAAAGTTAAGGACACATCACCAGTTTTTTTAGGATTTGTCAAAAAATAAATCTCTTTAAGTTAAAGCTGATAAACAAAACTCTCCAATATTTTAAATTTAATTCTAATAATTAGTTTTATACAGCAAAAAAACAATCTTTGTGGTAAGATGAACATTTTTTCTGAATGTTTTGAAACTACCTCATAAAGTTTGCGAGATAATTAAATTTTGTATGAAAATTGGTAACAACCAGGCTCTCAGTGTTGATCGGGCGTTGAAGGTTGGTATTTGACTTGCTTTAAATGTGAATACAATTACAAATTGGCAAAATGGGGACTCGTAAACAACTTACCCTCGATCAGCGGCAGCTTTTAATAGATTTATATGAAAGAGATCACAAATATTACGAAGAGATTGGTCAAATAGTCTCTCGAAGTCGTTACACTAAGTGTTGCCTGGCGCCATCTGACATTTCCATTGGAAAGTTTGACATATTTTAGCATAAACGTACTCCGAACGTTTTGACGTACGACCATCATTTGTGTGGCAAAAAAATGGAATTTACTCGAGAACATTTTCGTGCGAATATTTTGCACAACTTTCGACGTGGATTATCCCGACAATCCCACGTCAGGTTCTACGGACCGGATTGACCCAAAGCAGTAATTCTTCGGCCAAGAGCTGTCGCCCCGGCACATAGTTGCTGCTACAACAACGACAAGAGTGCATCGATAAACTTAAATCTTTGTATGGCGAAGAAGCACCATCCTATAGCACTGTGAAAAACTGGTTTAATGAATTCAATCGCGGCCGACGCTCGCCCAAAGACGAAGGTCGTCCAAAAACGGCAGTTGTGCCAGAGAACATTGATACCGTGCGTGAACTGATAATTCAAGATCGTCATGTGACATACCGTGAGATAAAGGCATCCTTGGGCATTTCTTCCACCAGCAAACATTCGATATTGCATGAAAACCTGGCCGTAAAAAATGTTTGTTCTCGTTGGATCCCTCACAATTTAATAATCGCTCGAAAAAAGGCTCATGTCGATTGGTGAAAAGAAATTTTGAAAAAATACAATCGCGGTGCTTCAAAAGACGTTTATAAGATCGTCACAGGTGACGAATCATGGATCTTTGAGTATGAGCCCGAAACAAAACAGCAATCGACCGTGTGGGTCTTCGAAGGCGAGCCAAATCCAATGAAAGTTGTTCGTGGAAGAAGCGCTTCGAAGCAAATGGTCGGCTGTTTCTTCGGAAAAACTGATCATGTGGCGACTGTTCCACTTGAGCAACGTAGGACGGTCAATTCTGAGTGGTACAAGCACAATTTGTTTGCCTGAAGTCTTGGGAGAAATTCGAAAAACGAACAAGAGAAGACGAATCATTGTGCACCATGACAATGCGAGCTCTCACACATCGGCTCAAACGAGCGTCTTTTTGACCGGCCAAAACGTCGAATTCATGGGTCATCCGCTGTACGCTGTACCCAATGACTTCTTTTTATTCCCACACATCAAGAAAAAAATGCGTGGTCAACGATTTTCGTCGCCAGAAAATGCTGCTGAAGCGTTCAAAAACTATGTTTTGGAGGGGTCTCAATCGAAGTTGAAAAAGTGCTTCGACAATAGGTTTGAGCGCAATCAAAACTGTATAAATCATGCTGGAGAATACTTTGAAAAACAATAAAACCATTTTTGATAAAAAATATTCGCATTTTCATTATTAGGCCAGAAATATGTATAGCAGCCCTTAGAAATATATTAAAATGATAGAAGATTATTATTACAAATTCTCTTTTATGATAACCTATCAGGCCTCTCAGAAACCGCAAGACAACCTTTCAGACCACTCATAAAAATTATATTTTAAATACAGACGCTATTACTACTTACATTTTTTTATCACTCGTCAGCATGTTTTCCAATCAAAAAATCTCCAAGATTGAAGGAAGGTGATGTTCAAATTTCAATTCAGAAGCTCAATATCAACTCTCTGTTGAATGGTTTTTTGTTCCAGGAAATATTCTGGTATTATTCCGGCAAATATTTGTTTAGTATATTTTTCAGCAATCTTTTACAAGCTGTATGACATCCGATTAAGGCTGACTAATTTAAGAGCGCTGCTACAAAACGACGCGCTCCATTCGGAAAATTACAATTCTCTTTTCAAAGGAATATCAGCAGAGATTTTAGCCTGGAAATCTGACTACTTACCTGCGAGATATAACGTAGACCACCACCCAAAGGCAAACGACTGCCGCTCTGATCATTGTCCATGATAGAGTTGCCAACGTTGGAGAAATTCATTAGCGGCTTGTCGCCAATTTGATGATAGCTCACCAGCGTCAAATTGCAATTGTCTACATAGTTAGTCGGCTTTATGGGACTCATTCCACATTGAAATTCATCCTCGTCGATATCCTTTATGGGTGATAAGGATTCTAATCTTGGCAAATCTTCTAAATCCAGCATCCTCAAAAATCATGAACGGGTGAAAGGAGAGCTGTTTAAAATGAAAGAGAATAAATGAAATTTAGAAAGAAGAAAAAGAACATTTTAAGTACGCTTTATTTTGAAAATCGTAAAAACTGAATTTGTACAGAAGAATGAATGTAATGGCCGGCTTAACCGTAAAGAGTGTATGGGAAATCTGTCTGAACTACAAAAACTTTCTCTAAGCAGATAAAAAAAGTTTTTTTAAAAATCGGTAGTGAAGAAATCTAATTTGCGAGATCATACAGATGACCTAATTCAAAAGATTGAACTTCATTAATAAAAATATTTATTCAAACTAGTTGCCTTGGCTAGTACAGTCTCTAAGTTGTCGAAGGTGTGAAACCTCGAGTTGGAAAAACCTCCCGGCAAATTGCATATGCGACAACGCATAGAGAAAGGGACCTAAGGGTAAAAAAATCAATTTTCACTTTTTTTGATGTGGACAACATCTGAGCATCGAGTGAGACCGATCCATGCGCCACAAGTGTTCCCTCCCAGAGATATGCGCGTTTTATGAAAGTGATGGTACACCAGAGATACACGTATTTAAATCTTTAAAATGGCTCTCCTGAACAAAACTGGTTTTGGGTTCCTTTCTATTTTGCGCGTCACATATCTTTTGTAGAACCTTATTTTGTTAAATTTGTAAAATGTTTAAATGCGCAAGTACTGCATCGCCCCAAACCGGAGTAGCGTAAAGAAATGATGGTATGGAATATAACTTTAAAGATGATCTGATGATTATATAAGTATTAACATTTATTTCGCTCTTATAACTAATAAAAAGTGGTACATCTTGAAAACGATAAAATTTTTTAAAAAAAAAGTTAAAAAAACATACGAGTATATTAAAAAATTTGTTACGCGGAATTTTAAGGTTGCTCTGAAAATTCGAAGCAAAAATTAAAATATAGCTTCCTACGATAGCTAAGCGAACCGGAAAAAGTATATCAATTAATATAATTTGTATCTTGCTTTGACTTCTTCTTTTTTAATTGGACTTTTAAGTCTTTAACAGAAGCTTCAAATATTGATAACACAATTTTTTTTAAAACTAAAATTCAAATATCATTTCAGTATTCATAGATCTCATCGTTGCCCCTTTCACCGAAATATTTAGTTCCATTTACAGAACATTTCAGTGCAACACACTTATATTCGGTTGCACTAATGGAAACTTTACAGTACACGTAACTTTAATCGTTTGGTTGCAACGAATCTATTTTCTGTGTGTATATAAGTACAACATTCTAAAATTCCATTGAATTGAAATATTCACGGGCGTCACTTATTGGCAAAGAGTAAACCGTGGGTTGTAAGAAGAGGTCTATGATATATACTTAGTAGGGACATAAGTACTGTAACACACGTTTTATGCTGTAAAATAAAAAGTACTGAATGTTTTTGGACCATATATTTTTTAATATATTTATTGATGTGTATTGTATCCAAAAAGATTCTACTTATCATGAAATGTCCGCCTTTTGCCTTTACACACGCCTTAAGTCGCACTGGTCAATCGTCAATCACTGCACGAACCTCGTCCATTGTAAAATTGACCACAGCTCGAACCAAAGCAGTCTTAAGAGATCCAATGTTGGGGTATCTTTTGTGACAAACCTTGTCCTCTACAACCGTCCACAATTTGTAATAAAATGGGTTCAAATCTGGACTGCCTGAGGGCCATTCTTCAGGGGGAAAAACGCTGGCAAATTGTTTCGAGGCCAGGCCTGGGACGTTTTTGTCTTATGGGCCGGCGCAGAATCCTGCTGGAAAGTCCATGGCTGGTTTTGAAACAGAGAATTGTTGAGAGGTTTCACAACAGCTTCAAAACGGTTTCTTGGTAAACTTTGGCCGATGTTTTGATTCCTTGTTCGCAGAAATGCAGGTCAGTGACCCCATCGTAAGAGACACCCCACCAAACCATGACTGAAGCTGGGTGATAACCATTTTTCACCCTTGGGATCAGTTCAGATGCTTTCTTAGATGACCGCGCATACTCTCTATCATTTTGTTTGTTAAATTTTTCCTGAACGGTGAAATTTTTTCATCGGTGAACAACATTTTTCTGTGCAAGTTATCAGCGTGCTTCACCAAAAGACGTTTGCATTTTTCAATCATATATTTTTTATGCTGCAGTCAATAAATGTCCGGTACGTCGTTTGAAAGCCCCACTTCCCAAGTCTTTTTTAATGATTCGACTAATGGACTTTTGCGTGATATTCATCTCACGGGCCATTATTTTCTGTTTTCGTAGAGGATTTCTGTGAATTCATGATTTAACGGCTTTGATGATATGCAGTGTTCGAACAGAGCGTGGGCGGCCCGACCGTTGGCGGTCTTTTACATTTCCAGTCTCCTAAAACAGTTTTATGCATCGGCCGGAGCGTTTTGAAAATATCGTTTTTTTCATTTCACACTTGAAAAGCGCTATTACAGCGATACGGTTCTCATTATCTGACCACTCCACGATGAAAGTTGAAACAATTTTAAAATCCCGTTACAGACTAACGCTATTGAGGTTAGCTTTCAAAATCCATATGACATTAACGGGGTATGTTCAGTTCTACTACTGAAATGGGTGTGTTCAATGTTGTAACAGTATTTATGTCCCTACTAAGTACACTTCGTCCTTCGCTGAAGGATATGAAAATATAATTACGACAAACTGTTGGTATGTTTTAATTATAAAAGTAGGTAAAAACAATTTTTTTTTCATGTGTTTTCTTTAAACAAAAGGCCTATTCAGACTGAGGACCGCAGGTTCAAATGCGAATATAGAACATTTAAAAATTTTTCAGCGGCGGGTTTTCACCTCGTTAATGTTTGCAAATTTTCGAGTAAGAGATTAATCTCTAAGCCATGTAGAAACTTCTTTATAAAATGCATTAGCCTTTTGGATCTGGTATTACGAGGACTGCAATGTAAATTTCTGGCCTAATCATAAAAATGCTAATATTTATTTTCAAAAATGGTTTTATTGTTTTCAAAGTATTCTCCAGCATGATTTATACACTTTAGCATGCGCTCAAACCAATTGTCGAAGCACTTTTTCCACTCCGATTGAGACACCTCCACAACCTGGTTTTTGAACGCTTCAGCAGCATTTTCTGGCGACGAAAATCGTAGACCACGCATTTTTTTTCTGATGTGTGGGAATAAAAAGAAGTCATTGGTTGCTAAGTCAGGGCTGTACGCCGGATGACCCATCAATTCGACGTTTTGGCCGGTCAAAAAGGCGCTGGTTTGAGCCGATGTGTGAGAGCTCACATTGCCATGGTGCACAAGGATTCGTCTTCTCTTGTTCGTTTTTTGAATTTCTCTGAAGACTTCAGGCAAACAAATTGTGGTGTACCACTCAGAATTGACCGTCCTACGTTGCTCAAGCAGATCAGTCGCCACATGACCAGTTTTGCCGAAGAAACAGGAGACCATTTGCTTCGAAGTGCTTCTTCCACGAACAACTTTCGTTGGCTTTGGCTCGTCTTCAAAGACCCACACGGTCGATTGCCGGCTTGTTTCGGGCTCATAGGCATAGATCCATTATTCGTCACCTGTGACGATCTTATAAACGTCTTTGGAAGCACCGCGATCTTAATTTTTCAAAATTTCTTTGCACCAATCGGCATGAGCCTTTTTTTGAGCGATTATCAAATTGTGCGGGATCCAACGAGAACAAACCTTTTTTACGGCCAGGTGTTCATGCAATATCGAATGTATGCTGGTGGAAGAAATGTCTAAGGATGCCTCTATCTCACGGTATGTCACATGTTGATCTTGCATTATCAGTTCACGAACGACATCAATGTTCTCTGGCACAACGGCCGTTTTTGGACAAACTTCACGACGTTTGTCTTTGAGCGTGCATCGGCCACGATTGAATTCATTAAATCAGTTTTTCTCAGTGCTATAGGAGATTTAAGTTCATCGATGCACTCTTGTCGTGATAATCCACGTCGAAAGTTGTGAAAAATTATCGCACGAAAATGTTCACGAGTAAATTCCAATTTTTGGCCAAATTTTTTCAAGTCACTGTAAACAACACAAATGATGGTCGTAGGTCAAAACGTTCTGAGTTCAATTATGGTTAAAAAATTTCAAACTTTCCAATGGAAATGTCAAAAGGCACCAGGCAACACCTAGTGTTGCCTAGGCCAGAAATATATACAGCAACCCTCGTAAATACTAGGTCCCGAAAACTAAGTGCAGGAATTATGTAGTGCAAAATTGAATAAGTAACTATTTAGGTTGACAAAAACTAGTAGGTCTTCGGGATGTTTTACCATACAAATTAGTCATAAGGTTGGCAACTCTATTTTGTATTTGGAAAAAAACTACTAAATTTTTCAGTCTGCAAACGCCTTGGCATCTTCCACAACATATTTTGGAAAAACTGCTTCTGTTTCAGCGGCGGGTTTCCACCTCGTTAATGCTGGCGAATTTAAGAGGAAGAGATTTATCTCCAAGCCAAACCTTCAATAAAAATGCATTAGCTATTTGGAGCCGACATAAAACAATAGGTCCCGAAAACTTTGTGCAGAATTTATATCGTGTAAAAGTTTAGTGAGCAACTATTTTGCCTAGAAAACTAGTATGTTTTCCCATACAAATTTAATAAGTAACTATTCAGCTTGACAAAAACACGTAAGTTTTCGGGACGTTTTCACATACAAATTAGTCATAAGGTTGGCAACTCTATTTTGTATTTGGAAAAAAAACTACTAGATTTATCAGTCTGCAAAGGCCTGAACCTCCCCTTCAGCATATTTTGGCAACACTGATTCTCTCTAGTTCCAACATTCCAAATAAAACCTACCAAAGTGATTGTGTAGTTAGGCCATCCTGGTCTGTGTGCGTCTTGTGGTCAAATTCGTCATATCTCAAAAAAGCGCACGTTTAATTAATTAACACCTCATCGATAAATGTAAAAACAAAAAAGGGGGACCAGCGTTGAATTGCATTTTAACATAACCTTACAGATGGCTATCACTAATAAATATTTGTAAATAAAAAGCGAATCGAATTTCGCTTTACTTCAATTCGGTTTTGAAGTCAACACTAGAATGTCGATTTTTTATCGGATAAAGAATTCAGGCAGTCCGGAGATAGCTCAGTTTGAGAACGCTTATATGTTGCAACGATGAAAAATGGTCTAGTTCGTGGACTGCTTATGTCTTTTTTTAAATAGTTTTCTCAATCAAGTTACAACAATATTTTACAGAGTTTTAGTTGTTTATTTTGTTGATCATTTAAAACATTGTTTTTTATTTGCAGTTTGATTAAATTCTTTATTTAAAAAAAAAAATTAATGAAATAAATTATTCAGAGTAAAGTGGAAAATTTAAAAACCTCTGATTAATCAATTTATTATTTTGGGAATCTTTCTCTTAATTGTTTTAAGTAAACAAATTCTCTTAATTGTTTTAAGTAAACAAATGTGTTCCGGTTATTAGGAAAATTAATTATGCATATAATTGTATAAGTCATAAATCACAGGATTTGCTGATAAACTACAGAATAGTTTAAAATCTTCTGTACTCATTTCTATTCTAGTTTGTATTAAGTATAAGTATATGTTGTTGGATTAAATAAATAAGATAAATTTAGTGTCATATTTAAAAGTTTATTCTGAAAGACTTTTTTTGTTTCAAAATATTGTAGTACAATATTAACAGTTAGAACCTCAGCGCCTTGTTGGTTTTATATAGGCAAACAAATAGCAACCATTTAATAGTATTTTAATTAATACAAGCATATGTTAATTTCAAAATTTAAAAAATTAGTTTTTTTTTTTATAATTCATAATTTATTTATTGATTCATTCAATATAATTATTATATTTAAAGAAATTTAAAGAGTTTAAAGGGTTTTTCCTTTTTCTGCTAAGCTATGACAATGTTATTCTTAAAATAGTATTATTTATGATTTAATGTTATAAACGGAGGCAAAACATTTCAAAAAACCTGTATGACATTTTTGGTATATGATAAAACTTTCTGGTAAAACTTAAAACTACTTAAATACTAAATGAGGACAGCTCAACAATATGATTATATTCTGATAAAGAGCATTTGGCATTTAAATTTAGAGACAGTGTGTCTATCTTAACAACCACAAGGTCGACATTTGCGATATGATGGAGTCGTGCCGTAGGATACAATCTTAGAAAATTATATATTAATTTTAAGATTTTGTTCTGGAGTACCTGTAGCCTTTTTAAATGACAATTTGAACTTTTTGCCCAAACAGGGGCTTCATAAAATAGCACAGCGTGAAATATTAATTTAAATATAAACATTTTGTTTCCAATGTTTAATGCCGAGGATCTGTTAATAAATGGATATAAAGTTCTATTTAGGATGTTACATTTATTAACAATATATGAAATATGATCCTTATATGTTAGTTTAGAGTCTAGAGTTACACCTAAATATTTGACATTTTTTTTCCCATTTTATGTCTGCATTATTAAAACTTATGTTGTCCTGAGGGAGAAAACATTCTTTTCTTTTCCTAGAGAAATAGATCGCCTGACTTTTATCGCAGTTTATTGCTATTTTCCACTTGGTGAAATATACAAATAATTTTCTAAGCGCTAATTGTAAGTTTGCAACTATCTCGGAAGATAATTTAGCGGAACATAGTATTGCTGTATCGTCAGCAAATATGGACATAACACAATTTACTATAGTCGGTATATCCTCCGTGTATACGTATGTTGTACAGCACTGGCGAAAGACATGATCCCTGTGGGCAGCCGGGCAGTGTTGAGATCCGATGTAAACCCTAAAAGTCCTGGACCATAAGAAGTTTTGGACAATTTTTATAATATTTGGAGGGAAGTTTAACCGTATTAGTTTAGAAATCAAACCGTCGTGCCATACTGAATCAAACGCTGCCTTTATGTCCAATAAAACCATACCGATGGACTCCTGTTTCTCAAAATTTGACTTGACAATATTTCTTATCCTGACTAAAGGATGTATGGTGTTGTGCTCTCTACGAAATCCAAACTGTTCGGGCGTCATTTTCGTCTAAGAAGTCAGTAATTTTCTCCTTCTCACCTTCTCTAGCACCTTGCTAATTAATGGAAGACAATAAGCTAATGGGACGGTATGAGGATGGGAAATCGAAAGTTTTATTGGGTTTCTTAATGGCAATGACCTTTGTCTCTTTAAATTTATCGGGGAAATAACCCAAGTTAATGCAGCTGTTAACGAATATGGTCAAAAAATGTATACCTTTTCTTGGAAGGGATTTGAGGCAATTGTTATTTATGCCGTCCGCACCTGGCGATTTCTTGGACCTAAGTCCCTTAATTATAGTTTTAATGTTGTCGTAAGTAGTATGAACTCCATTTATGCCTGAATTCGTAAATGGTGTCCCTTACTTGGATCTCCGTAGCAAAGTCAGTCCTTTAAATAAATACAAGTGGTCCTGCATAACTAATGCGCTGTTTGGACAACTCTAGCCGACATCTAGAAATGTCAAGGTTATTCGCTTGTCTAGTATTCACTTGTCAGTTCCGGCTACACTTCGTAGGCGGATTAAATAATATTTTTTAGGACTTATTGTTTTCTGCCTATTGTAGTCTTAATGATTAACTTGATCCAGTTCCATTAATTAGCGTTAGCTATGTTAAATGAGTATGAACCAGTGCTTGATATATCATCAAATTTAAATCAGAGCTCTATTTGTTTTTAGTTTTATACTTATTTATTTCTCTTCTATCTGATGAGATCTTAGCCTTAACATCCTTTATAGACGCAAAAAAGTATAGTTGGCTTAACAATATTCGAAGAGGATCATACTATTGTTGGGTATACGGTTGTGGCACAACAATATTATGGTCCTCACAACAATAGTATGATTCACACACAACCATAGTATTATTTTCACAACCATACTATGATCCTCACAACAATAGAATGATTCACACATAACCATACTATGATCCTCACAACCATAGTATGATTCACACTCAACCATACTATGATACCCACAACCATTTTATGATCCCCACAACTAAAGTATGTTTCACGTACAACCATAGTATGATTCCCCTCAAACATACTATGATCCCCAAAATTATTTATTAGAATTTTGTCGCCACAACCATATTTATATTGTTGCATATATATATTGTTGCTATAACCATATTTTTATTTTTAAATTTGGCAACAATACTATTGCTACATTTTAACAATATTTATATTGCGGCAATCATACTTTTGTCAAAATTAAATTCAATAAACAATACTATGGTTGCGACGAACATACTTTGTTGTGGAGAACATATTATTATTGCCGTGATCATATAGTAACCATAGTTTTTCTCTGCGTGTATGAAGATCTAATAACAAAATTTTTCTAAACTAATACTCAAATACTTTATACTTATGCTTAAACGTCTAACAGGTGTATTAAACCCAACAAGAATATCTAGAGCATATTGTAGTTTATTTACTATATTTTGGCCATATTCATAAAAAAACAGGTCGGCATCGTCAGCATACGCAGCGCAATTATATCCATTTAGATCAGGAGTGTCCGAGCAGTATAAAATGTACTAAATCGGGCCCAAGACTGAGCCATGCGGCACACCAGCTGGAATCTGTACAAGTTCACAGTAGCTATTGTTGACACATACACAAAAATATCAGTTCTCTAGGAAAGATTGGATGTTCTTATTAAATAGAGAGAAAATATAAACTAAAACATTTTGTAAAGGGTGCTTTTTTGACGTGTGGTTTTCAAGAACTCTATAATTTAATGTAATGGCCAATAATTTAGCTTTATTAAAAAGATAAGGGTTTGCCATTATGTTTTAAAAATGATTTCGGGCAAGTGGCGCTGGCTTGAATAAGTTCCAGCCGAGAGGCCCAATTCTCGACCACTTTCTGAGGTCGTACCGTCAAAAATATCGCGCCGAACTTATTCTTTCTATGCGTCAATCGTGTCGGTCTTAACTGCGTAAACAAGCAACTTTACATAACCCCACAAAAAACAGTCCAGTGGTGTTAAATCGCACGATCTTTGAGGCCATGCCGCAGGCCCACGACGCGAGATAATACGCTCAACAAAAGTTTCTTTTAATAAATTGATTGTTTCGTTGGATCCAAAGGTCCTCCAATTGAGGCACAAAAAAGTCAATAATCATGGCTCTATAGCGTTCCCCATTGACTGTTATATTGTGGCCGGCTTCATTTTTGAGAATAATGGACCAATAGTTTCCTCACATTAAATGGTTCCCTTACACCAAACAGTGACTTTTTGAGGATGTAATGACGTCTCAACAATGGCTTGTGGATTTCATTACTCCAAATGTGACAATTTTGTTTATTGAAGTACCCATTCAACCAAAAGTGAGCTTCACAAACTTTTGAGCTGAACAAAATTTTCTTGTAAAAATCAGGATCGGTGGCCATCTCGTTTTGGGCCATTTCTCCACGATTTGCAAACTTTGTTCCGGAGTAATCCTACACGCAGAAAAAAAGTATGGTTGGGGTGACAATATTGGAAGAACATCATAGAACATCATATTGGGTATATGGTTGCGGCACAACAATATTATGATCATCACAACAATAGTATGGTTCACACACAACCATAATATGATCCCCACAACAATATTATGGTCCTCACAACAATAGAAATTTTCACACACAACCATACTATGATCCTCACAACCATAGTATGTTTAACATACAACCATAGTATGATCCTCACAACATTAGTATGACTCACACACAACAATAATATGATCCCCAAAGTTCTTTGTAAGTATTGGGTTAAGTATTTAACAATAGAGATTGTTATTAAGTAAATTATGTAAAAATACATTAAACTCTTAATAATAGAGAATTATGTAACAGTAGAAAAAAATTACTTATTCAAAATATATCAGTTAAACTAATCCAAAGTAGTTTGATTTGAAAAAAATTAATTTACATATAAAATATACTATTATTTCGTAAGATTCGTCACAATAACATTGTCAAATTAAAAAAAAATACGATTTTGCCGGTATTTTTGCCGTAATCATATTATTGTTAACAAAAAAACCAACAAAACAATACTGTTGTTGCTACAACCATATTTTCATTTTTAAGTTTGGCAACAATACTATTGTTACAATTCAACAATATTCATATTGCAGCAATCAAAATAAAATTCAAAAAACAATACTATGGTTGCGACGACCATACTTTTATTGCAGATAACATACTAGTGTAGCCGTGACCATATAGTAATCATATCTTTTCTCCGCGTGTATGTACGTATTATGAAATTTCAAACCAGATAAAAAGTGTGGCCAGATTGAAAACCACAAGTGTAAAAAACATCCTTTATAACAAACCCATATGCCATGCGGATTCAGACGCCTTTGCGTTATCCAAGGTAACCATTATCGTTGAAAGCTTATTTTGGAGCCCGTTATGTATGTGATTATAGATACGCTTTATCTGGTGAACTGTACTATAGTAAGATTAAAGGCTGTTGCACTGAGCCATCATTTTTATATTCGTTTGTTAAAAATGCAACCCTACAAAAATACTTCAATTTGCCAATGTGTTGCATGCAATGCGTGCGAAAATGTTGCATTCACTCCAGTCTACGGTGTAGAATGTTAAGAACAACGTGGTGACTATTAAAATACTGAAATACAGTATTTTAATAAACAAATGGATAAATTAAATTAAAGTAAGTTTTTTTTCTTTTAGCACGCTCATTTTTACTTTTACTTCATAAAATATCTATTTCACCAAATATGTTTGACGATTGATTAAAAATGTCTGCCTTGAGATGACAAACCAACGATAAAAAAAACGATTATTTTGGAGATGACACACTTTATTTAAGGTGGCATCGCCTGTGCGAAACGTTTTCGTTCCTCTTTCGTACAAAAACAAGTCAAAGTGAGACGTTTTCATCACTTGAATTTGTATGGGAAAACGTCTCATTTTGACTTGTTTTGGCCAAACTATTGAAAACACTTCAAAAGTGCCTAGTGAAAAAAGAGCATAACTGTAAGCAGCTATAATTTGTAACACCAATATTCAGTGCGCATTCCGGTAACAGTATAAGCATGCAATTCCTTATACCATCAAGTCCCGTAGCCTTTCTTGGATGTAGTTCCGGAATTATAAGCCTTATATCGTCAAAATAAAAATACTCATCTATATCAGTGGTAATGCTAAGAGAAAAGAAACGTTGAATAAAAGTCTCAACGACCAAATTAGTCCAAGATGATCTCCATGATGATTTTCAAAAACAATTGAGCAAGGCCCTTGACTTTTTCATAACGCTGTACAGCGTTGTTTTTTTCGAGTAGACGTGGAATAAACGTTTTCTTTTTTTTAGGCATTTGGAAATGTTCCACTATGGTTCGGTGGCTTTTTCAAATTCGGAATTTTAGATGTTCCGGCTTTTATTCTATATACTCGTATTAACAATTTCTAAATGATTTTTTTATTGTATAATTTCATAATTTAGTTTTTTTTTTGCTGAAATCTGTTCCTCAACCATTCTCTCCTATAATAATTACGGATATTTATCAGCTGTTGGATATGATGTGGAAGATAAATTTTCTGCTGTATATTCACTATGGTGGTCCGATTTGTAAGGACAAAACTTTGTCGATAAAGTGCCATCTATTTTTCCATATCTTTAGGCAAAAGCAAAAAAAAGTTTCACTACGACATATCAAAAAAAGTCTTTTTCGAGGCGTTGTTTAGTAGGTAATAAAAACAACTATTTTTTTCTTAAAACTTCACTTTTCGACTGATTCGATTCTCTTAGTCATGTTTCTATTCTCACCCGCTCTAACATATTGTATTTTATGTGGCAATGTATATTTGTTTGCCACCTTGGAAAGGTAATATTAAAAAAAGACATTTTTGTTATAAACTACTAAAAAATCCTTAAAAATAAAAGTTAGGAAAAAAATTTAAATTTGGGCGCCTCGACTATTATTTTTTTGATATGTCGCCGTCAAATGTCGGCACAATATCAATTGCTAAATCAACCCACCCTAATATCCACCTTGGGAAGCGCAACATCTGTCGTACTCGACATAAAGTTTGTTTAAATATAAACACTGGTATCGTTTCTGTACTTGTTACATCTGCAGGATTACAATTAAGGTGAGATATGGCTGTGTCTAGTAAAGACTGTATTAAAGCCAATTACATTTCCTTTAATTGTTATCTGCTTTGAAAAAACTTTATTATTCTTCAATACCCACAGTTAAAGAGGCCGGTTTTTGGGCCCATATGAGCACATTGAACCAAATATAAGCAAGAGGTACATTTTTTTAATTGTGAGAAAATTTCTTGATACTCATATCGAGCCCTAACCGCGAAAAAGACGTTAGCGCCAAAAAGAAAATTTGACAGGAAAGGGTTTTTTCCTTGGAGGAATCCGAAACAATTTGTAAATATCAAAATTTAATTTTTTTAATATGCAATTGAATTAGCTTTATCTCTGTAAATGTTAATATTAAATTTCTAGTACGTATGCTTAAGAGGGTTGTACGAGTACAATTTCCTATTGAACTTCATTGAAAAACGATTGGGGCTTACGTCTTTTTTGCGGTAAGGGCTCGATAAGTCCACAAACATAAGGGGACGTTTTCTGGGACTGTACGACACTAGGGGCCAATGACCAGGACTTTATCTTTGATGTTAAGAAAGGTCAGGACTTTGGTTAGTTACTCAAAGCTTTTACATGATTAGAATTGCCTCGTACATATTCAAATACAGGGTGGAACGCGGTAAATTGCTTTTTTGCACTGCAGGTTGTGGCAGACTGTTGGTCGAAGAGAGTGGAGAGTGTGCGTGGCTATTAGTGACTGACGGGAGATTTGTATTTGTCTGCCTTTCAGCTGCCATCAAGCATTGGACACATGAGGAGATGTCATTTTGTGCTAAAGTGTATTTTTCAAATGCGCACTCGATCATTGCAGTGCAGCGTGCTTTTCGTTTACGATTCGCTCTTCCCCCATGCGGACGTGTTCCTAGACGGCAATCGATTGTAAATTGGGTAACTTCATTGAGAACAGCAGGGAATGTGCCATGTGTAGGAAGGGGACCTGAGAGAAGGAAAACAACACCACAAAACATCGAGAGAGTTAGAGCAGTAGTACTGCAATCTCCGAAACGCTCTGCTCGGAAGCAATCACTATACGGCGGACCTCTTGTGAAGATATTCTTGCAACGATAACCCGTGACGCAATCGTGTTCTTTTTTGATGAGCACATTTTAACCGCAGTGGGTGCGTAAACAAACAACATATGTGACGCGCAAAATAGAAAGGGACCTAAGGCTAAAAACCAGTTTTGTTCAGGAGAGCCATTTTAAAGATTAGGTCCCTTTCTATTTGCGCTTAGAATCGTCGACTTCACTTTCATAAAACGCGCATATCTCTGGGAGGGAACACTTTTGGGGCATGGGATCGGTCTCATTCGATGCTCAAATGTTGTCCACATCAAAAAAAAAGTGAAAAGTTGATGATAAGTTTTGTTCAGGAGAGCCATTTTTAAGATTAGGTCCCTTTCTATTTGCGCTTAGAATCGTCGACTTCACTTTCATAAAATGCGCATATCTCTGGGAGGGAACACTTTTGGGGCATGGGATCGGTCTCATTCGATGCTCAGATGTTGTCCACATCAAAAAAAGAAAAAAAATGAAAATTGATATTTTTACCCTTAGGTCCCTTTCTCTATGCGCTGTCACATATGCTGTACTGGAGTGAACAAACCACAGAGAATTTCAACAGACCCCTCTGCATCCGAACCGCGTCACTGTGTGGTGCGCAATATCATGAGTAGGCATCATTGGCCCTTACTTTTTCCAGGATAACCATCTTGCTGTAAGTGTGAACTGCAACCGGTACTTGACTATGATACAGGATTTTTGTCAGCCGGCTCTTGAGGCAATGCAATTAGAGGATACAGGGTTCCAACAGGATGGGGTCACTGCATACACAGCAAGGGTTACCATGAATTGTTTGAGGCAAATGTTTTCTGGACGGCTCAACACTTTTAGGGGTGATGTGAACTGATCAGCAGGTTCACTAGACTTAGCACCATGCAAGTTTTTCCTTTGGGGTTCACTGTAGTCGAATGTACATATCAACACCTTGGAAGACCTAATTAACAATATTGAGGCTGAAGTTGGCAAACTACAAGTCAACTTGCTCGTTAGAGTTCATAAACACTTCAGAAAGCGTATGCAGCAGTGTGTGGATAGCGAAGGTCGACAATTGCCAGATACACTATTTAAAACCATGTAATTTAAAAATTCCTTTACTGTTCAATATAAATGTAATTAAAATATAAAATAAATTTTTCTAAGGTTCATAATTTTTTAATTTCATTCCCAAATAAGCAAATTACTGCGCTCGACCCTGTATGTAAAATTTAACTGAAATTGAATACAAATTACTTAAAGTTGCACACAAAATAAAGTTTCGTTTATTGTTTTACAATTAATTTTTGGTTGGTGGGGACTCTATTTCATTGTACACCACTTAACCTTATAGGATCTCTAATAACCATTTCGAGAAGTTGCGAACAAAATAAAAAATTAGTATAGACTCCATTCTTCGGTGGAGGTTTTAAATATAGGGTCTAGAGAGAAAATATCCTTAATATCCTTATCTAAAAGCAATTTTTGAAGATTGCTTAAGAAAGTTGTTTGGCCATTGACACTGTTCATTTCTTAACACTGTCCAAAGCCAAGAATGACTGAAATGTCTATCCGCAGAACGTTATTGTGAAATTCATACTGACAAAATATGAAGGGCAATTTATAAAACCTGTTTTTTAAAATTTTTTAAATAAACCCAGTATAACGATCAAGAAATGAGTTCACATATAATTTGCATTTGTGTTTTGCTCTACGTTTTTGAGTTTTGTTCAGCTTTGTCTCTTCTTTATTATATTTTTTTTTAAATATTCGCGTATACTCGTGAATGCACCTATTGAACTCTTTCTCTAGCATCCATAAATTAAAATATTTTTAGTCACTTGCACGCGTTAAAAATATTTGCCTAAGAAATTCGTTAATACAAAAGTAAATTAATACAAATTGTCAATAGAGCGCACATTCTCGCTCAGAGACATGTCCAAATATTGATCAAATATATAAAAAGTTTAATGATTGAAAATAGAAAAATGCCAATCATAGAAACATTAAAGTTTTGGGCGATATTGTTTTCAATTTCTTTTCGGTTTACCTAATCTTATTTAATACGAGCAGACAAAGAAATTTAGTTCTTCACTCAATCGTTTATATACACCCTCTTTTTAAAAGGTTGAATTACATGTAGTCTGAAATTAGCTGTGTTCATTTGGGGCTAACCAGCTTAGTTAGCTTATATAGTTTGCAATATGGTAAACTGTAAACATTTAACAAAATTGAGAATAATATGGCAATACAAGGGTTGCTATATATTTTTGGCCTAGGCTACACTAAGTATTGACATTTCCATTGGAAAGTTTGACATTTTTTAGCATAAACGTACTCAGAACGTTTTGACGTATGACCATCGTTTGTGTTGTTACAGTGACTTGAAATAATTAATTTGGCAAAAAAATGGAATTAACTCGTGAACACTTTCGTGTGATCACTTTTCACAACTTTCGACGTGGATTATAGCAACAAGATTGTACGATGAACTTAAATCTTTGTATGGCGATTAAGCTCCTTCCTATAGAACTGTGAAAAACTGGTTAAATGAATTCAATCGTGGCTGACGCTCCCTCAAAGACGAAGGTCGTCCAAAAACGGACGTTGCGCCAGAGAACAATGATGCCGTGCCTGAACTGATAATGCAAGGTCTTCATGTGACATACCGTAAGATAGAGGCACACTTGGGCATTTCTTCCACCAGCATACATTCGATATTGCTCGAACACCTGGCCGTAAAAAAGGTTTGTTTTCGTTGGATCCCGCACAATTTGACAATCGCTCAAAAACAGGCTCGTGTCGATTGGTGCAAAGAAATTGTGAAAAAATACGATCGCGGTGCTTCGAAAGACGTTTATATGATCGTCACAGGTGACGAATCATGAATCTATGTGTATGAGCCTGAAACAAAACAGCAATCGACCATGTGTATATCCGAAGACGAGCCAAATCCAACGAAAGTTGACCGTGGAAGAAATACTTCGAAGAAAATGGTCGCCTGTTTCTTCGGCAAAACTGGTCATGTGGCGACTGTTCCGCTTGAGTAACGTAGGACGGTCAATTCTAAGTGGCACACCATAAATGCCTAAGTCTTCGAAGAAATTCGAAAAACGAACAAGAGAAAACGAGTCGTTGTGCATCATGACAATGAGAGCTCTCACACATCGGCTCAAACCAGCGCCTTTTTGACCGGCCAAAACGTCGAATTGATGGATCATCCGCCGTACAGTCCTGACCTGGCACCCAATGATTTCTTTTTATTCCCGCAAATCAAGAAAAAAATGCGTGGTCAAGGATTTTCGTCGCCAGAAGATGCTGTTGATGCGTTCAAAAGCCATGCTTAGGAGGTGTCTCAATCGGAGTGTAAAACGTGCTTCGACAATTGGTTTGAGCGCATGCAAAAGTGTAAAAATCATGCTGGAGATTACTTTGAAAAACCGTAAAACCATTTTGGCCAGAAGTATAGATAGCAGCCTTGGTATTGTTTCTCTTTGCCTACATCAAAAGAGAATTAAACAACAAGAGTTTTTATCGGCGAATTAGTCAAGAACAGAGAATCAAAAACGCTAAATTGTTTTAATATAATCAATGAAATACGAGTATAATTAATTAATCAACTGGTACACTTATGCACTGCAAAAATGTGCAAAATGTCTTTGAACTATCAGTATTGGTTTAAGTATTTACTGATTTCATCGCGCAAATGAACCTTATACGAATTCGCCAAAAAGACCTCTTATTGTGTGTTTAATATTTAGCATAGATAACAAAAAAACATATGTTTTTATATATCAGATAATTTAAATATTTTCATCGGTCTTATCTCGCGCACATTAACCCGATACGAATTCGCCGAAAAGACCTCTTTTTGTGTGTTTATTATTGAGCGTAGATAAAAAACTCATGTTTTTATTTTAGCAGTTGATTTAAATATATCCACCAATCTTATCTCGCATACATGAACCCGATACGAATTCGTCAATAAGACCTCTTCTTGTTAAGTAGAGATAACAAAAAACATACATATGTTTTTACAGCAGGGTGTGTCATGTTAGACTTTTGGTTGCTTCCGTAGTGTACTTCACATGAACACAGCTATTTTTATGCCCTGCAGTGAGTTACTAAAATATGTAGTGTCTTTTAAAAATCTTAAGGTGTAAACAGATGAATGACAGTTTTACGTGATCATCATCATTCCATAGCACTGGGGTAAGCTACAATGCGGCTACCAACGACTCTCCAGATAAACTGGAGGAGCCAATTTTAGGATCAGATATGCGAGCTTCACCTTACCACTTGGTGAGGGCTTAAGGTTTATATTAAACCTCAGCTACTCTTTGGATCGTAGCATCCGGTTAATACGTAACTCCACGTCAAGCATTAAATTTTCCTGCGATTAAGGTGGTAAAACAGAGCTACTGCAAAACTCCCCTAAGGGTACTTCCTAAACAGATCAGGCTAGGACAACTGTTATTGTGGCTCTTGGCCTCCCTGTTTGAGTCCGACACGCCCTTTCAGGTAGCATTACCTTCTATACGAAGAATTCGATCCATGTCTACCATCAAACATAGAGGATGAATTGGATTATTCGATATATTGGTTGAGTGCAAGTTACTTCGCATACAATATTTATCATCTAGTGGTATGTTGAACCAAATATTCATTACGGCAATGGTACCTGAAATTCTTGTTTTACAACAGAAATTTTGTGGTTCCAACTGATTTCCAACTTATTTTTTCTTTGTGTGTATAAATGTGTGAAAAAGAAAAGGGATGTACGAAGGCATATCAATAATTGCGTGAATTTCGAATAAAACACAGGTTGTTTTGCACATAAATATAATTTTTAACATGGTCTCCTTACACTTGCAATTTTGCAATTGAGACTGGACACGTGTGCACCCGTGCATTATCTTGTTGAAAAAGGATCTCCAATTTTTGTATCCCTTCCAAAAAATAGGATTTTTTGAGGTCCATAAAATAGGCAATTGTTTGATCAATAATTTCATTGTTGGAGCTTACCACCTCTCTTTCTCTCTCTTTCCACCGAGCCATTTCTTTAGGTTTAGAAAAGAGGAAATAGTCACTGGGGACTAAATCCGGAGAATATGGCAGAGGAGGTACTAATTTGTAACCCAATTCATGCAATTTTGCAATTAAGGCTGGACACATGTGTACCCGTGCATTATCTTGATGAAAAAGATTTTTTTCTTGGCCATATGTGGTCGTTTTTTTCAAATCCTCTTTAAATCGGTTCAAAAAATATTGTTTTTCCCTTTTAAAGGTAGTCGCTGTGGATTATCCCGCGTGCATCCCAAAAAACTGTTGCCTTCCCCTTATTGGACGACAAAGTCACCTTGGCACTTTTCGAAGCCGGTTTACCCGGAGAAACCCATTGCTTAGACTGCTGCGTGGTCTCCGGAGTGTTGTAATGCATCCATGTTTCATCCACAGTTAAAACACACCGTAAAAACTCATTGGAATTGCGGTTTAACAACTCCAAACAATTCTTTTAAGTTGTCACACGATAACGTTTATAGTCAATTGACCAGATGCGCGGCACTCATCTTGCAGACAGCTTTCTTAAACCCAACTGATCATGTAAACTCGAAGCAACACTGCCATATGAAATTCGTCTGGCATCAACAATCTCACGCACTTCTACTTTTCGATCGGCCAAAACCATATCGTGGATTTTTTCGACATTTTCGGGTGTATTGATCTCAATTGGCCGTCCAGAACGTTCAGCGTAATTTGTACTTGAGCGACTGCAACGAAAGTCAGTAAACCACTTTTTTATCATTGAAATCGATGATACAGAGTCTCCATAGAATTTATCAGGCTTTTGCTTGGTTTAATTGACCGTACTTCCCGCAAAAAATAATGTTTAATAAGCACTCGAAATTCACTTTTTTTTTAATTTTTAACAAAACCCAAGAGGTTGTATATTTTGAACAGCTGTTCAACACAAACTAAATGATGGAACTCTCTCAAAATTTGAAAGTAGCTACGAGGGAAGTTGAAAATATAGCTACGAGGGAAGTTGAAAAATAACTGAATTATTGATATTCCCTTGTATTATGTACCATAATGGATTTACGATTTAATACGACAGTAGCAAATACAACACACGAAGTGGCGGGTATTCGCTAGCAGTTGTTGTTGTAACAACAATATATTTATTTTGAAGTCTTGTTCGTCTATGGGGGATCTGCTTCGATATCCAGGTGAAGGAAACGCGCCATTTGAACTGGATGCGTCCACAGAGACCTGGGGGTCAGCTGAGTGGGCTTGGCCGGACAATTGAAGAGGTACATCATGTGGTCCCTGATGGCAGGCGGGACAGATGTCCGGAACGTTAGCATCAATTCGTGCCCAGTAAGAATTGAGGCGGTTGCACCATCCGGATCTCAGCTGCGCCAGAACCACGCGCGTCTGCCGAGGTAGTACCTTCTCCTCAGGTGAAATCTCCCTAGCACTGCATTCACACGGTAGCTGGATACTGCTGCTGCGACATCATCGGCGTGAATGTTGTTCAAACCTGCCTGATAGTTTCGATGATCTAAAGGTTCTCTCTTATACCGCTGGACCTCTCTCTCTAGATCATGAAGATCGTTCCTGATCTGCCTGGGTGGAGGCATCCTGTTCAAGAGATGGTGGTTAGGATGACTGCTGCGAAAACACCCTAGCAGGTATTGCTTAGACAACAGGAAATTGTGTCTGCGCACGGTAAGGACCTTCGTCTCCTCATGTAGATGGTCCTCAGAGGACATAAGAAGACACCCTGTTGATGTTCTAAGGGCGGCATTCTGGCATGTCTGAATTTTCTTCCACTGCGTCGTACTCACGTTCGCCGACCATACAGGTGCTGCGTAGTTTGCTACAGACCGACCTATCGCTTTGTAAGAGGTCAACAAGGTTTCTTTGTCGGCTCCCCAAGTACTGCCGGCAAGTGATTTGAGGACCTTGTTCCTACTTTTGAGTTTATCGCAGATAGCTGTAGCATGGGCAGAGGATCTAAAAAGGCTGTCCAATGTGACCCCAAGGATTTTGGGGTAGTTGGTGGTCGGGATGTTGACGTCATCGACTTTCACATTGAGTGACAACCGCACCTCTGCGGTCCAAGCAGTAAACAGTGTGGCTGATGATTTGGAGGCGGATATTTTCATATTCCTCGCAGTGAAGAAACGTGCTAAGTCAGTGAGGTAATAGTTGATTTTCTCGCAAATGTCATCCAATTTAGGTCCTGACGCCAGAATTGTGCAATCGTCAGCGTACGACACAATTTTAACGCCGTCTGGTGGTGCAGGAATTTTAGAGAGGTAGAGGTTAAACAGAGCCGGGGATAAAACTCCACCCTGGGGAACTCCTTGTTTAACTCTACGGGGCTTCGACTTTCTGTCTCTAAATTCTACATATAACTGGCGCCCACACATATAGTTTACGACCCAACGTTTCAAACTGGGCGGAAGGGACGTTTCTTCAATGTCCTCGAACAGAGTGGCATGATTGACCGTGTCGAAGGCTTTTGTGAGGTCAAGAGCCACGAGGACCGTCCTGTCGTTAGGCTTGTTCTGGTTAAGGCCGCGACTTATACGTGTGGTGATGGCGTGTAAAGCAGTTGTTGTGCTGTGCTGCTTGCGGAATCCATGCTGATGATCAGCACTAAGAAAGTGTTCGATCAGGCTGGGGAGGAGCAGTGCTTCAAGCGTCTTTGCTACTGGAGAAAGCAAGGAGATCGGCCTGTACGAATCTCCTTTACTTGCGTCTTTGCCTGGCTTCAGTAGCGGGACCACTCTGCCCATTTCCAGGCATCGGGAACTTCGTGAGTGGCTAGCGACAGATTGAGCACTTTGGTCATGTACTCTACTCCCGGAGTATCCAAGTGGTTTAACATCAGCATTGAGATTCCGTCCGGACCCAGCGCCTTTGATGACTTTGCGCTGCGGATGACATGGGCAACTTCGCCAACGGTAAATTGTGGTGGTGCCTCTTCGACTCGGAGAGCGCGGATACGACGCAATACTGTCCTTTTCGCCTTATAACTCTCTGGGTGCTCAATAAAAAGCCGGTTAAAATAACACGCGCACCGCTTCGGATCTGTCACTGTTCTATCACCGAACGTGACAGCTGTCCGATCATCCTTCCTTACAGGGTTAGAGAGTGATTTGACCGTTGTCCACAACTTACCAATTCCGGAACTCAAGTTGCACTGCTTTAAGTGGTCTAGCCATTTGTTTCGCTTATATTCGTTGACCAACCTACTGATCTCGGAGTTGAGATCCCTAATTCTAGGGTCAGTAGGGTTGGAGCGACGAATGTCATCACGCTCGTCTGCGAGTCCCGCTGCCTCTGCTGGGAAGTTTGGTCGTACTTCGGGTATTCGACCAGCAGGGATATGGCGAGCGGCTGCTGCGTTGATGATGGCCCGGAACTTTTTCTTGGCTACCCGAACGTCCGACGGAATAGCTAGATTATTAAAGCTGCGGTTGGTGGCTTCTCTGAAGGCCTCCCAATCAGCCTTTTTTTGATTGAGAAACGTACGGCGTTCAGAGGTTATGAAATCGGGTGGTCTATTAATGGAGAGAATTATGGGAAGGTGGTCCGATCCTAGTGAGATGACGGGTTGCCAGGTGACGTCGTTGATCAGGCCAGGCGATGCCAAAGTGATGTCTGGCGAGCTATGGCAATCGCCCATAATCCGCGTGGGGGCGTCCTCATTCACTGTGCAGAACGTAGAGCTATCAATTTGCTCTGCCAAAGCTATGCCCCTCTGGTCGTTGTCTAGGAGAGAATGCCACAGTTCGTGGTGAGCATTAAAGTCTCCTAGGACCAAGCGGTTATTGCCTTGTAGCAAATTGCTAATGTCTGGCAGATAACGCGGGGCACAGCTACCAACCGGCGGGATGTATACGTTGTACAGCTCTATTTCGGCAGTTCCAGACTTGACTGCTACCCCCATACATTCCATGTATGGGTCTCTAGAGTCAAGCTCAGGCGAAATAGGTCTGTACTGCACAGAATGGTGTAACAGGAAAGCAAGTCCCCCACCTCCACTTCTGGTGCGATCCTTACGTAGCACGTTGTATCCGTCACAACTGTGCAGGCTGCAGTTGGCATTCAGCTTAGTTTCTTGGATCGCGGCGACCATGATGTTTCTCCGATTCATAAATTCTATGACCTCACTGATTTTGTTGCGTAGGCCATTACAATTAAATTGCAAGATTGATGCACTGTCAGGAGTGGCAACAGCAATCTGTGGTGTAAGATGCTGTATGTGTTGATGCTGTTGCGAGGGCGACTGCGGGGGAGTCTCGTAGTTAGATGATGATGATGACGACGACGACGAAAATGCAGACGACGATGATAACACCAAATCCAGAGACCCACTGCTAACTTCGTTGATACAGCATGAGGCAACAAAGTCTGCTTCGCTATACTCCCTGATGTGGTTCAGACCTGAACAGCTCCTGAAGTGCACCCACTCCATGCAACGATTACACCTTACAGACGTAGCACGATGGTGTATTCGGTTCTGACAAACCGAGCAGATCTAAGGTCCGGGGTTTTGTTCGATCCCGGCTCGGACCAGTAGTATTCGGAGCAGGCATTCCGGGAAGTGCTGCTCCCACGACGAAAAAATGGACGAACAAAAAACATATATTGTTGAGGTGACTGCCCCTGGCCGAAGAGTTTCGGGTCAATCCGGTACATAGAACCGGCAGTCGCGGGATTGTTCGCTAGCAGTAGTTGCAATTACTGCAAAACTAATAATTAGAATTAGTTAATTTTGACAACTTTTTGCTAAATCATTTTTTTCAGTGTTCATTTTTAATATTCATTTGAATAAATAATTCAAAGTACGAATCTATTTCTTGAGCAGACATTGCGAATTTACACTGAAGAGTATCGTTTCTTTTTTTTGCGAGAGAATCTGTTTATAAATCCATAAAAAGTACAAAGACGGAACGGACGGGCGAACGGAGAGACACACGGCCGACAACAACAGTGGAGTGAGTGAATGAATGAATAGTAGAATTCAATTAACACATTCATGCCGTTTTCCAGTGAAGTGAGACTAGACGTGTGACGTGTGTAGAAGACGTCATGAACACGTAAATATCGGCGCCACCAACAACAATGTTACTCTTCTTGCTGTTATTGTCGTTGCTCTTGTTTACAATTTACGATTGCCGTCGTTGTATTGATGATTTTTGAAGAGAGCTGAGCTGAATACGGCCATGTGTTGGCAACACTACCGCCGAGTACACTGGCGATGTTCTACATCTCGCGGCGTCAATTTGTATGCCTCTCCGTTTGTTTGTGTTTAACACAACAGAAATTCAATTCGCACCTTTTTGTAACAACAACAGAAACAACAACGTGAAAATCCCAGACACTTTGATAAGATACGTGTGAGTACTTATAAAAGTATTACGATATGTATGTGAAGAGCGGGTTGATTAAAGAGAGGTGTACGAGTATGAGCCGAATACCTTTATTTGAAATTTGTAGGCGATACCATCAATTCGTCGCACTTTTTTTATCTCCGAAAAACTCAAATACTAGAGTCAGATTTGACTATGTTTGTAAGTGATACTCGGGCAGGGTTGCCAGCTTAAATGTATATTGACTTTCAGAATGATATTTACACATTCAGGGCTGTCATAGAAACCATGTCGGTTTTGCTATTTGTCGTTTTTGCAAACCAACGTTGGTTTCATTTGGTGTCATGAAACCATGTTGGTTTTGTCCTTTTCTAATGTAAATAAAACCAATGTTCGAAACCGATAACATTGGTTTTCATGACACCAAAGCATGTTTTCTTATCGTTTTTAAAACCTATAGTGACAACATTGGTCTCTATGACAGCCCTGATTAGCTGTGTTTATTTCAGGTACTTAACTAGCTTTTACATATGTGGAAGTTACTTGGAAAACAAGCGATCTGGTCGTTAAAGAAACGAAAAGTAAGAGTTGCCAGACTTATTTTTTGCAACAGAAAGTTGAACATTACTCACCCTGCTATAAAAATGCTATCGGCGAATTCGTAATGGTTTAATTTTCGTAATGGTTTCATTTGCACAAGATGCGCTAAGGGAAACTATAAATAATCTCAAACCGACGGATCTTTTTTTTCCAACGAAAAGTCAAACATAATAAAAACTGCTACGTTCGGCGAATAAGTAATGGTTTCATCTGCATGAGATGCGATAAGTGAAGCAATAAATCATCTCAAACTCATTGTTTAAAAAAGATTTTATACATTTTTACGAAACAAAAATTTAGTAATTATTATATCGGCTGATCATTCTAGAGGTATTTTTTTCAAAACAAAAAATCAAATCAAGTGTGGAATCTTTGTTGTTCATTCAAAAGGACATTTTATGCCATTTATTTTTTAAATATAATTTCCTTCAAATGTTAACCGCGACTAAGTCTCAGCGAAAGGTCCATTTTTGGATGACTCGTTCTAGCATTTCGACCGGTATGGCGTTTATGACACGCGTAAAGTTGTTTAGAAACCTGAATCTTAGCTGGTTTGTCAGCATAGACTTTGGACTTTACGTGGCCCCAAATAAAAATGTCTAAAGGTGTAATATCGCTCGATCTAGGCGGTCAACTCTCCTGTCCAAAACGTGAAATTAACTGCTCTTTGAAATTACCTTTTACTAGATCCATTGTTTGACCAGCAGCATTGTAAGCGGCACCGTTCTGTTTAAACCAAATACCGTCAAGATTACGGCCTTCAATTTGAGGTAGCAAAAAGTCCGATAACAAGGCGCGATAGCGAGCACCATTCACGGTTACGGCACCATTCACGGTCCGGCCATCATCATTTTTTAAAAAAAAAATATGGACCGATGATTTCACCAGCCCATTAACTGCACGAAACCATGGTTTTCTCTGGGTATAATGGCAGCTCTTGAACTCTTCTGGTTGCTATTCAGCCCAAATGCGGATATTTTATTTATTGACGTTGACGTTGAGCCAGAAAGGGGCCTCATCACTGAATAAACCGTTGTTCGAAAACAGCGGATCTTCTCGTTTCTCATTTCCATAATTCAGTTGCACAATTTGGAGACGTTGTTGCGGTGTTAGTCTTTCTATGACAAAATGGCAAACAATACTGAAAGGAAAAAAAATAAAGTTTAACGCAACTTAAGCGTAAACTCTGAAAAAACCCCTATGGGAAAAAATACCTTTAGATTGATCACCCTATATTTCATTGATTATTTTAGTCCCCATTTACGAGTACACGAAGCAACTTCACTTGCTGCAACTCTCAGTTTGAGGGAGAAAAAGGTAAGGGGAATGGAAAGGGAAAAAACTTGCCTGTATTGTCAATTCCTTTTGTGTGGAAGCTTTTGGAAAAAGGAAAAAAATTCCACTACGTCATACAAAAAAAAATTATTTTCAATGCGCCCAAATTTAAAATTTTTAACTTAAGTTTTATTAACACTGGCTCACAGCAGTGCTTGTGAAGAAAGAATTTTTTCCAAGTAAGGATGAATGAAAAATAAATTACTCAATTCAAATAAATATGTGTTATTCAATGCTATCAGCACTTAGTATGCTAGATACTTAAATGGAAAACTGGACTTCAAACAATGAAAAAAAAATACAGAAACGATGTTTCCAAAAAAATATAAAATTATTATAAAGAATGGTTAATGTTTTAAGGGCCGATGTTGAATGTGAATCACACCTAAACGTCAAGTTTTTTTCTGCATTTCATCTATATTTCTCAATTTCAGACTAACTCAATTTGAACCATGGAAAGATACACAAGCGAGCAACGCGTTAAAGTTATTCAGGCTTATTATGAAAATTGGCGTTATGGATGATTAGTTCTCGAAGAAACTCATCTTCTGAGATGAAGCATATATTTTGTTGGCAATATTTTGTTGCATACATAATTGAACCATATCAATTGTATCATAATAAAAAGAAATGACAAAATAATTTCTTAAATAATTTGTGTTTTATTCAAAATCAACATCGGCCTTTAAAATTTTACCACCCTTTAATATTATAATTTTTTTTTGTTTTTTTTTAACATTAAAACATTGTATGCCATATTGTTTTTAATAAACTATTTTTTTATTTTGTATGAGTTGTAAATTTTTCTTTGTCTTGTTAGTTTCTAAGCGTTTTGTTTTTTAATAAACAACGTCTAAAAATATATGTGCGACATAAAAAAAAATTTGTGGGACATTTTTTTTTTAAAAAAAAACCCCTTTTTGTGTAAGTTTTTCAAATTTCTTAACGATAACCCTGATGTTGAAAGCGTGATTCAAAAAAGGAGCTAGCACACGATTTTTGCGAATCATTTAGGATAAGCTCTAAGCCATGTGAAAGCTTTAAATGCGTTCGAAGTCGGCCTAAAAGAGTATCGAATTTTAATTTTTCACCAAATTTTTAGTTGATTCTGAAAAAGAAGCAACAAAAATGTCTCGAACCAGAATAAAAACTGTTCAAATCATAATAATGATAAAAGACCGAATAAATGTAAACAAAACAAAAACATATTTAATAAGGATTGGTACGCCCTAATGTATAACGCATGTATGAGTACATCTACAACACACACACTCTGTGCTTTTGCATCAGTGGTTTCTAATGAAAGCCCATGCGAAACGGAATTGGTGGAAATGATATTGAACTATGAAGATTGCTCTTCGCACAGCTCGAAGACTATACGCAACGGGTAATTCTCATTAATTATAGTGAGACTCCTGTATAAGTCATTTGATTTGTAGCTGAAGTAATCGTTGCCAAAGACAGCTGAAGAAACCTTGGCGGGTTTAGAAACAGCTGTACAGTCTGCCAGGCAACAGTAGCCAATACATTTCACCAATTTTGTAGTTGATTCTGAAAAAGAAACAACAAAAAGGTGTCGAGCCCGAATAAAAACTTTTCAAGTCATAGTAAATTCATTACTTTATAAATATACCCTTTATTAATATACACTAAGTGTTGCCTGGCGCCATCTGACATTTCCATTGGAATGTTTGAAATTTTTTAACATAAACGTACTCAGAACGTTTTGACGTACGACCATCATTTGTGTTGTTTACAGTGACTTGAAAAAATCAATTTGGCAAAAAATGGAATTAACTCGTGAACATTTTCGTGCGATCATTTTTCACAACTTTCGACTGGGATTATCACTACAAGAGTGCATCGATAAACTTAAATCGATGAAGCACCATCCTATAGCACTGTGAAAAACTGGTTTAATGAATTCAATCGTGGCAGACGCTCGCTCAAAGACGAAGGTTGTGAAGGTCGTCCAAAAACAGCCGTTGTGCCAGAGAACATTGATGCCGTGCGGAAACTGATAATGCAAGATCGTCATGTGACATACCGGGAGATAGAGGCTTCCTAGGGCATTTCTTTCACCAACATACATTCGATATTGCATGAACACCTGGCCGTAAAAAGTTTTGTTCTCGTTGGATCCCGCACAATTTGACAATCGCTCAAAAAAAGCCTCGTGTCGATTGGCGCAAAGAAATTTTGAAAAAATACGATCGTGGTGCTTCAAAAGACGTTTATAAGATCGACACAGGTGACGAATCATGGATCTATATGTATGCGTCCCAAACAAAACAGCAACCGACCGTGTGGGTCTTCGAAGACGAGCCAACGAAGGTTGTTCAAGGAAGAAGAAATGCGAGGCAAATGGTCGCCTGTTTCTTCGGCAAAACTGGCCATGTGGCGACTGTTCCGCTTGAGCAACCAATGTGGGACCGTCAATTCCGAGTGGTACACCACAATTTGTTTGCCTGAAGTCTTCGGAGAAATTCGAAAAATGAACAAGAGAAGCGAATCATTGTGCTTCATGACAATGCGAGCTCTCACACATCGGCTCAAACCAGCGCCTTTTTGACCGGCCAAAACGTCGAGTTCATGGGTCATGCGCCGTACAGCCCTGACTTGGCACCCAATGATTTATTTTTATTTCCGCACATCTAGAAAAAATGCGTGGTCAACGATTTTCGTCGCCAGAAGATGCTGTTGAAGAGTTCAAAAACCATGTTTTGGAGGTGTCTCAATCGGAGTGGAAAAAGTGCTTCGACAATTGGTTTGAGCGCATGCAAAGTGTATAAATCATGCACTTTGAAAAACAATAAAACCATTTTTGATGATAAATACTTTTCATTATTAGGCCGGAAATATAAGTATATAGCAGCCCTAGTAATAAGTAAAGTAAATAAATCCGAACAAAACGATGCTTTTTCTTTAATTGACAGTAAAGGTTTCCGACTGCTGGCAATATTTATGTGAAGAATTCAATCCAGATTATTTATCTCTCAATTGTTAAAATAAAATAATCTCGAAAATACACTTGCATTTTTCAACGATAATGTAGAGTATAGCTTTTAATGAAAAACTTGTTTAAAAGTTTAGGCCAGCTTAAATGCTCGTTTGAAACTCCTGCTTAAACATTTCAAAAATAATGTCATACATGTTGTGATAGTTTTTTTTCTATTCCGCTGTAACATTAAAAAGTTGACCTGTTTGTCATAAATTCATATGAAAATTTTGCCGTTTTAAATTATTAGCATTCCTTTAATACGAGTATTATAAATTGCACCCGCTGGTCGTCTGTAATGTATGCGTTTGAACCCGACTTTGACACATTCCATCAATTCACTCCCCTTAGAAGCTGAGCTATGTCATCAGTATCATCGAAAACGAGTTGGTGGCGGCGATTGATTTCATCTTTAGATCTTGTGTTGCGTTCGTATTTCTCCATAAATTAGAAAAGTTACGAAGGGTAGTTAAAGTGGACTTTAAAACGCCACTTGGGCTACTGAATTGTCGGGGGATAAGTGTGAATATATCAGATAACAAACATTTAAATATAAATAATTTACGGTCATTGTATTTTAGCATCGACATGTTGTCGTAGCTATTACGGACGGGTATTACTATTTATATTTAAATTATTATCTTAATACGTTGCTACAAACTCGCTGACAGTGATAAAGTTCAATAGAAAACAATAATCCGGTAGAAGAATGCTTGTTCCTCAGAGAAAGGCGACGACACAAATTTTTCAACGGCAGCGGCGGAGAAGGGTTGTGAAGCTGAAAATCACTTTATTCCACTAAGCGATCATATTTGAACTCAATGATCGATCGATGCTGAAAATGTTGCTTCGGAATTCTTTTTTTTGATATTTTGTGAAAGAAGAGACTATTCAGCGCAATAACGCGCCGAATATTCTCTTCCATGTCGTCAAACGTGTTGGGCTTATCAGCGTAGACTAGCAACTTTACAAAACCCCCCAAAAAATAGTCTCATATCTCATTACTCCAAAAAAATGAGCTTCATCGCTTCACAACTACATTTTCTTGTAAAAATCAGGATCGGTTGCCATCCTGTTTTGGCCCATTCACCACAATTTGCAAACGTTGTTCCGGAGTAAATCATTTCGTTGTGAAATGGCAAACCAAACAGAGCATAAATCAAGTGACAGCTGTCAAAAAGACCAACTCCGTAAAAAGTGGGCCAGATTGAAAACCACACTTTTTAATAAAAAAAAACACGTTCTCGTATGTTTAGCTCGTTTGTTTTATTTCGGTCTGCTGCTTTTACACATTGAACAGGGATTAACCGGCTCAACCCCTCTTGCTTCTATATTTAAATAGAAGACAAGTTTTTAACAAAATGGCAAAGTGACATTGATTTTCGTGGCTGTACGCTGCTTTTATCATGATTTCGGGTCCGCGACAACCCTCTTCAGAAAGCTTTGCTGCAATTGTTGAAAGTAAAACCGAACTATATAAGGCCAGGCTCTCCCCAAACGAATGAGAACTACTGTTGTAAATCTTACTTTTCAAGTTTTCTACACACAATTGCCCACGAAAATTCAACTCACTCTTGCCACCTCTAAAGAGACTCCACATCGAGAGCCATCTATAGATTTATTTTACAACAACGTGTGTGTGTGTGTTGTAAAAAGAGTTTAGTTGACTATGTCAACTTGTGTGCCGTGGAGTCTCTTTAGAGGTGGCAAGAGTGAGTTGTATTTTCGTGGGCAATTGTGTGAAGAAAACTTGAAAAGTAAGGTTTACAACAGTAGTTCTCATTCGTTTGGGGAGAGCCTGGCCTTATAGAGTTCGGTTTTACTTTCAACAATTGCAGCAAGGCTTTCTGAAGAGGGTTGTCACGGACCCGAAATCATGATAAAAGTAGTGTGTCACTTTGCTATTTTGTTAAAAACTTGTCTTCTATTTAAATATAGAAGCAAGAATTGTTAAAAATATAGAAAAATCGCTTTTGCTGAGATAGGAACGTAGAACACTTCGGTAAGCAGAGGCAGACACTAGCCCCTGAGCCCCACAGCCGGTCATACCAGATGAAAGTAAGATTCAGTTGCGATATTGTAAACAGAAAAGCTCGTTGTTTTAATTAAACCTGTGATATTTTACATTTTTTTTATTTATATTATTATTTAATTGTGTCGTGTTGTCCAGTTTTTTAATAATCTTAAGTAATTGAACCGCATTGTAAACTAATCGTATAATTCAAAAAATACTCGTAAATTCTACTGAGGATGTCGGAAAGAAGCCGACGAAACGTCGATAAAAAGTTTAAATAACCGCATTCAGCCCGTTAAAAAAAAAGTAAATAACAAATTGGTCGTTAACAAATTACACAAAAATAGAAAGTAATTTTGCTTTTCTCTTTACAGCCCTCATAAAAATAATTTAAAAAACAATGTAGCCTGTTTGATTATGAGAGTAAAATGAGAGAGAACGAAACAAAGAAGTTTGGTCGTTTGCTCTTAAAGTAGAACTGCAGCCACAAATCTCTGTGATAAGTACGTTTTTAATCTATTATCAGCAAGTACAGGGTGGAGTGCAGAAATTTGCATATTTGGGAATGAAATAAAAAAAATTATGAACCTTAGAAAAATGTATTTTATATTTTAATTATATTGAACAGCAAGGGAATTTTTAAATTACATGGTTTTAAAAAGTGTATCTGGAAAATGTCGATCTTCGCTATCCACATTAGGGGTGGGACAGTGTTGTATGGAGAATTTTAGTAGTTAGATTTGGGTATGGCTCACCACATTATTTTGTGGGGTTTGGAAAAAAAAGGAATGAGCCAAAAAATGAGGGAGATGGGATGGGGGAAAGTGACAGCTCATCGAGGTCAAAGGTCGTGGGATGTGGGAAACTACTCACAAAAATCCCCGCAACTACCTAGGAGTCGCACCTAAAGGGGTTAAATGTATTACCGACCCCCATTAATGTTTCCATCCCAATATTTTTTTCAAACATAACTACCCCCTATCTTCACGACCTAAGGGGGCGTACAAAAAATTATTTTTTTTAAATTTTGCTCCAACCGCTTTAACTACCCTAAAAAGGGCCCCTAGAGGAGTTAGATGTAAGACCAACTCCCAATATTTCTGCAATTCCAACAGTTTCTCAGAGTAAATACACCCTCTATCTTCAACCGTTAAGGAAGTCCCCATACAAATTTTTATCATAAATACTCTCTATCGCTAACCCATAGGAAGAGCAAAAGAAGAGCAATGCAAAATGCACTTACAACGACCAAACAAAGAAAATTCACCACAAATTAATAATTTCGTTTAAATTTTCTGTTATTATTGATGATAATTTATTTTCATTTTTATTAAAAGTAAAAAGACATGTATTTAAAATTCAAAACATTTGTCTCAAACAATTCCTGGTAACCCTCGCTGTGTGTGCAGTGGCACCGTCCTGTTGGAACCATGTAACCTCTAATTGCATTGCCTCAAGAGCCGGCTGAAAAAAGTCTGGAAATGCCAAGAGCAAGTGATTGCTTCCGAGCAGAACGTTTTGGAGATTGCAGTACTGCTGCTCTAACTCTCTCAATGTTTTGTGGTGTTGTAATCCTTCTCTCAGGTCCCCTTCGTACACATGACACATTCCCTGCTGTTCTCAATGAAGTTACCCAATTTACAATTGATTGACGTCCAGGAACATGTCCGCGTGGGGGAACAGCGAATCGTAAACAAAAAGCAGGCTGTACTGCAATAATCGAATGCGCATTTGAAAAATACGCTTTTGTACAAAATGACCTCTCCTCACGTATCTAACGCAAGATGGCAACTGAAAGGCAGACGAATACAAATTTCCCGTCCGCCACTATAAACCACGTACACTCTCTACTCTCTTCGACAACAGTACCGCCACAGCCTGCAGTGCAAAACCACAAATTTCCGTGCTACACCCTGTACTTATTTTTGGTTTTAAAATAATGTAGAGGGTAATGAGAGTGTCTTACATGGTAATACAAATGGTAATGAATAGGACTTACTGAGGGACTTACTGAGTTATGAGCGCAGTTATTCAGGAGCGTATGCCAACTTATCTGCAACAATTGGTGCAGTGTTCTAGGTTGATTTCATAACCTGGAGGGCCCCATACCGGGTCAAAAAGCGTATTATTCTACTTTAAACACCACTTAACCCTACTAAGGCAATGCATTTCTCTATCTGTAGTCAAAAAAGCTACGAATATATAGCAACAAATATATTTTGAAGTCGCTACAATATCAAATGCTTTTCTCATCGGATTTAAATGCTCAAATTTAAACAAACATCAACAAAGCAAAGAAGTGCGATTATCAAACTTGACAACCTGAACAAAACGTAACAAAAAAAAAAAATAAAAACAAAGCATCTGCACAAGTTTGTAAAAGTAGTACGAGTAGTACCGAAAGTATCTGTAGATTTAGACATAAAAAGTAAGCTACAACTTCAGGAGATGAAATCATACCATGGACACTATAAAAGTTTTTATGATAGACTCGTACATATTTCCTTATAATATGAAGCTGGTAATTGCAAAAGTAACCTAACATTCATTTTTGCCATTTTAGTAAATCTTTGGTTTGTTACACAACAGGGCCGTTTTTGGGCCACTTGAGTTCGTAATAGTGATAATAGTGCTTTTTTCAGAAGTAATTTAAGTCCCTAAAAGGGAAACAGCTTCTGACCAGCGATGATAAATTTTATACTTTGGTATTTTTTTTTGATTCATTTTACTTGCAAAAGTAACGTGGTGATCCCGAAACGTATTAAATACCTTCATAGTTCTCTGAAAAAATATGCACACAGAGAACTGATTAGTTGTCAAAACCGACTTTTTTGTTAACCGAATGATTGCGATTGCGTCTACTCCAAGTATCCTATCAGCACAACCGAACGTTAGTTCGTGCGCTGGAATTTTAAGCTGGCTTTGAGTTAACTTAGTGGTCAATAAAGCAAAGTCAACTAATTTTGTAATGAAATCTATTTATATAATATTATGTCCAATTTCAGCATTTGATCTATTTTTTGGGTCTGCCTGTAGAGGACGATGATTTCCTTTTCAATAAGCCGTACGAATCGAAATCTTGAAATTCTGCTCCGATTTAATTTATTTATTTTTAATTTCTGGTTTTTATGGTGTGATCGGCCATATCGAAACTACCAATTGTTGTTTTAAAGGAACAGTTGTATACATAACTGTTAGTTGCCCTAACAGACCGTTCTGGCAACCGATTATTTACAGTTAACTCCTTTAGTACAACCGACTATTTGTATCATACTATTATTACATATTATTGTCCGTCGAACCGAATTTCCTTCAAGACTGTTAACATTTGGTGATTCAACAAAAAATCATGCCGTCACACAGAATTTTGTAGTCCAGATATTTTGTCAACTGACTTTCTCTGTGTGTACCTTTTGCACAAATGAATTATTAATTTTTTAAATATAGGGTGATCCATTTAGAGGTATTTTTTCAAAACAAAAAAAATATAAAAATTCAAATCAAGTGTGGAATCTTTATTGGTAATTGGTAAGGACATATTGCATTTATTTTTTGAATATAATTTCCTTTAAATGGTGGCCGCAATTTTGGATGACTCGTTCGAGCATTTCGACCGGTATGGCTTTAATGACACGCGTAATGTTGGCTTCCAAAACCTGAATCGTTGCTGGTTTGTCAGCATGGGCTTTGGACCTTACGTAACCCCAAAGAAAAATGTCTAAAGGTGTGATATCACTCGATCTAGGCGTCCAACTCACCTGTCGAAATGAAATTAGCTGCTTTTGACTTTTTAATAGATCCATTGTTTGATCAGCTGTATGTCAAGTGGCACCGTCCTATTGAAACCGTGTGTCATCAAGATTACGGGCTTCAATTTCAGGTAGCATAAAGATCGACATCATAGCGCGATATCGAGCACCATTCACGTTAACGTTCCGGCCATCATCATTTTTGAAAAAATATGCACCGATGATCCCACCGGCTTATAAACCGCAGCAAACCGTGGTTTTCTCTGGGTATAATGGCACCTCTTGAACCTCTTCTTGTTGCTCTTCAGCCTAAATGCGGCAATTTTGTTTATTGACTTTGCCGTTGAGCCAGAAATGGGCCTCATCACTGAACAAAATTTTGTCGAAAACAGCGGATCTTCCCGTTCCCACCGAACGCTCATTTCCATAATACAGTTGCCAACATTTGAAGGAAAGTATTTTCAAAAAATAAATGTCAACAAATGTCCTTTTAAGTTACCAATAAAGATTCCACACTTGATTTGAATTTTTATCCTTTTTTCTGAAAAAAATACCTCTACATGGATCACCTTATGTATGAATTTAATACATTTATCAAAAAAATATTTCAGTTCTACAAATCCAAAGAAGTTTGCGTTAAAAACATTTTAATTTACATTTAAAAAGTACTTTTATTGTGTATGAGTCGTAACAATAACATTGTTTCGCTTTAAAAAATTTTCAATCGCACGCCATAATTGCCGTAATACTATTATTGTTGACATGAAACCCAAAAAAAAACAAAGCTTTTATTGCATAAACTATATTTTCATTTTTGAATTTAGCAATAAGACTTATGTTACATATGAACAATATTATTATTGCGGCAATCATACTATTGTTAAATATCACCATATTATTGTTGCCGCAATCATAATATTGTTACATTACAACAATATTATTATTGTCAAAATGAAATTCAAAAAGCAATACTATGGTTGTAACTAACTTATTTTTATTTCAGAGAACATATTGTTGTTGCCGTGACCATATACTTGTAGTAACCATGTATTTTCTCTACATGCAGCTAACAAAGTCAACACAATAAAAATCAATTGCACTTATAAAAATGTTTAAGAACAGCACTCAATTAATAACTTATTAAAAAAATTTCTGATAAGTTATTTTTTTTTAATAATTTTTGATAAAGTGCAATTTTTTTGACTCCTTGAATTCGACTATAATCTTAAAAAACTTAGCAAAAATTTTATTTGACTGAAAGTAGAATTTTTTTTACAATTTTTTTAGTTGCAATTTTCAGCATTTCAAAGTTTTGTTCAACGTTACTTGGATTTGGACCACGCTTATTAATATTTTTTACTATAAGTATTAACGAACATAATTTCATAAGTTTCAGTTGTTTGTAACCAAAGAAAAGTCGCTAAAATCAGACAAACTCGAGGAAACACAGAACATTTTATTGGTTTGAGCCAATACAAATCTTATTGAACCTAATGTTCCTCGATCTACATGTTTTAAAATAGCCTTCCATACAAAAATCCCTCAGGATTTCATGACTTACTGTTTTTTAAGCAACATACTTAAGAGATCCGAAGTGGCACAACGCAACAATGTCTTTATATTTGAACATCCCTTGGTTAAGCTTTTTTTATGCCAACTGTTCCACATCGATTTGCCTGGAAAGCTATGAAAATAGTCCACATTGATTGCGTACGTACACTTACTATATCTACATTAAATAGAAGCTATTTAATGGCAACCATATAAAAATGTTTATAGGCAACAAAGAACTTCTACGTCGAATGTTTCTTATTATTTTATTAATATTTTGCTCGTTTGTTTTGGTATACCGGTCTTAGACTAGAAATAGATCTGTTTAACGAAAACTCCCGCAAAGGCATTTATTTGCTTGACTACTCACTTGGCTTTCGTTTGGATTTCGCATACGTGACAAGCTCCATCAGTAAGCCAGCCTGCCGGACTGAACTCTTTTAAAATAAAATTATGTGGTTAATCTTTATGATAATTTGCTACAGAAATCAGACTTTATAAGCCAAGCCATCAAATAAAAAAAAACTCTTTCTACAAATTATGCATAATTTGGGATTAGTAGCTTACATTACATATCCAATAGCAAATTTTGACTAAAAAAAATTGCATATTTAAAGATATTCAAACAATTGGCCGTTGTCTGATTTTCATGAAATTTTACTGAAGTAATATTTTTTGCCCAAGGACGGACTCTATTGGAATTAAAGAAAAATCGTTGCAGATAGAGTTCATCCAATTTTTATGGTTTTAGCTCTAGAAGCCACATCTTACCAATCCAATCTTGATTGAGTTTTTTGGACCGATCACTGAATTTGTGGAAACTGAAGGAAATCGGTTCATATTCAGATATAACTCCCACACATATGGTTATCCTATTATATGCTTTTAGCTGTAAAAGCCACTTCCCAGCAAACCAAACCTTCAGAATTCGGTCAGAATTCTGTACGACAATCGGCAAAATGTTCAGATTTCGGATCAGAATTCTTAGCGTAGTCTTGGGAAATTCGGGAAAGAAATTTCGATTTGTCGTATCGAATTCTGAACTAATTCTGAACGACTTCGGTCTTATTAAATTCTGATGTTTTTACCGACATTACGAACCGAATTCTGAAGGAATTCTGAGCTTAAGTCATGGTAAATTCTGAATGTAAACAATCACAACGAAGAAAATATTTTTGTTCTACAAAAAAAAAACTGTAAAACATTTTTAAAAAGCGTTCGGACAGAATTTTAGTTACAAGACTTTTAGTTACAAGCTGTAACTATGTTTAGTGGTTATAAACTTAAGGGCAAGCAGTTTTGCATTTAACGAAAACTGCCAGCAGTAGAGTTTTCCTCTGAACACAATAAAAATCCCTCGCACAGCTAAGCTAACCAAACGTCCCGAATTTGAATTTGAAATATAAAAAAAACTCAGACAATCAGTTAAGAATTCGTTCAGAAGTTGTTCCGACATATCTGTACACAAGAACAACAACTGCAAAATATGAAGCAAATAACAAAAATTTTCAACGAATAGACTACCTCAGATTAATAGTTCAGAATTCGTTACGAGTTCGATAAGAGAAGTCTGAACAAAAAAACAATAAAAATCCCACAGACAAGTCTAACAGAATTCGGGCCGAATTCGTCCAGATATTTCGGAACATAATAAATAAAAAGTCCTCAGACAAAGCGATCAGAATTTGTAACGATTTCGGTAAGAATTCTCGATAGAGTTCAGATATTGTTCAGAATTGTCTGATATCAGACATTGTCGGCAAATTTGGTTTACTGGGTTTATTACACCCAATCTTGATAAAATTCGGAACAAATAAGTTTTTTGGACTAGAACGAGAACTATTGAAATAGAAAAAAATGTTGGTTCATATTTTGATATAGCTCTCAGACATATTTTGATGCGATTTTATGTTTTTTAGATCTAGAAGCCACATAATAAAGGGTGTTTTTCAATCTGGTCACACTTTTTTCGGAGTTGGTCTTTTTGACAGCTGTCTCTTGTTTTACGCTCAGTTTGGTTTGCCATTTCATAATGAATCGACTTACTTCGGAACACCGTTTGCGAGTCGTGGCTCAAAACAAGATCACCACCGATCCTGATTTTTACAAGAAATTTTTTTTCAGTGATGAAGCTCACCAAAATTGTCGAATTTGGAGTAATGAAAAGCCGCAAGCCATTGTTGAGACGCCGTTACATCATTAAAAAGGTACTGTTTGGTGTGCTCTATGGGTAGTGGGAATCTTTTATATACTGAAGCTGGTTGATGACCCTATTCCACCCTTGGGATCAGTTCAGATGCTGCCTTAGACGTTTGCATTTTTTAATCCTATTTTTTTTAAAGCTGCAGTCAATAAATGTCCGGTACGTCGTTTGAAAGTCCCAAGTCTTTTTTAATGATTCGACTCATGGACTTTTGCGTGATATTCACCTCACGGGCGGAATTCTGTGAATTCTTGATTTAACGGCTTTGATGACATGCGGTGTTCGAACAGAGCGTGGGCGGCCCGACCGGTGGCGGTCTTTTACATCTCCAGTCTCCTCAAACAATTTTATGCATCGGTAGACGAACATGCGGCTAATCCCTAGTGGCCGGAGCGTTTTGAAAATATCGTTTTTTTTCATTTCACCCTTGAAAAGCGCTATTACAGCGATACGGTTCTCATTATCTGACCACTCCATGATGAAAGTTGAAACAATTTTAAAATCCCGTTACAGACTAACGCTATTGAAGTTAGCTTTCAAAACCCATATGACATTAACGGGGTATGTTCAGTTCTACTATTGAAATGGGTGTGTTCAATGTTGTAACAGTATTTATGTCCCTACTAAGTATATCTTTATAAATGAAGCCGCTCATAATGACTTTTTCATGCCTGAACTGGAGGATGTTGATGTGGAGGACCTTTGGTTCCAACATGCCATATATCCAGCGAAACAATCAATTTATTGAAGGAAACTTTTGCTGAGCGCATTATCTCGCGTCGTGGACCTATGGCGTAACCTCCAAGATCGTGCGATTTAACATCGCTGGAGTATTTTTTGTGGGGTTTTGTGAAGTCCTTTGTCTACGCAGATATGCCCGACACGATTGCCGCCTTGGCAATCGGTGCGTTATTGCTGACATACGGCTAAAAATGCTGCAAAAACTAATCGAAAATTGGGCCTCTCGGCTGAAATTTATTCGAGCCAGCCGCGGCGGCAACTTGCCCGAAATCCTTTTAACAAAACATAATGGAAAATCCATATCTTTATAATAAAGCTACATTCTTGGCCATAACATTTAATGATATGTGTTTTTTCTTGAAAACCACACGTATAAAAAACACCGTAAGATCTAATCTTGACAAAATTTGGCACAAATAAGCTATTTTTTGCAGAGGCCGAACTCTGTTAAAGTAAGAGAAAATGGGGTCAGATTATGATATAGCTTCCATATATGTGTTAAACCAATTTTACCAAAAGCAATGCCATTTTCTAACAAATTTAAATATGACATTAGTTTTAAAATCCGGGTAAATTTAGAACCCGTCAAAGGCGGTCTAAAATCCAAATATCCAAAAAATCAAAATTTCAATGTCAAATTTTATTCAGATCAGACAAACAATTCACTTGAATTCTATTAAAAGTTAAACCCAATGGATTTTGTTTGTAGAATTGCTTATTGAAATTATCCGATTATTATCCAAAAAGTACATTACCCGCACCTTTGAATTTATCCAATTTTCGATAATTATTTAAAAAGTGGCTAAACACACGTTTGATCCCATTACTGAACTGAAAATTATTGATTCTGATTCGAAGCCATTGCCTTTTCGTGATGAAAATTGGTAAACTATTAAGGGTTTTCTGTAATAGGCTGTTTCCACTACGGTCGCGTCCACGTCCGCATCCAAAAATCAATGAACGTGCGTTAAGGCCCATACAAAAAACATAGGCAGTTAGGTATGGGAAAAAGTCGCGTTCATATTGGACGCGTTTATCGATAAGTCGCGTTTACTATAAAATCGATTATTTTTGCAATCGAATCCCACCCATACCTATCAATGGCAAAATCGCAAATTGCACATACCTATGAAAACAGCTGTCAATCAGTATAATTAAAAAAAATCCAAAATGCAAAAAACAGGAGGTAAGTTAATATTTTTGCTTTTGTTTAAATAATATTAATTTTTCCAATTATTTTAGAATTTAAAAATACGGAATGGACAGCAGTAACAACACTACATCTGTTGGACCTCTGGGAGGAAAACATTGATGGCCTGAGGGGTGCCCGGAAAAACACCCACATACACAAAGAGATGGGCGAGAAGTTGGGAGTGACTGGCGCCGAAGTAAAAAATAAACTGGACAATTTAACGAAAAAATACAGGTAAATTTTTAAATATAAATTATATATCAATATTTTTTTGGAGTTAAATCGATTGTGTTTATTGCAGAAAGGAGCAGGCGCTAGTTGGGCCACAAAAATATTAAAATTTTTCGCACCCCTAAAAAAACAAATAAACACAAACAGCTGTTTGAACGCAAACGTGGACGCAAAACACAATGAAAACACCATTACAAATTTATCGATAAATCATGGACGCGGACGTGGACGCGACCGTAGTGGAAACAGCCTATAAGACAGACTGTATGGACAACTGTTTTAGAACCAGAGTAAAGTTTCATTGCCAGCCATGTTTTGTTGAAACGCTTTGTTTGAAACACGTCAAAGTACTAACTTATGATCGTAGAATAATCAGTGTTCGAAATAGATAGGAAATTACGTGATGTAAGACATCACTTACGTGAAATATTAATAAATGAATTTTATCAAAAATATAAAAGGGCCGGTGGAACGATATTTTTGTTTAATTTTAGTTGACAGCCTCCAGCCTCTAAAAACTATTCAGGAAAGATTTCAAACGAATTTTCATATAAAGAAAGCACAGAGTGACAAAAAATATATCGACATTAGCTAATAGTGTAGGGTATGATCGTCACGATGAAATTTGGTAGCTTAGAGTAGTAGTAAATTAAAAATCAAACAATATGCAACTCCTGCAGGAATTGAAACCATTGGATCTTCAGAATTACTAGTATAATTGTAAAGGTAAAGGAATCTTTTTATAATATCAGAAGGTTTACATTATTTTCTTCACACAGAGAATAGATTCGTTGCAAACACCAAATTTGTTTGCCAACAAAACTATTGAGGTTTGCCTGCACCTCGAGTATTCCATGAGAACACCCAAATGTTACTTAGTGTTATGTATCTTTCCGAAATTGTAACTGAAGTATCGGTAGAAAATACAAAGTATCCGCACCCATAGATAATAATTTTTGGATCTTAAAGTCCACACGCAAAAAAAAGGATGGTTGGGGTGACAATATTCGAAGAGGATCATACTATTGTTGGGTATATGGTTGTGACACAACAATATTATGATCCCCACAACAATAGTATGATTCACACATAGCCATACTATGATCGTCAATGATTTACACTCAACCCTACTTTGATCTCCACAACCATACTATGACCCTCACAACAATAGTATTATTCATATTATGAGCCACATTCAACCATACTATGATCCCTAAAACCATATTATGATCCTCGCAACCATAGTATTGTTCTCATACAACCATAGTATGATCCTCACAACCATATAATGATTCGCACGCAACCATGCTATTATCCCTACAACCATACCATTATCCATTCACTCAACCATCATACTATGATCTCCAAAATTATTTATTAGGATTGGGTAATGTTGTTATTCAAAAATATATTTATCTAGCAAGTTATTTAAAATTGCATTACAATTAGTTCATAGCCATTTCTGAGGCCATGTTTTTGTTGAACATTTCATTAAAGAAAAAAATATATATTCGAACGGCAGTCGAAAATACTTTTTGTTGCCTGCAGGGGTTAATTCTACTTCACCATCCGTAGACCCCAAGTAACGAATGTGATTAAACCATGATTTCGATTTCAATTTATTATTCCATATCTTATACTAATACATCTTTCGACTAATGCTAATTCTTAACTTCTAGCGTATATGCAAATACGTATCTAAAATTATCTAAATAATACAAATTTTGAAGTTGCAGTGGACTGCAACTTATCATTAATACATACTTAAACTATATTTCTAAATTTCCCCCAAAATAGGAATTACAAAAAGGGGAATAAACCATGATCAATGGCTGTATACTTAAGTGCAGGCAGATTTTAAATAAACGAGAACCAGTCGGTAGAAGAGTATTTTACCGAACAAAGTAAACACAATGAAAATCCCTCGAACTAACTTCTGTTGTTTTTGTTTTGTTTTTTAAAACACATACACACTGTATCGTGTGTGTGTTTTTTGGTATATAAAAAAACATACGCACACACATATATGTAGGCTAAAACCTGTTTTGTTATGTTCACAGTCGCAACCATACGGTATGATTGCCGTAATCATATTATTATTAACGTAAATTTTAAACAACAATACTTTTGTTGTACTAACCCTGTTAATATGGCTGCTATAACCATATTTTAATTGCTAAATTTGGCAATAATACTATTGTAACATTTCAACAATATTAATATTGCCGCAATCATACTGTTGTCAAAGTGGAATCCATAAATCAATACTATGGTTGCGACGAATATCTTTTTATTGTAGAGAACATATTATTGTTGAGGTGACCATATAGTAACCATATCTTTTCTCTGCGTGCACATGATGCACTTGTTTAACGCAATAACTTAAAATTTGCAATAGAGGCAAAAAAAACGGTTTCCTTAATTACTTTAACTACTCTTAACATACTCTTACATGCAGAGAAAAATATGGGGACTATATGGTCACGGCAATAATAATATGTTCTCTGCAGTAAAAGTTTGTTCGTCGCAACCATAGTATTGTCTACTGAATTTAATTTTGACAATACTATAGTTTGGTTTCCAAATCTTAAAATGAAAATATGGTTATAGCAATAATATAAATATGGTTGGTTCGACAAAAGTATTGTTTTTTTATGGTGGTGAGGATCATACTATGGTGGTATGTGAAACAAACCATTGTTGTGAGGATCATAATATGCTTGTGGAGATCATAGTATGATTGAGTGTAAATCATACTCTGGTTTTGGGGAATATAGTATGATTGAGTGTAAATGATACTATGGTTGTGGGGATCTTAGGATGGTTGTGATTCATAGTATGATTGTATTTGTATCACACTATTGTTGTGAGCATCCTAATATGTTTTAGACAACAATAGTATGATGCTCTTCTAATATTATTATCCCAACCATACTTCTTTTCTACGTGTAGGTAGGGTCATGTCTAGGAAAAAGAGGAGATGACGCAAGATTTTAGCTAAATAAATTAAATAAAACGATTTGCTTAAAGCAATAATGAAAGGATAACGTTCGCTTTTTGTAAATATAAAAGTTTAGATATCGTATCATCACCAATATTCGGTTAGAACAACAAAATGCTGGCAAAACTTTTGGTTACAACAATCATTAATTATGGCAACTAAATACATTTTTTGCATTTGAATAGTATGACCGATCAATTAGTTGCGTCTACAATACGTTGATCATATTTATCATCTTGTGGTATGTAGAACCGAATATCCATTAGTTATAAATATTTGGTGCTGCAACCGAAATTTTAGATGTTCCAACTGATTTTTCTCTGTATGTACACTATTATTATTATCAAAAGTGCTGTTCCATTTGTGTTAAAGGGAAGCTCGAAAAGGTTAAACTGCCACCCTAAACCAAACACACATAACATTGGTTTAGTGTGGTTAATGGACTGGTGAAAACATATACCACTGATTTACAAACAAATCGTGGTCGACCTTAACGTTACGGTTTGTTGGCGTTCTTTACCCATGCGACAATTATTACGTAAACAAATTGATGAACAGTAAATTTCAAGCTTTGGACCGGTTAATTAGCAGTCAAAAGCATGTAATATCGCACCTCTACACTGGTTCATTTGCGACTCAGCAAAGTCGAAAGGTATTTCAATCAAGTACAAGTAAAACCGTCGTTAAGTTCCACTGTCCCTGAGCTACTAAAGCGCAGAAAAATATATGGTCCGTTATTTGGGATCTTTTGTCCTATGCGTCCGTCCTTAATTTCAGCCAAAGCTTCAAAATTATTATATATTTGGGTTTTTAGCAAATTTTGCTAACCCATATGTCCATAATCGCCAGTTTTGACCATGAGCGAAGTTTTTTGGGCCACATGAGCTAAAGCGAATATCAGCCATTTTTTTTTAAGGTATTAAGTGCGTCCCAGCCAACAGTTCTCTTTTTTACCTAAAACTTATGAATTGTAAAGTAAATACTCAAAAAAGTGTTTTTTCGAGGCACCATAAATTTTTATTTCAGTATTGTTTGCCATTTGATCGTGGAAAGACTTACAACGTAACAAAGTCTCCGAATTGTGCAACTGTATTATGAATATTAGAATGAGAATATCCGCTGCTTCCAACCAAAATTTTGTTCAGTGATGAGACCCATTTCTGACTCAACGGCTGTGTCAATAAACAAAATTACCGCAATTGGGCTGAAGAGCAACCAGAAGAGGTTAAGGAGGTGTGATTATGCCAGAAAACCACACACAGAGAAAAAATATGGTTACTATATGGTCACGACAATAACATGTTCTCAGCAATAAAAGTATGTTCGTCGCAACCATAGTATTGTTTAGTGAATTTAATTTTCACAATAATATGATTGCCGCAATATAAGTATTGTTGAACAGTAACAATAGTACATATTGTTTCTAAATTTTAAAATAAAAATATGGTGTAGCTACAACATAAATATGGTTGGTGCGACAAAGGTAATGCTTTTTGGGTTTTATGTTAACAATAATATGATAACGGCAATCATACTGCATGATTGCAATTTTTCTTCATTTGAATATGCTTTTTATAACAATGCTATTGTTACGGATATAATGCAATAATAGTACTTTTTATATGGAAATTTAAATTGTTCGATCAAACAGCTTTGGCTTCGTTTATCTGAAATATTTTTAATAAAAACTCTTACGTTTTTTAAACTCATTTTTTCTACGGTTAAAAATATCACTCCTATTATTTTGGATTTGATGTATTTTTAAATATTTTTCACAATTCAAATCTATTGTTGATAACTTAACCCAATTCTAACAAATTATATTGGGGATCGTAGTATAATTGCGTGTGATCATACTATGGTTGTAGGGATTGTAACATGATTGCGTGTGAATCATATTATGATTGTATGTGAAACATACTATGGTTGTGAGGATCATAGTATGGTTGAATATGAAACATACTACGATTGCGAGGATCAAACTGTGGTTGTGGGGATCATAGTATGGTTATGTGTGAATCATACTATTGATGTGAGGATCATAGTATAGTTGCGATTAACACAGTATGGTAGTATTTAAAATACTATGGTTGGGAGGATCATAATATTGTTGTGCCACAACCATACACCCAACAATAGTATGATGCTCTTAGAAAATTGTTATTCCAACCATTTGGTGCGGTTTATTGGCAGGTGAAATCATCGAGCCATATTTTTTTAAAAAAAAAAAACTTTTTTATTTGGGGCTACGTAAAGTCAAAAGTTTATGCTGACAAACCAACTACGATTCAGGTTTTGGAAGCCAACGTTAAGCGAGTCTTTTACGCCAAACCAATCCAAATGACCCCCAGAATGGACACTCTGAGGCGTAGTTACGGCCAACATCTGAAAGAAGTTATATTCAAAAAATAAATGGCATTAAATGTCCTTACGAGCGAATAATAAAGATTCCACACTTGATTTAAATTTTTGTATTTTTTTATTTTGAGAAAAGTACCTCTAGATTGATCACCTTATATATAAAGAGGGTGTTTCTTTCACGTGTGGTCTTCATGATGAAATAAAACGCATATAATTTAATGATATGACCAAGAATTTGGCTTTATTATAAAGATAACGGTTTGCCATTATGTTTTAAAAATGATTTCGGCTCGAATAAATTCCAGCTGAGAGGCCCAATTTTCGACCACTTTTTGCACCATTTGTTGCGTTTATCAGCACTAACGCTCCGAATATTCTCTTCTAATGAGTCATTCTTGTCGGGCTTATCTGCGAACACAAGCGACCTCACATAACCCACCAAAAAATAGTCCAGCGGTCCACAGACCCACTACGCGAGATAATAAATACATAAATTGATGTCTTTGTTACTCCGGAACAACGTCTGCAAATCTTGGAAATTTATTACTAAAATATAAGTTCGATTCGCGATACGCAGAGTCGGTAATTCGAGCAATCATGGATCGGTTTCGCACCACGTTTACTCTAGTGGGCATCCTCAGAGACGCCGTACAGTGCGCACCGAAGGCGCTGTTGCTGCTGTGGTGCAGGGTATCGAAGAGGACCCGAATGAGTCCATCGCGCGCAATAATTGGATCTATGCCCAACCGAATTTGCGAAAGGATCGTGGTTTTCGTGCTTCCAAAGTTTAACTCGTGCAAGAATTGAAGCCAAACGACCATCAAGCGCTTCGCATATTTGGTGAATGGTCCCAAAACGAGATGTCCGCCGATTCTGATTCTTACCAGAAAATTTAGCTCAGCAATGAAACTGACTTTTGGTTGAATGGGTACGTAAATAATTACAATTGTCGCATTTGTAGTAATGAAATTCCACAAGCCATTGTTGAGATGACGTTACATCCTCAAAAAGTCACTGTTTGGTGTGCTCTATGGGCAGAGGGAATCATTGGTCCACATTTCTTCAAAAATAAAACCGGCCATTAGGTTACAGTCAATGGAGAACGCTATAGAGCCATTATTAATGACTTTTTCGTTCCTGAATTGGAGGATGTTGATGTGGACGATAAGAGTGCATAGATGAACTTAAATCTTTGTATGGCGATAAAGCACCACCCTAAAGCACTATGAAAAACTGGTTTAATGAATTCTATCGTGGCCGACGCTCGCTCAAAGACGAAGGTCGTGAAGGGCGTCCTAAAACGGTCATGTGATATACCGTGAAATAGAGGCATCCTTGGGCATTTCTTTCACCAACATACATTCGATATTGCATGAACACCTGGCCGTAAAAAAGGTTTGTTCTCGTTGGATCCCGCACAATTTGACAATCGCTCAAAAAAAAGATCGCCGTGCTTTCACACCGATTGAGACACCTAAGAAACCTAATTTTTGCACGCTTCAACAGCATCTTCTAGCGACGAAAATCGTTGACCACGCATTTTTTTCTTGATATGCGGGAATAAAAAAAGTCATTGGGTACCAAGTCAGGGCTGTACGGCGGATGACCCATCAATTCGCTGTTTTGGCCGGTCAAAAAGTCGCTGGTTTGAGCCGAAGTATGAGAGCTCGCATTGGCATGGTGCACAATGATTCGTCTTCTCTTGTTCGTTTTTCGAATTTCTCCAAAGACTTCAGGCAAACAAATTGTGGTGTACCATTCAGGATTGACCGTCCTACGTTGCTCAAGTTTTGCGGAAGAAACAGGCGACCATTTGCTTCGATGTGCTTCTTTCACGAATAACTTTCGTTGGATCTGGCTCTTCTTCGACCGGTCGATTGCTGTTTTATTTCGGGCTCATACGCATAGATCCATGATTCGCCACCTGTGACGATCTTATACACGCCTTTTGAAGCACCGCGATCGTATTTTTTCAACAAAAAAATTTTGCACCAATCGACACGATCCTTTTTTTGATCCAAAGAGAACAAACCTTTTTAAGGCCCGGTGTTCGTGCAATATTAAATGTACGCTGGTGGATGTCACATGACGATCTTGCATTATCAGTTTAAGCACGGCATCAATGTTCTCTGGCACAACGGCCATTTTAGGACGACCTTCGTCTTTGAGCGAGCGTCGGCCACGATTGAATTCATTACATCAGTTTTTCACAGTGCTATAGGATGCTGCTTCATCGCCATATATATGTTGCCCTCATCAAAAAAAAGTGAAAATTGTTTTTTTTTACTCAGGTCTTTTTCTCTATGCGCTGTCACATATAGCAACCCTCGTAATAAAGTAAATTAACATAACCAACTTTCATGTTGAAAAAGTTTTGTACTGTAGTCCGAACAATTCAGTAAACCGGACAAAGGTCGAAACTAAATCTGGTCGGATTAGAGAGGTTGTACTGTACCTATATATGAATCACCCAATATAAACATACATATGTACTCGTACGCCATCAAATAGTTGTACAAATAAAATATCAAAACACATTACGTTTTCCAGCAAATCGGCTTTGTCGCATAATTTTATTTTTAAAATTTCAAAATAAAGGGCATTTGTTTTTTTGTGAACTATTTTAACTTTCTCCGTTTGACTTATTTTTTGATTTATATCAATTTTATTCTTTTTGAAAAACCTATATTTTTGTATAATTACGAGCACTGGTTGATGTGCGTGTGTACTTCATTATTTTTGTATGACAATCATTTGATTTCATCAACTTTTTTTATTTGGTTTAGGGTTGTTTTAAATGAAGCGAATATTTTTAATTTCTTAAATTTGAGTGTTTTATTTCCTAGGTGTATGTACGAACATGTGTACGTAGATATGTATGAATACTTTAGGAAACCAATTAAACTTATTACTCGTAGATATTTGTTCAAAAACAAAAAAACATATTTATTTGATTTTTTTTCTATTATTATTCTCTTTCAGTTATTCTTTTTGACGTAGAGACAGACAGACAGACATACATACACTTTTAATAGATAATCACCTTTTTGTTTGAATTTGTTTTGATACTTGTTTTAAGTTCACACACGAAAATATCCACGGCTACCAGGAGGTTGGAGGGGTTTTGTTTTTAATTGCGGCTTCTCGATTTGAGATAACTCGAATTTTTGTATTTGTATTAAATATTGCTACCTATTTGTTGATCGTATTTAAATAACTTGTAGTTGTTGTTGTTTTGGTTTTAAAATTTTTTTTTTTTTTGAATATCGATTAGAAGAGACACTGCGATCAACCATGAACGAGTTTGAGAATTTGGGCGGTTGGCTTAAACACCTATTTCTCCACAAATAAATTCACTGTAATCTGTAACGACGCCAGTATCTTTGAGATACTCTGTATATTTTTGTTTTCTAAGTGAAACACACTCAATGTATTTTCTTCCCCACACGCATACGTTTCAGTTTTATTGTGTTTTGTTTTTAATTTGCGTTTTTCTGTTCGATTTTAAAGGAACTCGGTGTCACTCGAGAAATTCAATAGATGATTCGGTCTATACGAAAGCTGTCACCATACTACCCGCTACACACTCGCCACACGCTCTGAGAAACGATGTGTGTGTTTTTAAAATTCCAATGCAGCAACAAGTGTAATTCTGGAGAGTAAATAAAGAGTATGAGAGGGATTTAGTGAAATAGAGAGCGCTCGCTCTATATACATACATACGTTCTCAACACTGTGTGTAGTGAGTATGAAACGTGCGCGCCTAATTTACAGTTGCGGAGGAGCGTAGCGGAAGCATGCCGGAGTGTGACACTTGTTGTTGTTCGTTCAATGGAACACCGAAATCATCTGTTATGGAAAATCTTCAAATCGTTGTTGAGACAAATTTCTCAACGTTTAGGTCAGATAAGTGATAACTGGACATGGGGGAAGACTCTTGGCGATAGGTGGAAATGAAGAAAACTCCAGTGTTGCCACATGCATATGATTAAAGGCTTAAGAGCCTATTGAGACTCAGACAAACTACACTAAAATAAATTAACCTCAAAATTTGTAAATATTAACTAAACTGTAGGAAAATTGAACCCTATTTGGCGTTGTTCATACAGGGTGGCTGATGAAGGGCGCTACAAAAAAATTATAACTTTTTCAGGAATCAGGTTAATTTTTTTTATTTTGCAGAATGATTTTTAGATTAGTTTTTGTTTATATTTATTCAGTCTAATGAGGCCCATTTCGATTTAAACGGCAACATAAACAAACAAAATTGTCGAATATGAAGTGCTTTCAACCCACAGAAACTCCATGAAACGGAATTGCATCCTTTTCGTGTCACGTGTAGGTCTGGTAATTGATAACTGAACAAGCGACTCTGGGCGATAGGTGGAAATGAAGAAAATACCAGTGTTGCCACACGCATATGATTAAAAGCTTACGAGAATTAACCTCAAAATTCTAAAAAATTAACCAAACTGTAGGAAAATTGAACCCTGAATGGCGTTGTTCATACAGGGTGGCTTATAAAAGACACAAAAAAACAGCACGCAGTGAAGAAAGTGTAGCGGCCGTAGATGAGAGTGTACACTGGGACCGCGGAGAGTCGATTCTGCGCCGTTCGCGCATTTTACGAAATCTTAAATTTAAAGCGTACAAAATACAGCTTGTGCAAGAACTGAAGCCGCCCGACGTTCCCAAGCGACATCGCTTCGTTCTATGGGCTCTTAAAAAGTTCCAAGAAGATCCGACGCTTTCGAGCCAAATTTTGTTCAGCGATGAGTCCCATTTCTGGCTCAATGGGTATGTAAACAAGCAAAACTGCATCATTTGGGTAGAAGAGCAGCCAGAAGAGGTTCAAGAGCTGCCACTTTAACCAGAAAAAACAACGGTTTGGTGTGGTTTGTGGGCCGGTGGAATCATCGGTCCATATTTCTTCGAAAATGATGCCGGTGAGAACGTAACCGTCAATGGCGACCGTTATCGTGCCATGATAGCCGACTATTTGATGCCTTTAATTGAAGCTCGTGATCTCGGCGACATTTGGTTTCAACAAGACGGCGTCACTTCCCACACATCGCATATTCTGTGGGGATATGTAAAGTCTTAAGTTTATGCGGACAAACCCGCTTCGATTCAGGCCTTGGAGCAAAACATCACGTTTGTCATTCGCCAGTTACCAGTCGAAATGCTCGAACGCGTCATCGAAAATTGGACTTAACAGATGGACCATCTGAGACGTAGCCGCGACAAACGTTTGATGGACACAATCTTAAAAAAATAAATGCCAAAGAATGTTCTTTCAAATGATAATAAACATTTCCCATTTAATTTGAATTTTCTGTGTTTTTTTCTTTAAAAAAGTAGGGAACCTCGATATGGATCACGCGTTACTTTTGATTTTTTTCGTTTTAGTGGATCTTTCGCTGGAAATGCCCATATCCGATATCAAAAAAAAACCAAATATAAAATTATTGTTGCTATTTGGCTTCATATGGGTGACGGACCCTTGAGTCGACAATACGTTCCCCATTTGAACAACGACAAAAGTTTCTTACAACATCAAAAGTAACATAAAAACCTTTTTACAATTTGCACATCAAGAAGTGCAGTTATAATAAAGTCGGCCGACCTTACATTTTTAACAGTTTTTTTAAATAAATATCAAAACGTTCTTCGTTGCAAGTGGTTTTAATTCATTCTTAAAAATGGGATCAATCACTACACTTTTTTGTAAAAACCAAAAAATAAAGTCCGACAGTCGTTTTTTTAAAAACACGGGTTTCAAAAGGCCCGAAATGATGGTAGTCTGGACATGCTTTGGAAACTCTACACAAGGGTCGAATCACAGATGGCACATTAAGGCCAATATAAGTATAAACAAACCTACATATCGTTACCTTAATATAAAAAGGCCCCAACTCATATTTTTTTGAAATGATCAAATATCTCTGCAAAAAACCCTAACTTACATATCGTTACCTTAATATAAAAAGGCCCCAACTCATTATTTTTTGAAATTCGTTTTTTGATTGATTCTTGTAGAATGGGTGCTAACACACATTGTATTAAAATTTCAAGCAAATTTGATAAAAAATAAAGAAGTTATAAGCAGAACACAAAAAGCCCTAACTCATACACACAATTTTTCGAAAGAAAAAAGCCCTAACTCATACATTTCTGCAGAAACGTACAAAGTTGGCATTGCATTTCTAGAATTGTTGTTGTTTTACATTGCGTATAACTGATAGAGAGATAGGTGTAAGCGTGTGTTGTGAAATTTATGTGTAAAAAGTATAAAAACTGAAAATATGAATGTCGGTAATGATGGTATCCGTACTAGGAGAATTAATCCAAATCAATCGGAATGGAAGTACAAAAGCAATAAAGTGAAGCGAATGAAAGGTGAAGAATATTTGGGCATAACAAGTAATTCAATTTCCCTAAAGCAAGCAAGACATCAAGGTTTAACTTGTTCATCAAATTATTGTTTAAAAAGTTCATTGAGACACTGCTCGCAATTCTGTGAAAATACGCGAAAAGAAATATTTCATTTGTTTTGGAAGATGTCGTGGGAGCAAAAAAAGCAATATATTGTAGGTCTTGTTTCAATGACGGAGAAAAAGCAATGTTTCGTTGAATCTTCAAATCGAACTCAATCGAAGGCATATTTCTTAATGGAAAATTCAAGTAGATTGCAAGTTTGCCGCCAAATGTTTCTTTCAACCTTAGGATTGAATGAAAAAATGGTTAGGAAGTGGTTAAATTGTGCGGGAGAACATGGCACAGTTCCAAGTACAGAAGAAAGTGGAAATATTCGCATTGAATCTAAGAGGTGTTCGAAAAGTGGTCAACGCAATCTGGAAAGACGTGCATTTCTCCAAAACTGGCTGGACGGTCTTCCAAAAATGGAATCTCACTATTGCAGAAAGAAAACAAAAAAATTGTATTTACAATCCAATTTTTCATCATATAATGAAATCTATAAGCTCTACAAGGATGAGTGCACCGCAAACAAAGAAAACCTTTTAAAACATTTGTCGTATCCAGTTTTCGCAAATATAATGAAAGAATCAAATTATTCAATTTTCAAGCCAAAAAATGATGAATGTAATACTTGCATATCATATAAAGTAGGAAATATATCTGAGAAAGACTATAAAAAACACAGAGAAGAAATAGATAAAATGCGAGAAGAAAAGTGCAACGACATTTTAAACGCAGAGTCCGGCTTATGTGGAATATTTTGTATGGATGCACAAGCTGTCAAATTGATGCCTCAATTAAACGCAAATGCTGCATATTATAAAATGAAATTACAAGTTCATAATTTTACAATTTACAATCCTATCACCCATGATTCTGATAACTATGTGTGGGATGAGACTGATGGCAAACTCTACTCTTCAGTTTTTGCAACGTGCATTACTAAACATTTACACAATTTTCACAACCGCCATCCAGAAGTTCACCATATTATCATTTATTCCGACGGCTGTTTTTACCAGAACCGAAACAGTACTTTAGCCAATGCTTTACTCTCTTTTTGTGAGGAAACCCATGTAACAATAGAACAAAAGTATTTAATAAGTGGGCATTCGCAAATGGAGTGTGATGCTACCCATTCACTCATTGAGAGAAAACTAGCAAAAAAACAAATATACCTTCCATCTCAATTGATTGGTGCTATAAGAGAAGCCCGAAAATCTCCAAGCCCTTTACAAGTGCACCAACTGCACTATGATGATTTCTTGGACTTCGAAAGTATTCCCAAACGATACGCGTCCATTCGGCCAGGTAAATATGTTTTTTTTAATTCGGTAAGGTAAATATGAATTGTTGTTAATATTAAAATTCATTACAGGAAGAAGCAATGGAGACCCTACTGTAAACATGATCCGAGCCCTAATATACGATGACTTGGGGTATATTTATTACAAAACCGATATAAGTGCTGAATATGAACTTCTACCGCAAAGAAAAAAGTCCATTAGTAGAACCATCACACCTGGTCCACTTTACGCCAAGAGAATAGAAATATCCAAAAAAAAGTGGGATCACTTACAAGATCTTAAGCAGTTTCTGCCCAAAGACTGTCATTACTTTTATGGTAATTTGCCATATCAAATCTAAATACTATCTACAATTATCTAATTTTAATTATTTAATGTATTTTGCCTTTTTAATTTGTTTTAAAATCATGAATTTCAATACAATTTTGAGTTAAATTATTCTTTTCAAAAAGCCCTATCTCACTATTTCTTTCATAAAATACGAATACAAAAAGCCCTAACTCATATAAAATCCATAAAAATTAAAAATATATATATATGTATTTCAATCTGAATTCCTCGTTTAATTTTAATAAAAACGTTTTTTGACAATGTTTGTGTAGCTATATTATTTCTGCTTTTATTAAGTTTTTTCCTTCTCCTGTAAAAAGTGTTTTTGATGAGTTAGGGCCTTTTTATATTAAGGTAACGATATATAAAATATATAAAAATTATTTTTTTTATTATTACCAGATTTATGACTTTATTTTTTTCTACTGCAAAACTATGTTTTATGAGTTAGGGCCTTTTTATTTATTATGGTGACGATACATTGTATGTAGTTACATACATTTCAAAAAACGTTATATTTGAACAAACACTGATTTAAAACTTTTACAAAATCTCTTACCTTTCGTTGGGTCTAATCGATCATTGACCATCTTCTGTGGACATCACACAAACGAATAGAAAAAATTCACTTTTTATTTTTCACAAATCACATTTGCTTCCAAAACACACAAAATTATGATGAAACCAACAACAAATGCGCTTTAAATGATTTCTTGTTGTTATACTGAGCAGTGCATTTGAAAGGCACACACACACACTCATACACACACACGCAAAAGCCAAACACGGCATGCATATAACGAAACGGACAACCAACAGGCCAACATCTACGAAACGTTTATTTTGCAAAACAACGTTGACGAATTAAAATACCGCGCGACAATAAACTCGGATACCATACGAATTACACTTATTTTTTTTCTCAAATTCAACAACATTTCAATGTTTTTTTCAATTTTTAACAAATTAGCTGCAATTTGTACGTTACCACTATAAAACAGCCGCGGGAAAACTGAATGTCATTGCATTTGCTGATCTTTGACAAAAGAAGTGCGACAGAGACAGATGCATGTAAGTATGCTTGTGAGAGGAGTACAAGGATGCGGAACATTTGGGGATATAAAGCTTTATGACTGATGTTGCCATATCGATTGCTTGGTGGTTCTGACAAGCTGTGATGCCAACTTTGCGATCTAAGCACTAAATCTAATGTTTTTTGGAATCACAAATCGCCGAAATGCTTAAAAGTCATAGATCAACGATTTTTAGAGTTTGTTGTTGCTGATTCCGGTGAATTTCTTAAAATTATGAAATAAAGTTATCTTTATGAAATAAGGCGATAAATAAAGCATGTATTTAAATATCTGATAGGAATTGAATATACAAAAATTAACACAAACAAAATAATTTTAATCAAAAACATTTTTTTATTTGAAAGATCAATATACCATTAACATTTGCAAAAGGTTTTTGTACATATGGACAATTATTTGTGCCAAGAAAATCAGGAAGCCGTCATTAAGTGTCGTAAATTGATAATGATAATTTTTAAAATAAACTTGGATAATTGGGTAGCTTTGTTTTAAATCTATTTAAAGGGTGGTTAAATTTTAAGGGCCGATGTTGATTTTGAATAAAATACAAATTATTTAGGAAATTATTGTCATTTCTTTTTATCATGATAATATTGGTATGGTTCAATTATGTATGGACAAAATATCGGCCAAATGGACGCCGCGACCTGGGCGGCACACCTCCATCCGATGGTCCACATTTTCGATGACGCTGAGGCACACTTGCTGAGGCAATCTATGTCGTTAATGTGCCGAATTAGCTCATCCTTTAGCTCTTGAATTGTTGCTGGCTTATCGACGCACACCTTTTCTTTCAAATAACCCCAAAGAAAGAAGTCCAACGGTGTCAAATCACATAACTTCGCCACGACGTGACGTAACACGGCCATTGAATTTGTCGCGCAAAAGAGCCATTGTTTCCTTAGATGTGTGGAAAGTGGCACCATCCGGTTGAAACCACATATCGTCCACATCCATATCTTTCAATTCGGGCCATAACAAGTTTGTTATCATCTCACGATAGCGAACACCATTCACAGTTAATGCCCGACCGACCTCATTTTGGAAAAAATACGGCCCGGTGATGCCGCCAGCCCATAAACCGCACCAAACAGTCACACTTTGTGGGTCCTTAGTTTTTTCGACACTCACTCTTTGATTTTCATTTGCCCAAATGCGGCAATTCTTCTTGAAGAATCCACTGAGGTGGAAATGTGCCTCATCACTAAAGATGATTTTCTTCTAAAATTGAACATCCATTGTTGCCATTTCTGGCCACCATTCTGACTATTGATGACGTTTGGAAAGGGCAAAGGCTTTAGTTCTTGAGTCAATTGCACTTTGTAAGCATGTAAATGCAAGTCACAGATCATTTGAATGGAGAAAATTTAATAAATTTTTCTGATATCTTGCAGAAAGCCAAAAACTGACTGTTCAAGGAAGTCGCAATGTTTTCGTCTCTTTATGCTAGATTCGCCAGTTGCCGAATATACCGGGTATTTTTTAACCCTAAAAATGTTTTCTCATCGATGATAACAGACCAAGATGAACTATTGTTTTCAGATGGCTATAAAAATATTTTATTAGCCCACAATGAAGCAACGAAATGAATTCGAAAAATATATAATTTCATCATGTTTTGATAGTGCCTCATACTTATATATGATAGTATTGGAACAAATAAGAATTGTCTCCGCCGCCATGCTTGCAGTTCTATACGCAGGAACAGCTGGAAGCATTACAATGTTTTAAAGAACTAATTGAATCACCAGGTAAGCACAAGGAAAATACCTTAATTACATTGTTTTCATTGCTAAACTTAACGATTTTCGCATAACCATAACATTTAAAACCACAGAGAATTTGGTTCATGTTGTACGTGAATCTGTCATGGCGGTCACCTTTGATCATCGGACCCTTTCATCATGAACCTAATTTTTTCAAAGCTTGAAAACCGCCAAACATCCGTTATTTAATTTTACCTTAATTTTGTTAATTATTGTTGTATAAGTTAAGATATGATGGATAAGTACCACAGAAGGCTCTTGCGGTCAATGATATTTGAAACAGACAAACTGGTCTCTTCGAAACAAAAACATCGATATGTCTTACTTTAATATCCGATTGCAAAGACCGTTGATGCAACGAACAACATAAAAACATATCCCCTACGTTCTGCAAAATAGTACAAGTATTTAAAAAATTGTACTGCTGGAAACTAAGATCCGAATGGAAATGCAGAAGTTATAACGAAGAATGCCCCTACGTTCGGCAAAAAAAAAGAAATTATTTTCTATTTTTCGCTTGCAAAAATACTTTATATTCGAAGCTGTACGGCAAATTTTTTTAAGTACCGTCTACTGTGTTTAATTATGTTTTTCTTCATATATATTTTTTGTACTTATACAACGAATAATCTAAAGCGGAAACCCTACTTTCGCCAAAAAAAGAAATGTTTTTTTTCGAAGCTGCCTTGCAAATATACTTTATATTGTGTATTGTTATGTTTTTGATTACAAATAATATGTGTGTGTTATTTTGTAAAATTTTAATAATAGATTCAAACAACTCTATCAAATTTACTTTGATAATCATTATTATCAATTCACTAAACTTATATACAGCTTCGAGATTTTCATGGCACACATAATCGTCCATATGTCCGAAATCATTTTGAAATGTTAATGGCACATATTGATCTTAAAAAAATGTTTGAGACACTTCAAAAACTCTTTTCAAAAGGAAAAAAGACAATTGACAAGCTCAGAGTAAGCAATGTTCGATACGAAATTACTTGCAAAGGAAAGGAGAAAGAAAAGTGCAACAAAGTATACGTAGGTACAACAAAAAGAATGCTTGGAGTTAGACTTGCAGAACATGAAAATGACTTACGAAAGGAAAAGGAGTCCACAGCACTCGCTTAACCTATAAAAGAGAGTGGACACTAAGCCAACTTTCAAAGTGTAAAAATACTCGACAGAGAAAATAAAGAGAACAATCGATACACTTTAGAGAGTCTGAGAACACAACAAAGAATTCAGAACTCAATAAACACAAAAGAAGACAAAGACAATATCAAGCTACAATATATTGCTGCAATTCTTTGACGAGAAAAGTTCTTTTTAATACTAGTATTAAGTTCCAACTGTGATATTTTACTCTGTGATTATATGTATTAAATTGTGTTGTGAAGACCAGTTTTTTTTAAATAGTATAAATAATTATACGATGTTAAATTAATCGTAAGTTGAAATGCAATACTAGAATATAAGAACTATTATTAATTTGAAAAAAAATCACTTTGTGTCAATAGGATTTTCAAAAAATAATTTTCTCCAGAAGATGCTGGAAAAAAGCCGGCGGAACGTCGAGATACAAAGAAGAAATGAATTAGTTTTATTCACATCAAGCAAAATCCTACCACAATTAGACCAACAAAACAAACAAATTCTTTTTAATACTAGTATTAAGTTCCAACTGTGATATTGTACTCTGTGATTATATGTATTAAATTGTGTTGTGAAGACCAGTTTTTTTAAATAGTATAAATAATTATACAATGTTAAATTAATCGTAAGTTAAAATGCAATACTAGAACATTAGATCTATAATTAATTTGTAAAAAATTTTCAATTTGTGTCAATAGGATTTTCAAAAAGAAGATGCTGGAAAAAAGCCGGCGAAACGTCGAGATACAAAGAAGAAATAAATTAGTTTTATTTACATCAAGCAAAAACCTACCACAATTAGCCCAACAAAACAAACAAATGAAAGAATAAAATTTGTTTGTTTGTGCAATTCCCATCAAATTTACAAAAACATACATTATTTATCACCTAATTTCATAAGATACCTTTATTTTATAACACTATGAAAATCACCAGAATCAGCCACAACCAACTCTAAAAATCGTTGATCTATGACTTTTAAGCATTTTGGCGATTTAGTGATTCCGATAAACACTCGATTTAGTGGTAAGAGTGCAAAGTTGGCATCACAGCTTGTCAGAACCACCGAACATATCTCAAGTAATCGATATGGCAACATCAGTCATAAAGCTTTATATCCCCAAATGTTCCGCATCCTTGTACTCTTTTCACTGGCATACTCACATGCATCTGTCTCTGTCACACTTCTTCTGTCAAAGATCAGCCAATGCAATGACATTCAGTTTTCCCGCGGCTGTTTTATAGTGGTAACGTACAAATTGCAGCTAATTTGTTAAAAATTGAAAAAAACATTGAAATGTTGTTGAATTTGAGAATAAAATTAGTGTAATTCGTATCCGTGTTTATTGTCGCGCATTTATTTAATTCGTCAACGTTGTTTTGCAAAGTTATCGTTTCGCGGATGTTTTGTATTGTCGTTTTGTGGATGTTGGCCTGTTGGTTTTTCGTTTTGTTATGTTCATGTCGTGTTTGGCTTTTGCGTGTGTGTATGAGTGTGTGTGTGCGCCTTTTAAAAACACTGCTCTGTTTGCCAACAGCAACAAATCGTTTAAAGCGCATTTGTTGTTGGTTCCATCATAATTTTGTGGAAGGAAATGTGATTTGTGAAAAATAAAATGTGAATTTTTTCTATTCGTTCGTATGATGTCCACAAAAGATGGTCAATGATCGTTTAGACCCAACGATTGAAGTGTAACGAAAGGTAAGTGAAATTCTAAAGTTTTTTAATCAGCTTTTGTGCAAATACAACGTTTTTTTGGAATGTATCTACATACATATGTATAAGTACGTAGGTTTGTTAGTTTTGGCCTAGTCAGCACCATTGGCAAATTTGAGCCTTGTATAGAGTGTTCAAAAACTCGGTGTGATCCGACAACCAGCATTTCGGGCTTATTTAAAATCGTGTTTCAAAACCCCGAGTGTTAGATTTTATTTTTAGAAAAAAGCCGGCTTTGCCTAAGAATGGAAGATATTTTCCCATTCAGAAGTGTAGTGATTAATCCCATTTAGAGACTCTGGAATGCATCAAAACACTTGCGACGAAAAAAGATTTGTTATTAATTAAAAAATAAACTAGGAAAAGGTAAAGTCGGCCGTGGTGGACTTCTTGGTAGGGGCCTAAATGCTGTTACACACGTTTTCTGCTGTAAAATAAAAAGTACTGAATGTTTTTGGACCAAATATTTTTTAATATATTTGTTGATGTATATTGTATCCAAAAAGAATCTACTTATTCGAAATGTCCGCGTTTTGCCTTTACACACGCCTTAAGTCGCACTGGCCAATCGTCAATAGCTGCACGAACCTCGTCCATTGGAAAATTGGTCACAGCTCGAACCAAAGCAGTCTTAAGAGATTTAATGTTGGGATATCTTTTGTGACAAACCTTGTCCTCTCAAGCCGTCCACAATTTGTAACCCAATGGGTGAAATCTGGACTGCCTAAGGGCCATTCTTCAGAGAAAATGAACGCTGGCAAATTGTTTCGAAGTCAGGCCTGGGACGTTTTAGCCTTATGGGCCGGCACAGAATCCTGCTGAAAAGTCCATGGCTGGTTTTGGAACAGGGAATTGTTAAGAGGCTGCACAACTGCTTCGGTTTCTTGGTAATCTTTCGACGATGTTTTGACTCCTTGTTCGCAGAAATGCAGGTCAGTGACCCCATCGTAATCGACACCCCACCAAACCATGACTGAAGCTGGGTGATGACCCTTTTCCACCCTTGGGATCAGTTCAGATGTCTCCTTAGATGACCGCGCATACACTCTATCATTTTGCTTGTTAAATTTTTCTGAACGATAAAAATTTTTTCATCGGTGAACAAAATTTTTCTGTGCAAGTTATCAGCGTGCTTCACCAAAAGACGTTTGCATTTTTTAATCCTATTTTTTTTAACGCTGCAGTCAATAAATGTCCGGAACGTCGTTTGAAAGTCCCAAGTCTTTTTTAATGATACGACTCTTGGACTTTTGCGTGATATTCATCTCACGGGCCATGATTTTCTGTTTTCGGAGCGGATTACTGTCAATTCTAGATTTAACGGCTTTGATGACATGCGGTGTTCGAACAGAGCGTGGGCGGCCCGACCGCTGGCGGTCTTTTACATCTCCAGTCTCCTCAAACAGTTTTATGCATCGGTAGTCGAACATGCGGCTAATCCCTAGTAGCCGAAACTTTTTGAAAATATCGTTTTTTTTTTCATTTCACACTTGAAAAGCGCTATTACAGCGATACGGTTCTCATTATCTGACCACTCCATGATAAAAGTTAAAACATTTTAAAATCCCGTTACAGACTAACGCTATTGAGGTTAGCTTTCAAAACCCATATGTAACAGCGCATAGAGAAAGGGACCTAAGGGTAAAAAAAATCAATTTTCATTTTTTTTCTTTTTTGATGTGGACAACATCTGAGCATCGAATGAGACCAATCCCTTGCCCCAAAAGTGTTCCCTCCCAGAGATATGCGCGTTTTATGAAAGTGAAGTCGACGATTCTAAGCGCAAATAGAAAGGGACCTAATCTTTAAAATGGCTCTCCTGAATAAAACTGGTTTTTAACCTTAGGTCCTTTACTATTTTGCGCGTCATATTATGACATTAACGGGGTATGTTCAGTTCTACTATTCAAATGGGTGTGTTCAATGTTGAAACAGTATTTATGTCCCTACTAAGTAATATCTGGAACCATTATTTTACCTCTAGAAGCCAAAGTGGAGCCTATATGCAGCTTAAACCTTTTGCATTGTGTAAAGGAATAATCAAGAAATGTATTTCGAAAATATGGCAAATATAGAAAAATAAAGATTTTTTTATTTTTCGCTTAAGTTGTAAAATAATGAAAAATGAATAGATTTTAAAAAGTGATTTGCCTGGAAAACACAACGCAAACATTATATTTCATTATTATTATAATCTAATAAATACATCAATCAATAGAAACAAAAAAAGACAAAAAAAGATTCGTTGCCTAGTTTTCGTGATATTTCACCTAAAATCGGACCAAATTACCAAATAATGGTGTGTTTTTTTTGAAAATCGGTAAAATTTTTTTTTTTTTTTTTTAGAAATCTTTATTTATTTGCAATCTATCGTAAGATATTAAGCAAATTTTTTCAGGATTAAGGTACAAATACAATCGCAGATTGAAAATTACTTCAATAAGTAAACTCACAATAATAAAAAAAAAAACCTTAAGGCTTAAATATCTTTAGCTTATCTTCATATTTTGAAAAGCACGTCCAGAACGTGTATTCTCTTTAAAGGCATCGTTTCATTGGTCATCTAGACGACTAATCGCAAGAACATTCGGATGCGTACTTAGTCTTAGGTTATTTTCAGAGTAGCGTTTTATTTCATATTTTACGATTTAAATCGTTGAGTACAACATCATTTCTGACGTTCCATGGTGCATTTAGTATCAGCCGTAGTGTTTTTGATTGAAAGCGTTCTAATATTTTGACATCTGAGTTACACGCAGTTCCCCCAAAGGTGTATGCCGTATACCCAAACTGATTTTAGTAGTGATTTATAAATAATTAACTTGTTTTCTACGCTGAGCTGGGATTTAAGTCCTAGTAGCCAGCGTATAAGTAATTTCTTTAACTTTATATCAAGATGCTATCGCTTAGGTTTTATGTGGGACTTCCAGTTAAAACGACGGTTAATGTGCATTTCCAGATATTTTACGCAATCTGTCCTTTGAACTATCTCGCCATTAAATGTGACTGGTGGGAAATCGCCTGCTCTGTAAAAGTGACCTGATTTGATTTGCCCGAGTACACGTTTATGTTCCATTTTAAATGCCAGTGTTGCAAACTATTAAGCTGATATAAAATTTTGTACGATGCACTGCTCGCTGAGGTGCTCTCTGCAAAGATTGCCGTGCCATCTGCATATGTGACGCGCAAAATAGAAAGGGACTTAAGGTAAAAAACCAGTTTTGTTCAGGAGAGCCATTTTAAAGATTAGGTTTCTTTCTATTTGCGCTTAGAATCGTCGACTTCACTTTCATAAAACTCGCATATCTCTGGGAGGGAACACTTTTGGGGCATGGGATCGCTCTCATTCGATGCTCAGATGTTGTCCACATCAAAAAAAAAGGCGAAAAGTTGATGAACAGTTTTTTTCAGGAGAGCCATTTTAAAGATTAGGTCCCTTTCTAATTGCGCTTAGAATCGTCGACTTCACTTTCATAAAACGCGCATATCTCTGGGAGGGAACACTTTTGGGGCATGGGATCGGTCTCAATCGATGCTCAGATGTTGTCCACATCATAAAATGAAAAAAAAAATGAAAATTGTTTTTTTACCCTTAGGTCCCTTTCTCTATGCGCTAGCACATATGTTGCTACTAACACATTTTCCTATATTGGTATATCTGATGCATATAAAATGGAACCTAGGACACGGCCTTGCGGTACACCTGCATTAATCGAGAGAATCTTAGAGTAGTCATTTTTGTGCTTCACATAGAACAATCTGTCCGACAAATATGACCTTAAAAGGAGGTAAAAGTTGTTGGCAGAGAACTTTTTAGTTTAAACAATAGCCCAGAATGCCTGTTGAAGGCCAAAGAAGGCAGCAATATTGTTTGTTCTCCAGTACTTTAGTAACAGAATTAACGATTCGGTGACACTGTTCCGGAGTTCCGTCGTTATAACGGAATCCAAACTGATGCTCCGGAATAATATTAAATTCTCCTATATAAGGTACCGTTCTTTGACTAAATATCCGTTCAAATAACTTCTAAAAAGTAGACAGCAAGCTGATGAGTCTATAAGAAGTTATGTTGGATTCTATTGCGAGGGGAAATGGCTTAATCGCAGAATGACATTAAAAATATAAGTTTAATATTTTATTCCTTTTTTTGGTAGATTCTTTATTCGTCAAATTTGAAGGGATATATTTATCTTTCAAACTAAAAATCTGATATTATTAAGGGTAGCTTATTTGAAATCGTTAAAAATTTTCAATTTATTCAAATTATCGTAGGCGCACTTAAACATTTTGATTTTTGCAATCTCTTTTGCTGTACGGGCGCCATTGTGCGTCTATGGGTGAAGGTTTGCATAGGTCGGATCAACCTATTGTACCTAGCATACGTACTTAGTAGGGACATAAATACTGTTACAACATTGAATACACCCATTTCAATAGTAGAATTGAACATACCACCCCATTAATGTCATATGGGTTTTGAAAGCTAACCTCAATAGCGTTAGTCTGTAACGGGATTTTAAAATTGTTTCAACTTTCATCATGGAGTGGTCAGATCATGAGTATCGTATCGCTGTAATAGCGCTTTTCAAGTGTGAAATGAAAATAAGCGATATTTTCAAAACGCTCCGGCCACTAGGGATTAGCCGCATGTTCGTCTATCGGTGCATAAAACTGTTTGAGGAGACTGGAGATGTAAAAAACCGCCACCGGTCGGGCGGCCCACGCTCTGTTCGAACACCGCATGTCATCAAAGCCGTTAAATCAAGAATTCATAGAAGTCCGCTTTGAAAACAGAAAATCATGGCCCGTGAGATGAATATCACGCAAACGTCCATGAGTCGAATCATTAAAAAAGACATGGGACTTGAGGCTTTCAAACGACGTACCGGACATTTATTGACTGCAGCTTTAAAAAAACGTCTTTTGGTGAAGCACGCTGATAACTTGCACTGAAAAATTTTGTTCACCGATGAAAAAAATTTTACTGTTCAGGAAAAATTTAAAAAGCAAGATGATAGAGTGCATGCGCGGTCATCTAAGGAAGCATCTGAACTGATCCCAAGGGTGGAAAAGGGTCATCACCCAGCTTCAGTCATGGTTTGGTGGGGTGTCTCTTACGATGGGGATTTTGTCCCGCATTTCTGCGAACAAGGAGTCAAAACATCGGACAAAGTTTACCAAGAAACCGTTTTGGAAGCTGTTGTGAAGCCTCTTAACAATTCCCTGTTCCAAAACCAGCCATGATTGATTTTGATTTTTTTTTTACCCTTAGGTCCCTTTCTCTATGCGTCACATATTAAAAAATATTTGGTCCAAAAACATTCAGTACTTTTTTTACAGCATAAAACTGTGTAACTCTATTGATGTCCCTACTAAGTACTTGTGTAAGTTATTATAAGTAGAACTTTGTACAGGGTGGAGTGAGGTAGTTTGGTCGAAGAGAGTGGAGAGTGTGAGTGGCTTATTGTGGCTGACGGGAGATTTGTATTCGTCCGCCTTTCAGTTGCCATCATGCATTGGAAACGTGAGGAGAGGTCATTTTGTGTTGAAGCGTATTTTTCAAATGCGCACTCGATCATTGCAGTGCAGCTTGCTATTCGTTTACGATTGCTGTTCCCCCAAATATGCGGTACTGGAGTGAAACAAGCTCCAGAGAACTTCACCAGAGAACGCTTCACTGTGTAGTGCTCCATATCACGAGTAGGCATCATATGCTCTTACTTTTTCCAGGATAACGGTCTTGACGTTACTGTGAACTCCGAACGGTAATTGACTTTGATACAGGATTTTTTTCAGCCGGCTCTTGAGGCAATGCAAATAGAGGATACATGGCTCTAACAGGATAGTGCCACTGCACATACAGCGAGGGTTACCATGAATTGCAAATGTTTCCCGGACGGCTTGTCTCTTTGAGGAGTGATGTGAACTGGCCGGCACCAGTTATAGCCCCATGCGATTTTTTTCTTTTGGGGTTACCTGAAGTCAAAGGTGTATACCAACCGGCCCAACACCTTGGAAGACCTAATTAACAATATTGAGGCTGAAATTGGCAGAATACCAGTCGACATGCTTGTTATAGTTCATGAATGCTTTAGAAAACGTATGCAGCAGTGTGTGGATAGCGAAGGTCGACAGTTGCCACATACACTATTTAAAACCATGTAATTTAAAAATTCTTAAATATAATTAAAATATTAAATAATTTTTTCTAAGGTTCATAATTTTTTTATTTCATTCCCAAATAAGCAAATTTCCACCTTCCACCCTGTACTTTAAACCTCTTCTGAACATTCGTAATACATTTAATTAATCATAAGTACTCGTATAAGTATTTCTTTACGTAACCCACCCCCGTGATTTTCATGTAGTTTTATTTTCACTGTTGATGTTCTGCTTTCCGTAAAAACTATCGTTGTAATACTCCCCGCTCATTTCCAACTGAAACGTAGCCCAAATATGTAATAATACTGCAATAGCTATTATTTAATGTACATGTGTAATAATCGTAATTAGCTTTCACTACTGGCGTTTCAATTGATAAATATTTTACGAGATTTTTGTGCCCTAGGCCCATAAATGTTATTTAAATGTTCTGCCTTGCATGCAAGACAACAACTTCTTCCCGGAATTTTCTTATATTGAAATTATTTTTAAATTCAACGTTTTGATTTTACCTAAGAATATCCATAAAATCCCTAATTGTGTACAAGTGTGACGGTTACACTTTTTCCGTCTGGCACGTGAAAATTGACAGCATGCTTGAGAATTTGGTCTATGAACATTAGTATGAACCTTTACTGCTTGTTTTATTTCGTTCTATTTTGTAAATTGTCATTGTTTATTTCCACGGTTTTTACTTCATTTATTATAAACTGTACACAGCGAAAAATAAGATGGGAAATTGTTTCTGTTGCTATTACCAAATGGTATTTATCGTGATGGATATTTGGTTCGATATACCATAAGATGCCATCTATGACAATATTATGGTACAGACAACTTATAGTGATGTATACATTTGTGCCTTAATGTTAATCACAACAAATAATTATTTTACTTATACTTAGTAGGGACATAAATGCTGTTACACACGTTTTATGCTGTAAAATAAAAAGTACTGAATGTTTTTGGACCAAATATTTTTTTTAATATATTTTTAGATGTATATTGTATCCAAAAAGAATCTACTTATTCGGAATGTCCGCCTTTTGCCTTTACACACGCCTTATGTCACACTGGTCAATCGTCAATAGATGCACGAACCTCGTCCATAAGCAAATTGGCCACAGCTCGAACCAAGGCAGTCTTAACAGATCCAATGTTGTGACAAACCTTGTCCTCTAAAACCGTCCACAATTTTTTATCCAATGGGTTCAAATCTGGACTGCCTGAGGGTCATTCTTCAGAGGAAATGAACGCTGGCAAATTGTTTCGAAGCCAGGCCTGGGACGTTTTAGCCTTATGGGCCGGCGCAGAATCCTGCTGGAAAGTCCATGGCTGGTTTTGGAACAGGGAATTGTTAAGAGGCTTCACAACAGCTTCCGAAACGGTTTCTTGGTAAACTTTGGCCGATGTTTTGACTTCTTATTCGCAGAAATAAAGATCAATGACCCCATCGTAAGAGACACCTCACCAAAACATCACTGAAGCTGGGTGATGACCCTTTTCCACCCTTGAGATCAGTTCAGATGCTTCCTAAGATGACCGCGCATACACTCTATCATTTTGCTTGTTAAATTTTTCCTGAACGGTAAAATTTTTTTTTCATCGGTGAACAAAATTGTTCTATCCTGGTCTTTTCACCAAAAGACGTTTGCATTTTTCAATCAAATTTTTTTTAAAGCTGCAGTCAATAAATGTCCGGTACGTCGTTTGAAAGCCCCAAGTCTCAAGTCTTTTTTAATAATTCGACTCATGGACTTTTGCGTGATATTCATCTCACGGGCCATGATTTTCTGTTTTCGGAGCGGATTTCTGTGAATTCTCGATTTAACGGCTTTGATGACATGCGGTGTTCGAACAGAGCGTGGGCGGCCCGACCGGTGGCGATCTTCTACATCTCCAGTCTCCTCAAACAGTTTTATGTATCGGTAGGCGAACATGCGGCTAATCCCTAGTGGCCGGAGCGTTTTGAAAATATCGCTTTTTTTCATTTCACACTTAAAAAGCGCTATTACAGCGATACGGTTCTTATTATATGACTACTTCATGATGAAAGTTAAAACAATTTTAAAATTCCGTTACAGACTAACGCTATTGAGGTTAGCTTTCAAAACCCATTTGACATTAACGGGGTATGTTCAGTTCTACTATTGAAATGGGTGTGTTCAATGTTGTAACAGTATTCATGTCCCTACTAAGTAAAAACTCCCATTTTTCCCATTCAAAAAAAATAGAGATCATTGAATATGTCACAAAAAAAGTTGCTTTAGTTTTGGCCCCCAGTGTAGATACCTTTATTTTATAAACCTATGAAAATCACCAGAATCAGCAACAACAAACTCTAAAATCGTTGATCTATCACTTTTAAGCATTTTGGCGATTAAGCGATTTCAAAAAACATTCGATTTAGTGCTTAGAGCGCAAAGTTGGCATCACAGCTTGTCAGAACCAGCAAACAATCGATATGGCAACATCAGTCATATAGCTTTATATCCCCAAATGTTCCGCATCCTTGTACTCTTCTCACTCACATACTCATGTGCATCTGTCTCTGTCACACTTCTTCTGTCAAAGATCAGCAAATGCAATGACATTCAGTTTTCACGCGGCTGTTTTATAGTGTTAACGTGCAAATTGCAGCTTATTTGTTAAAAATTGAAAAAAATCATAAAAATGTTGTTGAATTTAAAAGAAAAATAAGTAAAATTCGTGTGGTGTCCGTGTTTATTGTCGCGAGTTAATTAAATTCGTCAACGTTGTTTTGCAAAAGTATCGTTTCGTGGATGTTGGCCTGTTGGTTTTTCGTTTTGTTATGTTCATGTCGTGTTTGGCTTTTGCGTGTGTGTATGAGTGTGTGTGCGCCTTTCAAATGCACTGCTCTGTTTGCCAACGACAACAAATCATTTAAAGCGCATTTGTTGTTGGTTCCATTATAATTTTATGGTTTTGGAAGGAAATGTGATTTGTGGAAAATAAAAAGTGAATTCTTTATATGCGTTCGTATGATGTCCACAAAAGATGGTCAATGATCGTTTAGACCCAACGATTAAAGTGTAACGAAAGGTAAGTGAGTTTGTAAAGTTTTTTAATCAGTTTTTGTGCCAATAACGCGTGATTCTTTTCGAGGTTCCCTACTTTTTAAAGAAAAAAAACACAGAAAATTCAAATTGAATGGGTTTATTATCATTTGAAAGAACATTCTTTGGCATTTATTTTTTGAAGATTATGTCTATCAAATGTTGGCCGCGGCTACGTCTCAGATGGTCCATCCGTTGAGTCCAATTTTCGATGACTCGTTCGAGCATTTCGACTGGTAACTGGCGAATGACACGCGTGATGTTTTGCTCCAAGGCCTGAATCGAAGCGGGTTTGTTCGCATAAACTTTAGACTTTACATATCCCCACAGGAAAAAATCTAACGAAGTGATATTACACGATCTTGGTGGCCAATCGACCGGCCCAAAACGTGAAATTATCTGCTCACCGAAGTGTTCTCTCATTAAATCCAATGATTGATGCGATGTGTGGGAACTGGCGCCACCGTCTTGATGAAACCACATGTCTCCGAGATCACGAGCTTTAATTTCTGGCATCAAATAGTTGGTTATAATGGCACGATAACAGTTGCCATTGATGGGTACGTTCTTACCGGCATCATTTTTGAAAAACATATGGACCTATTATCCAGCGGCCCACAAACCACATCAAAGCGTTGTTCTTTCTAAATGAAGTGGCAGCTCTTGAACCTCTTCTGGTTGCTTTTCGTCCCAAATGCGGCAATTTTGCTTGTTTTCATACCCACTGGGCCAGATGTGGGCCTCATCGACGAAAACGTCGGATCTTCTTGGAACTTTTCAAGAGCCCAAAGAGCGAAGCGTTGTCGCTTCGGAACGTCGGGCGGCTTCAGTCAGTTCTTGCGCAAGCTGTATTTTGTACGCTTTCAATTTAAGATCTCGACGTAAAATGCGCCAAGTCGTTCCATACATCAGTCCGAGTTGCTGCGAACGGCGCCGAATCGACTCTCCACGGTCTAAGTGTACACTCTCAGCTACGACCGCTACATTTTCTTCACTGAGTGCTGGAAGTGGTCTATTCTGTGAAATATTATCCAATAATGAATGCTGGGTCTCAGCATGGGTGATGGTGTTGCGAACTGTACGCTCAGTAGGCCGATTATGTTGACCATAAGTTGAACGAAGTGCACGAAACACATTCCTCACAGAACGTGAATTTTCGCAATAAAGTTGAACGATTTGTAAACGTTGTTCAGGCGTAAGTCTTTCCATGATGAAATGCCAAACAATACTAAACAAAAATAACATGACACGACTCACATGTGATCTGTCAGAAAAAGGCTATTGAAAAAAGTATCTCTACTTGGATCACCCATTACAACGTTTAATTGGAATGTATCTGCATATGTATTTTGGTTTGTTAGTTTTGGCCTGCAGTCATTACAACGTTTTATTGGAATGTATCTGCATATGTGACAGCGCATAGAGAAAGGGACCTAAGGGTAAAAAAATCAATTTTCACGTTTTTTTTTTTTTATGTGGACAACATCTGAGCATCGAATGAGACCGATCCCATGCTTCAAAAGTGTTCCATACCAGAGATATGCGCGTTTTATGAAAGTGATGGTACACCAAAGATACATGTATTTAAATCTTTAAAATGGCTCTCCTGAACAAAACTGGTTATTACCCTTAGGTCTCTTTCTATTTTGCGCGTTTGTTAGTTGTGGCCTGCAGTCAGAACTTTTTGAGGATCAACCTAGATGATAAGCAGCAAATTCGAGCCTTGTATAGACTGGTTAAACAATCAGCATTTCGGGTTTATTCCAAACCGTGTTTAAAAAAACCGAGTGTCAGGTTTTATTTTTTAGTAAAAAGCCGGCAGTAGCCGGCATTGCCTAGGAATAGAAAATATTTTCCCATGCAGAAGTGTAGTGATTGATTCCATTATTAGAATGCATCAAACCACTTATGACGAAAAGAGTTTTGTTATTTATTAAAAAATAAAATAGGAAAAAATGTAAAGAAGGCCGTGATGGACTTTATTGTATTTATAGCTACACTTCTAGATATGCAATTAAAAACATAGCCAATTAATATATTAATATATAGCCAATTAAAAACAGGTTTATACACCCCTTGAATTGGCTCTTAATATGCCAATATTCTAAAATTAATGTCACATTTGATGAAAAAATATTTCTGTTTTTTATAGTTACCAAAACATTTTTAAATGGGACGCATTGTCGGCTTAAGGTTCCGTCACCCAATTGTAGCTAAATAGGAAAAATATTTTTATATTTGGCTTTGTTGTTATCTGATATCCATATATTCATGTACATATATTGAAAGCCGTTTTTTGGGCTTCCAGATCAGTTGGATGGACACTGTTAAGTCACTTTAATATCATTGGCTCAGAGCCATATTCAATATATTTCCAATTTCATAATTTTCTATTGATTTCATAATTTATTTTCATTTTCTTTATTTTCATATTAATATTTTAATTCAATTTTATAATAATTTAAATATTTCATGAATAGCCCTAATGTTTCAGCATATGAAATGAATACCCCTAAGGTTTTCTATTTTGCCTATTCCATTTGTTATGTTTTTTGTTGTTACATGTTACAGATGTACAATGTTACATACATATATTTGCTCCCGCAAATATCATTAGTTATGACCGTCTGTACATTTATTTACATGTCATTGACTCTCTTTGTTTATATTTTGAAAATGTATCACTATTCCTTTTATTTTGGCTCTTTGTCAAAGCTTCCTATTTTTTTAATAAAGCAGAAGTAAACAAACGATCGAGACGAAAAGAAGTGCGTTCTTATTTCCAACAAAAATACAGTCGGTGATATTTTACAGCGTTGTTGTTGCTATTCGTGACGTCAGGCAACCTAAAGAAATTCAGTCGTCAATAAAAGGGTTTTTATAAACGATAAAGTGACGGTTAAAATTGCAGTGTTATTGTAATTAAAATCCGTGTGAATCAAATTGTCTCAAATAGGGCAAACTTATCATATTGTCCCGAGGCAATAATTTCAACGTACACAAGATCGAACCCTTGGGTTGGAATTTGACGTTTATCACATATTGGTCAAGTTCCGGGTTTGTCACATCAGGCAATCCTCAAACAGCCACTATATCAAAAAGATTTTTTGCTTTTTCTTAGTAATATAAGGTGATCCATCTGGAGGTATTTTTTCAGAACAAAAAACATATATAAAAATTCAAATCAAGTGTGGAATTTTTATTGGTAATTCGAAAGGACATTTTATAGCATTTATTTTTTGAAAATAATTACCTTCAAATGTTGGCAACTGCATGGAAATGAGCGTTCGGTGTGAAACGGCTAGATCTGCTGTTTTCGACCACAGTTTTGTTCAGTGATGAGGCCCATTTCTGGCTCAACGGCAAAGTAAAAAAACAAAATTGCCTCATTTGGGCCGAAGAGCAACAAGAAGAGGTTCAGGAGGTGCTTTTATATCCAGAGAAAAACACGGTTTGTTGCGGTTTATAAGCTGGTGGAATCATCGATTCATATTTTTTCAAAAATGATGATGGCCGGAACTTAACAGTGAATGGTGCTCGCTATCGCGCCATGATATTGGACTATTTGCTACCTGAAATTGAAGCCCTTAATCTTGGCGACACTTGGTTTCAACAGGACGGTGCCACTTGCCATACAGCTGCTCAAACAATGGATCTATTGAGAGGTCATTTCGAAAAGCAGCTTATTTCGCGTTTTGGACAGGTAGGATGGCCGCCTGGATCGAGTGATATCACACCTCTAGACATTTTTCTTTGGGGTTACGTAAAGTCCAAAGTCTATGCTGACAAACCAGCTTCGATTCAGGTTTTGGAAGCCAACATTACGCGTGTCATTGAAGCCATACCGGTCGAAATGCTCGAATGAGTCATCCAAAATTGTACCCTTAGATTGGAAACCCTGAGGCGTAGTTGCGGCCAACATTTGAAGGAAATTATATTCAAAAAATAAATGCCATAAAATATCCTTTCAAATTACCAATAAAGATTCCACACTTGATTTGAATTTTTATATATTTTTTTGTTCTGAAAAAACCTGCAGATGGATCACCCTTTATTTGGCTTAATTTTTATCTGATATCCATATATTCATGTACATATACTGAAAGCAGTTTTTGGGCTTCCAGATCATTCGAATATATCAAAAAAATGTTTGCTTTTTATAGTAATATAAAGGGTGTTTAAATTTTAAGGGCCGATGTTGATTTTAAATAAAACACAAAATTTTTAGGCAATTATTGTCATTTCTTTTTGTTATGATAATATTGGTATGGTTCAATTACGTATAAAACAAAATATTGGCCAAATGGCCGCCGCGATTTCGGCGACACACCTCCATCCGATAGTCCAAATTTTCGATGACGCTGAGGCATAATTGAGGTTCCATGCCGTTATAAGTTATGTGCAGAATTATCTCATCCTTTAGCTCTTGAATTGTTGCTGGCTTATCGACCTTTTCTTTCAGATAACCCTAAAGAAAGAAGTCAACGGTGTCAAATCACATGATCTTGGCGGTCAATTAACATTTCCACGTCGTGAGATGACACGGCCGGCCATTGAATTTGTCGCGCAAATGAGCCATTGTTTCGTTAGCTGTGTGGCAAGTTCCACTATCCTGTTGAGACCACATATCGCCCATATCCATATTTTTCAATTCGTGCCATAAAAAGTTCGCGATCATCTCACGATAGCGAACACCATTCACAGTAACTGCCTGAAAGGCCTCATTTTGGAAAACCATAAACCTCAACAAACAGTCACTCTTTGTGGCTGCAATGTATTTTTGACAATCAATCTTGGATTATCTATCATTTGCCTAAATGCAGCAATTCTGCTTATTGACGAATCCACTAAAGTGAATTTTCTTCGAAAATTGGTTCTTTATATTCATAATAAGCCTGAATAACTTTAACGCGTTGCTCGCTTGTGTATCTTTCCTTGGTTCAAATTGAGTTAGTCTGAAGTTGTGAAACTTGACATTAAGATGTGGTTCAGATTCAAAGTCGGCCCTTAAAATGTAACCACCCTTTAGTTCGGACCGATTTCCAACAGATTTTTTTTATTGTGTGCGCAGAGTCTCCTACCTATATCACAAATTATTGCAAATAGAATGAGAACTTTACGTCACACTCAATTCAAGGGAGGCCATTGACTCTCTACCGATAGTAGATCAACGTTTAAAGGCACCCATTCCACCCATGCCAGTCGAGCTTACGATTTCTAGTGCAAATTGTTAAATTGTTAAGATGAATGCGATTCTGAAATTAAATATAAACTTGTTTTGTTTTTTAATCTAGCAGAAAAACCAGAAGTTCTACAAATTTAAATAGACACACACTCACTCATACACTGCCCGTGTGACCTTTGAACTGGCTCTGATTAATGCTTCTCGTACCGTAACGTGACATAATCGCTTTTATTCAAATTCTTCGTGAGTGAGTCTCTCCCCCATGTTTGAATGAATTGTCATTTTCGCAAATGCCGAGAGTATCGAACACTAGGTTCACATTTCGCTTAGGAGAGTATCTAGAATATCTTAATTTCGAACTATTAAACTGCTTTGCAGTCGCGTTCCGCGGGAAAGGCAAAGATCATTTTTCAGTTAAAGTCAAAATACAGTGAATTTTAGTTCTATTTTAAAATAGTGAATTATTCCACCAGTTAATTAGATCAGGTTCGTTGTTGCTAGTCGGCGATGATATAACGAACACAAGATCACTGGGAAGACATGTGTCGTCGTTGTTGGTGGGGGGCGACTCATTTGAACATTTCTTGTGAGCTGCCGACCTATCTCTTACTTATTGATCGATACTAATCGATGCTTTGATTTTAACTATGAGAGTAGTAAAAGAAGCCGAAGTTCTAGGACAAGACTACTCGGAAAAGATTTTTTAGTTTGTTTAATGATAAAGTTCTTTATCTGTGCTGTGAGTCGTTTGTGGGTTAAACATTACATCAACCAAAGACGATAAATTGTACAAGATGGGCGATTTGATTTTTATCGAGAAATCAAAAAACAGAGTTGAGTAAAAATCATTTTGGGAATACTGTATTTTTTGTGTTTAAAGTGAGCGAATTTAGTGTTTTCTGTATTTTTTGTTGCATCAATTTCGACTTTCTAGCGTTCTAGTGATTGTTGTGTACAAACGAATGTGGAAAAATAAACCCGGAGAATTCTGTTTTTCTACATTATTGCAAAGCAGAAGCACATTGTCCATCATGTACTCTTGTAATTTATCGTCTTTAGGTAAAACCAGTAAAAACGTCGTTAAGTTCATCGATGCTTATGTACTAGGGTTCTTTCAGTCAATTTTCGACTAATGGATTATTCTACTTTTGGGTGTAAAAAAGTCGGTAAGTCGAATTTTTGTTTTTAAAAAAAGTCTAAAGTTCGACTTTTTCTTGTCGACTTTTTATTTTAACTACAAATGGTGATGCGTTTTTAATTATGATGCGTTTTATTTTACGTACGCCAGGTTTAAAACATATACCTTTAAAAATGTTCGAGATTCATCTAGAGCAATCAATCAATGAAGTCAATCAAGTATAGTATAACTAAAACTACAAGGTGGCCTTTTTAACATTTTTAATTTGAATCTGTGGTAAAATCAAGTACTTATAATTTTTTATAAATTTCTGGTCTTATTGGAAAGGTTTAACCTTTTTCATTTTATAATGAAACACAATATCAATTATGCTCGTATGACTACCGAAACTGGCTCGGCATTACCTCATTCGATCAACCTAATTTTTTAGTACATTTTTGATTGTTTCGGGTCGAGCTTCTTCAATGGCAACTTCAATTTTATGTATCAACGCTTCAATTGTCCCTGGATGCTTTGCGTAAGATTTTTCTTTTATGGCATCCCACAGAACATAATCCAAACAGCTCAAATCACAGCTCCGAGGCGGCCAATTGACATCACAATTTAGGCTGATTAATCGATTTTCAACAGTGTGTAAAATATCAACGGTTGCGTTGGCTGTGTGACATGTGGCCCCGTCTTGTTAAAACCAAATGTCGTCCATGTCATTCTCTTGCATTTTTGGAAACAAAACTTCGTTAAGCATGGCGCAGTAACGCTTACCGTTGACGGTAACGGCGGCTCCTTGCTCACTTTCGAAAAAAATGGCTCAATGATGCCGCCAGCCCAAAATTTACACCAACCAGTGACTCCTTGTGGATGCTTTCCCTTCTTAACTGTCACGTGTGGGTTCTCTGAACCCCATATGCAGCAATTTTGCTTATTGACATAGCCACCGAGATGGAAATGAGCTTCAACGAAAACACAATTTTTTGGTTAAATTCTTCATCTCCTCCCAAACAATCTTTAGCGCATTGGGAGAAGCGAAAACCCATCGGATGGTGTTCCATTATTTAATGACTCAATGACCGGGACCTACTGTTATACGCCGACTCCGCACTGCTAATGTATTTTCTTAGATGGCTTAGAGATAACTCTTTTAATCGTAAAGTTTCCGGCGTTTAATAAGTGGAAATCCGTCGTTAAAAATTGTTAGATGTTCTTACCCTAGGTTCAATCAGGAATTACTGGAATGATAGTCGTGCACACTTCCAGCACACCACGGCGGCGCATAACACAACGGCGGCCCAGAAGAAACACACCCTGGTGAAAATGAAAACTGTGCCGTGCGAACCGATCGTTATAAAATGTTAACAGTTTAAAGCTTTTGATTGTGATACACTGCAAAAGGCAAAAAGGCGTAGCTTTTAATGCATTCTCGACTGACAATTGGTGACCCGACATTTATACAACGGACCGCAATCAATAGGAGTACGAGTATATAAGCCTTGTTCCATTCAATTCTAATTTGTTTACTTTTTGACGTTTGGCCACAAGTATTTACTACCCACCCTAATGTACACAAATAAAACGTTTTAACAGAACTAAACTGAAAACGCCACACTTATTTGTTTTCGACATTTGGGAGACATGCCCACAACAGAGAATTCGAAACAAGCTTAGCCGGAAACCGCAAAGTACCTGCAACAAAATTGCAGATCAATATTTACATTTTTAAAGGAATATATACAATTTCGTGCTATTCTTTAATACCATCCACAGGTGGAATGTATACCTAATTAGTCATTCTAATTGCAGGGCCTATTACTGATGGATTCTTAGACGATCTAAACATGTCCATCCGTACGTCCGTCCATGCGTCTGTTGAAAGCACAATGATTCGTCTTCTCTTGTTCGTTTTTCGAATTTCTCCGAAGACTTTAGGCAAACAAATTATGGTGTACCACTCAGAATTGACCGTCCTACGTTGCTCAAGCGGAACAGTCACCACATGACCAGTTTTGCCGAAGAAACAGGCGACCATTTGCTTCGAAGTGCTTCTTCCAAGAACAACTTTCGTTGGATTTGGCTCATCTTCGAAGACCCACGCGGACGGCTGTTTTTTTTTTCGGGCTCATACGCATAGAATCATGATTCGTCACCTGTGAGATCTTATAAAAGTGTTTTGAAGTACTGCGATCGTATTTTTTCAAAATTTCTTTGCACCAATGGACACGAGTCTTTTTTTGGGCGATTGTCAAACTCTGCGGGATCCAAATAATCAAACCTTTTTTACGGCCAGGTATTCATGCAATGTCGAATTATGCTGGTGGAAGAAATGCCCAAGGATGCCTCTATCTCACGGTATGTCACATGACGATCTTGCGTTCTCAGTTCACGCACGGCATCAATGTTCTCTGGCACAACGGCCGTTTTTAGACGACCTTCGTCTTTGAGCGAGCGTCGGCCACGATTGAATTCATTAAACCAGTTTTTCACAGCGCTAAATGATGGTGCTTCATCGCCATACAAAGATTTCAGTTGATCGATGCACTCTTGTGTTGATAATCCAAGTCGAAAGTTGTGAAAATGATCGCACGAAAATGTTCACGAGTTAATTCCATTTTTTGCCAAATTGATTTTTTCAAGTCACTGTAAACAACACAAATGATGGTCGTAAAAATGTTAAACTTTCTAATGGAATTGTCAGATGGCTCCAGGAAACACTTAGTGTTGCCTAGCCAGAAATATATATAGCTACCATCGTATGTTTTTCCGAGTTCATACCTTTAGCTCTAGAAGCATCATATTAGTCCAAGGATGATGAAATTTTGCACACGTTTGTTTTATGGACCAAGGGCGACGTTGTTAAACTAAAGAAAATTGGTTCATATAGAGAAAAAGAAGAATGTTGCTTAAAGTGAAGAAAATCGGTTCAGATTTAGATAAAGTTTCCACATATGTTGTTTATCCGAGTTTTTCTTTTTTAGCTCTAGAAGCCACATCTTACAACCAATCTTGATGAAATTTAGCCCGAGTTTTTGGGCCAAGGTAAACGCTATTGACATTGAAGAAAATCGGTTAAGATTTGGATGTAGCTTCCACACATATACGTTACCCAAAATAATGATATTTTTTCACAATTTCAAATATGCATTCATTTAAATATCAGGGTAAATTGTGTCCAAATTCATATTTTTAGTTGGCTTTCTGAACATCCAGGAGTGCAGAGTATAATACAGTTGGGCACGCCCGACTTTAGCATTTTTACTAGTTTCTTTATGTGTCGTTGAACGAAACATTTATGTCAGTAGAAAAATCTCTCAAAAGTCTTCAAATCATTTTCGATTATACTCACCTACGCAATGGGTTAATCAAATAAATAAAACATCAACATTTTAAAGTTATGGCAATTTTCTTGTTTTGTTTTCTTTCCTTTTATATTTTATATTATTTTGAGTTTTTTGTTTTATTACAATATACAGTTACATTAAATTTTTGTTTACGATGTTATTCCCTTCATGTTGCTGTTTTAATTTTTAGTTTTGTAGTATTTGTTATTACTTAATTTAATTGTTATTTTGTTTCTTACGTACATTTTTCTTTTTGTTTCTGATTTAATATCTCGGTTTTTTTTTCTTTTAACCAGTGCATACTTATTTATCGGTTTTAATTAGACTTTTATGTTTTAAAATTAATTAATTAGTTAAAAAAATTCAACTAAACACAAAATATTCTCTAAATAAATTAACTAAATTGTTTAGAGTAAAAGTTGATGTGTTGTTTTTGTTTTTTAGTAAAAGGCAGGGGGAAAAAGTTCTACGTTTGTTCTTGTTTTAATGAAAAAAAGAGATTTTCTAAAATTATATTAAAAAAATTAAATTTTGATTAAATAGTTTAGTAAATAAATGGACGGACATACTTTAGAAAACTGTTAAAAAAATTTGCTTAGATGGGATAGAGTGAATGGTGAATGAACAAAATAAAAGTATTATTGTTGAAGAGGGCACAAAAACTCGTCGAGAAGGATAACGAGTTTGACCAGTGAAGTTCGATTTTATTGAATTTTACCATTAAAAAGCTCTAGTGTTAACAAATAAGTTTTGTCATTGAGAATAGTCTCTTCAGAATACTCAACAATAGCATAAAAGCTTAGTTGTTGAAGAGATTACAAAAAATCGTCTAGAAAGATAACGAGTTTGACCAGTGAAGTTCAAATTTAGTTTATTGCACCATTAGAAAGCTCTTGTGTTAATAATAATTTTTTATCATTGATATAAGACTCTTTAGAAAGCTCTGCTGCTATGACGGGCGTATAAAGGTCAACAATAGCATTCAGTTTCCTTTTCGGTGAATAAAGCTTTTGCCTTTATATGCGATGCTACAACATCAGAGCCTTTCAGTGGTAGTTCAAGAGAAGTTGTAACGTAGAAAAAAGCTCAGCTGTTACAAATGAGCTCCTTAGCACCAGAGCTTTTTGAAAAATATTGATCTGAATAATATAACTTCCCAGGTTATAACCTCCATAATAATTATACCTGCTGTGGTGTAAAGAATGTGCCCTATGAGCATTTATTATTTGGTATGTTGTTGTAGCGGCAACTGTGTGCCAGGGTGACAGCCCTTGGCCGAAGAATGGCTCTTTGGGTCAATCCGGTCCATAGAACCGGCTGTCGTGGGATTCATCATTTGGTATCTTATGCCCTAACAAAACAGAACTTTTAACTGTTGCTTCCAGATAATTTTGCTCTCATATGCGACGCCATAACTTCGCAGTTTTATTTATGGCACTCCCAAAAAAGTAATATTATGATGGCAAAAGCTTTATTCTCCCGCCACGACCTTAAAAGAGAGCTTACTAATGGAACATCCTAGTTACAATGTTACTTCTGTGAAAGAACGATTAAAAAGCACTGGTGTAGTGCCGTGAATTTAAAATGGCAAAACAAACCAAGCGGTTTCTTTGAGCTATTGTGTTCATACCTTATATAATCGATTGAATTAACAGAGAAACTATGCTACAGAGAGAAGTAGGGAAGAGTTTTTTTCTTCCTATAGCAAACTTATTGCAAATGTGAAGCTTTGACGTCACGTTACTACACCGAAGTTTTTTAGTGATACTTTTCCCTCTGGCATTGCCCTCAATAATATAACGTACGTAGGCAATGGATCAAAATAGCTCTGGGTTTGTTATCTGAAGAATTAGGCTTATGCCCATTTTAATGCCAGTTTATTAGACCAGAGTTTTTAATTGTACATCCACAGAAGTTATGTTGCAGAGAGATGTGACATTACAAAGCTTTCTCTTAAGGCCGTAGCGTACGAAGACTAAAGCTCAACATTATCAATCGGTTTTCTTTCGGGAGAACAAAGCTTCTGCCATCATATACAACGCTGTTACATCAGAGCCTTTGAAAGGTACTTTTCTCTAAAATAGTCGTGTTGAAATTGTTATGAGTGGGAAAATACGCTTATAATCCCGTGGAAGCGAAAATTGAAAAAAAAAACTTGTTGTTACTAATTTGGGCGAAGTTTTACGCCGTTTTTCTCTTCTCAAATAAGACAAGCCTAATATAACTTCTCGGGTGTAATACTTCACTACCAATTTCCGTGCGTTACGGACTTGCTTTTTTATACCTTGCACCGCTCTGTGCAACCAGTTTCCTGCCAAATGTTTGCATCTACAACAAAATATTTGAGATCCACCTTTTGAGCTGATACTATTTAACGATGTCTGGCTGTTCGTCCATCTGCTGTTCCTCCAGAGCTTTTAAGCAAACTTTTATTCCCAATAGTTGACCAGAATTTGCCAAAAGTTTGTTTTTTTCGGGCGAAATTGAAGAAAATCGCTTCCACACATATGTTCAGATGTTTTTATATTTTAAGCCCTAACAGCCACGTTTAGACGGCCAATCCTGATGAAACTTGGCATAAAAATTTGTTAAGACAAGGAGGACAAATGCTCTTGCATTTAAAGAGTATATACAGGGTTTCCGCCGGGAAGATATACTACTTTGTTTTGCAGCCATTTTGGTAAACATTAGTCTTGACAGTTTTTATTTGGCAGTCGTGAAGTAGAGACGAGGCAAATTTATTATGAAAAAATATTCGATAAATCGATGAGAAAGTTACGTGAAATTTTTGAGAAAAACAACGTGCCAACTAAACCAACTATTTATCGTGTAGTGAATGATTTCGAAGAAAGAGGATCTGTAGCTGATAGGCCAAAGCATTGACGACAACGTACTGTAAGATAGGCTGAAAACATTACTGCTGCTTAAGAAATTGTTCAAAACAATCCATCAAGCTCAATTCGCCGTGCTGAATGTAATGAAAAATGTGCTCAAAAGGGTTAGCATTTGTGAGGCTAACAGAGGCGGACATTTATCTGATATTGTATTCCACATTTAATAGCCGACATTTATCAATATAAGATCCATTCTCTATCATTTAATCAAAAATTATAAACCAAAAAAGTAGTATACTTTCCCGACGAACACCCTGTAGTATCCAATCTAGGTGAAATTCGGCACATTTCATTACAGCTCTGATATACAGCCCCAGTACAAAAGGCACACCAAATTTTACTTACAATCGCTCTTGAGCCGCTCATACTAATACCGATTTTGGATTAATTTTTGAATATAGTCCCTAAACACTGAACAAATTGTATTCGTGAAAATCGCTAAATATTTCATATAAATCACGAAACTTATCTTTTTTTAGCCAAAGTTACTTTTTATAAAAAAATATGATAAAATTCTTAAAAATTACGAAATCGGTTTGAGATTTTCTTATTTTTCTTTTTTATATTTATTCGGTCTTTTATCCCTTTTATGACTTGAGCAGTTTTAATTCTGGTTTGAGGCCTTTTTGTTGTTTCTTTTTCAGAATCAAGTTAAAAAATCTGTGAAATGTATTTGCTTGGTTGTCTGGCAGACTGTACAGCTGTTTCCGTATAAGTCATTTGATTTGTTGCCGAAGTTATCGTTGCCAAAGACTGCTGAAGAAAAACCTTGGAGGGTTTTGAAACAGCTGTACAGTCTGCCAGGCAACGAAGCCAATATATTTCACCATTTTTTTTGATTCTGAATGTCAATTGTAAATAAAACAAAAATATAGTTAATTAACTTAATATTTTTTATTATGATAGAAGGCAATTATGTGTGAAACAAAATATCGGCCTCATGTTTGCCATGGCTTCGGTGGCATAACACTATCCGATGGCCCATATTTTCAATGAATCCAAAACATAATGAAGGTTCAGTGTCGTTATCGTGCCGATTTATCTCATCCTTTAGTTGTCGAATTGTTCTTGGTTTATTGACTTTATCTTTTAAATATTCTTAGAGAAAGAATTCGAACATTGTCAATTTACATGATCGTGCCTTGCAATCAAATTCTCCATGACCTGTGATAACACGACCATTAAATTTCTCGCGCAAAAGAGCCATTGTTTCGTTGGCTCTGTGGCAAGAGTTACCATCCTGTTGAAACCAAATATCGATAAGATCCATATCCTCAATTTCTGGCCACTAGATCATCTCGCGATAGCGAAAACCTGCTTGTCCGACTTTAGTTTTGAATAAAAATGGCTCAATGATGCCTCCAGCTCATAAACCATAACTCTTTGTGGTTGCATCGGCTTTTAATCACTAGTGGATTCTCATTTACGCAAACGCAGCAATTCTTCTTGTTAACGAATCCACTGTGGACACATTTGATCGATTATTCCCAACAAAAAAATCACAAAGTGCCCGAAATGCATTTGATTTAAACGTCCTTTTTCGTAAAAGGCTTTAGCAATCTTAACGCGCTGCTCAATTGTGTAACTCTCTATGATTGAATTTGTCAAAAATGGAATCAAAGAAATTTAAACTTAAGTTGGGTGAAGAACTTGAAGTTAAGTTGTGACTCACAATTAACATCGTGCATTGTGGTTGGACCACCCTTTACAAAGAACATAATAAGAATAATGTTTCGTAAATAGTAAGAACATAATTTTTTCAGTGTACACATGATGTGGGGTCACAACACTTATTATGGCTATCAAAAAGCAATAAAACTTTCTTTCCAAATCACAAACAATTAGTTTTGCTATTTGGTTAAAGTTGGGAGGCGGACCTTAATGGCCCTGACCTTATTGAAACATGGGCACATGGGTAGCAAACATCACAAACTAAAATGTGAGATTATTTTTTAAATCTGGGTAAATTCAGCGCCCGTCAAAAGGGTCCAAACCCCCGTTTTCTGTTGGCTTACCAGCGCATCCATTAGCGCAGGGCATAGTAAAGTTGGCCACGCTCTTTTGATTTTTTTTACTATTTTTGAATGAAAAAGTTATGGATATAGGCATGTCAATATTATTTTGGTTTTTCTTGGTATCGTTTTTTTGAGTTTTGAGCTACAATTTCTGATCTATTTTCGGTTTGTTTTCTCATTTTTTTGTTTCATTTCGTCACTAATTTATTGTAAAATCTAAATTTCGTTTCACTGTAAAATGTTTCTTTATAAAGTTTTTTCCTTTTAATGTAAGAATGTTTTATGCATGTCTAGCGGTACGTTTCATTTATAAATTTATTGTATGTTTTTTTGTATTTCTGCTGTTGTTTTTTTTTCAAAGAGTAAAGTTCATCCAAAAAGTTTGTTGTTGTTAAGTTTTCTTGTTTTTTTCTTTTTAATAATATTGTTGGTTTTGTTGTTGTTTTTGTTGTTACTACGATTGACATTTGTTTAGTTGCTAAAAATATCTTTTAGATAGTCTTATTTGTTTATACAACGGACATAAATTGAAAATGTTGTGACAAAAATGGACTTGAATTAAAGTTAAACAATGAATTATTTTTCGAATCGAGAGTAAAACGTTTTTTTTTTGGTTTTCGGAAGCGGAAATAAAAAAGTTTACTCGGATATTAGTTTTGGTATAAACATAGTTAACAAAAAATCGAAATAATTAACATAATAGGCAAAAAATATTAAATCAAATTTAATTCGTCCAGGGCGGCGTAACCTATATACCCTCCAATCCGCATTGTCTAACGGGTTAATATGACTTTAAAGACTCAAAATGACTCTAAAGAGTCAAAATGACTCTTAGGAGTCAAAATGACTCTAAGGATTCAAAATGACTCTTAGGAGTCAAAATGACTCTACAGAGTCAAAATGACACTAAGGAGTCAAAATGACTCTAAGGAGTCAAAATGACTCTAAAGAGTCAAAATGACAGTTAAAATAAATCTGAAGTTCCAAAATTACTCTAAAGTTCGAAAGTGCCTCTAAGAGTCAAAATTACTTTTAAGAGTCCAAATGACTCCGAAGACTGAAAATTACTGTAAAGAGCCAAAATGACTCTAAAGATTCCAAATGACTCAAAAGAGTCAAAATGGCATTTAAAATAAATCTAAAGTTCCAAAATTAATATAAAGTGCCTCTAAAGAGTCAAAATGACTTTAAATAGTCCAAATGACTCCGAAGACTGAAAATTACTCTAAAGAGTCAAAATGACTCCAAAAGATTCTAAAGATTCCAAATGACTCTAAAGACATAAAAAGACTCTTAAGAGTCAAAATGACTCTAAAGAGTCAAAATGACTCTAAAGAGCCAAAATGACTCTAAAGAGTCAAAATGACTCTAAAGTGTCAAGATGACTCTAAAGAGTCAAAATGACTCTAAAAAGTCAAAATGTCTCTAAAGAGTGAAAATGACTCTAAAGAGTCAACATGATTCTTTGTGTCTTGTTATTGTTGTGACTCTTTTTATAACCTCACTAAACAGTATGACTTTCTGGATCGCTATGTTCGTCAGTCTGTTCGTTTGTCCATCTTTTTATACCCTGTCAGTCTATCCGTTTGTCCATCTTTTTATACCCTGCACCAGTGTGTGAAACAGAGTGTCCTAAATCAGTTTCGTGGTCAATGTTTGTAACTACTTTAAATAGTTGAGCTAGATTTACCTTTTAAAATTACTAGCTGGTTCGTTTTAACGATGCCTGGTCGACCGGCTGCAGTCCTTCAAAAGCTTGAAATTGTACTACCGCTCGAAATTGCGATCCGATATTAATAACATTTGCCAGCAGTATGTTATTTTGGAGCAAGAATGAAAGCTATTGAAATTGAAGAAAAGCTTGAAATTAAACTACCGATCGTTGTTACGAACCGATTTTAATAAAATGTGCTTGCAGTAAGTTATTTTGGAGCAAGGTTTTCCCGGTTTTAAATCCTGCATCTCTAGACGCCATAAATTAAACTCCATCGTTGTCAAACCTTGCGTGGTATGTTTTGGAAAAACTAGACCTACTTTCCTCAGTCCCACCACATTCCATTAAGAAACAAGAAGAAACTTCTCTCAAATCAGTAAGCTGTGCGCGATTCAATTCTTAAACTCACTTACCGAGACGCCGGCTGCGAACGGCTAATTTGAATTTTTGTAGAAAAGTTTTTTCACGGCTAAGATATAAATCTCTTACTCGTAAAGTCGCCGTCATTTAAGAGCTAGAATTCCGCTAAAAAATTGATAAATGTTTTTTCCATCCACACTGAAAACTGGACCTGCAGTTCTAAAATTCTAACCATTCGCGTTACGGGTGACCAACAAACTTACACAAAGATCGCTCCCGATATGAGGCACTGTCACTCTAGAAGTTACATATTAAATCCAATCGTGTTCAAATTTCGTCTGCTATGAAATGATTGACCACTAATGATCTCTTGTTAAACAAGACTCTGTAGAATTTTGCCTATGTCTTTAACAATTTGTGTAAGAAATAAAAGCGCTGCTTTACGTTAAAAAGGACAATTTCTCCTCTAAACACCGCGCTCAAGTTTTTAAAAGTGGTTCACAAATAAAGCCTTTAGGGGCTTTATTTGTGTTTAAAAAAAACGAAAATTACGGTTTATGTGGACATCTCCTAAACTAGAGCTAATCTGACAAATCGGAGGCCGGATTCGTGATCAACAGCCCCAAATCGACTAAAGTTGACAACCAAACCTTCTGCCGCAAATTTAGTGTTGACTAGGGTTTAAACCTTTTAAAAACTTGGACCCTATGTTGACATATATTTGTATAGTCGCCACAAAAATATATGTCCTAATTTCAGAACATTTAGCTTTAGAAGTCACAAAAAAAAATTGCGATCGTGTCACTTGAAGTCACATATTAGGTCCAACTTTGATCAAACTCCAGACAGAGGAGAGGAAAACGCGAATTGGTGTTGGGTATCTCATAGCAGGCAACCCCAGTCTTTAACTTTTTTTTTTATTTATATTGTATTGTTTTAATTAAAAATATAATAAAATAGTATAATAATAATAATTTGTAAATAACCACAAAGGAGAAAATTATTAAAAAAAATAAAAAGTTAAGAAAATATAACAAAAGTGCTAAAGGACTAAAATATATTTAAAATAAGCAAGAAAGGCAATGCTACCCCTTTTTTCAATAAGAAACCTAACATGACTTAATAAGTTTTGCTGTAGATCTTGTTTTTTGTTGGCTTTAGTGTAAATTTCATTCTTGCAAGTATTCCAAAATATATTTTTAAGTATGTTTGTATATTTATTTACGGGTATGACTCGGTTTTCATTCTTATCATTCTGGGCTTTCTTTTGTCGTCGTACTTACAACTAACTTTATACTTTTATGTTTGCTTTAGTTTATCGATAAATGAATAAAAAGAAATTTTACTTGGGAATAAATTTTTAATAAGTATCTGCTATTTTAAAAGAAATTATTATTCTTAATAAGAAAAAAAAACTATATACGAAAAAGGAAGAATCTATGGATTTGTTATTAAAAGTTTGTTTTATCATCATCTTCATCATCATTTAGATCATCTCCTTTTGTTTTTGTTTTGTTTTTACAATATGCAGTTGGGGAGTTTAAAAATTAATTTAAATTATATTTTATTTTCAGTTTTCAATATTACAATATAATATCGTTTGACTATTACTAGAGATAGATATACATATCTGTAGACATTTATACATTACACATTTATAAATTACAGATTATAATTTACTAAAGTGTTCAATATTAATTACATACAAACTAAAACTAAATATAAATATAATTAATTGTAATAATAAATATACTCGTATATATATAAGTATGTGTACTGTTTTTTTCTCTTAAGTTTTTATGGAAAATTATTTCAAAAATGATTTGTTCTTTTGTTTTAAATAAATCAAACCAATTTCCCCATTTTGTATAACGAATATTTTTCTATTTAAATTTTGTTTAAACTTTTACAAAATATTTATTTTAAAAAAAATCCACTATGGTTTTGTAACTATGGGGGTAATTGGAAGTTATACTTGTATGCAGAAGATTTTTTTTTAGACGTCCGTTCCCACGCCACTCACACCCGCCCCTGCCGGAGTGGTATATGATAAAGATCGAGTTTAAGAAAAATAAATATTAACACCTATTTATGACCAGAGAACATAATATTTTGGCTGAAATCTTTGATTTTGTTTTAAATAAATAGGCATTGTAAATTAAACGTAATATAAGCAGATGGTTGTCAACTAACTTAGAATTTGGGAAACTAAAAAGCTGGAAAAACCATTTTAGACAATATCACTTAAAAAGCCTTAAGCCATCTAGACCGTCTTTAAAATTTCCATACCACTTTGGTAGACTGAAGACTTAAGAGATGAAAATGTACAGGGGGTGTTATAAAAAAAAACTTTTAGCCGAGCTGAGTCATTTGCGCTGACCCAATTCAGTCTAAGACGTAGCCCCTGGCTAGATCTAAGATTTTCAGATTTCCACTACGTTTGCCAGAACATTTTGATAAAATCTCGTAAAGGGTCGGTTGAATGGGAGTTACCAGAATAGGGGCGTGGCAAGCACATATACATATAACGGGTAATCAATCTAGAACTATTTTTTAAATAGGGGTTTTTAAACAGATTACGCGTGAGTTGTTTTGTGATTTATGTTTTTTCATTTCAGTATTATTTGGCATTTCATCACGGAAAGACCTAACGAAGTTCACCTGACGAAGTTCCATAGTGTCGCCGTTTCAGTGTTCGGGCTCTTCAAAAGCTCGAAAAAGATCCGCTGTTTCCGACCAAATTTTTGTTAAACAAAATTGCCGCATTTGGGCGGCTAAAATGCAATAAGAAGAGGTTCAAGAGATGCTAATATACCCAGAGAAAACCATGGTTTGGCCAGTTTATGGGCTGGTGGAATCATCGGTCCATATTTTTTCACAAATGATCAAAGCCGGAACGCAACCGTGAATGATGCTCGCTATTGCGGCATTATAGCGGACTTTTTGCTACCTGAAATTTAAGTCCGTAATCTTGACGACATTTGATTTCATCAGAACGGTGCCACTTGCCATACAGCTACTCAAACAATGGATCTATTGAGAGGTAATTTCGAAGAGCAATTAATTTTTGAATCGGAGAGTTGGCCGCCTAGATCGTGTGATACCACACCTTTAGATTTTATTCTTTGGGACTACGTAAAGTCCAAATTCTATGCTGATAAACCAGCTACGATTCAGGTTTTGGAAGCCAACATTACGTGTGTCATTAACGCCATACCGGCCGAAATGCTCGAACGAGTCATTTAAAATTCGACCCCCAAAATGGACACCCTGAGGCGTAGTTACGTCCAACATTTGAGGGAAATTATATTCAAAAATAAATGGCATAAAATGTATTTGCAAATGAGCAATAAACATTTCACACTTAAGTTTCGCCATAAGCGGTGTCACCTCTATACGGGCCATTGAAATTGTGTCTAGATTTTAAAAGTTGTTCAGTTGTTCGTTTTATAGGACTAAAAAAATAGACTTTTTGCACTAAATGTAACCTATTTTTCAAGAAAGCAATTTCGGCGGACAAAACTTACACCCAAAAAATGGACAACCCTTTTACCTTTCCAAATTGATATGGCAGCATAAAATGTTTCTGACCTTAAGCTTGAATAAAAATGAAGAGTTTGTAAATAACAAGTCGAATAAACTAACACGAAATTAAACAAGTTATGTTGGTCCAAATTCATATATTTTGAAAAACGATATTTTTTTAAAAAGTTACTACAACCAAAATATTGTTACTATAGCCAAAATATATTTGGTACAAAAACAAAATCGGGTTGCCAGAGTAACGATAATAAAATCACACTTTTATATTAGCAAAAACATAGAGTGCAATAGCTTTTAAATATTTTCCAAGGAATTCATTTCGGGCAGACACAAATAAATAACCCCCAAAAAGTGGGCAACCCTTTCAGATTTCCAAATCAGAACTGCAATTCTCAAAGACTTTTGAAGACGAAAAGTGATTTAAATCCAAAGTCAATTTTTTCGAAAACGCTACAGATAGTCAAACCACACTTTTACATTCGAAAAACATTAAGTGCCATAGGTTTTAAATTGTATGTGATCCATATCTCCAAAGGAAGAACTTTCGGGCGAACAAAAATTACCCCCAAAAACTGGGGAAACCCATTCAACTTTTCAAATTAATATGCACTCTTAGTTACTACAACTAAAATATTGTTACTGCAAGAAAAATATATTTCGTACAAACAAAATGTGTACTCGTACGTCAGAGTAAAGATAGTAAAAAAGTGAAAAATTGCATTACGACGAAAAATTTAATGAATGTTTTTTAATAATCCAAACCTGAAAACGTAAAAATCTGTAAAAAATTAAAATTTAACTTTTTTTCAAATCGCAAAATAAGAAAATTATTTAACTTTGGGCTAGTTCCTTAAATATACCAGATTACTCGATTTGGAATATCAACAGCTCAAAATAATCTTTAAGTTCTTGGCTAAAATTGTCATTTTTACAGAACTCAAAAACGTTTACTAGATTAAAAGTTACAGACTTTTAGAAATTAATTCTGGACCACTGTGCGACAGTCAAGCGGCAATAAGTGCGTTTACATCTAACGTAGTTAAATATTCGGGTTTGGAATCTAATGCTACTAAAGTGTAAGCAAATAATTCTGGGGGAAAAGCGGGCGCTGCCACGCCGCTTTTTTAGCAGCAATATTATGAACTTCCCTAAGGGAAATCAGAGCGGTACAGAACCAGTTACGTGACGGGTCGCTCATGGACTATATACCAAGGACCGGTAACTTTGACATGGCTTTGTCATTGGAGGGAATCAATTGACACTACCTAGGCAACAGGTGATGTATCACGGGTTTGGACAAAAGGTCAGGTACCGAACGTGTCATATTATCCATTAGAACACCTTCTATCAATCCCACCACATGAGTTTAATTTAACGTTTAGTCTGATTGTGTGAAAAAATTGGTGTCGGTGATACTTTCGCTCGTTTTATATCCAGCTTTCTTAGAGATCAATATAAAAAGCAAGAGTTGTTGTAGATAAGTTCTCAGGTGTACCACAGTGCTTTGTCCTTTCTCCTTCTTTATTTATTATTTTCATTGATGATCAGTTGGGTCAGACCGTGAATCCAATCTACTTCTTTGCGGATGACAGTAACCTCTCCCATTCGTATTCATTCAGCCATAGGCCAAGTCTTTCAGATATTGAAGACAGAAGACGATTTATAGATGAGACGCTTGGCCAGGATTTACAGAGTGGATTTTAATTCGCGCAAGACGCATTGCTGCTTGTTGTCTCACAAGCGATTCGCTGACCCAACAATGTCGTCATTTTCTATCGATCATCCTTACCATCGATAGAAATTGAAATTGAATTGTTGAACAATCAGATGCTCCTGATGTTCTGGGCATGATAATACATGTCTCGTTGGGCGAGACATGTATTCGAAGTGTCGAAAGAGGCACTCAAGTGTATAGGCTTTCTAAAGCGGCGTAAGAAATATTTAACTCCTGCTGATCTATACGACCTATATCAGGCCTAAGATGGAATACAACTCCCATACGAGTATATGGGCAGGTGCTTCAAAATCATCCTTGGAGCTACTGGGCCGTGTTGATAGTGAGAGTGGGATATCCAACTTAATTGTCTCCCTCTAGCATCATCGGGATGTGGGATGTGTGTCGCTGTTCTATCGTTACCTTAATGGTGTGTGCTCCGCTGACATCCGTCGACTTATTCCTGACGTTAGGATGTTCGCCAGAAATACGCGACTTTCCAGGAATTCACACACGTTTGTTATCGATTGGCCAGTTGACCGCACTATACACTACAGATCAAATTCGTTTTTGCCCGTATTGTCCGTATGTGGAATCAACTTCCGGCGAATGTATTTCCCACCAATTACGACATCCAGAAATTCAAGACAAATGTCAGTAAACATAACTCCCACTTTCCCCCCTTTGATCCCTTACTTTGCACTCATCAACGCAATGCACTGCACTGCATAATAGGGGAAATCCCCTGAGTGTTGGTTAATAAAAAAAAGTAGTTGGCACTGTTATATCTATACCGAACCAGTTCTGCAACAGGTTCTGTTTCACGCATCCTCGATTCGGTACATTCACGGTAATTGACTCTGCATTTCCCGTAGGGTAGAGTTTAGGCAGATCGTCTTGAAATTTACACTGTTTGCTACTGTGTGTGAGGAACTACTTACTATAGTATATGTGAACTAGTTTAAAAAGAGACGAGGCACCGCCAGCTTTCCCCTGAACTTTCTTTTATACGTTAGGAGAATATATACCAAATCCGATGTAACTAAATTAAATCCTTTATGCCAATATCAGACTTAAAAGTTCTTATTCCGAGTAAAGCAATAAGCTTTGGAAAAAATGGCACAACTCCCTTTTTAAAAACCTCTTTAAATCCCAAAAATATAGGCAGATCGTCTTGAAATAAACACAGTATGCTATTGTGGCCAAAAAATGTTCGCAGAGTACACACGAATATAATTTTGCAAAGTACTAAAGAAAGGATCAACAGATTTGAAATTTATATAATAATTGTGGGTTAAGAAATAAGTATTGGGGAAAGTAGTACAAAAATAATTCTTTTATTTTCCTAGGCTTTTTACGTGCATTTTCGTGTGTTAGATAATTTCTGGCCCAGGTAACACTAAGTGTTGCCTGGCGCCATCTGCTATTTCCATTGGAAAGTTTGACATTTTTTAGCATAAACGTACTCAACACGTTTTGACGTACGACCATCATTTGTGCCGTTTACACTTGACTTGAAAAAAACAATTTTTCAAAAAATGTAGTTAACTCGTGAACATTTTCGTGCGATCATTTTTTACAACTTTCGACGTGGATTATCACGACATGAGTGCATCGATGAACTTAAATTTTTGTATGGCGATGACGCACCACCCTATAGCACTGTCGTGGCCGACGCTCGCTCAAAGACGAAGATGGTATTGAAGGTCGTCCAAAAACGGCCGTTGTGCTAGATAACATTGATGCCGTGCGTGAACTGATAATGCAAGATCGTCATGTGACATACCGTGAGATAGAGGCATCCTAGGGTATTTCTTCCAAAAGCATACATTCGATATTGCATGAACAGTTCTCGTTGGATCCCGCACAATTTGACAATCGCTCAAAAAAAGGCTCGAGTCGATCGTTGCAAAGAAATTTTCAAAATACGTTTATAAGATCGTCACAGGTAACGAATCATGGATCTATGCGTATGAGCCGGAAACAAAACAGCAATCGACCGTGTGGGTCTTCGAAGACAAGCCAAATGCAACGAAAGTTGTTCGTGGAAGAAGTATTTCGAAGCAAATGGTCGCCAGTTTCTTCGGCAAAACTGGTCATGTGGCGACTGTTCCACTTGAGCAACGTGGGACGGTCAAGTCTGAGTGGTACACCACAATTTGTTTGCCTGAAGTCTTCGTAGAAATTCGAAAAACGAACATGAGAAGACGAATCATTGTGCACCATGACAATGCGAGCTCTAACACATCGGCTCAAACCAGCGCCTTTTTGACCGGCCAAAACGTCGAATTGATGGGTCATCCGCCGTAAATCCCAATGGCTTCTTTTTATTCCCGCACATTAAGAAAAAACGATTTTCCTCGCCAGAAGATGCTGTTGAAGCTTTCAAAAACCATTTTTTGGAGGGGTCTCAATCGGAGTGGAAAAAGTGCTTCGACATGCAAAAGTGTATAAATCAAGCTGGAGAATACTTTGAAAAACAATAAATCCATTTTTGATGATAAAGATTCGCATTTTCATTATAAGACCGGAAATATCTAAAGCAGCCCTCGTAGTATAATTATTTCGGAAAGATTCAATTTATAAGTAAAAAAAAATTATATCGAATATGTATATTACTTCTTAATATTTCTGTAAAGTCATGGTTGGGGATAGCGAAGTGCTAGTTTTTTTTATAAACGAAAAACAGTTGATCTCAACCAACAGTTGTAAGAACATTGCACATAATGATAATGTTAATTATAATAATTTAAATATTTATTAAGAATGCCAATATTCGTTTGGGTTTAGTTTTGAAATATTTTTTTAAACAAAAAAAAAACTCAATTTTGTTTGCTTCTGCTTGTTCTAATCCAACACAAATCCACGCATAAATTTGACCTAAATTAACTAAAATTTGTTATTACCCCAATATTTCTTGCATTATATAAATTGTAATCTAAACAAAATAACACTATAGATATCAATTGTTAATTTGAATAAATGAACTAAGGAGGATTGTTTGACTAAAATACAAAATACGAATTCGAATATGATATGATAAATTTGATTTCATCTACAAGAGGTTACTTTCTTTTCACTCCGTTCCGTCCGTTTCTTGTGAACTTCCCTCTGGACTACGGCTTAATTTGGTTTACTTTGAATATGTATGTGTGTATGTAGGTTTTACTTTTTTAATAATTTATTATTTTCATTTTCATATGTATGTATGTTTAATGTTAATGTTAAAGTTAAAATCAAATGATATCACCCAGAAAAAATCCAAACAAATTAAAAGGATATTTTTTAGTGTCCTCCTGACTTTATCAACAACATAATTTAATCCTTTTTTGTTGCATGAGTGTTTGTGTTTTTTGTTACTATTTTTTTTTCATTCTGTTTTCAAAGGAACATAATTACAAATGAGGATATATTTTCATTTTTTTCTCTTCCAGTTAGTAAGTTTTCCGCTGATAATCGTGTTTCATTCACTTGTTATCCTGTTTCCTTTTCGATCACTCCCTTTGCTCTAAAGTTTTGATTGATTTTTTTTTGTATTTTTTAGGTTTTTTTTAGTTTTTTCTTTTCTTTAAAAAGTAGATGATTATATATTAATAATAAAATTCTATACAGATTTTACATTTGATGTGAGTGAGTTTGAGTGTGTGTGAGTGTGATTGAGTCTAAGTTTTAATGGGAATGTAAATTACTTTCTACCCATTTGTACAGTGAAGGCTGAGATCTGGCCACCCATTCCACATTGGAAGCCACACTACTTAAGGTCATATTTAGAACTTCCATGCCTGGACCCCGACCGAAGCGATGAACCAACGATTTGAGCTGAAATGAAACGAAAGCATCATTAGTAGACTATTTTGAAAATATTAAAATATAAGCTTTAATAAAGGGTTATCCATTAAGGACATAACAATTTAATGTATTAACAAAAAACAGAATATTTAAGATATAAAATTCAAATTTATTCCAGTTGTAGTGGAAATGCTACATTTTATGAATGCAAATTGATTTCGGTCATATGACCACCACGAGCCCGTGTATAAGTATATCGATCTAGTTTTTGGGCCGGAACGTTGGTAATTTCGCGTTGGATGTTGTCTCTGAGCTCGTCAAAAGTTGCTGGCTTGTAGGCATAGACCAATGACTTCTTGTGGCTCCATAAAAAGAAATCCAATGGCGTTAAATCGCTTGAACAAGGTGGCCATTGGAACGGACCTCTTCTCGAGATAACAAGTTCACCGAATTTGCCTTTTAGTAAATCGATAGTAACGCGTGCTGTGTGGCTAGTGGCACCGTCGAAACCACATATCGTCGATCTAAAACTCATCTAATTCTGGCCAAAAATAATTTTCTAACATGGCACGATAGCGCTCTCCATTGACGTTAACATGACGATTGTTTTCATCGACAAACAAAAAACGGCCCAGTCACACCCCCAGCATGAAAACCACACAGCATTTTTTTTTCGGGTGCAATTGCTCATCTTGAAGCACATGTCCAATAATGCATATTTTGAAATGAGCTTCATCGCTGAAGTTAATTTTTCCATGAAATATTTGATTTTCGTGAAACTTTGCCACAGCCCAATCGGAGAAGTTTCAGAGTTTCAAATGATCAAGTGGCTTTAGTTCTTGTGTCAGTTTGATCTTATAAGGATGAAGGTCAAGATCTTTTCGCAAAATGAGCCACAGTGTGGTTTGAGAGTGGCCCAATTCATGAGAACGACTTGGAATTGACTGATTTGCCTCATTTTGGACGGATACGCTTAGGGCTGCGATATTTTAGTCGCTTCGAGCGGTACGGCATCTCTTTGGCGCAGGAACATCCAAGAGAGAAAATTTTGATCGAAGTCTATCCACCATAGCACGCACAGCCTGTCGGGCGAAACGATTTTCGTTTGCCCGAAAATTGGAGTAAGCGCTCTTAAAGTTGCGACCACCAACTTAGAATTTCTGTAGTAATTCGTAGAAAATACTCGACAACGCTCAATATTAAAAAATTAACCTTTTTAGTATGCTCTATACTTTAGTTAAGTAAAATAGGCTAATGTCGGACATGGCCGACTATGATTTACCCTACACCACGCTGATATATAGAAAATTTCGTGTCTCCGTCCTGAGCTTGAGCTAGGTCGAACTAAAGAGGTTTTTGGATTAAGTTTGCATTTACAGCGAGATTTTGTGGTTTTTGAAAAAGTTTGGTGAAAAGGCGGCGCTTTTAGATTTCTAAAAATTATATGGCTTAGTTCCGGCGTTTTTTTAAATAATAAAGCGAATATTTTTTTTTTTAATTAACTCTAATTATTAATAATACGAGTACAATAAATAAAACGGGATTATTCCTGGTCTAGAAAGTATGTAAGACTGTACTTCTATACGAAGTCTGTTCAATAGAAAAGGTGAAACTTATTTTTCTCAAAAACTATTTATTTATTCATAAATTTTTATTTTGTACCCTTCAAAGTATTCCCCCTCAGATAGCGGTCCTTTCAATCCTCGAAGTCTGATATGTACTTTTTGGCATGGTCTTGAGCTATCTCAGTGACTCGGTTTTATCTCCTCAACCGTCGCAAGACGCCGTCCTTTTATGGGTCTATTTTATCTTTCAATCTGGAAAAAGTCGTAAGGGGCCAAAACTGGTGAATTCGTTGTCTGAGGCATAAAACGGCATTCCTTATGGCCAACAAAATTACGAACAAGCAAGAACGAGTAAGCAGCAATTTAAAACAAAATGCTCTGCCATAATTTTAATACGAGTACCCAAAGGTTACAAACAAAGTGTATGGCATGAGCCAGCCGATATGCCAACATCCTCTGCAACTTCTCTAATAGCGATTCGACTAATCTCCATAACAATTTTCTTCACATGCTTTTAAAGACTTAATTTCATTTTTTACACAAAATTTAAAGGCAATTATTCGATCCATTTCATTAAACAGCAAAAAATTGCCGAGCAAGCTAAACACGTCTAACTATTATGTCTCTCACAAAAAAACTAAACTAACCACAAACAAACTCAACTACACGCAGAGAAAAAACATGTTTACTACATGGTCACGGCAATAAAAGTATGTTCTCTGCAATAAAAGTATGTTCGTCGCAACCATAGCATTGCTAACTGAATTTAGTTTTGACAATAGTATAATTGCTGTAACATTAATATTGTAAAAAAGTAACAATAGTATTATTGCCAAATTTAAAAATAAAAATAAGGTTATAGCAACAATATAAATATGGTTGGTGCGACAAAAGTATTGTGTTTTGCGTTTTATGTTAACAATAATATGATTACGGCAATCATATGTATGATTGTAATTTTTCTTCATTTAAATATGCTTTTAAGAACAGATGTTATTGGTACGGATCTAATTATTTATCGAATTTATCGAAATTAAAAGGTTTTAAACAAGCTGCTTTGGCTTTGTTTAACTGCAATTTTTTAATACAAACGCTTACGTTTATTTAAACTTATTTTTTCTACTGTGAAATAAATCACTCCTATTATTTTGAATTTAATGTTTCTTTTTTTGAATAATTTTCATAATTCAAATCTATTGTCGACAACTTAAACAAATTATAATAAATTATATTGGAGATCATAGTATAATTGTGTGTGATCATACTATGGTTGTAGGGATCATAACATGGTTGCGTGTGAATCATACTATGGTTGTGAGGATCATACTATGGTTGTATGTGAAACATACTATTGTTGTGAGGACTATAATATGGTTGTGGATATCATAGTATGGTTGAGTGTGAATCATACTATGGTTGTGGGGATCATAGTATGGTTATGTGTGAATCATACTATAGTTGTTAGGATCATAGTAAGGTTGTATTTGAATCATACTATTGTTGTACCACAACCACATACCTAAAAATAGTATTATCCTCTTCGAATATTGTCACCACAACCATACTTTTTCTCTGCGTGTAAGAACATACTATATTCGATAAAAAAAGTGACCTAAAATGAGATAAAAAAAAAGTTTTAGCCGAAAGCACATCGCCCGAGAAAATTTTCAAATTCACCTTATTCATTGAAAAGACCTCGTGTATGAAAACAAGTTTGATTAGGGTGATCCATCTAGAGGTATTTTTTCAGAACAAAAAAACAATATAAAAATTCAAATCAAGTGTGGAATCTTTATTGGTAATTTAAAAGGACATTTTATGGCATTTATTTTTTTAAAAAAGGTTACCCTAAAATATTGGCTACTGTATTATGGAATTGAGCGTTTGGCGAGAAACGAGAAGATCCGCTGTTTTCGATCGAAATTTTGTTTAGTGATGAGGCCCATTTCTGGCTCAACGGCAAAGTCAATAAACAAAATTGCCGCGTTTGGGCTGAAGAGCAACAAGAAGAGGTCTAAGAGGGCCATTATACCCAGAGAAAACCACGGTTTGGTGCGGTTTATAAGCTGGTGGAATCATCGGTGCATATTTTTTTAAAAATGATGATGGCCGGAACGTAACCGTGACTGATGCTCTCTATCGCGCCATGATATCGATCTTTATGCTACCTGAAATTGAAGCCCGTAATCTTGACGACACTTGGTTTCAACAGGACGGTGCCACTTGCCATACAGCTGCTCAAACAATGGATCTTTTGAGAGGTCATTTCGAAAAGCAGCTAACTTCACGTTCTGGACAGGTGAGTTGACCACCTAGATCGAGTGATATCACACCTTTAGACATTTTTCTTTGGGGTTACGTAAAGTCCAAAGTCTATGCTGACAAACCAGCTACGCTTCAGGTTTTGAAAGCCAACATTTCTCGTATCATTAAAGCCATACCGGTCGAAATGCTCGAACGAGTCATCCAAAATTGCACCCTCAGAATGGACACCCTGAGGCGTAGTTGCGCCCAACATTTGAAGGAAAATGAAATTCAAGAAATAAATGCCATAAAATGTCCTTTCAAATTACCAATAAAGATTTCACACTGGATTTGAATTTTTTTATATTTTTTTTTGTTCTGTAAAAATAACTCTAGATGGATCAAACTATATATGTGACGCGCAAAATAGAAAGGGACCTAAGGATTAAAACCAGTTTTGTTCAGGAGAGCTATTTTAAAGATTTAAATACGTGTATCTTTGGTGTGCCATCACTTTCATAAAACGCGCATATCTCTGGGAGGGAACACTTTTGGGGCATGGGATCGGTCTCATTCGATGCTCGGATGTTGTCCACATCAAAAAGTGAAAACTGATTTTTTCCCTTAGGTCCCTTTCTCTATGCGCTGTCACATATATTGGCAGTGTTCTATTAACAAAAACTGATTTTGTTTACAGAAAACTATAGACAATTTGCGTTAAACGCGGTTTGTTCTAAATAATTTACATTTTTGGGAAAAAAGTTATCAAGAATAACCTTGAGTGAGTTTAAACGAGCTCGGCTTTAACTCGCTTACAATATTTCTTGAATAACTTTTTTTCTGCAAATTACAAATTTTCAAATCAAATCACATTTCAAAAATTTCTTTTAAAGTTTTGAAGTTATCGCTCAAAGTAGATTTTGTTTAAAAGATAGCTAATATCCGCATATATGAAAAATCTCTTGTGCGCACTTTTATGTGCGAAGTTAAACCGCGAACTTGACGATTTTGAAATTGAAAGTAATTGACCCCATTATGTCCATATCGAATCAGTTCTGCGACAGGTTTTGTTATTAATTGTTATTACCCATTCTCGATGCGGTACTTTCAATGAAATTGACTGTGCATTTCCCGTAGGTAATAGAACACGCCTATTGTCACTAAAGAAAAGAAACTGATTTTTGCTTTCTGTTTTACCTCATCATAATCAAATTTAGTTGCTCCATATTGTGTTATGGCCGATATCACTTTGGCGAATGCCAGTGTGCCCTGGCCCATACGCGACTCCAGCTCAAACCATTTGGCCTGCAAAAATCGACAAGCCATTGCGCCTCCTGTGGGCGTTCCAGCTATCGCCTGCAGAACTTGCACCACCTCGGCGGTCGGCAACATTGTCACATGTGACAATAGGCGATTTTGCAGCCAGGCATCTTTTGTTCTACCCAACGCCCGCAGTAAATGCATACGTTCCACATAGCTGTCGGAATTTCTTTGCAGCGTTACGAAACGTTCCCAGCAGTGTTGCCAGTAAATGTATTCGCCGGATAAAATGGAGCCCGTATAAACGACCTGGAAATGATTTAAGAATATGTATTATTAATCAAAAATTATAATAAGGTGGGTTGGTTCACTAACCTCTCTTAGATTTGGCGGTATGGAGGAGCCATTGTAATAGAGAAATTGATTGAGCATATTTTTCGATTTGGTTATACTGTCAATATCCTCCCAGAGTACGGATGCCAATAAAACTTCGGGTCGCATTAGTCTGAGAAAAAAAATAATGGAATGTTTATAATAAAACTATTGCAAGTGCCAGCGGATTTAAATTTAGGATCTATCGGAGCTTGTTTCTTAAAACTAGAATTGTCTGTAGCTAGTCAAATAAAACAAGCTTCGACTTATAGAACTTAGCTAAGCCGAGTTCTCCTCATTAATAATGGCTTGTCCCAAACAGCTTCACTATTGCCATTTATTTCCTTACCTTGTTGCCTCATCCCCATCATCATTCCAGCCGATCTTTTCAATGACCGTTGACAATTTCATTTTGATAAATTCGGACAGCATCAGGAAACACTCGGAATACTTAAGGATGCGACGCCATTTCTCCAAGTGTCTCAGGGACAAAGCCATTGGACCCCAATTCGTTTCGCTGGGCAAATATTGAATCATATTCATGGTAATTTCACATGGCAGCAAATTTGCATGACACAGCGTGAAGGCATCCGATAGAAGACCCAAGCGATCCTAGGAAAAAAATAAAAAATTAATAATTAAAAAATAATCGTTTAAATTTGTACACTCATCGGAGATAAAGCTAAAGTCGGGAAGACCGACTGTAACATACTCAGCACCACTAGATATGATGGATGGACATATACCAGCAAGTAAAATCGTAAGTCGCGCGAGACTGACTTTATGATAACCTCTTCACACGTTTTAGACTCTTTAGGCATAAAAAATCGTCTTATTTCCCAGCATAAGGCATATGTAAAAATTTTAAATTTGTATACCCTCCGCCATACAATGGAGGGTATATTAGTTTTGTCATTCTGTCTGTAACACCTTGAAATAATCATCGGAGACCCAACAAGTATATATATTCTTGAGTAAAATTCTAAGACGATCTAGCCATGTTGTCCGGCTGTCCGTCTGTTGAAAACAAGATAGAGCCTGCATGAAAACATCTATGGAGCTAAAAATTTGACACAAACATGTGTAGTTAACTTAGCATGGTTGGTATTGAAAATGGGCTATATAGCTCTACGGCAAGTTGGTGTTGGAGACCCTCAACCGACTCTACCTCATAAAAATTAGTTTTTTATTTGGAAATATGAGTCCAGTTTCTTGAGCAAAATCACTGAAATTTTGCAAATAATAATCTCGATATAGGCGCAATCATCTGTATAAAACTGGTTTAGATTTGGCCACCATTTCTTGTACCTCCCATACAAACGGCTCTATGGGCCTTGAGAAATAATATGACTATAACTCACCACAGACTTGACCTATCGAAATGAAATTTTACACATCAAGATTTCTATTTACAACACACTTCTACGCTGAATTCGCTTAAGATCGGAAAGGCCCTACTGGTACCTCCCACACAAACGATCTCGTGGGCCTTGAAAAATAATATGACAATAACTCACTATAAACTTGACCTATCGAGATGAAATTTCCTACATAAAGATTTTTATATAGAACACACCTCTGCGCCAAATTCTGTTGAGATCGGAAAAGTCCTTCTGGTACCTCCGACACAAACGGTCTCATGGGATTTAAAAAATAATATGACGATAACTCACCACTCACCACTTTGCACATAAAGATTTCTATATAGAACACACTTCCGCATCACATGTGGTTTTATTTGGGAATCTGGTGGGGGGTATCCAAAGTTCGGCACAGCCAAACTTAACAATTTTTACTTGTTTTTTATTGTTGCTTTAAGTATTTCTATTGGTCATACATGTGCCCACCAAATCGTTTTTCGATATCTTTATTGGTTCAGGATTTAGAAAAAGGCCTATGTTCATTGCTTTATAGAATTTATGTAAAAATATTTTAAAAGGCCTATGTGACAGCGCATAGAGAAAGGGACCTAAGAGTAAAAAAATCAATTTTCATTTGTTTTCTTTTTTTCATGTGGACAACATCTGAGCATCGAATGAAACCGATCCAATGCCCCACAAATGTTCCCTCCCAGACGTATGCGCGTTTTATGAAAGTGAAGTCGAAAGTAAAATGGCTCTCTTGAACAAAACTGGTTTTAGCCTTAGGTCCCTTTCTATTTTGCGCGTCACCTATGGGTTTTTCTTCACATACTTTAGACCTTGTCAATTTCTAGACCAAAAATTCTTTATGGTTCAATATAGTCCAAATCCTTAGCAGGTAAATGCCAATTCATAGAACTGCTTTGTACTAAATTTTGTCCAGATCGGACAATAAATGTGGCTTCCAGAGCATCAGGACACAAAATCGGGAGGGACCTTTGTACGAGGGCTGTATAAAATCATGGACCGATATGGTCTAAATTATAAACAGTTAATTTTAATGCCATGAAACTAATTCCTGCCCAATTCCGTTGAGATCAGATTATAAATCTAGAGCCCCGGTACCTGAACTCGGGAAGTTATGGGGTTTATATAAAAACACTTATCGATTTGGTCCATATTCAAGCCTAAATAGGCCTTGTCCAATAGACAGTTTCATATCTAGTCTCTAAAGTCTAGTTCAATCCCATGACTAACTGACTTTTATACAAAATTCCCACAAAAATTTTGTTTTTTACAGATGTTGTTTTAGTCCTTGGATAGAGAACCTTTTCTCCTCTGAATGGATTTGGTCCATTATAAATCCGAAACAGCTTGCGACAACAATACATTTGAGTGCAAAGTTTGGACTTTCTAGGTTTATTATTGTGAGCGCTTTCGTGCTTTCAACAGACACTCTGTCGGACTGAGGGTCAGACATCGCTAGAGCGTCTTGCGAGTAGAATTGCACGCTGATCAAAAACATATCTAGCAAACGAAATGCCAAATATGGTACACCCCGATCATACGATGGGGGATATAAAAAGGCCTATGTGGAAAATTATCAATTACTTTTTTATTTTAATACAGAAAAGGTAATTTTTAAAATTTATATTTCGAGTCCGGCAATAAAACCCCTATAATTTATCAATGGAAATTGTTTTATTGTTTTTCAAAATATTGTCCTTTAAGATCAACACACTTTCTATGCGCACAAACCAATTTTCGAAGCACTTTTGCCACTCCGATTGAGACACCTCCAAAATACGATTTTTGAATGCTTCAACAGCTGCAACGTTGAAAACGTTGACCACGCATTTTTTCTTGATGCTAGGGAATAAGAAGAAGTCATTGGGTGCCAAATCAGGGCTTAACGGTGGATGGCCTATCAATTCGACAAATTTAGTGGTCAAATGGCTCATCGTTTAGCTGATGTGTGAAAGCTCGCATTGTCGTGATGCAAAACGGAGATTAATTGTCAATATGAAACAATGGGTATTCAAATTAAAACAAGTTTTGCTACGAATCCAATTATAAAGTAAAGTGTCCTAAAAACTGACCATGTTATATTTATTTTTCTAGATAAGTAGCGTAGTAACGGTGGACATAAGGCGGTAGCCAAGGTTCGGCCTGGCCGAACTTAACTCAGTTTTTATTTTGTTTTCAAAATCTTTGCTCCCGCCCCCGTCAAACGATTGACGATGATGTTTCGGCTCGAAGTATTTACGGCCGCTGTTTTCATACCTGTGCCACATTTGGATTTGTGAGAATTTTTCATTGTTATTTAGAAGCGATTTTCGGGCACCTAGGATCCATGTACCAAGCTCTGATTTAAGCCAGATTTGAAAAATAATATTAAATGTGTATTTGTGAGGAAATTTTATTGGTTTTTGGTACGCAAATGTTCTTGCTTGCATGAGCCGAGTGTTTGGCCCTAGGTTCTCCAGCCCATTAGGATCAGTCACCCCAAATTTTGCCATTTCGCAAAATGGTTTTATGTCTGTTTTCATGAGAAAACTTAATTGTCCGTTTATATAGGTTGATCCATCTGGAGGTATTTTTTCAGAACAAAAAAAAAATATAAAAATTCAAATCAAGTGTGAAATCATTATTGTTAATTTGAAAGGGCATTTTATGGCATTTATTTTTTGAATATAATTTCCTTCAAATGTCCCCCATCTTGTACAATTTATCATCTTCCATTTAAGCATTGAAATAATCGAAAATTGTAACCAAAATTCGATTTCGATTAACTTGCCCACATTTAAAGTCGATTGCAAAAAATGCGATTTGAAAGTCCTTAAGTCGACTTTGAGCTATAATCGAAATCGATTTACCAAACACTAGGAAAAAGCACGTCCAGAACTCAAGGCCCAGACTAACAAGAAATTGTGGAACCAGCCTTTGTAAGTGAAAATACGGAGAAATGCGTATTCAAATAAAGGGAGACTTTCTAGTAAGACCAACGTCCAAAAATAGCCAATAAAATATTTACTTGGGCCTATTTCGTGCTGTATTCCTAACATATTTCAAAATCATAATTTTTTTTTAAATAACCAACACTCAGGGTATGCCCCCTATACGTGCGAAAAACGAATTTGATCTGTGGTGTATAGTGGGGTCAACTGTCCAATCGATAACAAACGTTTAGTCCTCTTTCTGCTAATAATAAATAATTCGTGCTGTATTCTTAAAATTTATGTGTAATCATAATTTGGACAACAACCTCCCATCTCTCTAAAAGGTCAGTCCTTTATTCCGCTGATCAAATTTTATAGAAATTGAGGAGTATTTTCGAATAGGCTGTTTACATTTGTCACAAAATGGTCGTCTACTTTCAAATCTACGAAAAAATCGAAGGTACTTCCTGATGGCTGATATGCGCTTTTTTCAAGTACGTGTATTTTGATTTCGTGGAGAGCGTATATCTCTAGGTGTGTTGACAAGCAGTGCTTCAAAAACATACCTCGCCTGTAAATTTATCCGGATCATTTGACAAGTCCTCAATAATGTTGGCCCAATTGTCATCGTTGTAGAGGACCCGATAGTAGCCCGATTGGCGGGCATTCACCTTGATCCATTTCACATTCTCGGGCACATTAAACGTGACTGTAAAATAAAAGCAATATTTATTTAAAAAAACCTGGACTGGTTCTGGACTTGGCTAAATTCCCTGCTTACCATCAATATTTTGCATCCAGAGTGTTTCGGTGCTATTGTTGATATTTGTTACATAAGTTATGGGAAAAATCCATTTCATTTGTTGCGGAGGTTTCTGTTTGCCACTTGGCGTGGTGGGGGCCGCCGTTGTGGTCGTCGTCGTCGAATTTGTGGAATTCATTGTGGTCTTGTTGTAGTTGTTGCCATCGTACGTATCATCGTGTATGGCCAGAAATTCGGCCGGTCTAAAGGGCTTCTGCGATATGGTAACACTGTTGCCCAATTTGGTTACTGTTAGCAAAGGGAAACCAGATTGATGAGTCCACAGTGACATCATATCCTGGAAAGAAAGATTAGGAAAAAGTACAGAAAATAAATCAATAAAATTTTTAAAAAAGGGAAAATTTTAAAAACTTTGTCTATTTAAGGGGTGTTATTATAGACGTTCCCTTATTTTATTGCCCAGATCTGGCAAGACTAAGAATCGGTTTGGTTTCTTAATTCAGCATGAATGGAATAATGACAAAAACAATAGGGTGGACCGATTAGTAAGGACGAAGGTCTCTTTCAATCGAAGGAAACAAATTGGCTTCGCCTTCGTAAAAGGCTGACTATAATGATAGTTCAGTCACTAGACGTGACTCTCAAAACTCAATGTCTTATTAGAAATATGCTGTCAAATTCATTTCAAACCGCTTGTTGTTTTAAAATTTTACAATTTCCATTGCTGATTTTTCAAAAATCATACTTCTTGTTTACTTTTTTAAAATGAAGTCCTCGAATTATCTTAAGGCCCAAGCAGATAGAAAATTTGAGAATTTTTCTTTGCTTGGGTTTAATGTCAAAAAATATTGAAATAGTTCTATTCACATAAAAGTTCGCTCATAAGAAACTTGCTTTGCTGTAAATGAATAAAGTCACGATTCACACTGGGCTATATTAATTGCAGCAATTTTTATGATTCCCTATGTCCCCACGAGGCAACTTTACTTGCGTCAATTTTTGTTATTCCCTTTTAAATAAGCCTCCTGTGCTTACACAAGGCAATTTGGTTGAGGCAATTTTTGCTTTTGTTATTGCCTTCTATGATTTTTTGTGGTTGATTCGTTCTGATTTTTGTGTAGAAAAACACATGAGAATAGAAGTTGTTGTTTATTCATTAGAGTTGTTTTTTTGCACAAGAAAAGTTATGAAAACGAAATGTCAAAATAATCTGCAGCCAACTTCACGAAAAATAGGGTTAAAATGCTTTGCAGCCAACTTCACGAAAAACACAAAAATTTAATTTCTTGTATGTTTTGTGGGAATTTTTCGCAGATTTTTCATAAAGTTTTAGAGTTGTTATTTTGTACAAAAAAGTTACGAAAACAAAACGTCAAAATAATCTGCAGCCAACTTCACACTATGAAAACCCAAAAATTCAATTAAATAAAAGAGTTGTGGGAATTTTTTGCAGATATTTCGTAAAGTTTTACCTTTTTAACAAGAATTATGATTTTGCACAAGAAAAGTTATGAAAACAAAATTTCGACATATGAAAACAAAATGTCGAAATAATGTGCAGCCAACTTCACTGTATAAAAACACACAAAAATTTAATTACTAATTAGTATTGTGGGAATATTTTACAAAGTTTTACTTTTTTAATTAGAATTGTTTTACTTTGCACAAGAAAAGTTATGAAAACAAAATGACAATATAATCTGCAGCCAACTTCACACTACGACAAAACACACAAGAATTACCAGTATGAGCCAGTTTTTTTTTCCTTTCCATTCCCTTTACTTACAAACTGAGAGTTGCGGCAATTTAAATTGCCTAGTGTGAATCGGGATAAAGTGAAGGATAAAAAAAGTTGATTAACTTGCAACTTTCTGGAATTTTATATGCTGTGACATTTTGAATCAATTATTGTTGTTTATAATTCCAAATCAAAATAAAAAAGTCTAATAAAATATGTAGAGGGTTGCTATTTAGATTTCGGGTCCTGACAATACTAGTGTTCCAACTGCAAACTTCCATTGGCAACTTTGACATTTTTTTGCATTACTTCACACATAACGTTTTGTCATTTGAAGGCGAGTTCATTTCAGCCGAAAATGGAATTATCCCGTGAACATTATCGTGCGATAAGTTTTTACGTTTTTCGGCGTGGCTTATTGAGAGAAGAGTGTTTAAATTAACTTGTTTCGACTTTTGGACGCCTTTCGCTCCAGGATGAATTTCGCGAAGGACGTCCAACTTCGTTCACTTTGCAGGAAACATCGATGCTATGCGTGAACTGATTAAGCAAGACCAACATGTGACATACCGTGAGATTGGTGCATCCTTGGGCATTAGTATGACAAGCATCAATAAGATTTTGCATGTTCATTTGGCCTTGAAAAAAATTTGTTCTAGTTGGATCCCACATAATTTGACGAATGCTCACAAAAAGTCTCGTATGGATTGGTGCAAAAATATGTTGATAAAGTATAACTGCGGTAGCTCAAAGGCAGTGTATTACCCAGGTGACGAATCATGGATCTATGCAAATGTCTCAATCGGATTTAAAAAGTGCTTTGGTTTGTGCGCATGCAAAAGGTATTGATCTTAAAGGAGAATATTTTGAGTTTTTGTATGCGTGTAGTCAGAATGAAGTAAGATTTATAATTGAGGAAAGCAAGCATGAAAAATTGCTGATGCCATTTATTTGTCTACCCCTTTAGAATGTTTCGAATATTCAGACTTGGTTGCTCAGTACCACTAAGTGTCGGTTCTCACGTCAGTCTAAATATAACAAACCTTTCTAAACAATTTTGATTTAAAATAAAAACAGCTCAGCCTTGAACGCTCGAAGTGTCCTCCTCCACATACTCACCTTTATATTTTTAGCGCCATTTGCTTTCTTCGTACAGATGTTCCACAAGTCCAAAGGTTCGGCGGTCTTAAAACGATTCAATTTGAGGAAACCTCCCAAGCAACTTCTGAAACGATCTTCTCCTATAGCAGTATGTAACATGGAAAATATGGCGGCAGTCTGCAAGAGCAAAGGAAACAAATCGTCAAAATCCCTTAACCATTAGCCACCCCACCTATTAATACTTACTTTTTGTATAAAGAAATCCTCATTGTTGCCATCGTGACTGGTGCCGTTCATAATGCTATCCCATCCCTGGATGGCATCTATGTCCAAGGCAGCCGTAGCCATATTTAGCAAATACATCTCACGCAAGGGCCAGTTTTCCTGCAACGGCGACAATGTGTGTATGCCCAGGTACTTGATTAGACCCTCCCACAGCCAGACATCCTTGAGGACCTTGCGCGAAGTTATGCCACCGAAAAATTGCCGCACTATAGCTTCGGCCACACGCAGAGCACTTTGCTGGTACTGCACCGTTGTTATCGACTCGGGATCGGTGAGAAACGAAGTCTTGAGCGTTACCAAACCCAAAGAGGAGATGATATTGCGATCCAACGAAGGCAGGGCCACAAAATCAACCTTGGTCAGAGGGTAACTCACTTCCAGCCACGTCTGCAAGTATTCCAGGACATCACGGGAGGTGTGTAAAATAAACGTCGAACGTGGCAATAGGTCTCGTGGAGCATAGAAAGTGTAGGAGGGCGCTCGCGTTATGGTCGAACGGGTCGATTGGCTAAGGGCGGTTAGGTTTTTCGAATCCGTCTCCTTGGAAGGGGAAGCCGTGGTAGTGGTGGTGGTTAGATTTTTGCCCAATATGTTGATATTCAAAGAGTGCGTCAGTGCGGTTATATTACGCACAGGCGGCTTCTTGTCCTTCTGCTGCGTGTAGTTGCTGAGTTGGCCGGACTTTTTGCCACCCGCTCCAGAAGGTGGTGCTTGGGTGGCGGGCAAATAAGCGGCGGACGGTTGCAGGGATTCACGTTGAAAATCGCTGACGACCCAGGCCACGGCATCGGCGGGCAGTGGAGGCGTTTCAATGAAATCGTCACGAAGCTGTTAGAGAGAGAAAGAGAGATAGAAGTGAGTGAGTTGTTATACTCTTCGCTACATTTCATATAGCAAGGATAATAATTAATTTTACCAATCCTGTGCCCATATAGAAGCCCACATCTTCTGTGGTATGCACTATCGAATTGGAAAGACCTATATGGAAGCGATCTCGAAACACGGAGACACGGAACGGCGCCCGTATATGGGGTTCATCGAAGCATGGGAAGGCCTTCCGCGCTCCATTCGGCCGGAAAACGGTGGCAGCAAGTAATCTGGAAATGTTTACAAATTTTAGTATTTCATTGAGAATAGTTTTTAAAATTATTTTCGCCTACTGAGAAAGGGTTCGTTCCTAAGAACGTGAGGATCATAATATAGTTGTGTGGATCATATTATGGTTGAGTGGGATCCTACTATCATTGCGTGTGAACCTCACTATGGTTGTTAAGATCATACTATGGTTGTATGTCACACAAACTATTGTCGTAAGGATCATACTATGGTTGTGGGGATCATATTATCTTTGAGTGTGAATCATACTATGGTTGTGGTGATCAGAGTATGGTTGAGTGTGAATTATACTACTGTTGTGAGAATCATAGTATGGTTGAGTGTGAATAATACTATGGTTGTGATGATCATAGTATGGTTGTGTATGAATCATACTTTTGTTATGATGATCATAATATTGTTGTGCCACAACCATATATCAAACAATATTATGATGCTCTTCGAATATTGTCACCCCAACCATACCATAGGGCCTTCCCGAGTAAAGGTTTTGCCTTCCCCGAAGTCATAAATTAAATTCGATTATGCTTAATTTAGGGACCGGACACACTGAAGCATTTTTGTTACGCTGCTCATTATCAATATGAACCTTAAAAAAATATGAACCTTCTTTTTATATTTTAATTATATTGAACAGTAAAGGAATTTTAAATTACTTGGTTAGGACTAGTTTCAATAGGTTTTGTCCTTGGACCAAACTTGAAGAATCGAAATGGGTTAATAATTGCGTCTTGTACTTTTATAACAAAGATAGCTGGACAGAGAGACGGATGTCGCTCAATGGAATCAGATAGTGATTCTGATTCGATCGGTATACTTAATATGGGATCTATCTCTACACGCATAGAAAACACATGGTTACTATATGGTTACGGAAATAATAAGAATATGTTCTCCGCAATAAAAGTATGTTCGTCGCAACCATAGTATTGTTTACTGAATTTAATTTTGACAATAGTATGATTGCCGCAATATTAATATTGTTAAAATGTTACCATAGTATTATTTTCAAATTTAAAACTGAAAATATTGTTGAAGTACCAATATTAATATGGTTGGTGCGACAAAAGTGTTGTTTTTTGGGTATTATTTTAACAATAATTTGATTACGGCAATCATACTGTACGATTGGAATTTTTCTTTTTTCGGTAACAATGTTTTTGTTACCGATCTATTGCAATAGTAGTACTTTTATGTGGAAATTAAAATTTCTTCAAACAAACTGCTTTGGCTTTGTTTAACTGAAATATTTTTAATAAAAACCCATACGTTTTTTTAAACTGTTTTTTTACTGTTAACTAAAACACTCCTATTATTTCGAAATTATTGTATTTGCAAATAATTTTCATAATTCAAATCTGTAGTTGACACATTAAACCAATTCGAATGAATTATTTTGGGGATCATAGTATAATTGTGTGTGATCATACTATGGTTGTAGGGATCATAACATGGTTGCGTGTGAATCTTACTATGGTTGTGAGGATCGTATTATGGTTGTATGTTAAACAAACTATGGTTGTGAGGACCATAATATGGTTGTGGATATCATAGTATGGTTGAGTGTGAATGATCATCATTGTGTGGTTATGTGTGAATCATACTATTGTTGTGAGGACCATAATATGGTTGTGGATATCATAGTATGGTTGAGTGTGAATCATACTATGGTTGTGGGAATCATAGTATGGTTATGTGTGAATCATACTATTGTTGTGAGGATTATAGTATTGTTGTATTTGAATCATACTATTGTTGTGAAGATCATAATATTGTTGCATCACAACCATATGTGACAGCGCATAGAGAAAGGGACCTAAGGGTAAAAAAATCAATTTACATTTTTTTTGATGTGGACAACATCTGAGCATCGAATGAGACCGATCCCATGCCCCAAAAGTGTTGCCTCCCAGAGATATGCGCGTTTTAAGAAAGTGATGGTACACCAAAGATACACGTATTTAAATCTTTAAAATGGCTCTCCTGAACAAAACTGGTTTTTACACTTAGGTCCCTTTCTATTTTGCGCGTCACATATACTCAACAATAGTATAATCCTCTTCGAATATTGTCACCACAGCCATACATTTTTCTGCGTGTATTCCTTTAAGGTTTTGCAAACATCAGCACAAAGTCATAATACCCTGTAACACAGTGTGGTGTAGGGTATAGGAAAATTGAAATCTCTTTAAAATAAATTTAAAACTAGTAAAAAAGCCTACATCGGGCTTGGCCGACTACATTATATCCCGCACTTTTGGATGTTCTGAAAAGAAATAGATAAATTGTTGGTCCCCTTGGACGGGCTTTAAATTTACAAAGATTTAAAATATTTGAATTTGTGAGAAAATGTCTTTGTGTTTGGTAACATAGGTTGAAATTTGGGTGGGTCGATGTAGCAATCGATATTGGGCCATCTATTTTTCGATAGCTTTCCGTATGAGGAAAAAAAGTTCCACTACGATATATTAAAAACATCATTTTCGAGACACCTAAATTTAAATTTTTCAAAATTGGTTTTAAGGTATTTCGTAGTGGAACTTTTTTTCTAATGGCAAAAGCTATCGAAAAATCAATGGCACAATATAGACATTTTTTTGTCCTTACATATTGGCCCACCCTATTAAACAGGTTTGTGGGATCTGATAGGCAGATGGTTGGACATCGCTGAATGGAATCAGATGGTGATTATAAGTCGATCGTAACACTTTACATAGAGTCTAACTCCATTCCTTTTTGGTGTTGCAAATATTGGCACAATGTTATAAAACACTGTTCCAGTGTGGCTTAGGAAATTAAAAGCTGAGTGTTGTACCAAGTTTCGTCGAGCTTGGTTCATATTTGCGACCTGTACTTTAATTGCAAAGATAGAAGAACGGACCAACTGACATCGCTCAATGAATTCAGCTAGAAAAAAAATCAACATTAGGGTCTATCTCCTTCCCTTCAAGGTGTTGCAAACCTCAGCACTAAATCATAATACCCACCGTTGGTAGGTGTAGGGTATAACAACTTAATAACTCAACTGTCTAAGGTTTCTTGTGGCAAAAACTTTCTCAGCCACTCGGAGATAAATGACTTTCACATTTGGCGGGATGGCTTACCTTTCCAATCCATTTGAACTCTCATATTGATCGACATAGAAGCCCTCGGGTTCGGGATTAAGTTTCGAATACCAGCGCAAATTAAGTGTGTAATTGGATTTCTTTTTGAGTTTATCTTTCACTTCGATATAGAGCTGCTGCCGTGGTGGGTATTCCAAGAACTTGATGATTTTAATGGCATTACCCTTGTTTCCCATCGGTACGATGGCCTATAATGAAAGCAACAAGAAACAACAACAACAGCAATTAGACAACAACTAGAACAAGCATAAGAAAAGAAAATTGCTTAATAAACAGAATAATAAAGAAATGGCTAACCAAACAAATACACAAGGTGATGAAGGAGGCAGCAGCATATAAGAAAAATAAACAAAACATATGCTCCCCGCTCCCTACACCACCGAATAAATATCGATTGTCCTGCCATCGTAAATCAAGAGAATTGACCTGATGTTGGCCGTTGCTAGTAATGGCAACGATAGTTGTCGATGCTGTTGAAGGTACGAACCACTACAAGGCATTTTAACCAGAATTCACTTACAACAAACGGCCTACTTTGGTAAATTATGTTAAGCCAACTTTGATAAATTATGGATGAGGGGGATACGATTTATAAATAAACTAGATAGCTACAATATTGAACTGAAAGGGGGTCAAAGAAAAAGGCAACAGGAAAAAAACTTACCTTTTCGGTGACATTTAGATCCTGTATGTGCAGCACAAGGAAATTGGTTTCCTTCTCGATGAAGAGATCGATTGTCACTTGACCTTGAAAGATAAAAAAGAAAAATAATTAATTTCAATCATTATATGTGACGCGCAAAATAGAAAGGGACCTAAGGGTAAAAACCAGTTTTGTTCAGGAGAGCCATTTTAAAGATTTAAATACGTGTATCTTTGGTGTACCATCACTTTCATAAAACGCGCATATCTCTGGGAGGAAACACTTTTGGTCTCATTCGATGAACAGACGTTGTCCACATCAAAAAAAATGAAAATTGATTTTTTTACCCTTAGGTCCCTTTCTCTATGCGCTGTCACATATGCACTACTTCAATATGTGACAGCGCATAGAGAAAGAGACCTAAGGGTAAAAAAATCAATTTTCATTTTTTTTCTTTTTTTGATGTGGACAACATCTGAGCGTCGAATCAGACCGATTCCATGCCCCAAAAGTGTTCCCTCCCAGAGATATGCGCGTTTTATGAAAGTGAAGTCGACGATTCTAAGCGCAAATAGAAAGGGACCTAATCTTTAAGATGGCTCTCCTGAACAAAACTGGTTTTTAACCTTAGGCCCTTTCTATTTTACGCGTCACATATAGTGAAATTCTTAATACATAAGTGGGGTGAAGATTGGATCATCCAAAAAAAGGGGAAAACCGGCATTTCGGTGTTTTTTTTAAACTGAGTTTTAGAGATTTAAATTTTCAATTTATTTAATTTTTTTTTTCAAACATTATAAAATTATTCAATAATAACGCTTGATCCATTTCAAGATTCCCTACTTTTTTAAAGAAAAAACACAGAAAATTCAAATTGAATGGGGAATGTTTATTATCATTTAGAAGAACATTCTTTGGCATTTATTTTTTGAAGATTATGTCTATCAAATGTTGGCCGCGGCTACGTCTCAGATGGTCCATCCGTTGAGTCCAATTTTCGATGACTCGTTCGAGCATTTCGACTGGTAACTGGCGAATGATACGCGTAATGTTTTGCTCCAAGGCCTGAATCGAAGCGGGTTTGTCCGCAAAAACTTAAGACTTTACATATCCCTACAGGAAAAAGTCTAACCGTGTGATATCACACGATCTTGGTGGACAATTGACTTGGTGGCCAATTGACCGAAGTTTTCTCTCGATAAATTTATTGATTGATGCGTGGGAAGTGGCGCCGTCTTGTTGAAATCAAATGTCTTCGAAATCACGAGCTTCAACTTTAGGCATCAAATAGTCGGTTACTCGTATCATGGCACGATCACAGTCGCCATTGACGGTTACTTTCTCATCGGCATCATTTTTGAAGAAATATGGACCGATGATTCCACCGGCCCAGAAACCACACCAAACCGTTTTTTTCTATATGAAGTGGCAGCTCTTGAACCTCTTCCGGTTGCTCTTCGTCCGAAATGCGGCAATTTTGCTTGTTAACATACCCATTGAGCCAGAAATGGCCCTCATCGCTGAACAAAATTTGGCTCGAAAACCTCGGATCTTCTTGGAGCTTTTCAAGAGCCCATAGCGCGAAGCGATGCTGCTTGGGAACGTCGTGCGGCTTCAGTTGTTGCACAAACAGCATTTTGTAGGCTTTCAATTTAAGATCTCGACGAAAAATCAGCCAAGTCGTTCCGTTAGTCCGAGTTGCTGCGAACGGCGCCGAATCGACTCTCCACGGTCTTGGTGTACACTCTCAGCTACGACCGCTACATTTTCTTCACTGCGTGCTGGACGTGGTCTATTCGTTCGAATATTATCCAATAATGAATGCTGGGTCTAAAGATGGGTGATGGTGTGGCGAATAGTACGCTCAGTAGGCCGATTATGTTGACAATAAGTTGAACGAAGTGCACGAAACACATTCCTCACAGAATGTGAATTTTCGCAATAAAGTTTAACGATTTTCAGGCGTAAGTCTTTCCATGATTATATACCAAACAATACTTAACAAAAAACACATGACGGCATGACACGACTCACACGTGATCTATCAAAAAAAGGCTATTGAAAAAAGTATCTCTACTTGGATCACCCATTATTAATAAGTTTAAGAGTTTATGAAATTATTCTTTTTCTACTTAAATATCTTGCTGTCATTTGTGGTATATTTATTTACATTAGATATTGATTTTGAAAAAATATCGCAAAGACGTTAAAAAGATCGTCACAGGTGACGAATCATGGATCTAAGCGTATGAGCCCGAAACAAAATAACAATCGACCGTGTGGGTCTTCGAAGACGAGCCAAATCCAACGAAAGTTGTTCGTGCAAGAAACACTTCGAAGAAAAAGGTCGCCTGTTTCTTCGGCATAACTGGTCATAAGGCGACTGTTCCGCTTGAGCAACGTAGGGCGGTCAATTCTGAGTGGTACACCACAATTTGTTTGCCTGAAGTCTTCGGAGAAATTCGAAAAACGAACAAGAGAAGACGAATCATTGTGCACCATGACAATGCGAGCTCTCACATATCGGCTCAAACAAGCGCTTTTATGACCGGCCAAAACGTCGAATTGATGGGGTATCCGCCGTACAGCCCTGTCTTGGCACCTAATGACTTCTTTTTATTACCGCACATTAAGAAAAAAATGAGTGGTCAACGATTTTCGCCAGAAGATGCTGTTGAAGCGTTCGAAAACCATGTTTTGGAGGTGTCTCAATCGGAGTGGAAAAAGTGCTTCGACAATTGGTTTGAGCGCATGCAAAAGTGTATAAATCATGCTGGAGAATACTTTGAAAAACCATTTTGGATGATAAATATTCGCATTTTTATTATTAGGCCAGAAATATAGAAGTATATAAGTATAGCAACCCTTAGTGAGAAAATCTACCTCGCCTTACACGCATCCAATGAATATTGGCCTCGTTAAAACGAATTAGAGATTTTTAAAGGGAAGGGTCTAATTCAAATATTTTTGGTAGTTACGTACTTAAAAGCTATGAACTTTCTTTATTTTACATATCTCAACCATAAAACCGAAAACCGGGAAAAAAAGGTAAACCGGCATGTCGGGTTTTAGCAGTTTTTGAGAAACCGACTGTCGGATGAATGTCAGTTTTTGGCTTTGGACACTTTATTGACAATGGAAGTGAATATTTTAATTTTGTAAAATATTCTACTATTGTAAATTGAACTTGCTGAAGAGACTAAGAAATTGCTTAATGTCGTTAGAAATGAAAACAATCATTGAACTGCTTGCAGGATTTTTACGCCTGTCGAAACCGGACCATATCGGTCTATATTTTCATAAAGCCCCTATGTGCAGGTCCTTTCCAATTTTGGAAACTACAGCGTTAGAAGACATATATTATTTCAATCAAGTCGAGTTAATTGGACTCTTTAGGTGCGACTCTAGAAATCTCAAACGTAATGCTCGACCAATAGTTAACTCTTTTGAACCTCGGCCATATCGCTCTATAATTTCATAACGTTTCCAAACAAAGGTCAGACCTGATTTTAGCATCTCCCAGCACCTTTAGAAGCCACATATTACATTCAATTCCGACTAATCGGTGCATAGAGTAGTATGAGCAACCGGCACCCAACTCTGGTGAAATTGGACCATATCGGTCCGTGTTTTTAAATAAACCCCACACAAAGGTCCCTCACGAGTTGAGGTCCTGCAGCTCTCTCAAATTAAATCGCAGTCCTTTACCATAGAAAACACGAAAAAATACGATCCTCCTCAAATTTGACATACAACGTTATAAAAAAAAACTCGTAGAAAACTGGACCAAATGGGTCCATATTTTAGAATAGCCTCCTCACATAGGTCGCTTTCGGTGTAAGGTTCTACCGCTCGAAGAGTCACAAATACTTGCGTAACATGGGTCCAATAATTTACTGTGGTCTACATTTTTAAACAGGCACCACTCAAAGGATGGTGCAAAATGGGCATAATGGTGCATTTGCCCGGGAGGTGCCAGGAAGAGTGTGGCAATACGGCCCATTTTCAATTTCATAGGCAGTTTTGGAAAAATATTAAGACATGCAATATTTATAAAGCGGATGCGTAGCTTCTTTCGATGTTATAAAACATATATGGTCAAAACATATGTACGAGTAGGGTCCGAAATATTATTTTTAAATACGTTACACTTTGTGTTCGTACCAAAAGATATAAACTAAGGTCCAACTAAAATGTACGATGTTAATTGCAATTATCTTATCATATTTTATTATTATAGAAGGATCTATGACAATTATGAGTAAAGCAAATTTTCGATGACGCTGAGGCATAATAAGGGTTTTATGCCGTTAATGTGCCGAATTATCTCATCCTTTAGCTCTTGAAAGAAGTCCAACGGTGTCAAATCACATGATCTTGGCGGCCAATTAACATCGCCACGACGTAAGATAACACGACCATTGAATTTCTCGCTCAAAAGAGCCATTGTTTCGTTAGAGATGTGGCAAGTGGCACCGTACTGTTGAAACCAGATATCGACCACATCCGTATCTTCCAATTCGCTATCGTGAGCTATCATCTCACGATAGCAAAAACCATTCACAGTAAGTGTCTGACCGGGTTCATTTTGGAAAAAATACGGCCCGATGATGCCGCCAGTCCATAAACCGCACCAAACAGTCACTCTTTGTGGGTGCATTGTTTTTTCGACCATCACTTTTGGATTATCATTCGCCCAAAAGCGGCAATTCTGTTTATTGACGAATCAAATGAGGTGAAAATGTGCCTCATCGCTGAAGATGATTTTCTTCGAAAATGGATCACCCAAACCTGAATAACTTTAAAGCGTTGCTCGCTTGTGTATCTTTCCATGGTTCGAATTGAATTTGTCTGAAATTAAGAAATTTCAAATGAAATGCAGCAAAAAACTTGAGGTTTAGGTTTGGTTCACATTCAACATTGGCCCTTAAAATTGAACTTTCCTTTATTACTAGAGTTCTATCCAATTTGGTTTGGGGAGTTGTTCTGTATACCGGAAAAACATTATTGAAAATCAGCGAGATCGGCCCTGGTCCTCCATACAAATGTCCCTTGATTTGTGATCCCACCGAACTAAGAGCAAAAAGTCAACAGATTCCAATAATATTTGATTAGGTCGCGCATCGCTTTAGTGTGATCACATCGGTCCACAGGCAGAGAAAAGATATGGTTACACTATAGTCACCGCAACAATAGTATGCTCTCTATAATAAAAGCATGTTCGTCACAACCATAGTATTGTTTTATGAACAGTATGATTGTGACAATATTACTATTGTTGAAATGTAACAATAGTATTATTGCCAAATTTAGAAATGAAAATATGGTTGTAGCAACCACATAAACATGGTTGGTGCTACGAAAGTATTGTTGTTAAAAAAACGTTAACAATAATATGATTACGGCAATCATACAGTACGATTGCGACTATGAACATAACCAGTATGAATAGTATGAATCATACTATTGTTGTGAGGATCATAGTATGGTTGTGGAGTTCATAGTATGGTTAAGTATGAATCATACTATGGTTGTGGGGATCTAAGTATTGTTGTGCCATAACCATATACCCAACAATAGTATGAACCTCTTCGAATATTGTCACCCCAACCCAACAATCAGAGATATACTCGTATATCTGTCGTACATAGATGTAGTACCATCTTTCCCTGAAGACATCATCTGAAGACATGGGGGCCCCTTTTAAGAAATAAAATCGAAATCAGAATTGATAATTTTTTTAAATATGCCATAAATAGTATAACTTGAGCAGTTTTTATTTTGGTTCGAGATTTTTAAGTTGTTTCTTTTTCAGAATCGACGTAAAGAATTGGTGAAATGTATTGGCTACGGTTGCCAGGCAGTATGTACAGCTGTTTCTAAACCTGGTGCCGCTAGCCACACAGCATGCGTTACATTTGATTTACTGAAAGTCAAATTCGGTGAACGTGTTATTTCGAAAAATGGTCCGCTCGAATGGCCACCTCGTTCATTAGACTTAACGCCATTGTTTTTCTTTTTATGGGGCCACATCAAGTCATTGATCTATTTCAACAAGCCAAAAACTTTAGACGAGGTCAGAGACAACATCCAACGCTAAATTGCCAACGTTCCGGTTCGTGTACGGGCTCGTGATGGTCATATGACCGAAATGAATTTCAATCTAAAAATGTTACATTTACGCTGTCCTCAGAAGTCGCTTGGCCCGCGGCGTTTTCAAAAATAAAAATGTCCCGGAGGAGTCCTCCAGCGTAAACAGCACACCACACATTAACTTTAAAGGGGGTGTAATGGCTATTCATAGGTGATACACGGATCCTCGGTGCCCCAGAAACGATTATTTACTTTAAGATGGATATGAGCCCCATATCTAACGATAATTTTTGATAAAATAATATTCCACCTCCTCGTTGAGATTCAGGTTGGCTTTAGCATAGATTAGACGCGATGGGCGGTCGCCAGGTTCAGATAGTGCACTGTCTGCACTTCGTAAGGGAAATCATACACCTGAGCTAAAACAACCAACGAATTGTTGTGAAAAATATGAAAACAATTATTCCACGATCTTAAGGAGTAAACCAATTCTTGGCTGAGATTGACAATTTATATCTTGTTTGTTTACCTTTCAAATATCAAAACCGAATTGACATTTGGCGCCATTTTTAATAGTTTAAGCGTTGTGCAATAGGGTAATTACCATGGCCCCACTTTGTACTAAGACTAAGGAGTGGTGAGATTATTACGTAGTCGGTCTTACCCCACTTAATAATTTCTTTACTAGCTTCTTTTCCAAGGGGGTAAAGTAATCAACATTCCGTTAATGAAGCGAGTTGTCAAGCAAACTATCTCAGCTCAACTACATGTAGAAAAATACTACGGTTGGGATAGCAATATTCGAAGAGCCTCATACTATTGTTGGGTATATGGTTGTAGTAAAATAATATATGATCATTACAACAATAGTACGATTAAAATACAACCATACTATGATCCTAACAACAATAGAATGATTCAAACATAACCATACTATGATCCCCCACAACCGTAGTCTGATTCACACTCAACCATTCTATGATCTCCACAACCATATGTATATGTATAAGTGTATGAGCCTCGCAACCATAGTTTGATTGATTCACACGCAACCATGTTATGATCTCTACAACCATAGTATTATCACACAAATTTATACAATAACCAATATTTTTTATTAGAATTTATTTAGTTTGTTAAAAGTTGTCAACAAAAGATTTGAATTGAAAAATTTTGCAAAAATGCATCAAATTCAAAATAATAGATGTGATTTATTTAGCAGTAGAAAAAATCAGTTTTAAAAGCCGTAAAGCAGTTTGTTTGAAATATATAATTTCCATATGTGACAGCGCATAGAGAAAGGGACCTAAGGGTAAAAAAAATCAATTTTCATTTTTTTTGATGTGGATAACATCTGAACATCGAATGAGACCGATCCCATGCCCCAAAAGTGTTCCCTCCCAGAGATATGCGCGTTTTATGAAAGTGATGGTACACCAAAGATACACGTATTTAAATCTTTAAAATGGCTCCCCTGAACAAAACTGGTTTTTACCCTTAGGCCCCTTTCTATTTTGCGCGTCACATATAAAAAGTACTATTATTGCAATAGATCATTGACAATAAAAGCATATTCAAATGAAGAAATATTACATTCATTCTGTATGATTGCCCTTATCATATTATTGTTAACATAAAACCCTTAAAAAATACATTTGTCGCACCAACCATAGTTATATTGTTGCTACAACCATGTTTTCGTTTTTAAATTTGGCAATATTAATATTGTTATATTTCAACAATCTTAATATTGCCACAATCATACTATTGTCAAGATGAAACTCAAAAACAAAACTATGATTGCATCGCCCAAACTTGCAGAGAACACACTATTGTTGCAGTGACCATTTTTCAAAAATTTATCAAATTCAAAATAATAGGAGTGATTTATTTAGCAGTAGAAAAAATCGGTTTTAAAAAGCGTAAAGCAGTTTGTTTGAAAAATATAATTTCCATTTAAAAAGTACTATTATTGCAATAGATCCGTGACAATAAAATTGTACAGTATGTACATTCATACTGTATGATTGCCGTTATCATATTATTGTTAACATAAAACCCTAAAAAACAATACATTTGTCTCACCAACCATAGTTACATTGTTGCTACAACCATGCTTTCGTCTTTAATTTTGGCAATAATAATATTGTTATATTCCAACAAAATAATTATTGTCGCAATCATTCGATTGTCAAAATGAAATTGTTGCGTCGTCCATACTTTTATTGCAGAGAACATACTATTTTTGCAGTAACCATTTTTTTCTCTGCGTGTAGAATTATATTTTATTTATATTTAATTTTCAAACCACAAAATTCATTACCCTTTAAGTAGTTTTTTTTCAAACTTGTAACCTTATTATAAAAATCTTGCCAGTTTTGACTACTTTCTTATGTTACTTCCATAATTTTCTGCTTTTTCTTTGCTAGATCGGGCAACGCTCTCGTATGTTCATCGTGCCTACGAGTATGGACACCAGTTAAGCGAAAATCCCAAATAAAATTCGGTAAGTTTGCAAGTTCAGCCCTTTCGATATTCCACTCGTCTAAAGTTTGTGCGCTTTGTAAGGAGACACCTGTTGTTTTTTTGTTTTAACCACATTTTATAGTGGGCCCTACTAATATACACTAGTATGCCTGCCAAACCAAATGATATAAAGAACCACAACTTATACTGACAGTTTAGCACTTTTACAACCCACACATTGCAAGCAATTCCCAATGGGAGATTATCATTAAATATGTATAGGAGATTATATAAATTATGTCTCATTAAATATTTATGACATTGTTTAAGTATAAAGTATAGCACTCTTACGTACGTGTGATGGTACATGAAATGATATTAGGGTGTACCGAAGTATAGTTCGGACATCCATTTAATTTTAAAGACTCATTCCCATTTTTCTATACTTTTTAGTAGAAAATACGAGAGCATATCAATAATTCCGTGATTTTTGATAAAAAAAAGTTTTTTTTTTCAAAAAAAATGTATTTTTCATCATAATCTCCTTTTATCTCAATACACTTAGTCCAACGTTTTTCCAATTTGTCTCCCTTCCAAAAAGTAGGATTTTTCGATGTCCATAAAATAGGTATTTTTTGATTAATAATTTCATCGTTGGAGCTAAATATCTTTCCACCGAGCCATTTCTTTAGATTTGGAAATAGGAAATAGTCACTGGGAGCCAAATCTAGAGAATATGGCGGATGAGGTACCAATTCGTAACCCAATTCCTGCAATTTTGCCATTGGGACTGTAACGTGTGCATCCGTGCATTATCTTGAAATAAAACCCCATATGTGACAGCGCATAGAGAAAGGGACCTAAGGGTAAAAAAAATCAATTTTCATTTTTTTCCTTTTTTTGATGTGGACAACATCTGAGCATCGCATGAGACTGATCCCATGCCCCTAAAGTGTTCCCTCCCAGAGATATGCGCGTTTTATGAAAGTGAAGTCGACGATTCTAAGCGCAAATAGAAAGGGATTTAATCTTTAAAATGGGTCTCCTGAACAAAACTTTTCATCAACTTTTCACTTTTTTTTGTGATGTGGACAACATCTGAGCATCGAATGAGACCGATCCCATGCCCCAAAAGTGTTCCCTCCCAGAGATATGCGCGTTTTATGAAAGTGAAGTCGACGATTCTAAGCGCAAACAGAAAGGGATTTAATCTTTAAAATGGCTCTCCTGAACAAAACTTTTCATCAACTTTTCACTTTTTTTGTGATGTGGACAACATCTGAGCATCGAATGAGACCGATCCCATGCCCTAAAAGTGTTCCCTCCCAGAGATATGCGCAGGAGAGCCTGAACAATACTGGTTTTTAATCTTAGGTCCCTTTCTATTTTGCGCGTCACATATGGGGTCGTTTTTTTTAAATCCTCGTTAAATTGGCATATCTTGGAACTAATACCGACATGATGACAGAAATGACGGTACGTATTTTTGATGATGGTAAGGACAGTGACACGTATTGAATTTGAAAATTTGAAATTTGAGGTGCCCTGTTTTTTGCTAAAAAAAATTTTGATTGCTAAAATACAAAATTAAAAAAGTAAGTTCAACCAGGCTTAATCTTACATAACAGAAACAGCAACTATCATTATAATCCCTATAATCGCTTCTTTTGATCTGGAGAACCGTGGCCCCTGGGTTCCATGGTTACGAGCGACATTTTCTCACAAATCCTAAAAAAAATTTTATATATACTACTTAATAGGGACATAAATACTGCTACAAAATTTCAATATTTCAATAGTAGAACTGAACAAAACCCATTAATGTCATATGGGTTTTGAGAGCTAACCTCAATAGCGTTAGTCTGTAACGGGATTTTAAATTTGTTTCAACTTTCATCATGGAGAACCTTATCGCTGTAATAGCGCTTTTCAAGTGCGAAATGAAAAAAACGATATTTTCAAAACGCTTCGGCCACTAGGGATTAGCCGCGTGTTCGTCTACCAATGCATTAAACTGTTTGATGAGACTGGAGTTGTAAAAGACCGCCACCGGTCGGGTCGTTTACGCTCTATACGAACACCGCATGTCGTAAATGCAGGTCAGTGATCCCATCGTAAGAGACACCCCACCAAACCATGACTGAAGCTGGGTGATGATCCTTTTCCACCCTTGGGATATACTTCATAACTTTATAATTTTGCTTGTTAATTTTTTCCTGAACGGTAAAAAATTTTTCATCGGTGAACAAAATTTTTCTGTGCAAGTTATCAGCGTGCTTCACCAAAAGACGTTTGCTTTTTTCAATCCTATTTTTTTTAAAGCTGCAGTCAATAAATTTCTGGTACGTCGTTTGAAAGCCCCAAGTCATTTTTAATGATTCGACTCGTGCACTTCTGCGTGATATTCATCTCACGGGCCATGATTTTCTGTTTTCGGAGCGGATTTCTGTGAATTCTTGATTTAACGGTCTTTTACATCTCCAGTCTCCTCAAACAGTTTTATGCATCGGTAGACGAACATGCGGCTCATCCGTAGTGGCCACAGCGTTTTGAAAATATCGTTTTTTTTTCATTTCACATTTGAAAAGCGCTATAACGGTGATACGGTTCTCATTATCTGACCACTCCATGATGAAAGTTCTACAATTTTAAAATCCCGTTACAGACTAACGCTATTGAGGTAAGCTTTTAAAATCCATATGACATTAACGGGGTAAGTAGAGTTCTATTATTGAAATGGGTGCGTTCAATGTTGTAACAGTATTAATGTCCCTACTAAGTATCTAAAGGGGAATACTTTGAAGGGGACAAAATAGAAATTGATTAATAAATAAATATTTTTTGAGAAATTATAAATCTCACCTTTTTTATTGGACACACCTCCTATGTTTTCTATTGTGATAACACAGAAACTAGCAGAAAAATCCCTAGTAGCTCTTATTGAACCATTATGATCACCTAAAAAGCTTTTGAGTTGGCCAATGCCAATTTTTAACTTACTTAGGCTCCACAATCTCTTGTTGGTCCGGACCTGCTTAATAAATGATTTTTAAGCACTTTGGTCTGAAGCGTGCTTCTTCCAGTTTCTAACCCCAAGGATCTTTGCATAATCCTCTACTTGGTCTCTTAGCCGAATGTTCAGTCTTCCCGATGCCAATTTCAGCCAGGTCAACTAGAAGTATATCCATATTGAAATACACCTGATTACCAGAGCAGGGCACTTACAATGAACCTGTAAAATGGATTCCTTATTAACCTCACAGCTTCTCCAGTCGTTTTTTCAGTCTCACTGCATGTCCTTTAATCAAGCAGTGTCTAGTATTGACAGATACGACTAGTGCGACTTCAGGTGTTGATAGCAAGCAAGAGAGCGTTTCATATCTAGTCGAGGCCATATTTTTCCGTAAGTTAGTACCGGGTTTTGTTAATGACTATTGCACTGCCAGCCATATCGTTCAAATATAAGCTACAGTTAAGGACAGATGTTGAGTTCAGGAAACCCGATTCTAGAGATTTTATGGTAGCCTGACAGTGGGTGAAAAAAATGTATCTTCACTGTGGTGAGCATATAATTTCTGAGCCATTTGGCTAATTCCCTAACGGCTGAGATCTTTGTTTGCTGGACTGGTAGCCTTCGAGTTATTTCAAGCCCTAGGTGATTTAAAAAGACAACGAAAGCTTTATAGTTTAGCTTAGAGTCGTTAGTGTAGAAGTCGACCTCTTTCTTCCGAAGTTTGGCACTTCTTGTCGAAAAGCACTTTGGCCAGAGTATAGTCAACGATGCCTGGGATATCCTTTATGATTTAAAGAGTCTCTATTAAAACCCGAATAATTGCAAACTTTACTTATTATTTAAAAAAAAATATTAAGAGATACTTGTACAATCTTATTTAAGGACGTTTTTCTTTCTGAACGTATAAAAGAATTTGTTTAAGCTCCAAAAGAAACGATTTTCTATGCTAAGTCCCCATTTACACGTGGCAACTTTACTTGCGTCTTTTATTTATTTATGACTCCCTTTTGAACTTGCCTATTGTGTTCACATAAAGCAATTCGGTTAAGGAAAATTTTGTTTTCATTATTGCCTTTTCTGACATTCTGTGATTTATTCGTTCTAATGTTCATACGAAAAAATACTACAATAATCTGCAGCGAATCTAAAAAGTTAACTGTGTAAAATTCGGATAGTTGGGCAACTTTACTTGCTGCAACTTTCAGTTTGTAGAGGAGAGAGGTAAGGGGATTAAAAAGTAAAAAAAAAACTGATCTGTTCTGTCAATTCCTTTTGTGTTTTTCGTCAATTCCTTTTGTGTTGACGGTACAGGTCAGTTTTTTTTACTTTTTATTCCCCTTACCTCTCTCCCCTACAAACTGAAAGCTGTAGCAAGTAAAGCCCAACTATCCGAATTTTACACAGTTTACTTTTTAGATTCGATACACCTTAATGTACTTATACATATGGTAGTATATATAAACATACATATCATTAGGTACATAACTAAGTACTACATATGTACTCTAACACACACTCAACACTAGTCTACACATTCGTACATACCTTTGACATCCAGCGTTGTAAGATTCGGATGTATTGTCACCATGTAGCGCATTGGCCTGGCATTTGTCGGCAACGTCAGATTGAGCCAGGGAAACGGCTCGCCGTTGGTGGCAATCGGATTAAAGGGTATCGTGACATTCTCTACATCCGTTTCCAGTCCCGTCGGCAGTTTGCGAGCACACGAACAATCTGAAACGGAAGCGAAACAAAGAACAAAACCGAATGCAATCAGTGAAAAACAATCAACGTCAAGTCAGTCCACGTGGGCTAGGGCTATGGAACGCACTACACAACAACAACGTACGAGTGTGTTCCTGTTCTTCTGCATCTTCTAGTTCCTCTAAGTGTTCCATTGTTGTTGCTATTGTTGCGAATAAGCACACAACAACAGCAACAACAACACTATTTTTATTATTATTACTATTATATTATAATGATAAATATAAAAGCAAAAACGAAGTAAAAAACAAAGAAAGACAAGAAAGGAACTAAATAACTAAAGAACAAGAGGAGATACAGACATACACAAATACATACGAGATATATATTTACTATACCCCTATATGATATATACATAGAAAGATACATTTATAGATATGTAGAGAAGTATAGAGCTAGAACTTACAAACAAAGAGAAAGAGAGAAAAAGTTTACAATTTAATAATGCCACAGGAGAGAAAAGCAGAATACAAAACAAAAATAATTGCTTTTTGCTTTACACTGGAAGGAAGTTTTGGTTTTCTTGTTGCTTATCACTACATGAATGGGAATTATGGAAGGTACATACTTATACATACAAACATGTATTATACTTTGGATGTCAAACAGATGATATTTCCTTCCGGCCACAGATGATAGGCATGCTGACAGATGTTTTACACCAGTCGTCAGTAAAAAAACAATAACATTCATACCTCCATACACTACTTAATAGGAATTTAATTACATTTAATACCCAGGGTGGAAGGTATACTAAGTTTGTCATTTAGTTTGCAACACCACTAAAATATTGAATGAAAACCCTATGAAGTATATATAACGGGTGTTTAATCTTAAGGTATTTTTTCAATATGTTTTTTTTTAAAGATTACGCGGGAGTTGCGTTAAACTTTATTTTTTTTAAGTATTGCTTGCCATTTCATCAAGGAATGACCGCAACAACGTCTCAAAATTGTACAACTGTAGAGAGTTCGGTAAAAAACGTTTTTCGAGCGCTTAGACCTTTTTGTGTTCGAAATAATCAGTCTACAGAACGCACTATTCGGATTACCATCGCCAACATTACAACCCAATTTTCACTATTTGATAATGCTCGACCTAATAGACCACGACCTAAAAGACTACGTAAGAACGTAGTATTGAAAACATAGCGACAGTAGCTGGAAGTGTGCGTAAAAACCCTCAGGAGTCGATTCGGAACCGTTCTCAAGAACTTGGCTTGGAGCATAGAACAACTTGAAGCATTTTACGGAAGAATCTTGGTTTAAAAGCGAACAAAATACAGTTCGTGTAGAAAGGAAGCCTAACGATGTTCCTTAGGGCGTACCTCAAAAAAAAAAGTTCGCCGTACACCTTCGAATATGAAGTATTATTGAAAGGTAGTTTCAAAAATTTTTTTTTTATTTTTTTATGCCGAACGTAGGGGTCGAGCTTTTACATTTTTCTATATAACTTCTGCATTTATAAACGGATTTTAAAGTGTGATACATCGATGTTTTTGTCTCGAGGAGGCCGATTTTTTTGTCTTTGAAGTCAATCGACATACTTCCTTAGGAAGAGTTTCATGATTTTATGCGAGCTTTAATTATCTGATATTAGAGTGGTACATTAGGGTAGTAGCAACTGAGATATGATGGGTAAGTACCAGAAGGGGGTCGAGACAAAAACACACTTTAAAATCCGTTTATAAATGCAGAAGTTATATAGAAAAATGTAAAAGTGCGACCCCTACGTTCGGCATAAAAAAATAAAAAAATTTTTTTTTGAAACTACCTTTCAATAATACTTCATATTCGAAGGTGTACGGCGAACTTTTTTTTTTACTTGTAACCTGGTACGCTCTAATGTTCCTGTTTGTCACCGTTTCAGTGTTAAGGTTCTTTCAAAGCTCGACGAAGATTCGCCAAAATTGTGTTCAGTGATAAAGCCCATTTTTTGGTTCAACAGCAACGTCAACAAACAAAATTGCCGCATTTCGGCTGAAGAGCCATAAGAAGAGGTTCAAGAGGAAAGCATGGTTTGGTGCGGTTTATGGGCTGGTGGAATCGTCGTTCCATATTTTTTCAAAAATGATAATGGCCGACCGGAACGTAACCGTGAAAGGTGCTCGCTATCGCGCCATGATATCGGACTTTTTGCTACCTGAAATTGAAGCCCGTAATCTTGACGACACTTGGTTTCAACAGGACGGTGCCAATTGCCATACAGCTGCAATGGATCTATTGAGGGGTTATTTCACGTTTTGGACCGGTGAGTTGGCCGCCTAGATCGTGTGATATCACTTAGACTTTTTTCTTTGAAAAACCAGCTACGATACAGATTTTGAAAGCCAACATTTCGCGTGTCATTAACGCAACATAGGTCGAAATATTCGAACGGGTCATACCAAATTAGACCCTCAAAATGAACACCCTAAGGCGCAGTTGTGTCTAACATATGAAGGAAATTATATTCGAAAAATAAATGGCATAAAATGGCCTTTCGAATGAACAATAAAGATTGCACACTTGATTTGAATTTTTGTATTTTTTTTTTATTTTGAAAAAATATATCTAGATTGATCACCTGACAGTACGAGGGTTGCTATATATGTTTCTGGCCCTATAATGAAAATGCGAATATATATCATCAAAATTGGTTTTATTGTTTTTCAAAATATTCTCCAGCATGATTTTCACACTTTTGCATGCGCTTAAACCAATAATCGAAGCACTTTTTCCTCTCCGATTTAGACACCTCCAAAACATGGTTTTTGAACGCTTCAACAGCATCTTCTGGCGAAGAAAATCGTTGACCACGCATTTTTTTCGTGATGTGCGGGAAAAAAAAGATGTCATTGGGCGGCGGATGACTCATCAATTCGACGTTTTGGCCGGTCAAAAAGGCGCTGGTTTGAGCCGATATGTGAGAGCTCGCATTGTCATGGTGCACAATGATTCGTCTTCTCTTGTTCGTTTTTCGTATTTTTCCGAAGACTTGTGGCAAAGAAATTGTGGTGTACCACTCAGAATTGACCGTCCTACGTTGCTCAAGCGGAACAGTCACCACATGACCAGTTTTGCCGAAGAAATTGGCGACCATTTGGCTCGAAGGCGACCATTTGCTTCCACGAACAACTTTCGTTGGATTTGGCTCGCCTTCGAAGACCCACACGGTCTATTGCTGTTTCGTTTCGGGCTCATACGCATGGATTCATGATTCGTCACCTGTGACGATCTTATAAACGTCTTTTGAAGCACAGCGATCGTATTTTTTCAAAATTTCTTTGCACCAATCGACAAGAGCCTTATTTTGAGCGATTGTCTAATTGTGCGGTATCCAACGAGAACAAACCTTTTTCACGACCCAGTGTTTATGCAATATCGAATAAATGCTGGTGGAAGAAATGCCCTCTATCTCACGGCATATCACAAGACGATCTTGCATTATCAGTTCACGTACGGCATCATTGTTCTCTGGCACAACGACCGTTTTTGGTCGACCTTCGTCTTTGAGCGAGATTGAATTCAATAAACCAGTTTTTCACAGTGCTAAAGGATAGTGCTTCATCGCTATACAAAGATTTAAGTTCATCGATGTACTCCTGTCGTGATATTCCACGTCGAAAGTTGTGAAAAATGATCGCACGAAAATTTTCACGAGTTAATTTCATTTTTTTGCGAAATTGATTTTTTCAAGTCACTGTAAACAACAAAAATGATGGTCGTACGTCTAAACGTTCTGAGTACGTTTATGCTAAAAAAGTTTCAAACTTTCCATTGGAAATGTCAGATTGTGCCAGGCAACACTTAGTGTTGCCTAGGCCAGAAATATATATAGCAACCCTTGTACGAGTGTCATTAACGTCATACCGGTCGAAATGCTTGAACGAGTCATCCAAAATTGGACCCTCAGAATGGACCTCCTGAGGCGTAGTTGCGGCCAACATTTCAAAGAAATTCTAGATATAATTTGACATGCTAATGACATAAAATATCCTTTCAAATGAACAATAAAGATTCCACACTTGATTTGAATTATTTTTTTTATTTTGAAAAATACCTCTAGATTAATCACCCGATATTATTGACCTCCGTTTTTACGTGTGTTTTTTTAAAAGTAAATAGATAGAGGTCTAATTAATCAATGTAGGACCCTGATGATTTTGCACGATGATGGCTTATGGTCATAAGCTCACTGAGATTGTAAATGCGCGTAATTGGCCCAGGCGGGAAAAAGTTTCCCTTTAAGGGACTTAAGGTACCTGGGTAAAAGTACACTTTTTTCAGTATTTGTTTCACAAATCATAATTTTTTAGACGGACAATGGATAAAATGAGAACAGTTGGGACGCTCTAAATGCCCCAAAAAAGGGCATAGTTTCTATGTTTTTGGGCTTATGTGGTTCAAAAACGTCCCTTATGGTCAAATGGGTCGATTAGTAGTCAATATGGACATAAAGGTACTCAAATTAAAGCAAAGTTTGCAACTAATCGAAATAAAGGGTTGCCCAGCTAAAACGCATGATGTTAATTGTATATAAAACAAAAAGTGTTAAGAACATTATCGGAATATTTTATTATTATGAGTGCAAAAGAGGATTGGCCAAATACTCGTCAAGGCTTCGGCGTCATAAATCTAATCGATGGTCCTTATTTTTAATGGCTCCGAGACATAATGGAGGTTCCATGTCGTTAATTTGGCATATATCATGCTTTAGCTCCTGAATTGTTCTTGGCTCATAGACATACACTTTTTCTTTTAAATAACCAGAAAGAAAGAAGTCCAACGGTGTCAAATCACATAATCCTGGCGGATAACTAACATCGCCACGACGTGAGACAACACGAATATTGAATTTCTCGGGCATAAGAGCCATTGTTTCGTTGGCTGTGTGGCAAGTTGCACCTTCCTGGTGGAACAACATATCGTCCATTGCTATCGCGACGTATTAAAGCAGGTCCGTTATTATCTACTTGGCCGACCTCATTTTCGAAGAAGTACGGTCCGAGGACAGAACGATGGCACAATAAACTGGGCGAGCATGCACAGCTGTTTTTATATTTCCTATATACCCAGTTTGCTGAAGTTTGCACACAATTCTCCCGATTGTGGACACATTTGGTTAATTTTGCTGACCAAAAAAATCACGAAGTTCACCAAATACAATTTGATTTGAATGCCAATTTTCACAAAAGGCTTCAACAACCTTAACGCGCTTCTCAATCGTGTACCTCTTCCTGGTTTAATTTGTCAAATACTGAGACAAAGAAATATCAAATTTGTTTACACAAAAAACTTGATGTTAAGTTGTGACTTACAATTAACACCTTGCATTATGGTTGAACCACCCTTTGTCAAACACCTAGCCTCTTTTTGTGCGCTTTAGTAGCGTCGGGACGGTATAGGGTACATCAAGTTCGGCTTGAACGAAGTTTTTGCATTAGCGACCTCCTAAGCGAGCTACCATTAGAACAAGATCATTGCCTACTAGTTGTAGCTAGTACATGTGACTTTTGTTGGATTTGTAATTTTCTTAATTTTTTATCAGTTGTTTTACATTTTATAAACTGTATTTGATTTTCCTTAAGATTGCCATTGGTCCAGCCCTAACTGAGCCAAAACCCCCACATAAACGTATGAGTTACAAGCATTTGTTTTCGAAACATCACTCATACGCACCGATGAGAACGAAAAAAGTTTGAGATTAATAACTTACCAGATTTACATAAATGTCTTAAAGTTGTAGATCGGCTGTTATTGCAAATGGACCCGATTACTTGAAAAGGGGGAAAAGATCCCCTTCAAGGGCCAAAAAAAACTGAGGAGCTCCATTTCTGATATTTCATCTATATAATTTATATAATTTACATTAAATTTAGCTTTACTAGGAGTAGAGTAGATGTTTTTAACGTCCCAAACCAACCCTGTATTTATTCGCACAACCCGCTCCTTATATTTGTGAACCTATGAATATCCAGAAACAGTGAATTTTTTCACGAATGCACTTATGTACACATTTTTCCTTTGAGCCAATTTGAGACTCACATAATCTCAAATTGTAACCGAAACAATGAAATTGACTAATGGACAAAGGATCCATAAAACTTGGCTCATGGACACATGATCCATAAGGGCCCGAAAATTATGTCCTATCATAGATTGTTCATGTATGAGAATAAGTTAAAGTAAGTAGTATAAAAGTTAATGTAATTTGTAAAATAATGAGAGTATCAAGATAGAGTCGCTTTAAAACAAAAGCATTAAACGCCCCACATATAGGCGTGGTAATTGTACTTGGGGGTTCTAGTTGCCCAAAAAAATGCCCTAATACTCGGGTACATATGGGTATTCAAAAGCAGTAAAATTTTCTCACAAATCTAAGATGTACCCATAGTTTAGATTTGGGTCAATTTAAAACGCGGATCGGCCCAAAAAAGTTCTCTTCGACTATGGACATTTGGGTATAAAAAAAACTATTTAAATTTCGCTAGGAATACGAATATAATAATAATTCTGCGGTTTGACAAAATTTAAGACCTTGACCCATGGATCTAAAGTCCCTTACCCAGAAACAGTGGAAATTCTGAGGAATCTGTATATGAAATCAATATTGCGATTTGGCTAAATTGGGACACAAAAATAGTCACCTACTATTCGAAGACATATGAGTATCCAGAAACGGTAAAATCTTCTTACAATTGGGGCCCATGGTGGTCCTAGTCGCTCAAAAATTGGCAAAAACAATAAAATTAAAATACAATAAAATTTCGTTACAAATTAGAAAATCATATTTATTTTCCAATTCAAATAAATGTTAGATTTAGATCCATGTGTATAGAATCCCCAGGACGTCGAAATGTGTGTACTTAGAAACAGTGAAATATGCTGAATTATTTGAATATGACATCAATTTTACGGTTTGGCTGAGTTGAAAGAATAGACCTATGGGCGTGGTCTATGGACCCTGCGGCCCAAAAATAGTCCCATTACAGAAACACTGAAATTTTCTTACAAATTCAAATATGTACCTATAGTACTATAAGACTAGTGCCAATCTGGATATGGAACCCGCGGTCTATGGATCCTGTGGCCCAAAACCGTCTCGTAAAAAAAAACACTGAATTTTTCTGACAAATACAAATATAAACCTATATTTAAGACTTGTACCGATTTGGATATGGAACCCATTTGGGCCTTAGGGGTCCACAAATATGTCTATTTCAACCATAGACATATAGGTATTGAAAATCGTCATGATTCTGAAAAGAACATTTATCTACATTTTGATTATATTTGGAGCCTTGGACCAAAGGCCCCTAGAGTCCCAAAGTAAGGTCCTTTTAAACAACGACATATGGTTATTCAGAAACAGTGATACGCATTAGCTTTAAAGAATTGTCTAAGCTTAAACCCGAAAATACGGGAGGACTATGACCCTTTCGGCCCTCTTCAACAATAGACATATGGGTTCCCCAAAACGCAATAACAGTTTCTTCACGAATCTAAATGGGGCAATGGTTCATCGGGCCCCAAAAATGTAGTGAGTCAAACAAGGACTAACCACCAACGACCAAATATCCAAATCCTCTTAATACCGCAATGGAACGCAATCCTAGACGCAGAAAAAAAGTATGGTTGGGGTAACAATATTCGAAGAGCATCATACTATTGTTGCTTATATGGTTGTGTCAAAACAGTATTATGATCGTCACAGCAATAGTATGGTTCACACACAACCATACTATGATTCCCATAATAATATTATGATCCTCACAATAATAAAATTATTTACACACAACCATACTATGATCCCCACAACCATATTGTTATTCACATTCAACCATACTATGATCCCCACAACAATATTATGATCCTCATAACCATAGTATGTTAAACGTACAACCGTAGTATGATCCTCACAACCATAGTATGACTTACACACAATCATACTATGATTGTAAAGATTGGATTAAGTTGTTATTTAACAATAGAGAAGTTTATTAAGTAAATTATGTAATTAAACAGTAAAAATAATATTTTTTAAAAATATTTCAGTTATACTAATTCGTAGTTTTGTTTAGAAAACATTTAATTAATTTTACTATTATTGCGTATGATTCGTAAAAATAACATTGTCAAATTAAAACAAGTAAGTAAGTGCTATAGTCGGGCGCGGCCGACTCTATGATACCCGCACCACTATAAATGTGATTAAGTCTCCTGTTAATCGAAAGCACTCGTCGCTATTTCTATCTGTATCTATCACGCAAGCACTAAGCCTTTATACCCCATACCACTATGTGGTGAGGGTATAACAATTATAGTTGGTCCACATTTTCATACCTTGTTTTCGGACCCTGTGCCCTCCCACGGACGAGATAAATCATTTGGCTTGACATATTTAAAGTCCTGAGGCAATTCCCTGTCATTTGAGGGGTCACACTAAAATCCGGGTAAACTGAAACTTTTGGACCCTCCTAATGGACCCTGGGGCCCAAACAGGTCGAATTTTTTTCTGTATTTAAAATTGTAAGATAATTTCCTTTCATTTAAGGGGTCACACTTATATTTAAAATCATGGGTTCATTTTTTGGGTTCTGAAGGCCCCGTAGGTCCGAGAGGCGGGTCCAACTATTTTTTTTTACATTTTGTGGTCAGTTCTACATCGAATGGCATATTTTTTTAATTTGTTGACCAATACACGCGAAATCAACTGGATTTGGACCAAATCCGGGAGTTCCTTTGTATGGGGGGTCTATCAGAAAGTGCTCCGATTTGGACCAAATTCAATAGCGTCCGTCCCAATATATTACCACATGCCAAGTTTCATCAAGAGCGGTGCATAAATGCGACCTGTACTTTGATTACAAGAATAGATGGACATCTCTACATCCAGCCAGCCAGCCGACCAGCCAGCCGCCCAGCCAGCCGCCCAGCCAGCCAGACAGACATAGCTAGATCGACTCAAAATGTAATTCTGAGCAACTTTCTCTCTGGTCCCGGTATTCTAACTCGATTCCTTCGATGTGTTACAAACGCAAGCACTAAGCCATTATACCCCATACCACTATGTGGTGCGGGTATAAAAAATACGGTTTTGCCCGTATGATTGCCGTAATCATGTTATTGTTAACATAAATCAAATGAAAACAATACTTTTATCCCACCAACCATATTTATATTGTTGCTACAACCATATTTTCATTTTTAAATTTGGCAATAATACTATTGTTACATTTTAACAATATTAATATTGCCGCAATCATACTATTGTCAAATTAAATTTCAAAAAACAAAACTATGGTTGCGACGACCATACTTTTATTGCAGAGAACATACTATTGTTGCCGTGACCATATAGTAACCATATATATTTTCTCTGCGTGTAAGTGGAGAGTATAAAAGCTTCGGTCTGGAGTATAAAAGTTCTGCCGTTTTTTGTTAAAATTGGTTTTTTTTCCCATTGAACCTGTAATACTTGTATTACGCAGAACCTGCTTATATTTCCCGGCGTAAATTTCCTGAAGAGGTATATTGATATGAAAATGCGGAACGGACTCGTAGGCGGCAATAAAGAAATGCTTTGATTGGTAAGCTGCTGCACAGTAGTATGGAAATAGGTTGTTTTTGTCCTAGACCAATAAAAAATCCTTTCCCAAGTTTCGAGTTTACAGAAACAGTTTTGGAACTCTAGACAGATAGGTGTTGTGTAGCACGGCTACAAACCTCGGGTGGGAAAGAAACTCTGAAAGCTGGTCCAAAGCACAGTTTTCATTTGATTTGATAGGCGCGTTACTTTTTGGAGAGCGTTAGTCGTCGGACTGACACTAAAAAAAATGGAAGACTATTTCTCAGTTCAGTCAGTTGCTTCGCCTTATATACTTTTGTAAAAGTTTTATAAGAACATGTGGGTTCCCAGCAAACCAAACGTTCGGAATTCGGTCAGAATTCTGTGCGACAATCGGCAAAATGTCCCGATTTTGGATCAGAATTCTTACCGAGTTCGAAACGAAAAACCTATGGGAGTGTTGACACGAATTCTGAACTACTTCTTTGACAAACCGAACAGTATTCGTTACGATTTTGATAAGAATTCTCGATAGAGTTCAGATATTGTTCAGAATTGTCTGATATCAGACAATGTCGGCAAATTTGGTTTACTGGGTTGGCACGGCTGCCACACTATTTGCGGCAAAAGAAAAAATGCTTTGTTTAGATGATTTTACTGCTGTTGAATATTTAAAAAAAACTGTATGCACCACCAATTGAATAGTTAAAGGATTGTAAAAGTTAAAAAAAAAAACTAAAAGAATATAAAAAAATGCAAGACAGGAAACTTTTCGATATATTTATAAATGATCTACATGAACTAAAGATCATATACAATGAATGAGTTGGCAGGGAGATGAGCCATAAAGATGACAGTTGGAAATACGTAATTTGATCTCTGTTCGGGGCCTAAAATACTGACAACTGGTTTTTTTCATATAAAACATTAACCAAACATGCCATGGTTTTTATATAATTTTTCTGTTTTTTTTCTTGGCTGACTTTCTACAAAAATGCCAGAGAGGAGGGGGGAAAAGTAGGAATCTATAATATAAGTTAGTTAGACTAGAGTAGAGTAGAGCAGTGAAAAATCTATTGTCAATGGGAGGGGGTGAGAGTTTAGTTAGCGACAGCATATATATAAAATTAGTTTAACTAGAAGTATACATTAGAGATAAGCTGGAAAATTCGATTGGAATGGAGGAATAGCATATTGTTCTTGTTGTTGTTGTAGTTGAATTCATATTTTCTTACTCACATTTTTACCAATCAAACAAGCATAAATAGAGATATATTTTGTTTTTTTTTATATTTTTTTTAAATTTATATATAAAAAATACAGTAAAAAAAAACAAAATACAAAAGAAAAACACATAAAAATTATGTCGAAAGTAATCAAAAAGTTGTTAGCTGTGGGTTGCAATTAAATTATTTTTGTTTATTCAACGAAATCGAGTGATTGTGATGGCAATGAAGCTTACGTGACAAAACAAAGACGACAAACGAATTCAAGATCAAAAGCAAAATCAAGAAATCAGTGGCAGTTGTATGTGTTTTATTTAAAATAATATACATATTTGATTTACAATACATCATATTTCATTGATGAAATTAGTATTTATTTACAAATGGCAAAAAGGCATTAGAGTCAGTAGCAAAGTAGCGGAAAAGAAGTGAGATTGAGTGATGAAACTATTTAAAAAAAAAACAAAAAATTCAAATCAATTGCATTTTATACCCTCCACCATAGTTTGGAGAATATATCAAATTTCTAATTCTCTTTGCAATACCTTAAAATATAAATTAGAAACCGTTTCAAAAAAATATAGGCTTTATCGTCGTAAAACTCTAGGACGATCTCGCTAAAACTATTCGTCCGCTTTTCCGTGCCTATAATGGTTTTTACCCTTAGGTCCCTTTCTATTTTGCGCGTCACGTATGTGGAGGCTATATCTAAATCTGAACTGGTTTTCTTCAATAGAAGTTAAGAGAGAGTAAGAGAACATCATTTTTAAAAACATTTATACAATTTCAAAAAAAGACTTGTCCTAACTGAAATTAGTTGGACACAATTTTTGAACTTTTTCGAAAAAAGGACACTCCAATGCTAGAGGAAGGATATCAAAATTTCTTTCATTTCTAAAAGAAATCATTCAACCCCCGATTTAGTCTGAACTTTTTTTTGCATAGTCTAATATGTTGCAACATCAACGTAAACGGGGTTTGGTCATTATTATCGTTGGCATCCGTTAAAGGATTAGGTGTAACTTCAATCTAGGCTTCATGTGCGTTTTGTTGTTTGCATTTGCGGTTTATAAACATTGCATTATGCAATTTTCCCTGCCGTCCGGTGTCCACAGGACACAGAGGCAGGATCCGTTGGCAGTCTGGCTTTCATTACAATTGCCAGTTATTTGTAGACTAATTGAATTATGACAGACCCCGATGATACGCGTACAATTAAAGTAATTCACTCAACCGACGACCGGCATAAATGCATTAATAATTGATTAAACGAATGCCTGCAGCCTGGCAGTGCAGATAGGCCGGCGCCTCGCTTGCTTTTAATGTGGTTTGTGGTTGTTGTTTCTGCTTTGTTTTGTTTCTTAATAGACAACATCCTTTTGAGGATGGCCTCATGTGTACACATGGACGTACGTCCTCCACATATGCAGAATTCTAATGGTTTATCTTTGCGTTTCTGTTTGCCAGCAGCCTTGCTGGTTAGCTGGAAAAGCAGACGAACGTATTTATTTTACCAGCCACTTCAATTAAAAAGTGCATTTTATTTTTTGCCCGTATTTACCGTCGTCTCTAGCAATATTTGCTTTGTGATCGTTGGTGGCTCTTATTAGATTAGACTGATATGTACATAAACGAATGGATGGCCCCAGAGAGGGGCAACTTAAGGGGTATTTCATTATCATTAAATGTTTCCATAACGAATGTAGTTGGTGGTCTAGGATTTGATGAGAATTTTTTATTTCTCTCACTAATTTGAGAGAGATGGTAAAACGGCCGTGCCACAAGGGATGGTAGAGGAAATTTTTAAACTATTCGAAATAGAAATGAGGCCCTTACGAGTTTTACTCCCCGGACCATTTAAATGGGACCTATATAGTCTAGGATTGGTTGTGGGTCCCCTGTAATATTCTATATGTGGGTCTCCTGTAATATTCTAATCGAAATATGAATTATTTAAGGTTTTCTACGGCTGTTGTATTCTGAAGAGATTGTCTTCAATTTTCGAAGCGTCAAAGTTCCATGAAATTAATTCTGCCAAAATTATTTCGGTGCGATAGCGAGGTTACGTTCCGGCCATCATCATTTAAAAAAATATGCACCGATGATTCCACCTGCTTATAAGCCGCGCCAAACCTGGGTTTTCTCTGGGTATAATGGCACCTCTTGAAGCTCTTATTGTTGCTCTTCAGCCCAAATGCGGCAATTTTGTTTATTGACTTTGCCGTTGAGCCAGAAATGGGCCTCATCACTGAACAAAATTTTGTTCAAAAAAAGCGGATCTTCTCGTTTCTCGACGAACTCTCATTTCAACAATACAGTTGCCAACATTTGAAGGAAATTACTTTCAAAAAATAAATGCCATAAGTTGTTCTTTCAAAATACTTATAAAGATTCCACACTTGATTTGAATTTTTATATTTGTTTTTGTTCTGAAAAATGTCTCTAGATGAATCACCCTATACCTATGGTTGTTTGTGGTAGGTCCATAGTTGAAAGAACTACATTTGTGGGTATACGTTGTCCTGTTCATATTCCATATGTCCATTGTTAAGGTGGCCCTAAGGAACCCGTAGATTCGGGATTTATATTTAGACAAATAATAAATAATAAAAGTAAAAGCATATTAAGATAAGAGAGGAAATTACCCTGTTTCTAAATATATAATTTGGTTTGTTTATATTCTAAGTTCTAGGGACCTTTCGCCTATTGGCCAAGACCTTCAATATAGTCGAGACGTAGAATTAATGTCTTTTCGGGTTAGTGACGAATAGTTTTGCGGTTTTTCAATACCCATCTGTTTATAGTTGAAGGCGGCCGATTTCTAGACCCCTATGGACAAGACCCTGAGTGCATACTTGGCCCATATCTTACATAAACCTACATATTTGGATTTGTGAAAAAATTGACCTTTTCTGCATACCCATATGTCTCCAAAAAGTACTGGATAGTTTTGGCCCCAGGGCACATAACTTCACTACGTCCATAGGTTAACGCCTCTAATTCAGCCAAATCGTAAAATTAATGCCATTTTCAGATTCTTCATAAAATTGCAATGTTTCTCAGTACACTTTAATGCCCATGTTTAAATCTATGTTTAGGATCCATAGGTTGGGGACTTAAAATCAGTCGAATCGTAAAATTTATATGATATTTGAATTAGTGAGAAAATTTTAATGTATTGAAATACCCATATGTGACAGCGCATAGGAAAAGGGACCTAAGGGTAAAAAAATCTATTTTCACTTTTTTTTGATGTGGACAACATCTGAGCATCGAATGAGACCGATCCCATGCCCCAAAAGTGTTCCCTCCCAGAGATATTTGAAAGTGATGGTACACCAAAGATACACGTATTTAAATCTTTAAAATGGCTCTCCTGAACAAAACTGGTTTTTACCCTTAGGTCCCTTTCTATTTTGCGCGTCACATATGTTCATATTCAACGAGGCCAATTTAGGGCCCCTTCGCCCTTTATGGGTCTATATATAAATTCCAAATTAGTCTAAATCTAAAATATAGGTACATATTTGGATTTGAGCAGAATTTACCGTTTCTGGATACCCATATGTCTTCGAATATTACGGAAAGGTTTTAGGGCCCCAGGGCACACAACCACGTGCATAGGTCAAGGCCTCCGATTCATCCATATCGTCAAATTAAAGTCATAGTTAGATTCTTTATAAAATTTCAACGTTTCGGAGTACTCATAGGACGTTAGACCAATATGACAAGGACTTAAAATTAGTCGAATCGTAAAATTAACATGATATTTGGATCCGTGAGGACATTTTAATATAAAGTACTTATAATTTTTCTAATATTTCTGTTTTTATTGGAAAAGTTAAACTTTGTCATTTAATAATGGAAAACAATAACATTCATATGACTGCCACAACTAACTTGGCAGTACCTCATCCGATCAGTCCAATTTGTCAGTACATTTTCGATTGTTTCGTTTCATGTTTCAACGCTTTAATTGTCTCTGGATGCTTTGCCTAAGATTTATCCTTAATGGCTTCCAACAGAAAATAATTCAAAGGGATCAAATCACCACTCCGTGGCGGCCAATTGACATTACAATTTCGACTGATTATTCGATTTTCAAAAACAGTGCGTAAAAAAATCGATGGTTGCGTTGGCTCTGTGGCATGAGGCCCCGTCTTGTTGAAATCAAATGTCATTCTTTTAAATTTTTGAGCTTGTCGCGGCAACACTCTCCCTTGAAGGTAATGGTGGCTTCTTGCTCATTGTAGAAGAAAAATGGCCTAAGGATGCCGCCAGAATTCCAAAATTCACACCAAACAGTGACTCGTTGTGGGCGCATTGGCTTCTCCTTAGTCACGTGTGGCTTCTCTGAAGCCCATATGCACCACCGAAGTGAAAATGAGCTACATCTGGAAACACGATTTTTTGGTCAAATTCTTCTGCCGAACAATCTTCAGCCGATTGAGCGAATCGAAAACGCATCGAATAGTGTTTCCTTATTAAATGTCAAAGTTCTACCTTTTCAATAAAACTAATACTCGTAATTAAAAAAAAAATTATTAGTCGTTTTTTCAGTCGCTTCAAATTTAAAATTTTAAATGGCCTAACCCTTATTTAAATACCCAAATGTCAATAATTCAAAGAGCCCGATTTATGAACGCCTAGAACCCATATCTGCCGCTCCAAGTTTCACATTGAAACAAACATACTACCCATTTATTCCTGTTAGAGACGATATATTTGTCAACGCCCCAGGGATCTCAACTCCATGCGTAAAGTCCTTAAATTTCTTTGAATCCTAACAAATTTAGGGTACCTAAGGCCTCAGGCCCTAATGACCACATTCATTCCAAAAAACTTTGCTTGAAATGTTTATTAACTAAATTACATAGCAAAAATGTCCTAAAATTAGAACATTGATGAGGACTTTTCTTAGTCCCTAAAGCGGAAACTTTTTTTATTTTGCCCGATTTAATCCATATACCAAACGATCTACAACTATAAGATATATACGTAATTAATAAGTTTGAACTCTTTTCGTTTAAACTGAAAAAAGTACATTTTCTTTAAGTAAAAAAACAAATTTTAAAAATAACAAAAAAGAATTGTTTTTAAAAAGAAGATTCAAATACATTTAAAATCCATTGACTACACTGTGCGACAGCCACAATCGGTTTGGGATGAAACCACCGGGGAAAGTTATATCGGTCAAAAAAAGGTCATACGTGTCCCAGCGTTTCGTTGGGTCTCATCTAGGAATCGAGATATATCGATTTGAAGTTAGTAAGTATCGTATAGGGGAATTTGTCACGTTTTTGGCTCTTTTGTTTGACATAACTTGAGAACCACTCGTCCGATTTAGTAACAATGGCTAAAATCAACGAATTAAAGTACGAGTTGCTTGACCACCCACCATATTCTCCTGATTTAGCTCCCAGTGACTTTTACCTGTTCCCAAATCTAAAAAAATTCCTTGCTGGCAAGCGTTTTACCTCAAATGAAGATGCAATTACAGTTGTAAACCACTATTTTGAAGACCTTGAGGAAAACTATTTTAATCAACGAATAGAATTGCTAGATAAGCGTTGGACTAAGTGTATTGAAGTTTCAGGAGATTATATTGAAAAATAAAAATATTTTTGAAAAACTAACTATTCTCTTTCATTAATAGGCTAAGAACTTTCCGAACCGCCCTCGTAGGTCCATTTTTTGATTTAGTCGCTTTACAAAAGTTTTGGGGATATGACAACTGCGAAAAAGTCGTAAGTGGTAAAAGAAAATTCTACAGAAGAGGTTTTTTGTTTGTTTTTTGTCTAATTCATATGGAGGATTCCGATACCATCGAGTTTGCTATATTTTTGTTAATATAAATATGTGATATTCGTGGCTAAAGGCGTTGTACAATTTTCTATCGAATTTTATTAAAAAAGCATGAGGAAAAGAAGTTCCACTACATATAAAAATTTCGAGGCGCCCAAATTTCAATTTTGTTAACATTTATTGTTAAGGTTTAAGGTTTTTATTGTTAAGGTAATAATAACAAAACGCCTGATTTTTTTCTGTTTTTTTTTTTTAAATATTACCTTTATTAAGGTGTAATTGTACACTAAAAACGATGGCGATAGCTGTTTTTCCATTAAATGCTTTCTGGAGGTTCTGGAAGAGTTTTTGTCAAAAAAACCGATTTTTACGGCTTAAATTTGTAAGGAGGTATGTTAAAAAAATCTCCAATTTCAATTTTTTTAAATATAAAATACTCGTATCACTCGTATCACCTTTTTCGAAAAAAAAGTTCTTGGATTTCTAGACAATTTCTTGTCGAAAAATAGTTTTTTTAGATTTTTTCCTCTTTATTGTTATTTTTAAGGCTCCAAACCAACTTTTATGTATTTACTCCAGTATCAAATAGCGCATTTCTACAGAAATTCGCACAATGATATCAGTTTTTCGAAAAAAAAAATAATTTTCAACGAGTTCGAAAAATGGATTTTTATCGATTTTTTATAAGCAATAATTAATTTCTGCATTTATTTGGCAGATAAAAATCAATTTCAATATTGCTGCTTACCTACTAAGTCGTCGTCATGATAATCGTCAGTCAAAATTATTTCCATCATTTAACAGCTGTTAGCGTAAATTTTATGTAAAAACACCATTAATACTCCATGAAATTTTTGTTGGAATCTTTACTTGAATTATTTTTGATAAAATTGTTTACGTCATAATAATGATAAAAGACTGAATAAATATTAACAAAAAGAAAAAAAAAACTAAAATTGAGTTGTTTATTAATGAAAAAAAAAGTTTGCTATTATTTGTCAATACAAAACAAAAATTTGTGCAAAATATGTGAATTTATTTTAAATTTCAGATATTTCCTTGCAAATCTTGCTTGGATACCATTCGACTCATTTTACTTCGGCTAACTGACGTAGTCGCCATGATCCCCTATGCGGTTGTTATCAAACGTGCCGTGCCTTGAATATGGCATGGAATCTGTGGATCGTCTAGGTGTTTATCAAACGTTCCATGCCTTGAATATGGCATGGAATCTGCGGATCGTCTAACGGTGGATCTTCATTTTCGTCATCATCAAAATATTTTTTTACATGCCTGACTGGTTTTCATCGTAGTCCAAATCAAGAAAGTAATCAGTGGAATCAAAATAAATTTTCGGTCTTACGTAGATACACATATTGGTTTTTTTTATTACCTTCAAAAACCTTTAAAATAAATGTTGAGAAATTTCAAAAAAATGAATTTGGCCGCCTCAAAATGTTTTTTTTGATATGTCCTTAAGGAAATTTTTTTTCTTCATGGCAAAACCTATCGAAAAATCGAGGACACATTGACGATTGCTAAATCGACCCACCCTAGTATGAATATATACTTTAAACAGTCACAGATAAGTATGTCAAGATGTAACAAACGGAATGACAGACTTATATGAACTCTTATATGAGTGATTCCATGTCAGACCAAACACCTTTTTTTAACTCCTCTTCCGATTTACTTTAAGACGTATTAATAAACATTAAAAAATATTTTACCCGTGTTTCCAGAAAAAAATTAAATTTTTTTTTTAAGGTCATGGGCATTTGAAAATCCTCAAAATCGTGAAAAGTCATCTGACATGACAACTTTAAAACTGATGTTTTTCTTAAACTAGTCAATGGATTTTAAAGTTTTATACCTTATTCTAAAGGTATTTAAACATTTTATTAAAATATTTTTTTTTTAATTTTAAAATTTGTTTTTTTTAACTTAATTTCAATTTTCCACCATCTTCGAACAAGTCGAAAAACCTGAAAAAAAAATATTTTCTTAAAGCTCAATATGACCTTAATATTCCCTGTAAATTTCAGAATCGAAGTCGAATGGATTCTATTTTTTCCAAATTACTCCATTGTAGTACCACGAAAAAGTACATTTTCTTTAAGTAAAAAAAAAACAAATTTTTAAAATAACAAAAAAATAATTATTTTTAAAAAGAAGATTTAAATACCTTTAAAATAAGGTACTTATATAAAACTTTAAAATCCATTAACTAGTTTCAGAAAAACGCCAGTTTTAAAGTTGTCATGTCAGATGACTCTTCAAGATTTGACGATTTTCAAATGCTCATAACCTTTTCAATTTTTTTTTTTTATTTTTTTTGAAAACATTTTTTTTAATGAAGAATACTTATTAAAATTTGGAAAGAAATCGGAGACATCAAAGTCAATTTGAGACATCAAAAATCGAGTCAATAGTTAACAAAAATCTGACATGAAATGACTCATATACACTCCATTTTTTGTGAAGAGTATAAAAAGCCGTTTCAGCAAAGCATTTCTTTTTTTAATGTAGCAAAATTTAAAATTGTTCAAAAACAAACAAAAAATCAAAATAAAAATATTTTCAAAAAAGCACTCAATCCCTCATCCTTTCCCGGACTTATAAACGTTCACATGCTAATACTCTTTATTGGCCCACCCTCTAGACACGACAATTTATTGTCCTTTTTGTTTTCATTACGAGAATTTATAAATTCCCTTTTTCGTTTTTCTTTTGGTTATTTTGCAATAAAGTATGTAAATATAAAAATAAATAAAATGTGTTAGAACAATGAAACAAACTAAAGGAAACGGAAACAATGTGTACACACACCCACACGTAGCGACTGCAGCAGGATGTAAACGAACGTGTGGCCGAGTAACTGATGTATGTATGTATGGGTGTATGTGTATGTATGGGCGCGCGGGTATGTGCAAATGTATGTATGTAGGCATGGCAACATGGCAAAATGGCCAAACTGGTCAAATTGAAATAAAAAAATCTCTTACCCGTCGATGGTCCAGCATAGGCAATTATTAAAGCTGTCAGCAGGAGTGAGCCCAACACCACGCCGGCCACTAGAAGGGCACGTTTCTGTGAGCACACGGCAACGCCATTGCGTGTTTGTCGGCCACCGCTGGATTCGCCACCTGCAACAATTCAAACAAAGCAACAACAATTAAAACAACAGAAAGTCAACATCAGCGAAAATCCAATTAAACATTTATGGTCAGTTTTCATGCACCTGCAATAAAGGACGAACATGTTTGCAGAGAGAGAGAAAGAGAGGGAAAAGGATAAAAAAGAGCTAGAGCAGGAACCTCCAACATACATGCAGGTCCCAGCTTTTATAAACGCTCTCAGTTGAACAATACATAACAGCGAGTAAACAAAAAGGGACAGGAACATGATGCGATGACCACTTGCGTGCAATGCACACATGCAATAAAGTGACGATGAAGGTCATTGCTTTTATTTAAAATATTTAGTTTTTTAAAATTAAATTAACTAAATTTTGTATTTATTAAACTATTTACTAATAAACTTTAAGATGCATTTTATGCAGCCTCTAACCTAGAGCGGCAGGAGCTGAGGGTGTGGACTTAAACGTTATTAACACCCAAAGAATTTATTGCGATAGAGAGAGAGATGGCACTAAACTTTTGATACACAGCATACCGTCCACTGTCTTATCTTAACCCACTTGGCGCCACCGCCCTTTTAAAAGATCCCGTTATTTTTCTTCTATTTCTTTGCCATCACTTGATGCATTTTCAATATAAACCAAATACAAAAATATTTTTTTTCAAAAACAATATTTCGGCGCCAAGTGGATTAAGAAACAAAAATCTTATGCTGGAATTGCGATCGTGACATCAATCGCTTTACCCTGGTCGAAAGCCAATCCGCAATAACGAATAATTGTAAATTGACGTGGATTCACAATTCACACGACGAATTGGGCCTATATGGGCCGACAACTGTGACAATATGTTACCTTAATATACCAGAGTATAATTTTGCAATAACGGGTTTCAGGCTAATGTTATAGCTACGTTACCACCCGTTTTACCTCTAGAAAAGGCTTGAGTTTTAAATGGCCAAGCAGGTTCGGTGAGATTATAGCCTGCTTTATGTCCGACCTAGCTCTGACTACAAGCTCCCATAAGTTCTGCCAAACTACTCGGCGCCAAAACACGGGCGTCTGCATGGTGGGCAGAAGACATGGCTTCAAGTTGGGGCCCATATAAAAAAAAATAATGGTGATCCATGTAGAGGTATTTTTTCAGAACAAAAAATATATAAAAATTCAAATCAAGTGTGGAATCTTTATTGGTAATTTGAAAGGATATTTGATGGCATATATAAAAAAACATTTACCTTCAAATGTTGGCAACTGTATTATGGAAATGAGCTTTTAGTGAGAAACGAGAAGATCCGCTGTTTTCGACCAAACTTTTGTTCAGTGATGAGGCTCATTTCTGGCTCAACGGCAAAGTCAATAAACAAAATTGCCACATTTGGGCTGAAGAGCAACGAGAAGAGGTTTAAGAGCTGCCATTATACCCAGAGAAAACCACAGTTCGGTGCGGTTTATAAGCAGGTGGAATCATCGGTGCATATTTTTTTAAAAAATGATGATGGCCGGAACGTAACCGTGAATGGTGCTCGCTATCGCGCCATGATATCGATCTTTATGCTACCTGAAATTGAAGCCCGTAATCTTGACGACACTTGGTTTCAACAGGACGGAGCCACTTGCCATACAGCTGCTCAAACAATGGATGTATTGAGAGGTCATTTCGAAAAGCAGCTAATTTCACGTTTTGGACAGATGAGTTGGCCACCTAGATCGAGTGAAATCACACCTTTTTCTTTGGGGTTACGTAAAGTCCAAAGTCTATGCTGGCAAACCAGCTAGGATTCAGGTTTTGGAAGCCAACATACCGGTCGAAATGCTCGAACGAGTCATCCAAAATTGGACCCTCGGAATGGAAACCCTGAGGCGTAGTTGCGGCCAACATTTGAAGGAAATTATAGTCAAAAAATAAATGCCAAAAAGTCCTTTCAAATTACCACATGAAAAATGAACTGAAAAAAACTCTAGATGGATCACCCTATACAAACCAACATATGTATTTTAAAAGATGAGCAATGAAAAGATTTGCAAAAACTTATAAAAAAAAATTCATAGTTTTTTTTTGATAGAAAACCAAAAAATGTTTAATAATTTGTAGAGAAAGCTAGAAAACCCTCGTTCTTTAAAATTGTTCGCCACTTTTTCAACTTTACCTATTACTATTACACTAATATTTTATCAGTTTATTTAAAAAGACGCGGAGTAAACCACATTTTAATTTTTAAAAATCCATACGTAATTGAATGAGTTATAGAAGCTTTAATTGAAATTTTCGAAAAAATGAAAAATATTGGTCATTCAATTTGAATATTTGACTATCCGATTATTGTTGTGCTTGACAAGAAGACTAGTATTACTTTCCAGACCTTTCAACTTCATTCTTTTTTGTAGCACTGTGTAATCATTAGATACAAGTTTTGCTGCAATTTCACAAAAATTTTTTATATGGAGTTAGACACTTTTTCACATAAAAAAGCGATCTTATAAATAAAATTTATAAAATATTTAATTATGCAGTTATAAATTAAATTAAAATAAATGGCATATTTAAATTTTAAATCAAACCATTTAATAGACAACCAATAAATTCTTTTTTAAACTTATTTTATTTTAATAAATGTAAAATATGTATATGATGAAATAATTGAATACTCTAGCTCGAGGTCGTGGTTTGGTGTTTATGATCTTTATTTTATTCAATAGTTTGTCCCTCTTTGAAAGACATCTTCAGGAATTGAATTTTCAACACATAAATCCCCGAAGACTTCTCATTAAGAGCAACGAAGATTGAATAAAATAGAAATTATAAACACAAAACCACAACCATGAGCTTGAGTATTCAATTATTTCATATATACAGAAGGTGGAATATTCATTATTCATCTACAATGGTAAACTATATATTTTAGATTTCAATTTACCTGAGAGAAAAGCACAATCATCCAGATCTGGATCATTTGTCATTTCGATACGTTCACGTCGCCAAACTTTCGAACCCCTTTGACCACCGCCAACGATCGAAATCTTAACGGGGCCACTACCGCTTTGTCTTCCTGCCAATACGTTCGATTAAACGTTTTGCTTAAACGCGACAATTTTGCAATAGTTCTCGTTTTGGTATTTTAATGGCTACAACAATTTTCTAAACGTATTTTGTATTTTTGAATTTCATTTTCGTTCGATTTCAAAATGTTCTCTATTTCCATGCTGAAGCGAGTCGATTGTTGATTTCATTCAAGTGCCGAAGAAAATCATAAATAAATAAAAAATGAACATTCGACAATCATTGAATGTCAATTTCCTTAAACTGTTTCACAAACAGACCCCAAGGATTGGAGTTGCACACCCCAACACGTATTAAAGGGAAATCAGTATATATGACATTTTCACTTTCCCGCCTCCAAACCCAAGCAATCACGAGACGAGACCATAAGTAGCAATTGTTAAACGCCATAACGATGTTTTTTTATTAGAGGGAAAAAATCAAACTTTATCGATGACTGAACAGCAGCTTGGCCATCCCTTGGTGCAAGGATTTCTTTTTTGTCGTCTAAGGTGGGCAAGGACCCACCGTCTTACCAAAGCAATAATCAAAATAATAATTTATTCATGTAACCCTCACCCCACGGAGAGTGTTTTTCTTTAGGCTGCTTGCTTTCAGTATTCGGGAAACTTGGTTACCTCTGCAAAGTCATACAAATCTTAACGTTTTTTTTTATATTTCCTGAATTGACTTCTTTATTGAGATCCTTGCTTTAGACTAGCACGATGGGTTGCGCAAGAGCGAGCAACGAGTGTTTTTTTTTGTGTGTGAGATGGTATAAGGACACTACTCTGGTCCTGGCTTCCATAATAAAAAATAGAACGCAAGCTATGAATACCGACTACCGGGGCAAGTGGAGCCGAGCCCTATGTTTCCAATTTTGTTTAATTGTATTGAGTTCGACTGGCTGTTAGGTCTTTCTTCAAAAACAAAAACTTAATTTTTATACTTAAAATTAAATTTGCGTTACATTTCAAAGTTTATGACTTGGTCTAGCTGTACCAGAACTTAAGCTATGACTGCCGACTACTGCCACAAGTGGACGCACTATGTTTTTAATTTGGTTCACAATTTTTGAGTTGTATGACTAGGGTTACTATATTAGGACTTTAGTTCCACAGGACTTCATTACACAGGCAGGCTCCACCACCTTTTTCTTAGTACGGACCTGTTCAATAAATGTTTTTTTAAGAACTTTGATCTTGGGGGATGCTTCCTCCAACTTTTAATTACAAGAATTCTCACATACTGTTTCGCTTTGCCTCTCCAAAGGAGTCTCTTTCTTTTTATACGTGTGGTATTCAATCTGGCCACACCTTTTTTCGGAGTTGGTATTTTTGACAGCTGTCACTTGATTCATGCTCAGTTTGGTTTGTCATTTTATAATGAATAGACGTACTCCGGAACAACGTTTGCAAACCGTGGTTAGTGGACCCAAAACGAAATGACCACCGGGTACGTAAACAATTATCGCAGTTGGAGTAATGAAAATCCATAAGCCATTGTGGAGATGCCGTTACATCCTCAAAGAGGCACTGCTTGGTGTGCTCTATGGGGAGAGTGAATCATTGGTCCATATTTCTTCAAAAATAAAGCCGGCCATAATATAACAGGCAATGGGCAACGCTATAGAGCTAGCCATGATTAATGACTTTTTCGTGCCTGAATTGGAGGAATTGGAGTTGATGAGGACAACCTTTGGTTCCAACAAGGCGGCCCTACGTGTCATACAGCCAACGAAACAATCAATTATTTAAGGAAACTTTTAATGCTTTTATGGGCTTCATGGGCCACGCCCTTCAAGATCGTGCGATTTAACACTGCTGGAATATTTTGTGTGGGTATATGCAAAGTCGCTTGTCTACGCAAATAAGACCGACACGTTTGACGCCTTGGAAGAGAATATTCGGCGCCTTATTACTGACGTACGGCCCCAAATGTGTTTTATTTCTTCTTGAAAACCACACGTGTGAAACCCTTTATTTGGTATTATAAGTTTTGCTCATCCATCGGGATTTGACTTGACATCCAGGTTAAGGAAACGCGCCATATAAACTTGATGCTTCCAAAGATGCTTCCTGTAGGTTAGCCGAGTGGGCTAGGCCGGACAATTGAAGAGGTGCAGCACATAATGTGGTCCCTTATGGCAGGCGGGATAGATGTCCGCAACGTTAGTATCAATTTGGGCCTAATCCAATATGAGGCGGCTGCACCAACCAGATCTCAGCTCAAATGCGCGTTTACCGAGGAAGCGTCTCCCCCTCACCTGAAATCTCAAAGGAATATTCCTAAAGCGCTACATTCACGCTTTAGTTTCACACAGACGCTGCGACTTAATCACAGCGAATGTCACCCTTGTAGTTACGATAATCTAGATGTGCTCTCTTGTATCGCTGAAGCTCTTTCTTTCTCTCTCTCTCCCTCTCTCGAAAGAGAGAGAGAGAAAGAGATCATGAATGTCATAACTAATCTGTCTAGCCGAAGGCATCCTGAGATAGTGTTTAGAATGACCACTGCGAAAATACCCACGCAGATACTGATTAGACAGCAACAGATTGTGCTGGGCACATCTTGGCTGGGGAGGAGCAGTGCCTCAAGCGTCTATGCTATTGGCAAAAGCAAGAAGATCGACCTGTGTGATTCTCCTTTGCGTGCGTCTTTGCCTGGCTTCAGTAGCGATACCACTCTGCCCATTTTCCAGGCATCAGGAACTCAGTGAGTGGCTAAAGGCAGATTGAGCACTGTGGTCATTTACTCTACTCCTGGGGACATACTTGTGCTTCAACATCAGCATTTAGATTCCGTTCGGATTCAGCGCCTTTGATGGCTTTGCGCTGCGGATGACATGGGCAACTTCGCCAACGGTAGAGTGTGTTGGTGCCTCTTCGACTCGGAGATTGCGGATACAACGCAATACACTCCTTTTTGCCTTATCGCTCTCTGGGTGCTTAGTAAAAAGCCTGTTAAAATAACAGCTTCGGATCTGTCACTGTTCTATAGCCGAACGTGACGGCTGTTCGATCATCGTTTCTTCGAGGATTACAGAGCATTTTTTCCGTTGTCCACAATTTCTTTACTTCGGAACTTAAGTTGCGTTGCTGTAAGTGATCCAGCCATTTGTTCTGCTTATACTCGTTGACCAACCTACTGAAAACACAGTTGAGATCCCTAATTCTAGGGTCAGTATGGTTGGTCCGTCGAAAGTCATCACGTTCATCTGCGAATCCCGCTGACTCTGCTAGGTTCCTAGGCGGCCAATTGACATCACAATTTCGGCTGATTATTCGATATTCAAAGACAGTGCGTAAAATATCGATGGTTGCGTTGGCTGTGTGACATGTGGCCTCATCTTGTTGAAATCAAATGTCGTCTATGTCATTCTCTAGAATTGAGTTTTTGAAAACAGAAGACGGCGCGGTAAAGCTCGCCGTTGACGGTAATGGTGGCTGCTTGCTCATTTTTGAAGAAAACTTGCCCAACGATGGCCTTCAGCCCAAAATCCACACCAAACAGTGACTCGTTGGGGGTGCATTGGCTTCTCAATAGTCACTTGTGGGTTCTATGAACCGCATTTGTGGCAATTTTGCCTATTGACATAGCCGCTGAGATGAAAATGAGCTTAATCTAAAAACACGATTTTTCGGTAAAATTCTTCTGCCAATCAATCTTCAGCCCATTGGACGCAGCGGAAAACGCATCGGATGCAGTTCCGTTATTAAATGACAAAGTTCAACCTTTCTAATGACACTAGAAATATGAAAAAATATAAGTACAAAATAAAACACAATTAAAAACAATTAAAATTTAAAATTTTAAATAGCCCACCATTTACAATCAAATAAACTGATGATTCTGAGTCGAGCGGTACACTTAAGGAGTTACTACACTTATTTTTCACCAAAAAATCTTACTTCACACACCCTGTGTCAGATATGAGTTACCACACTTATTTGTTCAACCAAAAAAAAATCTTACATGACACACCCTTATTTTTCACCAAAAAATATTACTTGACACACCCTGTGTCAGATATGAGTTACCACACTTATTTGTTCAACCAAAAAAAGATCTTACATGACACACCCTGTGCCAGGTGTGATTTTTTTCATATTTACGTATTTTGTAATTAAATATTTTGAATTTTCTTTGGTTTTACATTTAAAAACTAAAAAGCCGAAAACCGGAAAACTCGACAGCGAAAAACCGGGTAAACCAACTTGTTGGGGTTTTATATATTTTTGGGAAACCGACTGGGCTTGGACATAAAAACCGGAATGTCGGTTTTTAGTTTTCGACACTACAATACGAACAGAAACCTAAGTTGGCAAAAAACTAAAAAAAATCACAAAAAACTTGCACATTTCTTTGGCTGCAGTCATAAAGAAATCCCCTGGCATAATTTAACTCGAACATAATGCTTAAATGGTGCTACAATAAAAATAGATTTACCAATTCCCTTGCGATCCTCTTGTGACACAGACGGTAAAAATAATTTTGCCGGTACAAAAAAAAATAGAAAAAAAATCCTTAGTAAATCCATAATAAACGCACACACAAGGGAGGCGAAGTACAAGGATATTTTGAGAGGAAATGCAAACAAATGCTTTCGTATAGTAGAGAAGAGGAAGAAGCAACTACAGCAGTAAAGAGGAAGACAACAGTGTCTGTCTGTCTGTCTGACAGTCAGCAAGGCCAAATCAGCCAGACGGCAGGCAACCTACACCCAAAAATTTAAAGACAGCCAAACGAACAAAGCCAACAACAAGAGCATTCCAGATTATGGAAGCCTTCAGCCGGTACCAAATTCAGGACACCCAAACAGACTGCCAAATTCAAAGTCATGTAACAGCCACACAACCACCACCAACCCACCCACCCACTCGCTCCAGCCAACAACGTAGCCGGCACTATTTATGTGTCTGAAATTGCCGACTAACTAAGGCCGGCGGAGCAGTAGTAGCATCCGCAGCATCAAAGGTTATAAATACATATTATAACGGTGATGATGATAATGACGACGACGATAATGACGATGTGGTTGGTTTGGGGCGGTTTGCGAGGCAGTGGGGGCTGCAACGCAAACTGTTTGGCCCTTCTAGTCCTGCTCTTGGGATGCTTCATTCGCCGCTTTTTTATTCTCTGCCCACTTTTATGGCAAGCGGGCTTCATGTGAATTGTTTTTTTTTTGGTCTGGTTTTCTCTTCTTCTTCTTTTTGGATTTTGCTCGTTTTATTTTCGTTTTTCATTTTTGGTTTTCTGTCCTTTTTTTCGCAGTTCGTTTTGTTGGCTCGTGTGCTTTTTTTGCTGTGCTTGTTGTTGTTGTTTTCTTTTGCCGTATCCTTGCTCTTGTCATGTTTTCAATGTCGTATTGAATTGGTGTTTTGTTTATTCTTTCCATACAACAACAGCAACAACAACGACCAAAAACAGAAAACAAACAGCAACAAACGAAGAAGAAAAAAAACAGCACATGCCGCCGCTTTATGCAACCATGCTTTTGGGGATTGTTCAACAGAGGGAAAATGCCGCCGGCATCTCCTCTCTTCGCCGTGGCATCCCCTTTGCCATCATGCGTCGCTAGACCAGGACGAGACTGGCATTGCATGTACTCGTACATAGACAGGGAGCTGGGTAATGTATTTGGGAAATTGCATTACACACTACAGATAACAAGCGGCCAACGTCGCAACTGAACAAAAAAAAAATCAAATAAAAAATGTTGCGGAACCGGAGCCAACAAACAGAACCGTCGACCGACCGAACCAACGGCTGTGCACAAAAGCTATGCTTTAATTTCAAGTGTTAATTATATATAATTTGTTTTCGTTTTGTTTTTATCAAACAGGATTATGATGCAGTCATTGTTTTTCGCACAGACCCAGAGACAGACAGACGGACGGACGGACATATTTGGCCGGCAAATAGTAGAAGTACACCAATACCTCGCTTTGCGACGTTTCATTTTGCGACATTTCGCGTTGCGTCGAAAAAAAATTTTGCATCATTTCAGCTTATCTTAGAAGAACATTCAAACAGCTTATAATCGCTATTGATGATTCTGAAAAAAATAGCACTACTATTCCAGAATTTTGGAAAACATTTAATGTACTGGATGCAATCAACAACATTTCAGAATCGTGGAATGAAGTTACACCCTCTTGTATGAATGGTGTATGGCGGAAAATATGGCCCGAATGTATTCATAAAAACCTTGACTCTAGTCATAGTCGTGTTGAAACATCTGCAGTTTGTACTGAAATTGTAAATCTGGCAAAGCAAAATGAATTTGAGGGAATGGACGAAGATGGTGTGAAAGAGATTATTACAGCACAGAATGAAGATATCAGCAATAGTGATTTAATAGATTTGGATATTGAATTGGCGTATAAAGAGAATCCAACAGAAAATTTAATTGAAACTCCTGAACCAAAAATTCTAACATTAAAAAAATTAGCAAAGCTATGGCCCTACTTGACGAAGCAGCTTCTATTTTATACAAAATGACCCTGACGAAGAAAGAAGTTCAAAAGTGGCACGATCCTTAACTGATTGCGTAAGTTCCTACAAGGAGATTTACTTGCAACAAAAAAAGAAAACTTTGGAAAAATATTTGCAGCCATTAGCATCTACATCTACACATCCAACAACTGTTGCATCATCCGATACTCCAATAACGCTAGATTCTGATTCTTCATAATCATTAAAAATCTAGATTATAACAGTACTGAATTTTCAATTTTTTTAGTTTTAATGAATTTTTGTTGTTTGAATTGCTATGTTTTTTAATTTTAATGAATTTGTTTTCTTTAATTAAAAATAAAACTATTAAAATAAGTAAATTTTTATTTTAATAATTCCTTTAATTTTTAAGTCTTCATTTTTTATAATATTAAATAATTTTATAAAAAACTAAAAATTACTTTGTTTTTGGTAAAATAATGGATTTGATTTAGAATTGGAACGTATCTTTAATATTTCAGTGCAATTCCATACAAAAGGTTTTCTCGAATTGCGACGTTTTGATTGCGACGAATTTTTTGGGAACCAATTATCGTCGCAAAGCGAGGTATTGGTGTAGTTTAACTTGGGAATTTGTTTAATTAAATTGCTTTAAAAGGATCAACGGAAACAACATAAGTACCTATTAATGCTAAGCTAAGCATCCGGGTAGACAAACTACTTATTGAAAAGATTGTATGATTGGCTGTCTGTCTGTAATTGGCCACTACAAAAGTTGTTGAATTCTAAAAAAGAAACTTGTAAACACACAAAGAACCGATTCGTTACCTCAACCGATTGATATGAACCTCAGGTATGTCATCAGAAAAACAAATTATTAGTTGGTGCTCTGTACCGTTCAGTAATTGTAACTGTAGTATCGATAGAAAATAGGAAGCATCCGAGCCTCCAGAAAGGATTTTTTAGATCTAAAAGTCCTCAAAACGCACTTGTTTAACGAAAAAATTTTCAATTTTCTGTAGGAGCAAAAAAAACTGTTTCCTTGTATCGTACACAGAGAGAAAAAAATCGGTGGAAAATCGGTTCCAACTAAAAATATTCGGTTGGATAAACCAAATTTCTGTTGTAATTACCAACATTCAATAGTATTGATGGTAGCATATTCCGAGATATCATATGATATGGTTGCTTCAATCGTATCACGATATTCGCAGTCAATAACGTAGTTATACCAAACGAATGCATCTTAACTATTGGTTGCGACAACTGGCGATTATGGCAAACAACTAATTGCGATGTACGAGGGCGACCGCAAAACTAACTGGCCTGGCACATTTTCTGTTTTACTAGCAACTTTTTTTTTTGTTTTTAAAAGCAATCTATTATAAGCAATCTGTCAAAATTTCCGAAATATTTAATGATTATTTTCTTTGTTACATGTGATTGAAGTAAACAAGTTTTATAATTTTTGAAAAATGGAAAATAAAGAGTTTCGTGCGGTAATTAAACACTTTTATATGAAAGGTTATACGCCACAATTAATCAAAGATGAATTGGATTCTGTTCATGGTGATAATGCACCATCATATTCCACCGTGAAATCTTGGGTTCAACAATTTAAAATGGGTCGTTCAAGTACGGAAGATGAACAACGCTCTGGAAGACCAAAAACTGCTACTACTATTGAAAACATTAGAAAAGTATTTAATGAAGTGACTAAAGATAGACGAATAAAGCTCACAGAACTTGCTTATATTGTTAAAATACACGAAAAACAAGTTTGGAGTATTTTACACGATGAACTCCACATGAAAAAGCTATCCGCAAGATATGTGCCGCGTTTGTTGACTTTGCCCCAAAAAATCGTCCGTTGGACCAATTCCAAGGAGCTTTTAGCGATTCATCATCGTAATCCAATAGAGTTCTTGCGCCGATTCATAACTGTGTTGAAACATGGATCCATCACTACATCCCAGAATGCAAAGATGGAAAAACTATAAATAGTGAATATTATTGTGCATTATTGGATCGGTTGAGTGAAAAAATCAGGATAAAACGACCGCATTTAGAAAAAAAAAGTTCTTTTTCATCAAGATAATGCTCCTTCACACACTGCATTTTTAACTCAACAAAAACTGGCCGAATTACGATCTGAAATTGCTCCGCATCCACCATCTAGTCCAGATTTAGCTCCTTCTGATTATTTCTTGTTTCCAAATTTAAAAAAAAATTCGCGGTGGTAAAAAATTTTCGTCCAATAGCGAGGTTATTGCTAAAACTGAGGCATATTTTGAAGGTCTTGAAAAATCTTATTTTTCGGATGGAATTAAAAAAACTTGAAAAACGTTTGATGAAGTGTATTGAGTTGGAAGGAGATTATGTTGAAAAATAAATAATAATAATTCCAAAAAAAAACGGTTCTTTTTATGTTAGGCCAGTTACTTTTACGGTCGCCCTCGTACATACGAGAATTACTTTGGTACCAAAATCGGTGCTGACAATGACAGATAAGTTTTTCGTAGTGACCAAACCTTGTTAAGATCGCTGTTGTAACATAAAATTGGTTGTTCCAACAGGAATGTATAAAATGGTGTATTTTATCGGTTCTAGTCACTACAAAATCTTTGTTTACGACCAAAATATATGCCCAAAAAATATATAATAACAACAAAAATATTGGTCCGTCAGTTTAAGTTTTAGCGAAATTTAATCTATAACTACAACCAATACATGTACAAATTCATTTCTATTAATCAGCCTAATTAATAAATGACAGTTCCCTGTACTGAAAATTGCCGTTTTCCTAATCAACATTTTGTTGCAGCGTTGCATACATGTATTGTTTGTGCAACCACCAACATTCGGTTGGCAAAAAATTCGGTTGTGGCCACAAATATGTTTTCTGTGTGTATGCTTGAAGTACTCTCAATCATAGGGAGGCTATGTCGAGGAAGAACAAGAAAAAATTAAGATTTTTACTGAATAAGTAACATTAAATGATTTGCTTAGAGCAGTAATAATAAAACTATTTTTGCTTTTGGTTCTGATGAAAGTTAAGATATTATCACCAATATTCGGTAACAACAACAAAATGCTGGCAAAACTATTGGTTGCCACAACCACCAGTTATGGCAACTAAATAAATTGCATGCGTTTTATTGGTATGACGGATCAATTGGTTGTGTCTGCAAAACGATGATCATATGCACAGAGAAAAAATCAGTTGTTAATCGGTCCGAAACACGAAAACGTCGGTTGGATAAACCGAATTTCTGTTGAACTAACCAACATTCCATAGTATTGATGGTAACATGATTCGAGATATCGTATGATGGTTGCTACAACCATATCAAGGTATTCATAGCCAATAACACAGTTATACAAACCGAGTGCAGTTTAACTATTGGTTGCGACAACTGGCGTTTATAGCAACAAACAAGTTGTGATGTACATTAGGGTTAGTCACTTTTTTTTCGGAGATTGCTCTCGCAGTATGTGGTAGGGCTTGGAAAACTATGAAGAACTGCATGTTTAGCTTTTGGAAATGGTGAAAAAACTTCCCCCCCAAAATGCATTTACTTTTGCTCGAAACCGATTTTTTATTTTCAATTTTTTGTGATATTAAAAATTTGAGAATTTTTTTTTTTTTCGAAGTTAGACCTTCAAATATCGTTCCTTACATAATTCTGGCACGCTAAACACGAATCTGCTATTTTATTGCAGATAGCTCATGTAGTTTTTGAGATATGGCGATTGCAAAATTTGCAAAGATGTTACTTGTTTTGCTATATGTGCACTTAAACCGTCCGAAGGTAATTATTTAAAAGAATATTTTTTTTAACAAACTGCATATTGTAGAAATGCATTTTCTTATTTTTATGTTTTCGCATGAAAATTATGATTATGATATCAGATTCGAAGTTTCAAAATATACTAAACTCATTTTGTCTAGACATTAAATTTTAAGCCCCCTACTTTAATAATATTACATTATCTCTATAAATTGACACAAAAGCCAAAGTATACAAAGCCTACTTCGTAGAAATTAAAAAACAAACTTGTAGGTTTTGTATTATTCACAAAGAACATCTTTGCAAATTTTCTAATTGCCATATCTCGAAAACTACAGGAGCTATCTTCAATTAATTAATTGTAGATTCGTGTTCAGCGTACCATAATTATGTAAGAAACGACTTTTGAAGGTCCAATTACGAAATTTTTTTTTTTAAATTTTTAATATCACAAAAAATGGAAATTAAAAAAACCGATTTCCAGCAAAAGTAAATGCATTTTGGGGGGGAAGTTTTTTTACCATATCAAAAAAGTAAACATGCAGTTCTTCATGGTTTTTCATGCCCTACATCATATTGCGAGAGCAATTCGATATTCGACAAAAGTCAAAAAAAGTGACTAACCCTAATGTACATGTTACTTCGGAACCAATAATTGGTGGTGACAACAGATTAGTTCTTTGTTAAGTTGGCTGTTGTAACATATTTGTTATTGCAACATCAACATATAAACGCTATAATATTTTATCGGTTCAAGTCACAACAAAGCCTTTGTTTAAGAGAAAACATATTTTGAAATCCCCAAAAAGTGTAGACGTATAAAAACAAAAGAAAATGGTCAGACAGTTAAAGGTTCTTGGGTAAGACAGCTTCCAAACGATACTGCCATATAAATAAACGAACTATAAATAAAAAATTATTTCAGGCTCAACAGTAATTGAGCGACATTACTCAGAATTTTCGCCATAGATACTCGTAGACCTCCTTTTTATTGAGAACAATTAGTAATTTTTTTGGAGGTGACTCATTTTTCCGGGTAACGGACACCCAAAGCTTGACAATAAATATTGGTATATACCTTAATTAATTCTTTTCAGATTGAGGCATCACTTCAATGCTTATCCAAACAACTATCCAGAGACGTATTTATTTTACTGATCAGTTAACCCATTGCAAGGAGGTAAAATATTAATTTTTTTCAGCAAGTGCTTATAAACTTTAATATACTTATATATAATGGGTGATCCAAGTAGAGATAATTTTTTCAATAGCCTTTTTTTGACAGATCACGTGTGAGTCGTGTCAGGTTTTCATGTTATTTTTGTTTAGTATTCTTTGGCATTTCATGATGGAAAGACTTACGACTGAACAACGTTTATAAATCGTTCAACTTTTATACGAAAATTCACGTTCTGTGAGGAATGTGTTTCGTGTACTTCGTTCAACTTATGGTCCACAAATTCGGCCTACTAAGCGTACTATTCGCAACACCATCACCCATCTTGAGACCCAGCATTAATTTTTGGATAAAATTCGTTTGAATAGACCACGTCCAGCACGCAGTGAAGAAAATGTAGCGGCCGTAGATGAGAGTGTACACCAAGACCGTAGAGAGTCGATTCGGCGACGTTCGCAGCAACTCGGACTGACGTATGGAACGACTTGGCGCATTTTACGTCGAGATCTTAAATTAAAAGCGTACAAAATACAGCTTGTGCAAGAACTGCAGCCGCCCGACGTTCCCAAGCGACATCGCTTCGCTCTATGGGCTCTTGAAAAGTCCCACGAAGATCCGACGTTTTCGAGCCAAATTTTGTTCAGCGATGAGTACCATTTCTGGCTCAATAGGTATGAAAATAAGCAAAATTGCCGCATTTGGGACGAAGAGCAACCAGAAGAGATTAAGAACTGCCACTTCATCCAGAAAAAAAAAACAACGGTTTGGTGTGGTTTGTGGGACGGTGGAATCATCGGTCCATATTCTCTACACACAGAGAACAGATTCGTTGCCATAACCAAATTTTTGCCAACCGAATGCTTGAGGTTATATACACACTTAAGTGTTCCGTCCGTACAACGAACATTTGTGAGTGCTCCGTAGCTATTAATAATTGGAACTGAAGTATCTGTGGAACATTCAAGTGTCCAAAACTCAAGAAAATAATTTTAGATCTAAAAATCCACAAAAACATTTACAATTTTTATCAGAGGCAAAAACTGTTGGACTACACACATTTTGTTCTCAATAACAAAGGGAGAGATGATAACAGAAGATTTTTACTAAAAAGAATTGGAATATGCGATTGGCTTAATGCCAGTTATAAACAAATTATTTTATTTAAATAACGCCTATTTAAACTACAAAAAAAATACTTTTAAACGTTTAAACGTTTTTAGATTATGACATCATTTAGTTATCATCACCAATAATTGGTTACAAGAACTAAATTATTCATATCATTGCAACAACCACCAGTTGTGCCAACTAAATACCTTTTCCGCAGTTCACTGCTTTGACCTATCAGTAAGTTGTGGGTACAATACGATGATTATTTTTATAGTCTTGTGGTTTGTCAAACCGATTATGCATTATGATAATAAACATTTGGTGATTGCAACCGAAATTCCTCCTTTGCAAGAGGATTTTTGTAGTTCCATCCGATATCCAAATATTTTTTGATATGTGTATAATTGAAATAACTTTTTTGTACAATTGTATCAGAGAACAAATTTGCGGGCACATCCAAATTTTTTTGCTGCAGTTCTTGCTTATAGTTCTTGCACAATACTCTACGCCAGACTTTGTGTGGGGGCTATTTTAAAACATGGACCAAAATGTTCCTATTTTACAAGCGAGAGCGGAGCTAATACGGTTGCTATTTTGGGTCCTGGCAAACCTAGTGTGTTTTCAGATGCAAACTGGAACTTCCATTGGAAACTTTGACCTTTTTTAGCATAACTTCACTCTAAACGTTTTGTCATTTGAGGGCAAATTGTTTTGTTTACAGTGTGCTGAAAAATTCATCTCAGTCAAAAATGGAATTATCCCGTGAACATTTTCGTGCGATGATTTTTTACGATTTTCGGCGTAGGTTTTCGAAACAAGAGTGTTTAAATCAATGTGTTTCGACTTTTGGCGATGAAGCATTATCAAAAACCCACTGTTAATCGTTGGTACCAAGAGTTCAGTCTCGGACGCCGTTCGCTCCAGGATGACTTTCGTGAAGGACGTCCAACTTCGGTCACTTTGCCAGTAATCATAGATGCTGTTCGTGAACTGATTTGGCAAGACCGACATGTAAAATACCGTGAAATTGAGGCATCCTTGGGCTTTAGTATTGCAAGCATCAATAATATAAGTGTATGCTCATTTGGCCGTGAAAAAAAAATGTTTCTCGTTGGATCCCACATAATTTGATGAATTCTCAAAACAAGGCTCGTATGGATTTGTGCAAAGAGATGTTGAAAAAGTATTATTGCGGAAGCTTAAAGGCAGTATATAAAATTGTCACAGGTGACGAATCATGGATCTATGCATATGAACACGAAACAAAACAGTAATCGATCGTATGGGTCTTTCAAGACAAGCCACATCCAACAAAAGTTGCTCGTGGAAGAAATACATCGCGGCAAATGCTTGCGTTTTTTTCGGTAAAACCGGCCATGTTGCCACAGTGCCTTTAGTGGAACGTAGGACGGTCAATTCTGAGTGGTATACAAAGACAACCATCTGTTTGCCAACAGTGTTCGAAGAAATGAGAGTTCGAAAAATGAAGATAATAAGAGAAGATGGATCATTTTGCATCACGACAATGCGAGCTCTCACACATCAGCTGAAACGATGAGCTATTTGACCACTCAAGATGTCGAACTGATGGGTCAGCCACCATACAGCCCTGATTTGGCACCCAATGACTTCTTCTTATTCCCTAGCATCAAGAAAAAAAATGCGTGGTCAACGTTTTGCATCGCCCGAAGCTGCTGTTGAAGCGTTCAAAAATCATATTTTAAAAGTGTCTCAATCGGAGTGGAAATGGTGCTTCGAAAAGTGGTTTGTGCGCATGCAAAAGTGTATTGATCTTAAAGGAGAACATTTTGAAAACACACACACACACGTTGTAAAAGAAATCTATTGATGGCTCTCGATGTCGAGTCTCTTTAGAAGTGGCAAGAGTGAGTTGTATTTTCGTGGGCAATTGTGTGAAGAAAACTTGAAAAGTAAGGTTTACAACAGTAGTTCTCATTCGTTTGGGGAGAGCCTGGCCTTATAGAGTTCGGTTTTACTTTCAACAATTGCAGCAAGACTTTCTGAAGAGGGTTGTCACTGACCCGAACTCATGATAAAAGCAGTGAAAAACTTGCTTCTATTTAGATATAGAAGCAAGAGATCTTGAGCCGGTTATTAGTCCCTGTTCAATGTGTAAAAGCAACAGACCGAAATAAAACAAACGAGCTAAACATTTTGAAAAGCAATACAACCATTTCCAATCATGAACTATTTTGGTTTAAGTTTGGAAGCTGCTGTTGAAGCGTTCAAAAATCATGGTTTAGAGGTGTCTCAATCGGAGTGGAAAAAGCGCTACGAAAATTGGTTTGGGCGCATGCAAAAGTGTATTGATCTTAAAGGAGAATATTGTGAAAAACAATAAAAACCATTTCCAATCATTAATTATTTTGGTTTAAATGCCGGAGCCGAAATATAAATAGCAACCCGAATGTGACTTCAAAGCAACATAACCTCAACTCTGGAGGGACATGTAAGTGGCGGCTATTTAAAATCGTGAACCTGTATGGACCAATTTATTTTTGGCACTATGAACAAAATTCGCCCAACTCTTACATCTGGTAAATATTTGAATTTGTAAGAAAATTTCACTATTGCTGGATACCCATACATATGTCCATAAATATTGAGGGGCGGTCTTTGGACAGCAGGACAAGTAGATAACTCCCATGCGAGAACTTCTTCAATTCAGCAAAATCGTTAAAATAATGTCATATTCAGATTCTTCATAAAATTCCACAATGTTCGAAAAATCCATGTTGCCATGTTCGAAAGGACCAATTGGCATCAAAAATATGTGTTATTTAAAGGGCCTACGATAAATATTTTGAGGTGGGTACTAAAATCTCTCTGTCAAGTTGAACTGAATTCTGTAGAATAAATCAGAACCTTTGGTTCAGTTGGTTTGCTGGGGTGTTAGTGAGTGACTGGTGAGGGGAGTGTGTTCATGCATGGGAATATGGTGCGTAAAAACAACTTGCTGCTCTTCACACACACCCTCCAACAAATTAATGTCAAAGTCAGAGATAAAATAAATACTCGTGTAAATGTTATTTGTTGTTGTCGCACAACAAAAACAGTAACGCCAAGAAACTACCTTCTCAGACGTTAAGTGTGGAGTCTTGTTTGTACTCGTTCTCTCACACATACTTGTGTGTATATGCCATCAAAACAAAGGCGGGAAAATACGCTCATCTACAAATACACTATTTGGAAACCTAAATCGAAAGCATATGATGGCTGAGCCGCTCAGCGCCAAAATCCCCAAGAGATCCTAGCACGACAATGAGAGTAAGCCTCAAGGAAAGTTTGCACTCAAATGAAGAGACATTTCACAGAGAGACAGTAATTAAAAGAGAACTTGCGTTAGACCTAGTGATGGAGAGCACAAGAGCAACTACACTTGTGTAGAGAAAATGAAGAGTTCCTACACTTAGTTTGCTGTGGAGAAAATTTGAGAAAAATTCCTTTCGGGGGGCAGCTGAAGCGAGCAACGAAAATTTATGGTCAAAACAAAGATTGCAATAGCCGAATTCGCAATTCGTTGCTTTTTTAAAGCTGCTAACACATATGCTAGGCAGGGAAAACTGCCAAAAAAGTAGCAGATACAGAAACAGAACATGAAACGGAAATGCCAAATAGCATGAAAACGAGAAAAAGCAAATAACGGTGATTGTGAAAAGTAAGTCACATACTTGCGCCACACGCACGCACACACTAACTCACTTACTCAGTGAGACCGTGGAAATGCGATACATTCATAAGTTATACTCATTACGGAGGGCATTGCAAACATACATACAATCAAGCATATATTATATGCAGAAAAGGCAGCGAATAACATAGAATTCCTCTTCATCCCCTGTCTACTGTGTGAGTAGAAACAGTAACAAAACAAATGGGGAAATCCCATTCACCTACCCAACACCAACACCATCACACCCCAACCACTTTATTACATTTGACGAAATCCCATTACTTTGATTGTTACTTTTTTCATCTTCGCCTACGTGTTTTATGCTTTTCCCTACCCCGTCTCCTTTACTACGAGATGTTGTCTGCTTGCCCCCCGTTCCTTTTGCGTATAGAATGTAACAACACTTTGGGTAACGAGGAAAAAAAATGAAAAGTTGTTGGAGTGTTTGTTATGCTCTGTATATATGTCAATAGAGTAATATCCAATGTTTCTTTTCTGCATATGACACGTGGGGGGTGTGTAAAGTTTGACGAGGCATCAGTTGTTCTAGTTATGTTCTAGATATTCTCAGCGAAATCGGTTACGTATTTGCTGAAAATCGAGACCTGACCGCGAAAAAGACGTAAGCGCTAAAAAGAAAAGTTTACAGGAGAGGGTTTTTTTAGTTTTTTGTCTAATTATCTGGAGGATTCCGATATAATTAGATTTGCTTTATCTATAATCTAAATATTAATATTTAAGCTTAAGAGTATTTCTATCGAATTTCATTAAAAAACTATAGGAGCCTACGCCTTTTTGCGTTCAGGGCTCAATATTTATGAAGCCGGGATAGGGGATTGAAAAAAAAAATACAAAATCATCCAGCTTAAATCGAATTTAAAAAAAAACGTATTCATTGCAGTTGACTTGGAGTCAGTTTTTAACAATATTCGGAAATTTAAAGCACATTTCCCATTACCTATATCCCACAACATCTCATAAGAGAACAAGGGGAAACTTTTCTGAAATTGGTAAGCTGTGCACTATATAATTGTTTTAATCACTGACCAGGGTCCTGCTGTTTAACGCTGGCGGTTTTTGCATTTTATGGAGAAGAGTTTACCTGTATAAAGATAAATAATTAGTTGGAAATCGGTTGGAACTACAATGATTCTGTAGCATAAAAGGAATTTCGGTTGCAATCACCAAATGCTTATAAGCGTAATGGATAACACGATCATTGTACTGTAATCACAACTTATTGATCGGACATACCAATAAAACGCGAGAAAAGCATTTAATTGCCACAATTGATGGTTGTGGCAACTCATACGAAGCGTATCAATAATTCCGTGTCTTCCCAACTTTCTTCGTACTTATATGAAATGTAAAACTGCTCCCATCAAGTACCATCTGTAGACACTCGTAGACTACTGTCAAATTTTGTGAGAGTTCCGTCATTTAGTTTGTGTTTAACAGCTGTTCAAAACATACAACCTCGTGAATTTTGTTAAAAATTGAAAAAAGTGAATTTCGAGGGCTCATTTAACATTATTTTGGGCGGAAAAACCCTCAATTACACTAAGGAAACGCTTGGTAAATACTATGGGGACTCTGCAACATCGATTTTAATGGTAAAAAATAGTTTACTAACTTTTGTTGTGGTCGCACAAGTACAAATGACGCTGAAATTTCTGGACGGCCAATTGAGGTCAATACACTCGAAAATGTCGAAAAAATCCACGATATGGTGTTGGCCGGTCGAAGAGTAAAAGTGCGTGAGATTGTTGATGCCATACGCATTTCATTTGGCAGTGTGGATTCGATTTTACACAATCAGTTGGGTTTATGAAAGCTGTCTGCAAAATGATTGTCGCGTTTGCTCTCATTTAGATAATGTACGGATGCTCACGTGTGCAGTCTCAATAGCACAATTGCATTAATTGGGTTACGAATTTATACCTCATCCGCCATATTCTCCGGATTTTGCCCCCATTGACTATTTTCAAACTTAAAGAAATGGCTCGGTGGAAAGACATTCAGCTCTAACGATTAAATTATAATTTAATCGTTAAAGCTGAATGTCTTTCCACCGAGCCATTTTTTTAGGATTGAAAATAGTCAATGGGGGCTAAATCCAGAGAATATGATTTTTCGATGCTTATAAAATCCTATTTTTTGGAAGAGATACAAAAATTAGAGAAACGTTGGACTAAGTGCATTGAGCTTAAAGAGATTTTGTTGAAAAATTATTTTTTTTTTGCAAAAAAAAAGTATCGCAGAATATTTGATATAACCTCGTAGTTTGGCAAACATTTTGTTCTTGTAACCAATAATTATAATCATGCTCATCAGTTATAATTATAAGTGATGAGCATAATCAATAACTGGCTGTTTATTGGCTTTTTTATAAGACTAAATTAATTCGATTGTTACTGACTTCAAGCCACTTAATTAATTTTTTTTAATTAATTAATCACGTTTTTTTCTAGATATAATCATCCTTCATATTTTCCACTTTCTCCTCGTCATAACCCTACGAGTAATACAAGTAATTCACTTGTGTAAGCAACAAGTTTTGTTGCCTCTGACTAAAATTTGATTTTTTTTCGTTGAGCGTGGATTTATACATTTAAAAATTATTTTCTAAAGGTTTAGATACTTGGTATTTTGCACAGATACTACAGTTCCGATAACTGAAAATTACAGAGCACCAACTAACATTCAGTTGTACTGATGATATACTTGAGGTGCATATTATCTCAAACATTCGGTTGTGGCAATCTCGTACTCGTGAAGTCGAGATCAATCTCGTACTCGTAAAGCCACCGTCATTAACGAGTATGAAACCCGCCATGTAACAAATATTAGATGTTTTTACCTAGAGTTGAACCTGTTTTCACTGGTTGCAAACTAACAAGGTCTTAAGTCCATTTCAGAAATTTGTTGATATATTCCCGAATATCTTGAAAATAGCCATATAATCCAGTTGTCAACATATTCAGTAAGATTTCCCTTTTCATCATGAATTGTTTAACCCTATCGAATGGGTAAAGATTATTAAAAAATTGTCATCGAAATTCTTGCTCAGCTGTTAATACTCATCGCGAGGTCGGTCATCCTCAACATGGTTTCCGTGGGCACGTTTTAACCATCAATCAGGCAGAATTATGGTAAAACAGTGACGAAGAAAGCAGCGGCCAGTTTCGAAGAAGAAGACACATTTAAGTCAATTTAATTATACATCGCCTAATTAAAATTATCGCAGTATAAGGCCAAATTCTACTATACCAGACCGGCGGGAATGGCCTTAAGGGGCGCTGGCCGTCGCTTGGTAATGGCTCCAGTACGTTGGCGCACCATGATTGAAGCTACCACAGCGAGAATCATGTAAAACACTCGGACGCTATATCAGAAATTAAAATTTAAGACCGTATCCCTTTAAGATTGAACTGATGTAAGAGTTGTTCAGGGCGACAATAGACTAAGGCTGGCGGATATCCAGATTTAGACCAAAAACTCTTCTTCTCAGACAAGGCACATCGTGCGACTTAACACCCCGCCATAATTTTCTCTGAAGCTACGTCAAGTCCACAGTCTACGTTCACTAGCCAACCACTTTGGACTTGCTTAATAAGTGAGAGGAGGTTATATAGGGTGATCCATCTAGAGGTATCTTTTCAGAACAAAAAAGATATAAAAATTCAAATCAAGTGTGGAATCTTTATTGGTAATTAAGAAGGACATTTTATGGCATTTATTTTTTAAATACAAGTTTCTTCAAATGTTGGCTGCAACTACGCCTCAGGGTTTCCATTCCGAGGGTCCAATTTTGAATGACTCGTTCGAGCATTTCGACCGGTATGGCTTTAATGACACGCGTAATGTTGGCTTCCAAAACCTGAATCGTAGCTGGTTTGTCAGCATAGACTTTGGACTTTACTTAACCCCAAAGAAAAATGTCTAAAGGTGTGATATCACTCGATCTAGGCGGCCAACTCACCTTTCCGAAACGTGAAATTAGCTGCTTTTCGAAATGACCTCTCAATAGATCCATTGTTAGAGCAGCTGTATGGCAAGTGCCACCGTCCTGTTGGAACCAAGTCGTCAAGATCGATATCATGGCGCGATAGCGAGCACCATTCTCGGCTACGTTCCGGCCATCATCATTTTTGGAAACATATGCACCGATGATTCCACAAGTTTATAAACCGCAATAAACCGTGGTTTTCTCTGGGTATAATGGCAGCTTTTGAACCTCTTCTTGTTGCTCTTCAGCCCAAATGCGGCAATTTTGTTTATTGACTTTGCCGTTGAGCCAGAAATGAGCCTCATCGCTGAACAAATGTTTGGTCGAAAACAGCGGATCTTCTCGTTTCTCACCGAACGCTCATTTCCATAATACAGTTGCCAACATTTGAAGGAAATTATTTCAAAAAAATAAATGCCATATAATGTCCTTTCAAATTACCAAATTACCAATAATAATTCCACACTTGATTTGAATTTTTATATTTTTTTTCTGAAAAAAATACCATCCTATGTGAATCACCCTATATTAATGGACATTTAGTTTGAATCTGTTCAAATCGTTGGTGGTAGGAAATACCTTAGCAGGAATTTTGTTCTACTTACGGACAACTTGGCTTAATAACGAATTTCCCCTGTAATTCATACAATTGACCACAAAAGGATAATGACTTCCACCCAAGTTTTTGCTGCGAATGGACACTCTGACCTTGGAAATGGAGTCCGTTATATCAAAGGACAAACATTACTGAAGTACCTACAAAATTGTTTGAAATTTCGCCGATGCACAAAGAATTTAATATAATTAGCCATTCCAACATTTCTGATAGTCCCCAGTGACCTCCTTTGGACCTGTGACAACATCGATATATCAAAGAAACGCAACTCTCGTCGTTGTGAAGCAACAATTTATCGACTGGGTCATCTCAAGATGAGCGTGCAACAGTTGGCCACCGCGATCATACGTCACCGGACACCAGTCAATTTTATCACCGCAAACTACGTCAAATCCTTGGTCTATGCTAACAAGCCAGCCACTGTGCATAAGCGCTAGGCTAACCTCCAAGATGCTATGGCGAGTATAATGGCGGTATAAAAGTAAACCATTTGTACACCCAACTTCTCTTAATATTAAAGACCTATCGAGTCAAAAACGCGAGTTGGTTTGATCTAACAATGTATGTCCGTCCGTCTACTGTCCATCTAAAGCTCGTAATAAAACTGCATATGTGACGCGCAAAATAGAAAGGGACCTAAGGGTAAAAACCAGTTTTGTTCTGGAGAGCCATTTTAAAGATTAAAATTCGTGTATCTTTGGTGTACCATCACTTTCATAAAACACGCATATCTCTGGGAGGGAACACTTTTGGGGCATGGGATCGGTATCATTCGAGGCTCAGATGTTGTCCACATCAAAAAAAAAAAGTGAAAATTGAACATTTTACCCTTAGATCCCTTTCTCTATGCGCTGTCACATATGGCAAATGTGATCGATCTTAATGAAATGTGAAAGATTTTTTTTTTGCTGAACCAATAACGGACGCCATTGAAAGTAAGGAAAATTGGTTGAGATATCGTACAGCTCCCCTACATAAGTTTAGCTGATTTTTTATAGATTCTTAAAGTTCATCCAATCTTAATTAAATTTGACACCGTTGATTACGATCGAATAGCAACGACCTCAGATGAAAATAGTTAATTTCGGTCGACGTTTTAATATTGCCCTAATACAAAGGTCCTGATTTAACATATAACAGCTCTAGAAGGCCCATATTAATTCCGATAGTATACGAGTTGCTACATATATTTCTGGCCTAGGCAAGACTTGCCTGACGCCATCTTACATTTCCATTGGAAAGTATGACATTTTTTAGCATAAACGTACTGAGAACGTTTTGATGTACGACCATCATTTGTGTTGTTTACAGGGACTTGAAAAAATCAATTTGGCAAAAAATGGAATTAACTCGTGCACATTTTCGTGCGATCATTTTTCAAAACTTTCGACGTGGATTATCACGACAAGAGTGCATCGATAAACTAAAATCTTTGTATGGCGATAAAGCACTATCCTAAAGCACTGTGAAAAACTGGTTTAATGAATTCAATCGTGGCTGACGCTTGCTCAAAGAAGGTCGTCCAAAAACGGTCGTTGTGCCAGAGAACATTGATGCTGTGCGTGAACTGATAATGCAAGATCGTCATGTGACATACCGTGCGATAGAGGCATCCTTAGGCATTTCTTCCACCAGCGTACATTTGATATTGCATAAACAGCTGGCCGTAAAAAAGGTTTGTTCTCTTTGGATCCCGCACAATTTGACAATCGCTAAAAAAAAAAAGCTTGTGTCGATTGGTGCAAAGAAATTTTAAAAAAATACGATCGCGGTGCTTCAAAACGCGTTTATAGGATAGTCACAGGTGACGAATCATGAATCTATGCATATGAGCCCGAAACAAAACAGCAATCGACTGTGTGGGTGAGAAAGGAACATCCTTGGGCACTTCTTCCACCAGCATACATTCGCTCAAAAAAAAAGGCTCGTGTCGATAGGTACAGAAATTTGGAAAAAATACGAACGCGGTGCTTCAAAAGTCGTGTATACGATCGTCACAGGTGACGAATCATGGATCTATGCGTATGAGCCCGAAACAAAACAGCAAACGACCGTGTGGGTCTTCGACGACAAGCCATATCCAACGAAAGTTGTTCGTGGAAGAATCACTTCGAAGCAAATGGTCACCTGTTTCTTCGGCAAAACTGGTCGTGTGTCGACTGTTCCGCTTGTGCAACGAAGGACGGCCAATTCTGAGTGGTACATCACAATTTGTTTGCCTGAAGTCTTCGGAGAATTTCGAAAAACGAACAAGAGAAGACGAATCACTGTGCACCATGGCAATTCGAGCTCTCACACATCGGCTCAAACCAGCGCCTTTTTGACCGATCAAAACGACGAATTGATGGGTTATCCGCCGTACAGCCGTGACTTGGCACTTCTTGGACTTCTTTTTATTACCGCACATTAAGAAAAAAATGAGTGGTCAACGATTTTCGTCGCCAGAAAATGCTGTTGAAGCGTTCAAAAACTATGTTTTGAAGGTGTCTCAATCAGAGTGGAAAAAGTGCTTCGACAATTGGTTTGAGCGCATGCAAAAGTTTATAAATCATGCTGGACAATACTTTGAAAAATTATAAAACCATTTTTGATGATAAATATTCTCATTTTCATTATTAGGCCAGAAATATATATATATATATATATATATATATATATATATATATATATATATATATATATATATATATATATATATATATAAAGCAGCCCTCGTACAAAGATCCCGATTTGACATTAGCTGCTCTAGAGTGCCCATATTAATTCCGATTTTGATCAAATTTGGTATAGTATATAACGATGGACAAACAACCAACCATATAGGTTTATTTTTTCGATATAACCCCTTGCAAATGGTCTGGCAACCAGAAACCGGCTTCCAATGTTTATGGTCTTATGGCTAAATTTAGGTTAAAGACGCTTGGAATTTTTCATTAAATATGTGAAAAAGTTTCTTATTTGAAAGTATATGAAACTTTTCATGCATATTATGAAACTTTCATAAAACGTATAAAATGTAAACGTATCTTATGATAATATTTCTTTAAGCAAAAATCAATGCAACATTTTGGACTCGACAGTTTTTATAGATGAATTTAATTTTTTTTTGTGAAATGTTGTCATAGCCAACATTTTTTCAACACCCACACGTTGTAAAAAAAATCTAGTGAGGGCTCTCAATGTGGAGTCTCTGTAGGGGTTGTAAGAGTGAATTGTATTTTCGTGGGCAATTGTGTGAAGAAAAGTGATTTTTACAACAGTAGTTCTCATTCGTCTTGTGAGAACCTGGCCTTTAAGAGTTTGGTTTTTCTTTCAACAATTGCTGCGAAACTTTCTGATGAAGGTCATCACGAACCCGAAATCGCGATGAAAGTAGTGTGCTCACTTTAACAAAAATTGAAGAAATTAACAGAAAAAAATCAATGACAAACAAATCATTGTAGACAAAAACTTTAATTTTGGACCGGAATTCATGATGGCATCGGCCATGCCGAACCTAATTTGTCCATTGTTTTCAGTTTCTTTTTTACATATGTGACAGCGCATAGAGAAAAGGACCTAAGGGTAAAAAAATCAATTTTCATTTTTTTTGATGTGGGCAACATCTGAGCATCGAATGAGACGATCCCATGCCCCAAAAGTGTTCCCTCCCAGAGATATGCGCGTTTTATGAAAGTTATGGTACACCAAAGATACACGTATTTAAATCTTTAAAATGGTTCTTCTGAACAAAACTGGTTTTTACCCTTAGGTCCCTTTCTCTAAGCGCTGTCATATATACAGATTGGTGCAGAGTTTAATATAGGCAATTTTTGCAACGGTATAATGGAAATGAACGTTTGGTAAGCAACGTTTTTAGACCAAAATTTTGTTCAGTGATGAGGCCCATTTCTTGCTCAACGGCAAAGTCAATAAATAAAATTGCCGCATTTGAGCTGAAGAGCAACAAAAAGAGGTTCAAGAGGTGCTATTATACCCAGAAAAATCCACGGTTTGTTGCGATTTATAAGCTGGTGAAACGTAACCGTTAATGGATCTTTTGAGAAGTCATTTCGAAAAGCAGCTAATTTCACGTTTTGGACAAGTATGTTGGCCGCCTAAATCGAGTGATATCACACCTTTAGACATTTTTCTTTAGGGTTACGTAAAGTCCAAAGTCTATGCCGACAAACCAGCTACGATTCAGGTTTTGGAAGCCCACATTACGAGTGTCGTTAAAGCCATACCGGTCGAAATGCTCGAAAGAGTCATCCAAAATTGGACCCTTAGAATGGAAACCCTGAGGCGTAGTTGTGGCCAACGTTTAAAGGAAATTATATTCAAAAAATAATTGCCATAACATGTTTTTTAAATTACCAATAAAGATTCCACACTTGATTTGAATTTATATAATTTTTTTTTGTTCTGAAAAAATTCCTCTAGATGGATCACCCTATATGCCCTGGAATGTCCAGAGTTTTCACAAAATTTTAGCAATCATTTATAGTAAAGTTACAACACTTCGGAGGTCAAAAACCTGTACAATCGAGTTTTGTTTTGACATTTGTGCCAAAATTGTTAAACCTCTTTAGTCTGTGACTTAATTGAATACCCCATTATAGAATTAAACGAAACTCCAATTACTTGGTACTATTAGAACTTATTACCCCACCCACGCAATTCGTAGTCCGGGTGCCAACGTAATGACTTTTTTCCTGCTGCTGATGCACAGAAAAAGAAGAGAAAACAACATCAACAACAACAAACAAGCTAAGCAAACTTCACATTTTCATTAGAAGCCGAAACCAGTTCATACGGCACAGAAACAATTAATTTTGCCCTTTACGTGTGTGCTGATACGCAACGGGGACGACGGAGGCGGGGGAAAAGCGCTTGAAAAGACCGAGAAGAAACAAAAGAAGCACACATAAAAACGACAACAAAAAACGGATATATAGGCTAAGTAGGGAAACTGAAACGAAAAAGTAAAGAAAGAAAGGCGTCCGTCCATTTATTCATTCGTTCGTTCGTCCTTCCTCCCCACGGCCCAATGGAATCAACAACAGTTTTTTTTCATTTCTGAATGAATCTAACCCAGAAATAGAGAAAATTTTGTTTTCAAAACTTTAATTTTTTTTTTTGATTTTTGTTGTTTGATTGTGTTTTTTTTTTATTTTGGACAATGTAAAGGATTTTTCCTTTACGGGCAGGCTATGATTATTATTTGCTTCTTCTTTACTTTTTTTAGGAGTGATATTTTTTTGTAATTCACTTTTTTTTGGATTTCCTCAAGGGGAATTTTCTTTATCTTTTCGTTTTTTTTTGCTTTTCTTCTCTGCTTTAGAGAAACACTTGTTTAATACACATTTTCCGAAATATTTTCTTAGTATTTTTGTTGCGATACTTTTAGAGATTTTTAATTTTTATTTTAGGGGAATTATCGAAAGTAAAGGAACTTAGAAGAATATACAATCTTTTTTAATGGGGTCTTGACTTGATTTTTGTGGCCTTTTTCTTTGTTTTTTTTTTGCTGGTTCACTGAAAAAATTTCTTTTTGGCTGGCTTCGTTTGACGGTGACGCTGTGTGTCGTCTCGTTTGGTAGTTTCTAGCACTGGCGTTATTTTCTTGCGGACTTGCGTTTCCCAACTGGATGCTGCTCGCAACTTTGCCAAACACTTTACTCGTAGGAAATCCCACGAAGGAAAAGTTGAGCGCGCGTGTGTCTCTGGGTGAGTATGCGTGTGTGTGTATCTGTGAGTATACTTTCCATTCCAACCCCTCTAACGTGGCTTGGGGGTCTTCTCACACACACATACACACTCACATACACAGAAGAAGTTGAAGAACTAACGTATAAACACACACACCAACATGTGTACATACATTTTCAAAACATTTCACCGCATGTTTTTTGTAATTTATCGGTTTATCTGCGATAACTGGCGCATGCGATACTGGAAAGTTTAGAGCCAACATGTGTACGACGACGGACGATGTTGAGTACGACGAGTATTAATCAAAACAAGAAAAAGTCCGCTCATCATTGCCGCCAAAGCACAGTGGTTGCCATACGGAGAAGAAAATATGTTGAAAAAATGTTTGCATGCAAACATATGCAGGAAACACACGAAGAAATAAACAATGGTTGGGGTGACAATATTCAAAGAGCATCATACTATTGTTAGGTATATGGTTGTGGCACAACAATATTACGACCCTCTCAACCATATTATGATTCACACACAACCACATGATCCCCACAACCAAATAATGATTCAAACTCAACCATACTATGATCCCCACAGCCATAGCATGATCCTCATAACTATAGTATGTTTCACCTACAACCGTAGTATGATTCACAAGCAACCATAATATGATCCCCACAACCTAATTATGATTCAGACTCAATCATATCATAATCCCCAAACCATAGTATGATTCTCACAACCATAGTATGTTCCACATACAACCATAGCATGGTCCTCACAACCTTAGTATGATCCACAGGCTACCATGTTGTGATTCCTACAAACATAGTATGATCCTACTTTTGTCGCACCAACCATATTTTAACTGTTGCTACAAGCATATTTTATATTTTAAATATTGGCAATTATGTGTATACTATTGTTACATTTCAACGATGTTAATATTGACGCAATCATATTATTGTCAAAATGAAATTCCAAGAAATACTAAGGTTGCGACGAACATATTTTAATTGCAGAGAACATATTATTGTCGCCGTGACCATACAGTAACCATATTTTTTCTCTGCGTGCATATGTTTAAAGCAAAGTGATGATCCTATGAAAGAGGCTACGAGGGTTGCTATTTATATTTTGGGTCCGACCATAAAGAAACATTAATTTATCGTTGAGAATGGTTTTATTGTTTTTCAAAATATTCTCCTTTAAGATCAATGCACATTTGCATGCGCACAAACCAATTTCCGAAGCACTTTTTTCACTCCGATTGAGACACATCCAAACATGATTTTTGAACGCTTCAGCAGCTGCTTCGGGCGATGAAAACGTTGACCTCGCATTTTTTTCTTGATGTTAGGGAATAAGAAGAAGTCATTGGGTGCCAAATCCGGGCTGTATGGTGGATGGCTTACCGATTCGGCATCTTGAGTGGTCAAAAAGCTCATCGTTTCAGCTGATGTGTGTGACCTCGCACAGTCGTGATGCAAAATGATCCGTCTTCTCTTATTATCTTTCCTAATTTCTTCGAACACTGTTGGCAAACAGATGGTTGTATACCATTCAGAATTGACCGTGCTACGTCCCACTAAAGGCACTGTGGCAACGTGGACGGTTATACCGAAAAAATGCAGTCTTTGATTTGATGTACTTCTTTTACGAACAACTTTTGTTGGATTTGGCTCGTCCATACGGTCGATTGCTGTTTTGTTTCGGGTTCATATGCATAGATCCATGATTCGTCACCTGTGACAATGTTTTACACTGCCTTTGAGATACCGCAGTTACTTTATACTTTTTTAACATTTTTTTGCACCAATCCATACGAGCCTTTTTTTTTGAGTATTCGTCAAATTATGTGGGATCTAACGAGAACAATTTGTTTTCACGGCCAAATGAACATGCAATATCTTATTGATTCTTGTCATACTAAAGCCCAATGATGCCTCAATCTCACGATATATCACATATCGGCCTTGCTTACTCTGCTCACCTGGAGCGAACGGCGTCCGAGACTGAACTTATTCTTGGTTAGTATCAGAGATTAACAGTGGTTTTTGATGGTGCTTCATCGCCAAAAGTCGAAACAAGTTGATTTAAACACTCTTGTCTCGATAACCCACGTCCAAAATCGTAAAAAATCATCGCAAGAAAATGTTCACGGGATAATTCCATTTTTTGACTGAGATGAATTTTTCAACACACTGTAAACAAAACAATTCGCCCTCAAATAATAAAACGTTCTAAGTGAAGTTATGCTAAAAATGTCAAAATTTCCAATGGAAGTTCCAGTTTGCATCTGGGAACACACTAGTATTGTCAGGACCCGAAATAAAATAGCAACCCTCGTATAACAAGTGGTCAATTCGTAAGTTCGTCAAAGCCGAAGCTCCACCATAAATTGCGTTGTAGTAAATAGCGTTGTAGTATTGGGGGATATGATTGTTGGTGCTGGTTTCATGTTTGACACGGCTTAATTTTTGAAGCCCTATTAACAGTTGCCCTGAACAAATTTGTGAAAATATTTAATTGTTTTGGAGCCTGTAAACTAGCGCCTTTACCTAAAGCAAATCTTAAAAGCTATGCATATTAAGATTTGTGAGACAATTACCTTATTTCGATGTCGTTGTTTGAAAGGACCTCATATTCGGAACTCTAGAGACCTTTCACTTATGGTGAAATATATTAAAAAAAATTAATGTTATTTTTGGATTCGGAACGACATTTTTGTTGTTATTTAATACTCATATGCCCATAGTTGCCGGTCCAACGACAATATTGGCTCAAATCTTAAATAGAGGTACAACTTTAAATTTGTAAGAAAAATTTAGTGTTTCTGGATACCCATATGTCTCCGAAAATTAGTGGACGGTTTTAAGGCTTCATGAGACATAGACCACTCCTATTGGTTAAGGACTCCAATCCAGCCAAATTGTAAAATTTATGTTCAGACTCTTTAAAAAATCTCACTGGTTATAAGTACCCTATGTCCATTTTCAAACAGAAGACGGTTGTCACGGACCCGAAATCATGATAAAAGTAGTGTGCAGCCACGAAAATCAATGTCACTATGTCATTTTGTTAAAAACTTGTCTTCTATTTAAATATAGAAGCAAGAGGTCTTGAGCCGGTTAATCCCTGTTCAATGTGTAAAAGCAACAGACCGAAATAAAACAAACGAGCTAAACACAGACGTTTATTTTAAGCTCCCTAGTAACCTTAGGGCTATGGGTCAAGGACTTTACATTTGTCAAATCGTAAAATTAATGTGATATTCTGATTCATGACAAAAATTTATTATTATTTATGTTCATAACTCAAGGAAGCCGATTTGTTGGGTCTCAGGGCCTATAGGGCGGATTCAAATCCTAAATTGGTCCAAATCTTAAATATAGGTACATATTTAGATTAGTAAGAAGTTTACACAGTTTCTGGATATCTATAGGTCCTCGAATAGTAAGGGGCGGATTTTGGGTGCCTAGGAGCCCAATGACCACACCTATTTAAGGAAAAGTTAATGCACCTATGCCTACCAAAAAAAACTGATTCAAAAGTTAAATAAATAAATTTCACAGTGGAAAAATCGTACTTGATTTTTTAAAGTCCCACAAAGGGGAACTTATTCCCATTTCGGCCGATTTGGTTCACTTTCAATACCAACCGATCGCCGACTATGAGACATGTTTATGGTTAGTTTAAAGATTTTAAATCTTCCCGTTTGGACTAAAACGTGCTTTTAACAGACAGACATGGTTAGATCGTCTTACGTTCTTAATAGAAAATCAAACTTCAGATAATTTATTCATGCACCTTTGGGTAGAAACGAAACACTGTGCATTACCACCATCACACCGCTAGCTAACAACATCATTATCGTTTAAGTGTTTGGTGATAATCATCATCACCATCATCTCAACTATCTACACACATTCCGGTTGACTCTCTTCGCGAGAAGTTCTCTTAGGCCCGATGTACTACGACGAGTCGCTCTCACGAAATTCTACCCAAAAAACATCTGTAACGAGCCAGCCCGCAGCACGTAGTGATGAGTTTTATTCGCCCATCTTCTTCTTCTTCTTTATGTTCGTGTTCTTCTTCTTTTTCTTGTTACCGTTTCTAGTTAGTGCGTGTCTATTTTGGTTGTATTATTCCGTCATAAGTTTCGATTCTTTCGTTCGGTTGTCAAAAAACATTGTTTTGCTTTTTCCGACGCCCGTTGTTGTTTTGCTCTTTACCGCTTTCACACATTTTCGGTGTATCCTCGTTCGTACACTCAACAACCACCAGCAGAGCATAGCACGATGTTGTAGTCGTACATCTCCGCTGCCCCCCGCACCGAAAAACCGCCTGCTCACCTTCCTATAATGTGAGCCCCTTGACAAACCGCCTATTTCCTTTTCTAGTTTTATCCTCAGCACACTTTTGGTGTGTGTATATATGTGTGTGTGTGTGTGTGTTAGTGTAAATGTGTGGGTGTTTTAGCTCCTCTTCTTCTTCTAGCTTTGTTTTGTTCCCTTTGTTCTTTGCTACGCATTATTCGATTTTATGCCGCTTCATTTTGTCTGTAGAAGGGAAATCAGGCGTTGTGCTGCGCCGAGGGGGTGGAGATGGTGTTTGAGGGGTATTTATCAAGTGTTGCTAGCCGGTATTTTTACTTTATCATTCACAACATGTGTCCCTGCCAGTTAAGTTGTTTTAATGTTTCTCCATTCTTCAAGAAAGCGTTAAGCGACAGGACGAGGGTGGGTGGCATAAGTTGGGTGGACATTTTATTTAACTTAAGTTCTACAACATTCAATTTAGGGCCAAGGGAAAACTTCTCTCAAATCGGTGAGCCGTGCACGATTCAGTACTTATACTCGTACTTGCTGACCGGGACCTACTTTTATCTCCATCTAAGACCGGCTAATGATATTTTATATGTAGAGAAGTTTTTGCAAGGCTAAGAGATAAATCTCTTACTTGTAAAGTCGCTGGCATTTTTGAGCAAGCCGCCGCTGAAAATTGTAAGATGTTCTTAACGGGGGTTGAAACTACGTTAACTGGCATAATAGTCGTGCACACATCTATCACACCACGGCGGCCCACAAAATAATTTCAACACCATGAAAAAAAAAACTAAGTGACCTTGACTAGAAAGAAACCATAGTTTAAATATCGACATGCTAAAGGCGTGGCAAGAACCGTTGACTAGATCACATCTGGAGAACTAGAAAAATTTGCCTTGAAAAATTAACCTTGAATGAAAGTGACCAAGTGTTGATGGTATACAATCATGACTTACCAACTTAAGAACCAAAAAGAAGCAAACTACAAGACATGTCATCGGCGCTTTTGAGCCTTGTGCATTAGATGGGATTTTTGTCAATATTAGACAAAAATCATTAAATAGGAACAAAATATTAAACGAAATATAATAAATTAATACATTGCTTCACTTCTGCATTGGCAAAATTTGAAAAATTTAATTGAACTGTTAAGTTGATTTAAATATTAGGCGTGTTTTTTAAATTTTTTATTTTTTATGTGGCTATCGGCCAAACAAGCCGTGTTCTATTGGTACTCGTTTACTAAACGACGGTACTCGCTACGGCGATAACTTTAAAACTTTACAAGTAATTGTAAACATCTTTGTATACAAGAACTGTTTGGCTTCACGCATCATAAGCCGTTTAATTTTAAAATTTTTAAATCCTAAACAAATTTTATTCTAGTAATACGAGCATATCAATAATTCACTGATAATAATTCAATAATTCGTAGTTATATGAAATGCAACACTGCTTCCTTCAAGTACCATCTGTTTATAGACTATTTACTGTCAAACTTTAAGAGAGTTCCGTCATTTAGTTTGTGTTTAACAGTTGTTCAAAACATGCAACCTCGTGGATTTGGTTAAAAATGAAAAAAGTAAGTGCTAATTTAACATTATTTTTTGCAGAAAAACACCGTCAATCACACCAAGGAAAAGCTTGATAAATATCGGGTGATCAATCTAGAGGTAATTTTTTCAAAATAAAAAATACAAGAATTAAAATCAAGTGTGGAATCATTATTGTTCTTGTTCGAATGGAAATGTAATGCCATTTATTTTTTGAATATAATTTTCTTCAAAGTATGACCACAACAACGCCACAGGGTGTCCATTCTGGAGTCCAATTTTGAATGAATCATTCGAGCATTTCGACCGGTATGGCGTTAGTGACACGCGTAATGTTGGCTTCCAAAACCTGAATCGTAGCTGGTTTGTCAGCATAGACATTGGACTTTACATAGCCCCAAAGAAAAAAGTCTAAAGGTGTGATATCACACGATTTAGGAGGCCAACTCACCGGTCCAAAACAAAAATTAGCTATTGTTCGAAATTACCTCTCAATAGATACAATGTTTGAGAAGCTGTATAGCAAGTGAGATGGTTGCCGCGTTAGCTCTTATTAAACCATAAACAATATCGTGTGACAACTTCAAAGGATTGTTTGGTGTTGTTAAACCTCAATTCGAATGAGTTTTTGCGACGTTTGTAACTGTGGATGAAACATGGATCCATTACAACACTCCGGGGACCAAGCAGCAGTCTAAATAATAGGTTTCTTCGGGTGAACCGGCTCCGAAGAGCCAAGGTGACTTTGTCGGCCAGTAAGGCACATCGATTACCTTTAAAAGCGAAAAACAATAAACGGCTAATAATATGTCAACTTATTGGACAGATTTAATGAGGATTTAAAAAAACGACCCCATACGGGGTCGTAATGACAATACTAGTGTTCCCAGATGCAAACTGGGAAACTTTGAAATTTTTTAGCATAACTTCACTCGGAACGTTTTGTCAGTTGAGGGCGAATTGTTTTGTTTACAGTGTGTTGAAAAATTCATCTCAGTCAAAAAATGGAATTATCCCGTAAACATTTTCATGCGATGATTTTTTACGATTTGTAGGTTATCGAGCCAAGAGTGTTTAAATCAACTTGTTTCGACTTTTGGCGATGAAGCTCCAACAAAAACCATTGTTAATCGCTGGTACCAAGAGTTCAGTCTCAGACGCCGTTCGCTCCAGGATGAATTTCGTGAAGAACGTCCAACTTCGGTCACTTTGCCAGAAACCATCGATGCCGTGCGTGAACTGATTAAGCAAGAACGACATGTGACATACCGTGAAATTGAGGCATCCTTGGGCATTAGTTTGACAGGCATCAATAAGACATTGCATGTTCATTTGGTCGTGAAAAAATTTGTTCTCGTTGGATCCCACATAATTTGACGAATGCTCAAAAAATGGCTCGTATGGATTGCTGCAAAGAGATGTTGATAAAGTATAACTGCGGTGGCTCAAAGGCAGTGTATAACATTGTCAAAGGTGACGAATCATGGATCTATGCATGTGAACCCCGTCTTTCAAGACGAGCCAAATCCAACAAAAGTTGTTCGTGCAAGAAGTGCATCGAAGCAAATGATTGCGTTTTTTTGGTATAATCGGCCATGTTGCCACAAAGCCTTTAGTGGAACGTACTCGTAGGACGGTCAATTCTGAGTGGAATACAACCATCTGTTTGCCAACAGTGTTCGAAGAAATGAGGAAAGATCACAAAAGAAGACGGATCATTTTGCATCACGACACATCAGCTAAACGATGAGCTATTTGACCACTCAAAATGTCTAATTTATGGGCCATCCACCATGCAGCCCTGATTTGGCACCCAATGACTTCTTATTATTCCCTAGCATCAAGAAAAAAATACGTGGTCAACGCTTTTCAACGCCCGAAGCAGCTGTTGAAGCATTCAAAACTCATGTTCTTCGTGCTTCGAAAATTGGTTTGTGCGCATGCAAATTGTATTGATCTTAAAGAAGAATATTTTGAAAAACAATAAAACCATTTCTAAATATAAACTATTGTGTTTTTCTTGACGGACCCGAAATATAAATAGCAACCCGTATGGCCAAGAAAAAAGTTATTTTTCCATCAAGATAATGCACGGGTGCACACGTGTGCAGTCTCAATGGCAAAATTGCATGAATTGGGTTACGAATTGGTATCTCATCCTCCATATTCTCCGGATTTAGCCCCCAGTGACTATTTCCTTTTTCCAAACCTAAAGAAATGACTCTGTGGAAAAGGATTCAGCTCCAACGATGAAATTATTGATCAAACAAATACCAATTTTAATTATATTTTTGTACAATTGTTTGAAGTTGTCGCGTTAACGACCTTCTAAGCGAGTTACCGTTGGAACACGTCCATTGGCTCATCAGTATCTTGTGCACATTAACCTCAAAAAAACAGAAGATTACTGCGGAGAGAACCCCTTTATAAATTGACTCTTTTTGCTTAAGGCCATGCCACACGGATCGATTTGTTATCTGTGATAGCGTGCGTCTTTTTGTTGAGATAAATCGCCGTGAGGCACTATCTACAAGGTTAGGCGACTAAAGTGTTCCATATTCAAACGACTTTATTTGTTTTGTGTGAAATTATTTTTTTTAATTGGACCACGTAATGTGTGGAAATAATCAAATATCGGAAACCACTTACTTTAGAGTCTGGTGTGATTATATTACGAGTATATTATGCCAGCACTTCTGGATGTTAAGAAAGGCCAACATAAACTAGGGACTCTAAATTAGTCGAAAAATTTCATCAATATTGGATGTACATAACATGTTGCTTCTAGAGTCAAAGACATAAAATCGACTGCCTGATTTCCAATTTATCACGAAAAGTAAAATTCATATTGAAACAACAGAAACTTCTTCGACAATCCACTGAACGTTCACACTTAATATACCGACCTCGTTCAAAAGTTTCCTGTTCAGCTAGCCGCAAAAAAGGTTTTATTCAATTTGTCTGTGTATGCGTGTATCGAACGTGTGTGTGTGCCTGGTTTTACTCCTGGGGTGGTTGCCTTTCCCCCCGTAGGTATTTTACGGTTGAGATTTATGTGTTTGGGGGATTCCCTCGTAAAAATCTCACTGTCTGTCTGGCATTACGGCCATTAAAAGTACACTATACGAAATGTGATGGCAACAAACCCAGGGGGTGGCTGGGCCGCTGGTGGTTGGGGCGGCAGGAGAGAGAAAGTGCGAAATAAAAGTGCGTGGTGCAATAGAGCAAAGAGATAAATGCGACGTGATGACAATGTACGCAGCAGAGGTCGACAATATAATATAATTGGTTTTCCGGCAGTCGTGTTCGTTGTGCTTTTGGAGTCTAGAGATTTAATTTTTTAAAAATATTTAAAACGAGAAGTCCTTTCGCACCTAGGTAGGCACAAGTTATTTTAAAGAACTTTTTGGAAAATTAAATTACAAATCAGAGCCAGTAGGTGGAGGGTATCATTCCATTTACAATGTCTTGAAAAATTAGGAGGAGGCATAGTAAATAGTAGTGAAGAACGTACGGTACGTCGTTTGAAAGCCCCAAGTCCCATGTATTTTTTTAATGATTCGACTCATGGACTTTTGCGTGATATTCATCTCACGGGCCATGAGCAAAAAGCTAGTTCATTACTTACGAGAAGAAGTTGAATGATGAAAGAAACAACTGACTCAAGTCTGCATAATTCTTGAGTTAGCTAGAAGTCAGTTAGTCAGTAAATTAGTTAGTTAGTTAGTAAAAGTTAACTTTATTTGGAGTGAGCTCACAAAATCCCGACAGGAACGCTACTAATACAATTCGATTAAATCTCACACACACAATTAAACATGTAAAAAAGTTTCAGTCGGTTGATCCGATTTACCCTCACCCATAAATGGCTTTAAAAGTTTCCTTCTTTCCGTCCTCCATTGCCTGAAGAGCTCCGATTTTATTGAAATCTTGTTAAGGGTCGTTTGAATGTAAGACCCTAGAATGGGGCGTGGCATCCACTATTTTTGAATGTAGCATGCAATGATTAAATAAACATATTGCAGAAAACAAAATACAAGCGAAACTCATGCATTAGGAAAAAAAGATAGTATATTTTGTGTACCGCGAGTATCACCGTGTGTGTTGGAGGTTATTAAAACAGGATAACATAGGGTGATCCATCTAGAGGTATTTTTTCAGAACAAAAAAATATAAAAATTCAAATCAGGTGTGGAATCGTTATTGGTAACTTGAAAGGACATCTTATGGCATTTATTTTTTGAAAATAATTACCTTCAAATGTTGGCAACTGTATTCGCTGTTTTCGACCAAAATTTTGTTTAGAGATGAGGCCCATTTCAGACTTAACGGCAAATTCAATAAACAAAATTGCAGCATTTGGACTGAAGAGCCATCCGAAGAGGTTCAAGAGGTGCCATTTTACCTAAAGAAAACTACGGTTTGGTGCGGTCTATGGTCTTGTGGAATCATCGGTCCTATTTTTTCAGAAATGATGATGGCCGGAACGTAACCGTCAATGGGGCTCGCTATCGCGCCATGAAATCGATCTTTATGCTACCTGAAAATAAAGCCCGTAATTTTGATGACACTTGGTTTCAACAGGACGACCAACCAATTGTCATACAGCTGCTCAAACAACGGATCTATTGAGTGGTCATTTCAAAAAGCAGCTAATTTCACGTTTTCGTCAGGTGAGTTGGCCGCCTACATCGAGTGATATCACACCTTTAGACATTTTTCTTTGGGGTTACCTAAAGTCCAAAGTCTATGCTGGCAAACCAGCTACGATTCAGGCTTTGAAAGCCTACATTACGCCTGTCATTAAAGCCATACCGGTCGAAATGCTCGAACGAGTCATCCAAAATTGGACCCTCAGAATGGTTACCCTACCGCGTAGCTGCGGCCAATATTTGAGAAAAATTCAAAAAATAAATGCCATAAAATGTCCTTTTAAATTACCAATAAATTTTCCACACTTTATTTGAATTTTTATATTTTTTTGTTCTGAAAAAATACCTCTAGATGGATCACCCTATAGAAACGCCAATCCTTTACCATGATACTTAAAAAACTAAACTACATTCATACTGGTTTATTTAAAATTTGAATACAATCCTTCTTCATCGACACCATACCAAACAGCCACACACACACATTGACATCCTTTGATTAAATTGCAAGTAGACCTTGAATTCACATTCCCCCAGCACCCTCAGCACGACGACACTTCAAACATCTTCAATCAACGACATGCAACGAACGGCAAAATATGTCGTCTCATCAAAATTTGTGATTGTTATAATTACACAACATTATCACGGTGATAATGAAGCATTTGTGACCGAACACCCGCCCCAACGCTAGAAAGGATGACGAGGACGATGACGGCGAGGACGAGGTACATGGACACAGGCGTATGCCTCAGGGATTTGTTGGACAAAAAATAACCGCATAACAAGACAACAGCAGCTGAGTGGCACTGCCACACAATAGAGGCATTCGCAACTTGTGACATTCGCTGTGGGTGACTATGGCCGGCGGCCCAGACAACGGCCATGGGTTTGCCACTCCGACCATTGGGCCCATCAATACCACACTAGCGTATCCAATTGGCCAGCAGTGAGAGCCGTTGCGATAATCGCATCTAGCTGTAAGTTGTGAATACCCACATTGTGGATACATACAGTTGGACCGACAGACTTGTGCTCGTACTTGGCCAAAGAGGGAAAACTGCTTGGGCTCAGGATGGAAACCTGCACAAGGGTGAGAACGTATGAACGAATCATGATGAATTCAATTCAATTCGAATCCGTACAAAAGAAACGTAAATGCCCACCAGGCTTAAATACAAGAGCAAAATCAACAACCAAACGAAAAACCAAAACGAGTATAAAAACAAAAGCAATGTCCAAACTTGAACAAATGGAAAGGGTGGCTTTGCTCCCAACCACCCCTCTCTCACTTCTGATAGCCATTTTTCCAACCAGTCCCATTAACGTGTTTGCCCATTCATGCACAAGTCCACCACAAAAATACTGTTTGTGTATGCCGCTGCAGAATTTTACAAAACCTTATGCCCATACTCGGAGTGGACTTACAGCAGCGTATAAATCGAATGATTACCGACGATATCCAAAGTTATCGCTTCATTTCGTTGCTCCGCCTGGAATCAGAAATCTGGATGGATGATGTGGCTGGCGGGGAGAGGTACAATACTCAAGGGTTCTTAAGCATCATATTAACCCATACCCGTGTCCGTGTAGAGATACATATACATACATAAAAACTAAATTAAGCGCGTAGTATGCCTAGCTTTGCAGTTCCTTTTAAAAACAGTGCATTTCAATAGTTGGCTGCTTCCTTAGTTTGGACGAAAACTACTAATTGTAGAGGTTCGGTTAAAAGGTCAAACACTTTTGAAATTGGTCCCATAAATAAATACCTCCAACCATTTTGGCTCAATTTATTGCAATAGAATAATAACGAAATGATCCTACAGCAACAAATGTATTGTTATAGCCCCCCACACCAAGGTCCCTGCCGTTTTGAAGCCTTACTTCACAAGAACCCATGTACAGGGTTTTCCATTAAGGACATAACAATTTTATATATAGGGTGATTCATCTAGAGGTATTTTTTCAGAACAAAAAATATATAAAAATTCAAATCAAGTGTGGAATCTTTATTGGTAATTTAAGGACATTTTATGGCATTTATTTTTTGAAAATATTAACCTTCAAATGTTGGCAACTGTATTATGGAAATGAGCGTTCGGTGAGAAACGGAAGATCCGCTGTTAGCGACCAAAATTTTGTTCAGTGATAAGGCCCATTTCTGGCTTAACGGCGAAGTCAATAAAGAAAATTGCCGCATTTGGCCTGAAGAGCAACAAGAAGAGGTTCAAGAGGTGCCATTATACCCAGAGAAAACCACGGTCTGGTGCGGTTTATGGGCTGGGGGAATAATCGTTCCATATTTTTTCAAAAATGATGATGGTCGGTACGTAACCGTGAATGGACCTCGCTGTTTGCGACTTGATATTGGATTTTTTGCTTCCTGAAATTAAAGCCCTTAATCTTGACGACACTTGGTTTCAACAGGACGGTGCCACTTGCCATACAGCTGTTCAAACAATGGATGTATTGAGAGGTCATTTCGAAAAGCAGCTAATTTCACGTTTTGGACAGGTGAGTTGGCCGCCTAGGTCGAGTGATATCACACCTTTAGACATTTTTCTTTGGGATTACGTAAAGTTCAAAGTCTATGCTGACAAACCAGAAGCCAACATTACGCGTGCCATTAAAGCCATACCGATCGGAATGCTTGAACGAGTCATCCAAAATTGGACCCTCAGAATGGAAATCCTAAAGCGTAGTTGCGTCCAACATTTGAAGGATTATGAATTTTTATGTATTTTTTTTTTGTTCTGAAAAAATATGGATCACCCTATATAATTAAAACACAGAATATTTAAGATATAGAGTTCAAATTTATTCCAGGTGTAGTACAAATACCACATTCTAAGAATTCGGTCACCACGAGCCCGTGTACAGCGAACTATTTTTTGGACCCAATTTTCCACCACTCTTGCATGCGTTTCGACCGGAACGTTAGCAATTTATGGGCTGGTGGAATAATCGGTCCATATATTTTCAAAAATAATGATGCCCGGAACGTAACCTTGAATGGTGCTCGCTATCGCGCCTTGATATCGATCTTTATGCTACCTGAAATTAAAGCCCATAATCTTGACGACACTTGGTTTCAACAGGACGGTGCCACTTGCCATACAGCTGTTCAAACAATAAATGTATTGAGAGGTCATTTCGAAAAGCTGCTAATTTTACGTTTTGGACAGGTGAGTTAAGTGCCCAGATCGAGTGATATCACACCTTTAGACATTTTTTTACGGGTAACATAAAGTCCTAAGTCTATGCTGACAAACCAGCTACGATTCAGGTTTTGGAAGCCAACATGACGCGTGTCATTAAAGCCATACCGGTTGAAATGCTCGACGAGTCATCCGAAATTGGACCCTCAGAATGGAAACCCTGAGGCGTAGTTGCGGCCAACATTTGAAGGAAATTATATTCAAAAAATAAATGCCGTAAAATGTCCTTTCAAAATACCAATAAAGATTCCACACTTGATTTGAATTTTTATATTTTTGTTTTGTTTTGAAAAAATACCTCTAGATGGTTATCCCTATACGAGGGCGGTTCGGAGCCTAGCACAAAAAGCGCGGTAAAAACAGAAAAAAGTTAAGTGTTTTGGAAACTTCCATCTCTGCTATGAACACATGTTAAATTTTGTTTCGATCTGGCAACTCCTTCATATAGAAACAGGTGTTCACAAAAGACGCATCAGCGATTTTTTTACAATGGAAAAATTAGAAATGCGTGGTGTCATTAAATATTTATATAAAAAAGGTTTATCGGGACAAGAAATTCATAATGATATGGTGAATGCGTTAGGTGAAAGTGCTCCTTCATATGCAACAGTAAAAAATTGGATTGCTGAATTTAAACGTGGTCGTACAAGCATTGAAGATGAACCACGTAGTGGACGTCCAAAAACAGCAACAACAACAGAAATTGTAGCCAAAGTGCATGATATGGTATTAAATGATCGACGAATAAAAGTGCGTGAAATAGCTAATATCATGGGCATCTCAAATGATCGAGTCCTTTTAATTTTGCATAAAGAACTACAGATGAAAAAGCTTTCTGCAAGATGGTTGCCGCACTTGTTAACAGTCGACCAAAAACGCATAAGAATGAACATTTCTCAAGCTTGTTTGGATCGTTTTCAGCGAAATAAAATGGATTTTAAGCGTCGTTTCATAACTGTTTATGAGACATGGATCCACCACTATACTCCAGAGACAAAAGTACAATCCAAACAATGGACTGAAGCTGGAGGAAGTGCCCCAAAGAAGGTAAAAACAATTCAATCGGCTGGTAAGGTTATGGCAACGGTTTTTGGGACTTCAAAGGTATTTTATTGATTGACTATCTGCAAAAGGGTAAAACAATAAATTCATAATAATATTGCAACCTTTTAGATCAATTAAATGTACAAGTTCGAGAAAAACGTCCTGGCTTACAACACAAAAAAATAATTTTTCATCAAGACAATGCACCAGCGCACAAAAGTGTTTTAACAATCGCTAAAATCAACGAATTAAAGTACGAGTTGCTTGACCACCCACCTTATTCTCCTGATTTAGCTCCCAGTGCCTTTTATCTGTTCCCAAATCTAAAAAAAAATCCTTGCTGGCAAACGTTTTACCTCAAATGAAGATGAAATTACAGTTGTAAACCACTATTTTTAAGACCTTGAGGAAAACTATTTTAATCAAGGGATAGAATTGCTAGATAAGCGTTGGACTCAGTGTATTGAAGTTTCAGGAGATTATATTGAAAAATAAAAATATTTTTGAAAAACTAACTATTCTCTTTCATTGATAGTCTAAGAACTTTCCGAACCGCCTTCGTATATAGTCGCCATTTGCGTGGGATCTATATCAAAAACTGGGCCAATAAAACAACTGCTTCCAGTAAACATGAGGGTATCGAATAACAATGAAGCCAAAAATTAAAATTGTTTTGCAGTTTAGCTTAATTTGAGTGCCGTGAAAACAATGAAATCTTCTCACAAATTCATATGTGACGATATTCAATGGTCTTAAACCCAGTTTTCAATTGGGTTTTTTGCACATCGTGAAAATCGCCCTATTTAGTTTTTTTACTAGTTTATTTTTGAATCAAAAACAAATCCCTGTTACTAGCAAATGATTACTGCACTCTCGTTGTCTATAAATGGGGTCAAATCACTTTACTCCTGAAAAGGAAAATATTCTCCACTCTTTGGCGGAAGGCTAAAACCGAAATGTCGGTTAATGCCGGTTTTTTTTCTTAAAACTAAAACCGACAGTCGGTTTTTTTAAACGCGGTTTTGGAAAAAAAACCGAAATGACGGTTTTCTACAAACCCGGTTTTTTTAGACACTCTATAGCCCACACACAGAGAACAGATTCGTTGCCACAACCGAAATTTGTTGTCAACCGAATGATTAAGGTTACATGCACCTCGAATATGTCATCAGTACAACCGAATGTTAGTTGGTGCTCTGCAACAATCAGTAATTGTAAATGAATTATTGATAGAAAATACGACGAATCTTAACCTCCAAAAAAGAATTTATGGATCTAAGAGTTCAGATGACGCACATGTTTAACAAAACAATTTTAAATTTTCAGTAGTGATAGAATACTGTTTCCTTATACGTATACTTGAAGTGCTCTTAAGAATAGGGAGGGACATGTCGAGGAGAAAAGGAAAAGACGCTGAACGATTTTGACTAAATATATAAGATTAAACGATTTGCTTGCTGCAATTATAATAGGTTTTTGCCAATATTCGCTTACAACAAAAAAATGTTGGTCAAACTTAATGCCTGTTTCACGTTTCTAAGGTATGACCGATCAATTAGTTGCGTCTAGAATGCGATGATTGTGATTATCATCTTATGGTATGTCAAACCGAATATCCTAAACGATTATAAATATTTGGTGGATGCAACCGAAACTCTTTTTTAGCGACGACATTGAAGTTGTTCTATCCGAATTCCACACACAGATAACAGATTTGTTGTTACAACCGATTTTTTGCCAACCGAATATTGGTAGTTGCAAGTATCTATCTATGTATTCCATCGTTACAACCGAATGTTGATTGGGAAGACAGCAATTTTCAGTAGAGGGAACTGACACTTTCGGTTGAGGAAAAAAGTATCGGTAACCCTAACAGACTAAGATGATTATTGGAACTAAATTTGTACATGTGCTGGTTGTTGTTATAGATTGTTAGTTAAAAAAACTATTTAAAAAAAATTGAACAGGGATTAAACCGGCTCAAGACCTCTTGCTTCTGTATTTAAATAGAAGACAAGTTTTTAACAAAATGGCAAAGTGACATTGACTTTCGTGGCTGCACACTACTTTTATCATGATTTCGGGTCCGTGACAACCCTCTTCAGAAAGCCTTGCTGCAATTGTTGAACGTAAAACCGAACTCTATAAGGCCAGGCTGTCCACAAACGAATGAGAACTACTGTTGTAAACCTTACTTTCAAGCCTTATAGAGTTCGGTTTTACTTTCAACAATTGCAGCAAGGCTTTCTGAAGAGGGTTGTCACGGACCCGAAATCATGATAAAAGTAGTGTGCAGCCACGAAAATCAATGTCACTTTGCCATTTTGTTAAAAACTTGTCTTCTATTTAAATACAGAAGCAAGAGGTCTTGAGCCGGTTTAATCCCTGTTCAATGTGTAAAAGCAACAGACCGAAATAAAACAAACGAGCTAAACATATTTAAAAAAATTTCATATTTTACCGCCTTGCAGCCCTAATCAAAAACGAATTAGTTAAGGTGTATAACAATATTTATTTAAGGTATATAACCTAAGAAACCTAAACTGCCCACCCATTTAGTTTGTTTATATATTTATTGGGGATTTCAAAATATGTTTTCGTCGTAAACTAAGTTTTCGTTGTGACTATAGCCGATAAACTATTATAGGAATTATTTTTTAATGTTGGTATAAGAAATATTATGTTACAACAGCCAAATAAACAGGGTTTGGTCACTACAAAGATCTGATATGTTGTCACCACCAATTATTGGTACTAAAGTAACATGTACATCACAATTGGTTGGTTGCAATAACCCCCAGTTGTCGCAACCAATCGTTAAACTTAATTCGATTAGTATAACTGTGTTGTTGGCTGTGAATATCGTGATATGGTTGTAGCAACCATCATATTATTAGTACATCTCGAACCGTGTTACCATCATTACCACGGAATGTTGGTTATTGCAACAGAAATTCGGTTTATCCAACCGAATTTTTGTAGTTCGGGCCGATTTCCAGCTGATTTTTTCTCTGTGTGCAACTAATTTTTCTCCGTGTACAGTAATCAATTTTTCGATTCAGCTTTTTATGTCGTTTTTTTCTCGATATTTTTTCTATTATTCGAATTTGTATCACCTCTTCAATATAGCACTAAAGAAGCTCTAAATTCTTGTCCATACGCCTATCTATAATCACGAGCGATTTTGTAAAATGCACTGTCGACGCTCTGCCAACAAATTATCACACATCGCACAGCGTTCGCAAGTTTGAATATAATCAGAACGTACGTGCTTTACACGTTCTTTCAGAGTGCAGCCAAAGTTTCTACCTTTGAGTAGTTCATGCTGTAAATCGATAAGAAATGGAAAAACTAAAGTCTTTGTGACGGACCAGCTAACCGAGTGTGTGTCGGCCTTCTAGTCTGACGGACAGTAAGTACACCCTTGCCAGCGAGAAGTCGCCAGTAATTACCTCAACAACATATGTACTCGTACATACAGACGAATGTTCTCAAACAATCTTGGGGATACTAAAGGCACAGCGTCACTACGAGAACATGCGGTGAGCTGGGAAAACAGTAACCGCTGGCACCACCCACCCCCCTTAGCAGTTCCACACCATTTATTTAACGGATGTCGCCGTATGGAGAGAGACACTGAATTGCATGTGGGTGTTTGTGGCGGATGTGACGCCAGAGGCAGTTATCGTCTGCTTGCCGAACTCAGCCGCCCAACTACCCATCCGTCACAGTAATGCGCACTGATATTGCCGTTGATGGAAGAACATTGATTATTTGCCTTCAACTGTCTGCCCGTCTTTGCAGTCAGTCGGTGGGTTTGCCAATGTTTATCTTTGAAATATTTGCTCTTCATTTAGTTGCTGTTTAAAAACTAATCAAACATAATCGATAATGTTTGCCTAGGGCGATATTCGCCCAATGTTGAACACATGGAAATTAATTAACAGGAGGTCACGTCGTATAGCATCATTTGTTGGCATTCAAAGTCAAAGTGACATTGGACTTGGCCATGTTTGGGCAGCTACTACGGTTTGCATCTGCTGTGTGATGGAGTCCTTGAATATTTCATATCTCAAAGCATATCAACGAATTTGTGAAACTTTGAATATTGTATTATTGTTATGCACCGTTGGAAATACCGGGTAGTCCATTTAGACGCTACTTTTTGAATCATATTATTGTATGACAGTGACAGGTCTTTTCCGCTCGAAATCTTGACTAAAGGCTTGCCAGGCTATATCTTCTCGGAATGAACAAACTTATTTCGATATAAGATATTATGTTTTCTTAAAGGCAAATTTGTCCGAAAAAAAGACACACATCGCGTAAAAATTGTGTGAGACTGGCATGTGGTCTCCGTGATCGACGAGAATATGGCTGGCGTAGCCGAGAGTGTGCGACAACAACGACTCGCCAACAATTCCAAATCTTGCAAATTTTGCGTCTGATGTGAATTTTGCAAAGGACCTCGCGTTATTCGCCTACACGATCCAGTTGACTCAGTAAATGAATCCACCTGACCATCCACTTCGTTGTCGCTCTCAGTCAGGGCTTTAGGGCATCTCGAAATGAACAACGATTTTGCTGTAAAATTATCTTTTCTGTCGCTGGGCATTTCATCTCTCTGGCTTTGTTAACAATCTGAGACACAGAGATACAAATCAGTTGAAATCGGTTGTACGACAAAAAATCTGTTCGACCAAAAGACTTTCTGTTGTAATCACAAAATGTTGACAATCTTGATGGATATTAAATTCGACGTACGTACAAGGGCTGCTATATTTAATTCTAGCCTATATGAAATGCGAATATTTATCATTAAAAATGGTTTTATTGTTTTTCAAAGTATTCTCCAGCATAATTTATACACTTTTGCATGCGCTCAAGCCAATTGTCGAAGCACTTTTTCCACTTCGATTGAGACACCTCCAAAACATGGTTTTTATACGCTTCAACAGCATCTTCTGGCGACAAAATTCGTTGACCACGCATTTTTTTCTTGATGTGCGGGAATAAAAAGAAGTCATTTGTTGTCAATTCAGGTTTGTACGGAGGATGACCCATTAATTCGACGTTTTGGCCGGTCCAAAAGGCGCTGCTTTGAGCCAATGTGTGAGATCTCGCATTGTCATGCTACACAGTGATTCGTCTTCTCTTGTTCGTTTTTCGAATTTATCCGAAGACTTCAGGCAAACAAATTGTGGTGTACCACTCAGAGTTGACCGTCCTACATTGCTCAAGCGGAACAGTCGCTTTTGGTAAGCAGAACTGGCGCTGTGGGATGAACCAAAAGTAATGTTACGGTGCCCAAATTAGTCGTGACCAGTTTTGCCGAAGAAACAGGCGACCATTTGCTTCGAAGTGCTTCTTTCACTAACAACTTTTGTTGGATTTGGCTCGTCTTCGAAGACCCACACGGTCGATTGCTATTTTGTTTCGGGATTATACGCATAGAGTCATGATTCGTCACCTGTGACGATCTTATAAAAGTCTTTTAAAGCACCGCGATCGTATTTCTTCAAAATTTATTTGCACCAATCGACACGAGCTTTTTTTTTAGCGATTGTCACCATCCTATAGCACTGTGAAAAACTGGTTTAATGAATTCAATCGTGGCCGATGCTCGCTCAAAGACGAAGGTCGTCCAAAAACGGCCGTTGTGCCAGAGAACATTGATGCCGTGCAAGAACTGATAATGCAAGATCGTCATGTGACATACCGTGAGATAGAGGCATCCTTGGACATATCTTTTACCAGCATACATTCGATGTTGCATGAACGCCTGACCGTTAAAAAAGATTTGTTCTCTTTGGATCCCGCACAATTTGAAAATCGCTCAAAAAAAGACTCGTATCGACTGGTGTAAAGAAATGTTCATAAAGAATCATGGATATATTCATATGAGCCCGAAACAACACAGCAATCGACCGTGTGGGTCTTCAAAGTCTAGCCAAAGCTAACGAAAGTTGTTCGTGGAAGAAGCACTTCAATGCAAATGGTCGCCTGTTTCTTCGGCAAAACTGGTCATGTGGCGACTGTTTCGCTTGAGCAATGTAGGACGGTCAATTCTGAGTGGTACACCACAATTTGTTTGCCTCAAGTCTTCGGAGAAATTCGAAAAACGAACAAGAAAAGACGAATCATTGTGCACCATGACCATTATTGTTAGGCCAGAAATATATATAGCAGCCCATGTATGATGCTCTTCGGATATTGTTATCCCAACCATAATTTTTTTTCTACGTGTAGGATGAGTCGGCATAATAAGCACAAAATAGGTATGGATGAGTCGGTCGTCTTTTGCCATATGGTATGCTAGAGTATTCATTCGTCTATAAGGTTAATTTCTAATGTCAAAATTGCCTAACATGTGTAGGAAGATTTAATGACGATTTTTAATTTCAAAAAGTATGATTTAGGCGATTTTTTTAAAAACGACGATTTTTTATTATTGATTTTGATTGGCAGTCCTGCATTACGCACCAGCTTGGAGAAAGCTGCACTTGTTTAACAAGAGTGCATTTCAGCTTTTAAGTTGAGGCAAACATTTATGAGTTTTAGCACTTGAAGTAGAGATTGACCAGCTACTAATAACAGTTTTTCAAATTGTTTTATTTCAGATGCAGATTCATGATGCATTGTTTCACACCTACCGAAGGTTTGGAAATCCTTAAAGAAAATTCCGGCTCAAGTAAAAAAAGGGTCGATCGTCATCTTAACTTCAGTGCGCTGACAATTTGTTGGAACGCCGGCATGTTTGAGGGTGAGTACACTTTTTATCTTTTAGTACCCATAAATCCATATTTATTCTTTGCCGCTTGCTTTGGCCCAAGGACATATATTTTGGGTCCCAGTGTTACATGGGTACTACGAGTACTTGGGGTGGTACCACTACCACTTTGGAACACTTTTTCTAGCAATTCGTAATACGAGTAATAATTCCATATTTGGATACGTAACGATTTTTGTATGTCGATCATAAGGCAGTTTCCTTGGTGCCTTGGGTCCATAAGTTTAACCCCCAACACAGGGATTCGTAGTGCACAGCTCTTGAATAGACAACAAAATTCGTCGTTGTTCCTTAAACGGATGTTAAGGGAAACATGTCGAAATACTAAACTGTCAATTCAAGCATAAGATGTCTATGTGACCTCTGTTTTTTTAAATTCCTTTGACACAATCTTTTAAGACCTCTGTCTTTACAGGAGAAAATCCTTTCCTTGCACGTAACATATTTAGTTTAAAACCAGGTTTTTATTGCCTACTTTCATGAAATCAGTGAATCAAGTTAAAAGGTAACTAGAACAATCTCCTTACATAGCCTCTTTCAAAGAAGTGCCCTTAGTTGCGACATCCATTTAAAGTGTCTTCCTTCAGGATGACAAGAAAAATGGAAAGCTTATCTTAATTTTTGTCTCTCATCTGCTACAGAAAATATACGTAGTTCACATATACATTCATATGCAATACTCGTATATGTATGTATGGGGATATAGATGTGAATGTAGAGGTTTGTCGTTATGTACACATTCCAGACCATATCCTTTCAATGTGCTGGAATATGACCCAAGTGTATTTTCTTAACACACTCCCGCATGCAATTGAAAATGTGAAGCCTCCACTCGTGGCTTGGTCCCGAGATAAAATAAAGTCAACAATATCATCACACTTATGTCAAGTAAAAGGGAACATGTGTACGTATGTATGTGCCTATGTATGTAGCATGTACCTGTGTATGTGTGAGCGAAAAATGAAACAAAAAGTGGAAGCGAGTCCTGAATCCTTTTAAAAGAAGTTACTTCACACAATTGTGAGATGAGATGAGATGTGATGCGATGAGATACGATGCAACATATGGAGATACAGCAGGAGGCCTAAATGCATGCACAGGCATACAAGCGTACACTTATGAAATTACAATTACAACATACCTACATATATTCGTAAAGGGTAGTGTGATAAGTCGGGCTAATATATAGGAAGGTTTCAAATTCAAAGTTTCTTTATAAAAATGTCTTTTAAACATATTCCAAGTTTTTTTGAATAAGGGGGTAACTCTAAACCTAGACTATTCCATTTGAACAGACCTTAACTGAAACTTAGATAATTTCATTTGAAATAAAGAAAATTCAATTTGCAATTAAAAGATTCAATTCAATTTTCTCGCTTTCAATAGTTCTATGCGTCATTCATGTACCAACCAAATCGTTTTTCGACGGATTAAGTGTTTTTCTTCACATATGCCTTTTCAATTTCCAAACCAATAATTAAAATATTGTCCAGATCCTTAGCGGTTAATTGCCATTTCATATAAATGTTTTGTACTAAATTTTGTCCAGATCGGACAGTGAGTGTGGCTTCCAGAGCGACAGCACCTAAGGACAGGAGGGACCTTTGTATGAAGGCTCTTTAAAATCATAGACCGGTATGATCTCAATTATAAAAAGTTAATTTCCATGCCATGAAGCTACTTTGTGCCAAATTCCGTCGATATCAGACTATAAATCCAAATAAATTAGCTGAATGATTTTTTTACATTTTTTTCAAAAAAGGGTCTTTTTATGCTCAAAAGATAGCTAAGGGCTTTTCCTTATGATCCGTCGAGATCAGACTATAAATCCAATTTCTAGAGCACCGAGACCTAAACTCGGGAAGGTACTTTGTATGAGGGCAATATCAAAATATTTACCGATTTGGCCTTGTCCAAAAGACAGTTCCATACCTAGTTTCAGCAGCCTAGCTCAATCCTGTTTAGAAAAAATTAAACAAACATTTTTTTAATTGTATTTTTTTTTGCTAAGTGATTTTTTTTTTACTTTTTTTCAAAAAAGGGGCTTTTTATGCTCAAAAGATAGCTAAGAGCTTTTCCTTATAAGCTTTATAGTCTCTTAGTGGGTTGCCACGTTTTTATCTATAAAAAAAATTTGTGTAACTCAAAACAACGTTTTTTAAAATTGCTAAAAATTTTAAATTTTTTCTGAAACCTAAAAAATAAATCCTATAATGAGAAACTAGACAAATTAACCTTTCCAAAGGTATGTAGCATGTTATACCCACAGTGAGTCCACCTCAGGAATTAAAACACTGTTTTTATATAGAAATGTTGAAAAGTTAGTTTTCAAATATCGTTTTTTTGGTTCCTACTCAAAATTTGTTGAAAATAATGTCCAAAACCTTTTCCGGTTTTTGTAACGTCCGCAACGGCACTTTCGACACGAAAATTGTCTTCGTAATGTAATGTTAAAGGTTCATAAAAGTGGATACATCCAGGTAAACTAACATGGTTTGTCATGCGGGAATCCCATCCTAGGAGTCGCATTTTTTTCGGGAAATGTAGTCTCATATTTCAGTTATAGGATGTTCATTGTATATACAGTGCCGGTTTGAAAAATCTCACATTTTTTTCTCACATTTTTTCATACCTCTTCACTTCTATTGCATTTACTTATTTTTACGTAAAATGAGTCGCGGTAAGCCTTTGAGCGATTTTGAAAAAGGCCAAAAAAAGGATATGTGACGCGCAAAATAGAAAGGGACCCAAGGTTAAAAACCAGTTTTGTCCAGGAGAGCCATTTTAAAGATTAGGTCCCTTTCTATTTGCGCTTAGAATCGGCGACTTCACTTTTATTAAACGCGCATAGCTCTGGGAGGGAACACTTTTGGGACATGGATGTTGTCCACATCAAAAAAAAAAGTGAAAAGTTTTGTTCAGGAGAGCCATTTTAAAGATTATGTGCCTTTCTATTTGCGCTTAGAATCGTCGACTTCACATATCTCTGGGAGGGGACACTTTTGGAGCATGGGATCGGTCTCATTCGATGCTCAGATGTTGTCCACATCAAAAAAAAATGAAAATTGATTTTTTTACCCTTTGGTCCCTTTCTCTATGCGCTGTCACATATATTGATTCTAAACAGCAAAAAATAGCGGACAAGATTGGCAGCAGTCAAAATATTGTTAGTAATTTTTTCCGTAATGAAGAAAAAATATGAAAGGAGAAACAAAATATGCAACAACGGCATCAGGCTAAGGACTTATTCTTCGAACTGCCTAAAGTTCTCACCTATCGGCCAGCAAAATCACGAAAAATGCAAGTTTGGCAACTGTATAACGTATTACTCGTGGTGCCAAACATTTAAAGAGAATAAACCTAAAAAAAACATCCTGCACGTATAGCCGCACGACTTCAATTTGCCCGAGAGTATATGACGTGGAATAAGAAGTGGAACACAGTGGCCTTTCCGAACAAAAAAATTCAATCTCGATGGCCCGGATGGCTATAACTAACACGTGAACCATTTCGAGGTTCCCTGCATTTTTAAAGAAAAAACACAGAAACTTTAAATTGAATGGGGAATAGTTATTATCATTTGAAAAAAAACATTCTTTGGCATTTATTTTTGAAGATTATGTCTATCAAATGTTGGCAGCGGCTACGTATAAGATGGTCCATCCGTTGATTTTAATTTTCGATGACTCGTTCGACCATTTCGACTGGTGAATGACACGCGTGATGTTTTGCTCCCAGGCCTGAATCGAAGCGGGTTTGTCCGCATAAACTTTAGACTTTACATATCCCCACAGGAAAGTCTAACGTTGTGACATCACACCCTGAAATTATCTGCTTATCTGCGATGTGTGGCAAGTGGCGCCGTCTTGTTGAAACCAAATGTCGCCGAGATCACCAGCTTCAATTTCAGGCTTCAAATAGTCGGTTATCATGGCGTGATAACGGTCGCCATTGACGGTTACGTTCTCACCGGCATTATTTGTGAAGAAATATGGACCCACAAACCACACCAAACCGTTGTTTTTTCTGGATGAAGTGGCAGCTCTTGAACCTCTTCTTATTGCTCTTCGTCCCAAATGCGGCAATTTTGTTTGTTTACATACCCATTGAGCCAGAAATGTTCCTCACAGAACGGAAGTTTTCATAATAGAGTTGAACGATTTGTAAACATTGTTCAGACGTTTGTCTTTCCATGATGAAATTCCAAACAATACTAAACAAAAATAACAAGACAGCATGACACTACTCACACGTGATCTGTCAAAAAAAGGCTATTGAAAAAAGTATCTCTACTTGGATCACCTATTATTAATTTCACGATAGACGAAAGGAGGAATGAGTTTTAAGTCGCCAACACACCTGTGCAGGTGGCGAAATGGTGTGGGGAGCTATATCGTTTTATGGAACTTGTGAGCTGCAGTTTGTCACATCGAAGATGAACGCAAATTTGTACAAAACAGTACTCCAAAAGGCCTTTCCACAATTTTGAGGAGTTTTTAGTCCTATTCCGTGGACGCTCCAGCATGACAACGCTCCTATTTGTATTGCCAGGGTTGTGAAGCAGCAAAATGTTAAGTTGTTCGATTGGACGCCATACTCACCGGACATAAATATTATTGAAAACATTTGAGGGCTTTTGTCCAGGAGAGTATGTGGAGATGGAAGACAATTTAACGTCTCTGACACATTAGTTGAAGCAATTAAGAAAGCCTGGTCAACAACTTCGCTTAAGGACATTGAAAAATATTACTTTTCTTTACCAAGTCGTATATTTGAATTAATTAAGAATAAGGGAGGACATATCAATTACTAAATAATGAAATAATAGTGTCCTTTATTTTTGATGTTTCTAAATACCCTGGAATTTTGCCTTTTATTCCTTTTTAAAATAGTTTTAGTGGCCAAACCTATTCAGCTGAGCGAAAATAAATGGGCAATTTTTGTTATGTTTTTGAAAAAAAATAATAAAAATCATATAAAACTAAACTTACAGACCAGAAACTATTTTATTTAATAAATGATGGCTTTTACATAGCAAAATTTATTTCATACAAATCTGAGTTTTCGTTCAAAAGATATAACTTTTCAAACTTCTAAAAAAAAGTCAAACCTATTTAGTTGAGCGGCACTGTATAAAGACAAAGCAATATCCTAAAAACAATAGTTAGTGATTTAAATCATATAGTGTTCTCTTCGTTGACTCTATGCTTATAAAAAGGGCTTAAAACACATTTAAAGGATAATAAAGTACCACTAAAGGTTCACTACCATAAAATGACATAAAATTATTAGGTATCATTTAAAATATGAATAAATATTAGAAATTAAAGTTTTGTCAGAGTAAAGAGGGATCCATTAACGTATTGGTATTATTTCTGCTAAACCTATTTAGAGTAATATCCTACCCAAGTCCAAAGTACCTCAGCCACTATGGTCCTCCATTAACAAGTGTAGTATTTAGTACACCCAGAGAACAAATTCGTAACACAACCGAATTTATTTGCCAACCGAATGATCGAGGTTGCATTTACTTCGAGCTTTCCATCAGTACAACCAAATGTTAATTGCGTGTACTAGAATTTGTAAATGACGAAGCATTCCACCCTCTACGCGCAGAGAACAGATTTATTGCAACAACCTAATATTGGTTAACAGAATGTTGGTGGCACGTACTATGCATGTTTTCCATTACTACAACCAAATCTTGGTTTTAAAAACGGCAACTTTTAGTAGAGGGCACATTATTTACTATATACTATACTATATGAATAGACAAAGTATCAGTAACTCCAACTAATAGAGATGATTATTGGAACTTATTTGGTTGTTGTTAAACATTGTTGGTTTTACGTGCTGATAGTTACATGTTGAATATTCGGTTCATCAGAGTAATCTATAATAATGTGTGAACAGAGAACAGATTTGTTGCTAAAACCGAACATTTGTTAACTAGACCAACTAAAAGCTAAATGTTAAGTATTCAGTTCATCAGGGTAATCTACTTAGTAGGGGCATAAGTAAGTTACAACATTGAACACACCCATTTCAATAGTAGGACTGAACATACCCCGTTAATGTCATATGGGTTTTGAAAGCTAACCTCAATAGCGTTAGTCTGTAACGGGATTTTAGAATTGTTTCAACTTTCATCATGGAGTGGTCGGATAATAAGAACCGTATCGCTGTAATAGCGCTTTTCAAGTGTGAATTGAAAAAAGCGATATTTTCAAAACGCTCCGGCCACTAGGGCCTAGCCGCATGTTCGTCTACCTATCACGCAAAAGTCCATGAGTCGAATCATTAAAAAAGACTTAGAACTTGGGGCTTTCAAACGACATACCGGACTATGATTGACTGCAGCTTTAAAAAAAAATAGGATTGAAAAATGCAAACGTCTTTTGGTGAAGCACGCTGATAACTTGCACAGAAAAATTTTGTTCACCGATGAACAAATTTTTACCGTTCAAGAAAAATTTAACAAGCAAAATGATAGAGTGTATGCGCGGTCATCTAAGGAAGCATCTGAACTGAACCCAAGGGTGGAAAAGGGTCATCACCCAGCTTTAGTCATGGTTTGTTTGGTGGGGTGTCTCTTACGATAAGGTCACTGACCTGCATTTCTGGGAACAACGAGTCAAAACATCGGCCAAAGTTTACCAAGAAACCGTTTTGGAAGCTGTTTTGAAGCCTCTTGACAATTCCCTGTTCCAAAACCAGCTATGGACTTTCCAGCAGGATTCTAGGCCGGTCCATAACGCTAAAACATCCCAATCCTGATAGAGTGTATGCGCGGTCATCAAAGGAAGCATCTGAACTGATCCCAAGGGTGGAAAAGGGTCATCACCCAGCTTCAGTCAATGTTTGGCTAAAACGTCCCAAGTCTGGCTTCGAAACAATTTGCCAGCGCTCATTTCCTCTGAAGAATGGCCCTCAGGCAATCCAGATTTGAACCCATTGGATTACAAATTGTGGATGGTTTTAGAGGACAAGGTTTGTCACAAAAGATACAACAACATTGGATCTCTTAAGACTGCTTTGGCTCGAGCTGTGGCCAATTTTCCAATGGACGAGGTTCGTGCAGCTATTGACAATAAGCCAGTGCAACTTAAGGCGTGTGTAAAGGCAAAAGGCGGCCATTTCGAAAAGGTAGATTCTTTTAGGATACAATATACATCAATAAATATATTAAAAAAATATTTGGTCCAAAAACATTCAGTACTTTTTATTTTACAGCATAAAACGAGTGTAACAGTATTTATGTCCCTAATAAGTATAAGTGTCTACACACAGAGAACAGATTTGATTGAGAACCGTTTGATTGACGTTCTATGGACCTCCATATTCCTTCATCGCAACTTAATGTAAGTAGGTGCTCTGTAATGTTTAGTAATTGTAACTGAAGAATCGGTAGAAAATACAAATTATCCGAACATCCAAAAACAACTTTTAAATCTTAAAGTTCACATGCAGCCCTTGTTTAACAAAAAATTTTAAATTTTTCAGTATATGCAAAAAACAGTTCCTTATGTATGGTTGCTATATATATTTCTGGCCTAGGCAATACTAGGTGTTGCCTGGCGCTATCTGACATTTCCATTGAAAAGTTTGACATTTTTTTAGCATAAACGTACTCAGAACGTTTTGACGTACGACCATCATTTGTGTTGTTTACAGTGACTTGAAAAAATCAGTTTCGCAAAAAATGGAATTAACTAGTGAACGATAATTTTTCACAACTTTCGACGTGGACTATCACGACAAGAGTGCATCGATGAACTTAAATCTTCGTATGGCAAAGAAGCACCTTCCAAAAGCACTGTGAAAAACTGGTTTAATGAATTCAATCGTGGCCGACGATCGTTCAAAGACGAAGGTCGTCCAAAAACGACCGTTGCGCCAGAGAACATTGATGCAGTGCGTGAACTGATAATGCAAGATCGTCATGTGACATACCGTGAGATAGACGCATCCCTGGACATTTCTTCCACCAGCATACATTCGATATTGCATGAACACCTGGCCTTTAAAAAGGTTTGTTCTCGTTGGATCCCGTACAATTTTACAATCGCTCAAAAAAAAAGAAACATCGCTCGTGTCGATTGGTACAAAGAAATTTTGAAAAAATTGGATCACGGTGCTTGAAAAGCCGTTTATAAGATCGTCACAGGTGACGAATCATTGATCTATGTGTATGAGCCCGAAACAAAACAGCAATCGACCGCGTGGGTCTTCGAAGACGAGCCAAATCCAATGAAAGTTGTTCGTGGAAGAAGCACTTCGAAGCAAATGGTCGCCTGTTTCTTCGGCAAAACTGGTCATGTGGGGACTGTTCCGCTTGAGCAACGTAGGACGGTCAACTCTGAGTGGTACACTACAATTTGTTTGCCTGAAGTCTTCGGAGAAATTCGAAAAACGGCCAAAAGAAGGCGAATCATTGTGCACCATGACAATGCGAGCTCTTAGACATAGGTTCAAACCAGCGTCTTTTTGACTGGTAAAAACATCGAATTGATGGCCGTGCAGCCCTGACATGGCACCCAATGACTTCTTTTTATTCCCCCACATCAAGAAAATAGTGCGTGGTCAACAATTTTTGTCGCTAAATGTCGTTGTTGAAGCGATCAAAAACCATGTTTTGGAGGTGTCTCAATCGCAATGGAAAAAGTGCTTCGACAATTGGTTCGAGCGCATGCAAAAGTGTATAAATAAATATAAAAAATATGTATATAAATAATGCTGAAGAATACTTTGAAAAACAATGAAACCATTTTTGATGATAAATATTCGCATTTTCATTATTAGGCCAGAAATACTTATATATAGTAGCGGCCCTCGTACTCGTAATTGTAGTACTCTAAACATAGGGAGGGTCATGTCGAGGAAAAAGAGGAAAAGGTGATGGAATATTTTTACTGGACAAATAAGATTAAAAGATTTGCTTAAAGCAGTGATAATAAGATTATTCTCGCTTGTATTGATAATGAAAGTTTAGATATCATCACTAATAATCGGTTACAACAACCAAAATGTTGGGAAATTATTGGTTGCCACCAACACCAGTTATGTCAACTAACTACATTTCTTGCATTTCATTGGTATGACCGATCATTTAGTTGCGTCTAAGATACGATGAGCATATTTATCATCTTGTGGTGTGTAGAACCGAATATCCTTTACGATTATGAACATTTGATGATTGCAATCGAAATTGTTTAAGTATTTCCAACTAATTTATTTTCTGTGTGCAGCTTTGTACATCTATAGTATAAGGAAAAGTGCTCTTCATTAAGGATTTACCAGAGTTAATAGACGACCTCAAATATAAAGTGCACACAAACACAAACGGTTCATGCATTTGCAAATAAGCGCGCATATGTCTCTGTGAATGTTGGCAGGACTAATGTGTGTTATCCTGACAGGAGAAAACACTCTCAAGTGACTTGTGCTTTAAGTGGCACTTTAAGCACTGCCAGCGTCACTCATATGCCAACCGGACGACCGACCGAACGACCAACTGGACGAACCGACGGATTCATTTCCTTTTCCTCCACCACCTCCTGAGGGCGAATGAGCGTTATAAATGAAATCCATCAACTGTGTCACCGTCAAAATACTGCCAGTCATGTAAGCAAGTTGCAGCAGATCTGACCTGGCCTCCTTCCTAGCTGACTCCACTTTTGTGGCCTCTTTTCAATTGAATCAGGGATTCATACGTCCAACGTTAGCAACGCTCACGCTTGCTTACGTTTCGTAGGGATTCATGATATAAAATATAAGAGGAAACAAGAATAAAACGGCAGCACATGTGGGTGCAATGAAAGTGAAGGTGGAAATATGTGTTTTTAGGTCATCATCGGCATCGTCGCCGTTGTCGTCAGCATCAACGGGCCACTCGAATCATGGAAATTGTGGTGGCTAAACAACTAGAACGCTAGCTGCAATTGCTGCTGCCAGCTCACCGCTTGAAAGGCGATTTCTATACAAAAAGAAGAGAATAAACAAATGGCAACATGCAACCGGTAACTGCAACAACAACGACAGCAGTTGGAAAAAAATAAAAACAACAGCATCTAAGGAAGACACACGGATGTAAAACAGAGGCGAAAGCTTTACAGCTAGAAAATGGCACAAGTGGTAGCAGTGACGCTAAAAATATATGCCACAACTAAAATAAAAGCATCCCCCACTCGTGTGCTACCCATCAACCCAAGCCACAATGAAGGCTGTTATGCCGACGGTGGTGATACATTTCGCTAAGTGGGAAATAATTTTATTTTGCCCATAGAAAATTGTAACCACTTAAAATGTTTGTTGGCTGTAACCAGCTAAGGTAAAGTACGGTATTCCAGGTAGACGATGGAAACATTTTGCGCAACAAAGCGGAAAAGGATGTCATCAGTGAAAAGGGAACGACGACAATAGCAACGAAACAGCAGGGAAACAAATTAAAATAGAGATGCAGCAACTGCAATATGTTGCATGCCTTCATTCGTGTTACAAATAATTAAATTGCACCACAAATGTTGCTCGTTGTTTAGTAGGCCTTAGTTGGCGCAGTGTCGCACGCCACCCACCAAAATGTAGGCTGCTGTTCATTTTAACGTCAAGCAACCCCTAAATGTATGCTGCACACAGCAACTTTCTAACTTCCCTGACTGGCACGCAAAAGTATGCTACACATAAAATATTCGCATGGATGTATGCTATGCATACAAGTTAATCTAAACCATGCGCCAATGTACCGACCGGCGTTGCAACATATTGAAGCTACAATACCTCCCCTCCTCCTCCTTTAACTCCGGCAGTCGTGTGTCACTCACACACACTCATACATTATGATTTACGCCAAACAAGTTCGTTTCTAATTATGTCACAAATTGTACAATAATTACAACAATAATCATAGAAATGTATGGCAAAACGAAAAAATTCAGCGGAGTGGTAAACATTAAGATGGGTTACACTGCAGATGCAAAATAAAAATAACTAAAACAAGTGGGCAGTTCGTATGTTCGGGTCGCACCGGAACTGCTTTGCAGTTTTGTTATTGGTTATTGGTAAATATACCCAACCAGTTGTTTACACGCAGAGAAATGATATGGTGACTATATGGCAACGGCAACAATAATATGTTCCCGGCAATAAAAATATATTTGTATTCATGTTTGAATTTCATATGATTGCGGCAATATTTATATTGTTCAAATGTTACAATATTATTATTGCCAAATTTAGAAATGAAAATTTGGCTGTGACAGCAATAAAATTATGGTTGGTTCAACAAAAGTATTGTTATTTGGATTTTATGCTAACAATTGTATGATTACGGCAATCATATCTTCTGATTAAAGATCGGATATTCTTAAAACAACCACTTTTATCAACCTTTAACTACTTACAGATTACAGATACGTTGCCACAACCGAATTTTGTTTGCCAACCGAATGATTGAGATTGCATGTACTATAAGTAATCCATCAGTACAACCGAATGTTAGTTACTGCTCTGGAATTTTCTGTAATTGTAACTAAAATATTGGTGAAATATACGAAAAACCAAACCTTCAGAAAAGAATTGTTGGCTCCTAAAATCCACATGCCGCAATTGTTCAACGCAAAAATGGAAAATTTTTATCAGAGATAAAAAACTGTTTGCTTAAAAATTTCAAATGCTGAAAAAATAGACAAAAATGACAATGGAAAACTTTTACTAAAAACTATTGGACTAATCGCTTGGTTTAAGAGGAGTAATAATCGAATTATACTTTTATTTTACTAATTTCTATCCAACCAAAAAACTACCATTCCGATGACATTTTAGTTATCATCACTAATAATTATAATTGGTTGCGACAACAAGTTTTGTGCAAAAGTATTGGTTGTCACAACCTTTTCCGCTATGCGTTATGACCGGCCAATTAGTTGTGTATGAAATATCATCCTGTGCAAAATCACATATTTTTTAATGCTCATTTAAAAATATAAATTGGAAATTTTAAATTAAATGTGGTCTTAAGCGGTCTAAAGAAAGTTCAATAAGAGTTTTTCATTCAATAAGTTTTTATCTGTAAATAAAAGTGTAAGAAAACGTCAAAACATTAAAATTTGAGCGCCTCGAAAATAATTTTTTTGATATGTTGTGTAATGTTGTGTAACTATTTTCAGTTTTCACGACCCCTAATGCTCCCAGGACCCGAACACTTTTATTCACTATTTGGGGGCGTAGCATTTTTTCTTTTTTTTGCGTCGCTCCCTTTTTTATCTTTTTTAAGAAATCATTCGACTAGGTGAAAGCGTATATCTCTTTTGGTACGGATCAAAAGTGTAACGCATCGAAAAAAAACATTTTATACCCTACATATCTTTTGGCCAAATCCATTATATGACTTGCTAAGTCATACGCCTGTCTGTCTGTGCGACTAAATCGCAAGATAACTTTCGAAAGAAGCTACCAATCATTTATAAATGTTTAGGGTTGCTTTATATATTTCTGCTCTAGGAAACACTAAGTGTTGCCTGGCGCCATCTGACATTTCCATTGGAAAGTTTGACATTTTTTAGCATAAACGTACTCAGAAAGTTTTGACGTACGACCGTCATCTGTGTTGTTTACAGTGACTTGAAAAAATCAATTTGGCAAAAAAAATGAAATTAACTCGTGAACATTTTCGTGCGATCATTTTTCACAACTTTCGACGTGGATTATCACGACAAGAGTGCATCGATGAACTTAAATCTTTGTATGGCGATGAAGCACCATCCTATAGCACTGTAAAAAACTGGTTTCATGAATTCAATCGTGGCCCACGCTCGCTCTAAGACAAAGGTCGTGAAGGTCGTCCAAAAACGGCCGTTGTGCCAGAGAACATTGATGCCGTGCGTGAACTGATAAAGCAAGATCGTCATGTGACATACCGTGAGATAGAGGCATCCTTGATATTCCATGAACACCTGGCCGTAAAAAATGTTTGTTCTCGTTGGATCCCGCACAATTTGACAATCGCTCAAAAAAGGCTCGTGTCGTTTGGTACAAAGAAATTTTAAAAAAAATCCGATCGTGGTGCTTTAAAAGACGTTTATAAGATCGTCACAGGTGACGAATCATGTATCTATGCGTATAAGTAAAACAGCAATCGACCGTGTGGGTCTTTGAAGACGAGCCAAATCCAACGAAAGTTGTTCGTAGAAGAAGCACTTCGAAGCAAATGGTCGCCTGTTTCTTTGGCAAAACTTGAGACTGTTCCGCATAAACAACGTAGGACGGTCAATTATGAGTGGTACACCACAATTTGTTTGCCTGAAGTCTTCGGAGAAATTCGAAAAACGAACAAGAGAAGACGAATCATTGAGCACCATGACAATGAGAGCTCTTACACATCGGCTCAAATCAGCGCCTTTTTGACCGGCCAAAACGTCGAATTAATGGGTCATCCGCCGTACAGCCCTGACTTGGCACCCAATGACTTCTTTTTATTCCCGCACATGAAGAAAAAAATGCGTGGTCAACGTTTTTTTATCGCCCAAAGCAGCTGTTGAAGCGTTCAAAAATCATGTTTTGGAGGTGTCTCAATCGGAGTGGAAAAAGTGCTTCGACAATTGATTTGAACGCATGCAAAAGTGTATAAATCATGCTGGAAAATACTTTGAAAAATAATATAACCATTTTTGATAATAAATAGTCGCATTTTCATTATTAGGCCAGAAATATATATAGCAGACCTCGTATTGTTACAATTTTCAAAACTGTCTGCGGGATAAAAAATGGACCATATTAACATGGGCCATATCCTTACGCCCACTTTTGATATTCTGGTAATATCGTTCTTGATATTTGCACGATCGCACTATTAAAAACTTGGTGACAAAAAAATTGGATTTCTTTCTGGTACCTCCCACACAAATGACTTTTTTACAGTGTAGATCAGAATTCACTGCCTTATGCCCCAGTGCGTAAAATTCGTTTAAATAGTGAATACCGATATATATTATTAACGGATTTGTAATCGCACATGAAAAAAAATACCACGGCCCATTCTGGCACCTTCAATAGAAATTCGCAATTCTCCTCCGAAAAGTAATTAAAAGTAATTAGAAAATTGATTTAAAGTTCGACTCGCTTGCGGAAAACTGGAGCCTTAGCCACGCCCTTTCTGGTACCTCCCACACAAATTACACTGTTACAGGGCATATAAAAACCCATATAATTTGTCTCCTAGAGCATGACATTTCAAACTGCATAGTATTTTTATAACTGCTTTAGTCGCACATACGAAAAGAGTGGTAGACACGCCCCATTTTGGTACCTCCAGTGCAACTGCACTATTCCGCCCACTTTTGGTATTTGCATTATAATTTTAGTACTTTTCATAAGATACTGCTAAAAATGGGTAATAAAAAAATTGATTTTAAGTTTGATTAGCTGACGGTAAACTGAAGCCTTAGCCACGCCCTTTCTGGTATCTCCCACACAAATGAACCTTTTTGCAGGGCAGACTAGAACCCACTTAAATTGTCTTCTGGTGCATGAAATTCGCTTACATTGCGCACTGTATAATATATTTATAACTGCTTAATTCGCGCATACGAAAAAAATGATAGACACGCCCCTTTTGTTTACTTTCCACTTTTGGTATTTGCATAATAATTTGAATACTTTTTATACGATTCCGCTGAAAGCGAATAATTAAAAAATCGATTATAAGATAGACTAGCTGACAAACAATAAGAGTTTCAGCCACGCCCCTTCTTGTACCTTCCACACAATTGACACTATCTATGTGTAGATAAAGCGAACATAGCTTTTACTTTAATACATAAATTTCTCTTGAATTTTATTTTCTTTAATATGATAATTTCATCATTGTGTGACCATAAGAATAAAGTGGATGCCACGCCCCATTCTAGTGCATTCCACAAAAATAAATTGACAATTATGAGTGGATATCCTTTAAGTTTACAAGTGCGTTATATCAACTTTGGCTTTTTTAAGATATTAGGCACCTTTCAACTAGCAGGCCCCATAGTAATCATTGTTCGTCCACAACTAATTATGATTAGATGATGTACCTTTAGTCGGTTAAAGAAATATTTTTCCCCCTGGGCCGATTTTACCCATTTCACATAGTTATTACTATAACCCACTATAGAGTACAGTTTCAGGATCCTAGCTTTAAGCGCACTTTCAACAGACACACGGACGGACAGTCTTGGTAAGATGATCATAGAATTTTAGCTCGATCAATAATAAAATAATAAACTTTTTAGGGTATCTGATCAATATTTCGAGATGTTGCAATTGGAATGACAAATTGTATATACACCCCATCCTATGGTGCAAAGCCATCTTTCCTCCACATGTATTTATGTTGTACAACAACACAACCCGCATGTACATCTCCATGGAGGAAAGTTTTGAATTTTATATCCCGTTCTAGTTCATTCAACTTTTTCAGTTTTTGGACAGGTGTTGTTCTACCGCTACAGACTCACTGGCGGGCACAAGAAAGGCAGGGCAATCTCCACATTCACATCGTCAAACACATAGATACAGGTTGCCATGGGAAAGAGGATGACTTCTGCATTGGAGTGCTGGCTGGAGTGTACGAGTATTATGAGTGCTGCGGTTACAATTACACTTGCAGACGGTCGATAAATTTTTAATTAGTCGGTTTTATTGAAGTGGTTTCCTCAAACTCAGGCCGACAAACGTTCGATTTGTAAGTGAAAGGCCTAAAGAGTCCTTAAGCTGCAATGCCGTGCCGGCGACCATAAGTATAAAAATGGTTTTCCGGTTTGTCGTTCTCAATTGAGTGGAAAATATTTCTGGAGTGGTTTTGTTATAAATTCTAATGGAAAGCAGGCTTATTGATTTTACGCCTACACATACTTGAGAACAAAATCAAAGTCGGGGGCATAATGAAATCGAAATAAAATAGAAATGGGAAGTCTCTGGAAACGTGTTCATCCCTACGATGGAAGAAGTCAAGGCAAAGAAGCAAAAGGGGTTGAAAAGTCGACGGACAACCTTCGCTGTGAACAAACTGTAATAAAATTAGATCTGATTGGGTCCACACTAAGGAGGCCCGCGATTTGCGGTCCTACCACTCAACAAGCCACATTTTAAACGTGAACACAGTTTAGCATTGCCCGAGGCTGGCAAAATTGGACACATGCTCCCATGTAACCCCTAAACTAAGTTCACCTCCGTGTTGGTCCCTTTATAAAGGCACATAACGGGTGATCAATCTAGAGGTATTTGTTTTTTTACAGATTAAGCGTCAATTGTGTTTCACTTTAGTTTTTATCTTTTCAGTATTGTTTGCCATTTCATCATGGAAAGACTTACACCGCGAAACCCACGGTTTGGTGCAGCTTATGGGCTGTTAGAAACATCGGTCCATATTTTTTAAAAAATTATGATGGCCGAAACTTAATCGGGAATGGTGCTCGCTATCGCGCCATGATATCAGACTTTTTGTTACCTAAAATTCAAGCCCGTAATCATGAAGACATTTGATATCAACAGGACAGGAACAGGCCAATTGCCATACAGCTGCTTAAACAGTGGATCTATTGAAAGTTCATTTCGAGGAGTAGCTAATATCACGTTTTTGCCCGGTGATGTAGCCTACTAGGTCGTGTGATATCACACCTTTTGACTTTTTTCTTTGGGGCTACTCAAAGTCCAAAGTCTATGCTGGCAAACTATAAGTAGCTAGGATTCAGGTCTCGTAAGCCAATAGTACGCGTGTCATTAACGCCATACCGGTCGAAATGCTCGAACGAGTCAGCCGGAATTGGACCCTTAGAATGGACACCCTGAGACTTAGAAACGGAAGGAAATTATATTCAAGAAATAAATGTTCTTTTGAGTGAGCAATAAAGATTCCACATTTGATGTGAATTTTTGTATTTTATTATTATGAAAAAGTACCTCTAGATTATTCACCCGTTATTCCTTCCGTACCTGCTTAAATTTAACACAGAGCCTAATGGGAGATCTATAAACAAGCCATATTAAAATCACACAAAGGTCTCTCCCGATTTGGGGTCCAGCCGCTCAAAAGCCACACCGTAAAGAGTTACCATATTCTGTCACGTTTTCCTACAGCCTCAGACAGAAGGATCCTGTCACTCCGCAAGCTAAATTTTACTTTTTATCTTGCTCGAATGTAGTACTGAACATAGTTGCATAAACTGTTCTTGGCAAAAAATTTCCAATAATTTAAACAATTTTTTAATACACTTTTCCCGAAAGTAGTGCACGGATTTTCCGGATCATAAAAAACCCTGAAATATTTAAAATTAGTAAAAAAATTTGGATGCAAAAAAAATATTTTTTAAGCTATAAAATAATACGTTAAAAATAAATTAGTTTTTCTGAATATCACGTCACTTATTTCATAATGAAAAATCGCAAATTAAATGTGTGTTTTCAGCCAGTAAAAAATACTTTTCCCTGCGTCCCTGCAGCTTCCCCTCTCTCAGCAAAACCGAAATTCTTTTATGACCTGCTTTCAGTCATTCTAAATGCTCGCTAAGTGCTTCACCATCGCCTTGTGCTCTTAAACATTTTCTCACAAAAGCCAGGATAGTTGCAAATTGAATTGTAAGGCGCTGCAACCTCTTACACTCTGCATTATTTTGATTCAAATCTTTCATTAAACTTATCGTCCGTAAAGTTCAACCCATTCCTAACCTCAAATTGATATAATTATGGACCTTAACTCTTAGGTTAACTTCCACAAAATATTACCTGAAGTAGCTATACATAGTATGGGGTCTTTTTCGAGAGCTTGAGAGCTTTTAATAGTAAAACAAGGCAGAAATATTGCTGGAATGATATTTTATTTTCGATCTTATTAATAATTTCATGGCATTTATCATTGAAATATGAGCTCCGGCTTATGCCAGCCCTGCCTACTTGCTACATGGTCCATTCGATTAGTCAAACTTTTTACTACTTTTTCCTATAAATCTGGCCGCTTCGATGCTGGCTTAGATATTGGCTTCCAATGCTTCAAGAGTTGCTGGTTTTCAGGCATAAACCAATGAACGACCAACATCCCCATAAAAAGTAATTTAAGGGCGTTAAATCACCAGCGTGTAAACCGCACCAAACCGCAAATTTTAATTTATGTAATGGTGCTTCATTAATGGCATGAAGATTATCTTCGCTTTAGTTACTGCAATTTTGGTGGTTGACATAGCGTTTTAGCCACTCACAGAAAAAATCAGTTGGAAATCGGTCTGAACTCACATTTTCGGTTAGATAAACACACTTTCTGTTACAATATTCTGTTACTCCAATATTCCATGTTATTGATGGTTACACATTCGATTTACCAAGGTAGCTACAATAATATTACAATTTTTACAGCCAATTAGTCGGCTATACAAACCAAATGGTTATGTCAACCAATTAATTATGAAGTTCTTGTTTCTTTGGTACTAATAATTGGTGGTGACAACAATTAAATTATTTGTAGTAACCAAAACTCGATGTAAAACTCCCAAGAGCACGGCCCTCGTAAGTATTTTTTATGGGGCAAGGAAATTTATATTTTGCAACGTGATGAGATTTGACAGAAATGGAAAAAAATGTTCTCTAAGCGAAATACAGCAAACTTTAATTTGTTTTTGTAAAAAAATACAAAAAAAATGTTTTCATCTCACTCAAATAGTCATAACTTTGGAATGGTAGGTCCCCTGTATCCTCGGTTAGGTAATTTTGGAAAGGTAAGAGGTAGGGCTATATTTTAAGTAAATCCGACCAATGGTTCAGAACTTAGCAATTTTACCGTAGTACGCTCCAAAAATTTTTTAAACCGCTTGCATTTTCGGGCATGGTCGTAGATGGACATATTTTCATAAATTGAGCCAACAAATGAGCTGTTGAAATTTGTCAAGTCGTGAATGAATCACCTGTTGTCATTAGATTTTGCTTAAAGCCGAACAATCAAAGATAATACCATGAGTTCCAATTAAACCAGCAGTGAATTTGCGAACACATCCCGCATGGGTCCAACTAAGCACCACGGCTTCCACATGCCAACAACATCGGAACTTATTCACTATGAAATCTCGAAGGACACAATTGCCTTTTACAAGGGTTGCTACATGTATTTCTGGCCTAGGCAACACTAAGTGCCATCTGACATTTCCATTGGAAAGTTTGACATATTCTAGCATAAACGTACTCAGAACGTTTTGACGTACGACCATCATTTGTGCCGTTTACACTTGACTTGAAAAAACCAATTTTTCAAAAAATGTAGTTAACTCGTGAACATTTTCGTGCGATCATTTTGTACAACTTTCGACGTGGATTATCACGACAAGAATGCATCAATGAACTTAAATCTTTGTATGGCGATGAAGCACCATCCTATAACACTGTGAAAAACTGGTTTAATGAATTTAATCGTGGCCGACGCTTGCTTAAAGACGAAGGTCCTCCAAAAACGGCCGTTGTGCCAGAGAACATTGATGCCATGCGTAAACTGATAATGCACGATCGTCATGTGACATACCATGAGATAGAGACATCCTTGAGAATTTCTTCCACCAGCATACATTCGATATTCCATGAACACCTGGCCGTAAAAAAGGTTGTGCACAATTTGACAATCGCTCAAAAAAAGGCTCGTGTCGATTGGTGCAAAAAAATTTGAAAAAATACGATCGCGGTGCTTCAAAAGACGTTTATCAGATCGTCACAGGTGATGAATCATGGATCTATGCTTATGAAACAAAACAGCAATCGACCGTGTGGGTCTTCGAAGACGAGTCAAATCCAACGAAAGTTGTTTGTGGAAGAAACAAAACACTTCGAAGCAAATGGTCGCCTGTTTCTTCTGCAAAACTGGTCATGTGGCGACTGTTCCGCTTGAGCAACGTAGGACGGTCAATTCTGAGTGGTACACCACAATTTGTTTGCCTGAAATCTTCGGAGAAATTCGAAAAACGAACAAGAGAAGACAAATCATTGTGCAACATGACAATGTGAGCTCTCACACATCGGCTCAAACCAGCGCCTTTTTAACCGGCCAAAACGTCGAATTGATGGGTCATCCGCCGTACCGCCCTGTCTTGGCGTTAAGGTGTGACGTTAAGATGTGACTCACAATTAACATCGTGAGTCACACCAATGACTTCTTTGTATGCCCGCACATCAAGAAAAAATGGGTGGTCAACGTTTTTCGTCGCCATAAGAAACTTTTGAAGCATTCAAATACCATGTTTTGGAGGTGTCTCAATCGGAGTGGAAAAAGTGCTTCGACAATTGGTTTGAGCGCATGCAGAAGTAAGTAAATCATGCTGGAGAATACTTTGAACAACAATATAACCATTTTTGGTAATACATATTCGCATTTTAATTATTCGGGCAGAAATATATATAGCAGACATCGTATAACACTGTTCGACAGTTAAAAAAATTTTTGAAGACTACAACAAGAATCGGTTTGTGAAATTTCCCAAATACCCCCCAAAATTTTTAAATTTTAAAATATTTCATAAGAGAACCATAAAACTATTTAAAGCAAAAGAAAATTGGTGGGTAATAATATAAGTGCGCAAAGGTAAGGCAAACTTTACTTAACCGGGTTCCTAAATTTTGTGTGTGTTTTAGTAAATCTACAAACGGATTCTTGTCGTACAAGAGCTACAAAACGAAAGAGTAGCACCTTCCAGAAATTTTAAATTCAGCCTTTTTTGTAGCACTACGTAATCCTAAGATTAGAGCGATTTAAACCGACTTTCTGTGGTTAGAACTCGACTTTTTCAGGTGGATGGCGCTAAATTCAATACCTTCTTTTGTTCACGAAGCTTAAAGTACATTTTCTATTAAAACCAATATTGCCCTCAGTAAAGTTTTATTATTGTCGCAACCCTGTGCCAGGGGTCATAAAACTCTACTACAAACAAAAATCCATTTAGTCGCAATTTTTTTTTATTTAATTAATTAAACTTTTTTTTCAAATTTCACCTCTAGTCATTTCAATGTCATTCCATGTTGCCTTCGCCACTTTATGGCATCTTTGAAATAAAATCCACATTCAGGCAGACACACTTGTCCGCCTGAATGTGGTCCGCCCGCCTCCGCTCCATACAAGTGTCATTTCGTCGGTTGAAAAGACTTTATTAGAATTTCATACCAAACCAATCATAAAAAAAGACAGCGGATGTTTATTCTGGAACAATCGCATCGTGCTAGAGATTTTTTTTATTTCAAGCCTTAAGGTGACGGTTGGACTGAAAACATGAACAAGATGAAGAAAAGACGGTGTAAATTAAAAAAAGGAAAACTTGAACAACGTCAAATGCTGAGTGCATCCCAAAAAATTGAGGACGTAGACAGATTATGTGGTCTGTACAAATAGACAAAAATTCACACAAAAGGAAGAAAGCGCCCAAAGAAGATGGCGGGAAAAACGAAAAGAAAAAACGTCGTTCAAGTATTGATTGCAGGACCCTTAAGAATATAATCGGGTGGTCTCAAGGATTACTTTTGGCAATAATTTGATGTTAATTAAAAAAGTCAAAGATGCCGCCATGTAGAGTAAGTGCCGGTGATTAAAGGATTAAATACGTTTGATACTTATCAGATCAACTACCAGAAATATGTGTCAAATCAAAAGATTAACGATACAGTGAATATTGATATAAGAGATAATTCTATGTACTTTTTATAAGTAAACATATATGTAAACATATATGTGAAAGCGACCTAAGGGTAAAAAAATCAATTTTCATTTTTTTCTTTTTTGATGTGGACAACATCTGAGCATCGAATTAGACCGATCCCATGCCCCAAAAGTGTTCCCTCCCAGAGATATGCGCGTTTTATGAAAGTAAAGTCGACGATTCTAAGCGCAAATAGAAAGGAACCTAATCTTTAAAATGTCTCTCCTGAACAAAGCTGGTTTTTAGCCTTAGGTCCCTTTCTATTTTGCGCGTCACATATTGAGATGCGCACAATGCATTGACTTAAATTGGAAAATGACACCTTATAAGAAGGGCCTGTATTATATTAAAAACGCCTTGTGTTAAGGGATTTTTTCACCAGAATCCTTTAAATTTTTATATATCGGATGAACAATCTAGGGGTTTTTTCAAAATAAAAAAAAGAATTAAATTAAGTGTGGAATCTTTATTGTTCATTCGAAGGGACATTTTATGCCATTTATTTTTTGGATATAATTTTCTTCAAATGTTGGCCGCAACTACGAGTATTTGGGCTCTTTAAAGCTCGAAGAAGATCCGCTGTTTCGACCAAAATTTTGTTCAGTGTTGAGGCCTATTTCTGGATCAACGGCAAAGTCAAAAAAACAAAATTGCCGCAATTGGGCTGAAGAGCAATTTGAAGAGCTTACAAAAGTGACATTATACCCAGAAAAAACCATGGTTTGGTGCGGTTTATGGATTGGTAGAATCATCGGTCCATATTTTTTCAAAAATTATGATGACCGGAACGTAACCGTGAATGGTGCTCGCTATTGCGACTTGATAACGGACAATTGGGTTTCAACAGGACGGTGCCACTTGTCATACAGCTACTCAAATAATGGATCTATTGAGAGGTCATTTCGAAGAGCAGCTAATTTCAGGTTATGGACCGTTGAGTTGGCCGCCTAGATCGTGTGATATGACAACTTTAAACTCTTTTCTTTGGGACGACGTCAAATCCAAAGTCTATGCTGACTAACCAGCTACGATTATGGTTTTGGAAGCCAACTTTACATGTGTCATTAACGCTATGCGGGTCGAAATGCTCGAACGAGTCATCCAAATTTGGACCCTCCGAATGGACACCCACCCTGAGGCATAGTTGCGGCCAACATTTTAAGGAAATTATAATCCAAAAATAAATGGCATAAAATGTCCTTTCAAATGAACAATAGAGATTCCACACTTAAATTGAATTATTGTATAAGTATTTTCTTTTATTTTGAAAAAAATTGCCTCTAGATTGATCAACCGGTAGCAAACAGGGATTAGGGATCCCAATTATCTAGCATTTGCATATAAGTATATTGATGACCCGGAAGCAAACAGGCGATTTAAAATTTATCAGGGGTTTCAAATTTCTAGCTTTTGTTAGACTAGCGATACGTCTAATCTTCTGCCTGAAGTAGAACTAAAATACTTTTATATAAGAGAGAGGTGGTCCAACTAAAACGAACGATGTTAATTGTAAATAAAACAAAAAGTTTTCAAAAAATAAAGTGGGCGTAATGGTGCACTTGCCTGAGAGGTACCAGGAGGTGTGGGGAAATACGGTCCATTTTCAATTCCATAGGATATTTTGGAAACATATTAAGACATGCAATATTTAAAACCGATGCGTATATCCTTACAAGAGTTATCGAGCAAACCGGCTACACAGACGGACTTGGTATGAAACATATAAGGTTAATACATATGTAGTCTGCGAAATGCTTTTTTAAATGCGTTACACTTTTTGTTCGTACCAAATGATTTAAACTAAGGTCCAACTAAAACTCACAATGTTAATTGTAAATAAAACAAAATTCAGAGAATTGTCTTAATATTTTTTATTATGATAAAAGGTTCAGTGACAATTTTGTCCGAAATACAATATGGGCCAAATAATAATCACGGCTTCGGTGGCATACATTTATTCGATGGTCCATATTTGCAATGACTCTAAGACATAATGGAGTTGCTATGTCGTTAATGTGCCGAATTATCTCTTCCTTTAGCTCTTGAATTGTTCTTGGCGTATTGACGTACTCTTTTTCTTTTAAATATCCCCAAAATAGAAGTTCAGCGGTGTCAATTCACATGATCGTGGCGGCCAATTAACATCGACACGACGTAAATTAACACGGCCATTGCTTCTCTCGCGCAAAAGGGTCATTGTTGGCTGTGTGCCTCATAACGTTCCGGTTCATATCTTCAATTTCTGGCCACAAAAAGCCCATTATCATATCGCGATAGCAAACCCCATTCAAGGTAACTGCTGGGCCGACATCATTTTCCACAAACCTCGCCAAACAGTCATTCTTTGTGATTGCATCGGCTTCTCAACAATTACTAGTGGATTCTTATTTGCCAAAATGTGTCAATTCTGCTTGTTGACGAATCCACTGAGGTGAAAGTGTGCCTCGTCGTTGAAGATGATTTTCGTTGTAAAGTCACCACTCACTTCTGTCTGTTTAACCAACCATTCGATGTATTGACGACGTTTGAAATGGTCAGTAGACTTCAGCTCTTGAGTCAATTGACCCTTGTAAGTTCGTGTAAATTCAAATCTGTATTCAAATCAGTGGTGTTCGTTAGGTGTTTAATTGTTAGGCAGAACGGCAAGTCCACACGCAGAGAAAAGATATGGTTACTATATGGTCACCGCAACAATTATATATTCTCTACAATAAAAGCATGTTCGTCGCAACCATAGTATTGTTTTTTGAATTTCATTTTAACAACAGTATGATTGCGGCAATATTAATATTGTTGCAATGTAACAATAGTATTATTGCCAAATTATGAAATGAAAATATGGTTGTAGCAACCATATAAACATGGTTGTTGCAACAAAAGTATTGTTGTTAAAAAATTACGTTAACAATAATATGATTGTGGCAATCATACGGTATGGCTGCGAATTTTGTTGTGTGTGCGTATGTTTTTTTTTGATATACCAAAGAAAAACACATACACGCGATACAGGCATAGTTGTTCTCCATTATAAAAAACAACAACAATCGGAAGGTAGTTCGAGGGATTTTCATTGCGTTTACTTTGTTCGATAAAATACTCTTCTACCGACTGGTTCTCGTTTATTTAAAATCCGCCTGCACTTAAGTATATAGCCATTGATCATGGTTTAATCACATTCGTTACTTGGTGTCTACAGATGGTGAAGTAGTATTCACCCCTGCTGGCAACTAAAAGTATTTTTGACCGTTGGAATATATATTTTTGTTTCTTGAATGAAATGTTTAATAAAAACATGGTGTCAAATCTCGCTATGAACTAGTTGTAATGCAATTTAAAATAACTTACTTGATAAAAATCTCTATTTTTGAAAAACAACATTACCCAATCCTAATAAATAATTTTGGGGATCATAGTATGGTTGAGTGTGAATCATATTATGGTTGTGGGGATCATATTATGGTTGCGTGTGAATCATACTAGGGTTGTGAGGATCATACTATGGTTGTATGAGAAACATACTATGGTTGTGAGGATCATAATATGCTTGTGGAAATAATAGTATGGTTGAGTGTGAATCATACTATTGTTGTGAGGATCATAGTATGGTTGTGGAGATCATAGTATGGTTGAGTGTGAATCATACTATTGTTGTGAGGATCATAATATTGTTGTGCCACAAACATATACCCAACAATAGTATGATCCTCTTCGAATATTGTCACCCCAACCATACTTTTTTTCTGCGTGCCCAAGAGTCAATATGAACACATGGGTACTCAAGTTAAAGCACATTTTGCTACTAATACAAATTTATTTTAAAGTTTTGGGTGGATTATGGATGGACACATTGGGCGAAAGGGCCCAAAAAACGTACCATTTTTTTGAGTTCTGTAAGCGTAGGGAAGGCGATGGGTATACAAGGTTCGGCCAGGTATACAAGGTTCGGCCTGGCCATCGCCTTCCCTACGCTTATAGAGATCAAAAAATGGTACGTTTTTTGGGCCCTATCGGTCCATCCATATCACCCCAATTGTAATCTTTTTTTGGATTTGCAGCAAAATTTGCTCTAATTTGAGTACCCATATTGATTACTAATAGCCAGATTTGCACACGAACTAAAAGTCCAGCAACTATGCACTTTTTTAAGGTAGATAGTACTAACTTACTAACAGTAAACCATGTTCTGTCTACAAAATATTATAATTTGTTAAGCAAATACTCAAAAAATTTACTTTTCACCGAGGTACATTTTTTCCCTTCCACCCAGAAAAAAATTATGGTTGTGATGACAATATTCGAAGAGGATAATACTATTGTTGGGTATATGGTTGTGCTACAACAATATTATGGTCCTCACAACAATAGTATGATTCAAATACAACCATACTATGATCCTCACAACAATAGTATGATTCACACATAACCATACTATGATCCCCACAACCATACTATGATCTCCACAACCATAGTATGATCCTCACAACCATAGTATGTTTCATATACAACCATAGTATGGTCTTCACAACCATTCTAACGATGTTTTTACTCGTTTCTCCCTAAAAAAAAGGAATTTACAAAAATGTCTTTATAATTGGTGTCTCCATCGTACGCGCTATAATCGATCTAGTTTAATTTTAAGTCCGTAAGCCTGATTTTCTTTTAATATTACGATCGCGGTGAAATGAAATATGGCAGGACCCTTATGACCCTTATGATGGTTTATAGCTTTTAACTGCTTGGAGTTAGCTGAAAGCAGAAAGTTTTCCTTTAAAAATTACACTCAAATTGTAAACGAACCTTGGCTTCATTCTACTCAAATTAGAGCAAATTTTGCTACAAATCCAACAGAAGATTACAATTGAGTGGATATGGATGGACCGATAGGGCCCAAAAACCGTACCATTTTTTTGAGTTCTATAAGCGTAGGGAAGGCGATGGGTATACAAGGTTAAGCCAGGTCGATTTTAACGATGTTTTTACTTGTTTCTCCGTAAAAAAAGGAATTTACAAAAATGTCTGTATAATTGGTGTCTCCATCGTACTCGCTATAATCGATCTCGTTTAATTTTAAGTCCGTAAGCCTGAATGTCTTTTAATAATACCATCGCGGTGAAATGAAATAAGTCAGAATCCTTAAGATGGTTTATAATCAGAAACTGCTTGGAATTTGCTCAAAGCAAAAAAGTTTTTCTTTAAGGAACTAAAATTACACTCAATTTTGTAACGAACCATGGCTAAATTAGGGATCATTAGTGAGGACGCACTTTAAAAGAGTTGATTTCTTCACTTTCTCCGAGGTCTGGGACTTAATAGTCGTACAAATAGCCTAAGATCTCAGAAAATTACCACCACAGAAAAAACGGTTAAACTAAAATTAAAATTGTTTCGTTGTTAGAGTCAACCACTACCACTGTCACTTTGAACACTTTTCCCCCTTTTTAGTGGCCTGAAGAACATCACCACCTATTCAATCCGAACAGCTTCAGTAAACCAAAGTTGTTGGCGACATAAACAGAAAATTTAGCACGATTATTATATTACTTTAAGGGCTGACGGAAAGGAATTAAAATTAAGTATTATTTGTATGTGTGGCAAGTCCTTAAAAAATGGTGGGAATATTTTGCTTTTTTTCTTTGACTCAAACTAGTCATTTGTGGCTGAGGGACGAAGGGGAAAACAGCCAAATTATATTCATAATAAAATAGGTGGAAAAATTCCAACAATGCATTCGTTCGCCTTTAGTCTTTCATTTATTTATTGTTTGTGCCGGAGCGCTGAGAAGCTGTTGAGCGTCAGTTTACGGAGTAACACGAGCTATCAAGCAATTTTCGTATAGTGTGCCACCATAAACACTCGAAGAAAAAGTCGTGCTATAAAACGTATCACCCTATCAAAATAGGCCATGACTTTTGAAAATGTAACCTTTTAGTTTGATTATTTGTGATGAAACAGAAACTCGCCCTACTGATCCTCAAGATTTCGTAATACTCGTGGTTATCTTTAGATGAATCGGAGTTGATTGAAAATCTTTAGAAATACAGGGTGATTCATTCACGACTGGACAAATTTCACCAGCGTATTCCAAGGCACATTTCATGAAAATTGTCCATGTGCGACCAAATCCGAAAATGCAAGGGGCGAAATAGTAGCGCTTTGAAAAGTTTCGGATTGATGGTCGGAGTGTACTAGGGTAAATTATTTTTTTGTTTGAAAGCGAAATAACAGCAACATTTATTAGTTTTTGTAAATTAGCACAAAAAAAATTTTGCATTTCAGTCAAACAGTAGAACCTCTTGACTTCGTTTAGGTAATTTTGAAAAGGTTAGAGGTAGGGCTATCTTTTAAGAGAAAACAAATCCGACCACTGGTTCATAAATTAGCAATTTTATCCTAGTACCCTCCGACCACCAATCCGAAAATTATCAAAATTAATTATCAAATTATCCGCTTCCACTTCGCCTTTTGCACTTTCGGGCATGGTTGTAGATGGACATATTTTCATGAAATGAGCCAAGGAATACGATGGTGAAATTTGTCCAGTCGTAAATGAGTAACCCTGTATAAAAAGGCGCAGAATGAAAACTGGAACACATTTTGTTAAACAATAGAGAACACAAAGGACTCAGTACAATGGAGTAAAATATTGGACAAACGACGCTGCAATTCCAGGCGAATCTGGATAACATCATCGACCAGGTCAAGCTACACGCAGAAAAAAAGTATGGTTGTGGTGACAATATTCGAAGAGGATAATACTATTGTTGTGTATATGGTTGTGGTACAACAATATTATGATCCTCACAACAATAGTATAGTTCAAATACAACCATACTATGATCCTCACAACAATAGTATGATTCACACATAACCATACTATGATCCCCATAACCATAGTATTATTCACACTCAACCATACTATGATCCCCACAACCATAGTATGATCCTCACAACCATAGTATGTTTCATATACAACCATAGTATGATCCTCTCAACCATAGTATGATTCACACGCAACCTTGTTATGATCCCTACAACCATAGTATTATCACACACAATTATACTATGATCCCCAATATAATTTATTAGAATTTGTTTAAGTTGTCGACAATATTATTTATTAGAATTGGTTCAAGTTGTCACAAAAATATTTGAATTATAAATATTATTCAAAAATACATTAAATTCAAAATAATAGGATTGATTTATTTCACAGTAGAAAAAATAAGTTTAAATAAACGTAAGCATTTTTATTAAAAAAAAATCAGTTAAACAAAGCCAAAGCAGCTTGTATATTTAAAGCATATTTAAATGAAGAATAATTACAATCATACAGTATGATTACCGTAATATTTCATTGTTAACAGAAAAACCAATAAACAATACTTTTGTCGCACCAACCATATTAATATTGTTGCTATAACCATGTTTTCATTTTTAAATTTGCCAATAATACTATTGTTACATTTCAACAATATTAATATTGCAGCAATTATACTATTGTCAAAAAAAAATTCAGTTAACAATGCTATGGTTGCGACGAACATACTTTTATTGCGGAAAACATATTATTATTGCCGTGACCATGTAGTAACCATGTTTTTTCTCTGCGTGTATCCTGGGCTTTAAACAGCTTACACCCCACAAGTGTCTAGGACCAAATGGTATCTTTTCTTATATTATACTTAGTAGGGACATAAATACGGTTACAACATTGAACACACCCATTTCAATAGTTGAACTGAACATACCCTTTTAAAGTCATGTGTGTTTTGAAAGCTAACCTCAATAGCGTTAGTCTGTAACAAGATTTTAAAATTGTTTCAACTTTCATCATGGAGTGGTCAGATAATGAGAACCGTATCGCTGTAATACCGCAAGTGTGAAAAGAAAAACACGATATTATCAAAACGCTCCGGCCGCTAGGGATTAGCCGCATGTTCGTCTACCGATGCATAAAACTGTTTGAGGAGACTGGAGATGTAAAAGACCGCCACCGGTCGGGCCGCCCACGCTCTGTTCGAACACCGCATTTCAATAAAGCCGTTAAATCAAGAATTCACAGAAATCGGCTTCGAAAACAGAAAATCATGGCCCGTGAGATGAATATCACGCAAAAGTCCATGAGTCGAATCATTAAAGAAGACTTGGGACTTAGGGCTTTCAAACGACGTAACGGACATTTATTGACTGCAGCTTTAAAAAAATAGGATTGAAAAATGCAAACGTCTTTTGGTGAAGCACGCTGATAACTTGAACAGAACAATTTTGTTCACCGATGAAAAAACTTTTACCGTTTAGAAAAAATTTAACAAGCAAAATGATAGAGTGTATGCGCGGTCATCTAAGGAAGCATCTGAACTGAACCCAAGGGTGGAAAAGGGTTATCACCCAGCTTTAGTCATGGTTTGTTTGGTGGGGTGTCTCTTACGATGGTGTCACTGACCTGCATTTCTATTAACAAGTAGTCAAAACATCGGCCAAAGTTTACCAAGAAACCGTTTTGGAAGCTGTTGTGAAGCCTCTTAACAATTCCCCGTTCCAAAACCAGCCGTGGACATTCCAGCAGGATTCTGCGCCGGCCCAAAAGGCTAAAACGTCCCAGGCCTGGCTTCGAAACAATTTGCCAGCGTTCATTTCCTCTGAAGAATGGCCCTCAGGCAGTCCAGATTTGAGCCCATCAGATTACAAATTGTAGACGGTTTTAGAGGACAAGGTTTGTCGTAGAAGATACCCCAACATTGAATCTCTTAAGACTGCCTTGGTTCGAGCTGTGGCCAATATTCCAATGAAGGTTCGTGCAGCTATTAACGATTGGCCAGTGCGACTTAAGGCGTATGTAAAGGGAAAATGCGGATATTTCGAATAAGAAGATTTTTTTTTTGGATACAATATACATCAATAAATATATTAAAAAATATATGGTCCAAAAGCATTCAGTACTTTTTATTTAACAGCATAAAACGTGTGTAACAGTACTATTTATATCCCTACTAATTACATAGCTCAAAGAATATAATCACACCGTGACTGCTGAAGATACATTAACTATTTCTCTCTATCTCTCTACCTCTATCTCTATCTCAATCTCTATCTCTATCTCTATCTCTATCTCTATCTCTATCTCTATCTCTATCTCTATCTCTATCTCTATCTCTATCTCTATCTCTATCTCTATCTCTATCTCTATCTCTATCTCTATCTCTATCTCTATCTCTATCTCTATCTCTATCTCTATCTCTATCTCTATCTCTATCTCTATCTCTATCTATATCTCTATCTCTATCTCTATCTCTATCTCTATCTCTATCTCTATCTCTATCTCTATCTCTATCTCTATCTCTATCTCTATCTCTATCTCTATCTCTATCTCTATCTCTATCTCTATCTCTATCTCTATTTCTATCTCTATCTCTATCTCTATCTCTATCTCTATCTCTATCTCTATCTCTATCTCTATCTCTATCTCTATCTCTATCTCTATCTCTATCTCTATCTCTATCTCTATCTCTATCTCTATCTCTATCTCTATCTCTATCTCTATCTCTATCTCTATCTCTATCTCTATCTCTATCTCTATCTCTATCTCTATCTCTATCTCTATCTCTATCTCTATCTCTCTCTCTCTCTCTCTCTCTCTGACCCTGATCTTAATAGCTTGTCAGATCGTATTGGAAGCCAAAAAACGACTTCCATTATACATGGTTACCAAATAACTATAAAAATTTTCTCACGAAGCAAAAACTAAAATATTTTTCGCAACTTGGCTAAATTTGTCTGACGGACTCTAGGGAGGAAAATTTGGCCCCTTTAAAACGTGGACACATGGGTACCAAAAACAATGAAATAACATTATTTTTATAATCTGGGTAAATTTATTGTCCATTACGGGGTGTCCAAAAACCTATTTTCAATTGGCTTTTCTGAAAATCCAGAAGTGCAGGGTATAATATAGTCGGCCATGCTCGACTATATGACTATAGACAACTAACCAATATTTGCCAATATGGACTATACCTTCTTATATATAGGCCATTTTACTAATTTTTACTAGTTGCTTGGGCTGTGGCCCAAGAAACATTTTCAACACAGACGAAACTGGACTTTTTTATAAATGTCTTCCTAATCGCACCCTGACATTAAAGAACGAAAAGTGCCAAGGAAGTGAGCAAATACAGCAAAAACGTCCTTCTAGCATGTAGAATGGACGAATCGCAAAAGTTAAAGCCCCTCATTATATTTCCCTATAATGAGGGACTTTAACTTTAACTGCAAGACCTTGTTGTTTCCATGAAATAAAATTCCTGCCAACAACTTATCGATCAAACAAAAAAATCACGGATGACGTCAGAGTTGTTAAATGATTGGCAGACCTCGGTTAACAATGACATGGAAAATGAAATACGCTAAATCTTACTGTTTTTGAATAACTGCACCGTGCATAATAATCAACCAATATTGGATCACCCAGCACGATATCAGAACGACATAAAGATTGCATCCATTAGACCAAGGCTTTATCTCTTGTACTGGATAGCATTGAAAAGAAAGGGAAAAGAAAAGGCAAAAACAGCAGTTTTGATCCCTTTAACCCTGACTGAGAAGGCCTGGAAAATTGTCAACCCTACTACCCTTCAGAAAGTGTGGATCTAAGCAAACCGAAAACAAGGAACTGTCACCAGAGCCTCCAAATGTTACGAATTCTAACCCAATCCCATGACGGCCGGTTCTGTGGACCGAATTAACCCGAAGAGCAATTCTTCGGCCAAGGGTTGGCACCCCTGCACACAGTTGCCGCTACTACAACAACAACAACAATTCTAACCCAGGTTAAGGACTTTTAACTAACTCTGGAGAATCTACTTTTCAAGACTATGTTCAAGTTTATAAGGACATCAGTGTCTTTGGTACCCTAACCGTTGCTGAACTGTTGGATGTGGACGAGGAAGAAAACGAAAAGGGCAACGAAGAAGAACAACCAGCAAGTCCAGTCACACTGAGTGAGGCAAGGACATCTCTTACTACCCTACGATCCTACACCCTAAGAACGGAAACGAGTGTGGATTTTTCTCCGCTCTCATAACTATCGAAAATTCTTTGAACGATGGTAGATTTAAGACGCTAACTCCAAAGATAATTACTGACTTTTTTTCTAAATGAACTTTTGTAAAATTTTCTTAAAATATGTGAATTTATTTATTTAATTAAAGTAATTCTGGTTGTTTTGAATTTTTACCCCTCCCTCTTGAATATTTGAATTCATATATTTTGAAACTCTCGGTTATTTCATTTCTCGGCTCTTTTTGTGGTCACTTGAGTTTTTAAATTATCGTGATTAGAAAAAAGTGAACGAATGAATATTGATGAATTTCAAAAAAACTAATTCAGGGTTTTTTGTGACACATTTTGACAGAATTGTGGCCACTGCATTCGTGAAAGAACCTTTGCTATTGGCCTTTTTCACTGGGCTTGTTCTTACCCTCAGCTAATACAGTAGACAATTTTATTAGGATCTAATCATGTTTAGAAAAATTGAATGTAATCCAATTGGTCTTTTTTAGAATCATATAATTAATGCAATTATGCATTTGATTGGTATTATTTCTTTGAGTGTATCTAGGTAGATGCTAGAACTTCCTTTCAAACGGGCATGTTAGACGTTCGAGTAAAATGTCTTCATTAAAACATTAACACGGCGAGCACATGGCGTTGTTGCTGTTGACAGCCGTGTTGGTTCAGATGACAATGGCGATGAGGACGATGACGGCGACGACTACGTCTGGAATGGATGCATGACGATGGATGGTGAAAGGAAAAGTATGAATGACGAAAGTATAAAACCACTTAAGGGTTCTTAACTTAATTATTAAATGAATAAAGCATTTAAGGGTTGCATATACAAAATAAAAAACCGGGGCACCGGGAAGGGGAAAAAGCACCGTCTCATAACTGTCACAACAACGCCACCGCAATCGAAAACAAGTAAAACAGGAAACAGCGAAATTTCTTTGTCCTAAAGCTTAAGTCATTAAATGGGTACACATGTATGCAGGCGGAAAGGCCTGCCTCTGCCTAAGGACAAAATAGTTGTCCTAACATTTGTGGAGGAAAATATTTTACAATTTTAAAGGAGATTTGTTGCTTGTACTTACCGAATGTAACACCATTCGTTTGTTTCTCCTTATCCTTGTCTTTGTCCTTATCCATTTTCTCGCCGCCCAATGGCTCCAGTTCGATGCCATCCATTGTGGCAACTTTGTAGTCTCGCTTTGACATGTTGCCACAACAAAAACCGCAACATAACATTTGACCAATTTTGAAACCAATTGTTGTTGCTGTCGGTGGTGGTGGTGGTGGTAGTGGAGGAGGTGTAGCTCAAAATGGTTGTCGGTCTGTCTCGCTGTGCTCGAGTGTCTGTTGTAGCTCTTGTAGTCTTGCCGGGGTTTTGGTGGATTACCCCTTTTGGATTGCAAGTGTTGGTCCGTGTAAATAATTAACTGGAATTGTAGTGTTTGGTATTACTTTTCTGGTCTGGCAACAACTGCTACTGTGGCGGCAACTTGCTACTTAAGGTTGCACAACTTATGAGGCTTTAGGGAGTTGGAGTTTTTGGTTTTTTTTGTTAAGGTTTTGTGTTGTATTTGTTGTTGCTTAACTAGGGTTTAGTGTAAAAGTTTACTACTACAGTCTACGGTAACTAACAGCTAACGATGTAAATGATATACAATTTTTGGTTTGTTGCTGGGTTTTGGTTGCTTTCGGCTAAAAGGTGCAAAATTGGTCCAAGATCTGCAAAGAAACACAAATGTACAAAATATGTTAAATGTCCGCTTTGACCAGAATTTAAGTTTACAAAAGTTACAAAGTGCAATTACTCGTATTGATCTGTTTCACGTCTGTTTTCCCCATTATATGACATCTTACCCTTGGAAATATAACAGGTCACACAGAGGTAATACTGAGCAAGCTTTTATCCCATAGATAAATAGTAAAACAAAACTCAAAGAAATATTATGCGCAGCATTACCATGTGGTTATTTGTACGGTTCGGAAACTTCTTAGCCTAGCACAAAAAGCGCGGTATAAACAGAAAAAAGTTAAGTGTTTTGGAAACTTCCATCTCTGCTATGAACACATGTTTAATTTTGTTTCGATCTGGCAACTCCTTCATATAGAAACAGGTGTTCACAAAAGACATATCCGCGATTTTTTTACAATGGAAAAATTAGAAATGCGTGGTGTCATTTAATATTTACATAAAAAAGGTTTATCGGGACAAGAAATTCATAATGACATGGTGAATGTGTTAGGTGAAAGTGCTCCTTCATAAGCAACAGTAAAAAATTGGGATGCTGAATTTAAACGTGGTCGTACAAGCATTGAAGATGAACCACGTAGTGGACGTCCAAAAACAGCAACAACAACAGAAATTGTAGCCAAAGTGCATGATATTGTATTAAAGTGCGTGAAATAGCTAATATCATGGGCATCTCAAATGATCGAGTCCATTTAATTTTGCATGAAGAACTACAGATGAAAAAGCTTTCTGCAAGATGGGTGCCGCACTTGTTAACAGTCGACCAAAAACGCATAAGAATGAACATTTCTCAAGCTTGTTTGGATCGTTTTCAGCGAAATAAAATAGATTTTAAGCGTCGTTTCATAACTGTTGATGAGACATGGATCCACCACTATACTCCAGAGACAAAAGAACAATCCAAACAATGGACTGAAGCTGGAGGAAGTGCCCCAAAGAAGGCAAAAACAATTCAATCGGCTGGTAAGGTAATGGCAACGGTTTTTTGGGACTTCAAAGGTATTTTATTGATTGACTATCTGCAAAAGGGTAAAACAATAAATTCAGAGTACTATTGCAACCTTTTAGATCAATTAAATGTACAAAATCGACGACACAAAAAAATAATTTTTCGTCAAGAGAACGCACCTGCGCACAAGAGTGTTTTAACAATGGCTAAAATCAACGAAATAAAGTACGAGTTGCTTGACCACCCACCTTATTCTCCTGATTTAGCTCCCAGTGAATTTTACCTGTTCCCAAATCTAAAAAAATTCCTTGCTGGCAAGCGTTTTACCTCAAATGAAGATGCAATTACAGTTGTAAACCACTATTTTGAAGACCTTGAGGAAAACTATTTTAATCAAGGGATAGAATTGCTAGATAAGCGTTGGACTAAGTGTATTGAAGTTTCAGGAGATTATATTGAAAAATAAAAATATTTTTGAATAACTAACTATTCTCTTTCATTGATAGGCTAAGAACTTTCCGAACCGCCCTCGTATTGTAAAGAGGGTCCAAAAACGCACTCTTTTTTGCTCTTTAGTAGCATAGGACGGTAAGGTTCGGCCTGGCCGAACTTAACGACGTTTTTACTTGTTTTCATTTGCAAACTTTTCGATGCTAAGTACGAGGCATTTTTGAGAAGCATTACAAAAACGAGAAGCTGCAAACTTTTGCTCAAAACCAACTTGATAGACTTTACAAGAAGAAATTGCAAAACAAACAAAAAAAACCGGCTGCTTTATGAAATCTCAAGTGGACTTTGCAGAAGGAATACAAATCTAAAAGTGTGTTCCATCCGTAGGTAGCTGGATGGATTTGGATGGCAGCAATTGAATCCTCAATTGCAACCTGAAAGCAGCAGCAACAGAAACTCCTCAATACAGCGACTAAGACCAAAGCCATCGGGTGGACTCTTAACATTCTTCCATGCTACGATGAGAGCTGGAGGGGAAACCCCAATTGCATTTCTCGAATGGCAAATAACAGCACGGCTGATGACTGTGCGATGGCATTTGCGAAAAGTGGCCCCTTTAGAATAAGAAACGCTGGCTGGCAGCGAAGTAAAACTAAAGGAAAACAATAACAACGACGACAACGAAGAACACCAAAGAACACGACAACTTTACTTTTCATTTTTTTTAAACATAAGTTGTCTAAAAGGGATATCCGTTCGCTTGACTTTGTATAGAAATAGAAAATACCAGCAATTGAACATGCATTATTATTATTGCCAATGCTAAGCAGCAGCGCAGGGGTGAGGCACAGTGCACAGTGGTCCATTTTGGAAGAGGGCGGAAAAAATCATGAAATAGATTTTTACAAGTCACACAAGTAAAATCGAAATTGAATTCAGCCAGACTAAACGTAATTGCATGTATTTGCCATTGAATTGGGCAAGGTGACGTACTGGCCATTTTTGGGCCCCAATATTCCAAGAGTATTCAGTCATAACCATCTGTGTGTCTGCACGCAGAAAAAAGTATGGTTGGGGTGACAATATTCGAAGAGGATCATACTATTGTTGGGTATATGGTTGTGGCACAACAATATAATGATCATCACAACGATAGTATGGTTCACACACAACCATACAATGATCTCCACAATAATACTATGGTCCTCTCAACAATAATATTATTCACACACAACCATACTATGGTCCCCACAACCATATTATTGACACTCAACTATACTATGATCCCCATAACCATATTATGATTCTCATAATTATAGTTTGTTTTAAATACAACCATAGTATGATCATCACGACCATAGTGTGACTCACACACAATCATACTATGATCCCCAAAATTCTTTGTATGGATTATGTTAAGTTACTATTCAACAATAGAGATTTTTTATTAAGTAAATTATGGAAAAATATATTAAACTAAATAATAGGAGTGACTTATTAACCAGTAGAAAAAATTTACTTATTAAAAATATATCAGTTATACTTTTACTAATCCAAAGTAGTTTGTTTTGAAAAAAATAATTTACATATAAAATATTTTATTATTGAGTAAGACTCGTAACAATAACATTGTCAAATTAAAAAAAATACGATTTTGTTGGTATGATTGCCGTAATCATATTATTGTTAACATTAAACCCAAAAAACAATACTTTTGTCACACCAACCATATCTATATTGTTGCTACAACCATATTTTTATTTTTAAATTTGGCAACAATACCATTGTTAGATTTCAACAATATTAATATTGCGGCAATCATACAATTGTCAAAATAAAATTCAAAAAACAATACTATGGTTGCGACGATCATACTTTTATTGCATATATTGCATAAATATACTCTTGTTGCCGTGACGATATAGTAACCATATTTTTTCTCTGCTCGTGTTGAATAGACGTTAGGGGTCCAACGAATTAAGCAAAAACCTTGCAATTTTGCATGCTTGATGGTTTATGGATACAAGGTGTTTGGGATTTTAAATCGACGAAAACTGTCCATGGGTTTAAATGAGATTATTAGATGAGACTAGAGTGTCCAAAACCAAAAACCAACATTCCGTTTTTAATGTTCAAACAAAACAGTCAAAAAATGCCGGATTTTGGTTTTTTGATTGTTGTATGTAAAAGCAATGACAATTTATAATATTCAAGTACGAAATACGTAATTATCAAAAATATTTAAAAAAGACAGCAGGCGGCCGGATGTACTGGTGATTCTGAGTCGAGAGGTACACTTAAAGCTGGGTCTAGACCTTTAGGTGTACCTCTCGCCTCAGAATCACCAATACATCCGTCCGCCTGCTGTTTTTCTTAAGCTTGTTTTCAAAATACAGTCTAACCTCTTTAGTCCGGACTATCTAGTTGTTCGGACAGCACGGTGTTTCAGGCAGTTAATAGAATTTATGTAAACTATTGGACTCGATTGAGAGTGGAAAATCCAGCAGACAAGTGTGTGAACAATTTAATGTCTTAAAAGCCCCAATATTTTATATTAAATCTAAACAGAATATAATTTAAGATAATATGTGTCTCAAAATGTAATCATTTTCTTGCCATTTGTCCAACTCGGTAGTGGTTGTGTCAGATTTATCTGATGGATCCGTTATCGAGTGACAACTAATGGCAAACCCCGGAGCTTGCTCCATGGGTTGGCCTGGCATTGCACTTTCGCCGGGTCAGCTCGTCTTAAATAATCAATTTAAATACGTGTGATGAAATAATGTGTGAAGAGGTGTGATGATGCAAAAAAAAAAAAACATGTTGAAAAAATGTGCTTAAAATAAGTCAGTAAAACTTGAAAATTTTGTTAAGGAAAAAGGAAAATTTTGATTTGGTGAAAATGCGCAGGTGGAAGAAGCATTGTGACAGATGGTTTATTCAGCAGACCTTCTAAAATGTAAAGCTAGATACTTTCACTGAACAATTTTGGGAAATGATCATTTTTCTGCAAGTAACTTGCATGCTCTGTGCGAATGCAGCTGGATCTCATAAGTTGGCTCTCCTTGTAATAGGAAAGTCTTGAAAGTCGAGAGCGTTTAAAAACATTGAACTTCCTGTTGTTTATTAGTCCACCAAAAAAAAGGCTCGATGTCGACATTGGTTTTAGAATGTATTTATCACAAACGTGACGAAGATTTCTGACCAATGCTAACAAGCCACTGAAAGCACTTTTGGTATTGGACAACGCGCCAACACACCTAAAAGTTACGGAAATCAATACTGACCCTAACTTTTTTTACTAGTGTTCTCAAAACATTTTCTCAGTTTTGTTTTTAAATTGAGCTTGGCTGTTTTTGTATTCCGGACATTTTAGTAATCCGGACAAAGGTCGAAACTATATATGCCCGGATTAAAGAGGTTATGCTGTACGTGTCGCAATTGTTGTCCGATCTTCATAAAGTTTGCAAAAGTACGTTTTTTGGATAAAGATTGCCGACTTTTATGAAAATCGGTTAAAATTTATATATAGCTCCCAAACATATGTCCAACCGCTTTTATGGTTTTAACTCTAGAAGCTACATAGTACATCCAATATTGATGAAATTGGACAAAAATGGATAATATCGGTCAACGCTTAGATAAAGCCCCAGTACAAAGATAACTCCCAATATAAATACAACCGCTTTAGAACATCCATTTGAAAAAACCCGGCAGTCGTTTTTTTCTATACAAAGTTTTAGAAAAAACCAAAACTTCAGGTTTTCTAAAGCCCCGGTTTTTTGGACACTAGGGGTTTTTTAAGGGGTTTTTTTAAGAACAAAAAAAGATATAAAAATTCAAATCAAGTGTGGAATCTTTATTGGTAATTTGAAAGGACATTTTATGGCATTTATTTTTTTAATAAGTTTCCTTCAAGCGTTGGCCGCAACTACGCCTTAGGGTTTCCATTCTGAGGGTCCAATTTTTTTTCGATAGGTATGGCTTTAATGACTCACGTTGGCTTCCAAAACCTGAATCGTAGCTGGTTTGTCAGCATAGACTTTGAACTTTACGTAACCCCAAAGAAAATGTCTAAATGTGTGATATCACTCGATCTAGGCGGCCAACTCACCTGTCCAAAACGTTAAATTAGCTGATTTTCGAAATGACCTCTCATTGTTTAAGCAGCTGTATACCAAGTGGCACCGTCCTGTTAAAACCAAGTGTAGTCAAGATTACGGTCTTCAATTTCATGTTGCACAATTGGTTACGTTCCGGCCATCATCATTTTTGAAAAAATATGCACCGATGATTCCACCAGTTTATCAACCGCACCAAACCGTGGTTTTCTCTGGGTGCAATGGCACCTCTTGAACCTCTTCTTGTTGCTCTTCAGCCCATATGCGGCAGTTTTGTTTATTGACTTTGCCGTTGAGCCACAAATGAGCCTCATCACTGAACAAAGTTTTGGTCGAAAACAGCGGATCTTCCCGTTTCTCACCGAACGCTTATTTCTATAATACAGTTGCCACATTTGAAGGCAATTATTTTCAAAAAATAAATGCCATAAAATGTCCTTTCAAATTACCAATAAAGATTCCACACTTGATTTGAATTTTTATATTTTTTTTCTTCTGAGAAAATACCTCTAGATGGATCACCCTATATAATTGAGGAAGATACTAATGGTTTTATTTTGAAGATTTAGCTGAGGCTAGGACCGAAATAATGGACCATTTTCATATTGAATTCATGGCGGAGATAATATAAGATTCAAACTGGCTATTCCATTCGATTCCGATTAAATATCGTACAGAGCAATACCCGACCAAAATTAAACCTATCGGTCTATCGCCCATATGCTGCATTTCGAATTGGCTCGAGTGTGAATCATTTTTCCATTTTTGGTATGCACCATTCCGAATACCCAAAAAACATTAGGTATTTTATTCGACCTCATGGGGATCATTGGGGATCTTATTAGAAATGGAAATTTACCCACTTTATAAGCACAAACACATTAAAAAATTGACATTTGAAAAACATTGTTCACATAAGCTTTTTATTAATGACATAATGACATAACATAATAACATAATAAAAGGTCATTTTTCATCAACGTTTTTCTGCGTTCAATAGTTAAAAGATGACAGATTTTTTCAAAATTTCCTATAGTTTTAAAAAGTTATTACTTTAAACTGCTTTTAGACAAAGTTTCCTCCATTTGTTTTTGATTTTATAATATATTTTTAGAAAAATTATTATTGTTATAAAGGGTGTTTTTTAGCGTGTGGTTTTCAAGAAGAAATAAAACGCATACACTTAGTAGGGACATAAATACAGTAACAACATTGACACACCCATTTCAATAGTAGAACTGAACATACCCCGTTAATGTCATATGGGTTTTGAAAGCTAACCTCAATAGCGTTAGTCTGTAAATTGTTTCAACTTTCATCATGGAGTGGTCAGATAATGAGAACCGTATCGCTGTATTTTCAAAACGCTCCGGCCACTAGGGATTAGCCGCACGTTCGTCTACCGATGCATAAAACTGTTTGAGGAGACTGGAGATGAAAAAGACCGCCACCGGTCGGGCCGCCAACGCTCATCAAAGCCGTTAAATCAAGAATTCACAGAAATCCGCTCCGAAAACAGAAAATCATGGCCCGTGAGATGAATATCACGCAAAAAACCATGAGTCGAATCATTAAAAAAAAACTTGGGGCTTTCAAACGACGTACCGGTCATTTATTGACTGCAGCTTTAAAAAAAATAAGATTAAAAAATGCAAACGTCTCTTAATGAACCACGCTGATAATTTGTACAGAAAAATTTTGTTCACCGATGAAAACATTTCTACCGTTCAGGAAAAATTTAACAAGCAAAATGATAGAGTGTATGCGCGGTCATCTAAAGGAGCATTTGAACTGATACCAAGGGTGGAAAAGGGTCATCACCCAGCTTCAGTCATGGTTTGGTGGGATGTCTCTTACGATGGGGCCACTGACCTGCATTTCTGCGAACAAGGAGTCAAAACATCGGCCAAAGTTTACCAAGAAACCGTTTTGGAAGCTGTTGTGAAGCCTCTTAACAATTCCCTGTTCCAAAACCAGCCATGGACTATCCAGCAGGATTCTGCGCCGGTCCATAAGGCTTAAACGTCCCAGGCCTGTCTTCGAAACAATTTGCCAGCGTTCATTTCATCTGAAGAATGGCCCTCGGGCAGTCCAGATTTGAACCCATTGCATTACAAACTGTGGACGGTGTTAGAGGACAAGGTTTGTCACAAAAGATACCACAACATTGGATCTCTTAAGACTGCTTTGGTTCGAGCTGTGGCCAATTTTCAAATGGACGAGGTTCGTGCAGCTATTGACGATTGGCCAGTGCGACTTAAGACGTGTGTAAAGGCAAAAGGGCGGACATTTCGAATAAGTAGATTCTTTTTGGATACAATATACATCAATAAATATATTAAAAAATATGTGGTCCAAAAACATTCAGTACTTTTTATTTTACAGCATAAAACATGTGTAACAGTATTTATGTCCCTATTAAGTTATTTTATGTCATGGCTAAGAATTTAGCTTTATTATAAAGATAAGGGTTTGTCATTATGTTTTAAAAATAATTTCGGGCAATTCGAGCCGAGAGGCACTATTTTCGACTACTTTTTGCAGCTTTGGGTTCCTATGTCAGCAATAACGCGCCGAGTACTCTCTCCCAAGGCGTCAATCGTGTCGGGCTTATCTGCGTAGACATCGAATTCACATAACCCCACAAAAAAAAAGTCCAGTGACGTGAGATAATGCGCTCACCAAAAGTTTTCTTCAATAAATTGATTGTTTTGACATCCTCCAATTCAGACATTAACAATGGCTCTATAGCGTTCCCCATTGACTGTAAAATTATGGCCGGCTTCATTTTTGAAGAAATATGGACCAATGATTCCCTCTGCCCATAGAGCCCACCAAAAAGGAACTTTTTGAGGACGGCGTCTCATCAATGGCTTGTGGAATTTCATTACTCCAAATGCGACAATTTTGGTTATTAACGTACCCATTCAACCAAAAGTGAGCTTCATCGCTAAGCAAAAAGTTTTTGTAAAAATCGGGATCAGTGGCCCTCTCGTTTTGGTCCCATTTAACGAACGTGCGACGCACTTAATGGTCGTTCGGCTTCAATTCTTGCTCGAGTTGGATTTTGTAAGCCAGCAAACCAAGATCCTTTTGAAAAACCTCCATAAAGTGGATGGGCACAGCTCCATTTTTTACACGCGACGGCGGATGGACGCATTCGGGTGCGCACTGTACGGCGCCTCTGAGGATGCGCATTTGAGTAAATGTGGTGCGAAACTGATCCATGGTTGCTCGAATTACCAACTCTGCTGGGCGATTGTGTCGACAGAATATAGGACGCAGAGAGCGCAAAGCGTCGCTCGAACCGAACCATTATTTTGCAAAACATGGAGATTCATTAAATCTCCATGATTTTGCAAACGTTGTTCCATGGTAAGTCTATTCATTATGAAATGACAAACCAAACTGAGCATAAATCAAGTGACAGCTGTCAAAAAGACCGAGTCCGAAAAAATGTGTTGTCGGATTGCAAACCACACTTCTAAAAAAACACCCGTTCTATCCCCAACCGTGAATTCCTTATTGAAAGGGCAAAAATACTGTGTGTTTGGGCTCCTATGGTCCATGTTCCAACCCACACAAAACGTTTAATTTCATTAATAGTTCGGTTTGGGGTGATATAATAAAAAAGCTTTTTGTGTTTTAAGTATTATATTTTGAATAAATCCAATATTTCGATTAACTACGTCAATCATCTTCAGGAGTATAAATCAAAGGCCAAGAAACACTGCCGTTTGTTCGTCAGACATCTCGTATTCCCCTGAAGATAATTGATGAAGTCAATTGGGAATATTCAAATAAAATATAAAAAACACAACATGTTTTTTTCTTGAATCACCCTTAGCCGAAAAAATGTCAAATGTATAAAAAAATGCCATCTATCTAAACCAGGGATGCAAAATGAGATTTAACAAAGTGTACTAACTTTCAATGAAAATTGTACTTTTTTCAACCCGATTGTACTAAATTCGTTTTTTTTATTTTTTTTTTAAATATTTTTTATTAAAAATGAACACAAATCAATCAGTGTTCTCATCAATTACCAGCGAATAGTAGTTTTCTTTACAAAAGTTGGCAATACAGTTGGCATTTTCCGGACCAGTCATATTTGTAACAATTCTTGGGCCTTCGTTCTATTAATGCAAAGCATTTTTGTAATTGGCGAGTCAGTCACTACTGCTTTTATGACGTTATTTAAATTATCCAAAATAGAAAAAGGTAAATTGTGTTCCGCAACAAACAAGCTCAACATGACTTCAAATTTTTTGTAGATTCCGCAATGGGGCATTTAAATGATTTTACAAAATTGTTTATTTTTGGTGTTTTTTTTTTTTTTTTGGAGGTGTTGTGGCTTTCAGAGAATTCATATCGTTTAATGTGAAAAATACCGCCTATAATAGGTAAATTACAAATACTGCATCTTTTATTTTGACAGACTTTGATTAACCACGGAAACTGCTTTGACCATTCATCTCTGAAGGGTACACTATACGGCTTTTTATTTGTTAACTTTTGTTAACGCTTTCAAAAAAAGAGCAAAAATGAAAAGAAAAACTTACCCAGGACCATGTGTACTCATTTTTCGACATTAAATACTTTAAAACAAATCAACTCTAAGTTTAGGTTAACTTTTCTTTACTTTTTTCTCCATTTTTACTACTCAAATGATGGTCGTACGTCAAAACGTTCTAAGAACGTTTATGCTAAAAAATGTCAAACTTTCTAATGGAAGTGTCAGATGGCGCCAGGCAGCAGTTAGTATTGCCTAGGCCAGAAATACATATAGCAACCCGCGTAAGGGACAAGTTTGAATCTAAAAACCGAAAACATGGGTATAATGAGGATTTGTGTGGTTATATATTCGTTGATGACGCTAGAAACGAAAAAAAATTTAGCGCTGAATCAAATTTGAGGGTTAAAACGAGTTATATATGGTTCTAGGTAGATTTAAAAATCGAATATTTAAAAAATATTTGTCTAATTGTAAACAATTTTAAAGAGGATAAGCGAGTGGAATTTAACAAAGTGAGATAAACAGTAATTTAGAAACAGGATGGTATGGGGCAAAGAATAGGAGATAAAAACGGATAAAAAGTCCAAAAGGAGCGATTTGTACAAAAGTGAGAAAAACAATATATAATCGAAAGGATGACATAAAAATATGAAGGGAATAAAAACCAGGATGGCATGGAATGAATAATTTGGAGATAAAAAAGTTCTAAAAGGGGCGAAAAATAATATTAAATCAAAAAGATGACATAGCAAATAGAAATGGGGATAAAAAGGAATGAAAAAATGTCCAAACGGGCGAAAAATAATAAAGGGCGAAAACCAATTTTTAACCTGAAAGATAACATGGAAAGTTGAACAAAGGAAAAAAAGGGATTGAAAATGGTGCTTAAATGGATAGAGGAAGATAGAACAACAACACTAAATCAACAGGATAGCATGGAAAATAAAAAGGACTATAAACAGAATAATACAAGGTCCAAAAAGGGCGATAAATAAAAAAGAGCATAAAGCAATATTAAATCAAATAGATGACAAAGAAAATAGAAATGTGGACAAAAACGGATAGAAAAGGCCAAAAGGGCGAAAAATACAAATGTACGGGAAACAATATTTAATGAAATGACATGGAAAGTAGAAATGGGGATAAAAAAAAGGTTACAAATAGTCAAAAATTAAAAAAAAAAACAATATTTAACTAAGAGGATGACTAAGAATATATAAATGGAAATTAAAAAGGTCTAAAAGGTCCATAATGGGCGACTCAGCAGGATGTTAGAGGAAAAATAATAGATCAACATGATAGTATGAAAAACTGAAATTGGGAATATAAAGAGAAAAGCGGCAAAAGCGCAGGAAATAAAAAATAAAATATTACATCAGCAGGACACCATGGAAAATAGAAATAGGGATAAAAAGTGTGCAAAACGGGCTATATGTATACATACCTTATATATATATATATAAAGTTGTGCAAAAAACATCAATGATACAAATAAAATGAATAGGAATCATTAAGGAGCAATAAAGAGAAATATAAAAATTAAAGAAAAATAATATCAAATCAGCAGGAAGGTAGAGAAAATATTAATGGGAATAAAAAGACGGGCGAAATATCAAAGGTAAGACATGCAATATTAAATTAAATATATATCATAGAAAAATCAACGTACACCATATCTAATAAGTACTAGACTGCATTAATAACCACTCAATAGACCCCCATACTCGTAAATATAGAAATTCATATTTAGGATAGTAGAAATATGGTTTGATATGACAGTTTTTGCTCACGAAGTAGCGGGCCTTTTCTAGTTTTACAAAAATTAGATAATTTGAATAAATCCTGCGCAATGCCGAGTGACGTTTATAATTTAGTAAATTATTCAATTTGTTTATACTCTTGTACTATAATACGAGTATTGTTTTACTTTTTTATACAATTTTAAAGAAATAGACCGATTAAAAAGAGCATTCAATTCTTGTGTTTTATGCAATACCGAAAATTTTTAAATATTGCGTATGTGTTTCTTCTTCGAAGTTTTCCCGCAATGTGTCTTTTTGTGTTAACAATTGTTCGGCCGTGAAGAATACCCCTCAGCGACCAAAAAAACTCAACGCCGCTCAAAAATGGCTGTTGACTTCGCTAGTGGCTGTAAGAGTGATACTCGCCTACCACCAATTTCTTTCGATCAATTACAGACGTAAGGATACAGAATTCTTTAAAATACATGTAATGTAAACAATTTTAAATAGTGCTTAACTAGTTATTGGGGTTCTATAGTACCTTTGACTTTTAAATAGTGCTAAAAATAGTACAATTGTACCAACCTTTGCATCCCTGATCTAAACGCAACAAGCGACAAAGCTTAAAAATAATAATATAGTTAAAGTCGTTACGAATCCTCTTGAGTACCCATATCGACAATAATACTACAGGTTTTGGGCCCCTTGGGTAATATTTAAAAAAAACCATACTTGGATTAGTGCTTTTAACAGACACACAGGCGAACATGGCTTCATTGTTTTAGAATTTGACTACAATACAGAATACTATCTATATTAAAACGGCCTTCGATCTATATTTCGAGGTGTCGCAAACATAATGACAAATTAAGTACACTAAAGAATACAACAAATTTTATTTAAATTAGAGGATTTTTTAATTTAAAAATGGCCATTGTTGAACCTCTTCTTCATTAGTATCACACTGTGCAGCGCCACTCAAGGAATCTTAAGTATGTGTATTTCAAATGTTCGGCTATAATGGCAGAAACAATACAACGACAACAGCGACAACAAGGAAACGCCACAAGGATTACAATTTATTAGTCATATTCCAACCACTCGAGCTCCACGAGTGGCAGGTACACCAGGACAAGCAACAAAGAGTACGGTGGTTACAACCTGGTCATTGTCGTTGACGTTTTCGGCTGGTTTTCTGACTTTGACTTGGTATTGGACTATAGTACCTTTTAACATGAGGTAATTTATATTTTTGGTATCAAGAATGCCGCCTTTTTTCCCACCATTCTTGGTAATTTTCTAGTACAACTGCAACCTCAGTTAGCCACCGAAAAAAGCAGTACCTTCACATACCACAACATTTGCATAAAATATCGTCATTGGTTAGGTTGGTTAAGAAAGAAACAAAACCGAAAACCGCAATTGTATGGACGCCAGAGTTAACTGAAATATGAACGGGTAACGAAAAACCTGACCCTGAACAATTGGTGTGTTAAAAACGGAAGCCATAAAAATGTCCATAATTGGACGGCAATGATGAGGATGATGAAGTGAAAGTGCCAGTACACTCGACGGCGAACCAAGAAAAGTCCGTTTTTACCTAATACTTTGGTAGTGTGTACTTATATAGGGGTTTACAAGCAAATTGCCTTGTTAAAAATTTCATGTTTACGCAAAATAAAATTTGCATTGACCATCGACGGAAGGGCTTCAAACGGGGTGTTTCATTGAAATGGAGACGTTTACATTTTAATTGAAATTTTCTGCAAGTGTTTGTAAAAGCGGTTTCCATGTACTTGTTGATTGTGAATGTGTCACAGCAGAATTTTTAAAAAAAAAAATGAGGTCAACTTTTAAAGCAGAATTTAAACGTTTTTCTATGATCGACTGTTAAATGTTTTTTAAAAGACATGTGTTTTTCGTTTTTATTGAAAATTTAAAAAAAAAAAACTTTTTTTGCTACAATGGTATAAGAAAACGAGTTAAAAATATCTCTCTCAATGAAAAAATAGTAAAAACTACGGGAAAGTAGTAAAACCAATGGTATAATAATGAAGGTAGTGTTATGCAGTCAGCTGATTTAGATTTTTTTTGTAGAAATTTAAACTTTCAAATTTAAAATTTGACAGCGACAGTTTATAAAACTAAATTTATATTTTAAACATAGCACTTTATCAACCGGTTGCCCAACATACTGGCCCAGTGATCCCGCAAAAGTACCAAATTTATTGTATACAAAGGTATATCAAGTTTACTGCTAGACATTGCGCCTAGATATGATCTAAGTTCAGACCACAGTCCCATTATCGTTAATTACAGAACCACACCAACAAAACGAAATTTTAGTACCAAGATTTTTGCCGCTAAAACATGCATTGATTCTTTCAAAAACTATATTGATTTAAACATAAATTTGAAAATGTCAACTAAAACGAAAGACGAGTTAGGAGACGCAGTGGAAAATTTTTCCAAATTAATTCATGAAGCAACATTTGTATCTACTCCACAAGAATGCTCTTATAACAACTCAAGTCTAAGACTAACAGTCGAATTAAGGCAGTTAGTCAAAATAAAGCGACGCTTAAGAAAAGCATGGCAAAGAACAAGGCATCCTTCAGATAAATACAACTTTAATCGGACAGCCAACTATCTAAAGCAGCGACTCAATGTTCTGAAAAATGTCTCAGTAGAAACATACTTAACTAATTTAAGTCCGTCTAAAAATAATGAATATAATCTTTGGAAGGCAACAAAATATCTGAAAAGAGCTCAAAAGCGAAATATACCCATTAAGGACTTAAATAACATATGGCATAGATCAGATTTAAGCAAAGCTGGTGCTTTACAACTATATTTAGAAGACACTTTTACCCCATTTTCCTTTTGCAGTTCAATAGAATCAGAAGAAATATGCAATTTCCTAGATGTTTCTTGCCAAATAAGTAAACCAATAACATCGTTTACATTTCAGGAAGTCAAGGTAGAGATAAAACAGTTGAACTCCAAAAAGTCTCCAGGCTATGATAATATTGATGCTAAGGTTATCAAATCTCTACCAAAAAAGGCTATAATCTTCCTGACAATGCTTTTCAACTCCATCTTAAGGCTGACCCACTTTCCTGCTCAATGGAAACATGCAAAAATTATAATGGTAGCAAAACCCAATAAGCCTGTGAACTGCATAAGCTCATACAGACCTATTAGTTTATTACCGATTTGTTCAAAAATATTTGAACGTCTTTTCCAGAAAAGGTTGTTGCCTATCCTTGAAAGTAAGAAGATAATACCTGATCACCAGTTTGGATTCCGGCATGAGCACGGAACTCCAGAACAATGCCATAGAGTCGTAAAAACAATAAGACATGCTCTGAAAACCAAAAGTTATTGTACGTCGGTTTTTTTTGGATGTAAAGCAAGCCTTTGATAGGGTTTGGCACGAAGGTCTTCTGTTTAAGCTAAAATAGGAATTGCCTGTGCCGTTTCACCTAACTCTTAAGTCATATTTAACTGAACGCAGTTTCTACGTAAGTATTAAAGACGAAGATTCTAAAATTGGTGCTTTTAAATCTGTCGTCCCACAGGGTAGTGTTTTGGGTCCAGTTATGTATACTTTATATACTTCCGATATGCCTACAAACTCCGATGTCACGATTGCGACATACGCCGACGACACAGCTATACTAGCCGTCAAAGATTATGCAACTCAAGCCTCCCAAGTAGCCCAAAAGCAACTAGACACCATGCAAAATTGGTTTAATAAATGGAACGTAAAAGTTAATGCCGACAAATCGACCCATGTGACATTTGCGCTTAAAGAGGGCGACTGTCCCTTCGTGTTTTTAAATGGAATCGTTATTCCGAAATCCACCACTGTTAAATATCTGGGCCTACATATCGACAAGAGGTTAACATGGAAAGATCATATTACTGCTAAAAGAAAACAACTGGATATAAAGACGAAGAAAATGTATTGGCATCTTGGCCCAAAGTCTAAGTTAGGCATTGAAAACAAGGTACTTCTGTACAAAACAATTTTAATACCTGTTTGGACATTTGGGATCCAATTATGGGGAACTGCCTCATATCCAAACGTGGACATCCTGTAAAAATATCAATCTAAGACTCTGCGGTTACATGTTGGTGCTCCCTGGTTTGTCAAAAACAACACACTTCACAATGATCTTAATGTCCCTTTCATAAGGGATGAAATAAAACGATTTAGCTTGAATTATTTAAATAGACTCAGCAATCATGTTCTAAAAATAACACATTTAGACGATACTGATGAAGTAAAATGACTAAAAAGACTGCACATTTTAGATCTTCCATTTTCATTATAAATGTAACAATCTCTTTGGTACACATATAAGTTGTTAAATAATGTAATATAAATTGTTTGTGTTAAGTTCAATGTTAATTATAAGTTTTGATAGTATTTGCTTAATATTTTGATTGTAAATAGATTGCAAATAAAAATACACTATAAAAAAAAATATTTTAAACATTCACAATAATCACCAAACCATTTATTTTTGGCATTTTCTTTTAAATGACTGACAGTACAGCGAACTGTTTTTTATCGTTGTGCTAGTGGATTTACCACGTTTATTGTATTATGGTAAAACCTGTAAACTGCCAGCAAACTTCAGATTAATATATAAAAAAATATATGATAAATAATATTAAAAGCTAGTTAAAAAGTCTGAAGTCGTTTAGGGCTGGCTGTGTTATAGGCAACACCACTTTGCCTTCATAAAGACTTCTCTCCCCCGCGCGGAATTTGATCTAGGTAGGCTTAAAATGTAAATTCTTCGGTGGGAGAGGCATACATAGATCAAAATACTAATGTCGCGCATAACGCACAATGCAAAATTTTAGCATCGCAGGATTCACACGAGGTGCCTGGCGCCATCTGACATTTCCATTGGAAAGTTTGACATTTTTTAGTATAAACGTAGTCGGAACGTTTTGACATACGTCCATCATTTGTGTCGTTTACAGTGACTTGAAAAAATCAATTTGGCAAAAAAATGGAATTTACTCTTGAACATTTTCGTGCGATTATTTTTCACAACTAACGACGTGGATTATCACGACAATTACATCGAGGAACTTAAATCTTTGTATGGCGATGAAGCACCATCCTATAGCACCGTAAAAACTGGTTTAATTAATTCAATCGTGGCCGACGCTCGCTCAAAGACGAAGGTCGTCCAAAAACGGCCGTTGTGCCAGAGAACATTGATGCCGTGATGCAAGATCGTCATGTGACATACCGTGAGATCCTTGGCGTCCTTGGGCATTTTTTCACCAGCATACATTTGATATGGCATGAACACCTGGCCGTAAAAAATGTTTGTTCTCGTTGGATCCGCACAATTTGAAATCGCTTAAAAACAGGCTCGTGTCGATGGGTGCAAAGAAATTTTGAAAAAAGACGCGGTGCTTCAAAATACGTATATAAGATCGCCACAGGTGACGAATCATGGATCTATGCGTATGAGCCCGAAACAAAACAGCAATCGACCGTGTGTGTCTTTGAAGACGAGCCAAGTCCAACAAATGTTGTTCGTAGAAGAAACACTTCGAAGAAAAAGGTCGCCTGTTTCTTCGGCAAAACTGGTCATGTGGCGACTGTACCGCTTGAGCAACGAAGGACGATCAATTCTGAGTGGTACGCCACAATTTGTTTGCCTAAAGTCATCGGAGAAATTCGAAAAACGAACAAGAGAAGACGAATCATTGTGCACCATGACAATGCCAGCTCTCTTACATCGGCTCAAATCAGTGCCTTTGTGACCTGCCAAAATGTCGAATTTATGGGTCATCCGCCGTACAGCCCTGACTTGGCACCCAATGACTTCTTTTTATTCCCGCACATTAAGAAAACAATGCGTGGTCAACGATTTTCGTCTCCAGAAGATGCTGTTGAACCGTTCAAAGCCCATGTTTTGGAGGTGCCTCAATCGGAGTGGAAAAAGTGCTTCGACAGTTGGTTTGAGCGCATGCAGAAGTGTATAAGTCATGCTGGAGAATGCTTTGAAAAACAATAAAACCATTTTTGATGATAAATATTCGCATTTTCATTATTAGCCAGAAATATATATATATATATATATATATATATATATATATATATATATATATATATATATATATATATATATATATATATATATATATATATGTATATATATATATATACATCAGCCCTCGTATAAATCAAAAGAACGACGCAAACACAGACACAACAAAGGGTCGTGTGTTCACGTTTTCAATTGTTGTGCCATCATATAGCGGGCTCTATCTACATCTACTGCTCCTAGAACGGCGACCCAGCTAGCGTATGATTAATATTGAAATTTAAGTTAATGACACTCATACGTTGGAGGTATGGTTCCGTTGCAATTACAACTGTTATTATTTTACTCGTAGTATAGATCATCTAAAATAATATCAGAATGTATTCAAGATAAAAAGTCCTTTTCTTTCTATTTTTTAAAAAAAGGTAATTTTTTTAATAAAATTTAATGAATACTTGTAACTTATGTTCTTAATTGAAGTCAAAATCGACACATATATATAAAATCAAATTTTTATCCACTCATTGTTTTAAATAGCCCATAAAATATGACCGATATGAAAGTATATATTTTTTTATCACATGTAGGCGAGAACTCAAAAATTCATATGAGGTATTTTGTGTCACATTAGTCGGAAAGTAGTCGGAAATATAGGATGGTCCAAACTAAACACAATATGTTAATTGTAAATAAAACTAAAACATTTCAGAGAATTATCTTTATATTTTTTGTAATGATAGAAGGACCTATGGCAATTATGTGTGGCGACCAATTAGCATCGCCTCGACATAATATAACACGGACGAAAGAGCCATTTTTTCGTTGGCTGTGTCGCAAATGGCACCATCCTGTTGAAACCACATATCGTCCAGGTGCATATTATGAATTTCTGCCCTCATGAAGTCCATTATCATCTCGTGATAGCGAACACCATTCACAGTAACTATTTGGCCGACCTAAGTACGGCCCGATGACGCCGCCAGCCCATAAACCGCAACATAAAGTCACTCTTTGAGGATGTATCGGCTTTTCAACAATCACTTGTGGATTCTCATGTGCCCAAATGAGGCAATTCTGCTTGCTGGCGAATCAACTGAGGTGAAAGTCTCGTCATGAATAAGGAGTGTACGAAATGCATTTTGATTTGAACGCCCATTTTCTTAAAAGGCTTCAACAATCTAAACGCGCTGCTCATTTGTATACCTCTCGATGGTTGAATTTGTCAAACACTAAAACATGGAATGTCGAATTAAGTTGGCAAAAAAAAACTTGACTCCTGTGTAGTTTTATGACCTAAATTGTTATAAATAAAAATTCCTTTTTATTTTATTTTTCCCGACGTTTCGTCAATTTTTGTTGACTTTTACAAGGGGACGTTAAGGTGTGACTCGCAATTAATATTGTGCATTATGGTTGGACCATCCTTTATTTAGGTTAAAAATTGCACTTTACTTTACTTTAATAACTTATCATAATCTAATTTATCTTAAACATTTTTGACACTTGAAAATCAAAATTGAATTTTTTCTACCCACTTTTTGCATAAAATCGTTCCACTAGTGCAACAAACTTTATGAGTTTCGAAAAAAAAATATAAAAACAGAAATCTTTTAATATACAAATTAAATAGAAAAACTTTACTACTTCGGTCAGATAACCGAAAACATAAAATTTAACCATGAGTGTGTCCAGTTAACAAATGGCCTTGGTAAAGGGAGCCGAATTCAAAAAGTTCGTGTAGCCTATAATCTATAACAACAGCCCACGCATGTACAAATTCAGTTTTAATTATCATCATATTTAGTTACGGTTACTAATATTTGGTCTCTCCAACCGATACTGTCAGTTCCCACTACAAAAAATTGCCGTGTTCCTAATCAACATTCGGTTGTAACTATGGAATACATGGATAGTACGTACAATTACGAACATTCGGTACGCAAATAATTCGGTTGAGGCAACAAATCTATTCCCTGTTGGTGATATCTTTTTTTTTTAAATACTGAAACTCAAATATCATTTTATTATTCATACACACAGAGAAAAAATCAGTCGGAAATCGGTTCGAACTACAGAAAGTCGGTTGGATAAACCGACTTTCTGTTGCAATAACCAATATTCCATAGTATTGATGGTAATATGGTTCGAGATATCAAATGATGGTTGCTACAACCTAATCACGGCATTCAGAGCCAATAACACAATTATACCAACGGAAATCAGCTTAACTATGGGTTGCAACAACTGGCGGTTATGGCAACCTACTAATTGTGACGTACATGTTACGTTGGTACCAACAATTGGTGGTGACAACATATTAGTTCTTTGTAGTGACCAAATCCTGTTTAGTTCGCTGTTGTAACATAAAATTGTTAATTCTAACTTCAACTTATTAACAGAGTAATATTTTATTTTAAAAAAAAAACCAAAAAATGGTTAGGCAGTTAAAGTTTCTTGGTTTAGACGGTTAATGCTTCCAAACGGAAGCGCCACAAAAATAATCGAAATATAAAAAAAATTCAGAATAAGTGACGCGCAAAATAAAAAGGCACCTAAGGGTAAAACCAAGTTTTGTTCAGGAGAACCATTTTAAAGATTTAAATACGTGTATCTTTGGTGTACCATCACTTTCATAAAACGCGTATATCTCTGGGAGGGAACACTTTTGGGGCATGGGATCGGTCTCATTCGATGCTAAGATGTTGTCCACATCAAAAAAAAGTGAAAATTGATTTTTTTTACCCTTAGGTCCCTTTCTCTATGCGCTGTCAAATATAGAAACTGGCTAAGGTGTAATTTAGCAACATTACTTAGACTTGAGAACTTCCTTAAAATTCAAAACAACATTTTTTTTTGGGTGGTTACCCATTTTTCCCGAGTTAAGGCCACCCAAAAGTTGTATACCTTAAACAAATTCTTTTCAGATTGGGGCATCACTGCAATGCTTATCATAACATCTATCCAAAGACGTATTTATTTTACTGATCAGTTGACCCATTGCAAGACGATAAAATATTCCCTTTTTTTAAAACGTAATTATAACCAACAATCTATAACAACAACCATTAAACATTCCTATTCAGTTCCAATTATCATCTTAGTCTGTTAGATTTATCGATACTTGTTCTCTTTTTCCGAAAGTGTCAGTTTCCTCTACTGAAAACTGCTGTCAACTCAATCAAAATTCGGTTGTAACGATGGAATACATGAATAGTATTCGCTACCACGAACATTCGGTTGGCAAAAAAATCGGTTGTGGCAACAAATCTGTTCTCTGTGTGTATGATTTTACTTTGTCACTCCACCGATATATTCAGTTCCGTTTACTCAACATTTCAACTAACATTCGGTTAAACCAAAGGAAAATTGATAGAACATGCAAGCTCGATCATTTGGTTGGCAAAAAAATCGCTTGTGGCAACGAATCTGTTCTCTGTGTGTATAATAAATAACTTAAACTAAAACCGGAAATAAGACAAATTGATAATGAACCACCAGACATGAATAACTCTGACAGATAGCTCCAACATGCATACGTACATATCTACATATCTACAAACGTACTAATGTACATTTAAAAAAAAAGAAATCTCTCATTTTCAAAGTGCCCATCACCCACATGACATCTGCTACAAGGTAAATAAAGTTTTAGTGCCACAAGCGACAAATGTTTCACTTGTTTGTTGGATGCGGCAGAAGGTGCCTGTTTGTCTGACGATTTGTTTCATTAAACAACACATTATGTCATATCTAAGCTTTTGTAACATTTCTCTGGTTTTACGCTCTCTCCCCTCCCCCCGTTTTCGCGCTCCTTCTCATGTCTAGAATGACGTCTAAGGAAATGCTTGAGAAACACACATCAACATAATTTAAACGCAAACTATGCTGCAGGCAACAGGAGCTACAGTTACAGCAAACAACTGCAAAAAAAAGCAACAAGAAACCAACAACAAACCCACAAAACAACAATGATTTCACAACAACACCAGCATCTCCACTCTTTTCCCTCTATTTCCCTTCTCATCACAGCTGCTTGTTGGTGGCAGCCGACTCTATAACAAATGTGCTGAAAGGAGTTTATACCGTTTGTTTTTTTTTGCTTTTTTTGCCCGAACAAAAAACATTTTCCTGTCAATACTTTGGTTTCCATTACAAAGCAACAAATAGGAGCACAACGGCAACAACAACAATGGCAGCAACACTAAACAGGAATAAATACTGGCACAGCGGCAGCAAACAGCATCATCAACACAAACCAACTGTCGCTCTCTCACTTAGGCACACATACACACACCCACCCACACGGGCGCGCACACACAGCCGAACAACGAGAGGACACAATAATGGCCGTGGAAACGTTATATCATGCATTGAAACAACCTGCGGTTCAACGGCCGCTCTACATGTTGCTCATTTTTGTGTAGGGCCTCTGCCGTACAGAAGAAGGAAGATGCAGCAACAGTAGCGACAGCAGATGTAGAAGAACAAGAAATAAGTGCTGCTGATGTTGAGATTTTTTTTTGCTTATTCATACTCGTACATACTCCTGCTGCTAAATGCTCTTCGTATGCATATTATTATTGTTACGGTTTGTTGTTTCTGCTAAGACTGCTGCTTATTTTTGGTGTTGTTGTTGTTTTAGCTAGTGTCATTGTTGTCCTCAGGTGTTCTTGCTTGGTTACCTACTGATTTTGTTTCTTGCCCCCTTACGAAGCAGTTCAAAGAAGCCGTTTTTATAGTCCTGTTTTGTCTAAATGTGATTCGCATAAAATCCTGATGGTGTCGTCGACTAAGACGAAGTTGGAACGCCCTCCATGGCAGTGTAGGATGGGTTGCCGCACAGTATTATTAGCGCGCAACTGCCGGTAATTTTTTTCTAAAATATTTAGCGAATTAATGGATTGGTAACGGGTTTTCCAATAGGGACATATCAATTTCGTATCTTTATGTCAACACATTTTTAATGATCTTTCAGTGTCATAACGTCAGTCGATGTCAACATTTTCATCATGGTAAAGTCCACTTACGAGCAACGTTTGGAAATCATTAAAAATTACTACCGAAATTGTGAGTCGGTGGTCGCAATTTTAAGAGCGCTTACTCCAATTTTCGCCCGTAATAATCGTCCCACCCCACAGGATAAGCGATGAAGCTCATTTCTGGCTGAGTGGTTTTGTCAATAAACAAAATATGCGTTATTGGACATCAACAGACCCACGTGTGCTTTTAGAGACACAATTGCATCCGCAAAAAATTACTGTGTGATTTTCATGCCGGAGATGTGATTGGGCGGTATTTTTCGTCGAAGAAAACAATTGTCATATTACCTCAATGAAAAGCGCTATCGTGTCATGTTCGAAAATTGTTTTTGGCCAGAATTGAATGAGCTTGACATCGCCGTTATGTGGTGTTAATAAGACGGTGCCACATAGCCGATTTACTGAAAGGTGAACGTGTTATCTCGATAAATGGTCCAGTCAATTGGCCACCTCGTTCATGCGACTTAACGCCATTGAGTTTCTTTTTATGGGGGCCACATTAGGTCGTTGATCTATGCCAACAAGCCAAAAACTTTAGACGAGCTTAGAGACAACATCCAATGCGAAAGTTTCAATGTTGGGATCGAAATGTGTGCTAGAGTGGTGAAAAATTGTGTCCAAAGAATAGATAGCTGTACGCGGGCTCGTGGTGGTCATATGACCAAAATCGAATTGTACTCTTAAAATGTAACATTTGCTCTACACCTGGAATAAATTTGAACTCTATATGTTAAATATTCTGTGTTTTATTAATATATTAAATTGTTAAGTCCTTAATGGAAAGCCCTATACAAAAAATTGGTCAATTGTATGGCGCAAGATAAAGTTACGGATCACTTGAATGTGACAAACCATGGGCGTTCCTTATTGACCCTTCCCTGCCCAGACTCACTACTTATATATACATAGGCTACAATGAGTGTCAGAATACATTAGGGATTCTCTCCATAGCGAATGATAAAACAAAATAGTTTGTTTTGATCCGATTTTATTTGTCTCAAAAAGATTACCTACATGAGCGCAATGCGCCTCTTAAGTTTTCGATGAGGTATAGATAAAGTACACTGTTTTTAAACTGATACAAATTCGGATTTGAAATTTTTTTATTCATTTTTTTAATTTTTTTTTTAATATTGACTTCTAATTTTTTCCCTAAGTTTGCTTAATGCGCTTGGGAAAAACCCTGTTGCAAATCGGCCCGAACTACAAACATTCGGTTAAATTAACATACATTCTGTTGCAATCACCAACACTCATTGATGATAAGATGGTAGTTACTTAGTAGGGACATAAATACTGTTACACACGTTTTATGCTGTAAAATAAAAAGTACTGAATATTTTGGACCAAATATTTTGTAATATATTCATTGATGTTTATTGTATCCAAAGAGAATCTACTTATTCGAAATGTCCGCCTTTTGCTTTTACACACGCCTTAAGTCGCACTAGCCAATCTTCGAACCTCGTCCATTAGAAAATTGGCCACAGCTCGAACCAAAGCAGTCTTAAGAGATCCAATGTTGGGGTATCTTTTGTGACAAACCTTGTCCTCTAAAACCGTTCACAATTTGTAATCCAATGGGTTCAAATCTGGACTGCCTGAGGGCCATTCTTCAAAGGAAATGAACGCTGGCAAATTGTTACGAAGTCAGGCCTGGGACGCTATAGCCTTATGGGCCGGCGCAGAATCCTGCTGGAAAGTCCAAGGCACAGAGAATTGTTAAGAGGCTTCACAACACCTTCCAAAACCGTTTTTTGGTAAACTTTGGCCGATGTTTTGACTCCTTGTTCGCAGAAATGCAGGTCAGTGACCCCATCGTAAGAGACCTCCCCCCCACACCATGACGTAAGCTGGTTGATGACCCTTTTCCACCCTTGGGTTCAGTTCAGATGCTTCCTTAGATCTCTATCATTATGCTTGTTAAATTTTTCCTGAACGGTAAAAATGTTTTCATCGGCGAACAAAGTTTTTCTGTGCAAGTTATCAGCGTGCCTCACCAAAAGACGTTTGCATTTTTCAATCCTGTTTTTTCTCATGGACTCATGAACTTTTGCGCGATAATCATCTCAAGGGCCATGATTTTCTGTTTTCGGTGCGGATTTCTGTGAATTCTTGATTTAACGGCTTTGATGACATGCAGTGTTCGAACAGAGCGTGGGCGGCCCGACCGGTGGCGGTCTATTACATCTCCAGTCTCCTTAAACGGTTTTATGCATCGGCAGACGAACATGCGGCTAATGCCTAGTGGCCGGAGCGTTTTGAGAATATCGTTTTTTTTTCATTTCACACTTGAAAAGCGCTATTACAGCGATACGGTTTTCATTATCTGACCGCTCCATGATGAAAAGAAATAATTTTAAATCCCGTTACAGACTAACTCTATTGAGGTTAGCTTTCAAAACCCAGATGCTTCCTTTGATGACATTAACGGGGTATGTTCAGTTCTACTAACTATTGAAATGAGTGTGTTCAATGTTGTAACAGTATTTATGTCCCTACTAAGTACAATAATATTACGATTCTTACAGCCAAAAGGTCGGCTATACCAACTGAATTCGAAAAACTATTGTTTGACACTACTGGTGGTTATGACAACCAAACAATTATGAAGTACATGCTACTTTGGTACCAATAATTGGGGGTGACACCAAAAAAATTCTTTGTAGTAACCAAACCCCGTTTAGTTCGCTGTTGTAACGTATTACACTTTGCAACAAAAGTTCAGACTTTCTCGGTGGGTGAATGATTTCTTTTGGAAATAAGAGACAAAGATGATTAAAGGGAATTATCAAAAGGACGGCACAGATAGGTCTCAGTTAATTTTTATGAGAAAATTTTCGTTTTACAACTCTATACTGTATGAAATAAGCTAGCATTTTAGCGAATTTTCGCAATGAGGCGACCTCATAGGAATCGTTTAGAGTGTATTTTCGTAAAACTTAATACAACCAACAATTTATAATGACAACAAATTATTTTGGTCTAAAAACTGAAATCCAGTGCATGTTTGAAACTGAGAACAAATTTAATTTGTAAAATGTAAATATAAAAACTATTATTATCATTATCATGGTTTACCATTTTCTGAAAATCGTATCATCGGAAAAAGTATATCAAAGTGTTCTAAAATTGGCTAATATAATTTGTATCTTGCTTTGACTATTTACTATTTCGTTTGATTTCACTAAAAGAAGCAAAATCTGTTTAAAAAAAAGATTTTTTACCCGAATTCAACTAAGTCTCCTCTGATTATTTCATTATTTATTTGTCACTTTTATCGATATACTCATTTATTTAGAGCATAAACTTATGTTTGCTCGGACTAATGGAAACTTTATGGTAAAGGGTGTTTTTAGACGTGTGGTTTTCCACATGGCCACATTTTTTTTGGAGTTGGTCTTTTTGAGAGCTGTCTATTGATTTATGCTTAGTTGGGTTTGCCAATGCATAATGAATAGACTTATTCCGGAACAACGTTTGCAAATCTCAGAGAATGTGCCTAAAACGAGATGGCCACCGATCCAGATTTTTACAAGAAAATTACAAGATGAAGCTCACTTTTAGTTGAATGGGTACATACCAAAATTGTCCCATTTGGAGTAATGAAATTCTACAAGCCATTGTTGAGACGCCGTAATATCATCAAAAAGTCACTGTGTGGTGTGCTTTACGGGCAGAGGGTATCATTGGTCCATTTTTCTTCAAAAATGAGACAGGCCACAATATTACAGTCAATGGGTCATGATATCGGACTTTTCGTTCCGGAATGGGAGAATGTTGATGTGGATGATCTTTGGCGCCACATGTCATACAGCCAACGAAACGTTCAACTTATTGAAGGGAACTTTTGGTGAGTGCATTATCTCGCGATTTAACACCGCTAGACTATTTTTTGTGGGGTTATGTGAAGTCGCTTGTTTACGCAGATAAGCTTGGCACGATTGACGCCTTGGAAGAAAATATTCGGCGCATTATTGCTAACATACAGCCCCAAATGCTGCAAAAAGTGTTTGAAAATTGGTCATATCGTCTGGAGTTTTTTCGAGCCAGCCGCGGCGGCCACTTGCCCGAAATCATTTAACAAAACATAATGGCAAACCCTTGTCTTTATAATAAAGCTAAATTCTTGGCCATAACATTAAATTATATGCGTTTTATTTCATCTTACAAACCACAAGTCTGAAAACACCCTTTACATGGAAGCTCAATACTTCGGTTGGCAAAAATATCGGTTGTGGTAACGAATTTCTTTAAAAATAATCAGTTTTTAGGTCCCTTGAGTCCATGAGTCCGACCCCAATTTTATACACAGAGAAAAAAATAGGTGGAAATCGGTTGGACTCACAACAATTCAATTGCAAAAAAGCAATTTTAGGTGCAATCACCAAAAATTTATAAACTTAAAAAATTTTAGGTTCGATATTTCACAAGATGATCAATATGATCACCAATGAAACACACAAAACCTGTTGTGGCAACCAATTGCTCTGCAAAAATGTTGTTGTTACAATCAGTTATTGGTAATAATAACTAAAATTTCATTATAACCAAAAATGGGTTGTTTAATGATAAGTTTTTTTGTTTGAAAAAGCATGATTAAAATATATAAAATATATAGCATCATTAATAATATAAAAAATATCATCTATGCCAATCATTTAATCCAATTTTTTCAGAAAAATTCTTTCCTATGTTATAGAATACTTCAAGTGTGTAGGCAAACGGTTTATTTTGCCTTTGGTGTAGATTTTAATTTTTTTTTCTTTGAACACAAATTTTTTCTGGACGTACGTATCCACATACACTTTGGTAATAATTACAGAGCACCAACTAACATTCCGCTGTATTGATGGAATACTAGATCATACGGTTGCCAAAAAAATCGGTCTATGTCGATACGTAGTATCTAAGAATGTAAATACGCATATGCAAATAGCACCTCCTCATGCTCTTCAAAGTCTTGTTGATTCTTGAGTGAGACGACAAGGGGTCCTCATGGTGTTTTCGCAATACTTTTGGTACCAATGCTTTTGGAATCCATAACTTCTAGGCCATATCGTCCGTCGTCTGTTCACCAGTGGCATGTCCTGTTCGTCTATACTTATACAAATACCAATCAATTATCCTAAGGTCGGGAGTCTGATTGATATTATTTGCAACCCTTCTAATCAAGTCCTTGTAGTCATCGGAACGAAAATAAGCAGATTGCAAGTGTACAAAACCCCATTGTCAAAGACCTCAGACAATCAGAGCGTAACAGGGAAAGCGTATCAGGAACCACATTCTGCGAACCCTTTCGATGCTCGATTTTAAACCTATACCCCTGAAGTTTTAAGCCCATCTTGCAAGCCGGGTACATAAGTCAGTTTGGGACATGAACCACTTTAGCTAATCATGATCGGTAATCACTGTAATTGGGGTACTTTCCTGATTTATGGAAACGGTCTTACTTGTTCCCACTTCACAAATCTGGTAGTCTGTTGGATGTATCGAACTATAGAGGGATTGCTAAACTAAGCGCAATTCCTAAGTTATTTGAAAAAATTGTAACAAATTTTGTTTCACATAATGTGGCGCCCATACTCCATCCATGCCAACATGGATTTCGTAAGGGTCACTCTACTATTACAAATTTACTTCAGTTTTCCTCTGAAGTTATAGATGCATTTATTCGTCGCAAGCAAACTGACGTTATATATACTGATTTTAGTAAGGCATTTGATAAAGTAAATCACAGACTATTACTATTCAAGTTAAACAAAATTGGGTTTAGTAATAATTTCATAAATTGGCTTTCCTCCTACCTAATTGGGAGGGAACAAGTAGTCTTATTTGAAAAAAGTCTTTCTACATCAATTCGTATTTCCTCTGGTGTCCCACAGGGCAGCCACCTTGGACCTATTCTCTTTTTACTATTCATTAACGACTTGCCCGACTCTATTATCAACTCTAATTTACTAATGTTTGCAGACGACGTTAAATTATTTTCCTCTTATGCTAGCTTTGCGGACAGTCACATACTGCAGGGTGATTTGGACAGATTTAGTACTTGGTGTGAATTTAATTTTATGGAATTAAACCTTAAAAAGTGTAAGCATATGTGCTTTTCTAGACGTAGTTTGTTGGCTACTAAATTTAATTTATGTGGCTCTGAATTGACATCGGTTGATTCATTTATTGATCTCGGTTTTATGATGGATAGAAAGTTAAATTTTAATAACCATATCATTACTATGGTAAATAAAGCGTATGGTGTCTTTTATTTTGTGAAACGCTGGGCAAAAGAGTTTACTGATCCATATACTACGAAACAGCTTTATATTTCCCTAGTTAGGCCAATTTTAGAATATGGATCAGTGGTTTGGGATCCCCAATATGATTACTATGTTAACAAAATTGAGTCCGTGCAGAAAAAATTTTTAATATTCTGCTTAAGAGGTCTTCACTGGAATACTGGTTATGAACTTCCTTCTTATAATGGCAGGTTAAATCTTATTAAATTGCCCTCATTAAAGAGTAGGCGAACTATGATGAATACGATGATGGTATATTAAATTATATGTAGGGTTGTGGCTTCTGAATACTTAATATCAAAAATTTCTATTAACGTCCCATTTAGACCTACTAGATACTATCAGTTCTTACACTTGGATTTTCAAAGGCACAATTATGCTTGTGGTGACCCATTTCGTAGAATGTGTGCTGATTTTAATTCGTTATATCATTTAATTGATTTCTCCTTAGGTTTTGATTCATTAAAAACTGTAATAATTTTTTATTTAAACTCATTACACCAAGGCTCATTGTCTTCATAACAATTTAGGCTGCTATAAACAAATTTAGTAATTGTTATCATTCGTAAATACATATGTATATTATGCTTTATATTATTTTTATTAGATTTTAATATTGTAATAAAGAAAGGTGGTGGTTATATTTTGATTTTGTATTGCATGCTTCTAGTCCTTCTCATACTTTGATTGGATTGTATTATTGTATTAAATTAAGGTGGTGGTTATATTATAAAGTACTAATTTGGTGTTTATATTTTCTAGTGATTATTATTAATTTTTTTTTTGTACCGATTGGCTGTTGATAAATATCTGTAGCTAATTTACTTGGATGACGTTTCTTGTCATCTTCATTATGGATCGGTCCATAATGTGCACGTTGTCCCTACGTCATGGGGACGTGGCCTCCTCGGTCGGCAGGGGCGGGTGTGAGTGCCGTGGGAACGTTCGTCTAAAAAAAATATATATATATTTCCCTGATTTGCGCCATTAATTGAGGCCGACAAAACGGGACGCAATGCGAAACAACGCAAGTCGAATCATTTTTTCCCGCATATTTGTTAAGGCGTTTCTTTATTTCGTTTCAGAAAAACATTATCAATAAAGCTGAACATTTTTACTACATATTAATAAATGCTTGCAAATACTAGTATTAATGCAATTGGTAATTTTGTTAATAATTTTTGTAACTCCAAAAGAACTTTCACATAGGGGTTTTAATTCAATAGCTGTCTATATTTTTTAAAAAATATTTATTTTTCTCCGAAATTTCCTTTCGTTTTTTAATTATTTGATTACCAATTTTTTTTAGGGAGCAGAAATTTCACTTAGCACTTAATCACCCAAAAACTTCTTGTAAACGTACACTCAACGTCTAAAAGTTTAAAAACGGGGAATCCCGTTGTTGTCATTTTGACCAAAAGCAAATATAATGAGAATCCATTTGTAAGCTTAAATTAGAAATTGAGGCAAAACGAACCTTTAACAACGCAATTCGAGACCTTTCAATTATATTTTAGACGATGCAAGCCGAATCAACGCAAATCCGGGCGATGCAACTCGGGGTATTAGTGTACTTAATATTGTCGGCTTGTTTTGACCATACGTACCGCTTTAAGGGCCCCAATGTCTACCCACTTTATAGTCGTAAACGCCTTTGTTTGACTTGAAATCACTTACTTCTCTATATAAGAGAGTCGCTAAAGTTTTTCCTAAAACACTTTTGCTCGAAGTCAAACCGATGACCATAACCTAGCATGCCACTCAACTTGTGTTAAGATGAGATTGCAATAATGAAAAGAACATTCGCATCGTCATTAAAGATGAACGGAAAGGTATGAAGCCTTCGACACAACCTGTAATTAGATGAAGTAGAAGTTGAGTTCATAAAGTTCTTAAGGTGCTACTCCTTCTCCTACTTACAAGGCGGGCTACGCCATGTCATAGCATCCACCAGCTGGCTACGAGAAGTAGGCTCACTTCTAAAAGTTCTTAATTTTCAAAAGTTCTTTTCAGCAAAACTCTATTATTTAAAACAGACTTTTTCCCTTCTTTCCTACCCATCATCCAGAGAGCCACCACCCAAACTTAAAAAGGCAACCGACACTTGCTCGGCGAGCGGGTGGGTGTGTGGCATTTTGCATAAACACATTCAAATGCTTTTAGATTATGGAAGATTTGTGCTTTGTACTAAAAGGATCTTGCCGTTTTTCCTTGTGCTGAATCAAAGTAAATGTTAGCGAAACTAGGTCTTTCGTTGAAGATGTTTTAAGTATAAGAGTTTTGTAGGAGTTTTTATTTTCTATTCAACACTTTAAGGAGCCAGAGCAAAGAGGCTTTTTTCCTAATGTAGTGGAGAATTTAGGTGGGAAAACTTTATTTGCGGATTTTAAAGATTTAGTTCACAACAAACAACACTTGTGATTTGAAACACAGATCTTAGGTTGGAACGAGAATACAGCAAGTAGACAATTCCATTTTAAAGCATAGCTTATTAATACTTTACAATGGATTACTAAATAAAAACAAAATAAAAAAAATATAAAATTTTTCAAAAAATCGACAAAGGAGACTCTTTTATTATGGATTTTATTTCAGACGACCTGTGCAAAAATCATTAGTGTATTACTTTAGTGGAACAATGGAATAAAAAAAAACTATCATTTTCATAGACATTAGCCTGTTCTTTACAGGTAACTAGCTTAGTTACCTAGTATATTCAGGCAATATGGTATCAACAACATTTTGAATCAGATGGCAGCACACGCTCAAAAAAAGTTTGTTTACAATCAAAAAAAAGGCAAAGCTAATTGCCAAAAACCAATTTTGTTACTTTGTATAGTTTCTTGTTTTGTAAACACTTTATTGACAGATTTAATTTCGTGCAGTACAGCATTAAACATTAACTCCAGCCAAGGACAAATAAGAACCATAATAAGGAAATGACTCATAAATGAGGGTTTGTCAAGATTTGTTTTCAATTTTCACCGCAATTTCACAAAACTTTATTGTAAAAGTTTAAGATTTCTTCACATGAAACGGCGAACTCAGCAGCGGGCTTAAGGGTATAACTTGCTTTAACACTGAATATTTGATACAGATAAAGGAATTATTTATACAAATTGACTGTGACCATCTTGAAGACTTTATACGAGGGTTGCTGTATATATTTCTGGCCTAAGCAAAACTAAGTGTTGCCTGGCGCCATCTGACATTTCCATTGGAAAGTACGGCCATCATTTGTGTGGTTTACAGTGACTTGAAAAAACCAATTCGGCAAAAAAAAAATGGAATTAACTCGTGAACATTTTCGTGCGATCATTTTTCACAACTTTCGAAGAGGATTATCACGAAAAGAGTGTATCGATAAACTTAAATCTGTGTATGGCGATGAAGCACCATCCATAGCACTGTGAAAAACTGGTTTAATGAATTCAATCGTGGCCGACGCTCGCCCAAAGACGAAGGTCGTGAAGGTCATCCAAAAACATAGATGCCGTACGTGAACTGATAATGCAAGATCGTCATGTGACATACCGTGAGATAGAGGCATCCTTGGGCATTTCATCCACCAGCACACATTCGATATTGCGTGAACATCTGACCGTTAAAAAGGTTTCTTATCATTGGATCTCGCACAATTTAACAATCGCTTTAAAAAAAGGCTCGTGTCGATTGGTGCAAAGAAATTTTGAAAAAATACGATCGCGGTGCTTCAAAATACGTTTATTAGATCGTCACAGGTAACTTATCATGGATCTATGCGTATGAGCCTGGGTCTTCGAAGGCGAGCCAAATCCAACGAAAGTTGTTCGTGGAAGAAGCACTTCGAAGCAAATGATCGCCTGTTTCTTCGTCAAAACTGGTCATGTGGCGACGTTTCCGCTTGAGCAACGTTGGGGGTCAATCCTGAGTGGTACACCCTAATTGGTTTGCCTGAAGTCTTCGGAGAAGTTCGAAAAACGAACAAGAGAAGACGAGTTATTGTGCACCATGACAATGCAAGCTCTCATACATCGGCTCAAACCAGCCGAATCGGAGTGGAAAAAGTGCTACTACAATTGGTTTGAGCGCATGCAAAAGTGTATAAATCATGCTGGAGAATACTTTGAAAAACAATAAAACCATTTTTGGTGATAAATATTCGCATATTTATTATAAGGCCAGAAATATATATAGCAGTATTTTCCCAACTTCAACTTGTCTTTTTTTCAATATTAATTTGGATTTTCTCATTTTCATTTCTCAATTTCAAATTTTGTTTTTTTTTTTGTAAACTCGATTTATGTTTTCTCACTTTCAATTTGTATTTTCCTGATTTTACTGTACTTTCTCAATTTTAATTGTATTTTTCCAATTTGAATTTGCATGTTTTAATTCTAACTTTAATTTGTTGAGAAGATATTTTCAGTATCAATTTCCGTTACCTCAATTTTAATTTGTAGTTTTTTACTATCAATTTGTATTTTGCCAATTTCAGTTTGTATTTTCTCAATTTAAATTTAACTTTTCTCAATATTAAATTGTATTTTTTTCATTATCAATTTGTATCTTCACAATTTCAGTTTTTATTTCTCAATTTCAAATTTGTTTTTTAATTTGAAGTTGTGTTTTCTTGCTTTCAATTTGTATTTTATTAATAAAATTTCATATTGAGAATCCTTATGGTTAAATTTAAATTGAGAAAATACAAATCGAAATTGGAAAAATACAAATTGATAGTGAAATAATACAAATAGAAATTGAGAAAACGGAAATTGATATGAAAATCTCTTCTCAACAAATTCAATTTGAAATTAAAAAACGCGAATTCAAATTGTTTGAACTTTCACAATTTGAGTTTCCGTTTTTCAAATTAAAATTGAATTTTCGCTATTTCAATTTGCTTTTCTCAATTTCAAATTAAATTTATAGATTTCTATTTGTTTTTCTCAATTTAATTTTTATTTTCTTAATTTTAATTGATAAAAATAAATTTTACTACAAATACGGAATTATTTTTAAGATTTGTCTACAAGGGTGGATCGTAAACATGGACTCTACGGGGCTAAAAATACGGTCGTGTTAGTCAAAAAGAGTAAATATGATAATTGTTATAAGCGTCATTTCAATAGCTAATCCACAGTATCGGCCAAGCCGATTTGAGCGACATTTGTATTTGTTTCAGTTGGCTTTTCGTCATATGCGGAATCGTGCTAATAAAGTAGGGCACGCCCGACTTTAGCTTTTTTACAAGTTCGAACTTGGCATTGCCATTTATTTCATTTGTGCCATCGTTCTTGAAAATGTCCAACTCTAATCGGCTGCCATCACTTTCGAATCCTCGAAGAATTTTCTTTTTCCTATGGCACGTGCTTTTCGTGCGTACTTTTGTGAAGTTTTTATTAACAACCTGTTGACATTTCATTATGTTGTTCTCTAAATACGTGTACGCACTGCTGCGATGGTATGTCGGTACGAGCTCTGGCTCAAATTGTCTTGAGTAATACAACGAACACCCTGTAATTGTGGGTGTTTCCGGGAAATCAAATAATTCCGACGCACGAAAGAAATGTGGCGCTAAACCGGAAAATAAACCAAACAAACACCACGAGTAATTGTCTGAAAATATGCCATGAATATGTGTGGGTAGATTTGTGTATGTATTTGTATTAAATTTATTAATGTCAAGTGCTATAAATGTTTTATTATATGCAATAATAAGCGTGGAACCACGCATAGCAGAAGTTCAAATATATTCGTATATACTCACTTTATGTATGTGTGTGTGTGTTGTATACATATATGTACATATATGACGTTGTATTTATATAGAATGCCTTCACGCACCGCTGGCTGGTGACCCCGTCGTTGTTCCTTGCTTCTTTACGCTGCTTCACGCTGGCAATTTGAAGAGCAACTAAAAAGTTGCCTTATACGAACGAGTGAGTGGTTTGGACTCCACCGATACAATACAAATTGGCGCGAGTCCTTGAAACTAACAGCTCACTAGCATAGTACGAGGCAGGATGGGGGGTGGGAAAACGTGGTTACGTTGATGGAGATGAGGATGAGGTAAAGGTGATGGCGAGGGTGATGGCGTTTTGATAGCGCTGATGACGATGATGTTGGTTCCAATGCGAACAGTACTAGAGAGTACAAGGCATAACGAAATATATTAATTGAAGGCTTTTCCTCTTTGATTTGGACAGGGGGTAAAGGTGGGTCTTTTTTTTTACTTTGAGCTTCTTTTTATTGAAATATTTTTTTTTTTTAAAAATTTATCAGTTTATATGGAGGCGATTTTCTATAAAAAAAACAACAACGCCAAAATAACAAAGCACTAAAAAATCCATTACTTAAAAACTAAGTTAGAAGGGTCGAAAGAAACAAAGGATTATATGTCTATAACTAAAAAAGGAATATTGTTTTCAAGTCTAACACTAGTGTACAAAAATCACAACTAAAATGGGCTTCACCACTGAGCTGCACACATACAAATAATCTAAACCATAGAAGCCTAAACCAAAGAAACAAAAATCTTCTCCAGGACATTTCTTTAGAAAATTACAAAGAGGTGTGCAATACTCCATTTGCTTGAGAGTTATTAAAAGGTGCGTTGCTAGGTTTCCAAAGTTTCGTCGTCGAGTTAGACTTGCAAAAGTAAAACTATCCACACATTTTTACTAAATAAGTACTAAAATAATATCCAAATTTACCTTAACACAAAAAAACTGAAGCCCTGAAATACTGTATTAAATCCCTTAACATACAACTTACATATAAAGGATGGCCCAACCACAATGCACGATGTTAATTGCTATTTACATCTTAAGGTCAAGTTTTTTGCCCAACTTTAATTGATATTTCTTTGTTTCAATATTTTTTTTACAAATTTAACCATGAAGAGGTACACAATTGAGCAGTGCGTTAAGATTGTTGAAGCCTTGTACAAAAATATATGTTCAAATTACAATGCACTTAGGCATTTTTTGATTTTTTTTTCGACCAAGTGTGTCCACAATCGAAAGAATTGTGTTCAAATTTCAGCAAACTACATCTGTAGGAAATATGAAAAAACCTGTGCATTAGGGATATAACTTTTTTTGAGTGCAAAATACCACTCCCCTACCATGTGGGCAATATTGTTGTAATAAAAAAAATCAGTTTTTGAGGTTGATTCGGAGAAAAAAGTTTCCGCACCGAAAGCGATTTCTAAAGTGCTTTCAATTTTTCCCCTTTTTTATAAATTATGATTTTTAATTATAAGTATTGTATAAACATATACTTATAGGTTTACATGCGTATTTTTAAAGTTAATATAAGCGAAAAAGACTAGGAATTGTAAGATATAAACTTTAAGTATAATGTACGTATGATTTTACATAGCGGATTTAAAGGGTGGTTAAATTTTAAGGGCCGATGTTAAATGTGAACCACACCTAAACGTCAAGTTCTTTTCTGCATTTCATTTGATGTTTCTCAATTTCAGACTTACTCAATTTAAACCATGGAAAGCTACACAAGCGAGCAACGCGTTAAAGTTATTCAGGCTTATTATGAAAATGCATATTCTGCACTTCGTGCTTTTTTCGGTCAATTTGATCGTCCAAATGTGCGTACATTCGGAAAAATCGTGCAAAATTTTGAGCAAACTGGGTCTGTAGGAGATGTAAAAACACCAGTACATGCTCGTACGGCTCGTACTGCAGAAAATATTGCTGCTGTTCGCAATAGTGTGTCTGAAGAGCCGTACATCTCAACTCGTCGTCGTGCCCAACAATTGCACCTCTCACGCTCGTCGTTGATGAACAAGCGTGTAAATGCAAAAAGGCTTGCATTTACACTCTCACAAGGTGCAATTGACTCTAGAACTAAAGCCTCTTGACCATTCCAAACGTCATCAATGGTCAGAATGGTGGCAAGAAACGCATCGGCTCATAAAAGTTAACCACCCTTTATATCCTACACGCAGAAAAAAAGTATGGTTGGGGTAACAATATTCGAAGAGCACCATACTATTGTTGGTTATATGGTTGTGGTACAACAATATTATGATCATCACAACAATAGTGTGGTTCACACACAACCATTCTATGATCCCCACAACCATATTGTTATTCACATTCAACCATACAATGATCCCCACAACCATATTATGATCCTCATAACCATAGTATGTTTAACGTACAACCATAGTATGATCCTCACAACCATAGTATGACTTACGCACAACCATACTATGATCCCCAAAAGTTTTTGTAAAGACTGGATTACGTTGTAATTCAACAAAAAAGAATTTTATTAAGTAAGTATGTAATAATAGGAGTAATAATATTTTAGTAATACTAATCCGTAGTTTTTTTGTTAAAAACATATTAATTATTATTACTATTATTGGGTAAGACTCTTAAAAATAACATTGTCAAATTAAAACAAAATTAAGGTTTTGCCGGTATGATTGCCGTTATCATGTTATTGTTAACATAAAACCCATGAAAACAATACTTCTGTCCCACCAACCATATTTATATTGTTGCTACAGCCATATTTTCATTTTTAAATTTGGCAATAATACTATTGTTACATTTTAACAATATTAATATTGCCGCAATCATACTATGGTCAAAATGAAATTCAAAAAACAATACTATGGTTGCGACGACCATATATTACTGCAGCGAGCATACTATTGTTGCCGTGACCATACAGTAACCATATTTTTTTTTTCTGCGTGTACACTACCTTAATCGCACACTCGGCGCATATGTTGCTGCGTGGATGATCTATAAGTTTAGACGGTTCTTTTTTCCAATGCCTTAAGAAACATTCAATAGCTTTCGTGAAGTTTATTAAAGATTTACTCAAGGCTGATTTTGATAGTTTGGAAGCAGCATTAAAGCCAAAATAGCTAATAAAGCTCTGGAATTCCATCTATGATTGGCAAAGTGAATACAAAAACTCCATATCATCTCACCATTTTATTTTTGAAAATTTAAGAACCACTTGATTTTGCTTACTGGTAGATTTTCATAATTCTCCACTAGATCCGTTACAAAGTGTTATGGAATATTGGGAGATGATGTTTTACCACCCAACCTTATCCATTTCATGTCTCAATATCAGATCGAGGACATGGTGCTGACACCCAATATATTGTGGTGGAGGCAATGCCATGAATTGAAAATGTTTGTTGAGTAAAGACACATTGCCATTTTTGTTGCCGGTATTGACACTTGTTGTATCACAAACTTCCAGTTTAATAGACGAATATAAGTGAAACTTAGTTAGCGGGTCCTTGATGCCTTTTAATATTGTTACGGATTTTCCGTTGTCAAGTACTAACACTGCTAATTTAATTTCTATAAGTGAATTTTTAATGACTACTACCTGAATTTCCTTCTTACTATTTTTTTACCATCGAAATGTAAGCACCGCACCAATCCTGACTTTTAACCGTTTTCTTATAAACCTCTTCTCGTTGTTCCGATGACTTCTTTACAGCTTTATAAATACCGGCTTGAGATGGAGTCGAAATGGTTATGCCAGACTTAGCCAAATGTTGAGAAATTGTAGCAGCTTTTCTTGTGCTAACTTTGGCTTCTGTTACTAATGTAATTGCTGGTCTTGACTAATTTTAGATGGTTTGTTCCTTTCGGTTGGTATGTAGTTTTCGTCATCATCGTGATCGGTATCAAACATTAATTAAGAATCTGAATCAGAGATTACTTCTTGATAACATTCTGGTTTTGATTGTAAATCTGCTGCTTCGCAAGTTTTATTAAGGTTGTTTTGAAAATTCCTACCATCAGGACGTTTTTAGGATTTTCGATAATTTAGAACCAACCATCCAAATTTTTTTTTTTATACGATCCACGCGCATGTTTCTCATAACCAGCTTGGTCCTCAAATTAATTTTCTCTTTAGACATGTTAGCATATCTTTCCCTTTTATATTTTTCTATCTAGGCTATGGTGTTAAATCTTCCGATAATAACTTCTTCCTTTGGGATCTTCTTCAACGCACTTTTTTCAATACTCGTACCATCCTTATTTAATGTAAAGTTATTTGCCATTGTTCATGTCATCGGGCCGTACTTCTTTGAAAATAATGTCGGCCCAGCAGTTACCGTGAATGGTGTTTGCTATCGCGAGATTATAACGGACTTCTTGTGGCTAGAAATTAAGAATATGGACCTGGACGATATGAGATTCAGTATGATGCCACTTGCCAACAAAACAATGGCTTTTTTGTGCGAGAAATTCACTGGTCGTGTTATCTCACATCATGGCAATGTTAATTGGCCGCCACGATTATGTATTTGACAACGTTGGACTTCTTTCTTTGGGGATATTTAAACAAAAAAGTGTACGCCAGTAAGCCAAGAACAATTTAAGAGCTTGAGGATTAGATAATTTGGCACATTTACGACAATGAACCTCGATTATGTCGACTGAAGTGGTTAACTGTGGGAAAAACAGAAAACACACATCAGCACATTTTTACGAGCGTGTTTATATGAAACTTTTTTGGGACGTTTCAGGCCATACTTCTCAGCAAAAACTTCAAACTGTGGAAAAAAACAGAAAACACATATCAGCACATTTTTACTAACGTTTTTATATGAAACTTTTTTTGGACCTTTTCGGGCCATACGTCCATTCCTAATCTCAACAAAAACTCAATTAATGTGGGTACCCATATGTCCATATTGACTATTAATTTGGTCGTTTTTTAGACCTCATTGTGCCTACCCACAAAACGTAATGATTTTTTAAGCAAATACCCAAAAATGTGTAGTTTTTACCGAGATACCTTAAGTCCCTTAAAGAGAAATATTTTTTTCCCTCTGAACCGCTTTAGCCCTTTTACAATCCCAAACAGCTTATGACCATTAACCATCGTAATGCAAAATTTCAAGATCCAAATGAATCAACATTTGACACTTTTTTTGACCGCTTACGAGGTTTCGGTTAGATCGTTGTAGAATTTGACGACGATCAATAATAACGGTTAGGGACAAGATAATTTTTTTTAAACAAAAGGTTATGTTGACTCTGGTAGTGTTTCTTGTTCGAAATCTAGGCAGAAAGTCAGAATCATACCTCCACAAGGCGGCTCAGACTTATGGACTCTGTGGCTCAAAAAAGTTCCTGTAGGCAAAAAGAGCGACCAGCAGCAAATATGGCACCAAATCAAAGAAAATTTCGTTTCGAATCCAAATATAGATTTACTTTTATGATATTTGTATTACTGAGATTGGGGTTGGACTTATAGGTCGAAGGGGACATAAAAGAGGACCTTGTGACCAAAACATGTGACCACTAGGAAATATGGACACAGGGTACTAAAATTAAAGTAAAGAAGTTACGAACTAACCAATGGATGATTGGGCCCCAAAATGGCATTTATGGTGAGGAAATGTTACGAGTCTTTGGGTGAGGTTAAGGTACCATCCGGACCATAAATATGATACTGTGATTTATTCCATTCCAACAGCTGATCCATGTTAGACCAATTTGACCTAACCAAACAAAAGGGCTTTATGTTTTTTATGATCATTTGTTGTTTTTAATTATTAAAAAGTGAATTTTTCCACAGTCTAATTAGTTTTGTTGTTGTTAGTTATAATGCACCTTTTCTCTTGTTGTAGTTTGGACCGATTTCCAAATGCTTCTTTCTCTTTGTAAAGTTTAACACGCCAAAGGAAAATTAGGAGGGAAAACTGCAACAACCCTTTAAATATCTCCCAGACAAATGCAACACTTGAGCTCTTCGTAATTATCTTCTGGTATGTACCGAATAAACGCAATAAATAGGATCAAAGTTTACAATTTTTAAACTTCTTATTATGTTTTTCGTATTACGAGTAAAGCAATTTACATAAAGTGACTTTTTATTTTAAAATATTGCTTATAGTTTTAATCAGATTGTGTTGTTGTAGGTGTTTTAATTTATTCAAGACATCGATATTTTGAAAAGTACTGGCCTGTTTTAAAAACCTGGCTATATTTTTTCAATCAAACTAAAATTTCAAAATGTTGTCAGACTAAACACCCAAACACTTGAATGTTTTATTATAAAATATCTGTAAACTAGTGTTAATATTCACATTTTTTTTTTGTCTTGCTTTTGTTATTAAGGTCTCTGCAGTCACGTCACTTGTTAGGAGGAGGATATTTATTGATTGTCTGACTTTTAGCACGTCAACAACAGTTTCACTTAATTTGTTTGCAGAGTAAAAAACAACATTTCGTGGGTTCTTTTGTGTTGGCGGTTGCACTCTTTAAGTGGAAAAATGTCGAAACATATCGTTTTAAATTGAATTGTGTACAGATTTCTTTACTACGTATCAGGGAAAATACTAGAATGCACGCACACAGTGATACACGCACTCACACCCACTCACACTTACACTCGCATTGACTATTAAAGCATGCACAGACAAAGGACGAACGAACAAACACGGGAAAACTTTTGGGGGATATTATACGAGATCTATGTTTAAACGGAAGTGCTTCTTTTTTTTGATTTGTTTACTCAGACTGTGTGTGTTAATGAAATGCCAAAACAAACAAGACCAACTACAGATAAATATTGTAAAGTCCATGCCATCGCTCCTCCCAAAGTTAAAAAGAACTGTTGACGCTTTTTGCACTGAAGTTAATGGTTTTTATATGTAAATATATTTAATTTTCTTGTTTAGTTCACGAAAACACACACGCCATTAATTATTTACCACAAGCAAAAGTAGAAAAACGAACGAACGTACACACTCGTGCAGGAGTCCTTTTGCAAGTGCTCGTTAGAAACAGACAACACAAAAAGCTACGTTGTCGAGTAGAGATGAATTTTTTAAAACTTTTCTATTTCGTTAGAACCACTTTAAAATTAGCTTTTCTATAGAAAAAAATATGTTGTTTTTTATAAAAATTTTGTATATATTTCTTGTTTTAAAAAGTCGGTTTATTTGCATTTACAAAAAATATAAACAACCGCTTAGCACAAAGGATGTACTCTTTCTGAAAGCCTAAAAATATGCAATACGCCACAGAAGCAAGCCAGCACCGGCCCAACAACAGTGCACATGCATACATACACTCGCAATCGCACACAGAGAAGCTCTCCGCACAAAACACATCTTTTGAGACTCACATACACTCTGCTGTAAACGCGCCTTAACATCTCAAACAACGAGAACACATGTGTGAGGACTCTCTCGCTCTTGATGTTTGTCCTGTTTGCTCTCTTTCTCTTTGTAGTACGTGCTCTCATACACTCATTACAAATTCCTAGTCATCTCTTTTCAAAATCTCAGCATAACAAGTAGAGTAACGGTAGCTCTTATTTCCAGAATCTCTACACATAGAGAGACTTTATCACCCACCACCCCACCCCGTTGGTTGGGCTGCCAAACCACACACCCACCCTTCAGAATCCGGGTTGTTGTTATTGTTTCATATTTGCAATTTATGTTCATGTTGTTTGTTCCGTTGTTTGTGCTGCTGCGGCCGTTATTGTTGTATGTTCCTTACTAACAGTGATGCCAACTAGTGATTGTTTATAATACAGAGAAAGCTCTACGCAGCGGTGAAATGAAAGTTTTAGCAGACTGAGGAAAACAAAAAGGTGGTTAAATTTTAAGGGCCGATGTTGATTTTGAATAAAACGCAAATTATTTAGGAAATTATTGTCATTGGTATGGTTCAATTATGTATGGAACAAAATATAGGCCAAATGGCCGCCGCGACCTCGACGGCACACCTCCATCCGATGGTCCAAATTTTCGATGATGAGGCATCATAATTGAGGTATTTATACCGTTAATGTGCCGAATTATCATATCCTTTAGCATTTGAATGTTTGCTGGCTTATCGACGTACACCTTTTCCTTCTAATAACCCCAAAGAAAGAAGTCCAACGGTGTCAAATCACATAATCTTGGAGGCCAATTAACATCGCCACGACGTGAGATAACACGGCCATTGAATTTGTCGCGCAAAAGAGCCATTGTTTTGTTAACTGTGCGACAAGTGGCACCGTCCTGTTGAAACCACATATTGTCCACATCCATATCTTCCAATTTGTGCCATAAAAAAATCCTTATCATGTCACGATAGCGAAACCCGTTCACAGTAACTGCCTGACCGGCCTCATTTTGGAAAAAATAGGGCCCGATGATGCCTCCAGTCCATAAACCGCACCAAGCAGTCACTCTTTGTGGGTGCATTGCTTTTTCGACAATCACTCTTGGACTATCATTCGCCCAAATGCGGCAATTCTGCTTATTGACGAATCCACTGAGTTGAAAATGTGCCTCATCACTCTTGATCATCGACTATTGCCATTTCTTGCCACCATTCTGACCATTGTATCTTTCTATGGTTCAGATTGAGTTATTCTAAAATTAAGAAATATCAAATTAATTTCAGAAAAAAAATTTAAGTTTAGGTGTGGTTCATATTCAACATCGGCCCTTAAAATTTAACCCCCCTTTAGTAGTTTTGCAGGAGGTTTTCACATGTCATTACAACAAATGGTTTTACTTTTTTAAATAGGGAAACTTCTACAGGAAAGACAAGCACGAAAACTACTAGTTTTGTTTAGCCTGAAAAAGTTGTTAGGCCATTTTTATCATTGTGTAGGGTGATCCATTTAAAATAATTAAAAATACTGATAATTTTTTTAAATTTCTGGTTTTATTGAAAAGTTTGAACTTTGTTTTTTCATAATGGAACACCATCCGAAGCGTTTTCGCTTTGCCCAATGCAGATTGTTTGGCAGGAGATAAAGAAAAATCGTGTAAAGCTCATTTTCATGACATAGCCACGTCAATAAACAAAATGGGGTTCAGAGAACCCGCACGTGCCTATTAAGATGCCAATGCATCCACAATAGAGCGCCCATAAAACATGAAGTGTTATTTTTTCCGCTCCCCGCTCATTTGCTAGTATATTGGGCATCAAAAATAATATCCGTGCAAAATTTTTTTCAATCGGATGGAAACCGGCCAGTTCGTCACGAGTTTTAGCCCGAAAAATGGAGTAAAATTAGTTGCAAGTTTTGATGAGCTATAACTCGTAAGCCAGTGAGTGAACTATCGGAAAATACACCTTAAGCATTTGTGTTGCAAATATACATGCAAACATTTTTCTTTTATACAATTTTTGACCTAGCTATGACCCTTCATGGTGTTTTCAGAGGTCAAACTTCAAATTTTGACTCAAATTCGATACTACGATATTCTCCTAACATATTGGACATTGGACTACATTCTAGCATTAAAAACAAAATTGTGTGCTAATATCGTTAGGCGTAAATGCCAAGCAATGCTGAGACTAGATCATTTCGAACTATAAGTATATACACTTTTCAGACATGCCTTCCGTAAGGGGGTCAGAAATGTTTATTAGGTCTAACTAAATGAAAATAAAATCATTCGATTAGAAGGGAAGCAGGAACGCTTATTCGATCCTTCTGATTGGTAGTAAGAATAAATTTTATAGGACATTAAAGGCACTTAGAATTGTTTATAAAAAATAATTAAGGACAAGTCCTCTCCAAAAAGTAGCATACAAATTAAATTAGTGACTACACGCAGAGAAAAAACATGGTTACTGCATGGTCACGGCAATAAAAGTATGTTCGTCGCAACCATAGCATTGTTAAGTGAATTTAGTTTTGACAAAAGTATAATTGCTGCAATATTAATATTGTTGAAATGTAACAATAGTATTATTGCCAAATTTAAAAATGAAAATATAGTTATAGCAACAATATAAATATGGTTGGTGCGACAAAAGTAATGTGATTTGCGTTTTATGTTAACAATAATATGATTACGGCAATCATACTGTATGATTGGCATTTTTCTTCATTTAAATATGCTTTAAAGAACAAATGTTATTGGTACGGATCTAATGCAATAATAGTACTTTTTTATCGAAATAATTTTTTTTTAAAAAAATCTGCTTTGGCTTTGTTTAACTAAAATATTTGTAATAAAAACGCTTACGTTTATTTAAACTTATTTTTTTACTGAGATAAAAATCACTCCTATTATTTTGAATTTTATGTATTTTTGAATAATTTTCATAATTCAACTTAAACCAATTATATTAAATAATATTGGGGATCAAATCTATCGTCGACAACTTAAACAAATTCTAATAAATTATATTGGGGATCATAGAATAATTGTGTGTGACCATACTATGGTTGTAGGGATCATAACATGGTTGCGTGTGAAACATACTATGATTGTGAGGATCATACTATGGTTTTATATGAAACATACTATGGTTGTGAGGATCATACTATGGTTGTGGAGATCATAGTATGGTCGAGTGTGAATCATACTATGGTTGTGGGGATCATAGTATGGTATGTGTGAATCATACTATTGCTGTGAGGATCATAATATTGTTGTAGCACAATCATATACCCATCAATAGCATTATCCTCTTCGAATATTGTCACCACAACCATACTTTTTTCTGCGTGTATTACGTGCTTCTATTTGTTTAAGGTTTTTTATGCGAATTTACGTTTTTTTAATTATTGTTTGGCATCACTTTTTACTAAAAATTATTTATATTGAGACCCAAAAAAATTTCCATCTCATTGTTTTTTTTTTTTTGTTTGTCATCATCTTAGATTTTTTGTAAGAATGTTTTATTTTTAAGGGTGCTTTAAAGAAGTTAAGATTCCGCGCCCGCCACCCTGCTAACAGACCTCCTTTTGCATACTCGTATCCTTCATTCACTCGTATTTTATTTCACTGTTGACTTTTGATGTTATTTTTGCTATTTCACTTGTAAAATGTTCAAATGTTGTTTTGTGGCCTCCTTGTTTAGTCCTCAGCAGCTTGTTTGAAAAAGGGTGGTGAGTTTTTGTTGCCGGCTTTTTTCGGCCTGCTTTCACAAACACTCAAAAGAAAACCTATTAAAAATTTATAATGTCATTTTGTCTTTGTCGCTATTCCAAAACAACGTGGTCAACCGTTGTTAATGTAGCGGCACGTAGTTAACCGTGGTTGTATCCTTTGAAGCAACCACATCGAACCCTCCAACCAACCCTTGTTTGTGTGGCAATATTCCAGGAATATGTCAATTTTCAATTAAAACATAAAAACCCCTTGACGTTTATGTTTTTCAGGAAGTATTAACAATTTTAAAATGGAATAAGGATCAGGATGAATTTAAATAAATAAATTGATTTGTCTCTTATTAATAAGGAAATGCCATTTAAATCGTACAGCAGCCACTTCAAATCGGTAATAATTTCTTGAATGTTCCATGGGAGATTGTGCTCCCTTTTAAATAAATAAAACAAATTAAAAACAAGTAAACAAGTCCCTGCTGTTAAAAGTGCAAAAAATACATTTTTTAACCGTTTCGACCCATTCGCCGTTCCTAATATTATCAAACTCTTAAAAATTTCTCTAAAGTTAGATTCGCTGCAAAATTTGCTTTTATGTGAGTACCCATTAATCCATATTGGCCATTGATCGCCCGTTTTGCCCATTTTGTTGACATTTTAAGGGCCACGTGAGCTAAAATGTCCAGCAACTTTGCTCTTTTTTAAGGTATAAAATGCGTCCTAACTAATAGTCCGTACCAAGCTCAACAGGGTCTTCTTTCTCCGATAATTATTTCAAGCCTCAAAAAAGCAAATACTCCAAAAAGCGTACTCTTCTCTAATGAACCTTTAGTCCCTTAAGGAAAAACTTTGTTCCCTCTTGGCCGATTTCGCTTCTTTATAATCCCATACAGATTATGACCAAAAGCAATGGTCATTAAAAATGTTGGGTCCTAGGTAGATTCGTTTGACTGCTATCGTGCCTTCCACAGACACACTGCCGGACATCGCTAGATCGTCCTAGAATTTTGGGACGAAGAATAATATAGGCTGATCAATCTAGAGGTATTTTTACCAAATAAAAAAGTAATACAAAATTCAAATCATCGTGCAATCTTTATTGTTCATTCGAAAGGACATTTTGTGCCATTTATATTTTTAATAAAATTTTCTTCAAATGTTGGCCGCAACTACTCCCCAGGGTGTCCATTCTGATGGTCCAGTTTTGTATAACGTGTTCCAGCATTTTGACCGGTATTGGGTATTTCGAAACAAGTTATGTTGGCTTCCAAATCCGGAATAGTAGCTGATTTGTCAGCATAGACTTTGAACTTTACATAGCCACAAAGAAAAAAGTCTAATGGTTTGATATCAATCGATCTAGGCGGCCAACTCAACTCTCCAAAACATGAAATTATCTGCTCTTTGAAATGACATCTCAAAATATTCATTGTTATATGGCAAGTGGCACTGTCCTGTTTAAACCAAATGTCGTCAAGTCTGATATCAAGGCGCGATAGCGAGCATCATTCACGGTTACATTCCGGCCATCATCATTTTTGAAAAGAATGTGGACCGATGATTCCACCAGCCCATAAAACGCACCAAACCGTGGTTTTCACGGCGTAAGCCTTTTCATGATGAAATAGCAAATAGTACTCGTACTAAAAAGAAAAAAATGTTTAAAACTATTGCGTAATCTGTGAAAAAACTCTATTTAAAAATACCTCTAAATTGATCACCCGTTATAAATATATACTTTATAGGGACCCTATAAACATTTAAAATTCTTATAATCTGTTTGGAATAGTAAATGGCCGAAATCGGCACAGGAGGGAAAAAGTTTCCCTTTAAAGGACTAAAGGTACCAAGGTCAAAAGTACACTTCTTTAAGTAAAGGGTAGTTCAACCAAAACGCACGATGTTAATGGTTAATAAAAACAAAAAGTTTTCCCAGAATTATCTAAGAATTGTTTTATTGTAATAGAAGGATCTATGGCATGATGCTGACCAAAAAAATCACGAAGTGCATCTAGTGAATTTTGATTTGAACGCCCATTTTTGTAAAAGGCTTTAAAATGTTAACGCACTGCTCAATTGTGTACGAGGGTTTTTATTTATATTTCGGGTCCGGCAATAAAAACACAATAATTTATAATTGCAAAATGGATCAATACACTTTTGCATGCGCACAAACCAATTTTCGAAGCACTTTTTCTTTTACTCCGATTGAGAAACCTCCAAAACATGATTTTTGAACGCTTCAACAGCTGCTTTGGACAATGAAAAACGTTGACCACGCATTTTTTTGATGCATTTTTTTTGAATAACAAGAAGTCATAGGGTGCCAAATCAGGGCTGTACGGTGGATAGTTCTTCAATTCGACATCTTGAGTGGTCAAATAGCTCATCGTTAAAGCTGATGTGTGAGAGTTCGCATTGTCGTGATGCAAAATGTTCCGTCTTCTCTTATTATCTTTCCTCATTTCTTCGAACACTGTTGGCAAACAGATGGCTGTATACCACTCAGAATTGATCATCCTACTTTCCACTTTCGGTTATACCGAAAGAAAACGCAATCATTTGCTTCGATGTACTTCTTCCACGAACAACTTTTATTGGATTTGGCTCGTCTTGAAAGACCCATACGGTCGATTGCTGTTTTGTTTGGGGTGCACATGCATAGATCCATGATTCGTCACCTGTGACTATGTTATACAATGCCTTTGAGATACCGCAGTTATACTTTTTCAACATCTTTTTGCACCAATCCATACGAGCCATTTTTTGAGCATTCGTCAAATTATGTGGGATCAAACGATAACAATTTTTTTTACGGCCAAATGAACATGCAATGTCTTATTGATGCTTGTCATACTAATGCCCAAGGATGCCTAAATTTATGCCACATGTCGGTCTTGCTTAATCAGTTCACGCACAGCATCGATGGTTTCTGACAAAGTGACCGAAGTAAGACGTCCTTCACGAAATTCATCCTGGAGCGAACGGCGTTCGAGACTGAACTCTTGGTACCAGCGGCTAACAGTGGTTTTTGATGGTGCTTCATCGCTAAAAGTCGAAAAAAGTTGATTTAAACACTATTGTCTCGATAACCCGCGCAAATGAGAAAATACAAATTAAAATTGAGAAAATACAAATCGAAATACAGAAACGTAGATTGAAATTGATAAAATACAAATTTAAATTGTAAAACGCAAATTACAATGAGAAAATAGAAATTGAAAAAATACAATTCAAATTTAGAAATACAAATTAAAATTGAGGAAATACAAATTGAAAGTTGAAAAATACAAATTGAAATTAAGAGAATACAAATTGAAAAAACGGAAATTGATATTGAATATCTCTTTTTAACTGGCATATCCTTCAATTCGAACGCTCTTTAGTACGGGTTTTCCATTAAGAAAATAACAATTTAATATATGGGGTGATCCATCTAGAGGTATTTTTTCAGAACAAAATGTTGGCCGCAACTACGCCTCAGGATGTCCATTCAGAGGGTCCAATTTTGTATGACTCGTTCGAGCATTTCGACAGGTATGGCTTTAATGACACACGTAACGTTGGCTTCCAAAACCTTAATCGTAACTGGTTTTTCAGCATAGATTTTGGACTTTACGTAACCCCAAAGAAAAATGTCTAAAGGTGTGATATCACTCGATCTAGGCGGCCAAATCACCTGTCCAAAACGTGAAATTACCTGCTTTTCGAAATGACCTCTCAATAGCTTCATTGTTTGAGCAGCTGTATGGCAAGTGGCACCGTCCTGTTGAAACCAAGTGTTGACAAGATTACGGGCTTCAATTTCAGGTACCATAAATATCGATATCATGGCGCGATAGCGAGCACCATTCACGGTTACGTTTCGGCCATCATCATTTTTGAAAAAATATGCACCGATGATTCCACCAGCTTATAAACCGCACCAAATTGTGGTATTCTCTGGGTATAATGGCACCTCTTGAGCCTCTTCTTGTTGCTCTTCAGTCCAAATTCGCCAATTTTGTTGTTGTTGTTGTTGTTGTTGTTGTAGCGGCAACTGTGTGCCGGGGTGACAGCCCTTGGCCGAAGAATTGCTCTTCGGGTCAATCCGGTACATAGAACCGGCTGTCGTGGGATTTTGTTTATTGACTTTGCCGTTGAGCCAGAAATGGTCCTCATCACTGAACAAAATTTTGGTCGAAAACAGCGGATCTTTCCGTTTCTCACCGAACGCTCATTTCCATGATACTGTTGCCAACATTTGAAGGAAATTATTTTTTTTGTTCTGAAATAAAACACAACCAACACGAGCCCGTGTATAGCGATCTATTCTTTAGACCGAATTTTTCACCACCCTTATCCACATTTCGACCGCAACGTTGGAAATTTCGCGTTGGATATTGTCTCTGAGCTCGTGTAAATTTCTCCACACAGCCTGTCGGGTGCGACGATTATTAAGGCCGATAATTGGAGTAAGCGCTCTTACCGACTTAGAATTTCGGTATGAAATTTTAAGTGATTTGCAAACGTTGCTCTTAAGTGAACTTTACCATGATGAAACTGTTGACTTCGACTAACGTTTTGACACTGAAATATCATTCAAAATGTTGGGGGGTGCATTGACATAAAGATACGAAATTGTTATGTCCCTATTGGAAAACCCGTTAGTAACTGGTGTGAAAAGTCGGCCGAGCTTTACTCACTTTCTTCAACACTTTATTAAAGAAAAACGGGGAAATTCACTTAATTTAGTGAACTGTATATAAATGTTGGACATATTCACTGACCGGGACCAACTGTTTAAAGTCGTTTCCTGATGCTTAATGCATTGTAAAGGAAAAATCTCACGTATTTTCCTACTGAGTTTTCTCTCTAAAATACTAGGGTAATTGCAATCCTAGTATTTAAGAGAGAAAACTCAGTAGGAAAATACGTGAGATTTTTCGGGTCCTAACAATACTAGTGTTCCTAGATGCTAACTGCAATCTGCCATCCACCGTACAGCCTTGATTTTGGAGGTGTCTCAATCGGAGTGGAAAATTTGCTTCGGAAATTGGCTTGTGCGCATGCAAAAGTGTATTGATCTGAATGAGAATTATATGAAAAACAATAAAACCATTTCCTATGATAAATTATGGTGTTTTTATTGCCGGATCCGAAATATAAATAGCAACCCTTATTCTCTGTAGTTATCTACCAAGGATGTTAGGAAAAAAAAAACTGTTAAAAGTAAAAAAAAACCCCTTTTCACAATATCGAAAATACATTGCCCACTTCAAATTTTACAAGTTCTATATTTATAAGCTAACATCCAATGTATGTATAATGTGTATATACTCGTATAAGTTCTATTGTACACTTTATTGATTTTTAAGACACATATACGTAGTAGGAAATGAAAAAAAACATTTATTGATGACATAAAAAATGATTAAACAAATGAGCCAAATAACTAATGAAAAACAAAGAATTCAAAGAAAAACAGAGATAAAAATAAATACATAATTTCGAAATAAAACCTAAATTTAAACGCCACTTGCGATTTTTGGAATAACAGTTTTATTGAATAAGGTGAAGAAGATTTTAGTCCCTAAGACGCAAATCGATGGCTTCACCGCCTTCTAAATCCTGATTGGCTGGAGTGTCATTTAATTCTAAAACTTCACCGTCGAAACTGAAAATATAAAAGAAAAGGAATTGCCAATACTTATTCTGCTATGAAAGGTATTCAGTTGGCTCGCACTCACCTTAATTTTATTTGCTCTATACCAACATTTAATTCCTCTGCACATTTGATATACAGAATACGAAATTTGTCCGTTTTTTGTATGTCGATATGTAGAGGCCGCTTCCATTTGTCCGATTGAATTTTGAGATTAATTTGATTGGCATTGCGTTGTTTTTTAAGTAACCCACCGCCAGCGCTATGATTAGCTGCTAAAACTCGACCATCTGGAATATTCGTTAATACAAAAAAGTAAGATGACAAATTTGTTATATGTAATATTTAATAGTCAGGTATCTTAACAAATTCTGAACTGAAATCCTTTACAAATTTGAAAGATATAGCCGACACATCTATGAGAAATAGTTTGAAAATCTTATAATAAAGTACATTTTCACATGAAAAGGCGATCTTAGTGCCAGGCTTAGGATTTTAATCTGTAAGGCTTTTGGAGGTGGCTTGAAACATAGTAGTGCACAGTTAAGGATTTGAGATAAATTTCCGAATTGTTCCTTTTTACGATGTTGGAGAAATATGTATTGTCAATTTGTTTATTTAATGAATCATTCCCATTGTGCGTGTTAACACTCCGAGTACACTGCATATACTACGTTCGGTATACATCGGGTCAGTCGATCCTTACTTATATTGATATTCACAACCTTAGCAGGACAATAATTTCACACTCTACGATCTTGCATGCTTGACCTCCATGGAGTTATACTTAGATTCCTTAAGCCAGTACCCCATCTTGACCTCAGTACCCCATCCTAAGCTTCGGTGGGACCGACCAGCATGCTCCTATGAACACATTGTCGAAGATTTTCGGTGGCGGACCATTTTCGTTAATTCACAAAAAAATATACAATCGTTCAGTTTGATGCTCCCGACTACGTTGATGTCGACATACAGCTCACAAGGCGTAGTGTTCTCGTTGATTTATTGTGTTCCAATGTTTCCCTTTGGCTTTCGACATCTGCTGCTACAGGGGGCTACCATTCCCCTTATTACTCATTATAGTCATTATAGACCCTCGGGTCTTGTTTGAGGGTCGCTTTGAGCGTTGACAAAGCCATCTCCATGTACAGCATGGTCTTAGAACGTAACATGTATATGTGACAGCGCATAGAAAAAGGGACCTACTAAGGGTAAAAAAAACAATTTTCAATTTTTTTGATGTGGACAACATCTGAGCCTCGAATGAGACCGATCCCATGCCCCAAAAGTGTTCCCTCCCAGAGATATGCGCGTTTTATGAAATTGATGGTACACCAAAGATACACGTATTTAAATCTTTAAAATGGCTGTCCTGAACAAAACTGGTTTTTACCATTAGGTCACTTTCTATTTTGCGCGTCACATATGTAGGCACTTCTGTCTGCATACTCGTATAAGGTACCACGACCGATGCCTTTAACTTTGGGTGACCAGTCCCGAGTTGTATGGATCGCAAACTGGTAGTAGCTCGGAGACTAAACTCTGGTACCACGGGTAGTCAGAAGCCCCCAGAACTGTTGTTCTGGCCTGGCTAGCAGGTGCGGCCCTTCGGGGAGTATCGTGGTGACTGTGATTTATACCCAAATCGCGGGGAGAGCTTTGGCTCGGTTGTGGAGTTCCATTAAAACCGGGTGCGGTGACCCATAGAGCAGCAGAGGTGTTAGATAGGCTTCGGTCCCTGACCAATGAGGAAGTTGTGTCCATATAGCACGCTTCGAATTGGTGCCGGCGGGATCTGCCTTAAGGGGCGCTGGCCGTCGCTTGGTAATGGCTGCAGGTGCGATGGCACACTATGGTTGAAGCTATCACAGCGAGAATCATGTCAAACACTCTTGACGGCAGTACGGGAAACGTATGTCCCGCATACCACTAGCGTCCGCATGACAGACCTGTTCAGATGCTTATCCAAGTCCACGCAGCTGGTCCCCAAGTCCCTATGGACTAAGTCACCACTTTTTTGGAAATGGAATGAACTCTGCCAGTAGCACAAAACGGATTGATCGGTCAAAACAGACAGACTTGCGAGTAACTGAACAGCAGCCGATCCTCTGCACATGCTACAGCTATCTGCGAAAAACTTGAAAGTAGGAAGAAGGTCCTCAAGTCACTTGCCGGCTGTACTTGGGCAGCCGACAAAGAAACCTTGTTGACCTCTTACAAAGCGGTATGTCGGTCTGTAGCAAACTATGCAGCACCTGTATGGTCGGCGAACGTGAGTACGACGCAGTGGAAGAAAATTCAGACTTGCCAGAATACCGCCCTGATAACATCAACAGGGTGTCTTCTGAGGACCATCTGCATGAGGAGACGAAGGTCCTTACCGTGCGCAAATACAATTTCCTGCTGGGTGTTTTCGCTGCAGTCAACCTAACCACCATCTCTTGGACAGGATCCCTCCGCCCAGGCAGATCAGGTACGATCTTCATGATCAAGAAAAAGAGGTCCAGCGGTATAAGAACCTTTAGATCATCGAAACTATCAGGGAGGACTGAACAACATTCACGCCGATGATGTCGTAGCAGCAGAATCTAGCTACCGTGTGAATGTAGTGCTAGAGGAGCATCCCCCCGAAATTTCACCTGAGGAGAGGGTACTACCTTGGCAGACGCGCGTGGTTCAGCGACAGCTGTATGAACCAAAGAAAAGAGCTTTCGTCGCAAGCAGAACTGTTATAACAACAAAGAGATTTTAAGTATGAATTTGTTTTCTTTTCGGGACTTGGTCTCTTGTTGATCCACTTGTAGGTATAAAGACACATTGAAACGGGCCAATGATGCATTAAGTAAGTTAGTTCAGTCACATAATATGTTCGAGATTGTCTTAGAAAATTGTAAGAAACGTATACGACGGTATTTCCGTAAACCGTGTTGGCTCCCTTTTTTACCAGGCACAGAATCCAAAATTTGGACACGCTTACTTTTAACTAAATTTAGCAGATAGCTGGCAAAAGCTTATCCGGGAGATCATCGGGACTGCAGCTTTATTATTTTAAAGGTGCTCGATAATTAATTAAGACTTGCGTTCTTTTAAGCTGGGCTTTTTACACCGGGTCGGCTTAAACTGGGTCGACTTGTGGAAAGAATATTTTTACTGCACGAATCGTTAAGAGGAGTTTAGTTCGGAAGAATACGGAATAGACTGGTAAATAACTCAGTGTCTGTTTGCTGTGGTCTATCTTGGCCTCGGCTAATTATCTCTAATCATTGTAATGTAGGGCATTTGTTACACCATATTATGGTTCTCCTCTTATACGTTATGACTGCTTCTACTACTTCCGTCTATCACAACATGATCAATTTCGCAATTTAAGATCTGGAGACACCCGAGCATTAAAATCCCGCACATCAATTCTGTAAACATGGATGCCAGATTATTTTCCCGTTGGTTCTCACCAGAAAAGTACCAAAACCCTGCTTGATTATAACAAAAGATATGTCGGAGTGCTCGTGGGTGAGATGACTAAAAAATGGCAGATGGGAGTGATCGATTACTGCCGCCAATGTGATGATTAGTAGGAAATTGAGACAGCAAATCACCTTTTGTTTAGAAGCCCGTCCACCCACAAAAGACGGCGAAGTAAACTGGAAAATCATTTTCTTAAAGATCTGGAATAGTTATCTCCTGAAAAATGTTACGAGGGCATTTTAATAATTCCGTGACTTTTCAAATAAAAGAAATTTTTTTGCCAAAACAAAATATTTTTCAACATAATATACTTAGACCAAAGTTTCTCCAATTTGTGTAAAATAGGATTTCTCTAGGTCCATAAAATAGGCATTTGTTTGATCAATAATTTTATCGTTGGAGCTGAATCTCTTTCCACCGAGCCATTGCTTTAGGTTTGGAATAGGAAATAGTTACTGGAGGCTAAATCTGGAGAATATGGCGGATGAGGTACCAATTCGTAACCCAATTCATGCAATTGTGCCATTGAGACAGCACACTTGTGCATTATCTTGATGAAAAAGAACTTTTTCTTTGTCATATGGGGTCGTTTAATTAAAATCCTCTTTAAATCGGTCCAATAAGTTGGCATAATATTCGCCGTTTATTGTTTTTTTCTTTTGAGGGAAATCGATGTGGTTTATCCCAAAAAAACTGTTGCCATCACATTACTGGCCGACAAAGTCAACTTGGCCTTCTTCGGAGTCGTTCACCCGAAGAAACCCTTTGTTTAGATTACTGCATGGTCTCCGGAGTGTTTTAATGGTTCCATGTTTCACCCAAAGTTACAAAACTCACTAGAATTGCTGTATACAACTTCTTGAAGTTGTCACACTATTACTTATATGGTCAATTGAGAGCAAATGTGACAGACATCTTGCAGACAACGTTCTTAAACCCAAGTGATCATGTAAAATCGAAATCACACTGCCATATAAAACTCGTATGACATCAACAATCTCACGCACTTATATTCTCTTCGATCCATCAACACCATATCGTGGCTTTTTTCGACATTTTCGGGTGTACGTTCAGCGTCATTTGTACTTGTGCGATCACAATGAAAGTTAGTAAACCATTTTTTTTACTATTGAAATCGATGGTGCAAAGTCCCCATAGTATTTATCAAGCTTTTCCTTGGATTGATTGACGGTATTTTCCGCAAAAAATAATGCTTAATGGGCACTCGAAATTCACTTTTTTCCATTTTTTACAAAATCCACATATTTTGATGTTTTGAACAGCTGTTAAACACAAACTAAATAACGGAACTCTCTCAAAATTTGACAGTAGTCTTTTAACAGATGGTACTTGATGTAAACAGTGTTGCATTTTATATAACTAACGAAGGAAGTTGGAAAGGTCACGGAATTATTGATTTGCCCTCTGCTGGCAAACTTCCTACAGAACTTATAGCGTAAGGACAATCATAAATTACATACATAAATTTAAAGCTAACCTAGATCTTACTATTTTATAATATTTAAATTTCTGCTTAATGATTATAAAATCAATTGACATGAAAATAAGGACTTTTCCTAGACTTATCAGGGCGTCGTACTATTTGTGGAGTTAGCCGATCAAATAGTTATGTGCTTATTGCTTCTTGTGGACCGTCGTGGTGTTACAATTAGTGTGCACTACTATTACACAAGCGAAACGAGGTTCAAATCCGGGTAAGAACATCTAACATTTTTCAGTAGCTGGGTTTTTCACCCCCTAAATATCGACAAATTTACAAGTAAGAGATTAATCTTAATAGCCATGTAAAAGCTAAACAGTGGGGTTCGGTCAGTGAATGCAAGAATTTTATCATGCCCAGCTCACGGATTCGAGAGAAGTTTCTCTGCTGGTTTCTTAATTTAATGTTGAGGGAATTAGGCATGTCCATTAGAGCGTACCAGGTTACAAGTAAAAAAAAAAAAGTTCGCCGTACACCTTCGAATATGAAGTATTATTGAAAGGTAGTTTCAAAAAAAAAATTTTTATTTGCTTGAGCTCAATGACTTCAAAGACAAAAAAAATCGGCCTCGTCGAGACAAAAACATCGATGTATCACACTTTAAAATCCGTTTATAAATGCAGAAGTTATATAGAAAAATGTAAAAGCGCGACCCCTACGTTCGGCATAAAAAAATGAATAAAAATTTTTTGAAACTACCTTTCAATAATACTTCATATTCGAAGGTGTACGGCGAACTTTTTTTTTGAGGTACGCCCTAATGTCCATTGCTAGAGTCTCTAGATATTTCAATAGACTCCTCTTTTTGTGAACATTATCATTAGTTTAGTTGTAATGTTCATTGAAAACGTTTTGAAGCTATGGTCAAATAACACTGGAAATTATATGTTAAAAGTACTCGTATGTGGTTTTGGCCTTTAATCATTGCAGCACTTTAAGTTTTGTCCACTACATTAGATCATATTTATAGAAAAAAATTATAATACCTTCAAGAAATACCTGCCTTTTTGCGGTGGCTCAAAAAGGGTTTGAATTCAATTTTAAAAAACTATAAGATTGATACAAATAATTGCTGTACTCACTTATAAACTGAAAAATTTTATAATCAATAGAATCCGGTGTATCATCGGCTGCGACAATGCGTTCATTTAAGTTGAAAACAACATTCTCCAAGTCGGTGCCTTCACGCTCGGCTAGTATTTTGAAAATCGCCGAGAACTTTTGATATTTACGTAATTTAAACGCCTCTGGGTTGCCTTTCCAATTGATTTTTACCGATAACTCAGGATTGTCATCATCCAATGAGATATCTAACGAGGGATTTTTCACCGCCTGTGGTTTCTTCTTTGGCGACTTCTTTCGCCTTCCTCGGCTACGTGTACGTGGGCGCTCTTCTTCGCTTTCCGAATCTAGTGTAATTGACCCTTCAACACGAGGAAACGGACTTGATACTAAATCAATAAAGTCCACTTGAGTAGACCGGGCAGCGATTTCCGCTATATAATTGCGGCGAGCTCGCATATTTTGTGAACGTCCACGACGTCCTCGTTGTAGAAACTGTTCCATTATAGAGGCGGAAGTAACAGCTGCAGCTGTTCTGGACTCCGGCTCATGCGGTTCATAGTCGGCGTCGGACGCTGAATTTGGCGAGTCGTTCGATATAAATGAGTCATCATTCCGTGTCTCTGTGCCAAGAGACTTTCGTCCTCGACCTCTTCCTCGCCCCTTCCCTCTTCCACGACCAGTATTTTTAGCGGCATTTCCACGGCCTCTTCTTCTTGTTGAAGTGCCTGTTTGCACATCATTAACATTGTCCTCGGCTATAGTTTGTTCTGCACTCTTTTTCGACAAATCCAAAGACCTTCTGGTCCTCCTACCAACGGGCGCGTCGTTAACCACATTATTACTAAGGTTCTCCACTAAAGAAATCGAGGATGACAAAGAACTATCTGTGGACGATATACTAAACCGATTTACTTCACTTCTTTTCGATTTCTTTTCGTTAACTTTAGCAGAATCTTCAGTCTTTTTCGAGCGTTTAGTGGGACTCTTTACCACATTATTGTTCAGCAGGGTATCAAAATCAAATTCATCGTCATCCAGGCCGTTCTCGTCACAAGTAATTGCATTCGAATTGTTGGCGGTTTCAAGGGTTTTAAGTTCATCCAAGAGATTAGCTAAATAGGAAGAATATAATTATTCATATATAATAATTAGTATTAATTAGTATAATTAGTAATTGGAACTCACTTCTCCGCAGCACATCTAAATTTTTAAATATATTAAATTCTTCGCCCATAGCTTCACACACCAAATCAGAGTCTTTATACACAGAACACAGAAGAATGCCAGCAAATTTTGTTTGGTTTTGCACAATCTGACAGTCTCGTTAGTGAACTCCGTAACGTAGCTGACGCATCAGCTGATTGCATCCATCGTATAGAACTGAATATACAGTAATTACCAAAAATAGTAGCGTAGCGAGGGTTACGTTGATAAATATGTGCATTAAACTTATAATCCAGGTTTTCTTTTAAGCCATGTATTCATCTGAAACGTAATTTTCGCTTAGAAGGTTTTATATATCTGTAAGCCTAGTATTCAACTTAAACGAAACTTTCGCTCAGGAGTTTTGCATTTATCTCTACACGAAAAAATTGTAGTGTAGAGAAAGCAGACGTTATTCATTTTCAAAAAAATTATTTTAATCGTATTCATTTCAATACCCTCAAAAACGACTTCACAACATTTGTTAATTTATTTTATTTTTTTGTAAATTACTTAAATTCCTTGACCAAATAATTATCAGAACATTTATTACAGGTGAGTACCACCAAGCGAAAATAGCTAAACGGAATTTACCAATAGAAAATTTCGTTTGCTGTGCTACATATATTTCTTATGAGAGCGAAAGTTTTTGTCCGGGTGAATACTAGACTTTAGGAATGATTAATATAATCAATGAAATTTATTAACAACAAAGATGATAAATTGTTGAAGATGGGCGAAAAGAGCTTTTACGAGAGCTTGAAAAACACACAAACATATTGGGGAAGCTGTTTTTTGTGTTAAAAGTGTGCGAATTTAGTGTTTCTGTGTTTCAATTTTGACCAACTAGAGTTCCTGTGATTGTGTACAAACGAATGTAAACAAATAAAACGAGAATTTGTGCGTTACTGATTGGTGTTTTTGCACAAAATTGCATATCGCCCATCGTCAACAATTTATAGTCTTTGAGTAACAACTGCAAACTGACAGCGATAATCGAGATTAAGATTTCTATTCAAAACATAACATAAGGTAAGAAATTATAATCTTGATAATTACTGTTTGTTATGACATTTTGCCTTTTGTACTTGGGTAATTATCATTTAATTTGTGAACGGAAGTTTCGACGCCTTTTAATATTAATGGCCAATACGGAGTTCTTGTAAAATTTTTATTTCGCCATTTTATGAAAAAAAAATATCAAGCTTGTTTATGTTTATACACACAAATACGTGTGTTTCATATGGAGACAAAAATTAGCAGAAATCTTATGTACAAATTCGTACTGGCCTTTTTGTTTAACATCAACGCAAAACAAAAGGGGACGCTACTGATTAAGTGTTCAAGCAGACGAGATTTATAATGCAAAAAAATTCAAGTGGTGTGACACATTTCACTGATTTTTTTTATTACATTTCAGTGCACTTATTTGGTCGATATTTCGTGCCCACTAGAGCACTAAATTATTTTCGGCAACCCAAATGTCTTCTTCAAAATCGAAAACACTGATGACATTATTTGGTTCGCTGTCCAAAGTTTAAGTTGCCCAGGGGCTATTAAAATAGTTTGCGCTTGAAAATCACCACGCAAACTTCATAATTTTGAAGGGTACAAACAATTTTATCTATCCGCACAAAGCCTTAATAAAAAATGATTTTCAGTGTTAAAAATCCTTACGGCAATCTAAAGGGCAATTTTTCCTTGTTAAGATAAATTTTAAACTCCAAAGCGAAAATGTTGTTTAAGGTGAATATTTAAAATTGTGTCCGATCATAACCTAGTTTATACCATAAACTATAAATTGTACAAGATGGGCGAAATAAGCTTTACAAAAATTTGAAAAACACAACAATCATTTTAGGAGAGCTGTTTTTTGCATTTAAAGTGTTTGAATTTGGTGTTTTCTGTGTTTCTATTTTGTCATTTTGAGTTCTTTTAATTGTGATCAAACCAAAGTAGATAAATATACCGAGAATTCGTGCGTTATTGAGTGCTGGTTTTTATACATTATTGCAAAGAAGAATCATACCGCCCTTCTTGTACAATAATCGTCTTTGGTACTGAGTGGTGTTATTGTACGATATTGCAAAGAAGAAACATATCATCCATTTTCTAAATGTATCAACTTTGATTTCACCCATCTCTTACAATTTATCGTCTTTGAAATATCGATTTAAAATATTCAATTGGGATAAATCCGGTTCGAAAGCATAATTCATAGTTATCGAAATCGATTTACCATCACTAGCTTCAAAGACGAAAGATAATTGCAAAATTTAGTGAAATTTTCGTATTTTATTAATTTTTCTTTAAATAAACAACTAAAACAAACATAAATATGCAAGTCAAATAAATAACAGTGTGAACTCGTTTAAATTCGAAAGGGAGAGAGTACATTTTCCCAAAGTACAATTAAGTGACGTTAATCTTAAAAAAGTTGATTGGACAAACACACATACTCTGTCAAAAGTGAAAAGTGTGTGATTGACGTCGCTAATTTCATCTGGCACTTTTTTGTTGGAAAGATTTACCCCTAGATCGATCGTGCGTGCATGTTTAGTGTAAAATAATTCAAAGAAATATAATAAGAAATTATCATTGACAACAAATTACGAAGTGCTTAAACCACAATGACCACTTCCATAGTTGAAGTTATACAACACTATCAGCGTAGCATTGATAGCAGCCAAGACAATGAGGCAAGGGTAAGTTGTCGAAACTCAAAATCAATCTTCCATAAAATTCCATATGCTCGTTCCCTTGTTATGTAGGGCAAGACGGTTCATTCTTTACATGACCAATTGCTTTCTGCTAATCTGCTTTTACCGAGTAAGGGTTGTTATTTTTAGTATTTATCGTGAGCATATTTCATTGTTCTATTTCGGTTTGAGGAGCTATTTATTTCCATCAGATATCAAATGCATCAAGGTGATTTTCCAATCTGTGTGCAAGTGAGGAAGTAATACGAAATGAAACACGAAGAAAAAAAACTACAATGGAAGCGGCAACAACAATAATTCATGACGACGACAAAGATGGAGACGACGAATTTGTTGTCAAAGCACAACAGATGTTTTTATTTACATTGTTGTTGCTGTTGTATTGGTTTTAATTGTACACAGCGTTGCAACTTTTAGCACCATTTCGTGCACATTCGGATTAGTGCCACCGTTGTGCGACTAAAGTCGCAACTTGCAAGATCTTTTAAGCTTAGCTATCACCTTCAACGAAATTTTCGCTTCCAGTAAGAAGATCTTGTAGCGAAGCAAACGATATGGCAAAATATAACAACAAATTATGAATAAGGGCACTCGGGTCCATGAAAATTATTTTCTTATTAAAACTTCCTCTTGCGTAGCTGGCCTTCGCCGGGCTTAAAGACTTGCATTTATGGACAAGCGTAATCTAGGGACTCGGGTCTTAAAAGCCTTCAGCTAGGGAACACTGTCACCGGAATATAGGTAATACTAAACTTCATTCGGCAGGTCGTAATCAAGGGACTCGGAACATTAATGCCGTTTACTTTTGATCACTGTCGCCGAAATTAAGATAATAAGGTCTCAAATTCGGCCAAATGGTAAAATATATGTCATATATAGATTTCCATGTTAAAGAGTACATATTTTTTGGACCACACCCTCATGGTCTTCGAACCGTAAAATTAACGTGGATTTAGATAGTCATGCAATTGTATTTTTTCTTATACCCACCCATATATCCAAAATTTAAGTAGGCCAATTTTTTCAACTACAAGACATATTTCTGCTAAGTTTAAAGACTATAGCTCTGGAATATACTATAGCTGTGGAATGAATCGTGCTTTCAACAGATGGGCATGGTTAGCTAAATCGTCTTAGAATTTTATAACAAATAGTTTTTGGCTCCGGGTCCCAATGACCACACACTTATTTATAGGAAGGTTAATGCGTCTTAACCTACCTCTTCCAAGAAAAGCTGATTTAAAAGTTAAATAATTATTATATTTAATAACATAGCATAACATTAAGTATGACATTATTTTTTGTCCCTCTGTCGGCGATCGCCGACTATAGATTGTAATAGAGGTTTTAGTATCGTACGTACATAAAAAGTAATCACGTCTGGGCGAAAAAAACAGTGTTAGAATGGACAAAAAATAGGTTCCCTAAATATATATACATTAGGGTGGGCCGATTTGTAAGGAAAAAATTCTGATTCGATTCTCCCAGTCATATTTTTATTTTTTTGATATACCGCAGTTAAACTTTATTCCTCATGCCAAAAGCTATCGAAAAATCGACACTATCGATTGCTATTGTTTTAATATTTAAGTGAATCTTTCCGTAGTACTTTCGTTTATAAAATACGAGGGCTGCTATATATATTTCGGGCCTAAAATGAAAATGCAAATATTTATCATCAAAAATGGTTTTTCAAAGTATTCTCCAACATGATTTATACACTTTTGCATGCGCTCAAACCAATTGTCGAAGCACTTTTTCCACTCCACGCTTCAACAGCATCTTCTGGCGACAAAAATCGTTGACCACGCGTTTTTTTCTTGATGTGCGGGAATAAAAAGAAATCATTGGGTGCCAAGTTAGGACTGTACGCTTCAACGGCGGATGACCCATCAATTCGACGTTTTGGCCGATGTGTGACAGCTCGCATTGCCATGGTGCACAATGATTCGTCTTCTCTTGTTAGTTTTTCGAATTTCTCCGAAGACTTCAGGAAAACAAATTGTGGTGTACCAATCAGAATTGACCTCCTACGTTGCTCAAGCGGAACAGTCGCCACATGACCAGTTTTGCCGAAGAAACACCGACAATTTGCTCTGAAGTGCTTCTTCCACGAACAACTTTCGTTGGATTTGGCTCGTCGATTACTGTTTTGTTTCGGGCTCATACGCTTAGATCCATGATTCGTCACCTGTGAAGATCTTATAAACGTCGTTTGGAGCTCCGCGATCGTATTTTTTCAAAATTTCTTTGCACCAATCGCCCCGAGTCATTTTTTGAGTGTTCATGCAATATCGAATGTATGCTGGTGGAAGAAATGCTGAAGGATGCCTCTATCTCACGGTATGTCCCATGCCGATAACATCGCTAATATATAAATTTGATGGTTTTCCCAATGCGGTCGGTACATTATTTTCAGCACTACAGCGCAATAAAAAAGAATCCATGGCACCTCCTACTTTTCGCAAGACTTAATTTGTCTTATTTACGACCTCTCTAGATTATAAGTTATACTTTTTAAAGTTTTGTGTGGGCGGATTTACCCTCTTTTGTAAACTTGTGATCTTTTTAAACAATTTCCTGACCCACTGCTGCATACTGTAAAGAGTGTCAGGCGAGATCGGCATATCTAATTATGGGCCTTACAATGAAAGAAACATACACGCGAATAGTGCATGTCCTAAATTGTTTGTTTCGAAAACTGAGTGTTTATTTTTTGCCCCTTTGCAGACTCGTCTGGAGTACTTATTACAATATCTTTGCTCACAATGCATACTATGTACATTTCAAGACGATCTGCCCATAGTTATATGTATTACATCGGTGCTGGACATAGCCCACTTATGCCTCGAATTTATATCCTTACTCATAAATAGTTTACATTATGAAGTAGATGTTCATATCTCTTAAAGTTTATGGGTTGTCCAAAAACCCGGGGTTTTCAGAAAACTGGCATGTTGTGCTTTTTTGAACACCGTGTTTTGAAAAACCCTGAATAAGATCGAAATAGGAATTAATATGGTTATTTTAAAGCGGTTGTATCTAATATCATTAAAGATGGTGTGCCTTTTGGGATATGCTCCATATGCTTCGCTGGAATATTTTCAGTTTTATGGCCATTTAATTACCCGTACGACATTAATTTCGTTAAAGTCGAACTATTTTATGTAATGATAAGTTTTTTTTTCTTCCACCGTCATAGCGTTTATCAATGCAGCCTGTATAATTATAACGATTTATGGTGCGATACACAAACATTTTTTTCACTTTGAGTTGGCTCAGCTCACGAAGAATGGCTGGTTGTGAGTTTCGGCCAAATACAGAGTGGCTGATGAATATTGTTGCATTAAGAATCTCAAATTGCTTTTTTTCAGTGTATTGAAATCATTTTACTTTTATTTATGTTAAAGCTCTTTCAATTTTATTAAATGTAGCTTAATTAGTTTTAAAAATTATGGAATAAAAAAAGGAATTTTAAAAATAATACTCGTTGATTGCGACATCTTACCAAAAAGTTGCTCATTACTGCTTGTAGAGTTGAGACAGGAGTAGCTGCAATTGTTTCTCGAATGGTTAATTTCATTTTGTTGGTTTTGCTTTGTAGACTTCCTTTTTGCAATAACCCCAGAAGAAAAAGTTAGGTGCAGTAAGGTCAGACGACCTGGTGGCCAACGGCATGTGGAGTTTCTTATTGGAAATTTTTGTTGCAATTCTGTCGTAACAGGCCTAGCTATGTAATGAGTTGCACCATCTTGCTGAAACCACACAGAGTTGAAAGAAATTCTCATTTGGCGTAATCCTGTATAGAAAAACTCTCTCAACCTGCTCAAGTAACGGTCTCCAGTAACCGTAACGGTGTGACCGTCTTCTTCGAAGTAGTAGAACCAGATTCATTAAGTAGTAAAAAAGTTATTAATTTTTTTTTGGTAACGGCTTTCATCGGCCACCCTGTATAACAATCACTTTATTTCGTTTGAATTCCATTTTGAAAAACTTTTGTTGCATAAAACTCAGTTGCAAATTATTTTTTGGTTGCTTGTAAACAATAGCCGTGTTCTTTTCAGGTAACTATTTAGTTAACAATATGGTATTCTGGCAACATTCAACAACATTTTGAATCAGATGGCAGCATAAGTTTAACAAAAGTTTGTTTACAAACAAAACAAAGGCAAAGCAAATTGTGGAAAACGAATTTTGTTATTTCGTATACCTATTGTTTCTTGTTTTGTTAACATTTTATAAGTATTGACATATCATGTCTTCTAAAACATGTTGGTAGGCATTTATTTTTCGCCGGGGATATTCAAATTCGTTCCTTCTGGCTTTGCAGCAAGCCAACAGCATCAACGTCTCGTTCGTTCCTGGTCCACAAATTTTCGTTTTGTCACTCTTAAAATAATAAAGCTTCCTCAAAATTTCTCTAAATCTTAACAATAAACATTTTCACTGTATTTTGATTGTGTTATACAAGCCGGGTGTGTCTTAATATTTTTTTTTGTAACTCTAACTCGTTTTGTTAGCGAGTAACAGCCAACTCGCTTGCTTACCGAGAAACTTCCATACAAATACTTGTTTAGTAACCTGAAAAGAACATGTTGGTAACACTTCAATCGCCTAGCCCTGTATATTGAAACTTTACTGTCTTTTGTTTGCAAGACAAAGATATCTTGAAAAGTGTCCTGCTAGGATTTTTATTTCAGGATACAAAATTTATGTAACTTTTACTCATTTTACCTTATGAATTTCATATCTCAAAAATCTCAAAATCGATATTTTAAAAAATTCACAAATTCTTATTTTTAATGTTTTTTTTTGATTCAATGTTTCCTTTCTTCAGCTTCTTCATTGTATACAGAAACTGTACAAACTGCCCATCAAAGTCGAACATCTACAGGAAACGGGTGTGGGGAAAACCGTCAATTCCCTGCGAAAGTACAATGGAGAAATAGGTGTAGCTGCCAAAAGTTTGGTCACCAAATGGAAGGCCATGGTAGCAGCGGAAGAAGAGCCGATGGACACTACACCGCTATCAAACGACAATGAACCACAAAATAATAATGATGATGATGGTAATCCATCACCACATAATGGTGTTGATGATGAAGGCGACGAGAATCAGAATCTCCATAATACCCCAACACAACAGACTAAACCTTCAGGGCACTCCGAAAAGGAGAAACATAAGGAACGTCACAAAGAACGTAGACACAGTAGTACTAGTAGCGTAAATCATAAAGAAAGCAGCAGCAAAAATCCGGCTTCGACCTCGTCAAAACACTCGAATGATAAACATAACAAGACTTCATCGTCTAAGGACAAAGGAAGTCATCACAAAAGCAGCAGCAGTAGTAAGGAGAGAGAGAAAGAGAAGACCGAACACAAATCTAGAGATAGGCATGAGGATAAGGATAACGAAAAAGACAGGGAACGTAGCGAAAAACGCAAGTCTGAAAAACACAAATCAGAAAAAGAAACTAAACTTGATTCCACAAATCACAAGAGCAACAACAGTAGCAGTAGTAACTCTAAATCTAAGAGTGAGGAGAAACAACGGTCGTCATCCAAAGATAAAACGGACAAGGAGAAAGAACGACACAAAAGTTCCTCTAAAGAAAAAGACAAAACAAAGGAGGTAAGTTGTGCAGCTCCCACCTAATACATTTTGCCATGCAACAATTAATGTTTATTGTTATTGTAGGGCATATCATCACCGTCTTCGGGAAAGGATAAAAGTGACCGCAAATCGTCATCATCCTCATCATCACACAAGTCCTCATCATCAACCAAAGACTCGGCGGATAATGCAGAACGTAAAAGGCGCCATAACTCCGATACAGAATCAAGCGATTTTAAATCGCCACAACCTAAAGCGGCCAAAGTTCAAAAGTCTTCGAATTCTGTAAAAACCGTTGAATCATCGCCCCCGCCCCAAGAAGATAATCCCGAAGACAGTTTCGATTCGTCGATGGGAGCTAATTTCGGGGATATTCTGGGCATGTTGAATGTGCCTACAAAGAAGGGTAAAAAGTCAGGAAAATCTTCGGTTTGCAGTAGTGGCAGTAGTTCAAAGGACTCACCTCCGAAACCTTCGACAAGCAGTAGTAGCACTCCTACAAAAGTAAATGGTTTAAGCTCCTCCCCCTCAATATATACCCCACTATCAACGGTAAAAACACCAACAGCGGTTAGTGTTGTCGTAATTGTTTGCTTCGTTTTGGATACAGCATTTCAATCCTCGCTAACAGCATTTCAATAATCGTGTAAAACAATTTTCTCATTTGTTTTGTTTTTTAGAGACCCGATCTTTTAGCCCCCACTGCAAAGTTAGCTCCATTAGATCCAAGTATAGCTCTGGAACTACCCACAATATCTACGAATTATAAACCTATGCCCCTCAATCAAACTGTCATGGATTGTGTTTTCAATACGGCCTCATCAAGTTCTTCTAAGCCGGTGCGTACTTTAACCGATGCCGAAGCGCTCCATCATGGAATTTCCTCAAAAACTATGAGGTTTGTAGTTTAAGTCATTCGTAAAACGCACATGTCTCATTAATTTCCTGTATAGAACAAAAATTTATTCTGGCACGCGAACCGGTCAAATATTTCAAGTATCATCGCTGTTCGACATGTGCATACGAATTTTACAAAAAAATATTGATGGTAATTTACTTTGTTCTAACTAGAAGTAAAAATATGTTTTAATGTTTTTGTATTGTCTATTCTATAGCTTTGGAATACACTGGAGGTGTGCCGTTCGAAGTGTTGCGACCTGTTTTAGAAAGAGCCACACCGCAACAGCTGTTCGTCTTTGAAGATTACAATCCCTACCTAATGGAAGATAGCGATATTTTATGGCAATTTCATGTATCGAGAAACTATCGAACTCAAAAGCGGCTAGAAAATGAATCCTGGAGAGAAATGTTCTTGGTATGATTATACAAACGACTTGATTTTAAAACATGGAGTTAACCATTTCATTCATTTAAATTGGCCCGCTAGAAATGTAATAATTTCTTTTAAGTTTGAAGATTTTAAGCATAATAATTGTGGATATATAATTTAAAGTGTAGTACCTGTTCAAAAATTATTTATCAGTCACTGAAATTAACATCATACCTAGGCTGATCGTCAAAAAAAGAGAGAGAGAGAAAATTTCAGGGTGCGTTACAAAAAAAGCAGGAAGAGATTCTGCTATAGCAACAGTACAAGAAGGCAGAGTGTGAGCAACTGTTGTGAAAAGCAAGTTATGTTTGGAATAAACAAAAAAAATAATTCATGAAATAAGTAGAATCCCTGGGAAAACTGTGAAATCTGCAATGAAGAAATAACTTAAGAAATATTATTTGCTTACTTAGTTGGGCTGGATCCACAACCTTTTGTTGGTTCGGGTGTGTTTAATAAACAAGTTTCTAAACCTAAGGATCTTCACACCATCCTATACTTGTTCTCTCCACCGGAGTCTCGGTTTTTTTTTATCTAACGCCTTTCTGGCAGGAACGTTTATTTCATCGACCAACATGCCATTCATTAATTAATGAACATTAATTAATGTTGGGATACATCTTATACAGCTCTCGGTTCGCCCGACGCATATACGAGGTCAGATCAATAAATCCGTGGCTTTTCCAACTTCCTTCGTAGTAATATAAAATGCAACACTGCTCCCATCAAGCATCGCCTATTAATAGACTACTGTCAAATTTTGAGGGAGTTCTGTCATTTAGTTTGTGTTCACCAGCTGCTCAAAACATACAACCTCGTGGATTTTGTTATAATGGAAAAAGTGCATTTTGAGTGCTCATAAAAAATATTTTCACCCGCCACGCTTCTAGGGCCGTATATTTAACGAAGAATTATGCTCTTAAAGACTGCCAAAGCATTTTCATCCTATTTTTCGGCGCTTTATAAAACCACAGGTAGTGTCAGAGTATTGTAAATTGTAATGTTCGTGGGAGTCCATAATTACGTTTATTTGCCAACACGATCTTTCGTTTTATTTCAGTACTGATATCGTTCTTTTGGTTTATGGCGGATTTGAGGTATACAAATTCGTCAACTACTTCGACGTTGTTGTTGTTGCTGTCGGTTGTACCTTTATTCCATTGCGTCTCCTCTCTAGCAGTTGCCAGCATCATTTCGCCCTTGCCCTCATTTACCAACAGGCTCATCTTAGACGTCTCTATATCAATTGATGAAAAAGCTCCGGTTACACCTCGCTCTGTTTTGTCCACAATGTCTTTGTCATCTACATACGCGAGAAGGGTGTGGCTCATGGTGTCCGTTTTATTAACTTTTGCGTTTCCAAGGTCTCTCGTACCCGTAGAAAACACTTTTTTTTAATTTACAAATCTTTATGTTGCACATGTTGAAAATTTTTTTTTATAAGTATGGCAGGATTGATCTGAGTGAGACTGGCAAACTATTAAAAAAAAGATAAACTCTCACGTGAAATGATCGACCTAAATCAGAATTCAATCGGGGAATTATAAGCTGTGGATTTCTTCTGAACTAAGAAATATTTTAAAGTCGCCACCAAAACCGAATCGATTTGAACAAAATAATCAAGAAAGTTTCACCGAGATTAGTTCATATTTGCGATCTACACTTTGATTACAAGAATAGATGGAAAGACGAACAAGTCTTCATTGACTCAGAAAATAAGTCTGAGTCGATCAGTATCGAATAAGACTGGATAGCTAAACCGCATTGGTTAAGTCATTAACATTAACAAAAAGTGCCAAATCAGTTCGTGTCAAAATGAACAGTCCAAAAGTGCTACCTTAAAAAAAATTAAAGAATTGTTAAAATAATTGTTTGTAGCCATTGTTGCTTCTATCCATTATTTTTCGAAAAATTGTTTTCCTTATCAAGTACTGCAGAGCTTTTCTTTCAAACATGCTTAAAATTGACGGTTTTTTGATAACAAATGACTTAAGCATTGCGGTTTTGCTATCCGGTTTTAGTTATCGAGACCTAACCTAAAACACCACTATTGACCCCTACCTCATAGGTTGTAAATAGGGGTGGTGGAAGAGGACTAGTTTTTCGATTTTTTATTTTTGTTATTATTTTTAAACTAGCAAAATTTATGAAACTTATATGAAACTATTGCGAAGAACACTGTGCAGTGACCAAAAATATTTACCAGCGGAAAATCCCAACAATAATTTAATTCTGTGAACTAAGTTATGCCAAAAACCAAATTTTGCTAAAACCTTGTGAAATTTGCCGCTATAAGGGTCGGATAGACCCCAAATCAGGTGTCCATTAGTGAGGACTCTATTAAGATTTGGACAGATCTGGTCTTTTTTAGCAATGTTTTTCTGAATGCAAGAAACCGCCACCAAACTGCTAAAATCTTAAGAAATTTATCATTGTCCATGTCTGAGAATCTTTTTTTGAATCTTGATGTTAATAAATCCCCGGGCCCAGATGGTATTTCGGCACTTGTCATATGTAAGAGCTATTCGGCGCTAGCCCGTCCGCTACGCAACTTTTTCAACCTTGATTTAAAGGAAAAAAGGAAAAAACTATAATCCTGCGAATTATCGGCTAATGTCAATTTGCTCTGCACCCCCTTGGGCAATGTAGAGCATGCTTAACCACCATCTTGCCAGGAATTTTTGTCCGACGAAAATCGCTCTACGGAAGACCTATTGGCGTTCCCTTGAAGCGTTGTAGTCGGTCTATCCACCAGAATTAAGGTCGTCGCTCTGAATATCACCAAGGCCTTTGATAGAGTCTAATACGGTGCGCTCTTTTCAAGCTTATCGCTTTTGGTGACGGTTATACTTTTGCTCTATTTATATCGTGCATTCAACCAGTTCTGTGTTCTCATCCAACAGACATAGGTTAACGGCAGTTGTACCCCAGGGTACTGTCCTTTCTTCCTCATATTTTTAATTTCATTCTACTCATTTGAAGATAACAGCAATCTCTGTCATTTATATTTATTTCACCGTAGACCGAGTCTTCAAGAAATTGAAGACAATAGGCGAATTATGGATGAGACACTTTGCATTTGACTTAGCATTTCCGGGTCGAGTAAAAAGAGTAGATTTAAATGCGCATAAGACACAGAGCAAGCGGTTCGCTGACCCTACAATATCGTCAATTTGTATTGATGGTAATGGATATTAAACAATCAGATTCTCTTGATGTTCTGGGTATAAAAATTAGATCAATGTGACGCTCGTTGGGCGAGATATGTATTCGAAGTTTCGAACGAAGCACTTAAGTGTATAGGCTTTCTAAAGCGGTACAAGAAATATTTCACTCCTACTGATCTTTTCAATATCTATACAACTTAAATCAGGCCGAAGCTGGAATACAACACCCATATATGGGCAGGTGTTCCAAAATCATCCTTAGAGCTACTTGACCGTTTTCAAAGGAGAGCTATAATTAAAGACATAATTACTAATTCAATTTCTACAAGATTGCATTAAGAAAACAATATCATGCGTATGAATCCGAGTTCCAAAGTCGCCCGCATTTGCCCCGCTTTAAATCTGAGTTATTTGCGCTACTATCCTCATTATCACTTGCACACTAACCATTATAAAGGCTGGTTAAATTTTAAGGGCCGATGTTGAATGTGAACCACACCAAAACTTCAAGTTTTTTTCTGCATTTCATTTGATATTTCTCAATTTCAGATTAACTTAATTTGAACCATTGAAAGATACACAAGCGAGCAACGCCTTAAAGTTACTCAGGCTTATTATAAAAATGGGCGTTCAAATTCGAAGAATATCATCTTCAGTGATGATGCACATTTTCACCTCAGTGGATTCGTCAATAAGCAGAACTGCCGCATTTGGGCGAATAATAATCCAAAAGTGATTGTCAAAAAAAAAAAACAATGCACCCACAAAGAGTGACCGGTCAGACAGTTACTGTGAATGGTGTTCGCTATCGTAAGATGATAACGAACTTTTTATGGCCCGAATTGGAAGATATGGATGTGGACGATATGTGGTTTGAACAGGCAGTGTCACTTGCCACACAGCTAACGAAACAATGGATCTTTTGCGCGACAAATTCAATGGCCGTGTTATCTCACGTCGCGGCGATGTTAATTTGCCGCCAAGATCATGTGATTAAACACCGTTGGACTTCTTTCTAAGGGGTTATTTGAAAGAAAAGGTGTACGTCGATAAGCCAGCAAAAATTCAAGAGCAAAATGATGAGATAATTCGGTACCTCAATTATGCCTCAGCGTCATCGAACATTTGGACCATCGGATGGAAGTGTGCCACCAAGGTCGCGGCGGCCATTTGGCCGATATTTTGTTCCATACATAATTGAACCATGCCAATATTATCATAATAAAAAGAAATGACAATAATTTCCTTAAAAATTTGTGTTTTATTCAAAATCAACATCGGCCCTTAAAATTTAAGCATGGCGGCCCATTCCTTTTTTTAATACTTGTTCACTTTTTTGTCTATCGTAAATCTGTGATAATTTTTTATTGTTTTAATTCGTTTAGCGTTGCCAAGAGGAGGAAGAACGCAGATTGAGTATTCTCAAAGACAGCATCAAAGCATCACAGATAATTGCAGCAGCTCCGGTCCGTAAAACACAAATGGCTTTTGTCGACTCTATGGTTAAACCACCGCGTAACGTCATTCGTAAGCAGGAGCAATACGGTACAAAAGCGAAGCTAGTGGCCACACCTGCCGCACGAGTTGCCTCTCTGCAGAGTGTGACACCTAATGCGGGCAAGACCGGTGATCAGCGTTTAAAAGTTGCTTCAGCCGTCCGAGATCACGCTCAAGTTTGTAAGTATTGTTACCTCTCTAACAACCCCAGCAATTCAACATTAAGCCTTATTTACGATTTCTTTGTAATTCTTCAGCAAGTTCTGCTATACGGCCCAAAAAGGCACCACTCATGCAGAAAACTCTGGCGTTTATACGTGGTCGTCATAAACGTTAAAAATCGTAGGCATTCTAGCGGACGATTTTTTATTATTTAGCTCTAGTAATTTATAAATATTAAAAAACAAAATCATTTAAATTATTAAACACAAACAACAATAACTGAAAAGTGATAGTCCCTTTTGTTTGCCTCATATTGTTTTAAAATTAGTTTCTTTACTTCGACACACTTAATATAAGAATGTACGTATTGACATAAGTCTCATTAGCATTTTTTTGGTAATTGTAAGGGCACACTTTTCTTTGCTCGGCCCCACTACCCAGCCTCATCCTATTGTATACTCTATTTTTCATAACCTTCTTTTGTTTGTTTGCCTTCGTAACGTTAGAGAAAACCTAAACTTTTATTTATTATTGCAAACCGGAAATAGTGACCTAATGAAAATACATCAAAACATCACATTCATACATAATACGAGCACTAGATTTGATTATTTTAGTTGTAATCAAGAAACCCCATAAACTCAATAGACGAAAATGCAGCTTGTTTGCACATTAGAGCCTGGAAGCTGTATATAATCATTTATTTTTTCTTATTCGTATTCTTTCTACACTTTAAAGTACATACACAATTTCAAATATTTTCCTTTTTTTGAATTTTTGTGTGGATCTGACATCAATATGCATGTAACTACAGTTAACGAGTTGATCGTTTAGAATTATAAGATTATAGAAATCGTTATGGAAATATTTTAATTACAATAAAATATACTTATTTCAAAAGGCTACATTGTAAGACAACATCTTAAAATTGCAGTTTAATTTTTTTTATTGAAAAACGCATAGGCCTTAAGAAACATTCTATTGACAGCCAACTAATGGTTACCCAGCAAACCGAATGCATCGACTTTTGATTCAATCTCCGTTATTCGGTATCGTATTTGTCGTTAATATGTATGTGGTGGTTTTAAAAATAAGTCCAGAGAAATTCTTTTTTTGGTCCATTTAGATTTAACTTGTAAAATTTGTTCTTGTTTGAATTGAATGACAAACAAAAAATACAGGGTGGCTGATGAATATTGCTACATTAAGATATTCGAATAACTTTGTTTTTCAATGTTTGGAATTAATTTTTTCTTTATTCATGTTAAAACTCGTTTAATTTTGTTAAATATAGCTTAATTACGATGGTTGCTATATATTTTTATGGACAAGGTAACACTAAGTGTTGCCTGGCGCCATCTGACATTTCCATTAAAAAGTTTGACATTTTTTAGAGAACAAAAAACATATGTGGCGCGCAAAATAGAAAGGGACCTAAGGTTAAAAACCAGTTTTGTTCAGGAGAGCCATTTTAAAGAATAGGTACCTTTCTATTTGCGCTTAGAATCGTCGACTTCACTTTCATAAAACGCGCATATCTCTGGGAGGGAACACTTTTGGGGCATGGGATCGGTCTCATTCGATGCTCAGATGTTATCTACATCAAAAAAAGTGAAAAGTTGATGAAAAGTTTTGTTCAAGAGAGCCATTTTAAAGATAAGGTCCCTTTCTATTTGCGCTTATAATCGTCGACTTCACTTTCATAAAACGCGCATATCTCTGGGAGGGAACACTTTTGGGGCATGGGATTGGTCTCATTCGATGATCAGATGTTGTCCACATCAAAAAAAGAAAAAAAATGAAAATTGATTTTTTTTACCCCTAGGTCCCTTTCTCTATGCGCTGTCACATATATTGTTGAGGTGACTGCCCCTGGCCGAAGAGTGTTTCGATGTCAATCCGGTACGTAGAACCGGCAGTCGCGGGATTGGAGCAGGAACAAGGTCCTCAAGTCACTTGCCGGCAGTATTTGGGGAGCCGACAAAGAAACCTTGTTGACCTCTTACAAAGCGTTAGGTCGGTATGTAGCAAACTACACATCACCTGTATGGCCGGCGAACGTGAGTACGGCGCAGTGGAAGATTCAGAGATGCCAGAATGCCGCCCTCAGAACATCAACAGGGAGTCTTCTTAAGTCTTCTGAGGACCATCTACACGGGGAGACGAAGGTCCTTACCGTGCGCAGACACAATTTCCTGCTGTCTAAGCAGTACCTGATAGGGTGTTTTCGCAGCAGTCATCCTAACTACCATCTTTTGAACAGGATGCCTCCGCCCAGGCAGATTAGGTACAATCTTCATGATCTAGAGATAGGGGTCCAGTGGTATAAGAGAGAACATTTAGATCATCGAAACTATCAGGCAGGTCTGAACACAATTCACGCCGATGAAGTCGCAGCAGCAGTATCCAGCTACCGCGTGAATGTAGTGCTAGGGGAGCATCCCCCGGAGATTTCACCTGAGTAGAATGTACAACCTCGGCTGACGCGCGTGGTTCTGGCTCAGCTGAGACCTGGATGGTGGAGCCGCCTTAATTTTTACTGGGCACGAATTGATGCTAACGTTCCGGACATCTGTCCCGCCTGCCATCAGGGACCACATGATGTGCTGCACCTCTTCAATTGACCGGCCAAGACCACTCAGCTGACCCCCAGGTCTCTGTGGACGCATCCAGTTCAAATGGCGCGTTTCCTCCACCTGGATATTGAAGCAGATCCCACATAGACGAACAAGACTTCAAAATAAATACATTGTTACAACAATATTTTTTAGTATAAATGTACCCAGAACGTTTTGACGTACGACCATCATTCGTGTTGTTTACTTACAGTGACTTAAAAAAATCAATTTGGCAAAAAAATGGAATTAACTCGTGAACATTTTCGTGCGATCATTTTTCACAACTTTCGACGTGGATTATCACGACAAGAGTGCATCGATATACTTAAATCTTTGTATGGCAGCATCCTATAGCACTGTGAAAAACTGGTTTAATGAATTCAGTCATGGCCGACGCTCGATCAAAGACGAAGGTCGTCCAAAAACGGCCTCTGTGCCAGAGAACATTGATGCCGTGCGTAAACTGATAAAGATCGTCATGTGACATACCGTGAGATAGAGGCATCCTTGGGCAGTTCTTCCACTAGCATACATTCGATATTGCATGAACACCTGTTCGTAAAAAAGGTTTGATCTCGTTGGATCCCGCACAATTTGGCAATAGCTCGAAAAAAGGCTCTTGTCGATTGATGCAAAGAAATTTTAAAAAAATACGAACGCTGTGCTTCAAAAGCCGTTTATAAGATCGTCACAGGAAACGAATCATGGATCTATGCGTATGAGCCCGAAACAAACCAGCTATCGACGGTGTGGGTCTTCGAAACAAGACAAATCCAACGAAAATTGTTCGTGGATGAAGCACTTCAAAGCAAAGGGTCGCCTGTTTCTTCGGCAAAATTTGTCATGTGGCGACTGTTCCGCTTGAGCAACGTAGGACGGTCAATTCTGAGTGGTACATCACGATTTGTTTGCCTGAAGTCTTCGGAGAAACTCGAAAAACGAGCATGAGAAGACGAATCATTGTGCACCATGACAATGAGAGCTCTCACACATCGGCTCAAACCAGCGCCTTTTTGAACGGCCAAAACGTCGAATTGATGGGTCATCCGCCGCACAGCCCTGACTTGGCACCGAATGAAGATGCTGTTGAAGCGTTTGGAGGTGGCTCAATCGGAGTGGAAAAAGTGCTTTGACAATTGGTTTGAGCGCATGCAAAAGTGTTTATTTAAATCATGCTGGAGAATACTTTGAAAAACAATAAAACCATTTTTGATGATAAATATTCGCATTTTCATTATTAGGCCAGAAATATATATAGCTGCGCTCGTAGTACCTTTATCAAGCTTAGCACACTGATTTTAAAGATGTTCCTCAAGTCCATCAAACCTAAACCCTTATGTTATTTTTAATATACTAAAATCTCCAGCCTAAAGAGTGATTATTATTTTGAAAACGGAAAAAGTAGAATACGGCACTTAAGCCCCAATAACAAAAAACCGCCTTCAGAGTAATACAGAGGCAATGTTTAATAAACAAGCTTAAATATGAAGATACTCAATTTAACATTAGTTTTTATTGTAGTTTACTTAAATGTACAACTCAAAACAGTCTTGTAGTAATAAATAATAAATAGGTATGAAAAAAAATTTACACTTAACTTCCTAGACATGAAACACTATCGTTATTGCTAAAAAATACTTTCACTAAACGTTGACAGTTTGTAGGTAATGCCATTACACGATTCAATGCAGCAGAGGAAGATGACGAGGATGACGAACTACTTTCACTGCAAACACATAAAAAAATTACTTTATTGTTGTCCATATAAAATCTTTTAAATTATAACTACCTCATGGGTGTCAACTTCTTTACATCCCACACTCGTAGGCTGCCATCACGACAACCGGAAGCCAAGCATCGGCCATTTGAACTCCAGACAACATTTGTCACTGTAGCCGTGTGATCTTTAAGTTCGTTCAGTTGTGAACCGGCTGCCAAATCGAATATGCGAATTTTAGACTCTTCACCACCGGCCGCTATCATTTTGCCATCTGGACTGAAAGCAATGCTACAGACTGGCTGCTTGCAATCGGAAAATACCCGCATTAGTTTTCCACTTGTGACACACCATAAACGCACCGAGAAATCCGCAGAACCCGTAGCAATATAATTGCCATTCGGATGGAAAGCCAAGCACTATAAGGACAATTATTAAAGGGAAATATACAAAACAACTTGTGCTTTAAAATATATACCTCAACATCTTGTGTGTGTCCGACATAGGTTATTAGAGGAAATTCCCTTTCAAGTGACCAAAGGCGAGCTGTTAAATCTTTTGAACCAGTGGCCACATACATTCCCACGGGACTTTCATCCATACACCATATGGGATATCGATGCCCCCTATATATTGCCGAACATTGAAGATTTTCCGATCGCCAACAACGCATGGTGGTATCCTTGGAAACGCTGTAAATAACAGGATAGTGCTGGGAGAAACGCACATCCGTTACCCCAGCACCATGACCACGAAGGCTAACACCACCGTAGGCATTACTACGGAAGAATATAAAAAAGAAAATCAACAGAGGGTTAAAATACCTTCGGCATTGAACTTACTAGGAGTTGTCTTCATATTTCTTCTCGTAATATTTTTCCTTTACATATTCTAGTTGAAAATCTGGCGTTTTATGCTGTTCCTTGATGCTTTCTTCCATTTCATCTTCATGCTCCTCTGAGAAATTATTCAATTCCCAACGGCAGTGGGAAGACTTAAAACGTTCATAAAGGTTTTTACCCCGGGTCGAACGTTGATTCATTTGCCATAATTGTATGGTCGAATTATCAAAGCCGGCCACTAAGTGACACTCCATAGGATCCAAACTGGCCGAGGTTAAACTAAATGAGAAAGAAAATGTTGTCACTACAGAAAATCGATGTAAAGACTATATTCGATAAATGTACCCTTGATTTTTGTCGGCAATTTTAATTACTCGCGGGAACTCTAAGGAATTCTTGAATATTTGATCTCTACATTCTTTCATTGTTTTCATGCATTCTTTGGCAGTGTGACCACTTCCCTTAAGCAGCGAAGACGCACATTCAGAAGCATCTAGTTCAGTTTTAATTTGCATTTCGGCCGGCTCTTCCGCTGGTCTTTTACTGGAACTTCGTTCGCTAGTTGAAGAATGTGACTTTGATCTGACCACATTAGTTTCCTCGTCTTCTTCCAGTGTTTCATCTAAGGGCATGAATACCACCTCTTCTGACAACTGTCTCATCTCATTGTCCATTATATGTACATGGATCCAAGTGTATAACAAATTTAAAATCAAAACATGACCTCGTTTTTCCAAAAAGGACTTTAAAACATTGACCACCGCCTCACTCGTATGTATTTCATATTTAGAAGATCTAAACTGGGCCACTTCTGGATCCATCTCTAAAGTATCGAGTTTCTGACAGGCCGATAACTTTTGTAGTAACTTCAAGAAAAAGTCCAATTCGGGATCTTCTTCGGCAAAAGCTTCACGCGTAAAACGTATATTTAAATGTTGCCAACCTGATTCCAAATTAACTTCAGCCGAAGGTATGGAGCAACCATTTATTTTCGTAGGAAAAGGGGCCTCATACGTCTCTACGGCAGCTACTAAATGCGAGTATTTGCGCAAAAAATCTACAGCTGCTTTTGTCTCGCGTCCTTTAATTAACTCCAAATATAGGTGACACAACATGGGTGCGTAGAAACGTTTTAATTCGGAGCGTTCATTTTCCGGCTGAGATTCGACAAATTGGGAAAATCTATAATAGAAAACACGACTATTTACTAGTAACGACAAAAACTGACATACCACTATACCTGGCAAATTGTTGATCGACCATGTTATAATTGTTGGTCAAACAAAGGACGTTGGAGTAAACGAACGAGTTGCCGCCATGTAAGTCGGCATCGATCATTTTTTGCAAAACAAAGTTTTTCTTATTTTGCAGCAGGGAAAAATCCGATTTGCGAAACTTCTCGGAACCCTTGAAAATAGAAAAAATTTAAATTATTTGTTTACTCTTTGCTTCCATCGCTCCAACTTACCACAAAACTTTTTTGCTTCAAGTAGAGTCCAACCGACAGCCGAAGTATATCACTTTTCGATTTCTTTGATTTGTTGCCACTACACAATGGACTCGAAGCATGATGATTACTTTGCACATTCATTTATTAATTCTCTGTATTAATTTTGTTTTAGTTCTCTAAACAAGCAATTTTTCTGGTCCGTTGTTTTTGTTCTGCTGCAAATAATTTGTTTTTGCACAGTTGATAATAGTGTATTAACTTGTACTAGTAGTATTGCCAAATGAACCAATTCAGTGATGCTACATCGGATAATGCCGCCGTTATGGAAGTGAAACCGGTGGCATTAGAGTTCGGACGGGCACGGCACGACAAAACGCTACCACAAAAAAGTCGTGCCTTCACGCTATAACCGCTTTACGCTAAGGTTTTTTTTTGTTAGCAGAATAAGTTATGTTGGAAAAAGTTCATTAGAATAAATAGTAATTTTCCCAATTGTATTTGATTAAAGCCATTATGCTTTACAATTAATAAAAAATCTTTTATTTGCTTTAATTTATTTGACAACAAAAAAAAACTGCTCGACAAAAGTCAAAAACTCTTCTTGCACCATTATTAATTTTATCCCGCACAGCCGGCTTGGATGTTTGTCATTCAGCTTTGATCTTATCTTAATGCTTTTTTAAGAACGTATGCTAACACATTTTGACATTTAGTTGCGTTTTGATGTGTGGCGTGGGTCTGAACAGTACTAAATACATAAGTGGTGTTCTTGGTTAAAGCTCGATAACTTAGACTTGATTGCAAAAACGTAATAGTGAAGTCATTTGTTAATAAAAAGTGCTCTGTTCGTGCCTATAGGAATGTACTAGAAATACTAGTCTTCAACAAAAAAAAAATAGAAAAGTAGTAAAATAAATTTTGTGTAGCCATTTAAATACTTAGCCTTGATAACTACAGAGTAAAGCATTTATCCAGGCTAAGTACAAAAACGTCTACAATTAATTATTTTTCTAATTTTTATTAGACTTAAGTACAGCAGTGCTCTTTCTTGCATGCTCAAAATTTACACTTTTTTAACAAATGACTTAACTATTGCTGTTTGGCTATCCAGTCTTAGTTATCGAGGCTTTACTAAATACACCACTATAGTTGAAATTGTGGCTAAAGCCTAGTACTAGGTTCATTTACATGAAGAACATAAATCTTCTAAAAATGGCTGATAAATGCAGTTTGTCATGATTTTTTTTTGGGAAAAATTTACGATTTTACTAGATTTGCAATTTTCATATAAGCACCCAAAATGTTTGCGTCATAATATAACAACATTTAATGTTGTCACATTTGTTTTTAAATAAAATAAATTCTAACAAACAGCTAATGTTGGTCTATAAGTTAATATCCATAAATTTTGACTATTATTTATTATCAATCCTAGCTATATTGGAAAATATCAGTTTACGGTTTCACGTAGGGACTCGGGTAAATACCGAGTCCTGGTCTACATGTTCACGTTTTCACGCAGCACTTATATATAGGTAAATGCCGAGTCCCGGTCTACAAGTTCTATATTATATCCGATCTCAATTAAATTTAGAATAGGGCGTTATGAGCTAACGAACTTAAACCAAACCTACCGAAGCTCGACCATATTGGCCCATCTTTTGAAATAGACCTACCGCTTTTATTTACGTGCTTTCTGCATCAATTATATTCAAAGATTTTTTTTGGTTTAAGCATTTGTTCAAGCAATAAGAAATACTAAGTAAGTAAAAAATTAACTATTCAATTGTGCAAAATCCACTTGTTTCGGAATGCTGAAAAAGGTATCAAATGAGTTGCAGGGGTACCACGGTTCGTTTCTATGTCAAAAAAGTAGCAAAGTGTCAACTTTATAGTCCTTGGTTGGTAGTGTATGTAAAATTTTTACATTGTGGGCCAATTTCAGCAAAAGTAATTTCAGCTTTCTTTCAAATAAATTATGATTTTTCTGCAACAGCATAGCTGCTAATCGCATTTTCTTTCATTTTATCGATTTTAAATCATAGTTAATATATAAAATTAATGACAAACAGTTGTTTACAATCAAACAGCCGTTTACTAAATACAGATACGGCAGTCTATCACTATACAATTTTAATTTGCATTAGTGAATTTTTAATGCAAATTATTTCTGTCGTCTGTCTACGCTGTAATTATACAAAAACAAATACCGTTGCTGCTTGACATGTTGTGTTTAGCTTAACTATTTTAAGCTTTGGTATGAAAAAATACTGCCAGTCTGGCAACTTTTAATAAAAAAAATAGCCAAATAAGTACTAAATTTATCAACTGCGATTTCTTTGTTGCTGAAAGCAAACAGCTGACATTTTTATTTAGTTGTTGATTAAAATTCCTCGATAGCGGTTACAATTTTGGTACTGTGAAGTTGGTCACTGTCCGTAACAAAAAATAAAGTGAAACTCGAAATTTAAAAAAAACATATCTTAAGAAATGCCGCATGAAAAATACTTAAATGAATTCTGTGATATTATCGATACCTATGGAGGGCGAGACAAGGTAAATTAGTGTGCGAAATTGAACACATCACTTCTCGTTTAAAGTAATCGGCATTCGTGTGTTGCTGTGTGTGTGTGGTGGCAAACAAAATCAATTAGAGTTAATTGTTTTCCATAAAATATTGCGCGGAAAGTGGTTGTTTATTAAAAGTGCAGGGCTTATTTAATGCTGCTGCTGGCTAGGTGGGTGAGATGGAGAAAGAAACGTGCATTGTTGGCATTTGAACAGTCGCTCGGTTGTTTGATCCATCGATGGGTAACGAACGACTGGAAGTTGTTTAGTAACATTTCAGTTATTTCACTCTGACATATACAACAGGTTTTTTTTTCAGATTGGAATCGTTTTGTTATACTATTTATTGTTTACGACTTTGTAGTTGTTGTTATGGGCTTTTTTAAGCTCTTTCTCTGCGATCAATTGCACTCCCAGGCACAGTTTTATTTGTGTGCTTTTAAATTTTAAACATATCTCACTGTTCTTTAAAAACGTATTAACTCGAAATTTATTTTAATTTACCTTTTTTGAAGAAAATTGTTTTACAGTACATGTAGTGATTAATGATTAAGCAAATAGTATTTTGCCTCTACTGAAAATTAAAAATTTTTATGTTAATACCTATTTGCTGAACGAGTTCGATATGAGTGTACGAAGGGGGTAGATGGTAGTAGCACTTGCTTCTTGCTGTTTTAACAAGAAATGAACAATGGACCTTGGACAACGAATATGACAATTAGTGGTGGTGGTAAAAAAATAGGGGAAATGCTTTAAGGTAATTATACATCAGAGCAAGTCCAAAGAAACAATGATTTTTAAAACTCTACGGCAGTTAAGTTGCTTAACTCAGATTTGAGTAATACTTGGGGAACATAAATACTGTTACAACATTGAACACACCCATTTCAATAGTAGAACTGAACATACCACCCCGTTAATGTCATATGGGTTTTGAAAGCTAACCGCAATAGCGATAGTCTGTAACGGGATTTTAAAATTGTGTCAACTTTCATCATGGAGTGGTCAGATAATGAGAACCGTATCGCTGTAATTGCGCTTTTCAAGTGTGAAATGAAAAAAACGATATTTTCAAAACGCTCCGGCCACTAGGGATTAGGCGCACGTTCGTCTACCGATGCATAAAACTGTTTGAGGAGACTGGAGATGTAAAAGACCGCCACCGGGCGGGCCGCCCACGGCCTGTTCGAACACCGCATGTCATCAAAGCCGTCAAATCAAGAATTCATAGAAATCCGCTCCGAAAACAGAAAATCATGACCCGTGAGATGAATATCACGCAAAAGTCCATAAGTCGAATCATTAAAAAAAACTTGGGACTTGGGGCTTTCAAACGACTTACCAGACATTTATTGACTGCAGCTTTAAAAAAAAAATAGGATTGAAAAATGCAAACGTCTTTTGGTGAAGCACGCTAATAACTTGCACAGAAAAATTTTGTTCACCGATGAAAAAATTTTTACCGTTCAGGAAAAAATTAACAAGCAAAATGATAGAGTGTATGCGCGGTCATCTAAGGAAGCATCTGAATTGATCCCAAGGGTGGAAAAGGGTCATCACCCAGCTTCAGTCATGGTTTGGTGGCGTGTCTCTTACGATTTGGTCACTGCAAACATCGGCCAAAGTTGACCAAAAACCGTTTTGGAAGCTGTTGTGAAGTCTCTTAACAATTCCCTGTTCCAAAACCAGCCATGGACTTTCCAGCAGGATTCTGCGCCGGTCCATAAGACTAAAACGTCCCAGACCTGGCTTCGAAACAATTTGCCAGCGTTCATTTCCTCTGAAGAATGGCCCTCAGGCAGTCCAGATTTGAACCCATTGGATTACAAATTGTGGACGGTTTTAGAGGACAAGGTTTGTTACAAAAGAAACCCCAACATTGGATCTCTTAAGACTGCTTTGGTTCGAGCTGTGGCCAATTGCCACTTAAGGCGTGTGTAAAGGCAAAAAAGCGGACATTTCGAATAAGTAGATTCTTTGGTCCAAAAACATTCAGTACTTTTTATTTTAAAGCATAAAACGTGTGTAACAGTATTTATGTCCCTACTAAGAACTAGTTTTGTTTTATTTAACAAGCAAATAAACTGCTTAAATGCAACTAAAGCGATAACTTCATGCAGTGGTTCGTTTTTTGGGTCCATTGGTCCGACCCTAATCTTAGCCAAATTTTAATTAGATGTATTAATTGTATTTACTGTCGTATTCTTAATTGTAATTGGTATACTTTATTTTGAGTACTTGGGGAAGATTCAGTGTTACCCTTGTGCCACTAAAGTGGCGATTTCCCCACTATTTCGAACATGATACTTATATGCCACTTTTATTTTGATATTTGTTTAGGTCCATGAGCCCGACCTTAATCTTTAAAATAAATCTAAATTTTGTATTTATAGAGAAAGTACTTTAATTAAGTATCCTATTTAACGTTGGTCCCTTTTTTGACCATAAGGGCCCCATCATTTCATCGATTTAAGCCCTATCTCAGCCATTTTTTAAAGAACAAAACGGTAAGCTTATTATCTTAGCTCCGATTAATTTGATTGAAGCTACAGTTTGTCCCCAGTCTTTTTCATTTTTTAGAAAAGACAGAAAAATTTTAAATTACCCAGGATCTCGGCCGAAAAATATGTTTCATTGAATTTGCCTTACGTTGAAAAACTCATACTAGAAAAGTAAAGAATACTTATCATATTGCAAGTTTATACTCCATGTTCTTAATTAAATATTGGGTGTTCATAAATTAATACCATGGAGTATATTGTTTAGCATCATAAACTTCTCCGCAAACTTTTACCCTTATTAATATAAGTGCCATAAACAGGAATCAGTTTAAAGATATTCTCAATTTGATCCTAAATATTTTTTATAGGCATCCATTTTGACCAGCACTGACGTTAGCAACCAATGACCGATTTCGGTTTAACAATAGGCTTGTTCTGTTGGTACTCGCTTATTAAACGAGTAAGTAGTCGCTTAGGCGATAACTTTAAAACTTTAATAGAAATTTGTATAAACTTATTTAAATTTAGCACCCAGCTGATTAAACCTAAGTTATCATCAATACTTGAGCTTTCGTGTCATGTTAGGGTAGTTTATGTATTACATAAAACGTTTAGTTTTTCCAGACATTCGTTTAAAAAAAAAACGTTTTTACAATATGCTCATCATAATTATATGTGACAGCGTATAAAGAAAGGGACATAAGGGTAAAAAATCAATTTTCACTTTTTTTTTGATGTGGACAACATCTGAGCATCGAATGACACCGATCCCATGCCCCGAAAGTGTTCCCTCCCAGAGCGCCTTTTATGAAAGTGAAGTCGACGATTCTAAGCGCAAATAGAAAGGGAGGGACCTAATCTTTAAAATGGCTCTCCTGAACAAAACTTTTCATCAACTTTTCACTTTTTTTTGATGTGGACAACATCTGAGCATCGAATGAGACCGATACCATGCCCGAAAAGTGTTCCCTCCCAGAGATATGCTCGTTTTATGAAAGTGAAGTCGACGATTCTAAGCGGAAATAGAAAGGGACCTAATCTTTAAAATGGCTCTCCTGAACAAAACTGGTTTTAGCCTCAGGTCCCTTTCTATTTTGCGCGTCACATATGTAGATTACGTTCAATAGCATCAGTTTAGTAGTTTTACTTGTGATAATTCATTTTTCTTCGCGTCTCTATTAATTTAAACGCAGCAACGTCCTAGTTGACACATTTGAATGTGATACATCTAGAGGTATTTTTTCAGAACAAAAAAACTATAAAAATTCAAATCAAGTGTGTAATCTTTATTGGTAATTCGAAAGGACATGTTATGCCATTTATTTTTTAAATATAATTTCCTTCAAATGTTGGCCGCAACTACGCCTCAGGGTTTCCATTCTGAGGGTCCAATTTTGGATGACGAGCATTTCGACCGGTATGGCTTTAATGACACGCGTAATGTTGGCTTCCAAAACCTGAATCGTAGTGGTTTGTCAGCAAAGACTTTGGACTTAACGTAACCCCAAAGAAAAATGTCTACATGTGTGATATCACTTGATCTAGGCGGCCAACTTATCTGTCCAAAACGTGAAATTAGCTGCTTTTCGAAATGACCTCTCAATAGGTTCATTGTTTGAGCAGCTGTATGGCAAGTGGCACCGTCCTGTTGAAACCAAGTGTCGTCAAGATTACGGGCTTCAATTTAAGGTAGCATAAAGATCGACAGCGCGATAGCGAGCACCATTCACGGTTACGTTCTGGTCATCATCATTTTTGAAAAAATATGCACCGATGATTCCACCATCTTTTAAATCCCACCAAACCGTGGTTTTCTCTGGGTACAATGGACCTCTTGAACCTCTTCTTGTTGCTCTTCAGCCCAAATGCGGCAATATTGTTTATTGACTGCTGTTGAGCTAGAAATGGACCTCATCACTGCACAACATTTTGGTCGAAAACAGCGGATCTTCCCGTTGCCAACATTTGAAGGTAATTATTTTCAAAAAATAAATGCCATAAAATGTCAATTCAAATTACCAATATAGATTCCACACTTGATTTGAATTTATATATTTTTTAATTCTGAAAAAATACCTTTAGATGGATCACCCTATAGTATATAGTCAACTCGCGGAAACTTGAACATTCTAAAACATGAACACCATATTGTCTACTCATAGTGCAATCGCCAGCCATATTTCCGTCCACTGGACAACTAATTTTAGTTTTTCTTTGCAATTTTTTTTTAATTTGCATATATTACATTTATGTTTAAATCATTTGAAAGTAAATAAATGAAAATAAAAAAACACGCCCATAATTCCAATTTAAAGAATGCCAATACAATCGGTCGAAATGTTCAAAACGGAATAAATGTTTTGTTTTTTTAAAAAATAAATCCATATCAGATTTTAAGTGAATTTTTTTCATTTTCATATTTACTATGACTTACTTACTTAATTCCCTTAACATCCCATTAAGGAACAAGGGGATACTTTTTTTTAGATCATTGAGCTGTGAACGATATAATTCTTATACCCACCGAGCAGGTCCTACTGTCTCAAAACTTCTCATTTTATAGAGAAGTTTTTACATGGTTTTTACATTTAGAAATACATCTCATAGTCATAAAGCCACCGGCATTTACGAGGTGGAAACCCGACTATGAAAATTTGTTCGATGTCGAGGTGCGTCAACTTGGGTTTACTGCAATGATAGTTGTGCACACTACCATGACACCACGACGGCCCACATTTTTACAATTGGACGCTTTTTTCCACTATAAAAATGTTTTTGGGCTCTTGGGTACATGAGTCCGAACCTTTAGCTATTCGCAAACCTTATATGGTTAAGAACTTTACATTTCTTGGTATGAAGATAGTGGTTATGATATAATGTGCGTAGTAGACCACTTTTGGTAAGCAGAACTGGTGCTGTGGGATGAACAAAACGGTGCCCAAATAATAAGCAAAAACTTAAAAATAAATCTTTATTTAAAAATTTCTGAAGCAGTTTTTTTCTTGACGCTGTGTTTTTCTTTATATTCGGTTGTCTAAAACCATTGAAAAATACGAGTATGTGTTGAAAACTTACAAAAAGTGTCCTGTCCTATATTGATTGCATGTTTTTGACGCTTATTTCAAAGTTTTGAGACTTATAGAAGAAGAAAATACGCAGCATAAGAAAAAAAACTTCAGTGTATCTGAGCCTTTTAATTTGTTTTATTTCCTATTTATTCTTTTGTTCGTTTCGAACATTTGCATACCGTAGCAAATACCAAATAATACCAAAAGTCGATTTTTATCCGAGGTTTCTTTGGACAACTTTTTTCCCTTGCCGATTTCGCTCATTTACAATCTCAAGCATCGTATGGTTATAATCCATCCATTATATTTATAAGGGTCTTAGCTATATTCGTTTAATCGCATTCGAGCTTTTAACAGATGCGCGGATGGACACGGCTTAAATATTACCACTGTCAAAAATAAATGTATATACTCTATGGGGTCCCGATCAATATTTCGTGGTGTTGCAAAAAAAAAAAAAATAAAGTATCAACCTAAAAGGAAATAAATTAGGGCTGCTATATATATTTCTGGCCTAATAATGAAAATGCGAATATTTATAATTTTTCAAGGTATTTATTGTTTTTCAAAGTATTCTCCAGCATGATTTATACTCTTTTGATGTGCTCAGACCAATTGTCGAAGCACTTCTTCCACTTCGAATGAGACACCTCCTAAACATGGTTTTTGAACGCTTCAACAGCATCTTCTGGCGACAAAAAACGTTGACCAAGAATTTTTTTCTTGATGTGCGGGAAAAAATGTCATTGGGTGCCAAGTCAGGGCTGTACGGCGGATGACTCATCAATTGGAAAAGGCGCTGGTTTGAGCCGTTGTATGAGAGATCACATTGTCATGGTGCAAAATGATTCGTCTTCAATGTTCTCTGGCACAGCGGCCGTTTTTGGACGACTTTCACGACCTTCGTCTTTAAGCGAGCGTCGGCCACGATTGAATTCATTAAACCAGTTTTTCACAGTGCTGTAGGATGGTGCTTCATCGCCATACAAAGATTTTAGTTCATCGATGCACTCTTGTCGTGAAAGTTGTGAAAAATGATCGCACGAAAATGTTCACGAGTTAATTCCAATTTTTTGCCAAATTGATTTTTTCAAGTCACTGTAAACAACACAAATGATGGTCGTACTTCAAAAGGTTCTGAGTACGTCTATGCTAAAAAACGTAAAACTTTCCAATGGAAATGTCAGCATGCGCCAGGCAACACTTAGTGTTGCCTTGCCCAGAAATATATATAGCAACCCTCGTATCGCACGGTTTGTAGAGATTTTTCGCATATTTTAAACTCCATTGAATCCAATTCCTGATATTTCGGATGGTGAGGTGGACGAAAGCAGCGATGATAAGTAAATTATCATCTTGTACCAGTGTCTAAGCTAAAAAAGTTGACCCGTTCGACATCTGCTTGGCGCCTCAGAGAGGGCCCATACTGATTGTTCTTTGTCTATTATAGAAATTTCTTTATATGTTCAGTAGGGGTCTGCGCTTGAGCCACGCCAAACAGTGTAAAAACTCAGCAGCTCCACAAATTTGCGGGAGGATATCCCTTTTCAGATCTTTAAGAAAGTACTTCCCTAGGTAACTATTCCCTCATTTATGGAGGGACTACCATCTACACAAAAGGTCCTCTACTGCCGCAATCTCCTCAAACTCACTTCTTAACATCACTAATTTCCAGGTTGCAGGCGCAGGATTATATCTAGATTTTACTCCCATATATGGGCAGGTGCTCCAAAATCATCCTTGGAGCTACTTGACCGTGTTCAAAGGAGAGCGATGGTGCTGATAGGTAACAGTAGGGTATCCAACTCTATTGTTTCCCTTGAGCATCGTCGGAATGTGGGTTGCGTGACGCTGTTCTATCGTTACTTTCATGGTGTGTGTTCATCAGACATCCGTCGCCTTATTCCTGACGTGAGGATGTTCGGCAGGGATACGCGACTTTCTAGGAATTCACACCCGTTTGTTATCGATTGGCCAGTTGACCGCACTATACACTACAGATCAAATTCGTTTTTCGCTCGTACAATCCGTATGTGGAATCGACTTCCGGCAAATGTATTTCCCACTAATTGCGACATCCAGAAGTTCAAGGCAAGCGTCAACAAACATTACTCCCTCTTTCCCCCCTCCGATCCATTAATTTCCACTCGCCAACGCAATGCACCGCATGTATAGGGGGCATCCCCTGAGTGTTGGTTTTTAAAAAAAAAAAAAAAAAAATCGCTGGGTAGGAATATTTCCAGATGTAGACGCTCGATTTAAAGTTAAAGGATGGCAAACAGGAAAAGAAAAGTACAGCATAAAAAAACAAAAGGATTCAAAAGGACCAAACTGAATTAATGTTCCAATAAATCTCCGAAAAAATAACACTTGCTGCATTTACGTGTAAGTGTCGGGTATTTGCTAGTTACAAATATAGAAGTAATGCCTTTTAGTGATAGATAATTGTTCTAAATTTAAAATATTTGGCAGTAATTTACACCTTTTTCAATGCAGGAGCATCCCGTCCGTTTCGATCAAACTTCGAACGAAAATTCACTATCGCGGGTTTGAGCTTGTGTAACGCGAAATGAACTTACAAAATTCAATTTGAAAAATTTTTAAAAGCAATTTTAACTACGAATAGTTCGTCTGGTTATAAACGAATTCTTTCTACATATAAAAGTTTCAGTTCAATCACAATCTTCCATGTTTAAATGTCACCGACTAGGCAATAGGCGCTGGCTTTAGCAACAAAAATGGTCAGACAAGCCCTGTTTAGAGTGGGCGGCGCTCCAAAGTTGAACTTCGTTTCCTTAAGTGCTCGCAATTTACTTTTCCTATCGTTATGGAAACACCCCGCTGAAATGGTAATTGAGAGATTTTCTTTATTCTTACATGCACTTTGTTGAAAATATTAAATATTGTTTTTTTATTTCTAGCTTATGTTGGAAAACATATATTTCTGAAAATATGCTCGATTAATCTTATACACAAATTTTTCTGTGGCTAGGCAATACTGCAACTGTAAAGCGTATCTTTTCTCTACAAGAGAAAAATTACACTTTTTGAGACCCCTATTCGCAACAATTTGTAATTCTAACAGTGTGTCCACATTTTTCTTAAGGATAATTCTTTTTAGTTACATTCTAAATACATTATTCTAGGATTTTTTATGTTGATTTTCTTATTTATGGAGCGAACTGCTGTCATGCAAAAAAGCGCAACCAACAGTAAAACACGTATTGATGGGTGCTGGCTTCAATGTTGGTTATTTTACTTGCAGACATAGCCGTTAAGCCAAAAGTGGGTATCGTCGAGGACGAGGATTTTTTATTGTTAAATTACGGATCTTCTAAAGAATTTTTACCGTGTACCATGGTCGCCCGGACTCAAAATTAACCGTTTTAACTGTAGGTATGCGCCGCTGTACATTTTCGACTCTCTTTAATGTAGTACATAAAGGGTGATCCAACTAAAACGCACAATGTTTATTGTAAATAAAACAAAACGATTTCTGAGAGTTATCTTAATATTTTGTATTATGATAGAAGTCTCTATGACAATTATGTGTGAAACAAAATATAGGCCAAATGTCCGTCACGGCATCGAAGGCATAAATATATCCCATGGTCAATATTTTTAATGACTGAGAAATAATGGAGGCTCAGTGTCGTTTATGTGCCGAATTATCGCATCCTTTAGTCCTAAATTGTTCTTGGCTTATTGACGCACACTTTTTCTTTTAAATATCACCAAAGAAAGAAGTCCAACAGTTTCAATACCATCGCCATGACGTGAGGTAACATGGCCATTGAATTTTTCGCGAAAAAGTCATTTTTCGTCAGCTGTGTGGCCAGTGGCACCATCCGTTGAAACTACATATCGTTCAGGTCCATATTCTCAATTTCTGGCCACAAAAAGTCAATTATCATCTCGCGATAATGAACACGATTCGTGAGTCGTGCGTGGCTTAGTTAGTTTTTGTTTATTTGTTTTTGTTTCGTAAATTCCTTAAGTTCGATGACTCTGAGCAGGTCCAAATCTCATAAACAAATTTATCTTCATCGTAACCTTTCGGGACCAAGCTTAAGATAACCTTCCAACTTACAAATCTAACATATTGCCCAAGTTTGGTGGTTATCGGTCAAGCAGTTCTCGAGTTTTAGGCTCTCTTACACAGAACGCTACATTTTTGTGTCTATTATGTAATATGAATACTGTTTCACAAAATACTTTCAATCATCAGTTTTGCTTAAGTAAGGATAAATTAAAAAAATCTCTTAAATCACTGCGTTTCATTAGTCACCTAACTAGCGGAACAGTTGGTTTGTCAAATAAAACTCGCCTAATGCCGAAAATAATAATACAATTTCTGGAAACAAAAAATACTTTAATTCCAAATTCTCTATTATACATATTTTCAGATAAATTAGAAAATAAAAATTTAAATTCAATTAAGATCCATTTTGAGGCGGGCAAATTATCAAAACAAGTTTTTAATTAGCATCACTTTTGTAAACTCCCCAGCGGAAAAGAAAGGGCCTAGCAGGGCCTTCTAAAAGCCCCTCTAAGGATGCTCGGAGACATGCTTGCTGCATTTTACTCTCATTACAAATTAACACAGGGTTAGTTTACAAAGCAAGGCCTTCCACGCTTCCTCCTTCGTAGACCTATAGAAAATGGTCTTCCAAAATGAATAGAAAAAATAATAAAAAAATTTTTGCAAACTGAGAAATTCATTTTAAATAAACTTTTATTTATTTTTTTTTATTTTTTTTTGATTTTCCTAATGGAATTCTTCAGGTTTTTACTACAGAAGGTTGCAACGTACTACTGGTGTACCAAACCAAATTGTGTGTGAACGTCAAACGGCTTATAACGCGTGATCCATTTCGAGGTTCAATACTTTTTAAAGAAAAAAAACACAGAAAATTCAAATTTAATGGGGTATGTTTATTATCGTTTGAAAGAACATTCTTTGGCGTTTATTTTTTGAAGATTATGTCTACCAAATCTTGTTGAAACCAAATGTCGCCGAGATCACGAGCTTCAATTTCAGGCATCAAATAGTCGGTTATCATGGCACGAAATTGAAGGTTACGTTCTCACCGGCATCATTTTTGAAGAAATATGGACCGATGATTCCACCGGCCAACAAACCACACCAAACCGTGGTTTTTTCTGGATGAAGTGGCAGCTCTTGGACCTCTTCTGGTTGCTCTTCGTCCAAATGCGGCAATTTTGCTTGTTTACGTACCCATTGAGCCAGACATGTTGGCCGATTATGTTGACCATAAGTTGAACGAAGTAAGTGCACGAAACGCATTCCTCACAGAACGTGAATTTTCGTAATAAAGTTGAACGATTTGTGAACGTTGTTCAGGCGTAAGTCTTTCCATGATGAAATGCATTAACGAATGTGTATTTGATCTTAAAAGAGGCCTTCTAGAAGGTCTTATGTGAAGGCCTTGTCAACTTTCCCGCTGGGTTATTCAAGTCTTTAAGAGATAAAAATAAATTGAGTACGGCTTTGTTGTGTCATTTTCGAATATTAAATAACCCATTGTCTAAGAATACACAATAAGCGCAAACAACAACAATTATTTATGCAGTAAATAATTAAATCGCGTGACTTCCATCGACATCAGCGACTGGAAGAACACAATTTTGTACTGTTTGCTAGTCAAATGTGTGCGGCGGACACTAAACAAAAGTGTAGGTATTCCATAAAATTATTCGAAATATTTTCAAATGTTCACGCATTTTACAAAATTTGTCTTAAGTTGTATTGGGAATTCGTAGTAAATATACTGGTGAAAACGGCAGCGGGATCTTATAAAGCCTATACTGGGTTTAACATATTAATGGCATACTGGATTTTGAGAACGTCTTGCAAAGGAATGTGCTCTTCGTTGTTTTATAGTCGTAGTGTTGAAATCCATACGCTAAGAAATAAGCGTGAAATTATCATATATTCATTGATCAAAGAATTATTTTTTATGTTGGTAACATTCTGTTAATGCTTTGTCTAAATCCGTTTTTACTAAGCTTTAGAGGTTGCTTGCCGCCGCTGATGAAGTAGAAAGTTAAATTAGTTAGATACAATTTAAGCAAGTTGCCATCTCTTCAAGTCTAATCCGAACGGGTAATAAATTTTAAACAGAAGCTTTCACATGGCTTAAAGATAATTCTCTAGGTGTATTTACGAGTTGTCAAATATGCCAGTAAAAACTTGCATCTGTTAAGCTTTATTCTTGTCACCTATATCGTGATTTTAACAGACAGCTTTAGTAGTCTACGGCTCAATAAAATGATAATGATGAGTTATGAATATAGAGGGTGGGCTATTTAAAATTTGAATCGGCAGTAAAAAAAGTAGCAAGTATTGGAAAGGTTGAACTTGGCCATTCTATAATGGAACACAATATCATTCATAAGACTACAACAACTGTCTCGGCAGTTCCTTATCCGATCAACGGGCCGAATCTCTTCAATGGCAACTTCGATTTCATGTTTAAACTCTTCAATTGTCTCCGGATGGTTTGCGTTACATTTATCCTTAATGGCTACACAGAAAAAAATCCAAAGGTCTCAAATCAAAGCTCCGAGGGTGCCAATTGACATTAGAATTTCGGCTGATAATTTGTTTTTCAAAAACAGTGCGTAAAATATCGATGGTTGCGCTGGCTGTATAAAATGTGGCCCCGTCTTGTTGAAATCAAATGTCGTCCATGTCATTCTTTTGAATTGTTGAAAAGAAAAATTCGTTTAGCATGGCGTGGTTACGCTCACCGTTGATGGTAACGGCGGCTCCATTCTCGTTTTCGAAGAAAACTGTTTCAGTAATGCCGCAAGCCCAAAATCAAACCAGACAATGACTCGTTGTGGCTGCATTGGCTTTATAATAGTCACGTATGGGATCTCTGAACCCCATATGCGGCAATTTTGGTTATTGACATAGCCACCGAGCTGAAAACACGATCTATCGGGAAAATTCCTCATTTCCCATAGGGCGAAGCGAAAACGAATCGGAAGGTCAGGAGTCTTCAAATCTTGGGCAAATAGAACTTGTAAGCCTTCATACCGAGGTCTTTATGCAAAATTCTTCTCAAAAAAGTGCGAGAAATTTTCACTTATTGAGAACGACGGCGAGCTGATGTTAGATGCTCTTTATGAACGTACTCGGGTTGGTTCGTCCAAGAACGATCCCTTTTTATGGATTCGCTTCACAAATTGACCCACAAGCTGAAGGCCGATATCTTCTCGAAATTTGTCCACATAAGTTTCTTACAGTTTGCGTTAAAGACTCAATGCTTTGGAAGTAAGTTTTTTATCGAGCGTATACCTTCCCATTTTGCAAATGTCAAACATAAACCTTGAAATACAAAATGAAATTCAAAGTCAAGTAGTTCAAGCTTTATAACATATATTTGATTTAAATTTACGAGGGCGACCGCAAAAGTAACTGGCCTAACATAAAAAGAACCGTTTTTTTGGAATTATAATTATTTATTTTTAAACATAATCTCCTTCCAACTCAATACTCTTCATCAAACGTTTTTCAAGTTTTTTAATTCCATCCGAAAAATAAGATTTTTCAAGACCTTCAAAATATGCCTCAGTTTCAGCAATAACCTCGCTATTGGACGAAAATTTTTTGCCACCGAGAAATTTTTTTAAATTTGGAAACAAGAAATAATGAGAAGGAGCTAAATCTGGACTATATGGTGGATGTGGAGCAATTTCAAATCGTAATTCGGCCAGTTTTTGTTGAGTTAAAAATGCAGTGTGTAAAGGAGCATTATCTTGATGAAAAATAACTTTTTTTTCTAAATGCGGTCGTTTTATCTTGATTTCTTCACTCAACTGATCCAATAATGCACAATAATATTCACTATTTATAGTTTTTCCTTTCTCAAGATAATCAATAAATATTATACCCCTTGCATCCCAAAATACTGTGGCCATTACTTTTCCTGCTGATTAACAGTTTTCGCCTTCTTGGGACCACTTTTACTAGCTTCTATCCATTGTTTTGGCTGTTCTTTGCATTCTGGGATGTAGTGATGGATCCATGTTTAGACACAGTTATGAATCGGCGCAAGAACTCTATTGGATTACGCTGATAAATCGCTAAAAGCTCCTCGGAATTGGTCCAACGGACGATTTTTTGGGGCAAAGTCAACAAACGCGGCACCAATCTTGCGGATAACTTTTTCATGTGGAGTTCATCATGTAAAATACTCCAAACTTGTTTTTCGTGTATTTTAACAATATCAGCAAGTTCTCTAAGCTTTATTCGTCTATCTTTAGTCACTTCATTAAATATTTTTCTAATGTTTTCAATAGTAGTAGCAGTTTTCGGCCTTCCAGAGCGTTGTTCATCTTCCGTACTTGAACGACCCATTTTAAATTGTTGAACCCAGGATTTCACGGTGGAGTATGATGGTGCATTATCACCATGAACAGAATACAATTCATCTTTAATTAATTGTAGCGTATAACCTTTCATATAAAAGTGTTTAATTACCGCACGAAACTCTTTATTTTGCATTTTTCAAAAATTATAAAACTTGTTTACTTCAATCACCTGTAACAAAGAAAATAATCATTAAATATTTCGGAAATTTTGACAGATGGCTTATAAAAGATTGCTTTTAAAAAACAAAACAACTGGAAGAACACAATTTTGTACTGTTTGCTAGTCAAATGTGTGCGGCGGACACTAAACGAAAGTGTATTCCATAAAAGTATTCGAAATATCTTCAAATGTTCACGCATTTTACAAAAAATGTCTTAAGTTGTATTGGGAATTCGTAGTAAATATTCTGGTGAATACGGCAGCGGGATCTTATAAAGCCTATACTGGGTTTAACATTTTAATGGCATACTGGATTTTGAGAACGTCTTGCAAAGGAATGTCCTCTTCGTTGTTTTATAGTTGTAGTGTTGAAAACCATACGATAAGAAATAAGCGGGTAATTCACATATATTTATTGATCGGGGAATTATTTTTTAAGTCGGTAACATTCTGTTAATGCTTTGTCTTAATCCGTTTTTCCTAAGTTTTAGAGATTGCTCGCCGCCGTTGACGAAGTGGAAAGTTAAATTAGTTAGATACAATTTAAGCAAGTTGCCATCTCCACAAGTCTTATCCGAACGGGTATTGAATTTTAAACAGAAGCTTTCACATGGCTTAAAGATAATTCTCCAGGTGTTTTTATGAGGTGTCAAATATGCCAGTGAAAACTTTCATCTGTTTAGCTTTATTCTTGTCACCTCTATCGTGATTTTAACAGACAGCTTCAGTAGTCTACGGCTCAATAAAAATGATAATGATGAGTTATGAATATAGAGGGAGGGCTATTTAAAATTTGAATCGGCTGTAAAAAAAGTAGTAAGCATTTTTCAAAAATTATAAAACTTGTTTACTTCAATCACCTGTAACAAAGAAAATAATCATTAAATATTTCGGAAATTTTGACAGAAGGCTTATAAAAGATTGCTTTTAAAAAACAAAACAAAAAAAGCTGCTAGTAAAACAGAAAATGTGCCAAGCCAGTTAGTTTTGCGGTCGCCCTCGTATATGTCCTCAAAAATTCTTTTGCAACAACTTAAAAACGAATTGTGATATGTGGCTTGTGGCATCATCTTGGTGAAGGCACATGTCTCTAACTAAACTAAACTCAAGACAAACAAAATAATAACCGTAGGCTGTGGCCATCAAAATTGACGGTATGAGAATCATCTACGCCATTTGTTGTAAAAGAACGGACCTGTCCCATCTCCCAATCGGAACATTTGTGATATTTTGTGGTGTAAATTTTTTTTTGTCAGTTACTTATGGATTTTCTCAGCCCCAGACTTGACAATTTAACTTCTTGACACATCCACCAAGTGGGAACTTGATTACTGAAGAAAATGCATTTTGAAACGTACCTTCTATAGAATCAGCGTTTTTGCAGTAACCTTTTATTATTTAAACACATTCGATGTTTGCTAAAAAATCTCTTCTGTGTAAAATAAGAAATATTTTTCACAGTTTTTATCAAGAGCCAAGATCAGTGTTTCGAGGTGTTACTTACACAACAACGTAGTAAAAAACGGATCATTTAAATAGAAAAGTCGATTTTTTTAATTTTAAAAAAAGTAAAAAAATTAAATTTTATATGCACAATCTCCTTTTTAATTGTGTTAGAGAAAAATTGTTCTTCGGTAATCTAAGGCCCAGACTGAAAAGCAATAACAAAGCGAAGGTTCGTGTGCCTTCAATTTCTTATTCAATTGGACCTTGTAAGCCAATAATGTGTGGTGTGCACAATTAACATCAGGCTGATGCAGGATGCAGGTGTTATAGTGCAAATTACGGCGAGGACTTTTTGCTCAAACTTATTTGAATGGATTCTGTCAGTCGAATGGAACAGATTCGAGCCAGAAAGACATTGGACGATAATTACTACGGAAAGCGCAGGCAGAAGAAGACATCGGTAGAGAGACCCAGTGGTGGAAGATGCGCGAATTCATAGTATTGGCAATTAGAGAAAGCTCGACCAAGAGCGCCCTGCTTTTAAATCATTTATTGAGCGGGCCTAAATCAACAAGAGGTTGTGGAGGCAGTTTAAGTGAGTTATGGCGTGACGTGTAACGTATAAAAGTTTACGGAAGATTGAAATTTCAATTTCAATTTTTTTTGTCGATTAGACGCTTAGTTTTACGAATTAAGGCTATTTTTCGATTAGACGCTTAGATTAGGAGATGTCGCTAAATAAAGGTTTTAATGGTGTTATTTTTCCTTAAACAACCCTATATAAAGGGTGGTTAAATTTTAAGGGCCGATGTTGATTTGTCGCGCAAAAGAGCCATTGTTTGGTTATCTGTGTGACAAATGGCACCGTCCTATTGAAACTACTTTACATATCGTCCACATCCATATCTTCCAATTCGGGCCATAAAAAGTTACGATAGCGAGCACCATTCACAGTAACTGCCTGACCGGCCTAATTTTGGAAAAAATACGGTCCGATGATGACGCCTGACCATAAACCGCACCAAACAGTCACTTTTTGTGGGTGCATTGTTTTTTTTTTGACAATCAACTCTTGGATTATCATTCGACTTAATGCGACAATTCTGCTTATTGGCGAATCCACTGAGGTGATGTGTCTCATCACTGAAGAGGATTTCCTTGGAAAATTGATTTTCATTTTCATAATAAGCCTGAATAACTTTAACGCGTTGCTCGCTTGTGTATCTTTCCATGGTTCAAATTGAGTTAGTCTGAAATTGAGAAATATCAAATGAAATGCAGAAAAAAACGACGTTTAGGTGTGGTTCACATTCAACATCGGTCCTTAAAATTTAACCACCCTTTATTTTTTAGATTTTACCTTGTTCGCCTACGGGTATACCATATTTGTTCTTCAGAAATTTGTTGATTTTGTTCTTCAGCGACTATTCAGCAAGGATGTATCTACGTAGTAATTCCGCTTAGAGTTTTGCTACATTATTTGCATAACGACCCAATCTGAATTGCTGTGCTATCCCTAAAGAGTAGTAAGGAGATATCTTATATACATACACGCCATCCTACGGTGGCAGTATACAAATAATTAATTAACTTTGGTTGGCTCTACAGCCTGAAATCATTGTTTAAATATTTTTCATTAAACACGACCGTATTGTTCAATACCACTCGCTCTTATTGCTGTATGTAGAGTAACATAATTACCTGTTAAATTAAATAATTAATTATCAAATGTCAACAACAAACAATTGTAGATAATCGAAAAATTAACTCCCTATAACAAACAAATGATGAAGACATTAAAATTTTGTTGAAATGGTTCATTAATTTATAATCGTCTACCACTTCAGTCACCCTATGACACATGATATTAGTGGTGTTTTTTGTTATGCTTTGATAGCTAATACTGGATAGCAAAACCACTATAGTTAAACCATTTGTTAACAAAAACAAAGCACTTTGTTCAGTCCTGGTGTACTCGACACTTGAAAAAAGTGTTAAAAAAACTAATTTTTTATGGACGTTTTAGCACTTAGTCACGATAACTATTTAGTATTAGTCTTAATTGAGGCTCAGAGCTCGTCAAATTTGAGAACAAAAATCGTCAAATGTTTAAATGGAAATCCTTAAAAATTGCCATGCAATAAAATTTAAAAAACCCACGTTTAAGGATTATTTTACACAAAAATATCACTTTAAAGTTCAACAACCACTTTGATAGTCTGAAGCATGATTCATGATTTTAGGTAAAAATGTTGTTTTCCAAATAAGGACAAACGTACAACTATTATAAATTCTTTAGCTATTTAAACAAATTATTTTGAGATTTGCTAAAAACTTGGCAACTCGCTTAGGATCGCCTACGCGATAAGAAATGATTTTGTTTAAAGAAAACTATAGATAATTTGCGGTCAACCCCGTTTGACTAAATAATTAACATTTTTAGAAAAAAAAATATTCAAGAATAACCTAAAGGTGTTTAAGCCCGCTCGATTATTACTCGCTTATAGTATTTCTTCAATAACTTTTTTTTCAAATCAAATGGTTAATGATACATAAAGCCAACAAGTTCTCGTATACAAAAAAAATGCTCGAAAAAGTTCAAAGTTATCGCCTTAGCGACTACTTACTTGTTTTATAAGCGAGTACCAATAGATCACGGCTATTGTTAACTCTGGTATGTAAGTTATTGGAGAACTTAGTTGACAGTTTTTAAATTCTGTTTATCTTAAGTTTTTTTTTTTTTTAAATTAAGAAGTTATCATTAAAAATGAAATGATGGACACTCGATCTCAAAAATTCATAAAGTTACCCGCCCATTTAAAGATCAATTAACTTTTGAGTGGTGTTTTTCGAAGCCTTAATGCTCGTATTAACGACTATAGAAAGACGCAATATTTAGTTGTTGTCAAAAATTGTGTTCATGTTTCGTTACCAATAAACATGAACACAATTTTTGGAGTATTTTAATCTCCAAAAAAATTTTTAGAAGTTAAATTTCTTAAAGCCGTTTTAATACTTAAGCGCCACAGCCAGGCACCGAGACTGTCGGACGTTTCGTATATGCATGAAAGGGATCGGCACTCTTTGTTTACGGATGACTTATCTTTTGCGAACATGGTACAATAAAGAAGGTGGTGTTATGCTATCAGTTGATTTACAATTTTTTCTCGTAGTGCTAAAAATTGCAAAATAAAAAATTTGACAAAGACGAGTTTGTAAAGGTAAAATTCTAAAATTCATAAAAATTATTAAACAATCACAAATATTTATTTTTGGCATTTTCTTTGAGGTGTCTTTGACAATTTAGCTAACTTTTTTGTTGTTGTTGGGCTAGTTACTAAACGAGGGTTGCTATATTTATTTCTGACCTAGGCGATCATTTTTTACAACTTTCGACGTGGATTATCACGACAAGAGTGCATCGATGAACTTAAATCTTTGTATGGTGATAAATCACCGTCCTATAGCACTGTGAAAAAGTAATTTAATGAATTTAATCGCGGCCAACGCTCGCTCAAAGACGAAGGTCGTGCAAAAACGGCCGTTGTGCCGGAGAACATTGATGCCGTGCGTGAACTGATAATGCAACATCGTCATGAGACATACCGTGATATAGAGGCATCCTTAGGCATTTCTTCCACCAGCATACATTTGATATTACATGAACACCTGGCCATAAAAAAGGTTTGTTCTCGTTGGACCCCGCGCCATTTGACAATCGTTCAAAAAAAGGCTCGTGTCGATTGGTGCAAAGATATTTTGAAAAAAAAAACAACGATCGCGGTGCTTCAAAAGACGTTTATAAGATCGTCACAGGTGACGAATCATGGATCTATGCGTATGAGCCCGAAACAAATCAGCAATCGACCGTGTGGGACTTCGAAGGCGAGCCAAATCCAATCGCCAAAAGAAGCTGTTGAAGCGTTCTAAAATCATGTTTTGGAGGTGTCTCAATCGGAGTGGTAAAGTGCTTCGACAATTGGTTTGAGTGTATGCATTTTCATTATTAGGCCAAAAATATATATAGCAGCCTCGTACCTCGTTTATTATACCATGATTACGACTTTAATACCCAGCGTTAAGTATCAGAACTTCGTAGTAATCACCACTATTATAAATTTAAAATTTAGGTCTAAATTAACACAATTTTATTTTTGTATAAACCTAGATAAGCAATCTATCTATTTTTTTATTCCTAAGTATTATAATTTGAAGTTTTAAAAAAAATCTTCAAAGTGTAATAGGGGTTGAACCAAAAATCTTGAATCGTCAATTAGGTAAATTTTCACAGAAAATCGTCAAAATGACAAAAAATCCACTTCTGGTACCACCGTTCAGGCTTAGTACTATTTTTTTAATAGTGAGGTATAGCAGTACTTTTCCTATAGATATACTATTTTAAAAAAAATACTTAGTTATCGAGGCTTAGCACAAAAAACTCAACTGTAATTAAGTTGACAAAAACCACGTATTATAGAGATAAACTCCAACAGATTTTTGTTGTTGTTGCTTTTCCATTTCGTACTCGTATTGTTTTACATTTATATTGTACTCAAACAATCACATTTCGCCAATGCTCACAATTCGCAATCAAATATCAATATTTGTTTATACGAGATACTACTCGCACAAAGTATGTCTATTAGGGTGGGCCGGTTTGTGAGGACAAAAATTTGTCGGTATTGTCCTATCGATTTTTTGTGAGCTTTTGGCATGAGGACAAAAGTTCCACTATGACATAACAAAAAAATCATTTTTAGCCGCCCAAATTTCAATATTTTTTGATAAACAATACTTAGTAGGGCCATAAATACTGTTACACACGTTTTATGCTGTTAAATAAGAAGTACTGAATTTTTTTGGACCCAATATTTCTTAATATATTTATTGATGTATATTGTATCCAAAAATAATCTACTTATTCGAAATGTCCGCCTTTTGCCTTTACACACGCCTTAAGTCGCACTGGTCATACTGGTCAATAGCTGCACGAACCTCGTCCATTGGAAAATTGGCGACACCTCGAACCAAAGCAGTCTTATGAGATCCAATGTTGGGGTATCTTTTGTGACATACCTTGTCCTTTAAAACCGTCCACAATTTTTAATCTAATGGGTTCCAATCTTGACTGCCTGAGGGCCATTCTTCAGAGGAAATGAACGCTGGCAAATTGTTTCGAAGCCAGGCCTGGGACGTTTTAGCCTTATGTGCCGGCGCAGAATTCTGCTGCAAAGTCCATGGCTGGTTTTGGAACAGGGAATTGTTAAGATGCTTAACAACAGCTTCCAAAACGGTTTCTTGGTAAACTTTGGCCGATATTTTGACTCCTTGTTCGCAGAAATGTAGGTCATCGTAAGAGACACCCCACCAAACCATGACTAAAGCTGGGTGTTGACCCTTTTTGACCCTTGGGATCAGTTCAGATGCTTAATAAGATGACCGCACATACCCTCTATCATTTTGCTTGTTAAATTTTTCCTGAACGGTAAAAATTTTTTCATCGGTGAACAAAATTTTCTGTGCAAGTTATCAGCGTGCTTCACCAAAAGACGTTTGCATTTTTCAATCCTATTTTTTTAAAGCTGCAGTCAATAAATGTCCGGTACGTCGTTTGAACGCCCCAAGTCCCAAGTCTTTTTTAATGATTCGACTCATGGACTTTTGCGTGATATTCATCTCACGGGCCATGATTTTCTGTTTTCGGAGCGGATGTCTGTGAATTCTTGATTTAACGGCTTTTATGACATGCGGTAAAAAACGTATACGAGAATCATACCTATAAGTACTAAAAAACCTTTAAAATAAATGTGGACAAATAGTTAAAAAATTGAAATTTAGGCGACTCGCTTTTTTTAATATGACGTAGTGGAACTTTTTTTCCTCATGGCAAAAGCTAGCGAAAAATCGATGGCACAATATCGATTGCTAACTCTTCCCACCCTAATGTCTATTGAGGAGAAGGTGCTGCGTAAACCTCTACAATGTGATAAGAATTTGTGTGTTTCTGATTGTTTTCTCTTGTTTTTTTTTATCAAAAACAGTTTTTATTTGTAGAAAATAAGATTACATTTACAATTTGGAATTTATTCGATTGCTCAATAACTAACAAACTTTAGGTGTTGTACCAACAAATATCGATGACATGAAATAAGCCAGTAACAACGACATAATGTTTTGTTTGCCCAAATCTTTTTGCTATTGAAATGACTATAACGGTAATTATTGTTGGGCCCAAACAAGAGTCTCAAAAAATATTAAAAATAAATTTATATTTGGACTTATTATCACACGAGTCCGAGCCCTAATCTCAGCCAAATCTTTAAATAAATCCCTTTTTTTAATAGAGAAATTTAAGTACACATAAGTCCAAATTTTCAATTGGTCGAAATTGAATTATATTCAGGGCTGTCATAGAAATGTAGGTTTTGCTAATTGTGGTTTTTGCAAACCAATGTTGGTTTCATTTGGTGTCATGAAACCAAGTTGGTTTTGTCCATTTCGAATGTAAATAAAACCAATGTTCGGATCAGCTGTTGCTGATACAACCGATAACATTGGTTTTCATGACACCAAAGCATGTTTTCTTATCGTTTTCAAAACCAACAGTTACAACATTGGTTTCTATGACAACCCTGATTATTGTCACCATATTTTTGGAAAAACAATTATTGTTGCAATTAAAATATTATGGACTTTATAATTGAATAATAATAAGATATGAAATTTTTTTATGAGTTTTTAAAAAAATTGGAAATTATTTTATCGTACGCCATTGTTTACCTTTTCCTGAAAAGCAATTTTTATTGTAAGCGACTGGTGTTCATAAAATATTTGAGGAAATATCATCTGAACGTGACAAAATGCAGTTAATGTGCCTAGTTCAGACTATAAGCGGTCTGTCGGACTGGGCTCGGATAGGTCAGTCTATTTTTTGATGTACTGTAGGTTTTAGAGGGACAACTTGATGTCATTTAAAAAAAACCTCTCGTCACAAACCGTTTAGTGTTTTTATATTTTTTTATACATTTTTTAAAAAAAAGTTCAAGAAATCATTAAGCTTAAACCGCTCCGTAATGAAATTGAGTTTTTCGTTTTGTTAAACTTCGGCTTCGTTTCGTTTCTTGTATACCCTACACTACGCTGTGGTGCAGTGTATTATGACTAAAACTTAACACCTTTCGCTCAAAGCGTTACCAGCAGAACGAGATTGAATTATATCGGTCTATGTTTTCGGATGAATCCTACACAAAGGTACCTTCCAAATTGTGGTCCTGCAGCTGTAGATGTCACAAAGTACAGTTGCACGTTACATTATGAGCGAACAATAAATTGTTCTGCAAAGGTCCTTTAAGAACCTTTAGAAGCCACATTTTACATCCGATTCCGACCAAATTTCACATAAGGCGTAACGAGCGGCCAACACCCATCTCTGTTAAATTTTTGCCATATCGGTCTTTTATGTGTTGTGGCCTAAACTTCAAGAATTGTCTTTGTCAAATTTTAAAGCTTTAATTTCTACGAGAAAAAATTGTAAATCAGCTGTCTGCATAACACTCCCTTCTTTATTGTTCCATGATCAAAACGATATAGTATATCAAAAAGTACAAAATAATACGAGGGTTGCTATTTATATTTCGGGTCCGACAGAAAAAACACAATAATTCATCATTGGAAATGGTTTTATTGTTTTTGAATATTCTCTTTTAAGATCAATACACTTTTGCATGCGCACAAAGCACTTCTTCTACTTCGATTGAGACACCTCCAAAACATGATTTTTGAACGCTTCAACAGCTGCCTCAGGCGACGAAAAACGTTGACCACGCATTTTTTCATTGATGCTAGGGAATGAGAAGTCATTGGGTGCCATATCAGGGCTGTACGGTGGATGGCCCATCAATTCGACATCTTGAGAGGTTAAATAGCTTATCGTTTCAGCTAAGGTGGGAGAGCTCGCATTTTCGTGGTGCAAAATGATCCATCTTCTCTTATTATGTTTCCTCATTTCTTCGAACGCTGTTGGCAAACAGATGGTTGTATATGAGTACCACTCAGAATTGACCTCCTACGATCCACTAAAGGCATTGTGGCCGGTTTTACCGAAAAAAACGCAATCATTTGCTTCGATGTACTTCTTCCACGAACAACTTTTGTTGGATTTGGCTCGTCTTGAAAGACCCATACGTTCGTTTGCTGTTTTGTTTCGGGTTCATATGTATAGATCCATGATTCGTCACCTGTAACGATGTTATACTTATACACTGCCTTTGAGCTACCGCAGTTATACTTTTTCAACATCTCTTTGCACCAATCCATACGAGCCTTTTTTTGAGCATTCGTCAAATTTTGTGGGATCTAACGAGAACAATTTTTTGTTCACGGCCAAATGAACATGCAATATCTTATTTATGCTTGTCATACTAATTCCCACGGATGCCTCAATTTCACGGTATGTCACATGTCGGTCTTGCCTAATCAGTTCACGTACAGCATTGATGGTTTCTGGCAAAGTGGCCTCCCAACGTCCGTCGCGAAATTCATCCTGGAGCGAACGGTGTCCTAGATCGAACTCTTGTTACGAGTACCAGCGATTAACAGTGGCTTTTGATGGTGCTTCATCGCCAAAGGCGAAACAAGTTGATTTAAACACTCTTGTCTCGATAACCCACGCCGAAAATCGTAAAAAATCAACGCACGAAAATGTTTAAGGGATAATTCCATTTTTTGACTAAGAAGAATGTAAAGAGTGAAGTTATGCTGAAAAATGTCAAAGTTTCCAATGAAAGTTCCAGTTTGCATCTGGGAACACTAGTATTGTCAGGACCCGAAATACAAATAGCCACCCTCGTCATTTCATCTGATTAAGAAAAAAATACAAAATAAAACTATGGAAAATACTCGTATTGACAACTAGAAATCGAACAGAAATATTTTTCAAAGATATTTATCATTTGTGGAAATTATATTTAGCATTTCAAAAACAAGCAAAATTATAATCTATGTTTCGAAATGGTAAAAGAAATACCGTAAACATTAACCTTTGTCTATTTTCAATGAAACATTTTGCAATTCTATTTAGTTGGATATAGACGGGCAATAGTTGACCTGTGTTTGTGTAATATTCTTTTTGGTTACCTGCATAAAAAGAGTTCCAATATTACCGCCATCGTTTCTTAAAATTGAAACACGTCTCATAACTATTTAACTACGAGTATCTTTTCATTAAATTTTTTAGTTTATTGAATTACCTAGGTTTTTTAATGCATAAATATTTATCTTGAGAAATGCAAGAAAAATCAAAACTAAAAAACCTTTTTTTATTGATTTTATTTTATTGTTGGAAAGAATATATTTGCTATTGAATTTTGTAATAGTGACGAGTATTTTAGAAAAATATTTATTATGAATACAAATACTTATCAGGACAAATAATTATTATTTTCTAAATTTAAAAATTTGTGAACTTTAATGATAAATATTTTGGGTTACAACAAAATATAAAACGTTTTCCGGTCCTTGGTCGTTTAATCCGACTAACATATACCCATGGACGTCCTTTACCCATGGACGGTTCATATTTAAAAACCTATTTGGCTGAAATGAATTTTAAATTAACCGTCGTAAAGTTAATCTAACATTAATATTTACAACCGCTCATTTTACTACCATTTGCGTAAGAGGTACTAGAATGGGGAGTGGCAACCACTATTGTCTTATATTCAAAAGAAAGAGAGCTTATATGTGATTCTGCAGCTAACCATATTGGGTGGAATCTCATTATAATGAGAAAAGAGGTATGGGTCCAACTACACGATACCAGAACCCGTACGGAAAAATACAGACACTAGGATCACTACAGCTCTCTCGATAAAAAAGTAAAGCGTAGCGCCCGCAGAGACGAACGGAACTGGACGAAAAACCTTTCACTAGAAAAAATAACAAAAAAGCTTGCTGATAAAGTCTTTACCTTCTCAAATCCTCTGCGGAGATGTTGCCAATGGCCGTAGTCTTACTGTCACCATCTCTGCCGCTGTAATAGACTCATCGAAAGGGATGGCATACCTACAACCACCAGCACCAACCAACTACCAACAATAGAGGCATAACATGGGGCCTAGGTCTTCTGGCCGATCTTGACTATGCCTACGGCATATGGCTTTTAACAATAATCCAGCCCGGTATGGCGAAAAGCGTTAAAATAGTAGTGACAAAAGCTTCAAAGGCAGGGCACGGATAAACATAAATAAGACGAAGGTAGTTCGAGTAAACGCATCATCCAACCGACCTTTTGTTAACCAAAACACTTATCTCTAGGACGTGCACAACTTTTGATTCTTAGAGGCTATTCTGATGTCTTAAACCGGACCATGAGAGCACGACAAGCGTTAGGAAAACCTTAACACAGTGTGGAAATCACCATCAAGCTCCACATGCACTAAAATAGCAATCCACAAATCGAGCGAGAAGTCTGACCCCCTTTATGGCTGTGAAACGTGGAAACTACGAAAACACATGACAAGTTTTCGCTAAAAAATGCCTTAGAAGAATATTACGAATTCTCTCGATCCAACGACAGCCAGTTCTATGCACGGATCGACCCGAAGGAGGAATTCTTCGGCCAAGGGCTGCCACCCCGGCACTATATACCGCTACAATAACAACAACAAAGAATTTTCTGGCCCAACAAGATATTGAACACATACCTTAACTAACGCCCACATCAGAAGTATTTAAGAGAAAATGGCGATGGATTGGCAACCTTGAGAAGTCATCCGCCATGCCATTGACTGGAATCCGCAAGGTAACATAAGAAGAGGACGGTTTGCTGCATTTGGCTAAGACAAGTATCCATAGAGGACACGGCAGCAGGAAAAGGCTGAAATGGAATAAGGAAAAACGATTGAAATGTTTTTGTTGAGGTCCTATGCTTCTAACAGGAACCAAAGAGGGGTGGCTAGGAATTCAATTTGTTATCACTATATTTGCCTTATAACTCTACTCTTTAGTATTGAATTAAAAGTCAGTTCGTGTGAATAATATTACAGATACTACAGATACCAAAAGTGGGCGAAGTAGTACATTTGTGTTAGAGGTACTAAAAGAGCCGTGGTAATACGGCCCGTTATAAATTCCATAAGCAGTTTTGGAAAAAAATACGACATTAAAAATTTATAAAGGATTGGTAACGCACTTCAAAAGTTATAATGCGGTCCAGTCATACTGACGGACAAGGCTCCACATAGTCGTGAAACGGATTTGGTCAAAACATATGTAGGGTCAAAGATGTTTACTTTCCATAAATGATTTTTTTGTCTATACCAAATGACTCAATCTTAACCAGTAAGGCGAGGGTGTAAAAGCAATTAATTAATATTTTTAAAAACAATTAACTATAAGTACAGCGGTTTTTTAACACGTAAGTAACTGGAAATATATTCGTTTTATTTGAATTCTACTGAAGTTATAGTCTTTATCCCACAACTATACGAATGTTTTTACGAGGGCTGGACATAAATTACCTTTTACATCTTGACAAAATTTGAAAACTTTAACCATTTTAGGTGATGAAAGCTCTCTGCTACGGTGCCAAATTAATAGCTGGCTATTATGGTGATCGTAAACCCGAACTGGCCAAACGTTACGCAATCGCCAGTTCACGTATATCGGGAGCGCGGGCGACTTTGCGCTTAATAGATGACATACCAATGATTCAGTATGCCCTCGAGTATGGATGGGGAGAAGGTGTAAGTTAAAGCCAGCAGCAACACTTTAAAATACAACTAATATTTTGTCTTTCAGGAATCCGATAATATAATGGCTGTGTTGGGAGTTACTGCCAATTTCGTAGATTTACTCTATTATCCGGTAGAGAAAATTTGTTGGCTTTCCGAACACAACATAGTTCATTTTAAAAATGCGGATTTTTGGGATAATGTAAATACAATATTTTGGGTGCTGGGAGTGTATCTAAATTTAATGAGGTAAGTAAATGCCTTTGCTTTGCATGGACCACTCACTCTTAAATATTTTGAAATTACCTTTTTTAGAACAATCCGTCATTTTGGTTTAAATCAACAAAAAATAAATCGTGTCAAGGATCCCAAGTATGCACCTTTATATTTTTTTTGTGCAAACATAAATTACAGTTTTTGTTAACCTCTTTTTCTTTAGAAATACCCCCGATATGGAAAAGACATTGAAAAAGCACCGATTAGAGATGTTATCACTGGTTCGGCTAACACTCGATTTCGTTCATGCTGGTAGTTATTTACCGAAAGGCTACCTGTGGGGTGGCAAATTATCCACCTTTCAAATTGGTGCGATAGGTACAGCCTCCGCTGCGATAGGAATTTATCAGATCTTTGCCAAACGAAGAATCAATAAATTGAAGTGATTTTTGTAATTGTAAACTATTTTTCGATTTCTGTGTTTATTGTTTTGTTAAGCTAGTCGAAGAGCAGTGTAGTCAATTTTCTTAAGATTTTGAGACTGTTTCTGGTGTTTGTCTAGCGTAATGTTTGATGTACTCGTAGATGTTGCATATTAGATGTTAAGTTCATAAGATGTTTGTTTGAATCCTAAGAAGACATATTTTGTAATAAAGATTTTTAAATAGAAATATGTTGCACTTGCTTAACATGGGTATTAACAGATAGTTTCCAAATTGAAATTTATATATCCTTTATTATACCGTTTGGGTCTTGCATACTTGTTATACTCTCACCTTACTGGATATATAATTTGGTACGGAAAAAAGTGCTACGCTTCGAAAAAGAATACCTTAGGCCCATCAAATGTTTTGACAAAATCCGCCTTACGAAACTTTAACCTTTGTAAGGTTGCTAATCTTTTATAAATTTGTATGACGAAATATTTTTTAAAAACTTCCTATGTGATTGAAAATGGGGTCATATTGCCACACCACTTCTAATATATCCCACCCAAATGTACCACTTTGCCCACTTTATATATTCTTGTAAAATCTTTAATAACATTCGTGTGCCATGTCTCATACTATTACCTCCCACATCAACGAAATTAAAAGGTGAAATTAACAACGGAAAATTTTAAATCGATCTACGCACCTTTTGGTCAAATAGTATTTTAAAATGACCTGTCTATGGTCGAGGGCACTCGTAAGTCAGATCAACCAACTACAACTTGCTTACATGTTTTCTAGAAAACGACATGCAATGGTCGCCTCTACCTACTGTGAAAATCTCCCATCCTTTAGTCTTATATTTAATAATAAACGAGTAAGTAATACTTAAAGGATACGCTTTCGGCTCCATTTTTGTTCTAAGTGCGGTCTAATTCCACACATCAAATATTATTGAAATCTGACAAAAATTTTCGGTATTGGTCGGTTGGTCCACAAAACGAAAGCGCATTTGTATGAAGGCTATATCAAAACCGGAATTGATCTCGTCGATTTGCAATAATGGTTTGCCAGTGTGCAACGAAATATCGTCAAAATCTGATGAAATTTGCTGCTAGGTTGGCAAAAGGAATATTTTAATAGAGGCTATATAAAAATTCTGGCTGGTCTGTTTTTTCAGCAACGTTTATCCTGTGTATAAAATAACGCCATAAATAAAATTTCTTTAACATCTAATGAAAGTGGCTGTTAGGTCTGTTAGACGCAAAATCGGCACAAACCGAATTTCGTTGAAATCTGCTAGTATTTCTGACCTATACTTTGATTACAAGAATAGAAGGACTGCGGGATATTCTTAATCGACTCAGACAATAGTTCGAGTCGAGTGTAACTCCAAACCTTTTTTGGAGTTAAACATCAGCACAACATCATAAGAACCCTGTATCATAGTGTGATGAGGGTCTAACAAGAAGACAATTCGTTAGTTCGGCCGATCCAAAGCGTTTGTATCCTCCACCAAGAACTGGGTTCAAGTATGGCAGTGCATATTTAGATTAGTGAGAAAATGCTACTGTTTCTGAGTACCGATCTGTCAATGTTTAAATGGAGACCCTTGGGCTTCAAATTAGATGGAATTGTCAAATTAATGTAATATTAGGATTCGTGACAAAATTTCATTGTGTTTTCCTTACTTATTTAAAAAATGCATTAGCCGTTCAGGGCCGGCATTAAACAGTAGGGGCTGGTCAGTAAATATAAGAATTATATCGTGCACAGATTACTGATTTGAGAGAAGTCCCCCGTTTGTACCCTTATGGAGTTTTTAGGGAATTAAGTAAGTTTCCTCCTGCTTAATAGTGATGTTTATGGTTAAGCCTCGACAGCTAAGACTGGATAGCAAAATCGCAATTGTTCAGAGACAGACCGTGCCAGTCTCAGGTTAAAGTCGTGTCCAACACTCATCTGTTCCGTTGTTCCTGGCACGGCATATGCATAAAGTAAAGGCAGTTTCATAAAGTCGAAATTAACTTTCAAACCTTTTAAAAAATATATATAGCACGTTCTAGAACATGATGCAGAACTTCCAGTAAAATTTAATGAAATTCTCGTCTTAAATACCAGAACTAACGAATCACCTGATTAATACGAGGTCATACAATAATTCCGTGACTTTTCCAATTTTCCCAGTTATAGAGTAGTTATATGAAATGCAACACTGCTCCAATCAAGTACCATCTCTTAATAGACTACTGTCAAATTTTTAAAGAGTTCCGTCATATAGTTTGTGTTAAACAGCAACAGAAAAGCTTGATACATACTATGAGGACTCTGCACCATTGATTTCATTGTGGCCGCACAAGTACAAATGACGCTGAACAATCTGGACCGCCAATTGATGATTTAAGAAGATGAACGGGTGCACACGTGTGCAGGCTCAATGGCAAAATTGCATGAATTGGTTTACGAATTAGTACCACATTTGCAATCTTTCCGGATGGCTCGGTGGAATAAGATTCAGTTCCAACGAAGAAATTATTGATCTAACAAATGCCTATGGTATGGACTTCGAAAAATCCTATTTTTGAAAGGAATACAAAAATTGGAGAAACGTTGAACTTAGTGTATTGAGCTTAAAGGAGATTATATGGAAAAATATTTTTTTTTTTGCAAAAAAAACTGTGTTTTATTCGAAAAGTCGCCGAATTATTGATATGCCCTCGTATGTAAAAAGTTTGGTTGTAGTTCAAACAGTCGCCGTCAACGTTGCCAATTTAGTTTTTTCGCTAGATTTACGGCTTATTAAACTAAAAGAAAGTATTTAGTTTTTTGTAATTTTTTATATCAAAAAAAAAATTTTTTTGTATACATTTTCTAAATCACCCAAAATAACAAATTAAGCGTTTTGTTAAATCGTTAATAAAGGACTGATGGTCAGTCCTATAATAGTGCAATATTTTGAATTACGTTCGGAAAAGAATGGAAAATTATGGTCACATCTTGATAGACATGATGTGACCCCGCCAAGTACGGAGAACGTTGAAACTCAAGAAATCCCCTTGAAACTTTAAAAACAACATTACAACTCGTTAGATGGTTCAAATTCGAAACCATTATCATGAATTACTTCAAATATGTTCTTTGCTCATCTGTTATTGGACTTGTCAGGGCGGCAGGCTTGTTACTTTAAAATGTAAATGGTTTATGACAGTGTCTAACACAATTTTTTTTTCGATGGTGTAAAATTCAATAACGTCAATAAATTGCAAACTGGAAACAGTTATGCTTACACTAAATAGCTGTATGATTTATTTATCAGTTTTCAGTCCACTCCTCTAAGCTACTCCCCATAAATAAACGAAAAATAATTTCTTTTTTTGCAGTGTGGTTTAAGTACTTTTAACTTTAAAATCTGTACTTGATGTGTAGGGGTGTATGTACGGTGTCCAACGGTACACATTGTAGTGAACAATACACTAGTTCTGCCTATCGTACACTATTTTTTTTCTTGTACACTATTTTTACTATTTGTACACTTTTTCCACAAGATATGTTCACTTTTTTTTCTCGATTTACTATCCAAATTTTGTTATGAATTATATTCTGGAAACTACTCGTGTGTTGATTATAATTATGAATTACTTCAAAAATCTTATAATTATAAGAACAGAAAGCAGAACTTGTCAATTCATTGGTTGTTCAAGTAAGTGTAGAGTGGCTGTTCCCGCACGAAATCTTGACAGAATTTTAGTATCATTAAACGGAACGAAAAAACTTTTTTCACGATAAAACATCGTTGGAGAATAATTTAAAATTGTAAACAAAGTTAATTTTGTGTAGTTTAATGTTATAAGTATATACTGTAGTAAAGTTGACTTTTCGACTATTATAAGAAAATCATGAGTCGACTTTTAGACTTGTATGTATAAAAAAGTCAAATTTTTTTCATTAGGGAAATGAAATTGCAAATTTGGGAACACAAACCAAATTTTCTTTGTACAAAAAACTTTCATTTAAATATGATTAAAAAACTAATAAACATCAGGTATTTCAAGAAGTTTTTACATCAGTAATATTCGAGTTTTAAAAACTTAAAAGAAAGTTTAAATTTTAAAGCTGTCGATTAATATATACATGTCCGCATCAATTGATTTAAGAAGGTAATCATATTTACTTTTTTTGGAGAAATTTGGCTCCGAGTTTGAATAGTATCACTCACACGGGGCAGAAGTGGCAACGATTGACAAAGTTTTTTTTTCATTACTTTTGAAATAAATGGGTACTCGCTTTCCGTTGTTCTCCATATGTGACGCGCAAAATAGAAAGGGACCTAAGGGTAAAACCCAATTTTGTTCAGGAGAGCCATTTTAAAGATTTAAATACGTGTATCTTTGGTGTAGAATCGTCGACTTCACTTTCATAAAACGTGCATATCTCTGGGAGGGAACACTTTTTGGGCATGGGATCGGTCTCATTCGATGCTCAGATGTTGTCCACATCAAAAAAAATGAAAATTGATTTTTTTTACCCTTAGGCCCCTTTCTCTATGCGCTGTCACATATAAGCATTGGATTATTTTTGTTTTACGACAACCAGGCGATGCCTTAAGATTGTGTTTCAAATGTATTAGAGCACCAGTAAAATCATTATGGCCTTTTTCGCTCCTAGTGCTTACACTCTTGTCAACTCACAATCTATTTGTCCACATCAAAATCGGGTTAATGGGTATTAATAGTTATTCGCGAATTTTTGTTTGCGGTGTTTAACAGTTCTTCTTAAAAAACAATAAAAATAATCTTGTAATACAGCTGAATATAATTTCAGTGTTTCAGTGTATACTTACCGACTGATTAATTGCTCTGGATGAATCTAGAATATTTTTGACCTCGGCATTGTAGGGACAACAATTAAATAAAAATTATATATATTTGTCAATCGGCGAAAATAAATGAAAGCGCATAATAAATTTAAGCAATACGCATTATTTGGATGACAATTAAAAATATTTAAAAAATCGATATAAAAAATTCGACTTTTAAACTTTATAAAAAAACAAAAAGTCGAATTACCGATTTAAGACTTTACCAAAAGTTCTATTAATTGATTAGTCGAAAATCGACTTATAAATAGATCCCTAGTTGGGCAAGAAACTTGGCGTTAAGGTGTAACTCACAAATAACATCGTGCATTATGGTAGGGACTTGGTTTTCGAACGACTGGGTTTAGCAGACCAAATTTGGTAGGTTTTTTTTTCCTTTGGTAGGATGGTAGACTAAGTCGTATTTGGTAGGTTTTCGATAAATATTCATTTATAAGTATATAAATAAAATTTGTAGTGAAAGTATGCCGAGAATTATTGCGATGCCAAATATGTTATTGGTAACTTTATGCAAGTATAACAAAGACTAACATAACAGAAACTGATAAAAGGTCCGTCCCGTACGTACTACTACATTTTAGACGACCGATTTTTCAGCCCCCAGGATAAGCATCAAATAAAGCTAAATGAATATAATAATATATTTATTTTTGCAAATTTTGCTTTTCATATTTGAAGAGACTGGATTTTGGCCCTTTTTGAGTCAACTTAGTCTATGAATAGTTGTAGGTCCAATTTTATAAACTATACCGAATTTGATCGAAATAAGAGTTTATGTACAGGTGTTTAGTATAAGTAGCAGTCAACCGATATGACCCATTATCATTTTTCCAAATTTCATTAATATTGGATGTAATTTGTAGCTTCTAGAGAAAAAGACCATAAAACGATTGAACATACATACATATGTTTGTGTGCTATATCTAAACCGATTTTGTAAAATTGCAAAAACCTCAGTCCAAAAAATTTACTTCTGCCATATTTAATACAAGTCGGGCAACAATTGAGACCTGTAGTTTGATAAGAATCTTTAAAAGAGCCGCAGACAAACGGACAGATAGACATTATTAAATCAAAGCAGCTGATGGTTCGGAGTTAATCGGTAGCTTAAATATTTTTGATAGTTGCAGACATTTGCAATGAATCTAGCTAATCATTTTCCGTAACTCCCTGTTGAATTTGTTAGATGGCTTCAAAATTTTTGGTACGTTTTAATTCAATTTGGTAGGATTCTTGAAAAAAATTGCAAGGAAAATAACTTTGTCAGTGGCAACACTGGTGTTAGGTAAACCAAAGCAGCAGTTTGTCGTTAGCAGTTGAAAACAAGAAATCGGACGACGTTCATAAGCTGGCCGTTTTTTTTTCTTACGTTGCGTATTTTTCAACTTGCTGCAGTCGAGAATAAATATAGAAAAAATGTAAAAAATCATACCACCAATGTCTGGCAGGGCTTTTCAATTCTGACACTGCAATATCATTAACTTATTGGACATATTCAAAATATATATCATTGGTTTTCCGCCTACCGTAAGCTTCAGTGTGTCCGGGCCTTAAAACTTATTTGAACCTCGAAAAAAAACTACAAGACATTTTAGTTTTTGTTTTGAAATGCTTATTTATTTTGATTATATGATTTGTTTTAATTTGTTGTTGTTGTAATTCTTTTTTGTTTTCTTCTTTACATTTCAATAACTTAAATATTTTAGGCTTTTATATTGTCATTACATTTTAAAAATGATTCATTTACTTGTGATCGAACGATCAATGCTATTGTTTGGATTGATTAAATCAAACTGAACATATTATTGTTTGTTTTATTAAATGTTGTTGTAATTTGTTTTTGTTGTTCTGCTTGTTTGGTTACATTAAATAGTGCTAAAACATAAAAAAATTGATTTAAAACTTAATCGTTCAATAATTAAAAACAATTTGAATTCCCTATTTGTGTTTTGTTAATTTTTTTCTTTGTTTTTTTTTTTATTTCTTTCCATTTTTGTTTGGATTTGTTTTCTTTCTTTTTTAGTTTTTGTAAAATATGAACTCATAAAAAGATCATGCATATTAGGTTTTAAGGCTAATATGTTTTTAAATTATGTTGTTTTAGTTTTAGATTAGCTCATAGATTGGTATTGGTTGTATGTTTTAATAGTTATTAACTATTTGTGTTTTTCTTGCTAGGTAGTTCTTTTTTTGTCATTTAAAAAAAGCTCATATATAAATATATAAGTATGTTTTTTGTTTGTATTTATTATGTGTTTTTGTATGTATTTTGTTATATTATATTGTTGTATTTGAATTAAATATTGTTTTGGTTTTTTCGTTCTAGTGTGTCCTTTGAATTTTTCTTGAATCTGCGAGATTCCACTTAATTCCGAAAATACTCTTAGTTCTTTCACAAGATATTCTGTTGGTTGTTTTGTGGTCTTAAGATTATATGTAGATTATTTTTTAACTTTTTTGTTTCTGTTCTAATAATTGTTTTTGTATACTGCCTAACTACTGTTTGTGGGGATTTTCATTTACTTTTTGTTTTCAATATTATTTATTTGTTTACTTGCTATATTTTTAAATATATTAATATTTTTGTTATATTATGGGGTTTCACTGTTTGTGACGCTTTCAACATGCGATCGAGTTGCGAGTATTAGAAATGATCTTATAAACTTTAAGAAAATACATTGAAATAAGAGGCTATACACGAAGCTTAAAAGGCGGGGGGGGGGGGCTATGGCAAAATCATTTGGTTTCAGTAATCGGCGAGATTTACTTTTAAATTTTTAATTTTAAATTTCCTGTGTAGTAAATTAATTCTGTGGGCTATTTTAATGAGCCATTTTTATTTTTATGAATCAATCGCGAATTGTACAAGGAATATTTTACGAAAAAAATAAAAAAATTTAAATAATTTGAATTAAATCCGTTTCATAACTTTTTAAGTCATATCCGTCCGTTTGACCGGATAATAAAAGAGTTAAATAATTTAAATTAAATCCGTTTAGTAATTGCCGGGTTGACAAGAAATTTCTGAAAGAAGCTAGCGAATGTATCATTTCGACCTTTTCGGGTCTTAAAAATGCAATTCAGGTACCTTCCACAAAAATGACTTTGTTTAAGCTCCTTTACATCCCATTAAGTAACATGAGGAAACTTCTCTGAAATCTTTAAGCTGTACACGATATATTGGGTGATCAATCTAGAGGTATTTTTTTCAAAATAAAAAATTCAAAAATTCGAATCAAGTTTGAAATCATTATTTTTCTTGTATTGTTCGAACGGAAATGTTATGCCATTTATTTTTTAAATATAATTTCCCTAAAAGTATGGCCACGACATCGCCCCAGGGTGTCCATTCTGAGGGTCCAATTTCGAATAAATCATTCGAGCATTTCGACTGGCTTCCAAAGCCTGAATAGTAGCTGGTTCGTCAGTATAGACTTTGGACTTTACAAAGCCCCAAAGAAAAAAGTCTAAAGGTGTGATATCACACGATCTAGGCAGCCAACTCACCGGTCCAAAACGAGAAATTTGCTATTCTTCGAAATTACCTCTTAATAGATACATTGTTTGGGCAAGTGGCACTGTCATGTTGAAATCAAATTTCGTCAAGATTACGGGCTTCAATTTGAGGTAGCAAAAAGTCCAATATCATAAGACCATAAACTGCACCAAACCGTGGTTTTCTCTGGGTATAATGACACCTCTTGGACCTCTTCTGGTTGATCTTCAGCCACAATGCGGCAATTATGTTTCTTGACGCTGTCGTTGAGCCAGTAATGTTCCTCATCACTGAACAAAATTGTGGTCAAAAACAGTTTCTCACCGAACGCTCATTTCCATTATAAAGTTGCACAATTTTGAGACGTTGTTTCGGTGTGAGTCTTTCCAAGATGAAATGGCAAACAATACTGAAAACAAATAAAATATAAAGTTTAATACAACTCACGCGTAATCTGTAAAAAACCAATATTAAAAAAAAACTCTAGAAGGATCACCCTATATTTCTTAGACTCACTGACCAAACGGGTAATGCATTTTATAGAGAAGCGTTTACATGGCTTAGAGATTGTCTATTACTGGATATGCCGCCGAAATTAACGTGGTGAAAACCTGCCAGTGACATTTTTTTGATGTGCTTACCCGGATTTGATACTGGGTTGTATGACATATAATCACAACAAGGCGGATTGGATTAATATCATGTATATTTAGGAACGAGAAAAATACTCTAATATTCTAATTTACAAAAGCAAATAAAGATTAGATTACGACAAATATTTCGTAATCATAGAACGGATAGAGTTTAACAATATGTGTAAATTTGTTTAAAAGTTTAACCTATATCTTTTGAAACTTTAATCTTTAGAAGGAGCAACGAATAATAAAACAGAATATGCAGTTTAACTTGATTTTCAACCGCTTGTACAGAAAGGGTCAACCCCTATCGCATTTTCATGTCTGCCGGATCATTTCTAGACAGCAAAATTCTTGTCTGCCATTGTTCTGTTGTAACTGGAACAATTTCAGTACATCTTTGGATTTTCAATATTATTTCTTAACAATTTTGCCAAACATTTGGTCGTACACTTTCTTTTTGTTCAGCCTTAAAGTAGTGAATACCATGGTTTGTTGTTTTGTTTAATAAGCTTGTAAATATGCTATTAAGTTAATATATGTGTGTATGTATATATTGATGTATATATATATATAGTGTTTCAAAAATATAATTATGTAATTTGAAACATTGTTATTTATTAAATATAGGTTTTGTTTAATAAAAACGTAAAATTGCTATGCAGTTTCTATTGATTGTTTGGGATTTATATTTTTTTTTATATAAAAAAAAATTTTTATAAACTTTTATATTACCACAATTTTTGTTGTAGAAGCTTTAAAATTATACCATACATTCAATACCGATATTGTTCTATATGAATGTTTTAGTAACGTCTATACCCTGTAGTTTACAGGGTAGTTTACAAAAAAAACTGTTCTTTTAAACGAGAGATCATAATTTGCTAAAATTTCAAAATCCCAAGGGGATTTTAAAACTCTCTTTTACGACGTTTCGAATATTAGATTTACCCCCTTATAAGTTAAAATTTCAAGATTTAAAGAACAATTTTTTAGAGAAAATTTGCAATTTAAACCCTAAGTAACATTGATATGGCCTTTACTGTTGACATACGAGTGATGTTTTAATGATTTAATACTTGTTCAATTTGTACTTGAATATTAGAATGTATTTGGAAAATTATTTTCATAGAATATTAAATATTTCAATCGGTTTGACTTATACGAGTACTTTAATTAAAATATCTGACTACAATATTTACGTTATGTTAGATAACTTTCTTATCAATTTGTCCACATTTTGATGAAACTTTAAATCAAAGACGACAAATTGTACAGGGGATACCAAAATATACCATGGGGTTTAAAAATTTAATAACTTTTTCGTTTATATAATTTTTTTCAGATTATATATATAAATAACTTTTGGAAAATAAATAATGGAGAGATTCACAACTGAACAAATAACCAGAAAAATAGAATATTGTTATTTAAATCAGCGATCAATTAACGCAAAATGATGAAGTTCATTTTCGCTTAAATGGCTTTGTTGATAAGCAGAACTGTAGGTTCTGGGGTTCTGAAAATCCAAGAGCCATACATCAACGCCAACTGCACCCCATTAGGTGTAGTGTATGGTGTGGAATCACATCTGCAAATATCATTGGGCCTTACTTCTTCGAGAATGAATATGGAAGTGCTGTAACCGTAAATGGAGAGCTGTATCGGTTTATGATAGAACATTTTTTACGTCCTGCTCTTGAAAACAGACCTGAGATGTGGTTTCAGCAGGACGGAGCCACTGCCCGAGACACAAAGGCACATTTAAGTCAAATTTTTCGAGAGCGAATAGTTTCCAGAAATTTGAAAATTATTTGCCAGCGCGATCGCCAGATTTGTAAGCACCCGACTATTTTTATTGTGGTTATTTAAAGGAGCGAGTATATTTGAACAAGCCCGAGACAATCCTTTGACTCAAGGCCAACATTGTTACAGAAATTCGAACGCTACAGGCACAGCCCATCATTGTGAAGCTGAAAACGGGGGGTCATTAACCTATACTTAGTGTAAAAAAATCCATTTTATATACTAAATACTTAGTGGGGACATAAATACTGTTATACACGTTTTATGCTGTACTTTAATCTGTCAAAAAAATAAAAAAAAAATGAATGAACGAAAAAGTTATTAAAGTTTTTGACCCCATGGTAACTTTTGGCCCACCCTGTACAAGGTAGGCCACGTGCTTCTTCTTCGCAATAATGTAAACAACCTCACTTCAGTAACGCACAAGTTCTCAGTTTATTTTTCCACATTCGTTTGCACACAATCGCAAGAACGCTAGTAAGTCGATATTGAAAAAAAGCACAGAAAACATTAAATTCGCACACTTTAAACACAAAAAAAGCATTATCAAATTGATTTCTACTCATCTCTGTTTTTCGATTTCTCTATAAAGCTCTTGGAAAATTTATCAAAAGTTAATTATCCACGGAATCAGACCCAAGTGGATTTTGAAAGTATCGTTTTGTTTAGAAATTCTTACATATGAGTAATTAATTCCACGTTAAACGTTCAAGTAAATTAACTGTTGTAACCACAAACAAAAAATAAATATTGTTGAGGTGACTGTCCCTGGCCGACGAGTGTTTGTTTCGGGTCAATTCGGTACATAGAACCGGCAGTCGCGGGATTGTTTGGGGTGTTCCTTCTGATTTTCATGAAATTTTTTAAAATATTTCCATTTAAGAGTACTAAAGGCGATTATTTGGATTTTCAAAATTTTAGAAAATCTCCAGCATGATTTCCATATTTTGATTATCATAATTTTAAAAAATTTCAAACTCGAGGCTGTATGCAAATTATGGTAATATTTTTTAAAAGTGCTCTATCTTTTGACTGAGTTGATCAATCTCTTTAAATTATCCAGAAGGAAATGTTGTGTCAGTAAATAAATAAGTAAATGGATTTTTTTTTTTTTTTAATTTTTAAAAACTTAAAATCTAATTCTTTTAATTTGAATGAAACATTTTCAAAATGTTTAAGAAGTTAGTAATATTTCATTGCGATCATAGAATAGTTCTGTCATTCATTTTTTTGTAAGTGTTGTCATTTATTTCAGTGATTTTAAGATTGCCTAAAGTAAAAAAATACTTAGCGTAGGAAAAAGTGATTCTGCGTGCCCAAATATTTCAGCTTGAATTTTTTTTTTTTTGTTGAAGGATTTTAGTAAATTAATCTGAAATTTCTATTTAACAACAACAAAAATTCTGAGTAGTTCACTCCTAAACAAAACAAAACTATTATAAAGTAAGAATGCAAAAAATTGGCATTTTGGGCAAGAATTTGAAGTAGTAATTGTTGAAGCGGGGGTTAAAAACGGAATATTCGATTGTTTAATAAAAAACAATTAAAATAACAAAAAATAATTTAATTTTTACAAATATTTTTGTAAATACGAGTATTATCTCCACCTTTTACCGCCTAGTGCTACAAATCAATTAATTTTTGTTAGGTGGCACTAACGAAGGACACTTTTTGTCCTTTCCTCTATAATTTGAAACTTGACTCTGCACTTTTGAAACTAAACGATACACGTGTTTACAAAATATCGGTATTCTGAATTACTACTGAACCTAAATTCAAGTAAGTTTTCTTAATAAGCTGGGGTTTACGAATCCCATTACGAAGTTTTGTTCGGTAAAAAGCGGAAAATTTCTTATTTAATACAAAAATTTTGTTATTGGTACAAAGATAGAAAAAATTCTGCGGTCTCCGTACCGTATGTTCGAAGCAGGAAATTTTAAAAACTTTTTGACCTTTCAGCTTCTGCATTAATTAAAAACCTCATATTAGTGTAATTTTAAGGTTGATCGGTATTGAATGTTATGTTTTCTTTCGTCAAAATAACAAAAATTACAATATTTTTTTAATTATTTTTTTTTGGTATTTAGTCTAAATGTTTACTTAACTTAGATCTATGTTTTGATTTTATTTCTTAATGCATTTTTGTTAATATTTGTTGGAAGCTACAATTTTTTTTTCTTTTTTTTTTGAATATTTTGTTTTTCTTTTTTGTTAAATGGCACTGCAGTATATTTCATTTATTTTTAATTTTTATTAAGGTGGGAAAACAATTTAGAATATATATATGTATGTATATATATATATATTTTATTTCTTTTTTTCATTATATATTTATGTATGTATATATAAAATACAAATTTCTTGCAAAAGGTTTTTGAAAAACGTTTAACATTTTTATTTTGTGAAAACGATTGCAACGTAATTTTGATTTGTTTAACTTTGTTCAAATTACAGTTGACACCTCAAAATATGTGTTCGTTTGTTTAAATTCAATTGCTTTGGCACTTTTGTTTACGTTGATTTAATGTATCAACTGTAAAATGTTCAGTTAATAGTCGTACAGTGTTCGGAAATCCCATTTGTTTGCCCCAAAAAACAAAACTCTTGTGTTTGGTTTCTGGGGTGAATAAAAAATGTCAAGACAATTAAAGGTTGCTGTAAAAGAATTGGATTTCGAGACACTGGCTTATTGTTTATTCTAATCTAAAATGTTTTTTTTAAGTGTATGAAAATATTTTCATTTGTTAAAAGAGTGTCTCCATTAATAGTGTTTTATTTTATTTTTTAATATTGTATGCATTTAATAAAAAAAAGCATGTCCAATAACAATTGTAACAATATTCAATATTCAGATTTGATTGGGTTTTGGGGGTATATAGGTTTTGTTTTTTTTATTTTATAAGGTATTCAGGATATCAATCGTATAAATATTTGGATTTTTGCTTTTTTACTTTTTGTTTTAAGAATTTGCATTTGTAATGGTTATGTTTTTGATGTGATTTTCAATGTTCCCAATAAATATTTTTATATATTTTTGCTTGGTTGTAGCTGAACAATTAAATAATTTATCAAACATACTCGTAGTAATCGAAAAAATAGTTTTGAGGCCAAGTAAGCTTAAGAATTTTAGAATAGATTAAGTGACAATTTTGTAGACTTTGAACGTACGATGTAGCTTCGTTGGTCTGTCAGCTGCTTCAGTATACTCGGCGTTCCTTTCCATAGTCGCCATTGAGAAATTTCAAAACAAATTATAAACTATCAATTTTTGTGCAAAGGTGTTAAAAAAACTAATCACATAAAAAAAAACAAGCATTTTTTACTACATTTAAATCAATAAAAACCGAACTAAATTTTTTTTTGAGTGCACTCACAAGAACTAAAAATGTTTTCTAATGGTATTTTAAATCTACTCCACTTGAAGTATCATCCCCTTATATACTAATCTTTGACGGAAAAAAGTATAAGTATAGATCGCACTTGTTCAACAAAATGGTATAACCTTACATTTTTTTAATTTGCTTTATGTAAATTAGAGTGACTTAAAATTTTTCAAATTTTTCTTTCTAAAAATCAGTTCCATTTTCTAAAAATCATTTCCATTTTTAAAAAAATATTCCGGCTCTAGCATACCGCATTTGTTTGACCGCTTTTAAAACACCTCGAAAAATCCAAGTTTCCTTCAGTAATATGTTTGCTTTTTTTCTTATTGTTGAATAAATTGTCAAATATATACAGGGTGTCCGTCGGGAAGGTATACTACTTTGTTTGTCTATAATTTTTGATTAAATGAAAGAGAATGGATCTTATATTGATAAATGTTTTATTAAATGTCGGCAATTATGTATGGAATACAATATCAGATAAATGTCCGCCTCTGTTAGCCTCACAAATGCGAGCCCTTTTGCCCCTTTTTCATGACATTCTCACACATTTCACGCGGTATTTCATCACGAATATTTTGTTTGAGTTTGCTTAAGCGTTTCTGGTCTGTTTGCATTAGCCTTGCTTTTTAGATATCCCCACAAAAAAGAAGTCCGGAGCAGTCAAATCAGGCGACAGTGGATGCCAATCAACATCACCATTTCTTGAATAACTTGTTGTGGAAAGAGGTCTTGCAGTAATTCCATTGTAATCCTGGCTGTATGCGATGTGGCACCGTCTTGTTGATACCACATGTTTATCAAGCCCAAAACATGCAGTTCTGGCGATAACAAGTTTTTAATCATATTCAACGATATCGCTCCCCATTGACAGTTATCGTTACACCGTTTTGATTTTCATAGAAGTAAGGTCCAATGATTCCTCCTGACCAAATTGCGCACCAGACTGTCACTTTTAATGGATGCAAAGGTGAGTGATGAATTATTTGAGAGATTACCATTGGCCAGAACCGACTATTTTGTTTATTCACATATCCATTCAAATGAAATTGTGCCTCGTCACTCATTATGATTTTTTCATGAAAATCGGGGTTGTCATGGGCGAGCTGTAACATCCTATTGGCATATGCATGGCGGCGTTAATGGTCTTGTAAAGGAAGTTCTTGTGTCAACTAAATCTTAAATGGAACAAATGCAAATCCTTTTGCAAAATTGAGGCCTAAGTTGTTCTTTGAATACCAAGCTCCTGAACACGGCGTCGAATTGAGTTTGATGAATTGTTTTGAACACTTTCTTGAGCAACAGTAATGTTTTTAGCCGATCTTGCAGTTCGTTGTGGTCCATGTTTGGGCCTATCAGCTACAGACCCTCTTTCTTCGAAATCATTCACTACACGATAAATAGTGCGTTTTGTTGGCACGTTGTTGCTCCCAAAAACTTTGTCATCGACGAAGTAATCGATGATTGATTTTGATCAAATGTTTTAATGATCAAAACATGTTGGTTTATCGAATATTTTTCCATAATAAATTTGCCACGTCTCTACTTCACGACTGCCAAATATGAAATGTCAAGACTAATGTTTAGCAAAATGGCGGCAAAATAAAGTAGTATACCGTCCCGGCGGACACCCTGTTTAATAGAAAAGCAGTAGTATTTGGACTCTGCATTAAAAAAATATTGAAATTTGTGTTCGGATCGAGATATTACGCGTGTTTTATTTAACAAGCGGAAAAACCCGCAATATTTGTTCACAATATGCATTAGAAATAAAATAAATTTTTCACAAAAATAAAAAAAACAATTAATCAGATAAATTTAATAGTGAAATATTTGTGTTTTTAAAATTATCGATAACCCGTCGTCGTCGTTACAGTATACCAATTTGGTGTTAATGGGATGGTTTAAAAACAATTAATAAAAAAAACAGCCCGAATTTGAAATTAATTTTTGCTTGAAAGTCGTGTCGTGGAATAGTGCTACATTCCAAGCAATGACATTTTCCTTGCATTAATATAAGTACTTATATAAAACTGTACAAAACATTAAAGTAAAATTCCTGAAGTTGTCATTGCAATTTCAATATTAAAAATTTCAGGAATTTAGTATTTTTCTGAATATTTAAAATTTTATATCTCGAAAACGACTTGATATAATATTTGAATTTTTTTAAAAAACTTCATCCTTTTTGCTTTTTTCCATACGCGATTAGCCAGAACAACAACTAAACAAAAAATTAAGATATCTGGAAGTTAATTAAATTTTCATAGATGATTGATTATTTTTCTTGCCGGTACTCTAAATTTTATGAAATGTGATTGTTTTTTTTAACTGCATTTCCGAACATTTTTTCAGTATAGGCTATTTTCAGATATTCAATTTTTTCCCTTTATTATTCTTAAAAAATTAAAAAAAAAAATTTCAAATATATCAAGTCGTTTTCGAGAAATTAAATTTTTATACACTTCAGAAAAATACTAAATTGCTGAAATTTTTATATTGAAATTGCAACAACAACTTCAGGAATTCTTCTTCTATTTTTTGTACAGTTTTATATATTGACATATACTTTCTATATTTGGACCAAATTTTAAAATCCCACTTCTCGTGGCCTGACCCTTAAAAGATTTTACATCTCAGCGACCCGACTGGAAAATACTACAAAAATAATGAAATGAGTTGAGACAGGTCTGTAAGACATGTAAGACAGTGCCTTCTCAATCAATCCACTCTGTTTGATCAATCAGTTAATTGTTCGGCTAAAGTGTGTTTGGTGTTATATCGAAATACATGTAGCTAAAAGTTGTATATAGGGTAGTTTTTTAAGCTTTTTTGGGGGTGTTATAGAGTAGTTTTATAGTTGTCGATAGTATAAAATCTAAATTGTTCATTGTGTATTCAAGTTTAAATTTATAGTTTAGTTATTTGTAGTTAAGAATACGAGTAGTATGTATAGTCAGATAGTATTATGTTATAGATTTGTATTATATTTTTTTTTTAATTTTTGTTTTACAATATTTGTTTTTTATTTAGTTGTTGTTTTTGTATATATATGAAGTTTCTGTATTTATTATAGATTTGTTGTTTTCTTGTTGTTGTTCTTTGATTTCATTCTCTAAAAAATCGTTAAAATTTTATATAATATTGCCAGGTTAAAATATTTGGTTTTTTGTTTTTAAATATTATCGTTTATAAGTGGGAAGCGTTTGATTTTGGTTCCATATTGTTTTTTGTTTTTTTTTTTATTATATTAAATATTATTTAGGACTAAAACTCGGGGTTGTGGTTTTTGTTTGGCTTTTCATCATATATCTTATATACTTTTGTTTCAATTGGTCTTTAGAGTTTATTCACGGAACTATGAAATCTTTGTTAGAAATCTTAAAAAAAAAACTTAAAGAGGGTCGGCTAATTTCGAACATGTGCTTCCACGAGCCATGATAGTCGGATTCATTTCTTGCAGTTTTCGGCTTAAAAAGCTTCCTAAGGTCACCGACCATTCTTAATTTGCATAGTACTTCATTTGTTCCGTTTATAATATAAATTCTTCTTACTTTTCTGTCTTAAAAAAACTATTTTCTTGAATTTCCATACAGGGAACATTATCTTTTTTTAAATTAAGGTTATTTTCCTTTGAGTTATTTTAAGTTTGTTTTGTTTTAAAAAATATTTTTAAAAATTCCAATGAGAGTGTATAAAAAATTGTCTTAGAATATTTGGTTAAAAATTTTCTGCTATGTTAAATTGCTTTAGTTTTAAAAACAAAAACATTAAAAATTATATATTTAAAAAATTAGTTTTATTTTTTCATGTGTTTGTTGTTCAGTTTTTTTTTAGTTTAATAAAATATTAAAACATTTGTTTTGTTTTTGTCTATATTATTTAGGGTTTCTTTTAAAAGTTAATAAAAAGTCTAAGAAATTTATTTAAAAGTCTATATCTGTAATTGCCAATATTTTTGTTTGAAGCTTTTTATATGGCTTTTTAGTTTCGTTTTAGTTACAATAAAAAAAATCAGCTAGCGGTTGATATTTGAAAAATATGCAACTGAACATGTTTCATAGAGACTATGGAACTCTATTACAATCCATAAAATATGTGGTGGAAATATTAACGAAAGGATAACAAAACTGTTTAATTTTTAATTTTTTTCAATTTTCTTTATTTAATTTAGCGAAAGCACAAATATTCTATGTACTAAGCAGGGGCCGTAATAGTTATAAGTTTTATCAAAAAAAAAATTGGAATTAAAAACTTATTTTTAGATTTTTATTGAATTGCTCTTATCAAAATGTTATTTTCAATAACATTTTTTAAATCATAAAACAAAAATTATATTTGATTTTGTTTAATTAGTCCACAGTTATCGTATTTTAGATTTTTATTTTATTTTTCTTACGACAGTCAGCAATAAAAGTCAGTCAGTTATTTTTATTTTAAAAGTTCCAAATAAAAACTAGTCAGTGAATTTTATATAAAAGTCAGTCGGTAAATGATTTTTATTTAGAACTTTTAAATGACTTTTATATATAAAAGTCTTTGACTTATTTTAGTTTAAGACTTTAATTTATAAAAGTTACTAATTGATTTTTGGGATTGGGATTGGGATTGCTGATTTTATAAATAAAAGCCATCGAATACTTTTTTTCAAGAGAATTGAAATTAAAATAAAAAATAATTGTTCTTTTATGATTTTTAAAAATTATTTTGAAAATAACTTTTATTTTTATCAATTTTGCATATAAAACACAACAATTAATACGGTTTCAAATTTTATGCTCAATGAAAACATACATTTATTTGTATAAGCATACTTCATTCAGCTTTGTGCCACACATTTGCACATTAGTAAAATTTCAATTGTTTTTTAAAAAAAATGTGTTTTTTTCTGCCCTGGTATTAAGTATTGAAGTTAAATTTTTTTCTGACTGCTGACATTTGCCTATTAATCCCGATTATTGCCCTATTGTTATAAAGGTATTAAAACAAGCCAGTAAGGTTATGTTAAAATTATAAATTATATTCCAGATAGGCAGTTTGACAGTGTCCGAAGATCAGTTAAATCATAGTTGAAAAATCATAGTTGAAAAATTACAATCCCGATTGACAGTTTGATAGTGTTCGAGATTGTTTAAGTCATAGTTGAAAGATAATCTGTATTAAATTTTCAATGTTAACATAGCCCCAATACAAACTAACAAACGAACATTTTTGAATGGCAACTATTATTAAACATGTAAAATCTACCTAGTTTGTGGCTATTACAATTGAGAAATGAAAATCGAATATATTGCTGCAAGTTTGACGGTTGCTAGTACATTATCGAGATTATTTTAATCGCTTGGAATGATAAACATATTTATACAGTGTAAACAGGACCTAAAGTATATACTGATATTATAATCAAAATACTGCAATAAAAAACCTTAAACTAAATATAAAAAAGTGTCCTTTTATTCCCACTGCTTTTGACATTTTGAGAAATGATATTAAAATATTTGAAATTCATCTAAGATTAAAAAAATGTTTGTATACTCTCATACCGTGTTCTTAAATAATCAGGGAATTACGGAAAATTTTGGCAAGACTATGTTTACAATAGAAATTGAAATCACGATTATCGCTCTAAGTTCAAGAGAAAGTTGATATTAAAAGTCTTATTTATACATATGTAGCTTGATGGTCAGTAAATGGGTCGATGATCATATTTTTTTATCGTTTGCAAAAATTATATGATTCGATTTCAAATCGAATTTATGAAGTATTTTCAAACAGGGGCCAGATTACCACTTATTAATTGATTTCAAAATATTCCTAATTATTATGTTTGTAAGTGAAAATATAAATAAACATTTCATTTTTATGTTTTTATTAATTTTTTGCTCCTGAACCTATTGACCCCAAAAATACATCATTTTTCAGCGAGTTACCAAATCTGTGTTTTTTTTCGAGTAATCCTTAAATTGAATATAAAATTTTTTCTTAATAAAATGATTCCCAATAGGCTAGTCTATAAACGGCATAATCATAAAAAAAAACATTTCACTTCTTCTTGAAATAATACCATTTTAACACAAAACGATTACTGAACCTATTCAGATGAAAGGGAGTGTATCTCCATGAGAGGAGATATGGGAAACTATAAATCACCATAAACTGATAGTTCAAGGAAATTTTTTATATCTTTACAAAACAAAAAAGTGTCAATTTTACAATTTATAGTTTTTTAATTTCTGCTTTTAACAAATTAGCCGTGAACCCTCTCGATGTTTCCAAATTACTCTCAATTTGGTTCAATGCTGCCAGTTTACCTTATTGCAAACTAATCTTGCTAGTTACCTCAAAAGCACACTGCGCTATGTTAGAAAAATTAAAGTTGTAGGCCTATATTTGTATAGAAAAATTTTTTGTTTGTAAAACAGTTGTAAGAATACATTTTTTGGCAGGCTGTTACAGCTGCTGTCCGGAGTGTGAGATAGAAGCCTAAAGTGAAAAATGCGCTGGTGAGTGGATAGAAATCATTTAAATTATTTCACAGTCTTGTCGAAATGGAGAAATTAACAGTTTTGTTATCCTTGCATGTTCTGCTTTTGAAAAAATATTTTTTCAATATCAATAAATATAGGTACAGTATTTTTGTTAGTTCTGAATTTTTTTCTCTGTTTCTTTTAAATGCAAAACATTAATAAATTTATAATTTTAGTAAATAATATATTAGGTTTGTTTCTAATTTTCTTTTAAAAATAAAAAACAATTACATATTTTCTTTTATCAGTATATCTTTAAAGGTTTTAATGAAATGGTTATCTATATAATTTTTCGTTTTTAATATGCGGTTTTTATATGTATATGTGTGTGTTCATTTTAGGGTTTTCAATTACTTTGTTTTTTTCATCTTAACTTTAAATTTGAATTTTTATTTTTAATTCTTTAATAATTCAGCTAAAGCACCACATTTGATCTTTAATATTGTATATATACTTTTTATATTATATGTTTTATTATTTTCACTTATTTTGTTAATTTGCAAACAAAAATCCACACAAAAAGGTTTAATGGTCAGATGTCATTTAATAATTAAATAATATAAATAAATGCATATTTAAACAAAGTAAACAGATTTAGTCCTGACATTTCAAACGAATACATCCTACCTCTTGCCTTCAGGAAGAGTTGAGGAACTCCTTCAAGTCTAATGCTGACAAAGTTATTACTATATCTGTAATACTAGAAATTTAGCCGGTAAAAATGTCAGATACGTATGCGCTCCATTTCGCTGTGTTTACTCAACCGATTAGGAAAAATATTCGTAACTACATATGTATGTTCTTTATAGAACTACGTATGTGAATCAAGTTGGTTGTTTCGCAATAAACAAACAGAAATAATTCACAATAAAAAATATTATATGTAACTGAGTTTAGAGAGCCATACACACAGAAAGCGCGGTTTTTGTAAATTAATCGAACAAAAAATGGAAATTTGCTCATGGGCTTACAAAATAAACTCAAACTTGATGTAAACGACCATCAACCTCTTTGTGCTATAAAAACATCGTTTATTACATATAAATTAGCTTTATAAATGTTTTGTATCTTTGTGTGTATGTTAATTTATTATCATATATGCTTTATTGTTTTTAATAAATTATTTATTGTTTTCTTTTTCTTTAAAAGTTTGATGTCAGCATTTATTTTCCTTTTTGAAATCATGTCGTTTTTTCTCTTTAGGCTGTAGTGTTTTTTGTTGGAATTTTAATATTTTAAGTTTTTGTTGTTTTATTTTTTAATATGTTGTGATACTTAAATAATTGTTTTAAAGAAACAGTATGAGAGGCAACCTAATCTACAACAGAAACCATAGTTAAGAGGCAAATATGTGTTGCTGTTGTTATACTCGGGTTTCAATAATGTTTGATTTGATTTAATTTTTAAATTTTCAACATTTTATGTTTATGTTAAATTTTTAAAATTATGCATAGATTTTGTTTTCGTTTTGACTACTGTAAAATCCCTGTATGTTGTGGATTTAAAATTGTAAGTAAGTATTGTATGTTCTTTTGTTACATTTTGTTTTTAAAATCATTTTGTTTTTCATTTTTGTTAGAAGAGAGGGTTTCATAATAATTTTGTTACGCAATATGTTTTAATGATTATCTAGAGAATTAAATAATATGTTCATATATGTGTTTGTGTGTGTGTGTATTGATGAAAATGACCAGAGCATCATTTTAATTCATAAGATGGGACTTTATTGAGAAAAGTTTAAAAAATTAGTTCGATGAAATCTAAATTGTTGCCAATCAAAAAAACTTAGTGTTATTCTGATTCAATATTAAATGCACCATACTCACGTACTGCCATCAATAGAAATGAGATGAAAGACTGAGTCGCGTTTTCCAAATCCAAATATTGAAACAGGGGAATTATTATTTATAATATCTCAATAAGTTTAAATTGTGATACTATTAAAAAAAATTTTAAAAAGTAGAGACTCAAGTGTACAAATAAGTTATTAACGTAAGGATCTGAAACATTTGTTTAAAAATAAATAATGTGTAAAAAATAACACTAAGGATCTCCAACATTTGTTAAGGAAAACGTGCTGAAAATGCACTAGTTTTGCTCAGTTTGAATGGGCTTTAAATCATATTCGAATATGCTAAATAATTTCGAACTCTTTTAACAGAAAACAAAGTTCTTACAGAAGTTTGGCGCATGTCCTAATGCTGAATTCGGACCACCTTTTCAGACTGACAAAACTAGATGTAATCGTTGTCGGTGTATATAAAAAAGTCTAAAGTTGTCGAAATTTGTATCGTGAAGTGAACTGGATCAGCCTGATAAGGCGTTTATAGACAAAACAAAAACTAAATGCAAGTTTATAAAAATATCTTTGATTTGATTTACTTCATTTAAGAAATATACTCGTAGGGTGATCCAACTAGAGGTATTTTTATCAGAATAAAAAAAATACTAAAATTCAAATCAAGTGTGGAATCTTTATTGGTAATTTGAAAGGACATTTTATGGCATTTATTTTGTTAATTATAATTTTCTTCAAATGTTGGCCGCAGCTACGCCTCAGGGTTTCAATTCTAAGGGTCCAATTTTGGATGACTCGTTCTAGCATTTCGACCGGTATGACTTAAATGACACGCGTAATGTTGGCTTCCAAAACCTGAATCGTAGCTGGTTTGTCAGTTAGAATTTGGACTTTACGTAAGCCCAAAGAAAAATGTATACAGGTGTGATATCACTCAATCTAGGCGGCCAGCTCACCTGTCCAAAACGTGAAATTAGCTGCTTTTCGAAACGACCTCGCAATAGATCCATTGTTTGAGCAGCTGTTGGCAAGTGGCACCGTCCTGTTGAAACCAAGTGTCGTTCATATTACGGGCTACAATTTCAGGTAGCATAAAGATCAATATCATGGCGCGATAGCGAGTACCATTCACGGTTACGTTCCGGCCATCATCATTTTGGAAAAAATATGCACCGATGATTCCACTAGCTTATAAACACACCAAACCGTGGTTTTCTCTGGGTATAATGGCACCTCTTGGACCTCTTCTTGTTGCTCTTCAGCCCAAGTGCGGGAAATTTGTTTATTGATTTTGCCGTTGAGCCAGAAATGGCCTTATCACTGAACAAAATTTTGGTCGAAAACAGCGGATCTTCCCGTTTCTCACCGAACGCTCATTTATTTAATACAGTTGCCAACATTTAAAGGTAATTATTTTCAAAAAATAAAAGCCATAAAATGTCCTTTCAAATTACCAATAAAGATTTCACACCTTATTTGAATTTTTATATTTTTTTGTTCTGAAAAAATACCTTTAGATGGATCACCTTTTATAACAGAATGACACACCAAATAAACAAGTACAAATAAAGCATTGTGCTGATTTCGCCTTATTATGTGGGCATTTGCGTTTTTCATATTCAAAAACTGTCAATTTGAGGTAAATTAATTTATTGTTGACATCATTTGATACGAAACAATAGAATTGTTCTTTTCAGGTTACCAAACAAGCATTTATGTGTGTGTTACACGAAAAGCAAGCGAGTTAGCTGTTAAGAAAAGAAAATAATAAAAAATAAAAGAAAAAGAAAATAGAAAATGCGCGATTAAACCAATTCCATAAATTGCAATAATGCAAAAACGGTAAGTAAAAATGTTTATTGTTAAGATTTGGAGAAATTTCTATGTAGCTATGTTATTTTAAGAGTGACTAAACAAAAATTGAATAGAAAGAACAAACTTAAATGTCCCCGGCAAAAAATAAATGCCTACCAACGAAATTAAATTTGTCAATAAATTGTTACTTTTACTTTTTTGTTTGTAAACAAACTTTTGTTGAGCTTATGCTGCCATCCAGCGCGGTTATTACACGCTTATAGTATTTCTTAAATAACTTTTTGTCTACAAATAACAAATTTTCAAATCAAACGGTTTATGATGCATAAAGCCAATCAGTTCTTATGTACAAAGAAATTTAATAATTGTCCCCTAAGGTTTTGAAGTTATGGCACTAGCGACTAGTTACTCGTTTAATTAGCGAGTACCAATAGAACAAGCATTTTGTTTACAGCAAACTACAGACAATTTGCGTTTAAACCCTTTTGTTTTAATTAATTAAAACTTTTGGGAAGAATGTCGTTTGAGAATAACCCTTAGCGAGTAAATGCTAGGTAGGATATTATTCGCTTATGATATTTCTGGAATAAATTTTTATCTGCAAACTATGAATTTTGAAAGGAAGCATCCACTGTGCTTTATTTAAGAGTATGTGCAAAATGATTAAACACGTCAGTAGAAAACTCCAAAACATATTTTTTACTTTGTGTGAAAGATCCTACTGAGACAATAATTCGCATTGGTGCATCCCTATCGAAGAGAGTAAAAGCAACTTTTGAAGTCAAAAAATGCAACCCTGCTCTTAAGCCAATTTACTCAAGTTTGTTTACATTTCTGTCCTTTTTGTTCACATTTCTGGTGATAAAAAATCACCAAAAGTAGTGAAGAAAAACCTCCCAGTTAAAGGCCCATTTAGTCTCGACGGTTGACGGTTGACGGTAGATTCTGCCAAGGTTTATGTATAGAAGGTTACGCCATCCCAGCCCCCTTCCCTTTTCTGTTTTTGACGTTTGTCACCAATGACGTCACACAAACTTTGTTCCTATTGGCTAAAAATTTCGAGCTAACAGCTGATAATATTTGTGTATTCATAACAGTGGGACAATTGACTATTTTTGCCATCAATTTATTTGTTTTATTTTATTTATTTGTTTATTTTCCAAAAATTTGGCCACTGCACACTTCATTTTTACTATTTTGTTTTTTTCTCCTATTTTTGTCACACTTCTATGGATTAAAAACACAAACTAAATGTTTCTAATCAAACAATAAAAATGTTACTTATACACATATTTTTTACTGTTGGTTTTCATACATTTGCCCACTGCACACTTAATGTTTACGTTTCGATTTGTTGTTTTATTTCTTCACAAATCTGACAAAGTGATTTCAGCTGTAGGGTTGCCAACTCACTGCAATATGTACATTTTTCACATGAAATCTTAGCATTGTTAACTAAAAGTAGGCAGACATAGAGCTGGCAACCCACTTCTTTTTGATGTTTGTCACCAACTACGTCACCTAACGGCAATTTTTGCTGATGGCGTAACCTTGTATTTATAAACCTTGGATTCTGCAACCTGCAGAAGTCTACCGTCGTCAACCGTCAAACTGTTGTTATCTCCCTCTAACACATGCAAAATGCAACCCTCAACTGAAATAGCTGATTGCCTACCGTCAACCGTCCACCGTCAACCGTCGAGACTAAATGGGCCTTTAGCATCAAAAACTCTGGATATCACTACCGGGAATTCTTTTTAACGCCAACCCAAATGGGTGTACCAAATACAAGACACAGTTACTACTGCATAGCGAGAAAAGCCAACGATTTTGACTTTGCAGCGGGGAATATATGGACATGTTTGCCTGCTGAATTAGAAACTACGTTCACAACCACAGATTTGTGTTCGTTAATAGGAGTTAAATTCATATTTTATCTACGTTTGTTTATTTGCCTAAATGGAAGAAGAGAAAATAATGGCAAACATAATATACACATACATATGATGTATGTATAAGTGAAGGAAGACTTGCATACCATGTGCGCAATTATAGAACTGCAAGACAAGGCATGCCGCACAAGAAAAGAAATACCACACTAACATCACTTATTTATTTCGGTTGCTATTCTGGAATTGTCTGAAATCTGGAATTTGGATTGAAGAAATTAGATGCATGCCCAAAATGGCTACAAAAGGTAAGAGTTACTTACGTATATACTATACACGAGTACATAGAAATATTACATAGAAATATTTTATTACCCATTTCTATATTACCCATTACCCATTTCTATATTTTCTTTATAATCTTCATACATATGTTAAAATTAATTACAATTTTTCAAAAAGTAATCGCTGTCCCCAGATCTCTCGGCTGTAATGACTTTTTATATCCACTACCATAAGATGGAGTTTTGCTCCGAAGGTCTAAACAAGCATAAGTGTTCTCCAATAGTACGCCAGTCCCAAAAACTTGCATTCTGCAGGCGCGGTAGGTGCCTTACTTAATTGCCTTAACATTTCATTAGGAAAGCAACATGGAACTTTCGTGTAACAATGTCCCCTGTCATCCATTTGAGTAGAATTAGACAAATTTTCAATGAAGTATTTTCTATGAAACTAGTGAGCTGTACACGATACAACTCACTGAAAGATACCTACAGTTTATCGTCCGCACAAAGCGGCTAATTAATTTACATGGCCTATAGATCAATCCCACGACAGCCGGTTCTATGGACCAGATTGACCCGAAGATCAATTCTTCGGCCGAGGGCTGTCACCCCGGAACACATTTGCCGCTACAACAACAACATGGCTTATAGATATATTACTTACTCCTGGGAATAAGTCGCGGGATTTAAAAGAAAAACATCTTAATCTTTAATCGCACTTTGTATACCTTCAAGCCGACAAGACTTTAAGAAGGGACTAACACATGCAGTAGTTCGCAAGGCACTTTCTGAGACCTTTGATGCTTTGAAAGAACAATTTGTCGCAAGTGGATACACTTTACAACCAACAAGGGTGGGGCGCTTGTAATTCCTGGACTCCAAAGGCTTCAAGACATTTCAACAATGCCCAATAATTCTGCTTTTATATCCAAAGCACTTACTATCATTCGGACCTCACATTGTCCTGATTTTGGCTTTGATCTCCTTTAACGGTGACCTAAGGGTTGAGCAATTTCCAAAACTATCGCTTCGCTATAGCTTCCTTCAGCTGGCTTAATGGCTTTACTATCGGCTATGTTGACAGTTTAAGTTGACGCCATCCCTCACCAGCTCCTCGCGGGCCATGAACTCTAAAAACATTTTGACGACAATCAGAATACCGAATCACTGGAGACAGCGGGAAAAGGAGTGATTGGAGAGCCTATAAAGCACAGTATTAAACGTCGTAAAATTCTAAGACGGTCTAGCCATGTCCGCGAGTGTGTCTGTTTTAAGCACGAAACAAGGGCACTGCAACTTTACACAACGATGACTAAAACTCATAACCTGTTTGGGCCCAAATTGAGAATTATAATTTTTTATGGGCAAACGAACCATGGCTTTGATCGGGATCGTTAATTGTGAAGACATATTTTCGTCTTATTATTATTGACAATCTTATCAATAACAATGTTTGTGAATGTGGTAATTTTTGTGGCCTCTGGTTGTGATCTGATATGCAATTTATGAAACCACTATGGGTAGAATTTGCCATCAATCGTATTTATCTGACTTTATGTCAAAATGTATACACAATGCACGAGGTCTGGGCGGAGACTTCAGTCGAGTATTACGGATCCCGGTGCCCTTGAAAAACTGTTGTTGCGGCCAATATTTGCTAAAATTGGATGACTTCGTTCCGACTCTGGCAGTTCGGACTCCGATTCTGCAATAAGTTCGAACCAATGCCCCAGTTTGGAATGCAACAGCGTCTGACGAACTTAGAGAATGACGGCTAAAGATTTGTAAACTTTCTTCATGCTTCTGGCAAAAAAGTTAAAACGTTTCTTATTTTACTGATTATGATTTATGCACAATGTCGTATTACTCTGGCTACTGGTCCATCTCTAATTGCCGCTACAATGAAAGAATCCGCTAAACTGCTCAAACTACCATTGAGTTTATAAACGGCAATGTTCCGAATAATTACCAAAAACGTGCAAGATCTAAAGCGGGACGAAAAATTGAAGTACTCGACTTAACAACAGATTTGCGCAATAATCAAAACACCAACGATTGTGTTCAAAGGCAGGTATGTTTCAAATCAAGAGGCGATACAACAAAGGATTATTTGGTAGCTACAAAACGGGTCGGGCCAAGCTGTTTTTTTTTATAATTTTCTGTCATTTCACTAAACTTATGTCTTGATAGGCACACTTTGGGTCGGGGAAAAATACAGCGGCCTTGATTAGCAGGTATAAGGTAGGGATGCCAATATATCTGCTAGTATAATGGGTATTTCAATGTCTATTAAATCCCATAGAAGGTCTATTTGCAAGTCTATTTATAGCCTCTACATTTGCACAATATGGTCATTTTATGTAGAGGAAGAACGAGAAAATAATGTTGGGGAATATTTAATTAGAGGTGGTACGTTGTTAGACACACCTCTGTGGGAGGACTTTTCCACATACGACGGCATGGCTGATGAACGAATTCTTTCTGTCATGCATAGTGCGATCAGTAGGTTAATAAATTAAATACGATGTAACGCTTTTATCTTGAAAATGATGTCACGTATCTCAGAGAAGAATTACTAGTGTGATCAATCAACCGGCCTTATAGCATAACTGGTTTCCGGTTTAACAGGAAAAGGACAATTTTTAAAAAACAAGTTTTAAGTTTTAAATTTTTTTAGAAACCGGTTCAAGTTGTATTTAGAGATATTCCACGGCACGATTTATGTATTTTGAATTATAAAATCAAGAATGTTATTAAAGTAAAATTCCATTTATAACGGAGTTTTGAAACTGGTTCAGCTCTCGAATGCTGCCACCTAGAGACATAATAAACTACAGATTGCTCCCATGTGTAGTCTCTGTAAAGGTGTATCTCGTGTCGAGGATTACTCGACCAGCGAGACTTACAACAAAACTTCTCATACGTCTGGTACAAACCTGTTCTATAACGAGTTCAGTTTTCCCTTCGACTATTGCAGCTAAGTAGCTATTTGATTAAGGTAGTCAAGGACCTGAAATCGCGATAAAAGCTGTGGGCAGCCACGGTAAAACATGACTCTTTACCATTTTGTGAAACAAAATTGTCTTCTATTAAAATATAGATGTTAAAGTCCTCGAGAAGGTAATAATACCTTTTCAATTCGTTTTAAAAATAGCAATCTAATTTTTGAAGGGGTACATTTGTGTGCCTTTCGGGGAGAATTTAAGAAATTAGTTTTTCAATACGAAAAACGTATTATTCGAAAACCGGAAAAAGGAAATTTTTAAGAAACTGTCTTTTTTCCGTCTTAAGAAACCGAACTGCCGTTTTTTTAAGCCGAACAGATGACACTAGTAATAAACGTTATAAATGCTTATTAAATATTGATTCGCAACATAAATTTCACTAATGCGCTATGAAAACACACGGTTCTACTAATCTCAAGAAGCATAGGAGCCCTCCCTAGAACCCACTTGAGAACACATTAACATCTCCACTTGATGTCACCTTTTTAAGGATAATGGTGGAAACTTTTGTATTCTCTACCTAGGTATGAGTCTAAGTTTTTAGCGTTGGTGATGCATCCACTGGCAATCTGATGTGGGTTAATAAATGTGTCTTTTCTGCCTACTATAACTAGCTAATATTCCTTTTCACATACACTTCTAGTAATTTTAAAATAAAAATACATGTTCCACAAATTTCAATTAAATTTTTTTTGCTTTCTGAATTTATTCTTATGGTCGGAGTTGAAGTCGTGACCGATCCGGCTAAATTTCCGAGAGCAATTTTTTCTCCTGATGCGCAACCGAAAAGTAAAGTTGCCCTACTTTAATCTTTTTGGCTTGATTTTCAGTTTGTTTCGTTTAACGTTTCTAATAAAAGAAAGTAAAAACGTCCCGAGTCGGACATGGCCTACTTTATGATATGATACCATAAACTACTGATGTATATTCAAAACGTGTCCTATAGAGTAGTTGGATGTAAAATTCCCCTTTAAGAGCTGCAGGAGCTCAAATCGGGATGATGCTTTGCTTGATGACTATAAACACTATCTAACAAAAGAATCCAATGGGCGTTACTGGTCGAACGTTAGATACCAAGCCAGATGTAAGCACAATCGGATTTAATTTGTTACTTTTAGAGTGGCAGAATCTCAAGTCCGGGATGTACCTTTTTTGTGGGGATGACACTGGCACTTATAAACACTATCGAACAAAAGAATCCAATGGGCGTTACTGGCCGAACGTTAGATACCAAGCGAGATGTAAGCACAATCGGATTTAATTTGTTACTTCGGACCTTAAGTCCGGGATGCACCTTTTTTGTGGGGATTAAATGAAAACAGCTTTCAATATGGTCCAATTTAACAGAGTAAGGCCTTAAATCGGGAATTTCTAGTAAATGAACAATAGAATATCTTGGACCGATATGGTTCAATTGCAATTACTTGTGGCTAATAACTAGACAGTAAAATTGCATGAAATTTTTAAAATCTGTCCGATAAAAGTCAATTTTTGTTTATAGGCTAGTTGTGAGACCACTGGCATGTTAAGGCCCAATTAGTCTTGACGGTTGACGGTTGATTCTGCAACCTGCAGAAGTCTACCGTCGTCAACCGTCAAACTGTAGTTATCTCCCTCTAACACATGCAAAATTCAACCCCTTACTGAAATAGCTGATTGCCTACCGTCAACCGTCAAGACTGGGCCTTTACCGTCTGCATATTTCATACATGCAGGCTTTATGCAAAAAATATGCAGTGAGTATGCAAATAAAAATTGCATATGCTAAACAAAATTAAACAAAATAGAAAAGGGACCTAAGGGTAAAAACCAGTTTTGTTCAGGAGAGCCATTTTAAAGATTGAAATACGTGTAGCTTTGGTGTAGAATCGTCGACTTCACTTTCATAAAACGCGCATATCTCTGGGAGGGAACACTTTTGGGTCATGGGATCGGTCTCATTCGATGCTCAGATGTTGTCCACATCAAAAAAAAAGTGAAAATTGATATTTTTTACCCTTAGGTCCATTCTCTATGCGCTTTCACATATGTAAAATCAATTTAAAAATACAAAATTAAGCTTAGTTCTCTATTTTATTCCTATTTGTGTGGCAAGTGGCACCGGCCTGTTGAAACCACATATTGTCCATATCCATATCTTCCAATTCGGGCCATAAAAAGTTACGATAGCGAACACCATTCACAGTAACTGCCTGTCATCCTGCAAAATTTCAGGATCCTAGCTTAATTCGTTTGACCGTTTTTGTGCTTTTAACAGACACGGATAGATCGAGTTAAAATTTTACGAAGATCCGTAATTTGTATATATAAATGGTGGTTACATTTTAAGGGCCGATGTTGAGAGCCATTGTTTCGTTAGCTGTGTGGCAAGTGGCTGTTGAAACCACATATCGTCCACATCCATATCTTCCAATTCGGAAGATATGGATGACCGGCCTCATTTTGGAAAAAATACGGCCCGATGATGCCGCCAGCCCATAAACCGCACCAAACAGTCACTCTTTGTGGGTGCATTGTTTTTTCGACAATCACTCTTGAATTATCATTCGCCCAAATGCGGCAATTCTGCTTATTGACGAATTCACTGAGGTGAAAATGTAGCTCATCACTGAAGATGATTGTCTTCAAAAATTGATTTTCATAATAAGCCTAAATAGCTTTAACGCGTTGTTCGCTTGTGTATCTTTCCATGGTTCAAATTAAGTTAGTCTGAAATTGAGAAATATCAAATGAAATGGAGAAAAAACCAGACGTTTAGGCGTGGTTCACATTTAAGATCGGCCCTAATAATGTAACCACCCTTTACTTCATAGGGTCTACTATCAAATGAAGAGACAAAATTGAAATAAAATTTAGTTATTCTGGGTGTACTTCTGAGTAATTAAATTACAGTTAGTCAATTAACGCTACACAACAACGATATGTTTATTAGAGCGCCAATAAAACAAAATGTGTTATTTTTTAATATCCGTGCAAATTTTTTTTCAATCGGATGGAAACCGGCCAGTCCGTCACGACTTTTAGGCCTAAAAGCGGAGTAAAACTAGTTGCAAGCTTTGATGAGCTATAAATCGTAAACTACACCTTAAGTATTTATTTGTGTTGCAAATATACAGGCAAACATTTTTCTCTTACACAATTTTGACCTAGAGATGACCCTTCATGGTGTTTCCAGAGGTCAAACTTCAAAGTTGAAGAACATTTTTTAAACGTAAACCTAAATTAGTAATTTTATTTATAAATGTCAAATTTGAAGTTTGAATATACTAGAAAATGAGCAGGGAGCGGGAAGAATAACACTTTTCCATTTTTCTATGTATTTCATGGGCGCTCTAATGTTTATGAAGCTGCCTTCGAATCTTTGCATGTGCTATGTAAAAACAAAAAATGGTTTTCAAGCTAAGAATTAAAGCTTGTTTTTAGGACTTTCCTATTTTTAGGTGTTTAGGACTTTCCTATTTTTGCATTATACTTCAAAACATAAGTTGAACGATTAAAACTTTAAACTGAATTTTGAATAAAGGGTAAAACAAAATAAAACAAAATCCGTTAAGGCAAAAAAAATATTTAAATATATTTGCATTGAAAAAATCAATAAAAAAATAAATGTTTTCAAACAATAACACAATAATATAACATTCCTTTGGTAAATAATCATAAATTAAATATATCTCTTCATACATACAGTGAAAACTTAAAACTAAAAAAAGAACTCAAAAGAAAAATAAACACAAAATATTCGAACAAAAATCGAAAATGACAAGCAAATAAATTAAAGATAAATTAAGGGGAAAAATAAAATAATATTCTTTATAGGCAAAATAAATACAACATGTAATTAAAACAAAAACCTTTTGACGGGGCAACTAGAAGATGGTAAGCAGCTCAAAGGAAAATTTGACAATTTTTTTTAAACTTTGCAAAAAAATATTGAAATTTCCAACTGAAGCCGCTAGGCGAAAACAAAATTAGAAATAAATGGCTTACAATTCTAAATGAATTAACATTTTTAAGCTAAAATTAACTAGAAATTTTCAAAGTATTTCTAGAGAATAGCAAAGAATTAACAACAAATAGTAATAAAGAAAACAAAACGAATCTCTAAAAATGAGAAAACAATTTAGAAAAAACCCAAATCAAAATAATAACAAGAAATCCATATAATTGAGAATTCAACCGTTGCTGTACCTCGCATTTTAAGGCAAGCGGGAAATTTTTTAAAATTTTTAAAAATTATTAATTTCTTAAAAGCCTTTATCTCTCCAGGAAAAAAACGATGCTGATATGTTTTATAAATACAATAATGATAAGAATGATGAGTATGTGTTTCAATGTACGTTTCCTTAGAGGAGGAAAAATAAGACAAACTTAACCAATTCTCCATAAGACGAATGAATGAAACTCTACTCAGAGTTATGCACAACAAACAAAAAAGAGATATAAAGGATACTCAACTTAAAGGACATTACCCAAAGATAACACAACTAATCCATGGGGAATTTTTTACGCCACCACCACATTGTTTTGCCACCATCGGAGTTGGTTCGTTCGTCCGCCGTCCGTCCGTATTTACAAATGTAAAGCATTTTGCATGGCTTGGATTTGTTGCGGTAGTGGTTGTTGCTGTAACTGTAAGGCAGCTTGCTGTTGTTGTTGTTGTTGTTGATGATGGTGGTGAGAATGGTTTTGCTGCTGTTGTTGGTGGTGCTGCTGCTGAATTGTTGTGGCGGCATCATGCGACTGAGCCATCAACTTTATTGGCTGCTGTTGCTGTGAAGTTTGACCGTAATTTAAAGTTGGTTGTGAATTTAATGACGACAACGATGTGGTCGATGAGGCCGGCCCGATGCCCACCAACGCCTGTGATTTCGAATTCCTAGTCAATGGCTTATGATACTTGACAGCATCTGTTGAATGCTGCCATTGCCAACAAGTGCGACAGAAATATCTGCAATGCAATGCAACAAGGATAATGCGTGTTCTAACATTGTTATGTTGAGTTACAATTTACCTGAAACAAGATAATTCCCGACAATAGTATGGTCCGTGTTGCACTCCACATATTGAACATAGCGAATCTTCAAGATATGGATCGATTTGCACTTTCTTGGCAAATTTCGGTGTACGAATTTCAGCGAAGGCTGCCGCTACCGCCTTCATATACGAGCGATTGTTGTTGAAGGTTACACGCCCGGAGCCAATGGGATATTTGTATTTATCCGTATCGATACCTAGGAAAGGAAGAAGGGTAACAAGTGGTTACGATTAATTGTTAGGTTGTTCTTGAATATAAAGTACAGTCGAACACGGTTATAACGAACTCAAAGGGACCTTATAATTTGGTTCGTTATAGCCGTACTTCGTTATAGACGTAGTAAAAAACTTGTTAAGGTACTTTAAACTATTACGAATTCAAAGTTTGCGTTTAATTTAGTTCTCAATTCCGCAAATCATTTTGGTTCTACCAAAAGGCGATATCTTTAAATTTACTTTTTATGTGACATTTTCTATTCTGTACACATTTGACTTTTTGTTTATCTAAAATGTATACGAGTAAAATAAGAAAGATCACTTTAAACGTACAAAAATTAGAGACGTTTTGCGAAAGGGGTTTTCGAATTTGTTCGTTATAAAAAACTTGTTTTATCCATGAATTCGTTATAGCCATAGTAATTTAATTAAAAATACAGGCAATATCATTGGTTCGCTACAAGTAAAGATCGTTATAATCGGTGTGCGTTATAAATATGTTTGACTGTATGCCTTAAAAAATTTTCTAGATTTTGATTTTGTATAAAAGGGCCGATGTTGAATGTGAACCACACCTAAAAGTCAAATTTTTTTTCTGCATTTCATTTGATATTTCTCAATTTCAGACTTACTCAATTTGAACCAATGAAAGATACACAAGCGAGCAACGCGTTAAAGTTAGGCAACAGTAGATGATCAATTTTCGAAGAAAATCATCTTTTAATGAGGCACATTTTCACCTGAGTGGATTCGTCAATAAGCAAAATTGCCGCATATGGGGTTCAGAGAACCCACATCCAAGCCAACGTATCCACAACTAGTCACTGTTTGTTGTGGATTCTGGGCTGGCGGCATCATTGGGCCTTTTTTTTTTAAAAAAAAAGGCAAGGAGCCGCCGTTACTGCCAACGGTGAGCGTTACCGCGCCACGCTCAACGAATTTTTGTTTCCAAAAATTCAAAAGAATGACATGGACGACATTAGGTTTCAACAACGTGGGGCCACATGTCACACACCAACGGCACCATATAGTATTTTACGCACTGTTTTTGAAAATCGAATAATCAGCCGAAATTGTGATTTCAAGTGGCCACCTCGGAGCTGAAGTCTTATGAATAAAATTGTGTTCCATTATTAAATGACAAACACGATTATTCATCTCCTGCTAAACAATCTTCAGCCCTGCTGAAATTGTGATGTCAAGTGGCCACCTCAGAGTTGAAGTCTTATGAATAATATTGTGTTCCATTATTAAATGACAAACACGATTATTCATCTCCTGCCAAACCATCTTCAGCCCATTGGGCGAAGCGAAAACGCATCGGATTGTGTTCCAATTATGAATGACAAAATTTGAAAAAATATGATCAGTACTTTTTTTTACAGCCGATTCAAATTTGAAATTTTATAAAGAGTTGGTCAAAACCGAAAAAATATATATATTCTTTTAAAATATGGTGGGTTTGAGGCAGATTGAGTTTTTAGAAAGATTTGCAGATTTTGACAATAAGGATTTAAAATCAATTTTACTTTAAGATACTGTAACCTGGCAAACAACTAATTCATTTTTATTTTATTTTCCTAAAATTCTTTAAAGGTTTCCTCCAAGGCCATCGAGTGATATGTTCTGAACTTTGTCAACAAAATCGAAGGAAACGGAGGATGCAACATAAAAATTAACATGCAAAGCTGAAAAACTTGAGAAGGTTGTTATAAATTGTTAATAATTGCTGCAACAAGTTGCTCTCGACGGCTGCCTTGTGTGTACCGTACAAAACACTATTATAATATTTCAAACATTTCTTGTTATTGCTTTGAAATGTACAGATAGTATCAAAACGAAGAAAACAACAACAAAACAAACACTTATTTCAACCAAACGTACATTTTGTTAATACTTAAGTTTTATTTTATATGCATCAATAAACTTCCTAATATATCGATCAAGCAAGTGTGAGTTATTTTTTAATCAAAGGAAAGGTGTTTAAATTTTAATGTTTCATCACTCGGCACCAAGGACTCAAACCGTCCGTATCAAGATAAAACTATTGTGAATCAGCGGTTATATTTTAGGCCACATGGTTCTGATCTTTGCTATTAAACCTTAGTATTTTACGTGTATTCACAATAGTTTTTCATTTCAGAAAATGGCCAACCATCGTGAATGGTCATTGTACAATTTTCATGAAGATTGGTTGTTGTCTGCAATAGGCCCACCAAATACAACAACCAATCTTCATGAAAATTGCACAATGACCATTCACGATGGTTGGCCATTTTCTGAAATGAAAAACTATTGTGAATACACGTAAAATACTAAGGTTTAATAGCAAAGATCAGAACCAATCGATCTGAAATACAGTCCCTAATTGACAATAGTTTTAACTAGCATTAGGAAACTTAAAATCTGTCGGAAGCCTAAGCGATTAAAGGTACAGGCACTCTTAAGCTTTTTTTATACCCTCCACCATACAGTGGAGGGTATATTAGTTTTGTCATTCTGTCTGTAACACCTTGAAGTTATCATCGGAGACCCAGCAAGGTATATATATATATATATATATATATATATATATATATATATATATATATATATATATATATATATATATATATATATATATATATATATATATATATATATATATATATATATATATATATATATATATGTGTATTGAACATGGGCTATATAGCTCCACGGGAAGTTGGTGTTGGAGACCCTCAACCGACACTACCTCATAAAAATTAGTTTTATATTTAGAAATATCCGTCCAGTTTCTTGAGCAAAACCACTGAAATTTTGCAAATAATAATCTCTATATATAGGCGCAATCATCTATGTAAAAATGGTTTAGATTGGGCCACCATTTCATGTACCTCCTACACAAACGGCCTTATGGGCCTTGAGAAATAATATGACTATAACTCACCTCAAACTTGACCTATCGAAATGAAATTTTACACATCAAGATTTCTATATACAACACACTTCAACGCTGAATTCGGTTGAGATCGGAAAAGTCCTACTGGTACCTCCCACACTAACGGTCTCATGGGCCTTGAAAAATAATATGACAATAACTCACCACACACTTGACCTATCGAGACGAAATTTTCGGCATAAAGATTAATATATAGAACAGACTTTTGCGCTAAGTTTGGCTAAGATCGGAAAGGCCCTACTGGTACCTCCCACACAAACTGTCTCATGGGCCTTGAAAAATAATATGACAATAACTCACTACAAACTTGACCTATCGAGATGAAATTTTCTACATAAAGATTTTTTTATAGAACACACCTCTGCGCCAAATTCTGTTGAGATCGGAAAAGTCCTACTGGTACACACACAAACGGTCTCATGGGATTTGAGAAATAATATGACGATAACTCACCACAAGCTTGACCTATCGAAATGAAATTTTGCACATAAAGATTTCTATATAGAACACTCTTCCGCGCCAAATTTGGTTTTACTTGGGAATATGGTGGAGGGTGTCCAAAGTTCGGCACAGCCAAACTTAACATTTTTTTACTTGTTTTTGTCTTACGCAGCGTATTTTTAAACTTTCTGCAGTCGAAAAACTATTGAAGTAGACGTCCAAACCCCACAAAAAAATAGATGGCGGGGATTTTCTAAGCAGAGAAAACATTCATTTTAAAAGTGTCCACGGCGAAAAAAGTTCTGCCAATAGCGTATTGGCTAATGAATGGTTGACAAATATATTACCAGGCTACCTTGAAAATTATTCCGATGATGCGGACGAATTTGCCTTATTTTACAAAGCACTGCCATCTGGAACACTTGCGTATAGGTGAGATACACTCTCTGAAAGAAAACTTCCAAAAGACAGACTCATATTGTTTTTCGCGGCAAAATAAACTGGCAGCCATAAACAGCCATATTTACTGCATAGGAAAATCACGAAATCCGCGATGATTTAAAAACTCTACTTAAATTCCAGTCAAATATTTTGCTAACTCTAAAGCATTTATGACTGGTGTCATATAGACCGAAATAATGAAAGATTTGGATTCTGAATTTAAAGCCATTGAGGAAAAGACTATACTATTCGTGGACAATGCTGCTTGTCATAAGATATGTAATGGTGTAGTACGAGTATTGGAAAATAAAAAAATATTTTTTTGCCAGCCAATACGACCTCATTGATCCAGCCATTAGATCAAGGAATTATCCGGTCATTCAAAGACCAGTACCGAAAGAACATGTTATCGAAACAACTTTGACACGTAGAGTGTTGACTTTCCTTACAAGAATATTCGAAAAAGATTGATATTTTAGAGGCCCTGAAAATGGTAAAAATAACGTGGTCGAAAGTGACTGACGAAACAATTCGAAATTGCTTTCGTAAGGCCGGAATGGTTTATGGAAACGCAGAGAGTTCTAATGAAGAGTGCGATATAGAGTTGCTCTCTGAGGCTTTAGGGGAGCAACTTCAACATTTTATTAGTATCGATAGCAATATTGATTGTTATGGAGAATTGACGGTCCCAGAGATTATAAAGGAGGTGACGTATATGGCAAACGAAAATGTTGAAAATACTGATGAGGAGGCATTAGAATCAAGTTCTGTTATAAAAACATACTTCGCAGACAATTCTAAAGCCTTAGGCAGAATAAATGATCTCGAACAATTAATGTGTCAAACACATTTAAGACAACTCGACCAATCGAAAATAAATGATTATTTGTATACAGGCCCTTTAATATAATTTTCTTTTTAATATAAAAGAATAAACAAATACAATTGAAGTTCTCATGAAAAGCATTATAAATTTTTAATATTTATTTTTAACTACATGAACTGTGTTATTTTTTAAATATGTTTTTCAATTAATAAAATGAATCAGAATTGAAATTGCAGATATTTCATTAGTAATGCCATTAGTTTCTATTTTCGTTTCATAGAACAATTTAAAAAGAGCTCCGTTCGTTTATCCGAAATAAGTTTCACTTATCTGAAGTTTTTTTTTAATAAAAATTCTGCATAAGTGAAAAACATTTCTTGATTTTTTTCATTTTCGCTTAACTGAATTCGACTGTACGAGTAGTTTCGTTTATATATATTTTTTTTCATAACATATGAACAACACTTGAAGAATAAATAATGGAGAGATTCACAACTGAATAAAGAACGAGAATAATAGAATTTTATTATTTAAATCTGCGATCAATTATTTTAACGCAAACACTGGAGTAAGGAATCTCATTTTTATTTGAATGGCTTTGTTAATAAGCAGTACTGTAGGTTCTGGGACTCTGAAAATACAAGAGCTATTCATCAACGCTAATTGCACCCTATTAAGTGTACTCGTACAGTATGGTGTGGGATCACATCTGCAAATAGCATTGGACCTTACTTCTACGAGAATGAAGATGGAAGTGCTGTAACCGTGAATGGAGAGCGGTATCGGTTTATGATAGAACATTTTGTACGTACAGCTCTTGAAAACAGACCTTATAGGTGACTACAGCAGGACGGAGCCACTGCCCACACTGCCCGAGACACAATGGCACTTTTAAGTCACATTTTTGGAGAGCGAATAATTTCCAGAAATTCGGAAATTATTTGGTCAGCGCGATCGCCAGATTTGTCAGCACCCGACTATTTTCTTTGGGGTTATTTGAAGAAGCGGGTATATGTGAACAAGTTAGAGATAATCTTTCAACTCAAGGCCAACATTGTTGCAGAAATTCGAACGCTGCAGTCACAACTTTTAAAGCGTGTTATGGAAAGTGGCCTAAAACAAGCCCATTATTGCGAAGCTGGAAATTTAAGTGACATTATTTTTCATACTAAGTGTAAAAAAAGTCCATTCTGTGTATTATACAATCTGAGAAAAAAAACATAAACGAAAAAGTTATTAAAGTTTTTAACTCCATGGTAACTTTTGGCCAATCCTCTATCTGGCCGGAAAACCGCAACTAGCTAATGTTTGTTAACCTTAAAGTTTATAAAATGTTTGTGTTTCGCACTTAAAATCCTTATAATGATACAGGCAGAATTTGAATCAATAAAAAAATTACATAAAAAATAATAACACTTAAATCGCCTTTTCTGTATAACAACATCTTTTATTGCCTTCATGTCGGTTAAAGTAAACACATTTGAAAGTCCCTTATTATTAAAGAGTTGTCCAATCATAATGCACGATATTAATTGTAAGCCACACTTTAACGTCAAGTTGTTTGCCCAACTTAATTTGACATTTCTTTGTTTCAGTGTTTGACAAATACCATGGAGAGGTACACCATTGAGCAGTGCGTTAAGATTGTTGAAGACTTTTTCGAAAATTAGCGTTCAAATTAAAATGGATTTCGTGATTTTTTTTGGTGTCTACAATTGGGAGAATTGTGCGCAAATTTCAGCAAACGGGGTCTGTAGGAAATGTAGAAACACCTGTGCATGCTCACCTACTTCGTTCTACGGAAAACATTGATGTTGTTGGCGATGGTGTGGCAGAAGAGCCGTCAACCTCTGCTAGTCATCGTTCACAACAATTGAACATCTCACGTCAATCACTGATGCGAATTTTGAATAAAGATTTGAACTAACACGCTTACGAGGGTTGCTACTTATATTTCGGGTCCGGCAATAAAAGCACAATAATTTATCATTGGAAACTGTTTTATTGTTTTCCAAAATATTCTCCTTTAAGATTAATACACTTTTGCATGCGCACAAACCAATATTCAAAGCACTTTTTCCACTCCGATTGAGACACTTCCAAAACATGATTTTGGAGGTGTCTCCAAAATCATGTGATAAAAAACGTTGACCACGGGTTTTTTGGGTGCCAAATCAGGGCTGTACTGTGGATGGCCCATCAATTCGACATCTTGAGTAGTCAAATAGCTCATCGTTTCAGGTGATGTGTAAGAGAGCTCGCAGTGTCGTGATGCAAAACGATCCGTCTTCTCTTATTATCTTTCCTCATGTTGTTACCACTCAGAATTGACCTCCTACGTTTCACTAAAGGCACTGTGGCAACATACCGAAAAAACGCAATCATTTGCTTCGATGTACTCTTCCACGAACAACTTTTGTTAGATTTGGCTCGTCTTGAAAGGCCCATACGATCGATTGATGTTTTGTTCATATGCATAGATCAATGATTCGTCACCTGTGACCATGTTATACACTGCCTTTGAGCTGCCGCAGTTATACTTTTTCAACATCTCTTTGCACCAATCCATACGAGCCTTTTTTGAGCATTCGTCAAATTATGTGGAATCGAACGAGAACAAATGTTTTTAACGGCCAAATGAACATGCAATATCTTATTGATGCTTGTCATACTAATGCCCACGGATGCCTCAATCTCACGGTATGTCACATGTCGGTCTTGCTTAATCAGTTCATGCACAGCATCGATGGTTTCTGGCAAAGTGACCGAAGTTGAACGTCCTTCACGAAATTCATCTTGGAACTCTTGGTACCAGCGATTAACAGTGGTTTTTGATTGTGTTTCATCGCCAAAAGTCGAAACAAGTTGATTTAAACACTCTTGTCTTGATAACCCACGCCGAAAATCGTAAAAGATCATCGCACGAAAATGTTCACGGGATAATTCCATTTTTTGACTGAGATGAATTTTTCAGCGCACTGTAAACAAAACAATTCGACCTCAAATGACAAAAAGTTCTGAGTGAAGTTATGCTAAAATAATGTCAAAGTTTCCAAAGGCAGTTCCAGTTTACATCTGGGAACACTAGTTTTGTCAGGACCCGAAATATAAATAGCAACCCTCGTACAAGGAATATCACCTTCAACGACGAGGCACGCCTCACCTCAGCGGATTCGATAACCAGCTGAATTGTCGCAAACGAAAATCCACGAGTGATTGTTGAAACGCCGATGCATCCACAAACAGTGACTGTTTGGTGCGATTTATGGGCTGGCGGCGCCATCAGGCAGTCCAAGCAGTTAATTGTGGCCAGAAACTGAACATTTGGACCTGGACGATATGTGGTTGCAGCAGGATGGTGCCACTTGCCTCAAAGTTAACGAAACAATGGCTCTTTTGCGCATGAAATTCAATGACCATGTTATCTCACGCCGTGGCGATGTTATGGGTCATGTGATTTTACACCGTTGGAGTTCGTTCTTTGGGGATATTCAAAAGAAAAAGTGTACGTCAATAAGTCAAGAACAATTCAAGACCTAAAGGATGAGATAATTCGGCACATTAACAACATTGAACCTCCATATTGTCAAAGACATTTAAAAAATTAACCATAGGAACGATTTTCGAAATCTCTCCATACGAGTTAGCATTAGCTCAATCGGTTGGTTCGACTCGTATATAATGTTTCTTTACCCATAACCACAAAGAATTTTTTAGGAGTTTTTTTTATTTATGTGCATTAAAACTTCATTAGGAACAGCTAAATTTAGTTTTATCTGTTTCGGAAGAAATGTTATAACAGTCAGTAAAAACATTACAGATATAAAAAATATACATTTTTTAACAGACTGCATAAGTAGAAATTTTCCTTAAAATATAATTTATAATAATTCATTAGCTTTAAATAACATAATTTTGATAACGTAAGATAAACAACCATATATGTTTACTATGTTACCATTTACTATGTTTGAAAAGGTTTGGCTTTTTTGCTAAAGTATCTAAAAAATTAAATCATCAGAGGAAGTATAAATTTTGGGAAATTTTTTAAAAGTTCCTCTTGAGGATATAATGTGCCAAAAGATATCTTCTCTAAGGTTGCTGACCCTGAGTTTGACCAGATAGGGCGCTAGTTTGAGAGTTTGTGCAAAGAAAGAGCTAAAGCGGTAGATCATATTTAGCTAAATCGCTTGCTTAGTCTCAAAACTATATCTTATCAAAACGTAAATGGTTTAAATACTAAATTAAGCCGCTTATTTTTTGAAATGACTTTGATATTGATATTGTTGTTTTTTCTGAGAAATGGTTAAAAAATGATATTTTAAACTCTGAAGTTTTGTGTAATAGTTACACAATTTATAGGAAAGATAGAATTGGTGGTGGTTTCTTAATTGCGGTTTCCGTATTTTTTCTGATGAATTGAATAATTTTGAATTTATAGTAGTTTCTTTTGTATTGGGAACCAACATTGGGCGACTTAAACTTATCTTCTGTATCATGGCATATGTTGCCTGATTCAGAAGCAGTGACTCGTTTATCTAACAGCAATTGGTCCACTGATGTTGCTAGACTATTGACAAAAATGAATTTGTCTCAGATAATTAATATTTTGAATCCACCATGTTGCTAGACTATTGGCAAAAATGATTTTTTCTCAGATTAATGATGGCCAGAAATGGTGATGGTGACTTCTTTTTGTGGGGATATCTGAAAAGCAAGGTTTATGTAAACAAACCAGAAACGCTTGAGCAACTCAAACAAAATATTCGTGATGAAATTAATGAAATACCGCGTGAAATGTATGAGAATGTAACGAAAAATGTGCTCAAAAGGGATTTGTGAGACCAACAGAGGCGGACATCTTTCTGAAATTGTATTCCATACATAATTGCCGACATTAAATAAAACAGTTATCAATATAAGATCCATTCTCTTTCAATTAATCAAAAATTATAAACAAACAAAGTAGTATACCTTCCCGACGGACTCCCTGTATATTAAGTTTTTTTTGTATACTTGAGTTTTTCTCAGTTTTTAATTGGGCGGGTGTGAGAGGAGTCATGATGAAGATATATTTTCTTGAATCTTTTAAATATCTCTCAAATATCTATAGAACTGAATAAAAAAGATTTTCAAATTGAGGTTTATTTTTCGATTTACGATCTATGGTCGATAATGGATTTCATTCAGAATATCCGGGTGGCGAAGGGTATCACATCAGTTTATTCTTTGTTTTGTTTGTTTTTATTATTATTGATGTCAGCGACAATCGACTATAACGACCTTATGCCGTTGTAAGCGGTTTTGACTGTATTTGATATACTTTATACTTATATAATGTTGGTATGGAAACATAATTTGATAAAAAAAATAGGCCGCTGCCCGTCTCTTTGACAAAATGTTCATACTGGACCGGAATTGGAACTCAATTTGTCCACTTGTTTAGATTTGTGCTTTAGTGTAAAGTAGAATATCACCTACCGGCATATAAAACTCCATCGAACAGGTCGTCCATAACTTTGGCCAAACCTTCGGCATTTAGCTGGCCATGCAAGGCACCAACGAAGACAGTTTTGGTAGGATCGAGCTTCTGCGAAGTCGATTTAACAAAATTGGAATCACCAATCAGCCAAGGAATCACTTCAACCTAAACGGAAACGAAAACAAAGTGAACAAATGTAAGTCAAATCTCAAACCTCCGTTTCCTTTCATACACATTTTACGGCACCACCTACATCTTTAGCCTTAATACGCCTCGACGAGATTTTGAAATAGAAAATGCCACCGCCATTTTGTGGATCATCTGCCTGAACGGCACAGGCGGAGAGCAAAGCCTTCACCTGTTTTTCGGACTCGAAAATGATGTAAACATAACCCTTAGGTTGGGTAGCCTGCTGCTCTTTGCCAGGCCATTCAACTCTGCAAAAAAATAGAGTCCACACGATATTGAATGTTCTTATGCTGTTAGGGGTATATATCTCTTACTTGATTTGACCAAAAGGCTTGAATATCTGTATCAAGGACTGTTCACTGACGTCCCATGGTATACCGCCCAGAAATACTTTGGGTGAGAACTGATAGAGTCGGTGGGAGCGCGGTGGCAACTGGCCACTCCATGTACAACGGGGCTCACAAAAGGCAGCAGATCCTCGATAGAACTTAGCCACTCGATCCAAATATGCATCGGAACCATTCGAGTTCAGGTTGTTAGCAGCCACGTTGCCATTCGTTATTGGCGGCTGTGGTGGTACCTGCACTGGCACCTGCTGTTGTTGATGCTGTTGCATTTGCCAGTTTTGTAATTGATTGATTGTATTGTAGGTCTGCAACAGGTTTTGTAAGAGTGGTACCTGTTGCTGCTGTGCCTGCAACAGCGTTACAGCATTTAAGGCCTGCAATTTGGTCAGTTCCATGTCGAAGGCCGACAGAGCTTCGAAGTTCTCTAGGTTTTGCTCATCGAAGAGATTTGTGGCTGGCGAAGTGCGATTGGCGGTATTCTCAAATTCCGAAGTGTACTGCTCCTGCTGTTGTTTTTGACGCTGTTGCTGCTGCTGTTGTTGCTGCAGGTTTTGCAGTTGGAACTGTTGTTGTTGCTGTGGCATCTGCTGCTGCTGATTGTTGGCGGATACATTGAGGAATTTCTGTAAAGTATAAAAATGTTTTGTTTTTATCAAGAAATACAAAATAGACAGAAATTTCTGAATAATTTTTTAAACATGTTATACTCGTACGTATAGGGTGATCCATCTACAGGTATTTATTCAGAACAAAAAAATATTAAAATTCAAATGAAGTGTGAAATCTTTATTGGTAATTTGAAAGGACATTTTATGGCATTTATTTTTTGAAAATTATTACCTTCAAATGTTGGCAACTGTATTATGAAAATGAGCGTGTTCGGTGAAAACCGGGAAGATCCGCTGTTTTCGACCAAAATTTTGTTCAGTGATGAGGCCCATTTCTGGCTCAACGGCAAAGTCAATAAACAAAATTGCCGCATTTGGGCTGAAGAGCAACAAGAAGAGGTTCAAGAGGTGGATCTAGTGAGAGGTAATATCGAAAAACAGCTAATTCCACGTTTTGGACAGGTGAGTTGGCCGCCTATCGATCGAGTGATATCACACCTTTAGACATTTTTCTTTGGGGTTACGTAAAGACCAAAGTCTATGCTGACAAACCATCTACGATTCAGGTTTTGGCAGCCAACATTCGCGTGTCATTAAAGCCATACCGGTCGAAATGCTCGAACGAGTCATCCAAAATTGGACCCTCAGAATCCAAACCCTGAGGCTTAGTTGCGGCCAACAAATTATATTCAAAAAACAAATGGCAAAAATGTCCTTTTAAATTACCAATAAAGATTTCACACTTAATTTGAATTTTTATATTTTTTTTGTTCTGAAAAGATACCTCATATAGGGTGAGGCTAATAAGGAAATTATTTTTATCATTTGTAGGCCTCAACTGAACAAAAATCTCGTTTGCATGAGTGTCACTTAAAGTCTGGCATCAAGAATTTTTTGTACCATTTGATGGAATTCGAAAATTTTTGGAAAATAAAGCTGGGGTGTTTTAAAGGCTTTTTCGATATGACCGAAATTCAAAAAGACTTCGAGCTGTGTCAAAGTATTTTCGAAGAATTGACTTATACAGAAGCTGGTCTAAATTTGGTAACCTAGTAGGCTTTCGTATAACTTTGAACATTTGTCACACTTGACTTTAACAGTTTTTATTCTGGTTGGAAACATTTTCGTTGCTTCTTTTTCAGAATCAACTAAAAACGGGTAAAATTGGTATTGGCTAAGGTTGCCAGGCAGACTGTACAGCTGTTTCTAAACCCTCCAAGGGTTTTCTTCAGCAGTCTTTGGCAACGATTACTTCGGCTACAAATCAAATGACTTATACGGGAGTCTCATTAGAATTACTGAGAATTACCCTTTGCGTATAATCTTCGAACTGTGCGCAGAGCAAGCATAGCGCACACACTTTCATTAAAAGCCCGATAAACCTTATTTTTTAAATGCGTTTTAATGCAGCATATATACAGGGTGAAGTAATATTTTAAATTTGAATCGGCAGTAGAACAAATACTGATATTTTTTTTTTTAAATTTCTAGTTTTATTGGAAAGATTGTACTTTGTCATTTAATAATGAAATACAATATCATTCATATGACTACCACGACTGGCTTGGCAGTACCTCACTCGAACAACTCAATTTTTCAGTACATTTTCGATTGTTTTGGGTCGAATCGTTTCAATGGCAACTTCTATTTCATGTTTCAACGTTTCAATAGTCTCTGGATGCTTTGCGTAACATTTATTCCATCATTAAATGACAATTTTTCCATTAAAACTAGAAATTTTAAAGTATTATCAATACTTTTGTATAGCCGATTTAAATTATAAATCGCCCTATTATATTATACCATTAGTTTTTTGAAGATAAAATTATAAATCGCCCACCCTGTATGATGGTATTTTTAAGATCTGCCCAAAAAAAGGTTAGTGACGAATAATTCGAATTAAACTTGTAACGACGCGGAAAATACACGGTCTCAATGGATAAATTTAAATTTAAAAATAATTAGCAAGAGAATGAAGTTAAATCTGAATTAAAAAAATGTTTACACAACAACTGCTGCCTTGTAGAAAAGAATGTACTGCGTCCATGGAGCAAATTGGTCACTCTGACCAAACTGTCTCCATTTGTTTGGACTTACTAAAATCCGCTTTTTTCGACAAATTTGACGTTCCGGTGACAAATTAAACTTTTTAAAAATTATTTTAGATAATCGAGCGTCTATCTTTATGAGCTTTTACTAGTTGTTTAATTTATTTTATATTAATCTAAATTTATTTCGACTTAGATACGTCTGGCAACTTTTTTCATACTTGGCGTTCCCAATTTTTCTACGATCATCCAATGTATTCTCAAAAAAAATGCGATTTTGCCACTGAAGTTTTTGGTATTAACTATATTGTGAGCAAGATTTTTTAAAAAAGTTTTACTTATATATTAGCACTTACAAAGCCCGTATGTAATTATAGTAAACAATAATTGGTTATTAATTTTATTTGCCGTTCACACGTTTTTTTTATTCGCATCTACGGTTGACATTTCTCATTTTAGAAGATGTTCAGGGTGGAGCGCGTTAATTTGCTTTTATGCACTGCAGGCTGTGACTGCACTGTTAATCGAAGAGAGTGTGCATGGCTTGTAGTCGTCTGCCTTTCAGTTGCCATCATGCATTGGACAAGTGAGGAGAGGTCATTTTGTTTTAAAGTGTATATTTCAAATGCGCACTCGATCATTGCAGTGCAGCGTGCATTTCGTTTACGAATCGCTGTTCCCCCACGCAGACCTGTTCCTGGGCGGCAATCAATTGTAAATTGGGTAACTTCATTGAGAACAGCAGGGAATGTGTCATGTGTACGAAGGGGAGAGAAGGATTACAACAATACGATAGAGTTAGATCAGCAGTACTGCAATCTCAGAAAAGCTCTGATCGGAAGAAATCACTTTCTCTTGGCATTTCCAGACCTTTTCAGCCAGCTCTTGAGGCAATGCCATTAGAGGATACATGGTTTCAACAGGATGGTGCCACTGCACACGCAGCGAGGGTTACCAGGTATTGTTTGAGGCAAATGTTCCCTGGACGGCTTATCTCTTTGAGGGGTGATGTGATGTGTGTGTGTGCACGCTCACGAGACTTAGCCCCATGCGATTTTTCCTTTGGCATAACCTGAAGTCAAACGTTTAGATCAGCCGTCCCAATACCTTGAATGACTTAATTAACAATATTGAGGCTGAAATTGGCAGAATACCAGTCGACATGCTTGTTAGAGTTCATGAAAACTTCAGAAAACGTATGCAGCAGTGTGTGGATAGCGAAGGTCGACATTTGCCGGATACACTTTTTAAAACCATGTAATTATAAAAATTCTCTTAAATAAATAAATAAAATATAAAATGATTTTTTTTAAGGTTCATAATAATTTTATTTCATTTTCAAATAAGGAAATTACCGCGCTCCACCCTGTACCATTTTGTCTTAAATTTTTTTGTCTTAAACTGCAAGGCCTGTTTATAATTTTGAGAAACTATTCCCATTTACAATAATTTCAAGTAAAAATAATAAAAAGAAGCATTACGAATTTGAACGAAACTTTGAAAAATTGTGTGTGGACAAAGGAACAAAATTGAACGTTTTTGTGTTGAATAGAACTTTATAGCATTTTTTTTTTGCTAATTTGAGGTCGCTGATTTTAAATCCAATCTCATTTCTATATTAGCTCGAGATATACCGTTAGGTCAAAAATGAAGGCACTTCCACTAAATACGTATATATTGGAATAACTTGAAACCCGTTCATCATATTTAGTTTACAAATTCTCAAAAATCGCCAACAAACTCATATTTACGAGGTCCTTACATTGGAAACTTTTAAGAGGGTTGCTATATATATTTCTGTCCAAGGCAACACTTAGAGTTGCCTGGCGCCATCTGACAATTCCATTGGAGAGTTTGACACTTTTTAGCATAAACGTACTCAGAACGTTTTGACGTACGGCCATCTTTTGTATTGCTTACAGTGACTTGAAAAAATCAATTTGGCAAAAAAATGGAATTAACTCGTGCGATAATTTTTCACAACTTTCGACGTGGATTATCACGACAAGAGTGCATCGATGAACTTAAATCGTTGTATGGCGATGAAGCACCATCCTAAACCACTTTGAAGATCTGATTTAATGAATTCAATTGTGGTCAACGTTAGCTCAAAGACGAAGGTCGTCCAAAAACGGCCGTTGTGCCAGAGAACATAGATGCCTTGCGTGGACTGATAATGAAAGATCGTCATGTGCCATACCGTGGGATAGAGGCATCCTTGGGCATTCTTCCACCAGCATAGCTTCGATATTGCATGAACACCTGGCAGTAAAAAAGGTTTGTTCTCGTTGGATCCCGCACAATTTGACAATCGCTCAAAAAAAGGCTCGTGTCGATTGGTGCAAAGAAATTTTGAAAAAATACGATCGCAGTGCTTCAAATGACGTTTATAAGATCGTCACAGGTAACGAATCATGGATCTATGCGTATGAGCCCGAAACAAAACAGCAATCGACTCTGTGGGTCTTCGAAGACGAGCCAAATCCAACGACAGTTGTTCGTGGAAGAAGCACTTCGAAGCAAATGGTCGCCCGTCATGTGGCGACTGTTCCGCTTGAGCTACGTAATAGGTCAATTCTGAGTGGTACACCACAATTTGTTTGCCTGAAGTCGTCGGAGAAATTCGAAAAACGAACAAGAGAAGGCGAATCATAGTGCACCATGACAATGCGAGCTCCCACACTTGGGATCATACCAGCCCCTTTTTAACCGGCCAAAATGTCGAATTGATGGGTCACCCGCCGTACAGCTCTGACTTGGCATACAATGACTTCTGTTGAAGCGTTCAAATTTCATGTTTTGGAGGTGTCTCAATCGGAGTGTAAAAAGTGCTTCCACAATTGCAAAAGTGTAAAAATCATGCTGGAGAATTCTTTGAAAAACAATAAAAACATTTTTGATGATAAATATTCGCATTTTCATTATTAGGCCAGAAATATACATAGCAGCCCACGTAGTTACACTATATTTTTGTTCGTGACTGTAGGCTAAATATATGTGACAGCGCATAGAGAAAGGGACCTAAGGGTAAAAAAAAATCAATTTTCACTTTTTTTGATGTGGACAACATCTGAGCATCGAATGAGACCGATCCCATGCCCCAAAAGTGTTCCCTCCCAGAGATATGCGCGTTTTATGAAAGCGAAGTCGACGATTCTACACCAAAGATACACGTATTTAAATCTTTAAAATGGCTCTCCTGAACAAAACTGGTTTTTACCCTTAGGTCCCTTTCTATTTTGCGCGTCACATATGATATAAAAACTTAGAAATTCGGTCGTATCGCTTTCTGTTAAAAAATTATCTTGCAATGTCATTGTAAGCCACGGTTATTTTCCGACTTCGGCAACAATTTCTGATTTCTGGTCATTTAGGTCATTTTGTGTTGAAGCGTATTTTTCAAATGCGCACTCGATCATTGCAGTGCAGCGTGCTTTTCTTTTACAAATCGCTGTTCCCCCCCGTGGGTGTGTAAAAAAACAAATTATGTGAGTCAAACAAACTCCAGAGACCTCTGCATTCGCACCGCGTCACAACAATTTCTGATTTCTATTGGTATAAGATATAATTTTGCTAAAAGCATTCTAATGTGAAACGGAGTAGAAGTTTGGAAATGATTTAATCAGTGCTCGAAAATTTATCTTTGATCATAACAATCCATAAATAGCAAATATCTAGATAAGGGTAGGTACCTAATTTATCAAAAAAAAATAACATGGATTTATTTCTAATCTGGATTCGGATCCAAGTACTTAAAATATGATAATCGGGGTTTCTCCGAACTTATCGACGTTTTACTTCTTAACTTTAAAGCTGTATGAATGAAGGTATTTTTAACTACAGTTTCAAAAAAATTACTGCCCTAATAAAACAAATTTGGTTTTGTCAAAGAGTGTAATAATGCATAATTGACTTACCATCATATCAATTAAATTGTTCTCGTTCGATTGATTGCTATTTTGACTTTCCGGCGAAGTCGAACGCGTCGAGGTCAAGCCATTGGTATTGTAGCCATTTTGATAGACCATCGGTATGGAGTCCAGCGATAGGCCATTGGCCGATGACGAATTACTGCTGTCGCTATAACGTCGATGGAAAACGGGGAAAATTCCAAGTTTTAAATAAGAAATCATCGCACATACGAATAGCAAAACACACATACATTATTTAATACATACAGACATACTACATTAAGTACATACATAACATACATAGGTAATAAAATTACAGACCAGAGCAGAATAACTTTTAAGAAATAAATTAAAAAAAGTTTATTACCTGACCAAAGGTGAACTTTGAAAAGAGTTATTATAAAGAGATGTAGGCGTACTGGGCGATAATGGTGCAGAACAATCGAAGCTGATGTTTCTTTGGAATACCTTTAAAGGTGTATTTTGTTGGTGTTGTTGTGATGGTGCAATATTGTCAAACTATTTTTGTTATTATTTTTTTTAATTCGAATTAATTTTTTTTTATTTCAGATATAAAGAGTAGCAGGAGTAGTAGTGGTGGTAGGTGGTGGTAGTAGTAGAAGTAGAAGTCGTAAAGCATTACACAGTAGTGGAAAGGAGACCAAGATATAAAATGGAAAAAATAGAAAAAACGGAGAAAAGAAATGATAAAACATATGAACCAGTAAGTAAGGTAAGATACAAAAAGTACAGCGACAAGATAAATACAAGCTCATTTTCTAGTAGTAGTATTTGATATTTTTAGTATTTTTGATGTACCTCTGATAAAGGGTATATTCACTTTGCAACACCTCGTACCTTTGGTCGGAGACCCCATGTTTTGTATATTTTGAATCATCGTAAAAACCTAAGATCGTCTAGCCATGTCAGATTGTCTGTATGTGTGCAAAGCAAACTACAGGGTCCCACCATGTATCTAGATTCGAAAGTAATTCATATTGAATTCAGATCGTTGGTACTATTTGGTACTGTTGGTACTGTTTCTCGAATTCGACCTAATTATATCCTACAATCGGTTTCATTCGCGAGTTCCGAGCATCTATCAACTACGTAAATCGATACTCATTCGAATCTGCATTTTTTTATTTGTTTTATATTGAGTTAACGAAAATCAAAATAATGTAAGTCCTTATTCACACTAGGCAATTTTACTTGCCGCGACTCTCAGTTTGTTGTTTGTACCTCTCTCTCTCTCCTACAAACTGAGAGTTGCGTCCTGCAAAACTGCATAGTGTGAATGGGCACTAAGCATTTGGAATCCGTTTGGAGGAAAAAAATCATCAATAAAAATTAAAAACAAACAATACGAGTATACAGAGAAATCATTACATCAAAACAAGTGGAAAAGTTTGACAGGGCTGAAGCTTTTCTACTCTCCACCATGGATTGCGTTGTAGTACTTGTAAAGCATTGACAGTATTGGGGGATATGACTGTTGGTAGAGGGTCCACAGAACTACATTTTTGCGACCATTGTCCAATTAAGATGTCTAATGTTGAAGAGGTCAAAAAATGCCATAAGAAATCCGTTTAATAGAGGTTTTATACAAGGTGGAGCGCGGTAATTTGCTTTTTTGCACTGCTGTGGCGGCACTGTTGGTAGCCATAATGCATTGGACACGTGAGAAAAGGTCATTTTGTGTTGAAGCGTATTTTTCAAAAGCGCACTCGATCATTGCAGTGCAGCGTGCTTTTCTTTTACAAATCGCTGTTCCCCTACGTGGGTGTGTAAACAAACAAAATATGTGAGTGAAACAAACTCCAGAGAACTTCACCAGAGACCTCTGCATTCGCACCGCGTCACTGTGTGGTGCGCCTTATCACGAGTAGGCAACATTGGCCTTACTTTTTCCAGTATAACCGTCTTGCCGTAACTGTGAACCCCGAACGGTACTTCACAATGATACAGGATTTTTTTCATCCGGCTCGCGAGGCAATGCAATTGGAGGATACATGGTTCCAACAGGATGGTTCCACTGCACACACAGCGAGGGTAACCATGAATTGTTTAAGGCAAATGTTTCCTGGACGTCTTATCTCTTTGAAGGGTGATGTGAACTGCCCCGCACGCTTACCAGACTCGGCCCAATACGATTTTTCCTTTGGGGTTACCTGAAGTCGAAGTTGTATATCAATTGTCCCATCACCTTGGAAGACATTATTAACAATATTGAGGCTGAAATTGGCAGAATACCAGTCGACATGCGTGTTAGAGTTTAAAAAAAACACTTTAGAAAACGTATGCAGCAGTGTGTGGATAGCGAAGGTCGACATTTGCCGGATACACTATTTAAAACCATGTTATTTATAAATTCCCTTACTCTTCAATATAACTAAAATATAAAATAATTTTTCTCTAAGGTTCATAATTTTTTTATTTCATTCCCAAATAAGCAAATTACCGCGCTCCACCCTGTAGAATTAATGTTATTTTTAGATTCGTGACTTTTGTTTTTTTTTTAATACACATATTCCCATGGCTGAAGGAGACCTTTTTTTGGGAGCCTGGGCCGGTCTGAGTCTGGTTACCCATATCTTCTCGGACATTACGAGAAGTCTTTTGGGCTCCATAGAAATAGTTCAACAAGATCGTAAAATTAAAATTCGAGTCTTAAAATCCATATGAAATTAGGATCAGCGGCGAAATTTTAATGTTTTGTAATACACATGTGTTCATAGTTGAACGAGGCCGATTTTTGAGCCCCTACGGCCCATATTGGCAATTTCGCGTTCGAAATTGGCTCAAATCTTAAATATCGGCACGTTTTTGGACTTGTTAGGGTACCATATTTTCGCAAAATTATGTTATCAGCCAGTTGTTTTGCTAAGATGCCTCGCGGGAGCCAGTTAAGGGAGTCGTTCCCTGTTATCAAAATTGGTACCGTTACCATCATACTTTCGAACCTCTGGTGATGCTTCCTCACCAGCGCCACCGACCAGACAGCAGCTCGTATAACAGAATCGGCTCGAAACAAGTATACAAGAGTATTCTCAGTTGAGGCCTTAATGGACTTATAAGGCGGCAATTGCGTTAATGGTCTTAAGGACCTTAAGACGGCTAGTATAAAGAAGACCCCGAAATGTCGATTCGGAGCCGATCAGCTTAACTGGACATCAGTATATTTGTAGTTTAATTTGGGTCTGTTAAAGGTAGTGGTGATGCAGGATTAAAAGTTGGTCAACTATAGCCTACGCCATAAGGTCGCTAAATGTTTAAAATGTCCTACTTTTCCTAAGAGCTCGCATTATTACCTAATTACTTACTACTGCTAATAATGGACTTATTTTTATTTCGTCTGCTGTACAGATGTCGCTTTAGTTCTCTTCGTCTAAGAGGTATGCAAATGAAAAATGAAATCAATACAACAAATCATGTGAATGAATTTTCAAGTGCATTTTGAAGTGCTTGTGAGAAAATCGAATGCAACAAATTTGTGGCTTTTAGATGAGGGGGGTATGGCAGTGCCAACCTGCTTACCTGGAACATGTCGTATGTATTGCCCGCCGTCGAAGTGCCCGGCGATATGGATGATTGTGTTGAACTCGGTGTCAGAGGCATATAAGCGGCGGCCAATGAGTTTCCACTTGAACTATTGCAATTCAGGACATCGATGTTGGTGTTCACCGAGGCGCTGGAGGAGGATATGACTCCGCCAACATGACCGCCACTAACGATGCTGCCACCACCGCCAATACCAGCGCCGGTTGTGCCATCAACACTGCCGCCTACGCTGCCTAAATTTAATATACCATTTGTCATTGTTGTATTGGAACGGCTGCCCAAGCCAAGAAATTCAGCCGTCAATGCAATAGGATCTGCAATGAAGATAAGAAAAAAGGACAAACACACACAAACACATATTTAGTATATTGAAGAACTCCAGTTAAAAGGAATATAAGTTTTAAGGAAAAGGCAGCAAAAAGAGAAGAAGAAATAAAAACGAGATGATTGTACATAAACATAAAATGTTTCCATATGAAATCATTGGACATAAAGCTCAGTGTTGTGCAATATCTTCCAGTGATAACGGGAGGATGTGTTCAAAACCGGAAGTTGCTCTACAATAGCATAACACACACATACATATACAATCACATACATAGACACACAAGTGTGATTGTAGAGCATGAATTATCCATGCTAACATTGAGAGTTTCCACGAACAGACATATATCCTGTAATTATAAAATAATCTCTATTGTCATGTTCACAAGAATTCTCTATGATCTTATGATGTTATTATCCCACAGGATAATAGTCTTATGTATCAAATATATTTTACACATCAAAGCGTCATTTTTTTGTGTGAAATTATTCATTCACTCACATTAAGTCTAACATTGAATACGAGGGTAGTAACTATTTATAATGTAAGTCTAATAACACTAGTTTACAAATTAGAATTTTTTCTTATTCCAGAGTTCTTAGATTTTGGCCTCCTAAACTAGAATATGGATTTTAAAAAGATTTCCTCTGATTAGTTTTCAAGATAGATTTTTTGGATTTTTTTTACGAGATGTCTTTTTTATGAGATGTCTTAGCTTTTTGGAACATAACTCCCAAAGGCTATTACCGAGTTAATCAAGAGTGGTCTCACAGAAAATTAGCGTTTCTAAAACCTTGTCATACAAGGTATTAAAATCAGTTTAGTTTTTAAATTTAAAAATTTAATTTTTTGTGCAAAAATCATGATTTTAAATTGAAAAAAAAATATATAAACAAAATTATAAAAATATATAAATAAGTTGAGCATATAATTTGGACTTTCTTGAGCAAAACTAGCTATCGTTTATAAAAATAGGGCAACAAATGATATAGTTACACGTCCTGGTAAATTCTCGATTTCCAGCATTTTAGTTACCCTTTTACAAGAATTGCTTTATATATTTCTGGCCTAGGCAACAATAAGTGTTGTCTGGCGAAATCATTTCCATTAGAAAGTTTGACCTTTTTAAGCATAAACGTACAGAACGTTTTGACGTACGAACATCATTTGTGTTGTTGACAATGACTTGAAAAATCAATTTGGCAAAAAAATGGAATTAACTCGTGAACATTTTCGTGCGATCATTTTTCACCAGCACCATGCTATAGCACTGTGAAAACCCGGTTTAATGAATTCAATCGTGGCCGGTTCTAGCTCAAAGACGAAGGTCGTGAAGGTTGTCCAAAAACGGCCGTTGTGCCAGAGAACATTGAACATAGCCGTGCGTGAACTGATAATGCAAGATCGTCATGTGACATACCATCAGATAGAGGCATCCTTGGGCATTTCTTTCACCAGCATACATTCGATATTGCATGAACACCTGGCCGTAAAAAAAGGTTTGTTTTTGTTGGATCCCGCACAATTTGACAATCGCTCAAAAAAGGCTCGTTTTGATTGGTGCAAAGAAATTTTGAAAAATACGATCGCGGTGCTTCAAAAGACGTTTATAAGATCACAGGTCACAGGTGACGAATCATGGAACTATGCGTATGAGCCCGAAATAAAACAGCAATCGATCGTGTGGGTCTTCGAAGACGAGCCAAATCTAAGGAAAGTTGTTCGTGGAAGAAGCACTTCGAAGCAAATGGTCGCCTGTTTCTTCGGCAAAACTGGTCATGTGGCGACTGTTACGCTTGAGCAACGTAGGACGGTCAATTCTGATTGGTACAGCACAATTAGTTTGCCTGAAAGCTTCGGAGAAATTCGAAAAACGAACAAAAGAAGGCGAATCATTGTGCACCATGACAATGAGAGCTCTCACACATCGGCTCAAAGCAGCGCCTTTTTGAACGGCCAAAACGTCGAATTTATGGGTCATCCACCGTACAGCCCTGACTTGGCACCAAATGACTTCTTTTTATTCCCGCACATCAAGATAAAAGTGCGTGGTCAACGATTTTCGTCGCCAGAAGATGCTGTTGAAGCATTCAAAAACCATGTTTTTTGGAGGTGTCTCAATCGGAGTGGAAAAAGTGCTTCGACTATTGGTTTGAGCGCATGCAAAAGTTTATAAATCATGCTGGAGAATAACAATAAAACCATTTTTGTTGATAAATATTCTCATTTTCATTAATAGGCCAGAAATATGTATGGCAGCCCTCGTATCATCAAGATTGCATGTAATATGTGGTTTCTAGAGCTAAAAACATAAATTCGGATGAACCTATTCGGAAGCTACAGTAAGCCTTAAAAGTATTTTTCCTTCAAGTAATTTCATATGTTTCCCAATAATACTTATATAGGATTTTTACAAAACATATTTCATATGTTTTTGGCATAGACTAAACTGGATTTAAAGTTACATTTATGTGAACAAAAGTTTAAACGAACTATCTTAACCTACGAGTTTTTTTAGTGATTTTAACACTAAAACTTAATTTTTGATATCACAAAGGTTGTTTGCTTTTTTATTTTTTTAGAACTTATTTAATTTACTTTTTTCACATTTAATAGATTTTATATTTTTTAGGATAGCCATTGTTAGATAAAACAGGTTCTAAGTGTCTTGGCATTGATTATGAGATTTTTCGATTGTGATTTTGACCCATTTTTCTTGCAGAGCACTATTTAACGTATCTTTCGACGAAATACGATGTCCTCTCACATTTTTCTTCAAGAGGGACCGCCAATTTTCTATCGAATTCAAATGTTTGGTGTTATATAATATATAATATACTCGTATATTATATTGAACGGTTATATAAATTACCGTTTAAGCTACATGTTTTGGGTCGTTATCTTGCTGAAAATAAAATTCATTTCTTAGAATACCCAATTTTTCCGAACTGGCAAGGTTGCTTTCTTTTAAAATGGACATATATTCCAAATTACCAACAATGAACACAAGAATGCCAAATCCAGAGGCAGACAAAAATCCCCAAACCATTACCGAACCAATCCTATGTCCAACAGTCGCTTTTAATTTTTTAAAATTAAGGTCTTCATTTGTCGTCCATCAGAGGCCACTCCCCTTTGTCCAATTTTAACACAGCCTAGTCAATAATGATATGATAATCATTGATTTCATTTTGTTCAAGTTTATTAACGATTGGTCCATTACTTTGGTCATAAATTCGACTTTTTAAAGAAGGCGTGGAATCTCCCACTTTTCTTCGACGATGTGTTTCGATTTATGCCATTACTCGGTCCATTACTTTGGTCATAGATTCGACTTTTTAAAGAAGGCGTGGCATCTCCCACTATTCTTCGAGGATGTGTTTCGATTTATGTCAACAACATATGTTCCAAAAGACCGTTGTCATATGTTAAATAGTTCATGATATATTGTCATTTTAAGTTCAGCGCTGTGTGGACGGTGCCACGGCCCTTGCTTAAATTTGCCATAAAATATTCTTTAATAATATTCTTTAAAAATTTCCTAGTCATAGATTATATTCGGTTTAAATTTAATATCGATTGGTTTTTCCAGAGGTGGATTCAGTCATTGTACGAGTATGAGAAATTGTTTTTCCTCTTAATCGATTTGGCCCATTTTCAATACCAACCGTTTCATAATCAATAAATGTTTGTAAAAAATTTCAGCCACCTAGCTTCAATAATGCGATCTGTAGTTTCTTTTTCACAGACAGACGGACAATGCTATATTTTCTTAGAGATTTTCGACTATTCCGAATATATAGACTTTATGGGGTTCACTACCAGTATTTCGAGGTGTTGCACATGAAAGGATGGAGGGTATACAAATTTCACATAACAATATTACAAACATACGTTACACGTTTGTGTGGGAGGTAATAGAATAGGGCGTGACAGCCACTTTTGTCTTAAGCATATACTCTAGAGCCCCGATTTGCATCGTTAATAGGAACCGGAGTGTTGCAACGCAAATCTAACCACAAAAAATCGAATAAAGAAAATTAAATTTATGTTTTCAATTTTAAAGAGTTTATTACTTTACATTTGCCAATTGATTAAAGAAGTTGACGAAAATTCCTCTGAATCAAATTCAGTTTAAAATTTGACAATGGGTTTGAATGCATAGCTTCTTTGAGAGATGTAGTGTAAGATGGTTTAAAAACAACTTTAAAATTATCGAATAATTCGTTAAAAAATTGAATGTCCTGGTCCGTAATCGAGCAATAAAAGCGTTTTTAACTGCATGTTTTAAGTGTTACAATAACGTTTCACCTCAGGAACATCACAACCAACATCTCAATAAGGTTGCATTCAACAAAGCATTTTAATCAAGAGGAGGTAATTTTTTTTTTAAAATTTTCCATTACCCTAGGATTTTCAAATAAAACGTCCATCTGTGTTTCCTCTCAAGGACATTATAAGTCGATTATTAGCAGCTTTAAATCGAGGACATGATCTCTTGATGTTAATCATTTTTTTAGATTTTCTTTTTAAGACATGTATTAAATCGTTTTAAAGACGAATTTATCCTGAAATTTTCAGAAAAAAAAACGCATAAAGCGTTACGAGCGACCAACCCCTGTATCTTGTCACATTGGATCATATCGGTCCATGTTTTTGAACAGCCCCACACAATAGTCACTTTTGATTTCAAGTATTTCTGCTCTAGAAGCTACAAATTATTTCTGATTATGCCCAAACTGTACATGTACTTTATAAGCGACCACTAATTAACAGTAGTTAAACTGGACCACATAGGTCCATATTTTCGTATAGCCATTTACAAATCTCCATGCCGATTTTAGAATCTGCAGTTTTAGAAGCTACATTTTACATCCGATTCCTTCCAAATATAGCATGGAGCTTTACGAGCGACCAACTCCTATGTCCTGTAACATTGGACAATATCGGTCCATTTTATTTGAATATCCCTTAATACAAAGGTCCTGTCGCTCTAGAACCCACAATTTATATTCGACCAAGCTCAAATTTTGTATGGAACTTTGTGAGCGACAAATAATTATTTCTGTTTCCGACATTGCTTAAGCACACAATAAAAGGTGTTTTTTAGACGTGTGTTTTTCAAAAAGAAATAAAATGCATATTATTCAATGTTATGGCCAAGAATTTAGTTTTATTTTACCGATTTACCATTATTATGACTTGAGCAGTTATTATTCTGGTTCGAGACCTTTTTTGTTGTTTCTTTTTCAGAAATAACTAAAAAATTGGTGAAATGTTTTGGCTACGGTTGCCAGGCAGACTGTACAGCTGTTTCTAAACCCGCCCTGGTTTTTCTTCAGCAGTCTTTGGCAACGATTACTTCGGCTACAAATCAAATGACTTATACGTTTACCATTATGTGTAAAAAATGATTTCGGGCAAGTGGCTGCCGCGACTGGCTCGAATTAATTCCAGCCGAGAGGACCAATTTTCGACAACTTTTTGCACCATTTGGGGCCGTATGTCAGCAATAACTCACCGAAAATTCTCTTCTAAGGCGTCAAACGTGTCGAGGCTTATCTGCGTAGACAAGCTACTTCACAAAGACCCACAAAGAATAGTCCAGCGGTGTTAAATCACACGATCTTGGAGGCCACGTCACCCACAGGCCTACGACGCTCACCAACAGTTTTCCTCTATAAATTAATTGTTTCGTTGGCTGCATGGCATGTACCGCTGTCTTGGTGGAAGCAAAGGTCGTCCACATCAACATCCTCCATTTTATTCACAAAAAAGTCATTAATCATGTCTCTATAGCGTTCTCCATTGACTGTAACAATATGGCCAACTTCATTTTTGAAGAAATATGGACCAACGATTCCCCATAGAGCACAACAAGCACTGACTTTTTGTGGATGTAATGGCGTCTCAAGAATAGCTTGTGGATTTTCTTTACTCCAAATGCGACAATTTTGGTTATAAACCAAACGTGAGCTTCTTAGCTGAACAAAATTTTCTTGTAAAAATCAGGATCGGTGGCCATTCCGTTATGGGCCTATTTATCACGATTTGCAAACGCTAATCCGGAGTAACTCTATTCATTATGAGATGGTAAATCAAACTGATCAAGTGACAGCTGTCAAAAGGAAGTGTGCCGAGATTAGAAGCCACAGGTCCAAAATAACACCATTTAACTCAAAAAAGGACATAATTGCTGGCAGAGGCCCAAAAATGTTTTCCAGAAGAACGAAAATACACTTTCTTTGAAGTCTTTTGACACATGGGTCAGTTAATATAAACATTTAGGTTCTCTTATCGAAACCAAATTTGTAACGAATCCTAATAAGGATTTATGTTAAAGATAAGACTGAGATTATAGTCGCAACCATGGCCCCAAGGGAGCCAAAAAAACGGGTCCTTTTATTATGCTTTAAAAACAAAGTCATGGAGAAGGTTTTACTTGATAAGTTTTAACTAAAGACAGTAGCATTCTAATAGATCAGTTGGACCGAATAATCGGTCGATATAATCAAGTGGGCCATATATATGATAATTGTTAGCGAATCCTTGGTAGAGGGTATACTTAGTGGGGACATAAATACTGTTACGTTTTAAGCTGTAAAATAAAAAGTACTGAATGTTTTTGGACCAAATATTTTTGAATATATTTATGGATGTATATTGTATCGAAAAAGAATCTACTTATTCGAAATGTCCGCCTTTTGCCTTTGCACACGCCTCAAGTCGCACTATCCAATCGTCAATAGCTGCACGAACCTCGTCCATTGGAAAATTGGCCACAGCTCGAACCAAAGCAGTCTTAAAAGATCTAATGTTGGGGTATCTTTTGTGACAAACTTTGTCCTCTAAAACCGTCCACAATTTGTAATCCAATGGGTTCAAATCTGGACTGCCTGAGGGCCATTCTTCAGACGAAATGAACGCTGGCAAATTGTTTCGAAGCCAGGCCTGGGACGTTTTAGCCTTATGGGCCGACGCAGAATCCTGCTGGAAAGTCCATGGCTGGTTTTGGAACAGGGAATTGTTAAGAGGCTTCACAACAGCTTCATAACAGCAAAACGGTTTCTTGGTACACTTTGGCAGAAAATTTTTTAATCGGTGAACAAAATTTTTCTGTGCAAGTTATCAGCGTGCTTCACCAAAAGACGTTTGCATTTTTCAATCCTATTTTTTTTTAAAGCTGCAGTCAATAAATGTTCGGTACGTCGTTTGAAAGCCCCAAGTCCCAAGTCTTTTTTAATGATTCGACTCATGGACTTTTGCGTGATATTCATCTCACGGGCCATGATTTTCTGTTTTCGGAGCGGATTTCTGTGAATTCTTGATTTAACGGCTTTGATGACATGCGGTGTTCGAACAGAGCGTGGGCGGCCCGACCGGTGGCGGTCTTTTACATATCCAGTCTCCTCAAACAGTTTTATGCATCGGTAGACGAACATTCGGATAATCCCTAGTGGCCGGAGCGTTTCGAAAAATCGCTTTTTTTCATTTCACACTTGAAAAGCGCTATTACGGCGAATGGTTCTCATTATCTGACCAATCCATGGTGAAAGTTAAAACAATTTTAAAGTCCCGTTACAGACTAACGCTATTGAGGTTAGCTTTCAAAACCCATATGACATTAACGGGGTATGTTCAGTTCTACTATTGAAATGGGTGTGTTCAATGTTGTAACAGTATTTATGTCCCTACTAAGTATATGATTCGGTCTGGCCGATCATAATGTCGTTAGAAATCAGACAGTCCGCCAGCATTTGTACTAAACCTAGTCATAGTACCCCTTATCTTGCCTTCGACCTAGCACAGCATTTTTTTTTTTAAATTTGCGAATTAGGCGTTTCTATCAACTGACACATGAAGTTTGATGTACGAGTACTCATAATTTGTCTATCGCCATTGCCCTTCTACGACTATTGCAACCGGATGTCGGCCCCTACGTTGCTAGCGGCAATTACATGAAATGCACTGTGGGCAGTTGCAAAAATTAAAAACCAAAAAGAAAGAAGCAAAAATATTAAAGATTTGGCAACCTCTCACAGATAAGCGTTATGGGACATTTTATTTTCAAACAAACTTCACCACAAGACATCATCATCATCTTTAGAAATATTGAGATTTGTATCATCATCTCGCATGCAGGCACCAATCAGATTGCGCCACGGCCATTACAACCGATAAATAATATTTTACTGCGTAAAATTACTTTATTCTCCTTCTTCTTCGAGGAGCAAAATTAGTATGATTTGTGTAACACTAGGATTTCTCCTTCGCGTAATGCCTCCTTATGACTACTGTGAGTACTTACTGCTGTAACTCGGTATGTGGTTCTTACAAATGGAGTGCTCCGTACGTACATACATACGCGTGTGTGTGTAGGGAGCGACAAATATAGATGCTATATTCCTATACTAGATATGCTCATTTATTTGTATTCGGTTATATTTTATGAACTCTTCTGCTGCATATCATGGTCGATGAAAATGAACATTCAAATTGTCACAATAAATATTCAAACAAACAAATAAAACAGCGCCAGAAGCAAATGCCACTGCATTTACAACAGCAATGAGGACATTAGGCTTGTTTTATTTGACGAACTGAAATTATTGCTTTTGTAGTGACAAATAAAATGCATTTTCCTCTAATTGCCACTGTGAAGAAACAAGTAGTAAGAACTCAGAAAAAAAGATTGCTGCAGATAGAATTATACAATTTGTGGGCAAATAAGCTGAAAAAATAGAATTTTTCAATTTATCACCGGCCATGACCATATCGACGACAACCATACGCTAGATAGTAAACAGAGAAAAACTAATCTTAAATTGCAACCAAAAATTGGTATGGGAATTTTATCACCACTCAATTAAAAATTTCATAAATGAGCTAAAATATTTATTAAATATTGCAATGATGTTTAATAAATGGAAGCAACAAACAAAAATTCATAAAATTCTTGCACTGCATCGTGTTTGTGCATTTGTTTTAATATGTATACATTGGGAGGGATTTTTATTGTGTTCTGTGGAAAACTCTACTGCCGGCAGTTCGCATTAAATGCAAAACTGCCAGCCTTTAAGTGTATAGCCGTTAAACATAGTTATATCACATTCGTTTCTTGGGGCAGGGCTGCCAACCAAAAACCACAAAAACTCGTCTTATTTAAAAAAATAAATCGTCAAAAATGTCATTTCAAAAATACAGGGTGGGCGATTTAACATTTTAAATTTGAATCGGCTGTAAAAAAAGTACTGATGATTTTTTTTAAATTTCTGGTTTTATTGAAAAGGTTAAACTTTGTCATATAATAATGGAACACAATATCATTCGTACGAGGGTGGATCGGAAACTTCTTAGCCTAGCACAAAAAGCGCCGTATAGACAGAAAAAAGTTAAGTGTTTTGGAAACTTCCATCTCTGCTATGAACACATGTTAAATTTTGTTTCGATCTGGCAACTCCTTCATATAGAAACAGGTGTTCACAAAAGACGCATCCGCGATTTTTTTACAATGGAAAAATTAGAAATGCGTGGTGTCATTAAATATTTACATAAAAAAGGTTTATCGGGACAAGAAATTCATAATGATATGGTGAATGTGTTAGGTGAAAGTGCTCCTTCATATGCAACAGTAAAAAATTGGGTTGCTGAATTTAAACGTGGTCATACAAGCATTGAAGATGAACCACGTAGTGGATGTCCAAAAACAGCAACAACAACAGAAATTGTAGCCAAAGTGCACGATATGGTATTAAATGATCGACGAATAAAATTGCGTGAAATAGCTTATATCATGGGCATCTCAAATGATCGAGTCCATTTAATTTTGCATGAAGAACTACAGATGGAAACGCTTTCTGCAAGATGGGTGCCGGACTTGTTAACAGTCGACCAAAAACGCATAAGAATGAACATTTCTCAAGCTTGTTTGGATCGTTTTTAGCGAAATAAAATGGATTTTAAGCGTCGTTTCCTAACTGTTGATGAGACATGGATCCACCACTATACTCCAGAGACAAAAGAACAATCCAAACAATGGACTGAAGCTGGAGGAAGTGCCCCAAAGAAGGCAAAAACAATTCAATCGGCTGGTAAGGTTATGGCATCGGTTTTTTGGGACTTCAAAGGTATTTTATTGATTGACTATCTGCAAAAGGGTAAAACAATAAATTCAGAGTACTATTGCAACCTTTTAGATCAATTAAATGTACAAATTCGAAAAAACGTCCTGGCTTACAACACAAAAAAATAATTTTTCATCAAGACAACGCACTAGCGCACAAGAGTGTTTTAACAATGGCTAAAATCAAGGAATTAAAGTACGAGTTGCTTGATCACCCACCTTATTCTCCTGATTTAGCTCCCAGTGACTTTTACCTGTTCCCAAATCTAAAAAAATTCCTTGCTAGCAAGCGTTTTACCTCAAATGAAGATGCAATTACAGTTGTAAACCACTATTTTGAAGACCTTGAGGAAAACTATTTTAATCAAGGGATAGAATGAATTGCTTGATAAACGTTGGACTAATTGTTTTGAAGTTTCAGGAGATTATATTGAAAAATAAAAATATTTTTGAAAAACTAACTATTCTCTTTCATTGATAGGCTAAGAACTTTTCGAACCGCCCTCGTATGACTACGAGTGCCACAACTGGCTCGGCAGTACCACATCCGATCAATCCAATTTTTCAGCACATTTTCGATTGTTTCGGCTCGAATCTCGTCAATGGCAACATCGATTTCATGTTTCAACGTTTCAATTGTCTCTGGATGCTTTGCGCAATATTTATTCTTAATGGTTCCCTACAGAAAATAATCCAAAGGACTCAAATCACAGCTACAAGGCAATTGACATCACAATTTCGGCTGATTATTCGATATTCAAAAACAGTGCTTAAAATATCCATGGTTGCGTTGGCTGTGTGACATGCGGCCTCGTCTTGAATTTTTTGGAAACGGTCATACTAACCGTTAAAGTTATCGGCGGCTACTTACTCATTTAAAAAAAAAATTGCCCTATGATGCCTCCAGCCCACAATCTACACTTAACAGTGTCTCATTGGGGATGAATTGGCTCCTCAATAGTCAAGTGTGGGTTCTCTGAACCCCATATGGGGCAGTTTTGCTTATTGACATAGCCACCATATGAAAATGAGCTTCACCTGAAAGCACGATTTTTCGGAAAAATTCTTTATCTCCTTTCAAATAATCTTTGGGCGAAGCAAAAATGTATCGGATCGTGTTTCATTATAAAATGACAAAGTTCAACCTGTCTAATAAAACCAGAAATTTGAAAAATTTATCAGTACTTTTTTTTAGAGCCGATTAAAATTTGAAATAGCCCACCTCATACTATAAATCTAGAAAGTCACATTAGGTATTGTAAATTGTAATACAGAGAAACTGTGGGCCACTGTAGTGTGACGCAAGCGTGCACAACTATTATGCCAAAAAACCCAGGTTCAACTTCGTCTAAGAACATCTAAAAAATTTCTGCGGCTGATTTCCAACTCTAGCCATGTAAAATCATCTCTACGAGTATAAAATGCATTCCTCGTTTGGAGGCGGCGTTAAACAGTAGGTGAGGGCCAGTCAGTATGAGAATTAAATCTTGCACAGCTCATTGATTTGAAAGAATCTTCCCCTTGATCCTTAATGGGATAATGTGGGACTTAGTTAATAAGTGGAATTATGATTTTAAATGACAGTTGTCCGCTCACGAGAAAACAGGTATTTGCTAGTAGTTAAAGTGGACACACAAAGTAAAGCAAATTTTGATACAAATTAAATTATTTCTTTATTTTACTCATGAACCGAAGGGGCCCAAAACACGGCACTTGTAAATGTGGCCATATGGGTACCCAAATTGAAGACAATTTAACCATTACGAGGCTTGCTTTATATATTTCTGGCGCAATCTGACATTTCCATTGGAAAGTTTGAAATTTTTTAGCATAAACGTACTCAGAACATTTTGACGTACATCATTTGTGTTGTATACAGTGACTTGAAAACATCTATTAGGCAAAAAAATGGAATTAACTCGTGAACATTTTCATGCGATAATTTTTCACATTTTTCGACGTGGATTATCACGACAAGAGTGCATCGATGAACTTAAATTTTTGTATGGCAATGAAGCACCTTCCTGTAGCACTGTGAAAAACTGGTTTAATGAATTCAATCGTGGCCGACGCTCCGTGCCGTGCGTGAAGTGATAATGCAATATCGTCATGTGACCTTGGGCATTTCTTCCACCAGCATACATTTGATATTGCATGAACATCTGGCCGTAAAAAAGGTTGGTTCTCGTTGGATCCGGCACAAATTGACAATCGCTCAAAAAAGGCTCGTCTCGATTGGGGCAAAGAAATTTTGAAAAAATACGATCGCGGTGCTTCAAAAGACGTTTATAAGATCGTCACAGGTGACAAATCATGGATCTATGCGTATGAGCCCGAAACAAAACAGCAATCGATCGTGTGGGTCTTCGAAGACGAGCCAAATCCAACGAAGTTGTTCGTGGAAGAAGCACTTCGAAGCAAATGGTCGCCTGTTTCTTTGGCAAAACTGGTCATGTGGCGACTTTTCCGCTTGAGCAACGTAGGACATCAATTCTGAGTAGTACACGACAATTTTTTTTGCCTGAAGTCTTCGGAGACATCAATTCTGAGTAGAACACGACAATTTTTTTGCCTGAAGTCTTTGGAGAAATTCGAAAAACGAACAAGAGAAGACGAATCATTGTGTACCATGACATCGGCTCAAACCAGCGCCTTTTTGACCGACCAAAACGTCCAATTGATGGGTCATCCGCCGTACAGCCCTGACTTGGCACCCAAAGACTTCTTTTTGTTCCCACACATCAAAAAAAACGAGTGGTCAACGATTTTCGCAGCCAGAAGATGCTGTTGAAGCGTTCAAAAAACCATGTTTTGGAAGTGTCTCAATCGGAGGGGAAAAAGTGCTTCGACAACTGGTTTGAGCGCATGCAAAATGTATATAAATCATGCTGGAGAATCCTTTGAAAAACAATAAAACAATTTTTGATGATAAATATACGCATTTTTATTATTAGGCCAAAAATATACATAGCAGTCCTCGTAATATAAATAAGGATTTATCTTGAGGATTTCGCAGAGATTGCTGACGGTCTTATGGATCCTAGGGTTCCAAAAACTGCCCATTTCAAAAGCGAAACGGCATGGAGGGTATAAATATAGTGATATTAGTAAATCTCTTTTCGCATTGAGAGTTTTTGTAAGCCAATGTTATTCTCAAGGGACCGAACCAAGACCCATTAAAAAACAAATAGGACTATGGGAACACAAATTAAATCGAAACTATTGCCAAGCCACTATGCGCTTCAAGTATGCGACACTGCCTTTCGTCTGTTGAGGGTCTGGTCTATCTTTTTAGATACAACCCAACACATGTATACGTAGGGGCTACACACACACACACACACAGATAAACAAACAGGCGTAGACTAACTGGAGGAAGATACTGGGACAACATGCATTCGAACTTAATTCCATAAAATATGCCCAAAAAAATAAATCAAAATTATAAATTTCTCTTATTCCTTTTACAATGCCAGGAGCACATCTCTTCGCTTGTTTGTTTGTTTGTTTGGCGGCGTTGTTTCTTAAGGAGCTCCAATTGAGAGTTGCGGCATTGCGTGGCGTTCCATTTGGACTTTGGAACCCCTTTTGGAGGAGCTTTTGGAATGGCTTTCGGTCGGTACGTATGGATGCGAGGGGCGGAGGATGTTGGTTTTGTAGTTTATTTGCAATAAGTTTCTTTCTGCTGTCTATTTAAGTATCTTTTCAAGTAAATACATCTAATAAATTAAAGTAATATGCAATACGAGTGGCGATGTGCCCTTTTTGTTGTTGCGTTTCTGCTATTCCCTTCAATTCTTCCATATTTCTCTGTTATGCGTTTGAACATTTTAATGGCAGCAGTAGCAGCAGCGCAACGCAACAGCACCAAGAAAACATGCCCGTCTGTCTGTCCGTCCATACATGCAAACATAAAACTTCTTAAGTTTCGTTGATAGTTTTCTGCTGTTATCGGTTGTCCTTTTATTGCGACGCCAGCTGCACAGTGGTTCGCAACGAAATAAACGAAATGGAAATAATGCTCCATGAAGCTAATGAAACGTAGGATTTGTAGAAATCCGTTGTAATACTGGATGTCGCTGTTGGTAAATGATTGTAATTTGTTACTTTAAACTAAATGTTGGTTCTGGAGATCATTAATTGTCCCAAAGGCGTAGCTGAGGTGGCCATAAGTAGTGAGTTTGTACGAGTACATATAAACCAGCATCTTATACTATGACCCTAACGACCAAAGAGAATCTCTTTTGAAAAAAGCACGTTGTAATTGAAAGACGACTTGCTATTAGAACTACATGTCGACCTAGCCTGAATCAATTAACTCAGACCAAATTTGGCGGTGTCAAAGATAATGATCATTAACGTTATGGAGTTTATACATATGTCAGAAAGTGCACACGTTTTAAAAAAAATAGTACTGGCAAACACCTTGGTGCCAGGCCGAATCATATGTACCCTCCACTATTGAATCGCTATTGAAATAATTTAATCAAAAGCACCTATGGAACCTTGGGTCCATTTGTACAAGCCACACTTTGTGACAAATCTTTAGAACAATTTTAAATACTATTTGTAACGAAAATTTCTTTATTTACGAGCGGTTGTTTATGGGCCGTATTGTTCACTCGTGTTGACCATACCGGCCGTTACCATGCCAGTCTTTTAGGTACTAAGCCATGAGCCACAAATAGCAATCATATGGTGAGAAAGTTTCCAAAGTCTACTTTTTTCGATGTACCATAAGTCCTTGAAAGGAAAACTTGCTTTCCCTGTAGGTCGATTTCACCCATTTAAAATCCGAAGCAGCATATGACTATAAGCCAATATCGCACGAAATTTTCGGATAAAAGCTCCGGCTCATACGGAACTCCACGTCAAGCATACACCTTCTGCTCCCATCCTCCCGCGGAACCAGTCATGAGTTTCTTGTCCGACCTCGTAACACATGACTACTTCTAGTTTGAGCGTAGCACCAAAGTCTACACTAAGAATTCGTTGCATGTTTACGCACAAACTTAGAGAATGAATAGGCTTATTCGATATGTGTTTTAATCTTGCAGGGGCGCTCTTGGAATCACCTAAAGGAAGTTAGGTTATCCCATTTGTCTCCTGCAGGGGAAAAAAAGGATCACTCGATCGATGCAAATCTTGATATAGCCCATTAAAATGTAACTCCTGATATTGGATCTAATCAACCCAACAGTAAAAACAAATTTCTTGTCAGCACAGCTCTTTTTTCTATTCGAATCTAGAAAGTCATGTTTCGTTTCCTTGCAGCTTCGATTGCTTGTCTATTTATACCCTTTATACCGAAAAGTGAATGGTATACTAAATTTGTAATTACGTTTGCAACACAATAAAGTATCGATGGTGGACCCTATGAAGTATATATATTATTGATCGTAGTAAAATTCGATCTAGCCATGACGGTCCGCGTGTCTGTTCAAAGCATGATAGTGGTCAAACGAATCCACCTAAAATCATGAAATTTTGCATGTTTGCATTGTTGACGGGCGAAATCAATCAAGAGGGGTAAATGATTCACTAAGGGAACCTCGCTAAAAAGTATACCTTTTTAAGCTAGGTACCTTTTAAGCTGCTTGGTATTTTAAAACGGCGAAATTGGCCGAGGCGACTTAAGGTATCTCGGTAAAATATACACTTTTTTAAATATTTGCTTAACAAATTATAGTTTTTTTGTGGAAGGACAATAGTCGCAATGTGTACTGTTAGTTGGGACGCAATGCATTTTTTATAAAAAAAGGGTAAAGTTGCACGATATTTTTTGGATCAAGTGACCCAATAAACGTCCCGCATGGTCAAAAAGGACGAATAGTAGGGAATTAATATGGAAATAAAAAAAAACTCAAATAAAAGCAAATTTTGCTCCCAACTTTGGTTTTGGCTGAGTTAAGTTTTGCGACGGACGCATGGGCCCGAAAAACGATTTCTCACTTTTAGCAGCATAGGGATGGTGGAGGTTGTATAAGGTTCGGCCTGACCGAATTTATTGTTTTCTTTGATACACTTTAAATTCATACGAGGACTGCTGTGTATATTTCTGGCCTAGTAATGAAAATGCGTATTGTTTTTCAAAGTATTCTTCAGCATGATTTATACACTTTTGCATGCGCTTAAATAAATTGTAGAAGCACTTCTACACTCCGATTGAGACACTTCCAAAACATGGTTTTTGAACGCTTAACAGCATCTTCTGGCGATGAAAATCGTGGTCTACGCATTTTTTCTTGATGTGCGGGAATAAAAAGAAGTCATTGGGTGCCAAGTAAAGGCTGTACGGCGGATGACCCATCAATTCGACGTTTTGGCCGGTCAAAAAGGCGCTGGTTTGAGCCGATGTGTGAGAGCTCGCATTGTCATGGTGCATAATGATTCGTCTTCTCATGTTGCTCTTGTTCTTGGTGTTCATGCAATATCGAATGTATGTTGGTGGAAGAAATGCCCAAGGATGCCTCTATCTCACGGTATGTCATATGAGGATCTTGCATTATTAGTTCACGCACGGCATCAATGTTCACTGGCACAACGGCCGGTTTTGGACGTCCTTTACGACCTTCGTCTTTGAGCTAGCGTCGGCCACGATTGAATTCATTAAACCAGTTTTTTACAGTGCTATTGGATGGTGGTTCATCGCCATGCAAAGATTAAAGTTCATCAAGGCACTCTTGTCGTGATAATCCACGTCGAAAGTTGTGAAAAATGATGGCACGAAAATGTTCACGAGTTAATTCCATTTTTTTGCCAAAATGATTTTCCAAGTCACTGTAAACAACACAAATAATGGTCGTATGTCAAAACGTTCTGAGTACGTCAAAACTTTCTGAGTACGTAAAAAAATGTCAAACTTTCCAATAAAAATGTCAGATGGCGCCAGGCAGCACTTAGTGTTGCCTAGGCTAGAAATATATATAGCAACCCTCGTACAACATTACATCCAAAGCACTTATTAAGAAGCGATCAAATTTGGACTTGGAAGGATTTCCCCGGATAGCAAATTTCGAATATTTTTCAATTGTTTAGATGGTATTTAATATTTTGATAATCTCGAGTCGTTTGCGAATAGTGCAACGACCCACGACAAATGGTAGCATAGACAGAAAACATACATCACATAATTACAGCGTTGCCACCTGAAACGTCAGAATAATTAGCTATCATTGGCAGCGCTTCGTTTTAGAAAAATATTTATTTAATTTTGAATTGCATGTTTCCATAAAAGTGTAGAACGTTTTGCCAGACTTATGAATTCTTTTTGGTTTCACTGTGCTTTACTTCTTTCTAGTTGTTTTTTTAAGTTTGTAAATGCTTCTTGTATAAGGCGTAGGAACAATTTTATTGGACTGCGTCCGCTATGCTATCCTTCAGCAATATGGAATGATGTAATTTCAGTTTGTTATGGAAATGTTGCGATTTAGTACAAATTTAGGATTTATAAGCAAAATTTCCCAATGTTTCGTGAATTTAAGATCCAAAGCGATTTTATTTAGAAAATCATTGTGATTGCCTTGTGTTTCTTAATTCAAATATTATTTCATGTCACATTTAGGCGTGTAGTTGTTTTGAAAAACAGAGAAGTGGTTTTGTAGTCTAGTCAATAAAAGAAGGCAGACACAAGACATTTTGTAAAAGAGTAATGACCATATTCATAACAATTTACAGAATGTTTAAAATCCAAATTATTTTATAAAAATGTATTTTTAACCCATCGTAAGCTGCCTGTATTTTTAATCAATAAATTTCAAAGGTGGTAAAAATATCGAATGTAATAAATACTAATTACTATGTCCGAATACACAAGTATTTTTATTGTATTTGAGTCTAATTGAAATTCTTGACTAATATGAAAGTTTTAATATATTGTATGCAAAAAGAATCTAATTATTCGAAATGTGCGCCTTTTGCCTTTACACACGCCTAAAGTCGCACTGGCCTATCGTCAATAGTTGCACGAGCCTCGCCCATTGGAAAATTGGCCACAGCTCAAACCAAAGCAGTCTTAAAAGATCCAATAATGGGGTATCTTTTGTGACAAACCTTGTCCTCTTAAACCGTCCACAATTTGTATCCAATGGGTTAAAATCTAGACTGCCTAAGGGCCATTTAGTGGAAATGAACGCCGGCAAATTGTTTCGTAGCCAGGCCTGGGACGTTTTAGCCTATGGGCCGGCCCGCACATACACTCTATTATTTTGCTTGTTAAATTTTTCCTGAACGGTAAAAAATTTTTCATCGGTCAACAAAATTTGTCTGTGCAAGTTATCAGCGTGCTTCACCAAAAGACGTTTGCATTTTTCAATCCTATTTTTTTTTAAAGCAGCAGTCATTAAATGTCCGGTACGTCGTTTTAAAGCCCCAAGTCTTTTTTATGATTCGACTCATGGACTTTTGCGTGATATTCATTTCACGGGACATGATTTTCTGTTTTCGGAGCGGATTTTTGTGAATTCTTGATTTAACGGCTTTGTTGACATGCGGTGTTCGAACAGAGCGTGGGCGGCCCGACCGGTGGCGGTATTTTACATCTCCAGTCTCCTCAAACAGTTGTATGCATCGGTAGACGAACATGAGGCTTATCCCTAGTGGCCGGAAAATATTGCTTTTTTCATTTCACACTTGAAAAACGCAATTACAGCGATACGGTTCTCATTATCTGACCACTCCATGATAAAAGTTGAGGTTAGCTTGCAAAGCCCATATGACATTAACGGGATATGTTCAGTTCTACTATTGAAATGGGTGTGTTCAATGTTGTAACAGTATGTCCCTACTTAGTATATTTCACTAAGTGTTGCCTGGCGCCATCTGACATTTCCATTAGAAAGTTTAACATTTTTTAGCATAAACGTACTCAGAACGTTTTGACGTGCGACCATCATTTGTGTTGTTTACAGTGATTAGAAAAAATCAATTTGGAAAAATAATGGAATTAACTTTCGACGTGGATTATCACGACAAGAGTGCATCGATGAAGAGTGCATCGATGAATCTTTGCAAGGCGATGAAGCACTATCCATTAGCACTGTGGAAAACTGGCTTGATGAATTCAATCGTGGCCGACGCTCGCATAAAGACGAAGGTCGCGAAGGTCGTCCAAAAACGGCGGTTGTGCCAGAGAACATTGATGCCGTACGTAAACTGCTTATGCAAGATCGTCATGTGACATACCTTGAGATAGAGGCGTCCTTGGGCTTTTCTTCCACCAGCATTTATTCGATATTGCATGAACATCTGACCCTAAAAAAGGTTTGTTCTCGTTGGACCCCGCACATTTGACAATCGATCAAAAAGAGGGTCGTGTCGATTGATGCAAAGAAGTTTTGAAAAAATACGATCGCGGTGCTTCAAAAGACGTTAATAAGATCGTCACCGGTGACGAATCATGGATCTATGCGAATGAGCTCGAAACAAAACAGCAATCGAACGTGTGGGTCTTCGAAGACGAGCCAAAACCAACGAAAGTTTTTCGTAGAAGAAGCCATCGAAGCAAATGGTCGCCTGTTTCTTCAGAAAACTGGTCATTTGGCGACTGTTCCGCTTAAGTAACGTAGGAGGTCAATTCTGAGTGGTAAACGACAATTTGTTTGCCTGAAGTCTTCGGAGAAATTCGAAAAACGAACAAGAGAAGACGAATCATTGTGCACCATGGCAATGCAAGCTCTCACACATCGCTCATACCAGCGCCTTATTGACCTGCCAAAACGTCGAATTGATGGGTCATCCACCATACAGCCCTGACTTGGCACCCAATGACTTCCTTTTGTTCCCGCCATCGAGAAAAAAATGCGTGGTCAACGATTTGATTTGAAAGTGTTTCAGTCGGAGTGGAAAAAGTGCATCGACAATTGATTTGAGCGCATGCAAAAGTGTATAAATCATGCTGGAGAATACTTTGAAAAACAATAAAACCATTTTTAATGATTAATATGCGCATTTTCATTATTAGGCCAGAAATATATATACAGCAGCCCCTATTGTGTTCCATTATCATATGACAAACTTCAGACTTTCCAAAAAAACAGAAATTTAAAAAAATTATCTGCACTTTTTTACAGCCGATTCAAATTTAAAATGTTCAATGGTCTACCCTGACTTGGAGCGCAACCTGAGTGATTCAGGAGAGCAATATTGATGTTAACCAAAATCTCAGATAAATATGGCTTAGACGACAGTATTATTGCCTTGAGCTTTAGCAGCAGTCCAAAACTGCGGATATATTTTCAAGTGCGAACAGGCCCTACAAATATGCTAGTAAAATAAATTTCTTGTCTACGTTCTTCTAAATATTGTTGCAAACTATGACCCAAACAAAAGTCTTTTGAGCTAACAGACTAGAGATGCCACTAAATATACACAGAGCTACGATAATAATTTGTTTAACTTTTTTTATACTGGGTAAAGTTTGACATTACATTAATTTATATATTCTTCCTCGATTTCTGTTTAGGAACAAAGAAAACATGCCCAGTCACGGATTGAGCCACACAAATTCGGTGGCGAAGGACAATATATGGACAGCATTCCGGTCAATTCAAGTGATTCTGTTTCGCGTAGGCTTCGAGCAAATTAAACTTTTGTAAAAATATTGTGATGAAAAAAATCGCTTGGAAATTCACAATTCGTCTGGGTTCGCTCTGTGTACCTGGTTTTAACAACTAAGCGCTAACACTTAATAATTATATGGACCCCATTTTTATATTACCGATCAATCACTATCTTATTTCAAAGAGTAATGTTCGTCCGTCTCCCTATCTATCGTTGAAATCAAAGTACTGGTCGCAAATATCGCATAGTACGTTCTGTGACTATCCAACTCATACTAAATTGGTTCAAATGTATTTTCCTGGAACCCCTATGCAATGAACAATAATGATTTGGGGTTTTACCGATAAACAATATCCAATCTTGTACAAACTGTGTATTGTTAGTTGCGAAACATTCCCCTTGTATCTTGTAATGGGATGCTGTGAGAATTAAGTAAATGGGACCATATCGTTGGCCCATATTTTAATATAGACCCTATTGAAAAGGTTCATCTACATTTGAGACCCTGCCACTCAGGAAATATCATTTTAAATCAGACCTTGGTAAATTTTTATAATTTTTTAGCGATGAGTCTACCTTTTTACATCAGTGGTGTAGGTTATCACATAATTGGCTCTCTACGACTTCAGTCATTTTTCCTCTTTAAATAATTTAAACATTAGTTTAAGTTTTAATAGAGGAAACTGTTACAAACTAAACTATATAATTTCCGTAACGTAACATGGAATTTCTCCAACTTCCGTAATTTCTAAATGCGGAATATGTGACATACTCAGCATATCAGTTAATGCATGCTGCACTTTTTACGTTGATATGCCGTCCGTTATAATATTTTTATTTTAGTTTGCACTAGTAATGCACTTCAACGGAGAGTTTCGTTTCGTTTTGATTTCATTTTATTTTATTCCATTTCATTTTATTTTCTTCGTTTTCCATTCAATTGGCCGAAGTATGAGTATACATACACCCCACTTCCACTTACATCCTGTCTATGCATTTCCTTTCGATTCCACCTAGAAGAATAGCGCCAGTTCTGAATGAAATATTGGAACATATCTTTGCTGGTATTCAAACAAAGTGACAGAGCCGGTGGTGGTGATGGATGAAATTGTTGGAATAGAGAATAAACCCTCCAACACCCAACATGACAATTGCTAGTTGGTGACAGGGAAAGGAAACGTTTGCAAAATGGTTGGTCTTTGTTCATTTTACTTCATTTCATTTTAACAATTTATTTTAACTTTGCACAAAAAAGAGATATTTATTTATTTAGTTTATTTTTTGCCCAAGAATTGTCGTTAAAAAGGACAATTTATTTTATGTTGATTTTTGCATGCATTCGACATTGATTGATGTGTGGTGCATGTTGGCGTATGAGTGATATGCGAAATTATACCGCCTGCAAAAAGTACTCATACGCACTGATGGCGAACTGTACTCTTGGGTCTCTTTTAATGCGATAGATAAGTTCTTCGAAAACACGCATAAAATGGTTTTTCTTTCATTCAACAAATGGGACACATTCCAAAATATCTAAAACTCCTTAAACCCATTAAAACCCTTTAAAAACGCAGAAAGTGCTACAAACTCTAAAATTAAAAAAAACAGGTGGAACATTATGTTCCCTTCATCGAGAATTAAAGCGGTTCGTTTGTGGGCGACTACGGCCCTTAAATATGACCCAAATATTTAAAATATATTGATATTAGATTAATTTAAATATATTGAAAACTGGCTTTAATTTTACAAAAAATTTAGTTTTTTGTGCCCGTAATTATTGTGTGCTTAACATTGAAGATTATTATTACATTAAAGAAATCGCGTATACAATACTATCGACTATACTATGTGGAAGATTTTAATCCTTACTTGCCGACCTGATCCAATCGTTTAAATCCATAATCGATAATCGATCTTATTCTGGAAAAGACTAACGTCCAGCAAATTACCACACATCAACTCTTGATCGACTATAGGGCTGCTTTCGACACTCCGATAAAACATAAATGATTTGAAATCATGTCTGGGTATGGGATAGCTCAAAAACTTGTACGGCACTAGGTGCCACCAAATCTTTAGTTAAAATTGGAAATGAACCCTCCAAACCATTTACTATAACAAGAGGTCTCAGAAACGGTGAAAGATTATCGAGAAACTTCTTTAACATATAAATGGAGGAAATACTAGAAAATACATCAGGAACAATTAACACCATGGAAACAATATCAGCACTGATAAGCACTGATTTTGTTGGTAAATAGGGTTGGTTAGCAGATTAAAACCATAGCCCCATCTTGAAAGGCGAAGATTACACCTTACGGCCCCAGCTGACGGAGACTACATGCCTCAAATAAATCATAAGCTGTATCCCGACATGACTGTATTTGGTTGGTTGGTTTAAAGTATAAGGGTTCAGGGGGGAGACCTATATCCATAAGGGCATACACCAAGTCAGTACACGAATTGCTGCGAATGACGTATCAATTGTTTTCTCACCGACTTGTCACGCTTATTTACTGCGAGGAATAAGAATATATCCGCCTCTGAATCATCAGCCACACTGTTTAATGCATGGACCGCAGAGGTTTATTTCTTTTTCACTTTATGAGAAGTCGATGACATCCACATCCCGACTACCAACTTCCCCAAAAATCCTTGGGGTCACATTCAACAGCATTTTTCGATACACATGCTACAGCTATCTGCGATAAGCTTAACGGAAGGAACAAGGTCCTCAAGCCACTAGATGACCGACAAAGAAACCTTGTAGACCTCTTACAAAGAGATAGGTCGGTCTGTAGCGAACTACGTGGTCGGCAAATGTGAGTACGACACAGTGGAAGGAAATTCAGGCTTGCCATTATGCCGCCCTGAGAACAAAAAAATTCAATTTTCTATATGTTTTTGCACGCTCCACCTTAGAATTGAAAGTATATATAAGTATACTTATACTTTGTCATTTCGTTTGCAACACCTGGAAATTTTGGTCGGAGAACCCATAAGGTATTTATTTACTTAATCGTCGTAAAATTACTTAGTAGGGACATAAACACTGCTACATACGTTTATGCTGTAAAATAAAAAGTACTAAATGTTTTTGGACCAAAGCGTTCATTTCCTCTGAAGAATGACCCTCAGGCAGACCGGGTTTGAACCCATTGGATAACAAATTGTGGACGGTTTTAGAGAACAAGGTTTGTCACAAAAGATACCCCAACATTGGATCTCTTAAGACTGCTTTGGTTCGAGCTGTGGCCAATTTTCCAATGGACGAGGTTTGCGCAGCTATTGACGATTGGCCAGGATACAATATACATCAATAAATATATTAAAAACTATTTGGTCCAAAAACATTCAGTACTTTTTATTTTACAGCATAAAACGTGTGTAACAGTATTTATGTCCCTACTAAGTACAACATAACACATAGTGGAGAGTACTCGTATGGTAGCTTCGGTCCGGCCGAACTAACGAATTACCCACACGTAGAAAAAAAGTATAGTATAGTTGGGATAACAATATTCGAAGAGCATCATACTATTGTTGGGTATATGGTATATTATGATCCTGATAGTATGATTCAAATACAACTATACTTTGATCCTCACAACCATACAATGATCCTCACAACCATACAATGATCCTCACAACAACAGTATGATTCACACGTAACCATTTTATGATCCCCACAACCGTAGTATAATTCAGACTCAACCATGATCTCCACAATCATATTATGATCCTCACAATCATAGTATGTTTCACATACAACCATAGTTGATCATCGCAACCATAATATGATTCACACGCAACCATGTAATGATGCCTACAACCATAGTGTGATCACTAACAATTATATTATGATACCCAAAATTATTTATGATAATTGGTTTAAGTTTTCAACAATATATTTGAATTATTTAAAAAAAACATTAAATTCAATATAAATAAAAAGATCCATAACAATAACATTGTTCTAAATATCATATTAAAATGAAGAAATGCGAAATTTTTGTTAACATTAAACCCAAAAAACAATTCTTTTGTCGCACCAACCATATTTATATTGTTGCTACAAACATATTTTAATTTTTAAATTTGGCAATAATAATTTAACATTTCAACAATATTAATATTGCGGCAATCAAAATTAAATTCAATAAACAGTACTGTGGTTGAGATGAACATACTATTATTGCGGAGAACATATTATTATTGCCGTGAGGATATAAAGGGTGATCCATCTAGAGGTATTTTTTCAGAACAAAAAAATATAAAAATTCAAATCAAGTGTGGAATTTTTATTGGTAATTTAAAAAGACATTTTATTGCATTTATGTTTTGAAAATAATTACCTTCAAATGTTGGCAACTGTATTATGGAAATGAGCGTTCGGTGAGAAACGGGAAGATCACCTCTTTTCGACCAAAATTTTGTTCAGTGATGGGGCCCATTTCTGGCTCAACGGCAAAGTCAATAAACAAAATTGCCGCATTTGGACTGAAGAGCAAAAGAGGTGCCATTATACCCAGAGAAAACCACGGTTTAGTGCGGCTTATAAGATGGTGGAATCATCGGTGCATATTTTTTTTAAAAAAGATGATGGCCGAAACGTAAACCTGAATGGTGCTCGCTATCGCGCCATGATATCGATCTTTATGCTACCTGAAATTGAAGCCCGTAATCTTGACGACACTTGGTTTCAACAGGACGGTGCCACTTGCCATACAACTGCTCGAACAATGGATCTATTGAGAGGTCATTTCGAAAAGCAGCTAATTTCACGTTTTAGACAGGTGAGTTGGCCGCCTAGATCAAGTGATATCACACCTTTAGACATTTTTCTTTGGGGTTAAGTGAAGCTCAAAGTCTATGCTGACAAACCAGCTACGATTCAGGTTTTGGAAGCCAACATTACACGTGTCATTAAAGCCATACCGGTCGAAACGCTCGAAAGAGTCATCCAAAATTGGACCCTCTGAATGGAACCCTGAGGCGTAGTTGCTGCCAATATTTGAAGGAAATTATATTCAAAAAATAAATGCCATAAAATATCCTTTCAAATTACCAATAAAGATTCCACGATTGATTTGAATTTTTATATATTTTTTGTTCTGAAAAAGTACCTCTAGATGGATCACCCTATAGTAAACATACTTTCCATGCTGTTATAAGAAACAATTTCTTCAGTTCAGCTTAAATAAGCCTACATGAAAACCTTAGACAAATGTTTCGCCAACAATCAACTCGTCATTCTGTTATTAAAATTTTTTTTTATCATCACCAATTATTGGTTACAACAATTTATTTTCTGCAACACTATACTACTACCTTTTTCCGCATTTCATTGGTATGACCGATCTTTTGCTACTGTGCGAAAAACACTCAACATATTAAGTGTCTTTTGATATGTTGAACCGAATATTCATAACGATCAAAAACGGTCGATGATTGCAATGGAAATTGATCTTTTGCAACCGAAATTTTGTAGCTCCAACCGATTTTCAACTGATGTTTTCTCTGTGTGTACGAAATATTTTTTATTAGCAATTGTTTTGTCTTGCTTTTAACTTTGTCTAAATAAAATTAAAAGAAGTTTTGGTTTTTAAAGGCTGTTCATTTTTTTCTTTTTTACGCAAATAAACAAAAAAATTGAATAGCAAAATGCCTCATTTTGTGCAAAATGATGACATTTGTAGGTTGGTTGCAAATGTATATTTACTCGGTGTTGTTAACCAATAATAAAGAGGGTATGTATACGAATAGATTGAACCCATGAATATCTTCTCCGGCCTTCTTTCAATCGACTGTTCGTCGTACACCACATGATGTGCCCTTTTAAGTAACAAACAGTAAATACGATTTAATTTGCATCCCCGAGGATGTCCCTGAGTCTCAGACTTTTTTTAAATTGATGAAAAAATAGTTTTCCGGTCGGATGCAACAATGCCAGTGTATCCCAGTGTACTTAACGTACCAAGGCTTCCGTAAGGCCATACCTTCTTCTTTGTGCACCTTGACATTTGTATTTGAAATTAAATTGAAATTAAGTGGTTTTCAAGGCATCGTTTGCACAATACAACAACAAAAGCATTATTTATACTCTGTCGTAGGCAGACCGCCGACGCACACATCGATACTTACACACAGACTCAAAGCTATGCAGAGCAACCAGCATACAAGCGTGTACACGCCCCACCCACAGTAAGGCGGAGTGTTATCGGCATCGGGAATCGAAAGTATGTCCGTCTGTCTGTCTGTCCGGCTGGTTGTACTTACCATTTAATGTTGAGGTTAGTGTATCCGATGTTGAATTCGGGGAATTGGTTAAAGTTGTATTGGCGGCATCACTTGTTGTGCTGCTGTGTCGTGTTAAAAAGTCCTGGCGCTGTTCAATTATGGAATTAATTGAATGCTGTTGGAGCAGTTCGGTTCCAACGGTGGCCGCAGCGGCGGCAGCTGTCATTGCTGTTGTTTCGGTCGACAGAGCGGCGGCGGCAGCAGCGGTGTTAGGAGATCTCATGTTGCCTGTTGTTGTACCTAATGTAGCGTTGTCAGCAGAATCATTTGAATTGAACTGCAAAGACATGAAAAAAGGAAAACACAGTCAACATTAAATAGAGGTGAAACTACTGTGAAACAGTGGAGAGTACAAAAACAAAATGAATCGTGTAATTAAGATAATTAAGGAGACATAATTGAGAGAATATGTCAAAAATAATTGAAATGTAAGCGTTTTGCTGCTTTCTTTTTTTCCCTGGGCTCATTCACAAAATTATGTTTATATTTTAACACCTACTGGAATCTGGTCGGACGGACACAGACAGCTGAAGCAACAAACACGCTTACGCAGGTAAATCCTTGGAGGAGAAAAATCAACACAGAAACAGTTTCAAGTGTCTTTCTAAGTGAAATGTTAAGGAGTTGCAACAATTTGACGCACACATTGCTCGTACACAGCAAAGACATATACGTACTTACCGATAAGGACCCGTTTCTTTTGGCAAACGTCACTACAGGTGCACAGTGGCTTGACTCTGATTTTTTAACAGCTGTCAAGAGGAATGTATTCTCTTCAGTATTATAGAAGGAAACCAGTCGGATGGTACCGACTATTAGATACCCTTCATCACTAGGCATAGTTATTTTTTTTACTTTTTCAGATTTTCAAATTACTTCTAATACGCTCCGTGTAGGCAAGGCAAAAAAAAGGAAAAACTGCGCTTTTGCTTTTATCTTCCGCACCAAATGCAATTACTTAACCTTAAACAAATTGTTTTGATTTTTCTAAAGTACTGATTTAAAAATTTAACATGTTTTTTTCAATAAACCTCTTTCTTTCTTTTAAATAACGTTATTTAATATTTGTTTCTGTGTTTATCACGAATTTGCTATTGAATCCAGAATATGTCATATAGTTTTAGAGATATAGCGATTTTAAAATTTGGGCCTTGGCAAGTAATCGTAGTTTTTGCTAAAGTTTTTCAAAACTAGACAATACGTAAACCATTTAGTAAAGTAGAGTTAACCTTTAGGGTAGTTGTAATTATGATAACCAAAAATACGCGTTTTTCATTCCTTTTGCCTAGTTTATATTCAATTGTATTTATTTCGTTTGCATAAAATCAGGTAAAGTAGCTTATATTCTCAGTTTATGTTGATATCGTCATGAAGTGTAACAGAATCCACGATAAATGGACAGCAGATTTAAATACATAATACAATTAGGCCGAATTTAATATACCTTCCAGCGTTAAGCAAGTGATCAAAATAGTGTTCTTTTTCCGTATTAACTTTTATCCTTGAATGGGAAACGATTTTCCCCTGGTCTGATTTTCAGGGTCCTAGCTTAATGTCGTGCCTTTATCATGCACTCGGACTGATGGACTTGGCTTGATCGACTTGGAATTTGCCGATGATTAATACTATATGTGACGCGCAAAATATAAAGGGACCTAAGGGTAAAAAACCGTTTTGTTCAGGAGAGCCATTTTAGAGATTTAAATACGTGAATCTTTGGTGTACCATCACTTTCATAAAACGCACATATCTCTGGGAGGGAACACTTTTGGGGCATGGGATCGGTCTCATTCGATGCTAAGATGTTGTCCACATCAAAAATAAAATGAAAATTGATTTTATACCCTTAGGTCCCTTTCTCTATGCGCTGTCACACATATACTATATAGGGTCTTCAATCTATATTCATGTTTTTTTTTAATGAAGGGTATACGAGGGCTGCTTTATATATTTCTGGCCTAGTAATGAAAATGCGAATATTTATCATTAAAAATGGTTTTAATGCTTTTCAAAGTATTCTCCAGCATTTTTTATACTCGTACACTTTTGCATGCGCTCAAACCAATTGTCGAAGCACTTTTTCCACTCCGATTGAGACACCTCCAAAACATGGTTTTTAAACGCTTCAACAGCATCTTCTGGACACGAAAATCGTTGACCACTCATTTTTTTCTTGATGTGCGTGCGGGAATAAAAAGAAGTCCGAGCTGTACAGCGGATGACCCATCAATTAGACGTTTTGGCCGGTCAAAAAGGCGCTGGTCATGGTGCACAATGATTCGTCTTCTCTTGTTCGTTTTTAGAATTTCTCCGAAGAATTCAGGCTAACAAATTGTGGTGTACCATTTAGAATTGACCGCCCTACGTTGCTCAAGTGGAACAGTCGCCACATTACCGAAGAAACAGGCGACCATTTGCTTCGAAGTGCTTCTTCCACGAACAACTTTCGTTGGATTTGGCCCGTCTTCGAAGACCCGCATGGTCGATTGCTGTTTTGTTTAAAGCTCATACGCACAGATCCATTATTCGTTACCTGTGACGATCTTATAAGGGTCTTTTGAAGCACCACGATCGTATTTTTTCTAAATTTCTTTGCACCAATCGACACGAACATTTTTTTGGGCGATTGTCAAATTGTGCGGTATCCAACGACCGATTGTCAAATTGTGCGGTATCCAATCGACACGAACCTTTTTTTTTTGAGCGATTGTCAAATTGTGCGGGATCCAACGAGAACAAACCTTTATTACGGCCAGGTGCTCATGCAATATCGAATGTATGCTGGTGGAAGAAATGCCCAAGGATGCCTCTATCTCACGGTATGTCACATGTTGATCTTGCATTATCAGTTCACTTACTGCATCAATGTTCTCTGGCACAACGGCCGTTTTTGGACGACCTTCACGACCTTCGTCTTTGAGCGAGCGTCGGCTACGTTTGAATTCATTAAACCAGTTTTTCACAGTGCTATAGGATGGTGCTTCATCGCCATACAAAGATTTAAGTTGATCGATGCACTCTTGTCGTGATAATCCAAGTCGAAAGTTGTGAAAATGATCGCACAAATTGTTCCCGAGGTTATTCAATTTTATTGCCAAATTGATTTGTTCAAGTCACTGTAGTAAACAACACAAATGATGGTCGTACGTAAAAACGTTCTTAGTACGTTTATGCTAAAAAATGTCAACCTTTCCAATGGGAATGTCAGCTGGCACCAGGCAACACTCAGTGTTGCCTAGGCCAGAAATATATATAGCAACCCTTTTACTTGACTTTTTCGTAATATTTAAATATTCAATATTCAAAGTTTAGAAGGGCCAAGATATATTAAATAAAAAAGCTTAGCTGCTTTTTACTTTTTAATAACGTAATGACTATCTTATTTTTACAATTGACAAAGCAAATACGATGGCGACCGCAAAACTAACTGGCCTGGCAAATTTTCTGTTTTACTAGCAACTTTTTTTGTTTTTGTTTTTTAAAAGCAATCTTTTATAAGCCATCTGTCAAAATTTACGAAATATTTAATGATTATTTTCTTTGTTACAGGTGATTGAAGTAAAAAAGTTTTATAATTTTTGAAAAATGGAAAATAAAGAGTTTCGTTCGGTAATTAAACACTTTTATATAAAAGGTTATACGCCACAATAAATCAAAGATGAATTGGATTCTGCTCATGGTGATAATACACCATCATACTCCACTGTGAAATCCTGGGTTCAACAATTTAAAATGGGTCGTTCAAGTACGGAAGATGAACACCGCTCTGGAAGACCGAAAACTGCTACTACTATTGAAAACATTAGAAAAATATTTAATGAAGTGACTAAAGATAGACGAATAAAGCTCAGAAAACTTGCTGATATTGTTAAAATACACGAAAAACAAGTTTGGAGTATTTTACATGATGAACTCCACATGAAAAAGCTATCCGCAAGATATGTGCCGCGTTTGTTAACTTTGCCCCAAAAAATCGTCCGTTGGACCAATTCCGAGGAGCTTTTAGCGATTTATCAGCGTAATCCAATAGAGTCTTGCGCCGATTCATAACTGTTGATGAAACATGGATCCATCACTACATCCCAGAATGCAAAGAACAGTCAAAACAATGGATAGAAGCTGGTAAAAGTGGTCCCAAGAAGGCGGAAACTGTTAAGTCAGCAGGAAAAGTAATGGCCACAGTATTTTGGGATGCAAGGGGTATAATATTTATTGATTATCTTGAGAAAGGAAAAACTATAAATAGTGAATATTATTGTGCATTATTGGATCGGTTGAGTGAAGAAATCAAGATAGAACGACCGTATTTAAAAAAAAATATCTTTGTACAGGGATTAAACCGGCTCAAGACCTCTTGCTTCTATATTTAAATAGAATACAAGTTTTTAACAAAATGGCAAAGTGACATTGATTTTCGTGGCTGCACACTACTTTTATCATGATTTCGGGTCCGTGACAACCCTCTTCAGAAAGCCTTGCTGCAATTGTTGAAAGTAAAACCGAACTCTATAAGTTCAATGTGTAAAAGCAACAGACCGAAATAAAACAAACGAGCTAAACAAAAAATATCTTTTTCATCAAGATAATGCTCCTTCACACACTGCATTTTTAACTCAACAAAAACTGGCCGAATTACGATTTGAAATTGTTCCGCATCCACCATGCGTATAGTCCAGATTTAGCTCCTTCTGATTATTTCTTGTTTCCAAATTTAAAAAAATTTCTGAATTTCTGAAGTGTATTGAGTTGGAAGGAGGTTATGTTGAAAAATAAATAATAATTATTCCAAAAAAACGGTTCTTTTTATGTTAGGCCAGTTACTTTTGCGGTTGCCCTCGTACTGCAACATTTTTTGCAAAAGCAAGTATTCCAAAAACATTTTGTGTTAAAGCGAATGTTCAATACTATGCGAATAATTTGCATTCGTATGCTCGTTACAGCCCAAGTTTAACACGCATTTGAAGCAAGAAATGTTGAAATTTGACAACATTCCATTAGCTGCATTTATTGGCTGTTTTTACCTTTACATAATCATAGCTATCATCTCATGGTATGTCGAACCATTTGCATTTATTAGCTGTTTGTACCTTAACATAATCATAGGTCTCATCTCATGGCATACCGAACCAAGTTCAACATAAGTAACGCTTTTCAACCGCAATACCGCATGATGATCTCAGAACACTGTGTCAACGGAAACTTCGACACAACAGTCAAAGATTTCTAACACTTTCCTGCAAACGTCACTGCAATTTCTAGATGAACAACAAATAAAAGTAACAACAACCCCAACGGCAACACGGACAGGCACATACGAACAACATGAAGAGTAGAAGTGGCAGAAAACTTGAAGATGGAGAGCGAAGCACTTGAATAAAAACGTTTTGGCGCGCAATTAAAAGAGCATCAAGTGTCAGATAAAGTGGCAGTAAAGTACACTTTACAAAATGCCAAATTAGTACAAATATTGTTATCAGCAGCTCCTACAACTGCTGTGGGTGGACCCTCTTCCTCTAGCTTCCTCACACTCATTCACTCTTGCTCTGGTCGAGTGTGTGTGTGTGTGATTGCTGCCTTTGCCCGTTTCATTTCCAACCATTTTCACCCTTCAGCACTCATCACTTCCCGTTTTGGTTGTTGTTGTGGCAGCAGCAAACTTCAAGCACTTCCAAATACAAAACACAATTAAACACAAATGGCGTGTGCAACGAGGACGATGACGACAACGACAGCGAGAACGGCAACGACAACGAATTGTTCTTCACAACTCATTATGGAAGATTAACGACGATGAAGAGCAAAACGTATAAAACCGACAACAACAGGACAATCGGCACAAAAAAAAGAAGGCAAAAACCGAATACAGCGACGAGCAGCGACAGCAAGAAAACGGGAGAAAAAAATATATAACAAGGAGCAAATTATGGCAACAAGTTGAAGAAGAAAAGCAGTCGTAACGAGCCGCAAAACATTCAAAAAAAAACAACCATTCGTTTTGCTTCCCTTCGCCGCGTCCTCTTGGCGATCTCACCAAATCAGCCCCATCATTTGAACTTCTCCACCTCGCCTAGACTCTTCTCAACCTCCTCCACCGCTCGCCACAATCAGTCAGTCGTATTGAGAAGAAGTGCTGCAAATAGTTCGACAATTACAAATCCTTTCAAAAAGGATACTCGCAAATGCAATGAATGGCGGGTTTGGAGAAAGGAAAACTCGGCGAATGAAAGCAAATCAAACTTCACATTGAGCCGACAGCGGCAGAGGCGGCTTCTCTGGCTCAAGTCGCCTCGAATTCAATTTATCCATAAAATCACATGTACGATGAAGAGGATGATAATGATGATGCTGATGACGACAACAATGATGAGCATTCATTCGCCACGTACGTGTTGGATGGATGCACACTCTCCTGTGGCTGTCGGCCTTATGGCACAGTGACGGTGATGCACTGGAAAATATCAAATGACACTAATTACACTGGCTTACAAAAATATATTTTTTTAGGTATGCAGATTGAATGAAACGCTGCATCGATTCCAGCACAGACTGAAAAATTCTGAACCTATTTTTTAAATAATAATTCGTTACGTTCAGCTGCGAGACAATCGAATTTTTAAACAGCAGTATTAGTTTAACCAAGATAAAACTTGAGCTAGCTGTACAACCTGTGTTAATAAGCCTCGTTACGGTTGACTAGTTAAGGTGACAAGGCCATAAATGGAAAATAAATCACACTAACGCCATTTTTAGGATGTCAGAACTGATATTTTTCATGCTAGTTTTTCATTTGTAAATATAATTGAGTTGCCAGCCATTTGGCGAATTTTGTTGGGAAAACCCTCTGGAAAACTACTGATTTTTGTCAGACTAAATAGGCCCTAAATCATATTGGGTGACCAGCTAAAAAGCTATGCGAGCCAAGGGCCTATTTAGACTTACGAAAAATAATAGGTTTCCAGGCAGGTTTTGAGCTTTGACACGGTTTACACCCTTATTTAATAAAAATTTCTTATATCTTTCTATGATGGAGGGTGTATCAATATGTGAAAATAAATATTGTGTATTTAACTTTTGATGGTTTTATTTATACAAGGAAATCTGTGGTCTTAAAAAACATTAGGGGCAAACCTATAGACACTTCTATTTTGCACAGTTTTGGCAGAATCCAATAGGTGCCAGAATTTAAAACAATGTTAAAACTTAGCAATAGATTAAACACTTATCGATGCAAAAGCGTCTATAAAATGTATTAAATAGTTAGGGTCGGCTTAAAAGTAGGTCCTACTCATTGAGTACAAGAATTATACCGAGCACAGAAAAAGTAACTCGTTTTGAAAAGTAATCCGTTATGAGAAGTAACGAGGTTTATTTCTTAACCCGAGCAAAGTATGGAAGTAAGGATCACATTTTAAAGAAAACCATTTCCAAGCTGCGTTAACGAAAAATCAACATTGTTCCGTTGGATGTGTGGGCCTCTCTTCTCGCGAGAAATTCAATGGCCATGTTACGAGTATCTCACGTCGTGGTGATGTTAATTGGGCGCCATGATGATGTGATTTGACACCGTTGGATTTATTTCTTTAGGGATATTTAAAAGAAAAAGTGTACGTCAATATGCCAAGAACAATTCAAAAGCTAAAGAATATGATAATTCGGCCATTAAAGACATAGGACCATCGGATTGCGTTTCGTCGATATTTTGTTTTACTAATAATTGTCATAGATCCTTCCATCACAATTTTAAATATTAAGATAATTCTCTGAATTTTTTTTTACAATTAACATTCGTGCGTTTTAGTTGGACCACCCTTTATTTGTTCAAAGATGACTTCGTTTAAAAAAATCATTCAAATCTAGTATCCTTTTACTGTTTTTGATGATACCCATTTCTTGCTAGACTTGTCCTATTTCGTTGGAAATGTTAATTTTCCGTTTGACCATGCAGCCATAAATTATATAATTTCTGTAAACTACAAATTTCATTTACAGGAATACGAACTAATAGAATGGACCAAAAACTGGTCCTTGTGAAACAACAGAGAAAATACTCCTTAAGAGAGATTCAACACCGCCTAAAATGTTCTCCTTTAGTTTAAGTTGAACTCAGTCCCTCGACTGCTACTCTTACTCTGGTAAAATTTCCCTAACTACGATTTAATTACATAGCCTTTTATTCATGTTTTCTAGTCTAGTGTTTTCTAGTCTAGTGTGCCACAATAAAAATGTTTTTTTACTGTTGGCCAACGGATTGTGAACAATTGCTATGAAAATACTTATTTTCCTTAATCTTTTTTCCTAAATTGATTTTTATTTTAACAGCTGAAAATCACTTTACGTTCTGTATTTCAAACATTTTTCCAGCATTCTAAAACACAATCGGCACAGCGTATGTTAAGCGAAGATATTTAAATGCATTTTCAACTATATGTACTTTACTAAAGTCCCTCACGGTCTTCATTGCAAGAACGTGGACACATCAGGCTTGGCATAAATGAGCAAAGGACGCAAATCGCTTTTAATCTTCTAACGCTTCATCTCTCATAGCATTCATAACAGGTCACTGACCATTAGGTAGGAACGAATAAAAAATTCGACTTCAATTTACTGACTTCCCTCGGAGTTGCAACAATGAAGATAAGGGACAGCAGAGAACCTTTTTCTGGTACAATTCGGCTTTTGTGGTTATTAAGTGCGCTACGTTTTAATCCACATCAGGGCACTATGTATGAGTATGTACATCTGGGCGGGTTATCGTGCCCAAAACTTGTGAGGTAGCCCCAATATCTTCCTTGTTCTGTGAAAAGTTTTGTAAGGATTTTTAGGTACACGCAGAAAAAAAGTGTGGTTGTGGTGACAATATTCAAAGAGAATAATACTATTGTTGGGTATATGGTTGTGGTACAACAATATTATGATCCTTACAACAATAGTATGATTCAAATGCAACCATACTATGATCCTCACAACAATAGTATTATTCACACATAACCATACTATGATCCCCACAACCATAGTATGATTCACACTCAACCATACTATGATCTCCACAACCATAGTATGATCATACAACCATATTATGATCATCACAACCATAGTATGATTCGCACGCAACCATGTTATGATCCCTACAACCATAGTATGGTCACACACAATTATACTATGATCCCCAATATAAATTATTAGAATTTGTTTAAGTTTTCGACAATAGATTTGAATAATGAAAATTATTCAAAAATAAATTCTAAATAATAGGAGTGATTTATTTCACAGTAGAAAAAATAAGTTTAAATAAACGTAAGCGGTTTTATTAAAAATATTTCAGTTAAACAAAACCAAAGCAGCTCGTTTAAAAAATTTTAATTTCGATAAAAAAAACCCTATTACGATATAGCATTAGATCTGTACCAATAACATTAAAGAATATTTAAATAAAGAACAATTACAATCAAACAGTATGATTGCCGTAATCATATTATTGTTAACATAAAACGCAAAACACAATACTTTTGTCGCACCAACCATATTTATATTGTTGCTATAACCATATTTTCATTTTTAAATTTGGCAATAATACTATTGTTACATTTCAACAATATTATTATTGCAGCAATTATACTATTGTCAAAACTAAATTCAGTTAACAATGATATGGTTACGACGAACATACTTTTATTGCGGATAACATATTATTATTGCCGTGACCATGTAGTAACCATGTTTTTTCTCTGCGTGTACATTTAGGCGAGTTTTGCCCACCGCGTTTACCATCTTGGCAAGCCGTTATCCCTGTGTCTCTGTTCGTCTAAATTTTTTTTTCGTTTTTCATAGTATACTTCGGAAAATTCTCTGGCTTAATCTCAAGAATTGTTGATGTCAACTTGCCACCTAGATCATCTATGATTTGACGCAGTGCGATTTCTTTCTTTGTAAAATCTCAAATCTTAAATCCAACGCGTCATCAGTTAGAGACAGTGACATCTTGTCATTAGAGTCGTATCGAATATTTTTTTCATACTTTATTTTTACAATCAATACAGAATCAAAACTTTTTTTTTAAAAAAAGTCATTCTTACTGAGACACCCTATATTGTAATAAAAACAGGCATCATGTCTTACATGGTTATTTTCTTCACAGCTATGGTGATCAATAGAGAGCGATTGAGTTCTTCAATCTTAACGTGGTCTTCTATGCTAGGAAATATTCTGGCCATGAAAACTCGATGTTTTGGGAAAAAAGCGATCTTGTCGACCCAAATGCGCGGGACGCAGTAGCTTCCGAATAGTCTATTTCTCTCTTTCCCTCTTCCTTTAACAGAGTATTAATTAGCACCTCTTTGTGTCGTATGCCCAACCCGGTTTAGTTCAGTACTCACTCAAGCCAAAGGTTCAAATGGCTTCGTTTGTGTACACATTTGGGTTTCTTATATGTGCCGGGCCTGTTCTAATACTTCCATACTGAGCTTTTGTTTTTTCCATTTTGCAAATACGCCTTACTTTAAGCTGTTGTTAAAGAGTTTAGCAAAGACCTGCGGTATTTTTCGATTGCCCACTGTGCGTTGTCGGTGATGATAGTGTTCCTGTCGCTTGGTTAGTTGGGCTTGGTAAAGGCATTTTGAATGATGTTGCCTTTGATAGTGATGATGACAAGTGTTGATGATAGAAAAACGTATTTAAAGCTAAAGATGATTGGGAATGAGAAATGATGATGAAGACACACAAAACGCTATGGAGGAGAAGGAGTAGGAGAAAGAAATACCAGGCATTCGGCATCCGAATGAGGCGGCATCACAGATGAAACGTAAAAAACTGAAATGTCAAATGTAACGATTCCTCGCGTGAAAGATGGCATATTAATGGTTTTGCTACAGATTTGTTGGTTACTAGCAACGCATCGCATTTCTGTTTCCTGAGTCCTCTTCTCTGGCTGCCTGCCTGCCTGGCCTGTCCATTATGAATGACATTTTGATGAACTAATGGGAAAACTTAAGTAGATACGAACGAACACGGACGTGGAAGAGGAGTATGTGCAAGACAATTGTGGATATCTTTACGGATTGCGATTCATTCAAACATGTTCAACGACAAAAAGAAGATCAAATGCAGGCAAATGTAGCCACGTTGTTACAGTAGCACTTCAAATCTCACGGACTTAAGTGTTGCATGGCATGTACTTTGGAAGAGTTTTACATGGATTCGGCGTAGTGGTGTTGCGTAGAAAACGCATCCAGAAGGCACTTGATTTCATCAACTTCAAATTGGAATCGTATCGACCACTGATTATTTTATCATAAAGGGTGAACTTTTCTCAAATAAGTAAACTGTGCACGATGCAATTCTTATACATGAACCTTAATGCCTGCTCCGAACGGCTAATGCAAGTGTTTACAAGGCTTAGAGATTAATCTCTTACTTGTAAAGTCTCCGGAATTTATAAGTACGTGGTGGAAGCCCTTCGCTAAAAATTGTAAGATATTCTTACCCAGGGTTGAACCAGGGTTTACTGGCACTTTTATGATTTGAATCGCACAGCCAACGCAACCATCGATATTTTACGCTATGTTTCTAAAAATCGAATTATCGGCTAAAATTGTGATATCATTGGCCGCATCGGAGCTGTGATTTGAGCGCTTTGGATTATTTTCTGTGGGGCAGCCATTAAGGATAAATGTTTCGCAAGGCATCCAGAGACAATTGAAGCGTTATAACATGAAATCGAAGTTGCCATTGAAGAGATTCGACCCGAAGCAATCGGAAATATACTGAAAATTGGGATAGTCGGATGAGGTACTGCCGAGCTAGTTGTGGTAGTTATATAAATGATATTGTGTTCCATTATCAAATGACAAAGTTCAATTTTTTTCCAATAAAATCAGAAATTTTTTAAAAAAATTATCAGTACTTTTTTTTACAGCCGATTAAAATTTTCAATGGCTCACCCTGTACTAGTAGTCGCTTCTTTTAACCATACAAGCTTAGTTTAGACCAAATCTTCAAATGAAAGTCAAGACCGTGCCTCTTTTTGAGGTATAAAGTACGTCTCAACTAAAATTATCCCTTTAAGCTATGGTTCGTTTACAAAAAACTATGATGTGGTGAGCAAATATTAAAAAAGTGTACTTTTTTCCGAGATACCTTTGGGCCTTTACAGAAAAACACTTCCTCCTGGGACGACTTCGGCCATTTACAATCCTAAATGGCTTAAGACAACACATCATCATAAATGTTTTCGTGCGTTTAACAAGCACACAGACGAACGGACAAAGCTAGGACGTCTTAGAATTTTGCGACGATCAGTAATAACAGGTGATCAATCTAGAGGTATTTTTTCAATAGGGTTTAGAGGTCATTTCGAAAAGCAGCTAATTTTACGTTTTGGACAAGTGAGTTGGCCGCCTAGATCGAGTGATATCACACCTTTAGACTTTTTTCTTTGGGGTTACGTAAAGTCCAAAGTCTATGCCGACAAACCAAATAAAACTTTTGAGTTACCAATAAAGATTTTGTACTTGATTTGAATTTTTATATTTTTTTGTTCTGAAAAATACCTCTAGATGGATCACCCTATATATACACGTCATAGGGTCTTCGATCAATATTTCGAGGTGTTGCAAACAGAATGATGCAGGCATATCTTATGCCTCTTCTGATCTTTGATGGCAATACCCGGATGCAGACTTAATCAATACTCAGTAAAAGTTCACCCGTGCCATGGATGTTACACAACGAAGGGACTTCTCTAGAGGGTGGCTTAAGGCTACCAGGGACTCCTGACAACTCGTGCTCGTAAGCTTCTTTCTAACCCAGGGGGCTTTAGCAGTTTTACAAAAACTCGTGCAATTTTCGTCGGACTATCATAATATATACTGAGTTGGAAACGCTACAGAACGTTGTTTATGATTTGTGGAAGTTGAAAACAAAATGTTTTAACAAAAAAAAATAATTTAAACATTTTTTAACAAAAAAAAATTAATTTCATTTGAATGTAACTTCCACTATTATTATTCAATGTTTATAAATCTTACCAATTAATATTACCCATTTTTAACTGAATCGGATAAGAATTGCCGAAGTTTTAGGCAAATTAATGAAAAATGTCAGATAGATTTCATTTTCACCTTATCTATATGTGATAGAGCAAAACGGACTGACACTCAATTCAGATTCAGGAGATCATTTTACATAAGAATCAGTTGGTTTTGCCTGAAGGAGGGCTCAAAAGTTAATTTTTGAAGAACAATGTAATTTGGAACTTACCGTCAGCCATAACAGATGCAAGTTTTAAAATTTACCTGAAAATAAGGAAAAATTTAAATTATTAGAGGAGAGAAAAATAATAATTAGACAGTAAGGAATATGACGAAATGCGTTTTTTATGTGGAACGAAATTATGTGGGTTTCTCATGGGAGGGGGCATGAGAAGGGTTTAAATTTTCCGTCCACTATTCAGTTCCAAAATACATACACACAGAGAGCAGATTCGTTGCAAAAATCGAATCGTTGAGGTTGTATTGAGGGTATTCCATCAGTTCAACCGCACGCGGAAGCGAAACTGAAGTAACGGAGGGAGGAATGACGAAATCTAGAAAATAATTTTTGGATTTAAAAATCTACATATCGACCTTGTTAAAATGAAAGGCTTTACCTGATTAATTTTAAACTTTTATTAGAGCCACTCACATCAAGTACTTAAAATAATGGGGACGGTCATTTCGAGCAAAAAAAACGAGAAAACCAAAAATTGGTGATAAGTACAAAAATTCTCTAAAACTATTGGTTGCCTCAACCACCAGTTGTGTCGGACCTCTGGGTTGTGTTTAGAATATTTTGGAAAGGCAAGAGGTAGGGCTATTTATTCGGTTATAGTCGTAGATGGTAATGAGGGTATTCCATCAGTTCAACCGCAAGCGAAGCGGTTGAACTGAAGCGAAACTGAAGTAATGGAGGGAGGAATGGCGAAATCTAGAAAATAATTTTTGGATTTAAAAATCCACATATCGACCTTGTTCAACTGAAAGGCTTTACCTGATTAATTTTAAACTTTCATTAGAGCCACTCACATGAAGTAATTAAAATCATGGGGACGGTCATTTCGAGCAAAAAAAAAACGAGAAAACCAAAAATTGGTGATAAGTACAAAAATTCTCTAAAACTATTGGTTGCCTCAACCACCAGTTGTGTCGGACCTCTGGGTTGTGTTTAGAATATTTTGGAAAGGCAAGAGGTAGGGCTATTTATTCGGTTATGGTCGTAGATGGTCATATTTTCATGAAAGGAGCCAATGAATATGCTGCTGAAATTCGTCCAGTAGTGCATGAATCACCCTGTAATCACCTAAGTCGGTTATTCCTAGAAGAAATCATTCACCCTCCGAGAAAGTCCGAAATTTTGTTGCATGGTGTTTTTTTAGAATACGGTTGGTATAACCGACTTGTTGGCTGTTAGTACGCTGATATTATCGTACCTTCCATCTTATGGTATGTCGAACCATGTAAACATCAATACGAGGGTTACTATTTATATTTCGGGTCCTGGCAATACTAAAGTTCCCAGATGCAAACTAAAACTTCCATTGGAAACTTTGATATTTTGTAGCATAACTTCACTCAGAATGTTTTGTCATTTGATGGCGAATTGTTTGGTTTAGTGTGTTGAAAAATTCATCTCAGTCAAAAAATGGAGTTATCCCGTGAACATTTTCGTGCGTTGATATTGTACTATTTTCGGCGTGGGTTATCGAGACAAGAGCGTTTAAATCAACTTGTTTCGACTTTTGGCCATTAAGCACCATCGAAAACCACTGTTAATCGCTGGTACCAAGAGTTCAGTCTCGGACGCTTTTCGCAGGATTAATTTCGTGAAGGAGACCAACTTTGGTCCAAAAACCCTTAAAAAATCGAATAACTGGAAGAAAACTGCCCACAAAAAGTACTGTAGTCTATTCAAAAGTACGGTTTATTCAAAAGTTCTATAAGTCGATTTTCGACTTGTAGGTTAAAAGAGTAAAAGTCTTAGTCGAGTTTTCGTTTTTAAAAAAGTCTAAAAGTCGACTCTTTCAAACAATGCGTATTGTGTAAGCTTATGTTGCGCTTTCATTTATTTTTGCAGATTTAGAAATACATATGTGACAGCGCATAGAGAAAGGGTCCTAAGGGTAAAAAAAAATCAATTTTAATTTTTTTCTTTTTTTGATGTGGACAACATCTGAGCATCGAATGAGACCGACCCCATGCCCTAAAAGTGTTTCATCCCAGAGATATGCGCGTTTTATGAAAATGAAATCTCCTGAACAAAACTGGATTTTAAACTTAGGTCCCTTCTATTTCGCGCGTCACATATAAGTTTCATTTATAAGTAATTGTAGTAACAACGTATGTCGAAATTAAAAACGTTTGCCTTCAAAAATGTCCAAGATTCATCCAGGGCAATTAATAACAATGAAATTTTATTCAGCTGTGTAACAAGTTTATTTTATTTATTTTTAAGGCGAACTTATAAATCAGAAATTTTTGAATAACTACCTAGTAGGGTCATAAACACTGTTACAACATTGAAAACACCCATTTCAATAGTAGAACTGAACATACCCCGTTAATGTCATTGAGCTTACCTCAATAGTGTTAGTATGTAACGGGATTTTAAAATTGGTTCAACATTCATCATGGAGTGGGCAGATAATGAGAAGTGTATCGCTGTAATAGCGCTTTTCAAGTGTGAAATGAAAAAAGCGATATTTTCAAAACGCTCCGGCCACTAGGGATTAGTCGCTTGTTCGTCTACCGATGCATAAAACTGTTTGAGGAGACTGGAGATGTAAAAGACAGCCACCGGTCGTGCCGCCCACGTTCTGTTTGAACACGCTCTGTTCATCAAAGCCGTTAAATCAAGAATTCACAGAAATCCGCTCCGAAAACAGAAAATCATGGCCCGTGAGATGAATATCACGCAAAAGTCCATGAGTCGAATCATTAAAAAAGACTTGGGACTTGGGGCTTTCAAACAACGTACCGGGCATTTATTGACTACCGCTTTAAGAAATAGGATTGAAAAATGCAAATCTCTTTTGCTGAAGCACGCTGATAACTTGCACAGAAAAAATTTGTTCACCGATGAAAAAATGTTTACCGTTCAGGAAAAATTTAACAAGCAAAATGATAGAGTGTATGTGCGGTCATCTAAGGAAGCATCTGAACTGATCCCAAGGATGGAATAGGGTCATCACCCAGCTTCAGTCATGGTATGGTGGAGTGTCTCTTACGATGGGGTCACTGACCTGCATTTCTGCGAACAAGGAGTCAAAACATCGGTCAAAGTTTACCAAGAAACCGTTTTGGAAGCTGTTGTGAAACCTCTTAACAATTCCCTGTTTCAAAACCAGACATGGACTTTCCAGCAGGATTCTGCGCCGGCCCATAAGGCTAAAATGGCCCTGGCCTGGCTTCGAAACTATTTGCCAGCGTTCATTTCCTCTGAAGAATGGTCCTCAGATAGTCCAGCTTTATACCCATTGGGTTAAAAATTGTGGACGGTTTTAGAGGACAAGGTTTGTCGCAAAAGATACCCCAACATTGGATCTCTTAAGACTGCTTTGGTTTGAGCCGAGACCAATTTTCCAATGGACGAGGTTTGTGCAGCTATTGACGATTGGCCAGTGCGACTTAAGGCGTGTGTAAAGGCAAAAGGTGGACATTTCGAATAAGTAGATTCTTTTTGGATACAATATACATCAATAAATATATTAAAAAATATTTGGTCCAAAAGCATTCAGTACTTTTTATTTTACAGCATAAAACGTGTGTAACAGTATTTATGTCCCTACTAAGTATTGATAACCGTTTACCCAATGTTGATGTGGCCGAAGAGATCGAAAAGGATTGCATGCATATGTGACGCGCAAAATAGAAAGGGACCTATGGGTAAAAACCAGTTTTGTTCAGGAGAGTCATTTTAAAAATTTAAATACGTGTATCTTTGGTGTACCATCACTTTCATAAAACGCGCATATTTCTGGGAGGGAACACTTTTGGGGCATGGGATCGGTCTCTTTGGATGCTCAGATGTTGTCAACATCAAAAAAAGAAGTGAACATTGATTTTTTACCCTTAGGTCCCTTTCTCTATGCGCTGTCAAATATGATGGCAAGAACACTCTTGCACTAGGCGCTAAAAGAGCCAAAATTATGGCAATTGTGTTCCAATTTAATTGAAGCACAATCTGAACTGGCGATGTCCGTTTGTCGTAAAACTAATCCTTATCCAATACTCGTACTTATACTCGTATGGAAAACAATGGAAAGCGAGTACCCATTTATTGCAAAAGTAGCAAAAAAAAAACATTGTCAAACGTTGCCACTTCTGTCCCGTGTGAGCGATTATTTTCGCACTGAGAGATTATTTTTGTACTTTTGTGCTTTCCAAAATTGGAGCCAAATTTTTCCAAAAAAAAAAAAATTGATTATCAATCGATGCGGACATGTGGTTCCATGAATATTAATCGAATGCTTAAAAAATAAACTTTGCTTTAAAAGGTTTTAAAAACTTGAATATGAATTACCTGATGTTTATTAGTTTTTTAATCACTCTTATTTTTTTAAATAAACGTTTTTTTGTACAAAGAAAAAAGTCGAAAAGTCTACTTTAATCTATTTTTGTACCCTCCACCATACAATGGAGGGTATATTAGTTCTGTCATTCTGTCTGTAACACCTAATCATCGGAGACCCAACAAAGTATAGTATATATTCTTGATCATCGTAAAACTCTTAGACGATCTAGCGATGTTGTCCGGCTATCCGTCTGCTGAAAACAGCTAAGGAGCTGAAATTTGGCACAAACATGTGTAGTTAACCTAGCATGGTCGGTATTAAAAATAGGCTATATAGCTCTACGGGAAGTTGTTGTTGGAGACCCTCAACCGACACTACTTCATAAAAATTAGTTTTTTATTTGGAAATATCCGTCCAGTTTCTTGAGCAAAATCACTGAAATTTTGCAAATAATAATGTCTATATAGGCGCAATCATCTATGTAAAAATGGTTTAGAGTGGGCCACCATTTCTTGTACCTTCCATACAAACGGCCTTATGGGCCTTAAGAAATAATATGACTATAAACTTGACCTATCGAATTGAAATTTTACACATCAAGATTTCTATATACAACACACTTCTACGCGCACGCAGAAAAAAAGTATGGTTGGGATAACAATATTCGAAGAGCATCATACTATTGTTGGTTATATGGTTGTGGCACAACAATATTATGATCATTACAACAAAAGTATGGTTCCCACACAACCATACCATGATCCCCATAACAATATAATGGTCCTCACAACAATATAATTATTCACACACAACCATACTATGATACCCACAACCATATTATTATTCACATTCAACCATAATATGATCCCCACAACCATATTATGATCCTCATAACCAAAGTATGTTTAACGTACAGCCATGGTATGATCCTCACAACCATAGTATGACTTACACACAATCATACTATGGTTCCCAAAATTTTTTGTAAAGATTGGGTTAAGTTGTTATTTAACAATAGAGAATTTTATTAAGTAAGTTATGTAATAATAGGAGTTATTTATTAAACGTAGTTTGTTTCGAAAAAATTTAATTATTTTTATTATTATTGTGTAAGATTCGTAAAAATAACATTGTCAAATTAAAAAAAAATAAAATTTTGCCGGTATGATTGCCGTAATCATGTTATTGTTAACATAAAACCCATGAAAACAATTCTTATGTTCCACCAACCATATTTATATTGTTGCTACAACCACATTTTCATTTTTAAATTTTGGCAACAGTAGTATTGTTACATTTCAACAATATTAATATTGCCACAATCATACCATTGTCAAAATGAAATTCAAAAAACAATACTATGGTTGCGACGGCCATACTATTATTGCAGATAACATAACCATATTTTTTCTCTGTGTGCGGTTGAGATCGGAAAAGTCCTACTGGTACCTCCCACACTAACGGTCTCATGGGCCTTGAAAAATAATATGACAATAACTCACCACACACTTGACCTATCGAAACGAAATTTTCGGCATTAAGATTAATATATAGAATTCTGTTGAGATCGGAAAAGTTCTACTGGTACCTCCCACACAAACGGTCTTATGGGCCTTGAGAAATAATGTGACAATAACTCACCACAAACTTGACCTATCGATATGAAATTTTCCACATAAAGATTTATATTGGGTAGCCTCTTTTGATACCTTCTATACAAACGGTCTTAAGGGCCTTGAGAAATAATATGACGATAACTCATCACTATTTGTACTTGCCCTTTATCGAAATGCGTCATACCCTGAAGGTCTCTTCAGAATATTTTTATCTCAAGCTCTAGATGAAATGATTGAGATGTCGGGTAATCCGCAAATGGTTTTTGTTGTAGGAGACTTCAATATATGCCGCGCAACTTTGCAAAAAAATTCAACAGAAACTCTTCTCGAACAAAAAGGATTTTCCTGATTGTTAGAAAAATCTGTAGCAACAACTAAACACGGAACACATATCGATTGGGCGTTCACCAACTCCGAACATAATTCGGTAAAATTTCAAACGTATTCAAAGCTCACAGTCATCATGATGCTATAGTAATAGGCATTAAGTTTTTATTTATAATAATTTTAAGGCTTCTTAATAAGAAATATTGTGTGTAAATAATAAAAAAAAATACATTAAAAGAGAATATGTTAATATTAATTTATAATAAATTATATAAGTTATATTGCTTTAAATAAATTACAATAAATAAATTACAAAAATTAAAAAAAAAATAGTTTTTTATTTGGGAATCTGGTGGAGGGTATTCAAAGTTCGGCACAGCCAAACTTAACATTTTTTACTTGTTTTATACTAAAAAGTCTAAGTCGACTTTTTTGCAATAGTCGACAAGTCGACTTTTAATCTTAAGAAAAGTTCAAACATTTCTAGGTGTTACAAATATGAGCCCACTAATTCTGCTCCACTTGGTGGTATAACCAGCCGATATCAATGTAAGTATGTATGACACAATATAAATTTTTTGTACAATTGAAAATTTAAACTTTCCTAATATCGACTGGAGAAATTTTGTTGCTATAAGCAAATGACAACATCAGAACATTTATAGGAATATACTTATGTCAGACAAGAAACAAATTTCTACGAGGGCTACTTTCTGTTTATCTGCGATGTTTTGATGTTAAAACTGTTTTGAACTTTTTGTATCAAACATGTTCGATAGAATGTCTGTTTAGTATTCAAAACTTTTTTAACGGCCCATTAGGGAAAACACGATATCTTCAATGGGCCATTCAACGCTGCTGTTTTTTTCTCTCAAATTTTCTGTTCTTTTTGTTGTGTTGAATGTTTTAAGAAAACATATACTAAATGTATTAAAAGTATCTGTATCTGGGCGGGCATTTCTTTATTGAGTCGGTTTGCGAGTGTAGACGTGAGTGAGTGTGTGTGTGTGCAAGTCATGCAATGTTATGTAAAGATTTAGACATTTTTCCATGTATCAGCACTATAAAAAAAGCGTTAAACATGATAGACATTCTTGGGTTTGTTTCGTTAGGAGCGGAACTAAAACCCTTTATTGGTCGCCATCATCTACACCATGGCATGTGTGAACGAGAAACAACCAACCGAGATAATAGACCGTTCATACATCCATCCATTGATCCGTCCGTCTGTGCCTGTCCTGCCATCGGGAGGCATTCGTCTATAATCTTTTTTTTTCTTTTACGACTATAAACTGTGAACAAATGGATAATAATAGTTGGAAATGAAATTGTTCCATACCAAAGGCCGCACATGTACGGCGAGTACACAGACTTTGGAGTTCTATTTCTGCCAGTCGTTTGTAAAAAATACTTTTTAATATGGAAATACGAAGAAAGCACAAGAAACAGCAACAACAAAATAAACACAAACTTATTTCAGTCGTGTTATTGAGAATATTAAGTTTTGCCAACATTTTTGGGCGAATTTCATTCGATAGTTGGAATCCTTTTTTTAAGGCTGAAATGCTGAGGAACGTAAAAATTATACGTGAACCTCTGGCGAAATCGAAAGTAATCATGTGCGTTTTGTGAGAGTATTTCAAACTGGAAGAAACAACAAAATCTATTGGGGTGCAAACCACTGTGTCATACAAATATATTTAAAAGGCCTTTCGTTATTACAATAAAGAAAGGCCTTAATAGCCCAAAGACTCATTCTGGTATTCGCTAGAGTTACATTCAAGCATTTGAAAGAGTTGAGTAGAAGGAATCAACATTTATGAAAGATTCTCTGGGGTATCTCAAAATAAGGTCACGACATTCACACGGAGATTCTGGTTTTTATGTCCAAACTCAACGGTCGGTTTCTTAAAAATACACGCAGAGAAAATATATGGTTACTATATGGTCACGGCAGCAATAGTATGTTCTCTGCAATAAAAGTATGATCGTCGCAACAATAGTATTGTATTCCGAATTTCATTTTGACAATGGTATGATATTGTTGAAATGTAACAAAAGTATTGTTGCCAAATTTGAAAAATGAAAATATGGTTGTAGCAACAATAAAAATAAGGTTGGTGCGACAAAACTATTGTGTTTTGGTTTTATTTTAACAATCATGTGATTACGGCAATCATACCGACGAAATCATAATATTTTTTTAATTTGACAATGTTATTGTTACGAATCCTTCGCAATAATAGTCCCTTTTATATGTAAATTAATTTTTTTTCAAAACAAACTACTTTCGAATAGTATAACTGAAATATTTTTAATAAATTAATTTTTTCTACTGTTAAATAAATCACTCCTATTATTAAGAGTTTAAAGTATTTTTACAAAATTTACTTAATAAAAATCTCTATTGTTGAATAAAAACTTAATTCAATTCTTAAAAACAATTTTGGGGATTATAGTGTGGTTGTGTGTGAGCCTTACTATGGTTGTGAGGATCTTGCTATGGTTGTTTGTTATGAGGATCATAATATGGTTGTGGGGATCATAGTATTGTTGAGTGTGAAAAATAATATGGTTGTGGGGATCAAAGTATGGTTGAGTGTGAATACTAATTTGGTTGTGGGGATCATAGTATGGTTGTGTGTGAATAGTACTATTGTTGTGAGGACCATGATATTGTTGTGGGGATAATAGTATGATTGTGTGTGAACCATACAATTGTTGTGATGATCATAATATTGTTGTGCCGCAACCACATAACCAACAATAGTATGATGCTCTTTGAATATTGTTATCCCAACCATACTTTTTTCTGTGTGTAGCTTAAACCCAACATGTCGGTTTAGATGGTTTTTTGCTGTCGGGTTTTTTTATTGGTGTAAATATTTAAAATTAAAGAAAGAGTGCTGGATATAATATAGTCGGGGGCGCTTAGCTTTTTTACTAGTCTTTTTTAAAGTACAAAAAAAAACACGTCGTTTTCCACGAAGATTGATAGAGAATACCACGGGCTACAATTATATGTCAAAGTACAGGGTGGCTGTTGAAAGCCGCTACCAAATTGAATCTATTTACTTAATCTGGGGATTCTTTTTTTTAGATTTAACAAATAACTGGGGCACTGAAAAAAGAAGTTGGATTGTACGCTGCTATCACACATTGCAGTCCGTAGTTAAGGTTCAAAGAGAGTATAGGCGCACGTTTGCCGGCAATCATCCGAGCAGATGGACCATTCTGTGAACGAAAGTAAAATGTTCTCGTACTGAAAAAACTTCATTCGGACAGTGTTGTCAATATGGTAGGAATTGTTTCAGTGAGTCGCATGTGTCTCACTCTTCGGCAATTATACTTCGCATATGCAAAGTCAATGCAATGCTTTGTATAAAGAATATAGATTGTTAAATTAGTTAAGACCATGTCGGCAGCACACATATATGGTACCGATGAGCCGTCCACGCCAACGGCGAAACGTGCGTCTACCAGACGGTGATGTGTTTGCTTTACTTCGCTGAATTTCTTTTTCCTTCCCTCTATGACAAACAACAACAAACCTGATCTTATTAGCTTGTGGAGTAATTCCTCTTTCAAAAATAATGAGACTTGTTCACAATTTTGCCAAGCATGGTACGTTCAACAGAATACCTTACCATCCAAACTCTTCAGTTCGGACGGGAAAAAAACAATCACTGCTGTAGCTGCTGCCATACAAAACAATCCAAGAGTTTCGACAAGAAACTTATCTGCTCAAATGGGTACAAGCAGACAGTCATTGCAGTAAATTACGCACAAAGATTTTGGCTATTTCCCCATATAAAATTCAAATGGCCAACAATCTGAACCCAGTAGACTTCCCGATTCGCTTGGAATTTTGCCACAAGATGCTTCAGCAGGTGGAAGAGGACGAAAATATGTTGAACTGTCTTTTCATGTCTGACTAGCCCTATTTAGTTTACAACGGCAACAAAAACAAACAAAATTGTCGAATATGAAGTGCTTCCAACCCTCAGATGCTCCCTGAGATGGAATTGCAACCATTTCGTGACACAGTGTGGTGTGCATTTTCATCACGCTGCATTGTCGGGCCCTACTTCTTCGAAAAAAAACGGTCACATCGTTACGATTACTGGAGATCGTGACTTGAGCAGTTGAGCAGAGTTTTTCTATCCAGAATTACGTCAAATGAGAATTTCTTTTAACTTTGTGTGGTTTCAGCAAGATGGTTCTACCGCTCACATAGCCCGGCCTGTTATGACAGAATTGCGACGAAAATTCATCCAATCCAATAAGCTAATATCCAGAAACTCCACCTTGAGTTGACCCCCCAGGTCGCTTGACCATACTGCACCTGACTTTTTCTTGTGGGGTTACTGTAAGAAGTCTATAAAGCAAAACCAAAAAATTTGAATGAACTAAAGCAATCCATTCGAGAAACAATTGCGGCTATTACTGTCAGCTATTCCTGCAAGATGCCGCACATGCATCAACGAGCAGGGGGGCGGGGCATTTAAATTCTATTATTTTTAAAACTAATTAAGCTTTATTAAATACCTTTTATTAAGCTTTAACATGAATAAAAGAAAAATAAATTCTATTTAATGAAAATAAGTTATTTGAGTTTCTAAATGTAGCAATATTCTTCGGCCACCCTGTACTTGCGATATCTTGTTTACTTACAAGATATCGCAGATACATTAAAATAAGTTGAAAACGATAAAGACAAGAGTGGCCGACTATGAGATACCCTACTATGAGAGAAAGTGAAAAAGTTAATTATTTGTCGCTCATAAGGCACCATACAAAAGTTGAGCCTGATCGTGTATAATTTGGGGCTTTTAGAGTTTAAGGACCTCAAATCAAAAGAGATCTTTCTGTAGGAGTTATTCGAAAATTGAACCGATAAGTACAAATTTTACCGTTACGGACTGTGCAAAATTTGATCGAAATCAAATGCAATATGTGGCTTTGAAAGCTGTAGGTTCTGAAATCGTAAAAAACCCTATGTATGATGGCGGTATGCCATTAGATCCCACTAAAATACATCCCAAAGTGAAAATGAAATTAGGCCCCAAAAAAATATATGGAAAACAGCAACATGAAATTTTATGGTTTTTGGGTCCTAATTTCATATTTTTATTGGGGTATATTTTCATAACGCAATTAGACCCCAAATGTTTGTATGATAATAGACCCCAACAAATTATTAGGGCATAATTTCATAAAAATTTTGGGTTCTTATTCGCATTTTGGGGTCCAATTTCACTTCATATTTCACTTTCACGATATATTTTAGGACCACACTAAATATTTTTGGGGTCTAATTTCCTTCGGCGTAGAAACGAAAGCGTTGGTTTTTTTATTGAAAATTATATAGTTTATAACCTCTGAATTTAATTATAAACTTGTATATTTTGCACGGAGGCACGACAACAATGACATTTATGTCCTTCTGATATTTGCAATTGGCTCTATGAAATAAAGCCCCAAGGCATAAGGCCCCAAACTGAAAATGAAATAAAGCCCCAAAAATGCGGCCCGAATTCCTACAATGAAATAAAACCCTAAAAAGATGAAAAGAGACCCCAAACCCAAAAAGAAACAACAGCCCATTTAATTTTATTTCAAATGAACTAAAGCCCCATTTTTTTAAAAGCAATATAGTTTTATAGTTTCTTTATTAAAAAATTTATTGAATTCAACAATTTGTCGGCAATATGGACATTTATAGTGCTCTAATTCCTTGGAAATCGCACCTGCATGCAATTTTAATTGCATTTTTGATTTGACTTCAGCAAAAGCAAACCTAATTGAACCTGACGGCAACAACGGAAGTGCCATTATTTTATGATAAGACACAGATGCTGTCTTCGAAGCTTTGATATAGTCAAGCAATAATTTTCGGCTACACATACTCGTATTTCGCCTAATAGCTGGCAATAATGAAACCTCCAAAAATAATTTGTTTTAACAATTAATTAACACTTTCATTAAACTGAATATAATTGGAATTTCAATTTTAGGAAAGTGTGAATTGGTGGTTTTGGAAAAAAAGGTTTAATTTTATCGAAGTGTAAAAGGTGTAGAAATTGAAAGTTCGAGCGAGTTTTAAATTTCTGCACATTTTACACTTCGACAAAATTAAACCTTTTTTTCCAACACCAGCAATTTACACTTACAGAAAGACGTGTGTAAATACATGGTGCAGAAAGACAATTTGAATTTCAGTTTTAGGTAAATGTAAATTGATGGTGTGGAAATAAAATTTGCACTTAAATTTTTCGAAGTGTTGTTACATTCATTTTGTAGAAATGAAATGGAAATTACACCGCAAACCCAAAAATGAAAATAGACCCCAATTTTATACAGAAAACAACAACTCGATATTTTGGGGCATATTTGCCGTTTTTTTGCATACTTTAAAATTACCACTTCGTAGTGGTTTTTGGGGCCTATTTTCATTTTATGTAATTTCCTGGGGTCTTTTTTCATAATACAATTAGACCCCAAATTTGGGGCCTAGTTTCCTTTTTGGTTTGGGGTGTATTTTCGTGGGGCCTAATGTCATACCGCCTGTATGATATCAGAATATTGAACGATGTGAACCAGTTTCAATAGGGTTCTTCCCTGGCTCAAACTTGAAGAGTGTACCAAATTTCATCGAAATCGGTTCATTATCGCGACCTGTACTTTGACTAATACGATAGATGGACAGATGGAGGTATGGACAGAACAAGGGACATCGGCTCAAACTTGCAGAGTGTACCAAATTTCATCGAAATCGGTTGATTATTGCAACCTGTACTTTGACTAATACGATAGATGGACATATGGAGGTATGAACAGAACAAGGGACATCGATCAATGAAATCACATAATGATTCTAAGTCGATCGGTATACTTAACATATGGTCTATCTCAATTCCTGTATGGTTATTGCAAACATCAGCACTTAGTCATAAAACGAGTACCCTGTATCACAGTGTGGTGAGTTTCATTAGAGTTTTCTATCTCCTCTACCTACTCTACCAAGAGTCCAAACACAAATAGTACTCGTTGTCTTGAAATGCACAAGAATTGGTTAAAAAATATTTTTAAATGCCCAAGAAGAGAATACCAAAATCGTAGACATATTTTAAAATTGATTTTGTCTTGCAATATGCATTCGATGACTTTGTGGATTTCAACTCAATACAATTAAATGTTGTTAGATTGAATGAATGGGCCTGTTTGTATACGACATTTGATTTAATGATGTGCCTGCCTGGAGGGCATCGAAATCATGTATAGCTTCTGTGCACAATTCTGTTTTCAGCTCCATGCAAGGCACGGATCAGCACGGTACGATGCTGAGGTTTGCTTTTCATTCCCCTCCCAATGCCACCCTTTCGAAAAAAAAAACTGTTTGTCGCGTGACATTTTCTTATTTCCATTTCTTGGGGTCCATGCATTTGCTTAGCGGCTGTTCGTTGGTGGTATTCATCATTATTTTGAGAGTCAAGTCTGGATTTCCATCACATCTTTTTTCGTGTGCATTTAATTTGCATCATTACCTTTAACAGAGACTACTTGGTCGGTGCTCTTTTATGTTGGCTAGGTTGGATGCTATGGCATGGGATGGTGTGGAATACAGTGGGTGGTGTAAGCACAGGAAGAATGGCTAAGGGAATCCCGTCGTATTCACTTAATCAGAGTAGCCGTTTACTTTTGCTCTTTTGCGAGTATAATGGCAATTTACTCGTTTCCATTTTATCCGTATAATAATGATTTGATTGTCTGTTATTGTTATTGTATGTTAATGTAGATGTCGTTGACGTCATGCTCATCCTTGTCACGGTCGTCGTAGTTGTCGTCGTCGTCGTCCTCGCGCTGTACCTTCACCTTGAATGGTGGACAAAAACGAAAAATAAATCAGATCCTAACAATAGACCAAGGACCAAACATGGGCCATTGTTTGTCTGACGCGGTGGAAGTAGAAATGCGAATAAATGAATGCCTGTTTATTAAGAAATCTTAAGAAATATTCAGCAGCCACGGGGTACGAGAAGGAAGCTAAAAACGGCCTACCACCTACTATTTGAGTTGTGATTAATTGAGACTAACATTGAAAAGTTTTGTCATGCCCAAGTCATTCTCCGACTGAAAAGTTATTGCGAGTCGGAAAGATGGCCTTCTTTTGAAGGTAGCTCAACAAGTTCAAAATAGACCATACGGCAAGCTATGCTGGCGGAACTGGAATGTCTACGTTGCCGGAACTGAAATGTCTATAAGGGGAGGGATACAACGTATTGACGATAACAGTTCGTTGCTTAACGAAAGTTCTTGCCAATGCCCAGGGGAACAGGGAATTAAAGGTATGTTTCATGCCTCTAAGTGTTTCGATCGACAATGAATCTTGAGCTGAAATTGATTGGAACCCATGAGGTATCCACCGAAAAGGAAGGCCCGCTTTTACCTGTAGACGACAGATCGATAAAGAAGTTGCCAAGACGAGGAAAAGCAGGAGTGAAATTTATAATAAAGCAGTGAATAGATCAAACTTGAGATTATTTATCGAAACCCTATGCCCTATCCTTATAGGAACGAAGGAGACGTATAAACGTATATACGTGTTCTGGACCAAGGACGGAAGCTTTTGAAATTGAAGAAAATCGCATTTAGATAGATCCATGATTCGTCACCTGTGACAATGTTATACACTGCCTTTAAGCTAACGCAGCTAACTTTTTCAACGACTCTTTGCACCAATCCATACGAGACTTTTTTTTAGCATTCGTCACATTATGTGGGATCCAACAAGAAAATTTTTTTTCATGGCCAAATGAATATGCAATATCTTATTGATGTTTGTCATACTAATGCCCAAGGATGCCTCAATCTCACGGTATGTCATATGTCGGTCTTGCTTAAGTGACTGAAGTCGGACGTCCTTTACGAAATTCCTCCTGGAGCGAACGGCGTCCGAGACTGAATTCTTGGCACCAGCGATTAACAGTGGTTTTTGATGGTGCTTCATCGCCAAAAAGCGAAACAAGTTGAGTTTAAACACTCTTGTCTCGATAACCGACGCCGAAAATCGTAAAAAATCATCGCACGAAAATGTTCACGGAATAATTCCATTTTTTGACTGAGATGAATTTTACAACAAACTGTAAACAAAACAATTCGTCCTCAAATTACCAAGCCGCTCTGAGTAAAGTTATGCTAAAAAACGTCAAAGTTTCCAATGGAAGTTCTAGTTTGCATCTGGGAATACTAGTATTTCAGGATCCGAAATATAAATAGCAACTCTCGTAGCTCCCACAAACATTTAGACAATTTACGACTTTAGCTCTAATGTAATTCTTTTGTAATTTTTGAAGTGGAGATACTACTTATATGTATATCGATATAGATTGATATAAAGTTTCACTCATATGTTTATACGATTTAAATGTCTTTAGCTCTTAAAACCATGATACATACGACCCTTATTAAATTTGTCAAAAGTAAGTTTTTTTGGACAAATTACTTATGCAGGTTAAATTGAAAAAAAAAAGATTAAGATTTACGATAGATACACATTTCAGCGGGTCAATTTGTGTCAATGAAAAAAATGCGACAAAGCTTTTTTTCCTTTGGAGTTTCCTAAAGTCGTAGGTGTATATTAACCGTCCCAACACCTTGGAAGGCCTAATTAACCAAGTTGAGGGCTGAACTTGGCTGAACACCAGTCGACACGCTTGTTAGAGTTCATGAAAACTTCAGAAAACGTATGCAGCAGTATGAGTATAGTGAAGGTAAACATTTGCCAGATACATTATTTTAAACCATGTAATTTAAAATAAAATATAAAATAAATTTTTCGAAGGTTCATAATTTCTTTATTTCATTTCCAAATAAGCAAATTACCGCGCTCCACCCTGTATGTCATTAAATTTGATGTATTCTATAATTTTCATAATTCAATTCTATTGTGGATAACTTAACCAATAAATAATTTGGGGATTAAGTATCATTTTACTCGTATATGTTCATACTATGGTTGTGATGATCATAATATGGTTTTGAAGATCATATTATGGTGAAATGTGCATCCTACTATGGTTGTGGGAAGCATAGTATGCTTATGTGTGAATCATACTATTGTTGTGAGGATCATAGTGTGGTTGTAAGAATCATGGTATGGTCGTATTTGAATCATACAATTGTTGTGAGAATCATAATATTGTTGTATCACAACCATATGCCCCACAATAGTATGATGCTCTTCGAATATTGTTATCCCAACCATACTATTTTACTACGTGTAGACGGAATGGTCCCATTTCACTACACACAGAAACAAAGCACGGAACTCCAAAAAAATGCGTTCCAAAAGTAGAATATCAAGTGTTTAAAATCGTTAAAACTATTCCGTTCGATATACCACAAGATGATAAACTGATCATCGTGTTGTGCAGACAGCTAAATGATTGGTCGTACCAACACCAATAAATAATCAAAATTACCAATAAAAGTAAAATACACGTATGCCCTACTACGCGGGCTGCTATATATATATTTCTGGCCTAATAATGAAAATGCGAATATTTATCATCAAAACTCGTTTTATTATTTTTCAAAGTATTCTCCAGAATAATTTATACACTTTTGCATGAGCTCAAACCAATTGTCGAAGCACTTTTTCCACTCCGATTGAGGCTGGTTTGAGCCGATGTGTATGAGCTCGCATTGTCATGGTGCACAATGATTCGTCTTCTCTTGTTCATTTTTCGAACTTCTCCGAAGACTTCAGGCTATCAAATTGTGGTCTACCTGTCAGAAGTGACCGCCCTATGTTGCTTAAGCGGAACAGTCGCCACATGACCAGTTTTGCCGAAGAAACAGGCGACCATTTGGTCGATGTGCTTCTTCCACGGGCAACTTTCGTTGGATTTGGCTCGTCTTCGAAGACCCACACGGTCGATTGCTGTTTTATTTCGGGCTCATACGCATAGATCCATGATTTGTTACCTATGACGATCTTATAAACGTCTTTTGAAGCACCGCGATCGTATTTTTACCAAATTTCTTTGCACCAATCGACACGAGCCTTTTTTTAAGTGATTGTCAAATTGTGCGGCATCCAACGAGAACAAACCTTTTTTACGGCCAGGTGTTCATGCAATATCGAATGTATGCTGGTGGAAGAAATGCCCAAGGATGCCTCTATCTCACATTATGTCACATGACGATCTTACATTATAAGTTCACGCACGGCATCAATGTTCTCTGGCACAACGGCCGTTTTGGAAGACCTTCGTCTATGAGCGAGCGCCGGCCACGATTGAGTTCATAAAACCAGTTTTTCACAGTGCTGCGGGATGGTGCTTCATCGCCACACAAAGATTTGAGTTTATCGATGCACTTTTGTCGTGATAATCCACATTAAAAGTTGAGAAAAATGATCGCACGAAAATGCTCACGAGTTTTTTCCATTTTTTTTTTTTGCCAAATTGATTTTTTAAGTCACTGTACACAACATAAATGATGGTAGTACGTCAAAACGTTCTGAGTACGTTTATGCTAATAAATGTAAAGCTTTCCAATGAAAATGTCAGATAGCGCCAGAAATATATATATAAAGCAACCCTCGTCCACCAAGCTTTGCTAGTATAGGAATCTTTCGAATCTTTTCTTTAAGTGTAAGAAATGCCATGCCACGAACTTCACTTTGTGCTGGAAATAACCCAATCTGAATGTTATCTGCATCACTTAAGTCACGCTTATTAAGTGCACTTCTATTGTTCTCGTGCGAGTCTTTATGGGTCACACTGTTGCAATGCGATTTAGGCCAACCAACTTAAATTACTTTGCCGCCGCAACCATTGAACCTTGCATCATTCAATCTTTCTGGTTAAATGAGTACATTAATAAAATAAATAATCGCCTCTGTTGTTCTTCCCCCGTTCTTTTTTTTTTGGTTATTGTGCGAGCAATTGTCAGTTTTAATAATTCCGCAATTATACAATTGCGAAATAAATTAAATCGAATCGAGGAGTTGAGAAAATAGCCACCACCACACATGCACGCTCGTTCAAAAAAATAATAACAAAAAAACAAGTGAAATATAAACCGAAGCAGTAAAATGAAAAACGGGAAAATGGAAAAAAGGAACCTAAAGGATTGTGTTGTTTTTCATTTATTATATTTGCGGATATTTTAAACCATTTGTATGGCATTACGAAAAACAAAAGGCAAAAAAACAAACAGCGAAAAGAAAACGAAATGAAACAAAAAAATAAAACGCGTTTTTTAAGCCAACTAGCAGCAAACTACCAGCAGCATTGCAGCAGCAATGACGACCGCGCAAGCAGCAACAATTCATCGCACACCCACAAACTGGTAAATGCACTGTGCACACTACACATTTAATAGGATTTTTGTTGTTGTGCGTTTTGTAATTTTAACTCAGCGCTGAACGCTGAGCGCCGAGCCTATGCCGACTTTTCTCTTTCTCTCCCCCTCCACCGCCGCTCAAAACCGTCACAATCTACATCTCCAGCACTCACGACCGATGAAGTGTGTCCCATGTTGGCCGGACTGGTGAAGGAGTGTAGATTCTATGAGCAACATGCCCAGGCTTTTATATGCAGAAAACAACAATAACAACAGCCACGGCGAACTTCAGCAACAGTCTGAACAGTTTGAACACCACGTAAGGATGCCCACCAACCAACAAACCTAGCCTTAGTTGTAGCGCCAGCTGCACCACACCATCACCCTCTCCTCGTGTGGAGCTTCAAGCCCATATGTTGGCAACAACAACGGCAAAAACAAAACACCAGCAGCAACTCTAAAGGGATGTGAAACAACAGGCAGTAGACATTTGTGTTTCAACGGCAACATTTCCGAGTTTCTTGTTGTGTGCGAGTACCGATTTTTCCTCCAACAAACAGTTAACATGAATTTCCGCTAAATGAGTGAGTGAGTAGACGTATGCACGGACGGACGGACAGACGTACAGATGACGACGACTGAATGGACGGACGGACGGACGTGTGGATCGTCGGACAGACACGACAGCCAGAGCAGCAGGCGGAGCAAACGGACAGACACTATACAATAAACACTGAATAAATGTGAGAAATTCTGAAGAAAAAAAAACAAAACATTACAGACCTGTAATTCTGGGCCTGATATGGGGCAGTGAGTGAGGAGGCATATTGGGACAGTATGTTCAGCAGTAGTTAAGTCTAGGTCGCAAAAGCTTCCAGAATAATTTAGATTATATTATAGCCTGCACTTCTGGATGTTCAGAAAAGCCAACTAAAAATATTTTTTAGTCCCTTTGGGACGTGCCTTACATTTACCTGATTTTAAAACTAATGTCATATTGAAATTTGTTAGAAAATTTCTCTGTTTTGGGTAAAACCAGTTCAACATATACGAGGGTTGCTATTTATATTTCAGGTCCGGCATTGAAAATGGTTTTATTGTTTTTCAAAATATTCTTCTTTACGATCAATACACTTTTGAATGCGCACAAACCAATTTTCGAAGCACTTTTTCCACTCCGATAGAGACACCTCCAAAACATGATTTTTGAATGCTTCAACAGCTGCTTCGGGCGATGAAAATCGCTGACCACGCATTTTTTCTTGATGCTAGGGAATAAGAAGAAGTCATTGGGTGCCAAATCAGGGCTGTACGGTGGATGGCCCATCAATTCGACATCTTGAGTGGTCAAATAGCTCATCGTTTCAGCTGATGTGTGAGAGCTCGCATTGTCGTGATGCAAAATGATCCGTCTTCTCTTATAAGCTTTCCACATTTCTTGGAACACTGTTGGCAAACAGATGGTTGTACACCACTAAAGGCACTGTGGTAGCATGGCCGGTTAAACCGAAAAAACGCAATCATTCGCTTCGACGTACTTCTTTCACGAACAACTTGTGTTGGATTTGGCTCGTCTAGAAAGACCCATACGGTCGATTGCGGTTTTGTTTCGGGTTCATATGCATAGATACATGATTCGTCACCTGTGACAATGTTGTACACTGCCTTGAGCTACCGCATTTATACTTTTTCAACATCTCTTTGCACCAATCTATAAGTATACGAGCCTGTTTTGAGCATTCGTCAATTTATGTGGGATACAACGAGAACAATTTTTTTTTTCACGGCCACATGAACATGCAATATCTTTTCGAAGCTTGTCATACTAATGCCCAAGGATGCCTCAATGTCGGTCATGCTTAATCAGTTCACGCACAGTATCAATGGTTTCTGGCAAAGTGACCGAATTTGGACGTCCTTCACAAAATTTATCCTGGAGCGAACGGCGTCCGAGGCTGAACTCTTGGTACCAGCGATTAATAGTGGTTTTTTAAAGGTGCTTCATCGCTAAAAGTCAAAACACATTGATTTAAACACTCTTGTCTCGATAACCCACCGTAAAAAATCATCGCACGAAAATGTTCACGGGATAATTCCATTTTTTGACTGAGATGAATTTTTCAACACTCTGTAAACAAAACAATTCGCCCTCAAATGACAAAACGTTCTGAGTGAAGTTTTGCTAAAAAATGTCAATGTTTCCAATGGAAGTTCCAGTTTGCATCTGGAAACACTTGTATTGTCAGGACCCGAAATATAAATAGAACCCTCGTATGTGGGAGCTATATCCTAATCTAAACCGATTTTCCTCAACAGATTCCATTTTTGGCACAAGGAACTTACTTCATTAAGATTGGTTACCTAATGTGGCTTTTAGAGCTGAAAACTAGATTTTTTCTCCCGGAAATTACCACCCAGGGTCATTTGTCATTCCTGGTTTTCGGGAAATGCATTCGGGAATCCCAGGAAATTCATTAGTTTCTATTACCAAAGTCATGACAATGCCAAGTGGAGTTCGACAAGGCCAAATTTTTACTTTAGAATAATCCTATAAAACAGCATTGATTCATTGAGCTTTTTTACTGCAGCTAGCTGCGATAAACTTAAAAGAAGGGACAATGGCCTCAAGTCACTAGCCGGCAGTACTTGGGGAGCCGACAAAGAAGCCTTGTTGACCTCTTACAAAGCGATAGGTCGGTCTTCAGCAAACTACGCACACCGGGTACTACGCAAGCAGTGGACGAAAATGCAGACTTGCAAGAATGCCGCCCTGAGAACATCAACAGGGTGTCTCCATATATTTTCTGAGGACCATCTACATGAGGCGAAGGTCCTTATCGTGCGCAGGCACAATTTCGTGTTGTCTAAGCAACACCGTTTTTTCTAGATGTCCAAAACCGACATTCTGGTTTTTTTGTACAAACCCGACAGTCGGTTTCTAAAAAAAAACTTAAACCCGACATGTCGGCTTAGCCTGTTTTTCGCTGTCGCACTTTTCGGCTTTTTGTTGTTAAATGTGAAGTCAAAGAAAATTCATGATTTCATCTATTTGGGCTAAACCCAACTTTACGAGAACCGATCTACTCAGAATCATCAAGCTTGTAATTGAGATTCAATTCGCAATTGCTGCCGTATCTTCAGTCAATTTGGTAGAAGTAAGTTTTTTAAGATTTCGTTAACATTCACACACAGAGAACAGTTTGTTGCCACAACCGAATTTTTTGCCAACCGAATGTTGGTGTTTGCACGTACTATCCACGTATTCCATCAATCAATCAATCAATACACAGCAATTTTTAGTAGTGGGACAGTATAGGTTGAATAGACAAAGTGTTGTTAACCCTATCTAACAAGGATGATTATTGGAACTGAATTTGCACATGTATTTGTATTTGTTATAGATTATTGTCCATAAGAACTCTTTGAATTCGGTTGTCATTACTACATGCATTTGTTAACTGGACAAACTGGTAGTGATATTCTGTGTATTCGGTTATCTGACCGAAATTTATATTTTATATTTAACGATTTAATAAGATTTTTCTGTTATTTAAATTATGAGCAGGTTTTTTTCAAACTTTTTTTTACTTTCGAATCAAATTAAGGTTGCAAAAAACTTCAATTTTGGTTTTAAAGTGTCATAAAATTGTAAGATAAAGCTGATTACGATACAATATTTAATTGAAGTAAACTGGAATTTAAAACCTTAATATTTCCGACAACTTAAGGGTTTACGTGACACAGAATACCTAAAATAAGTGCGAGAAGTCTTAGCCATAGATATGATAAGAAATATATAGTTTCGTATCGATGGTATTTTGTAGGTTACTTAAAAAAATGAAAAATTAAACATTTTGATTCTCTTTTTCGAAAAATGGACGGAGAGATAGAACGTAAATGCGCTACTAAAATATACTACTTAGTAGAGACATAAATACTGTTACACACGTTTTATGCTGTAAAATAAAAAGTACTGAATGTTTTGGACTAAATATTTTTTAATATATGTATTGATGTATATTGTATCCAAAAATAATCTACTTATTCGAAATGTCCGCCTTTTGCCTTTACACACGCCTTAAGTAGCACTGGCCAATCGTCAATAGCTGCACGAACCTCGTCCATTGAAAAAATTGCCACAGCTCGAACCAAAGCAGTCGTAAGAGATCCAATGTTGGGGTATCTTTTGTGACAAACCTTGTCCTATTAAACAGTCCACAATTTGTAATCCAATGGGTTCAAATCTGGACTGCCTGAGGGCCTTTCTTCAGAGGAAATGAAAGCTGGCAAATTGTTTCGAAGCCAGGCCTGGAACGTTTTAGCTTTATGGGCCGGCGCAGAATTCTGCTGGAAAGTCCATGGCTGCTTTAAGAACAGGGAATTGTTCAGATGCTTCACAACAGCTTCCAAAACGGTTTCTTGGTATACTTTGGCCGATGTTTTGACTCCTTGTTCGCAGAAAAGCAGGTCAGTGACCCCATCGTAAGAGACACTCCACCAAACCATGACTGAAGCTGGGTGATGACCCTTTTCCACCCTTGGGATCAGTTCAGATGCTTCCTTTGATGACCGCCCATGCATTCTATCATTTTGCTTGTTAAATTTTTCCTGAACGGTAAAAAAAATTTCATCGGTGAACAAAATTTTTCTGTGCAAGTTATCAGCGTGCTTCACCAAAGACGTTTGTATTTTTCAATCCTATTTTTTTTTAAAAGCTGCAGTAGATAAATTTCCGGTACGTCGTTTGAAACCCCAAGTCCCAAGTCTTTTTTAATGATTCGACTCATGGATTTTTGCGTGATATTCATCTCACGTGCCATAATTTTCTGTTTTCGGAGCGGATTTTTGTGAATTCTGGATTTAACGGCTTTGATGACATGCGGTGTTCGAACAGAGCTTGGGCGGCCCGACCGTTGGCGGTATTTTAAATCTCCAGTCTCCTCAAACAGTTTTATGAATCGGTAGACGAACATGCGGCTAATCCCTAGTGGAAAATATCGCTTTTTTTCATTTCACACTTGAAAAGCGCTATAACAGCGATACGCTTCTCATTATCTGACCACTCCATGATGAAAGTTGAAACAATTTTAAAATCCTGTTACAGACTAACGCTATGGAGGTTAGCTTGCAAAACCCATATGACATTAACGGGGTATGTTCAGTTCTACGGTTGAAATGGGTGTGTTCAATGTTGTAACAGTATTTATGTCCCTACTAAGTGCATACGATTTCACTTAAGACATCTCATCACGACAATTCGGTAAAACGAAGGAATATATACAAATTTTTATCTTAATTCATATGGAAACATAATATGGAACATGAAAATTCCCTTGGGCCTTAAAATACAACACGAACGTATTATAATCTCCTAAGCCTTTCATTTCTAAATATAAGAAATCATTTACCCCCGAGAAAGTCCAAAATTTTGTTGCGTAGTACAGGGTGGAGCGCGGTAATTTGCTTATTTGGGAATGAAAGTAAAAGATTATGAACCTTAGAAAAATTTATTTTATATTTTAATTATATATAACAGTAAGGGAGTTTTTAAATTACATGGTTTAAAATAGTGTTTCTGGCAAATGTCGACCTTCGCTATACACATACTGCTGCATACGTTTTCTGAAGTTTCCATAAACTCTAACAAGCATGTCGACTGGTATTCTGCCAATTTCAGCCTCAATATTGTTAATTAGGTTTTCATGGTTTTGGGACGGTTGAAACACACCTTCGACTTCAGGTAACCCCAAAGGAAAAATCGCATTGTGCTAAGCCTGATGAGCGTGCCGGCTAGTTTACATTACCCCTCAAAGAGATAATCCGTCCAGGAAACATTTGCCTGAGACAATTCTTGGTAACCATAGCTGTGTATGCAGTGGCACCATCCTTTGGAACCATGTACCCTCTAATTGCATTGCCTTAAGAGCCGGCTGAAAAAAGTCTGGAAATGCCAAGAGCAAGTGATTGCTTTCGAGCAGAGTTTCGGAGATTGCAGTACTGCTGCTGTAACTCACTCGATGTTTTGTGGTGTTGTAATCCTTCTCACAATTCCCCTTCATACACATGACACATTCCCTGCTGTTCTCAACGAAGTTACCCAATTTACAATTGATTGCCGTTCAGGAACACGTCCGTGTGGGGGAACAGCGAATCGTAAACGAAAACCATGCTGCACTGCAGTGATCGAGTGCGCATTTGAAAAATACGCTTCAACACAATATGACCTCTTCTCACGTGTCCAATGCATGATGGCAACTGAAAGACAGCCACTATAAGCCAGGCACACTCTCCCCGCTCCACCCTGTATTTCAGTTAAAAAAGGCCTCCTCCTTACTCTTCCAACAATGCCGCCACAGCCTGCAAATTCCGCGCGATACCTGTGAAAAAACGGCTACTGCAAAGAATTTATATGTTGTCACCACCAATTTTTGGTATTAAAGTAACATGTACTTCATAGTTGGTTGGTTGTCATAACCACCAGTTGTGGTAACAAATTTGGTTGATATAACCATCTTATTGGCTGTAAGAACCGTCATATTATTGTACTCGTTGATACTATCTTATGGTAAGTCAAATCATTGTTACCGATTACCAACTTTTTTTTCTCTGGTCACAGCATACGAGTAAATATCATCCAAGCTATTTGGAGGAATGTTAGACACACAAATAAAAATAGCACCTCTACTAAAATCAATCAACCAAGCAAGAAACTTCCATCATGCAATGTTATTTCCCTCAAACATATACACTAAGGTGGGTCGATTTAGCAATCGATATCGTGCCATCGAATTTTCGATAGCTTTAGGCATGAAAAAAATGTCCGTTACGAAATATCAAAAAAATGAGGACTTCTTCTCAGCTGATTCTATTCTCTACGATTTTCTCAATCGTATTTTTATTCTTATGCGCTCATTTGTTATGTTGTATTGTATGTGGCAATGTATTAAATGTCACCTTGAAAGATAATATTTAAAAAAAATATTTGTTATTACTCGTACTTACTAAAAAGCCTTAAAAATAAAAGTTGAGAAGAAGCTATCGAAAAATCGAAAATCGAATTTTTGTCCTTACAGATTGGCCCACTCTAATATATAGCTACTCATGCCGGTGACTTTAGGAATAAGAGTTTTATCCCTAAGCCATTAAAATTCTCGGTCGTATATGCCCCCGGCAAGATCATACTCTTACCTCGATTTTGCTCGATCTTATCATACTAGCCGTCGTTGGGTGAAACGTCAGCGAATGAATGAAATGCGTTTTTTTTCTCGTATTCTCTTTTTCGCTAAACAATGCATTATACCAAACAAGACTGACACGCTTTTATGCTAGCATTCATATTATTCCGCCCGCTGTTGTCTATGACAATACATCCTCTCCCATCATCGGGCATGTCGATAATGAAGCCGCAGCAGCATCTGCAGCTGCTTATGCTCCTACTCCTGCTTCTGGCCGCTGCAGTCAGTCAATCCTGGTGCAAGCTGGTGAATGCTTGGGATGGCATCGTGTGTATGGCTGCTATTTTTAGGCTCAAGATAAACTTTTCGCATTCGCATGCCTATTAAAATGTTCCATTACACATTTAGTTATACGGCTCTGTTCTTCGCCTTCTGTTGTTTTGTTTTCTTTTTGTTTTCCTCCCCTTCCTTGCTGGGCGTTCATTCTATTATTGCAAACCGAAGAAGTAGAAGCAGCAATAGCTTCAGTAGTGGGTGGTAGTTGTAGTTACTGTAGTGGGATAGATGCCCTTCGGCATATCCTACCATCGTCGCGTTCTCTTCATATCGCTTCATATTGTCCTGCTGCTGCCACTTCTCTTTCCTTCTTCCCCAGAACGACGTTTAATTTCGCCTCTGTGCGAGCAGTCTTACGTTTCCTACATGGTGCAAACAGCAAAACTCTGTTGATTTTTATGTTTGCATTTCCTTCAACACCGAGGTGAGTTTGGTTACAAGGATGCCAGGCTTAAAATAAAAATAATTTTTAATGTAACGTAACATTGGAATGGAACAACTATCCCTGGCACTACCATGTCCTGTCCTGGTTAACTCCGGCCATTAAATTGGCGATTCCATCAAAAGCTAAACTGAATTTTAATGTCAATTCTTCGAATTTTAATTTGCAGTTGCTGTTGCGTGTAAAAGTATTGCCAGTGACGCTGATAACGAAGTAGAAAATAATTTATAAGAAAAAAATAGCTTGAGTTTTTAGAATTTTCTTAAAAGGCAGTCTAAGTTATAATGTAAGACAAGGAAGTGTTGTAAGTGATAGTCAATTTCTCAAGCTGCCAACATAAATGTCGGTCCACAGGGTCATGCGAGGGAATTGTAGACCAGATGAGCTAGCAAGACAACCTTATGGAATCTAGGGAAGCTTCCATCCGAAAGCCTACAAAATTATTCCGTGGGATAGAACCCATAGGAAGAATATGATTAGCCGGGCTCCAGGCACAGCCTGCGTTCAATTTAGGTAGTTGTGGCCCAGACTGTATACGAATTGCTCTTGCACACGGCTGTCACCGACTTAAAACCCCTTTTAAGCGCCCAATATGGTTTCAATGGGAGCGACTAAAAATATAGAGATTTCGCTGGTTTCCGTGGTTTTATAATGGATTATATACAGAGTTAGACGATTGAAGTATTACCATTCAAACGACCATATTTTTTGTGTGAAATTTTTTTATTGATTCGTACACGCCGTGAAAAATATTAGTTGGAAATTGGTCGGAACAACAAAAATTCGGTTGGATGAACATTCTTAATCGCCAACATTCCATGGTATTGTTGGTAACATGGACGACATACCATAAGACGGAAGGTATGATAATATCACAGCCAATAAGTCGGTTACAACCACCGAATGTAGTAAATAACTTTGTTGCCACTACCGGAGATTATGTCAACTAACCAATATACATGTCCTTTTGTATCAATAAACATATGTGACAGCGCATAGAGAAAGGGACCTAAGGGTAAAAAAATCAATTTTCATTTTTTTTCTTTTTTTGATGAAGACAACATCTGAGCATCGAATGAGACCGATCCCATGCCCAAAATTGTTCCCTCCCAGAGATATGCGCGTTTTATGAAAGTAAAGTCGACGATTCTAAGCGCAAATAGAAAGGGACCTAATCTTTGGCTCTCCTGACTCTCCTTGGCTAAGTGGCTCTCCTGAACAAAACTGGTTTTTAAACTTAGGTCCCTTTCTATTTTGCGCGTCACATATACTTAGTAGGGACATAAATAATGTTACACACGGTTTACGCTGTAAAATAAAAAGAACTGAATGTTTTTGGACCAAATATTTTTTAATATATTTATTGATGTATATTGTATCCAAAAAGAATCTACTTATTCGAAATGTCCGCCTTTTGCCTTTACATACGCCTTAAGTCGCACTGGTCCATCGTCAATAGCTGCACGAACCTCGTACATTGAAAAATTGACCACAGCTCGAACCAAAGCAGTCTTAAGAGTTCCAATGTTGGGGTATCACAATTTGTAATCCAATGGGTTCAAATCTGGACTGCCTGAGAGCCATTCTTCAGAGAAAATGAACGCTGGTAAATTGTTTGGAAGCCAGGCCTGGGACGTTTTAGCCTTATGGGCTGGCGCAGAATCCTGCTGGAACAGGGCTGGTTTTGGAACAGGGAATTGTTAAGAGGCTTTACAACAGCTTCCAAAACGGTTTCTTGGTAAACTTTGGCCGATGTTTTGACTCCTTGTTCGCAGAAATGCAGGTCAGTGACCCCATCGTAAGAGAAACCCCACCAAACCATAACTGAAGCTGGGTGATGGCCATTTTCCACCCTTGGGATTGGTTCAGATGCTTCCTTAGATGACCGCGCATACACTTGTTAAATTTTTCCTGAACGGTAAATTTTTTTTTGCACTTTTTAATCCGGTACGTCGTTTGAAAACCCCAAGTCTTTTTTAATGATTCGACTCATGGACTTTTGCGTGATATTCACGGCCATGATTTTCTGTATTCGGAGCGGATTTCTTTGAATTCTTGATTTAACGGCTTTGATGACATGCGGTGTTCGAACAGGCGTAGGCGGCCCGACCGGTGAAGGGCTTTTACATCTCCAGTCTCCTCAAACAGTTTTATGCATCGGTAGACGAACATGCGTATGATCAGTTCTACTATTGAAATGGGTGTGTTCAATGTGTGTCCCTACTAAGTTAGTTCTTTGTAGTAACCAAGTGCCGTTTATTGGTTATCTACACATCAGAATATTTTCCTATAATACAGGATGGCGCACCAATTGTGCTTTAATGCAACATTATTCATTGCAGCCTGAGGGATCGCTTTAATTATTGTTTTAATAAATTGCTTCAATTTAGTCAAATTCCTTGGTTTCGTTTTATACACCTCTTGTTTGACATAACCCCATAAAACAAAGTCTGGTGCAGTCAGGTCCGGTGACCTAGGAGGTCAGCGGAAAGTGGAATTTCTGAATATTAATTTGTTTCACAATTTTCATTGGAGCTCTGCCATAACTCATCCATTTTGCTGGAACCAAATGCTGTTGTATACGTCGCTCGTATACGTCTTCGGCGCAGTTCTGGGCAAATAAAACTCCTTCGACATCTTTAAATAACCATTCCCATTGACAGTCACTGCTACACCGTTTTCTTTAAAGAAGTATGGCCCCACAATGCAGAAACTCCGCACCACACTGGAACTCGTTCTAGGTGCAGTTCCGTTTCATGGAGTATTTGTGGATTAAATTCAATTTTGCTTGTTTACATTGCCATTAAGATCAAAATGGGCCTCATTAGACATAAACGAGCAATTAATCAAGCTGTTATCTTCTTCGGTCATTTCAATAAGTTTTGCCAAAATTCTATTCGAATAGGCAAATCCAAAAGGCTAAGTTAACAAAAAGTATCCGTTGTAATGACTGTCTGCTAGCTGCAATTTTCGTTGATAAGATTCATGTCTAAGTACTTGGACTTGCCTGAATTGACAATGCTACAGCCGTGAGTGTGTCTTGAGCCCGAACATAGGGATTTCCATGGCAGGATTTAAGAGCGATGCTTCCAGATTCAGCAAACATGTTCACCAGCCTCATAACGGCCCATCTACTCGTCTATGTTCCATCAAACTCCCGACCAAATTCCCTTTGTACGGAAATGCAGTACTGCAAAGCCTCGCTGCACTATCCAAATCCTTTTTTGATATTCCAAGCATTTATTTTAATAAATCTAAACACTTATTTCCAAATGAAATAAAGAATAAGCTTATTACTCCAACAGAAAAAAAAGTTCTTACGGTTCGCCCTTTGTAGCACAATTCGTGCGCCACCCTGTAATTTATGGCTTTAGGCAGCTACAAAATCTGTGTTTAAGATGAAGAGACATTTAGAAATCCGAAAAAAAAACCTTTTGAGCCAGATGGTTAAAGCTTCCAAACAATTCAGCCATATAAATAAAAGAATATTTCTTTAGAAGATTGAAACAGGCTTAACTGCATTTTAGCGACATTACTCAGACTTGATCAATATTTTGACCACATATTGACCTCCATAATCTTGAAAAACAACAACCAAGTGGTTTATGGCGACAACCCATATTCCATAATAACGGTCCCATCAAAGCTTAACAAAAAATATTGTTGAACTTTTTGTTTCAATTCTTATCAGATTAGGGAAATATAGGTTTTATATGAAAGACTATAAGAAAATATCTATCCAAATCAGTCAATCAAAATGTGGCCGATATTTAGAAATATATACCTTATCACAAATAAGGCTTCATTTGAGGTCTTTTGTAAAATACTAACTCTTAATTAGCCGTAAATAGTGAGGTTTAAAGCTCTTCTTAGTATTTTAATAACATATCAGCATCAGCTTTCTCTTTAAATTGCTTCTGTTACATTAAAACCAAAATAAAATTTTATGACTATGAGGTAACCAATAATTAGTTAACTTAACAATAAAAATGATTTCTATTACAATCTTTATAGTTAATAATATGAACAATTTCATTGTTACATTGAACATGTATTGTTTCAATACATTAGCTATGAAATTTTAATAGTAACAATTTTCATGGTTAAAAACAATGCAATGTTAAAACAACAATAATTATTTTAATAATAACAATTTTAATGGTTAAAAAACTCAACAATGCATTGCTAAAACAACAATAATTATTTTACAATTAACAATTTTAATGGTTAAAACATTTAACCATAGAATAGTTAAATTAACTAGTATTATTGTTAAATACCAGTCAACAACAAAGTATTTAAATTAACTTTATATAACGTAGACTCAAAATCATGTTTATTTTTTGGTTAAGCTAACCTTATATGTGACAGCTTATAGAGAAAGGGACCTAAGGGTAAAAAAAATCAATTTTCATTTTTTTTCTTTTTTTGATGTGGACAACATCTGAGCATCGAATCAGACCGATCCCATGCCCCAAAAGTGTTCCCTCCCAGAGATATGCGAGTTTTATGAAAGTGAAGTCGACGATTCTAAGCGCAAATAAAAAGGGACCTAATCTTTAAAATGGCTCTCCTGAACAAAACTTTTCATCAACTTTTCACTTTTTTTCGATGTGGACAACATCTGAGCATCGAATGAGACCGATCCCATGCCCCAAAAGTGTTCCCTCCCGGAGATGTGCGCGTTTTATGAAAGTGAAGTCGACGATTCTAAGCGCAAATAGAAAGGGACCTAATCTTTAAGGCTCTCCTAAACAAAACTGGTTTTTAACCTTAGGTCCCTTTCTATTTTGCGCGTCACATATAAGGTTATTTTTCGTATCAGTGTAGTGAGGCTTGGCGTGAACTTAAAGGCTTATTAGAACACACGATTTATTTATGTATTTAAATTAAAGCGTAAAAGAAATCTATATCCAAAATAAAGTCGATTGTATTGCTATTGGTGCTGAAGATGAAAACAATTTCAACTCAACCAGCTGGAGAAAGCTGTGGCGCATCTTCAAGTTTTAGAAACTGTCCAGCTCTACCGGCACCGTTTAGGAAATTCAATGCAAAAATCTAGGCAATTAATGTGATATCCCACAGATAAAGCTGTTTTGGGTATAAAAGCAGAATTGTTAAGCATTGTTGAAATGTCCCAATGTATTTGTGCCCAAGAATTACAAGTAGTGCTCTTTGCGGAAAGAAACTCTTTCGAAACAGAAGAAAAGTTATACTCTGGCAAAATAAAATGTAAACCACAAAAAAATAAAGTTTTTCTCAGTTGTTTTGCCTTTGATACCTTCAGCATTCGTTTCAAATTGTACACACTTCTGATAAATCGTCCTTTCAAAGACATCAAGGTCTTAGATAGTACCTTGCAAACGACTACCCGTGACAGCCCTAAGTTTCAGTCCTGTCCAACGCTCAACTGATACGATACCTGGAATTAAAATTTACATGCAACAGAAAATTCGATTGTTTAAGAAAAGTTTGTTGATCAGGCTCCGCTTGGTTTTGTTCTCGGCGCAGCGCTTGCGTAAAGGCTGTTTTATATAATCAAACTGGACGTTTAAACCTTTTGAGGAAATAATATTATGCACGTTGGTTTCTTTTTTCAGAACTTGCGTAGATTGCCTCAACAAATCAGCTAATTCAAGTGTTAGAGATGTTCGTTTTGTTTTAATACAAATTTCGATAAACAGGTTTAGTCCCTATGGAATACCAAAATGGTGTTTATGTGACGCCGACACGAGGTAATGTTGACTAAAAAACGAAGACAACAACCGGAATAAGGTGATCTAGCCATTTACATCACATTTTTGAACACGACAGAGTTCAAGCGTTTCCTAACTTAAAGTGGAGCAAAGTGGAAATAATCGGAAACAGAAGTAAAACTAAAACTTCTGGACCTTAATAAACTTTTAAGAAAATTAGTTTGGCTTAAATGTGTGTGACCTTCTTTGAGTAGACAAATCCTGCTCTAAGCCAATGCACAAGTGCTACAAATGCCTGATATCCTGTGGTATTAGAATGATGGCGCTGCTGATTACTCATGGTAGTTACTGCAACTCCTTCATGCGTTTATATCGTACATACATCAACAACAAAACGAAAGGATACTACAATTGATCCCACCACAGTGCACTTACACACTATGCAGGATACAAAGGAGCTTTAAAGGATAACTACAGCAAATGTTATGATTAATGCGATGTAAATGACGATTAAAAATAAATTTTACACTGTAAACCCGCCAGTGTAGGGCAGCGCGACAACTGCCACATTCTCCACATCAATACAGCAGCAAATTGATGGTCTCTAGCACGCACACACACACACCCACAGGCGAACTGGCATACGCACACCCACAGATACACTGTGGCAAAATCAGCGACAATAGAGACACTGGGTCGTATCACGAACAAAGTTGGCCTTTTCTGTTGTAACAACTGATGTTGTCCCTTTTGCTGTTGCTGACGACGATGATATTGTCGTTGTCGTCGTCGTGGTCGTTGTTGTGATTGTTGCTGTTGCTGATGCCAGTCAGCAGTACTACGGGAAGCTGTGCTTTGGCTGCTAGCCGCATTGTAAATATTGTTTTTGTAATTGTTGAATTGTATCCTTTCTTTTTTGCTTTTTGTTGTGCTACAAACGCAGAGCAGCTAAAAAAAGGACATGCCACCGAGTGAGTGTGTCGTCTGTGTTATTGTCTGTTTCGTGTGTTTGTGTGTGCTAGTCGATTGAATTGCTAGAATACCAACTCGTTCGCGACCTCTTCTAGTTACAAACTTACAAATACACGCACAATCACACGCTCTCTCACACACACACACACACAGACACAGAGAGTTACAAACATTTAAAGAGATAGTTGGAAAGTGTGTACAAACTTGTCTATAGTTTCCTTACAAGCTTCTTGTACAACTGTCCCTCCGTCTGTCTAGCTAACTGCCTGTCTAGTTGTCCGTCCAACCGCCTGTCTGTCTGCCGTTTGATTGCTATTTTACTCTACACCACTGCTCGGAATCGGCTGTGTGCTGCTGTTGAGTTTATTGTTGTCAACTGCCAGATATATAATAAAATATAATAAAATGTATTGAAAACGCTTACGCAACTAAAGTAACTGGGCGAGGGAAGGGTGGATGGCTTTAGACTTGGGAAAAGCTTTGACGACGATGACTGGCAAATGAACGAAATACATTTCTATTACATCATGTACATCAAAGGACGCCAGCGACGGCATCAGGAGCAGGAGCCAGAGTATGAGCAAAAAAAACAACACCGCACCAATGACAATAGCACCACAAATCTACATAGATTTGAAACAACTGCAAAAAGACGAGTACAACAAATTGTAAATTTATTTACAATTGTCACACACACACAAACCTACATACGCCTGCACGCATACATATGTACAGTTGTCTATGCATCCCACACACATAGTCAGAAGGAAGAAAAAAATTTCGTCCTCATCATTTTAAGCCAAGACAATCTGCTGGGAAATAAGGAATTTTCAGCAAATTCTATATGCATTTGTGTGCATAGAAAAACCATTGAACGGAATCGTGTGCACCCTACTACCAGACCAATTTGTTTTGATTATTAAATGACATTCATATCTCATTTATAGGTTAGATGTATGGATTCAACCATCTTTACAATTCTAACACCATTTGCTAAGAAACAACGAAGAGAACAACGATATAGGAACCATCTCTGCAAATACTCCCGAAATCACACCCGAAAATTCAGCATTCAGACCTAACAAAGCTGCAGGTCGCATTAATATATCACCGGAAATATTGAAAGGCATTAAAAGTCCCATTAGAAGTGCTAATAAATTAAAAACCGATTATAACACAGATGAAAAAATCTAATGAAATAAATCAAATGAAATAAAAGACATAACAGATCATCCTACTTCCTAAAACTGATCCCCTTACATCCTTCCCGAACGTAAGAACTGGAGAGGAATCACTTTGCTAAGCATTGTAAACAAAGTAATTGCACACAAAATCCACAAGCGACTCTCTGATGCACTGGCGCCAACTCTGAGAAGGAAGCAATCCGGGTGCTGGACGCATCACTCGTGTATTGACCGCGTTAGTACATGGGCTGCTTTATATAAGTATATTTCTGGCCTAACAAAGAAAATGCGAACATTTATCATCAAAAATGGTTTTATTGTTATTCAAAGTATTCTTCAGCATGATTTATACACTTTTGCATGCGTTCAAGCCAATTGTCGATGCACTTCCACTCCGATTGAGACACCTCCAAAGCATGGTTTTTGAACGCTTCAACAGCATCTATTGGCGACGAAAATCGTTGACCACGCTTTTTTTTCTTGATGTGCGGGAATAAAAAGAAGTCGTTGGGTGCCAACTCAGGGCTGTACGGCGGATGACCCATCAATTCGACGTTTTGGCAGGTCAAAAAGGCGCTGGCTTAAGCCGATGTGTGAGAGCTCGCATTGTCATGGTGCACAATGACTCGTCATTTTTTTTCGTTCTTGAATTTCTTCGAATACTTCAGGCAAACAAATTGTGGTGTACCACTCAGAATTAACCGTCCTACGTTGCTCAAGCGAAACAGTCGCCACATGACCAGTTTTGCCGAAGAAACAGGCGACCATTTGCTTCGAAGTGCTTCCTCCACGAACAACTTTCGTTGGGTTTGGCTCGTTTTCGAAGACCCACACGGTCGATTGCTGTTTTGTTTCGGGCTCATACGCATAGATCCATAATTCGTCACCTGTGACGATCATATAAACGTCTTTTGAAGCACCGCGATCGTATTTTTTCAAAATTTCTTTGCACCAATCGACAAGAGACTTTTTTTAAGCGATTGTCAAATTGTGCGGGATCCAACGAGAACAAACCTTTTTTACGGTCAGGTGTTCATGCAATATCAAATGTATGCTGGTGAAAGAGATGCCCATGGACGCTTCTATCTCAAGGTATGTCACATGACGATCTTGCAGTATCAGTTCACCCGCGGCATCAATGTTCTCTGGCACAACTGCCATTTTTGAATGACCTTCGTCTGTGCGCGAGCGTCGGCCACGAATTCATTAAACCAGTTTTTCACTGCTATAGGATGGGGCTTCATCGCCATACAAAGATTTAAGTTCATAGAAGCACTCTTGTCGTGATAATCCACGTCGAAGTTGTGAAAAATGATCGCACGAATATATTCACGAGTTAATTCCATTTTTTTTGCCAAATTGATTTTTCAAGTCACTGTAAACAACAAAAATGATGGTCGTATGTCAAAATGTTCTGAGTACGTTTATGCTAGAAAATGTCAAATATTCCAATCGAAATGTCAGATGCCGCCAGGCAACACTTAGTTTTGTCTAGGCCGAAATATATATAGCAACCAACCAAATGGTACTTTTTATTCGATTTATTTAAGTTTTTAGAACTGTAAAAAATACAAATTACGAAAAATAACAAAACAAAATACGAAAATTTCTCTTTCGCAACAAATATATTTCATTATTCGCAAAAACCACTGTTTTACATCCCTTGTCCATATTTACAGTTGATCGCTCGTTTTGACTATACCGGATGTTTTTGGGCCACAAGAGCCAAAACGATCAACAACTGAGTAGGATATTTAAGGTTTGTCTCAACTCTTTTTCCCTGTATAACTTTGTACACAAAAATCATCAGTTGTTAGAAACAAATACTCGAAGTCATAAAACACTTTACCACAGTGCGAAGACTAAGGCTGATGACAGAGTGAGCGCTAGAAGCGTTGCTATGATATGTCGCTACAACTTGCTATAGAACTCTGCATGTGTTTTCTTATGTACTCGCTCAAATGCTGTCAGAGTGAGAGCAGAGCTACAAGCTAGTTTCAATGCTTGGCCGCTATAAAGCAGGTAGTGAAATGATTAATAGCAGCGCCATATTGAAGTGAGAGAGAGGCAGTAAAAACAGAGAAAGAATAAAAACAGTGAGAGAGAGAGTGTGTAGTGTGTGTGTAGGTGCATGCGTGCGTTGTTTTTTAAGCGGTTTTTCGCATTGCTTTTTATTTTCTATTGCAACCGGACTCGTCTATTATTCCTTTTGTTTGTGAAATTAAATTAAAAAAATTGTGAAAATAAATGGATTTTGATACCGAAACATTTATTACGGAAGTGTTTACCCGCCCTGTTGTCTGGGACCAAAGAAATAAACACTATCACAACAGAATAATTGTTGACAACAATTGGAAAAACATAGAAGCTGTAATGAAGCAACCAAGTAAGTATTTTATTTATAATTTGTGTGTGAATACAAAATCGCGAAAAGCATCTCTAACCACACGTCCTCTTGTCATGTTGATCGCGTTAAATCTTCGTTCTCTTTCACTAGTACTGCGATTATTATTTAAATTATTGGCTTCTTGCATTGCATTTGCATTTCCTTCAAGGTCAATAATGGTGTTGTGAAGGACACATATAGCCTTAACGAGTAGATCACCAAACGATGGCTCAGTTTCAATAGGCTTCCAAAGTAAGCGCCACTTTGCGGTAATTATTCCAAAGGCGCATTCAATACATTTCCTAGCTCGAGAAAGCCGACTATTGAAATATTCATTTTCTGTGGTGCAATCTCTTCGTGCGTATGGCCTTAAAAGATTATCCAACAATGGATATGCCTCATCACCAACTAAAACGTAGGGCACCAAAACATCCGAATTCGGAAGTTGAGTATCAGCTGGAAGAAATTGTCGATTTTTCAATTGTTGATACAATTGCGACGAACTAAACGTTCCACCATCACTTTGTTTGCCATAGCCACCAACTTCAATTGTTATAAATTTACAATTGGCATCTGCCACTCCTTGGAGAACCAACGAAAAGTATTTTTTATAATTGTAGAACATAGATCCCGAATGAGCTGGGCAGCGAATTCGAATGTGCTTTCCGTCGATAGCGCCTGCACAGTTTGGAAAGTTCCATAACTTCCAAAATTGTTCCGCTGTCTGTTTAGTAGAATTTTTTGTTGGTTGAGGCATATGAATTGGCTGCAATTCTTCCCAAAGAGCTGTTACAGTTTCCTTTACAATAACTGAAATAGTACTTCTTCCGATTCGAAATGAATATCCCAACGATGAGAAGGATGCACCAGTGGCGAGATGTCTGAAATTGTATAATTGTTGTATAAGTACATTGCTAACGTTTGTACAAATTATCTGCTTTAATTTCAGAAGAGCTGTTAAAGAAGAAATGGAAATCTTTAAGAGATCAGTTCCGATCAGAATGCAAAAAAATTCCAGTGCCACGATCAGGAGATCCAGGCATGACAGATGACCAATTCGTAACATATACTACATGGCCGCACTTCAAATCGCTACTTTTCCTCAAAGATCAAATGAAGCCTAGAAAGTCTAGTGGAAATTTGACAGCATCATCACATTCATTATCAGAAGAAATGCCGAGTTATGAGAACCTTGATGATACATTTAATACCGAAGGATATCTCGATTCTCAAGATGAAGAGGCAACAGTTTGGCCAATAAAAAAAAAGGTAAAACCGAACTCAAACCAAGCTGAAATACTGGCTATTGAGCGAAAAAAATTGGAATTGCTGGAAACAAAAGTCAACAACCAAAAGGAGCGCAACGACGATGAAGATTTTTTTAACAGCTTAATCCCCTTTATGAAGAAAATGGACTTGAACCGGAAAATGTTATGCCGAATGGAAATACAAAAAGTGGTATATAATCATGCATTTCCAATTCCGCCAAATACAGCTTCTGCAACCCAATGTCCAAGTGGCTACAAAAGCGTAAGTGAGTTCAACACAAGCCGCTACAACAGGGGATACAACAGCAGAAGCGTCTACAACACCATGGATGACTACAACAGTGATGTTATGGCGGGTCCATCGACTTCAAGTGCCTACAAGAGTGCAAATTTAGATAGTACATCATCCTGCTACAACAGCGCACTTTTAGCAGATGCATCAAACTTACAAACTACAACGTACGAGCCCCGTACGTCCCCAGTGTCGCCGGTCTCTCTGGATTTAACTTTATAGATCGTACTTTTGTTTATACGAATTTTTGAGTTTTGCATTCCATGCTTTAAATACCTGTACATGTACAAATATTTGATATATTGATAGAACTGAATATGAATATTTTTATTTTGTTTGTTTTGAATTAAAAAAAAGTTAATTTCCAATACTGCATTTGTTTTATTTGGTGTAAAAAGAGAAACAAATCTGTTTTCGAAAAAGAACTGCCAGTAGGGTTTACAAGACTTAATTTTTGGACTTTTCCATGACAATTTTATTTGTATTGCAATTAAAACAACATACTGTGACAAACACAATATGGAAAATAAACCTTAGAAATATACATTTTTTCAAACGGAAATCTGTCATAAAAATGTTATTGTTGTAAACAATAATCGGCCATACACAATTCGTACTTTTGGACGTCTACTGTATAAATACCTACCTTAAAGTTATTATTAATTTTTCGCAAGGTACTATAGGATTTGTTATGAAATTTGTCCAACGCTTTTCAAGCTTGCACTGTATTTTCAATAAAATATAGTCAAAAGTCTCTATTGACATTCTCGAATAATTAAAAAATTTTTCAGGATGTTTCCTCAGCTCTTGATATAAGCTATGAAATTCTCCTTTTTCTCTATTTTTATTTATTTCATGTATTCCTTCCTTTTTGGCAAAAAATACGTTATAAGTATTGGTTGACATAAAAAATTCTTCGTCCGAATCCATGTTAAACAAATGAGCTCAAACAAAAAACTACATCTCATTACAAAATAAGACACACAAAACATAATGAAATGAAAAATAAATGCACTAAAGAGCGTAAAAATGTATGCGCTCACATTCTCTCTCTCAAAAAACACACAATGTAGCACACAAAGTAGCGCTTACTCTGACACGTCAAAGATTCACATAGCAATAACGGTTGAAGCTTCAAGCATAGCAACGCTTCTAGCGCTCACTCTGTCATCAGCCTAAGACCAAACACAGCGACCATGTTTCGATGTGTGGTACCATGGGTGGTATGAGTTACAAAATTCTCTCTGATACCTCATACGCCACCTGTTTCTGTTTGCTATTGAAGCAAGCAAACTTTACAATGCGGAAAGCGAATTCAAAAAAGCCAACGTTCTAAACCCAGACATGTCGGTTTACCCGGTTTTATGCTGTCGGGTTTTCCGGTTTTCGGGTTTTTGGTTGTTGTATATATACTCGTATAAAAGCAAAGAAAATTTATAATTCGCAAGTGCGGAGAACGTAATTACCAAAAATATTTAAGCTAGACTATGAGTCTATCAGTTAGTATACCGATAAACTTAGAATCACCACTTGATTTAACAATATCTGTCTGTTCGTCCGCTGTCTATCTAAAGCTTGTTTTCAAACTACAGGTCGAGATTATTGTCGGATCTGTATGACATTTAACAGAAGTAAGATTTAATGGACAAATTTAAAAAAATGTTAACATTTTTATTTCTTTAGCTCCAATATGGATGCAATTTGGCATAGTTAATTACGATCTATTAGTAAGCAGCTCAGATAAAAATGGGTCATGCCGGTACACCGGTCGATATTATATAAAACCATTTTAGAACAACCATATTTATTCCGATTTCGATCCAATTAGGGATTGTATATAACCATAGACAAATAACCAAACTTGGACCGATTTGAATCATTTGGGTTCATTTTTTTTATAGGGTCCCAGAAAAAAAAATATCTGGGGGCCCAAAAAAAGCTGCCCAGATACTTGGACAAATGGCTTTAAAAACCATACATTTTTTTTACGAAGTCAAGAATAAAGTTATTTTTGCAGTTTAGCAAAATGTGGCTGAAGGACTACATGTCCAAAAATATGAACCATTTAAACATGGACATATGGGAACATATGAGTAATTTAATATTCTGAATATTACTACTGACAAACGGTATACTAGTAGCAATAATCTGGCAGTAGTCTGATAGACAAAAGTATTTCCATTTGTCCTCCATGGACGCATTTAGATTCGCTCTAGAGCAATTTTTTAAATTCTATTGTTCAAGGTGAGAAATTCAATATTTTGAAAACTATTTTAGACAAACGGACTCTAGCATTGTTAGGGTATACTAGTAGCCATAATTTGGCAATAGTATTATAGTTGAAAGTATTTGCATTTAACCTTCATGGACGAACCTCCCAAGCGTTACTAGCGTATAGCAAAAATCTGACATAATTCTCATTGACGAAAGTATTTCCTCCATGGTCACGCTAACAACTTTGTTAAAAGTCAGTGTGTTGAATAAATAATTCTTAAATTTTGGTCAAATATTTTTAAATTCTAATGTATCTTTTTTTAATCCACTGAGGATCGCGTTTTTTGGGTTTTTGAAAGTTAAATTGAAATTTATCGTCACTCTCATATATTTTTTGGGTGCAACTTCGTTGGGAGAACGATTTTTACCTAAATTAACTAAATAATTAAGCTCCAAAACATCTTATAAAGGGGGAACTACTCTCATATTAGTAAGATGTGCACGATATAATTTTTATACTCACTGCCCGGGAGCTACTGTTTAACACAAACTAATGCATGTTTAGCGGCTTTTTCACATGACAGGTAAAGTCGCAGACATTTAGAGTTTAAAACCCATCGCTGATAATGTTCTAACCCGGAGTTGAACTCCTAGTTGAACGCTAGTTGTATTTCGAGAATTACAACCTAATAAGGCCAAGTTTCGACAAGAATTTATATTTAACGAAAATTCACATTTTTCAAGTAAGGAGTACGTCACTACCAAACAAATTTATGCTATTTCCACCTTTAAATATACCGCTCGATTCAGAATCACCAGTTGATTCGATTAAACAATATCTGCCTGTCCGTCCCTCCGTCCGTCCGCAGTCTGTTTAAAGCTTGTTTTCAAACTACATACAGTTCGCAATTGTGGTCCGATCTTTATGAAATGTGCAAAGTACGTTTTTTGGAAAACGTCTGTTGACTTTTATGAAAATCGGATAAAATTAAGATTCAGTTCCTACACATATGTTCAACCGATTTTATGTCTTCAGCTCTAGAAGCCACATAGTACATTCAATATTTATGAAATGTGGCACAGCAGTTCATTACGATCGATCAGCAATCAGCTCAGATAAAAACGGGTTCGAATTCGATTCCTAATTCGATGGTTTCTATATATATTTCATCTTTCCATCTGACATTTCCATTCCATTTTTTAGCATAAACGTATCCAGAACATTTTCACGTACGAACATCATTTGTTTTGTTTACAGCCAAATTGATTTTTTCAAATCAATTTGACAAAGAAATGGAATTAACTCGTGAACATTTTCGTGCGATCATTTTTCACAACTTTCGAAGTGGATTATCACGACAAGAGTGCATCGATGAACTTAAATCTTTGCTTGGCGATGAAGCACCATCCTATAGCACTGTGGAAAACTGGTTTAATGAATTCAATCGTGGCCGACGCTCGCTTAAAGATGAAGGTCGTCCAAAAACGGCCGTTGTGCAACAGAAAATTGGTGCCGCGGGTGAACTGATAATGCAAGATCGTCATGTGACATACCGTGAGATAAAGGCATCTTTGGGCATTTCTTTCACCAGCATATTGCATGAACAAATGGCCGTAAAAAAGGTTTGTTCTCGTTGGATCCAGCACAATTTTACAATCGCTCAAAAAAAAGGCTAGTGTCGATTGGTGCAAAAAAATTTGAAAAAATGCGATCGCGGTGCTTAAAAAGACGTTTATAAGATTGTCGCAGGTGACGAATCATAGATCGATGTGTATGATCTATGTGTGGGTCTTCGGAGACGAGCCAAATCCAACGATAGCTGTTCGTGGAAGAAGCACTTCGAAGCAAATGGTCCCCTGTTCCTTCGGCAAAACTAATCATGTGGCGACTGTTCCGCTTCAGCAACGTAGGACGGTCAATTCTGAGTGATTAACCACAATTTGTTTGCCTGGAGTCTTGGGAAAAATTCGAAAAACGAAAATGAGAAGACACATCATTGGGCACCATGACAATGCGAGCTCTCACACATCGGCTCAAACCAGCGCCTTTTTGACCAAAACCAAAACGTCGAATTGATGAGTCATCCGCCATAAAGCCCTGACTTGGCACCCAATGACTTCTGTTTATTCCCGCACATCAAGAAAAAAATGGAGGTCAACGATTTTCGTCGCCAGAAGATGCTGTTGAAGCGTTCAAAAACATGTTTTGGAGGTGTCTCAATCGGAGTGGTAAAAGTGCTTCGGCAATTGGTTTGAGCGCATGCAAAAGTGTATTAATCATGCTGGAGAATACTTTGGAAAACAATAACACCATTTTTGATGATAAAAATTCGCATTTTCATTATTAGGGCAGAAATATATATAGCAGCCCTCGTAAATGAGCACGCTTAAACTCGCTAAAGGTTATTCTTGAATAATTTTCTTCTCAAAAATGTTAATTTCTTAAAACAAACGTGTTTTAACTCAAATTGTTTGTAATTTTCAGCAAACAAAATGATTTTTGTACAACGGTGTGAAGTTATAGCGTAAGCGACCTCCTAAGCGAGTTACAATTAGAACACGGCCATTGTTTAGGAACGGTTGTCGCAGCAAACTGTACAGGTCATGGGGCAGCCGGCCGCCAATCCAATTGAGAATTTATAGTCGACAGATAGCTAAAAATGTCAAAGGGCTCCAGCAAACATGGACGAGCTGAATAGAACCAAATTCCTAGCAAGTGTATGCAAAATTTTTCTGAAAGTATGCCCAAATCTATTAAACGCATAATTAAAAACAAGGGACTGAAGGCAAATGCAGTTATTCTTTAGTTTCTAACTTTTTTTCTCTCTTACGTTCGTTTATAAAGTTACTCTGTAAGACTTTTCTGATAAAATCACTTAAAGAATAAAATGCAAAAAGAGTAATGGCAAAGAGAGTTTGGTTGCGAGTTAAAATTTTTACAGACCATTGAAGTTTAAAGTCAAAACATGTGCTCAGTTTTGGACGGTACTGTATATAAATAAGTATATGTGACAGCGCATAGAGAAAGGGATCTTAGGGTAAAAAAATCAATTTTCATTTTTTTTTTTTTCTTTTTTTGATGTGGACAACATCTGAGCCTCGAATGAGACCGATCCCATGCCCCAAAAGAGTTCCCTCCCAGAGATATGCGCGTTTTATGAAAGTGCAGTCGACGATTCTAAGCGCAAATAGAAAGGGACCTAATCTTTAAAATGCCTCTCCTGAACAAAACTTTTCATCAACTTTTCACTTTTTTTTTTATGTGGCCAACATCTGAGCATCGAATGAGACCGATCCCATGCCCCAAAAGTGTTCTCTCCTAGAGATATGCGCCTTTTACGAAAGTGAAGTCGACGATTCCAAGCGCAAATAGAAAGGGACCTAATCTTTAAAATGCCTCTTCTGAACAAAACTGGTTTTTAACCTTAGGTCCCTTTCTATTTTGCGCGTCACATATACTTTATAGGGTCGCTGATAAGGACTTCGAAATTTTATAAATGGAATGACAAACTTATCTACACGCTCTATCCAATGCCGCAGAGTATAATGAACTGTCTTTGGCTGAGGGTATATGAAAGTCGGATCAACCGACTGTAACTTACTCATACGGTTTTTTAAGAAATAAGCAAAAATCTATCTGTTGGTTGTTGTGGTTGTTTTCGGTATCTTGTCCTTGTTACAACGAAGTCGACGAGTATCATCATCAGCATCATCATCAAGAGAAGAACCAAAAAAAAACACACACACAGCGAAGAAAAAAAGCCAACGAAAATGACAACAACAAACAAACGGTAGCACAATGAGAACGAAATGATGCAGACATGCCAGCGCAAGCCAACCAAGAAACGAAGAAAAATTGCATAATAATCCCTTAGCTTTGAAATCAACAGATTATCCGTAAATATTTGTGTAAACATTGTAACACAAATGCGTTTTGCAAACACACACACACACCGTAGTGCAGCGCTATACGCTGTCACAGAGACTCACTCCCACACGAGAACACCCACATTGGCTCTCTCACCTATTGTTGTAGGTTCACATGCTTGGTCTGCGGCACACATGCATGACAGGGAGCGTACGTATGTTCACTTTTTTGCCCGTGCAACAACCACAACAACGCCGACAATGGCAATGGCTACAACGACAAAAAAAGTCAGTTTAGCATTTAATCTGCTACAGCCAATCCACCTATTTTTGCGCTTTTTTTCATGCTGCTGCTTCATGTTCTTCTGCTATTTACATTGTTTGGCATCATCATGCCATGGTTAAGTTAACCAGCATTCGTGGCAGCAGCCTTAATACACATACCAACGTATCGCAGCAGTGAAAGCAGTCAATGTTAGGCTTATACTCGACAACACACACACACCCACACACACACCCACACACACTACTACGGCACTCACACACACATGCAGTCATTGCATAAAATCAAAGAATAGTTTAGTACTGCACGAGTACAATGACATGGCAAATGTGACGGTTATAAGCCCTTCAGTGCCTAAAACCTAAAACTATTTATAGACCTTCTCCGCGTCCTTTTTCCCCCCATCACCAAAGCTCACACATACGGAGGGATAGTAAGATTAGGAGGCTAGTGTAGGCGAGCCATTTCGAGTAGAGTTTACACACTTTATTCGATGATCAGCGGGTGATGACGTTGTATTAGCAACGCTTTTTTTCTATTTGAGCAGTGGGCAGGCCGGCCGACCGGCGCACAGTGGGAATTTGCGGCAAAAATACAGGTTTTCGAGTGAAAAATCAAAATGAAATGATGCAGTTTTGTAGAGAATTGTTTAATTAAGAGAAATGCATCATTATTTTTTGTACAAAATAACGCGGCAGTCTTGTGAGCAAAACTATGCACTAATTGCATCAGATTTTCATGCATTTCAAAGAGTTGGAAAAATAATTTCTAATTTTCGTCTGGAAGTATATTTTTTCAGAACAAAAAAAAATATTAAAAATTCATATCAAGTGGTGAATCTTTATTGGTAGTTCGAAAGGACATTTTAAGGCATTTATTTTTTGAAAATAATTACCTTCAAATATAGGCAACTGTATTATGGAAATAAGCGTTCGGTGAGAAAATGGGAAGATCCGCTGTTTTCGACCAAATTTTGTTCAGTGATGAGGCCCATTTCTGGCTCAAAGTCAATAAACAAAATTACAGCATTTGGGCTGAAGAGGTTCAAGAGGTGCCATTATACCCAGAGAAAACCACGGTTTGGTGAGGTTTATAAGCCGGTGAAATCCTCGATGCATATTTTTCAAAAATGATGATGGCGCCATGATATCGATCTTTATGCTACCTGAAATTGAAGCCCGTAATCTTGACGACACTTGGTTTCAACAGGGCGGTGCCACTTGCTATACAGCTGGTCAAACAATGAATCTTTTGAGAGGTCACTTCGAAAAGCAGCTAATTTCACGTTTTGAACAGGTGAGTGTCGACCGCCTAGATCGAGTAATATCACACCTTTAGACATTGTTCTTTGGGGTTAAGTCCAAAGTCTGTGCTGACAAACCAGCTACGATTCAGGTTTTGGAAGCCAACATTACGCGTGTCATTAAAGCCATACCGGTCGAAATGCTCGAACGAGTCATCCAAAATTGGACACTCAGAATGGAAACCCTGAGGCGTAGTTGCGACCAACATTTGAAGGAAATTATATTCAAAAAATAAATGCCATAAAATATCCAATCAAATTACCAATAAAGATTCTACACATGATTTGAATTTTTATATTATTTTTGTTCTGTCTATAAAGTCTATGTAAAAAATATAGTATTTTAATCATAATTTTGAAAAAAAATTGAATAACAGTAATAAAGGGCGGCTTAATTTTAAGGGCCGATGTTGATTTGTCACGCAAAAGAGCCATTGTTTCGCTAGCTGTGTGCAAGTGGCCGTCCTGTTGAAATTACATATCGCTCACCAAAAGTTTCCTTCAATAAATTGATTGTTTCGTTGGCTGTACGGCATGTAGCAGCGTTTGTTGGAACCAACGGTCGTCCACATTAACATCCTCCAATTCAGGCAAGTCATTTATAATGGCTCTATAACGTTGCCCGTTGACTGTAACAATTAGGCCGGCTTCGTTTTTGAAGAAATATGGACCAATGATTCCCTCTGTTCAAAGAGCACACCAAACAGTGACATTTTGAGGTTGTACTGGCGTCTAATCAATCGCTTGTGGAGCTAAAATTCTGATTATTAACGTACCCATTCTACCAAAAGTATGCTTCATCGCTGAACCAGATTTTCCTGTAAAAATCAGGATCATTGACCATTCCGTTATAGGCCCATTCACTACGATTTGCCAGCCTTGTTCCGCAGTAAGTCTATTCTTTATGAGATGGCAAACGAAACTGAGCATAAATCAAGTGACAGCTGTCAAAAAGATCAACTCCGAAAAAAATGTGGCCAGATTGGAAACCACACGTCTAAAAAACCCTTTACTATAAAAAGTGGTATATAGTTTTTGGTGCATGAGTTTCAATCAGGCTTTTAAATCAGGTGTTGGCTAACCATTGGCTTTCCTTAGCTGAGCTAATATTTTCCACCTTTATCTCAAATGAAAGCTAACTTTAGCCTTAGCCAACCAGGTAGCCAACCAGAGGCAGTAGCAGCCAAAATTTTTTTAAGGCAGCTTAAAAAACAAAATAAATTGAGTTCTGTTTTAAGCTAACATGAGCTGACGATGAATCTCCAGCCGAAAAATGTGTGTAATGTTCGGTGTTGTCAACGCAGAAGAGAGAAGGAAAAAATGAACTAAAAATGTTGTGACAAAAACTGATAAAACATGATCGACTTTTTTTCTGTTCATTAAAGAAGAATCCATTTACTAATGATAAGTTCATTAATAACTCATTTAAGTCTAATGTGGTTTTGTCGAACTATTAACTTTATATCTTTAAATTTGTTTAAGTCGTTAGCAGTCAAAACAACTGTATCCTTTGCATTTACATTCTATAATTTTTCTCTGTTTGGCAAAATAAGCATTTATACAGGGTGATTCATTCACGACTGGAGAAATTTCACCAGCATATTTCTTGTCTTATATCATGAAAATATGTCCATCTACGACCATGCCCGAACATTCAAGAGACACAGGCAATGGCAGCGGTTTGAAAATTTTAGGATTGGTGGTCGGAGGGCAGTTCTCGTAGGGTAAGTTCCTCACCAGTGGTCGGATTTTTTGTTTGTTTTTTTTTTGTTTCTCTCAAAAGATAGCCCTACCTATTGCCTTTTCAAAATTACCTAAACCTACCCAGAGGTCCTACCGTTCCATATTGTAACAATATACTACGACAAAGTAAAGGAATAATTCTCGCTAGATGTTTTTTTTATAAAAACCGCGATTTTTTTATGCTTTTCAACTTCGGTAAGCAACACAGAATTCAACAAGAATTTATTTTTTGGCAGCTCACAGTCGCTGCAACCTTTAAACCAGCACAAGTCACCCTCAACTTAAGGTAAAATCAGCAATCAGGCTGCTAAACAAGGTTCCTTTTGTTTTTTTTTAGTTCCAAGGCTAATACGTTTTGTGAAATTTGTAAGCTGGTCAGCTTAGACATGCTTTTGAAATGCGTTAGATTTTTTTTTAGCTATACATTTGCTGTTGGCTAATATTTTCTAGCGTTTTTTTAAGTTAAGGAAAATTAACAAATTCGTGGCTTTGGCTAAAATTACGTAAGCCTTTATTTAAATCCCTGCTTTTAATGCTACCAATAATATCAAACATTTGTTAGTGATTATTTTACAGCTGATTAGAAGAAATTCATAAAAATAAATAGTACGTTCAGGATGCTATGACGTACATGCGGAATTGCGGACGCCCGGATTTATTTAACACGTTTACTTGCAATCCGAAATGGCCTGAAATTGTGAATTTGTTGCTGATAGGACAAACATAGAGCGATCAACATGAAATCACTGCACGAGTGTTTAAACAAAAGACCAGAGTACTCATGGATTACATCGTTAAGCAGAAGGTTTTTGGGTGGTTCTCGACTGATTTCGTTTCCATTCAACTAAATCACATGGATGATCGGACAGCCGTCACGTTCGGTGACCGAACAGTAACAGATCCGAAGCGGTTCGTGAGTTATTTTAACCGGCTTTTAATTAAGCAACCAGAGAGCGATAAACCGAAAGGAAGAGTATTGCGTCTTATCCGCGCTCTCCGAGTCGAAGAGGCACCACCACAATTTACCATTAGCGAAATTCTTCGAATTCTTGATGTTAAAGAACTTGGATGCTCTGGGAGTAGAGAACTTGACCAAGGTTCTCAATCTGTCTTAAGCCACTCATTACGTTCCCGATGTCTGGAAAATGGAAAGAGTGCAAGCAATACTGAAGCCAAGCAAAGACACACAGCATGAAGTACTGCTCCTCCCCAGCATGATCGTACACCTTCGATGTGCTGGTCATCAGAATGGGCTCCGCAAGCAGCACAGCACAACAACTGCCTTACACGTCATCACCACTCGTATACGTAGCGGCCTTAACTAGAACAAGCCCAACGACAGGACGGTCCTCGTGGCTCATGACCTTACTAAGGCCTTCGACACGGTAAACACGGCCACTCTGTTCGAGGGCATTGCAGAAATTTACTTGCGCCTAGTTTCAAACTATGTGTCGTAAATTATATGTGTGGGCGCCAGTTATATATGTAGAAATTAGAGGCAGCAAGTCGAAGCCCCTTAGAGTTAAACAGGATGTTCCCCAGGATGGGGTGATATCTCCGGCACTGTTAAACCTCTACCTCTTTGTGTCGTACGCTGATGATTGCACAACGTACTTATAGGCGTCAGGACCCAAAGTAGGCGACATATGCGAGAAAATCAACTGTTACCTCATTGAGTAGGCACACTTCTTTACTGCGAGGAATATGAAAATATCCGCCTCCAAATTATCAGTTACACTATTTGCTGCATGGACCGCAGATATGCGGTTATCACTTAATGTGAAAGTCGATGACTTAAAAACCTCAACTACTAACTACCCAAAAATCCTTGTAGTTACATTTGACAGCCTTTTTTGATCCTCTGAACATGGTACAGCTATCTGCGATAGGCTTAAAAGTAGGAACAAGGCTCTCAAATCACTAGCCGGCAGTACTTGGTGAGTCGGCAAAGAAACCTATGTGACCTCTCACAATGCGATAGGTCGGTCTGTAGCGAGCTACACATCGCCGGTGTGGTCGGCGAATGTGAGTACGACGCAGTGGGATGTCTTTGCAGAAGTCATCCCAACCACCATTTCATGGACGTCACATGGACAGGATGACTCCGCCCAGGCAGATCAGGTACGATCTTCATGATCTAGAGAGAGAGGTGCAGCGGTAGAAGAGAGAGCCTTAAGATCATCGAAACCATCAGTCAGGTCTGAACGATATTCACGCTAATGAAGTCACAGCAGCATTATCCAGCTATAGCGTGAATGTAGTGCTAGGGAAACCTCCTCTGGAGATTATACACAGTTACATCAGTGTTTTTGAAAATCGTAAAAAATTTAAAATTGTTTTAAGGGAGTTGGGCGAGTCACTTAAAGTTTTAAAATAGTTGAGGACTTAAATACAAACACTGGTAGAATTTTTATTACAATATATATATGAAAATTAGGAAAATACAACGATTATTTATTTTACGTTACATGGGAGGTACTCGGGGTTGTGGGCGTATTTGAATAAAATATTTTTTAATCTATTTTGTCAATATAAGAGATGTAAGAAAAATCAATCGATTCCCACTAATCTTTGCCGCAGTTTGTACAAAAATATCCCACTGTGCGGCGGGAGGAGAGACAGAGAAGTGTATTCAATTGTGGTTAAAATTTGATATTTGGCGATAAAATCAGGAGGAGCTTATATTAAAAATGTAATATACGAATATTTGCCTTGTCTGGACAACTAAATAGTTATCAGTTTTCTAAATACTATATCGGAAATTTCTTTGGCGTTCGTTGGATGTATCCTGGAGATTTCTGAAAAACATAGTTCATTATCAGTAGAGTATACGTAACCGTAAAAGGAAGCTAGTTAACCGAGTTTTCGTCGTTAACTGTCGCACGGTAGGAATTTTTCTGGAATCCGTGAAAAAACTCAAAAAACTGATAAAAGCGTTTGGTGAATCGTATGACTCTTATGGGTAGAGAACTAATTGTGGATCAAGAATCCTTAAACCGTTACAAAATCAGATTAAAATACCGGTTTATAGGACCGTTCGAAATTTATTATTTTCTTCATAGTACAAATTAAAAACGAAAAGTTAAAGAAACTATCAGTTTTACAATTGAGTTATAGACAAACTATAGAACCAATCATTATGTTTTTGGTGACATTTGAAAGGAAAATTCAAAATTTTAAAATGGCCCACAATGTACAAGTCAAAAAAAAAATGTTTACTCATGTAACTCAAGCACTTTCAAACATTAAGATAATCATGTCGTTACATTATTTGCAATTAACGCACCACTTTTCGCCATATTAAACATAAGGCAAAAACATAGACCATCATGTTCTTCTTTTATAAATCCTACTTAGTTCGGTAAAACCATTTTTTTTTAAAAATTCTAAGTAAATGAATTATAAAATTTTAGCTCAGATTTTCGTCCATAAGCACTTCATGAATAATTAAATATTTTGTTTTCTAATAATACTCCATTCAAACAATTTATATTAACCCGATAAAATAAATTGTTTTATATCGTTTAACTAGTTGTGACAACCAAATAGTTTTCCGCATTTCATTGGCATGACCGATCTATTGGTTGTGTGCACAATACTTTGATCATATTTATCATCTTGTGGTACTCGTATCACGAGCATAAGATTTAAAACATTCGGAGATAGCAACGATAATTCTTCGTTTGCAACTGATTTTTTGTAGTTCCAACAGATTTTTAACTAAGTTTTTCTATGTGTATATGAAAGTACGATATGAAGGCTGATCTATCTAGAGGTATTTTTTCAGAACAAATAAAAATATAAAATTCAAATCAAGTGTGGAATCTTTATTGGCAATTTCAAAGCACAGTTTATGTCATTTATTTTTTGAATATAATTTCCTTCAAATTTTGGCCGCAACTGCGCCTCAGGGTTTCCATTCTGAGGGTCCAAATTTGAATGACTCGTTCGAGCATTTCGACCGGTATGGCTTTATTGACACGCGTAATGTTGGCTTCCAAAACCTGAATCGTAGCTGGTTTGTCAGCATAGAATTTGGACTTTACATAACCCCAAAGAAAAATGTCTAAAGGTGCGATATCACTCGATCTAGACGGCCAACTCACCTGTCCAAAACGTGAAATTAGCTGCTTTTCGAAATTACCTCTCAATAGATCCATTGTTTGAGCAACTGTATGGCAAGTGGCACGGTCCTGTTAAAACTAAGTGTCGTCAAGATTACTGGCTTTAATTTCAGGTAGCATAAAGATCGATATCATGGCGCGATAGCGAGCACCATTCACGGTTACGTTCCGGCCATCATCATTTTTGAAAAAATATGCACCCATGATTCCATCAGCTTATAAACCACACCGAACCGTGGTTTTCTCTTCACCTCTGGTACCTCTTGAACCTCTTCTTGTTGATCTTCAGCCCAAATGCGGCAATTTTGTTTATTGACTTTGCCGTTGAGCCAGTTAGTTAGTTTATTTTATTGAGACTTTTTTCAAAATCAGAAATGGGCCTCATCACTGAACAAAAATTTGGTCGAAAACAGCGGATCTTCCCGTTTCTCACCAAACGCGTATTCCCATAATACAGTTGCCAACATTTGATGGTAATTATTTTCAAAAAATAAATGCCATAGAATGTCCTTTAAAATTAACACTAAAGATTCCACACTTGATTTGAATTTTAAATATTTTTTTTGTTCTAAAAAAATACCTCTAGATGGATCACCTTTTATTTCTTTTTGTATAAAAATCTGATTATGTTAGTCAAACACAAAAAGTCATTTCAATTTTAAAATTCATGTATTATTTGAAGTAAAATATTTTTCATTGAAAAATAAAAACTTAAAATCCGTTTTAGAGTAAATATACGGAGAAACGTATAAGTATATGTACTGCAAGGGTTGCTATTTATATTTCGGGTCCAGAAATAAAAACACAATAATTCTTCATTGGAAATGATTTTATTGTTTTTCAAAATATTCTTCTTAAAGATCAATACACTCTGGCAAGTGCACAAAGTAATTTTCGAAGCACTTTTTCCGCTCCGATTGTGACACCTCCGAAACATGATTTGTGCAGGCTTCAACAACTGCTTCGGGCGATGAAAAAAATTGACCACGCATTTTTTTCTTGATGCTAGGTAAGGTAATAAGAAGTCATTAGGTGCCACATCAAGGCTGTACGGTGGATGGCCTATCAATTCGACATCTTGAGTGGGCAAATAGCTCAGCGTTTCAGCAAATGTGAGAGAGCTCGTATTGTCAAGATGCAAAATGATCCGTCTCCTCTTATTATCTTTCCTCATTTTCTTCTAACGTTGTTGGCAAACAAATGGTTGTGTACCACTCAGAATTGACCGTCCTACGTTCCACTAAAGGCCCTGTGGCAACATGGCCGGTTATACCGAAAAAACGCAATCATTTGCTTCGATGTCCTTCTTTCATGAACAACTTCTGTTGGATTTAGCTCGTTTTGATAGACCCATACGGTCGATTGCTGTTTTGGTTCGGGTTCATATGCATAGATCCATGATTCATCAGCTGTGGCAATGTTATACACAGCCTTTGAGCTACCGCAGGTATACTTTTTCAACATCTCTTTGCACCAACCCAAACGTGCCTTTTTTGAAAATTCGTCAAATTATAAGGGATCCAACGAGAACAAATTTTTTTCAAGGCCACATGAAAATGCAATATGTTATTGATGCTTGTCATACTCGAATGCCCAAGGATGCCTCAATTTCACGGTATGTCACATGTCGGTCTTGCTTAATCAGTTCACGCACAGCATCGATGGTTTCTGGCAAAGTGACCGAAGTTGGACGTCCTTCACGAAATTCACCCTGGTGCTAACGGCGTCCGAGACTGAGCTCTTGGTATCAGCGATTAGCAGTGGTTTTGGATGGCGCTTCATTGCTAAAAATCGAAACAAGTTGATATAAACACTCTTGCGTCGAAAATCCACGCCGAAAATCGTAAAAAATCATCGCACGAAAATGTTCACGGAATAATTCCATTTTTTGACTGAGATGAATTTTTTAACACACTGTAAACAAAACAATTCGCCCGCAAATGACAAAACGTACTGAGTGAAGTTATGCTAAAAAATGTCAAAGTTTCAAATGGAAGTTCCAGTTTGCATCTAGGAACACTAGTATTTCCAGGACCCGAAATATAAATAGCAACCCTCGTATGTACATAAAACAGACTTCTTGTATGCAGAAATTGAGGATATGGACCTGGACGATATGTGGTTCCAACCGGTAGGTGTCACATAGCCAACGAAACAATAACTCTTTTGCGCGAGAAACTTAATGGCTGTGTTATTTCACGTCGTAGCGATGTTAATTGGCTGTCACAACGTTTGACAACTTTGAACTTTTGTCTTTGGGGATATTTGAAAGACAAAGTGTATGTTAATAAGCCAAGAGTAAGTGAAGATCCAAAGGATGAGATAATTCGGCACATTAACAACAACATCAATATAAATGATAAAATTCACATAAAAATAAGGACTGGACATGGCGGCACAGAAGATTTTCGACGGCGACTTCGTTGCCGCATGCATTAGAGACAGATCGAGGCTCCGGTGAAAAGACCAAGTCCAACAGGACCAAGTCCAACAGGCACAATATAAAAGCTTATGGAATTGACATTTTAACGCGGCAAAGATATTATAAGGTTGAGAACGCCAATAAAGTAAATTCATCCAATAAATAACGTAACATCCATATGCAATCAATAATTTTTAATGCCAATAAAAGAAAAAGCATATTTTAATGGAACTTATGTAGAAAACATGACCAACAAGTATGCAATGAGCTAAATTTCATGTCTAACTCATGCGGCATTGGTCATTATCGTAGCATTCATCCATGACTTCCACAAATTGGAGGAACTTGATTTTTAGTTTTGTCGTTTGAAAAAGTTGATATAAAGAAAAAAAACATGTAAATTAAGGCTCAAATAGTGCAACTCCATTTTATATTTTAAAAATTCATATAAATCTCCGGATTATAGGCGCTTATATTTGTAATTTAATATGAAATAAAAAATTCATAAATTTTAATTAAATTTAATTTTTTTCACGAAAACTCCCAATTAGAATTAGAAATTTGACAACTTCTTAACAAAAACTAAAACGGCTTAGAGTGCATCAATTTTTATGATTTCTCTTTGAACTTGCCTCTTGTGTCCACACAACGCACTTTGATTTCGTAAATTTTTGTTTTCATAATTGCCGTTTCTAACATTCTGTGGTTTATTCGTTCTCAATACTAAAATAATCTGCCGCCAACTTCACACTACGATAAACACAAAAGAAATTGACAGACAAGCTATTTTCCCCTTTCCATTCCCCTTACCACCGACGTATATATGGTGATCCATCTAGAGGTATTATTTCAGAACAAAAAAAAATATAAAAATATAAAATCAAGTGTGGAATTTTTATTGGTAATTTGAAAGGACATTTTATGGCATTTATTTTTTGAAAATAATTACCTTCAAATGTTGTATTAAACATTATGGAAATGAGTGTTGGGTGAGAAACGGGAAAATCCGCTGTTTTCGACCAAAATGTTGTTCAGTGATGAGACCCATTTCTGGCTCAACGGCAGTCAATAAACAAAATTGTCGCATTTGGGCTATAGAGCAACAAGAAGAGGTTCAGGAGGTGCCTTTATACCCAGAGAAAACCACGGTCTGGTGCGGTTTATGGGCTGGTTTAATAATCGGTCCATATTTTTTCAAAAATGATGATGGTCGGAACGTAACCGTGAATGGAGCTGGCTGTCGCGCCTTTATATCGGACTTTTTGCTTCCTGAAATTAAAGCCCGAAATCTTGACGTCACTTGGTTTCAACAGACGGTGCCACTTGCCAGACAGCTGCTTAAACAATGGATCTATTGGGATCATTTTGAAAAGCAGATAATTTGGACAGGTGAGTTGGCCGCCTAGATCGAGTGATATCACACCTTTAGACATTTTTCTTTGGGGTTGCGTAAAGTCCAAAGTATATGCTGACAAACCAGCTACGATTCAGGTTACGCGTGTTATTAAAGCCATACCGTTCGAAATGCATGAACGAGTCATCCAAAATTGGACCCTCAGAATGAAAACCCGGAGGCGTAGTTGCTGCTGCCAACATTTGAAGGAAATTATATTCAAAAAATAAATGCCATTAAGTGTCCTTTAAATTACCAATAAAGATTCCACACTTGATTTGAGTTTTTATATTTTTTTTGTTCTGAAAAAATATCTCTAGATGGATTACCCTATACAAACTGAGAGTTCATCAAGTAAAGTTGCTTAGTGTGAATGGAACAATGCATTTTATTTGTCACTTACTACCGAAATGTTAACCTTGTCTAACAAAACAAGCCTATTATTAGCTTTTTGTTAGATTTATTTAAAATAAATAAAATTTTTCTTTGCCAAAAGATTTCAAAACATTTGACTCGAGCTGCTATAATACAACTCGAGGGCCTGCGGTTCGTTAAGCCACGAACAGAAGCGTATAAATCAGCACAACGACCAAAGGGTCTGTGAAAAACCCATTAATCTGTAAGCTGCATAAAAATTCAATGCGCTTTTTTAATCAAAATATTACAAAAGCAATGGCGTGCCTAAGTTTCGCTTAATTTTGTTGGGTAAATGAAATCCTTCTGCATAGTTAAAGCCGCTAAAATCGCCGACCCTTTGCCAATGCCATCTTCGGCATATATCAATTCGAATGTACGATGGTCACTAATCAATTTGGATAAAGTCTCTTGCATACAGCTTTGATAGAAGGGATTATTGCGATATAAGCTGCCATCGATTCCGATAACGCTGTGCTGGTCTCCAATTGTATCCAGCAAACATGCAATACCGGCAGCCACCAAGGACGCTGAACGTCTCGTTACGCTTTCCAAGATGTAACGAGCTTTGGCACACTCATGGTCGGCTGGCTGCATCGCACCCAGTCTGTCAAACAACAGACGCGTATTGTCAAATGTACCAGGCTTCTCTGCTAAGACCTCCCTAAGGTCGTGATTTGTAAATGAAAATGGACTTTTTAGGACACGACCGATATTCCCTCCAAAAAGAATACCTTCCTCTGCACAGAGCACCAAAATGACTCGTGCAATTTCCGCCACATAGATACCCGACACCAACTTCTCCACTATACGATGGCCTTCGTTTGTGGTATGTCTATCGACTTCTCGATCCCAGTCCGTGCGTATAGCATCCAAAATGTTAGTGCCTTCTCCCAAAGCACCCCAATCAAAATGGACAACCATTGTAGGCTTGGAGCATAAGCCTTTGTTGCACTCTTGAATTTCTTGAGTATTCTCCACGTAGGAGAAATTTGTTTCTTGGTCCACTACTAAGCCCACTTTGCATTTTGGATTTTGTTGGCAAGCGGACAGAAGCACTGCAGTGGCATCGTTTAACAAAGCCACTACTTTCACTCTGGGGTTCTTACGTTCAATGGCCTCCTTTATAAACTTAATCACATCTTCCTTTTTTAGGTCAATGAAGCTGAAGCTTCCCGTAAACGAGGTAATACTAGCTGCTGTCAGACTTTCATGTTTTAGGGGGAAAGAAAAGTTTAACGCCAGCAACAATGGATCTCGTTGCATGTTGGTTCTCTTAAGGAACTTTTGCAGATATTGCGATATGTGCTCGAACAACTCCAAACTTTCACTTCCAAAGAGTTCTTCGGTGATTTGATGGAACTCCGTCTCAACGGTGTGCCCAATTTCACCCTTGAAAGAGTACAAGCTTATTCGCAAGCTTGTATCTCCCAACGCTAGAACGAGAAATGTTCCATGTTCACAGCCAGTCGGAAAGTCATCGACAAATGTTGGCCAGCAGCATTTAGAGGACATGGCTTTTGATTTGACGCTTCTTTTTAGGTCATCCTGTATCTCAGCCATCATATGTTGCTTAAGCAGTATTAGCTGATCCACGCTAAGTTCCAAAGGTTTGCATATTGCTTGAATTCTTGTTAGCTCTTGATCCATATATGCGAAGAAACAACAATAAATTTAGAAAGTTTTTCAATAAAAAAAACTGAAAGGATTCACAATACAAGCAATGGCTTCTTGATGGAAAACACAAATATGTCAGCCCTCCAGCAAAGAATGGAGTGTATACTGAATTCGTCATTCCGTTTGCAACACCTCAAAAAATAGATCGAAGACCCGATAAAGTGTATATATTATAAATAATATAGCAGGATAGCGGTCAAAAAATGTCAACTAGGATCCTGAAATTTTGTATGATGCTGGCTTATAGTCATGTTGTGTTTCAGATTGTAATTGGACGAAATCGGCATAGGGGGGAAAAGTTTCTCTTCAAGGGACTAGTATTTGCTTAGCAAATTATAATTTGTTGTGGAGAAACAATGGTTCAAAAAGATACTGTCAGTGTGGGCGCACTTAAGACCTCAAGAAGGCAAAATTTCTGTTTTTTTTATGATTTTTTGCGGCACAAAAAACGTCCTGTATGGCCGATCAATAGTCAATATGGGTACCCATATTCGATTGATTTGAAGATTTTTTTCCTACGCAGCGTATTTTTCAACAGCCGGCGGTCTAAAGAACTTAGAAGTAAGTGTCCAAAACTAACAATAAATGTATGGACGGACTTTTCTATTCTGCTACAGCACTATCTTCAACTCGTTCATATTCAACTCACACTCATTGTGTTTAGCCTACCAAAAGTAAAGAAAAACGCAGCCTAAAGCTTCATTATGTCCGGTCCTTTAATGCGACTTTTGCTACGAATCCAAACATAGATTTATTTTGGAGATTAGGATCGAACGAATGGGCTGAATCAAATTTTGTTTCGAATTTCGAAAAATGGATATGCATTGAAGATTCGGCAGATATAATGGAAGTGGATACAATGTGTGGATGATATGCTATATTTGTAATTCCGTTTGCATCGAAATATGGATCGATGGACCTTTAAAGTAAATATATTATTCATCGTCGTCAAATTCTAAAGACGATCAAGACATGTCCATTAGGGTGTCCCAAAAAGAAAAAAATTTTTTTGCTCACGCGTTTTTTGATAGATTTTAGGGTAAGGAAATTTTGATTTTTGTTTAAAAATTTTTTGGAAGTGGTTTAGAGGTCGCACAAATTGGGTTTTTGTCAAAAAACGTGGTTCCCTGCCATATTTTAAAAATAATTTAAGATTTTGTCATTAAATTATTTTTTTTTAGATCTTAAGTTAACAGTTCATAAGAAAAACGTCCAATCTTTCATTTTATGTTCAAAAACCGCCAGGTTTGTCAGCGATTTTTTCGATATGGCAGATTAAACTAAAATTTTTTGGTTTTTTTTTCAAAAACATTGACTTTAACAATTTATAACTTTTAAAATTTCTATTAAAGTTACAAAAACTAATGATGCAGTTTAAAAGATAAATAAATTCTAAACAATTTTCTTAAAAAAAATGTTTAATTAGTCGTTACTAACCCAGAGTTATCTACATTTGTCGAATTCAATCCATTGCATGAAAATATAATACTAACCTTTAGGCTCCCAACAAATCATAACCAAGAAAAACAGAAAACACAATACTTTAGTTGTTTAAAAGTTATTTATTGCGGCTCTTTCGATGTTGCTCTATGCCCAGCAATAAATTTTGAAAATCTGTTTCAGAAGTTGTCAAATTTGCGTAACTGCTTGCCAAGGCCACACCACGTTCGGCGACGTCGTTTACCACATACAATTGTTGAATTTTGTTTCTTCCATGGAGAAAGTGTTCGTTGGTTTCCCATTTTTCTGGATCTAGTTGTAAAAATGCTGTCGAAATATCGCAGGCTTTATAAAAGTTAAGGCTAGCTTCAGAAATAAATGCGTAAATTTCTGCATTTTTAAGCAATTCTTCTTTCAAATTGGACTTTACTGATTCCTTGTCTATAGTTGGACGAAGTAGATTTTTTACCATTAAACGTAATGTATTGCTGTCTATACGTTCGTCAAAAAATGCTAAGGCAGCCAATTTCTCCGATAAGTACCACTGATGCCGCAAAAACGTTTTTAATGCAGCGCTTGCAACACTGTCATTAAAGCGTTTGTAGTCATCCAATTGCTTTAAGAGATTAAGATCGTTGAGGGGAGCATACCTAGGGCACTGACAGAGATACCAATTTTTTATATAAACCCTTAAAATAAAAGAATTGAATTGTAGCAACGCATTAGTTTTTGAATCGTCTATAAATGACTGCAACTGGTCTTGAAAAATGCATATTTTTAAAGAGTAAATAAGCTGCATCATCCAGCGAGCTCGATTGATCGCTTCTGGAGCTTTTATTGTTGGCTGAGGCTCAGATTTATCACCTAAAAAAATAAGGCTTAATTGAAGCAATTCTTTGTAGTCTTCTCTGGGTTGTATATTTTTGAGTTGGTCTTTGATGAAAAGTATTAGGTCTTCGCGAACTACTTCCGGTATAATTTTTTTAAAAATTTGGTGGTCCATACAGGATGAAAAATTAACTTTGTCAATGTAGTCCCACCTTTGCTGAAGAGTGACGAATATTTTTGGTTGTGGTGATGTTACGTGTTCTTCAATATTAAGTGCCTTGAACGCTGCTCCAGCCACAAGTTCCAACATATGATGCCGACATGCTAAATATGTTAGTTGTTTTTTTTTAATTTTTGGCAAAGTAAAACGCATGCCCCATTTCGGCAACCAGTTATGGAGCTTGTTGTATCTGCACACATAAATTGAATATTTTCCGTTAAATTCCATGATTTTAGCATTTCAAAAACAGCATTTGCCTGATCTTCTCCCCTCTCCGATAGAAGTTTTACAACTCCAAGAATCTTGCTTTCTGAATTTCCGCTGACATTTATTGATAGCCGATGAACTTTTTTCTTTTTGTTCTTTAAGTCGGGCATTACTTTTTCATCCCAATGCACTGTTATGAAATTTGAACCAACAAAAGAATTTTTATTTGAATTTTCTATAACCTGTCGCTGTTTCTTTCATTCCCTCCATATCGAAGACCTTGAGCACGCAACTTTTGTGCTACATTGTTCAGGGTCTAAGCAGGAATTTAATATACATAAGTGAAGCTTTACGGCAACTTATTCCGCTTCTGTCAAGACTTCCGCAAATCTGATGTAGTTTTTGAGAAATGGGAGGGTCAATTTGGACATTTTGTTCTTCTTCTTCAACTGAAACGGCACAAATTGTAGCTCGCATTGTGAATGAGGCTTAGGCTCGCATTGTGAATGAAACTCAAAAGAAATAATAAACAATGGATTGAATTCGACAAATGTAGATAACTCTGGGTTAGTAACGACTAATTAAACATTTTTTTTATGAAAATTGTTTAGAATTTATTTATCTTTTAAACTGCATCATTAGTTTTTGTAACTTTAATAGAAATTTTAAAAGTTATAAATCGTTAAAGTCAATGTTTTTGAAAAAAAACAAAAAAATTTTAGTTTAATCTGCCATATCGAAAAAATCGCTGACAAACCTGGCGGTTTTTGAACATAAAATGAAAGATTGGACGTTTTTCTTATGAACTGTTAACTTAAGATCTAAAAAAAAATAATTTAATGACAAAATCTTAAATTATTTTTAAAATATGGCAGGGAACCACGTTTTTTGACAAAAACCCAATTTGTGCGACCTCTAAACCACTTCCAAAAAATTTTTAAACAAAAATCAAAATTTCCTTACCCTAAAATCTATCGAAAAACGCGTGAGCACCAATGAAAATCGAAATTTTTGTTTTTTTTGGGACACCCTAATGTCCATCCGTGTGAACGTTAAAAGCACGGCAGCGGCTAACGAATTACCCTAAGATGCTGAAAGTTTGCACGATTATACCTTGTTCGGAATTATATGCGCTTAAAACAAAAAACTCATTATAGGCGATTACATACGAGGGTTGCTATTTATATTTCGGGGCCGGCAATAAAAACACAATAACTTATCACTGGAAATGGTTTTATTGTTTTTCAAAAAATTCTCCTTTAAGGTCAATACACTTTTGCAGGCACACAAGCCAATTTTCGAAGCACTTTTTCCACTCCGATTGAGACACCTCCTTGAACGCTTCAACAGCTGCTTCGGGCGATGAAAAACGTTGACCACGCATTTTTTTCTTAATGCTAGGGAATAAGAAGAAGTCATTGGGTGCAAAATCAGGGCTGTACGGTGGACGGATGGCCTATCAATTCGACATATTAAGTGGTCAAATAGCCCATCGTTTCAGCTAATGTGTGAGAGCTCGCATGTCGTGATGCAAAATGACCCGTCTTCTCTTTTTATATTTCCTCATTTCTTCAAACGCTGTTGGCAAACAGATGGTTGTATACCACTCAGAATCGACCGTCCTACGGCCCACTAAAGGCCCTGTGGCAACATGGCCGGTTATACCGAAAAAAACGCAATCATTTGCTTCGATATACTTCATTCACGAACAACTTTTGTTGGATTTGGCTCGCCTTGAAAGACCCATACGGTTGATTGCTGTTTTGTTTCGGGTTCATATGCATAGATCCATGATTCGTCACCTGCGACCATGTTATACACTGTCTTTGAGCTACCGCAGTTATACTTTTTCAACATCTCTTTGCGCCAATCCATACGTGCCTTTTTTGAGCATTCGTCAAATTATGTGGGATCCAACGAGAGCAAATTTTTTCACGGCCAAATTAACATGCCGGGTTCGTATGCATCGATCCATGATTCGTCACCTGTGACAATTTTATACACTGCGTTTGAGCAGTTATACTTTTAAACATCTCTTTGCACCAATCCATATAAGCCTTTTTTGAGCATTCGTCAAATTATGTGGGATCCAACGAGAACAATTTTTTTCTCGGCCAAATGAATATGCCTTATCTTATTGATGCTTGTCATACTAATGCCCAAGGATGCCTCAATATCACGGTATGTCACATGTCGGTCTTGCGGAAAATATTTTCAAATCTTAGAAAAAGGCTAAACTTTCGGTTAATGTTAGTTTATTACTTTTAAAAACTCGACAGTGGTTTTTTTGGAATCCCGGTTTTTTTTTGGCACTCTAGGGTCAATTACGCAGTCATGCAAGTTAAAAATTTTGGAGTCGGATCAAAATTAATGCATGTAAAACTCTGCTAAGTTTGGTCAGGCAGAACCTTTTAAGCACTCTACTAGACCACTTTTTTCGCTTTTTAGTTTATAAATATAATATATAAATATTTTCCTGTAGTTATTTTAATACTTCTCCCTTCGGTAGAGGGAGTATAAAGTTTGACCTGGCTTTTTTACTGGTTTCTTTCTAGTTTTTTTTTTTGTGTAATAAGAACCGACTTATAGTTTCATTAATACATTAACCGATTGCCGTTACAACTGTGTAAGGCCACGTTCAGACCGACGCGATTCCGCTGTGCCAGTCGTATCATTACACAGCTTTGTAAGGGGTGTTTTTTAGACATGTGGTTTTTAATCTGGCCACACCTTTTTCGGAGTTGGTCTTTTTGACAGCTGTCAGTTGATTAATCCTCATTTTGGTTTGCCATTTCATAATGAATAAACCTACTCCGGAACAACGTTTGCAAATAATGGTAAATGGGCCCAAAACGAGATTGCCATCGATCCTGAATTTTACCAGAAAGTTTTGTTCAGCGATGAAGCTCACTTTTGGTTAAATCGGTACGTTTATAATAAAAAGTCGCATTTGGAGTAATGAAAATAAAGAAGCTATGGTTGAGACGCCATTACATCCTCAAAAAGTCACTGTTTTCCGTGCTCTATGAGCGAAAGGAATCACTGATCCATATTTATTCAAAAATGAAGCCGACCATATTGATTAGTGACTTTTGCTTGCCTGAATTGGAGGATGTTGTTGTGGGCGACCTTCGGTTCCAATAAGACGGCGCTACATGCCATACCGTCATCGAAACAATAAATTAAATTGAAGGTAACATTTGGAGAGCGCATTGTCTGGCGTCGTGGGCCTGTGGCATGGCCTTCAAGATCGTGCGATTTTACACCACTGGACTACTTTTTATGTCTAAGTATAGTCTATGTATAGTCTAAGCAGATAAACCCCACACGATTCACGCCTTGGAGAAAGATATTCGGCGCGTTAGTGCTGACATACGGCCCCGAATGCTGCAAAAAGTGGTTGAAAATTTGTGCTCTTGGCTGGAATTTATTCGAGCCAGCCGCGGCGGCAACTTGACCGAAATTATTTTTAAAACAGAAAAGCAAACCCTTATCATTATAATAAAGCTAAATTCTTGGCCATAACATTAAATTATATGCGTTTTATTTCTTCTTGAAAACCACACGTCTAAGAAAACGCCCTTTATGTACTTTTTTTGTGACTGAAAGAGACGGCATGATTTATGCAATTAACGCGTGTCGGCAAAACACTGCTAAATTCGGCAAAAAGCAAAATGAGCGATTCTCGGCTTATCAGCTAATTTAAAGCCACCTTTGGAGTTAAGGTTTCTTTAGCCATGAGTTGTTGAATTATGAAAAGATATAAAATACATTCTTATGTAGTATATCTGAATGTTATCGTGTTGACTTGTAGGGCTTCGAAGTCTTCAAAATTGTGTACAATGATTTTTTTTATTTTCGAGAGGGGTATAGAATCAGTTTCACAGTTATCCGCATATATTACGATTAATAGAACGGAACCTGGCATTATAAAATAGGGGTATATACAAAAGTTACCTGATTAAAAGCCAACTTAAATCCTTATGCTAATGAGCACTTACCTGAAAAAAAGAAAGAAATACGAGTATATTAAACATTTTTGAGAAACCAGTTTTCTGCAAACAGTATAGTAAGACAAGCTTTAAATGTTGACCGATCATATGGTCTAAACTTAAGACTCTAAAGTAGAGTGTTATTTTTAGGCCATAACGAATTGACTTATAGACGTTTTGCTTGTTCGGCGATTTTTCGCTGTGGAAAAAAATATGAAATTAAGTGCTCAAAAGCACTTGAAATGTTGGGAGTGGCAGAGGGTTTTTGTACTCTTAGCCAGAAAAACGTTTACTAACGGTACAAGCTTTTTAAAGAAGGTCGATAAGATGTGAATGACTGTGCTCGTCTTGAAAGATCTGTCACATTAAAAAACCGATAAAAATGTTGAGTAGTACAGAGATGTCGGCATAACGGTTGACTCATGCCATACAATTTTTCGGAAATTTTGGACATGAAGCGTTTGGTAGCAAAGTTTGTTCCAATATCATGCTTGTTCATAATTCTTTGATAGAAAGGAATCCGAAATCATGCTCCAGCCTACTGAGACTTTTTCCTGTTCCCAAAATTGAAGAGACCCATGAAAGGACGGCTTTTCGCGACAATTGAGAAAAGGACCTGAGAGAGCTCAAGGCCATACCAAAAAGTTCATATCAGGACTGCTTCGAGGATAGGAAAAAACGCTGGCACAACTGTATTATATCTGAGGGAAAATACTTTGAAGGTAACAAATTAGAAATAATTGAACTAATAAATATGTTTTCTTTTGAACATATCTCATACATAGGCGGTTCGGAAACTTCTTAGCCTAGCACAAAAAGCGCGGTATAAACAGAAAGAAATGCAGTGTTTTGGAAACTTCCATCTCTGCTATGAACGCATGTTAAATTTCGTTTCGATCTGGCAACTCCTTCATATAGAAACAGGTGTTCACAAAAGACGCATCCGCGATTTTTTTACAATGGACAAAGTAGAAATGCGTGGTGTCATTAAATATTTACATAAAAAAGGTTTATCGGGATAAGAAATTCATAATGATATGGTGAATGTGTTAGGTGAAAGTGCTCCTTCATATGCAACAGTAAAAAAATGGGTTGCTGAATTTAAACGTGGTCGTCCAAAAACAGCAACAACAACAGAAATTGTAGCCAAAGTGCATGATATGGTATTAAATGATCGACGAATAAAAGTGCGTGAAATAGCTAATATCATGGACATCTCAAATGATCGAGTCCATTTAATTTTGCATAAAGAACTACAGATGAAAAAGCTTTCTGCAAGATGGGTGCCGGACTTGATAACAGTCGACCAACAACGCATAAGAATGAACGTTTCTTAAGCTTGTTTGGATCGTTTTCAGCGAAATAAAATGAATTTTAAGCGTCGTTTCATAACTGTTGATGAGACATGGATCCACCACTATACTCCAGAGACAAAAGAACAATCCAAACAATGGACTGAAGCTGGAGGAAGTGCCCCAAAGAAGGCAAAAACAATTCAATCAGCTGGTAAGGTTATGACAACGGGTTTTTGGGACTTCAAAGGTATTTTATTGATTGACTATCTGCAAAAGGGTAAAAAAATAAATTCAGAGTACTATTGCAACCTTTTAGATCAATTAAATGTACAAATTCGAGAAAAACGTCCTGGCTTACAACACAAAAAAATAATTTTTCATCAAGACAAAGCACCAGCGCACAAGAGTGTTTTAACAATGGCTAAAATCAACGAATTAAAGTACGAGTTGCTTGACCACCCACCTTATTCTCCTGATTTAGCTCCCAGTGACTTTTACCTGTTCCCAAATCTAAAAAAATTCCTTGCTGGCAAGCGTTTTACCTCAAATGAAGATGCAATTACGGTTGTAAACCACTATTTTGAAGACCTTGATGAAAACTTTTTTAATCAAGGGATAGAATTGCTAGATAAGCGTTGGACTAAGTGTATTGAAGTTTCAGGAGATTATATTGAAAAATAAAAATATTTTTGAAAAACTAACTATTCTCTTTCATTGATAGGCTAAGAACTTTCCGCACCGCCCTCTATGTGCAAACATCTTCCCAACATTTTCTTTTCTCCGTAAAGTAAAAATAATGAGAAACCATTCCAGAATTAAATTTTTCGCACGTTTTTATCGAATACGGCATTAAAAAAGTTTTAAGAATTAAGATTTAATGCCCTGCACCGAAAGGTGGATGGTATATTTAATTTGTCATTCCGTTAGCAACACCCCGAAATATTGATCGGATATCCCATAAAGTAATAAGTGATCCAAGTAGAGATACTTTTTTCAAAAGGCATTTTTAGACAGATCACGTGTGAGTCGTGTCATGCTGTCATGTTATTTTTGTTAAGTATTATGTGGCATTTCATCATGAAAAGACCATGATAATGCCATGATAACCGACTATTTGATGCCTGAATTTGAAGCTCGTGATCTCGGTGTCATTTGGTTTCAACAAGACGGCGCCACTTCCCACACATCGTATCAGTCAATGGATTTATTGAGAGAACACTTCGGTGAGCTGTAATTTCACGTTTTGGGACGGTCGATTAGCCACCAAGATCGTGTGATATCACACCGTTAGACTTTTTGCTGTGGGGATATGTAATGTGTAAAGTTTATGCGGACAAACCCTCTTCGATTCAGGCCCTGGAGCAAAACATCACGCGTGACATTAGCCAGTTACCAGTCGAAGTGCACGAACGAGACGTAGCCGCGGCCTACATTTGATAGACATAAAAAAATGCCAAAGTATGTTCTTTCAAATGATTATAAACATTCCCCATTCAATTTGAATTTTCTGTTTTTTTCTTTAAAAAGGTAGGAAACCTCGAAATGGATCACGGTAAAGAATCCACGAAATGGATGCTTTACCGTCATAAAATTCTAAGTCCTTTCGCCCATGCAGTCAAACGAATCAATCTAAGATCCTGAAATTTTGCATGATGGTGGCTTATGGCCATAAGCTGTTTGATAGTGTAAATGGATGAAATAGGCCCAGAGCGAAACAAAATTCCCTTTAAGGAACTAATGGTACCTCGGTAAAAAGTACACATTTTTAAACATTTGCTTAAATCATAAAATTAAAATGGACGGACAAAGGCTAAAATGGGTACTGCATAAAAAAGGGCATAATGCTGGACTTTTTGGCACATGTGGACCAAAAAACGTCGCAGATAGCCGAAACGGAGATTAATATTCAATTTTGGTACTCAAATTAAATAAGTAAATAATGCAATTTTGGCTGAGATAAGGGTTGCTTGAGCCGAAAGGTTCAAAAACGGGTCTTTTTGTGCTTTAGTTGCGTATGGAGGGTGGAGGGCATATAAGGTCGGTGGAGGGCGTATGAGTTCGCCGAACTTTACGAAGTTTTTACTTGCTTTTATTAAGTTTTTAGCTTCTCTCGTAAAGTATTGAAAAATCTAGCCAGGCTTTTTTTAATTAAGCCTTTGGTATTAATCGTCGCGAAACTCAAAGACAATCTAGCGATGTCCATCCTTCAGTGTATCTGTTGGGAAGCGCAATAGCGGTCATCCAAATCAAACTAGGACCCTGCGATTCTCCGTGATAATGGCTTTTAGTCACAAGTTATTCGGGAGTAAGAATAGACGAAATCGGCCCAGGGGGTTAAAAAACTAGGACCCTGCGATTCTCCATGATAATTGCCTTTAGTCACAAGTTATTTGGGAGTAAGAAAAGACGAAATCGGCCCAGGGGGTTACAAAATTTTCATTTAAGATGCCTTAAAGTTTCTTAAGCAATACGTATAATTGTCCGAGTATTTGCTGAACCACAGCTCAGTTAAGATTCGGCTTGGGCGAACTAAAACGTATTAACTTGTTTTTTTATTTCAAAAATTTAGCCCGTCCACACTTAGCAAATTCTCTATTTGTTTTTACTTTATTCTTTATAGAGATTGCGAACAACTTGAGTTTCAACAAGTAGTTCTCTTGACTTTTTCCATAATTGCTTGTTGCAAATCCACTTGATGTTTTTTTCTATGTTATATTTTTAAGCCAGGCCACCGACTTATCATCTCAGGAACATTCATTATTGTGGCCATTTTCATCTGTCCAATATTGTCCGATTACATGGTATTTGATGGCGGACTCTAAGTTGTTGTCATAACATTGAATCGTTTAATCCATACTTGACTACGGGGATAATGAACCACGCCAGGAGTCAGTCAACTAACCAGGAGGCAGTCAGGCTGCCAGTCAGCTCTCGCTGTGCTTAAAAGCCATTTGTCTTCCACTTAACCGCTGCAACAGGGATGACAATGCCCGCCAACCGAACGACCTAACCGACAGCCCAACACCCAATCGAGTCACCATATGTTTGAAGCGCCATGCTCATCATCCACCTGCTTGATTCATTTAATAATGGCAAATAAAGGAGCCGAGGACACCCAAAGGAAAGCAGAACGAAGGAATAAGAAGAAATAGAAACAAAAAGAAAGAAACATAGCCGCTCAACCACACACTCGATCTTAATCAGATTACTTAACTTTATGCGCTTCGTGTCTACGGATGTCTGGAAGATATTACGTACGTATGTATGTATGTATTAGTGCGAGTGCGCTCGTATATGTGTGGGAACAAATTCGATTAAACTTGTGGTAGTAGTCCATGCTGCATACATACGTATGTATGTATGTAGTACAACAATAAAAGTGTCTCCGTCTTCTTGCTCTAAAGTGGTGCAGCAACAGGGAGGCCAACACCAGGAGCCTTCGCCTCCAACAGCACCACGACCTACTACAGGGGCAGGCAGCATCATCATCGCCATTAGAACCATCATCATTGTCGTCGTTGTCGTCGTTGTCGTCGTCATCATCTGTATAATTTAATAGTATTTTACGTACTTCATATGTTGAGTGTATTGTACTCCTTTTGCTTTTCATTCCGCTTTTTGTTTCGTGGAATTGAGTGCGTGTCCTTTTTTTCTTGTTCCTGGCTTTCTAGTTTCTCTTGAAACTAATAAACGCATGTATGGTGGCGGGGGCTAGCGGGCAGGATGAACAAGTGAAGCGCAGAAAAAAAAGTTGTGAGATTTAATTTTACTAATTAAATCCTACTTTGTCTCTGATACTTCATACTTCAGCAGTGATTAATTTCATCAAATTCGTTAGCACATATACAAATATTTAAGACAATGTCGTTGGGCTTATGCTCCTCCCAGTCAGCCAGCCAGCCAACCCACACTCAACAGGCGTGCCTCCTCCTACTGCTCCTAGTTAAGGATGTAGTTGCCATTGCACACCATTTGTTGAATAATTTATAGGAAAAGTTCGTTGCAGGCATTTCTTAGGTGCTGGGAAGTGGTTTCAGGCTTTTGTAACTTTTTCAAGCGGCAAGGTTTTGCGTTTAAAGGTGCTCCCCACCAGCACAGCCATAAAAAAATCAACCAAGCTTCAAGAAGAATTGCAGTTAAATGATTCTAATAAAAATTAAACCGTTGTGATATGCTTCAAATGCAGAAAATCTGTAGCAGACACTACCCATTGGTGAGCTACCATTGTGGGTCCGGGAAGAGGTCGGCCGCGCACACCGGTCCCAAATCCTTTTTTGTATAAATTCAAATATAGAGGCACCTGAAACAAATAGAAAATAGGTTAAGCCAATTGGACCACGCCTTCTTACTTCTGGACGGGCATGGTACCGGCCTCACAAACCTGAACTTAGAAGCATTTTATCTCATGAACAATTAGAGATTTAACAATGATATTTGAACACATGCTATTGGAATGGATCGAAACACATTCTGAGACAATATTAAGTTAAAATTCGGAAAAGGGGTGTGTCACCACCCACAAGCTTGGCACAACCCATAAGTTTCATTTTCATTAAAAAATCGCATTTTTGGTCAAAGTTATGGAACGATCGTTATTAAATGTTAACAGAATAAAATCAAAGACAAGGAATTATAAAAGACAATATTAAGTAAAAATTCGGCAAAGGGGCGTGGCACCACCATAAGTTTAATTTGCCTTCAAAAATCGCAATTTATGGCCACAGTAATGGAAAGATCGTTAATTAATGTTAACAGAATAAAATCAAAAACAAGGGAATCATAAAAGACAATATAAAGTTAAAATTCGGCAAAGGGGCGTGGTACCGCCCACAAGCTTGGCACCACACATAAGTTTCATTTTCCTTTAAAAATCGCATTTATGGCCACAGTAATGGAATGATCGTTATTAAATGTTTACAGAAAAAAATCAAAGACAAGGGAACTATAATAGACTATACCAAGTTAAAATTCGACAAAGCAGCATGGCACTGCCCATAAGCTTCATGAAGTGTTACAAATACAACAATGATATTAAGAACAAATGATAAGAGGAATCCCATATATATTTCTGGCCTAGGCAACACAAAGTGTTCCCTGGCGCCATCTGACATTTCCATGGGAAAGTTTGGCATTTTTTAGCATAAACTTACTCAGAACGTTTTGACGTACGATCAATTTGGCAAAAAAAAATGGAATTAACTCGTGAACATGCGATAATTTTTCACAACTTTCGACGTGGATTATCACGACAGGAGTGCATCGATGAACTTAAATCTTTGTATGGCAACATCAACCATTATAGCACTCTGAAAAACTGGTTTAATAAATTCAATCGCGGCCGACGCTCGCTCAAAGACGAAGGTTGTGAAGGTAGTCCAAAATCGGCCGTTGTGCCAGATAACATTGATGCAGTGCGTGAACTGATAATACAAGATCGTCATGTGACATACCGTGCAATTGAGGCATCCTTGGGCATTTCTTCCACCAGCATACATTCGATATTGCATGAACACCTGGCCGTAAAAAAAGGTTTGTTCTCATTGGTTCCCGCACAATTTGACAATCGCTCAAAAAATGATCGTGTCGTTTGGTGCAAAGAAATTTTGAAAAAATACGATCGCGGTGCTTTGTTTATAAGATCGTCACAGGTGACGAATCATGGATCTATGCGTACGAGCCCGAAACAGCAATAGACCGTATGGGTCTTCGAAGACGAGCAAAATCCAACGAAAGTTGTACGTGGAAGAAGCATTTCGAAGCAAATGGTCGCCTGTTTCTTCGGCAAAACCAGTCATGTGGCGACTGTTCCGCTTGAGCAACGTATTAGGTCAATTCTGAGTGGTACACCACGATTTGTTTGCCTGAAGTCTTCAAAGAAATTCGAAAAACGAACAAGAGAAGACGAATCATTGTGTACCATGGCTCAAACCAGCGCCTTTTTGACCGGCCAAAAAGTCGAATTGATGGGTCATCCGCCGTACAACCGTACAACTGGCTTGGCACCCAATGACTGCTTTTTATTCCCGCACATTAACAATAAATGCTTAGTCAACGATTTTCGTCGCAGGAGATACTGTTGAAGTGGAAAAAGCGCTTCGACAATTGGTTTGAGCTCATGCAAACGTGTATAAATCATGCTGGAGAATACTTCGAAAAACAATAAAACCATTTTTGATGATAAATATTCGCATTTTCATTATTAGGCCAGATATATATGTAGCAGCTCTCATATTTGCATGAAACGAAACACACTCTGGCTGAAAAGTACAGTTTTAGTCATAGTAATGGATCGATCGTTTTAAGCTAATTTAGCGTTTATTTGCGTTTAAATTTGCTCTTTGAAAATAGTGCTCTGTCTGATATGGCGATAACAGTTGGTATATATGACGTTGATAGGAAAATAAACACATCCTTATAAAAATGAAGCCGGTTCCACGCCTCCTTTACAAAATTTTTATATTGAACCGGAATTCTTAGTGGAAGGTATATCCGATTTAACCCATTCTTATTTCACCAAAATGTTAAAGTGTTTTTTTTGGGATAAAGTAAATAATAAACATAATATTTTCTTCTAATTATATGTGACAGCGCATAGAGAAAGGGACCTAAGGGTAAAAAAAAATCAATTTTCATTTTTTTTTTCTTTTTTTGATGTGGACAACATCTGAGCATCGAATGAGACCGATCCCATGCCCCAAAAGTGTTCCCTCCCAGAGATATGCGCGTTTTATGAAAGTGAAGTCGACGATTCTAAGCACAAATAGAAAGGGACTTAACATATAGACCAACCCCTACCGCATTCAAAGATACAACAACTGCTTATTAAGGGTGGTTTTTAGACGTGTGATTTCCCAGAATAAATAAAAAACGCATATAGTTTAAAGTTGTGGCCAATAAATTAGCTTTATTATACAAATAAGGGTTGGCCAGTATTTTTTAAATGATTTCGGAAAAGTGGCCGCCATGGCTGGCTTGAATAAATTCCAGCTGAGGGACCCAATTTTCGACCACTTTTTGCAACATTTGAGGCCGTATGTCAGCAATAACGCTCCGAATATTCTTTTACAAGGCGTCAATCATTTCGAGCTTATCTGCGTAGACAAGCAGTTTTACATAACCCCTCAAAAAATAGTCCAGCGGTGTTAAATCTCTTGGAGGCCATGCTACAGGCCCACGACGCAAGATAATGCGCTCACCAAAAGTTTCCATCAACAAATCGATTGTTTCATTGGCTGTATGACATGTAGCGCCATCTTGTTGGATCCAAAGGTCGTCCACATCAACATCCTCCATTTCATGCACAAAAAAGTTATTAATCATGGTTCTATAGCGATCCCCATTGACTGTTACATTATGGCCGGCTTTATTTGTGAAGAAATATGGACCAATAATTCCCTCTGCCCATAGAGCACACCAAACAGTGACTTTTTAAGGATGTAACGGCGTCTCAACAATGGCGTGTGGATTTTCATTACAACAAATACAACAATTTTGGTAATTGACCTAACCATTTAACCAAAAGTGAGCTTAATCGCTGAATAAAATTTTCTTGAAAAAATCAGGATAGGTGGCCACCTCTTTTTGGGCCCATTCACCACGATTTGCAAACTCTGTTCCGAAGTAATTCTATTCATTTTGAAATGGCAAACCAAACTGAGCATAAATCAAGTGACAGCTGTCAAAAAGACTAACTCCGAAAAAAGTGTGGCCAGATTGAAACCCACACATTAAAAAAAACACCCACACGCTGCGACCCAACGGCAGCCGGTTCTACGCACTGGATCGACCTGAAGCAGCAATTCTTCGGCCAAGGGCTGTCACCCTGGTACTGTTTGCCGCTACAACAACCATTTTTTTTTATTTTTTTAGTCTTAAATGTAAAAAAATTAAACATTTTAATTTGCACATTCATAAAACGTTTTAATAAATAATCCACTGAGCGCCCCATAAATTTAAAATAAGATGTATTAATTTACATATTTGATTAATTTGACCTAATCGATTTCGATATCCAGTTCAAGAGAATTTTCATAATCTTTATTATCAGAGTTACTCGCCTCATTATCCACATTCAAGTTATTATCTGCTAAACAAATCGTCGGTTCTATTAATAGATCTATAACCTCTCGAGGAAACACAGTTTTTTTATTTAGGATTCCTCTCCTGGCAAGGCACAAACTTCTTCAATTTCTTATCGCATTTTTCACATTTAACGTTTGATGTAAATCATGAACTTGTTGTTTTATTTGAGATGTCTTATTATTTAGATTTTTTTTTTGTATTTTTCCAAGTACCCAATCTGCCCATATATCAATTTTAGCGAAGGCATATCGACGCGTCTGATAAAAAATTGTGTTGAAACAAAATGACTGTTGTGGGGGATTGCTGCACAAAGCTGACAAAAAAACTAATTGCATATAAACTACGCTATGCGACAAACACTTACACATTTATATATTCAATCAAGTTAAGTCCCACATATAACTTTTTGACGTCGAAATTTATAGGATATATTAAGTGCGCTTCACAAAATCACAACACTTAAGAATTTTGACAAAACAGCAACTACTTACACTGGCCTCAATTTTGATTTTATATTTACTATATTATTTTTTTATACCAGTCACTTTATTAATATGTATCACTGCTTTGAATGCGAATTAATCCTACGTATTAAAACCGTGAATTTTAAATACGTTTCAGGCCTGCGGTGTTGCCACCTAATTTTCTTCATTACATTTTGCTGATTGTTTGAAGTATTGCCATAAAGAAAATATACTTAGTAGGGACATAAATACTGTTACAACATTGAACACACCCATTTCAATAGTAGAACGGAACATACCCCGTTAATGTCATATGGGTTTTGAAAGCTAACCTCAATAGAGTTAGTCTGTAACGGGATTTTAAAATTGTTTCAACTGTCATCATGGAGTGGTCAGATAATGAGAACCGTATCGCTGTAATAGCGCTTTTTAAGTGTGAAATGAAAAAAAACGATATTTTCAAATCGCTCCAGCCACTAGGGATTAACCGCATGTTCGTCTACCGATGCATAAAACTGGTCCACGCTCTGTTCGAACACCGCATGACATCAAAGCCGTTTAATCAAGAATTCACAGAAATCCGCTACGAAAACAGAAAATCATGGCCGTAAGATACATATCACGCAAAAGTCCATGAGTCAAATCATTTAAAAAGACTTGGGGCTTTCAAACGACGTACCGGACATTTATTGACTGCAGCTTTAAAAAAATAGGATTGAAAAATGCAAACGTCTTTTGGTGAAGCACGCTGATAACTTCAACAGAAAAATTTCGTTCACCGATGATGAACGAATGATCGAGTGTGTGCGCGGTCATCTAAGGAAGCATCTGAAATGCTCCCAAGGGTGGAAAAGGGTCATCCCCCAGCTTCAGTCATGATTTGGTGGGGTGTCTCTTACGATGGGGTCACTGACCTGCATTTCTGCGAACAAGGAGTCAAAACATAGACCCAATTTTACCAAGAAACCGTTTTGGAATCTGTTGTGAAGCCTCTTAACAATTCCCTGTTCCAAAACCAGCCATGGACTTTCCAGTAGGATTCTGCGCCGGCCATAAGGCTAAAACGTCCCAGGCCTGGCTTCTAAACAATTTGCCAGCGTTCATTTCCTCTGAAGAATGACCCTCAGGCAGTCCAGATTTTAACCCCTTGGATTACAAATTGTGGACGGTTTTAGAGGACAAGGTTTGTCACAAAAGATATCCCAACATTGGATCTGTTAAGACTGCTTTGGTTCGAGCTGTGGCCAATTTTCCAATGGACGAGGTTCGTGCAGCTATTGACGATTGGCCAGTGCGACTTAAGGCGTGTGTAAAGGCAAAAGGCGGGCATTTCTTATAAGTAGATTCTTTTCGAACACAACATACATCAATAAATATATTAAAAAAAATTTGGTCCAAAAACATTCAGTACCTTTCATTTACAGCATAATATGTCCCTACTAAGTATACATAATTATTGTACAGGGTGATCCATCTAAAGGTATTTTTCAGAACAAAAAATATAAAAATTAAAATCAAGTGTGGAATCTTTATTCGTAATTTGAAAGGACATGTTATGGCATTTATTTTTTGAAAATAATTACCTTTACATGTTGGCAACTGTATTATGGAAATAAGCGTTCGGTGAGAAATGGGAAGACCCGCTGTTTTCGACCAAAATGTTCAGTGATGAGGCCCATTTCTGGCTCAACGGCAAAGTCTATAAACAAAATTTCCGCATTCAGGCTGAAGAGCAACAAGAAGAGGTTCATTAGGTGCCATTATACCCAGAGAAAACCACGGTCTGGTGCAGTTAATAAGCTAATGTAATCATCGGTGTATATTTCTTCAAAAATGGTGAAGGCCGGAACGTAACCGTGAATGGTGCTCGCTATCGCGCCATGATATCGGTCTTTATGCTACCTGAAATTGAAGCCCGTAATCTTGGCGACACTTGGTTTCAAAAGGACGGTGCCACTTGCCATGCAGCTGCTCAAACAACTGATCTATTGAGAGGTTATTTCGAAAAGCAGCTAATTTCACGTTTTCGACAGGTGAGTTGGCCGCCTAGATCGAGTGATATCACACCTTTAGACATTTTTCTTTGGGGTTACGTAAAGCCCAAAGTCTATGCTGACAAACCAGCTACGATTCAGGTTTTGGAAGCCAACATTACGCGTTTCATTAAAGCCACACCGGTCGAAATGCTCGAACGAGTCATTCAAAATTGGACCATCAGAATGGAAACCCTGAGGCGTAGTTGCGGCCAACATTTGAAGGAAATTATTTTCAAAAAATAAATGCCATAATATGTCCTTTCAAGTTAGCAATAAAGATATCACTCTTGTTTTGAATTTTTATATTATTTTTTTGTTCTGAAATAATACCTCTAGATGGATGACCCTGTATAATGGGAACACTACGGTCTACATTAAGCAGTCAAAATTTTATAAAAAAAAATGTGAATTTTAACAAAAAAAAACACTGGTTCAAAACTCAGCAATTTCACCTTAGTACTGCAATTTCGCCCCCTTGCATTTTCGGGCATGGTCGTGGACATTTTTTCATGAGATAAGCCCAGTAGTGAATAAATCCCATCTTTAAAAAATTTACGTAAGCTTTTTAAAAAGTCGTTAGTTGTAAATAAAGTGCAGCTGGCCCAATTCAGTAAAAAAAATTGACATTTGCTCTAACATAAGCTCTTTACTTAATTCTGGCCGCAAAGTCGTGAAAATTTGACGCAAAACTTAATCAGCCTTTCAATTTTTTGCCATAGTTTGCAGTATTATATACAAATTGGATGCATCTTGCGACTTCTATTATAACTTTTTATGCTATTTGATAATAATAATGGTCCGTACTTATTGAAACATTTAATTTTGGCTACCTCCTCGCAGCGCAACTATTCAGCTCGGTTCATTTTGTCAATTACCACTTGTTCTAAGTTATATTACAAGAACCTAAAAATATGATGGTGTTTTACGACTGATTTCGCTATTCAAATGAACCAAAAATGAAGACTAATTTTCAAACTTGCATTATTATATACAAATTGGATGCATCTTGCGACTTATATTATACCTTTTAATGCTATTTGATAATATTAATGGTCCCTACTTATTGAAACATTAAATTTTGGCTACCTCCTCGCCGCGCAACTATTCAGCTCGGTTCATTTTGTCAAATACCACTTGTTCTAAGTTAAATTACAAGCACCTAAAAATATGATGGTGATTTACGACTGATTTCCACACTAAACCAGATTAACAAGATGGACCGCTATTTAAATGAACCAAAAATGAAGATTAATTTTCACACTTGTCAAAAATAAGGAAGCTTGAAATCTTTTTATACAAAGAATAGTAGGAGTTTAACAATGATCAAAATAGTAGACAGCTATGTTTAGTAAGCTACGAACAGTAGATGTTTTAGTTAGCTGATCTGGGGCGCTATTCATATGAGCGGCAGTGTATGTACTCGTACAGGGTGGCCCAGAAAGACCGAAGTGGTGTGAATTCCTTATAACTTTTTTATTATAATTTTTTTTTTCTTTTCTTTTCAGTATTTTGTTAAGAAGACTTGGATAATTTATAATGGAGCAATACACAATTGAACAACGTGCCCATATTGTTGAAATTTACTTTTCAAATCAACGGTCCATTGTGTTGACTCAGCGTGCATACCGTCGTCAATTTAATGTGCGGGTTGCACCCTCTCAGTCAACAATAAACCGTCTGGTTGCAAATTTTCGAGAACAAGGAGCAGTAAGGAACCTGCCTGGTCCCGGCAGACATCGAACTGTCCACACGGCTGACAATATTCAAGTGGTACAGGAGAGTATTCGGGAGGATCCAGAAACATCAACCAGGAGACGTTCGTCACAACTGGGCCTCTCAAGAACGTCGCTGCAGCGAATTTTGCACACCATAGGATTGTTTCCATACAAAATTCAACTTGTCCAAGAATTGAAACCAACAGATTACCAGCAACGACTTGACTATGCAATTTATTTCCAGCAAAAAGCACAAGAGAATCCTAATTTTATTCATAACTTAATAATGAGTGACGAAGCCCATTTTCAATTAAATGGGTTCGTTAACAAGCAAAACTGTAGGATATGGGCTACGGAAAACCCGAGAGTACTTCATCAACGACAATTGCACCCAGTTAAGTGTACCGTTTGGTGCGGTGTTTCTTCAGAAAGGATCATTGGCCCATATTTTTTTGAAAATGAACAAGGTGTCGCCATTTCCATCAATGGTGATCGATATCGGGCCATGTTGGAAAATTTTGTAAGGCCAGCCGTGGAAAACCATCCGCAAATATGGTTCCAACAGGATGGAGCCACAGCGCACACTGCGAGGGCCACAATGACTCTTTTACGCGACATCTTTGGTGAAAGAATAATTTCTCGTAACAGCAATTTTAATTGGCCTCCGCGTTCCCCGGATTTAACCGCTCCAGACTGTTTTCTTTGGGGCTATTTAAAAGGAAAAGTTTATGTTAATAAGCCTAGGACTATTGAGGAGTTAAAAACCAATATTCGAGAAGAAATTAACAACATACCACCGGAAGTTTTGCGAAAGGTCATGGAAAATGTGTTGGAAAGAGCACATTTGTGCGAAGCAGAATATGGCCACCACTTGCGGGATATCATTTTTAATAACTAATCCAAAAATATTCCCCATAAATTTAATGTATTTAAAAAAAAAAAAATTAAAAAAATATCTCTTAAATAAAAAGTTATAAGCAATTCACACCACTTCGGTCTTTCTGGGCCACCCTGTATAAGCGTACAACATATACACGCATATGTCGACACTCAGTGATGCACAATTGTTGAATCAAACGTATTTTGTACATTGTTGTTGCTGCTGTAGTTTTTGTCACACGTACCCACGCAGTATCCAGTGTCCTGTAATCTTGAATCAGAGGAAAAACCACATGTCATACGAAAATACACTCACACACTCCTACTCTTAAGCAACAATAATAAAGCGCTCTCATTCGCATTGACACATTCGAATGTCATCATCACAATTGCCAGCAGCAGCACGCCGCAATGACAAAACTTCCAGAGTTGTACACAGTCATGCTCACCGATGAACACATTTACACGTGGGCAAATGTCAAAGTGTATCTCTTTTGAGCGAGCGTGTGGGTAGGGTTTATTTTGTTTGCTTTTTGTTTTTACGGGAGTTTCTTCTTTCCCCTTTATTTACATACCTGTTGCAGTGAAGGCATTGTTTTGAATAAGAATACAATTTTCACACTTTTTTCCTGCTCACTGCTCACAGATACTCCTCGTTCTTGTTGTCCTCCTGCTGCTGAAGATTCAGAAGACAACAAAGTAAGTTTAGTTGATGTTCGTTCTTTCGGTCGGTTGGGCGTTCGGTCGGTCGGTTTTTCTATGAGCGCCTGTACGTGTGTGCGTCTGTGTAAACGGTGCAGCAGCAGCCTTAAGTATAGTTGTGGTTGTTTTACTCTAGGTGTCAATGGGGAAGTTGTACAACAGCACCGCAATACAAGCAGCACACACACACACACACATTGACAAAAAAACGACGAAACGCAAAGGAAAACACGAACCGGCTTTTTGTTACTCGTATAAAGGAAAACCGACGAGCCTCATCGCACACAAACTCAGCCATATAACCGGAGTTTGGCATTGTTGCAGTTGTTGTGCCTGCTTACAAAGTCCATAAAACAGATGAGAGCAGAGAAATATTTGAACACTCACTCGCGTAAGCACGCACACAGAACAGCTGTTTTGCACAACTCAACAAATTTGACCATATGAAAAACGTGTACGTGTGTGTATGTGCTTGTGTAGTGGTGGCGTCAGACCTGCCCTCTTACAAAAAACACTCTCATCAACACTTTGACTCTCAACAGAACTTCCGCTTCCGCAGTAGAAAATGAAAAAAAAAACACCATCAACGTAAGTTGTGGTTCTTGCAGAAGACATACTCAGATGTTGCATGTGCGCCAACGACAACTTGCAACACGTTGCAGTCTTAGGTCCTGTCGCATGCCGGATGGTTGGATTGTAGTGGTTTTTCGTTAGCTGTAGTCTAACTACGAGTATAGTATGGCTTTGGGAGTAGTTACTCTGTTGATAGCAGGTCTTTTGTTTTTTTTGTTCTTATCCATCTTTTGTGTGTAGCAGCAAATGTCTCGTTTAGATGTGCTTTAGTGGTTTCATCATTGAGGAACATTTATTATTTATTTATGTACACGTCTTCGTCTTTGTCTCTTCTACTGCGGGGCTCTCTTTCGCTTCTAGTTTTACCAACCCGCTGTTTGTGTGATGCTGCTGGTGTTAGCGTTTTTTTTTTCGTTTTCTGTGTGTGAGTGTTTTTTGTTGTTGCCTCTGGTTGAATGATGCAAATTTTATGCCTTGTTTTGATATCTTGCCACACACAATAATTTTGATTTTTCGCACATAATACGAAATGCTCGCTCGTGCTGTAAGTAAGCCAAGAGCAGAGCATGCCAGAGTCAAGACAAGCAGGACAAATAAAGGGGACAAGGAGAAATGAAATTGGATATAAAAATCATGAATATATTTTCATTGTACTGAAAGGTTAATAAATATCAATAAGGTGTGATTTGATCCTTGTTTTCTGTGTGTTCTGCATTCAAATGAACTGTTGATTTTATGGGGATTTTAATATTTCTCATTTCGGATCTCTTTCGTCCTCTCTGTTCCTTTTTCTCTTTCTCTGCCTGTCTATCTATCAACGAGAAATTCGTACATTCATTTTTAGGATGCGATTAAAGTGCAGACAAAAGATGCATAAAAATGAATATGATAATTAAAAAACAGCAATTGGACTCAGGAGAAAATTGTAAAAGCAAATAATTCGCGTTCTTTATGGCATAAACAACACGCAGTGTTTTTTTTATTTTGCTGGCTATGAAGTTAAAGCTTAAAGTAACTTCGAAATTTTGTTTCGAACTGCAAATGTAGAGATAGATACGAGTATGGCAGGTTAGATGTAGGTGACAGTCTACGAGTAGAAGCAGATTTAGACTATAAAGTATATTGTAAAAACACTAATATTTGCAACATACTCGTATCCTTATACGAGATCAAGATGAAAATTTCTGTGTTTTGAATTTGAGCGGCATAAAAAGTTCTTAAAGTGGCCAATGACAATTTGGCTAGATGCCCATGGAATTAAGAGCCTTATGTAGTTTCCCGCTCCACGTACAGAGAACATGTTGTTTGATCTCTTTACCTTCAAGCTTCTGCTGTAGTGGTTGGTTGCAACTCTTAGTCTCAGGTCTTGAAACCGACTTCACCCAGCGTGTGTATATCATAGATTGCACGCAGGGAAAAAAACATGGTTACTACATGGTCACGGCAATAATAATATGTTATCCGCAATAAAAGTATGTTCGTCGCAACCATAGCATTGTTAACTGAATTTATTTTTGACAATAGTCTAATTGCTGCAATATTAATATTGTTAAAATGCAACAATAGTATTATTGCCAAATTTAAAAATGAAAATATGGTTATAGCAACAATATATATATGGTTGGTTCGAACAAAGTATTGTGGTTTGCGTTTTATGTTAACAATAATATGATTACGGCAATCATACTGTATGATTGTAATTTTTCTTCATTTAAATATGCTTTTAAGAACAAATGTTATTGGTACTTTTTTATTGAAATTAAAATTTTTGAACAAGCTGCTTTGGCTTTGTTTAACTGAAATACTCGTATTTTCAATAAAAACGCTGTCGTTTATTTAAACTTATTTTTTTCTACTGTGAACTAAATCACTCCCTATTATTTTGAATTAAATGTATTTTTGAATAATTTGCATAATTCAAATCTAAATAGTGATTATACTATGGTTGTAGGGATCATAACATGGTTGCGTGTAAATCATAGTATGGTTGTGAGGATCATACTATGGTTGTATATGAAACATACTATGGTTGTGAGGATCATACTATGGTTGTGGAGATCATAGTATGGTTGTGGAGATCATAGTATGGTTGAGTGTGAATCATACTATGGTTGTGGGGATCATGGTATGGTTATGTGTGAATCATACTATTGTTGTGAAGATCATAGTATGGTTGTATTTGAATCATACTATTGTTGTGAGGATCATAATATTGTTGTACCACAAGCATATAACCAACAATAGTATTATCCTATTCGAATATTGTCACCACAACCATACTTTTTTCTGCGTGTGGCTTTTGATGGAAGCCATAGCGATGGTCTCATTAAATGTGCCATAAATAGGTGTGGTTATTGCGCTCTGGGGCTTTAACACAATAAAATTTCGTCAGAAATCCGAATATAACAGTTATTCTACGATTCAAATAAATTTGGGGTCCATTGATCGCTCAAAACTAGGTCCTTTTAGACAGGTACATACACGCAGAAAAAAAGTATGGTTGGGGTGACAATATTCGAAGAGGATCATACTATTGTTGGGTATATGGTTGTGGCACAACAATATTATGATCATCACAACATAAGTATGGTTCACACACAACCATACTATGATCCCCACAACAATACTATGGTCCTCACAACAATAGAATTATTCACACACAACCATACTATGGTCCCCACAGCCATATTATTATTCACACTCAACCATACTATGATCCCTACAACCATATCATGATTCTCATAATTATAGTATGTTTAACATAAAACCATAGTGTAATCCTCACAACCGTAGTATGACTCACACACAAACCTACTATGATTCGTAAGGATTGGGTTAAGTTACTCGTACTATTCAACAATAGAGATTTCATTTTTAAGTTAATTATGTAAAAATACATAAAACTCTTAATAATTGGAGTTACTTACTTAACAGTAGAAAAAATTTACTTATTAAAAATATATACTCGTAACTTATACTAATCCAAAGTAGATTGTTTTGAATAAATTTAATTTACATATAAAAGTACTATTATTGCGGAAGATTCGTAACAATAACATTGTAAAATTGAATAAAAAAATTACTTTTGTTAACATAAAGCCCAAAAAAAAACAATACTTTTGTCGCACTAACCATATTTATATTGTTGCTACAATCATATTTTCATTTTTTTATTTGGCAACAATACAATTGTTACATTTCAACAATATTAGTATTGCCGCAATCATACTATTGTCAAAATAAAATTTAAAAAACAATACTATGGTTGTGACGACCATACTTTTATTGCAGAGAACATACTATTGTTGCCGTGACCATATAATAACCATATCTTTTCTCTGTGTATACAAACATTCAGAAACATTGGAATATCCTTATTAACCGCAATATGCATTTACTTTATAGATTTGTTTAAACTTCAGGTCCGGAAATACAGGCCTTTGGAACGCAAATATTGGCCCCTATAACAATAAAAAAGGTACGGTCAAACATGGACTTACCACTAACAACATATCCCTAAGTACAGTCAAAGTTCATGAGACGCGCATTGTAGTGCTCACCGTTAACCGAAATTGCGATTCCAGCAATTAGAAAGATGGACCAATGATGCCTCGAAACTGTTGCCCTTTAAGAATGTATTAGCTTCTTGGCGATTTACAGTTATAGCCGCAGTTTTGCTTCTTAACATAGCCAACGAGATAAAAATGCGCTATTCAGAAAACGTGGTGTTTCAAGAAAAATCGTTGTCCATTTGAAGCTGTTCTAAAGCCCGAAAAGATATGTTAAATTTTCATCAAGGTGGTGTATAAAACATTGAGATTTTGAAATTAATGGTAGATGTTCTAGACTGAGCCACAGATTCTCGACCACATTCTTGTCAGGGCGAATAAGAAGGGGTAACGACGATGGAGAACATGAGTACCAGCAGCCAGTCTTACGCAATTTTTGTGGACAACGGTCTTATCGTCTCTTACCCTGGAAGATTGGATGTTCGGACAGTCGTCAAGTTTGGGTAGCGGATAGTTACAGATCCAAGGCGATGCACGAGTTATTTAAACTAACTTTTTATAGAGCACCCAGAGAGCGATACGGCGAAAGGCCTTTTCGACACCGTATCGGCGCTCTCGGTGTCGAAAAGGCACCACTACAATTTCCCGTTGGCCAAGTTGCCAGTGTCATCCACAGCGCAAAGTTATCAAAGGCGCTGGATCCGGACGGAATCTCAATGCTGATGTTGATACCCCGGGAGTAGAGTACTTAGTAAGGACATAAGTACTGTTACAACATTGAACACGCCCATTTCAATAGTAGAACTGAACATACCCCGTTAATGTCATATAGATTTTGAAAGCTAACCTTAATAGCGTTAGTCTATAACGGGATTTTAAAATTGTTTCAACTTTCATCATAGAGTGGTCACATAATGAGAACCGTTTCGCTGTAATAGCCCTTTTCAAGTGTGAAATGAAAAAACCAATATTTTCAAAACACTCCGGCCACTAGGGATTAGCCGCATATTCGTCTACCGATGCATAAAACTATTTGAGGAGACTGGAGATGTAAAAGACCACCACCGGTCGGGCCGCCCACGCTCTGTTCGAACACCGCACGTCATCAAAGCCGTTAAATCAAGAATTCACAGAAATCGGTTTCGAAAACAGAAAATCATGGCCCGTGAGATGAATATCACGCGAAAGTCCATGAGTCGAATCATTAATAAAGACTTGGGACTTGGGGCTTTCAAACGACGTACCGGACATTTATTGGCTGCAGCTTTAAAAAAAAGGATTGAAAAATGCAAACGTCTTTTGGTGAAGCACGCTGATAACTTGTACAATGAAAAAATTTTTACCGTTCAGGAAAAAATTCAACAAGCAAAATGATAGAGTCTATGCTCGGTCATCTAAGGAAGCATCTGAACTGAACCCAAGGGTGGAAAAGGGTCATCCCCCAGCTTCAGTCATGGTTTGGTGGGGTGCCTCTTACGATGGGTACACTGACCTGCATTTCTGCGAACAAGGAGTCAAAACATCGGCCAAAGTTTACCAAGAAACCGTTTTGGAAGCTGTTGTGAAGCCTCTTAACAATTCCCTGTTCCAAAACCAGCCATGGACTTTCCAGCTGGATTCTGCGCCGGCCCATAAGGCTAAAACGTCCCAGGCCTGGCTTCGAAACAATTTGCCAGCGTTCATTTCCTCTGAAGAATGGCCCTAAGGCAGTCCAGATTTGAACCCATTGGATTACAAATTGTGGACGGTTTTAGCGGACAAGGTTTGTCACAAAAGATACCCCAACATTGAATCTCTTAAGACTGCTGTGGTTCGAGCTGTGGCCAATTTTTTAATGGACGAGGTTCGTGCAGCTATTGTCGATTGGCAAAATGCGGACATTTCGAATAAGTAGATTCTTTTTGGATACAAGATACATCAATAAATATAATAAAAAATATTGGGTCCAAAAACATTCTGTACTTTTTATTTTACAGCATAAAACGTGTGTAACAGTATTTATGTCCCTTCTAAGTACATGACCAAAGTGCTAAATCCCTCGTTAGCCACTCATCTAGTCCTCGATGGCAGGAAAATGGACAGAGTTGTAACGATACCAAAGCCAGGCAAATACACAAGCAAAGGCAAATCGTACAGGTCGATCTCCTTGCTTTCGCAAGCAAAGACGCTTGATGCGCCGCTCCTCCCCAGCCTGATCTAACACGTTTTATGTGCTACTCAATAGCATGTTCTCCGCAAACAGCACAGCACAACAACTGATTTACATGGCATCACCTCAGGTACAAGTCGCGGCCTTAAACAGAATAAGCCCAACGAGAGGACGGTCCTCGTGGCTCTTGACCTCTCCAAGGATCCAGCAATTATACCACCTAGTTTGCAACGATGTATCACAACTATTTGTGTGGGCGCCAACCATATGTAGAATTTGGAGACAGGAAGTCAAAGGCCCCTATAGTTAAACAGGACCTTTCCAAAGCGGGGTGATATTTTCGGCACCAGACGGTGTTTAAATTGTGTCGTACGCTGATGACTGCGCATTTCTGACATCAGGTCCACAAGTGGATGACATATGTGATTAAATTAAATGTTACCTCATTGATTTAGCACGCTTCAAGGAATATAAAAATACGCCTTAAAATCTTCAGCCACACTGTTCACTGCGTGCCCGGTGCGTTGTCACTCAATGTGAAATTTCATGACGTAAACATCCCGACTACCTTCTATCCCAACATCATTAGGGTCACATTAGGAGCCTATTTCGATCATTCTACAGCTATCAGCGATAAGTTAGAAAGAAGGAACTAGGAACTCAAGTCACTTGCCGGTAGTGCTTGGGGAGCTGTTATTGAAACCCTGTTGACCCCTTAAAGCTATAGGTCGGCCTGTAGGAAACTACGCAGCGCCGGTGTGGTCACTGAATGTGAGTACGACGCAATGGAGGAAAATTCAGACTTGCCAGAATGCCGCCCTGAGAACATAAACAGCGAGTTTCCTTATTTCTTCTAAGGACCATCCAAATGAGGAGACGAATGTCCTGACAGTGCGCAGACACAATTTCTTCGCAGTAGTTATTCCAACCGCTATCTCATGGGCTGAATGCTTCCGCCCAGGCAGATTAGGTACGATCTTCTTTTAGATCAAAGAAACAATCAGGCGGGTCTGAACGACACTCACACCGATGAATTCACAGCCACAGTGTCTTATCTCGACAGCCGACAGCGGTTCTGGCTCAGCTGAAATGTGGATGGTGCAGCCACCTCAATTAGTTTTAAGCGCGGATTGATGGCACCGTCCCTGATTTTTTTATCCAATTGCCATCAGGCTCCGAGATTTAATTCCTTTTTTCTTTTTAAGTCACTTTTAGAGTGACGAGAGCTTTTTAAGAAAATTTCTCCATTTGTTACTCTTCCTACAAAAGCTCAATGGTTTTTTTTTATTAAATTGTTGAACTTAATAGGTTTTTACAACATTTCAAACATGCCTAACGAATAACTCTGTCACTGCAACCTCTGTAAAAGCTTTTTATCTTAAATTCCATGTAAAAAAGATTTTAATCATGCGAGTCCTGATATTTTGTAAAGAGGTCTTAACTTTTCAAGAGTACTGTAAGTCGATTGTTCAACAACACGACTAAACTGTTAATAATTGAATAATTAACTAATTTGATAGACTTTGGCTTAAAGAGAATATAAAAAATAAGACATTCCGCGCGGTAATGGCACTATAATTTCTTAAATAACCAATTAACCTGGAAACATAAAATGGAAGCCGACGAGGCAGACAAGTCGACAGGGTATCAAAATAACGTCACATGGAAAAGACGCTATTAACAAAAATCGTTTGAAGTAACAGTCTAACACCGAAACCTCCACCTCCCAGTTTTTGGCCAAGGCACAGTGGAGAGAAGTTGCCCGACTGTTCCTCAAGCGTATGTTAAGTGGTTAGCAATGGAGGTATTTTTGAGTGGTAAAGAGGGAGGCGGCTTGTGCGGAGTTGCAAATGGTAATAATAAAAATAGAAAACGGTTAAGTACGTATAAACATTAAACTAATGAATATTCCTGGTTCCAGGGGGGCAAGAGTCCTCCCCATGTGTCCTTCCCCTCCTATTTTTTAACGTACATTGTTGTCGTTATAATTCTAAGACGCATACACTTGGAACAAAAAAAAAGACGAACACAAAAAAGACAGAAGCAACAACGACAACAAGGATGATGGCAGGAGAGATTGGAAGCAATAGGCAGGCAGCAAAAAGGATATTAGCGCCAGATACAAGTACGATGAAGTGAAAACATTTCTCTTTCCTAGGCGATAGACAGTAGGCCCAGGCGACAGTGGGCTCGAAACGGGGTCGCTGGTCACACACATACTCGTAGAAGGCAGCAAAAGCAAGCAATTTACCACACAAGTTCATAAGAAAGCGAAGCGAAGACGAAAGAAGTCGATGCTACAGCAACAACAAGAGAACAGTAGGAAGGCGATGGCAAACGAAAAAAAAACATTCCGAGCCGTTTCGTCTACAAATGGGTTTTTTATGTAAGTGTAATCCTTTTGCTTTTACGACGACGAGTATAGACTACGTTTTTGCTTAGACGTAATGCAAAAAAGATGAAGGAAGTTTTATTCGAGTGTATGTATGTGTAGGTTTCTCTATGTGTGTGTGTGCGTGTGCTGTGAATCTTCCTTCTCTGGCTCTGCGTGTGTGAGTGTGGCCGAAGATGTTCACCATCATAAGGTTGCTGAAGCTGGCGAATATGCTGGCTCGTTGGCTCAATGGCTGGTTGACTTCCTAAATGGGCGCATGGATGAGGATGCAAGCAGGCTCGGCGAAGCAGCCGAAGAAACACAAAAAACCTCTATTATTAGAACTATAAATCAGCATGAAATGAGTGAACAAAAGAACGGCAGCAGCACTGACTGCTACTCACTACTCGCAGTAGCCCGCCTGACTGTCCGCTTGCCAGTTGTACGTTATACTCGTACTGCTGCCGCTGTTGCTGCTCCTTCCGGGTATGAGTACTTTGTACTTGCCACTACTGCGTGTTTATGTAGTTCTTGTAATTGTTGTTGTATTGTTATGTTGTTGTTCAAGTTGTTGCTGTTGTTTATGGCCGTACTGCACTAACCCAAGTGTGAGCTATGGGCCAAACCCCCATACCCGTTCAGATTTACAGTTGAAGACCGTAATCCATGGACAATTGCGTTCCGTCTGTCTTGCTGCTTGGAAATACGAAGACATCAAAATTCACCAAATACTCGTATATGTATGAAAGAACGTAAGTATGTAGCACTCGTATGTACTAAGAACAAAAATCAAAATTTTCTACATTTTTGAAAATATTTTAAAGCTGATAATGTGAGCATGTGAAATTTGTGAGAGCGTTAAAATTTATGGGGCACAGTGGGACAAGTTTTTGGAAATAAATCTTACATTTCAAGATGGCTGGTCAGGTTTGAATGAAATTGTATAACTTAAGTGAGAACAAGTAAAATCGACGTTAAGTGCGGCCAGGTCGAACCTTTTACACCCTCCACCGTATGTACCAACGCTACTAAAGCGCAAAAGAAGTCAGTTTTTGGGACCTTTCGACTCATGTATCTATCCCTTATCTCGGCCTTACTTTCGACTCATGTGCCTATCCCTTATCTCGGCCCTTACTTTATTTTTAGACTGTTAGCCAAATTTTCTTTCATTTGAGTACCCATATGACCCTAGTCACTATTAATCGGCCGTTTTGACCATGCTGGGCGTTTTTTGGGCCGCATGAGCCAAAAAGTCCTACGCCCTTTTTGAGGTACTCGTATTAAGTACGTTTAAACTAAGACTACACAGTTTAACAATTGTCCGGATACAAAAAATAATGTTTTCTAAGAAAATACTCAAAAAAGTGTACTTTTTACCGAAGTAACTTTAGTCCTTTAAAGGGAAACTCTTTTTTCCTAGGGCTATTATTGTCCATTAATAATCCCAAACAGCTATGACTATCGTGTTTTCAACAAACTTACTGACGGACGGGTGGACATGACTAGAATGTAGTCTTAGAATGTAAACGACGTTCAATAATATATATGTGACGCCAAAAAAAGGGACCTAAGGGTCAAAACCAATTTTGTTTAGGAGAGCCATATATATCTCTGGAAGGGAACACTTTTGGGGCATGGGATCGGTCTCATTCGATGCTCAAATAGTGTCCACATCAAAAAAAAGTGAAAATTGATTTTTGTTTACCCTTAGGTCCCTTTTTCTATGCCCTGTCACATATACAATATAGGGTCGCTGATCAATATTTCGTAGTGTTGCAAATTAAGTATTCCATCCACTCTTCGGTGGAAGGTATAATAACATCTCACAAAGAGCAGTACTTTTTGATAACAAGAAAGGCAACATTATCCAATACCAGAGATTAAGTCGATTAAGCTTAAGCGGGTAGTACACTGCTTCCAATATTTGTTTATCTATTTAAATGGTGGAAATACACTCTTGACAGTGATCATGCCGTCTGAGGCGTTGTAAGATAAGATCCAAGCGTATTATGTGTAAACAACTTGAACATTGTCTCAACAAAGGAACCTAGTGGGAAAACACACAAGACCTTTTCATGAAAGACCTTCCGGCAGGTCTTATTTTGGGACCATACACCTACTATCCCGCTAGCTTATTTGCACACGAAAAATAATCCGCACTCATACGCAAGCCAATTCTCTTAAAAGACTTGACAGAAGTATTTATAAATTATTACGAGTATCTACTGATTTCTTGGTGAACTAGATGAGATGGAATTCGTATTATTATTTACAAGAATCCGATAAGCACTGTAACTTCCTTATACAGGGTGGGCGAATTAATATTTTTCATTTAAAGCGATTGTAAAAAAAAGAACTAGTAATTTGTTCAAATTCCTGGTTTTATTGGAAAGATTGGAAAAGTCTCGGCAGTACCTCATCCGATCAACCCAATTTTTAAGTACATTTTTTATTGTTTCGGGTCGAACCCCATCAATGGCAACTTTGATTTCATTTCTTTGATTTCTCTGGATGCTTTGCGTAACCTTTATCCTTAATGGCTTTCCACAGAATATAATCCAAAAGGCTTAAATCACAGCTCCGAGGCGGTCAATTAACATCACAATTTCGGTTGATTATTCGATTTCCAAAAACAGTAAGTAAAATATCGATGGTTGCGTTAGCTGTGTGATATGTGGCCCCGTCTTGTTAAAACCAAATGTCGTCTATGTCTTTCTCTCGAATTTTTTTAAACAAAAATTCGTTGAGCATGGCGCGGTAACGCTCACCGTTGACGGTAACGGCGCACAGTGGTCCAGGATCGATTTTCATCGGCCGAAATGCTTTAACTTTTGATCTAATAAATATTTTTGAGTACTGTAAGAAGGACACTGGTAGCTAAGGAGTTTAAAGCAAATTGTCTGTAAATTTCTGTAAACAAAACCATTTCTCTATTTTTGTACAATTGTGTGTTATCGTTTTTACGACCTCCTAAGGAAGTTACCTATAGTGCACGGCCATTGATTTTTACGTTTAGTATTGCAGGTTATGTTACATGCCCTTGGCCAGTTTTACCATAGCATAGTCTAGAAAAATTGCCTAGTCAATGGATACATCCTGTTAAAACGATCCGTCCATTGGTTTGGTTATAAAAGCGATTTCAATCAATGTCAACATCATATGTTTCAAATACCAGCCTTTAATCTGAAATAGTTCATGAGTTATTGCGTTTAAGTTTACACGCAGAGAAAAAATATGGTTACTATATGGTCACGGCAATAATAATATATTCGCCGCAATAAAAGTATATTCGTCGCAACCATAGTATTGTTTTCTGAATTTCATTTTGGCATTAGTATGATTGTCGCAATATTACTAGTGTTGAAATGTAACCAAAGTATTATTACCAAATTTAAAAATGAAAATATGGTTGTAGCAACAATATAAATATAGTTGGTGCGACACAAGTATTGTTTTATGGTTTTTTTTTGTTAAAATAATATGATTACGGCAATCATACTGTATGATGGTAATTTTTTTTCGTTTGAATATGCCTTTTAGAACAATGTTATTGTTACGGATCGAATGCAATAATAGTACTAATGGAAATTAAAAATGTTCAAACAAACTGCTTTGGCTTTGTTTAACTGAAATATATTTAATAAAAACGCTTACATTTTTTCTACTGTTAAATAAATTACTCCTATTATTTTAAATTTAATGTATTTTTAAATAATTTTCATAATTCAATTCTATTGTTGACAACCTAACGTAATTCTAATAAATAAGTTTGGGAATCATAGTGTGGTTGAGCAGGATCATACTATGGATGTACGGATCATAACATGGTTGCGTGTGAACCAAACTATGGTTGTGAAGATCAAACTATGGTTGTATGTAAAACATACTATGGTTGTGTGGATCATAATATGGATGTGGGTATGGTTGAGTGTGAATCATACTATGGTTGTGGGGATCATAGTATGGTTATGTGTGATTAATACTATTGTTGTGAGGATCATAGTATGGTTGTGAGAATCATAGTACGGTTGTATTTGAATCATACTATTGTTATGAGGATCATAATATTGTTGTACCACAACCATATACCCAACAATAGTACGATCCCCTTCAAATATTGTCACCACAACCATACTTTTTTTCTGCGTGTAGGATTATTCATTTTTCCAGAGGTTGACCTGGTCCTTGTGTGGGGAAATAATTACCGCTGAAACGATCTGGTCCATTTTTAATACCAACCATCATTTCAGTCCGGCAACACTTGTTTCTGGAAAAATTAGTCACATATGTACGAGGGCAGATCAATAATTCCGTGACTTTTCGAAGACAACAAAGTTTTTTTTAGCAATAAAAAAATTCAACATAATCACCTTTTAGCTCAATACACTAAATTAAACGTTTCTCCAAATTTTTTTATCCCCTTCAAAAATAGGATTTTTCGTGATCCATAAATTGTGCATTTGTTTGATCAATAATTTCATCATTGGAGCTGTGTCTCTTTCCACCAAGCCATTTATTTAGGTTTGGAAATAGGAAATAGTCACTGCGGGCTAAATCGGGAGAATATGGCGGCTGAGGTATCAATTCTTAACCCAATTCATTCAATTGAGACTGCACACGTGTGAACCCGTGCATCTTGATGAAATGGTAATCACGGCACTCATTTTGCAGACAGCTTTCTTAAACCCTACTGATCTTGTAGAACCGAAATCACACTGCCATATAAATGCGTATGGCATCAACAAGCTCAAGCACTTTTGCTCTTCGATCGGTCAACACCAAATCATAGATTTGTTCGACATTTTCGGATGTATTGACCTCAATTGGCAGTACAGAACGTTCAACGTCATTAACGTCATTTGAACTTGTGCGGCCACAACGAAAGTCAGTAATCCATGTTTTTACTATTGATATCGATGGTGCAGAGTCCCCATAGTATTTGTCAAGCTTTTCCTTGGTTAAATTGACGGGTTTTTTCCGCGAAAAATAATGTTTATTGAGCACTCTTTTTTCCATTTTTAACAAAATCCACGAGGTTGTATGTTTAAAACAGCTTTTAAGTACAAATGACTCTCTTAAAATTTGGCAGTAGTCTAATAATAGATGGTACTGAATGGGACTAGTGTTGCAAATTATACGAGTATAACTACGAGGGAAGTTCGAAAAATCACGGTATTAAATGGCGACCTGTCGTTTGGTTGCCACAGACAGACAGGCGGGCATGGCTAGATCATTTTAGAATTTTTTGTCAATTCAAAATATAACTCTCAATGGGGTCTCCGACAAGTATTTCCCTTTGAATGGAAACCCTGCGGCGTAGTTGCGGCCAACATTTGAAGGAAATTATATTCAAAAAATAAATGCCATAAAATGTCCTTTCAAATTATCAATAAAGATTCCACACTTGAGTTGAATTTCTATATTTTTTTTAATCTGAAAAAACACCTCTAGATAAATCACCCTATATAATCCAATATTTGGTTTCGTGGAAACTCTTATAGTTATACCGGCTTATCAAAAAACGAGCTTATATTTGTATTTATTGTTAAACAAAAAGTGATACTTCTAGATGGATCACCCTTTATAAGTGTACAAGTATCGATAACTATTTGGTTTCGCTCCATCTTAAGCGCCAGTTGGTGTAAATTAGCATATTTTCGGTCCTATTCGATAATACATTTTTTTATACAACTTCAACACCTATCTACGATTAGTATGTAACCAATAGAAAATATCAAAAATGGAAATCCCCCGGTAAGAACTACTGGGCAACTACGTACTCTCTTATTACTCGTATAAGCCAAATAAATGCTCTTGTTGCTTTCAACAGTGGAGCGATAACGGATACGATGATGGCGATGCTGTTAACTACGATAACACAGACCAAGCCAGCAAAAGCGAAAAGCAAAGACGCTGCTTAGGGCTAATGCTAGATTTTCTGGTCCCAGCTACGCTGCTGTTCCTTTCTTATGACACTGCTGCTGTTGTTTAATACTTTGGTTTCGAAGTATTCCAACAAAATAGGAAAAAAAAGAGGTTCATAAAATGTACGACGTCAACGAAAGAGCGTGTATCGAAGGCTTTGTACAGACATACATTCAATCATATGCGTGCGTGTATGTGTGACGATGGCAAGTAACAGCAGCATTCAATATTCACCACTCACTTACTTAGAATTTAAAACAAAGTGGAAACACATGGTTTCTGAGTCTACAACAAAACGAAAGGAAAATATGGGTTGGAGACTGGCCCCGCATTTCTCGAAGGAATGGTTCGAGGAGGCTGGTGAGGCAGGAAGCAGTGGTCCTGGGATGGATGGAGGTTATGCTAAAAGTAAAGAGATATTTGTCAGACTGTTGTCGTTCGGTTTTGTTTTTTTTATGTTTACGCTTCTTTCTTTTCTTTTTTTTGTTCATTCCATTTCGTTTGAAGTGATGAAATGTGTACATTTTCAAATAGTTGTAGTCGTTCGTCGCTGTCGTCCTTTCTCATCGCCATCGTCCTTTTCAACGTCGCCGCCTTGCGTCTCGAAGCCAACTTGAGTTCCTTTTGCTTCACTTTTCGATTTCTTCTAATATTCGACTCTTATAGACATAAGCCCGGCGACTAATACCAAGACGTCGACACACATACACGCACAGCCTAGCCTGGCTTGGCTTGGCAAGGACCAGTGTGCGTGTGCGTTTAAGGACATGCTTAGCTTGGATGCGATAGTGGAGCCAAAATGAAGAGTACTGTTGTATGTACACATTGTTATTGTGTTGTTGTATGTGTATAGTGTAAATATATACGTGTGTGTGTGAGTGTGTAGTGGTAGTAGCAGTAGCAGAGTACAGATTGTAGTAAAATGGTAATGAAAAATAGAGTTAGTTAAATAATAGAAAACAGTAAAAAGTTCAACACACAAACACAAAGCCGCTCTGTTACATACACTAACCCATACGAGGGCTGCAATTTGTATATTGCGACTTAGCAATAACGGCAATGTTTCATAAGAAATCGTATTTTCAACAAGATATACAAGAAAAATAATATCATTTCCCAGGTATTTTTTCTCTGTCACACTGTGTAATTAGTTAACTTAATGATTTCTTCTTCCTTAAAAATGGTTTCTATAACAATCTTTATAGTTGATAATATTAACAATTTTATTGTTAAATTGAACATGTATTGTTTCAATAAATTAACTATGAAATTTTTATATTAACAATTTTCATGGTTGAAGCGAAGAGTCAGTTTAAGCGTTCAAAACCCATGTTTTGGATGGAGAATATTTGGAGAAACAAAACATTAAATGTGTGTTTTTTTATTGCTGGATCCAAAATAGAAGTAGCTTCATGTATTCCTAAGGATCGCATACAAGGTACCTGCCTATTTAAGGTCCAGCAGCTTCCAATGAAATGGTACGTTACCAGCAACAAATAATGAACTCTGGTAAAACTGGATGGGTTTACATTTTCGTATAGCCCCCAAACAAAAGTCCGTTCTGATTACATCCGTGTCTGACCAAATTTCGCATGGAGCATTTCGAGCGGCCAAATCCGCTTTCTGGAGAAATTGGACCATATCGGTATATGGGTTTGTATGAAGACAACATTGTAAATCCAATCAGTCTAAACCTCTAGACAAAGCCAAGGGGTTTTCTGAATAGCAGACTGGTGTAGGGTATCTCATAGTTTGCCACACCCGACTTCAGCCTTTTTTATACGTTTGTATTCACAACTGAGCCAGAATTTCGACAATAAGTTTAATAAGCTTTTTAAGTTCCTAAAACGGGTTAGAAAAGATTTCGTATTGCAAAAGGAAGTGCATCGCTTAAAATGGCTAGCAACATGAGTCTAACTTGGTCGCAATCCTTATCAGGCCACCCTCGCTCTAACCCACAAAGCAGTCTCATCCGTACATGCAGTGAATGTTATCAATGGGAATTTTAATATGAATGTTTGGATTTTTATTACAAATAAACTGATGAATAGTCCATTAGTTACCAATAAAACTAACACTCGTTGTTGTTATATTCGCCCGTCTTGCACTCCCACCACCGCTTCATGCTCAACCATTTGCCTTCATTCTATGGTCGCTTTATCGTTCTTTTTTTCTTGGATCTCTCGTGCACAGCAGGAAGGAAAAGAGGGAACGGTATGCAAAAGGATATAGGGTTTATTAAAATACGATTTACATTTTAAAATGAGGTTAAAATAAGAAATGCTAACACTAGTCGTCCTAACGCCATCATCGAGTAACATTGGCAGCGGGCGGCAGGCAGTATTCCGTTTATGGTTCTTTCTTCCAATAGGAAATAATATTATGCAGATTGCCGGTCGGTCGATAGGTCGATCAAATTCAATTAACACCCCGAAGGATATTATACCAGTGTGGAAAGAAAGAGAAATTCGTTTTTTTTATTTTGTCGATATATCTCCACATCCAAAGAATAGATTTTAATGCAAGATACAATACATATGTACTCGTATATCCGTTTAGGTATTGTAACTGATAGGCTTAAATACGGCAATTGCTTACATAAAATCTAATCCAACGGATTGTACATTAGGGTTAACTGAAACAGTGGCAAAATATTGTAGAACCCTGGATGAGATAAATTATTTTGGCAGATTACCTTAAGATAAGATTATAACTAATACTTAACAAGGGGAAACTTCTCTCAAATCAGTGAGCTATACAGGTTTCAATTCTTATACTAACTGTCTACGACCTAATGTTCATCGCCGGCTCCGAACGGCTAGTGCATTTTTATGAGAAGGTATTTACAAGGTGGAAAACCAGCCGCTGAAAAATTGTTAGATTTTCGTACACAAAGTTGAACCTAAAATAGAAGTAGTTTCATGTATTCCTAAGGACCGCATACAAGGTCCCTTCCGATTTAAGGTCATGCAGCTTCCCATTAAATGGTACGTTACCGGCGACAAATAATGAACTCTGGCAAAACTGGATGGGTTCTCATTTTCGTATAGCCCCCAAACAAAAGTCCCTTCTGATAACATCCGGGTTTGACCAAATTGTGCATGAAGCATTTCGAGCGGCCAAATCCGCTCTCTAGAGAAATCTGACCATATCGGTATACGGGTTTGTATGAAGACAACACTGAAAATCCAATCAACTGAAGCTGTGGCAAAATATTGTAGAACCCAGGATGAGATAAATTATTTTTGCAGATTCACTGATAGGAATATAATTAATACTTAACAAGGAGAACTTCTCTCAAATCAGTGAGCTATACACGATTCAATCTTATACTAACTGTCTAGTCTGTCTGTCTAGGCTAGTGCATTTTTTAGAGAAGTTTTTAAATGACTTAGAGAAAAGTCTCTAACTAGTAAAGTCGCCGGTATTTACAAGGTGGAAAACCAGCCGCTGCAAAATCGTTAGATGTTCTTACACGAGGTTGTACCTGGGTTTACTGGCATGATAGTTGGGCACACTTCCATCGCAAATCGGCGACCCACACAGAATATAACTACGAGTAGAAAAAAGTCGTAAACATCAAGCGTTTGTAGTGTGTCACAAGGTAAGGCTATTGACAGCTATACTGAGTACCGAGCGGAGTACTCAGTATAGCTGTCAATACAATCCAGATGAACCTCAGAATGTTTTAAACCCCCCCCCCCCCCCCCTAAAACCAGTAACACAAGGTCACACTAAACAGGGTTCCAGGTCCCAGCGATATAACTAGAGACGAGGTTTAATCTTACGCATATAAATACCTGTTTGAAACCTACACTAAGATGAACCTGTATGCTTAACTACAAAAAAAATTCGCTAAAAAAAAACAATCTAGGGGAAAAGAAGCATTTTGACAGGATTCATCACAGGTCGATTTGCATTAGGCAAGTTGCTGATCCTATTGTAGAAGTGGCCCATAGAACATCATAGGTGTTAGATAGGCCTCGGCCCCTGACCAAGGGGGAAGTTGTGTCTATATAGCACGTTTCGAATTGGTACCGGCGGGATTTACCTAAAGGGGCGCTGGTCGTCGCTTGGCAATGGCTCCATTTGCGATGGCGCACCATGGTTGAAGCTATCACAGCGAGAATCATGTAAAACACTCGGACGCTGTAGAAGTTGTCACAATGCTAAAGAGCAAACTATCTGCTTTGCTACAATCCAAATCTACAGACGTCGACTTAATTATCTTGTGAGTAGATTCCTCTTGTCGACATAGAACGCCTAGCTCGCCGCGGACTTCTTGAGCGTGATTTGCCGATCTTACCACAAAGTTCTAAGACTTTTTTAATACTCACTGATGCTTCACTTTTCATAGCCTAGTCCACTCTGTGGGACAGTGTACTCGTACGAGAACTTAAACATATTAAAGATAGACAGAACCATTAAGTGTACCGATCGACTCAAAATCACGCCGTTTGGCCGTCTGCTGTCTTTCAAAGATTGCTGAAATTGCTCAAACTACAGGTAGCTTTAATGGTTTGATTTTAATAAAATATGGCAGACGTTTTTTTTTTTCTTTTTTGACCAAGGAAAATCGTTATTAAAATTGAAGAAAATCGTTTTAGATTAAAAAATAGCTACCAACCATTTGTTCAAAAGTTCTTATGTATTAAGTGTCTTGAGAAGCCTCATGTAACATCCAATCTCATGTAACATTCAATCTTGATGGAACAGTTCATTACGATCGACCGAGATATAACTCTACAATTGAATAGAACACTCATAGCAATGGGAATTGCACTTTAATGAAATTTGGTATGGTACGAGGGTTGCTATTTATACCGGCAATAAAAACACAATAATTTATCATTGAAAATGGTTTTATTGTTTTTCAAAATAATCTCCTTTTAGATCAATACAATTTGCATGCGCACAAACCAATTTTGGAAACACTTTTTCCACTCCGATTGAGACACCTCCAAAACATGATTTTTAAACGCTTCAACAGCTGCCTCGGTCGATGAAAAACGTCGACCATGCATATTTTTCCTGATGCTTGGGAATAAGAAGAAGTCATTGGATGCCAAATCAGGGCTGCATGGTGGATGTTCCATCAATTCGTCATCTTGAGTGGTCAACAGCTCATCGTTTCAGCTGATGTGTGAGAGCTCGCATTGTCGTGATGCAAAATGATCCGCCTTCTCTTATTACCTTTTCTCATTGCTTCTAACACTGTTAGCAAACAGATGGTTGTATACTACTCAGAATTGACCTCCTATGTTCCACTTTTGCCGGTTAAACCGAAAGAAACGCAATCATTTGCTTCGATGTACTTCTTACCCGAACTACTTTTGTTGGATTTGGCTCGTCTTAAAAGACCTATACGGTCGATTGCTGTTTTGTTTCGGGTTCATATGCATAGATTCATGATTCGTCACCTGTGACAATGCTATTCGAGCTACCGCAGTTATACTTTTTCAACATCTCCTTGCACCAATCCATACGAGCCTTTTTGAGCATTCGTCAAATTATGTGGGATCCAACGAGAACAAATTTTTTTCACGGCCAAATGAACAGGCAATATCTTATTGATGCTTGTCATACTGATGCCCAAGGATGCCTCAATCTCACGATATGTCAGAAGTCGGTCTTGCTTAATCAGTTCAGTTCAGTGACTTAAGTTGGACGTCCTTCACGAAATTCATCCTGGAGCGAACGGCGTCCGAGGCTGAACTCTTGGTACCAGCGATTAACAGTGGTTTTTGGTGATGCTTCAAAGCCAAAAAAAAAACGAAACAAGTTGATTTGAAAATTCTTGTCTCGATAATCCACACCGAAAATCGTAAAAAATCATCGCACGAAAATGTTCAAGGGATAATTCCATTTATTGACTGGGATGAATTTTTGAACACACTATAAACAAAACAATTCGCCCTCACATGAGAAAACGTTCTGAGTGAAGCTAAGCTAAAAAATGTCAAAGTTTCCAATGGAAGTTCCAGTTTGCATCTGGGAACACTAGTATTGTCAGGACCCGAAATATAAATAGCAACCCTGGTATATTACAATGAACCAACAATTAATGCTAGATTAAATTGGAGTTTTGCTTATACTCTGGACTCCGATTCGACACACCGATTTCTGATTCCGATCAAAGCCTATAAATTGTAATAAAATAATTTATTAGTTCTAGTTGATTAATAGTTTCAATTATCTCATCCTATGGCACCATTTATTGTTTGATTATTTTTTAGTGTACAAAAATATATGTTTTTATAACTCTAACTAGTTTGCTAATCCATACAATAACAAAAAAATATATGTTTTTATATAGCAGGGTGTGTCATATTTGATTTTTGTTGGAAAAAAAGAGTGGTAACTCCAACTCGTTTCTTTAACGACTTTAGGATAACTCGTTTGCTTATCCATACAAAAGCTAGTTTATTAACCTGAAAAAACCCCGCTATTGTTGAGGTGAATGCTTCTGGCCGTAGAGTATGTGTTTCGGGTCAATCCGGTACATAGAACCAGCAGTCTTACGATCTTTTGGTATTGTAAATGGGCCCAAGGGACACAAAAACGGATAACTTGAAGTTACGGTGGAGTGTATATTCTTATATCGTTTGATCTGGAGATCCATGGAGGCTAGACTCTTGGCCCCAAAGGGCCCAAAAAACTAATAACTTTAGTTTACGGTGAAGGGTATATAAGTATAAGGTATTTCAAACACTGATTGCAACAGATGAAAACGACAAATGCGGTTGATTTTTAAATTTAAAGTTTGTATTCAGTTTGTTAATTTTTCAAAACCTGTTGATGTTTTGCCATGAGGGCGGAAATATCCAACAAATGAGCTAAACAAATCCAACGAAAAGAACCCAGGCCTTGAGCTTGAGTAATCAGGGCTGTCATAGAAACCATGTCGGTTTTGCTAATTGTCGTTTTTGCAAACCAATGTTGGTTTCATTTGGTGTCATGAAACCAAGTTGGTTTTGTCCATGTCAAATGTAAATAAAACCAATGTTCGATAACATTGGTTTTCATGACACCAAAGCATTTTTTCTTATCGTTTTTAAAACCAATAGTGACAACATTGGTTTCTATCACAGCCCTGTATAAATAATTAAAGGATATATATTAAAGGTTGAATATAAGGAATAAATAAACTACATACATAATTTTAAAAGATTGTGCTATTCTAATAATATTAAGAATCATTAGCGCTCTTCCAATACGCCAGAGTTTTGAACACAGCTTCAACAATTATGACGTTCCGACAAATTTAATTAATGTTTTGGATTTGTAAGATTTACTCGCAAATTTATTAAATTTTTAAATAAATCGGCTATCACAAACACTTAAAATATTTGAGTTTTTAAAAAACAATTACAATTTCTAAAAAATTTAAATATTTTTAAAAAATGGTATACATTTTTTTTTAAAAAATTCCTTTTTACAACAATATTATGCCTATAACTAATGCGGTCCCAAAAATATAAATACTGTTTTGAATTTCTAAGAGTTAGGCACAAATTTGGTTAAATTTAAAAAATAGTCAAATACTACAAACATTTGAAAACATTTTAAAATTTAAAAATAAATGTAAAATTTTAAAAAAAAATTACAAAATTAAAGCTTACGACAAAAATTGAAAACAAAAAGTCAGATGGACAAACAACAGTGTTTCTTTACTTTAAATGTTATTATTGATAAATATTATGTTAGTGTTTTGTGTATTAGATCTTAAAAATATTTTGTATTTCTTAGTAACACTCCTGAAGATTATTGACGATGTCAATCGAAAAATTTGGAAAAATTAAAATAAAACATAAAAAACACAAGTTTTTTTACATTAGCCTAAAGCCAAAAATAAAAATACGTAAAGGAAAAAAATATTTTTAAAAATTTAAATTTGACATTATACGAGTATACCTTTTAGGGTTCTTTATTTTATGACCCATATATCATACGAGTAGAAATCGGTCAATGCATATTTTGGCCATTTTAAAATCTTCAACCTTGTTTCCGCAAATGATGTTCATTACCGCGTGATTATCCCGGCGGGCTTTTGTAGCCAGATTTGGACTTAGACGATATGTGGTTCCAACAGGATGGTGCTACTTGCCACACAGCCAACGAAACAATGGTTCTTTTTTGCGCTAGAAATTGAATTGGTGTGTTATCTCTCGTCGCGGCGATATTAATTGGATGTAATTTGACACCGTTGGAATTCTTCCTTTGGTGTAATTTTAAAGCAAAAGCGTTCGTCAATAGGCCAAGATCAATTCAAGAGCTAAAGGATGAGATATGTCGGCAAATTAACGACATTGAACCTCCATTATGTCGCAGAGTTATTGAAAATATGGACTACTGAATAGATAAGGCACCGATGCCGTTAAGAATATTTGACCGATATTTTTTCACACATAATTGCCGTGGATTCTTCTAATGGGTAATCCAAGTAGATATACTTTTTTCAATAGCATTTTTTGACAGACCACGTGTGACTCGTGTAATGCTGTCATGTTATTTTCGTTAGTATTGTTAAGCATTTCATAATGGAAATGCTGAACAATACAAATCGTTCAACTTTACTTAAAAAATCACGTTCTGTGAGGAATGTGTTTCATGCACTTCGCTTAACTTATGGTCAACATAATCGGCCTACTGAGCGTACTATGCGCAACACCATCATCTATCTTGAGACCCAGCATTCATTATTAGATAATATTCGACCGAATAGACCACGTCCAGCACGTAGTGAAGAAAATGTAGCGGCCGACATTGTCGCATTTTACGTCGAGATCTTAAGTTGAAAGCGTACAAAGTACAGCTTGTGCAAGAACTGATGCCGCCCGACGTTCCCAAGCGACATCGCTTCGCTCTATGGGCTCTTGAAAAGTACCAAGAAGATCCGACGTTTTGGAGCAAAATTTTCTTCAGCGATGAGGCCCATTTCTGACTCAATGGGTATGTAAACTAGCAAAATTGCCGCATTTGAGACGAAGAGCAACCAGAAGAGGTTCAAAAGCTGCCACTTCATTCAGAAAAAAACGGTTTGGTGTGGTTTGTGGGCCGGTGGAATCATCGGTCAAATTTCTTCAAAAATGATGCCGGTGTGAGCGTGCCATGATAACCGACTATTTCAAGCCTGAAATTGAAGTTCGTGATCTCGGCGACATTTGGTTTCAACAAGACGGCGCCACTTCAATCAATCAATGGATTTATTGTGAGAACACTTCGGTGAGATAATTTCACGTTTTGAGCCGGTCGATTGACCACCAAGATCGTGTGATATCACACCGTTGGACTTTTTCCTGTGGAGATATGTAAAGTCTAACGTTTATGCGAACAAACCCGCTTCGATTCAGGCCTTGGAGCAAAACATCACGCGTGTCATTCGCCAGTTACCAGTCGAAATGCTCGAACGAGTCATCGAAAATTCGACTCAACGATTAGACCATCTGATTATGTCTATCAACATTTGATAGACATAATCTTCAAAAAAATAAATACCAAAAACTGTTTTTTAAATGATAATAAACATTCCCCATTCAATTTGAATTTTCTGTGTTTTTTTCTTTAAAAAGGAGGGAAGCTCGAAATGGATCACGCGTTATCATTAAAAAAATATTAAGATAATACTTTTAAAACCTTTTGTTTTATTAACAATAAACACCGTGCATTTTAGTTGGATTACCCTTTACAAGTACTGAGAACTCTATGAGTCATTAACCGTTTGATATAAAAACTTGGAATTTAAAAAAACCTATAATTAATGAAATACTATAAGCGAGTAATACCCGAGTTCGCTAAAGGTCATTATTGAATAAGTTTTTTCTTAATTTTCAAAACAAACTTTTTTAACGCAAATTGAAAAACGTTTTCTGTAAACTAAGCCATTTTTCTAGTTTTATACAAAGGTTTGAAGTTATCGCAGGTGCGACCACTTACTCGTTTGATAACCGTGCAACAAGAGAACACGCCTATTATTGCGGCAGCATGCCGTTGGCGCCTATGTACCTCATTATTGTGGTTCGGAAGTTTTGTGGCCGGCCTTGGTGTGATTAACAGCGGGCGCAACTAAAAGCTTAAAGCCCGGATCTAGGCAAGATTACCCGACAACTATTCGCTTCGTTATGCCAATTAAATTCTTTTTAGTCAGTGATTTTAGAAGTTATAACGTGTTTACCTCCCTACTTTGGGAAAAGAATCTTAAGGGAAGCAGGTCCATATAACAAATCAATATTTATGATGTACTCTTTTCTCGAAAACCTTTTCAGCTTAAGTATTGTTTTTAGGAAAATGTCACTGTGCGATTTACGAATTTGATTCTTTGGTCCAAGTAGACATGAATCTTCTCATTAAGAGTCGAAAAGTTTCATGGCAACCAAAGTGTTTTATCCTTCTAAGGCATGGTGTATCTCCTCAATATCAAAACGCCAACGGTCGACATTGAAAGAGCAACACATTTCCTTAAGGGACAATTAAAATGAACTCCTTCTCCCCAGCAAAAAGCTCTAGATTCCGAAATTCTTAAGCGTAGCAAACTTTTAAATGATTTCGGTCGTTCACTAAATATTATGAAAAATGGACGTTAGCGCCGAATTTGGTCCCATACATTTCCGGCAAATGAATGAAAGCATGATACGCGCAACGTACAACATTCACCCACACGCACCCAGAGAAACATATGATTAATAACCATAACTGCGAAGAGTGGGATGAGCGCATTGAGTGGGTGCGAACAGCGTGAGTGGTGTGATGGGTGGGTGGACGGGTCGGGCCAATGGATTTCTTAAAAGGACTCTCATTGGGAAAGCGACACCAAAGCAATAAAATCTAATACCGGCAAAACTTGTTGTAAGCGATTCAAATATACGAACAACAAAAGCACTTACAACAACTGACTACACACTAAGGGATGGTAGGACAAGCAGGCGGACGGACGGACGGCGTACATCCCATATGATGAGTTGGTGGTGCTGGCTGTTAATGATGATGATGATGTCGTTCTTAGAAGGGTCACTAATGACAGATGTTCAATAAGATAGGAGTCTCCAACCAACACGTGGTATGGAGTCTGGAATATGGGGGACAGTAAGAGAAAAAATATGTTGTAAGCGTTAAAAACGCAAAGAAAATTTGTAATGGCATCGAGAGCTAGGAACAGCAACCACATGGAAGTTTGAAATGAAAAAACTTTACAAGAGACAAATAATAAAATCTACAGGCTGACCTGAAAGGTACTAGACCCATTAAAATAAACAAAATATAGTCGCTAGCCAAACAACATATAAAGAGCTCGCTGTACTGTCAAAGAAGTACAGAAAAGAAAATCCAAAAATACTTTTTGTTAATGTTTGATGATTATTGTGAATTTTTGATATAGAAATTAAGCTTTACAAACTTCGAGAATTGTATATTTCAAATTTGAAAGTTTAAATTTCTATTAGAAAATATTGCACAAGGGTTGCTATAAATATTTCTGGCCAAGGCAACACTCAGTGTTGCCTAGCGCTATCTGACATTTCCATTCGAAAATTTGACATTTTTTTTTAGCATAAACGTACTCAGAACGTTTTGACGTACGACCATCATTTGTGTTGTTTACACTGACTTGAAAAAATCAATTTGGCAAAAAAATAAAATTAGCTTGTGAACATTTTCGTGCGATCATTTTTCACAACTTTCGACGTGGATTATCACGACAAGAGTGCATCGATGAACTTAAGTCTTTGTATGGCGATAAAGCACCATCCTATAGCACTGTGAAAAACTAGTTTAATGAATTCAATAGTGCCCGACGCTCGCTCAAAGACGAAGGTCGCCCAAAAACGGCCGCTGTGCCAGAGAACAATGATGTCGTGCGTGAACTGATAATGCAAGATCGTCATGTAACATACCGTAAGATAGAGGCATCCTCGGGCATTTCTTCCACCAGCATACATTCGATATTGCATGAACACCTGACCGTAAAAAAGGTTTGTTCTCGTTGGATCCCGCACAATTTGGCAATCGCTCAAAAACAGGCTCGTGTCGATTGGTGCAAACAAATTTTGATAAAATACGATCGCGGTGCTTTAATAGACGTTTATAAGATCGTCACAGGTGACGAAACATGGCTCTATGCGTATGAGCCCGAAACAAAACAGCAATCGACCGTGTAGGTCTTCGAAGACGAGCCAAATCCAAATCGAAAGTTGTTCGTTGAAGAAGCACTTCGAAGCAAATGGTAGCCTGTTTCGACTGTGGCGACTGTTCCGCTTGACCAACGTAGGACGGTCAATTCTGAGTGGTACACCACAATTTGTTTGCCTAAAGTCTTCGGAGAAACTCGAAAAACGAACAAGAGAAGACAAATCATTACCCACCATGACATCGGTTAAAACCAGCGCCTTTTTGACCGGCCAAATCGTCGAATTGATGGGTCATCCGCCGTACGGCCCTGACTAGGCACCCAATGACTTCTTTTTATTCCCGCACATCAAGAAAAAAAATGCGTGGTCAACGATTTTCGTCGCCAGAAGATGCTGTTGAAGCGTTCAAAAACCATGTTTTGCAGATGTCTCAATAGGAGTGGAAAAAGTGCTTCGACAATTGGTTTGAGCGCATGCAAAAGTGTATAAATCATGCTGGAGAATATTTTGAAATAATAAAACCATTTTTGATGATAAATATTTGCATTTTCATTATTAGGCCAGCCCTCGTAAATCAGCTGACTGCATAACTCTACTATCTTTATTTATGTATCGGGCATACAAAACAAATGTTTTAAACTTAACAAGTAAACGTTGTTAAGTTCGGTCAGAACAAACCTTATAATTATATACCCTCCACCGTCACTACGCTACAAAAGTGTAGAACGAATAATCAGTTTTTTTGGAACCTTCGGTCCATGCATTCGACCCTAATGTCAGCGAAATCTTTAAAAATAAATATTCGTATTCGTAGCAAAAATTGCTTTTATTTGACCTTACAAATGTCAATGTTAGCTATGTCAACCAATGTGAGCTGTTTTTTTTTGTTTACAAGCTACCACAAGCATTTGGTTCTATGTTTTATAGATTAAAAGTTATTCAAAATCAAATTCAAACATAATTGTTGGATTGCATTTTAATTATCCTAAAAATCACAACTAGCTATTGTTCATGATTTGAGCCATCTCAATGTGAATAAAATGTCATCATAATGATACAGGCAGCTTTGCCAAACGCTGTGGTGGTAGACGAAAATAAAGCGCAACATCACATGAAAAGGTTGGAAAAGTAAAGGCTCGACTGAGCCAAGAATCCACGTCTTGGTAGTAAGGGTAAAAACCAGTTTTGTTCAGGAGATCCATTTTAAAGATTTAAATGGGCGTATCTTTGGTGTACCATCACTTTCATAAAACGCGCATATCTCTGGGAGGGAACACTTTTGGGGCATGGGATCGGTTTCATTCGATGCTCAAAGCAAAAAAGTAAGACTCAAATTGGATAGCAGTTGTGATGCTTTCACGAACGTAGCGAATTTCCAAACATTGTGTTCTCGGATGGAAATATGTTCTTATTGCGCAGTTCAATAACCCTAAAAACTATCGCCTTTACTAACTAAATGCACTGACGAAAATTTGAGCCTACGAACGGCCACCTGCAGTAATTTTTCATCTCAAGTAATAGTTTGGTTAGCAGTGACCAACGCGACTTATTATCGGGAAAATGTTTTGAAAGCTGCTACATTTTAGTCGTAGACCATGGACGTTCCAACAAGACCACCGTTCCATCTCACTAAGCTCGTGTGAACCTTGAATGGTTAAAAACTCATATGGAACAAGGTTTTCACTTCGTCCACACAATGGCTTTCGAATTCGCCAGAGGGAAATCCGATGGACTATTCCATCCGGGCCATTTTGGAGAGCAAGGTGAGAACTAAAAAATATACCAGTATAAATGCGCCGAAGAAAGCCAATAGTTCTAAACACTGCAATATCATATTAAACGGCTGTTTTAGATACTAACCTAAGGACCTAAGGACATTTCCCCTATTTGAACGTCGATTTCGGTCATTGTTTTCACTATGCAACAAAATTTCGGACTTTCGCCGGAGGGGTGAATGACTCCTTCAAGAAATCGATCCCACGACAGGGCTGCCACCTAGGCACTATGAGCCGCTACAACAACAACTCCTTCAGGAAATAAAAGACATAAGTATGGTAAATACCCAAACAACAAGGTCCTGATAAGTCTCACTTACTTCTTATGGGCCGAGGAATTTTTTACTTTGCAAAACAATACCGCCGCATGAAATAAGTTAAAAAATACTAAATATTTCTTCATTGTTGTGTATTTTCATAATGATATGTTTGAAGTGAAATATTCAATTTCAAAAATATGAAATATTAGATTTCAAAAACATTTAAACATCCAATCTTTAAGATTGGCTTGTCCTTTTTCGTGCTTTTTCCAGAAAATTAAAATAGGACTTAAACGACTAATTTTAGTTGGTGACCCCTACGAAGAAACAAAATAAATATCTCAAAGCTTGGTAAGTTCCTTTAATCTTATTTTAAAAGAAGTTGTGAAAAAAAATATATTTTTCTTTGGTTAAAACGTTCACTTAATTACTACTACTATTGCGAGGGTTGCTATATAAATTTCTGGACTATATTCTGCCATCTGACATTTTCATCGGAAAGTTTGACTTTTTTTTGCATAAACGTACTCAGAACGTTTTGACGTACGACCATCATTTGTGTTGTTTACAGCAACTTGAAAAAATCAATTAGGCAAAAAAATGAAATTAACTCGTGAACATTTTCGTGCGATCATTTTTCACAACTTTCGACGTGGATTATCGCGGCAAGAGTGCATCGATGAACTTAAATTTTTGTATGGCGATGAAGCACCATCCTATAGCACTGTCAAAAACTGGTTTAATGAATTCAATCGTGGCCGATGCTCGCTCAAAGACGAAGGTCGTGAAGGTCGTCCAAAAACGGCCGTTGTGAAAGAGAACACTGATGCAGTGCGTGAACTGTTAATGCAAGAGCGTCATGTGACATACTGTGAGATAGAGGCATCCTTGGAAATTTCTTTCACCAGCATACATTCGATATTGCATAAACACCTGGCCGTAAAAAAGGTTTGTTCTCGTTGGATCCCGCACAACTTGACAATCGCTCGAAAAAAGGCTCGTGTCGATTGGTGCAAAGAAATTTTGAAAAAAAATACGATGGCGGTGCTTCAAAATACGTTTATAAGATCGTCACAGGTGACGAATCATGGATCTATGCTTATGAGCCCGAAACAAAACAGCAATCGACCGTGTGGGTCTTCGAAGACGTGCCAAATCCAACGAAATTTGTTCGTGGAAGAAACACTTCGAAGCAAATGGTCGCCTGTTTCTTCGGCAAAACTGGTCATGTGGCGACTGTTTCGCTTGAGCAACGGAGGACGATCAATTCTGAGTGGTACACCACAATTTGTTTGCCTGAAGTCTTCGAAGAAATTCGAAAAACGAACAAGAGAAGACGAATCATTGTGCACCATGACAATGCGAGCGCTCACACATCGGCTCAAACCAGCGCCGTTTTGACCGGCCAAAACGTCGAATTGATGGGTCATCCGCCGTACAGCCCTGATTTGAGACCCAATGACTTCTGTTGAAGCGTTCACAAATCATGTTTTGAAGGTGTCACAATCGAAGTTCCACAATTGATTTCAGCGCTTGCAAAAGTGTATAAATCATACTGGAGAATACTTTGAAAAACGATGAAACCATTTTTGATGCTTAATATTCGTATTTTCATTATTAGGCCAGACATATATATAGCAGGCCTCGTATTATTTTAGTTAGGTCGATAAGATGAAAAATCATTTGTTTTTGTTCGTTTTTAGCAAAAAAAACTTCATATTAAGTAATGTTTAGATTGATAACCAAAATGGACAAACTTGTTTTTTATGAACAAGGAAAAACGTTGTTTAGAAAAACGTTGCCAGGCCGAATCTTATACACTCCACCATTATTTTGCTATAGAAATGACAAAAAAAATAATAATAATATTTATTTGCGCGACAGTTTCTAGTCGCAGTTAAATCTTTAAAATAAATTCATAATTAGATTCGTAGTGTCATTTGCTTCAACTTTAAAACTCCAATTTGTGTAGATATATAGAGATTGGATTGTTTAGATAAGAGAGCCAAGGATCAGGAATTCGGGCCTTTGTTATATCGTTAAATTAAATAAATGCATGTTGTATTCGTATTGAAATTTCCTTAATTTCAGTATTTAAAATTGAATATAAGTTTTGACTACGGCGAAAGACTTTTATTACCGGTCGGGAGGAATTTTAAAATATTTTGGAGCTCGGCCTGTACAAATAAAGCCTAAATTTGCTTGATGTTAAACAGCTTTTTATTTGTATTTTGACATCTTCGGAAGAGTTCGACACTTTTACCTATTAAATCATAAATAATAAAGCTATCCAGCCTATGATGAACTGACGTAAGCGACGAAAGAGCGATTTTGGCTTAACAATGTTAACCTGTAGATCTCAATAAGTTATTTTTTTATATAGTTAAAAACAAATATATTGCCAACAATTAACTCTTACAAATTGAGTACATTTCGCTTTAGTTTTTCGTTTCCTTTCTTTGGAAGTGCACACAGTTTCGACTAATCTTGAAATCTTTTAATACCAAATAGTTACCAGTAAATATAAGTATAGATTCCTCCTAAATTGCAACCGCTTAACTGACATGGGAAAAGGTGATTGTTTTCACGCAATGTCTATCTATATTTAATTGGAAACTATGAAAGGGTATTAGAGGATGACATTTGTTCTACTCAATTTATTGAGTTGCTACGCTGTAGTGTTTGAAACAAACGTAAAGACTGTAAAATATGTCGAATTAGTTTAAAAAAAAACAAACGTCGCCTAAATGGTACGTGCTAGAATATTGGGAAAACAGATTTGTATCCCATTTCTCATTTGATTTGATCCTAGAAAATGAATAATTTATTGCGTAGGGTTATTTTTATTTTGTTATGGGAAATTCTATCAGGTTCCGTGAATAAAGAAATCATTAAATTGTAACAAATATAATTATATTATTATTTGAAGTATTAAATGTTTTTAAAGTTACATGCTAAAATATAATATTTTAATAAAGTATTTCACTTTGTGAAATACTTTTGGTAAATGGGGACTTTTATAAAGAGCCTGATTTACGAGGCGAATAAATTCAGTTACAAAATCTTTAAAAGTTATTTCTGATAAGGAAACATATCATTTAAAATAGTGTTTTTCCATTTTCACAAATCCATAAATTGTTCGTATTTAATCTAATAAAGCCAAAAATTTTTCATTGGTGGCCAATCAAACTACAATTCCAAGAACTACAATATCTTATATAAAATTCACTTTATGTTCCTTCGTTGAGAGTTTTTGAAGCAAATAAACTTTGAAGGTTTCTGAAAATGTCCAGGATTCCGGTAGCAATATCTCCAGAATCCTAAAAATCAGAAAAAACCTCACTTTTATATTAAATAGGGTCTCTAATCGTTACGTTTACGTTATAGTTCGGTTGGGCCGAATCTAACATGACAGTTTGATTCTAAAAATTAGCCACATAAAAAATAATGATATCTGTCTATCTGAACTAAAGAGTCGCGATTGTTGCCCAATCTTCATGGTACAAGTAAGTTGTTTTTGGCCAAGGACGGACGCTATTGAAATTAAAGAAAATTGGTTTAGATTTAGATATAGCTCCCACTAATATGTTCATTCTATTTTCTGACACTAGATGACACATATTAGTATACTTATAAATAAATTAATCTATGTTTCCGACTCTAAAAACCACATATTAAATCTACTCTTTATTAAATTTAAAAGAAAAAAGTTATTTGGACAAAGCACGGAGGCTGTCGACTTAAAAAGTAAACGATGAAAATTTAGATTAAAGCTTCCACACATATGTTGTACCGATTTTGAGACTCGAGCTCTTGAAGCCAGACACTAAATCCATTTTGTGAAATTTGGTACTGTTCTTTACCATAGATCTTTAATCAGATCAGATAGAAATGGGTCATACGGATCTACAATTTTAAATAAAGCCCCAGTACAAAGATACATATATATCCACTCAAAATCAATCATATTAATTGCGATTTCAATCAAATTTGGTATAGTTTTATATGTGACGCGCAAAATAGAATGGGACCTAGGGGTAAAAACCAGTTTTGTTCAGGAGAGCCATTTTAAAGATTTAAATATGTGTATCTTTGGTGTAGAATCGTCGACTTCACTTTCATAAAACGAGCATATCTCTGGGAGGGAACACTTTTGGGGCATGGGATCGGTTTCATTCGATGCTCAGATGTTGTCCACATCAAAAAAAAAGAAATAAAATTAATTTTTTTTTTTTTTACCCTTAGGTCCCTTTCTCTATGCGCTGTCACATATAAAGATGGAAACGACCAATCTTGAACCGATTTGGATCATAAATGTTCGTTTTTTATTTAGTCCCTGTACAAATTACCTTGGGGTCTATAAAATGGCTTACAATATACACGGACATATGGCTTTAAAATAACTATAAAATATTCTCATGAAGCCAAAAACAAAATTATATTTCCAGTTTGCCTAAATTTGAGTGACGGACACTAAGCTCAAAAATTTTACATGGACGTATGGGTACCAAAAACATTGACATTTTCTGACAAATTCAAATATAAGCTTATTTTTAAATCTGAGTAAATTTAGAGTCCATAGAAGGGGGTCAAAACCCTTTTTTTAGTTGGCTTCTTTGCACATCCAGAAGTAAAAGATATAATAAAGATGCAAGACTAAAGTTATTTTACTAGTTTCTTTTAAATAAGAAGCACACCTCAATACGCAGTAAGTGATTTTATTGCATTCCAGAGTCTAGAAATGGAGACAATTTTTCACTTTGGATCGGGGAAATATTTCCCATTCCTTGACAAAAGGCTAAAACCGGAATGTCGATTCAAGCCGTTTTTTTGCCTTTTAAAAAATCCGACAGTCGGTTTTATAAAAACACTGATGTTTGAAACCCCCGGTTATTTAGACACTCTAGCCAAATTTTAAATAAAATTCCACTGTTAAGTAACTTGTAAGGGATTATTATGCATTCAAGAGTCTAGAAATGGAGACAATCTTAAACTTTGTATCGGGGAAATATATCCCATTCCTTGACAAAAGGCTAAAACCAGAATGTCGATTCAAGTCCATTTTTTGCTTTAAAAAAACCCTGACAGTATGTTTTATAAAAACAAGGTTGTCTGAAAACCCCGGTTATTTGGACACTCTAACCGAATCCTAAATACAATTCAACTGTTAAGAATATACTCCAAAATTTTTAAAGATACCTTAGTCGACCCTTATATGATATTTTTACCTATGATCCGATTTTTTACAAATAATTTGACTAACAGTCATCATCGTGCAACCTTACAGGGTCCTAGCATAATTGATTTGATCGCTTCCGTGCTTTACCATCGGTCGGCGCGAATCTTACTGTTAAAAATATACTCAAAAATTTCTAGAGGTACTTTAGTCCCTTAAAGCATTTTTTTTACCTTTTGAGCCGATTTTGTACACTTAATTTGACTATCAGTCGTCATCATGCAACATTACAGGGTCCTAGCATTATTCGTTTGATCGTTTTCGTGCTTTAAACTATAGTTCGGTCGGGTCGAATCTTAAATACAATTCCACTGCTAAGAATATACTCAAACATTTCTCTAGGTACCATAGTCCCTTAAAGGATTTTTTTTTTACCTCAGCAGATATTGTATGTTTAATTTGACTATCAGTCATCATGGTGCATATTTAAAGGGCACTAGCATAATTCGTTTGGACGCTTTCGTGTTTTAAGCTATAGTTCGGTCAAGCCGAATTAAAAATACAATTCCACTCTTAAGAATGTACTTAAAAATTTATCGAGGTTTTCTTAGTCCTTTAAACGATTTTTTTAACCTCTGAGCCGATTTTGTACATTTAATTTGACTATCGGTCATCATCGTGCAACATTAAAAGGTCCTAGCATAATTCGTTTGATCACTTTTGTGCTATTAACGGACACACAGTGCTTTTATGACAGTTCGGTCGGGCCGAATCTTAAATAAAATTCCACCGTCTAAGCCGATTCTGAACATTAAATTTGACACTCAATTATCATTGTTCAACATTGCAGGGTCCTAGCATATCAATCAATAATTTTTTACTTGATAGGGTCTTCGATCAATGTTTCGAGATATTGAATACGGAATGACAAATTAAGCAAATACATCCTAGGTGGTGGGTATCAAAAGTTTTGCGTACGAGCAACAACCGAGCACTTACAATAAATTGTAAAATACCGGGATTATCATTTGAAACCCCCAACTTTTACGAATTCAAACCTCTAGCGAACGAAAGACGTGTCCTCTTCGTTACAGCCGTGCTGCTGGCCCCTGCAACGGTAACATTACCAAATGGTCCAGCAACTTTTGGATAAACCTGTTTAGCAAGCATCACAAACGTGACAAACGAACGAACCAGAAGATGAAGCAAGCGGCGAACGCTCGCAGGATGATGGTGATGACGACGTCGACGACGACGAAGCTGATGGCGCTTCTTAAGTTTAATACGTTTTTTTGCTATTGCTGCTGCCGTAGCCTGACGTTAGTTATTGGGAAAGTAGGAAAGGAATAGCTAACTAACTACGACATGCCGTACGAACTTGAATATCAATGAATTCCCCAACTTCTTCGCTTTCTTCGTCGTCTTTGGCCTTTTTATTTTTAATTAAAAGTTATACATAAATGATTTTGGGAACATTTCTGGCTCAAGAAGCGGTTAAGAAAAATAAAACGAAAACACGCATTGCAAACTTACCTTTTAGGGGAGAGGGGAAGGTCGGTGGAACAGTGGAAGATTCCTGCACTACGAACACTTCAATGCAATCAAATGTTGGTTAGATGGGATGCTGCTGCTGTTGCTATCATTAAAAGCACATTTTTCCCATTCAATGGCCAGTTCGGTGTTGTAGTTGTGTTTTGTTTCGCTTTATTTTCTGTTTCTTCTATTAATTTACTCCTCGATTCTCCTTATTTCTCATCGATTCACTCACTCACCGAAAAAACATACATTTTTCATGTTACAATTTCGTCGCCGAATAGGAGATGAAAGGTACAAAAAAATTTCATTCACCGTTAGTCAAATAGTTGGTGGTGTTCGGTGTTGGCTGTTCTCCGGCGTGTGTGCGTTGTATTCTCCTCTGGATTTCGGGGGGCTCTGGTGGTACTGTGGATTTTTCTGTTTGACACTTGTTCGTTCGCTTTTGGGTTCTTCTTTTTTTTGTTGTTTTTGGTTGGTCGGTCGCTTGGTTAGTTGGGCAAATACAAATTATGACAAGTACAACAAATTTACAACCACACTCACTGTTCTTTCTATTTTTCGCTTACGTTCTTCTTAATTTTTACGACAGATTATTAACACACAGAAAGAAACTACATAAAATACGCGTGAATTTAAGTTTTTTTTTTGTATTTAAAAAATATGTAAGGAAACACTTTCTTTATCTTGAAACACAGTTAGTTATTAAGAGTTAAATTTTTGATTGAATAGAGTTTGTTTTTTCAGCTTTTCCCAAAAGTAAAAGAAAATTTATTTTTCTGTCTTTCGGCTGAAGAGCGAGCGCTTGAGAAAAATAAAACCTCACCTTTCGAATAAAACCAAGAGACTGTGCAGGATTTTGAGGATTTGGTAGAAGTTAAGTTCGTTTCTGTTGGTTTTACGCAAAAGGAGTGTTTGCTATTCGCAACAGCAAACATGTTGCTCGAACATGTTCGATGTAAGTTGTTCCGGTTGCCATTCCTTGAGTTCGTTTGCGAAGTGGGGGGAAATGTTTTTTTAGGTTAAGTACGAGATCTTGATGGACATTTTTGGTGTATAGGTCATGCCTCGATAACTGAAACTGGATAGCTAAATTGCAATATTTTTGTTTATAGAAGAAAACCTGTTTAAAAAAATATATTGTTGTAGACTTTTTAGTTCCTAGCCTGGATCAGGGCTGCCAATTTTGAAAATATTATCGTCATTTTGACGTTTTCATAAGTAAAATTTGACCCAGTGACGATTTACATTTTTTTTTAGTAAAAACACCGAAATTGACGATTTTTAAAAACTTAAGAAACTGTCGATGAATTTGTGGTACTTTAAAAAAATTGTGCAAGAAAAGGAAATTGGAATATGTACTCGTATATGGTTGATTCTGAGATTATGGTCCATTTTGTTGTCCTTAGTTGTTTCTAGCGGGAAAAATAAAATATATTATACATTATTATTTACTATACAATAAATTGTTATAGGACCTTTAAAGTCTTTAAAATTGTTTTTTAAAAAAATTGTTTGTTCTTCAAAAAATTTCCTACCAAAGTGTTCAAATATCATTACCCTGGTTGTCCCTAGCACTACTTTCAATTGAAATTTTCTCAATGTTTTACAAAAATATTAATTATTTATTTAATAAAACCAGTCCATAGTAAAAAATAATATTCAAGTAATTTTGTTGCTATTAACGATTATAATTTTTTATTCAATTTATATTTTTATGGATGTTTATTTTCTGTCCCTGAAAATACACGGGGTATTCCATTGTAAAATCTAATATTCGCTTAAATTCAAATTCCAAATCAATCCTGATTTCAAGCAACTCAAATATGATGAACATTTCTTCAAGTGGGTGCACATCTAATAGTTTTTTCGTCAAAAGTCTTATTAAAATTAAGTAAGTCTTGTTTTGTCACTCGTTACGAACGTTCACACTTAAGTTGGTCATTCCCCTGTGTTGTTTTTTAAAAAGATAATTAATACTTTTTATAATTTTGCAAGTGTTTTTTTGTGTTTATTGCAAGTATAAACTTCCAGCTGAAGTCAATTTTGTAAGGGTAAATACTTAAATAAACATTTCAGGGGGTTTGTAGAAATTCATCATTCCCCTGCCAAAATTTTTCACAGGGGAATGACGATTAACAGATTTTTTTCTTTTATTATTTTTACAAAAGAACTGAATTAAAATGAATTTGCTGATTTTAAAGAAAAAATACTATATATTTTATTGTCTTCGTCATTTCTCTGTTCAATGAGTCGTTACCCTGGAGGTCATATTTTTAAATTGTTGCATGATTCCGTTAAAAATCAAAATTTTGATGTGTACCTTTTAAAAATGACTAGTCTTTCTAAAAACTAAGATATCTATCTGAATTAAATATTAAATTCTGCAAAAAAATCGAATGACAAAAATGATGTCGAAATTGTCCCTTAATCTCAGAATCACCCGTATTTTCATTCGTTGTGAATAAAAAAATAAATTCCTCCAATTATTTTTTAAAGTTAGCTAAACTTATCGTAGAATTGTAAAAATGAAGTGTTTTGTATCTGGGATGATAAAGTTGATACCTTAGTTAATTTTTTGATACTTTTTGACTTGCAAAAGTACCGTGGTACCCCCGCAACTCATTTGATACCTTTTTCAAAATCCCGAAAAAAGTCCATTTTGCGCAAATGAATAGTTTATTGTTTACTTACTAATTATTTTTTATTGCTTTTTTTTATTATCCAGGATGAATTTTGTGAAGGACGTCCAACTGCGGTCACTTTGCCAGAAACCATCGATGCTGTGCGTGAACTGATTAAGCAAAGACCGACATGTGCCATTCTGTGAGATTGAGGCATCCTTGGGCTTTAGTATGACAAGCATCAATAAGATATTGCATTTTCATTTCGCCTTGAAAAAAATTTGTTCTCGTTGGATTCCACATAATCCAAGACTCGTATGGATTGGTGCAAAGAGGTGTTGAAAAGTATAACTGCGGTAGCTTTAAGGCAGTGTATAACATTGTCATAGGTGACGAATCATGGATCTATGCATACGAGTATTAACCCGAAACTAAACAGCAATCGGCCGTATGGGTCATTCAAGACGAGCCAAATCCAACAAAAGTTGTTTGTGGAAGAAGTACATGTTGCCACAGTGCCTTTAGTAAAACGTAGGAGGTGAATTATGAGTGGTATGCAACCATCTGTCTGCCAACAGTGTTCGAAGAAATTAGGAAAGATAATAAGAGAAGATGGATCATTTTGCATCACGGCAATGCGAGCTCTCACACTTCAGCTGAAACAAAAAGCTATTTGGCCACTCAAGATGTCGAATTGATGGGCCATCCACCGTACAGCCCTGTTTTGGCACACAATGACGTCTTCTTATTCCCTAGCATCAAGAAAAAAATGCGTGTTCAATATTTTCATCGCCCGAAGCAGCTGTTGAAGCGTTTAAAAATCATGTTTTGGAGGTGTCTTAATCGGAGTAGAAAAGTGCACCGAAAATTGGTTTGTGCACATGCAAAAGTGTATTGATCTTAAAGGAGAATATTTTGAAAAAGATTAAGCTATTTCCAATAATAAATAATTAATTAATATAAATATCAACCCTCGTAACTGTCGTGTGTTGCTAAAAAAAACTTAATACATACGTCGGTCAAAATATGATACTTCAAGAGCATGCCCAGTAAAACAATTTTGACGACAATTCTGAACAATATCTGAACTCTATCGAGAATTCCTACCGAAATCGTCACGAATTCGGTTCGGTTGTCTGAGGATTTTTTTCAGAGAAGTAGTTCAGAATTCGTGACAACACTCTCATATGTTTTTCGTTACGAACTCGGCAAGAATTCTGATCCAAAATCAGAACATTTTGTCGATTGTCGTACAGAATTCTGACCGAATTCTGAACGTTTGGTTTACTAGGTGGGGACTGTATGAAAAATATATTTCGTGGAAGGCTTTACGAAAACATAGCAGGAACGGCAAAATTTCACTAGAATTAGTTAAAGTTTGCACAATGTTTTCTTTAATTAAAATTTTAATGTGTCTTGAAGAGCGGCAGTTCCATTTCAAATGTTGGACCAATTTAGTCGAGCTTCGGTAGGTTTGCTTTATGTCGCTCATAACGCCCTATTCTAAATTTGAATGAGATCGGATATAATATATCATTTGTAGACCGGGGAACAAAAACGGTTTTACCGTGTACCGAAATTTTCCAGTATTACTAGTATTGATAATAGATCATCCATATTGCACTCTATTAAATTTGACCAAGATCGAATGCAAAATGTGGCTTGTGAAATGGCAGGACCCCAAATCTGGAGAGACATTTGCAAGAGGGCTAAAGGTGCAAGGTACTTAGTAGAGACATAAATACTGTTACAACATTGAACACACATTTCAATAGAAGAACTGAACATACCCCGTTAATGTCATATGGGTTTTAAAAGCTAACCTCAATAGCGTTAGTCTGTAACGGGATGGAGTGGTCAGAGAGAACCGTATAATGAGAACCGTATCGCTGTAATAGCGCTTTCCAAGTGTGAAATAAAAAAAATAGGGATATTTTCAAAACGCTCCGGCCACTAGGGATTAGCCGCATGTTCGTCTACCGATGCATAAAACTGTTTGAGGAGACTGGAGATGTAAAAGACAGCCACCGGTCGGGCCGCCCACGCACTGTTCGAACACCACATGTCATCAAAGCCGTTAAATCAAGAATTCACAGAAATCCGCTCCGAAAACATAAAATCATCAAAATTTTACAAGCAAAATGATAGAGAGTATACGCGGTCATCTAAGGAAGCATCTGACCTGATCCCAAGGGTGGAAAAGGGTCATCACCCAGCTTCAGTCATGCTTGGTGGGGTGTCTATTACGATTCTGCGAACTAGGAGTCAAAACATTGCTCAAAGTTTACCGCTTTGGAAGCTGATGTGAAGCCTCTTAACAATTCCATGTTGCAAAACCAGCCATGGATTTTCCAACAGGATTTTGCACCGGCCCATAAGGTTAAAACAATTTGCCAGCGTTCATTTCCTCTGAAGAATGGCCCTCAGGCAGTCCAGATTTGAACCAATTGGATTACAAATTGTGGAGGTTTTAGAGGACTAGGTTTGTCACAAAAGATACCACAACATTGGATCTCTTAAGACTGCTTTGGTTCGAGCTGTGGTCAATTTTCCAATGTACAATGTAGTGCAGCTATTGACGATTGGCCAGTGCAACTTAAGGCGTGTGTAAAGGCAAAAGGCGGACATTTCGAATAAGTAGATTCTTTTTGGATACAATATACATCACATTCAGTACTTTTTATTTTACAGTATAAAACGTGTGTAACAGTATTTATGTCCCTACTAAGTAATTTTAAAATAATAAGGGTAAGGGAAGAATGTAAAAATATCGAAGTCATCAGCATAAAGAGCTTAGTGGCAGTCAAATAACTGAGGAAAATCAGAGCAGTATAAAATGCACAGAAGATGACCCATAACAGAACCCTGTGGAACTCCTGCAGAGATTGGCATATTAGAAGAAAGTGTATTTATAATAGAAACTAAAATAAACCAATTTATAAATTAGACCAATTAAAATCAAAATCCTTTTCAACGTCTAATAAAATCATAAATGCAGAAGATGACCAAGAACAGAATTCTGTGGTACTGTGGCAGAGATTGGCATAGTAGAAGAAAGGGTATTTGTAATAGAAACTAAAATAAACCAATTTATAAATTATACCGATTAGAATCAAAATTCTTTTCAACGTCTAATAAAATCATAAATGTAGTATAAAATGCACAAAAGATGACCAATAACAGAACCCTGTGGAACTACGGCAGAGATTGGCATAGTAAAAGAAAGGGTATGTATAATAGAAACTAAAATAAATCTATTTATAAATTAGACCTATTAGAATCAAAATCCTTTTCAACATCTAATAAAATCAAACCAATAGACTATTTTCTATCACATCTATCATAGACTTGTTTACATGAGAGGTACTAAGCATTCTTCTAAAGACAAACTGTTTATAAGGCATAATAGGTCTGTAACATTGCAACAGAATCGAAGGTTTTCCGCTGTTTAAAATTGTAATAATTTTGGCTCTTTTCATAAATTTGGTTAGGAAGGCAACAATTGAAAATAAAAGTAAGATATTTAAAGACTGTTTTACGATTGAATAATAAGTGTACATCTTATATTATCGATACCATAAGATTTTTTTTTGGTAATACTCATGATAGCACGAATAACATGGTGCGTATCAACGAATTCAGAGTCTGTTGTTTCCTTATACAACTTAAAACTTCAATAAATGTAGCGGTTATGTTGTTGAAGGAAGGCGAACTAAAGTAAACTGAGATATGGCGATTTCCTTCAAATTCCTTTGCTAAATCACTACACTTCTCTGGAATCGTGACTTATACTTAGTTCACTGTGATGTTTTATTGAAGGTATACATTGAAGTCTCTTTCTTAAAACATTCCAAAAGCGTTTATTGCATTTCTTAAGTGACGATATGCTATTGTTCCATTTGGTATTTCTTAAATTAGATATCATGTTTCGGATATTGTTCACCACTATCTATTCACATGGTGGTCTGTATTTTCTCCACTGGCGAAAATAATAATTTTAATATTAATAATATTTGCTGGTAATTTCATCTAATTATAAGTATTTACTTTTCGGGCAAAAACCGACCTTCAGCGTTAATTGACTTTTGATTGAGAAATTATATATTGTGGTCGAAAGAAGACGGGCTTATTTTTGTAAAAGGCAGTGACTTTTTCGAAATCCCTTATAAAAAAAACGACCTGTACCTAACCTAATTTGCCCTTAAATAGTCAAATTCGCAAGGACAGCTAGGAGACGGGTTATAATTTGACTGGTATGTAATCGGAACTACTTGAGAACTGCGATTTGGAATGTTACTTAAAACGAGATCTAATGTCGAGGGAGATGACCTATTTGACGCCGGGACATATGTAGGATCATTGCTACTAAGAATAGATATTGAAAAAAGCATTTCAAGTCGAAAAAAATGTTCCCTTAGCTGTTAGCCCTTTGACATCCATTATTTTTGTGGCTGCTGTTAGGGTGAATGTAGCCGTTCAGTACTCGGCCTGGAAAATATCAAGTATTTGCCTCTATCCAGGCTATATTTTAAAAATGCAACAACATATTATTTTTTCTATAGACATGGAACAATTGACACTTTTTGTTAACATAGATCTTATTTATTGCGGTTTATCTTCTATCCAGTTTTAGTTTTTAGGGCTTAACATTTGCAACTCTAATAACATGTGTGAACAAAAAGCATAAATTTTGTGCGTGTCTAAAAGAAAAGTCCTGATGGACTACACTCTTCAAAAAAATTAGAGAAGTATTTAAATTAATATTGTGTATCCATTTTAGTATTTAGACTAGCCTTCATCCAGTACTTAATCGACTACAAAAACTATTTTTCTAATTTTTTTAAGATCGAATACTCTTCCAAAAGACATGATCAAAATTGTCTGGTTGTAAAGCCTAGTATTCACCTAAAATAACGAAATACGAGTACATGTAGCAAAGCAAACGAAATTTACCATTGGTATTGACATTTGCAAAAAATAATATTTAATGTTATGACGTCGTTTTCAACATATTAAATCGAACATAAATAAAATACTTAACTTATTTGAAAGTAAAGATCCTTTAATATTAGGCGGCTCTGTACTTATCCGATTTTTCCCTAGTAAGGAGATTCTTGTTACGTTTGTCATTGGAGAGTTTTCTGAATATACTCGTAGCAAAAACTACTTTTGTGCATTCTTTTCCGGCTGCAGTTTCGGCCGCCAGTGGTAGTTCCTGTAAACATCATTTTTTGTCTGACATTTTATTTGTTTTTGAAAAATTGTTCACCTGCTGGGGATCTCCACAGTATTTCTTGTACTGGACAACGATAGGAATCTGGCTATTTGGGCCCATCGATCTTCGACAAAGTTCCAAAACGCTGAAGACTGCCACTAGTTTTTATTTTTTTTCGTTCCAAGGATTTTCCTGGTGAACTACATGATTAGAGAAAACGTTTTCCCAGAGGGTTTCGATTTATGTTTACTTTTGTATACCCTCCATCATAGGATAGAGGGTATATACCATAACATAGTCTTAATAATTCTCTATCCATTGATTTAAATCTATTAAAATTGTATAACGATCAGTATCGTACTTTGTCCATAAATGTCATTTTTTACGGGAGCGTGTTTTGATCCATGTCAACATCTTATTTTCTAAATACGATTGTCATATCTGTATTAGTATATTCGAAAATATGGACCGATTTGATCCAAGTTAACCGGAGATATTTGTTGGTCACTGATAAAGCTCTGTGCGGAATTTGATCGGCATCGGGTGTAATATGTGGGTTCTAAAATCGGGAAGGGCCTTTGTATAGGGGATATACGAAAAAATGTACCTATGCAATTTCTCCACAGTTAATAAATGGGACTCATAAAGTATCATACAATATTTGAGCGTGATCGGGTGTATTTTGTAGCTTCCAGAGCTGCTGGCCTTCAAATCGGATGGGACCTTTGTCTTGGACTTGGACCGATATGGAAATTTGTGTTATAATGCTCTGTGCAAATTTCGTTCGAAACCGGATGTAAGATGTGAAACCATATGTATAATAACAAAATATGAACCGATGTGGACCAGCTTCAATAGGCTTCGTCCTTAGCCAAAACTTGAAGAATGTACCAAGTTTCATCGAAATCGGTTAATTTAATAATTGATTTGAAATTAGTAAGTATCGTATAGGGGAGTTTGTCACGTTTTAGTCTCTTTTGGTTGTCATAACTCGAGAACCACAAGTCCGAATAAGCTGAAACAAATTTAAAAAAAAATTAAAAATTACAATTCATTTAATCTGTTCATACAACGTTTCGCTACATAAGCAACAGTTTCACAGTAATAAATAAATATATGAAAAAAAAAATATTTTTTGCCTAAAAAATTAAAGTTTTTTTTTAATTCATAAAAAATACAAAACTGTAAAAAGTGGCAAGTCCTATTACTTTCACGTAAAGTCACATAACCTATGGACAAAATGAGACATAGATCATGAAAATCAATTATAATTTTCTATTCAATTTATATTTTTATGGATGTTTATTTTCTGTCCCTGAAAATACACAGTATTCCCCTGTAAAATCTAATATTCGATTAAATTCAAATTCCAAACTAATCCTGATTTCAAGCAACTCAAATATGATTGAACATTACTTGAAGTGGGTACACATCTTGTAATTTTTTCGTTAACAGTCTTATTAACATTAAGTAAGTCGTGTTTTGTCACTCGTTACGAACGTTCACACTTAAGTTGGTCATTCCCCTATGTTGTTTTTTAAAAAGATAATTAATATTTTTTATAATTTTACAAGTGTTTTTTGTGTTTATTGCAAGTATAAACTTCCAGCTCAAGTCAATTTTGTAAGGGTAAGTACTTAAATAAACATTTCAGGGGGTTTGTAGAAATTCATCATTCCCCTGCCAAAATTTTTCACAGGGGAATGACGATTAACAGATTTTGTTTTTAAAAATTAAAGTGAATTTTTAGATTTTAAAGAAAAAATAATATATATTTTATTGTCTTCGTCATTTCTCTGTTCAATGAGTCATTATCCCGGGGGTCATATTTTAAAAATGTTGCATGATTCCGTTAAAAATTAAAATTTTGATGTGTACCTTTTAAAAATGACTAGTCTTTCATAGAACTAAGACTTCTACCTGAATTAAATATTAAATTCTGCAAAAAAATCGAATGCCAAAGATGATGTCGAAATTGGCCCATAATCTCAGAATCACCCATATGTATCCACCGGTCGGGCCGCCCACGCACTGTTCGAACACCGCATGTCATCAAAGCCGTTAAATCAAGAATTCACAGAAATCCGCTTCGAAAACAGAAAATCATGGCCCGTGAGATGAATATCACGCAAAAGTCCATGAGTCAAATCATTAAAAGACTTGGGTCTTAAGGCTTTCAAACGAAGTACCGGACATTTATTAACTGCAGCTTTGAAAAAAATAGGATTGAAAAATGCAAGTCTTTTGGTGAAGCACGCTGATAACTTGCACAGAAAAATTTTGTTCGCCGATGAAAAAATTTTACCGTTCAGGAAAAATTTAACAAGCTAAATGATAGAGTGTATGCACGGTCATCTATGGTAGCATCTGAACTGATTCCAAGGGTGGAAAAGGGTCATCACCCAGCTTCAGTAATGCTTGGTGGGGTGCCTCTTACGATGGGGTTACTGACCTGCATTTCTACGAACAAGGAGTCAAAACATCGGCCAAAGTTTACCAAGAAATCGCTTTGGAAGCTGTTGCGAAGCCTCTTAACAATTCCCTTTTCCAAAACTAGCAATGGACTTTCCAGCAGGATTCTGCGCCGGCCCATAAGGCTAAAACGTCCCAGGCCTGTCTTCGAAACAATTTGCCGGTGTTCATTTCCTCTTAAGAATGGCCCTCAGGCAGTCCAGATTTGAACCCATTAGATTACAAATTGTGGACGGTTTTAGAGGACAAGGTTTGTCACAAAAGATACCTTAACATTGGATCTCTTAAGACTGCTTTGGTTCGAGCTGTGGCCAATTTTCCAATGGACGAGGTTCGTGCAGCTATTGACGATTGGTCAGTGCGACTTAGGGCGTGTGTAAAGGCAAAAAGCGGACATTTCGAATAAGTAGATTCTTTTTCGATACAATATACATCAATAAATATATTAAAAAATATTTGGTCCAAAAACATTCAGTACTTTTTTTTACAACAAAAAACGTGTGTAACATTATTTATGAAAATGGACCAATTCCCTCTACCCATAGAGCACACCAAACAGTGACTTTTTTTAGGATGTAATCGTAACGGCGTCTCAACAATGCCTTGTGGATTTTCATTACTCCAAATGCGACAATTTTGGCTATTAACTTACCCATTGAACTAAAAGTGGGCTTCATCGCTGAACAAAATTTTCTTGTAAAAATCAGAATCGGTTTCCATCTCGTTTTGAGCTCATTCACCACGATTTTGCAAATTTCAAAAATTTCTTGACCACACAATTATCAAAACATTAATTTTCGTTTGCAGATGGTGAAAAAAATCTACACTGCTCTTTAAATCATCCCTGTAACAGTTGCAAATTCTGCCACCTTTTCGTTTCAGATAAGTACCAGCAAACGATGGTATCTAAACGGAATTTACCAATGTTAAATTCGTTTGCTTTGTTACGTGTATTTCTTATGGGAGCAAAAAATTTCGTTTTAGGTGAATACTAGGCTTTAATGAGACAACCACTGTGGTTGTTTTTTTCTTGCTAGTCTTAAAGCAACCATTGAATGAATGAACGCTAAACGTTTTACGTTGTTAATAAGCGCACACGCTTTACGTCGTGTATTAGGCAGAGTAGTCAAAACTAGAATAAAGTGGAACAGCTGTTGTACTTGGTGACAGCTGATAATGGACTGGCTGAAAATTGACACTTGTGTTGCAAATTTTTGTTTTATGTTTGGTTTGCCGGCAAGCGAACTGTGAATTTGTCTAATTCAATACTCGAAAAAGTATAAATATTTTGGCGAAAGTACATTTATTATCCAACACCATGACAGGTGATAGTGAAATGCGCAATAACAGCACAACCGAAGCCAATGCTTCCAGTGCCATCGATGTCGAACATTATCGGAAATTGGTCAAACAGTTTTGCGATATGCGCCGCTACCAGACGGCATTGTTCTGGGCGGAGAAGGTCTGTTGTCTAAGCCAAAATGACCCCAAAGACGTGTACTGCCTGGCGCAGTGCATGTTCTTGCTGAAGGAGTATCATCGGGCTGCTCATACCATACGCTTGCACAAATTGGAAAAGACACATATTCCGTGTTACAATCTCTTGTTGGAAAGTCTTTATGAGGCGAAGGAGTTCAACGAGGCCATTGTTGTCATAAATACCGTGGATATTGAATATTTGGCTTCGTCGTTAATCAATCAACCACTGGATGGCGGTGGCCTTGATGGTCCGAGTATGTTGTTTGGCGAAGAGGGTGTTAAGAATGTAAGTAAATATGTGTGTAATATGGGTAATAATCTAATTTTATGAAAGAACTGATATTTTTATATAGGAAATCTTGGCCTCCATTAGCTTTTTGAAGGGGAAAATATATGAGGCCATGGACAATCGTGGTTTGGCTATGGATTACTATGTTCAAGCTTTGCACAAGTCGGTATATTGTTATGAGGCCTTGGAAGCCTTGGTCCAGCATGAGATGTTGATGGCCTGGGAAGGTGAGTCAAATGTTTCTCTTTATACTTATATATGTCCCCAATTTACCCTATGTAAATGTTTTACCCCCAAATTTTAATGAATGTTCTAATCCAGTATTTTAATGTTTTACGAGCCAAAACTAATTGTGTTTTAAAATTATTGAGCGTATGGATGTCATCCAACAAGCTTAGTATTAATCGTTCTAAAACAAAGGCAATACTGTTTTCATCATCATCTTCATCAACATAGATTTGCAATACAATGGTACGTCTACAGAATTCGTTCAAACTATTACATGTTTGGGAATAGTACTGGATAACAAATGTTGCTTTGAGCAGCATATTCGCAGTATTGCTTCACTCATTAGTTTCACACTTCGTCAACTATACAACACCAATTTAGTTTTACCTTGTTGGGTAAAAACAAAACTGGTTCATGGCTTATTTAGGCAAATATTTTGTACTGCCTAGATGTATATACAGGAATTACTCAGATTAATATGAATACAATAAAGACAGTGATTCATAGAGTTATGCGCTATTTATATTCTGTTAAACCGTATGCTCACATATCGCAGTTTGTGAATGACTTTAGGCTGTACCTTTGTGGAATTCGTGCACCTTCGGTTACTATATTTTTTTTACAAGATATATAAACTTCAATCTCCTTTGTTCCTAGAAAATTCACTTGCCTTCAGTCCCTCAATTCGCAACAGGCAGTTAATAATTCCCAAGGTAACACCATCTATGGATCGATCTTTCCTCGTAAGAGTAGCCCGACTATTTAACATTTTGCCAAGCAGTTTAAAAACGTTTAATTTGTCTTCCATGACATTTCGTAAACATTTATTGGAACATTTGCGTTCAAGTACAGAGTAATGCTTTTATTTATATGTATTTTCTTTGGTTTCTTGATTATCACTTATATGTGACAGCGCATAGAGAAAGGGAACTAAGGGTAAAAAAAAACAATTTTCATTTTTTTTTCTTTTTTTGATTGATGTGGACAACATCTGAGCATCGAATGAGACCAATCCCATACCCCAAAAGTGTTCCCTCCCAGAGATATGCGCGTTTTATGAAAGTGAAGTCGACGATTCTAAGCGCAAATAGAAAGGGACATAATCTTTAAAATGGCTCTCCTGAACAAAACTGGTTTTTAACCTTAGGTCCCTTTCTATTTTGCGCGTCACATATGCTTTCATCAGGCTTTTTTTTCTCTTTTATTAGGAAAAATTAGGATTATTTTAATTTATATTAATTTTTTTTTATTTTATACTGAATTTTTTCTAGTAGTTTATGATGTTCTATTTAACATTTTGATGCATATTGTAATTTAGTTTTAATAGGCCCCAATGGGCTTCGAATTACATGTTAATAAAGAAATGAAAATGAAATGAAATGGATGTTCAACATGTGAGTGAGTAATATTTTGTCGCTGCGACAAACTAGTGCATTTGTTTAATCTTAACAACGTACAAATTCGCTTTTGTAGATTTAAGTTTTATTTTTGAGAGCTTTGCTACAGCATTTCTCTAGCAATGTTGCTGAATTTCAATCACACATGTCGATTTTCGTCGAAGTAACAAACATTTTTATTTTTATTGTAAAGGGTGGTTTTTAAGAGTTTGTAATTAAAATGATAATACGAGGGCTGATACATATTTCTGGCCTAATAATGAAAATGCGAATAATTATCATCAAAACGGTTTTATTGTTTTTCAAAGTATTCTCCAGCTTGATTTATACACTTTTACATGCGCTCAAACCAATTGTCAAAGCACTTTTTCTACTCCAATTGAGACACCTCCAAAACATGGTTTTTGAACGCTTCAACAGCATCTTCTGGCGACGAAGATCGTTGACCACGCATTTTTTTTCTTGATGTGCGGGAATAAAAAGAAGTCATTGAGTGCCAAGTCGGATGATCATCAGTTCGAAGTTTTGAGCCGATGTGTGAGAGCTCGCATTGTCATGGTGCACAATGATTCGTCTTCTCTTGTTCATTTTTCGAATTTCCGAAGACCTCAGGCAAACAAATTGTGGTGTACCACTCAGAATTGACCGTAATACGTCGCTCAAGCTGTACAGTCGCCACATGACCTTCGAAGTGCTTCTTCCACTGATAACTTTCGTTGGATTTAGCTCGTCTTCGAAGACCCACACGGTCGATTGCTGTTTTGTTTAGGGCTCATACGCATAGATCCACGATTCGTCACCTGTGACGAACGTCGTTTGGGCTCAAACGCATAGATTCATGATTCGTCACCTGTGACGATCTTATAAACGTCTTTTGACGCTCCGCAATCGTATTTTTTCAAAATTTCTTTGCACCAATCGACACGAGCCTTTTTTCAAGCGATTGTCAAATTGTGCGGGATCCAACGAGAACAAACCTTTTTTACGGCCAGGTGTTTATGCAAAATCGAATGTATGTTGGTGAAAGAAATGCCCAAATATGCCTCTATCTCACGGTATGTCACATGATGATCCTGCATTATCAGTTCACGCACGGCATCAATGTTCTCTGGCACAACGGCCGTTTTTGGACGACTTTCATGACCTTCGTCTTTGAGCGAGCGTCGGCCACGAATAAATTCACTAAACCAGTTTTTCACAGCGCTATAGGATGGTGCTTCGCCATACAAAGATTTAAGTTCATCGATATACTCTTGTCGTTACAATTCACGTTGATAGCCGTGAAAAATGATTTTTTCAATTCACTCTAAACAACACAAATTATGGTCGTACGTCAAAACGTTCTGAGTACGTTTATGCTAAAAAATATAAAACTTTAAAATGGAGCTATTAGATGGCGCCACTTAGTGTTGCCGCAACCCTCGTAAGTTGTAAAACCATAGTTTTCGATAGTTCTTATGCAGTTAATAAACACCTTTAAACTCGAAACAAGTTTTGGGAATAACAACCAACAAAATTAAAGATATGCTGGTTACTTAATAGATTTAAAGAATGAGTTTCAAATACCCAATCATACTGAAGTCCGAATTTTATGTTGGCCCAATTCAGTTCATCTTTACAAAAGTTTAAAGAGCTTTAAATTTAGCTCGGATAGGTAACTTTTTTGTGACGTACTTGTACCTGATAGAACATGGCATCGGTTAAGCTTTTCCCGTCGGCTTATGGAAATTTAAAAAGGTCTGCAACGATCTTTCTTTTAACGAGCTCAACGTATTTAAGATGTTATTTTACTCTTTTTTTGTAAGGATATACCGGAAGATGCACTACATTATTCCGATGTTTTGTAGTCGGGCCACGTTGAAGATAGGCATAGTTGCCTTTTAGTATGGGATGTCCCAGAAGTAATAAGACAATTTTTATTTATCCACTTATGTAAACCTATTATTAAAGATTTCGCAATGACCAATTTGAATTGACCAAAAAATGCATATTTATGGTTTAACATAAATCTTGCTGTTCTTGAACGGAGTGACCGATTTGTACAAAATTGTAGTCTTATGGAAGAGAAGAGGTCAAAAAAGTTTCTTTTTCAGTAATGCTGGTACTTGGACCTTGTTCCTACTATTTAACTTAACGCAGATAGCAGTAGCATGTGCAGAGGCTGCAAAACGGCTTCCAATGTGTCCCCAAGTAGTTTGGGATAGTTGGTAGTTGACGTCATCGACTTACACTTTAAGGGACAGTCGCATCTCTGTGGTCCAAGCAGTGAACAGTGTGGTGTATATTTTCGTATACCTTGATGTAAAGAAGCTTGCTAAATCAGTGGGGTAACAGTAAATTTTATGTCCGGAGAGCGCGGATACGACACAATACTAGCCTTGTTGACTTTTCGATGTTTGCGTGCTGAATAAACTGTCGGATTAAATAACACGCGGACCGCTTCGGATCTATCACTATTTTGTCGCCGAACGTCCGATCATCCTCTCTTTCAGGTTAAGAAATCGATTTGAGCTTTGTCCACAATTTACTAATTCTGAAACTTTCAGAAATTGCACTAGTTTCAGCGATCCAGCCATTTGTGCATCTGATCTCATGGTTGGGTTACCGATTTCTATTGTCAGTATAGTTGGAGCGACGAATATCATCACGCTTGTCTGCGAGTACCGCTGCCTGTGTTGGGAAATTGAGTGTATCTCATATTCGACCAGCAGAAATACTGGTCAGGCGAGAGAGGTTTAAACTGCACGGAATGATGTATCAGGAAAGCAAGTCTCACTCCTCAACTTCTCGTACGATCGTTACGTAGTACGTTGTATCTCCAACAACTGTGCCGCTGAGCTTAGTCTCCTGAATCGCAGCGGCCATGATTACGTAGACCATCGTTACGCGGTTTTTGTGTACCGGATCGACCCGAAGGAGGAATTCTTCGGCCAAGGGCTGTTACTCCGGCACTATATGCCGCTACAACAACAAAAAAGTTGTCCATTGCAAAATTGATGTACTTCCAGGAGTGGCGATAGCAATCTGTGGTGTAAGATGACGTATATGTTGCTACTGCTGCAGGGGAGACTGTGGGGTGGTCTCGTAGTTGGATGATGATGACACCAAATCCAGAAACCTTCTGCGGACTGCGTTGATTCAGCAAGAGTCAACTTAGTGCCGTTTCGGCATACTTCATAATGTGGTTCAGTCCTGATAAGCTCCTGAAGTGCACACACTTCATGCAAAGATTACACTGTACAGACTCTGCACGATTCAGTTCTGACAAACCGAGCAGATCAAAGGGCAGAACCAGTAATATCCACGACGAAAAATATGGCAAACAAAAAACACATACTGTTGAGGTGACTGCCCTTGCCGTAGAGTGTTTCTTTCGGGTAAATCCGGTGCTTAGAAGCGCCAGCCGTGGGTTTGTCTTTCTTCTGTTGCGTTCTTAAACTTTAAGCAATTATTTATATATTTACATTACATTAACATTATTTATATTAACATTCGACTAACAAAAGTTTTTCTATATTTTTTTCAGAAAAAGAACTAATGCAACATTTACCGATGGAGCTGCAGTCATCTGAACCGGACGCAAAGCTTATAACCAAGCTATATGAGACGAAGCTAAAGAAATACTACGAGTCTATTGGACCTGTAGGTTATAAATCCATCTATACATTTTTCAAAGTTAATTAAAACTGATTGTAACATGATTCTAGCATACAAATGCCGAACAAACGCCCATTGGTAATATGAGCACCCTTAAGTCCATAAAAGAACTAAATGAAAAAATTCAAATGACTCGAAACTCAGATGCCAGTATACATAAGAACATCCTGCCGAAATTTATGACGCCTACACAAAATCAAATCTTGTCGCCGGCTAATAAGTAAGTGAATCCCCTAATAGCACAATATAGTTTCTATCTTTACGTTTAAATCCTATACTAGGGTTCTGGAAGATTTGAAGATACCACCATTTTCTCTGCAAGTCAGTTTATCACGTGCCTCTTCCCTTATCAACGACTCGCAACGTTCTCACATGGAGACACCAAATCGAAATCGCACCAAAGAAAATATTGATGGGGCCAGTGCACTGTTGCTATCGACGTGCATGACGCGTGTTCAAAAAAGCACAGATATTATGGCAGCTGAGGCTGAAAAACTTTTTTATGAATGTGAATACAAGAAGAGTTTTAAGATTTTAAATGAGTAAGCAATGGAATTCGATGAATTGATGTGGCAATTAATGTTCATGAGATATTTTTTGTTTTTAGATTGCTGAAAGTTGATCCCTATCACAATGGGGCCTTAACAGTGCAAATTGGATGCTTAGTGGAATTTGGTGATTATAATAGTAAGTTTATGATAAAATTCGAAGAACTGATAAACCGTAATTGAGAACGGGAAAAGGATAGGACACATTTCTGGTTTCAAAAATTGCGACTGCAGCCTCATGTTTTAGCCTGTCCGAACCAAAAACGAAACCTTGAGCATCCCCAGAAATTGTTACTGTATTTTATGTGAAAACACTGCATGATTTTCTGTTTTTAAACAAGTTGACTATGATTTTTCATACACAACACCGATTGGCAAACGTATTGCGTCGTTGGTGACGCAATAACTCGGTATTACCAAAAGATACAGCTAGCATATTTTAGGGATATTCATTAAACTAACAAGCGATAATTTCATGTGCGAACAGCAGCTTACTAAATATAGTCCTTTTTTATTTTTGTAGAATTATTTTATGTGGCTCACAAACTGGTTGACCGCTATCCGGATAAAGCCATATCTTGGTATGCTGTTGGCTGTTATTATGATTTGATTGGTAAAAGTGATCCTGCTAGACGTTATTTATCGAAAGCAACTTCTTTAGATAGACTATATGGGCCGGCCTGGTTGGCATATGGCCATTCATTTGCTAAAGAGAATGAGCATGATCAGGTAAGGTTGTTTAACAAATGCATACATGCATGTTTCCCTTAAATTTATTTTAGCAAAAAACGCATGCCAACCGTTTTCTAAAAACTGCGTAAAGCATTAAACTGTCGGGTCAGTTAGAAGAAAATTTTTATGGTGACCATCTTTGGGTAATGCTATGATGTTTTCTTCAGCAGCTGTGAGTTGCCGGTCGTCTCGGAAGAGTTTTCAATGTCTTCGCCTTCACTCGAATACATTTGTTTTCGGAAAAAGCACACATTGTTCAGGTGACTGCCCCTGGCCGAAGAGTGATTGCTTCGGGTCAATCCGGTACATAGAACCGGCAGATGCGGGACTTTATAAACTCTAAACGCCGTACGTATCTCAATAAAAAGCTGATTAGGATGCCTTTAGAGAGGCCACCAAACGTAGCTTTAATAATATACCCATTCCGTCAAACGTTCGGGTAGCCCAGAAAAAGTTCCGGGACATGATGTGAGCAGAGTGGTACCGCAGCTAAAGCCACGCAAATACGCAAGCTAAGGAGAATCGTACAGGCCGATCTCCTTGCTTCCCCCAGTAGCAAAGACGCTTGAGGCACTACTCCTCCCCAGCCTGATCCAACACCTTCCGTGTGCTGATTATTCGCATGGATTACGCAAGCAGCACAGCACAACAACAGCTTTACACTCCATCACCACACTTATAAGTCGCGGCCTTAACCATAACAAGTCTATCGACAGGAGGGTCCTCGTGGTTCTTGCCGAAACGTCCCTTCCGACCAGTTTGAATCGTTGGGTCGTAAACACATGTAGAATTTAGAGACATAAAGTCGAAGTCACGGAGTTAAATAAGGAGTTCCCTAGTGTGGAGTGATATCTCCAGCTCTGTTTAAACTTAACCTATCTTAAATTCCTGCACCACCAGACGGCGTTGAAATTGTAACTTCTGCTGATGATGTCACAATTCTGGCGTCAGGACCTTTAGTTGTTGATGACTTATCACGCTGTTTCACTGCGAGGAATATAAAATTATCCGCCTCCAAATCATCAGCCACACTGATGACAACCGCAGAGGTGCGGTTGTCTATCAATGTGAAAGTCGATGACGTCAACATCTCTAATACCAACTGAAGCAGCAATTCTTCGGCCAAGGGATGTTACCAAGGTACGGTTTGCCGCTTCAACAACAACGACGCAGTGGAAGAAAATTCATACTTGCCAGATAACCGCCCTCAGAACATTAACAGGGTGTCTCCTTATGACTTCTGAGGACCATCTATATAAGGAGACGAAGGTCCTTACTGTGCGCAGACACAATTTGTTGTTGCCTCTGCAATACCACCATCTCTTGGACTGAATGCAAATCAGGTACGATCTTCATGATCTAGAGAGAGAGGTCTAGCGGTACATGAGATAGCCTTTAGATCAGCGAAACTATCAGGCAGGTCTGAAGTACATTCACGCTGATAAAGTCGCAGTAGCAGTATGCAGCTATAGTATGAATGTAGTGCTAGGGGAACATCTCCCGTAGATTTCACTAGAGGATAAGATGCTTCCTCGGCAGACGCGCGTGTTTCTGGCTATATATCTATATGGTGCAGGCGCCTCATTTCGTATTGGACACGAATTGACGCTAACTTTCCGGACGTTTGTCCCGCCTACCATTAGGGACCACATAACGTGCTCTACCTCTTCAATTGTCCGGCCAAGCGCACTCGGCTATCTCCCAGGTCTCTGTGAAGACATCCAGTTGAAATGGCGCGTTTCCTCTACATAGATATCGAAGCAGATCTCCTATAGACGAACAGGACTTCAAAACAAAATAGTACATTGTTGTAACAACAACAAAAATTTTTCCTTAAAATTTAACGAAGAATCGTATAAGTAAACCTGTAACTGAACTACACTCTATAGGATCTACACTTGGACAGTCAGATGAAGCAGCGGTAGGATTATTTGAGAGAAAGATTTTTCGAAAAAGTTATTGGTCCATTTGCTGAATCGGTAAAACTCAGTGGGCCAAAATCGACCTACTCTGGCAGACCAACACACTATACAAATAAAAATTAAAAAGCAATCCCATGACAGCCGGTTCTATGTACCGGATTGTCCCAAAGCAGCAATCTTCGGCCATGGACTGTCACTCCGGCACTACGTGTGCCGCTACAAAAACAAAACATATAGATATAATAATCCGACATAGAGAGTCACCGACGGCAAGATCGAGGGTTCGGCGCCATGGTATGCTAGTAAGTTTGCAGGAGTATTCTAAGCCGGGTAAGATCACCTAACATGTGTCAACGGCGGAGTTTTTATATCGTAAGCGCCGCACAGTGCACTTTTTTGGCCTGGTGAGTGCTCAAAAATATGTAAAAACATGAAAATGCATGTTCGAATTTACATACTTCAAATACGAATCTAAAATGAAAAATAGCTGCATTTTTCAAATCTGGTTTCTGATTTGCTCCATCTTCTTTGGTTCGGGAGATATTGGATGTATAAGTTGGATAAATTTATAAATATTGCAAAATGATGAAAAAAATGAAAAAAAGTTCAACTTCCGGGACAAGCAGTTTACCAACGGTTATAGATATCGGGCTGATTCTTTTTTTTGTTTGAAAGATGGATTCAATCTTAACTTTAAATATTCACATGAGCTCATGTGTGTTGCATTTTAGCAATTTTTTTTATTCATAAAAAAAAACTTTATTTTACCAAATTTTTTAACTTTATCTAAGCTTTTAACTATGTTGCCACCTGCGGCCACACTAGCAATTGACATAGAGTTATTCTCTGATATATCCCCTATAATCCTATATACAGTTCAGCTGCAACAAACTGCAACTCTCCATGTATGATAGCATTACTTTAATTTTCGTGCATTTCAAAGTTATGACAAGTATAACGAAATATTATTGTGAATATGGTCAAACATCAAAACTTATTGAGAATGAATTAGTGTAGTGTAGAGTAGAGATTAGTGTAGTGAAAATATGTCACTTAAATGCCGTTATTTTTAATGAATTTGGAAACACAAGCAATCTGATAAAATATTCCTCTTAATTTGTTAAATAATTTTTCATAATGGATAAATTAAATATATCTATAAAAGATCTATGTGAAAAGTGTTTTGAAATACATACCGAAAATAAATCTAATATAACGCAAAATTTTTTTTTCAACCAGTTGCTAGTGAAAGTTTGCCATAAATATGATATTAATGTTGAAAATAATGAAATAAACAAAATTAACCTGGACGCCTTCGGTAAAAGGTTTTCTCGATATTGGAAAGAATGTTCGCGATCAAAAAACGTGTTTCTACGAAAATATAAAGAAAGTTCTTGGTACTTAGGATCACTGAGCTTAAATCAAAAAGTTAATGAATCGCTTGATGATGTGGAATTATCCAAAACTATCCGGGGAAGACCAAGAAAGTCTTACACAAATTCAGCACGCTCGAGTAAGCGTAGGAAGACACATGATTCAGCGAAAGAATTAAGTTTGGAGGAAGCTTATAACATTTTAAAATATCTCTTAAGAAAAAATGGCGAATATGATAAGGCGTCAGTGGTGGAGTCCTTGCATGGGAATGACATCGAAGTCCTTAGAAGACTGAGAGAAGCAACGAAACCTGCAGATCAGTGTAAGGAACTTACTACGGCTGAATCACTTGCTTTATATATTGACCTTGACTTGTCATACCGACAGTACAAGATACTTCGGTCGACGTTTTTAAAAAAGAACTATAGAGGTTTGCCGTCTCTAGAGCATCTTTCAGAAGAAAAAGACGCTTGTGTTCCTGCAAATATTACAGTAGATGAGGTATCTGCAAAATTTTCACTTCAATCTTCCTTGGACCATACCTCGAAACGCATATTGGAAAGCCTCAGTTTCGATCAAAAAGAACAAAACTGGCCTTCCAAAATGGTTCTTTATTCCAAATGGGGTTGTGATGGCTCATCAGGACAGAGTGAATACAAACAAAAAATTGGTAAAATAATTGGTACATTCACATAATTGGTACTTATGCATATTATTTTCTGTTATAGATGAAGGCCACTGTGATTCTCAGATGTTCATGGTATCAATGGTTCCTCTTCGATTAATGCAAGACACGGCTGGTACTTCGAAAGATCCTAAAAATTGTGAAGAAATTTGGAGAAATCCAAAACCATCCTCTGTGCGGTACTGTCGTCCTATTGAATTTTCGTATTCAAAGGAAAGTTCGGAGTTAATTGTTGAGAAGCACAAATTGATGACGGATGAAATTAAAAACCTTTCCAACACAGTTTTTACTACACAGCAGGGAACGGAAATAAGGATAAGACATATTCAGCAATTTACAATGGTGGATGGAAAAGTTGCTCAGGCTATATCAGGTATAGTAATTATTGATGTATTCATATAAATTCTGTTGACAAATATGTGGTTGACTCCTAGGAAACAAGTCATCTTTGTCCTGTACCGTGTGTCATGCCACTCAAAAGGAGTTTTGCATGGAAAATTCAGAATGCAATGAAGTGGAATCAATGTATGAACTGGGATTATCGCCACTTCATGTTCGACTTCGATTTATGGCGCATTGTTTAAATATTGCATATGACTTGGAATTCCAAACATTTAAAGAAAATAATCCAGATTTTGATGCAAAGACTTCAAAAGAGAAGCGCGAGATAAAAAAGGAACTCAGAGCAAAGACCAAAAAGGAAATCCAAAAGAAATTTAAAGAAAGTACTGGACTAAGGATTGATTACCCTAAACAGGGTTTCGGTAACAGTAATGATGGCAATACTGCTAGGCGGTTTTTTGAAGATGTTGCACTTACAGCATCCATAACCAAAATTGATGAAGGTCTCTTGCTAAATTTTAAAAAATTGCTGGCTGCGATAAATTGTCGCCAAGTTATTGATGCTGAAAAGTTTGGAGAATTCTCTGCTGATACCCTTAAAATGTACAATAATCTCTATGGTAGTTGGAAAAAACTGTCGCCGACAATTCATAAGGTACTATGCCATGGTGAAAACATAATAAAGCATCACTACTTTCCCATTGGCGAACTGTCAGAAGAGGCTCAAGAAGCGAAAAACAAAGAATACAAGGCATTTCGATTGCGGCACACAAGAAAGTGCGACAGAAGAAGCCAGAATGCGGATTTAATAAAAATGCTTATGATTTCCTCTGATCCTCTGATCTCATCTCTTCGATATGTACCAAAAAGTAATACCGAAAAAGAAGTAATATCCGACCTCGAAGGTCTTTTAAAATAAATATTTTTTTTTTCTAAAACTTGTGTTTTATTTCTCAAGGACTGGCTTTGAAATTATAAACTTTTATCACATATAATGATAGCTATAACACATACTAATAAAACAAAAAAAAATTAAGAAAAAAAAATGGTTAACCCAATCAAAAGTTATTGATTTTTGATCACCAAAAGTGCCAAAAAAGTGCACTGTGCGCCGTTGCCTTTGCTGACACCAAAGTAGTGGACAGATTATGCTGCAACTTGTACATCTAACGCAGTCTGTTTGAACGACTCACCCCTATAACTAACAATCTGTATTTATCGTTATCTGAGTTACGTGGCTCTATTGTCCTCATTAAACACAAGCTATCACTAAGTTTAACTTTATTTTCGTTTTTCTCCATTTCTCTAGGCTATGGCTGCTTACTTCAAAGCTACCCAACTTATGCGAGGTTGTCATTTGCCTCTACTGTACATTGGTGTCGAATGTGGTTTAGTTAAGAATTTGGAATTGGCCGAGAAATTCTTTTATCAAGCTATGTCGATAGCGCCGCTGGATGTGTTTGTTCTGCATGAATTGGGAGTCATTAAATATGAATATGAATTGTAAGTTAAAACTTTAATTTTTCCTTTGTTGTGATCTCTGAATAGTTTTTCATAAATGTATTCGTGGCTTCAAATTTTAATTCCTAAAAAATGATTTCATCGTATATATAAATGAGACATGTTTGTGTGTACGCGGTAAACTTAAAAACTACTGCACCGATTTTGGCTAAATTAAATACAAGTGTTCTATGGGTCGTGAGTCGTGTTGTACACAATTTGGCACCATACTGTTGGAACCATATATCGTCCAGGTCCATATCCTTAATTTCTGGCCACAATGAGACCGTTATCATCTCGCCATTCCGAACACCATTTACGGTAACTGCTTGGCCGACCTCATTTTCGAAGAAGTACGGCCCGATTACGCCGACAGCCCAAACATTCACTCTTTGTGGATGCATCGGCGTTTCAACAATCACTCGTGGATTCTCAAAGCGGCAATTCTTCTTAACGAATGCACTTAGGTAAAAGAGATGTTCAATTGTTGGGCATGACGACGAGTCGATGTTGACTGCTCTTGTTCCACACTATCGCGAACAACATCAATGTTTTCCGCAAAACGAACTGGGCGAGCATGCACAGATGTTTTCACATTTCATACAAACCATGTTTACTGAATTTTCCGCAAAATTTTCCCGATTGTGAACACATTTGGTCGATTATGCAGACCACGAAGTGCAGGAAATGCATTCTAATTTGAACATAAAATGCTTTAACAATCGAACGGAATGACAAATTTAATTTACCTTCCACGGTGGAGGGTACGAGGGCTGCTGTATATATATATATCTGGCCTAATAATGTAAATGCGTATATTTATCATCAAAACTGGTTTAATTTTTTTCTAAGTATTCTCCAGCATGATTTATACACTTTTGCATGCGCTCAAACCAATTGTCGAGCACTTTTTCCACTCCGATTGAGACACCTCAAAACATGGTTTTTGAACGCTTCAACAGCATCTTCTGGCGACGAAAATCGTAGACCACGCATTTTTTGATGTACGGGAATAAAAAGAAGTAATTGGGTGCCAATTCAGGGCTATACGGCGGATGACCCATTAATTAGACGTTTTGGCCGGTAAAAAGGCGCTGGTTTGAGCCGATGTGTGAGAGCTCGCATTGTCATGGTCACAATCATACGTCTTCGTTTCTACAAAGACTTCAGGCAAACAAATTGTAGTGTACCACTCAGAACTGACCGTCCTACGTTGCTCAAGCGGAACTGTCTTCACATGATCAGTTTTGCCGAAGAAACAGGCGACCATTTGCTTCGAAGTGCTTCTTCCACGAACAACATTCGTTGGATTTGGTCTTCGAAGACCCACACGGTCGATTGCTGTTTTGTTTGGGGCTTATACGCATAGATCCATCATTCTTCACCTATGACGATCTTATAAAAGTCTATTGAAGCAAAAATGTTCCATAATTTTTTTTTGCACCAATCGACACGAGCCTTTTTTTGAGCGATTGTCAAATTGTGGGATCCAACGTGAACAAACCTTTTTTATCAATAATGCAATATCGAATGTATGCTGGTGGTAGAAATGTCCAAGGATGCCTCTATCTCACGGGATGTCACATGACGATCTTGCATTATCAGCTCACTCACGGCATCAATGTTCTCTGGCCCAATGGCCGTTTTTGGACGGCCTTCACGACCTTCGTCTTTGAGCGAGCGTCGGCCACGATAGAATTCATTAAACCAGTTTTTCACAGTGTTATAGGATGGTGCTTCATCGCCATACAAAGATTTAAGTTCATCGATGCACTCTTGTCGTGATAATCCACGTCGAAAGTTGTGAAATATGATCGCACGAAAATGTTCACGAGCTCATTCAATTTTTTGGTAAATTGATTTTTTCAAGCCACTGTAAACTACACAAATGATGTTCGTACGTATAAACGTTCTAATTACATTTATGCTAAAAAAAATTTAAACTTTCCAATGGAAATTTCATCGCCAGGCAACAATAAGTGTTGTCTAGGCCAGAAATATAGCAACCCTCGTTTATTATAGACCTTCGTGCACGACGATCATAACAGTACACGCTGGTTCAAATCCGGGTAAGAACGTCTTACTATTTTTCAGCGGCGAGGGTCCATCTCGTATATGTCAGCGACTGTCGTTTGTCGTCCTAGTAGTAGATTCATAGATAAAGTGATGTTCGGGGGAATTAAGTATAGTATCGGAAAATCTTAAAATCGCCTACGCCAATAACAGTGACGAATTACTTTTACTCCAAATTAGAATATTTATTATTCTACATTTAAGATAAATTACTAATTCATTCTTAATTTTTGAAATCATTGACTACAGCTATGAGAGTGCTGAAGAAGTTTTTCGTACCACCGCCGACATTGTCACCAATCGAGCGAAACAAAATAAGGAAGAGGTTTCTTCCAGATGGGAGCCTCTGTTCAATAATTTGGGCCACTGTTGTCGCAAAAATAAAAAGTATAAGGAGGCCCTGGAATATCATCAATATGTAAGCTTTGGTTTTAAAATTATATTGCAATATTTAATATGTTCATTTCCGTAGGCCCTACTGCTAAAACCGCAATCACCTCAAACCTTTACGGCATTAGGTTTCGTGTATGCCCTCATGGGCAATTTGGAAGAAGCCATCACCTATTTCCACAAAAGTTTAGCTTTGAATCGTGATTGCATTGTTACCTCCACCATTTTGAAGACATGCATTGAAGATTTTATGGATGAAGATTCGATCATTGATGAAATCTATGGCAAACAGACGTGGGATAGTTATTCCGTCTACAAGGTGGCAAAGAATCCTCAACAATTTCCACCTATAGAAGAGGAAGATTCGCCCACAGTGAAATTTACGGGCATGAAATTGAAATTCGACGACGAAGATATATCAACGAACTCGGATAATATTGATCCAAATGTTATAATGGATATGAGTATGGATATTTAGAGATGGCAAACAAGAAGACTGAAGAAAAACACACACATAAAAAAGGTAAGGTAAACAATTGTAAGCTACGAAGTAGATACTAACCGGTCATCGAATAATTTGTATTATATTTAAGCCTACTTTAAGTCTAGTTATGGTATTGCTTCTGAAATGTAAAACAGGAAAAATACTATATGAATATATAAGCTCTGCAAACTTTATCATTAGAGGCCGTTCGTCGTGATAAAAAAAAATACAAACTAAACCCTTTATGGTCACGAGCATCAGTTGAAGATGCCCGTATTTTATGAACGTTTACATCTACAACTGTTGTTTAACTTTAAACTAAGATTATTTTGTTTCTCCTTTTAAATCCTCATAAGTTTAACCCACTTTAGTTTAAGTCTTAGTTCTAAAATGTTGTGTTCCCAATAAAACCATTGTAAACTTTAAATGCTTTCATATAAATATTATCTTTTATTTGCCATCTTAAAACTAATCTTTGGTTAAGTGTTTCTTAGATTAATTTGTCTTTAAAAAAATACTGATTGTTTTCGGTGTATGTCCAATTGTCATGTCATTGATAAAGTGTCTTAAAGGATAAGCCTATCTAAGCGGAAGGATCATCTCCGAAACCAAGACCGGTCATAATGCCATTAACAAAACTATTGATGATATTGTTATCAACAGCAGCACCAGCTCCGGCAGGGCCAGCTCCACCAGCTGGGGCAGGCGCTGGGGCGGGACCGGAGTTATAACCGCAATCGTACATTTTATTAAGCTTCTCAATATCCATTTCTGAGAATCCATCACGTTGACCCATTTTTGAACTACCCATTGAGCGCTGAAATTTAAGAAGAGTTTAGTTTAATTATTGAATTTTGTTTTGTCATTGAAATTGGCGGTAGTCATGGCTTTCTTGACTCTCTAATTTTCAAAATGAAACCGTATTTTATAACAAACTAAATTCCCACTTACCAAAGCTACTATCGTAGGTCTACCATTTGTCGAAAAAGCATTGGCCGAATAGTGCATGACACTGCCATAATCGTAGGGTACTCCAAAAGCCAATGTTCTCGAAGCTCTATCGAAATTGGAGGCAGCACTAGATTGTATATTCTCGTACTGAATGCTTACAAACGAGTCACGTTCCTCACGATTTTGTTCATGCAGGAAACCCAAAGCATGCATCAACTCATGAATGGCTGTGCCCGGTTTTGTCAAGCATCCGGGAGACTGTAAATTAACTTCCTGCTTACCGCCAACTCGTCCCACTGATGACCAACAACCGGAATTGCCACTCACTATGGAAATGTAATCCGGTTGCGAGGAGCGCGGCACAAATCGTATACAAGTGCGGCTATGGTATTCATTGATGGCATGTTCAATGATGGACATATCGCGAGCATTGAAATTGCCGCGAACTTCGTAGGGTACAATACCTCCGGGCCAGCGTGAACTCTGGGTGGTTACGCCGTTTTTCATGATTATACCTTGTTTGGGCACCAGTATATCTCCCTCCAAATAGGAACCCAATTCCTCAGGATTGACTTTGGACGTATCCGCCGTATAGTTGGCCACCAGTTTGGCGGTGTTCTGGTCATCCGGTTTACCAAACATAGCCATACCATAGAAACTCAAATCGATAACATCCTTAGAGGGCTGACTGGGGCCCTCCAAGGAATTAGAGCTGACTTCGACAATTTCTTCCTCATCGCCGATTTGCGGTATTATGGGACTGCACTTGACATAGGCCACTACCAACATGAACGAAAGCAAAAGGGGAGTTATTTTAAACATGTTGTATTGCTGTAAGTAGTAAAGTTGTCCTTTTTGATTTCCTTCCTCAAATGCCGGGTTGTTGCTAAACTGTTTGTTTTCACTGGAACTCTGCATGTTGTCTTCAAATTCATGTGGCTATTTATATGCGCTCAGCATGTTGCCACGTCCGTCCATCCGCTGGCAGTGTATGAATGAATTCTGATATTATCTATTATTTTGTGTCATTAAGTAAATTCTATTCACCTTTTCTTTTATTTTCCCACATTTAGGAACTGCCAAGCCACTCAAAAACTTTCTTATCGCTCATGTCTGGTGGTGGGTGTTGTTTGCTTAGTTTTGGTAGTCTTCTTTACTGTTCCCTAAGTATGTTGTCACCGATGACCTTCATTTGCATATTGTTTATCCCCACGTTAACATACTAATCATAATGTATTTGTATATTTTCTTTTGATTTAATTTGCAGCAAAAGTTTTTTAATCTTTTATTTATTTGCATAAACTATCGTAAGAACTTTCTTTGATGTCCCATAAAAGTTATTTACAATTTTAATGGGATGATACGTAGTTATTTTTTTTCGTAGCATTTTAGACATTGAAACGGTTTCTTTCTTTACTTAACGAGTATAATGTTGAGTTACGGCTGAGAAAGTGTCGTTCAATTTTACTCTGACCTTAAGCCATACCCGTGGTCGCCCAGTTGTTTTATAAGAATCAGTTCTTCTAAAAAAGTTGAATAAATCTTTAGCATGCCAATTACTTTAAGGGAAATTCTTGTCCGTGTGTCCATCTCAGACACTATACATGTTAATACGAGGTATATATATTTCTGGCCTAATAACTAAAATGCGAATATTTAGCATCAAAAATGGTTTTATTGTTTTTCAAAATATTCTCCAGCATGATTTATACACTTTTGCATGCGCTTAAACCAATTCTCGAAGCACTTTTTCCACTCCGATTGAGACACCTCCAAAACATGGTTTTTGAACGCTTCAACAGCATCTTCTGGCGACGAAAATCGTTGTTCACGCATTTTTCCTTGATGTGCGGGAATAAAAAGAAGTCATTGGGGTCCAAGTCAGGGCTGAACGGCGAATGACCCATCAATTCGACGTTTTGGCCGGTCAAAAAGGCGCTGGTTTGATCTGATGTGTGAGAGCTCGCATTGTCATGGTGCACAATGAGTCGTCTTCTCTTGTTCGTTTTTCGAATTTCTCCGAAGACTTCAGGCAAACAAATTGTGGTGTATCACTCAGAATTGACCGTTCTTCGTTGCTCAAGTGGACAGTCGCCACATGGCCAGTTTTGCCGAAGAAACAGGCGACCATTTGCTTCGAAGTGCTTCTTCCACGAACAACTTTCGTTGGATTTGGCTCGTCTTCGAAGACCCCCACGGTCGATAGCTGTTTTGTTTCGGGCTCATACGAATAGATCCATGATTCGTCACCTGTGACGATCTTGTAAGCGTCTTTTAAAGGACCGTGATCGTATTTTTTCAAAATTTCTTTGCACCAATCGACACGAGCCTTTTTTGAGCGATTGTCGAATTGTGCGGGATCCTACGAGAACAAACCTTTTTTACGGCCATGCAATATCGAATGCATGCGGGTGGAAAAAATGCCCAAGGATGCCTCTATATCACGGTATGTCACGTGACGATACTGCATTATCAGTTCACGCACGGCATCAATGTTCTCTCGCACAACTGCCGTTTTTTGACGACCTTCGTCTTTGAGCGATCGTCGGCCACGATTGAATTCATTAAACCAGTTTTTCACAGTGCTATATGACGGTTCTTCATCGCCATACAAAGGTTTAAGTTCATCGATGCACTTTTGTCGTGATAATCCACGTCGAATGTTGTGAAAAATGATCGCACGAAAATGTTTACGAGTTCATTCCATTTTTTTTTGCCAAATTGATGTTTTTAAGTCACTGTAAACAACACAAATGTTGGTCGTACGTCAAAACGTTCTGAGTACGTTTATGCTAAAAAATGTCAAACTTTCCATTGAAAATGTCAGATGACTCCAGACAACACTGTGTGTTGCCTAGGCCAGAAATATATTTAGTAAACCTCGTAATATTGGTATGGTTCAATTTTGTGTGGAACAAAATATCAGCCAAATGGTCGCCGCGACCTCGGCGGCACACCTCCGCTGACGCTGAGGCATAATTGAGGTTCTTCGCCGTTAATGTGCGGAATTATCTCATCCTTAAGCTCTTGAATTGTTGCTGGCTTAACGACGTACACATTTTCTTTCAAATAACCCCAAAGAAAGAAGTCAAACGCTGTCAAATCACATGATCTTGACGGCGAATTACCATCGTCACGACGTGAGATAACACGGTCATTGAATTTGTCGCGCAAAAGAGCCTTTGTTTCGTTAGCTGTGTGGCAAGTTGCACCGTCCTGTTGAAACCACATATCGTCCACATTCATATCTTCCAATTCGGGCCATAACAAGTTCGTTATCATCTCACGATAGCGAACACCATTCACAGTAACTGCCTGACCGGCCTCATAAGGCCCGATGATTCCGCCAGCCCATAAACCGCACTCTTTGTGGGTGCATTGTTTTTTCGACAATCACTCTTGGATTATCATTCGCCCAAATGCGGCAATTCTGCTTATTGGCGAATCCACTGAGGTGGAAATGTGACTCACGAAGAGCTCGATAAGCTTTTTGATTTGAACGCCAATTTTCATAATAAGCCTGAATGACTTTAGCGCATTGCTGGCTTGTGTATCTTTCTATGGTTCAAATTGAGTTAGTCTCAAATTGAGAAATATCAGATGAAATGCAGATAAAAACTTGACGTTAAGGTGTGGTTCACATACAACTTCGGCCCTTAAAATTTAACCATATGCGAATGCAGTAAAAACATATTTTTTATTTGGCTTTATTGTTATTTGATATCTATTTGTCCATGTAGTGACTCTCCAGATCATTTGTATGAAGACTTCATCAAAAAATGGGTTCATGATTGGCTGTTTGTACATAGTAATATAATTTACTAAATTTGATAGAAAGCGGTTGCATGTAAAATCGGAAAGAAACTTTGCACAGGGTATGTATTAGAACGTGGATCGATAAGAGCAGTTTTAATCTAAGCTAGTTACTGATCGATCATAATTAACTGTGCCAAGTTCATCAACTTTGAATCTTATACGTGGCTTTTAGAGCCAAAATCATAAAATCGTTTGAAATGTGTGCAGGAGCTAAATATGCACCGACTTTCTTCAATTGCAATAGCGCCCGTCTTTGGTCCAACAAACTAACTTGTGATATATTTCATGAAGAACGAAAAACATTTGCGACCTGTAGTTTGAGTGATGCAGGCTATAAAGAGTGCATTCACTAGGTACGAATTACGAATGTTCTTTGCTTTGACTTAAAAATCCGACTGTGTGGTTTGGACATAAAAACCGGAAGGTCTGGTTTTGGGCGCTCTCATAAGAATTATATTGTGCACCGATTTGAAAGAAGTTTCCTCTTAAATCCTTAATAGGAAGTTGTGGGAATAGAAAAACAATACTCATCTGTAGTACTTAAATAGAATGTGGTCTTAAATAAAATTATATTGTCCATTGTTTTGGTCCCTGTTGTTGTTGTATCAACAATATATTTAATTTCAAAGTCCTGTTCGTCTAAAGGGGATCTTCTTCGATAAACAGATGGATATCAAAGCAAATTCTGGGGGTCAGCTGAGTGGGCTTGGCCGGGCATTGGAAGAGGTGTAGCACGTCATGTGGTCCCCCATGGCAGGCGGTATAGACGTCCGGAACGTTAGCATCAATTTCGGCCCAATATAAGTTGAGGCGGCTGCAGCATTCAGATCTCAGCTGAGCCAGAACCACGCGCGTCTGCCGAGGTAGTACCTTTTTCGCAGGTGAAATCTCCGGGGTATGTTCCCCTAACACTATAAGTACATTCACATTATAGCTGGATACTGCGACTTCATCAGCGTGAATGTTGTTCAGACCTGCCTGATACTTTCGATGATCTAAAGGTTATCTCTTGTACCGCTGGACCTCTCCTTGTAGATCATGAATATCGTATCTGACCTGCCTGGGCGGAGGCATCCCGTCCAAGTGATGGTGCTTAGGATGACTACTGCGAAAACACCCTAGCAGGTATTATTTTAGACGACAGGAAATTGTGTCTGCGCACGGTAAGGACCTTCGTCTCCTCGTGTAGTTGGTCCTCAGAAGAAGACACCCTGTTAACGTTCTGAGGGCGGCATTCTGGCAAGTCTAAATTTTCTTCCACTGCGTCGTACTCACGTTCGCTGACCACACCGGCGCTGCGTAATTCGCTACAGACCGTCCTATCGCTTTGTAAGAGGTCAACAAGGTTTCTTTGTCGGCCCCTTAAGTACTGCCGGCAAGTGACTTGAGATCCCTGTTTCTACTTTTGACCTTATCGCAGTTAGGGGTCCAATGTGACCCCAAGGATTTTGGGGTAGTTGGTAGTCGGGATGATGACGTCATCGACTTTGACATTGAGTGACAACCGCACCTCTGCGGTCCATGCAATAAACAGTGTGGCTGATGATTTGAAGGCGGATATATTTATATTCCTCGAAGTAAAAGGCGTGCGAAGTCAGTGAGACAATAGTTTATTATCTCGCATATATCATCCACTTGAGGCCCTAACGCCAGAATTGTGCAATCTTCAACGTACGACACAATTGCAACTCCGTCTGGTGGTGCAGGAATTTTAGAGAGGTAGGGTTAAACAGAGCAGGGGATATCACTCCACCCTGGGGAATTCCTTGTTTAACTCTACGGGGCTTCGATTCCCTATCTTTAAATTCTACATATGACTGGCGCCCACACATATAGTTTATGACCCAACGTTTTGAAACTGGCGGAAGAGACGTTTCTGCAATGTCCCCCAACAGTCTGGCATGATTGACCGTGTCGAAGGTTTTGTTAGGTCAAGAGCCACGAGTACCGTCGATGTAACGGATTGACCCGAAGCAAATACACTTCGGCCAGGGGCAGCTCCCTGAGGAGATTTGTAGGAGTCAGAAAAGCATTTTAGGTCAACATAACTGCTCATGTTCGCTAATGGAATAAAAAACTGTCTATGTTGTGTATTGGCAATGCCACGTAGTTTGGGTCTTTGATGAAATTTTCATCCAAAACTTTTGTTTCCACAACATGTTTAGGTCTAAAAAATATACTTGTCATTAAAATTAATTTATTCAATATTGCCACTCACTCAATCTTGCAACTCACTTTTCGCACGAATGTTTCAATGCTCTACACTTTTTCGATTCTTAACATATTTTAGCCTGATCAAATGAAATATACTTACCTTTCCAGTTGGGACAGGGTATAAGGGCGGTCAATGATGTATGCGACTAGTTTTCTGAACCAAGAATTCTAATTCATTTCAAGAAATTAAATTTAGGCACTACATGAAAGAAAATTACCTATCATTTTGCGATCTCCACTACTTAACATCTAAATATTATTTATTGACTGCTTTTACCATGGATCGGTAAAATGTTATTATCATTTCACACATTTTTCTTTGAAACAGATACGATGTTTGGGACATATCGGAACTAAACGACCTTGAAATTGAACTTCTATTACATTTAACAAATCATTTCAAAGTTGAAGGAAGTTCGTTCTGAAATACATACTAGCCAACTTTACTTACGAGTGTATTATACATACTGGGCAGCTTTCGGGGGTTTTCCAAAACTTCCACAGCTGTTCAAATTAACATCAAATGACGTCAGCCCAACAAACGTAGTACAGCTTAAACAAATATAATACTCCTGTTTTATTTGACAAGCAAAAATATACACTTCAAATCCCAAAAAGACCGATTCTCTACAATTGTTATAAAACCTTAACCACTAGTATTCTCTGCACCACTCTGTGGAACAGGGTATTATATGTTACTTTCATGGCAAATGTTTGTAGCAACCAAAAATATTTGAGCAAGACCCACTTTTATTTTTTTCATGTTTAAGTGTACTGATCACTAACTGATTCTATTTAACAATGCCTGTCTGCCCGTCCGTCCGGCCATCTAAAACATGTAATCTAACTACAGCTTACAATTGTTGTCCGTTCTCCATGAAATTGTACAAAAGTAAGGAAGAACGCTATTGAATCTAGAGACAAGCGGTTCAGATTTGTATTTTGCCCCCGCTCATAAGTTTAGCTAACTTTTATATTTTTAGCTCTAGATGTCACAAATATCTTCCAATCATGATTTAACTTAGCACAAGTAAATTTTTTTGGACCAAGAGTGGACGCTATTGAAGTATAAGCAAATCGGTTCAGAGCTCACATACACTTTTTTTCAATCGATTTTATGTTTTTAGCTCTAGAAGCCATACATTGCATCAAATCATGATGAAACATGGCACAAGTTTTTTTTGTACCAAACACTGAACTTATTGAAATTGAAGTATATCGGTTTAGATTCAGACATAGCTCCCTTACGTATATTCAACAGATTTTATGTCTTAAGCACGAAATTCTCACAAAACACCCAATCATGATGAAATTTGGGACAGTTTTTTTCGATCGATAGAATTGTTTCAATTAGCTTAAATTGGTGCTATCGGGTCACGTTTTGAAATAGCCCTAGTACAATGGGGTCTCCTGATTTAACACACATTTGCTCTAGAACATGGCGATGGACAACCATTCTTATACTTATATGGACCATATCATCCCATTTGTATCTTCTACCATAGGATATTCACTTTGCCATTCCGTTTGCTGTACGAAAAACTGGCTGGAGATCCCATAAAGTATTTATATTCTGAATCGTGTTAAAGTTCTATGATTACTTAGACATGTCCGTCTATCTGTCAAAGGCAAACTACAGGCCACACAATTGATGATAAGTGATTTACATTGGTTTTAAACGGCTGGTGTTGAAAATGGATCGGTCAAAATGCATTCCCCACTCAAGCACTAAGTCAACCTAAAACTAGAAAAATCATTATTTTCGTGATTTTTTTGCTTATGTATGAGACAACTCCAAAACATGGTTTTTGAACGCTTCAACAGCATCTTCTGGCGACGAAAATCGTTGACCACGCATTTTTTTTTTTTGAAGTCATTGGGTGCCAAGTCAGGGCTGTACGGCGGATGACCAATCAATTCGACGTTTTGGCCTGTAAAAAGGCGCTGGCTTATTTATGATTCGTCTTCTCTTGTTCGTTTTTCGAATTTCTTCGAAAACTTCAGGCAAACAAATTGTGGTGTACCACTCAGAATTGACCGCCCTACGTTGCTCAAGCGGAACAGTGGCCACATGACCAGTTTTGCCGAAGAAACGGGCGACCATTTGCTTCGAAGAGCTTTTTACACGAACAACTATCATAGGATTTGGCTCGTCTTCGCACGGTCGATTGCTGTTTTGTTTCGAGCTCACACGCAAAGATCCATGATTCGTCACCTGTGACGATCTGATAAATGTCTTTTGAAGTACCGCAATCGTATTTTTTCAAAATTTTTTTTGCACTAATCGACACGAGTCTTTTTTTTGAGCGATTTTCAAATTGTGCGGAATCAAACGAGAACAAACCTTTTTTACGGCCAGGTAGGTGTTCATGCAATATCAAATGTATGCTGGTGGAAGAAATGCCCACGGATGCCTCTTTCTCACGGTATGACGATCTTGCATTATAAGTTCACGCACTTCATTTACTTTCTCTGGCACAACGGCCGTTTTTGGACGACATTGACAACCTTCGTCTTTGGGAGGGCGTCGGCCACGATTGAATTCAATAAACCAGTTTTTCGCAGTGGTATAGGATGGTGCTTCATCACCATACAAAGATTTAAGTTCATCGATGCACTCTTGTAGTGATAAATCACGTCGGAAGTTGTAAAAAATGATCGCTCGAAAATGTTCACGAGTTAATTCCATTTTTTTTTGCCAAGATTTTTTTTAGTCACTGTAAACAACAAGAATGATGGTCGTACATCAAAACGTTGTGAGTACGTTTATGCTAAAAAATGTCAAACTTTTCAATGGAAATGTCAGATGGCGCCAGGCAACACTTAGTGTTGCCTAGGCCTGAAATATATATAACACACCTTGCTTGTATGGGCATCAAATAACTAAACAATTTTCTCTCGACGCACGGTGGGTTGACATTTAAAAAAATAGAAATTAATCAGTCGTTTCTGAACTACTAGTCGGGTTTTGTTGAAATTTTACACACTTATAGAAATGGCGTTTTTGATCTTTAGTTTCGATATTGAGCCCCCACGATATGCGGGGGCGGAGCTACAGGTCTCCCAAGTTGGGCACCTCGAGTTTATAAAATTTTAAAACGGATATAACTTTTGTATTAGTGAACCGATTTGAATGAATCTAAAAGTTCAAAAACAAGTTTGATCTTATTTTTTTAAATATCTTCTCAAAGAACTTTCTTTCCTAAGATAGATATATATAATTTATACGTATACTTTACAAATTTTTTGCAATAACTCTAACATAAGACAAGTACTTTTTAGGGAAAAAATCGACATTTTTTTTGTACTTAAAGAATTTTTTGTTGTTTTTAGAACAAAATTAAAATGAAAAAAATCGGTTGATATTTAGCTCAGTTATTAAACACGTATGTCTCAGAAACTACACAAGATAATGCATAGTTGTAACACACCTTTTTGTAGGTCTCGACTAGTAGAATCTATAGGGGAAAAAACATTCAAATTGGTTCACAAATACAAGTTGTATATACTTGAGATGCCCAATTTTGGAGCCATGTAGCTTCGCCCTGTAGCTCCGCTAAGTTTGGATGACGGACCACAGGACCGAAAATTCATCCGAATTAAAAATGTACGTATGAGTAAAAAAAAACCTATGAAATTTTCTTACAAATGTAAATGGGACCTTTGCGTAAATTTTCGGGTGCAAAAACCTGTTTTCAATGGGCTTCTCTGAGTATCCAGAAGTGCGGAGTATGACATAATCAGCCACGCCCGTTTTTAGTTTCTTTTAACCAGATTTCATTTGTATAACTCAAATATTTTATATAATTAAAAAAACGTTTTATTATTAATCAGAAAAAGGTTTAGGTTTTTATAAAACGATTTTGAATTGTATTAAGGTTGTTAAATAAAACACGCCTAATATTAAGTAATTGCTGTACTCTTACTACTTAAGTATCTTATGTATACTTATATTTACTAACTGTAGAGAGTTTATTGAGTTTAAATGCAATCCATTCATTCATCACTTACTTGCTGGCTTATCAGTCAACTGAAACGAGTCAAGTTCATGACAGAAATATAGCTACGAACGAATTAAAGGGGTAGGAAAAAAATAGTTAAGTGTACTGATTTGGAGAATATCTTTTTTACGCAGCAAAACCTGAAAAAAAACACTTAATATAACTGGACTGGCGTAAATATTTATTAAACTTAATTATTGTTTAAACGGCTGTTTAAACAAATAACAAATGAAAACGTTAAAGCACACGCACTACGTTGGAGCGGTTGTAAAATCCACAGACTGTATGAAGGTTGCATAGCGGTGGGGTATTCGCTTTTTCTTTTGGCCAACTGGCGGCGGTGATTACCCACCAGTCGACGCATGTCAAAGTTTCCATATCGATTGTTGACATAACATGGTGGTGCTTGACAAGTTCTAGATCAGTTTTATTATGACAACGAAGTATATAAATTTAATTGTATTCGATGTAATTTTAGTAGTTGCGAATGGATAATTTTCGAAAGAACATAAAATAATTATAATTAAATAAATTTAAAGAACATGAATTTTTTAAAACACTGCTTACTATTCGGTATAATTTTTGGCTTAAGTTGGAGACTCTCTCAAAGTATTCCAGTAAAGAGTAGCCCTTTCGATGAATTACTACCCAACGAAGATGATAGAGAGATAGTTCAAAGAATCGCAAGCTACAGTGAACCCAAGAGCAGCAAAGGATTTTCTTTAGACGCAGTCAAAAGTATCACGAAGCAAGATCAAAGTATTTCATCAAGTAGCAACACTTCTGAAGGATCATCATCCGGCTACAATGACAGTGTGGTAGTCATAAGTAGCTCAAACCCAGATGAAAATAATTTATTGAAAAGCAGAATTTATCAGAATTTCCCTTCCGAGGATGACAGCGAAGTAGTGGAATTACCTCAAGAATTCCCATTTATCAATGACAGTCCAGTTGTCAAAAGTATCGAAAGGCAAGATCAAAGTTTTCCATCAAGCAGTACCACTTCTGAAGGATTATCTTCCGGTCACAGTGATAGTGAGCTATTTAAAAAAAGCTTAATCGATGATGAAAATAATTCATTGATAAGCAGCATTTCTGAAGGATTCCCTCCCGAAGACGACAGCGAAATAGTTGAAGTCACCTCAAACCAAGTACAAGCACATGATGACGCTTTACTTGATTTAAGCATATTTGGCAGTTCATTATATCACCAACCAGATTTTAACAATACGGCTCGTTTGTTGGAAGAATATGAGCCGGATAAATCATCGGTAAACCCTGAAGAATTGGGTCCATATTTAGAGGGTGATATTTTAGTACCTCAATCATCGGTTATTTTAAAAAATGGTCTCGTGTCAACGTTCAGCCGTTGGCCTAATGGAATTGTGCCCTATAAGGTCGATGGCTCTTTTGGCGCCCGCGACCTGGAAGTTATTGCAAATGCCATTAATCAGTATCACGAAAGGACCTGTATACGTTTTGTGCCGCGCACCACACAAACCGATTACATATCCATAGTCGACGGTAAATCGGGTTGTTGGTCTTCGATAGGGCGTGTGGGCGGCAGACAGAGTGTTAACTTGCAGACACCCGGTTGTTTGAGTAAGCCCGGCACAGCGATCCATGAACTTATGCACGTTTTAGGCTTTTTACACGAACAGAATCGTGAGGAGCGCGATTCCTATGTATCCATTCAATATCAGAATATAAAGGAGACGGCCTATACGAACTTTAAGAAAATGTCGCCCACTGCTGCCTTTGGAGTAAAATACGACTATGGAAGCGTTATGCATTATTCGTCGAAGGCTTTTTCGCAAAATGGCCAGCCAACGATAGTAGCTATGGTGAGTAATGAAAAAGATTGATTACAGAATCTCTGTCAAATGGCCTCAATAAATTTGAGCCGTAAAGGGAAAGCGATTACAGAGCACTTAGGAGAAAAACGACAGTATTCTAATTTGTTTATAATTTGATATATACCCAGCACAAAGGTCCCGCATTTTTTCTAAAACACCCATTTTAATAAAAATTTCAATAAAATATTGAGATGTATGTGACGATGGACAAACAACCAATCTTAGACCAAATCGAGAATAAAGTCCCATTTTTTGATATACGAGGGCTGATATACGACGTTTTGGCCGGTCAAAAAGGCGCTGGTTTGGGCCGATGTGTGAGAGCTCGCATTGTCATGGTGCACAATGATTCGTATTCTCTTGTTCATTTTTCGAATTTCTTCGAAGACTTCAGGCAAACAAATTGTGGTGTACCACTCAGAATTGACCTCCTACGTTGCTCAAACGGAACAGACGCCACATGACCATTACCAGTATTGCCGAAGAAACAGGCGACCATTTGCTTCGAAGTGCTTCTTCCACGAACAACTTTCGTTGGATTTGGCTCGTCTTCGAAGACCCACACGGTCGATTGCTGTTTTGTTTCAGGCTTATACGCATAGACCAATGATTCGTCACCTGTGACGATCTTATAAATGTATTTTGAAGCACCGCGATCGTATTGTTTTTTAACATTTCTTTGCACCAATCGACACGAGCCTTTTTTTTTACCGATTGTCAAATTGTGCGGGATCCAACGAACGGCCAGGTGTTCGTGCAATATCTAATGTATAAGTATTCTGGTGGAAGAAATGCCCATGGTCACATGACCATCTTGCATTATCAATCGTTTTTGGACGACCTTCGCCTTTAAGCTAGCATTGGCCACGATTCAATTCATTTAACCAGTTTTTCACAGTGCTATAGGATGGTGCTTCATCCCCATACAAAGATTTAAGTTTATCGATGCACTCTTGTCGTGATAATCCATGTCGAAAGTTGTGAAAATTGATCGAACGAAAATGTTCACAAGTTAATTCCATTTTTTTGCCAAAATATAAAAAATAGGAGATACCGCTCCGTGTATTGATATATTCCCAGTACAAAGGTCTCTCAATCGTTCTAGATCATCCATTTTCAATAAAATTTGGATTTGACCATAGACAAACAACCAATCTTGAACCAATTAAAAACAAAGTCCCATTTTTTGATGAAGTGCCCATAACAATATTTGCGGAGCCATACGAACAGCTTCTAGTATACTTTATGAGGGTACCAAATAACAAATAAAAATGTTCTCAAAGCCAAAAATAAAATTATTTTCGCAGTTTACCTAGATTTGGGTGGCGAACCCAGGGGCCGAAAATTCGGTCCATTTAAACATGGAAAATTCTACATTCAAATATCACATTAGTTTAAAAACTGGAAACATTTAAGGGAGTCCACAAAATTTGGCTTTTCTGAACATCCACAAGTACAGGGTATAAAGTAACCCGACTTTAGCTTTTTATACCCTGCTCCGAAGAGTGGATGGTATACGTAATTGCAACGCCACAAAATATTGATCTGAGACCCTATAAAGTTAAAGTACAAGGGAGAAGGTTTTCTTTAAGGGCTATAGTTATCTTGGTGAAAAGTATGCTTTTTAAGAAGTTTCTTTAGAAATAATAATTTAATTAAACGGACAATGGTTAGAATTGGACTTCTACGTAGGCATAACGTTAAAAAGAGCAAAGTTTCTGTGGCCCAAAAAAACGTTCCACTTGGTCTAAACAGACGATCAATGGTCAATATGGATATATGGGTACTCCAATTAAAGCAAGTTTTGCTACGAATCCAAATTTAGAGTAATTTAATTGTGACCGAAAGGACCCACAAATCTGAACATAATTTTTTCGCTTTGGTTACGTAGGGATGTTGGAGGGTATTAATAACACTCTGCGACAAATGGTAAGGGTCAGTGATCGGTTTGGAATGAAACCACCGGGGAAAGTTATATTGGTAAAAAAAAAGTCATACGTGTTCCAGCGTTTCGCTGGGTCTCATCTAGGAATCGAGATATATCGATTTGAAGTTAGTAAGTATCGTATAGGGGAATTTGTCACGTTTTAGGCTCTTTTGTTTGACATAACTCGAGAACTACTCGTCCGATTTAGCTGAAACAAATTTAGAAAAATTAAGAATTACAATTCCTCTAATCTGTTCTTAAACCGTTTTCCTACTTAAGCAACAGTTTCGCAATTATAAATAAATGTATGAAAAAAAAAATTATTTTTGCCTAAAAATTAAAATTTTTTTTTTTTAATTCATAAAAAATCCAAAACAGTAAAAAGTGTCAAGTCCTATTACTTTCACGTAAAGTCACATAACCTATGACCAAAATGAGACATAAATCATGAAAATCGATGCAAAAGAGCCAAAAACGTGACAAATTCCCCTATACGATACTTACTAACTTCAAATCGATATATCTCGATTCCTAGATGAGACCCAACGAAACGCTGGGACACGTATGACCTTTTTTTGACCGATATAACTTTCCCCGGTGGTTTCATCCCAAACCGATTGTGGCTGTCGCACAGTGTAACCAATCCTACGACATTCGGTTCCATGTACCGGATTGGCCCGAAGTAGCAATCTTCGTCCAATGGTTGTAACCCCGGCACGACATGTGCCGCTACAACAAGAACCTTAACCCATTTTTTATCAGACTACAAAATGTTTTTAAATCTTTATGAAATTTGCATTGCTAGTTAGAAATAGGCCAAAAATTTTTTGTTTTTTATACCCTCAACACTCGGTGAAACACGGATTTTTTGGTCGAGATATCGAATGCTGGCACAAAAAGGGGTAATACCTTTCACCTAGTAAGAAATGTACAACGTTTTTACCAGTTTAGTTTGAGTTCTAGTAAGATTGGCTCTGAGCAATATAAAACATGTGTATCCAGTAAACTTCGTTAACGAAAGCATAGCACATATGATTGTCGTAAAAACAATATTGCAACAAAATATTCTGACAGTGTAGTTGGATAGTTACATAATTGGATATAATATTCGTCTTTAATCTATCCTGTGATATATCATTTTCAGTTCTAAACAACTTATAATCAAAACACATGTATCTGCTGCATCTCATCGTTTGGTCTTTACCTTTGCGGACTCTAAATCAACTCTTCTAATTCACATAATATATTTATTTTTGTATAATTCTTTTAATTTTCTTTCTCGTTTCTACTCTTCTCTTGTCATAGCAACCTGAGGGTAAATATATAATGGGACAACGTGATGGATTTTCATCATTGGATATTAAAAAAATCAATCGTATGTATAATTGTTTGAAGAATGCCAAGCCCGTTGAGCCTCCTGTTGACCTCACCAAACTGACAGAAATTTTATATCGCAACTAAACAGAGTCGGTTGAAAAGTGTCTTAAACAAAAAGCCAGATTTGACTGGTATATGTTGCGTAAACAAACCATAGATAGAAAATCATGTTCGTCAGATTGTAGATATAATTCATTATTCCATAAAAATGTTAGTAATGCCACTGTTTATTTATCATTAGGTTAAGTGTAAATAAATATATGAGTTATAGTAACACATGCTTATCCTCACATACTACAGGGTGGAGCGCGGTAATTTGCTTATTTGGCAATGAAATAAAAAAAATTATGAACCTTAGAAAAAAAAATTTTATACCAGCAGATCATGCTAACCCTCGCTGTGTGTGCAGTGGCACCATCCTGTTGAAAGCATGTAACCTCTGCAGTCGGACCGCTGGTGAAGTTCTCTGGGATTTGTTTCACTCCAGTACACGTCCGCGTGGGGGAACAGTAAATCGTAAACGAAAAACACTGCACTGCACAGCAATAATCACATGCGCATTTGAAAAATACTCTTCAACACAAAACATCTCCTCACGTGTCCAATGCATGATGGCAACTGAAAGGCGAATATAAATCTCCCGTCAGCCAATATAAGCCACGCACACTCTCCACTCTCTTCGACCATCAGTGCCGCCACAGCCAGCAGTGCAAAAAAGCAAATTACCGAGCTCCACAACAAAAACTTTTTTTTGGGTTATTTAGGAAACTATAAAAATATTATTTAAGAAAGCGAATTTCAACAAGCTCAGCATTAATGCTGTATTATATAAGTAATTAACAAGTAACATTGGTGAACAGTTTGGCTTGGCTGTTGCTTAGAGCTTCCAGCTTGATAGTGTTCCACTATGACGCCCTACATCGGCAGTGTAGGGCGTTGCTGTTATTGTGGCGGCTTACTGCGTAGTTGACTGCCTGTTGTGACTCGCTTGTGCTGCTGGCTCTGCAAAGCTAGTTTCCATGTTGTAGAAGGAACGGGCTTGTCCATAAGAATCTGGGAACCAGCTAAGTGGGCTTGGCTGGGCATCTACGTTGTTGTTATTGTAGCGGCAACTGTGTGCTGGGGTGACAGCCCTTGGCCGAATAATTGCTGCTTCGGGTCAATCCGGTCCGTAGAACCAGCTGTCGTGGGATTGGGGAATCTACGTAAATAGGCGTAGCATGATACATGTTCCTTAAAATTGGCCAAATTAAAAGGAATGTCTACCCTAATGCTTCATGTGGATACATAGAAAAAGTCTGAAGCATTTGAGGTCTCCTTGTGTTCGCTACGGAATCAGATTCCACAAAAATGTTAGGGTCTGAAAATGTAAACAAATTTACATAAAGGACAATACCACTCACTTTTTAAATACGACATGGGTTCTGCAAGCATTTAATATAAGAAAATGTAATTCGGAGTTACTGAAGACCATAGAAAATGATCACTTCAAATCTCATCATATTTTGCTTGTTCGGCAATTTTCTGCTGTGGAAAAAAATTAATCAAAATATTAGCATCAAACTCTTTCTTTCTATTTTTATTCATTCTTAAGGTCAATCAAATTTTGTGTAAAAAAGGAATTAAGTGCTCAAAAGCACTTGAAATGTTGAGGGAGGAATATTTTTACAAGTTGAAAAAGCTTTTCAAATAAGGTCTAAAAGATGTGACTGGCGACGCTCGTCCTGAAAGATCCATCACATCAAAAACTGATAAAAAAAAATAAGAAAGTGGCGAAAATTGTTATAGAGAATCGTCGAATCGCTATTGGAGAAGTTTCAAAGGATGTCGGCATATCGAGTGGCTCATGCCATACAATTTTTTCAGAATTTTTGGGCATTACGTGTGTGGCAGCGAAGTTCGTTCGTGGCAGCGAAGTTCGTTGCAAAATTGCGACTCATTCGTCATTGCTTGTTCGTAATATTTTGGCCGAAAGAAATACCGTAAATATGCCTTAGCCACCTCAGCAGACTTGTCCCCCTGCGACTTTTCCCGGTTCCCAAAATTAAGTAGGCCCATGAAAAAACGGCGTTTTGCGATGACTGAGGAGATAAAATACGAATCGCTGAGAGGGCCAAAGGACATAACAAAATATGCACATCAGGACTGCTTCGTGGATACTTTGAAGGTAACAAAATTGAAATAATTTAATTAATACATATTTATTGAGCAAAATTAAATTTCACATTTTCTATTCAACAGATCACGTATAAGCATTTGTTAATCACTTCTCTTGATATTTGGATATTTACACCGAACCCGACACTGTCGAGGAAGCAACTGAAACATAGTGCTGATATTTGCAATAATTATTTTATTTTACCGACCGACACGGAATCACTTTTTGTCTCGATTCAACAGTATGTTTCATCTATCGTTGCAATAAAAGTACATATCGCAAATATGAACCGATCTGGACGCAACTCTTCAAATTGTGTAGCTCTGGACCAAAGAAATTCAACGAGTAATGAAATCGGTCAATTTTTAATTCTACAGCGCTAGATCCGATGAAATTGGAGCTTATCGGTTCATGTTTTCAAATAGCATTATAAAGAACCTCCTGATTTGAGGTCGCCTTAACAGCCTCGAATTTTAGCCGCTCTTGTATATATTTCGCATGGTACGTATTGATATACTCATAACTAACTCAATTACATCGGTTCCCGTGGATCCGAATAGCACAACATATTCAATTTTGTTTTTCACATTGTAATTCTGATCCAAATTCAATATTTTTGGATATGGATCACACATTACAAAACAATTTCAATAATTAAACAAAAAAACTGATTTCAAATTCAAAAAAAGCTGATCAAAAACTCTAAAAATACTTGTACAGGGTGGGCCAAAAGTTACCATGGAGTTAACAACTTTAATAACTTTTTGGTTTATTTATGTTGTTTTTTTCTTAGATTATAATATGTGACAGCGCATAGAGAAAGGGACCTAAGGGTAAAAAAAATCAATTTTCACTTTTTTTTTTGATGTGGACAACATCTGAGCATCGAATGAGACCGATCCCATGCCCCAAAAGTGTTCCCTCCCAGAGATATACGGGTTTTATGAAAGGGATGGTACACTAAAGATACACGTATTTAAATGTTTAAAATGGCTCTCCTGAACAAAACTGGTTTTCCCTTAGGTCCCTTTCTATTTTGCGCGTCACATATACAAAGTGGATATTTTTTTACACTAAGTATGAAAAATAATGACACTTAAATGACTTTTTAAAGCATTTTCCATAACATATTTCAAAATTTGTGGATGTAGCATTCGAATTTCTGCAACAATGTTGACCTTGAGTTGACGAATTGTCTCGGGCTTGTTCACATATACTCGCTCCTTCAAATAACCCCTAAGAAAATAGTCGGGTGCTGACAAAACTGGCGATCGCGCTGGCCAAATACGAGGGTTGCTGTTTATATTTCGGGTCCGGCAATAAAAACACAATAATTTATCATTGGAAATGGTTTTATTGTTTTTAAAATACTCTCATTTCAGATCAATACACTTTTGCATGCGCACAAACCAATTTTCGAAGCACTTTTTCCACTCCGATTGAGGTACCTCCAAAACATGATTTTTGAACGCTTCAAAAGCTGCTTCGGGCGATGAAAAACGTTGACCACGCATTTTTTTCTTGATGCTAGGAAATAAGAAGAAGTAATTAGGTGCCAAATCAGGGCTGTACGGTGGATGGTCCATGAGTGGTCAAATAGCTCATCGTTTCAGCTGATGTGTGAGAGCTCCCATTGTCGTAATGCAAAATGATCCGTCTTCTCTTATTGTCTTTCCTCATTTCTTCGAACACTGTTGGCAAACAGATGGTTGTATACCACTCAGAATTGGCCGTCCTACGTTCTACTCAGAATTGACCGTCCTACGTTCTACTAAAGGCACTGTGGCAACATGTCCAGTTATACCAAAAAAAAGCACAATCATTTGCTCGACGTACTTCTTTCACTAACAACTTTTGTTGGATTAGGCTCGTCTTTTAAGACCCATACGGTCTATTGCTGTTTTATTTCGGGTTTATATGCATAGATCCATGATTCGTCACCTGTGACAATGTTATACACTGCCTTTGCGCTATCGCAGCTGTACTATATCAACATCTCTTATCACCAATCCATACGAGCCTTTTTGAGCATTCGTCACATTATGTGGGATCCAGCGAGAACAAATTTTTTTCACTGCCAAATGATTTTGCAATATCTTATTAATGCTTGTCATACTAATGCCCAATTATGCCTCAATCTCAGGGTATGTAACATGTCGGTCTTGCTTAATCAGTTCACGCACAGCATTGATGGTTTCTGGCAAAGTGACCGAAGGTGGACGTCGTTCACGAAATTCATCGTGGAGGGAACGGCGTCCGAGACTAAACTCTTGGCGATTTATGCATTAAACACATAGACGACAGCAAGCAGCGAGCGACAACCTGTCAAAATTAAAACACACACGTTTATATGAAAATGATTACTTTGACGGCGTCACAGCAGCACGACGGCACAGCAGCCGTTGCTGTTGTCGCCAATATAAACTAATTTCTATTTTGAAAGGCGACAATATCAGATAGTGTTGGTAATGCACTAAAGTAGTTGTAATAATTTAGAGATTAAAGGCGTTTAACTAAAAACTGAAAATTTGCGTCAAACATTTTGGGATTTATTAAATGTTCAAGGTGTCAAGGTGTTTTTATATATCATCTTGGTATGCTAAAATATAATTTCGCCGTTCTCAAAATAGTTTAAAAGGTGGCAGCACAACGACAAATGTCGCCAACGAAATTTGAAGTCAGTCGTCGTGCTGCTTGCTGTCGTCTATGTGTTTAATGCATTACAGTGGTTTTTGATGTTGCTTCATCGCCAAAAGTCGAAACAAGTTGATTTAAACACTCTTGTCTCGATAACCCACACCGAAAATCGTAAAAAATTATTGCAGGAAAATGTTTACGCGATAATTCCATTTTTAGACTGAGATGAATTTTTCAACACTGTAAACAAAACAATTCGCATTCAAATGACAAAACGTTCTTAGTGAAGTTATGCTAAAAAATGTCAAAGTTTCCAATGGAAGTTCCGGTTTGCATCTGGGAACAATAGTATTGTCAGGACCCGAATATAAATAGCAACCCTCGTAATTTCCGAATTTCTGGAAATTATTCGCTCTCCAAAAATTTGACTTTAAAATGTCCATTGTGTCTCGGGCAGTGTGGCCAGTGGCTCTGTCATGCTGAAACCACATCTCACGTTTGTTTTCAAGAGCAAAATTTTCTATCATAAACCAATACCGCTGTCCATTTACGGTTACAGCTCTTCATTCTCAAAGAAGTAAGGCCCAATGAGGTTTGCAGATGTGATCCCACACCAAACTGTACTTCTGTACTGCATTGTCAGGACACGAAATATATACTTATATAAATAGCAACCCTCGTAATTTCTGAATTTCTGGAAATTATTCGCTCTCCATAAATTTGACTTAAAATTGCCATCGGGCAGTGTGGCCAGTGGTTCCGTCCTGCTGAAACCACATCTCACGTTTGTTTTCAAGAGCAAAATTTTCTATCTAAACCGATACCGCTCTCCATTTACGGTTACAACTATACGATCTTTATTCTCAAAAAAGTAAGACCCAATGGGGTGTAATTGGCGTTGACCAATGGCTCTTGGCTTTCAGAACCCCAGAACCTACAGTTCAGCTTATTAACAAAGCCATTCAAATGAAAATGAGCTTCATGCGTTTGCGTTAAAATAATTGATCGCTGATTTAAATAATAAAATTCTATTATTCTGGTTCTTGTTGTGAATCTCTCCATTTTTTATTCTCCAAGTGTTATTTATACTTATATAATCTGAAAAAAAATGTATAAACGAAAAAGTTATTAAATGTTTAAACCCCATTGTAACTTTTGTACTTGAACGTTCGGCCGTTAAGTTATTGGGTGTGGTAATATCGACGTTTTTTGGCCCAATAGATAGTTTTGTGGCAACTCTTGAAATTTTTACAAAATGACATTTTTTAAAAATATTCCCAATATTTTTTGAAAAAAAAAATCAAATATTTTTAATAGGTCAAGTATTTTCTTTAAAACTCGCCTAAAGTTGCTATAAAATTTAAAAAAAATCCCCTTTCATTATAACTACAAAGTCCATGCACATAACCCATCATTCCCGCCGCCATGGATAATGCTGCAAAGAAAAATTTTCTTGAATTCTATCTGGCCAAACAAAAGGAACTGGGTAAACGTCAGCGGGAATATAAAAAGATTCTCTCCACCAAATTGAAAACGCGCAAGGAGACTATAATCGAAGCCAGCTATCAGAATGCCATCGAACAGCTAAAGCTAGAAAAAGACGATCTCAGGGCGCAAATATGGGTGGCCAATGGCCGCACCCATGTACGGGAAAATAAACGCTGTCTACGCGACATCAAATGTCATGTCCAGTGTCAAGAAGGCCTAGCCGAAGACGTTCGCAAACTTAAAGTGGCCATTGGCAACCTGGAACGTGAAATAAGTCGTGTGAACAAACAAGTTTACGATTTAAATCGTAAAACTGTACCGGAGACGCAACATCAGGCCCACGTGGCGAAGACACGCAAGAAAATGTTGATTTTGGAAAATCAACTAGAAGTGGGAGTACGTCGAGAATGTGGCTTTGCTGCTGCCAATGCGGAGTTAAGGGAGGAGTTAATCAAAATCTTAAATCATCGCACCCTCTTTAATGAGTCCTATTCGAAGCTGGTCCAGAAGCTCAACAGTGACAAGAAATATTTGATTGATTTAATCGAATATGCCCTGGGTACTTTTGATAATTGCATCGATATGTACGAAAAGATGGACAATGTCGCGAAACGGGAAACTAAGGAGCGTGACTTGCGCAAAGTCGAAATGCAGGGAATAATGCGGAAACTTGCAGCCGATACTGATACCACAGAATTCATGGACACCAAAGGTAAGACTCGTGAGCTGGCCGATCTGCAGCCCAAGGAATATGTGCGCCGTGAAAAGTTTCGACGGGACCATTCGAGGAAAATAAATTTGTACAACAAGATTCTGGAGAAAATTCAAGCCTATACCCAGACACAAAATGTCGAAAAGGTCATTGAGAAATTCCAACAGCAAGAGAGTCTCTACTACTCCTATTTCAATTATGCCAATGAGTTAAGCTATCACATGACTCTCCTCACCAACTCTGTCGATCGTCTGCATACTGATATTGATTCCCTTAAGATGTCTAATGTGAATGCGCTACAAGATCAGCAGCACATCATAGAAACGCTGGAGCAAACGTTGACGGAGAAACGGAAAAAGAACGAAGAACTGCTCAAGGTGTGCGAGGCCAACGATCAACGTTTAGAACATCTTCTGCAGGGAATTGAGACACTATTTCAGATGTCACGCTGTGATGCCTCCCCCCTCATGGTGTTGCTGGGCAATCACAGCCATATTGATCTGGTGAATGTTCGCCGTTTTCTGAAGATTTTGGAACGTCGTATTTACGATGTCACCGCTTGTGTCTATGTGTTGGAACGTCATGATGAATCCAAGACATTCGGAGATTATGTCGTCAAACAAATTGAAAGAATCTGTGATTGGCCAACAGAGCTTAATGACATTGTTCTGACGCAACAATGTCCCGAATGTGCGGAGGGTGAAGCCTTCAATATGGACGAAGCCGGCGATGGTGGTGTTGTAGTGAACACCATCGATGAGGCCAAGAAGAAGCTGTACGAAAAGGTTAACCAGCCTGAGATGCAATATCGTTTGCACAGCATCAGCCAGTGTCGTCTGCCGCGATCACGTATTTTGGCGGCGAAAAGGAATGCTTGAAACTTTTGGGCTTTTAGTGGGATACTTTACATAAAAAAAATCGTTGTGTATTTTTAGAGAAATAAATAAAGAAGCTATTGTCGCGGCAGATCTTAACGATTTTTCAGACCCTTTGAAACGTGGAACTTAGTAATTCCAGATTCCATATGAGAAGAACAGGAGTGCCTAACTCATTTAGAAAATGATTACAATTACAAATTTAAAATGCAACGAACGTAAAGCCGACCGATTCTAGAGACTTTTAATACAACTAGATTTAGAAGATAGTCTAATCCGGCAACATCCAGAAACCGACGTAGATAATCTTCGCTTCGATTCAATATCTCCATTGGTCAAAGAACACAATTTTGAAACACTATGCACTGGAAGTAGTCCACATAGTACAAACTGCAACCGCCACACACGAGGGCATATCGATAATTCCTTGACTTTTCGAAAAAACAGCTTTTTTTGCAAAAAAAAAAAGAATTCGACATAATCTCCTATGAGCTCAATACACTTAGTCCAAGGTTACTCCAACTTTTGTATCCCTTCCAAAAAAAAAGAATTTTTCGAAGTCCATAAAATAGACATTTGTTTGATTAATAATTTTATCGTTGGAGCTGTATGTCCTTCCACCGAGCCATGTTTTTAGATTTGAAATAGTCTCTGGGAGCTAAATCTGGAGAATATGGCAGATAAGATACCAATTCGTAATCCAATTCATAAAATTTTCCATTGAGACTGCACGTGTGTGCACTAGAGCGTACCAGGTTACAAGTAAAAAAAAAAAAAGTTCGCCGTACACCTTCGAATATGAAGTATTATTGAAAGGTAGTTTCAAAATTTTTTTTTTATTTTTTTATGCCGAACGTAGGGGTCGCGCTTTTACATTTTTCTATATAACTTCTGCATTTATAAACGGATTTTAAAGTATATATATATATATATATATATATATATATATATATATATATATATATATATATATATATATATATATATATATATATATAGATAAATATATATATAGATAAATACATCGATGTTTTTGTCTCGACGAGGCCGATTTTTTTTGTCTTTGACGTCATTGAGCTCAAGCACCCCCTTCTGGTACTTACCCATCATATCTCAGTTGCTACTACCCTAATGTAATTGTATGGCCTACGCAACCAAATCAGTGAGGTCATAGAAACATCATGGTCGCCGCGATCCAAGAAACTAAGATGAATGCCACCTGCAGCCTGCACAGTTGTGACGGATACAACGTGCTACGTAAGGATCGCACCAGAAGTGGTGGTGGGGGACTTGCTTTCCTGTTATGAATATGAAAATATCCGCCTCCAAATCATCAGCCACACTGTTTACCGCATGAACCGCAGAGGTGCAGTTGTCACTCAATGTGAAAGTCGATGACGTCAACATCCCGACTACCAACTATCCCAAAATCCTTGGGGTCACATTGGACTGCCTTTTTAGATCCTCTGCACATGCTACAGCCATTTGCGATAAACTCAAAAGTAGGAACAAGGTCCTCAAGTCACTTGCCGGCAGTACTTGGGGAGCCGACAAAGAAACCTTGTTGACCTCTTACAAAGCGATAGGTCGGCCGGTAGCAAACTACGCAGCACCTGTATGGTCGGCGAACGTGAGTACGACGCAGTGGAAGAAAATTCAGACTTGCCAGAATGCCGCCCTTAGAACATCAACAAGGTGTCTTCTAATGTCTTCTGAGGACCATCTACATGAGGAGACGGAGGTCCTTAACGTGCGCAGACACAATTTCCTGTTGTCTAAACAATACCTGCTAGGGTGTTTTCGCATCAGTCATCCTAACCACCATCTATTGAACAGGATGCCTCCACCCAGGCAGATCAGGTACGATCTTCATGATCTAGAGAGAGAGGTCCAGCGGTATAAGAGAGAACCTTTAGATCATCAAAACTATCAGACAGGTCTGAACAACATTCACGCCGATGATGTCGCAGCAGCAGTATCCAGCTACCGTGTGAATGTAGTGCTAGGGGAACATCCCCCGGAGATTTTACCTGAGGAGAAGGTACTACCTCGGCAGACGCGCGTGGTTCTGGCGCAGCGGAGATCTGGATGGTGCAGCCGCCTCAATTCTTACTGGGCACGAATTGATGCTAACTCCTTTGAAGTTGTCACACGATTACGTTTATGGTCAATTGAGTGCAAATGCGGCACTCATCTTGCAGACAGCTTTATTACGAGAGCTGCTATATATATTTCTGGCCTAATAATGAAAATGCGAATATTTATCATCAAAAATGGTTTTATTGTTTTTCAAAGTATTCTCCAGCATGACTTAAACACTTTTGCATGCGCTCAAACCAATTTTTTTTCACTCCGATTGAGACACCTTCAAAAAATGGTTGTTGTACGCTTCAACAGCATCTTCTGGCGACGAAAATCGTTGACCACTCATTTTTTCTTGGCGCTGGATTGAGCCGATGTCTGAGAGCTCGCATTGTCATGGTGCACAAAGATTCGTCTTTTCTTGTTCGTTTTTCGAATTTCTCCGAAGACTTCAGGCAAACACTCAGAATTGACCCCCTACGTTGCTCAAGCGAAAGAGTCGTCACATGACCAGTTATGCCGAAGAAACAGGCGACCATTTGCTTCGAAGTGCTTCTTCCACGAACAACTTTCGTAGGATTTGGCTCGTCTTCGAAGACACACACGGTCGATTGCTGTTTTGTTTCAGGCTCATACGCATAGATCCATGATTCGTCACCTGTGACGATCTTTTAAACGTCTTTTGAAGCACCGCGATCGCATTTTTTCAAAATTACTTTGCCCCAATCGATACAAGCCAGCCTTTTTTTGAGCGGTTGTCAAATTATGCATGATCCAACGCGAACAAACCTTTTTTACGGCCAGGTATTCATGCAAAATCGAATGTATGCTGGTGAGAGAAATGCCTAAGGATGCCTCTATCTCACGGTATGTCACATGACGATCTTGCATTATCAGTTCACGCACGGCATCAATGTTCTCTGGCACAACGGCCGTTTTTCGTCGACCTTCACGACCTTCGTCTTAGAGCGAGCGTCGGCCACGATTGAATTCATTAAACCAGTTTTTAACAGTGCTATGGAATGGTGCTTCATCGTGCTTCAACAATCTCAATCACTTTTACTCTTCGATCGAGCAACACCATATCGTGGATCCATTTTCAGGTGTATTGTCTTCAATTCGCCGTCCATAACGTCCAGCGTCATTTGTACTTATGCGACCACAACGAAAGTCAGTAAGCCACTTTTGCAAAGTCCCCATATTATTTATCAAGCTTTGCCTTGGTTTGATTGTAGGTTTTTTCCGCAAAAAATAATGTTTAGTGAGCGCTCGAAATTCACTTTTTTTATTTTAAACAAAATCCACGAAGTTGCATGCTTTGAACAGCTGTTTAACACAAACTTAATGACGGAACTCTCTCAAAGTTTGATAGTAGTCTATTAACAGATGGTACTTGATGGGTGCAGGGTTTGCCTTTCATATAACTACAAGGGATGTTGGAAAAGTCACGGAATTATTGATATGATACCCATACTTTAATTTGTGATGTAATTTGAAAATATATTTCGTTTATTCGAAGTCTCTATTAGTTTTAGGAAATATTTTTCAATATGCAGATTAAATTAAAACAACAATAATACACAAGAATTTGACAAATACGAGTACAATAAATATTTTAATTCAACTAAAATTCCATCACTGCTGCGTTATACCGGAACTCTCCAAAGCATGAAAGATCTTTCGTATGGAATGGATATAAGCAGCTGTACGTAAATCATTACACAGTTCGTATTCGTTGGCCGTCTCCTTAATGCCACGTCCCGATGCTTCCATCACTGTCTGCAACCCGTAATCTACAATGTCGGCCTCCGAAGTGCAGTTGCGTATTTCTTCCAATCTCTTATTGGGGCGTATGGGAGGCTAAACAAGCCAATTAAGCTTATGGGTTCCTAAATTAAATTATTAACGCTACTTACCCCTCCTTCTTTGCCATCGCGTCCCATGGCCTCATTGATCGAATGAAATATCTCGTTAATTATATGATTATCTCGTTTCGTCGTCATTTTGCCATAAGAAACGTGATTGATATTTTTCAAAAATTCAAAATAGGACACGGTCACACCGCCCGCATTGCAATACAAATCGGGTATCATAAGAACGCCCCTGTTGCGCAAGATTTCATCAGCAGCTGGTGTAATGGGGCCATTGGCTCCTTCCAAAATAATTTTCGCTTGAACTTTAGTGGCATTTTCAGCGTTTAGGACTTTTTGGGTGGCGCACGGCATAAGGATGTCACATTTGTCTGCCAGTAGCGAACCTTGTTTCACAGTAGCTTTGGGGTAGCCTTTGATGGTCTTGTTCTCAGCTATATATGCCATAAGGTCCTAGATAAGTGTTAATATAACGATTTTAAATATAAAAAAAATCCCATTGGAATTTTTTTCTGTAAGAAAAACATTAATACAATAAAAAAAAGTGCAAAATGTCCTCAGAGAACTGAGCACATATTTTTAAAAAAAATATGTGCTCAGTTCACAGAGGACTGTTTTCTGCTTAGAAAAAATGTGCTCAGTTCACTGATGATTTTTTTCTGTTTAGAAAATATGTGCCCAGTTCACTGAGGACATTTTTCTGTATAGAAAAATATGTGCTCAGTTCACTGAGGACATTTTTCTGTATAGAAAAATATGTGCTCAGTTCACTGAGGACATTTTTCTGTATAGAAAAATATGTGCTCAGTTCACTGAGGACATTTTTCTGTATAGAAAAATATGTGCTCAGTTCACTGAGGACATTTTTCTGTATAGAAAAATATGTGCTCAGTTTACTGAGGACATTTTTCTGTATAGAATAATATGTGCTCAGTTCACTGAGGACATTTTTCTGTATAGAAAAATATGGGCTCAGTTCACTGAGGACATTTTTCTGTATAAAAAAAATATGTGCTGAGTTTACTGAGGACATTTTTCTGTATAGAAAAATATGTGCTCAGTTCACTGAGGACATTTTTCTATATAGAAAAATATGTGCTCAGTTCACTGAGGACATTTTTCTGTATAGAAAAATATGTGCTCAGTTCACTGAGGACATTTATCTGTTTAGAAAAATAAGTGCTCAGGGCACCGAGGATAGAAAAATATGTGCTCAGTTCTCTGAGGACATTTTTCTGTATAGAGAAATATGTGCTCAGTTCACTGAAGACATTTTTCTGTATAGAAAAATATGTGCTCAGTTCACTGAGGACTTTTTTCTGTTTAAAAATATGTGCTCAGTTCACTGAGGACATTTTTCTGTATAGAAAAATATGAGCTCAGTTCACTGAGGACATTTTTCTGCATAGAAAAATATGTGCTCAGTTCACTGAGGACATTTATCTGTATAGAAAAATAATTGCTCAGGGCACCGAGGATAGAAAAATATGTGCTCAGTTCTCTGAGGACATTTTTCTGTATAGAAAAATATGTGCTCAGTTCACTGAGGACATTTTTCTGTATAGAAAAATATGTGCTCAGTTCACTGAGGACATAATGTTTAAAATTATGTGCTCAGTTGACTGAGGACATTTTTCTGTATAGAAAAATATGTGTTCAGTTCACTGAGGGCATTTTTCTATATAGAAAAGTATGTGCTCAGCTCACTGAGGACATTTTTCTGCTCAGTTCACTGAGGACATTTTTCTGTATAGCAAACTATGTGCCCAGTTCACCGAGGACATTTTTCTGTATAGAAAAAAATGTGCTCAGTTCACTGAGGACATTTTTCTGTATAGAAAACAATTTGCTCAGTTCACTGAGGACATTTTTCTGTACAGAAAAAAATGTGCTCAGTTTACTGAGGACATTTTTCTGTATAGAAAAAAATGTGCTCAGTTTACTGAGGACATTTTTCTGTATAGAAAAAAATGTGCTCAGTTTACTGAGGACATTTTTCTGTATAGAAAAAAATGTGCTCAGTTTACTGAGGACATTTTCTGTATAGAAAAAAAGGTGCTCAGTTCACTAAGGACATTGTGCTCAGTTTTCTGAGGTCTGTTTTCTATTTATACTCAAATCACTGAGGACATTTTTTCGTTTAGAAAAAAAGAGCTCACTCAACAAAATTAAATTAAAGTTTTTCCATATATAATAACTCACATTAGGGTCAATACCATCCGGATTAATTAGCGACAGCTCCCTTTCCTCTACTCCAATCAATTTCGCACCAGCTTCTACCACAAATTTTGCAGCATGCGAACCCACATTACCGAAACCCTGGACAATTACTGTTTTTCCCTTCCAGCCTGTTTCCAATTTTACAAAATCCATCCAATCTTTGTCGTTAAGGAACACATCAGCCGCTTTCCAAACTCCACGGCCCGTTGCAGAGGTACGACCATTAATGCCGCCAATATGAACCGGTTTACCGGTTACAATTGCCAAAGCGTTTATGTCATTATGACCTGCATTCATAATTTGAACGTGAAAGTTAACAGCCTTTGTGTATGACTTTCGAATACTTACCAAAAGTCTTCAAATACTGATCACATATCCAACTCATCTCACGTTCACCGGTATTGACATCGGGAGCGGGCACATCGATGCCCGGTCCAATCATGTTACGCCTCAGCAGTTCCATGGTATAACGCCTGGTAATTTTTTGCAATTCATATGAGGAATATTTTTTGGGATCTATACGTATGCCCCCTTTGGCGCCGCCAAATGGTACATTGACACAGGCACATTTGAAGGTCATCAAATAGGCCAATCCTTTGACTTCGTCCTCTTCGACATCCATAGCAAATCGTATTCCTATAATTCACGTGACAAGAAATATTGGACTACTTTTAGTATGAAACAAACGAAAACCCCATTGAGTACCCACCCACCTCCTTTTACCGGTAATCTCTGTTTCATATGATGGGCTCTATAACCCGTTATAACTTCATATTCCGAGTTTTCATTGGTCATCGGAAAGTTCACTTCAATACAGGTCGACACATACCCCATGAATCTTAGCAGACCACTTACTCGGGCTTGCACGAGTTTGCTGTCGATTTTCGGATATTTCTTGGACAATTCTTCGACCAGCGATGGTTCCATAACTTTGGCAGCGGCATGATAGTAGTACTGGACCATATGAGCGAAATTCGGATCCTTTTCTGTGGGTATACTCCTTAGATGCTGTGGTATCTCATGTTTCCAACGCTTGGGGTTGAGGTACTGGATTTTCGATGGAAGTGAATTTCGACTTAAGGAGTTCTTTGAACATATTTTAATAGCCACCCTTGCGATCATATTTTCTATTGGAACTTTTAAGTGTTTTTTTCTGGATTTATTTAAAAATAACTTTTTTCTGATTTTGTTTTTGAACTTTTTGATTTGACAGAACTTTTATTTATGAGGTACCAACCTAAATCGAAGTCAAACTCATAAAACAGACGATTAGTTTGATTTTTAGGGATTCGAAAAATTCTTTGCTCTTCACAATAGGTTGGGCTATTTAAAATTTAAGTTTGAATCAGCTGTGAAAAAAATACTGATATTTTTTTCACATTTCTGGTTTCATTGGAAAGGTTGAACTTTGTCATTTAAGAATGGGACACCATCCAATGCGATTTCACTTTGCCGAATGGACTTAAGGTTATTTGGCAGGAGATAAGTGCTAGACGTTGAAAAGCTGCATTCACAACAGACAGCGGAAACCTTCTCCAAAAGGTTATCTCAGTTGCTCGTTGCAATAGACCATGATACCGATGATATCAGCGCTCAGAGGCAACACATCATGGATTCTATAATAAAATCCACCGAGTAAAAATTGGTAACAGAAAGTGGCAAAAAATGAGCCATTGGTAGGATGAGAATGAGGGCTATTGGCTCCTATGCCGACGCGAGCAGTGTTGGAGTGGTATCTGTACTTGGAAGAGGAAAAAATCGGAAGATGTTTAAAAATTTGCAAACTGCGTCGTACGTCAAACACAAAGAGTGATCAATCTTGAGGTATTTTTTGCAATAGGGGTTTTTCGCAGATTACGTGTGATTTGTGTTAAACTTTATTTTTTTTTCTTTTCAGTATTGTTTGCCATTTCTTCATGGAAAATCATACACCGCGCAAACCACGCTTTGGTGCGGTTTATGTGCTGGTGGCATTATCGATCCATATTTTTTCAAAAATGATGATGGCCCGAACGTAACCTTGAATGGTGCACGCTATCGCTCCTTGATATCGGACTTTTTGCTACCTCAAATGGAAGCCCGTAATATTGACGACATTTGGTTTCAACAGGACGGTACCACTTGTCATACAGCTGTTTAAACAATGAATCTATTGAGAGAGTTGAGAGGAACGTAGCCATGAATGGAGCTCGCTATCACGTCATGATGTCGGACTTTTTTGCTACCTGATATTGAAGCCCGTAATCATGACGGACGGTGTCACTTGCCATACAGCTGCTCAAACAATGGATTAATTGAGAGGTCATTTCGAAAAGCAGCTAATTTCACATTTTGGACCGGTGAGTTGGCCACCTAGATCGTGCGAGGCTCGTTTGAGGCTACGTTAAGTCCAAAGTCTATGCTGACAAACCCGCTACGATTCAGGTTTTCGAAGCCAACATTACGCGTGTCATAAACGCCATAACGGTCGAAATGCTCGAACGAGTCATCCAAAATTGTACCCTAAGAATGGCCATCATGAGGCGTTTGGAAATCATTAAAAAGTTACTAACGCAATTCTGAATCGATGGTCGAAACTGTAAAAGCGCTTATACTAATTTTCGGCCAGCCGACAGGCTGTGCGTGCTAAATTCGATACATTTGGATGTTCCGGCGCCATAAAGACGCCGCACCGCTCAAAGTGTTGAAAATATGGCGGAAGTAAGTTTGTCCGTTCATAATGATCCAAATCAGTCGATTCCACGTCGTTCTCAGGAATTGAGCATCTCTCAAACCACACAGTGGCGTATTTTGCGGAAAGATTTTGACCTTCTTCCTTATAAGATCAAACTTACTCCAGGAATAAAGCCACTTGATCAGGAATAAAGCCACCGATTTGACTGGCTCTGGCAAAGTTTCACAAAAAATTCAGAATTTCATCGAAAAATCATCTTCAGCGATGAAGCTCATTTCTGGCTGAGTGTTTTGTCAATAACCAAAATATACGTTATTGGACAGCCACAAACCGCATGTGCCTCAAGAGACACAATTGCATCCGCAAAAAATTACTGTGTGGTTTTTATGGCGGAGGTGAGATTGGGCCGTATTTTCGACGATGTAAACAATTGTCATTTCACCGTCAATGAAGAGCGCTATCGTGCCATGTTAGAAAATTATTTTCGCCCAGAATTGGAAGAGCTTGACATCGCCGATAGGTGGTTTCAACAAGACGGTGGCACTAGCCACACAGCACGCGTTACAATCGATTTACTGAAAGGCAAATTCGGTGAACGTGTTATATCGAGAAATAATCCGGTCAAATGGTCATCTCGTCCATGCGCTCCAACGCCATTGGATTTCTTCTTATGGGTCCAAATCATTGGTCATTGGTCGATGCCAACAACTTTTAACGAGCTCAGAGACAACATCCAACGCAAAATTGCCAACGTTCCGGTCGAAATGTGTGCGAGAGTGGTGGAAAATTCGCTCGAAAGAATACTCGTAGATCGCTGTACACGGGCTCATGGTGGTCATATGACCGAAATCGAATTTCCTTTTTAAAAATGTAACAATTGCACTACTTCTGGAATAGATTTAAACTCGGTATCTTACGATTGCGACCGCAAAAGTAACTGGCCTAACATAAAAAGAACCGTTTTTTTTGGAATTATTATTATTTATTTTTCAACATAATCTCCTTCCATCTCAATACACTTCATCAAACGTTTTTCAAGTTTTTTAATTATATCCGAAAAATAAGATTTTTCAAGACCTTCAAAATATGCCTCAGTTTCAGCAATAACCTCGCTATTGGACGAAAAATTTTTGCCAGCGAGAAATTTGTTTGAATTTGGAAACAAGAAATAATCGAAAGGAGCTAAATCTGGACTATATGGTGGATGCGGAGCAATTTCAAATCGTAATTCGGCCAGTTTTTGTTGAGTTAAAAATGCAGTGTGTGAAGGAGCATTATCTTGATGAAAAAGAACTTTTTTTTCTAAATGCGGTCGTTTTATCTTGATTTCTTCACTCAACCGATCCAATAATGCACAATAATATTCACTATTTATAGTTTTTCCTTTCTCAAGATAATCAATAAATATTATGCCCCTTGCATCCCAAAATACTGTGGCCATTACTTTTCCTGCTGACTTAACAGTTTTCGCCTTCTTGGGACCAATTTTACCAGCTTCTATACATTGTTTTGACTGTTCTTTGCATTCTGGGATGTAGTGATGGATCCATGTTTCATCAACAGTTATGAATCGGCGCAAGAACTCTATTGGATTACGCTGATAAATCGCTGAAAGCTCCTCGGAATTGGTCCAACGGACGATTTTTTGGGGCAAAGTCAACAAACGCGGCACCTTTTTCCGCGGATAGCTTTTTCATGTTTTTATCTTTAGTCACTTCATTAAATATTGTTCTAATGTTTTCAATAGTAGTAGCAGTTTTCGGTCTTCCAGAGCGTTGTTCATCTTCCGTACTTGAACGACCCATTTAAAATTGTTGAAACCAGGATTTCACGGTGGAGTATGTTGGTGCATTATCACCATGAACAGAATCCAATTCATCTTTGATTAATTGTGGCGTATAACCTTTCATATAAAAGTGTTTAATTACCGCACGAAACTCTTTATTTTCCATTTTTCAAAAATTATAAAACTTGTTTACTTCAATCACCTGTAACAAAGAAAATAATCATTAAATATTTCGGAAATTTTGACAGATGGCTTATAAAAGATTGCTTTTAAAAAACATAACAAAAAAAAGTTGCTAGTAAAACAGAAAGTGTGCCAGGCCAGTTAGTTTTGCGGTCGCCCTCGTATATATGCTGTGTTTTATTATTATATAAAATTGTTACGAGTATGTCCTTAATGGAAAACCCAACAATCCTCAAACATGCGTGTATCAATCTTTTTATTTTCTGTTCACGTGTAATCTGCTTTTCACTAATTCTGCTTCTCCAAGCCTTCTTCTAGACTAGCTGGTGTACCTCGTCTGCGGATTCCAGTCATGGACTGTTCGGCTAATATCGTCATGAGGCTTTCTCTGTGAGCGGATGGATTGTGGATTGTCTTTTCCAAGCTGACAACTGCTAGAGAGGCGCCGCAACAAAAGAAAGGCGAGATCGTTTCGACCGGCACTTGCAACGTCGTTGTAGTAGACATATCTTTATACCTCCGGTCCGCCGTAACTTCTACATAAAACGATGTCAGCAGTGAAACAAAACGAAGAATCGTCTTGGCAAATACTACATGAATCATTATACAAAAATAAACCCCCGCAGATGATTGACGAAGTCAATCGAAATATTGGGAAGAATAAAATTTTAACCAAAAACACAACATCGAGTTAAAATACATGACCTCAAGCCGAAAATTAATTTTATAAGAAGATAACATCAAAGGTAACTATTTACTTACAGCAATAAAGTTTAATATTCAACAAAGGCCACTAAAGGGTGGCTAAATTTTAAGGGCCGATGTTGAATGTGAACCACACCTAAACGTCAAGTTTTTTGCTGCATTTCATTTGATATTTTTCAATTTCAGACTAACTCAATTTGAAACATGGAAAGATACACAAGCGAGCAACGCGTTAAAGTTATTTAGGCTTATTATGAAAATGAAAAATTAATTTTCGAAGAAAATCATCATCAGTGATGAGGCACATTTTCACCTCAGTGAATTAAGATGTATGTCGAAAAGCCAGCCACAATTCAAGAGCTAAAGGACGAGATAATTCGGCACATTTACGGCAAAGAACCTCAATTATGCCTCAGCGTCATCGACAATTTGGACCATCGGATGGAGGTGTGCCGCCAAGACCGCGACGGCCACTTGGCCGATATTTTGTTCAATACATAATTGAATCATACCAATATTATCATAATAAAAAAGAAATGACAATCAGGACTGTCATAGCAACCAAGTTTGTCACTATTGGTTTTGAAAACGATAAGAAAAAATGCTTTGGAGTCATGAAAACCAATGTTATTGGTTTCATCAGCAACAGCTGATTTGAACATTTGTTTCATTTACTTATACATTCGAAATGGACAAAACCAACTTGGTTTCATGACACCAAATGAAACCAACATTGGTTTGCAAAAACGACAATAAGCAAAACCGACATGGTTTCTATGACAGCCCTGAATAATTTCCTAAATAATTTGTGTTTTATTCAAAATCAACGTCGTCCCTTAAAATTTAACCATCCTTTACAAAATGTTAGTTCTCTTCGAAATCCCCAGTTCAAATATGTAATCCGCCCTTTTTAAAAAGAAAATCAGGAAATCTTCGAACTGGCAACACTATGCAATCATTGTGAATGGTCAATGAAGGTATTAATTTTGTGAGATGGCAACACTGCCTTTATTTTGAACTGACAATCATTGTGAATGGCCGTTTGCACCCGGTTGGTGTCTATGCTAACTGCTTATCTCGGACATCAACCAATCTGCCTGAAATATTGACATTGACAATTCACGATGGTTGGCGATTTTCAAAAGTTGCAATTTGACATCACACCCAGCACACATTTCCAGTTCAAAACGAGACAAAGGGTTTTAAAAGCTTCTGGAAAAAAAATTACGGGTTTAATCGGACTACAGCGACATAATGGGACATAAAGGAAATTTTTTGCTTACTTTGAGCTTTCAGATAGTCAGTTTAGATGGTTCTTTCGGTAAAAACAAAAAAAATAAATGTTCTTGTTAGAAACTGGGAACTTCGTAACGAATGGCATCATAGTCGAGATTTGCAATTGCAAAGCTGTTATATAGGGGACTAATTTACCACCGAAGAATCCACCACTACTAAGGAGAATACAGTCAGCACTAAAAAATATGTATTTAGCTGCCAACTAAAGGGTTTTTTAGATATAAAATTTTCTTATCGCGTTTACGAGGTCACAAATTGGTTAAATCTGTCAGCGTCATTATTTATTGCGCTCCGCTCCGTTGGTTTACCATTCCATAGATAAATGCCAGTACTACTACGTTTGCAAAAAGAGCAAATTTATTTCAACAATCATGATTAGGTTTGAAAATGTTTCCTATATTTTACGGTGGACTCGCTGGACGACTAATTCAACTTACCGAGGATCTTTTACCTACTACATTAAAACAATTGCTGCTGTGGAGAGTAATGTTGCTAATGTCCCAATTGAATCTAATCTCTATTACTATTATTCTCACTCTAAGCTGTATTCATCTATTCATTTGCTCAAGGCGTCATATCCGGCCACATGGCAGATATTCAATATTCAAAGAATCTCTCTTATAAAGTCAATTTTAATTTTAAAATTATGGAAGCTCATAAGCCGTGTTCTTTTGAGGTAACTAGCTGTCTAACCTAGCTATTTGCCAATTAGGTAGTCTGGCACCATTAAACAAAATTGAGAGTAATATGGCAACATTGTTTGTCTTTGCGTACACCAAAGAAAATGGAACAACAAGAGGGTTCATCGGTTAATTCGTCAAAAGCAAACAGTTGACAACTTTAAATTGTTATAAAATAATCAATGACAGCGATAAATTAATTACTTGCCACACTTTTCTTTGTAAAACTGCAAATATTAAAGCTATCAGTTTGAGTTCATGCAAATAAGTACAGGGTGGCGCATAACTTCCGTTGTGCTTTGAATGTTTAACTTTATGAAGACATATTGCTAATCAGTACCGACGGAAAGACATACATTAGTTGAATATTAGAAGTACAACAGGACAGAAGTAAAACAATTATTTAAATTGATTACCCCTGATGATGAACGACGAAGTCAGTTCAAAATATTGGGTTATTTAAAATTAAATAAATTATAAAAACACCAACTTCTGTTTTTTGCTTATGACCTCAAGCCTAACAATAACTGAAAAATAAACAACAAAAGGTCAACTATACAAATACTAATATTTATTTATATTTTTTATTTTTATTTCAGAATTTTGTGAAGCAAACTTGGGGAGTTTGAAATGGAACACTACACAACATCACAGCGATCAGCAATTGTTAAATTTTATTTTGAATCAAGAGTCAATTGTTTTGACGCAGCGTGTTTATCGTCGCTTTTTTATGTGCGTACTGGACCTTCAGAACCAACAAAAAACCGCTAGGTTGAAAATTTTTGACAACATGGTACAGTGAGACGACACCTTCCATGTCCCGAAAGACCACATACGGTCCACACGGTCGAAAATATCCAACGTATTGTGGATAGTGTGCAGGAAAGTCCAGAAAAATCAACAAGAAGACGTTCGGCACAACTGAGGCTATCGCGGAAAGAGCACGAATGTGCGCAGCCGAAAATGGCGGGATATAATTGTCATACTAAAGCCAAAATTCAATTCCCTATTAATATACTATAAAACAAAAAATAATAATAATAAGTAACCAATAAATAAAAAAGTTTTGCGCCAGCCTGTAGTTCTAATTATCGCATATCGTGAAGTTTTATTAATACGATTTTGTCGCTGAGACCTTTTCTCGTTTGATTATGTTGTAGTATAGATAACAAAAAACATGTGTTTTTTTATATAACAGGGTGTGTCATGTTTGATTTTTTGGTGGAATAACTCTTACTTGTTTCTTTAGCGATGTATTGGTTTAAATAACTTTAATACAAATGCTAGTTTAGAAATTCTGAAACGAACAACGATTTTAATTTATTTCAATTAAAAGTTATATTCCTCTAAAGAATAAACCCTAAATATGCTACTGTGCCCTCTGCTAACAGCAAAGTCTACTAATGGCCGTGGTCTATAGGCAACTCGCTTAGAAGGTCACTAATGCCATAACTTTACACCATTATACAAGAATAGGGAAATACATTTTTTTACCGATTACTTTAGACAATTTGCCTTAAACCTCGTTAGTTTTAAATAATTAACTTTTTTTGGGAAAAAAGTTATTTCAGAATAACCTTCAGCGAGTCTAAGCGAGCTTGGTTTTTTCTCTCTTATAGCATTTCTTGGAAAACGTTTGTTACAAATTAGAAATTTTCAAGGCATAAAACCAATGAGATCTTGTATATAAAGAAATTTCAAAAATTTCTTGTACGAGGGTTGCTATATATATTTCTGGCCTAGGCAACACTTAGTGTTGTCTGGCGCCATCTGTCATTTCCATTAGAAAGTTGGTCATTTTTTAGCATAAACGTACTCAGAACGTTTTGACGTACGACCATCATCTGTGTTGAACATTTTCGTGCGATAATTTTTCACAACTTTTGACGTGGATTATCACAAGAGTGCATCGATGAACTTAAATCTTTGTATGGCAATGAAGCACCATCCTATAGCACTGTGAAAAACTGGTTTAATGAATTCAATTGTGGCCGACGCTCGCTCAAAGAAGAAAGTCGTCCAAAAACGGCCGTTGTGCCAGAGAACATTGATGCCGTGTGTGAACTGATAATGCAAGATCGTCATGTGACATACCGTGAGATAGAGGCATCCTTGGGCATTTCTTACACCAGCATACATTCGATATTGCATGAACACCTGGCCGTAAAAAAAGGTTTGTTCTCGTTGGATGCCGCACAATTAGACAATCGCTCAAAAAAGGCTCGTGGCGATTGGTGCAAAGAAATTTTGAAAAAATACGATCGCGGTGCTTCAAAAGACGTTTATAAGATTGTCACAGGTGACGAATCATGGATCAATGCGTATGAGCCTAAAACAAAACAGCAATCGACCGTGTGGGTCTTCGAAGACGAGCCAAATCCAACGAAAGTTGTTCGTGAAAGAAGCACTTCGAAGCAAATGGTCGTTTGTTTCTGCGGCAAAACTGGTCATGTGAAGACTGTTTCGCTTGAGCAACGTAGGAGGTCAATTCTGAGTGGTACACCACAATTTGTTTGCCTGAAGTCTTCGGAGAAATTCGAAAAACGAACAAGAGAAGACGAATCATTGTGCACGATGACAATGCGAGCTGTCACATATCGGCGCAAATCACCGGCCAAAACGTCGAATTGATGGGTCATCCGTCGTACAGCCCTGACATGGCACCCAATGACTTCGTTTTATTCCCGCACATCAAGAAAAAAATGCGTGGTCAATGATTTTCGTCGCCAGAAGATGCTGTTGAAGCGTTCAAAAACCATGTTTTGGAGGTGTCTCAATCGGAGTGGAAAAAGTGCTCCGACAATTGGCTTGATCGCTTGCAAAAGTGTATAAATCATGCTGGAGAATACTTTGAAAAACAATAAAACCATTTTTGATGGAAATATTCGCATTTTCATTATTAGGCCAGCAATATATATATGGCAGCCCTCGTAGTCTTGAACAGTTTTTTCTTCTGGCACGAAACCTTTGCTGTTTCTTTTTCAGAATCAACGTAAAAATGGGTAAAATGAAATGTAAAAAAAACATATTTCTTGTAAAGTTTTGAAGTTATCGCCTTAGCGCGCGCACACGTACTCGTTTAAAAAGCGAGTACCAACAGAACACACCTTATATCTGTTATCTTTCGAAGTGTTGCCTATCTGTTGGCACAATTACAAAATGATATCTTGAGTTTTTTTTTGTGGCTGTTAAATGAGGAGAAACTTAAGCCATCAAATTTTTCTTCTTCTCTCTTCTATTATTTATCTTCTATTTTTCTTTAAGGTATTGAATAATAATTTTTACTATACCATTGAATAGTCAAATTTAAATAATTTTTTTTTAAGGAAAAAAGTGACTCGTGTCGTTTATATACAGACAAATTGCATTGACAATTTTGTTAGTACCCGTTACAAAATCCCCGTTGTCTAAAGCGGCCATAAGTAATTTGCGTTTGGTTGTTTAAATTATTTTTAACAAATATTTTTATTTATTTAATTTATGCAAATTTTGTTGAGCATTTTTCATTTTCTTCTTATTTTCCATAATGACTTACAAATATTTTTATTTTATTAATAATTAAAATTTCATTTTAAATATAATTTATTTTATAAGTATTGTATATTTTTCTCTTCTTCTTTTGTATATTCAATAATTATTGATTGTTGTTTTTTTTATTTTTTACACCTACTTAAAGATATTTATAGATTTTGTTTATGTTTACAACTAAATTAAACAATTACTATGATATACTTTACGAAAGACAAACTTTACAAACTTTTTTTTCGATTTTTTTTTGTTTTTGGGGTATACGTTTTGTCAGTTTTTTTTCGTTATGCTTTGTGGGTTTTCTTTTTTGTAATGCAAACATATCCATTCTTTTACAAAGTTAGGTATTTATTTCGTTTAATTATATTGTTTATATAACTGTAGTTTTGTTTTTTGTGTGTGTTTTGTTTAATAAAACTCTCGAGTCTTGCGGAAGCACTCATGCACTGAGAAATAGGTTTAAGTTAAGAACAAATAATAAAAAAAAAACTAAAAAGAACTTGAAGTCTAAGACACTTAAAGAAAACGGAAGTTTTTGTTTCTTTATTTCAAATGTAAAATTAATATTGTGTGTGTGTGTTTTGTAGCAGAGAATAGGTATTTACAAAAGACCAAATTAGAATTATTACAAATAATTTTGCATACGATTTTAGTTTTTGTTTTAATATCACTTAACTTTGGATGCTCAATTGTTTGTAGTCGATTTAAATATTTTTTGTATGGCATTTTAAAAAAAAAATATTTTTTTTTGATAAAATTTCGCAATTTTGTTACTTTTTTCTTGAATGTTTTCAATTTGAAATTGCACAATTGAATGTTTGAGCTTGTGGTTTGTGTGTTTGTTTGTAGATAATATTTTTTAAAAAAAAACTTAATAAATTAACGAGAACATTGCGTTTTTGTTGTTATGTTAGATTTTAAAAATATTTTTGACCAATAAAACTAAAAATATGATAAAATATGTTATAAAAAAAATTGGGTTTTGTTGAATGATTAAAATTAATTAATTTCAAATTAATTATTTTTAGGGTTCTTTGTTTAAACATAAACTATAATAAAAAAAAACGTTTTTAATTTTCTAACAAGCCACTATTATTTGTTGGATTTTTTTTTGTATAGTTTTTTTGATTAATTAAAAAAAATCAACTGTTAAATTATATTTGTTTTTCTTATAAAAAAAGAAGCAGAACTTATTAAATTACATCACGTTTCCAATGAAGTATTACTAGTTTATAATTAAAAAAAAACTATTGTATAAATATATTGTATATTATGCATTTTGAATTTGTTTTGCTTTTAAGCCATTTCAAATTCTGAGTAAAAAAAAGAAAAACAAATAAAACAAAATTATGCCTTATTGTACGGAGGAAGTGAGTGTGCGCCAAATTTACATTGAAAACCAGTGTTGTAAACAGTTTTTATTTTTATTTAAAAATTGTTTTTTTTTTGTTTAAGCACATTTGGAAGAATCCACCATTTTTTGGGTGTTTTTTGTGTGTTTCTGGGTTTCAGCAGGTTGTTGTCCTTTTTTTGTTTCTTTATAAGAATATTGGGGATGTTGGGGGAGAAGTTTTAGTTATTTGTTTAGCATATTCTTGGTATATTTAATCGTCATCCTTCTTTTCCGTTTTGAGGTCATATTTAGCACACAATTCTTCAGGTGAACAACTGTAAAGAAAGGGTTAAAAGGAATAACGAAATTAGTAAAATTAAATTAAAATCAAGGTATTTATAATTGGAAAAAATCGGATATCGTATTAGCAAATAAAAAAATAGATATATGCCTATTAAATTTCTATTAGATTACAATCCAGAAGAAAAAAGCAATTTTACCCCTTCATAGGGTTAACAGAAACGAAAACAAAAAAAAAAATAGTTTAAAATACTCGTATATGAAGTGATATCTTTGAAAATTTTGTTTTTGCTGAAGGTTGTTTGCTGTGGGTGTTGCAATTATGCAGAAATTGTAACTCTTTTGTCTAAAGAGTTCTAAGCATAAAATACTGATGTTTTTTCTAAGTAGTTTTACTTTTTTCGTTTATTTTTTCATTATTATTTATTTGGATTACTGGGCAAAAATACGCTACACGATTAAATATTCCTTTGCCATATAAAAAATTGTCAATTTGAGGAGTTTCCTTAAAAATGTTCAAGCAAAAAATAATAATGCCTTTCCTAAGTAGTTTAACTATTTCCTTTTTTTTATTATTTTTTCATTCTGATTGCTGGGTTGGCAAATATACGTGTCACGACTAAATTCCACCTCGTCATATTAAAATTGTCAATTCGAAGAATTTTCAAAAGGATCGGGGTACAACCGCGACTAATTTACTTCAATTTGGAAATAATTTCTTATTCATTTTCTAATAATGATAAGGGGATTTTGCCATTCGGATTAAGGCTATTTTTATTTTTTTTTTAAATAAATTTACTTTTATGCGATTCTAAATAAGTGCGAAGTAGCTCAATTTAAGAAACATTTTGGCTACATGGGGCTGATGTTCGTTTGATTATTATTTCAGTTTTTCAATTAAGAAAGACTTTTCAGAAGGCTTGCCGAATTTCTTTCTAAATCTGTAGCAGTGGTTGGCACAAAGAGAGCAGCCCCGAGAAGGAAGGTAAAAATGTTAAAAAATTAAGCTTTCTAAAGGCTACCAGAACACCGGCAGTCATTTTGAACAGAACAAATAGACACTAATACGTTCACTCTTCTGGCTTCTCTCTCTTTGGATTCAGGGGTAATTTCGTCAAGCTTGTAAGTAGAAGGGAAGCAATAAAGTTTTTTGGATTATTGTAATTAAGACAAAAAGGCCTTTCAAAATCTTTTTTTTTTTTTTGAATATTTTGCACTCCTTATGAATGCTCTCTTTGTGCCAACCACTGCTATAGATTCAGGAAGAACTTCGGTATGCCTTTTGTAAAGCCTTTCTCAACTGAAGCAAACACACCATTACATTCACTCATATGACAACTCTCTTACAGGCTACCTCCGACATTTATAGGCTGTTTCCACTACGGTCGCGTCCACGATTTATCGAGAATTGTTAATGGTGTTTCCATTGTGTTTTGCGTCCACGTTTGCGTTCAAACAGCTGTTTGTGTTTATTTGTTTTTTTTTGCGGTGCGAAAAATTTTAATATTTCTGTGTTGTGACATTATCATGGAGTTAAATGATATTATTTTGCTAACCGCAGTGGAAAATGAGGATCAAATGGTATTGCGCCTAATAGAAATGTGCGGTAGCAGCAGCGCTTTATGTTTATGCTGATAAACAGCTGTTTTAATAGGGATGTGGAATTTGCGGTGTTGCCATTAATAGGTATGGGTGGGTTTCGATTGCAAAAATAATCGAATTTGTAGTAAACGCGACTTATCGAAAAACGCGTCCAATATGAACGCGACTTTTTCCCATACCTAACTGCCTATGTTTTTTGTATAGGCTTTAACGCGCGTTCATTGATTTTTGGACGCGGACGTGGACGCGACCCTAGTGGAAACAGTCTTTTACTAAGTAGGGACATAAATACTGCGACAACATTGAACACACCCATTTCAATAGTAGAACTGAACATACCCCGTTAATGCCATATGGGTTTTAAAAGCTAACCTCCATAGCGTTAGTCTGTAACGGGATTTTAAAATTGTTTCAACTTTCATCATGGAGTGGTCAGATAATGAGAACCGCAAGTGTGAAATGAAAAAAAGCGATATTTTCAAAACGACCCGGCCACTAGGGATAGCCGCATGTTTGTCTACCGAGGCAGAAAACTGTTTGAGGAGACTGGAGATGTAAAAGACCACCGCCGGTCGGGCCGCCCACGCTCTGTTCGAACACCGCATGTCATCAAAGCCGCTAAATCAAGAATTCACAGAAATCCGCTCCGAAAACAGAAAATCATGGCCCCTGAGATGAATATCACGCAAAAGTCCATGAGTCGAATCATTAAAAAAGACTTGGGACTTGGGGCTTTCAAACGACGTACTGGACATTTATTGACTGCAGCTTTAAAAAAATAGGATTTTAAAGTTCAAACGTCTTTTGGTGAAGCACGCTGATAACTTGCACAGAAAAATTTTGTTCACCGATGAAAAAATTTTTACCGTTCAGGAAAAATTCAACAAGCAAAATGATAGAGTGTATGCTCGGTCATCTAAGGAAGCATTTGAACTGATCCCAAGGGTGGAAAAGGGTCATCACCCAGCTTCAGTCATGGTTTGGTGGGGTGTCCTGCATTTCTGCGAACAAGGAGTCAAAACATCGGCCAACGTTTACCAAGAAACCGTTTTGGAAGCTGTTGTGAAGCCTCTTAACAATTCCCTGTTCCAAAACCAGCCATGGACTTTCCAGCAGGATTCTGCGCCGGCCCATAAGGCTAAAACGTCCCAGGCCTGGCTTCGAAACAATTTAGCAGGGTTCATTTCCTCTGAAGAATGACCCTCAGGCAGTCCAGATTTGAACCCATTGGATTACAAATTGTGGGCGGTTTTAGAGGACAAGGTTTGTCACAAAATATACCCCAACATTGGATCTCTTAAGACTGCTTTGGTTCGAGCTGTGACCAATTTTCCAATGGACGAAGCTTGTGCAGCTATTGGCGATTGGCCAGTGCGACTTAAGGCGTGTGTAAAGGTTAAAGGCGGACATTTTGAATAAGTAGATTCTTTTTGGATACAATATACAGCAATAAATATATTAAAAAATTGTTGGTCTAAAAACATTCAGTACTTTTTATTTTACAGCATAAAACGCGTGTAACAGTATTTATGTCCCTACTATGAACATGCCTAACAAATATTTTCAATTTTTTTTTATTTAATTATTTATTTTGAAAACTTACCCAATAAGATTTTGCAGATCACATACAAAACGATAAACGTAACGTTTACCCGCTGTTTTGTGAATAATATTTTTGTCATAGTAATAACGTAGGCCTCTGCTCAGCTTTTCATAATTCATTTTTGGTTTATTTTTGCGAATACCCCAGCGACGTGCAACCTAAACGAAAAATCAAACAAAAAGAAAACCGTTTAGTTTATCGGGCCCAGCAAACAAACTCTCTGCTAACAATAACTTACCTCATCAGGATCGGTTAGCTTGAATTCCCAACCATCTCCGGTCCATGAAATAAAGCCCTGACATGTCTTATCCATCAAGAGTTCTAGCAAAAATTGCCACAACTGTATGGGGCCGGAACCCTGGAAACATGGCACACCACCTTGACTGGGATAGCCACCCAGCAGAGCCTTGTCCAAGCACATGGACGACAAGTAGGCGGCCGGATGTTGGCTACCATGATGCGGTCCCCACTGATCGGCCTGAGAGCCCATGCCTGGGAATTGCGGAGCATCATAGGGTGAGAATTCCGGTGAATAGGCATCATGAAATCTTGAACGGCCATAGGCATTATATTTCTGCTCGACATTCAGACCATAAAAATCAGCCGAACTACCGTCTAGATAATTGGATTGTCCCTGATGATCCTGCGACGACATGGTGCTGTGATAATCACTGTCATCATAGCCGGCAGCAGCTGCGGCGGCCACGGCCGTGGCATTGGCCAAATGTGCGGACAAACCGAATGAGAGATCAGTGGGATCATTGGCATTGTTCGAGTTGGAGCCGAGATTGCCATAGGGCGACTGGGTGCCCGGTTCCTCTTTCATTTGATGTTGAGTGTAGAAGGCGGCAGCAGCGGCGGCTGAATTTCGCATGGCCATTTGCATGTAGTTGAGATTGGCACCACTGTTGTTGTTGTTATTGTTGTTGGTGTTGTTATTATTATTACTATTAGCACTGTTGGGCGAAAGACTATTGGCGGAGGAGCCGGCGGCGGCTCCAGCCACAGATGAAGCGGCGGCTGTGGCATTTTGTGTTTGAGCGGGTGGCAGCATTGACGAATTATTGCTAGCATTTTGTTGCTGTGGCGGCGGGCTGTTATTGCGATCGTGAGACGATTGATAACCTGTAATGAGAGAAATAGAGAGCAAGATTAATGAGCGTTCGAGTAATTTCTGGGATTTAAAAAAAACTAAACATAAATTTAAGAGGCAAAGACAATTTTTAATATCAGCTTCAAGGGTAAGTTTTAATAAAACGAAAAGTCAGGCAAAATCCTAAATCGAAAACCATAAGACAGAAGGCCGAAGTTCTGTGGGGTTATTTTCTAATGCAGTCACGCCATGTTCTACAGCAGCCCATATATTCCTCGGTCCTCTGTTATTGGGCCATTCTTATATTTAATTAGGGGATCTAGAGCGTCGAATAGAAGGTTTATTTTGTGGCAATTACTTCTGATTTAGTATAATTTTGTTGCTATTTTAAAACTTATTAATGTCAGCAACAGAGTTTGACTTTTCTTCTTTTTGAAAATAACGTAATCAAAGTTATAGCGTTCGTAGAACTCTTACGCCTATGCCGAAAGAGAAAACTCAATTCAATTGGTTAATCATTATGATTGCTTTGACCATAACTTTAATATTTGTAAGTGTATTTTTCTCAAACAAACTTTGTGTTAACCGCAAAAATGATTTTTTTATCGAGTCTTTTTATTTAAAATTTATTTCGGATTTTTTTAACTTTAAAATTTACTAAATTTTTTAACTAACAATGTAATAAAAAAGATTTTATAAAATAAAATTGAATTAAAACACTTTTTTGAAGTCCTGCAAAGGCAAAAAATATGTTTGAAGTAAACAAAAGAACTAAAGAAAAAGTATAGGCGAAACAAAAAGCATCTTTTAGTGAAGATTGTACTAAAGACTCCCATTATGAAACATGTTTAGTGTATTTCTCTAGTCTATTATTAATGTTAAGTAATTCACTCTTTCGAAATATTCTCAAACTAGTGGCTAACCAACATTTTGTATAAGCTTATAATCAACAAAATTTTAAATTTACCAATTCGTTGAGAGTCTTTTGGCGTTGAGAGCTACTCTTATAATTCTTAACAGGGTCCCAAATTAATAAAAACATAATATATAACTTTTGCCGAACATACTTTTCTTGATGGCTCTTGGTTTTATTGTTTTGTTTTCAAGGAAAGTTGCCTATCGTAAATAGTTCTGTTTTATTTTAGAAAGCTGGATTCACCTGCAATGTTTTTTTGTAAACTTTTCTAAGTTCAATTTGGTTCGTTTACTTCAAACAATTAAGCGAATGTAACAGGTTCCCACAAAATAAAATGTAATAAATCAGAGGTTTTTAAAATTCCATCTTTACTTTGAATAATTAATTTTACAAAGTAAATAATTTTATCAAACTGTTAAATATTATGATCGCTAGATTAAGAAAACTGAGTTTATAAAAATAAAAAAAAAATAATAAAACTCGAACAACATTTGATAAAAAAAATTTCAATTTAAATTTTTTTCAAGAACATTTATTTGAGTTTTTATTTTTAAGATCTCTACCGACTTGATTTCACAATTTGTGCAATTTATTCGAAGTAAAAACAACATTTTAGAAATCAATTTAAAGTTTAAATTTAAATTAAAAATATTGTTTTTGTTTATAGAAAGAAGAAAACTTGAAAAGTAAGGTTTACAACAGTAGTTCTCATTCGTTTGGGGAGAGCCTGGCCTTATAGAGTTCGGTTTTACTTTCAACAATTGCAGCAAGGCTTCCTGAAGAGGGTTGTCACGGACCCGAAATCATGATAAAAGTAGTGTGCAGCCACGAAAATCAATGTCACTTTGCCATTTTTGTTAAAAACTTGTCTTCTATTTAAATATAGAAGCAAGAGGTCTTGAGCCGGTTTAATTCCTGCTCAATGTTTACAAAAAACTTCTTTTTTAGGTAAAAAAATATTTTTTAGATAAAAATATTAAACAAATTGAAAAAATCATTCGAGGAACTGTGCAAAAAGAAATTGTTTTATTTCCAGCAGCTTAAAAAAATAAAAAAGTAAAGTAGTAATTGAAGGATTTGAAACAAAAACAGGCAGGAGCAATTGTACAGAACTTAAACATATTTTAAGCATTAATAAAATTTTTTTTCACCAAAACTTAGTTTAGTCTCAAATCTGAGTTTATAATCTTAAATCTGACTATGAACAAAGCCTAGTTTTATTGAAGTTTTCTTTCACAGAAAACTTATTCAAAAGGCAGTCGAAAAGTTTTGTAGTCTAACAAAATTTAACCCCGGGCGAACATTTCTAAATTTTTGTTATAAAATCCGGTTGCAAAAAATTATCTACGGATGACTCTCGGTATAGAATTTCAGTAGACATGATGCTAGCAAGCAAACTTTTTGATTTTTCACCTTCAAATAGTTATCCATGTAAAAATAAATCAAACATATTTCGGATCTATGCTGACTTTCTAAAATATTTAAAAATTTTCTTAGTTTCGAATTAATATAAATAAATAAATATTTCCTTAGAAATCCTGTCGGGTAATTTAATTTAGTTTTTAAGTTCGGCCATAAGCTGGTTGTATCTTTCGGGCACAAAATTATAACGACAATTTGAATGTTAAACCTGTCATAATTTATTATTCGCAATAAACGATATTTCATTTATATTTTTAAAGTTTTTGAGTAATTTCTGACATTTAGCCCTGATAAGTGACTTAAATTCGCAGCTTCTGGGTGGATTACATCTTATCACAACGATTGCGCTTGCTCGAACAAGTGGGGATGGTTGAAAATGCCCCAGCACTTAAGATTTTGGAGGGCGAGTTCTAAGGCGCGCCCATATGGGGTCTACCAAGGCTCCAGCAAGACCAACCGAATTTTATTAGAAAGCACAGAAGGCCACGGGCAGAAATTCAACCTGATCGCGGCTAAAGACTTTTTAAAGGTTGAGAATAGCCATTTACGTAAGTAAATCTTATTTTTTTAATGAGTGAACTACTCCACAAGCTAAGATGATCGGGTTTGTTTGTTGTTTGTCATAATGGGAAGGAAAAGTACTCGTAAGTCAGCGAAGTTAAAGTAAGTAAGTTTTTATTTACTGCTACTCAAACGTGTGTCATTAAAAATAAACAAAACTAATATTAGCTATAATTAGAAAAACAAATATTTCAAAACTTGTAAATTTTCAATTTGAAAATTTTAAAATGAATTTAAGACGTTTTATTTTTACAAAAGATATGAATTTCGCAAATATATCTAGTAGATATCTGTCTATCTTTTTCTCTTTCTCGCAGCATCATCATTAGTACGTACTAGCTTATCGAAAAGAAATCAGCATTTTCCCACCCGATTTTCACATAAAAGGCGGGTCAATGCTGGATATCCAAACCCCCACCCCCCAAGCACCACCGCACGAAATGTAACCCCTTCAAAATGCTTTGAGGTTCGGTGGTGGTGGTGATGGTGGTGACGGTGGTGGTGTCGGCCGTGTGATGTCGCTGTGCTTTGCAACATCATCATGCGCATAAAGCGATGATGATTTGAAAGCATTCGAAAACCAATCAAAATCCAATGGATTACAAACACCACCAAAACGTAGCATACATACATTTAACAAAAACAGCTCATAGATACAAATGAGAGATAACAACAGTAGCCACAGATACACACTCACATACTCGTTTAATGCGCGACGCGCACATAGCGTGAGAGTGAGAGAAGAAACCAGAAGAAAAAATACAACAAAACTTAAAGCGAAATCTAGACAAGAAACTTAAACTTAGGAGAGTTGTCATGTATTAGAGTGGATGCTCGCTCGCTCACTCGCCGCGTATCTGTGAGATATATTGTGAATGACAACAACAAAAACCTGCTTTCGTAGTGAAAAAGAGAAGGGAGACCGGACGGCCTCCCAGCTTAGGAAAGCTCCGGTGTGATTAATGTTTTTTGGCGTAAATATTGCAAAATCTAAAAACTACTCTGTCAAATCATTCGCTAAGATGTTTGTTTCTTTTTGTCCGTTAAAGAGTTAAAGATACTGCTGCGCAGTTAAATAAAATCTCTAAAAAGATTTAGGGGAGTTTATTTTTAAGGTGAGCATTCGATTTATTATCCGGTTATGGCCTGCCAGAGGAGAGGAGATTTTTTTTTGGGCTATTTTGTTTTACTCCTCCCCTTTTTGGCTCGTTATTAGTTGAGATGTTTTTTTAATGTTAGACTGCTTTTGAGTATGATTAGATTGAGATTTTGTTGCAATGGTTGATTGGATTTTCTTCTGTGCTCACCCCCTTTGCCACACCACCGCTCTTTGTTGGCTATGTGTCGTTTGTGTATGAGGAGAGCTAATTCCCAACAACTTGTTGAGTTTTCATTCATTAGTACATGGATTTTTTCCCCTATAGCCTGCAGTTATTTGCACTGTGTGTGTTTTTGTGTGTGCACCACGCTCGAGTCAACACAATTTTCTGGCACTATTTGCTGACTTTAAACACGCTAGGCGATAGGGTTGTTTGTTAGCAAGAGGTCGCACTCGGTCGTTTGTTTGACATTCAAAGGATTTTCAATTACAATTACAATTTAATTAAAAACCATTTAACACCCCCCTCGTAATAAGCGAACCACCCAGCGAATATGAGAATAAGGTAACATTTAAGGACTGTCCTGGGAGAGCATTTGAAAAAGTGAGATTAAAATGTTTACAGGCACTCGATTTTTTAGGAGGCAGAGGTTTTCTTTTTTAAAAAGCAACACGTTTATGAAACGAGCTTCGGTTTATTTTTTTAAATTTCTTATAACACAAAATCGAGAATAGTGTCTATATTTTTCGTCATACGGCAAACAATTTTTAAGAAAAGTTATGCTTAGCTCACAGCCACATTAAGGATGTTTTTAAGGCTTTGAAAGAAATTCAAAAGCGTTAGCTGTCAAACGAACTCAAACATTAATGATCAGTAACTCTGGCAAATCATCATAAATAGATTTAAGCGTAAACTAGTCTTCCAGCTTATCCAAAGTACTTTGAAAATCAGTCATCGCCATAAAAATCACAAAGTTGAGTGAAAACTTTGGCGAAAGTAGTCGGTTAATATGCCCAAAATAATTTTTTAATGTTAACTTTTGAATAATTTTTTTTGATAAAAATTTAATATATGTGACAGCGCATAGAGCAAGGGACCTAAGGGTAAAAAAATCAATTTTCATTTTTTTTTCTCTTTTTTTGATGTGGACAACATCTGAGCATCGAATGAGACCGATCCCATGCCTCAAAAGTTTTCCCTCCCAGAGATATGCGCGTTTTATGAAAGTAAAGTCGACGATTTTAAGCGCAAATAGAAAGGGACCTAATCTTTAAAAAGGCTCTCCTGAACAAAACTTTTCATCAACTTTTCACTTTTTTTTTGATGTGGACAACATTTGAGCATCGAATGAGACCGATCTCATGCCCCAAAAGTGTTCCCTCCCAGAGATATGCGCGTTTTATGAAAGTGAAGTCGACGATTCTAAGCGCAATCTTTAAAATGGCTCCCCTTTTAACCGTAGGCCCCTTTCTATTTTGCGCGTCACATATGGTGTTATTTATAATTTTAATTTTCATCGGACTAAAAAAAAAAACACAATTTTTAAAAAATTAAAAGGTAATGAAAAATATTTCGATAATTTGAAATGCCTTGCTTTCTATACCTCCCGGCTGGTTTAAATCGTGTTCGCCGAAAACAATGCCATCTTGTTGGCTTATTTTTAGAACATATAAAAAATAGATGTATCAAAAAGTGTTACGAATTTTTTTTAAAAACAACAACAATTTACAAATATAAATATAATTATTTAAGAATAATTTTCATGTTGTGCAGAGAAAATGATATTAACCAGTTTTGAAACAAAGAGATGTTTTTGCTATTAATTTTTCTTGGGCAGCTAAAAATATTTGATGAGATGAAACCAATATTTTGTTTAACAGATTTCAATTAAACAGAAATAAATTTGTTTATTCTCATCATCATAATTTGCCAAAATAGCCCGAAAGAACGATTATTTTATATTTATTCAAAAAAATGTTTTAAAAATTTAAAGTTTATGCAAATGAGAACACTTACAACCAACTTAATACAGGATAATGTGAAGCAGGAAATAATTATTTTTAATGTTTAAAGCGTTTGTTTAATTGTTTAGCCTGGTTGGCACAAAGATCGGCTTATCATGTACAAATTTGGCAAACTCCATTTAAAGAAAAATCTCAAAAGTGACAGTAGAGACTGTTTTCTGATCAACACTGCACACTGCAAATAATTAAAGGAACTTTTGTAATTTCCTTAGGGAATAATATACATGTTTGCTATACTCGTATTATATAAAAATAGTCTTGGCATAAGAACATTTATACGAGTATGTTATTTTTAAGCCGATTAATGTTTTTCACATGAAAACCTATAGTGCCAGACTTTATTCGAAAAAAAATTATTAAATTTAATAATTAAAAAACTATTCATTATTTTTATCTCAAACATAAGTCAAAACAGTTCAGATAGGATAAAAATTTAAATTTAATAATTAAAAAACTATTCATTATTTTTATCTCCAACATAAGTCAAAACTGTTCAGATAGGATAAAGACAAAGTGGTGGAAAATTATTAATTAAATTTAATATTTTAAAAACTAAAAATCAAATTTTTGTCTCAAAAATAAGTCCAAACAGTCCAAGAAGAATAAAAACTAAAAGTAGTGGAAAACAGTTAAGGGATGCTAAAAGATTTTTTTGTTAGTTGTTTTTTGTTCTAACGCAAAAAATATGATTTTATCTAGATTCAAATAACACGATTGTTAAAAAATTGTCTTATTCTTGGACACAAGTTTAAAAAAAAAATTTAAAAGATTGCCTTTAAAAAATGCAATCCTTCTCGGACAAAAGTATTTTAAAGAAAATGTAAAAGATTTTTTTTTATTATAAACAAAAATAATAGTTTTAGTTTCACAATTCTATATTTAATGGTCAACATGAGTTAGAAGTTTAAGGGGAAGAAATTGGATAGTCTATAAAAGCAAAGGGAGAAAATTCGCTAGTGACATGAAAGACATCAAGATCGCATCTGGTAGTCAAACACAATAGGCACTAGATTATTAGTACATTCTAAGAACGGCAATATTTTACAAGGTATAGTTTTCTACAAACACAATCTAGGGGCGGAACTAGGCTAAGAGCTTAACCGCCTAAAAGTTATTTTTCAACAAAGGAATTTAATTTCAAATAAAGCATTCATATTAGTTATAATGTTTGTAGGAGTTATAAGGAGTCTCTTGCGCTCAATAAAAGTTTGGCTGTTTTTATTAAACAGAGTTTAAAATTGAAAAAATAAACATAAACAGCTAGAATAAAATTTGATAAAAATCAACAGACACTTCGCCTAGATACACGATATTAAATTAAGTTTTGCCGATAGCCTTCGATGCTAGTGCACCTTAACTAAGTATATTATAATTTTAATTTTTATAAATATGTAAATAACTCAAAAAAAAAAATAAATTAAGTTCTTAAAAAAATCACCTGGCCACTTAATGTCTTTTCATTGGAGGAAACAAATGTTTTTTTTTATACCGACGGAAATTAGAAAATCGATAAGTCATGACTTCAAACACATTGCATCTTTTCAAGGGTAATAGCTTAAAATGTCTTAATTTTAAGTTTTTGTAAAAAAAACATCTCTACACACTGTAAAAATCCCTTTTATTGAACAGGTGCGTTAAGGATTTTATTTTGTCACAAAGTTCCATTTGGGGCAGTCCTTAAGTTTGTGGTTAGCCTTATTGCGTAGCTGCACTCTTTAAACCAAGAACCTTTTTCTATCTCTCTCTTTCAATACCCTGCCTTAAACGACACGTTTGATTTGTTTGAAATCATTGGGTTTTCGTTCTTCCAGCTTGGGGGGTTCATGGGTTGTTAGATGGTGTTAATGTGATAATTATTTATTAGCTTGATGCACACAAAAAATCTAGGCGACTGTATGTGTTTGTGTGCTTATTTCTAAATTTATTTTAATTTATATTGTGTGAATGTAATTAAAACAAGTTGTACTTCTGAGTTGTCTGAGAGTTGTGTGAAACACCCACCCAGCCCCAAACACGTGAAACTTTCGTTTGTTCTTTACCAAAAACAAAACCAACAATTTCATTTCGAATGACTTGTACTTGGTAATTATGTCTTTTCGTGGATGGTAAATATTTAAACAGTGAGAACGCTTTTCTGCCATGTAAATAATTCAAAATTTTAATAAAATTCTCTCAAAGACACTTTAATTAAAAACAGATTTAACAAAAGCAAAGAAAAAAACTCACAGAACTTTGCAAAAAAAAAGTAGAAGGGTAAAACTTTGCGATATAAAGGCAGTGTTGATTTAAATTTGTAATTAAATTGAAGAAAAATATAAATTGAACAGGGATTAAACCGGTTCAAGACCTCTTGCTTCTATATTTAAATAGAAGACGGACCCGAAATCATGATAAAAGTAGTGTGCAGCCACGAAAATCAATGTCACTTTGCCGTTTTGTTAAAAGCTTGTCTTCTATTTAAATATAGAAGCAGGAGGTCTTGAGCCGGTTTAATCCCTGTTCAAGGTGTAAAAGCAACAGACCGAAATAAAACAAACGAGTGTAAAATATAAACTTTTATACAACAGATGCTCTGTCTATATATAAGGGATAACACAGCAGATTTTTCAGTAAAAATAAAGAAAATAATAATAGTTTCGAAATTTCAATGCTAAATGAAATAAAAGTCAAAGATAAAAGTGATTCCTCATTGTGGATTACACGTTCCCTTGTGAAACGAATATTCGGTATTTAGTTGTCACAACTGAAAAGTTGTTATTGAGCTACGGCTCAGATGATCATCAGTTTGATGTTAAGCTGAATACCAGAGTGCATCCCACTACATGGATTGCGCTGGCTGAGACATAGAGATTGACGAGAATTTTCCTGGGTAAAAGTCCGTCGTAAAATGTATGACCCTAGCTGTGCATTGGACGAACCCGACATGAAATTTTCAAGCTTATCAAAATACAACGATTACGTTGGCTTAGACTTTAGGTCAAATGAAAATAAACGGTCAAGCCAGAAAGGCATTAGAAGATAACCAGCGCAAAAAGAGTTGATTGGGGTAGGCAAGACCACGGTGAAATATAATGCGAGAATCCTTGGCATTAGAAATTGAAGAAATCACTTTCAAGATTAAAGTGCCCGTAAATTATTTGTTGAGCAGTGAGCCGGACCAGCAAGAGATTGTGATCCCTTTTTAACAAATCTTAAATTCCAGTTTAACAAAAATCAAAGGGATTTTTAAAAAATTTCATATAAAATAGTGGCATGGTCGAAATTTTTTTTCTTTCGATTTCATTTCTTTGGAATACTTAATCATTTAAAGCCAATTCCGCACCAATTCCTTGCATTTAGGACTTTTTATCGAGTTTTTTTTTACTTTTACTTAACCGAATTTTCAGGTGCAAAAGGTTAACAAATCTTATGGGTGGCTAGACTTAAATTTTTCAATTTTTAACTCTAAAATTAATTTTTGAGCAAATGGAAAAAAATACACACCAAATGAAAGCAGAGTAAAAACTTATTTCGAATATTTTCGTTATTGTCAAACATACAAAACTTGACACAGCGAACTTTAATAACACAATGGGGAACTTCTCTGGGATCAGTTAGCTGCCCACGTTATAATTCTAATACTGACAGACTTTAAACTAGGAATTTAGCGACGGATTATAGGCATTCTTTTGGTAAATGTCCAAGCAATTTGTAATTTCAAATGCCAACAACGGTCTAGACTTATTTTGAAGTATTAAAAAAAATCTGTTAAATGACTGCTGTGCAATTCCTCTGCCCTTTGAGACCGAAAGTTCTTTAATCAGGCATTTAAAAACACTTAAAAAAAGCAATTTTGAACAAATAAATACCACACTTAGATTAACATAAATACTATATATTATACATTTTTGATTTAGGATCAATCAATAATTATATTTTAGGATTTGTATTGATCGCACGGCTTGTTAAGCTCCTGAGAAACAAAGCCAGAAATAAAAAAATATATTTTATTTTTTATTTAAAAAAAAATATTTTTTATTTAAAAAAAACTATATTCAAAGAGAATTGAATTTTTTCCAAACTTTATTTGCTTAGTTTTTTCTAAGCTGCGAACAAGTTAGCGGAATTTCAGGGAGGATTCCTACATTTATCTTTTTGTTTGCAAAATGGACACAACTACTGCTAGCCCTAATCGCGTAAAAGGCGTAAGCGCGAATAAGAAAATTTTACAGGAGTATTATTTTTGGTTTTTTGTCTAACTCATCTGGAGGAATCCTATACAGTTGAATTTGCTATATCTTTGTAAATATAAATATTTAATTTTTAATATTTATACTTAAGAGCGTTGTACAATTTTCTACCGAATTGCATTAAAAAGCGAGTGATGTTTACCTCTTTTTTGCGGTAAAGGCTCGATTGAAACGTGAGTAAAATTATATCCATAACAACTTTTAGAGAATTTTTCGTCCGAAAAAATTAAAATAAAGATATAAAAGTAGAAAAATTAAACTAAAGAGTTACCAAATTAAACAAGGTGAGAGAAATTTCTTCGGCGGAGAATTGTATTCCTATTAAGGGTGAGTAACTATCCTTCTGATTAAATAAAAACTTTAGAGCGAAATAAGTTTTGTGCTAAAAAATTATTTTTTTTGTTGAAGAAACTTGACTCCGAACTCCCTTTTAAAAATCAACACGTGTACAAATTGCAACATGTTGCTTCAAATAAGGGAATACAAAAAATATTCGAACCCTATAGACTAAAAGAAAATCTAAAAAAGAACACTGTGAGCCGTCTTTAACAACATTGCACAAACATTTTTTTTAAATAGCCGTAAAACTGAAACTTATCAGACATATGGCGTTCCAACAGTCGACGACAAGTGCAGTCAAGACATTCAACAATTTAAGCATTTAAACATACGCACACACACACGCTGCAACAAACCCTTAATGTGGTTCAAGTCCTTTTTGTCTTTCTTTCGTGGAATACTTTTTTGTTCATAGTTTTTTATAGCATATAAATGTTGTTGTTTTAAAATTTACCTTGACTAAAAAAATTCGCATCGATATCGGTATACAGATGTCCCGTTGAGGCCGTATAATCACCCACATACGGTATGGAGTCATTGAAATAATTGATGCCCAGCGAAGCGGCTGTGGCCGCACTACCAATGCCCGTTAAGAACGGACCAGCCGTTGAGTTGGTGGAGGAGGGGGAGGAGTTTAAGGAATTCACTAGAGAGGCAGTGGCCGCCGACGTCGAGGATGTGGTGGACGTTGACAGGGACGCGGAGGAGGTGGCAACGGCTAAGGCGGAATTAGCATGCGAATTGGCGGAGGATGTAGTCGACGATGTTGTGCAGGAGATTGACGAGGTTATGGACGAATTATTGGAAGCTAACGACGACGAGGCGCTGCCTGTACTGCCGCCGGATAAACGCTGTTGTGGGGCGGCATGATGTTGTTGCTGTTGGCTTGGCGACGGCTGATTATTGTGCTGCAGATGCGTATGGTGCGCTAGGTGATGGTGGTGCTGTTGGTGATGTTGCTGCTGTTGATGATGCTGATGATTGTGATGTTGGTGTTGAGGTTGCTGCTGCTGCTGCTGGCTGAGCGTATGATGTTGATGATGCTGTGGCGTTTGTTGTGTCGCGGGTGGACTATTGTACAGATGATGGTGGTAGGGTGATAAATTTGAACTTTGTTGTTGCTGCTGCTGCTGATGCTGCAACTGTTGCTGGTGCTGTTGCTGTTGTTGCACCGCCGCCGTCACCGCTGCGGCGGAGGCGGTATATTGCGGCGAGTGCTGCTGTTGCGCTATGGCCGCCACTGCCGTCTGAGCATGGTGCTGTTGCGGCAAATGATATTGCTCATAGCTGTTGTACGATTGTAAAACCATATTTGTCGTTGCGGCCAGTTTGTCGCTGGCGTCACTGCAGCTACTGCTACTGCGGCTGCTATTCAAATAATTGAAATTCTGCAAGGACTGGCAATTGTTGTTAAGATTATATTCCGTTTTGATGTGGGGACTTTGACGTGCGACTGTGGCGCCGGCAACAATGGCTTTAGTGGGTGACGATGACAACAAGGCTTCGTTGGCTGCTGGTGTAGTGGGTGTTGTTATAATGGTAGAACCAACTAAAAACGCAGAGGGCGGCATTGCTCCGAGTTTACTGGGCGGACAGTAGCACACAAATGACAACAACAACAATAGCACAACACAAATCTAATTTCAAAATTCAGCTTGCTAGGGACAAAGAAGCAGGAGGCGTTAATAATAAACGTCATTGACTTTGCGGTAAAATATTTGGGAAAACGGCGTTTTGAATATTCGTTTTAGTTTTCAATGAATGACTTTTGTGTTCAAATGCTTTCTTTGGTTTTTTTGGTGGACACAAGCGCACAAATTATGGGGGATGCTGCTGCTGAGTCTCTTCTTAAGTGGTCAGATCCAAGGGTATTTTAATTAATATTCGCTGCGCTGGTGTGCTGGGTCACTTGTCATTTATATTGAAAACATTTCCGAAACATTTGTGATAATGGCAATATATGCTGGTAGTACTTGCAATAAGTTTTATATGTTTTTCTCTCTCATTAGATATTGCTTTAACTTGCTTTAAATTAATGTTTCAAATCACTGAGGGTACTTTTCGGGTGGTTGCTGTTTCAATTTGTGATGATCGGTTTTGTTTTTCAATTGTCATGTCATGCCGTCAATCATTTCTTGTTAAATACAATTTTGCACACACAATCACATTTTAATTCAAAAACTCGAGATTGAAAAAAAAAATCACAGACGCTCGCTTTTAAATGCTGTTCAAATGCGGGCGGTGTTTAATTAAGACCAATCGGACCCTGTAAAAGTTTTGACAATTTTTGCAGGAAATTTGCAAAAAAAAGCACTGTTGTTTATAAGTAACTCTTTTAATATTTTGTTTTTTTTTTAATAAGAATTAATCCTTTTTAATCTATTTTTTTTACTAAAAATTCACTTGTTGTTTTTCTTTCTCTTTTTTTTCTTTCAATTAATAAATCTTTAATTTGTTGTTATTCTTTTTTAATGGGTTTATATTTTTTAAACCATCCATGCGAAGGAGCATAAGACTTGCGTTCTTCTTATCTTCCATACAAAATTGTTTGCTGGGTTGTTGTTTAAGATGTAGCCACACAATGTAGTTGGGTGATTTAAATGTGCATAGACGTTGTGTACAATTAAGTGTATTGAGTAAGTGTGTAATGCGAGAGACGCGCGTATATCCGTCCGTACCTCTTGCACCTTTGACATCCGTTTATGAACTGAACTCACAACTAACCAATGTTTGAAGTTGTTTTTCTTTTTTTCTACTTCTTCTCGTCTTTCTTGTCTGCTGTTGTTTTATTTTTTGCCACTCACACACACAGGCGTGCACATGTACACGATCGCCTACATGATTCCCCTTGATTCATTCATACATCTCACAGCACAGGCAGGCTGGCACTCATTGGTGGTGTTAGTGGTGGTTCAGTATCTGTGAGAGTTTGTTATATCCACACAGCGCGCACAGTGCTTAGATAATTCTGTTAGACCAAGTGAGAGGCGAAGGCGAGCTCAAGTGTGAGTGTTGAGGAATGAGCAGAGCCGTGGTGTACGGGTATGTGAGTATGTGGTGGCATGTTGTTGGTGTCTCCCCTTCATTTCTACCGTATGCAGTGTAGTTGATTAAACCATGGTGTGTGTGCGTGTGTGTGTGTGGATCACTGTATCGTTATTTGATTTGTATTTGCTACGTATGGACACTCACTCACTCCACTCTGCATCTGGTGCGAGTGCTTCAGTACTCACACTACTTCTTGTGGCTCTCTGCTTATGAACCGTTGGATGTGGGGACGAACTATTGCAGACTCGGCTCTATTCGTTCTACTCGGTGTTTTGTCGTGTGTTTTTTCTTTGTTTATTCGTTTGTTTAGTTTTAGAATAGAAAATTTACTCTCCCGTAGATTTACTGAATGTATCGCGCAGAGTGTTTTTGGTTATAAAGAAATCGGTTTTGTTGTTGGCGGCCAAATAAGAATACTAAAAAATCTGCGGGGTCTATTGTTTTCCTCACTCTTCCACTATTATCATTTATCATAAAATATGCAAATTTTTTGTTGTGTTGTGTTTCGTTTTTTTTTATTTTTAAATTATAAAAATGAACACTTTTTGCTTTTAATGATTAAATTTTCGAATATTAACAATCCATATAAATCATTTTGTTAATTAGAAATATTTGCATCCAGCAAGAGTTGTTTTGCCAGGCAACCGTGAATCTCACAGACATAGTAAAGTAAATTATTAACACAACAAAGAAAAAATATGAATAAAAGAAATTAACTTAATTAATTCGTATATGTTATGCAATTAATACAAATTATAAACGTAGTTAAATTCAAGTCAAATTTAAAAACAACTTAATAGAAATAAAATAATTGAGGACTTGAATGTTCAAAGTGATATCCCACAAGTTGGTCAAGTGTTCTTTTCTAGATATTAGTGAACGAAAAATCGAAATTTTCTTTAAATAAAATCCTGAATACTGAAAACAACTTAAATTAATAAAACAAAAAGTTCGCAAAGAGGTGGTTACGAAAAACGCTCAAATAATATATTCATTAATACAAGGACTCGGTTAACTGACCAAAACTTGTTAAAAGTTTGGCATTCCTCCTTTACATAGTAGGAGTGTTTTATTTGACAAGCTAAACATTTCGCTAGTTTAGTGACAAATGAAACGAATTTGATGCTGTTATTTTTATTTATTTTTTAATTTGGAAATACTCCAGCATATCTGGAAAATTGACAATTGTAGACAAAACAGTTGAGAGTTTTATTTTTTAAGAAAAACATAATTTTTTTAAGAATAAATATTAATTTTTTGTTAAATTTGAAAAATAAAAGAGTACAATCCAGGGATTAATATGATATTTAAACATTTCAAATGAAATGCACTTATTTTACTTTAATTTAATGAACGTTTTTTTCTGTGTATATCATCTTCGTAGAAGACAAAACCAAAAATATGGAAACACCTTCAATTTGTGAAAGTCATAGAAAATGACTAATATCACATGAGTTTGACAAGAAATTTTGCTCAACCCAAACTTTTTTCGCCCAGTTTTTATATATGTATGTTCATATGTTTCAGGGAAATATTAAATTTACAGTAAAATTTAAAATTACAGCAACACTTAGCGGATTTTAAAGCTTGTCAAATAAATATCTTTCATCTCAACTCGACAACAGATATAAAGAATAAAAGTATTGCTAATATTACAAAAAAAAACTGATAACCTAACTTCTTTGCCGCAAATATGTGTAATTTTATAAATTGTGGTAGTTTTCAAATATTATACAAATAGATATCGCGGTCTTTTTAGGTTAATTCCAAAATTCCTGAAATTTTTGGGAATCGCAAATTCCTAATGGTCAGCAATGGGACATTTACGGAAAAATTCAAATGTTTAGTAAAAGCTAATAACAATTTAATTAGACAATTGCAGTATTCTTAATATTAAAGGGTCATGTCTTTCTCATTTGAAAAAATAATCGATAACGCGATACATTTGCACTAGGTAGAAACTCTCATTTTTATAGAAACTCTCATTCGGAAATTATAAGTTAAAACCCTTAAGCTTAACAAGTGCGCTATATAAATATATTCTTTACTTTAAACAAATTGTATTTTATTAAATAAACTAAAAGTACTTATCGACAATGTCCGTAAGTTCCTTTTTTCTGCACCAATTTTTGTTTAATAACAAACCAATGATTTTCGTTATAGTTACAAGGGCTGCTATATATATTTCTGTCCTAATAATGAAAGTGTGAATATTTATCATCAAAAATGGTTTTATTGTTTTTCAAAGTATTCTCCAGCATGATTAATACACTTTTGCATGCGCTCAAACCAATTGTCGAAGCAATTTTTCCACTCCGATTGAGACACCTCCTAAACATGGTTTTTAAACGCTTCAACAGCATCTTTTGGTGACGAAAATCGTTTACCAGGCATTTTTTTCTTGATGTGCGGGAATAAAAAGAAGTCATTGGATGCACGGCGGATGACCCATCAATTCGACGTTTTGGCCGGTCACAAAGTCCACATGAAAAGTTTTTGCGACGAAAGCTTCTTCCACGAACAACTTTCGTTGGATTTGTCTCGTCTTTGAAGACCCACACGGTCGATTGCTGTTTTGTTTCGGGCTCATACGCATAAACGATCTTATAAACGTCTTTTTAAGCACTGCGATCGTATTTTTTTAAAAATTCTGTGCACCAACACTAGCCTTTTTGGAGCGATTGTCAAATTGTGCGGGATCCAACGAGAACAAACCTTTTTTACGGACAGGTGTTCAAGCAATATCGAAAGTATGCTGGTGAAAGAAATGCCTCTATCTCACGGTTTATTACATAACGATCTTGCATTATCAGTTCACGCACGGCATCAATGTTCTCTGGCACAACGGCCGTTTTTGAACGACTGTTTATGGTTCAACGAATTAAGCTAAAGCCCTAAAATTTTAGTTGATGAATGCTTATAGTCAGAAGCAATTTGGGATTGCTTAAGGGCGAAATTGAACCAGAGGAAAAAACGTTATTGGACTAAAAAAAACACTGAAAAAGGAACACTTTTTCAGTAGTTACTTAACAGACTACCTCCAATATTATTAGTGGTCAAACCATGGGGAGGGATTTTAAACGTATGCGCTCTTGAGACCAAATAAAATTAATTTACTAATTTCACCCACCAGCCTGTTGCGAGTTTTTGGCAAAGAACTTGCATTCGATTACAAGGCCCAATAGACCCTGCAATTGAGGGTACACGTTAAAGTTTCTTAGTTTGGGTCTTAGAGCGGACCGAAATGTTATACGATTTTTTCCGAAACCCCATCTTTTGTGACGAGTCCAAAACCAAAACTTGCTGAGGATCGGAAAACCTGCACGAGAACGTCGAGAAACCAATGCATTCTTAGAGAATGATATGGATTTTGAAGCGGTGGCATCAATGGGTTATTTTTCTTTGAAAATGCTGCTGGAAACAACATTTCGGTTTACGACAGGCAAGCATTCTTTGCGGCCAAAGTCTGAAGACTTAGGCATAGATTCTTGGTTTTAGCAGTAGACGAGGCAAGTCACACAACCCACGTCACACTCGATAATATCCGCTCTAAGTTTGGTAATCGTTTTATCAGTTGTCCTTAAGGGGAATATCTAGCAAACTATTCATGAGATAGATCCAGAAACCTTTTTTTAGGTTTTGATAAACAAAGTGGACAAAATGCACTTCTGCAAGGCTAGAATCCACTTTAATGAAATTATGTGCCACAAACACTGGGAATGATTGCTCTTTTTGATAAAAATAAGTCGAAAACACATATTAGTGTTGAGAAGCCTACCACAGCAACGGCGAAACGAGCGTCTACCAGGCGGTGATCTTTTACTTTAACTTCGCTTACTTACTTTTCCTCCCCCTATGACCATAATACCAACAAACTTTTCTTACAAGCTTGTGAAGTAATTTACTCTTTCAAAAGTACATTTATTTTTGTTTTTGAATTTGAGTTTTTAAAAAGAAATTGTTGTTTGGACCACTCTACGTATTGTAAATATGATACAAAATGTTGTATTTAAAAACCTTCTTAAACGATTTTTTCCAGTCTAAAAGGATACAAGTAAAACTATATAAATCTTACTAAAACTAATTTAGAAATAAAAATTTAGTTAAAGCTCTATCTTTAGGCTACCGTCGAAAAAAAGTTGCATCTACAAAACCAATTCAATTGTCAGTAATTTCATTCACAATCCCACAAATTTATATACAATCAATTTGTCTTAATGTTCAAATTGAATTTCTCATTTTCAACTCAATGCTGCTGTCATTAGCAATTAAACAAAAATATAAAAATACTGAACACAAAAATAAACCAAAATGATGTTAACATTCATATACAAGTATGTTAATATCTTTCGACAAACGCCATTTTCGAAAACGCCAACGTTAAAAGACAAATCCCCCACACACTCTACACACCTCCTACAGTTTATGTTAACATTTCACATTTTCATATTGAAAACGAAGAGAAGATAAAAAAAATTAAAAAAAAAAACATTAACAAATCTTTTAATATTCACACAAACGTAACAAAAAATTAAACAAATGCGACCGGGCAACCCATATGCGGCGGCGATATCTTTGAATGTGTGCGCCGTCGTTGGGCAACAAGTATTTCCATATATGCTCGAGACGAGTGGGGGTACATGTCTCAGATGGTCGCTTGGTCTGACCGGCTGGTCATTTTAGCTGTGAGTACGCGAGTGTGTGACGGAGTGAGCGTTTCTTTAGCTTAAAAAGCAAGCACCAGCAAAAAAAAAAACAAAAACACGAAAAGCTTTCAAGTGATCAGAGTGTTGTTGTTGGCGTTTCTTTCAAATATCTTTTCGACCAATCCCAAGCGGCTTAGATATGCTACAGCCATAACTACCTACATATGAATTCACCATATCTGAATTCATATGTGCCGAAGTGTACGCGATTATATACTTGAACAGAAAATCATTAACCAAATATATATACATATACATATGTTTATGTGTATATAAACTCCATGGCTTATGTCTGCGATTTACACTCCTCTGAATAACGCCGAACGACATCTTTTGTCTAAACAACAGCGTGAAGACTTTAAGAGAGAACAAACAACCATGAAGACAAAAATTGGCCAGAAAATACAAAAAGTCGAACGCCAACGATTTTAAATGATACACTACAGTATTCTCAATACAAGAATAGACTCTTTTAATGTTTAATGGTAGAACTGATAAATCCGATTAATAGTTTTCACATATAGATGGCGGTAGCGGCTTAACGTCATAAAGATCGAATCAGTTTTCTTCTAAATATGAAACGTTTGGCAAGATCTATATAAGGAAAAGGAGTATTGATTGATTAGGTTACAACTAAGCTATTTTCACTCATAGGTTATTTCGTATTCTTCACATATAGATGGCGGTAGTGTCACAATATCATTAATATTGTACCAGCTTTCCACTTATTCTAAACCATTTGATATGATGACAAATAAAATGCTTGTAATGGGGAGTATTAATTGCTTACAGCTTTAGGTCATTATTATAATTACTCTTAGGCAATCTTTATAAGTATATTTTTCACATGTAGATGGAGTTAATAGCTGTACAGCAAAACTACCGTATAGACTTTCGAAGTATAAAACGTTAAGGCGACTAGCTTTGAGCAGAGAAGTTTTGTACTTGAGTGAGAAATGCGGTGTTATTTTGGCACGGCGTTTGAAGGCAAAGGCTTAAAATAAATATTGCTTTGCTACGGAAAGAAAAGGTTAAAAATAGTCACACATTTGTATGAAAGGTTTAAAATTCAAAATTTCTCTGTAAAAATTTTTCTTTAACCAATCTAGAGTAAATTTAAATGAATAAGGGGTGGTAACATTTTTCCCTTTTAACGCCACGCCATAATACCTAAGGTTTGTTAAGACACTTATCTCTATGATACAACTTTTTTGGTGTGAGGAGTATTTAGAAAATAGGGTACAGCTGAAGAAACTTCACCTTTTTTGTTGTAGTTTATCTTTATAAATGCCATCTTAATTTTATTACATGTAGATGACAGTAGTTGCTAAAGGTCGCAAATACCGAACAGGCATTTCGAATAAAAATAAAATATTTTAACGACTTGCTAGTGGACTCAAGCTGACGTTCTAAGGCCCAAATTATTAAGGCCGAACAAGTTGTTAAATTGGATGTCATGAACAGTGGCCGATAATATCAATTTGGAAATTTAAAAAAGTGACAATGGTGAAAGTTTCTTTAAAAATATCAGCGTAGAATGAAGAATACATTTTAAATCTAGGCCTTTATGAGCAACATACAAGTTAACACAGGTTCACATTCGATTAAGGACATCTTATAGTTTTTTCAACGGCAGGTTTTCTACCTCGTAAATGCCGACGAGTTAAAGAGTAAGTCATTCAATAATTCTCTACGAAATGCATTCGCCTATGATTTAGTTCTTTGAATAACAGTGAGACAAATACGCAACATTAACATGTAGATGGCAGTGGTGATGGCAATGTATACCCCCTTCCAAGATATTTCTGATTTCAATAGAAACTTGAACATAGCAGCCAATATCGCAAATATAGCATTTTCACGAACAGATGGCGCCAACAATTGCTGGGAAGCTTTATGGTGATGGTCGTCAAGGGCCTGAAATCGCAATGAAAACAGTGTGCAGACACAAGAATCAATGTTATTTTGTAAATAACTTGTTTTCTTATAAAAAGTAGATGCAAGAGGTCTCGAGATTCGGTTAAGCCCTGTTCAGGCTTTTGATTTTATTTCTGCATTATCAGTTGGATTTTTGGTAATGCTAATTCTTGGCCGTTTAGATTTGCTTCCTTCTTTAAATTTGTTAAACGTTTAATTTACTTCTTGCTGAGGAAAAATCACTAATTTGAGAGTTAAGAGTTAAATACATATAAGCTTAGTTTCATTGATATCTGAACGTGGTGCTTTTTCTGGTTCTCAATATGTTAAAATTAGTCTGAGGATATAAACTGACACTTACGAGAATATGGACTTTAGAAAGAATTTTTTTAAATCTGGCTAAAAAGGGTTGGAAATTTATGATAAAAAATGTGTTCCTTGTCTTATTATTTACGTGAGGGTAAGGAAGAAATTATATTAAGTTTTGTAAGCCATAAAGTTTTGGTTTCATGGTAAGCACTTTGGTAAGCATGAAAAGTTTCTATGATTATACTTATTAATAAGCAAAAAAACCATGTATCAAGGATAAATTAACAAAGCTACTTCATATAAAGACTCTCACACCTACAATATACTGAGTAAGCAGTTCATAATCATCACTTCACATAGTCCTGCTTACTTGGTGGCAGTTTCGTAAGCTGCCAAGGCTTTCGTAATAATTATAACAGTAAGCAGAAAAAAAACTTTATTGTTTTTAAACTTGGAATTAAACTTTACACCCGTTAGCATATATAATTCTGTATTTTCAATCTAGAGTGTAATAAAGAAAAAAGGTAACAAATCATATCCCTTTCGTGTAGGGTAGAAAATGAAGAAAAAAGGCCAAGCCATTAAACTAACAAACCATAAAATTTGGTTTCATGATAAGCACTTTGGTAAGCATGAAAAGTTTCTATGATTATACTTATTAATAAGCAAAAAAAAACCAAGTGCCAAGGATAAATTAACAAAGCTACTGCATATAAAGACTCTCACACCTACAATATACTGAGTAAGCAGTTCATAATCAACGCTTCACATAGTCCTCCTTACTTGGTGGCAGTTTCGTAAGCTGTCAAGGCTTTCGTAATAATTATAACAGTAAGCAGAAAAAAAACTTTTTTGTTTTAAACTTGGAATTAAACTTTACACCCGTTAGCATATATAATTCTGTATTTTCAACCTAGAGTGTAATGAAGAAAAAAGGTAACAAACCATACCCCTTTCGTGTAGGGTAGAAAATGAAGAAAAAAGGCCAAGCCATTAAACTAACAAACAATACCCCATTGGTGTAGGGTAGGGCATATTTTTTAAGATAAAAACGCTTTGACCAATTGTTGATGCTGTGGCTGGCTGATGGCAATGGCGTTGTTGCTAATGTTGTTCATAAGAAGCTGTGAGAAGTGGTTTTGCCATTTCGTTGGTCACTGATGGCCATCCCACACAACTACTTGAGGTCTGTCGGTCGTTCATTTTGCGGTGGCTCTGCGTATCTACGTTCATTCCCACATATCTACAAAGATACGTTTATGGTTTGTGTGGTATTTATGTTTTGTGGAGATTTTAATTATTTTCTTTTTGGTTTTTGCTATACCCCAAACATTAAATGACCGTCCGTCCCAGCTCTGATCAGCAATCTTAGGAACATTTGTTGAAACTATATTTTCTAGTAGTTCGAATTTCTTTGTTTTTAAATTTTATTTTTCTTACTTCTTTTTATATTGTTTTACTTAGTGTGAATGCGATTTATACAAGTGTTTTGTTTTGCCTGGATTAGCTTCTGTTTTCGATTTTCAATTTGTTTCTTCTGTTTCAATGGTTATGGCCATGTTTGCCATTTTTTTGTTGTTGTTAATTTTGATTATTTTTCTATTCGTAATAGATTGCTTAAATTAAATAAATCGTTGCCTTTATTGGGCGGTTGTTTAATTGTTTGTTGTTTTTATGTTTGGGCAATTTTTGTCCAGAAATAAACCAAATATTCGAAAATTTGGTAAACACAAAAAAGGAACGATTTCTGAATGAATTATTTAACTTATGAATGTCTGTTGAAAATGGTATTCATATTTTAAAAAAAACTATGAATATTTTTAGAGCAGAAAGTCATTAAGCTTAATTTATTAATAGAAATTCAATTATTTTTTGCCAAAACCACAGAACCAACGAATGTTCAACAAATAACAAGTAATCAAAAAATATATCTAGAAATCCTGTAGCCAAAAACACATTAGATTATTGCGAATTTCAATTTGAAAAATAAACGCTTTAAGGTAAAATATGGATATAATTTGTGAATACCAATATACTCGTACATATGTGTTTGAAGTTAATTATGAATGAAAAAATTTTAATCCTAAATGAAATTAGCAGATCTGGCTAATATTCTTTCCTAAGTAGGAGGACTTGGTACACATTTGCCTGTTGCTGTAATGGAATATAAGTTGAAAGTGAGTTCGTTTTACAGATTAACACTTAAACCGAAATCAGCCTACCCTTACTTTGACAAAACTCATTCTAAAGGGTGCTTTTTTCAGACGTAGCCATCTCGTTTTGGGCTCCACGATTTGCAAGTTTTTCCGGAGTAAGACTATTCATCATTATGAAATGGCAAACCAAACTGAGCATAAATCAAGAGACAGCTGTTAAAAAAGACAAGCTGCGAAAAAAGTGTGGACAGATTGAAAACCACATGTCTAAAAAACACACTCTATTTACAATACCATAACTTCTGGCATAATTATAAAACTTTAACGCTTTTCGAAAGGTAAATTCAAATAAATTAAAAAACAGTGCCTAGTGAAAGACACTTAATTAGTAATTTTTCAATTATTATGAAACACACTTTAAAATTTTCAATTAGAATCGGCTGTAAAGAAAAAAGTACTAAGAATTTTTTCAAATTTTTGGTTTTATTGGAAAGGCTGAACTTTGTCATTTAATAATGGATAACCATCCGATGCGTTTTCGCTTCGCCCAATGGGCTGAAGATTTTACCGACGAATTTTACCGAAACATTCTGTTTTCAGATAATGCTCATTTTGATTTCGGTGGCTAAAGCAAAAGCAAAATTGTGGCATATGGTTTAGAGAATCCATAGATGACTATGTTCAACCTTTCCAATAAAACCAGAAGTTTGAATAAATTATCGCTATTTTATTGTTACAGCCAATTTAAAATTAAAATTTTAAATGGCCCAACCTGTTGCTATATATATTTCTGGCCTAGGCAACGCTAAGTATTGCCTGGCGCCATCTGACATTTCCATTAGAAAGTTTGACAATTTTTAGCATAAACGTACTCTGAACATTTTGACGTACGACCATCATTTGTGTTGTTAACAGTGAATTGAAAAAATCAATTTGGCAAAAAAAATGGAATTAACTCGTGAACATTTTCGTGCGAACATTTTTCACAACTTTTGATGTGAATTATCACAAGAGTGCGTAGACGAACTTAAATCTTTGTATGGCGATGAAGCACCATCCTATAGCACTGTGAAAAACTAGTTTAATGAATTCAATCGTGGCCGACGCTCGCTCAAAGACGAAGATCGTGAAGGTCGTCCAAAAACGGCCGTTGTGCCAGAGAACATTGATACCGTGCGTGAAATGATAATGCAAGATCGTCATTTGACATACCGTGAGATAGAGGCATCCTAGGTCATTTTTTCCACCAGCATACATTCGATATTGCATGAACACCTGGCCGTAAAAAAGGTTTGCTCTCGTTAGAACCCGCACAATTTGACAATCGCTCAAAAAAAGGTTCGTGTCGATTGGTGCAAAGAAATTTAAAAAAAAAAACGATTGCGGCGCTTCAAAAGACGTTTATAAGATCGTCACAGGTGACGAATCATAGATCTATGCGTATGAGCCCAAAACAAAACAGCACCCGACCATTAGCTTCGAAGACGAGCCAAATCTAACGAAAGTTGTTTGTGGAAGAAGCACTTCGAAGTAAATGGTCGCCTGTTTCTTCGGCAAAAATGGTCATGTGGCGACTGTTCCGCTTAAGCAGCGTAGGACGGTCAATTCTGAGTGGTACACCACAATTTGTTTGCCTAAAGCCTTCGGAAAAATTCGAAAAATAAACAAGAGAAGACGAATCATTGTGCATCATGACAATGCGAGCTCTAACACATCGGCTGAAGCCAGCGCATTTTTGGCCGGCCAAAACTTCGAATTGATGCTTCATGCCCTGACTTGGCATGCCCTGACTTGCCGTACAGCCCTGACTTGGCACCCAACGACTTTATTGTATTCCCGCACATCAAGAAAAAAATGAGTGGTAAACGATTTTCGTCGCCAGAAGATGCTGTTGAAGCGTTTAAAAGCCTTTTTTTGAAGGTGTCTCAATTGGAGTGGACAAATTGCTTCGACAATTGGTACGAGCGCATGCAAAAGTGTTTAAATCATGCTGGAGACTACTTTGAAAAACAATAAAACCATTTTTGATGATAAATATTCGCATTTTCGTCATTAGGCCAGAAATATAGGATCATCCATCTAGAGGTATTTTTTCAGAAAAAAATATAAAAATTCAAATCAAGTAAGGAATCTTTATTGGTAATTTGAAAGGACATTGTATGCATTTATTTTTAGAATACAATTTCCTTCAAATATTGGCCGCAACTACGCCTCAGGGTTTCCATTCTGAGGGTAACATTTTGGATGACTCGTTCGAGCATTTCGACCGGTATGGCTTTAATTACACGCGTAATCATAAACCTCAATCGTAGCTGGTTTGTCAGCATAGACTTTGGACTTTAACACCAAAGAAAAATGTCTAAAGCTGTGATATCACTCGATCTATGCGGCCAACTCACCTGTCCAAAACGTGAAATTAGCTGCTTTTCGAAATGACTTCTCAATAGATCCATTGTTTGAGCAGCTGTATGGCAAGTGGCACCGTCCTGTTGAAACCAAGAGTCTTCAAGATTACGGGCTTCAGTTTCAGGTAGCATAAAGAACGATATCATGGCGCGATAGCGAGCACCATTCACGGTTACGTTCCGGCCATTATCATTTTTGAAAAAATATGCATCGATGATTTCAACAGCCTATAAACCGCAGCAAACCGTGGTATTCTGTGGGTATAAAGGCATCTTTTGAACCTCTTCTTGTTACTCTTCAGCTCAAATGCGGCAATTTTGTTTATTGACTTTGCCGTTGAGCCAGAAATAGGCCTCTTCACTGAACAAAATGTTGGTCGAAAACAGCGGATCTTCCCGCTTCTCACCGAACGCTCATTTCCAAAATACAGTTGGCCACATTTGAAGGTAATAATTTTCAAAAAATAAATGCTATAAAATGTCCTTTAAAATTAACAATAAAGTAACCACACTTGATTTGAATTTTTATATTATTTTTTGCTCTGGAAAAATACCTCTAGATGGATCACCCTATATATAGTAAAGTATAGTATACTTCACTATAAGGTCGCCGATCAGTATTTGTGCAAACAGAATCAGAAGGTGCATATCACTTCATCTAAACAAATAGTAAAACTAAAATTATTTCGTCTTTCGAAATTAATTAAAACATTTTTAGTGCGCAGTAATAGTGCCCTGCTGCTGCTAGTCTCTTCTTCTCTAAACATGATATCAGTTACTTGTTTCGTTAATCTGCTCTTCTTCCTTTTTGGTCAAGTTCTAACAGTTTTTTAAGTTTCTTTTAAAAAATAAAAAAACAATTTTTTTGACACCTGCCCAGCGGTCAGTTTAACGAAAACGTTTAATGACCTCTGGCTAGCTTTGACTCTGCTGTCGTGGCCATAAAAGGTAAATCCTTTAAAATATAAAATTTATAACATAATCGAAGACATTGTGTCGTTGTTTGTTTTCCAACTACTCAATAAAATTAAAATTCTCGCAACATAAGATTTAAATATTAAATCATAAATTTCTTTATAAACACATAATGTATGGTGTGCACATTGTTGTTGTAGCTGTTGCTGTTCCTGTTGTTGTTGTTTTTTTTGTTCTTGCAGAGCTCGAGTGTGTGTTGTTTGTTTTCGGACAAGAAGTGTCATCATATTTCAAAAACGGAAATCAAACAAAACCTCAACTAAGTATTGCTGGCTGGCTGGCTGACTAGCCTGCTTTTGCTTATAGCCAAAAATAAGAAAAGGAAAAAAAGAACAGCAACAACAGCTATTGGAAAAAAGAGACAACAAAGTTTTGGATACGACCAACTGAGCTGTCGCAAGAAATACAAGACGTTGATGATCCGTGGTAGGTAGGAACTACTTTATGACAAAAACAAAAAAAAAATAACAAAAAGCATTATTTGACAAAATTGTTTTTTTTTGACAAAAAATAAACCAACAGCCCATCAGCTACCATTACATTGATACTCGTATAAAAAAAACCGTAAAAAAACTTCCAGCATATATGGCGTTTCCGGTTAAAGCACGTGCGAGGTTTTCAACCAAAAAAAAATGATATGGTTGAATTGTTAGGGATTGAATGAAAGAACAAACGACTGAACAACTCAGCCATCTAGCCAGCCAGCCAGCCAAAGACATCAATAATAATAACAATAATAGGGAGATATGGAAATTCATGCCGACTCGCTTGCTCGCCGTATAGGAACGTACCAAAAAAAAAACAAAAAATACCCCCAACAACAAAATCGTAACACCAATTACAATTTAGAGCCTATAAACCACTCTACCTCTGTTTGCAACCAGGCTCTTCTCCAATGTACGTATGCCAGTGAGTGTGCTCCGAGGTGGTTGAAAAAAAATTTAAAAAAAACAAGCCAGTTTAAAGAAGTTTGGTAGTGATTCAATCACAGTGGCAGGCAGCGAGCGACAACGATTGCCAAAAAGGTTCACGTTCACATTTCATATGAATGAAAATTATTAACATATCATAATTATACACTAAATCAAATGAAGAAGCACAACAGGAAAAAACAACAACAACAACAATTGAAAATGAAGGGTCTGAATTGTAATGAAATGCATTGCCCGGTTTGCAGGGCCGCATGAACACTTGGTTGGGCCTTAACAAGCAAAAAATAACAAACATTTTTAACACAAAGGCAAGAGATTATTAAAGCATCATTTAAGCATACTCAGGGTAGGGATTTAGCAATCGATATTGTGTAATCGGTTTTTCGATAGCTTTTGCAATAGGAAAAAAATAGCAAAAAACTATTTTCCGAGAAGCCCAAATTTTAATTTTTTGAATTTTTTTTAGTAGGTACGAGTAATAAAAATTATAATGATTCGATTCTCGCAGAATTTCTATTCCTTCGCGCTCATATGTTATATTGTATTGTATGTGGCAATGTATATTTGTATGTATTGTAAGTCACCTTGGAAAGGCAATATTTAAAAAAATATATTTTTGTATTACCTACTAAAAAAAACTTTTAATATAAAATTAAATTTGGGCGCCTCGAAAATGTTTTTTTTTTGATATGTCGTTGTGGAACTTTTTTCCCCATGCTGAAAGCTATCGAAAAATCGATAGCACAACAACGACATTTTTGTCCTTACTAATCGGCCACCCTTACATCAGTTCTGTGGTCAAAATGCGATTTTTAGCAATTTTAGCACAATCCATGTATTATTATTCTGGTAAAACGTGCTTTACGATAAGCCCCCCAAATCAATGACCCAACTGGCATAAGGTCGCTACCATTCTATACATAAAGTCCAATCTTAATGAAGTTCAGTGACTTTTTATTTTTCCGAAAATTTGGGCATATTGGACCATGTTTTTGATGAGCCGAAACAGAAAACAACGGCATTAAACAGTAGGTCCCGGTAAGTGAGTATAAAAATTGAATCGTTTACAGCTCACTTATTTGAAAGAAGCTCCCAATTGTTCATTAATTGGGTGTTGTGGGAGTTTTAAAAATTTAAAGTCTCTTCCGATTTGGGTCTCTTGCTCCGTTGAAGCAAGTTATGAGGTCCGAGTTCAGCCCTTATAAAATGATTCATAAGTAACCAACCTAGACATGATTGGACTATATTGGTCGACGTTTTTTGAAAAAGCCTTTATATAAATGTCTCCTCCACAAAGTTATGACATTATCAATCCATATACGTGGTCCGATTTTGATCAAGTTCGACAGTGTTTCCTGGCAAAATAAATCCATACTTCGTCGTTTTTGTGACTCTATACAAAAATTCAGTTGAGATTTGCATTTATTAAGAATTCAAATGCCCACGCACAGGCATCGTGCAAATTTATTTGTTACACTTTTTTTTAACGAGAAGGAAGGGGACAAAGCCCATTAACAATTATACCGTTTTTTTCAGAAGCACATTCTGAATCGATTTAGATAAGTCTGTCCATTTATTTTTGCAGTCAAAGTGTATGTTTTATTATAAACCGATTTCGATAGAACTGATCTCTATTAAAATACGTTGGAATCGGTATTTGCTGCGATATAGCCTCTATATAAAAATACATCCCGATTTTGGGTCTAACTGACGCTAGAGTGACGAATTATAATGAAATGTAATTAGCGGCGCTATTTTTAACCCAGGATAAAGATTGTTGAAAATCTACCGCATGGGTTTAAAGTCTGACATATCCCCCAGTTAAAGTGTAAGATTCATTTATGTCTGTCTTTGTGCATTTTCTAACTTTCTCCGGAGTTTGTCGGCTTATAAAATTAGGCAATATCGGTATACGTTTTGATACAGCCTCCATACCCCACGATTAAGATTCTCACTGACCCAGATGAAAATTGTTTTGAAAATGTTCCAAATGGGTCCATATTTGGATAAAGTCCCTTTACAATTAAACCTTCCGACATGGGGTTTAACCAACCAATGAACGGCAAATTTCAACGATATTTACTCTGTGGCCTAAGACTACACAAATAACATATGTCGGAAAAAGAAACCGGATAGTTTCATGATTTAATGTAGACCCTTTACAAATGTACCCCCGATTTGGTTGAAGCAACCCAAATTGGGTTTGGTAAATTTCATCAGATTTCAATAAAATCTGGTTTGTGGCGTTATTTTATACACAGGATGAACAGGGTTGTAAATCGATCAGATTGCTTCATATAATATATGGATTGTTACAGCTCCTCTCCAAATATACTGGTCGATTTTTTAACCGATGTCTTGTTATTTTTTGATAAATTTGTTAAGCTAGTTTTACAAATAGAAAAAAACCTCGTCAAAAATTAACCGAATCGGTCAATGATTTAAAATAGCCCTCTCGATCTGGGGTCCAATAAAAATGTTATCAGGTTTCAATGAAATTTAGCACATATGATTTTTTTCCTTAAGTAGAGATCACCAATAACTCCAATATAATAATTGGAGGTATGTGAGCCGCCGACTATCATACTAGTAAACCTCAGTTCAAAGCGGGGTAAGAGAATCTTAAAATGTTTCCAGCTTGTAAATGCAGGCGACTTAACGAATAAGAGATAATTCTGTGAGCTTCTCTACGAAATGCCTTAGCCGCTTGGAGCCAGCACGGAGTGTGCACAGCTCACTAATTCAAAAGAAGTTTCCCCGATTGTCCTTTAAAAGAATGTTGAGGAAATTAGGTCAGCATAGGTTCTATACTAAGATAATGGGACCGAAAGAGTGTTCCTTTTTAAACGCTTCCGCCCGTTTTTTTTAGATTTTTCTTACTCTTTAGTTATACATTAATGGGGGCCCCTTAACTACCGTGCCCTTATGTTGTTTGGCCCCCGGCCATGTTGCCTCAAATCGAAAACCGAGTGACGAATGACGAACTGTTGGTTGGGTTGCATGATGAATTTATGTGGTGTGTGCCATAGATTGGCACACCAAAGAGGCATACAAAGTAGTTTCGATTTTCAACGAAATCTTGAACCCTTTGTTGCAATCAAAACTTAAAAGGATTACACCAACAATACAAACAACCACGACCGATAATTGTGTTAATGCGCTCTAACACTTTTCACAAAAACGAAAAGAAACGGCACGACACGAAAAGAAAAACCACTTTTCTACCCTAAGACTTGGTGAGACCGTCAGCAGGGAGCAGCGGTAGGGAAGTAAGTATTTCTGCTTAGAGGGGGGAACATCGCTTTCGTACCTTTTGTAAGAAAACGAAACACGAGACAAAAAGTAGGAGGTCCTACGCTTTTTATTTCCTTACGCTGCTGAAAGGAATTCTCAAAAGTTTTATTTTTCCATAAATGGAGTGAAGACAAACAGGAAGCGCCTATAGGCTAGGTATTTAAGAAGAGTAAAAAAACTAAAACCTGTTGTTGTTGTTATACTTTTTATATGAATTGATAAAAACAAGGATTTAAACAGCTGTTGCTTTGTTGTAACGCAAAACAATGGCAGCCAACTAAAGCGGAGAAATCCTGCAATACTTGAGGGTTGCTTGCGTTTATCATTCGATTACCATTAACTTAAGCTCAAGAAAGTAGAATCCCCCCGGTTGTTCTCTTGCTATCTACCAAAAGATGGGACGTACTGAAAATCGTCAGCAACACGTGTCCTCGGAATTGTACAAGAATACCCAAATCGTTGTAATGAACAATAAACATTTTCAAGATCGTTTTATAAAGAAATTTATAGATTTTGTTTGTTTTCAAAAGAAAGAGAAAAAAACCCAAACTGCAGTTCAAATCAATACAAAACTGAATGAAGTAGTACCAACAACCAGGCGCAGGCGCATAAAAGATTTTACTTTATTAGACACCAACAGCAACAACAACAGCAGGCGAGGCGGCATACGATACGTTGCGTTATATTGTATATGAAGAACTTCCGGTTAATCATCCATCGCTTGTTGGTACCTTCGCCTGAGCGCTGAGGCGAGTGCATACACGAGACAGCGCTTCTCCACTTCAATACACAGATACTCTCCCTCGTATGCACAAACAGAAAAAAATGACAACCAACACATATAAACAAAGGTATAAAAAAGACATAATCAAACCATCTAAAAAATACTCATTGAGGGGGTCTTATGATAAGCCTGGTTAAACAAAATCGGGGTATTATTGCTGTGTTTAAATACCAATAAGCGATATTTTGAAATTAAAAAAAAATTGGCACAAGAAACCAAAATTACTTTCTCAAAAAAGATTCCTTTAGGCTCAAAATACATACTTTAAACATCTTATGCAACTTAGAATCTCTCGAAGCCCTGTTAATAGACGGTCATTCATTGGATCAAGCAGATAAAAAGCTTTTGCCAGAGCAAAAGCTATTTTGTTAAGCAATTTCATAAGATCTGGTGCTTAAAGATGGCGAACGAGGCAGCAAATTATAGCCCAATTCAAGAAGATTCATTGCTATTTAGAGGGTGCAAAACCGAAATCGAATTTTATGTCCAAACCCGGCAATCGGTTTCTCCAAAAAAAACTATAACTCGACATGTCGTTTTACCCGGTTTTTTTGGGTTTCGGTTTTTTGGTTGTTATATGTAAAGGGCTTGTTCTAAGACATGTAGTTTTCAATCTGGCCACACTTTTTTGACAGTTGTCAGTTGATTTATGCTCAGTTTGGTTTGCCATTTCATAATGAATAGACTTTCTCCGCCACAACGTTTGCAAATCGTGGTAAATGAGTCCAACGCGAGATGGCCACGGATACTGATTTTTACAATAACACTGTGTGCAGCGATTAATGCCCACTTTTGCTTGAATGGGTACGTTAATAACCAAAATTGTCGCATTTGCAGTAATGAAAATCCACAAACCATTGTTGAGACGCTGTTACGTCCTCAAAGAGTCACTGTTTGGTGTGCTCTATGGGCAGAGGGAATCATTGGCTCACATTTTTCAAAAATGAAGCCGGCCATAATGTTACAGTTACTGGGGAACGCTATAGAGCCATCATTAATGAATTTTTCGTCGGTAAATGCTAGTTTTTACTAGAAAAAAACTCAGAAGTCGGATTTTTCAAAACGTGGCTTTGAAAAAAACTCGGAAAGCCGTTTTTCTGAAAACCCAAATTTTGTTACCCTTGCTGCATTGCATCGCAATTGCAATGTCGGCTGAGCAAATGCGGCAGCTACTTTGCAAAAGTCGTGTCCATATTTATCGGATCACACAAAATGGAAACCACTAAGCCATAAGATATGCCTAGGGTCTTTGAAGCTTCGCACAACTTCACTCGGCAATTGGCCAACACTGTAGCGAAAACATTTTTCAAGTATAGTGATATCAGCAAATATCCGTAATCCATTTTAAGCACCATTGAAATTGTTGATACCAAGTCCCTATAGTTCTGTCAAAGTTTGACCTTGATTAGGGTAAGGAATTTCTAAAAAAAAATTGTACGTAAGTTAAAATTGACTTGCGGAAAGTATTTCCCGGTTGTATGCTATAAAAAGCTTTCAAAAACAAACTTTACGACATATGGGTGTAGCTCTGATTATCCCCGACCCCACACTGTGGGTCTTAGCGCTGATGTCCCTAGTCCCTCATAGAGCTGAAGTCACATACGACTTTAAACACACCTCAGACAGAGGCGCGAAATTCTCTGTATATTAGGGTGGTAAACTTAAGACTATTTACTTGTTTTTCAATATTGCTGAAGGATACGAGGGTAGCTATATATATATTTCTGGCCTAGCCAACACTACTCTAAGTGTTGCCTAGAGCCATTTGACATTTTTTAGCCTAAACTTACTCAGAACGTTCTGACGTACGACCATCATTTGTGTTGTTTACAGTGACTTGAAAAAAATCAATTTGGCAAACAAAAATGGAATTAACTAGTGAAGATTTTCGTGCAATCATTTTCACAACTTTCGACGTGGATTATCACGACAATATTGCATCGATGAACTTAAATCTTTGTATGGCGATGAAGCACCATCCTATGCCAGAGAACATTGATGCCGTGCGTGATCTTATAATGCAAGATCGTCATGTGACATACCGTTATATAGAGATATCCTTGGGCATTTCTTCCACCAGCATACATTCGATATTGCATGAACACCTTAAATTGTCGTAAAAAAGGTTTGTTCTCGTTGGATCCCGCACAATTTGACAATCGCTCAAAAGAAGGCTCGTGTCGAGTGGTGCAAAGAAATTTGGAAAAAAAAAAATACGATTGCGGTGCTTCAAAAGACGTTTATAAGATTGTCACAGGTGATGAATCATGGATCTATGCGTATGAGCCCGAGACAAAAAAGCCATCGACCGTGTGAGCCAAGTCCAACGAAAGTTGTTCGTGGTAGAAGCACTTCGAAACAAATGGTCGCCTGTTTCTTCGAAAAAACTGGTCAAGTGGCGACTGTTCTGCTTGAGCAACGTAGGAGGTCAATTTTGATTGGTACACCACAATTTGTTTGCCTGGAGTCTTCGGAGAAATTCGATAAACGAACAATAGAAGGCGAATCATTGTGCACCATGACAATGCGAGCTCTCACACATCGGCTCAAACCAGCGCCAAGACGTCGAATTGATGGGTCATCCGCCGTACAGCCCTGACTTGGCACCCAATGACTTCTTTTTATTCCCGCACATCAAGAAAAAAATGCGTGTTCAACGATTTTCGTCGCCAGAAGATGCTGTTGAGCGTTCAAAAACCATGTTTTGTAGGTGTCTCGTTCGGAGTGAAAAAAGTGCTTCGACAACTGGTTTTAGCGCATGCAAAAGTGTATAGCTGGAGAATACTTTGAAAAACAATAAAACCATTTTTAATGATAAATATTTGAATTTTCATTTCATTAGGACAGAAATATACGTATCAGCCCTCTTATTCGTAGTGTGGCAGACTATTTAATCGTCCTTCGTTGTTAGTTTACTTTCGGCAGTTGTTAAAGTTTCTGTTCCGTGCGAAAAATTGTAAACAGACTAGAATTATCAATTATAGGGTGATCAATCTAGAGGTACTTTTTCAATAGGATTGATGTTTATTATTGTTTGCCATTTCATCATGGAAAGACTAACGTACCTGGCACCAGGCGCATTGGCATTTTGCAGTACTTTTAAGGCGACCCTCGTTAAAGCGATTGTTTATAGAAATTGAGGCAGCGGCAGTGCAAAGTGTTTGAATGCATGACCGTGTGTCCGTCCGCCTGTCCCTGACTCAATCTAACTGACTGATCGTATGTGTTAATGTAAATCGGATGTCAAATGTTTGTGTTGTGTTCTTCTTCGCCCTTCTGATCTCCGCACGTCCCTGTTTTTTCACTAGCAACACTGACAGACAGATAGACGGACGCACGGACGGCAGTCAGACAGACAAGACTAACTAACTAAGCCAAGCTTACTTAGTCGTGGATGACTGGAGTGGATGTGCATCCAAACGCACTGACACTGCACCAACGTCGGGGCCCGTTCGCTTGCGCACACTTGTTTGCGCGAGCGAGTGTCTATGTTACGCATGATGCATATAAATTTATTACAAGTTGTTTCAACTAAACATTACTATATTGTTGTTGTTTTTCATTTTTTTTTGTAAACTAAAGAAAAAAGGAAGATCAATACTTGTAGAACCAGTACAAAAAAAAAATAAAGAAAAAAATAGGTAAAAAAGACGGAGGTACCTGTACACGCGCACTCGTACGCCACAAAAAGAACCTGTTACTTTTAATGCTGCTGCTGGCTTCTTTCCGAAAAGAAAGAAACAAAATATTATTTATTAATTGTTCTTGGGTTAATTTGTTAAATCCGAAGAGGAAAAGCTACAGTTACACGTAAAGTTTTGTCGTCTGACTGCCCCCCGCCCCTGCTACACGAGCCCAAGTGCATGACCAAAAACGGAAGGAAATCGTAAAAAAAAACGTGTGTTGCTGCAATCTGCGTGTAAACTTTTGAATTTACTTTACTAATAATAATTATTATAACATTATACGAGTACTGCGCTATGAAAAAAGAGCCAATAATCAAGCGGCTATAGGAAATTACACTCGTCGTCGGACGAGTTCGTACGCCTGCTTGCACGCCGGGTAACATAGATTTTATTTAACATCGCGGTAAATCGGAAAATCAGAAAAATATACAGTTATCAGCGGTACTTGGACGAAGAAGAACCTGTTGGGAATTATTAAAAGTGTCTCAGGCAAGCGGAAGGGGAGTAGACAAGCCACTAGGTGGCTAGTGTGGGATACAATGGCTGGACAGCGTCACGAACAGGCGACATACAGGTGATCAATAGAGTAGGCTGGGAAAGCTCTGGTTCATAAAAGCGTAATAAAAAAATAAACAATAAGGAAATGCATTAATACAGATTTAATTTGAACCTAGTAGACATACAAGCAACGTATCGCACGTGTTTAAAAAAGGGTACTAACTCAAACCTTTTAAATTTTCCAAAAAGCCAAAATAAAAATTCTCTAAGCTATGAAGAGTGTGTGTAATTTATTCTTGTTGATGAAGTGGTGCAAGTCCTTTTCTCACAAAAATTTTGAAATTTTGAAAATTTCGATTTGTTGAAGCTGTGCCGAAATCACAGCCAGGGATAACAGAAGGTGTGGAATACGAGGTTTGCTATTAATTTTTCCGGTACTGACAATACTAGTGTTCCCAGATGCAAACTGGAACTTCCATTGGAAACTTTGACATTTTTTAGCAGAGCTTCATTTAGAACGTTTTGTCATTTGATGGCGAATTGTTTTGGTTGCAGTGTGTTGAAAAGTTCATCTCAGTCAAAAATGGAATAATCTTGTCAACATTTTCTTGCGATGATTTTAAACGATTTTCGGCGTGGGATATCGAGACAAGAGTGTTTAAATCAACTTGTTTCGACTTTTGGCGATGAAGCACCACCAAAAACCACTGTCAATCGCTGGTACCAAGAGTTCAGTCTCGGACGTCACACTCAGGTCACTTTGCCAGTGCGTGAACTGACCATCGATGCTGTGCGTGAACTGATTAAGCAAGACCGGCATGTGCCAACAGTGATATTGAGGCATCCTTGGGCATTAGTATGACAGGCATCAATAAGATGTTGCATGTTCATTTGGCCGTGAAAAAATTTGTTCTCCCTTGATAATTTAAGGCTCGTATGGATGGGTGCAAAGAGATGTTGAAAAAGGATAACTGTGGTAGCTCAAAGGCTCAAAGACATTGTCACAGGTGACGAATCATGGATCTATGCATATGAAACCGAAGCAAAACAGCAATCGACCGTATGCATCTTTCAAGACGAGCCAAACCCAACAAAAGTTGTTCGTGGAAGAAGTACATCGAAGCAAATGATTGCGTTATGTTTTTTTCGGTATAACCGGCCATGTTGCCACAGTGCCTTTAGTGGAACGTAGGAGGTCAATTCTGAGTTTATACAACCATTTGTTTGCCAACAGTGTTCGAAGAAATGAGGAAAGATAATTAAAGAGAAGACGGGTCATTTTGCAAAACGACAATGCGAGCTCTCACACCTCAGCTGAAACGATGGGCTATTTGACCACTCAAGATGTCCACCGAACAGTGACCTGATTATGCACCTAAATACTTCTTCTTATTCCTTAGCATCAAATGCGTGGTCAACGTTTTTCATTGGCCAAAGCAGCTGTTGAAGCGTTCAAAAATCATGTTTTTAAGGTGTCTCAATCGTACTACTTGTGGCCAGAAATTGAGGAAATAGGCCTTGACGATACGTGGTTCCAACAAGATGGTGCCACTTGCCTTACAGTCAACGAAATAATGGTTCTTTTGAGCGATTAATTCAATGGCCGTGTTATCTCAGGTCGTGGCTATGTTAATTGGATTTGACACTGTTAGAAATTTCTCTATGGGAATATAAACCAATGGATAGAGTTATGCCACCGAAGCCACGGTGGCATACCATGGCTGATGGTATGCATTTGGAAGGCATTTGGCCGATATTTGGTTTCACGAGGGCGGTTCGGAAACTTCTTAGCCTAGCACAAAAAGCGCGGTATAAACAGAAAAAAGTTAAGTGTTTTGGAAACTTCCATCTCTGCTATGAACACATGTTAAATTTTGTTTCGATCTGGCAACTCCTTCATATAGAAACAGGTGTTCACAAACGACGCATCCGCGATTTTTTTACAATGGAAAAATTAGAAATGCGTGGTGTCATTAAATATCTACATAAAAAAAGGTTTATCGGGACAAGAAATTCATAATGATATGGTGAATGTGTTAGGTGAAAGTGCTCCTTCATATGCAACAGTAAAAAATTGGGTTGCTGAATTTAAACGTGGTCGTACAAGCATTGAAGTTGAACCACGTAGTGGAGGTCCAAAAACAGCAACAACAACAGAAATTATAGCCAAAGTGCACGATATGGTATTAAATGATCGACGAATAAAAGTGCGTGAAATAGCTAATATCATGGGCATCTCAAATGATCGAGTCCATTTAATTATGCATGAAGAACTACAGATCAAAAAGCTTTCTGCAAGATGGGTGCCGCACTTGTTAACAGTCGACCAAAAACGCATAAGAATGAACATTTCTCCAGCTTATTTGGAAAGTTTTCAGCGAAATAAAATGGATTTTAAGCGTCGTTTCATAACTGTGGATAAGACATGGATCCACCACTATACTCCAGAGAAAAAAAAAAAACAATCCAAACAATGGACTGAAGCTGGAGGAAGTGCCCCAAAGAAGGCAAAAACAATTCAATCGGCTGGTAAGGTTATGGCAACGGTTTTTTGGGACTTCAAAGGTATTTTATTGATTGACTATCTGCAAAAGGGTAAAACAATAAATTCAGAGTACTATTGCAACCATTTAGATCAATTAAATGTACAAATTCGAGAAAAACGTCCTGGCTTACAACAAAAAAAAATAATTTTTCATCAAGACAACGCACCAGCGCACAAGAGTGTTTTAACAATGGCTAAAATCAACGAATTAAAGTACGAGTTGCTTGACCACCCACCTTATTCTCCTGATTTAGCTCCCAGTGACTTTTACCTGTTCCCAAATCTAAAAAAATTCCTTGCTGGCAAGCGTTTTACCTCAAATGAAGATGCAATTACGGTTGTAAACCACTATTTTGAAGACCTTGAGGAAAACTATTTTAATCAAGGGATAGAATTGCTAGATAAGCGGACTAAGTGTATTGAAGTTTCAGGAGATATTGAAAAATAAAAATATGTTTGAAAAACTAACTATTCTTTCATTGCTAGGCTAAGAATTTTCCGAACCGCCCTCGCGTATGCATATTTTTAAAAGTAACGAAATTTGATTTTCTTTGTGTCATCCGGTTATTTGCACTGGCATAGGATCATTTTTTTGGTCCACCAACAAATTATGTCAACCCAGGATGTATCCCAACAAGTAAAAATTTATTTAGTACAAACTCAAAGTAGAGTACTTTTTTCAAAAGTACTCTTTGACCCCTAAAGCACTATGTGCTGCATTACTGAAAGGACTAGTTTAATTGTGCAGACAAATTTCGGTTGCAAGTCTCTAGATTGCATTTATGCAAAAGACGATATAAAGCGTTCCTATGTCAAAATTTGAAAAAGCTTTAAACCTAAAGGAAGATATTCCGAATTCCAAAACACTTCAAATTATGACAAATTTGACAAACCATGAAGCGCAATTTTAGTACAAAGAAATCGAAAAAATAAATTTAGGCTATTCATTGAAGTGAAAGAAACAAACAATGCTTATCTTTAAGTTGCCGTGTTTAATTATAAAATATTCAATAAACCATTTGTAGTTAATGCCCCCCTAATCTTTTAATTGCTAAATATTATTATTTTTGTTCCATTATTTTCTTTTGTGTTCTACAAATTTTATTGATATCGTTTAACAATTGTCTCAAACACTTCATTTAAGGGCAAATCTAAAAAATATCGAATTTTTGCCATTTCCCCCCTCTAGTACAGCAAGCACCCTGCCTAAAGGCTCTATTACCAACACGAGGTTAGGTATCTCATGAGAGTGTCAGGAAGGATGAGTGCATGAATGAATGAATTCCTCAATGGATGGTTGCAAATAAACCTATCGAAATACTCGTACAACGAGCTTCTTTGTATGGAGACTTGAATAAACCACTTTACTAACATGCTTATGATGAAGTTGTTTATTATAATTTCTTGATCAAACCCTACGTGTACTTTCTATCTCTTTCCCTCTCTTTCGTGCTCCAGCCATCCATCTGGTGGTTTTGCTTCCTCAGCAGTAAGGATATCTGGTTTCATTTCCGGTCTTTATATTAAGATCAATAATGGTGATGACGACGAAGACGAACCCAACTAATGCATGAATGAATGAATGTTATTTTATATTATGTACTCGGCGTACTCGTATTTATTTACACATACATCTAAACAATAAGAAGATGAACTGATCTATATAAATAAATGAATAAATATGGTAGGTAGATAGCTAGGAAGGTGTGTAAGTAAACAGCCACTACTATGAGCCATGCCTTAGTATGCTACTCATATGTTTATAACTCATAAAATTGGTAGCAGTATCTAAACGATCTTTTCACCTTTTGCCTGCATTTATTCGACTACTTCTTTATCTTCTTGAAGGGGGGATTTTTGGTATGTCTCAAAAGTGAAATCTGCAAGATTAACTTAAGCTGAAGTATTCGCTGTTGTTCGTTGAGTTTATTTTTTGCAAGCATATCCTCCATACACTCATACAGAAAAAATGAATTGGGTTTTTTTATGTATGTTTGTAATGTTTGAACAAAAAACAACTAACAAAAGAAGACGATCCACATTCACGTCATCCCATTGAATTCCATTCATTCAATAATTGTGCATTAGATCATTGTCCTTGTAAAAGGATCATAAACAACATGGCAATTTCTATTTATGGAAATGCTAGTATGCAATAATTACCGAACACAGAAACGAAGAACATTAGAACAAGTGCACACAGAAAACAAATTCGCCTTACCCGGGATTGAACATTGGTTTACTGGCATGATACTCATGTACACTTCCATTACACTACGGCGGCCCACAAAAAAAGTTTATGCATATTTTAAAAAGTAACGAAATTTGATTTACTTTAAGGATCAGTCCTTTGGCCCACCAACCATCTCAATGTCAACCCAGAATTTTTTCAAATAAATGGAGATATATTAATTTAACACAAACTGAAAATAGTGTACTTTTTTCAAAGGTAATGTTTGACTCCTAAAACACATAGAGACATACATGATCGGGTCGTCTTAGTGTAATTTCTACGTGAGTCCTACTAACATCTAGAAACTAGTTTAACAGATTCGTGGAATTTTTTTCTCAACTGAATATTTAACGGACGTTTCGGTTCATGTGGCCCTAAAACGCCCCGAATGGTTAAAACGGACGATTAATAGTTAATATGGACATATTTTTATAGTTACTTAAATTAAAGCAAATATGCTACTATGAATCCAAAATAGATGCATGGGCATGGGCTAAAAAGGCCCCCAAAACGAACCTTTGGGGTCGGTGGAGGATTTATAAGGTTCGGCTTGTTCGAACTTATTGCCATTGAAATATGGATTACCATCGGATAGAGGTAGCCACCGAAGCCGTGTTTAGCAATTGGCCGATATTTTGCTTCCCACATAATTGTCATAGATCCGTCTATCACAACAATAAATATTAACATAATTCTTTCGATCCCACGACAGCCAGCGTAGAACCGCACCGGATGGACCCGAAGCAGCAATTCTTCGGCCAAGGGCTGTCGCCCCGGTACGGTTTGCCGCTACAACAACGACCTTTTATTCGAACCTCTGCAAAGAATTTCTGTGATTTATAATCACAAAAAAAGGTCCTAACTCAAAAATTTAAAATGTTCATTACCGACAAAAAACTGTTTGCTTACACACTTAAGGTACTCGAAAACATAGACAGGATCAAGTCGAGCAAAAAGTAGAGAAGTCAGTAATATTCAAATTATTTTATTTTAATAATGCCTAATTGGAATAAAAAAATCTTAGAATTTTTATCTGCAATATTTTAATGAAAACATTTTTTTGGCTACGATAAAATTTTAGTTGGCATCACCAATAATTGGTTACAGCAACAAAATGTCTGCTCAACTTTAGTATGTTATTATCTGGTCTGTGATGGTCAAGATATATGTCATATGTATGCTTGCCATTACCACCAGCTGTGGAATATTTGTTCCATACTTCACCAATAGGACCGACTAATTGGCTGTGCGTACAATATAATAATAATATTTATTATCCAGTGGTATTTCGAACGAAATATTATTGTTATATGGCTGTGGCACAACAACATTATGTTCCGCACAACAATAGTATGATTCACACTCAACCATATTTTGATTCCCACAACCATATTGTGATCAACACAACCACATTATGATTCTCACAACCTTAGTATGATCCTCACAACTACAGTAAGATTCACACACCACAATTCTATGATCCACACAACCATATTATGAATTACACTTAAACAAACTATGATCTCCACAACCATATTATGATCCTCGCAACCATAGTACGTTTCACATACAAACATAGCATGATTCACGCGTCACCTTGGTATGATCCCACTCAACCATAATATGAAGTATTTATTACAGTTGGGCTATGTTCTTCAACAATTAATTAATACATTTAATTTTAAAAAAATTGGAATGACTTGTTTAACAAACAAACAAAAAACCCATTTAAAGGAACGCAAGTTTATTTAAATATTTTTATTGTACAAATTATTTGCAGTTCGCTTTAAAAAAATTTAATATACAGAAAAAAGTACAATTATTTTTTAAGATGCGGAACAATTACATTGTTCTAAAAGCCATATTTAAATTAATAAAAACTATCATCTTACGGTATGATTGACGAAATCATGTAATTGTTAGCATAAAACCCAAAAAAACGATAATTTTATCACACTAACCATATTTATATTGTTGATACAACCATATTTTCATTTTTAAATTTGGTAATAGTACTATGGTTACTTTTAAACAATATTAGTATTGCGGCAATAATACTATTGTCAAAATAAAATGTAAAACACAATACTATGGCTGCGACGAACATACTTTTATTGCAAAGAACATACTATTGTTGTCGAGACCAGATACTTATATTAACCATATCTTTTCTCTGCGTGCGGTAAGTCTTCTTTTGTATATGTTATAAGTATTCACACGGGGACATTACAGGTTATTTCCCGAATGCAGTTGTTAACAGCTTCCCTTGCATTTCCGAAGGGTATGACTCTTTCAAATGTACTTCAGTTTCATGTTCATGAGATCATTTATCTGTCGACTAACCCACTAACCATTTCCCATGTTCCTAAAAACGCAATCATAATTTTAATATCCTCTCAACTTTAACCTTTTTCCACGTTTTATGACTGTCTCATATTATCACTCCACTCCACGCAGAATTGTTGAGATATTTTTATGGGAAATAAATATCGAAATTTGGAAAGACAAAAAACCCTTTTGGTTTTCTGCTATTTATGACAAATTTCAGTTTTTTTCTGTCTTTCTCTCAACATTTGAAATAACAACTAAACTAGTAACACACGAAGTGTAGGTCTCCCACGTCATTGTTTGCTTTGCTGCAATCACGAGGGTTCTCGAAACAACCACTTTAAATATTAGTCGAGAGAGAAACAAAAAGGACATGCAAAGCCAAAGCCAGTAAAGGACATTAGCGTGCAATGAGCCATAAAGTGCACAAGTGGCGGAGTATGTGAATGCCAGTGTCCCGAGCAGTGGCGGTCCCGCACTCAAAATGGTCCTTGTTAATTACAAGAGATAATAAATACGACAGCGTTAGGCGGTACTTGCGTGGGAACATATTAAAAAGTTACACGACTAATTGAAGGGTGTCCCTTGGCCGAAGGTGCTTAAACATGGAAAGCATTTAACTTATTCGATAGCAATTTTCGATTGTTTGTTTTATTATTAAAAATTGGTTTCAACTCAAAACGCACGAAATTGGGTTCGTAATTAATGATGTATGAAATGGAATTTCTTTTCGTTTTTTTAGTTAAAACTCAATTTTAAATATTAATTATTGACAACGTTTAAGGTACGCGGATTGCAGTGGCATATGAGCGAGCGCTGGACGTGGGAAATAGTGGAAGCAATTCTTCCCCCAATTGCTTCCACTATTTCCTTTGCTTATTGGTTTCTAATGAACATTTCAAACAAAATTTTTGATAAAATATATCGCGAACAGTTGAGCTCTTGTTATAACCAAAAAACTATAATACCATAAAGGCGAGTGTATTTATTAATCTTATTTTTCGACCACAACAATAAATTTGATTTGTAACGTAAATTCTTAAAAAGGTGTACTTTTTCCCGATGTACCTTAAGTCCTATAGCGAAACTTTTTTCTCCTCCAGGCTGATTTCGCTCATATACAATTCCAAATCAGGATGCCAACATTAGACAAATTTAAGGATTCTAACTGAGTTTGTTTCACCGGTAACGTACTTTCAGCTGACATACCTAAAGATATGGCTAGATCGTCTTAGAATTGTTGACGATCAATATTTCTTGGTGTTACAAAGGAATTACAGTTTTCAATACTATTCACCCTTCGGTGGACCATGTAAAATTTTAAATTTGAATCGGCTATAAAAAAAATACTGATTATTTTTACAAATTTCTGGTTGATTGGAAAGGTTGAACTTTGTAATTTAATAATGGAACGCCATCTGATGCGTTTTGCTTTTCCCAATGGGATTGTTTGGCAGGAGATGAAAAAATTTTACCCAAAACTCTTGTTTTCTTCATCATTTTCATTTCGGTGGATATGCCAATAAGCAAAATTGCCGCATATGGGGTTCAGAAAACCCAGACGTGACTATTGAGAAGCCAATGATTCCACAACTAGTTTGGTGTGGATTCTGGGCTGGGGCATCATTGGGCCATTTTTCTTAGAAAATGAGCTGCCGCCTTTTTTAGACCAACTACTCTGTCCCAGTTCTCAATCCTTAACTCAATCTGTTTATTAGACAGTCAACACGCTCAAATTCAGTTACTTCAAATTTGTCTGAAACCACCCTAAGCACCCGAAGCAGTCAGGGTTATTAAAGGATCACAAGAGTTCAAACTATACAAACTCGCTGCCTTCCTGCACACAGAGAAAAACTTAGTAGGAAGTGGGTTGTGGGTTGCAACTACAAAAATTCGGTTGCAAAAGAAAAATTTCCGTTGCGATCACCGCTTGTTTTCAATCCTACTGGATATTCGGTTCAACGTACCACTCGAAGGGAAATTTGATCGAAGTATTGTGCACACAACCAATAGATCGTTCATACCAATGAAATACGGAAAAATAGTTAGTTTTCACAACTGGCAATTGTGGCAATCAAGAGTTTTATAGAAAATTAATTGTTGGAAGTCAATTTTAATTTTGACAACAACAATTTTATAATAGCTGATTAAGGAGTTATTTGTTAGTAAAGCTATTTTTGGTTCAATGAAGAATCAAGTCTTCATTGAAGGTTTTAAATATTTTTAACTACTAGTATTAGTCGATCGGAATAAAATACACATAGTCGGAAATTTATTATAATACCAATCTGAGCTTAAATTAGAAAATAACACGTTAATAAGATTTTTCTTAAATAATCTGTTTTCATGAAACTAGTTCGAGTTTATTGAGGCAAATGTGGTGAGTAAGTAACAAATAATAAGCGTTTTCTTTTGTTGCTCGCGACGATTGTACAAACATATAAAAATGGGTTTTCTTATAGAAAACTATTTACAATTGGCATTATACAGTTTGTTGTGAAAATTTTAAATTTTTTGGCTAAAAATCATTTGGAATAGCGAGTTTGATTATTACTCGCTTAAAGTATTTCTTGAATTACTTTTTTTCTATAAACTCCAAGCATTTATATCAAATGGTTTATGATAGAGTTGTTCAGGTCTTGTATACATAGTCATTTTTTCAGTTTTAAAATTATCGCTTTATCGACTCGCTTAGTAACCGAGAGCACCAAAATAAAACACGCCCAATATTCCCCTGTGTTCGACCAACATGGAACATATTAACATCCAATTTAAAAATTTATATTTTTCATGTTTCCAAGAATATGTTTCCTCATTTTCTTCACTCTTTCATCGAGAAAATAACATGATAATTACTTTGCTTTAGGCTACTTGAAGTATACTTTATACTTCACTTCTACTACTATTTTGAAGACCTTGAGGAAAACTATTTTAATCAAGGGATATAATTGCTAGATAAGCGTTGGACTAAGTGTATTGAAGTTTCAGGAGATTATATTGAAAAATAAAAATATTTTTGAAAAACTAACTATTCTCTTTCATTGATAGGCAAAGAACTTTCCGAACCGCCCTCGTATATACAGCATGTAGTTTTTTTGACTCATAAGTTACAATATTAATACCCTAAAAAATTGAGGATGTAATGATACTTTGCCGCTACTAGCACTTCTTTTAGTTTCATTTACTGACACTTGCAGTGCACCAACCAACATTCAGTTGTAGTGATGGAAACTTTATGCCCCTCAATCATCCAGTTGGCAAAAAAGTTCGGTTGTTGCAACAAATATCTTCTTTCTGAGTGTAGATACCGAATGAACTTTCAATAATGTATGCACTTTGGCAATGAATTTGGTGTGGAAAAATGCATTAAAAATTAGATGATAACCGAGATAAGGCATAATTATTACCGCGAAACAAGGATATCCAAAGAAGTCAAAGATTGTAAATAGGGGAATCCCACAAAGTGAGGTGATGTCTCTTCTCTCTGAGTGTAGATACCGAATGAACTTTCAATAATGTATCCACTTTGGCAATGAATTTGGTGTGGAAAATTGCATAAAAAATTGGATGATAACCGAGATAAGGCAGAATTATTACCGCGAAACAAGGAAGAATGTAAATAGGGGAATCCCACAAAGTGGGGTGATGTCTCCATTACTATGGCTACTCGTTACCAAAACTAATTGACTTACACAACAAGGGTTTGTTTCTAAACAAAGGTTTGTTTCTGAAAGTTCGGAGTGAGATCAAGAGCCGCACTCGCGACATAATGGGCCATAAACAAGGCGTAAAACCAAGAAAAACTAAGCTATTTATGTCCAATGCAAAAAATCCCGTCATTAAAACATTGGCGGGATGATGCGAAGTCAATAACCCAAGAACAATTCAAGGCCTATGGTTGAGTTTATTCGGCACATTAACGATTTTCCAATATGTCTCAGAGTCATTGAAAATATGGACCATCGAAACAAAGCCGTGGCGAGCATTTGGCCTATACTTTGATTCAAACATAATTGTCGTGGATCCTTCTATCATAATAATTCTTAGACAATTCTATCATAATAATTCTAATACTTTTGTTATATATACAACTAACATCGTGCGTTTTAGTTGGACCACCCTTTATTTACATAATACGAGGGACAAGGGTAATTGCACTCGTACTAAAGCATAGATTACCTGCGGTCAACATATGGCCATCAAGAGATGATATTAAAAAAATATATTTTAGAAGAGTCCTTCCCGTCTAGTTAAATGCTTGCCATACCCAGGAATCGGCTTTTGTGTACACAATAAAAATGTGTACCAACTTTCTTAATCTAATTAAACCTTAAGGCCATAAGAGACCATAAAGCGCAAAAACAAACCTTAATAAGCCACAAGATGAAAGATGAACGACGAACGTGTAACATTTTCAAAGAATCCCACAAAAGGGGGAGAAAGAATGAAAAACAAAACACGAAATCACAACAAATCACTGCGAGCAACAAAATCTGGAAACAAGAGTCACAGTCACAGCATATCAGCCTCCATCCTCAATCACTTTCGTATGAACTGAAGCAGAAGTGAAGGCATGCGATAGAGTAGGGAGGGCGACCACGACGATGCCATTCAATGAACGGCTCGAGATGTAAAACTGAATGGAAGAAATGCTAAATGAGTGTCCTAATAAACAATAACACCGAAGGGAGCCCAACTAAAATGAAACTAAATAAAAATTAAATGAGAAGGACGGGGCTTTACTGCAACTACCCATGGTGCAACTGCAATAAGGCCAGCCGCAGTCGCAGCGGCAGGAATAAAACATACAAACTACACACTGTGGCATACAAAACACACACTCCCGTACCCCGTCCCGTATGCGAAGCGTTCAAAAAAAAAAACAACACAAAAACAAGAGAGAAAAAATCTAAAAACAACAACTGTTTTGGTTAAATGAGTAACGACTGTTGCTGGCGATGGTGGTGCTGCTGCTGCTGACGCAGTTCCAGAAGTGCACCTGTCCAACAATCACCATGACTACACAACACACAGCCAGCCAAGCAGTGTCATACCCACGGTGTCAGTCAGTCAGCCGGTGAGCCAGCCGCCCGTCTGTCCGTCCATCCACCAGCCAGCGAAACGAAGCTTAAGCCATGAATGAATGAAATGGAAGAATGGAACATATGTGCGCGGTGCGCCCCGAAAACGCACCGCTCCGATGGTGTCCGTCCGACAACAGTTGTTCACTTTGGCTCAGTTGTTGTTTTTGGTCTTTTTTATTCGTGGCCGTTGTCGTCCTCGCAGTCGTTGTTGTTGGGTCTTGTTTGAAGGCGGCGGTTAATGGTATAAGATTTCCCTCAATATCGCTTTCGCCTTAGTTTCAAATGCACCCAAGACTCGTTGTTGTTATTGCTTCCCATTTGTGTTAATGATAATTGTCCTGGTATGTGTGCGTGTGTGGTGTTGGAACACTTGTATGTGTGTGCTGTCAAGATTGTGCACTTTTTGCGCTGGTGTTTCTTAGCTAGGTTCTGTCTTGTTTTCTTCTTCTCACAATAAGGATCTTTTGGGGGTTTCCTTAGAGATATACTACGAGTATAAGGAAGATGGTGGTCTAAAAATTTGGGTTAACTCTTAAAAGGGTTTGCTATGGCTATATTAAGGGTGGTCCAACCATAACGCACGTTGTTAATTGTGCCCAACTTAATTTGACATTTTTTTTTGTTTCAGTGTTCGACAAATTAAACCATGGAGGGGTAAACAATTGAGCAGCGCGTTAGGATTGTTGAAGCAGCTCACGAAAATGGGCGATCAAATCAAAATTCGTGATTTCAGCATAATCGATCCAATGTGTCCACAAACGGGAGAATTGTGCACAGATTTCAGCAAACCAGGTCTTTAGGAAATGTAAAAAACACCCGTGCATGCTCGCCCAGTTTGTTATGCCATCGTTGTTATCGGGCCGTACTTCTTCGAAAATGAGGTTGGACAAGCAGTTACCGTTCATGGTGTTCGCTATCGCGAGATGATAACGGACTTCTTGTGGCCAAAAGTTGAGATTACGGATCTGAACGATTTCTGGTTTCAACAGGATGGTACCACTTGCCACACAGCCAACGAAACAGTGGCTCTATTGCGAGAGAAATTCAATGGTCGTCTTATCTCATGTTGTGGCGATGTTAATTGGCCTTTGCGATAATGTGATTTGACACCGTTGGACTTCTTTGTTTGGGGATATTTAAAAGAAAAAGTGTGTGTCAAGAAGCCAATAACAATTTAAGAGCTAAAGGATGGGATAATTCGGCACGTTAACGACACTTTACCTCCATTATATCTCCGAGTCATTGAAAATATGGACCATCGCATAGAGGTATACCACCGAAGCCGTGGCAAGCATTTAGCCTATATTTTGTTTCAAACATTATTGTCACAGATCCTTTTACGAGTATCATAATGAAAAATATAAAGATAATTCTTTTGAAAACTTTTTGTTTTATTAACAATTAACACGTCGTGTGTTTAATTTCGACCACCCTTTAGAGAAGAGAAAGGCCTCTGTCATGTAGATTGGTGGACTACACAGATATATACTGGTTGTATTGTTAGGAAATATATTGGATGTTTCAAGACACTTGAACATTTATACGAGGATTGATATATATGTTTCTGGACACTTAGTGTTGCCTAGCGCCATTTGACATTTCCATTGGAAAGTTTGACATTTTTTAGCATAAACGTACTCAGAACGTTTTAAGTTACGACCATCATTTGTGTTGTTTACAGTGACTTAAAAAAAATCAATTTGGCAAAAAAATGGAATTAACTCGTGAACATTTTCGTGCGATCATTTTTCACAACTTTTCGATGAACTTAAATCTTTGTATGGCGATGAAGCACCATCCTATAGCACTGTGAAAAACTGGTTTAATGAATTCAATCGTGGCCGACGCTCGCTCAAAGACGAAGGTCGTCTAAAAACGGTCGTTGTACCAGAGAACATTGATGCCGTGCGTGAACTGATAATGGAAGATCGTCATGTGACATACCGTGAGATAGAGGCATCCTTGGGCATGTCTTCCACCAGCATACATTCGATATTGCATGAACACCTGGCTGTAAAAAAGGTTTGCTCTCGTTAGATCCCGCACTATTTAAAAATCGCTCAAAAAAGGCTCGTGTCGATTGGTGCAAAGAAATTTTGAAAAAATACGATCACGGTGCTTCAAAAGACTTTTATAAGACCGTCTCAGGTGACGAATTATGGATCTATGCGTATGAGCCCGAAACAAAACGACAATCGACCGCGTGGGTCTTCGAAGACGAGCCAAATCCAACGAAAGTTGTTCGTGGAAGAAGCACTTCAAAGGAAATGGTCGCCTGTTTCTTCGGCAAAACTGGTCATGTGGCGACTGTTGCGCTTGAGCGAAGTAGGAGGTCAATTCTGAGTGGTACACCACAATTTGTTTGCCGGAAGTCTTCAGAAAAATTCGAAAAACGAACCAAGTCGAGTTGATGGGTCTGCCGCCGTACAGCCCTGACTTGGCACCCAATGACTTCTTTTTATTCCCGCACATCAAGAAAAAAATGCGTGGTCAACGATTTTCGTCGCCAGAAGATGCTGTTGAAGCGTTCAGAAAGAAGAGGTGTCTCAATCGGAGCGGAAAAAGTGCTTCGACAACTGGTTTGAGCGCATGCAAAAAAAGTGTATAAATTATGCTTGGAGAATACTTTAAAAAACAGTAAAACCATTTTTAATGATAAATATACACATTTTCATTATTAGGCCAGAAATATATATAGCAGCCCTCGTATAAGAGAAATAGTGTACAGAGTGAGGAAAAAGTTCAGTTTATGGGGGACGCCAATTGCAAAAAGAAAAAAAAACAATGTCATCCCAGTGTATTACTTTGCAGATTAGGCATGTTTGGGATCCGCTAGTTCTAAAATTGAGGTGAGTGTTTTTTTTATCGATGCCACGGGCCTATGAGCGTCCGCCCCACTATTAATATAGATTTTCGCCCTTCCTGCCACACTCTGAAGGAGATGGTATCTTTGTTTTTTTTTTCAAGGGTGTCCCCTTTAAACTGAATTCTAGCTCAGGATGATCCAAATCCAAGATTCTTTTCAAAACATGAAGTAAATTAAAGTCGAACCTTATATTACTTTTACCGTGAATTTAATTGGTCTCTTGGATCCAAATCATCAAAAAAACAAATCTATATTTAGATCCGCATTAAATTAAGTTTTAATTCTTTTGAGCATATGGACAATTTTTTGACCGTCTTCGGTCCAAGAGTCCGACCTTTGTCTCAGCCAAATTCATATTAATATTCCTTACAAAATTTGCTTTCATTTGAGTAATCCTATGTCCATTTTGACTGTTGATTTGGCCGGATCATAAAAATTAATTTTTGGGAAAATTGGGAAAAGTGTCTTTATATAGCACTGATTTGGTAGAAAATAGCAAAATGCAGTAGTCCCGTTCTACTTTCCATTTTAATTTATTTTTAAGATTTCTGTAAAAATTTTATTGATTCCCAATTATGGAAATTTTTTTTAGCTGTTTAATTCATCCATAATTTAAGCTCAAACTTCAAATTTCTATAAGAAATTAGAATGTTATGTTGATATAAAAGACATTCATCAATAATTTTGCAATTAAATTAAATTTCAATTGGATTTTAAAGTCGATTTTTTTAAGATTTCAATAAAAAAAAGAAAAATACTGCAAAGTGTAAGAGAATCACGGTTGGCAGTTCTGAATTTAAATCTACTTTTTGAAAATTTCCCAAAGGGTCAGACAATATTTTCAGTTTGATGATGCAGCCTACTGTTGATATCCTGTTTTGAACATACGGGCCTTTTTTGTTCCATATAAACCAAAACCTCCTGCAACTATGCTCTTTTTAGGGTTAAAGTGCATCCCAACTAGCAGTTCCCAATTAAACTATTGATCTTTGAAAAACAATTGATAAAAACTGTTATTTTTGGATAAACCTTTAATCTCATTGGAGCCTGGTCTCTAAAAGCCCTGCCTCTATAATAATTACAAGACAGTTAAATTCATTTTCTATCGTTAACATTTCAACCAACTGATTATACCCACCTCGTAGCTATATTATTTTCTCATTACAAGGATGTTATATTTAGTTTTTTTCTTGCACACATTATTTGGTTCCGTTCTCAAATATCCTGTGAGAATTTTTTCTTTTCCTATATTTTTTTTGCTCTGTTCCACGTTTTAGCGAGTAAGGTGCACATGAGGCATGTGGAAGGACAACAAAACTCAAGCATGACATAAGGTATCTAACAAAACACATACACACACCTAAACCTAAACGCACTCTTGCACTCATATTCCTTAACAAGGAATTCTTGAGAGGACAAGAGAAATGAGAGAGAGAGTGCAGCAAGACAAGTACTACTTGTTCTTTTCTTTTGTGGTCTCCCTCGCTCTGTCTGTCTTTATCTAGATACTACGAGCAGAGATACAAGATATTGATATCATAGATAGACAGGCATCCCATCCATGATTCTAGAGAGAAGTACCTGCTGCCTGCTATGGCTTTTGGTTTCATCAGGCAGCATGCACTTTTTGTTACGTTCTCCTTTGTTGTTGCTGGCGCAGCGATCGATCCTTTTTCGAGTTTGCCTAATTTTCTTGTGCGGGCGTTAAATTTCATTGAGAAGAAAAAAAGATCAGGCATCTTAAGATCAATTTATCTTGTTTTACAATACAAGAAGAAGGAACGAACAGCGGCAGAGGGACAGACAAGCGTTTCTAATAGAAACCTGCACAAGGTCCCTGTGAATGGGGTCTCTAAGGAATCTCTCTTACACACACACAACACACACTTGCAGGCCTAAACAAAGAGACAGCCGAGATTGATATTTATACTGTGGCAGCGGCAGCACCAACAACAACAACAACCACATGGCCGAGGAAGTAAATTACCGGATGTGATTTTCTCATTCGCTTGTTGTTCTTTTGATTTTTTTTATTGTTCTCACAAAGTCCTTTTTATGTTTGTCTTCTTTAAAAACTCAAACACACTCGCACACACAAAAGAATGAAGACGAAAGGGGACATTTGAAGAATCATTTGTGCAATAATTTTGTTTTTTTTTTCTTTTCTAGTTCAGTGCAATGAGAACGATTGCCCGTGTCCGTCTTTCTCGTCTGAAATGTATGATGGCCAATCTGTCTGGCATTTGTTGTTCATTGACAAATTTCCAAATTTCTTTTATGAATGGAATTTCCGAAAATTTTTATGAATGAATTTCAAAAATCTATGAATGAATTTCTCAACACTCCTCAGAAAGAAAAATGGCCGGCTCAAGTAGAGAACGCGCAGCGATGACCAGCAAACCAACAAATGCGAAAACTCAAGCAGAAACGGAAATGTTTGTGTTCCGTTCGTGTATGTCTTTTTTCGATGTAATCCTTGAAATTTTAATAGTAATCCCCTTGAATGGAAAGACAGGCTATTGATGTTTTATTATACAATTATACACTCTATTAGCAGACAAGGTGGAACTTAAAGGTGTACCTTCATACGTATTCACTGCTGGCAAATGATCTTTGCCGAAAAATGGCAGCACACTGTGTGGTCCAATATTGGCCAAATCATTAATAGGAAATTGTACAAAATGTTGATGGGAGTATTGGTCAACAGTGTGGAATACTTTCAAGAACACCGAGATAAAGGTTCTTCTATGATCCAAGGCAAACAAAAAGTCATTAGGTGTTGCTTGACATTTTTATGACATAAGGAAGGAAGGTAGAAGAGAAGTCTCATCGAATCCACAAAGAATATCGTCGGCAGACACATAGTACAGTGTTTTATTTTAAATCAATTTTCAATTAAGCAAAATCAATTGGGAAAATCAAATAAAAACTAGTAAGGATAGTCGTAAGTCGGGCAAGACGAATATATAGGGTGAGGTATTTTTTTCAGAACAAAAAAAATATAAAAATTCAAATCAAATGTGGAATTTTTATTGGTAATTTGAAAGGACATTTAATGACATTTATTTTTTGAATATAATTTCCTTTAAATGTTGGCAACTGTATTATGAAAATGAGCGTTCAGTGAGAAACGGGAAGATCCGCTGTTTTTTCCGACCAAAATTTTATTCAGTGCTGAGGCCCATTTCGGGCTCAACGGCAAAGTCAATAAACAAAATTGCCGCATTTTGGCTGAAGAGCAACAAGAAGAGTTTTAAGAGGTGACAATTTACCCAGAGAAACCCACGGTTTGGTGCGGTTTATAATCTGGTGGAATCATCGGAGCATATTTTTTCAAAAATGATGATGGCCGGAACGTAAACGTGAATGGTGCTCGCTATCGCGCCATGATATCGTTCTTTATGCTTACTGAAATTAAAGCCCATAATCTTGACGACACTTGGTTTCAACAGGACGGTGCCACTTGTCATACAGCTGCTCAAACAATGGATCTATTGAGAGGTCATTTCGTAAAGCAGCTAAATTCACGTTTTGGACAGGTGAGTTGGGCGCCTAGATCTAGTGATATCACACCTTTAGACATTTTTCTTTGAAGTTACGTAAAGTCCAAAGTCTATGCTGACAAACCAGCTACGATACAGGTTTTGGAAGCGTGTCAATAACGCCATACCGGCCGAAATGCTCGAACGAGTCATCCAAAATTGGACCCTCAGAATGGAAATCCTGAGGCGTCGTTGCGACCAACATTTGAAGGAAATAATATTCAAAAAGTAAACGTCATAAAATGTCCTTTTAAATTACCAATTTAGATTCCACACTTGATTTGAATTTTTATATTTTTTTTGTTCTGAAAAAATACCTCTAGATGGTTGGCCCTTTGTATGTTTTTCCTGTGTGCTAAATACTGTGTGTTTTTACTGTGTGTCAATAATTTCGTGGAAATCTAATGAAATTTGCAGCTATGACTTCAGTATGATCCCAAATCGGTACGAACATTTGTACAGGGACTATATAAAGATTTGGACCGATTAGCAATGGCTTTTCTGTTATAACTCCACGAAACCAAATTTCGTTAAAATTTACCAGAAGGTACCCTCAAACTGTATTAGAATCTTGCAATTTCAATACCAAGCCAAATACAAAATAATCGGAGAAGTTTCATCGAGATCAGTTTTTTTTTGTGACCTAGTGCTTGATTACAAGATGAGATCGATAGACGGTCGGTCAGACTGACAAGTCTAAATCGATTCGAAAATAGATGAATTGAAGTTTCGTGGACAATTGTTTAAAGAAAACTTAAAAGGTGAGATTTACAACAGTAGTTCTCATACGTTTGATGAGAACCTGGTCTTAAACAGTTCGGGTTTCTTTTCAACAATTGCTGCGAAGCTTTCTGATGATGGTCGTCAAGGACCTGAAATTGCGATAAAAGCTGTGTGCAGACAATGTCACTTTGCCATTTTGTAAAACTCTTGTTTTCTATTAAAATGTTGATGCAAGAGGTCTCGAGAGCCGGTTAATCCTTGTTTAATGTGAAAATAATTCATGGTTTAAATGACTTTTTCCTGGGCGTTACAAACATCAAACCTCTGCACAAATTCATACGCGTTATAAACCTGTGTCTCTTGAAATATTAAATTTTCTCTTGAAATATTGTATATATAAAAATTGTTTAGCCGAAAGGGATTTTTTGTAACCACCCAGACAGAACAAGTGGACAAGTTTAATTCGGCAGTGCCGAAGCTTATATACCCTCCATCATGGATTGTGGACCTATATAAAAAGTTGGTCATGTTCAGGGTTGTAGGGCCGGGGCCAGCCCTTTTGTATAATTTTAACACAATATAGTTTATAATCATATTCTAATCTTTGATTTCATTGCGGTCGGTTAATTACTTTGTCCATAAGTGAGGGCGCATGGCTGCGCCCATTTTTCCTTCATGACATGTTTCGATCCATGCCAACATCATATCGAGCCCTTACCGCAAAAAAGACGTAAGCGCCACTCGCTTTTTAATGAAGTTCAATAGGTAATTGTACTCGTACAGCCCTCTTAAGCATAAGTATTAGAAATTCAATATTAACATTTACAGAGATAAAGCAAATTCAATTGCATATTAAAAATTAAATTTTTATATTTACAAATTGTTTCGGAATTCTCCAAAAAAACCCTCTCCTGTAAAATATTCTATTTTGCCGCTTACATCTTTTTCGCGGTTAGGACTCGATGTGTTCCAAACATCATCGTCATATATGTGTAATGTGTTTTTAAGTTCAGGGTTTTTGGTTTTCCCGAGGTTGGCCCAGTCCTTGTGAGGGTAAGTTTTGATCTCTTGACCGATCTGGCCCATTTTCAATACCAACCGTTTCATTCCATCAACACATGTGTCTGCAAAATTTTAGCCACCTAGCTTCAATAATGTGACTGTAGTTTGCTTTACACAGACAAAAAAACGAACATGGCTAGATCATCTTAGAGTTTTACGACGATTCAGAGTAATTCAGAGTAATTCAGGGTTTTAAAATTTAATATCTTTATCGTTTTTATATTTTTTAATAAAACTTGGAGAATAAATAATGAAGAGATTCACAACTGAACAGAGATTCCAGAATAATATAATTTTATTATTTGAATCAGCGATCAATTATTTTAACGCAAACGCATGAGTGATGAGCTCATTTTTAATTGAATGGCTTTGTTAATAAGCAGAACTGTAGCTTCTAGGGTTCTGAAATTCCAAGAGCCATTCATCAACGCCAATTGCAACCCATTAGGTGTACAGTATGGTACGGGATCACATCTGCAAATAACATTGGGCCTTACTTCTTCGAGAATGAAGATGGAAGTGCTGTAACCGTAAACCGGCTCTTAAAAACAGACGTGAGAAGTGGTTTCAGCAGGACGAAGCCACTGCCCACACTACCCGGGACACAATTACACTGTTAAGTTAAATTTTTGAGAGCGAATAGTTTCTAGAAATTCGGAAATTATTTGGCTAGCGCAATCGCCAGATTTGTCAGCACCCGACTATTTTCTATGGGGTTATTTAAAGGAGCGAGTATATGTGAATAAGCCCGAGACAATCCTTCAACTTAAGGCCAACATTTTTGCAGGAATTCGAACGCTACAGCCACAAATATTGAAAGATGTTATGGAAAATGCTCTAAAACGAGTCCATCATGGCAAATCTGAAAAAATTTCCATTTTGTATATTAGTATATAATCTCAGAAAAAAATTAATAAACGAAATAGTTATTAAAGTTTTAAACCCCATGGTAACTTTTGGCCCACCCGGTACTTGATTAGGTCTCTGACCAATACTATTTCGAAATGTTCCAAACGAAATGACAAAATGAATTTACCCTTTATCCTATGCAAAAGGCAAACCGTTGGTTTTACACCATCGATGGTGGTCCAAGTAGTGGCAAGCTGTCAAATTTCTACACTTGGCCGGGAAACTTCTTTTTAGTATTTGCTCTACGGTGGCCGAATTTAAATTTAAATTTGCTGAATTTTTTATAATATACTTCGATTTAAATCAGTCTTAAGTTTGAGAGTGAAAACTCAATGTCGTTTTTGGCTACGAGATCTAACCGTAAAAAAACCTATTATATGGAGCCATCAGAACTGTAGTCCTGCCCTTAATAGTGTATAGGTTCTATCAAGGGTGTACCGTGGTGTCTGTGATTGAAGCACAAATCACGAAAAGAGATTTGTCTTGTTGTGGAGTTGCATTGCATCCAGAGGAGTTAGATCTCCTTTTCAAGTGGGGGTGATATGTCTACATTTTTAACATCGGGATCACTTCGAGCTATAGCAAATCGTGCTCGTATCATTGCGTGTTTCGGTACGATGGTACACCATGATTGGAGCTACCACAGCGAGTTCCATGTAAATCACAGGGAATAGAAAACAGGGCATAGAAAAAATGGTTGATAAGGATTAGCACAAGTGTTTACCTTTTCATTTAGCGGAAAAACTTCCAAATTTTAAAAAGTACATCGTAAAAATATTTCACCCATTTTCATGTTCTCTTGTAATCAAAAGAGCACCTGATTAAAAAATTAATTTTATCGATTAAAATTTTAATCACATTGTTTGTTTTGATATTTTTGTTTCTAACTTTAATTTAATATTTTGAGATTTGTATTGAATATTTTTCGTGTTGTTACTCTTTTGTTATGTGTACGAGTAAAATTTATTAAATTCAAACAGACACACCAACCAACACCGCCTGTGATCCAATCTTTGAGATTCTTTCAAGTTTTGCCGCCTTCTAGTTTTTCGTATTTGCTTTTCTCTCCTTGTATGCCTTTTTGTTGTTGCTTTTCTTATATTGTTGTTCCTGGTGTTGTTGTTGTTGTCATTCGCTTACTTCCACTCTACGACAACAACGAGTACGGAAAGAAAATAAAAATCGGTCCTTTTGTTTGACGACCGTTTAAGAAACACAACGAAAAAAACCAAAATTTTGTTAAAAGAGACCGCGCGCTCTGTTGTTAATTTTTATGTAAATTCTGTGCATGGGAGAGTACGCCCGTGTGTGTGTGTGTTTGCGCTAGAGTGTGTGGATATTGGACGGGATGCCTGGGGTTCGTACTGGATGGAATTGGATTGTTGTGGGATGTTTGATTGTGGTACTCGTCGTCGTCGTGGTCGTCGTCATCGCACTCACTCATCATCATGTCCATATGATTTTTTACACTTTCCAAATCAATTGTGTTCCGATTTTCATGTTTGCGGGCTCTGTTTTTTACGGTTTTTGTTCCGTTCCGTTGTTGACATTTGTTAATTGTTTGTTGACCGTTTTCGTGTTATGTCGTTTTTGTTGTCATTCTTTTCTGTTGTTGGTTGTTCATTTGGCTGTCGCTTTAAGCCGTGTTTTCTTGGCGGCTCATTTGCCCAGTGTTGTTGTTGTGGTGGTCCACTTAAAATTTGTTACATTTTATTGTTTTTCTGTTGTGGTGGTTTTTGTCCGGTTTTATTGGCAAATAAAAGTTTAAACAAAAGATTTGTGTAGAGAGCTGGCCACTAATGGGGAATTATATAAAAAACGTACGAATTTGGGGAATTTTTTTAATGGGGAAGGGTGTGCATTTTCCTGAATAATTATAATTATTTGAATAATTCAAAAAGGTAACATCAGATTTTGAAGATAGTCCTTCAAAGTACTCGTACTACCCGAACAGCAACATTTGTCCGTATGTCCTGAATATTAACAGACAGCTAGGGGCCAGGACCCACAAAAAAGCATAACACGAACAATATTACTTATTTGCTGAAATGGGTGCAACACTCAGGGAAGATGCCCCCTATGCCAGCAGTGGTAAAAGAAGTAGGTAGACTTCTTCTTTACTCCTTTACTTTACCTTTCTTGTTTGGGGTCCGAATATTAGAAACGTTATAAATGGCTAGTATTTTTATTTAAAAAAAGTTTATATATACAGTGGATAAAAGCCAAACTCGTACATCAAGTAATTTTTTTTCTTTTCGTAAATATCTGCTGACTATGAAATGGTACAAAAATGTTTCCCCCCATATTTCGCTTATAGATATTGATTTAATGTGTATTGGTAAATTTAAGCTAGATTAAACAAAAAAAATCGAAAATTTCAGCAAAAGCCATACTCGTACACACAGACTTTTTTCAAATAATCTTTTTTTAATCCTAGCAAACTTTGATTTAAATGTCAGATGTGTTGTCATTCCACTTCGTAATCAGTGACAAACAGTCGTGGAAAAGATTTTCAATAAAATTTGTCGCCATGAGCCGCCAAAATGGGCAAACAAGTGTTGAATGCAGAAAACTTGCATTAAAGCTTTCCGCGGAGGGGAAATCCATTCGAGATATTTCCAAAATATTGGACAGAAGTCCGTCTACAATTCAATATATTCTAAAACGCTGTAAAAGTTCAAATCAAACAGAAACTAAGGTCAAAACATAGCAAAATATTTTCTGCGGCTGAAGAGCGATCTATTGTCAGATCTTTGAAACAAAACCCGTTCCTCAGTGCCCCTAAACTGACAGTTTAGGAAAACTCAATTGGACACCAAGTCAGCCCACAGACAATCAGAAATGTTCTCCACAGAGCAGATTTGAATGGTAGACGAGCTAGGAAGATGCCATTGATAACGGACAAAAACAAGAAAGTGAGGTTAGATTCCGCAAAAGCCCACAAAGACAAGGATTTTTCGTTTTGGAAGGATGTGCTTTTCACGGACGAAAGCAAATTCAGTATTTTTGGATCGGATGGGAAACCTTATGTATGGTGAAAACCAAACGAAGAGCTTCTGCCCAAGCACGTTCAACCAACTGTGAAACATGGTGGGGGTCCGTGATGGTTTGGGGGTCCTTTTCCGCAGCTGGACCCGGATCTCTACATTTTATCGAAGGAATAATGGATCAGAAAGCATATTTAGAAATTTTGAAAGCCAATTTGCCAATATCGAAGGAGCAGTTGCGTCTTACCAAAAACTACTAATTTTACCAGGACAACGATCCTAATCACAAAGCTCACAGTGTAAGGTCATGGTTGTTATACAACTGCCCACGTGTGATGGAAACACCTCTCCAGGGTCCGGATTTGAATCCTATCCAGAATCTTTGAATTATCTGGATAATAAAGTAAGGCAACATCACATTTCCTCCGAATCTGAGTTGAAGCGTATTCTTTTAGAGGAATGGGAACAGATTGAACCTAGCTTTTGCCAAAAGCTAGTGGAAAGTATCCCTAGGAGATTAGAGTTGGTAATACAAGCTAAAGGTTTGCATACAAAATACTAAATAGTATTAATATATATGAAATCACTAACTGCACGAGTTTGGCTTTTACATGCATTTTTTACTTAAACCCTTGCTTTAACTTACTGAAGCTAAATATTTTAGTTCTGACTTTTATTTTTAAGGCTTAAATAAGCTAAACATTTCCCAAAAAGACTATGAATTAATAATTGATAGATAACCCCAAATATTGAGATATTTGTAAAATATCTTGGTGTACGAGTTTCGCTTTTACCTACTGTAAGTACATATGTATATTTTTTTCAACGTAGATACTAGAGTTGCTATATACATTTCTGGCCTAGACAACACTAAGTGTTGCCTGGCGCCATCTGACATTTCCATTGGAAAGTTTGACATTTTTTAGCATTAACGTACTCAGAACGTTTTGACGTACAACCATCATTTGTGTTGTTTACAGTGACTTGAAAAAATCAATTTGACAAAAAATGGAATTAACTTGTGAACATTTTCGTGCGATCATTTTTCACAACTTTCGACGTTGATTATCACGACAAGAGTGCATCGATGAACTTAAATCTTTGTATGGCGGTGAACCATCCTATAGCACTGTGAAATACTGGTTTAATGAATTCAATCGTGAGCGACGCTCGCTCAAAGACGAGGGTCGTCCAAAAACGGCCGTTGTGCCAGAGAACATTAATGCCGTGCGTGAACTGATAATGCAAGATTGTCATGTGACATACCGTGAGAGGCATCCTTAGGCATTTCTTCCACCAGCATACATTCGATATTGCATGAACACCTGGCCGTAAAAAAGGTTTGTTTTCGTTGGATCCCGCACAGTTTGACAATCGCTCCAAAGAGACTCGTGTCGATTGGTGGCAAGAAATTTTGAAAAAATACGATCGCGGTGCTTCAAACGACGTTTATAAGATCGTCACAGGTAACGAATCATGGATCTATGGCTTCTGCGAATAATTTATTACGCCAAGGCACGTGAAGTATGAGTGACATGTGAAATGTATAATCTGATCTGTATTCTCATGTCCAGCAAGTGAAGAGCTTCGCCCTATATGTACTCAATCCAATGACGCAAACGACGCAGTGGTATCAGCAAAAAGCTTGAATGACAACAAACAGAACCGCATTAAATGTAAACCTATTAGGCCGGCTCTAGCCAGATATCGCGACCAGGTCGTCGTTAAGAAAAACGTCCATAGACAGATTTTTTCCACGAACTTCAGAACGACGTAAATCAAACAAAGAGTATATGCCATAGGCAGGAAATGTTTTTTTACCCTTAGAGCCTTCGTACATGTCATGCATGTGAGGTTTCAGTAATTTGCAATAATTCTTGAATGGCAAGTTTTTCTAGTTTGGTCAAGATGATATAAAACGTAAGTCGCTGACTATGTTTTGGTTTTTTATTCTGGTTTGAGACCCTTTTATGTTTCTTTTTCAGAATCAACTAAAAAATTGGTGAAATGTATTGGCTACGGTTGCCAGGCAGACTGTACAGCTGTTTTTAAAGCCGTTTTTTTTCAATTTCCGAATTTGAACCTGCTTTGCAATAATAAAAGTAGTAAATTTTCTTACTTTGGTCAAATTGATATTACACGTAAGTCAGTTGAAGATTAAACATAAGCACCAAAATCTGTGTATAGCCCATCTTAGATACAATTTAAGACTCCAACGCCTACTGATCGCAAATGACAGTCACGTTGGGCATGTTATACAACCACGATGTTCTTCTTTTTTTCCTTAAGAAAACCGCAAACAAATTTCATTTTCCCACTTGTCCGTCTACGATCGTAGATTATCTGCCACTGAAAGAAGAACAGTTGATGTTTTATCTCATGAAACGTGAGAATTTTAAATCATTTCCAATTCGAATTTCAGCAAAGGTGAAGCGCATACTAACGCTCGCACTCAAATGACAAACGAAAAACGGGGTGTAATTTATGTAAAGCCCTTATTTGGGTTTCAATATTTTTCGTTTTAACCCTAAACTCAACCTGCATAACAAACGACGTTAACAACAAGTGTATGTGTGTGTGTGAGTTTAAAAATTTGTCAACATTTTTTATTAATATCCTTATGCACTCACACACACACAGGGACGCAGCAAGTGGTGTCCTTTCGTGCATAACAAAACGCCTACAAGAAATGGCTGTGTGAACACGACTGCTACTACGAGTACCTCCAGATTGCAGTGTAGTCGCTTTCTGGTACGCTACCACCATAACTCCAGACCAGCCGAGGCATGTGTGTCTGTAGCTATGCCAGTGCAAGTATGTCTGTTATCTTGTTTCAAACTACATTTTCATAGTTTATCACCACCACCATCGAAACTGAAAAATTACGATACTTGAGATACGAGACTGACGAACGGACGGACGGATAGACAGAGGAACGTACTGAAAGTCTAAAAGAAAACATAACGAGCAAAATGGGCAACACAACATAATGACAATTTATTAAAAATACTTGTAATTTAAGGCTGGTTTGCACCTGAGTTAATGGGTCTTTCTTCATATAACCACTCCTTGCCACCACATCTCGTCGTCGTCTGTTTGTGTTCAACGACAGCGTCGGGTTAGCAAATTGCCAGCATTTTCTTGCTCATTTTCATGAACGTGGGAAAACAATTTGTGACGTCTGTCGCCGGGCCATCACTGTCATAGGGACAGGTTGAGCATTTCTAAATATTATACAAAAATTTGTTAATGACTGAGACATAATTTCAAGGACCCTATAGTCCATGTTCAAATGTGGGCAAAAATTTACTAGCTAAATATCTGATTAAGGAACAAACAGGGTGAGATCTTTCGAAATCAGCAAGCTTTGAATCATGCAAAATGTAATCTCACCAACTGGGACCTACTGTCCTTTGAGAGACGGCATTAAAATTTTACATTGCTCAGATATTTATCACCTACTCGTAAAATCGCCGGCATTTATGACATGGAAAACCTGTCGCTGAAATTTTGACCTCCTATGTTGTTCAAGCGGAACAGTCGCCATATGACCAGTTTTGCCGAAGAAACAGGCGGCTGCTGCAGGCGCCGCGACGAAAAAAAGCTAGACCATTTGGGCTGACAATTCCAAAGTCGAGGTAGTACAGGAATTTGTTTACCCAGGATCCGGCATAAACTGAAGGAATGATGCCAGCTCTGAAATAAAACGATGGTTCGTTTTGGCAAATAGGTGCTGTTTTGGGCTAAACAGTGTGATTGTTTAACGTGATTCTCGCCGTTCGACTTCAGCCATGGTGCTCCATAGAATTGGGCTAAGTTACAATGTGCCTGTGCTCCGCCAGATATTCTGGAGTTATTTATTTTAGGTAGCTGCTGTGTTAACATTTTCCAGCGCTTGGTGGGGGTTTGAGGACCATCTTACACCTTTGTTGCTTAATGGGTAGTAGTAATCGGTTAATAAATGCAACTTCAAACCAAGCATTTGCTTTACCTGCAATTTAGTTGTAAAACTACAGGCAATGCGAAACTCCCCGAAATGGCCAGCTGGTCGGAGTAGAACAAAAGTTCGAGGGGCTCCACACCACCCGCGGCATCAGATTTTAATCTTTTCTCCGACCTCGCAGCAGTTGCAACTCCAAACACACCAACTAACAGCATTAATATGTGTTACTACAGGCACCGCGAAACTCTCCGAAATGCCGTCCCCAGCTGGTCAGGGTAGAACAAAAGTTCTAGGGGCTCCACACAACCCGCGGCATAGGAATTTACGCCATGGTCCGACCACGTAGCAGCTCCATACACACTGACTATATGTACCACAGATCCTCTATATGACACCATCAAGCATTTAGGAGATAAGTAGAACTATACGGGATGAATTTTATTCTTGCAAGGGAGCTCTGGGTTCATCAAAGAGGATGCAGGTGCCTCCACTCAGTCAACAGCTTAACAAGTGTTTTTTCAAGCTGGGATACTCTCCACACTGAGAAGAAAAATAACCTTATATAAGGTTAACTTAACCATAAATAAACATGATTTGGAGTCTACGTTGTATAAGATTAATTTGGACAGTTTGTTGTTGACTGGTATTTAACAAAAATAATTGTTAATTTAACTATTCTATGCTTGAATTTTTTTAACATGAAAATTGTTAATTTTAAAATAAATATGGTTGTTGTAACAATGCCTTGTTGAGTTTTTAACCATTAAAATTGTTATTATTAAAATAATTATTGTTGTTTCAACAATGCATTGTTTATAAACCATGAAGATTGTTAATTTAAATTTCATAGTTAATTTATTGAAACAATACATTTTCAATTTAACAATGAAATTGTTAATATTATTAGCTATAAAGATTGTTATAGAAATCAACCAATTATTGGTCACCTCTTTCAACCAGAAATATAGTTATTGTTACAATTTTTAATATTAAATTAACCTACTAATTATATTTTTGTTTTGTTTACATTTATTAGTCTTTTTTAATTATTATGACTTGAACAATTTTAATTCTGGTTCGAGACTTTTTTGTTGTTTCTTTTTCAGAATCAACTGAAAAATTGGTGAAATGTATTGGCTACGGTTGCCAAGCAACAGATTCTGAACGCGCCAATGTTTTTCTTCAGCAGTCTTTGACAACAATTACTTTGGCTACAAATCAAATGACTTATACGAGAGTCCCATTATGATTAATGAGAATTACCCTTTGTGTATAGTCTTCGAAGTGTGCGAAAAGCATAGCAGCTTAATATCATTGCGCTATGAAGATTGTACAGCTAGCATTTGCGTTTGGTGGCGGTTTTTTAAAAGAGCGAGATAATTTTTTTTTGTAATCTTTTTCACAATTACAAACGTTCAGAGCAGAGGAAGAAAGGAACAAGAGTGGGGGGATAAGACAGTAGCAATTGTTGCAACTTTGTGTAACTTAATTCTGAACTTCGTATAACACAAAGCAGATCACGAACTTAGATACAACAGAGCCGAATCATCTTAAAACTTTTGTTTATGTCGCATATTTTTCTGCCTCACTCTTGAAAAATTCAACCTTTTATTATGTTATCTTAACTATTTTGTATGTACATTTGACCTTATACAACGTTATTTTGTCTTCCTTATCCAACATTTACCATGAAAAAATTAACCAGACACATGGTTAAACAAATAATTATATTTGCGGCTCAGTGCAAGACTAATGACGTTGTATCTGGAATTTTCAATAAGAAAATCCTTCGTAAAATTTACGGCTACAGCTGCGTAGGCGGGGAGTAAATACGTTGGACGAACTGAGAGCTGCATGCTCTGTTTCCCCACAAGAATGTAGGTAAAAAAAATCAAAATACTAAGATTTGTCTGGAAGAGAAATTTCGCTTGAATGAAGACAAACGCTTCAGCCAAAAGAGGTCAGACTACAACTACCATGGAAAGAGCAGACAGCGAAGACCCCGGTGGAGGAACCACGTGGATGAGTATGCAACTATCCTTGGAGTTGGAAACTGCAGAGAGCACCTAGTAGATACGATTCGAATATATTTGAAACAATTTAATTTCAATTATACTTTGATTGACTTTTGCGTAACTAACTGAGTACGACACTTACTAACAACACCCACCAGACGATGTGAAGTTATTTAGCAATTTTCCCCCAAATAAAACAACTTTCAAATTCAGCTCTTCCTCGTTGCCACCAACTTCTTCGATATTGTTTTTTTTTATCAAACAATTTAGTGGCAGAACTCCCCCAAAATTGTTCGAGTACAAATCCCAAAATGTTGGTTAACCCCAGACTAAATGAAATTAAGCCACCATAAAAGTTCAATTAAGGACTAGAAGGCAACTAGCATACAAATGGTATGTTAGGGGGGTATGGTAAACCTGAGGTAAAAAAAATCACATAAAATAGCGCTAAACAAATCGGAAATATAAAAGGAAATTAAAAAGACAACTACCAAACAAGGATGGATAACTTTTCACAGGCGAAGGAAAACCAAATAAAATATGTATTCCATCGAATGGAAAAACGCCATAATTAGATAAACCAAACTCCTGAGCGTTGTAAAAGTGGATGATACCGGCTCTGGCGTCAACGATGACATGCATTGACGTCAATGTCAAACTGCAAACAAATCTAGTTATGATAAATACAAAATATAAGAAAAAACACACAAAGTAACTTTTTTACCTTTTGCATCCAAAGTTCTTTAGGCAGCATGTTAAATAGCAAAAAAAGAAAGAACAGGAGGTAATCTAAAGAATACAATTTAATATTTATAGAAATAGGTAAATGATGAATTATCATAAAGAAACCAAAAACATCCACAATCAATTAAGCCATCCATAAATTAATAATAATAATTTTGTTTACACTTGGTGCAATTAGAAGCTGCAGTCCAAGGAAACCGATCAAGAGCGATAAATGTTGGCCAGTTTACATAAAATTTCAAAGGGGAAGTAGTCCATTATGTAAATTAAGGAGTTTGATCCCTAGTAAAATGAAGAGTAGATCAATGATCCACTGAATACGGCAGGCTTTTAAATTTGTCGTTTAACGTAATATTGGAATTATAAATTCAGATAACCGCCTGCCTTCTAAATATAATACTCGTATATAATCAACATTTATTTTTCAAAATACCTTCAAAACTCATTTGCATTTGTCCAAATAATAAAGGTTGCTCCAAAATTAATTAATTGACACAAATTCCACGTCGAATCTAAATTTTTCGCCAGACAATGCAATAAAAAAACAACGTGGTAATTGTCTCTCAAGCTAAAAGTCTATTTGAGCATACTGCAGGCCTTGACTACAGGATCTGCCGCGCTGCAAGTTTAGTACTACGAGGGCTGCTATATATATTTCTGGCCTACTAATGAAAATGCGAATATTTATCATCAGTACTGGTTTTATTGTTGTTTTTCAAAGTATTCTCCAGCATGATTTATACACTTTTGCATGCGCACAAACCAATTTTCGAAGCACTTTTCCACTCCGATTGAGACACCTCCAAAACATGATTTTTGAACGCTTCAACAGCTGCTTCGGGCGATTTAAAACGTTGACCACGCATTTTTTTTCTTGACGCTAGGGCATAAGAAGAAGTCATTGGGTGACAAATCAGGGCTGTACGGTGAATGGCCCATCAGTTCGACATCTTGAGTGATCAAATAGCTCATCGTTTCAGCTGAAGTGTGAGAGCTCTCATTGTCGTGATGCAAAATGATCCGTCTTCTATTATTATCTTTCCTTATTTCTTCGAACACTATTGGCAAACAGAAGGTTGTATACAACTCAGAATTGACCGTCCTATGTACGTTCCACTTAAGGCACTGTGGCCGGTTATACTGAAAAAAGCAAAAACTTTCTTCGATGTACTTTTTCCACGAACAACTTTTGTTGGATTTGGCTTGTCTTGAAAGGCCCATACGGTCGATTGCTGTTTTGTTTCGGGTTCATATGCATAGATCCATGATTCGTCACCTGTGACAATGTTATACACTGCCTTTGAGCTACCGTAGTTATACTTTTTCAACATCTCTTTGCACCAATCCATTTATTGAGAATTCGTCAAATTATGTGGGATCCAACGAGAACAAATTTTTTCACAACCAAATGAACATGCAATATCGAAGCATCAATAGCTTGTCATACTAATCTAACGGTATGTCACTTGCTTAATCAGTTCACGCACAGCATCGATGCTTTCTGGCAAAGTGAAGTGACCGAAGTTGGACGTCCTTCACTAAATTCATCCTGGAGAGAACGACGTCCGAGACTGAACTCTTGGTACCAGCGATTAACAGTGGTTTTTGATGGTGCTTCATCGCCACAAGTTGATTTAAACACTCTTGTCTCGCCGAAAATCGTAAAAAATCATCGCACGAAAATGTTCACGGGATTATTCCATTTTTTTTACTGAGACGAATTTTTCAACACTCTGTAAACAAAACAATTCGCCTTCAAATGACAAAACGTTCTGAGTGAAGTTATGCTAAAAAATGTCAAAGTTTCCTATGGAAGTTCCAGTTTGCATCTGGGAACACTAGTATTGTCAGGACACGAAATATAAATATCAACCCTCGTATTAAGATAATAAATTAATATAACGAACTGTCTGCTTATAATCGTATAACCGCTGTAATACTGTTGCCAATATCATTGCCCCTCTATCCTATAATGGAAGGTACAGAAATAAATGCATAGAACGGAGTCATTCAATCGGATATGAGCCAAAATATCGAAAATGCCGACTAAAAATTGAGACTTTCGGTGTTTTAGATCAAGCTACTTTTTCATTCAGACCTTTAAAAGTTAAATTAGGATTTTTTCATAAAATCCACCAGGATGCAGGAACCTCCAAAACTGCCCCACTTATAGTAAAAATAAAAATTGTAATAAACTTAGTTAGGAGTCACTAGCATTAAATCGCTATTAATATACAGTCGAACCTGGATAAGTGGAAACTGCGTATGTGGGAATTATACGCAGTTTCCACTTATCCAGGTTCGACTGTATATTCATAGCGATTTAATGCTAGTGACTTCTAACTAAGTTTATTATAATTTTTATTTTTAATAAATATGTAAATAAATAAAAAAAAAATATTTAATTGCAATCAATTATACTCGGCGTAGTGCAAACATTTGCTAACAATTTCAAATGTTGCATTCGACATAGGCTGTCGATATTCTACGAGTATTTTGTGGCTCTTAATTTACAATATTTTTTTATTCGATTCTTTGTAATTATTTCTTTTTTTCGTTTAAATATATACTTATGCATAAACATACAGACATAGGCATATATACAACTCATGGTATACGAGTATATGTTCCTATAAAGCTTCGCATATGTATAGAAATTCTTTTGTTTTCGAAATGAACTCGACCATAACGTTTTTTCTATGGCGTAATATAATTTTGTGTTTTGTTTTCATTATTTTTTTTCGTCCGAAATACAAATCCAAACTGCAGATACTCTCGGCTTTACATTTTACAGATACAAATTCGTACTACAAACTGTGGCTTTGTTTTCAGTTCACATTCAGTTTAGTTTGCTCTCATCGTAGCCGTCGTCGTCGCGTTTGGTTACTTAAGCTGAGTTTAAACCACTGAGCTGAAGTGAAAATTTGAATTTACGCAAACTGAACGGAACGTACCACAATGTCCCCCCGTCCGTCGGTCGGTGGGTCTGTAGTAGGCAGCCATTCATTCAACCAGCCAGTCCGTGTTGATCGTTTTAATGTTGTTCTGTTGTTCCGATGTGTTATTTATTTTGTTTTCGTAGTTTTCGGTTCATATCAGAATTTTATCGCAACTTTTAAATTACAAATACATGTACACCAGAGCATACGTTCACACAGCGAGAACGACCACACAACCACCATTGCAAACTAGTTTAAATAATTCGCGCCGATGTTGTTGCTGCAAAGTTTTAAATTAAAACTAGACGCGAGACAAATTCTGAAAAAAAGAACAACTGAATTCAAAAAAAGAACTGAATCGCTCAAAGCGTTGAGCTCTGTTTTTTCTCTCAGATACTTCTTATATATATTTAATTTATACTATATTTACAAAGCTGCTTTTATGTAGATAGTTTTCTTTATGGGGATGTATAATTCTCAAATACACAGACTGGGAGAAAAACTGCATATCCATGTGAAATCAGCGTCAAATAAAGGTTACATTTTGTTTAGCTGATGTTATACTAAATAAGAGAATAGAAGAGGTGGACATATACGTGAATTCCTGGCCAGAGACGTATATAAATCATCAAGTGTGAGGGACAACAGCGCAATGATGCATACTTATGTAAGTCATTTTCCAAGCTACATGTGAAGTTTCGTGAGGAAATTTCATTGGTTTTTAAGTATCCCTATGACCATTGTTGAAGGTGGCCGATTTAATGGCCCTTTAAATTAGTTCATACTATATAAGTGAGGAAATGCCACCTGAGTACTGATGATTTAAAATATATATTTTTCAGGCCCTAGAGGCCTCAGACCAAGGGGAGAAGACCTCATTAGCGAAAATGGGCGTTCAAGTCAAAATGCATTTCGATCACTTCGTGATTTTGTTGGTCAGCATAATCGACTAAATGTGTTCTCAGTGGATTTGTTAACAAGCAGATTTGCCGCATTTGGGCAACTGAGAATCCACGAGTGATTCTTAATAAGCCGATTCATCCACAAGGAGTAACTATGGGCTGGCGGCATCATCGAGCCGTACTTCTTCGATAATGAGGTCGTTCAAGCATTTACCTTGAATGGTGTTCGCTATCGCAATATGATATCCTCAATTTATGATCACATGGAGATGGACTGGGACTATTTGAGGTTCAACAGGATGGTGCCACTTGCAACACCGCCAAAGAAAGAGAAATGCGCGAGAAATTCAATGGCTGTGTTATCTCACGTCGTGGCGACATTAATTGGCCGCCACGATCAAGTGATTTGTCACCACTGGACTTCTTTCTTTGGGGATATTTCAAAAAAAAGCATATGCCAAGAACAATTCAAGAGCTAAAGGATGAGGTAATTGGGCCCATATACAACAAAACGTTTTAGAGTTTTTAACGACATTTTACGTTTCAGAGTTTGGCGAGCATTTGGCCGATATTTTGTTTCACACATAATTGCCATAGATTCTTCTCTTATAATATAATGTTTTAATATAATTCATTGAAAACATTTTGTTTTATTAACAATTAACATCGTGCGTTTTAGTTGAACCACCATTTATTTGGATTTGTGGGAAAGTGTCTCTATTTCTGGATATATATGTTCCCGAACTTTTTGAACAATTTGTATGACCTATTGCTGCGCAAGCAATTTCACCCCATCCTACTGCAAAAGTGGGTAGATATCATTTGTGGTAGAAAACATATGTTTTGACCAAACTGGTTTCAAGTAAATTTTATAATTTAAATCATTTGATGCATTTCCCTCTGTCCGTCTATGAGGCTGTTTCGCACGATAGCTCTCGAAAAAGCTACCAATTGTTTGAAAATATTACATGTTTGAATATTTTTCAGAAATTGCGTGTGCGATTGGAAATAATCCACATTGCCCAAACCCTTTCTGATTCCTCCCACACGAATGTTTAAGTTTAATTATACCACTTTTGGTATACTTAAACTGTCTTTAATGCTATTCCAACGAACTTAGTCAAAATCAATATTTAAGAACCGAGCTATAAGGTTAACTTGGTACCAGACAATTGGATTACTAACCACGCCCATTTTGGTAACGTCCATGCAAATGACTCTGTTTCAGTGCAGATAAAAACCCGCATAACTTGTCACCCAGTGCAAGAACATTCACTTTAATTGTGAACATCGCAACATTTTAATATCGGATTTGTAATTTCATATGAAAAAAGTGGATGACACGCCTTATTCTGGTAACTCTAAAGCAAAGTTTCTTTTCGCTTACTTTTGGTATTCTTGTAATATCTTTAAGGCTATTCATACGACCTTGTTATGATTAACAGAGTTACAATGTTGACTTGGTGTCCCTTACAAATGATCTGGTTTCAGTGAGGATTAGAACCCACATAACTTGTCTTCAAGTGCGAGAAAATTCGCTTTATAACGGCTTTGTACTTGCATATGAAAAAAGTTGATGACACGCCCTATTCTGGTACCTCGAATGCAAATGCGCCATTCCGCCTACTTCTGATATTCTTGTAATATCTTTAATGCTATTCATACGCTCTGGGTCATAATCAATACTCTGAACAGAACAGAGTTTTAAGGTTAACTTGTTAAAAAATAATTTCCACACGCCTTCTGGTACTTTCTTTACAAATGATCCGGTTTCAGAGCGGATTGGAACCCACATAACTTGTCATCTTGTGCGTAAAATTCGCTTAAATTGCGTGCTCCATACTTTTTTTAAAATGGCTTTTAACTCACGTACGGAAAGAGTGTATGACACGCCCAATTGTGGTACATCGAATGCAAATGCTCCATTCCGCCCACTTTTAATATTGGCATAATAATTTCTATCCTTCTTTCTAATTTTATTCATATATGAATAAAACAGTTTCGTATACGAAACTGTTGAAAACTTGTAATAAAAACACGATTACAAATTGGACAAGCTGGTTAATTAAGTCCTAAGCCACGCCCCTTCTTGTTCTACTCACATTGACGATACCATCAGAGCGTAGATTGAACCCACAAAACAAATAACACAATTGAAATTCTCTTTATACGATACTGATTATTTATAGAAACTCGATTATAAATTCGACTAGCTGACAATAATTTTGGAGCCTTAGCCACGCCCATTTTTGTACCTCTCACACTAACGATACTACCAGAGCCTAGATTAAACCCACCTTACTTTTTTCCTAATGCAGACTTTCCTGTTAATTTTTTCTTCTGCATTATGTTTATATCATCTATATATGCACATAAGAAAAGTGAGTGTCACGCCCTATTCTAGTGCCTTCCTCACAAACGACTTTTCGCGAAATTTCAAACAAATCGGATCGACGAAAAATTTAAAATCGATATAGGGTTTATGGCTGCCGGATCCTCCGCCAAAAACTTTCTTACATGTTTGTCTCACCAAAGCGTGAGGGTATTTCTAAGATTATTCGACTGAAACTGGCTTTATTATTTTTTAATGAATTATTTGAGAAATATTGTAAAACGTTAATTCTCTGAAAGGGAAACTTTCCCCTCCTTTAGCTCGCATTAGTTTATCTTTACCAGCGATCGCTGACTAAAAAATAAAGCTGGTAAGTTATAAGACTCTAGCTCTATTCGTTGGAACTGAATCGTGCTGTCAAAAGATATACAGACGGACAGACAGAAATGGCTATTTACTACGATCAATAATATATATACAGTCGAACCTGGATAAGTGGGACCTGCCTAAGTGGAAATTCTCTTTAAGTGGGACAATTCTAGCGCTCCCTGCACACTTCGAACAAAAAATTAAAAAAGATAACCTCTGTACGTAAGCAGGAGTTTAAACTTCTTAAAGTGGGAGTTGATTTTTTAGAATTAACCTCTATAAGTGAGAATTTTTACTTGTTTATCTCTATGAGTGGGATTTCCGTTTTTATGCTGTACCTTTTTTGAAAACGCACTTATTGAACTTTTAAAGGTCTTAAGAACTAGTAGCTTACTCTAAAATGCCGAAAGTCTCAATTTTTAGTAGACATTTTCGATATTATGGTTCATATCCGATTGAATGACTCCGATCTATCCATTTTTATTTCTTCCATCAGAGCAATAGTATCATTGCGGTTATAGTTTAGCGATCTTTTGGGTAATTTGACCAACAATTTGGCAACAGAGGCCAAAAATTTAAAGTTTTAGAATCTATCACACACAAACTGCTTTTTTCTAAAAAAAAAAGTATGCATACTTCACCACTTTAATTGGGATACAAATTAAATTACTTGCACACAGAGAAACAATATGGTTGCTATATGGTCACGGCAAAAAAAGTATGTTCGTCGCAACCATAGTATTGTTTTGTGAATTTAATTTTGACAAAAGTATGATTGCCGCAATATTAGTAGTAGTTGAAATGTAACAATAGTTTTATTTCCAAATTTAAAAATGAAAATATAGTTGCAACAACAATAAAAATATGGTTGGGGTTTATGTTAACAATAATATGATTAAAGCAATCATACTTTATGATTGTAATTTTTTTATTTTATCTGTTTTTTAGAACGGATGTAATGCATAATAGTACTTTTTATATGGATATTCAAAATTTTCAAACAAACTGCTCTGGCTTTGTTTATATGAAATATTTTTAATTAAAACACTTACGTTTTTTAACTGATTTTTACTTCCCTTAATAAATCACACCTATTATTTTGAGTTAAATGTATTTTTAAAAAAAATTCATAATTCAAATCTATTTTTGACAACTTAACCCAATTCTAATAAATAATTTTGGGTATATTATGTGTGAAAAGTACTATGGTTGTAGGGATCATAGTATGGTTATGTGTGAATCATACTATGGTTGGAGGATCATACTGTGGTTGTATGTAAAACATAATATGGTTGTGAGGATCATAATATGGTTGTGGAGATCACAGTATAATTGAGTGTTAATCATACTATGGTTGTAGGGATCATATGTGTGAATCATACTATTGTTGTGAATCATACTATTGTTGTGAGGATCATAGTAAGGTTGTGAGGATCATAGTATGGTTGTGAGGATCATAGTATGGTTGGATTAGCATCATACTATTGTTGTGATGATCATAATATTGTTGTAGCACAACCGTATACACAACAATAGTATGATGCCCTTCGAATATTGTTATCCCCACCATACTTTTTTTCTACATGTGGATAAGTGGGAAACTGTATTAGAAGAAAACCTCTTTAAGTGGGAATATGCAGGTTGTCCCTTGCGATTCCACTTAATTAAATTAAGTTGAAGCAAAATTTCGGAGGACGAAACTGCCGAAGTGCCAAAAGTGACAGGGGATAACCAAGCAAAGAAGGACAACATGGAGTGACCAAATTAAAAACACTCTGTGATAATTTTAAAAATAATTAACGAGAGTGAATAATGTAAATCAGAATTGACCGTGATGATGTTTTGGTAATTCGTTTTTATTTAAATGAGACTAATGTACTTATATAAGTTATTTGAATTGTAGCCGAAGATTCCTTACAAAAGACTGCTGAAGAAAACCCTTGGTTCATTTAGAAACAGCTGAACAGTCTGCCTTGCCCCCAAAGCCAATACATTTTACTAATTTTTACGCTAATTTAGGAAAGAAACAACATAGGCCTCGAACCAGAATAAAAACTGTTGAAATCATTGATTAAAAATCGAAAAAAAAATAGAAAACTACAGGAAAGGAGATTTAAATCAGTCGAATCTCGGCCGAAAGTTTGGGAAAAGTTTGCGATAGGCCTGTCACATCCCGCCAAAAAGCGAACCGCTTCAAGCACGAAATATTTCTATATAATAATATGTATATTCCCAACGTTCAGAAAACCTAAAAGGTATAAAAACAAATCACTGTAGGTCACTTATTCAGTTTTCAAAACGAACTTTCTAATTTATATGAGCCATGAGGTTTGCCTGGGCTTAGTTGTTTTTAAGTCACTCACTCGCTCGCCGGTTGGTATAAGCATTCACTTGCCCAATTACTCGCCCCCTCCTTTTAAAACCGTCCAGTTCTAAGCTCGATTTTCGTATTTTATTTTAACAGTTTAACATTAATAACACATTTTTATTTTATTGTTCGGTACGAATGAGTGTTGTATAGTAGATGCGAGTAGATAGCCAGCGAGAGAGAGAGAGAGAGAGAAAAAGGGTATTTGACCCATAAGTCGTAATGTTGTGGCCACAATTTATGTTCTATTCTGCAGTTTTGACCAGAACAGACCGCTGCAAAATTTGTATGTTAATTAGTTGGCAGCCAACTGGAAGCTTTGAACAAGAGACGTGGACAACATCAAAACTTTCAACATTTTTTAGTTTTTATTACGGAGCAGTAGCTCGGCTACGGTGTCAGTCCGATGATGGTGATGGTGTGGTACCCTCGAAATGTGAATAATATTAAGCGAGGGGTATTCATTTGTTGGATTTTGTGGTTGTTCTCTTGTTTTTTCTTTTCCATTTGTTTTGCGAAGGCGTAGTGTGAATGATTAATTTCAAAATGAAGATGAAATAAATGTTAAACCGTCGTCATAGTCGTCGACATTGTGGAGGTTGAAGTTTTCCACTTGTGTTGTCTTGTCTCTTCAACGTCCGTCCGTCCGCCCATCCGACCATCATCATTTAAAACCGCTAAATGCCATAATAATACCTATGTTACATTTTCGTTTTTATAAGCATGAAAATCGTACGAAAAGCCCTCATTTTCGTAGTTGAGTGTGTGTGTGTGTTTGTAAGAAACTTGCCGAGTTTTTCTTTCCAAGCTTGGGAATATTAAACGCACTTTAATTAAATCGGAGGGTCTGCCGTAGTCTACCTACCCCTCCACCAACTATGCAAAACATATTCTCATTACCATGCTGAGGTGTTGGCTCGTTCGTTCGTTCTTTCTATCTTCCCCCATACACCATCCATTCGCCTTTATTATTATTTTCTTTTAATCTTAATGATCTAAGCAAATTAGCAACTGTAGCATAATTTATTATAATGATAAGAAAAAGTAAATTAACGCCATAATTCGGACGATCATTTGGATGAGATAAATAAAAATGTGTAAATGTGTTAGTGTCTTCTTTCGTTATAAATTAATCTTTTCTTTAAGTAACTTCAAAAAAAGCAGGGCAAAAAATAAACAAATTGACCTCAAATGACATTTAATTGAAGAAATTGTGGGATTTTTCTGAGGACATTATGCCCCCCAGTTGGTTAGGTTGGTTACATTGTCATATTTTTCTAAGTGTGAATTTGATGTTATTAACAAATATAACGAACAATTATATTGTTGTCGAGTATAGTATTTACAGGCATGGCTACAAAATAGTCACTTATTGAGTATACACAATATACAATTTTTTTTTTAAAAATTACTTATAGTTTTGAATGTAATTGGATTGTAAACGGCTGTGTTTTTAAAATGTATGATCTGGCAACACTTTTCAATTGAAAGCAATATGGTATATTATCTTCAACAATTATATTGACGTCGGATCTGGTATAGAGGGTCTAAAATCGAAACCGAAAACTGACATACCGGTGTTTATGTCCAAACCAGGTTTGTTTATGGCTCTTGACACATGACGTACGCTGTTGACATTAAGGCAATTCGGTTAAGATTTAGATATAGCACCCAAACATTTGATCAACCGATTTAATGTTTTTAGCTCTAGAAGCCACGTCTTACATCCCATCTAAATGAAATTTAACTCAGCACAATTTGGGTCATATAAATCCACGGTTTTGATATAGCGTCAGCAAAAAGCTGCCTCACGGCTCTAGAACAAACATATTAATTTCGATTTCTACTTTTATCTAACCTTTGGCCAGTTTTGATCATATAGGCTTAATTTTAAACATGCCCTCGTATGTTCGGAAACTTCTTAGCCTAGCACAAAAAGCGCGGTATAAGTTACGTGTTTTGGAAACTTCCATCTCTGCTATGAACACATGTAAAATTTTGTTTCGATCTGGCAACTCCTTCATATAGAAACAGGTGTTCACAAAAGATGCATCCGCGATTTTTTTACAATGGAAAAATTAGAAATGCGTGGTGTCATTAAATATTTACATAAAAAAGGTTTATCGGGACAAGAAATTCATAATGATATGGTGAATGTGTTAGGTGAAAGTGCTCCTTCATATGCAACAGTAAAAAATTGGGTTGCTGAATTTAAACGTGGTCGTACAAGCATTGAAGATGAACCACGTAGTGGATGTCCAGAAACAGCAACAACAACAGAAATTGTAGCCAAAGTGCACGATATGGTATTAAAAGATCGACGAATAAAATTGCGTGAAATAGCTTATATCATGGGCATCTCAAATGATCGAGTCCATTTAATTTTGCATGAAGAACTACAGATGAAAAAGCTTTCTGCAAGATTGGTGCCGGACTTGTTAACAGTCGACCAAAAACGCACAAGAATGAACATTTCTCAAGCTTGTTTGGATCGTTTTCGGCAAAATAAAATGGATTTTAAGTGTCGTTTCATAACTGTTGATGAGACATGGATCCACCACTATACTCCAGAGACAAAAGAACAATCCAAACAATGGACTGAAGCTGGATGAAGTGCCCCAAAGAAGGCAAAAACAATTCAATCGGCTGGTAAGGTTATGCCAACGGTTTTTTGGGACTTCAAAGGTATTTTATTGATTGACTATCTGCAAAAGGGTAAAACAATAAATTCAGAGTACTATTGCAACCTTTTAGATCAATTAAATGTACAAATTCGAGAAAAACGTCCTGGCTTACAACACAAAAAAATAATTTTTCATCAAGACAACGCACCAGCGCACAAGAGTGTTTTAACAATGGCTAAAATCAACGAATTAAAGTACGAGTTGCTTGACCACCCACCTTATTCTCCTGATTTAGCTCCCAGTGACTTTTGCCTGTTCCCAAATCTAAAAAAAAATCCTTGCTGGCAAGCGTTTTACCTCAAATGACGACGCAATTACAGTTGTAAACCACTATTTTGAAGACCTTGAGGAAAACTATTTTAATCAAGGGATAGAACTGTTAGATAAGCGTTGGACTAAGTGTATTAAAGTTTCAGAAGATTATATTGAAAAATAAAAATATTTTTGAAAAACTAACTATTCTCTTTCATTGATAGGCTAAGAACTTTCCGAACCGCCCTCGTACATATGGTTGCTTGGTACAAAATTGGTGTTTTTTGGAATTTATGTTAACAATAATATGATTACTGTAATCAGTAAAAACTTGATTAACTTTTTTGTTTATTATTTTTTTTTGTATATACGAGTATATAATATACAAAGTGGATTTTTTTTTTACACTAAGTATGAAAAATTATGTCACTTAAATGACCACCGTTTTTAGCTTCGCAATGGTTGGTTTGTATAGATTTTCCATAACATCTTTCAAAATTTGTGGCTGCAGCATTCGAATTTATGCAACAATGTTGGCCTTGGATTGAAGGATTGTCTAGGGCTTGTTCACATATGCTTGATTCTTTAAATAATCCCAAAGAAAATGGTCGGACAAATCTAGCGATCGCGCTAATTTCCGAATTTCTTGAAATTATTCGCTCTGCAAAAAATTTGACTTAAAAGTGCAATGGTGTTAGGGCAGTGTGGGCAGTGGCTCCGTCCTGCTGAAACTACATCTCAGGTATGTTTACCTGTACCGCTCTCCATTTACGCTTACAGCACTTCCATCTTCATTCTCGAAGAAGTAAGGCCTAATGATATTTGCAGATGTGATCCCACACCCTACAGTACACCTAATGGGGTACAGTGGCGTTGATGAATGTCTCTTGGGTTTTCAGAACCCCAGAAACTACAGTTCTGCTTATTAACTAAGCCATTCAAATGAAAATGAGCTTCATCACTCATGCGTTCAAATAATGGATCGCTGATTTAAGTACTCGCAATAAAATTTTATTTTTCTGGTTCTTTTTTTAGTTGTGAATCTTTTCATGATTTATTCTCCAACTGTAATTTTTATATAATCTGAAAAAATATCTAAACGAACAAGTTTTTAAATTTTTAAACCCCATGTTAAATTTTTGCCCACCCTGTATTATGCTCTCCGTATATTGCCTATCTGCGTGCAGGTGGGTCGAAAAACGGCAGAAATGAAAATACTCGTATGGGTACTAAACATCAATAAAGTTATATAAAATAATTTTGCTATTTGGACCATAGGCCAAAAATCCGGGCCAAAAAACGAAAAAATTTTCTTTAATAAATAAAATTTAGCATTTTTTGTAAAATTCATGTACGAGGGCGGTTCGGAAAGTTCTTAGCCTATCAATGAAAGAGAATAGTTAGTTTTTCAAAAATGTTTTAATTTGTCAATATAATCTCCTGAAACTTCAATACACTTAGTCCAACGCTTATCTAGCAATTCTATCCCTTGATTAAAATAGTTTTCCTCAAGGTCTTCAAAATAGTGGTTTACAACTGTAATTGTATCTTCATTTGAGGTAAAACGCTTGCCAGCAAGGAATTTTTTTAGATTTGGGAACAGGTAAAAGTCACTGGGAGCTAAATCAGGAAAATAAGGTGGGTGGTCAAGCAACTCGTACTTTAATTCGTTGATTTTAGCCATTGTTAAAACTCTCTTGTGCGCTGGTGCGTTGTCTTGATGAAAAAATATTTTTTTGTGTTGTAACCCAGGACGTTTTTCTCGAATTTGTACATTTAATTGATCTAAAGGGTTGCAATAGTACTCTGAATTTATTGTTTTACCCTTTTGCAGATAGTCAATCAATAAAATACCTTTGAAGTCCCAAAAAACCGTTGCCATAACCTTACCAGCCGCTTGAATTGTTTTTGCCTTCTTTGGGGCACTTCCTCCAGCTTCAGTCCATTGTTTGGATTGCTTTTTTTTTGTCTCTGGAGTATAGTGGTGGATCCATGTCTCATCAACAGTTATGAAACGACGCTTAAAATCCCTTTTATTTCGCTGAAAACGATCCAAACAAGCTTGAGAAATGTTCATTCTTATGCGTTTTTGGTCGACTGTTAACAAGTGCGGCAACCATCTTGCAGAAAGCTTTTTCATCTGTAGTTCTTTATGCAAAATTAAATGGACTCGATCATTTGAGATGTCCATGATATTAGCTATTTCACGCACTTTTATTCGTCGATCATTTAATACCATATCATGCACTTTGGCTACAATTTCTGTTGTTGTTGCTGTTTTTGGACGTCCACTACGTGGTTCATCTTAAATGCTTGTACGACCACGTTTAAATTCAGCAACCCAATTTTTTACTGTTGCATATGAAGGAGCACTTTCACCTAACACATTCACCATATCATTATGAATTTCTTGTCCCGATAAACATTTTTTATGTAAATATTTAATGACACCACGCATTTCTAATTTTTCCATTGTAAAAAAATCCCGGATGCGTCTTTTGTGAACACCTGTTTCTATATGAAGGGGTTGTCAGATCGAAACAAAATTTAACATGTGTAGCAGAGATGGAAGTTTCCAAAACACTTAACTTTTTTCTGTTTATACCGCGCTTTTTGTGCTAGGCTAAGAAGTTTCCGAACCGCCCTCGTATGTAAAACCCCTGTTTCCAATTGGGTTTTCTGCACATCCAGAAGTGTAATGTAAAATAAAGTCAGCAACTCCCGACTTTAACTTTTTTATTAGCTTATTTTTAAATGAAAAGACATTTATTCGTATCAATTGATTGCAATGCAATCTCAACGTCTCACTTTGTTTCTGACTGGGAAAATATTTTTCATTCTTAGGTAAAAGGCTCAAACCTAGCTCAAACTAAGCAGGCTAGGTGTTCCGAGCTTAAGTTTCGGCATAGCCTTACCAATAAATTTTGTAGAACATTTCAATTAATTTAAGTATCCATAGGTTCCTGTTTATATGGATCGGTTTTTGGGCCCTATTTTTGGGGGCTCGTTGTCCTGGCTGTTTATCAATGTGCTAGAGTGAACGATTTTTAAAAAAAAAATTTAATTGCTGAGATTTATTGTATATCAAGAAAATATTGAACTATTAAAAAAGTACGTTGTCAGGAATCGAGTCTTTTTCAAACTAACTAATAAGGTTTGAATTTTTGTCCTTAAGAATCCGAGTGATATGCCTCTAAAGGATATCACTTATAATAAAATTTCTTCTTTATGCATATATCTCGATTACACTCGTCTCTATATTCGTTCATAATCTATAATTGTAATTGAGCGTTTCGAGCATATATTTATTTTGCACATTAACTTTTCATTATGAATTGTTCATCATAATCGTGATCTTTCGTTTTTGTTGAATTTAGAACTCATCATTAGTACACAGACGTGTACGTGTAGTACAATAAAATGCACGATGCGTAAAATGTTTGACCAAGCTTGACGAATTGTAACAGTATTTGTTAGGTCACATAGATACTTGTACGAAAAAGCATATGTCGGTGTAGACGTTAAAATATCTATCCATCCATCCATCCATCCAAATGGTCGTAAATTTATTTAAACATATGAATAGGTATGGGATGGTAGTAAGTAAGCATGAGTACGAGTATTTAATGGAAACTGCCACAAATCATTCATTAATTTTTCTACTTTGTAATATACCGAGAGTTAGAAACATTCAAAGATAGCTACATATAGTATATATACTGATCGTATATATGTATCTTGTGTTTACGTACAATATGAGACATTCTAAAAACGATTTGCGGGACACAATTTGGTGGTATTTGTCGCAATAGAAGTAGATTTAGTACAACTCTCGAAAAACAAGTGAAGTGATGTTTTTATGGCCCCCAACTATATCTTAATTTTGTTCATTGTAATTTTCTATACCAAACTTAATTGAATGTGCAATTATCATATGTATTCTAGAGCGCATGAAAATAAATTCGAGTTGGGGCTTAATCTAAACGTGGACCGAGATGACCAATTTTCATCGATCATAATGTAATGTTTAATTTTCATTCAGATTGCATGTGGCTTTAAGAGATAAAGGTATGAAATTGGCTGAACATATGTGTGAAAGCTTTAAATACGATACACACAGAGAAAAAATCAGTTGGAAATCGCTCCGAAATACAAATATTCGGTTGGATTAACATACTTTCGGTTGCAATCACCAACATTCCATGGCATTGATGATTACATGCTTCGACTTATCATAAGATAGTCGCTAAAGTAATTTAACGATACTTACAGCCAACAAGTCCGTTATACTAACCGAATTAAGAAAAACTATTGGTTGCCACAACTGGTGGTTGTGGCAACCAATTAACCCATAATGAAGTACTTGGTGGAGACAACAAATAAATTCGTTGTAGCAACTAAACCCCGTTAAGTTCGCAGTAGCAACATATTACACTATGCAACAAAAGATCGGAGTTTCTAAAAATGAAAGACTGAGATTTTTATAGTTAATTTCCAAAAGGACGGCCCTGATTATTAAGCAACGCTATTTTGTATGTAATAAATAATTAAAAAAAATATTTGTAGGTAAAAAACAGTAAATATTTCTTGTGTTAGCAAATTTTTGTAATGAGATGCCTTCCGTGAAATCGTAAGAAGTTTTTTTTCGAAGAACATTTTAACATCTTTTCTCTAAGATGGGAGAGTCCTTCTCGTCCTTTTTTCGAAAAAGTAAAGAAGAGTGAAAAAATGATTTTTCAACGAGAGTTTGAGTAAATTTATGTTCTATAAAAATGTTGTCCACTTAATTTCAGTTAAGGGGGTGTCCCTACCTAATGAAATTGTAAATGTTTAAAAAACATTTTCGTTCTACTAAAAAACTACTCTCATTTTAGTATAGAAAGCAATATATTTTTTAAAATACACTATCTATTAGTCCTTTAAAAAAACAAATTTGTTAAATAATATTTAATGAATTAGGTGTGTTCAGGATGCTAAGCAAACGCGACACAGAGGGAACAATTGAAAAAATATTTGTACACCTATTTTTTTAAATAAACTACCAAATAAGACCGATATGAAAGTATATATTTTTTATCACATCTATAGCCATGACTTCGAGCATTTATTTGAGGTATTTTGTGTCACATTAACCCTTAAGTAGCCGGACATATTTAGGTTTAAAGTTCCACTTTACTTTACTTAAATAAAAAATTATGAACAGCTTTAAATATATTTTACCAATAATCTATAACAAGAACCAATACATGTACAAATTGTGGTCCAATAATTATCTTAATTAGCAGAGTTTATCGATACATTGTCTTTTCAACCCATACTGTCAGTAGTTTCCGTGTACCCAATCCAAATTTGGTTGTAGCGATGAAACACATGGATACGTGCAACCGCCAACATTCGGTAGGCAAAAAATTCGGTTGTGGCAACAAATCAGTTCTCTATGTGTAGATGTAGTGGCGTTCAAAGTCTTGAGTTAGCACTTTAAGGTACATTAACAGAGAAACCGTTGGGAAGACAACAAAGATACTGTGAGACGACCTGGACGAGGAGGCCAGATCGTCTTGAAATTTAACGACGATATTGTCTCTGATCAAAGTTTAATGGTGTTGCCAACAGAAAACAATAATTAGTGGAGCATAAAAATAGTAGCAATGCTCGTCGTTCGAATAAAGCAATAAAAAAATATTTTTTTCATTTTTTAAAATAAACTTTAAGAAGATTATATCTTAAATACAGTTATGGACAAAAAAATAGAGTCACAATAGTGTTAGCGGTCTAGGACTGAGAGATTTACTATGGACTGCCTCATATATGTAGCATTATTGTTGTTGCTCTTAATATTGTTTGTACATATTTGAAAAAAACTATGAAGGTGGTATTTCTAATGCACAATTTATTCATGCTTCCACTTTGTTCGTATGCGAGTGAATTTTTTTTTCATAAATTGCGTGTTTATTTATTGAGGACAGAAGACAACAAAAATTATGTCACATTTGCCGCGTTTCTTGTCTTCTCTTGTTGCTGTCGTTGTTTTTTTTTTTGTTACACATTGATGATTTTGAAAATGAATTTCGGTGAGGCAACAGCAATACTTAGCTTTAGCTAGCAATTATTTAAGAAATAGTTAAGAACGTCTACGTTGAGTTAGTAAACCATGACTTTATTTCTTAAAAAGTGGTTTTTACTTTCAATCTAAGTGGAACTGTAAATTATGTTCGAGTAATAACGGCAAGGCTGTGATGAACCTTGAAATCGAAAATTTGCGAAATATCGAGGCATAACTATAAGACTATTGCCTAATAAAAGTTTGACGGATTAAAGGCTAGTTAAAAATTATCCAAAGGTGATATTGGAGAACGGAAAGCTTCCCCTTTTCTTAATATAAACTGTGTAGTAAATTTTCTTCTTCAGTTTTTTTTATGTTTGTTAGATTTTTTCTGCAACAAATAAAGACAATATATGTGAAGCGCAAAATAGAAAGGGACCTAAGGTTTAAAACCAATTTTGTTTCAGGAGACCCATTTTAAATATTAGGCCCCTTTCTATTTGCGCTTAGAATCGTCGACTTCACTTTCATAAAACGCGCATATCTCTGGGAGGGAACACTTTTGGGGCATGGGACCACATGTCCATATCAAAAAAAGAAAAAAAATTAAAATTGATTTTTTCCCCTTAGTTCCCTTTCTTTATACGCTGTCACATAATGAGAAAATTTTGGAGAGAAAAAAATTAGAAATCGAACGCGGAAATATTTACGAAAAAAAAAATTAAAAAAGATTTTTTTAAATTTTTTTTCCAAAAAATATAATAAAAAAATTCAAAACCATATTATTAATCCCTTACTGATTATCCTTCAAATGTAGCTGAAAGAGTCAAAATATCTTAAATCTGTCCAAAGTTATGATAGTTAAAAAACAATGTTTCTACTTTGGAGGCGCGTTCCGCAGAAACGGAGCATAGGACAAACCTCTTTTTCTTAAACACAGAAAAATTATATTTATATAAAACTATACAAAACGGGCGATCGATAACACTGTGCGACAGCCACAATCGGTTTGGGATGAAACCACCGGGGAAAGTTATATCGGTCAAAAAAAGGTCATACGTGTCCCAGCGTTTCGTTGGGTCTCATCTAGGAATCGAGATATATCGATTTGAAGTTAGTAAGTATCGTATAGGGGAATTTGTCACGTTTTTGGCTCTTTTGTTTGACATAACTTGAGAACCACTCGTCCGATTTAGCTGAAATAAATTTTAAAAAACCAATAATTACAATTCCCTTAATCTGTTCATATATTATTTTCCTTTACAAGTAATAGTTTCCAAGTTAAAAATAAGCGCATGAAGAAATTTTTTTTTTTTAATTTTTTTTTTAAATACATTTATTTTCGTTTTTTTCGATACTTACTAACTTCAAATCGATATATCTCGATTCCTAGATGAGACCCAGCGAAACGCTGGAACACGTATGACTTTTTTTTTACCAATATAACTTTCCCCGGTGGTTTCATTCCAAACCGATCACTGACCCTTACCATTTGTCGCAGAGTGTAATCAATATGGAGTAGTCAAATTAAAGAAAATTTCATTACAAATTTTGAGTATACATAACAAAAGAAAACATAAGTTTTTCCATAAACAGGGTGTGTCATATTGGATTTTTGCTTAGAAAATTACATAGGGTTGACCTTACATGTTTCTTTGGCGACCTGTGGCTGAGTCGCTTGCTATCCGTGTAACTACCATACAAATGTTATAGGGTGATTAATCTAGAGGTATTTTTTAATAGGGGTTTTACACAGATTAGGCGTGATTTGTTTTAAACTTTATTTTTGTTCTCTTCAGTATTGTTTGCCATTTCATCATGGAATGACTTACACCGCGAAAACCACGGGTTGGTGCGATTTATGGGCTGGTGGAATTATCGATCCATATTTTTTCAAAGTAATGGGTGATCAATCTAGAGGTTTTTTTTTAAAGCGTTTGTTTTAAAAATTACGCATGAGTTGTGTTAAACTTTATTTTTTTTTCTTTTCAGTATTGTTTGCCGATTAATTATGAAAAGACTTATACTGCGAAAACCACGGTTTGGTGCGGCTTATGGGCTGGTGGAGTTATCGGTCCATATTTTTTCAAACTTGTAACGGGTGATAAATCTAGAAGTATTTTTTTTCAATTGGTTTTTTTCACAGATTACATTATTTTTTTTTCAGCATTGTTTGCTATTTTATCACGGAAAGACTTATACCACGGTTTTATACCACGAGCATTACCGTTCAAAATGCTCGAACGAGTCGGCCCAATTTGGACCCTCAGAATGGCAATCCTAAGGCGTAGTTGCAGCCAACATTTGAAAGAAATTATATTTAAAAAATAAATGGCATAAAATGTTCTGAACAATATAGATTTCAAACTTGATTTGAATTGTTATATTTTTTTATGAAAAAAAAATAATACCTTTAGATTGATCACCCTATAGTTAAGTAGCCTGAGCACACAGCTAATATTTTTAAATTTATTGTCAGATATTTTTTTCGGGTCATGGTTAATATTTCTCCGCCAATTTATTTCAAGAGTGTTAATCAAAATTGAAGATGGGAATTTATATTGTATTGGAATTAAATTATTTTTGAGAATTTAATAAGACTTAACAAATAACATATAAAATCTATTAGATTAAATATTTTTTATATTTCTAAGGTAGTTTTTCTTGCGTTAACATATTTTAATAAAAAAAAATAGCATAAATTTATTTAAAATAAGTAATCATCCTCTTCTGGCAGACACCAACTGGTTTAAATTTACATTTGTTAATTATGTGCATTACATTATGTACGACTGTGTTCGTTGGCCTGATGGTCGTTCAGATAGACAGACCGACCGACCGACCGTGTGTACAAACACATTTAACACACCATCATAATTTTTGGTACGATAACTACAAACGACAAACAGATCGTTATCGGAGTTTGCCTGTTATACAAGAGATTATCGCAACTGATAATTGTCAACATGTGACAGCCCCTATGATTTGATTAGTTTTGATCTCAATTCGAGAGACAGGGCAAACATGACTTCCAATAAATATGACCGAACCGCCAACAGGCTGGCCGACGGACGGACACAGAGGACCACTGGCACTGACACTCGCTCGCTCGCTGGTTCGTTTATTCAGTCCGCCACCAGTGAGTGACCATTTAATATGATTGTGCGGTATTTTTAATTGCTTACGATTGTTATTTCGACAGTTGAATCATTAAAGGCCAACAGCGCCCGCCGTCGCCCGCTTCGCCGGGAATGAACCCGAGTACACTGTCATACTGGCTGGGCATGATCACTGTTCTTTCTGGTTCCCCTCGCCCCTTTGGGGTAAATTAACATATTATTGATGTTGAATAAAACCAAAAAACATTTGCATAACTCTGGAACAGGCCACACTATCCAGTCACTACTGGCACTCCATTTAAGCGGTGGTATGAGTGTACCTTGTTCCTTGTCCAAGCAAAACACACACACACTCTCGATCTCTCTCTCATATGGATCATTAACATAAATGAGAAAAAAGAATATATATATTTATGCCGAGAAATTGAAAATGAAATAGAATTTTATGGTGGCTGGCGTTGATAGTGCGGCGGGGTGGGGGTGATACCATAGACTTTGTTTCGCTTCGGTGGGAATTTGAATTGGAACTGGGGGAAAAACAAGAGTGTGATTTGAATTGCTGAAGTTCAGAGCAACCATTTTTCACGAACAACAGAACAAGGCGACAATGCGCAATGCCCTTTTAAATACGTTGGCAAGATTTAAGTCACACATCAGGGTAGGGAGTCATGACATTTGCAATTCAATGATAATTAAAAGACAACAACAACAATAGCAGCAACAAATGTCCAGGTGTTCGCTCGTTCGTTTCATTAGTTTGCCAACGAAAAGGGTTCTCTTTTCATTTTGGAAATTTTATGCAGTTCAGTATCAAAATCATAGAAACTATTCCAAAAATATAAATAAAATGGAAATGCGTCTGTGTGGGTAGAGTTACCTACAAGCTTACATTTAATGCGTTATTAAATCAGCAACAACAGTGTCATGATCGCTTTTCAACACATTTGATTTCAAGTTGGTTTTTCTATTTTTCCAAAGGGTTGCCCTACAATATGAACGGCATAACCAATTAAACTAGGAGCTTCTTGTTATTTTTTAATTCAATCAAATAAAACGAATTATAAATAATGTATTTTATTATTGTTACACGTTTTGTCTTTAAACAAAATAAATAAGAAATCGCTAATGCAATCTTGCCAGATAAAACACAGCCAGTGTGATCCTGATAAGTACTTATAAATAAAGGGTGGTTAAATTTTAAGGGCCGATGTTGAATGTAATCCATACCTAAACGTCAGGTTTTTTTCTGCATTTCATTTGATATTTCTCAATTTCAGACTAACTCAATTTGAACCATGGAAAGATACACAAGCGAGCAACGCGTTAAAGTTATTCAGGCTTATTATGAAAATGGGCGTTCAAATCAAAATGCAGTTCGTGATTTTTTTGGTCAATTTAATCGTCCAAATGTGCGTACAATCGGAAAATTTGAGCAGACCGGATCTGAAGGCGATGAGTGTTCACGGGATAATTCCATTTTTTAACTGAGATAAATTTTTCAGCACACTCACTGTAAACAATACAATTCGTCCTCAAATGACAAAACGTTCTGAGTGAAGTTATAATAAAAAACCAGTGAATGCTCGTACGGCTCGTATAAATATTGCCGCTTTTCGCGATAGTGTGGCTACAGAGCCGTCCGCCTTAATTTGTCGTCGTGACCAACAATTACACCTCTCACGCTCGTCGTTGATGAACTTTATGCATAAAGACTTGCATTTACACGCTTACAAGGTGCAATTGACTCAAGAACTAAAGCCTCTTGACCATTACAAACGTCGTCAATGGTCAGAATGGTGGTAAGAAATGGCAACAGTGGATGATCGGCCCTTAAAATTTAACCACCCTTTATTTAGTTTACAGCAAAACTAGAATAAAAATGTTATCAAAAAAAAATCGAACGATTTTTAACGAAAAAAATAATAATAAACGAAAAAATAATAAAAAAAATAACGAAAAAAATAAATGGAAAGAAAAATCACAACCAAAAATTATTAAAAATATTTTTTTACATAATAAAAAACAAGCGAAAATTCGTTCGCACAGAAAGAAAAATTAAAAATATTGAACAGGGATTAAACCGTCTCAAGACCTCTTGCTTCTATATTTAAATAGAAGACAAGTTTTTAACAAAATGGCAAAGTGACATTGATTGTCGTGGCTGCACACTACTTTTATCAGGTCCGTGACAACCCTCTTCAGAAATCCTCGCTGCAATTGTTGAAAGTAAAACCGAACTCTATAAGGCCAGGCTCTCCCCAAACGAATGAGAACTACTGTTGTAATCCTTACTTTTCAAGTTTTCTTCACACAATTGCCAACGAAAATACAACTCACTCTTGCCACCGAACTCTATAAGGCCAGGCTCTCCCCAAACGAATGAGATCTACTGTTGTAAACCTTACTTTTCAAGTGGCAAGAGTGAGTTGTATTTTCGTGGGCAATTGTGTGAAGAAAACTTGAAAAGTAAGGTTTACAACAGTAGTTCTCATTCGTTTGGGGAGAGCCTGGCCTTATATAGTTTGGTTTTACTTTCAACAATTGCAGCAAGGATTTCTGAAGAGGGTTGTCACGGACCCGAAATCATGATAAAAGTAGTGTGCAGCCACGAAAATCAATGTCACTTTGCCATTTTGTTAAAAACTTGTCTTCTATTTAAATATAGAAGCAGGAGGTCTTGAGCCGGTTTAATCCCTGTTCAATGTGTAAAAGCAACAGACCGAAATAAAACTAACGAGCTAAACAATATTTTTTTACATTGAAAAAAGTACGCACAAATGTTTGTTCGCAAAAATATTTTTCCTGTTTTCTTTCTGCACAACAAATTAAATGGTGTTGCTAGGGTTGCTATTTATGTTTCGGGTTCTGACAATACTAGTGTTCCCAGATGTAAACTGGAACTTTCCTTAGAAACTTTGACATTCTCAGAACGTTTTGTCATTTGAGGGCGAATTGTTTTGTTTACAGAGTGTTGAAAAATTCATGTCAGTCAAAAAATGGAATTATCCCGTGAACATTTTCGTGCGATGATTTTTTACAATTTTCGGCGTGGGTTATCGAGACAAGAGTGATTCGACTTTTGGCGATGGAGCACCATCAAAAACCACTGTTAATCGCTGGTATCAAGAGTTCAGTCTCGGACGCCGTTCGTTCTAGGGTAAATTTCGTGAAGGACGTTCAACTTCGGTCACTTTGCCAGAAACCATCGATGCTGTGCGTGACTGATTAAGCAAGACCGACATTAGACATACCGTGAGATTGAGGCATCCTTAGGAATTGGTATGACAAGCATCAATAGAATATTCCATGTTCATTTGGCCGTGAAAAAAAAAATTCTCGTTGGAACACACATAATTTGACAAATGCTCAAAAAAAGGCTCGTATGGATTGGTGCAAAGAGATGTTGAAAAAGTACTTATATAACTGCGGTAGCTCAAAGGCAGTGTATCACATTGTCACAGGTGAGGAATCATGGATCTATGCATATGAACCCGAAACAAAACAGCAATTGACCGTATGGGTCTTTCAAGACGAGCCAAAACCAACAAAAGTTGTTCGTAGAAAAAGTACATCGAAGCAAATGAATGTTTTTTTTCGGTATAACCGGCCATGTTGCCACAGTGCCTTAAGTGGAACGTAGGACGGTCGATTTTGAGTGGTATATCTGTTGGCCAACAGTGTTCGAGGAAATGAGGAAAGACAATAAGACAAGACAGATCATTTTGCATCACGACAATCAGCTGAAACGATGAGCTATTTGACCACTCAAGATTTCGAATGGATGGGCCATCCACCGTACAGCCCTTGTGTTGCACCCAATGGCCTTTTTATACCCTAGCTTCAAGACAAAAATGCGTGGTCAACGTGTTTTATAGCACGAAGCAGCTGTAGGAGCTTTCAAAAATCCTGTTTTGGTGGTGTCTTAATCGGAGTGGAAAAAGTGCTTCGAAAATAAAAAAAAATGCGTGGTCAACGTTTTTCATCGCCGAAGCAGCTGTGAAACGTTCAAAAATCATGTTTTGGAGGTGTCTCAATCGTGGTGGAAAAAGCGAAAATTGGTTTGTGCGCATGCAAGTGTATTGATTTTGAAGGAGAATATTTTGAAAAACAATAAAACCATTTCCAATGATATATTATTGTGTTTTTATTGCCGGACCCGAAATATAAATAGACACCCACGTATATATATTTTTTCTTACTGCACAACTAGTTAAACGGTGATTTTTTGGCACAAAGAACAATTGACGGCAAGATTTTCAAAATAAAAAAAAAATTATCCGCTTGAAACTCGTAAAAAAGTTTTCAATATATTTTGCCATAAAAATTTATAAAAATATATTTTTTTACTAGCAAATTCACTGCCGTAGTGTTATTTACAATACACAATATCGCTGTAATTTTTTCACATAGAAAAACAATCAAGCGACTATTTATTTACAAGGAAACCATTTTAGGGTTACATTTTCGCTTAAAATTCCACGGTGATCTCTATTAATGCGTAAAATGTTAAAAGGATATTTTCCTTCACTGAAAACATTCCAAAAAAGTAACAAAATGTGTTTTACTGCTCCAAAAATATTATATAAATATCCTGAAAAAAAATAATTTTACGGTTGCTAGTGAAAATCACTCAGAAATTATCTTTCTTAATTTTTTTTATAAAGTTTTGTATAATCTGTCTATCAGTTGTGTTAAAAAAATTTAATTTCAATTAATTTGAAAACATTTTTTCCATACAAAATTGTATTTATATATATTTTTTTGTGAGTAAGATAATAAAAGCCAACGTATATTTGAGTGGAAACAATTTTATTACATTGGCTGAAAAACTTTTTCACATCGTGCTAGATTTTTACTAATATTCGGTTTTAATGTTTTGTGTAAAGTTGTTGAAAAGTGAGTTTTTTTTTATTTTTTTTTACTTTTTAAATGACATTATTAAATATCTTATTGTAGCTCATTTCGAAGTCGTCGTAGATGTTGCATTTCATGTTTTTTTTTGAGTGTTAACAACGCTGTTATTTTTGTTTGGTGGGGTTTTCTTTTAATTTTAACGCCAACCAACCATGAAAAGTCGAAAATGGTATTTCATCATTTTTAAGTTGAGTTTGTGTCTTGTTCTTTTTTGTTGTTGGTTTTCGTTGTTTTATCTTCTACAACAACTTAACGCTTTCGCGAACGAAGAAAAGATAAAAACGAAACACAAGTTTCTTGAGATTTGTTCAAAAATGATTAAGGAGAAGAAGTGGTGGTAGAAGAAATATTCTAAATTTCACAGCCTTGCATAATTTGTAGCTTATCAGAGAGAGAGAGAGAGAGAGAGAGATGGAAAGAGAAACACAAAGACCGTGGTACTCCACTACTCCCCCCATAGAATGTTGGCGGTGTAAACATTTCTTGGCGGATGTTTCAAACCTGAGTTTAAGGTTTTTTATACTGCGATTTTGCGAAAGCTTTCAAAATCTAAAGGAAACCTAACGTGGTTGAAAAAAACTATTTCAGTAAGAGGGTTGCTATATATATATCTAGCATAGGCAACACTAAGTGTTGCCTGGCGCCATCTGACATTTCCATTGGAAAGTTTCGTACGACCATCATTTGTGTCGTTAACGGTGACTTGAAAAAATCAATTTGGCAACAAAATGGAATTAGCTCGTGAACATTCTCGTGCGATAATTTTTCACAACTTTCGGCGTGGATTATCACAAGATTGTATTGATGCACTTAAATATTTGTATGGCGATGAAGCATCATCCTTTAGAACTGTGAAAAACTTGTTTAATGAATTCAATCGTGGACGACGCTCGCTCAAAGACGAAGGTCGTAAAGCTCGTCCACAAACGGCTGTTGTGCCAGAGAACATTGATGCCGTGCGTGAACGGATAATACAAGATCGTCATGTGTCATAACGTGAGATAGAGGCATCCTTGGGCATTTCTTCCAACAGCATACATTCGATATTGCATGAACACCTGGCCGTTTAAAAGGTTTGATCTCGTTGGATCCCGCACAATTTGACAATCGCTCAAAAAAGGGCTCGTGTCGATAGGTGCAAAGAAATTTTGAAAAAATTCGATCCCGGTGCTTTAAAAGACGTTTATAAGTTCGTCACAGGTGACGAATCATGGATCTATGCGCATGAGCCCGAAACAAAACAGCAATCGACCATGTGGGTCTTCGAAGACAAGCCAAATCCACGAAAGTTGTTCGTGGAAAAAGCACTTCAATGCAAATGGTGGCCCGTTTCTTCGGCAAAACTGGTCATGTGGCGACTGTTTCGCTTGAACAACGTAGGACCTACACCACAGTTTGTTTGCCTGAAGTCTTCGGAGAAATTCGAAAAACGAACAAGAGAAAACGAATCATTGTGCACCATGAAAGTGCGAGCTCTAACACATCGGCTCAAACCAGTGCATTTTTGACCGGCCAAAACGTCGAATTGATGGGTCATCTGCCGTACAGCTCTGGCTTGGCACCCAATGACTTTATTTTTTTTATTCCCGCTCATCAAGAAAAAAATGCGTAGTCAACGATTTTCGTCGCCAGAAGATGCTGTTAAAGCGTTTAAAAACCATGTTTTTGAGGTGTCTCAATCGGAGTGGAAAAAGTGCTTCGACAATTGGTTTGAGTACATGCAAAAGTGTATAAATCATGCTGGAGTATACTTTGAAAAACAATAAATTTTGATGATAAATATTCGCATTTTCATTATTGGGCCAGAAATATATATAGCAGCTCTCGTAAAAAGTCTCTCATTTCTATTGGGTTTGTGTATAGTTATGAAATTTCACACAGCTTTAGTTTGCAGGAATATTTTTAGACCGCCAGTCAAAATAGGCGTTAAGTAGCACGGCTCCGCAGTTAGCAACATCGGGTGTGGACAAATTTATAAGGCTAGCCAAAAGTTTTTATACGATTTCAGTGACATTTGACTTTTTGGGAAAGCTAGTCACTACCTATAGTAAATGGGTCTACATCTTTTTGTAGTATCTCCTAGAGTTTAAAACATGTTTTCTCCCCCCGATTCAATGTATCGTACCGAAAGCTTGACCTCCAGTCAAAATAGGCGTTGAAATTTCATGGATCTGAGTCAAACCGAACAGAAATTAGAAACTTATTTCCAAAATACTTTTTTTCTCCACCCACTGTGCGTTGCTTTAAAAAAGTTAAATGTTTTTTTATTAAAGCCGCGTTGAGGTTTTTTCCCCCTCACAAACTATACAATTTGTATATGTTATTTAAGGTTTTTATTGTTTTTTGGTTGTTGTTCTGTTCGTATGAATGAACGAATGAACGTTTGTTACTCATCACCTTTGGATACCCTCAAAATGTTCGGTGCATCAATACCATCCATCCGTGGCGTACATAAAAAAACAACCATTAATACATACATGCATATGTACATGTGTAAGTGTGTATGAAAAGATATAAATCATTTGCAAACTTATTCGCGAAAAAGCAACAAAACAAAACATCATGCCAGGGTCTTTGGCTGTTTCGGTTGAGAGCATATCTGGGCTAGTACGGCTATATCTAGATAGTAGTTTGCAAAAAAAAAAAACAAAAACAATACAACAAGCGAACGTAGATTTTTTTTTGCTATACAAAATAAACAATCGAAAAAGTTAATTTCATTATTTTTAAATGCAATTGATACAACAAAAACAATAATGAATTGTTTTATAAATATAAAAAAGAAAAACAAATGTGAAAGGTAAGTTTGGTCCTTGACACAGAGAAAAGATCTTGTCAAAGGAGTCTTTGTTCCCTGATTAGTGGGATAAAGTAGCATGGGTTTTTTATCTGATGTTTTTTTTAATGAATTTTTTTTTAAAAAATCCTGAGATTGGACAACAGTCACGGTCGTCGTCGTACGTTGCGCACTGACGAGAATGTGGCTACTGTAGCCGAGAGTCTGCGACTCAGATCTAAAACATTGACTCGCCATCGATCTCAACAACTGAAAGACATTTCATGCAACAGTCCCATTCCAAATTTTTCACACAGACCTCACATTATACGCTTACAATCGATTAATTGTTGGCCAGGGTTGCCCTACACAATACCCTATTTATTATACATTTATTTTTACTGACTTTGAGACTTCGAAGACTATACACAAAGGGTAATTCTCATTAATAAAAATGAGTCTCCCGTATAAGTCATTTGATTTGTGGCCGAAGTAATCGTTGCCAAAGACTGCTGAAGAAAAACCTTGGCGGGTTTAGAAACAGCTGTACAGTCTGCCTGGCAACCGTAGCAAATACATTTCACCAATTTCTTCTTTTTAAGTTGATTCTGAAAAAGAAACAACATAAAGGTCTCGAACCAGAATAAAAAACTGCTCAAGTCATAATGACTAAGTAAATACTTAAGTCGGACTATGGGACAGCTTCCAAGTGTTTTACATGATTCTTGCCAAGCGACGGCCAGCGTCCATGTTTTACATGATACTGACTGTGATTGCTTTAAACATGGTGTGCCATCGCACAGGAGCCATTACCAAGCGACAGCCAGCTCACCTTAAGGCTAATCCCGCCTAAACCAATTTGAAGCGTGTTATATGGACACAACTTCAACCTTGTTCAAGGGCTGAGGCCTACAAAAAACTTCTGCTGTTCTACGAGTATGTGTCACAGCACCCAGTTGCAATGCAACTTCACACCGAGCCGAAGTTCTCCCTTCGATGTGGGTTTAAAACACAGCTAACACGATGCTGCACGAAGGAACGCACCTGCTAACCAGGCCAGAACAACAGTGTCTGGGGGCTCCTGACTGCCCGTGGTCCCAGACTTTAGTCTCAGGTCAGACCTCGTAGCCGAGCTTCTACCAGTTGGCGAACCATACATCGCGGGACTGGTCACCCAAAGTTAAAGGAATCGGTTGTGAGATAGTATATATCATTAGCTAAAATACAAAAAGGCGTAACTAAGAAAAATATAATTTTACAGGAGAAGCAAAAAAACGTTGTAAAACGAAACATTTTTAACAAAGTTTTTTTTTTACTTTTTTTGTTAAAAAAAACGTCACTATTGATCGCAGAAGTGTTAAATTTTGTCAAGACATGTCGTTTAATGGCATTTATAATAATCAATCAAAAATAGATTTTGAATTTTTTGTTAGTTACGCCTTTTTGCATTTTAGCTAACGATATGCAGACACAAAGCGCGGCCTAAAACCATGCTGTACATGGACATGGCTTCCTCACTGCTCTGAGCGAGGTATATTTCTACCTCCTCCGTTCGACGAAGGTGAACGGCAACCATGTTTTTAAGGCTAGGGCCGACCGACCCTCAAACAACGCTCGAGAGCCTATAATGACTAGGCAAATTCTTGAGAAAACCCCATTATTCCCGGTCACCCGTGGCACCGGACAAACTCCGGACAGGTAACCAAAGTTACCCCCAGTTTCAGTCCCATGTAACCAGGAACTGGTATCCCCTTTTAGCAGCAGGTATCGAAGTACAAAAGAAAACCAACCGCCGGTTACAACGAAGTCGAGATCACTCAACGACAACACGACTGCCTAGCACAAGAGTCAGGTTATTGATTTACAAACAAATCATTAGGCCTGTCTTGTCCTATGCTTTTCCAGCTTGGTTTGAAATCTATTCCTGCCAAATGGAAAGGCTTAGGAGATGGGAGCGTCGCATCCTGGCTCCCTGTATGGGACTGCGGGCAACTGTTGCTGAAGACGGCACTATAAGAAGACCGCTGAGTTTTATCGAATTGATGTATACGTTGAAGTATCTTGAGAGGTCAGCCTCTTCAGATTACGGACTAGGAGAGCTGCCAGGCTGGACTTCAGCCTAAGGAAGCTACTTGAGGATGACTTGTTGCCCCCAGACGCTCTTCCTACTTTAGAAAGAGAGGGACTCCTCTACAGGGAGGATAAACTCTTATTTTATCATGATTTGGACAATTTAGTCTTCATCACGGACCAATAACATAGACTGGAACGGGTCTTGTACATATTTAGTGTTGAAGTGTTATTGTTAAGTGTTCTAAGTGTTAGTTTTAAGAATGTATGAGTAATCCATTTTTTAAAAATTAAAAAAATAGTATTATTGACAATTTGTTAGCTATAAGCTTATTTTATTTTGTATTAAGGACAGTAAATTCTATAAAGAAACACGACTGCCTGACAGGCGAACTGACTAATCATAGCTTGACATGCGCTAATTTAATGGTAAAAATGACACTGTCGCTAGTAGACCAAGTACATCATACACAGAAGAAATTTTCTTTTAGTATACGCCACTTAAAGTTTGACCATCCTCTAAGATGGCGATGTAATTGAAGGTTAGTAGATATTTTTTTATTGGTGTGTGTGTGTGAGAAAACGAACATTATCTGAGTTCTTTCCAGGTAATTAGGTAACTATTATTTGTATGGAAGTTACTCAGTTAGTAAACGAGTTGGCATCAACTCGCTAACGAAATGAAAAGAGTTACCACACTTGATTTTTCTAAAAAAATGTCAAACATGAGACACCATGCTTTATAAAAATGTGTTAGAGTTACCACACCTTGATATTTCGAACTCGGAGAAGTTTGGAAATAGATTTTTTTAAATTTTTTAATACGATAAAGCATGATTTTTAAAAAAAGCAAAAAAATAACAAGGACGAAGAGAGCTGTCAATTTTATATGTTGTATAATTTAATTTCTTATGTTCTTCGCAAAAGAACAAAATATTGAAAAGTAAAGTAAATAAATAAACACTTATTTAAAAACAACAAGATCTCGAACTCGATATTACAAATTTATTATAAAATATACAATTTTAGAAATTTTGCTTTTTTTTGTAACAACTTCAAGAGCTGCATTTTTCTTTTTGGTACTTCTACGTTGGCATCTTTCCTAATCTTTTCTTTTTGGTATCATTTCCTCATCATTTGTAAAACACAAATTCCACAGATTTGGAATATAATTTTCATATATTTTTTGGATTTCTTTTTTTGTTATTTTAAAAAAACCCCTACATTTACCTCAACACATCGTCATGTCGATTGCTGCTACCAGTTTTTATTTCAACCGCCTTTCAAATCTTCTGTTTTCGGTATTATCAAAAACTACCCGCCTAATGAAATCTCTTAGCAAAAATGTTATTTTTAAAAATGTTCCAAAGCAAGATCATATTAAAGTCGAATCCACTTGAAGTCTCATACCATTAATTTCACTTCGTTATCAGTGACTTACTTGAAAGCTACCAAATTGATTGTGATATTAATGGTGTTTTACACATCATAATAATGTGTCAAGAAACCATAAATTCAATTAATTTATTACAAATGTCAAGAACAACAACAACCAAAACGAAAAAAAGAAACTGGATACAAAATTAATAAACAGAAAATAAGACAAAACACACACAGCATGCGAGAGTCTGAAGAAGATAACACCGGGGAAGGCACAGTGGCTTGAAAAAAAAACAACAGCATAAAATAGATGGAAGACGATAGATCGTTGAGGTAAGGGGTTAATGAAAGATTGCAAGAATTCTTGATATTGGAAACTAAGGGAAGCATACCAATGCCCGCAGTGCTTGAAAATCATTTATTAAGTGCGATCTAAAAACAATAGATCTAGAAGCCAGACTAAGTTAGCGAGTAGCTAAAGTTTAGAAGTGAAAGGAGGTCTTTAGATGTGGCGTCTGCCTGCAAATGTGAAGGTTTTATGAAAAGAATTCTAAGAAGATGAAAGAAATTTCTCAGTTCTATCCTTCTGATTTACTGACAATTAAAAATTGTTGAGAGTTTGTTGGACCCCAGATTAAATTTAAGAGTACAGCTCATTATCCCCCAGATAATATTTGTAAGTAGAACTAATTATCATTTACCTTACAAGGTAATGCCCTCTCATTACCGTTTGCCTTATTTTGAAACCAAAAATAAGCACACAATCTTCATAGATTAAACAAGTACTGATTAGTTGATGTTAAGCTGTAGTTGAATCAGATGGCTAAGATACATTTCCGTTGTTCAGTTTTCTCTCTCTCTCTCTCTGCCATTTTACTCTCACTTTCGCAGACAGAGTTAGAAAGTTAATTAAAGTCTATTGTTTCGAGGTCGGTAAAGAAAAAACTTCAAAAAAAATCTAATCAGTTATGACCAGCTGTGGTGCAAAGTCTAGCGTCTGTGCCTACTAACCCAAGTTTTCTGTTTATGACATTATTTTTGCACTCTCTCTTCTGTTTCTGCTTATGACTGTATTTTTTACACTCTCTCTTCTGTTTCTGTTAATGACAGTATTTTTTTTACACTCTCTCTTCTGTTTATGATAGTATTTTTTTTTTACCTCTCTCACACTTACAGACTACTTACTATTAGGCTGCGTGTAAGCTTGCATATAAGTACTTATTCCAGAACATTATGTAAGCGAGCCAGGAAGTACTTTTCTTCTAAAGCATTACTATTTGAAGGTATCTCGTGAAGGATTCGAATAATTCGCATATGATTTTGCCTTACTCGCTATGCTATATGGTAATGAGCTATTTTGCTAGGACTCTACAAAATTGTTTTATAGTATGGAAAGTTTAACTTTGTAATATGAAATATGTTCATTTAAAATGAAAATACATAAATAAAATAAACAAAAGATCTTCTATTAAAGAACCGGAAAATGTCACTGGAAATGTCACATTTGTGTAAAAGAAAATATAATTTCTCACTGTGTTTGCGGATACCGTGAGCCCAGAAATGAACAGTCCTATCTTGTATTGGAGTTATATACAGTTTGGGGCTTGGTCGGGCAAGGACTAATTAAAAAGTTTCCATGTTAGATCGGAAGAGATTGGCTTAGGGTTCGCTTTCACCCAGTCAGAAAGCTACGACAATGTAGTGGAGCGATTAGTTCGGATAACCCTTTGTTTCCCCGGCCAGAAAGCTACGCCAATGTAGTGGAGCGACGAGATCGGAGTGAGGTCTTACGGGAGACATTAGTCTAATCAGGATCCCCAGAACTTTTGTTTCGGGCCCGGGTTTAGGGGAATGTAAACTGGAAGTAGCTCTTGGGTACGAGGTCAGATGGGAAACATAAGTCTAGTCAGCACCCCCAGAACTTTTGTTTCGGACCAGAATAGTAGGTGCGACCCTTAGGCAAGTAACATGTCGATTGTAGTTTAATCCCAAATCCCTATATATACTTTCTCGCTGTGGGGAGTTGCATCAGCCGAGGTGTTAGATGTGCATCGATTCCTTACCTAAGGTAAAGATATACCCATAAAGCATGCGTCGCACTAGCACCGGCGGCATAGAACTCGGTTGTTTCAAATGTGCTCTGGCCGTTGTAAGGTAGCGTACCCAAGTGCGATAGCGCTCTATCGTTAAAGCTATCACGCGCTTAGTTTTAAAGCTATCACATGTAAAACTCATGGATGATGTTAGGCACAGACGCTTGATTTGGATGACATGGATGTGGGCGACGTTGCAACAAAACGGTGCAATGTGTCGAACAACAAAGCTTTGGAGTGGTCAGTTAAAAATGGGAGCTATTCAAATTCCCCCTTTGTGCGTTATCGGGCTGTGGATGACAGGATTTGGGCGATGTATATGTACAACAAGAAGACATACTGTGTCCCGCTTATAGTTTGAATGTTGAAACTTTTCTTGGACAAGCGTCTTAAAGAATACCAGTGAAAACTTATGGCTCCTTATGGTCCGATCTATGCGGCCATATAACATTGCCTCATCTGAAAGCACCACTGCCTCTTTAGGATAATCGAGTTCTGGCAACTTTTTTTCTACAACTTCAATGTCAACCACTCCCCAATAAAAAGAAAAGTTACCAGAACACGATTTTTCCAGAGGAGATACTTTGAAATGGTTTTTTAGATTATGCGATCTATCTTAAGTCGCTAAAAAAAATGATAATTCACCATTTATGAGGTCCAGGCCGACTTGAGCAACAGAGTCATATAAAAGTTAACCTCTCCAAAACGGACCTGTCAAAAAGACGGTTGACATTTGAGTTATTTTAAAATTAATTGTTATATTTGAGAAGCTGTCAACGTTACCAAAGTCATTTACTTTTCAAAATATAAGGTTTCCAATTTTTATGCCATGTGGTAAATACCGGCTTGGTACATACACGGCATACTGTGAATTTCCTCTTGAGGTCGTGGTAATGACTTTAGTGCGTGGGTAATTCGTCGCGCTATGGTAAAGCGCACAGAGAACAGATTCGGTGCCACAACCGAATTTTTGCGCCAACCGAATGATTTAGTTTGCATGTAACTCGTGTATTCTATCAGTACAACCGAATGTTAGTTGGTGCTCTGTAAAGTTCAGTAATTGTAACTGAAGTGTCGTAATTGTAATTGTAACGAAGTATCTGAACCAACAGAAAAAATGTTTTGGATCTAAAAGTCTATTTGCTGCACTTGTGTAACAAAAATTTTGAAATTTTCAGTAGAGGCAAAAACAATGTTGCCAAATATACTCTAGGTACTCTTAATATAGGCAGAGTCATATCTAGGTAAAAGAGTAAAAAACGATGGAAGATTGTTACTGAATAAATTAGATTAAACGATTTCCTTAAAGCAGTCAAAATGGGGTAATTTTCGCTTTTGTTTATGATGAAAGTTAAAATATCATCACCAATATTTTCAGAATTGTTGGTTGTCATAACCTTAAGTTATGGCAACTAAATATACTGTATGCGTTTAATTGGTATGACCGATCAATTAGTCGCGTCTACAGCACGATGATCATATTTATCATCTTGTGGTATGTCAAACCGAATATTCATAACGCTTTGAAATATTTCGGTGACTGCAATAAAAATTCTTTTGTTTGCAACCGAGGTTTAGAAGTTCCAACTGATTTCCGAGTATTTTTTCTCTAAGTGTGGAATTTTAAGCATCGAACCAGTGAGGGACTTTTGCAAAATGAAGGTAATATAGTCAGGCCAGTTTCGAAGAAAACTCGAAATGTTAATTCGACGCCAATAAAAAACAAATCAGATCAACTGGAGTTTATTCCATAGCAATATTTTTAAAAATTGTTATCTCATATTTTATAACTCGAAACACTGTGTGGACGAATGCATATTAGAACTGAATTAAAACCTTAATTGCTGCAGACAACACATACTAACGAAAGCTTTTCAGATATAGGGCAGGAGGAGCAGAGCCGACCAGAGGAGTTATCATTTAAATTATGAGATTAATTTAAATTTGTTGTTACAAATCCAAAAAACCGTGATGATGACCAGCACCACCTTAATTAAGTCAAAATACAAAAACTCAGTAAAAACTAATGGTTGCTTGACCAAGCCAACGAAAAAAAAATCATAAAAATAAAATTTAAATGAATAACGACAATGTTTTCTGTTGTATTTTTATTTTATTTTTTTTGGTGGGGGGAGTTTTGGAAACGATATTAAAATGTTAAGGCCATAAGTGAAACTAATTTTGAATTAATTTAGATAAGATGTCTCTCATCCAAAAAAAGAAAAGAAAACGAAGTACCAGAAAAAAACCAAACCACAAAATGGTCCACAGATTAATGGTGAAGACTCCAACGACTGGAGGAGGGGAACGCCACCGCAGTGTTGAAAGTGTCTTTTATTTCAGGCATATAAGAAAAAATGTAAACATTTCCATATTTCGCTTCCCTTCCTTTTCTTCGGTAAAACCTACGCTGGCGCCACTTGTTTCTCTGCCACTAGATTTGTTAAGAGTCATTTTGTTTCGATCACCATCTGCCGCCTGCAGCCCAAAGAGATTATAAATCTCGAGATGTTTGTCTATACAAACGGACGAGACGACACGATGTTTGATGCAGCAGGCCGAGGAGGAGACGGAGGCAGTGCTTGGCCGCCACCGGGTGTTGCTGCCGTTTTATTTTATTCCACTTTTTGTTTTTACATATTTTTCTTGTTCGAAATTAATTTCCGTTTCAATATCAATAACATAAATAAAATAAAAATCAAATTAATTTAATTGTTTATCCAAACAAAGTCAATTCATCTTGTTACGGTCGATGGTGGTATTCGAGCCAGTTTGTGTTAACACTAATGACCGATTCAGCCAGTTACGGACGATAGGTGATCTGAATGCCCTACAGCAAGTGAGGCTTTGAAAGATGGGTGCTATGCCATGACAAAGTAATATGTGAAACAAATGTTGACATTTTTTTAATAAACCAAAACGAATAAATTAAAAATAATTCTTGCTGATGATGTAGGAAAAAGACGACGAAATGTAGAGAATGAATAAAAAAAATAAATTAGTTTTATTTACAATTTTGACCATCTTCAGCCCTTTAAAAAGAAAAAAAAGAACACCGCTTTTGACCTGTTTTTAATAAAATTTAATTTAAAATCAGAAAAATACAAGCATTTTTGCTCCAATTGATCAAAAGAGACACAGATTGGATGTTCATAATTTCTTATTTAAAAAGAATCAAACAAATATTTTTTATTTTTTAAAAATATCTAATTTTTGCTCTTTTTTAGGAAAACTCTATTGACTTTCAGGCAAATTTAACTGTGTAAAAATCTGCTTAGAAATACAATCGTATTACAATGTATAAAGCAATTTTTTTTCTTGTTAATCTTACGGCATGCTATACATATTTCTGGTCTAGGCAACACTAAGTGTTGCATGGCGCCATCTGACATTTCCATTGGAAAGTTGACATTTTTTAGCATTTTTTACAGTGACTTGAAAAAATCAATTTGGTAAAAAAAGGGAATTAAATCGTGAACATTTTCGTGCAATCATTTTTCACAACTTTCGACGTGGATTACCACGACAAGAGTGCATCGATGAACTTTAATCTTTGTATGGCGATGAAGCACCATTCTATAGCACTGTGAAAAACCGGTTTAATGAATTCAATCGTGGCCGAAGCTCGCTCAAAGACGAAGCTCGTCCAAAAACGGCCGTTGTGCCAGAGAACATTGATGCCGTGCGTGAAATGGTAATGCAAGATCGTCATGTGACATACCGTGAGATAGAGGCATCCTTGGACATTTCTTCCACCAGCATACATTCAATATTGCATGAACACCTGGCCGTAAAAAAGTTTGTTCTTGCTGGATCCCGCACAATTTGACAATCGCTCAAAAAAAAGGCTCCTGTCGATTGGTGCAAAGTAATTTTGAAAAAATACGATCGCAGTGCTTTAAAAGACGGTTAAAGGATCGTCACAGGTGACGAATCATATATCTACGCGTATGAGCCCGAAACAAAACAGCAATCGACCGTGTGGGTCTTCGAAGACGAGCCAAATCCAACGAAAGTTGTTCGTGAAAGAAGCACTTCGAAGAAAATGGTCGCCTGTTTCTTCGGCAAAACTGGACATGTGGCAACTGTTCCGCTTGAGCAACGTAGGAGGTCAATTCTGAGTGGTACACCACAATTTGTTTGCCTGAAGTCTTCGGAGAAATTCGAAAAACGCACAAGAGAATACGAATCATTGTGTACCATGACAATGCGAGCTCTTACACATCGGCTCAAACTAGCGCCTTTTTGACCGGCCAAAACGTCGAATTGATGGGTCTTCCGCCGTACAGCCCTGACTTGCACCCAAAGACTTCATTTTATTCCCTCCCATCAAGAACAAATGCGTGGTCAACGCTTTTCTTCGCCAGAAGATGCTGTTGAAGCGTTCAAAAACCATGTTTTGGAGGTGTCTCAATCAGGGTGGAAAAAGTGCTTCGATAATTGGTTTGAACGCATGGAAGAGTGTATACGTATAAACCATACTGCAGAATACTTTAAAAAACAATAAAACCATTTTTGATGATAAATATTCGCATTTTTATTATTAGGCCAGAAATATATAAAGCAGCCCTCTACGTAGATTATTTTCAGCTAAGGTTTGTTTAGACTTTTCCGATAATTTTTTAGATTTTAACAACACTTTTGCATATCTGGCTTATTTCGCGGCTAATAATAATTTTAAATTACGTACCATCTTTGGTAAGTGGGCATTTTTTGCTCATCACAAGTTTGGCTCACCATATATTTTCTGTATAAATTTGCCCTTTCCGAGGGCAACTTGTCTGTCATTTTGACATATTATATGGCAGAAAATAATCCTATGTGCAGAAAGCCTTACAAATCAGCATTTTTGCCTCATCGCATATCGATTGTTTTGGATAAAACTCTCATTGTAAATTATCGTTGTATTTTTAACCCTTTACGGGGGCAACAATTTTGACCTTCTGGTTTGTTTACGACAGAAAACAACTAGGATAACTAAATATAGGTAGAGGGCGTAACAAAAAAATAAAACACATTTTTATACAGAGTATTATTGATCATTCTAAATTCTCGGTCTATTTTCCCTTTATGAGGGCAAGATTTCTTTATTTATATTAACCTTAATGGAATGTTGACAGAATAACATACGAGGGCAATACTTTTGGCTTTGAGGCTAAATTAATTATAAAAAAATAAAGCCTACATGAAATTATAGGAAAGTTGATAATAATAAGGAGAATAAAAATGCTCACTATTAACTTTCGGTCCACTCGTCGATGTAAGGGCAACTCATTTGTGTTTCAGGTTAATTTTACGGCCCTCCAACAAAGTTTGTAGTGCATTATTAAATAAGTCATTGTCGTTGCAGCACCTCGAAATAAGTATTGATAGGAGACCCTTTTTATATTTGATCGTCGTAAAATTCTGAGACAATCTATTTACGTCCGTTTGTTCGTGGGTCTTTTAAAAGCTCGATAGCGGTCAACATAATTAAGCTTATACCTACACACAGAGAAAAAAATTAGTTGGAAATTGGTTGTAACCACAATGATTCAGTTGCAATACTCAAATGTTTATAATCGTAATAGATATTCGGTTCGAAATACCACAAGATGATAAATATGATCATCGTACTGTACGCACAACTTATTGATCGGTCATACCAATGGAACGCGAAAAAGATATTTAGTTGCCACAACTGGTGGTCGTGGCAATCACTATTTTTTTTTTTTATTTTGTTGTTGTAAACAATTATTAGTGATAACCATAACCAACAACGAATTGTTTAATGGATTTTTTTTTTAAAAAATAAAATAATTCAATTAATTCTGACTTTAAGCCAATCGATTAATTTCCAGTAAAAATCAGCCATCGTTTTTTTTTTACTTTTTTCTCGTCATGTACTCCCCACGAGTACTTCAATTGTGTAAGAAAACAATTTTTTGACTCCGACTAACATTTTATTCTGAACAAGTGTGGCATGTGGATTTTTAGATCCAAAAATACTGTTCTGAGGGTATGTTGCACCGATACTACAGTTCCAATAACTAAAAATTACAGAGCACCAACTAACATTCGGTTGTGCTAATGGAATACACGAGGAGCAAGTAACCTTAATTATTCGGTTGGCAAAACATACGGTTGTGGCAACAAATCTGTTCTCTGTGTGTAGGATGATGGCTACGAGTAATAGTCATTAAGGTAGCCTTAACGGACTAAAGGTACTTTAAAAACAAGTACACTTTTCCATATGTGACGCGCAAAATTTTAGAAAGGGACCTAAGGTTAAAAACCAGTTTTGTTCAGGAGAGCCATTTTAAATATTAGGTCCCTTTCTATTTGCGCTTAGAATCGTCGACTTCACTTTCATAAAATGCGCATATCTCTGGGAGGGAACACCTTTGGGGCATGGTATCGGTCTCATTCGATGCTCAGATGTTGTCCACATCAAAAAAAGAAAAAAAAATGAAAATTGATTTTTTACCCTTAGTTCTCTTTCTCTATGCGCTGTCACATATTTACTTGTGAAGTTTTAAGTTATAAAAAATGTATTAAAGTAGCGTACCTCTCTGCTACCATTGATGGTATTCAACGTCTGATGAGTTGCAAAAACAAAAATTTCTAAAAACTTGAATTGTGGCATTTTAATTTTTTTATCAAGTAACAAATTGTACAATATTGAAACGTAGATACTCGTATGTGTTTATGTAGGTCTGTACATATGTAAATTTCATGTCGATATGAAACGAAACACTGATTATAAGAGAAGAAAACGAAATAAATTAAAACAAGTAAAAACGTCGTAAGGTTCGGCCATGACAAATCTTATAAACCCTCCATCCTTAACTCGCTAACACCAGTTCTAGTAATTGATTTTTATTTCAAAAAGAAAATATCTTTAATTTTGTGTAATTTGTTATTAACTTTTTTTTAATGGGCTGTAGATGGTCAAAATTATAAATAAAACTAATATATTTTTTAATTTTTTTCTCCACGTTTTCAGCTTTTTTTCGACATCCTCGGGAGAATTTATATTTTTTAAAAACATGTATTAATCAAAAATAAATTCTCCTGAGGATGTCGGAAAAAAGCTGACGGAACGGCGAGGATAAAAATTGAAAAAATGAATTAAGTTTTATTTATAATACTTATATAAAACATCTTCAGCCCATTTAAAAACAAAAAAAAATATATCCTTATTTGCTGCAATACTTTTAGCGTTATGATGATAGACGAAAAAACAAAAAATCATATACCCTTCACCGTGCTTGCGCCACTTAATCACAAAAAGGGTCCGTTTTTGGGCCCCTTTGGCCAATGCGTCCGATTCTTACATCAGCCCAAACGCAACAAAGTTACTCTATACTTGGATTCCCGACATAATTTGCTTTAATTTGAGCACCCATTTGTCAATATTGACTATTTATCGCCCTTTTAACCATGCGGGACGTTTTTGGGGTCAGCTGAGCCAAAAAGTCCACTTTAGTGGCCTCTTTTTGGGGTATTTAGTGTATCTGAACTAACAGTAACCAATTTATTTACTGTCCGTCTACAAACAATTATAAAGGGTGATCCATCTTGCGTTTTTTTTTCATAGATTTCGCGTGAGTTGTGTTCAACTTTATTTTTTTCTTTTCAGTATTGTTTGCCATTTCATCATGGAAAGAATTTTACCGCAACAACGTCTCAAAATTGTGCAACTGTATAATGGAAATAAGCGTTCGGTGAGAAACTGTTCAGTGATGAGGCACATTTCTGGCTGAACGACTACGTCAATAAACATAATTGCCGCATTTTGGCTGAAGAGCAACCATAAGAGGTTCAAGAGGTGCCAAAACCACGGTCTGGTGCGGTTTATGGGCTGGTGGAATAATCGGTTCATATTTTTTCAAAAATGATGATGGTCGGAACATAACCGTGAATGGAGCTCGCTGTCGCGCCTTTATATCGGACTTTTTGCGATACAAAAAATTATTTTAGAGGCGCTTAAATTTACATTTTTTGACCTTTTCTCTATTTTCATTTTTAAGGTTTTTTAGTAGGTAATTTTTTTTACCTTTCCAAGGTCATATACGATGCATACACATATAAGTACATTCCCACCAAACGTTCAGGATTCCGTCAGAATTCTGTACTATAATCGGCAAAATGTTCCGATTTCGGATCAGAATTCTTACCTGATATCAGACATTGTCGGCAAATTTGGTTTACTAGGATGCCACATGCAATACAATATAACATTTGAGCGCGTAAGAATAATAATACGATTGAGAAAATCGAAAGTTTGGGCGCCTCGAAAATGATTTTTTTGATATGTCGTAGTGAAACTTTTTTTCCTCGTGCCAAAAGCAATCGCAAAATCGTTTGCACAGTATCGACAAATTGTTATCCTTACAAATCGGCCCACCCTAACAAACATGGCTAGAACGTCTTAGTATTTTAAGACGATAAATACCACCTAATGTTTATAGGGTCTCCGATTATTATTTCATCGTGTTGCAAACGAAATGGCAAATTTAGTATGCCATTCACTCTTCGGTGGAGGGTATAACACCAACAACACACATTTAATTTGTGAGCGTGTGTAAACTAAACATTTTGACACACGCCGGATATGACCAAAATCGACTAAAGTCAAAAAAAAAACACTGAAAAACCCGTTGAAGCCACCATCTCAAGCAAATATTGCAGCAAATTTATGATTATGATGTTATAAAGCAACGAAATAAAAAAGAAATATATACGATATATAAAATTCAAAATGCATTTAATAATTTACAACAAAAAAAAGTTACTCATTGCCACAAACGCTTGCACCATCAACGGCCCTTTAAATACAAAAAGGGCGAAACACAGAAGTAGAAAAAAAAAAAACGACGTCTCTAAGGAAGAGGCGAAAGCAACAGTACATCTTGGCCTTAGTTGTTGCTTAACACTTCCCCTCTTTTTTCTGGTGTTTGTCTCAATATCCGGTATTGGAAATTCAGGCATCAACAAAATGTTGATGTTGAGTTTTCCCATTTTCAATTTTCGCAAAAAAAGAAAATAATAAAAAACAAAACAAATCGAATACCAGAATCTAACCTATGAATGAGAAGTTGGCAGAAAAAAATCGTGTTTAAAAAGATAATTTTTTCACTCACCAGCACTGTGATGTTGTCGGCTCGCTGCTGCTGATTTTGCTGTTGTTTTATCACTGGTCGCTGTTGTGGTGGCCGTCGATGCCGCTGACGACGACAAAGACGATGAAGAAGAACATGATGAAGATGACGACGAAGACGACGACGACGATGTTGATGATGATGTCGATGTTGTTGATGTATGGAAGTCCTGTGGTGTTAGACGATTGTTGTTGCTACTGTTGTTGCTGCTGTTGCTCCTGCTATTGCTGTTTGCTATTGTGGTATTTATGCTATTGTTTGTTGTTGTATTGGTATTATTACTAGTATTACTACTATAGCCTACTTGATGGTCCGATCCACAGACAGATGCATTTGTTGCTGACGTTGTTTCATATGAACTATTTGTATGTACACATTCATCTAAAGGTCTTTCACAATCTGCAATGGAAGAAAGGGGCAAAGTAAATTAATTAAATCAAATCAACTCGGATTTTGAAATATTTCAAAAATGATCAAATAATGCATATTTGGTCTTAACATGCTGTTCTGGAACGGCTGGACCAATATGAACGAAATTTGGGTCATATGCAAGTTTGATTTTAATTTAAAGTTTTTTTTTTTTTAAATGTTGGCAAAACGAATTACAAAAAACTGAAACAAGATAAAGCATCGTTAAGTTTAGCCAGGCTGAATCTTATGTGCCCTTCACCATGGATTCCATAATGAAATTGCAAAATAAAATATTTGCAAATTGTTTATTGAAAATAAACCAATTTTCGAAGCACTCCGTTTGAGACAACTCCAAAACATGATTTTTGAATGTTTCAACAGCTGCTGTGGGCGATGAAAAATTTTGACCGCGCAATTTTTTCTTGATGCCAGTTCATCATATGCATACTTAGTAGGGACATAAATACTGTTACACACATTTTATGCTGTAAAATAAAAAGTACTGAATGCTTTTGGACCAAATAATTTTTAATATATTTTTTGATGTATATTGTATCCAAAAAGAATCTACTTATTCGAAATGTCCACCTTTTGCCTTTACACGCGCCTTAAGTCGCACTGGCCAATCGTCAATAGCTGCACGAACCTCGTCCATTGGAAAATTGGCCACAGCTCGAACCAAAGCTGTCTTAAGAGATCCAATGTTTGGGTATCTTTTGTGACAAACCTTGTCCTCTAAAACCGTCCACAATTTGTAATGGGTTCAAATCTGGACTGCCTGAGGGCCATTCTTCAGAGGATATACACTGGCAAATTGTTTCGAAGCCAGGCCTGGGACGTTTTAGCCTTATGGGCCGGCGCAGAATCCTGCTGGAAAGTCCATGGCTGGTTTTGGAACAGGGAATTGTAACGAGGCTTCACAGCAGCTTCCAAAACGGTTTCTTGGTAAACTTTGGCCAATGTTTTGACTCCTTGTTCCCAGAAATGCAGGTCAGTGACCCCATCGTAAGAGACACCCCACCAAACCATGACTGCAGCTGGGTGATGACTCTTTTTCACCCTTGGGATCAGTTCAGATGCTTCCTTAGATCTCTATCATTTTGCTTGTTAAATTTTTCCTGAACGGTAAACATTTTTTCATCGGTGAACAAAATTTTTCTGTGCAAGTCATCAGCGTGCTTCACCAAAAGACGTTTGCATTTTTCAATCCTATTTTTTTAAAGCTGCAGTCAATAAATGTCCGGTACGTCGTTTGAAAGCCCCAAGTCCCCAGTCTTTTTTAATGATTCGACTCATGGACTTTTGCGTGACATTCATTTCACAGGCCACTATTTTCTGTTTTCGCAGTGGATTTCTGTGAATTCTTGATTTAACGGCTTTGATGGCATGCGGTGTTCGAACAGAGCGTGGGCGGCCCGACCGGTGGCGGTCTTTTACATCTCCAGTCTCCTTAAACAGTTTTATGCATCGGTAGACGAACATGCGGCTAATTCCTAGTGAACGGAGCGTTTTGAAAATATCGTTTTTTTTATTTCACACTTGAAAAGCGCTATTACAGCGCTATCTGACCCCTCCATGATGAAAGTTGAAACAATTTTAAATCCCATTACAGACTAACGCTATTGAGGTTAGCTTTCAAAACCCATATGGCATTAACGGGGTTCAGTTCTACTATTGAAATGGGTGTGTTCAATGTTGTAACAGTATTTATGTCCCTACTACGAGTAAGTATATGTTGAGGAAAAATAACGCAAACTTTACTTATGGAAAGCGCAGGTTCAATCAAATCAATGGCTTTATTCAGTTTTAAATTGTAGACCAACCTTTATATATTTAAAACATGTTATTAGCAGTATTAAACATAAAACGAATGCATACATGAAATTTAACTAAAAAAAGGAGAAAAATTGATTGAAAAAATTATAAACTTCCTGCTTGGGCCAAGAATGAGCTACACGAGCATATAAATCGGCTAAGAATCATAGCTCAACTGGCAACAAAAATACATACATATGTGTGAGTGTGTATGTATGTTAGTACAGCAGCGACAACCAAATGGACGGACAATTAGCATCCAACCATGAGCCATAATAAATCAAATAGCGGTGGAGGAAAAGGTGTTCATGGGGACTAGAAAACCCAACAGCATGGCACACACAGACACGGGCCCGGGGAGCGAGAAAAAAACGCATGATTTTCGAAAGTAGACAACCGCCAGTAGTCAGCAGCAGCCGCCACATGCTGCCCCATTTATGGACTTATAGTGCTTCAGCGGCAAAAAGTAGACAGTTTTGCATAGACCAAGAACAGCGACAACAACGAACCCTAAACAACAAGCAACGGGTTCGACGTCAATTGTTGTTTTGGCTATTTTTTTTTAAAGAAATCATAAATGAATTTTTTATACCTCCTTCTTCAGCAGCAGCAGATGTAGTTCAATACAAGTACATGGGAAAACGCGGTTAAATATCTTTAGCTGCTATTGGGGGGAGGATTGCTGTAGCTGCGCGTGATTGGTAACGGCCAACTGTTTGTCCGTCCGTCCAAGCCTTTGGTCAACTGCTGACTAAGGTTGTTGGCAGCAACAACAACTACAACAAAAGCTTAGCTAAAAGATAGCATACGATAGACACTCTTCCAGCGTATGGACGGACCCATGAGCATACGACGAATGGAGTTAATGCAATACAGCCAATAACGGTGACGACGCCGGCGACGTATGGAGCAACAACACCATCAGCATCGGCAACAGCTTCAATAGACACTTTATTTGATGGTGATTTTGTTACCTCGAAGACATCCGTTTTTAAGCTGATTTTCCGTTCTATTTATCAGTTTTTGCCGGTTGGTTTGTTTTTTTTTCTTTCGTTTTGTTGCCTCTGATTGTATTATGAGTTTTCGCAAGAGCTTATTATATGGTCAATACCAGTCAAGTATGAGCCAACAACATAAAAAAGGTTATGCTATTTTAAACGGAGCTAAACAACCTTTGCTAGAACAGGGGATGTTCGCTAGATGAATTTGCATGCTAAATGTCTGTTTTAAAGGAGTCCTTTTAAGTAAAGGGTGGGCCATTTTAAATATAAAATTTGAACTACCGATTACGTTGACTTTGAGAGGTAGAAAAACATGAATTTTAATTTTCACGAATAAAATTGGGAAACAAGAAGTGAGTCTTTAACGCAAACTGTAAGAAATTTATGTGGAAACTTTTCAAGAGATCGGCTTTCAGTTCCGGTTGTGCGTCAATTTGTGAAGAGAGTTCACTAAAATGGATTGTTACAAACCAAACCAAGTAAGTACTCGTATGAACAGAATAGAAACCTTACGTTTTTTAGACGTGTGGTTTTCAAGAAGAAATAAAACGCATTTAATTAATTACTATGGCCAAGAATTTAGCTTTATTATAAAGATAAGGGCTACTCGAGAGGCCCAATTCGACCACAGCATTTGGGGCCTAAAGTCAGCAATAACCGTTTATTCTCTTCCAAGGCGTCAATCGTGTCGGGCTTATCTGCGTAGACAAGCGACTTCACGTAACCCCAAAAATATAGTCCAGCGGTGTTAAATCGCACGAAAGTTTCCTTCGATAAATTGATGGTTTCGTTGGCTGTATGCCATGTTGTGCCGTCTTGTTTCAACCAAATGTCGTCAAGATAACGGGCTTCATTTTCAGGTAGCAAAAAGTCCGATAATATGGCGCGATAGCGAGCAGTATTCACGGTAACGTTCCAGCCATAATCATTTTTGAAAAATATGATACCACACCAAATCGTGGTTTTCTTTGGGTAAAATGGCACCTCTTGAACCTATTCTAGTTGCATTTTAGCCCAAATGCGGCAATTGTGCAAATAAGCGTTGCCGTTGCGCCAGAAATGGACCTTATCATTGAACACATTTTTGTGTCGAATACAGCGGATCTTCCGCTTCTCCCGTTGATGGAAATTATAAAAGTATTTAAAAAAATACGATTCCACGACAGCCGGTTATATGCACCAGATTGACCCGAAGCAGCAATTCTTCGGCCAAGGGCTGCCACTCCCGTTCTACGTATGCCACTACAACAACAACATATTTAAAAATAAATGCCATAAAATGTCCTCTTGAATGAGCAATAAAGACTTCACATTTGACATGAAATTTTGTATTGTTTTTTTTTGAAAAAATACATCCTTATTGATCACATATTTGTAATCACATTTAGCCAATACTGCTACAATTCATTGGAGGTATTTTGTGTTACATAACCCTTAAGTAACCCAAAATATTTAGGTTTAAAATTCACATTACTTCACATACCGATTCTTTGGTTCTTCAACCGATACTGTCAGTTCCCACTTCTAAAAATCTTACTCAATCTACATTCGGTTGTAGCAATGGAATACATGGATAGTACTTGCAACCACTGACATTCGGTTGGCAAAAAAATCGGTTGGCAAGAAATCTGTGCTCTGTGTGCAGGAAATAAATTTAATTCGGTATAATTTTTTATAAGTCCATCACACTTTTTTCTGGGTATTACAAATATCAGCACAAATCCATAATACCCCTGTAGCACAGTGTGGTAAGCGTACACACAGATAACAGATTCGTTGCCACAACCGAATTTTTGGCCAACCGATTGATTGCGGTTACTTGCACCTCGAGTAATACATCAGTACAACCGAATGTTAGTTGTTGCTCTGTAATTTGCAGTAATTTGAACTGTAGCATCATTGCAACATACCAAGTATGCGAATCTCTGGAAAACAATTTTTGGATCTTACAATCCACATGCCACACTTGACCAAAATTAAAATTTTGGTCAGAGGCAAAAAAATGTTTGCTTACAGAATTGAAGTGCTGGGTGGTTAAATTTCAAGGGCCGATGTTGATTTGTCGCACAAAAGAGCCATTGTTTTGTTATCTGTGTGCCAAGTGGCAGCGTCCTGTTAAAACCACATATTGTCCTTATTCATATCTTCCAATTCGGGCCATAAAAAGTAACGATACCGAACACCATTCACAGTAACTGCCAGACCGGCCCCATTTTGGAAAAATACGGACCGATGATGCCGCCAGTCCATAAACCGCACAAAAAAGTCACTCTTTGTGGGTGCATTGTTTTTTCAACAATCACTCTTAGATTATCATTCGCCCAAATGCGGCAACTCTGCTTATTGACGAATCCACTGAGGTGAAAATGTGTCTCATCACTGAAGACGATTTTCTTCGAAACTTGATTTTCATTTTCATAATAAGCCTGAATACTTAGTAGGGACATAAATACTGTTACAACATTGAACACACCCATTAGAACTGAATATACCCCGTTAATGTCATATGGGTTTTGAAAGCTAACCTCAATAGCGTTAGTCCTTAACGGGATTTTAAAATTGTTTCAACTTTCATCATGGACTGGTCAGATAATGAGAACCGCATCGCTGTAATAGTGCTTTTTAAGTGTGGAATGAAAAAAACGATATTTTCCGGCCACAAGGGATAAGCCGCATGTTTGTCTACCGATGCATAAAACTGTTTAAGGTGACTGGAGTTGTAAAAGACCGCCACCGGTCGAGCCGCCCACACTGTGTTCGAACACCGCATGTCATCAAAGCCGTTAAATCAAGAATTCACAGAAATCCGCTCCGAAAACAGAAAATCATGGCCCTTAAGATAAATATCACGCAAAAGTCCATGAGTCGAATCATTAAAAAAGACTTGAGACTTTCAAACGTCGTACCGGACATTTATTGACTGCAGCTTTAAAAAAATAGGATTGAAAAATGCAAACGTCTTTTGGCGAAGCACGCTGATAACTTGCACAGAAAAATTTTGTTCACCGATGGAAAAATGTTTACCGTTCAGGAAAAATTTAACAAGCAAAATGATAGAGTGCTAGCGCGGTCATCTAAGGAAGCATCTGAACTGATCCCAAGGGTGGAAAAGGATCATCACCCAGCGTCAGTCATGGTTTGGTGGGCTTTCTCTTACGATGGGGTCACTGACCTGCATTTCTGCGAACAAGGAGTCAAAACATCGGCCAAAGTTTACCAAGAAACCGTTTTGTAAGCTGTTGTGAAGCCGCTTAACAATTCCCTGTTCCAAAACCAGCCATGGACTTTCCAGCAGGATTCTGCGCCGGCCCATAAGGCTAAAACGTCCCAGGCCTGGCTTCGAAACAATTTGCCTACGTTCATTTCCTCTGAAGAATGGCCCTCAGGCAGTCCAGATTTGAACCCATTGGATTACAAATTGCGGAGGGTTTTAGAGGACAAGGTTTGTCACAAAAGATACCCCAACATTGGATCTCTTAAGACTGCTTTGGTTCGAGCTGTGGCCAATTTTCCAATGGACGAGGTTCGTGCAGCTATTGACGATTGACCAGTGCAACTTAAGGTGTGTGTAAAGGCAAAAGGCGGACATTTCGAATAAGTAAATTCTTTTTGGATACAATATACATCAATAAATATAATAAAAAATATTTGGTCCAAAACATCAGTACTTTTTATATTACAGCATAAAACGTGTGTAACAGTATTTATGTCCCTACTAAGTAACTTTAACACGTTGCTCGCTTGTGTATCTTTCCATGGTTCAAATTGAGTTGAAATTGGGAAATATCAAATGAAATGCAGAAAAAAACTTGACGTTTAAGTGTGGTTCACATTCAACATTGGCGCTTAAAATTTAACCACCCTTTACATGACAAGGAAAAGTGAAAAAGTGGTTCATCGATTGACTTAATTAAAGTCAGTTATAATCGAAATATTTTATTTTTAAAAAATAGCATTAAACAACGTTTTCGTTTATGATGATGTTTTAGTTATCAACACTAATAATTGGTTACAACAACAAATTTTTCGCAAAACTATTGGCTGTTACAACCTCCAATTGTGGCAACTAAATACCTATTCTTTTATTTCGTTGATATGACCGATTAATAAGTTGTGTGTACCGTGCGATGATCATATTTCCCATCGTGTGGTATTTCGAACCGAATATCTATAACGATTATAAACATTTGGCGATTACAACCATATTTCCTTTTTTACAGCCGAATCATTGTAGTCCCAACCGATTTCCAATGCTTTATTTATTTTTCTAATTAAAGATTAGATCAGCATCTAGGCCTTCAGCTCAACAGTTATTTGATTTTTTTTTCCTCTGTGTGTATAAAAACTCCGTTTAGATTTTGCATACCACCCCACACTTACGCACCGAATGGACAGCTCTGATATCGCTTAATAATATTAAGAAATACGTATGGACAAGACCAAAACATACGGGGGGAGCAGAACACAAAAAACCAAATCTCAGTCTGCATAGACATACAACAGGTTAATAGAATTTATTAAGTAACAAAATCTAATTACCTTGGGAAATATTTTGCTGTTTTTTTTATTACGATACTCGTATTACTATTATTATTATTATTATTCGAAAAAGGTGCACACAAGCTAATGTGATTTTCTTGGGAAAAAGGGTAAATTTAGTGAAGAGGAAAAAACTAAATTTTCATAAAAAGAACAAATTAAATTATGGAAAAAACGACAAGCAATTAGGAAACACAATAGGAATTTTAAACGAAAATCACAAACAATACAGAAAACCTTCATAAAACGGGAAACCCAATGCAATGAAAGGCATTCCAGAGATATCTTTATTAAAATACAATGAATTTCTTTGAAATTCTCAAGAAGAAAGAACAAAAAAGAAGCCAGTGAGTGACGACAGCAAAACAGCGACGACATGAAAGTCCTTGTATTGGGGATTTTTTCCTCTTCAGTTTTCTTGCGATAAAAATTTGTATTAAAAATTATAAAAAAAAACATGTTTTATTAACATTTTGTTACTGTTCATTGCTGGTGATTACAGAAGTGAAACAAATGTCTGTCCCGACGTGCGTTCGTTCGGTCGTACGTCAATCCCTTCCTCCGCTCATGTAACAGCACCAGCACACATGAACACATTTACACTTGTTCTTTGTCAGCAATATTGTCATTTATTGCCTGTCCATTCTCCGGAGCTGGCATGTGGTGGCGCCTACAGCTTGTTAATATGCCGAAAACGTTTCCACACTTACATCGATCGACTCGAATCGATTCGCTCTACAACACTACATATGATTACAAGCCAGAAGGGGTTAGCCCCTTCCCGCACCCCCTAAACGAATGGGGAATTCATAACCTAAGACAATAGCGGCTAAATGATATTCCGACTCTTCAGATTGAGCGCGGAACGGAACAGACAAGAAATTATCAATTTTTGTTTTAAAATAAAATAAAATAAAATGAATTGTGTATTCTCCGCTGCTAGAATGCTGATAATTACAAATTGATAATTGTCGCGGCCGTAGTAATTGCCGAAGCGATCTTACCTTTTTGTAGTATATCTAAATGTTCCCATAGTATGTCGCCGGTAAATGCTGGCGTTATTACTAGGAATTTATCTTTGCCTAATTCAATCACATCACGTCCTTTCATTTTTCTAAACGGCTCAAGATTCATTGAAACCAGCGAGAATTCCTTAACTGCCCAATTAAGCCAATATATAACATGTTCCTCACTCCATTCGCGGGGATCTAAAAGAAGAGAAAAACGAATTCATTAAAAAAGAATTAAATTAAAAAAAAAGAAAAACAAATAAGCCGAAAAAAATATTTCTGGTGGGAAGGGGCGGGCGGTAGGTCACAAAAGTCAATATTTTTATTTAAATACGAGTGATTAATTTAATGATTGTTTTCATGTTCATGGTTAATAAAATTCCTGGGAAAATTAATTGCTAACAAAATGTGCGTGTTGGAGATATTGTACAAGAGGGGTAGCGGCGTTTTACTGCTGTTCCTCCCCATGCCTGTTTTTTTGTAGCTCCTGAAAGCTAAGGAGACAGGTTTTGAATGGTGGGAATATTTCGGAGTAATATTCGAAATAAACATTACAGATTATTTTAATTAGATTTTTATTAATATAATTTGTGAATTCTTTATAGTTTTTACCGTTGAATGTTTATATAGAAGAAAATAACTGAAATGTGTTATTTCAAGTGGTACACGCAGAAAAAAGTATGGTTGTGATGACAATATTCGAAGAGGATAATACTATTGTTGGGTATATGGTTGTGCTACAACAATATTAAGGTCCTCACAACAATTGTATGATTCTAATACAACCATACTATGATCCTCACAACAATAGTATGATTACACATAATCATACTATGATCCCCACAACCATAGTACGATTCACACTCAACCATACTATGATCTCCACAACCATAGTATGATCCTCACAACCATAGTATGTTTCATATACAACCATAGAATGGTCCTCACAACCATAGTATGATTCCCACGCAACCATGTTATGATCCCAACAACCATAGTATGATCACACACAATTAAACTATGATTCCCAATATTATTTAATAGAATTTGTTTGAGTTGTCGACAATAGTTTAATAAATAATATTGGGGATCAACCAATATTATTTATTAAAATTGGTTTATGTTGTCCACAATAGATTTGAATTATGAAAATTATTCAAAAATACATTAAATTCAAAATATTAGGAGTGATTTATTTCACAGTAGAAAAAATAAGTTTAAATAAACGTAAGCGTTTTTATTAAAAATATTTCAGTTAAACAAAGCCAAAATAGCTTCTTTAAAAAATTTTAATTTCGATAATAAAAGTACTATTATTGCATTAGGTCCGTACCAATAACATTTGTTCTAAAAAGCATATTTAAATGAAGAAAAATTACAACCATACCGTATGATTGCCGTAATCATATCATTGTTAACATAAAACGCAAAACACAATACTTTTGTCGCACAAACCATATTTATATTGTTGCTTTAACCATATTTTCATTTTTAAATTTGGCAATAATATGTACTATTGTTACATTTCAACAATATTAATATTGCAGCAATTATACCATTGTCAAAAATAAATTCAGTTAACAGTGCTATGGTTGCGACGAACATACTTTTGTTGTGGAGAAAATATTTTTATTGCTGCTGTGACCATGTAGTAACCATGTTTTTTCTCTGCGTGTATGGAAAACTTAAATGGCGTTAAAGAAATGCTAAAATCTTTACTCTAAGCTAGTTTCTTTCGGTTAATCCGACTAACATATATCCACACCCATAAACTCATACTTTCATCATAGTATGAAGTATATACCGAATGGAGGCAGTTACCTTTGGGCCAATGGTCCATAGGACTCGAAATATTTACACTTATCAAGTTTTTATCGGTTGATCAAAATAACATAAACCCACACTCATAGAGAGTTTATTTGTATACCTTTCACCATAGTACGAGGGTTGCTATATATCACTTAGTGTTGCCTAGCGCCATCTGACATTTCCTTTAGAAAGTTTGACATTTTTCAGCATAAACGTAGTCAGAACGTTTTGACGTACGACCATCATTTGTTTTTTTTTTTTTTTTTTTTGTGTGAATATTTATTTCAATTAAATGTTTCCTTACATACTAAAATAAACAAAAGTATAATTAACAATTTTAACTTAAAACTAGTCTCTAATCGAGCTCTCTGTTAATTCAATAAGGTAAATTCAACTTCCTTTTCAGAAATAGTTATATAAGTTGTGAAAAATACATTATAATTATTAGTACTTCGTTACAATGAAAATTTAAAAAAAAACATTGTGTAAATTATATACGATTAAGATAAAAACAAGAGAACTAAGAAAAGGAGGGGAGTTCCAAAGGAATTTATTAGGGCGTTAACCACCAGCATTGTCTTCTGGTGGAGAGGGATATGGATTTGTCCTTTTTCGATATGGAAATATCATATCTTTTATTTTCATCATTTAAAATGCGATCTTTTATTGTTTTATTATTAGCCCTTCTGAATATATGATAAAGCAATGGCACGCAATCAGAATCTTGAATGTAACCATTTCTATCCAGATATAAAAAACATTCAGGTGGAGTAAACCCATTTTCAATAGCTAAAATGAAATAGTCGTCACTTTCATAGTAAGGAGCTTTAATCAGTGGATTATCCATGTTATCAAGACACCGTCGGATATGGTTTCGAGATAGGTTGATGATGTGATTATCTATTCGAACTATTTGTGCTGCATTATAAAGTTTAAAGTTGGAAACATATTTAGTAAAATCACTGTTTTCTGATCTGAACATGGACATGCAAGATCTTAAAATTTGCCTTTCACATTTTCTCAAACGTTCCATATACGAAGGTGAAATATTGAACCAGATTGAACAGCCGTAGGATAGAATTGGTCTAACGAGGGTTTGGTACATTATAACTTTGAGCCTATTTTCTATTAGTCTTGATCCGAACATCTTCCTGTATAAATAAAAAGCTTTCTTAGTTTTCTCTATTTGAATATTTATGTGATAGTTAAAATATAAGAATTTGTCAAGATGAACACCTAAGTATTTAACCCTGTCAGAGGGCGGTATAACAACATTTGCCAAGCTCGATGTTATACCAAACTGTTTCCAACATTTTCGGACATTGTTGTTGCATTTGTTAACAGGAGGCCGAAAGAGAATGCTTTCACATTTATCAACATTAATTTTAAGATGCCAGTTTGAGGAAAAGTTTTCTATTATATTAAATTTATTCTGAAGATGGAAATTGAGATCCGATATTTTATCGCTGGAGTGGTATATGACTATGTCATCAGCAAAAGCAATTATATTATCTAATTTATCTAATAAATCATTTAGGTATAGACTAAAAAGGATTGGCGCATTGACTGTGCCCTGCTGAAGACCGTTAGCTACATCAAAATGTTGGCTAGAAACGGAATTATTTAAATGAACTATAAACTTTCTACCAAATATCATGTTGTATATAAGAATAATCAAGTTTAAAGGAAATTTGTAGTTCATTAGTTTCGCGATTAAACCTTTCAGCCATATTGTATCGAACGCTTTTTCAAAGTCAATAAAACAGGCACCAGTAACAAACTTTTTATTCCAGTGCCAGTTTATTTCTGAGACTAGGAGATTGATTGCATGAAGTGTGGAGTGTCCATACTTAAAACCAAATTGTTTGAAACAGTTTAAGTTATTTTTTACAATAAACTTGTTTATGTGTGTATTTATAACTATCTCAAAGACTTTACTTATGTTTGGCAGCATACTTATCGGTCGAAGATTGTTTAAATTGTTCCTGTCTTTAAGCTTTTTAGGAATTACAATTAACTTAGCTATTTTCCATTCTGGTGGAAAATAGGAATTGTTCAACATATTGTTAAAAAGTGAGCAATATTCTAATATAATTTCAAGTGGAAGTTCCTTTAGAACAATATTTGGAACCTGGTCAATACCGGATGAGGCTTTGCTTTTCATTTTAACAAGAATACTGTTTATATCATAAGGTGTTATAAAATAGTTGTCCTCTTGGGGAGTCGTTACGCCGTTGGCTGTGTTAGTAGGACTAAATGTGGTTTTAGTCATATGTATGCTTTCATATCTATTTTTAATATCTAAAAATTGATCGAAACATTGACGAACATGTGAATGCACGGTATTATCAGGTAAACAGTTTTTCTCAGAGTGTACAGTTTGGAAATGAGAGCCAAGCAGATCGAGGAAAGTGTTTTCGTTTCTTACTATGAAACAATTTTTTATAGAATCCTTTTCCAAAAGATTAGGATCTAATCCGGCATCTATAATTGTTTGTTTGCACGTAAATGGTACATTAATGTGGCTAAGGGTATTTTCATTATTTTTCAGAAAGTGTTTCTTGATTACGGAGAATTTTGATGGATTGCTTGGTTTGAGATTGGACAGTTCGAATTTCTTTTGATTGTTAAATTGTATTTTCATATTATCTTCTATAAGTATTTTTATAAGTCTCAGTTTAGCCTTTTCTACGGTTAGCACATTTGATGGAAGAAAGATTTCTAGGCGGTTGTGCTTTTTAATTCTTGTAAGTATTTGGCTTTTTTCTTTTTGAAGACTTTTTATAATAGTAGTGGTTGAGATAGTTTGAAGGCGACTTTTACTTTTAATTATCGGTACATTTTTTTCTATCGCAGCTGCAATTATAATATTTAATTTTTGTAAGTGACAATCAATTTCTTGATTAGACAAATTTGTGTTGTTTGGTGTGGTGGGTTCATTTTGAAGCAAACTCTTGCAAGTACTCCTAAATTTTTTCCAATTGGTTCTTTTGAAGTCAAGGGTTCTTCTATCATCGTTACCCGCAATATCATCTAAATTTGAATTGTCTTGGCTAGACATTATAATTTGAATTGCGCAGTGGTCGCTATCGTAGTCAATACATTTTAAACAGTTCATAGAATCGTTGGTTTTCTCAATTACCAGACGATAGTCTGCGAGGCAAACGTCTAAAAAAGAATTTGCTCTTTCAAAGGAGGGTGTTGTTGAAGCAAATAGGTTGCATTTGAATTTGTGTTCGTTAGCGGAAAGCCAATTATTAAGAGCTGTTCCTTTTGAATTGTTTTTGCTATTTCCCCAATTGGAATGCTTACTGTTTAGGTCACCGGCTAAAATATAATAGTGATTTGGGTTTTGTAGATTTAATGCTTCAAAAATGGTGTTTAATTCAGTTTTAAATGGCTCATTATTATTGCCTGCTGGATAATATGCAGCTATCAAATAAAGCATTTTATTGGATTGCATACTTAGCTTAACAATGCATGTTTCCAAATGAGACAGCGAATCAATTCGATTATTGTAATGTTTATTAAATTTAATAGACTCCTTTACTAATATGGCAACTCCGCCTCCTCTTGTTGCTCCCCTTCTGTCTTTCCTAATCATTGTATAACCATCAAATTTAAGTTTATGTTTATAGTTTAATTTGGTCTCGTTAAGTAGAACTATATCCGGATTGTTATCCATTAAAAATGTATTTAGCTCTAGTCTCCTACTCAATGTTATCAGAGAGTTAACATTTATAGATATAATATTCAAAGATTTGGTTGAAATGTTGGTTGGATTTTGGTTTAGATTCATACTACATCAACTAAATTACAAATAGCATCCACACGGGCTGTTTGCATATCAAGTTGTTTCTGAAGATGCAACATTTGTTTACTTAAGGCTAACATTGTGTTTCTTATTTCTTCTATAAATGAGTTACTTTGGTTTTGATTAGCAAATCTATGTTCTGCTGAGTTTTCTCTTACTATGTTAGCGTAACTTATATTAGGATTGGTAAATGATGTAGTATTAGTTTTGTTAGCAGCTAGGTTTTGCTTCTTAATTCTAATTTTATGAAGGAGCTCTTTGTAACGTTCACATCCTTTATAAGAAGCTGGGTGGCCAGTTTTTTTGCAGAGGACACAGTATAACTTAGCCTTATCGGTCATTGGATCTTTTGGTAATGGACAGTTCTCACTTCTGTGTGATTCACTGCATTTAACACACCTTGGGGTAAGATAGCAGTTTGATGAACTATGAAAGTGACTCTGACAGTTTCTGCACTGCGAAATTTCTGGTCTTCGGAGAGGTTCCCATTTGACACAATGGTATAGAACAGTTTTTATTGCTTTTAGTTCGTTAACATTGCTGTCAGCACTTATTTGGATCATAAATATTGGAAGGATAGTGTTGTTATTCCTAGATTTCTTTGTAGTAAAAGGTTCAACTTTAAGGATTTTCAAGTTATCTTTTTGGAAAGTACACAGTACATCCAAAATTTCCTTAGGATCCGTATTACCATTAAGGCCTTTCATCAAATATGTTTTTGTTTTTAGACACTTAGGTGTATAAGAGAAAAATTTTGCATTGGCTTTTTCTAAGTGACCACGCACTCTCTTATAATCATCAATGTTGGAGAGATAGACAGCAATTTTGTTTTGATTGAATTCTTTTATTTTGAACTCAGTTATTTTCAAACCTTCTTTAACTAGTCTGATTATTTGTTTTGCTTCGATTTCAAAGACATTTATAGGTGGAATGTTTTTGTTATTGTTTTTAATTGTGAGCTTATCGCTCTTGCTTTTGTTCACTTCTTCGGCAGACGTTAATGCAGCTGCTGCGCTTGTCGATGCATTGTTTTTATTTTGTGCATTTTGTTCCAATTGAGAATATGATTTTGCATTGGAATGAACATGTTGTTGAAAGTTCTTGATCACTTCTTCATCGCACTGCTCTAACTCATTGTCGAGAATAGAGTAATAATTGTTTTTGTATACTTTTGGCATAGCAGATTCTGACATGCTGATGTATTTTCTTTTTCTGTTTATATCAATGTTTTTATAATCATTGTAATTGATATTTGAATCAATCACATTTTTAAGAGCGTTTCGCTCACTTTTTTGTGATGAAAGCCCCTCTATGGTGGCAATATTTTTTTTAAAACTATGCTTATGCAAAAAATGTTTTCTTATTTGATGGGTTTTAACGAACGCACTGGGTTTAATAATCACTGATTGCTGACACACGTGTTGCTCGCACGACAGTCACGATCCGACGACCATCATTTGTGTTGTTTACAGTGACTTGAAAAAAACAGTTTGGCAAAAAAATGGAATTAACTCGTGATCATTTTCGTGCGATCATTTTTCACAACTTTCGACGTGGCTTATCACGATAAGAGCGCGTCGATGATCTTATATCTTAGTATGGCGATAAAGAAGCATCCTATAGCACTGTGAAAAACTGGTTTAAGGAATTCAATCGTGGCCGACGCTTGCTCTGAGACGAAGGTCGTTCAAAGATAACTGATGCCGTGCGTGAACTGATAATGCAAGATCGTCATGTGACATACCGTGAGATAGAGGCATCCTTGGGCATTTTTTCCACCAGCATACATTCGATATTGCATGAACCACTTGCCCCAAAAAAGGTTTATTCTCGTTGGATCCCGTACAATTTGACAATCGCTCAAAAAAAGGTTCGTGTCGATTGGTGCAAAGAAATCTTGTAAAAATACGATCTCGGTGCCTCAAAAGACGTTTATAAGATCGTCACAGGTGACGAATCATGGATCTATGCAAATGAACCCGACCCGAAACAGCAATCAACCGTATGGTCTTTCAAGACGAGCCAAATCCAACGAAAGTTGTTTGTGGAAGAAGTACGTCGAAGCAAATGATTGCGTTTTTTTTCGGTATAACCGACCATGTTGCCACAGTGCCTTGAGTGAAACGTAGGACGGTCAATTCTGAGTGGTATACAACCATTTGTTTGCCAACAGCGTTCGAAGAAATGAGGAAAGACAATAAGAGAAGACGGATTATTTTGCATCACGACAATGCGAGCTCTCACACATCAGCTGAAACGATGAGCTATTTGACCACTCAAGATGTCGAATTGATGGGCCATTTTGCATCACGACAATGCGAGCTCCCACACATCAGCTGAAACGATGAGCTATTTGACCCGTCAAGATGTCGAATTGATGGGCCATCCACCGTACAGTGACCTGAGGAAAGTGAGGAAAGATAATAAGAGAAGACGGATCATTTTGCATCACGACAATGCGAGCTCTCACACATCAGCTGAAACGATGAGCTATTTGACCACTCAAGATGTCGAATTGATGGGCCATTTTGCATCACGACAATGCGAGCTCTCACACATCAGCTGAAACGATGAGCTATTTGACCACTCAAGATGTCGAATTGATGGGCCATCCACCGTACAGTGACCTGATTATGCACCCAATGACTTCTTCTTATTCCCTATTAAAAAATGCGTGGTCAACGTTTTTCATCGCCCGAAGCAGCTGTTTTGAAGGTGTCTCAATCGGAGTGGGAAAAGTGCTTCGAAAATTGGTTTGTGCACATACAAAAGTGTATTGATCTTAAAGGAGAATATTTTGAAAAACAAGAAAAAAAACTATTTCCCATGGTAAATTAGTGTGTTTTTGTTGCCGGTCCCATTATATAAATAGCAACCATCGTATATCCTGTGGTGGGTATAAATAAAAATACAAGTAAAGGGTGTTTTTTATTGAGGTATAGAACTTCGAATTGAAATAAAACACAAGAAAATCGTTTTAATGTTCATCAATTTGGCTTTATTGGAAGGATAATTTTATGCCATTAATGTTTAAATATGATTTCGGGCATGTGGCCGCCGCGGCTGGCTCGAATAAAGTCAATTCTACAGGTCCAATTTTCAACCACTTTATCGAGCATATGGGGCCGTATGTTGGCAATAACGCCACGAATGTTGGCTTCGAAGTCCCCTAACGTGTTTCTGGTTTGTTGGCGTAGACGAGCGACTTCACATATCCCCAAAGAAAATAATCCAATGGTCCATGTTAACCGATCCATGGTTAACCGAATCAATTGCTCTGATGGACGATTATGTCGACCATAAAATGGACGGAGCTTGCGGTGAACTTCGCGAACTGAACCATTACTTTCGAAATAAATTTGCACGATTTGCAAGCGTTGTTCTTTTGTCAACCTGTTCATGATGAAATGGCAAACCAAACTAAATATTAATCACTTGACAGCTGACAAAATGGCCGCCAGTTAAAAAAGTGATGCCAACTTAAAGTTCTATACCCCAATAAAAAACACCCTATATGTCGAACGAAGTCTTTCTTACCTTTGGTAATATTGCTGTTTTGCGTCTCCTTCTCCCATGAGGCAAAAGAGGCCTTCAGCACCTCGGCAACTTTACGATTGGTGCCGGGCGTCAAGGGAGGTATTTGATTAGGTACATCTGAAAAAATACAAAAACAAAATAAACATCAATAAATTAAGTTGAACAGCAAATAGTTTACAAAAATCACAAAAAACAGTAATAATTATTAACAAATACTCAGTATGTATAAACCATAAAAATAAAAGTTACAAACCCCTATTTCAATACATCTCTCAGTTCGGTTCCCAAATACTCGTACGTCGGTATTAAGAAACATTTTTCATGCCTCCCGATAATCTTAGATTTTACATCTACATTGGCCCCCGTATGGAAATCAATAACAACTGTTTGTAATTACCTTTTAATCGACCACTTGTTGTGTATAATTGCTGAAGTTTTTGCGCTTTCAAATGGAATTTATGCGTTGTAAAACACGCTAGGCTACTGCTGATCGCGCCACATGCGTTGCTAATGATGCCGGAACTGGCTGAGGTGCTGCTGCTGCTGCTGCCGCCATTGCCACTGGCCACATAATAGGTCTGTGGATAAGGATAACCACCCACACGTAGCGGCACACGTAAACGGCTATCCGACCAATCGATCCATTCGTTTGTCATATCTTTTTTTTGGTTTTGTTGAAAATTATTTAATGGGCAAATTTTCCCAGTTTCTTTCCCAATGCGGTGATAATTTTAGGTTTTTTTTCAAGATATTGTTAAGTACACCAGGGGCCCACTTTAGTTTTGAACCTTAAATGTTTTTGTTATTGTTTTCACATAGTATTTTAGAACGGACACGCGCTGCGTTCTCACCAACATATGTTTAAATAGTGTTTTTTTGGGCAATTTTTTTTTTTTAAAATCTAGATTAAATATTTGTACAGTTGGATTTGTGTGGCTGCTATTTCGTATACAAATAAAAACAATAGTTTGTTGCAATAATTGTCGATTTGAAGTGGAAAAATTATTAAAGTTTATTGACATTTGCTGGAAATTGTTTATGGCAACAGATTGTTTAGGGCAGGTGGTGTTGATCGTGCTGACGCTAGGGTCAAAGACCTCTATTTTAAAAACAAATTCAACGAACTTGCAAAACTTAGGCTAAACGTTCAAAAGCCATACTGGCTACTGATATTAGAACATTAAGCCCTAATTCTGATACTTGGTAAAATGAAATTAAGCAATTTTCAACAATTTTTTTTTAGAATATATTTAATTACTTGACAAATCAATTAAAAGGCATATGGCGAGTCAGCGAAAGCTCTAGTAGAGTTGAAACATCTGTGTCAGTCTGTCACGGAGACAATCTAGCGTTGGATATATTTATACAAATTTTGCCTCCTAATATTATGAAATTTATTTCAAAGAGCAGGCTAAGACCTACTTGATGTTGTGGTAAGTAAGAAAACACCTATGGAGCCCTGCCGGGTGTAGTTGAGGTAGTCGAAATCGCACAATAAGAGACCGATTACTACCCCCAAGAGATCCTAATTGCAACCCTAGATGTGAAAAATTTAGTTTCTAGGTTCAGATGGCCAGATGTGCTACTAGCTCTAAATATTAGCTTTGTATTAGCACATTATTCGATAATGATAAAAGAAAAGCGGTTTCAACTTCGCCTTTTACGTAGGCAAAGATTCTTTAGCCTTCCCACAAATGGGCGCGTTCATTGAGGGACCCTGGGGATCCAAAAACCTTTCTCAAATATTCGTGGACATATGGGTATCCTGGAACGACGAAATCTTCTTACAAATCCTAATATTTAGATTTGGGCTAATTTGGGATTCGGGCCATATAGACCGATAAAGGCCTAAGTGGCTTAAAATCGGCATTCTTAAACTAAATACATATAGGTATTAAAAAAAAACAATACAAATTTCGTCACGAATCAGAATACCATATAAGTTTTACGATTCGAAAAAATAAGAAACCATGACCTACAGGCGTAAGGTCTCTAGGCCTATATTGGTCTAAAGGACCCAAAATTTGGTCTCCTCGAACTATAGACATTTGAATATTAAAAAAATTATAATATTTCGTCACGGATTAGAATGTCACATTTATTTTACGATTCGAATATAGTCAAGGCCTTGACCCATCGGGGTAAGGTTTCTAGGTTGGCGAAAAATTGGTGCCTTCGAACATGGACATATACTTATAGGTATGCAGAAACAGTAACATTTTGTGAAGAATCTGAATAGGACATTTGCATTTGGTTAAATTCGAGGCTATGACCAATGAGCGTGGTCTATGAGCCCTGGGACCCAAAACTCGTCCCCTAATGTTTGTTGGCATATGGATTTGCAGAAACAGTGAAATTTTCTAACAAATCCAAATATGTACCTTTATTTAAAATGTATGCTAATTTGGAATTCTGACCAGCCCATATGTGCCCTAAGGGCCCAAAACTCGGTTTCTTTGTACTATGGACATATGGGTATTAAAAAAACAATAAAATATCGTCAAGGATCCAAAAATGATATTAATATTACGATTCGAATAATTGTTAGTCCTTGACCCATGGGTCTAAGGTCCCTAGGGTGCCGAAAAGTTGTTCCTTTCGAACATAGGACATATGGGCAGTCAGAAACAGTGGAATTTTATTAAGAATCTGAGTGTGACATTAATTGGACGATTTCGCGGAAATGTAGGCCTTGACCTATGGGCGTGCTCTTGGTCCCAAAAACCCTAACGCAATGCTCGGAGACAGATAAGTATCTAAAAACAGTGAAATTTTTCTGAAACAATAAAATACACGTATCTGAACCGAAAAACGGTTCTAAGGACCCCAAAAATTTAGTTCTTTCTAACTTGAGGCTACTTTCATTTCATTCCCATATTGTAGAGGTGACCGGACGGGGTCGTTTTTCAATGCCACTCCCCCTATGTACATCAGCCCGACTTTTAATTTTGATTTTCGTTTTATTCTCACGGGGCATCCCCAAAAAATGATTTCAGCCAAAAGAAATAATAAACAAGTAACAAAAATCAAAATCGGTCTGAGCCAACTTTGAGATACTCGTACCCTACTCGTTCAGAAGATTCCGCGCCTCTGCCTGTAGTACCTCTGGAATTTTCAAATCATGGACCAATATATCCAAAATGTACCAGAGATGGGTGCTGGTTGCTCGTGCAAAATTTTATCGGTATCGGATGTAATGTTTTTTTTAGAAGTGTTAGTTCTAAAATCGGGATGGAACTTTGCAGGGAGACTATAGAAAAGTATGAACCACCAAAGGTTAATTAATGGTCGCTTATAACATTTTAATGCTCTCATGTTTAATTTGCGCCATCTAGAGCAGTGGGACCTCCGGGGGGACTTATGTGTGGTAGCAATTCGAAAACATAAACCGATATGGTCTAATTTCACCAGTGATTAGAGTTGGTTGCTGGAAACGCTTTCTGCAACATTTTGGTGGGAGTCGTGTCTATTATGCGGCTTTAAAAGCTGCAGTTTCTAAAAAAGGGAAAGAACCTTTGCACAGGGCCTGTGAACAAATATGGTCCTTTTTTACCACTGTTAGCTGTTAACTACGGTTCTATGGATCGGATTGACCCAAAGAGCCATTCTTCGGCCAAGGGAGTCGTGTCTATTATGCGGCTTTAAAAGCTGCAGTTTCTAAAAATGGGAAGGACCTTTGCACAGGGCCTGTGAACAAATATGGTCCTCTTTTACCACTGTTAGCTGTTAACTACGGTTCTATGGATCGGATTGACCCAAAGAGCCATTCTTCGGCCAAGGGAGTCGTGTCTATTATGCGGCTTTAAAAGCTGCAGTTTCTAAAAATGGGAAGGACCTTTGCACAGGGCCTGTGAACAAATATGGTCCTTTTTTACCACTGTTAGCTGTTAACTACGGTTCTATGGATCGGATTGACCCAAAGAGCCATTCTTCGGCCAAGGGCTGTCGCTCATAAAGAACCACACAGGACCCAAAATCGAAAGCGACTTTTGTGTGGTAGCTATTAAAAAACATCGACCGATCATAATGCTTTGTGAGAAACTTGTTCGAAATCGAATGTATTAAGTAACTTTTTGAGAGCTTTAGGTTCTCAAATCGTATCAAAACCTATGTGTGATTCTAAATATGCACCCATTTGGACCAATTTCAATAGGGTTCGTCCTTGGTCCAAACTGAAATCGGTTCATATCTTCGACCTGTACTTTGATTACAACGATAGATGTTCATACAGTCAGACTGACCGAAGGACAGCACTCAATGGAATCAGATAGTGATTTTGAGTCTTTCAGTATACCTAACATAGGGTCAACCTCCATTCCTCTAAGGTGCTGATAAACATCAGCACTTAGTCATCATACCGTGTACCTCAGTGTTTTTGATCCTGTATTGATTACAAAATATTTTTTTATATTTTCAATATGACTTTGCTCTTCAATCGAGCGACCTAGGTCTAGTCAGTTTTACATATCTTAAAACTGAGGCTTCATGTACTAAAATTTACAGTACTTAAACTGTCATCCGGTTGTAACGATGCAATAGTTAAAAAACAAGCAACCAGGTTCAACTCCTGGTAAGCACATCTAAAAAGGCTTAGAGATTTACGAGTTTTCCACCTCGTCCCTGCCCGCGACGGATGACTTCACTATAAAATGCTTTAGCCTATCGAAGCCGGCGTTAAACAGTATGTCCAAGTTAGTGAGTAAAAGAATTAGATCGTAGACAGTTCACTGATTTGAGAGAAGTTTTCTTTTGTTTCTTAATCGGATGTTGCAGCACTTAGGTAAGTGATGAAAATCATTAGGTTGGCAAAAACTTCGGTTGTGACAACGAAGTTTTTGCCAACCTAATTGAAGCTTAATGAAGGTTATGAGAATGCAGTGGCCAAAGGTATCTAAAGATACAAAGAATAGTTCTAGAAATCGCAAAATCAAACCAGATCGAAGTGATGCAAAAGCGGTCCCAAGGTCCGTACTCAATGTGGAAGCAGAAATTAATTTGTTTACCTCCTTATCCGCAAAAAATGAAATATTTAATTAAAGAATAATTTAATTATAATAATCATGTAAAAATGTATATAATTTTAAATTCAAATGTAAATATATATTTTAGGAGTGCTTGTTGGTTAGTCAATGATAGCTCTAGAACATACGTCCCTGCCTGATTCGGCATAACTAAATTAATTTCTAATTTCTTCGAAAACAATTTACAACTGCTTAAATGCTTTGTTTTGATATTCCCAATTATACACGATTCCAAATAAATATCATCGTTAAACGATCTCACCCAAAACGGAGAAAGACCAAGGGTGGGAGTGGTGGCCAATTCCCAATTGATCCCCCCTCAAACCTTGGAAAAAACCAATAGATTCAATGGAAATTGAATTGTTTGCTGCTGGTTTGTTTGATCGCTGTCTACGGGTTAAATGGAAGAGAAGAGTTCAAATGCCGAACCGTTTTCAATTCAATTGTTTTGTCGTCGTCAATGCGATATGACACGCATATTACGATAGCCTGGGACGAACGAGCAATAAACACCCAGAGATCTGACATAATGACGCTACAGCGATAAAGACATACGAGTGTGTACATGCGCTGGGATGTGTAACAAATCAATTCAATTCACTATTTAAACTTATTGACCTTCTCCTCTCTGGCTGTCCGGCAATCCGTCTGTCTTTCCGTCTGCCTATGATGATTGCTGTGTTTGTTTGGAAAACAAAAATCTTGGGGTGTCGTGACCCTTTCTTTCGCCTGGCCTTTGGATAATTCATTTCTCTGGAACAGCATGTTGTTGCTTCTGATTTGATAAGCAAGTACAACAATAGCTACGACAACAATAACAACACTAGCTGCCTTTGCATGTTGCAAGTTTGTGCCTAGTCTGGTGAGGTTCGGTTTCGCCTGGGCTTTCTTTCTCCATACGCGACGTTACAAGTGTTGATTTATAGCACGCGTTGCATATGAATGGAATTGTACAACTAGAGTAGGGAGGGGTGAAAAAGGGGCACACTATGGATGGATGGCGGCATGAGGTGGAGGGTGGGTGGCATAAACACTTTCTTTAACGAGTGAGGAAGAACAATTGAAGTGAGTGTGTGTGGAGGAGGGCCGTTTTTATTTTTTATTGGGGTTGAATGGGGCCAAATGATTTTTTATTTTGTGCTGGATATCATCAGACAATGGGCATGTTTTTTAAAAATATTGTTTATTTTTGATTAGCAACAAAAAAAATAGTTTAACAAGTAAAGTTCGTCCAAGACGAATCTTATATACTCTTCACCGTTGAGCAAATATTGAAGACAGAATACTCCACCGAAGGATGGAGTGTAAACTAAATTTGTCATTCCGTTTGCCACATAGGAGATCCAATAAAGTTTGTATAAAAACAATATTAGTTGACATCAAACAAAACGGTAACACCAAACTCTGTACAACGATTGCCCTAGCTGGTACTACGACAATAGATGAGTTCCTGCACTGCAAACCTTCGACGGCGAGTTCGTGGACGCACGCCGAAGGAGCAGACAAAACCTACGTTGGAAATACCAAGTATAACTGGGCCTGTAGAAAATAGACTTTATCAACTAGAGATTAAGTGAAGGGCGGGAGTTCTAGTCTCATCGCGGCTAAAGAACTAAAGGGTGGTCCAACCATAATGCACAATGTTAATTGTGTGTCACATCTTTACGTCAAGTTTTTTGCCCAACTTAATTTGAATTTTCCTGGTTTCAGTGTTTGACAAATTCAACCATGTTAAGGTTCACAATTGAACAACACCTTAAGATTGTTGATACGTTCAAATCAAAATGCATTTCGTTCAATGCTTTATATTTTGGTCAGCATAATCGGCCAAATCGTTACACAGTGGATTCGTTACAAGCAGACTTGCAACGTTTGTTTGGTGCGGTTTATGGGCTGGCGGCGTCATTGGGCCGTACTGGTTTGAAAATTAGGTTGGCCAAGTGGTTACCGTGAATGGTGTTTGCTATGGCGAAATGATAACAGACTTCTTGTGGCCAGAAATTGAGGATATGGACCTGGACGAGATGTGGTTCCAACAGGATGGTGCCACTTGCCACACAGCCAATGAAACAATGACACTTTTGAGAAATGTTTGTTTTATTTGCAATTAACATCGTGCGTTTAACAAAGATTGTGAACCGTCACATGGGTTAGTTTGTAAGAAAGATCCACCACCCGAACAATTTTACAAGTTCAAAATTCCTTTGAGCAAATTCAGTCAAAAATACCAAACTGGCGATGCTAAGTTGGAGAGAGAAGCGTCAAGTGGCAGAGGAAAAGGAGAGATGGAGATGCAAAAGTTGAGGCAATTGTTTTTTTTTCAGTTTTAACAGACCCTGATACAACCATGACTCATTAGGGGCTGATACTTATTACAAATGTTCGTCAAACACAAATCGGTCGTCTTTTTATAGCCTTCAACCCACTGTGGTACAGGGTATTACTACTTTGGGCTGATGTTAGTAACACCTAAAAGGACTCGATACGGACCCCTAATTGATTGGGCGATATCCGTCTGCCCGCCTGTCCATCCATTTTTGTCATTAAGTGGGTCGTAATTAGTAACCAATTTTGATGAAACTTTGTACATTATTCAGGTTTGAGACAAGGACAAACCCTATTGAAATTGGTCCATACCGGTTTTTGTTTTTATTTTATATAAAAGTATTTCTTTTGCCGACTTGAGTTCTCGCAACTATAAAAACCACAAAATAAACACGAGCGTACTCACATTTTTCACGGAACGACATGTGTGACGAATAATAAATTCTGTAGAAACTGACCCATATAAATGCATATTTATCTATAGCCCCCCATACAAAGGTACATCCCGATTTAAGGTTCTGCTACTCTAAAAGAAACCTTCAACATCCGATATCCACAAAATTTCGCAGTGGTGTAAATGACCAACACCCATCTCTGGTGAAATTGGACCATTTTGCTTCGTGTTTTTGAAAAATCCCTACTTAAATGTCCTGTCGCTCCAGAAGTCGCGAATTATATCCGATCGTTCTCCCGTTTGAAATACAGCGTTTTGTGTGATTTAAAACCATTTCTATCGAAGCTCGAACATAGTGGTCCATCTTTGGATCCCATACAAATGACGTTTTAATTTGAAATCCGGCCGCTATAAAAAAATATTTTAACTTCGATTAAGCTCAAATTAAGCATGGACCGATAACTATTCCTGTTGAAATTGGACCATATCGCTAAATGTTTTCATATAGTCCTAACGAAATTAGTGCCTCCCACTTTAGAAGTATAAAGTCAAACCATACTTAAACTCCGGACAGAGGCCGCATCTTCTGATTAATCGTCGAGATCGAGGTGACAGCCCTTGGCCGAAGAATTGCTGCTTCGGGTCAATCCGGTGCGTAGAACCGACTGTCGTGGGATTGATTCAATTTGAAAGAAACAATATTGAAGTTAATAGAGAGTGAAGGGTTTTCCCGTCCAACATTTACCATTTTTACTTGTTTTCTATTATTTCTTTTCAATAATATTGATTTGGAATACTAAACATCTTTTCTTGGTTTTGGTACCGTTGGGATCGAAAAAGTACACTTTTTCGAAGTGTGGAAAATTCAAAATAAAAGAACCTATCCCTGGGTAAAGGACGAAAAAAGGTAGAGATTTTAGAAAACAGAGAAAATGGTATCAGGAGAGGCAGAGCGAAAATATAGGATGATCCATCTAGAGGTATCTTTTCAATAGGGTGTTTTTTCACAGATTACGCGTGAGTTGTATTCAACTTTATTTTTTAATTGTTTTTAGTACTCATTGACATTTCATCATGAAAAGACTTACACCGCAACAACGTCTCCTAATTGTGCAACTGTTTAATGAAAATGAGCGATCGGTAAGAAACTGTGATGAGGCCCATTTCTGTCTTTACAGCAACGTCAATAAACAAAATTGCCACATTTGGGCTGAAGAGCAACCAGAAGAGGTCCAAGTCATGGTGTCATTATACCCAGAGAAAACCACGGTTTGTTACAGTTTATGGCCTAGTAGAATCATCGGTGCATATTTTTCCAAAAAGATGATGGCCGTAACGTAGCCGTGAATGGTGCCCGCTCTCACGCCTTGATATCGGACTTTTTGCTACCTCAAATTGAAGCCCGTATTCTTGACGAAATTTGATTTCAACATGACAGTGCCACTTGCCATAAAGCTGCTCAAACAATGTATCTATTGAGAGGTAATTTCGAAGAGCAAGTAATTTCACGTTTTAGACCGGAGAGTTGGCCGCCTAGATCGTGTGATATCACACGTTTCGACTTTGTGTGTGGAGGCTACGTAAAGTCCAAAGTCTATGCTGACATACCGGGTTTGGAAGCCAACATTACGCGTGTCATTAACGCCCTACCGGTCGAAATGCTCGAACGAAGTCATCCAAAATTGGACCCTCAGAATGTACAGCCTGAGACGTAGCTGCGGCCAACATTTGAAGGAAATTATATTCAAAAAATCAATGCTATAAAATGTCCTTTCGAATGAAGAATAATGATTCCCTATTTGATTTGAATTGTTGTATTTTTTTCAATTTGAAAAAATACCTTTAGATAAATCAACCTATGGTATCAGGATGGGGAGAAAGAAAATGATCTCGGAAAAGTGCAATGCATCTAGGAGGGAAATAAGAGAAACGATTTTCAAAAAGAGAGAAAAAAGTATCTCGGGAAATCGAAACCCATCTCAGGGGTAAGATAAACGGATCTCGTGCAGGAAAGTGATACAGGTTTCGTTAAGGAAAAAAAGTTATATCGAAAACAGTGTTGCCAAATGATCCACTGCGACTATAAATCGCTAAAGAAGAAGAACAGCCGACAACAAACAACGAAAAATACCTCAAATATTAAAAAAAAAATGACTACGAGAGAACCAAAAACAAAAAAATATTTTTGAATTTCTTAAAACCATGGACAAGCGGATGTTCAAACAACGTGATATTCTTCTCATTAACACTTTCTTAGGGTAAGTTTATAGCAATAACACGTTACTCGCTGTATTTAGCAAAAGTCGTGTACTTATAATTATTCCGACGTGCTTCTTACAAAATTTGGCAAAGAAAATTATTTTTTTTTAAATTTTTTTCCAAACATTTTACATTTTTGAAAACATGCAATACGAGTACGATAATATAAAAATATCACAGATGCGACATTTCCGTATCAAATAACGGTTACAACCGTAGAAATTAGGAAATTCCGTTCAATATCGGTTTAAGAAGATTAATATGTTAGGGCAATCAATGTTCTTTAATCTAACATTTTTCGAATAACCAATTTCGAAATAAAATGGTTTGAGAAGAAAGGGTGATTTTCTGCTTTACCGTTAAAAATTAAATGATCACCAATGTTTTTTAATGTACTTTACATCATCATCAATAGATATACGTCAGAGCAAAGGTTTTAAACTGTTCGATTTTATTTCGAAATGTCCCACAGTGCACAGGAAACCAACATCTCTAACATACTCTAATAGAAATACGCAATCTGAAAGCTTATATGTGACCTAAGGGTAAAAAAAAATCAATTTTCACTTTTTTTTTTGATGTGGACAACATCTGAGCATCGAATGAGACCGATACCATGCCCCAAAAGTGTTCCCTCCCAGAGATATGCGCGTTTTATAAAAGTGATGGCACACCAAAGATACACGCATTTAAATCTTTAAAATGGCTCTCCTGAACAAAGCTGATTTTTACCCTAAGGTCTCTTTCTATTTTGCGCCTCACATATGGATTTTCTTTAGTTTAAACACAAGCATATTTTAACATTTCTGCATGTCCTCTCTGTACCGACCCACCCCATTAAGGAAAAGTGGAACATCTCTCATTTCAGGAAACTTTCACACTGAATTTTAGCACTTGACCGAATTTGAAACTAAGCAATATCCCTTTTTCTCAATCTGATAATGTTAGATATCTTGGAATCCACCTGCATCGCCGACTCACCTGGAGAAGACAAATCGAAGCCAAGGAGACTCAACTGAAACTAAAGGTCAATCAACTTTAGTGGCTCCTTAACGCGAACTCCAAACTAAGCCTCGGATATAAGGCCCTGATATAAAACAGTGCAATCAAACCTATCTGGTTGTACGGTGCTCAGATATGGGGCCAAGCAAGCTCGAGCAATCTCGACAAAATCCAAAGAGAACTGCATAACACAGAAATCCATGTCAGGATTCTCTATTGAATTTTACTTTAAGATTCGTATACTTATTTTTAGGCTCCTATGGAGCAGATCTAATAAAACCAAATAAAACATTAAAAAAAACTCTAAAATCTGTAAGTTGTGCAGACTGAAATTCGTATCCTCACTGATCGGGACCCATTGTTAAAAGGATCCGTATACTTATTGTTAGGCTCCTATGGAACAGATCCAATAAAACCAAATAAAGCCTTAAAAACAACTCTCAAATCTGTAAGTTGTGCAGACTGAAATTCTTATTCTCACTGAGCGGGACTCACTGTAAAACGCTGGCTCCCAGCGCCTTAAGCATTTTTAAGAAAAGTATGGCTTAGAGATTAATCTCTTAGTTGGAAACGAGCCGCTTTAAAATTGTTGAATATTATAACCAGGAGTTTAACCTGGGTCCACGTACTCATTAGGCCCCAAAATCATTAAAGTTAGCAATAGTTAAAATACACTTTCGTTATGAAAAATCAAATGTTTAACCTGCTTTACATTTTAGCGAATTTGGACCTTGATGTTAGCATTCGATAAACGTTGTCAACACTAATTTATAAAAAATGCAACAGGAAAATGGTTAATATTTTTACCATAACGACTTTTCTTTTAGTAAATCGCTACTTTTTCAAAACAATAGTTTTGAAGTCACGTGAATATTACAAAGTTGGCATCGCCGCACGTACGAGAGCAAAAAGGGTCTCGAAAAGAGAGAGTGAGAGAGAGAAAATGTTCTCTTTTGAGAGAGAAAAGGGTATCGTAAGAGAGCAAAGTGTTTCTCGTACGAGAGAGAAAAGGTTTTCTCAAATCAGAGGAAAGGGCCACGAACGAGATAAAAGGATCTCGTTAATGAGAGAAAAAGTCTCGTAAGAGAGAAAAACAAGATCTGACAGTCTATACAGCGATCAGCATATGTTAACGGGATGGGGGAGTGAAACTAACACTTGATAAAACAATTTCTAGATTAGAAATCAGAGGGACCTGCGCTTGTATGTCGCAATTGTGATAAGAGCAAACAATTGCTGTTTACTAATAGAGCGAGATACTCGTATCTAAAAGTCAGCCAAGGTTTCTGAACCGTTTATTTTTATTTGTACATATTTATTTATTATTTTTTTTTTTCTATAAAAAAAACATGATATTAAATAAATGGGCAAGCAGAGCTGAATATATCAAGCGCGTCTTATGTTTTAGCACTAAGCAGACACAGGTGTTCTGAATATTTATGGTTGTTTTTGTTTGTTTTTGTATTATCTCGCCTAACTATCTCAAATGTATCTGAAAGATATTTTTCTTGTCAATAGATGGCACGACGGCGCCAAAACACACATTTCACTGACTGATCTACGCAAAGTCGTTTCAAATCGTCTGTTTCACTTCAACGAAAACCAACACAATTTCTTTTTGGCACAATTTTCAATACGGTTTTTTTTGTTTGTTTGAATTTCATAGCAAGCTAGGTAGGTGGTTTGGTATGGTAGGGAAGTTTTCTTTACTCTTTCTTTCGGATTTTTGGGTTTTTATTTTAATCACATTGTTTTCTTTTTTATTTACAATTTCCGTTTAAAAGTTAATTTTGGTTATTTTGTCTGCTTGCTTTCGTTTGTTTTTGTTTTTTGTCCACACGTACTGTTGAAAATCTGTGTTTTTTTTCGTGGATTTTTTGCTTAATGATTTTTTGTTCAACACAAATAATTGTGTATCTATTGTGGATTCGTAAAAAATGAACTGAATGTGAGTGGAATAATGTTCGTAACGACGCTCATCATCATATCCTAAAATACAACGCCGCCAACACGCTCGGCTCGGCTGTTGGATCGGGCATTACAAACAAATACAAATACATAAAGATACCAACCTACGAAATCACAAAACGATACACTGCCACTCCTCTCTTTCTTTAGCGATATGGTGCACAGCTTGTTCTCACTTATACATTTGCAATTAGAGCGACAACTACAAGAACAACAATGCAGCAACACGAAATAAACGACATAAAACGACCACGAAACCCTCAAAATGTATCGGAAAAGTATCTGTGAGTGTCCGACCGTACGTCCGTCCAAAACACCATCGCACACAGATACTTTGGGCGAGATACGAATAAACAGAAACCACTGCCTGCCTGTGCTCTTCGCTACTACAATCCAACAAGTGAGAGTGTGTGGCGTATGCTCGCTCTTTGACAACACTTGCAGCTCGCCAATTGCTCTTCGATCTCAGCGATATTTGTTTACTTATCCCAGCGAAAATTCATTCACAAATTGCCTGCACTGCACTCATTCCACCAAAGAGATCGCAATGAATGCTGCCATGACCACAAAGAGACGCCTTTGGACGATTTAAGAGCTTCGTTGTGGGGTGTTGAACGGCAGGGGGCAGTGTTGGGGGGACAAAATACTCCCATCTGAAAACGGAAACGGCCATCATCATTGTCGACATCATACTACAACATGTTGTTTATTTTGTTTTGGTTTTATTTCCATTTCAACAAATAATTCTTTTTTGTTTTTGGTTTTGGAAAAAAGCGAACGATTGCAAAACAGGGTGTGTAAAGAGAAATCATGATGAAAGGAAAATATGCTAATCGTGATTAGCGAACACACACACAAAAAAACAACAACGAACGGAACTAGACGACAGATAGGTATTCATTCATTCGATCGTTCATTCATTAAAATCCACTAAGGAACGTAGAGCTGGATCGGATCGACCGACTGTTTGCTACTCTACACCACACTGTTTATGTAGTACAGGGTGAACAGAAAAGAATGAGAGGAAAATACATTAACAACAATGGTGTGAGATAAAACATTAAAAACTGAGCCGAAAATACAATGCTTTTTTAACCATGTGTCTGGTTACATTTTTTATGGTAAGTGTTTGAAAACGAAGACAAAGTAACGTTATATAAGGTCAAATGTACATACAAAATAGTTGAGTTAACATTGTATAAGGTTGGATTTTTCAAGAGAGAGGCAGAAAAATGTTTATGTAGTACAGGGTGAACAGAAAAGAATGAGAGGAAAGTACATTAAACAACAATGGTGTGAGAAAAAACATTAAAAACTGAGCCGCAAATACAATGTTTTTTTAACCATGTGTCTGGTTAAATTAAATGTTTGATAACGAAGACAAAATAACGTTATATAACGTCAAATGTACATACAAAATAGTTGAGTTAACATTGTGTAAGGTTGGATTTTTCAAAAGAGAGAGAGAGACAGAAAAATGTGCGACATAAACACATATTTAAAGATCATTCGGCTCTGTTGTATCAAAGTTTTTGGTCTGCTCTGTGTTATACGAAGTTCAGAATTAAGTTACACGAAGTTGCAACGATTGCGACTGTCTTATCCCCCCACTCTTTTTCCTTTCTTCCTCTGATCTGAACGTTTGTAATTGTGAGAAAGATAATAAGACAATTTATCTCGCTCTTTTAAAAAACCACCAGCAAATGCAAATGCTAGCTGTACAATCGTGCAAGCAATGATGTTGCGCTATGAAGATTGCTTTTCGCACAGTTCGAAGACTATACGCAAAGGGTAATTCTCATTAATCATAATGAAACTCCCGTATAAGTTATTTCATTTGTAGCCAAAGTAATCGTTGCCAAATACTGCTGAAGAAAAACCTTGGCGGGTTTAGAAACAGCTGTACAGTCTGGCTGGCAACCGTACCCAATATTTTCATTAATTTTTGAGTTGATTCTGAAAAAGAAACAACAAAAAGGTCTCGAACCAGAATAAAAACTTTTCAAGTCATAAAAAGACCGAATAAATGTAAACAAAACAAAAACATTCTTAGTAGGTTAATTTCTGGCTAAAAGTGGTAACCAATAATTAGTTAACTTAACAATAAAAATGATTTCTTTAACAATCTTCATAGTTAATAATATTAAAAATTTCCTTGTTAAATTGTACATGTATTGTTTCAATAAATTAACTATAAAATTTTTATATTAGCAATTTTCATGGTTAAAAACAATGCATTGTTAAAACCACAATAATTTTTAATAATTACAATTTTAAAGGTCATAAAAACTCTACAAGGCATTGTTAAAACAACAATAATTATTTTAAAATTAACAATTTTCATGGTTAAATAATTCAACCATAGAATAGTTAAAATAAACAATTATTATTGTTAAATATCAGTCAACAACAAAATGTTCAAATTAACCTTATATAATGTAGAATCCAAATCATATTTATTTATAGTTAAGTTAACCTTATATAAGGTTATTTTTCTTCTCTTTTCACATCACTGAAATGTCGGTTTAATTGTTGATGTCGGCGGTGTTTTCCGTCAATAACACCTCGAGTCGAAACCCTTTATGAAGCCTGGCATCAAGTGTCTCCTAGTCAACACTATTGTCTAAAATTTTGGTTGAGTTTTTGTTGACATTGTCAACGAAACGTCAACACTTCTTATTATACCTTTGAGAGTAAACGTTGCTTTGGAAGGGCTAAGATATATTTCACGAATAAAGCTCCGTTTTTTTATTTTTTTGGGCGGTAGACTATTAAATTTCAAGTAAAAAAAGCCAAACGTGTTGACTACGATTAACTAAAAGTACCACCGAATCTCTAGTTCCAATGTCTGCACATGATCCCATAAGAACTTCACAGTCAATAGTGTGAAAATTGATTAAAAATGCCCCACGTAGACAACAATTGTGACAAAGAAGTAGTGAATCACTAGTTCCAATGTCATAAGTGGATTCTCAATGACTAGAACATGTTAAATGTCCATCGCAGAAAGCATTACCTGTTGTATATTTGGTAAGTACGAGGGTTGATATATATATTTCTGGCCTAGGCTAAGTGTTATCTGGCGTCATCTGGCATTTTCATTGGAATGTTTGACATTTTTTAGCATAAACGTACTTAGAACGTTTTGACGTACGACCATCATTTGTGTTATTTAGAGTGACTTGAAAAAATCAATTTGGCAAAAAAATTCAATTAACTCGTGAACATTTTCGTGCGATCATTTTTTACAACTTTCGACGTGGATTATCATGACAAGAGTGCATCGATGAACTTAAATCTTTTTATGGCGATGAAGCACCATCCTATTGCACTGTAAAAAACTGGCTTAATGAGTTCAATCGTGGCCGACGCTCGCTTAAAGACGAAGGTCGTCCAAAAACGGCCGTTGTGCCAGAGAACATTGATGCCGTGTGTGAACTGATAATGCAAGATCGTCATGTGACATACCGTGAGATAGAGGCATCCTTGGGCTTTTCTTCCACCAGCATACATTCGATATTGCATGAACATCTGGCCGTAAAAAAGGTTTGTTCTCGTTCGATTCCGCACAAATTGACAATCGCTCAACAAAAAGGCTCGTGTCGATTGTCGCAAAGAAATGTTATAAAATACGATCGCGGTGCTTCAAAAGACGTTTATAAGATCGTCACAGGTGACGAATCATGGATCTATGCGTATGAGCCCGAAACAAAACAGCAATCGACCGTGTGGGTCTTCGAAGACGAGCCAAATCCAACGAAAGTTTTTCGTGGAAGAAGCACAACAAGCAAATGCTCGCCTGTTTCTTCGGCAAAACTGGTCATGTGGCGACTGTTCCGCTTGAGCAATGTAGGAGGTCAATTCTGAGTGGTACACCACAATTTGTTTGCCTGAAGTCTTCGGAGAAATTTAAAAAACGAACCAGAGAAGACGAATCATTGTGCATCATGACAATGTGAGCTCTCACACATCGGCTGATACCAGCGCCTTTTTGACTGGCCAAAACGTCTAATTGATGGGTCATCCGCCGTACAGCCCTAACTTGGCACTCCATGACTCTTTTTTATTCCCTCACATGAAGAAAAAAATGCGTGGTCAACGATTTTCGTCGCCAGAAGATGCTGTTGAAGCGTTCAAAAACCATGTTTTGGAGGTGTCTCAATCGGACTGGAAAAAGTGCTTCGACAATTGGTTTGGAGAATACTTTGAAAAACATAAAACCATTTTTGATAATAAATATTCGCATTTTCGTTATTAGGCCAGAAATATATATAGCAGCCCTCGTAGCTTGTGTGGTCCATATTAATATTATTATAGATACCATATAATGGTGAGTCGAACCAATTATCCATCAAGATTGATAACATTTGTTGAATGCAAGAAAAAGTCTTTCCGTCGTTCTAAAATATTGTAGTCCGAACTGATTGTCAACCGATTTTTTTTTTCTGTGTAAGTTAAAAAGTAACAAAAAAAAAGAAAACTAGTTTTGCCAAAAAATAAAAAATAAACTTGATAAACATATTTTAAATACTGTATAATCGCCAACTTGCCCCCTCTTCCTTGCACTTTGCTAAATAATTCTAAAATCGTCATTGGCCAGCTACTGTTGCTAGCTACGTTAAGGCGGGGGTTAATGAATATTTATACGGACAATTAAAAAATAAATTCAAGGCATACATGAGCTGGCGCACATGTGAAGAAAGGAGGTGTTGGCGTCTTAGGCGCCAAAAAATTGCTCCCCCTTCTCCAAAAAGCAAGCTACTGGTAGCTGGCATGAGAAGGGACGGGGACGGCATGAAATTTGGAATTATTATTAGTACTGACAACATAATTATCGTAATACATTTCTGGTGCTGTTAAGATTTGACTTTTTACAAGTGAGGGCAAGTGTGGCAGCGACGATGGTGCCGGTGGTGGCTTCGTCATTGGGCTACTGCTAACTGACGCTTGGAGACTTGGTCGCCTGGTGCTGGTCAAATGGATGACTGAATGGAAGTCGAGTGTTGGAATGGGATGTGATGTTAATGTTAATGCCTGTGTTGCCCGTCCGTCCGCCTGTCGCTCTGTATGTCTGATGATGTGTCTACCAATAATAATATTTTTTCTTCACGCCTATAATGCATTTTACTCACGCATCAGCGTTTTGTTACTTGTTTTTTCTTCCCTGTTGGCTTCTTTTGGTTAGTCTGTTGCTGTCTTCCATTCATTCATAAGCAATTTGTTGCTCTTTGAAAAAGAACTTCAAACAACACCATAAAAAACAATTCATATCGAAAAGATCTTTCACAATTTTACACTTTTGGATTGAGAAAAAAAGGCCAGCAGGCCGAGAAGACCAAACAATGAGTTAACCATGGCAACAAGAATACGAGTGTAATGGCTTAAAACCCCTTTGTGGCTGTGGTTTTGATTCGAAATACATGCGAGTGTGAGTGCGTGCGTGTAATGCAGGGCATCACTACCATGACCAGCCAGCCAGCACTAGCACCGAGCAACCAGCCCATCACTAGCGCTCCACCACTTTAAGTTGAACGGGTTGAGCTGAGCGCTGTTTGTTGCATGTCTTCAATTATGTAGTTTAAACCGATAATGATGATGTTGTAGAGTGCCCGGCCGCCAGGGTATTCGTTGGAGATTCTTGTTTTTCGCTTCTTCTTCTTTAACGGCAGCTACTACTACCGCAGTTGATTCAACTGTTGTTGTTGCTGTTGTATTTGTAATTATTATTGGCCATTTCCTTATGGCCAAAGTTTAAGAAGACACGTAACATCATTTCATTCATTAGAGATACCCGATTTCATCCAACACTCATTCATGCCTTCGTTCGCTCGCTCGTTCATTCATAAAACAAGAAACCCACTTCAATGGCGATGAGATTCTACTACGTTTTATACCTGGACAGTCTAGTATTTGTTAACTATCATCCCAATACAAATACACTCACACATGCGTAAAATCGGTCACATTAAATCCTCAGGTAAAACCGCCAAGATGTTGTTAATATCTACAGGGTGGTCCGATACAAATATTTTCTTTAAACAAATTTAAACAACAATTATAAAGGGTGGTTAAATTTTGAGGGCCGATGTTGAATGTGAACCACACCTTAACATCAAGTTTTTATTTACATTTCATTTGATATTTCTCAATTTCAGACTAACTCAATTTAAACCATGGAAAGATACACAAGCGAGCAACGCGTTAAAGTTATTCAGGCTTATTATGAAAATGGGCGTTCAAATTCGAAGGCCGGTCTGGCAGTTACTGTGAATTGTGTTCGCTATCGTGAAATGATAGCGAACTTTTTATGGCCCAAATTGGAAAATATGGATGTGGACGATATGTGGTTTCAACAGGACGGTGCCACTTGCCACACAGCTAACTGATCGGAGATCGTATAAAATAAATTTAGGTAATAATGAACATCGAAAAAGATCTAGCCATGTCTGCACTTTTCTCCGTCTGCGAGTCCTTTGAAAAAACGAAGGCGGTCAAACGAGTTCAGCTAGAACCATGTCATTTTTCACAATGAAGGCTTAGTCCTAGGCTGCTTGAAGTTAAAAAGGGACAAAATCGGCCTAGGTTGGGAAAGGTTCCCCTTAGACATTCTTCCGGCTGCGAGTCTTTTGATAGTACGATAGCGGTCAAACGAATAGGACCCTGCACAATAATGGCTTGTAGTCCTAGGCTGCTTAAAGTTTTCAATGGGCAAAATCGGTTAAGGTGGGGAAAATGTTTCTTCCGGCTGTGATTCATTTAAAAGTACGATAGCTGTCAAATGAATTTAGCTAGGACACTGTCATATTGCAAAATAATGGCTTGTAGTCCTAGGCTGCTTAAAGTTGTACATGGGGAAAATCAGCCTTGGATGGAAAATGTATCCCTTTAAGAAACTTTTGGGACCTTTTAAAAAAAAAAAAAAATTTTGAGAAGCTGCTCAACAAATCTTAAAACGTTGAGACAGCGAGCCAAGCGAATGATTGCGGTTGCGCTTACTCCAGATATTTCTTCAGCACAACCAAACGGCAGTATGTTTAGTAAATGATCAGAGGTTGCATTGAATAAACTCCCTTTATTTAGCTCTGACTTAACTCAAGGGTCAATATTGCAAAGTCAAAAATGCCGTAGTGAAGTTTAAGCTAAAATTAAATTGTCTAATTTCAGCATTTAATCTACTACTATGGTCTATTTAAATTTGGTCTATTAATTGGAAACCCTTAATTCCTTAGCATCTGTCCCTATTTCATTTTTTATTTGTTTTATGTTTCTCAGAAATACTCGATGGTCATAAGAACGAAACTATTTGTTGGCAAGGCGAATTATTGGAACCAAGAAGCACAATTGTGTACAAAACTATAAGTTGCCGAGGCTGGTTGAAGTTGTAAATGGGTAAAATCGGCCATGTTTGGGAAAATTTTCCCTTAAGAGGACTTTTGGTACCTTTTCAAAATATGTATTATATTTTAAGTAGTTGCTCAACAAATCGTAATACGTTGACACAGCGAGCAGATTCGTTGACAAAACCGATTTGTTCTCCTATTATCAAGTTTTCATTACGCAACCAAAAGTTGGTTGATGCTCTGAGATACTTAGTATATTTAATATCGATGAAAGAGACAAAAATACCCCTATGATATAATGAGATGATATTTAAGTTTTAGTTTTAAAACAAATGTTTTAAAGATTTAAAAAAATACGCTTTGGTCTTCTACGCTTGGAGGTCGAAATTTTAATTGCCTTGCATTACGAATGAAATTTATAATTCCTTAGCCTCAGTTTCTATTTAATTTTCCATTTGTTTTTTATTTCCGTATGTGTTAAGGCCAGCAATACTAGACCGACATAAGAACGTAACTATTTGTTGGCATGACCAATTGTTTACACTTAATTATATAGGGTGATCCATCTACCTCAGAACAAAAAATATATAAAAATTCAAATCAAGTGTGGAATCTTTATCGGTAATTTGAAAGGACATTTCATGGCATTTATTTATTGAAAATAATTAAAAATAATAATAAATAATAAAATAATTAGAGAATATAATTTCTTGTAATTACAAATTGTACGAGGGCATATCAATAATTCCGTGACTTTTCCAACTGCCCTTGTAGTTATAAGAAATGCAACACTGCTCCCATCAAGTACCATGTGTGAATAGGCTACTTTGAGAGAGAGAGAGAGAGTTCTGTCATTTAGTTTGTGTTTAACAGCTGTTCAAAAAATACAACCTCGTGGATTTTGTTAACAATGGAAAATAGTGAATTTCGAGTGCTCATTAAACATTCTTAATTGCGGAAAAAACCGTCAATAAAATCAAGGAACAGCTTGATAACTACTATGGGAACTCTGCACCATGGCTTTTAATGGTAAAAAGGTGGTTTACTTACTTTCGTTGTGGTCGCACAAGTACAAATGACGCTGAACGTTCTGGACGGCTAACTGAGGTCAATACACCCGAAAATGACGAAAAAATCTACGCTATGGTGTTGGCCCATCGAAGAGTAAAAGTGCGTGAGATTTTTAATGCCATACACATTTCATATGGCAGTGTGGTCTCGATTATACCAGATCAGATGGGTTTAAAAAAGCTGTCTGCAAGATGGATGCCGCGTTTGCTCTTAATTGACCATAAACGTAATCGTGTGAAAACTTCAAAGGATTGTTTGAAATTGTTTTATCACAAGTCAAATGAGTTATTGCGGCTTTTGTAACTATATAAGTAGATAAAACATGGATCCATTACTACACTCCGGAGACCAAGCAACAGTCTAAACAATGGGTTTCTCCGGGTGAACCGGCTCCGCAGAAAGCCTAAATGACTTTGTCGGCCAATAAGGTGATGCCAACAATTTTTGGGATGCACGCGGGATAATCTACATCGATTACCTACAAAAGGAAAAAAAACAACGGCGAATATTTTGCCAACTTATTAGACCGATTTAACGAGGATTAAAAAAAACGACCCCACATGGCCAAGAAAAAAGTTATTTTTCATAAAGATAATACACGGGGGCACAAGTGTGCAGTCTCAAGGGCAAAATTGCATGCATTAGGTTACAAAGTGGTACCTCCACTGTCGGTGTCCGCCACATTCTCCGGATTTAGCCCCCAGTGACTAATTCCAAACCTAAAGAAATGGCTCGGTGGAAAGAAATTCAGCTCCAACCATTAATCATTATTTTGTGGTCCTCGAGAACTCCTATTTTTTGGAAGGGATACAAAAATTGGAGAAACGTTGGACTAAGTGTATTGATGTAAAAAGATATTATGTAGAATTTTTTATGCAAAAAAAAACTGTTTTATTCGAAAAGTCACGGAATTATTGATATGCCCTCGTATCATCACTTATCAATACCGCCGTTTCGTACCCGGTTAAGCAAGCCCAGGCCCATGTATGAAAAATATTCTCCATCTACGAAACGTTTATAAAAACTACCACTGATAGCACTCTGCGACAAATGGTAAGGGTCAGTGATCGGTTTGGAATGAAACCACCGGGGAAAGTTATATTGGTAAAAAAAAAGTCATACGTGTTCCAGCGTTTCGCTGGGTCTCATCTAGGAATCGAGATATATCGATTTGAAGTTAGTAAGTATCGTATAGGGGAATTTGTCACGTTTTAGGCTCTTTTGTTTGACATAACTCGAGAACCACTCGTCCGATTTAGCTGAAACAAATTTAGAAAAATTAAGAATTACAATTCCTCTAATCTGTTCTTAAACCGTTTTCCTACTTAAGCAACAGTTTCGCAATTATAAATAAATGTATGAAAAAAAAAAATATTTTTGCCTAAAAATTAAAATTTTTTTTTTTTTAATTCATAAAAAATCCAAAACGGTAAAAAGTGTCAAGTCCTATTACTTTCACGTAAAGTCACATAACCTATGACCAAAATGAGACATAAATCATGAAAATCGATGCACGCGTTTCTCATGTATTCACAATTAAGTAAATGTATGAATTTCAAAATTCCCAAATTCCCCTATACGATATTTACTAACTTCAAATCGATATATCTCGATTCCTAGATGAGACCCAACGAAACGCTGGGACACGTATGACCTTTTTTTGACCGATATAACTTTCCCCGGTGGTTTCATCCCAAACCGATTGTGGCTGTCGCACAGTGTAGTAAATGGTCTCGAACTGAAAATACGTCAGTCGGACAGCATGTCAATATGGTGGAAGTTGTTTCAGTGAGTCGCCTTTGTCCTCATTCTTCGATTTAATACTTCGCATATGCAAAATCAAACAATGTGTTTCACATATAGATCGTTTATGAGTACACCCCTTGTCGACAGCACACGTATATGGTACCGAAGAGCCGTTCCACACCAACGGCGAAACGTGCGTCTATCAGTTTGTGGTGTTTTTGCTTTAACTTCGCTGAATTACTTTTCTATAACCATAGACAAACAAAACCATCCTTATCTAATTAGCTGGTGGAGTAATTCACTCTTTCAAAAATAGTATCAGTTTTTGTCTACTCATAATAATATTTAAAAAAGAGGGTAAACTTCTCTTTTCCACTTTCTGGGCTGGAAAAAATTGTCAAATCCAACAACGAAACTGTCCCAGTCTAGTGAACAAATTCCCGGATTACGGTTTACTGAAACACTTATGCGCCGCCCGAAAAAGGCTCACTCCATTCTAAATAGATACTTTTTATAGAATGTATAAGTAAAAAATTTCGCAGTCTACTGGGTCAGTATAAAAAAAAATTATTTTAATCGACTACGATAATTAATGGACCGATGTGGTGTGGTAGTGTTAACGACTGGCATACAAGTAAACCATGGTTCGTATCTGGGTGAGAAACTTAGCGTTGGGTTTCACATAAATGCTGGTAATTTTACAAGTATTGAATAATTCTCTAGGACTTGTAAAAACGTCTTTCTAAAGCGCATAGGACACTCGGAGATGGCATTAAAAAGTATGTCCCGGTCAGTAAGTAAAAGAAAAATTATCGTGGCCAGCACACTGATTTCGAAAAAAAAGTTCCTTGTTGGTTTCCTAATTGAAAAAAGGAACAGTTTACTTATTACAGCAGCGGTTCCCCGCTTATTCTGTAAAGGAATTAATGTCAAGTTCTTTCACAATTTATTCCTTGAGGAAATTTTAAGGAATTTAAGTAGGTACAATGACAATTTGGCGCTTTTCCCACCCCTACATTGCCTCTTTATCCGTTTAAAAGAAACAAATTGCTTACATCTACTGAAAACAAAAATTGTCTCGCATTTAACTGAGACACTTTTTCATCGTCTTCTTTTTGTAAAGGTTCTGTCCCTATCAACTTTCGCTGCTGAGATTAATTGTGGTCGGGCCCTTCTCACCACCCCATGCATTGTCACCTTCGTCATCGAAATTTGATGGGTAAATGTGCATGCCCAATTTGTGAACGATGGCAGGGAGAGTCTGGGTATCTGTTCCATGGACTGGGAACGGTCTTCCTATTACATGTCGTACAGAATATTGAACAACAACACCGGACAACTTGTAAAACACACGATATACTCGGATTACCACAATTCGACAACATGAGCAACAGTGACAACAACAACGACAACATAAACGATACCATGTCTCGTAGCTCTGAGAATGCATAGTCCGTTCGTCCGTCCGTCCCCTAGTCCCCATATGAGTCGATAATACAAATAGTTGTTGTTGTGCTAAATTATCGAGCAACAAAAAACAACAACGACAACATTGTAAATGTATCTGCAGGTTTTGTTTTGGAACAGACCAAAGCCAAGTAAAGTGATCGTGTTGAATGGCAAACAACGGCAGCCACAAAAGACAGCAAAATAAAAAAAAAACGAAATAACAACAATCCAAACAAGCGAAAAAATGTTTTTATGAATGAATTTCTCATGTTGCCTTTATACGATTTTTCGTTATACACCACACACCGATACTCACACACACTCGCGCACATCCTCAGGCGATTAAGTATTATAGTAACACCGACAGCAACAGCGTTCGAAAAAAAAAATCATGTCTACATATGTTGAAGTAGTTTATATGTTACTCACGCTGATCGTTATGGTGAGGAGGATAATGGTGGTGCTGCTGATGATGATGATGCTCATTATCATTTCCATCAACGTCATTATGACGATGATCGTATCCACAAGATACTTGATGCCCAATATTGTGGTTATTCTTCTCAGGCCTCCCTCCCCACATGTTCCTCACTCACCTCTTCAACAGCAAGCACACACCGCCATCATCGTTCCGATGCTGCTGCCGTTGTGATTGTTGTTGCTGCTGCTTCCGTTGCTTCCGTTTAGACATACCATCCGTCCGTCTGTCCATCGATGGAGGCTTTCAAAATGTGAGGGAATTTCTACATTTTCAGTTTTTTTTCTGTTGGTTGGTACTTGTATCTGCTATTGATTTTTTTCCTGATTTCTCCAGTTTTCTCAGTCGTCGTTAGCAAACATTCTTGAATGTAGCTTCGGTTTAAAAAAATAACGCGCGTTGATCTCTTACTACGCCACCCGGTAACGGTTCTATTTGGGTTTTGAACTAAGTTAGAGCAAGTCAAATATTTAAAAATTATGTTAAAATGTATTGTCCCTGTCTACTAAGAAACTTATTTGGCATCAGACGAATTGTCCCCGTCAGACAAACTTTTAACGTCCAACAGAGAAACTAAGATACATAGTTGTCGCTTAGATAAAAAATTTCTACTAAGCCAGTTTCTAGCTGAGATGAAATTTGTTCCAGTTCATTGAGACACTTTTGATGCCTAGAAAAAATGTGTTCCAGTCAATTGAGACACTTTTGTCGCTCAGATGATATTTGTCCTAGTCTACTGAGAATAAATATGTCCAAGTCGAGTCTACACTTTTGTCTCCTAAATGACATTTGTCCCAGTCTATAGAGAAACTTTTAAGGATTAGAAAAAATGTGTCTGTCTACTAAAAAATGTGTCCCAGTCAAGTGAGACCTTTTTTTGCTCATATAATTTTTGTCTACTAAGAACAAATAAATTCCAGTCGAGTTAGACACTTTTGTCGAGTAGATTATATTTTTCCAGTCTACGGAGACACCTTTGTTGCTTAGATAATATTTGTCCTAGTCTTCTGTTTGTCCCATTCTATAGAGGAACTTTTAAGGATTATAAAAAAAGTGTCCTTGTCTATTAAAAAATGTGTCCCAAACAAGCGAGACACTTTTTTATCACATAATTTTTGTCCAAGTTCACTAAGAACAAATATTTTCAAGTCGAGTTAAACACTTTTGTCGCGTAGATTATATTTTACCAGTCTACTGAAACACCTTTGTTGCTTAGGTAATATTTGTCCTAATCTTCTGAAAACAAATGTGCCCAACTCGAGTTAGACTCTTTTGTCGCCTAGATTTAATTTGGCGTATAGTATTGAGACACTTTTTAGCTTAGAGGAAATGTGTCCCAGTCTACTAAGACACTTTTTTCCTTTAGCATATATTTTTCCTCGTCTACTGAGTCGGGTTAGACACATTTATCGCCTAAATTATATTTGTCCCCGACTACTGAGAAACTCTTGATTCCTGGGAAAAATATTTCCCAATCTAGTGAGACACTTTTGTTGGCTTATATGTGTCTCACTTATCCCAATTAGAAAAATTGTGTCCCAATCTAGTGAGACACTTTTGTTGCTTAGCTTATATTTGCCGTCTACTGAGAACATATATGTCTCAGCCTGCTGAGACACTTTTAATGCTTAGAAAGAAAATATCCCAGTCTATCGACAAACTTTCACACAGAGCACAAGTGAAATCAGCACCAATCTATGGTTAAATTCGACCATATCAGTTTTCGTTTTCAAAATAGCTTCCGCACAATGGTTGCTGCAATTTGAGGTCCTGCTGCTCTAGAAGCCACTTATTTCACGTGATCACTCCCAAAATTTTCAGGGTGCGTTTTAAGCGACCAATATTTATTTGTGGACACTACCACTATTATTACTGGGCCACATAGGTATATATTTTCGTTCAGCCACCACACATAGGTTCTTCCCGATTTTCAGAAACAACAGCTCTTTTAGTCACATATTATACCCGATTCACACCAAATTTCACATTAAGCGTAACCGGTGACCAACACTTACCTTTGTTGAAATTGGGCTATATCGGTCCACGTTTTCGAATAGATCCCACACAAAAGTACCTCTCGATTTGAGGTCCAGCAGCTCTAGAGGGCACAAACTACATCAAATCACGCCTAAATTTAGCATATAACGTTAAGAGCGACCATGGAAACTGGACAACATATGCCAATTTGTTCCTATGGCCCCCTTACAAAGGTCATTCCCGATTTCAGAATCTGCAGCCACATTTTATAACCAATGCCTACTAAATTTCGCATGGAGCTTTTAAGTAATTAACACCCATGTCTTGTAACATTACACCATATCGGTTCAAAATATTTGGATAGCCCTTTTAAGCCATGATTCGGCGACATATAATTAAGAAATGTTGAGCAACTTAAAAAAAAATATTATTTTTTATAAGTAGAGGCGCTTTTAAACCCTCGAAGGAAAACTTTTTCCCTTTGGCCGATTTCGACCATTTACAATCCCTAGCAGCTTTTGACCATAAGCCACGGCACCTTAAAAAAGTTTCACATAGGGATGAAATCTATGAAATACGAACTTAGCTTGATCAGTAGTTGTATTTTAATAAATTATGTATTAAAAACGAATTTTAGCTGATACTCGTAACATACCTTTGCTTTAGCCCGCCCGCCTGCCCCTCGCCAGCGATGTGTAGCAAGCAAAGGGTTGAAATCCTGTCATTCATCCATGGATCGGCCGCATGGCCTACTGCAGGTGTGTGGGGTTGCACCAACAAAAACGAACTTCATTTGAAGTGCATACTTTTGTTGTTGTGGTTTGTTGCTTTGTTTTAATGCGAGTTTATTTTTTTGTTTTTTAAAGTAATAAAATTCAATTTTTTACAATGGGTAAATTTGTTAACTTTTAACAATTTAGCAAGAGCGGCAGCAAACAACAACAACTTCAGTGAAATAGGAGGGAAATCGAAGTAAACGAATAACTTCCGGTTAACAATAATTGCCCATCTATAAATTACAGCCAGCACCGGACCACATACAAACACTCGGCCACTCGCAGATGAACGAACAGGCGGACGGACGGACGTAGAGAAAAGTGTTGAGATACAAGTTTCTGACATGGAATTCCATGGATACCCGGGTTCCTGTATGCACACACCACCACCACATCTACCGAGTAGGGGCCAACTGAGTGTGCGTGTGGCGATGTGAGTGTCATTATGGTCATTATTGCCAGTTAGACAAAAAAAAGAACCTAACTAGTGGAGTCTGCGGTAGCATCATTAGGTCTAGCAAATTATATAGAAGTAATAATTAGTGTCTAGTATAGTAGAATTTAGTCTGTAGCTCATACAAACATTGTATAGAACATAATCATTTGCTGCTCGTGTATCTCAATGGAGTCACAATAAAGTCAACAGTAGCTGTAGCGACAGTCGATCAGCGTCAATGGTCGGCGATGAAGAGGGTCACAAAGGGATAGCGCCACTAAAGGGTGCACTTTCAAAGGTCACCGCTTTCAAAGAATATTTTTCTTTGATGAGGCGATATTGTTGATTACAAGCAGGTTGCAACAAAAAAAAATAAGATAAGTAAAAACATTGTTAAATTCGGTCAGGCCGCGTCTTATCTACCTTTCAACGTAGACACGCAATTAAAATGGCATGGTTTTTGGACCTCTTGGGTCCATGAGCAAGACCCCAATACAAGTATCAACAAAATTTACAAAATAAATCAATATTTGGTGAAATTCGCCTTGGCTTTAAGGACCGTTATTGGGCCTTATATCCGAGAGCAACTTTTATGCTGATTTTGAAAAATATGTATTAGGGTCGGCCGATTTGTAAGGATTAAAGTTTGTCGACATTGTGTCATCGATTTTCGATAGCCTTTGGCTTGAGGAAAAAAGACTTTCACTACGACTTATTAAAAAATCATCTTTGAGGCACCCAAATTTCATTTTTTTAACTTTTCCTCAACTTTTGTTTTTAAGGTTTTTTTTTTGTAGTAGACAAAAAAAATATTTGTTTTTAATATTACCTTTCCAAGGCGACGTACAAATATACATTGCCACATAAAATACAATATAACATATGAATGTGTTAGAATAGAAAAAACGACTGATTCGATTCTCTACGATTCCCTCAGGCGTATTTCTGTTTATTGGTAAACGTTTCTCGGGACCATAGGGACTGTTTTTTGGGCCACTAGAGCGGAAACTTCGAGCAACGTTGCCCTCTTTTATGGTGTTTTAACTTACGTATAAAAAACCTTTGAATATTGGTGAAATACTGAAAAAAGTGTAAAAGTATTTTAAAGAAAAACTGTTTTCCTCCAGGGCCAATTTCGCTTATTTGACATCCCAAACAGCTTATCGTACAAACCGTGCTTTAAACCGACACACGGACGGACGAACCGACACGATTACATCATCTTTGAATTTAACGACAGTGAATAGCATACAAGGTGGCGCAAAATGAATCACCCTAGATGTTAAACCTTTTGCATTCATATTTGATATTTGTGAACTAGACTGCTGCAGAATACAAACAGACAGCTAATGGAGTGCTATACTTTTTAAGGGCGTAAGTATAAATCCTCATCACCTCAATCTCAGTAACGAAGGAGAAGATTTTGTGTCGAAAATCGTCATAGAAGGAGGTTCATTTCCACTTAAGCGGCAAAATCTTTATTTCTGGGGCACCGAAAATCTGCTTATGGTGCACGAAGATTACTTACATCCACCCAAAAACACTGTGTGGTGCGGGAGGAGTGATTGGGACGTAGTTTTTGAGGACGCTTTATTCAATGCGATCACCTTTACGGCAAAACAGGGCCATTTACCAAAAAAATTTGAGTATGATGCCCGAAGATTACTTACTAACATACTCCCAAAGCCACTATGTTGTGCGGCATTCACGCGGGAGGAGAGATTGGAAGGCATTTTTTGAGGAGGCCATACGCATAAGCGGGGTATGGAGAATCTCAACCAGACGGTGCAACACAGCACGAGCCGCAACCAATATGTCGGGCCGTTTTCTGGTCGCATGGCCAGTACGATTATACAATTTAACCGTCCCAGGCCTCTATCTTTGGGGCTGCTTGAAGACGCAGGGGTTTGCCAACAATTCATCGTGTATTAACACTGGCGGCAGCCACTTGAGGGATGTTAACTTTTCCACTTAACAGAAACATTTCTAAAGGTTCAACTAAGGATTTCCACCACTCGAAACCATTTGTTTTATGTTGTATAAAAGTTATTGCAAAACAAAATTGTATGACTTTTTTCGCGCCACTCTGTGTATATACGTTAAAGGGTCTCTAATCAATATTTCGAGGTTTTCGAAAGGGTATTTAGTATACTTCGGTGGAGGGTGTCAAAGAGAAACAGGATGCGAAACAGTTTTCATCGGAAATCTGGCGGAAAGTGCGATAAAATGGGTATCCAACACTGGCGGCAGCCACTTGAAGGATGTCAACTTAAACACTTAACTGAAAAAGTTGTAAATGTTTCACTAAGGATTTCCGCCACTTAAAACCATTTGTTTTATTAAGTATAGAAGTTGTTTAAAAACAAAATTAGATGATTAATTTCGCGCCACCCTGTATATATTCGTATACTTTAAAGGGTCTCCAATCAATATTTCAAGGAATTAAATATCCTTCGATGGAGGGTGTCAGAGAGAAACTAGTAAAAACGTCATAAAGTTTGGCCAGGCCGAACCTTATAAACCCTCTACCAACCTACGCTTCTAAAAAACAAAAAAAGTCCTTTTTGGGCCCCTTACGGCCCCTGTGTCCATCTGTGCCAGAACTGTAAATATACTCAATTAGCTTTAATTTGAGTTTCCATATGTCCATATTGACAATAAATTGCACGTTTTGACCATGCGGGACGTCCACATGAGCCAGAACGTGCGACAAATATGTTTTTTTTTATGTAAAAAGTGCGTCCCACCTAACTGCATGTCCACAACAAATTATAATTTGTTAAAAAAATATTCAAAAATTGTACGTTTTGTCGAGGAAATTTAGTTTCTAAAAGAGAACTAGTTTTGCCCCTATAAATACGGTGTTGCCAGTGCCGCTGCCGACGATTTACAGACGGAGACGAAGTCTTTTTTTAGATTGTGAGCAAAATTTTCTTTAATTTTAGTACCCATATGTCCATATTAACTATAAATCGCCCGTTTTGAATAAGCGGGACGTTTTTTGGGCCACATGAGCCAAAACGTTCGGTAACTATGCCATTTTTAAGGTATTAAGTGCGTCCAAACTAACAGCACGTCCACAAAATTTATAATTACTCAAAAGGTATACTTTTTAACGATGTACCTTTAGTTCCTCAAAAGGGAACCTTTTTCGTCTGGCCCGATTTCGGCCATTTACAATCCCAAACAGCTTATGACCATAAGTCATTATCATGCAAAATATCAGAATACTAGGTTGATTCGTTGGACTGCTATCGACACGCCGACGGACGGACGGACTTAGCTAGATCGTCATAGAATATGGAGACTTTAAAGGGTCCCAATCAATATTCGAGGTGTTACAAATGAAGTGACATATTAAGTGTACTCCCTTAACTTTGGTGGAGAGTTAAAAAAAAAAAAATGCTGTCATCCCTGTTTGGAGATAAAGAAAAACAATTAATTTTTTAAATATCTTAAAGATTTTGTTGGCGTAATTGTAAAACACATATGTGACAGCGCATAGAGAAAGGGACCTAAGGGTAAAAACAATCAATTTTCATTTTTTTTTCTTTTTTTGATGTGGATAACATCTGAGCATCGAATGAGACCGATCCCATGCCCCAAAAGTGTTCCCTCCCAGAGATATGCGCGTTTTATGAAAGTGAAGTCGACGATTCTAAGCGCAAATAAAAGGGACCTAATCTTTAAAATGGCTCTCCTGAACAAAATGGTTTTTAACCTTATAGGACCCTTTCTATTTTTCGCGTCACATATTTTGTTTGATGGTATAAAGAGATCTTTTGCTTGGCCTCACAGGCTATGTTTACCATTCTAGGGTAAAAATTCCATGGATATACGACAGTACTAAGGGACTAATTTTCCGTATATTTTTCTTTCCAAACACGATCGTTAGGCTTAAATCATCGGTTGGCGTTCATATGCACAAAAATAAAACACCTTCGTCCAGCATCTACTAATCACAAGATAAAATTCCGAATATATTAGCATGATAGATAAATAGAATACCTTCTATACCCCACCGCCCTTTTAGAAATATTTTATAGCAAACTTCCGATTGTTGACAGGCAAGTCAAACGATTTCGAGATCATAAAACCAGGCTGGCCACAAACAAAATCTTTCCACCTCAACCACCATCGCCAGAGTCATCAATCATAGCCATAGACATTTTTATGGGTCTCAATTAAAACGGTGAAAATCTTGCTTAAATAAATTTCTCACCGCTTGTTTGGAAATCAATCACAGGCCTTTTAAAATTAAATAAAATTCAACACAGCCAAGAAAAAAATCAATGCCAGCCAGCACAGACAGACAGAAAAATTTAGGGGAAATCTTCAAAGTTCCACGAAAAGAAAATAAAACCAAATCAGCAGTTTAGCAATAAAATACGCTTTAAAAGAAAGAAAACTCTCTACACACAAAAAAAAGCTTGTGTAAAAAAAAATTAAATAATTCCACGAATAAAATCTGTTTTTCTTGTTGTTGGTTTTTAAATAAATTCAAGCGAAAATTACGGGAAGAGCAAAGTCACGTTAACAAAAAATAAATAAATCATTTTGAAAACGAACCAAAATACAAAAAAACACCAGCAAGCCAAAAACAAACGATTATCAATAAATGCAGGGAGTATTGAAATAAAAATAAAGAAGAAAAACAGCATTCGAAATGTCGACAGAATATCCCATAAATGAATTGCGCGGCGAGGGAGCGGATTGAGTTACTCCTCGCACTTTCATTCAGCCTGCAAAGCGATGACGATGAATCCCATAATTTTTTATTGGGTATGACATTTCAAAGATACTTTTTTTTTCTTTCTTTCTCCTACCACTACTGACAGGGTGCAACAAGGAGCTGCATATAGGACAGCGACAGGTGGGCTATGGGGAGGGTGGTGCCAGTGCCAGGAGACGCACACGCTCACACACATCACATACAAATACAGCTGAAACAGCAACAGGCTGAAATGTAAAATACAGAAATGTTGTGGCACAGACGGGCTAAGTTGCACAGTGTTTCAAACAACAACAAAAATATGTGGACATAAATAGTAATCTTAGAATTGTCTAACTTACTTTAGCCCCAAAACATTCCATTAAGTATCAAAGGGGAACTTCTCTCAAATCAGTGATTCAATTCTTTTACTCACTGACAGGGACCGGACCTACAGTTTAACGCCGGCTAATGCATTTCATAGAGAAATTTTTTCACGGCTTAGAGATAAATCTCTTACTCGTAAAATCGCCGGCAGTTACAAATTGCCTAAACTAAGTATAATCTAATAAAAAGGAAATTTGTTTAGGTGCCATTAGCTTAGATTTTAAAAAAATGACACAAAGGCCACCCTACACACGAACATGGCTAGGGACTTTATAGGCTGTCGTTGCCAACGGATTGACAAATTTAGTATACACTGCATTCTACGGTAGAGGGTTTAAAAATTACTTAATGCTTATAAGAGGGAATTGCAGAAGTACAGAAACTTAGACTTTCCCTGATATAGATTTGAATAGGAGCGATTTTTCGTGAAGTCTTGAGAAATTACGGTGAAAATAAACATAAAAATTAACCTTTTAATTCCTTCTTTAACCATTCAATACTATTTTAATGGTCACTACTGTAAGATTTGCACTAGCACTGGTTAGTTGGACGTGCATTTTTACACCGGAAATATAAAATTACATACTCAACACTTGAAATGTGTGTGTGTATGTGTGTGTGAGTGTGTGAATGGAGCGAGTGTTTATGAACCTCTAACAAACAAAAAAAAACACATCAGCTGTAAAATTGCGACTTGCAATCGGAATCGGACGAAGTACTAGAAGAAGAAGCAATACCAGCAACACACAATTGAATTGAATATCCAAACAAACTTCAACACGCAGTACTCGTACCTCTGGACGTCGTACAAGCGACAGTGGGGATGTGCGAGAGTATGTGAATTATTCCAACGAACGAGTATTGATTGAACATTATAATGATGTTGCATGCAGCTTGATGCATGCTGCACGGCTGCAGTTCATAAGGAGAGCATGAACGTTAGACTGGGTCATTCGCTGAACCATAAGGAAAAATAAATAAAAAAAAAAAACAAAATTCGAAATCAAAAATCAGGATTAAAAGATTTCAAACTCCAACAAGTGAAAGTGGCCACAACAATAATGTTTTGCAACACAAAACATTATTTATTATTATAGAGCATTATGAGTGAACTATAAACAATTTCAAAAATACACACAAAGAACCGTTTTGTTGTCACAACTGACATTATCGGTTGAAAAGACAAAGTATAGGTACCCATGCTAATTAGGATTCAATTTATTTAATTATATATTTTTAGAAAAATACGAAGAGGGTCCATTTATCTGGTAGATACGAGTATTCTGATTTTATTTTAGACGATCTGAACTTAAATGATAATGGTAGGAATTTAGTCAAAACATTTTAAACCAAAAACGACCAATTAAAATAAAATTAAAGGAAAAAAGGACGAAAGGACACAGAGATAGGATGTTAAAATGTTTTACGATATAACAAATAAGTCGAACCTAAGAGGGTCCTTTTGCGAATTTAATATAATTACCAAAGTCATTCATTTCTATACGAAATCAAGCACCCCCTGTACATTTGTTACAACAGCGGTGTTTGGTTGCTACTAAGAATAAATCTGTTGTCTCCAGTAATTATTGTAACATATTCTTCATAATTGGTTGGTTGTCATAACCACCAGTTTTGGCAACCAATAGTTTTACTGGTTGGGTTAACCAACTTATTGGTTAAAAGTATCGTAATATTATTGTAGCTACCGTCTTATGGTATATCGAACCATGTATCCATCAATACCATGGAATGTTGGTGATTGCAACAAATATAATGTTTATCTAACCGAATATTTGCAGTTCGAATCGATTTCCAACTGATTTTTTATCGGTGTGTTGTAAACGATATCGGTCCGTGTTTTCATACATCCCCTCTAAAAATTTTCTTTCCGATTTGAAGTCCTGCCGCTCTGTAATAAGAATAAACTATAAGCAACTCTAGTGAAATTGGTGTATATCGTTTCCCCATTCACCCTTCCTTCTTGATTTTGGGCCCAGACTTTTTACGAGTCACATTTTTATTCCCTTTTTATACTAGTTTCGCATATTAGCGCTCTACGGGTATAACTTAACCTAGTAAAATTGTTGCAAATGGGTTCATAATATTTATATATAAGTAGCACCTATTTGAGATTCTACGTCTCTAGAATTCACAAATTTAAGCCGATCTTGCTCAAATGTCGTATAGTACGTAATGAACGACTAGTTAATAACTCTGTCATATTTAGACTACATCGGTCCTAGGTTTCGTAAAACTGCTTATTTAAGGTTTGGCCGCTCTAGGAGTTTCAAATTAAATCGGTTGTACTCAAAATTCGCAGGACACGTTATGTGATTACAATGGCTACTCCTGATTCGACGTCCGGTCGTTTTCGAAATGACATTTTACATAAGATCTAGCATACATTTAACACAGCCAGTTAGGACAGAACTATGCTGTTGATATTGTAGTGGCACACATAGTACTGGCGGGAGAGCCATTGGCCGTAGATTACTGCAGGAACCGACAAACCCAGGTGAATTTTGCTAGTGTATCAGTAAATATTTTATATAGTCTACCGATTTGAGAACCTGGCGGCCTACAATTCACATATCAATGCCGTTCATGCAGATTTGCGTCCTAAAATTTTCGCTGGTGAAATGGGACAAAATCGTTTTATGTTTTTAATAGCCCATATTTAAAAGGTCTCTGCAGATTTGAGGACCGGTCTTTAAAAAAGTCACAACTTTAATCACATCCTTGGTAAATTCTACCTAAAAGCGATGTCTTTTACATTTTCAAGTTGGTCCTGTTTGACTGCGGCCTTTTCTGATAGTTTTTTTTTTGTTTAATTTTGTAGAGAGCCACTCTAATGTCCGACACGCTGCACCAAATAATGAATACTTGTTGGTGTCTTTGCAACTCACACAACACATCACTTCGCAAGGCATACATGCATGCGTGTATTTATGGTCGCTTGTTTGTTTTGTTCGTTGGATGTTTAATGAATGATTGTTGCACTTGTTGTTGCCCCATGTTGCAGGCATAGTTATTCTGGTTGTTGTCGTTGTTGTTGTCATTGTCATTTACTTCATCGTCATTTCATCCCCAACTCGAGGAGGTTCATTATAGGCCAGCGAGTGCCTGTTGTATTTCTAAACAGTAGAGGTTTTAGAGTCTGTCCGTCCGAGCAGTTGTACTTTTTTAGTTGCTATGGTCATGATTTGCTTATGGGGGACCATGGAGAAGCATCCAAGCAGCTTGATCATGTGTGTGTGTGTGTGTGTGTGTGAGGACGGGGGGGAAACTAAACAGAGTGTAAAAATGCATGTGTGACACTATTAAAGTATTTATGACATTTTGAAATATTAATTGATATTTAATTGAATACTTGCGAAGAGAAAGAAACCAAGTAGAGCAAAGCAACATTTCGAAATTATCGGTTATGAAGGCATCGAGGGGGAAAGATACAGGATCATGTACGATGATATACGAGCTCAGGAGCATATGCATGTGAAGACACTGGAGAACATGCTGGATGCGGTGAAAAGAATAACACCTGCCATTCGGAAATTTGATAAAGATTTCTTCATAGCGGTTTGGTGTTCGATAGCTTCTAAGTCGTTTGGGCGCAACAATACAGTGCAATGCTAAGATATTAGAACACCTCTTGTGCTGGGTGGCGAATCATAATTAACATCCCAACTTCTAAACGTGCACTTTTAAACAAGTTCGAGATCTGAGCACGTTATTAAACGTACAGCTACTCATATATAGCTTACAGATCTAGGAACTCATTGCAGAAAATCGTAAGCTTTTTGGCCACTCCCTCGATTATCGTTTAGCCAGCCTGTTGGCATAAAATAGGGGTGTAGATACGGCCCACATTACCAGCGGTCTTCTCAGATAGTATTTGTAGACAGCGGCAGTGTTTGAATTCATGCCATTGTATAAGAATACAAAAATGATTTTGTTATCAGAAAACTATAGACAGAAAATATAAAATTTTAAGGACAAAAGTTATTCAAGAATAACCATAAGCGAGTTAAAGCGAGCTTAGGTAATACTTGCATATGTGACGCGCAAAATAGAAAGGGACCTAAGGTAAAAAACCAGTTTTGTTCAGGAGTCATTTTAAAGATTAGGTCCCTTTCTATTTGCGCTTTGAATCGTCGACTTCACTTTCATAAAACGCGCATATCTCTGGGAGGGAACACTTTTGGGGCATGGGATCGGTCTCATTCGATGCTCAGATGTTGTCCACATCAAAAAAAGAAAAAAAATGTAAATTGATTTTTTTTATCCTTAGGTCCCTTTCTCTATGCGCTGTCACATATTGTAGTACTCGTATGTATAAACCACAAAAATTCGAAATACCGTAAGATGGTAGCTCTCATAATAGTTAGGCAGTGATAAACATCTATTTGGTTGTACTAATAAAATTAAGTGAAAATAATAGGTTATCAGAACCGCCCTTTGTATAAACTTATAGGTTTGCTAACATTTGGTCTTTGGTACAAACAATAAATGATGATCACAAATAATTTCGTTATAATACGAGGGCGACCGCAAAACTAAATGGCCTGACACATTTTCTGTTTTACTAGCAACTTTTTTTTTGTTTTTTTTCCGAAATATTTAATGATTATTTTCTTTGTTACAGGTGATTGAAGTAAACAAGTTTTATAATTTTTGAATAATGGAAAATATAGAGTTTCGTGCGGTAATTAAACACTTTTATATGAAAGGTTATACGCCACAATTAATCAAAGATGAATTGGATTCTGTTCATGGTGATAATGCACCATCATACTTCACCGTGAAATCCTGGGTTCCACAATTTAAAATGGGTCGTTCAAGTACGGAAGATGAACAACGCTCTGGAAGACCGAAAACTGCTACTACTATTGAAAACATTAGAAAAATATTTAATGAAGTGACTAAAGATAGACGAATAAAGCTCAGAGAACTTGCTGATATTGTTAAAATACACGAAAAACAAGTTTGGAGTATTTTACATGATGAACTCCACATGAAAAAGTTATCCGCCAGATGGGTGCCGCGTTTGTTGACTTTGCCCCAAAAAATCGTCCGTTGGACCAATTCCGAGGAGCTTTTAGCGTAATCCAATAGAGTTCTTGCGCCGATTCATAACTGTTGATGAAACATGGATCCATCACTACATCCCAGAATGCAAAGAACAGTCAAAACAATGTAAAAGTGGTCCCAAGAAGGCGAAAACTGTAAAAACTATAAATAGTGAATATTATTGTGCATTATTGGATCGGTTGAGTGAAGAAGTCAAGATAAAACGACCGCATTTAGAAAAAAAAAGTTCTTTTTCATCAAGATAATGCTCCTGGCCGAATTACGATTTGAAATTGCTCCGCATCCACCATATAGTCCAGATTTACGTCCTTCTGATTATTTCTGGTTTCCAAATTTAAAAAAAATTCTCGGTGGCAAAAAAGTTCGTCCAATAGCGAAGTTATTGCTGAAACTGAGGCATATTTTGAAGGTCTTGAAAAATCTTATTTTTCGGATGGAATTAAAAAACTTGAAAAACGTTTGATGAAGTGTATTGAGTTGGAAGGAGATTATGTTGAAAAATAAATAATAATAATTCCAAAAAAACGGTTCTTTTTATGTTAGGCCAGTTACTTTTGTGGTCGCCCTCGTATATCTTCGCACTGCCAACTTCAATATGAAAAAAATTAAAGAGATTGAAATTATTTTTATTGGTTCAAGGTCCGCCATTCTTAGTATTTAGTACTTAGTAGTAGTATTTAGTACTTAGTAGTAGTACTTAGTAGTATTTAGTACTTAGTAGTAGTACTTGGTAGTATTTAGTACTTAGTAGTAGTACTTAGTAGTATTTAGTACTTAGTAGTAGTATTTAGTACTTAGTAGAAGTACTACTTAGTTCGTAAAGCAATTAAAATATATTTTTTAAATGGCAGGCAGGTATAGGCAAAAGTATTACAAATGCTGACATTGGACAATTTTCCTTTTATCTGGACTTGAAAAAAGGCTTATTCATCTTTAGGTGTAACATAGAATTTTTTTTTATACGAGTATTTGAGGTTCCCTGTAGAAAATTTCATCGCATGAACCAAGATTCGGTTTTTTTCCTCGTTGTGTACACCAACCAAAATCATTCGGTTGGCAAACAAATTCGGTTGTGACAACGAAACTATTCTCAGTGTGTAGTAGATAAATGGACTTATGTAAATGAGTTCTAACAGTTAAACCATTTTACAAAGGCGGATCTTTGGGATAGGCATAACTACTTATATACTACTCGTACGTATAAACCTAAACCAGTAAGTTTAATTTTTAAACCCCGTTTTCAAAAGGACCACTAAAGTATTCCCAACACAACCTTCTGAAATAGGGGGAATATATGTATAGAAGCTACATTGAATTCTCCTAAAAGGTGGTAGCCTTTGTCAAAATACGTTCTTCACAAATTTGTCCCACTGTGCCAGATGTTACAAATTTATTTGAATGCCATTTTTATGGTGATACCAAAAGAAAAACGTCTTTACTTGTCGTGCCCACCCACCAACATGTCAACACATATTGGCAAGAATAAAAAATGCAAATAAAAAAACGAAAACAAATGCGAACAGCAACAGAAACTAAGGCAACAACATTGAAATAGCAGCAATTATATAATGATGGCGATGCACGTAGTGGTGACAACTTTACAATGAAGCATCCGTTACAAGACGTGCTAATTTTTTTTGGGGCGGCGGTACTGCAGCGCAATAGAATTTAAAAAAAAAATATTTTAAGAAGAAAAAAGTGAACAAAAAAATTTCCAAAAAAAACAATGATAAGAAAGTAAAAGAGAAAAAACGAAAATCACGTTTAGTGAAATGAAACAAAAGTAGGAGACACAAGGAAGAGCAGGGCAAGCACAGATGCATCAAAGTTGTATCTTTACAACTGACGAAATCTTTAGAAAAAATGGTTATAATGGCAAGGGTAAGGAGCAGACTGAATGGATTTTTACCTCAGCTTTTCTTTTAATTTTTGAATAAATGCAAAATTCCCATGTCATGCTATCAATTAATGACAACATAAAGTACATCAAATTGAGAAACCCCAAAATGAATGTCAGACAAGAAGGATAACACAGTGCAACGCAAAATTCTGGTTATTCGACTTAAAACCAAACAGTTCTGCAAACAAGTAGTTAGTGGAAACCACATCATATTTTATTAAGGAATAGACGGGAAAGATCTGTGAAATCAGAAAACTAGATATATATATATATATATATATATATATATATATATATATATATATATATATATATATATATATATATATATATATATATATATATATATATATATATATATATATATACATCATCTATATATAGATAGTTGTCATGCACCTTAAAAATTAGCTTATACAAAACCGGTTTTGCAAAAAAACTTCATGTTAAGTTTTTTTATGGAGCATTATGGTTGGAGCACCCTTTATATTATCAATAGTCGCAAAGTTATAAGACGATCTATTCATGTCCGTCCTAGAGTCTGTTGAAACCACGATAGCGGTTAAACGATTCGCAGGATCGTACATTTTTTTTACAAAGGTTAATCGTCATAAGCTGTTTGGGATTGTTAAAAGGTTTCATTTGAGGGACCAAAGGTACCTCGGAAAAACTACACAATTTTAAGTGTTTGTTTAACAAATTGAAATATTTTGTCGAGGGACAAGGCAAAATGGGCGCTGTTAGTTGCGAAGTACTTAGTACCTCAAAGAAGAGCATAGTTACTGTACGTTTTCGCTCATGTGGCCCAAAAAACGAACCGCATGGTCGAAATAGGTGATCACTAGCCAAATTGCTAATTTTAATGTTTTGTCTGGATTAGGGCAATACTCATGGGCCGAAAGGCCCCACAAAAAACGTACCTTTTTCTATAGTCGCAAGAGGATGGGGTTTGGGGTTTGGCCTGGCCGAACTTTACAACGTTTTTACTTGTTGTCACTTTATCGTAATAAAAAAAATTATCACAAAACAAAATGGTAAAAACCGGTAAAGTCGGACACAGCAGACTATGCTATCTCCCTATTCAGAATATTTAGCGCATCTGTCGGTAGAGGGAAATTCCAACAATTTTCGACCTAGTCTGGATTTTGACCATTACCGATTTTATTTAAACTGGGCACATATTTTCTCCTAGCTTCTGCCTGTCACATGACGCGTAATTTGTATTCAGATGTATTCGGCTTGGTTCAAATCTTATATATAAGTATGTTGTACTTGAAGGACATAACACTCTTAATCAAGGATATATACTTAATCCTTAAAAAAAATTAAAAAGGACCATCTCCCTTCTTTTGATGGTGTGAAACCATTTCGGCCCGCTAGTCGAAAACAATGGACACGCCTGCCATTCTGCAGTAACAAAGTTTTAAGAAAAAACTTCGTTCTAAAATATTTTTGTGTACATGCAGGCATTTTTAGTTTTTATATTGTATCAAATCAGCACTGCATTCAATGGATATATGTAATTGTCAATGTGCAAATTTTCTATATTTTACTGAATCTGCGTTAAACATTTAATAAATAAACATTTTAATTGTTTTATAGAAAAACCGAAAAATTATTTATTTATCACTTCTATAGTTTACATTTGACCCATTTTATTCAGTGAGTGTTGTGATAAAAAGAGTTCCCATGTTAGTAAAGTGTGTTGTAGTAACCCATTGGGCCTCTGATTTGAGGCCCGTTCCACAATGGATCAGAATTGGGGTTCTGAAAATCCAAGAGCCATTCATTAACGCCAATTGCAACCCATTAGGTGTACAGTATGGTGTGGGATCACATCTGCAAAATATCATTGAGCTTCAAAATTTGTTACGTCCTGCTCTTAAAAACAGACCTGAGATGTGGTTTCACCTGTACGGACTGCTGCCCACACTGCTCGAGACACAATGACACTTTTAAGTCAAATTATTGAGAGCGAATAATAGAATTGTTGGGCCAGCATGATCACCAGATTTGTCAGTACCCGAATATTTTCTTTGGGGTTATTGGAAGGAGCGAGTATATGGAACGAGTCCGAGACAATCCTTCAACTCAAGGCCAACATTGTTGCAGAAATTCGAACGCCACAGCCACAAGTTTTGAAAGATTTTATGGAAAATGCTCTAAAACGAGCCCATCGTTGCGAAGCTGAAAACGGTGACATTATTTTTCATAATTAGTGTAAAAACAATTCCATTTTATATATTATATAATCTGAGAAAAAAAAAACTAAAAAAAGGGACTTATGATGCTCCAATATCACCAGCAATAGTTATAGGTCGCACTTAGCGCTTTATGTTTCTGGGCTAAATCTAATTAAAAATGTTTCCTATTTACTAATAGCGGTGAGACGTCAAATCGCAAAGTCATTTGTGTGAAAAGTCAGAATTGTAACGAATGTAAGGCATTATTTGCATCATATTAAATATTCGCTTTCGCAAACAACAGTTTTGAAATAATCGTATTAGCAAAAAAAATTAGTGTGTGCTTTTTCATTCGAAAAAATAGCAATACTTGAATGTTATTTGAATGGCAAAAAAATATTAAGATAATTCTCTGAAAACTTTTTGTTTTACATATTTCCAACCGTGACATGGGTTGACAAAATTCGGGGGTATAAGGAGCGCTCGAGTTTTAAAACGATAGACATATTTTTTCCCATCGATATAGCCAATTTTATTAAAGGCCCAAAAAAAAATATCCTTATATCACTGTTGCACTGTGTTCTCAAACAAAGCCATCACCCTCCCCCCTCCCATCACAAAAAAAGAACACAATGTCGGTCTGTAGGACAAAGGTACAACTCTGGTATTGACCAAAAACCATACCAAATGCATTAACAGGCGACATCAGCAGAGTCGCCAGCCAAAACCAGGAGGGGAACAGGCTGGCAGGCAATTGTTCAAGTGCCCCGTAGCCCGCAAGAAGAACAAAAACAACAACGTGGTGGAGTATGAAGAAAAGTGGTCACCGAACGAAGCGTTTACTAAGCGTTCCGCATTAAAAGGAGTTAAAAGAAGAGCACTACAAAACAAGCAGCAACAAACAACACAAACGAAGAAACCAAGGAGACAAGGCGATTTTGGCGCATCTGAAAATCACATACGAAAAATTCCCACGGCTACTGCTGCTGCGGCGACAGCAGCCACTACTGGGCACTGGATGCTGATGTGCTGGTGCTGTCGCCATACGAGTCCACCAAAAACACATGACGACGATGAAGATCTTGATGTTGGTTTAAATAACTCTCCCCCAGCTCCTCCTTGGCCCGCTTGCTCGAGTGAAGCAGATTAAAACGGGTTTCATTACCTCAACACAATAAGGGGGCGGGCCACAGTGGGAAAATTACGAAAAAAATTGGAAATAATTCGGCCATTTCGTTTGTAATGGTCCGATTTAAATGAAAATTTACATTGACCTTCTTGAAGTGTTACTGAGCTTAAGTTTTGAATTTCATGCATCTGTGTTTAACAGGTGCTGCACAGTGGGCCCTCAAAGTTGGTCACCTCGAGTTAAAATTTTCTTTTTCAAGCCGCCAAAAGCGTATTTGTGGTCCGATCGTAATAATTTTTTCTTTAGTGAAATCTGCTGGACAAACCCAACCAAAAATGTTATTACAAATTTTTTCATATCTCGTACAATAAAAAAGATATCGGGACTTAAAGTTTTTTTTTCGAAAAATTTGCTTTGGATTTTCTGGGATTATTTTATTTTTGGGAATCAGTTTTAGGTGAATCGGGGAAAATTTAATCCTGGTTTAAAGAAAACACTTTGGTTAATGTTTTAAAAAAAGAATTGTAGCAAAATCACCAATAATATGAAAATGCCAGCTGTTCAAAGTCAACTATTGCGAAAAAAGTGGGATTTTGAGTGTTTTACGGCGAAAAGGTACCTTTACTCTTATGTCAATAACTTTAATGTTTCTTAAGTAACATACAAAAAATTTGCATTTATTTCAAAGAAAACTTTATGCTTAATACAAATAATAAGCAATTGTGACCCTAGTCGGTACTTTTCTTGCTCCAGGCGTCTCCAAATATGGGCATTTTTTTCAAAAAAAAATTGAGTTTGAGCTCAAATAAAAAAAATCGCCACACTGCTGGCCCAATTTGGTGCTATAAGTCAGTTAACTACATATGTTTTCTAAAATCCCAAGCAAAGAAATTTTGCGGGAGGCCATTTCTAGGACAAAAAAAATGAGTTTTTGTTAAAAAATCCCATTTCTGGGATTTTGTTTTCCCCTGTGTCAAATTTTAGAAAAGTGGCAACTCCAATTTTTTTTTTTGAATAAGTTTTTCATTTTGTCACAAAAATATTGATACTACGTAAAAAAATCAGGTTTATATCTCCAACCAGCAAAATTTTACAGTGGTCTGAAATATTGACTTTTTTTGCTACCTTCACAAAAAAAATTTTTTTTCTCGTTTTTATCAATTATTATTCAACATATTGAGTTAATTGCATTCTTTTTTATAATCTGTTAAAACTAGAGGTAATTACCTTTCCATTGGTATATAAAAAGTATATCCTTTTACCTACACTTATAACAGCACGTGCGCTGGAATAAGACCCCTTTGAGTAAAGTATGAATTTTATAGGTAAGAATACCAATTTTAAAAATTCTCGTACCTATCCATAAATAGCAAAAATATATATTTTTACCATTATTGTTTACCTATTGTGTAAAAACGGAAAATGGGTAGTATTGTATAGTATGGATCTAGGTACCTAAACATTCATTCTTATATGTTTTGGGGGAATACCTGTCCCCTATGTCCGGAATATTGTGCAACATTTTAGGCGAATGTACCTGGGTACATAAAAATTCATTGTTATAAATGTATTTTTGGGGAATACCTGGTATTTTAGTCAAGTATTAATTGCGGATATTATTGTGATTACCTGTAAGTATTACTCATTGATATAAGAACCGCCGATTTTGTATGGGTTTATCATAACAAATTAATCCGCCATGACGATAACACTCCTTGTTCAAGAACTTGTTGAATTTTTAAAAAACACCAAACTTCGGAAAATGGAGAACAGAGTAGCATATTTAATAGAGTGCATAGAGTCAACATATAGCGAGATAACACAATCTAACGAAAGCAGCAAAGTATTAAATTTTTTGAAAAAATTTGACCGGCTCATGGAGAAGTATCACAGGAATTATTCAAGATTACCAACTGAGTGGCTCGACAGTATAATTGAATTTAAAACTGTCCCTGCTTTAGTGGGTGATCCTACTAAGGAATACGACGATCTATGTCCAAAGGCAAAGAAACAACGGTTGTCGGCTGAGATGGCAAATCATTCACCTTCAAAGATTTGTGATACATTCAAGGAATTACTGACGGTGGAAAATCGGCCATCTAGCGCAAAAAGAATTGCAGACGTGTTAACGGAAGCATCACCAAGGCGGCTCCAACGCATTGAAAGAAGTATTGCAACACCATGTCCTGGTTTTAGCGAGGAAGAAGCATTAGCTTTAATCATCGAATTGGGATTGAGTAAGAACAAGTACACTCATTTAAGAAGAATGCTGCTTGATAAAGGATGTGACATGTTTCCCGCATACAACCGAATAAAGGAACGAAAAATGGAAATTTTGCCAAACCCAGTGATAATTACAGAAAAGGCCGGCAGCGTTAGTTTGGAACTACTTCTCCAAAATACTGCCAGTAGGATAATAACAACATTGAATGAGGAACAACTAAAAAAAATCAACAACAGCCATCTTCAATTAATATGCAAGTGGGGATGTGATGGTTTGTCAGCACTTTCGGAATACAAACAATGCTCTGATAGCCAATCTACCCAGATCGAATTCAAGAGCGTATTCATGGCATCTTTGGTTCCTCTGAGGTTAAATTTAGACTCTACCTTACCTTCAACTTCGCGCAGAAAATCAAACCCTACTGAAGCAATATGGCGTAATCCAACACCTGGCTCCAAAATTTATTGCAGACCAATCTCCTTCGTATATCATAAAGAAACGAGTGATTTAACTAAAGCCATCACAGACAAATTAAAAGATGATATTTCGAGATTAGAAGATTTTGCATTTAAATTCGACAGGTATTCTATTACAATATCTTTTAAAATGTTCCTGACAATGGTAGATGGAAAAGCCGCAAACGATATTACAGGAAACAAATCTAGCTGGAAGTGTTTCATTTGCAATAAAAGCAAAGTTAATTTTTCAAACGCTTCGAATAATTCAGTAGTCAATGAAGATACCCTTGAGTTTGGAATAGCACCGTTACATGCTCGAATCAGGTTTCTAGAACACTTTCTAAACCTTGCTTATGACATTAAGTATAAATCTATACCAGGAAATGAAAGGAAAAACATTCGAGCTAACAAAGAAATGCATGAAATGAGAGCAAGTGAAAAAAAAAGAATTCAAGATGCATTTAAACAACAAACTGGCCTAAATATTTCTAAACCACGCTCGAACTTTGGGAATACAAATGATGGAAACACTGCCAGAAGATTCTTCGCAGACTATAATACAGCTGCAGAAATAACTGGAATCAATAAGGAGTTGATTCGAATGGTTAATATATTGCTTTTAGCTCTGAATTCCAAACAAAAGATTAATTCCGATAAATTTGGAGTTTACGCCGAACGAATTTTAAAAATGCTTGCTGATCTCTATCCCTGGAAAGATCTAACGCCAACTATACACAGAGTCCTGTTCCATGGGAAACAAATAATCGAGTCTCACCTTCTCCCTATAGGCGAGTTAACTGAAGAACCACAAGAAGCTAGAAATCGAGACTTCAGATATGTTCAACAATTTTCCACAAGAAAATGCTCAAGAATAGCACAAAACGAAGACTTACTTAATAGTTTATTATTATCTTCAGATCCTTTTTTATCCTCCATGAGAAGTAAGTTGACTTCGTACCACGAAATGACGCATGGAGACGAAGAAGAATTTTCTGATTTATTAGATATGCTGGACGTGGAATAAAATCATTTAAGTTTAATGTTTTTTAATTATAAGATTTATTTAAATGTTAATTTATTTAAAAAAAAGTTTTTCACAAAAAATGAAGTCAATAGCATCTTTTTATTCAAATTTTCTATCTGCAACAATTAAATTACTTTTTTGCGATTGGAAATGTGTAAATTTGATTTTTTTAAATGCAACAACATTGATCTCTCACAAAATGAAATTGCTATTTACCAAAAAAATTAATATTTTACTCAAAGGGGTCTTATTCCAGCGCACGTGCTGTTATAAGTGTAGGTAAAAGGATATACTTTTTATATACCAATGGAAAGGTAATTACCTCTAGTTTTAACAGATTATAAAAAAGAATGCAATTAACTCAATATGTTGAATAATAATTGATAAAAACGAGAAAAAATTTTTTTTTTGTGAAGGTAGCAAAAAAAGTCAATATTTCAGACCACTGTAAAATTTTGCTGGTTGGAGATATAAACCTGATTTTTTTACGTAGTATCAATATTTTTGTGACAAAATGAAAAACTTATTCAAAAAAAAAATTGGAGTTGCCACTTTTCTAAAATTTGACACAGGGGAAAACAAAATCCCAGAAATGGGATTTTTTAACAAAAACTCATTTTTTTTGTCCTAGAAATGGCCTCCCGCAAAATTTCTTTGCTTGGGATTTTAGAAAACATATGTAGTTAACTGACTTATAGCACCAAATTGGGCCAGCAGTGTGGCGATTTTTTTTATTTGAGCTCAAACTCAATTTTTTTTTGAAAAAAATGCCCATATTTGGAGACGCCTGGAGCAAGAAAAGTACCGACTAGGGTCACAATTGCTTATTATTTGTATTAAGCATAAAGTTTTCTTTGAAATAAATGCAAATTTTTTGTATGTTACTTAAGAAACATTAAAGTTATTGACATAAGAGTAAAGGTACCTTTTCGCCGTAAAACACTCAAAATCCCACTTTTTTCGCAATAGTTGACTTTGAACAGCTGGCATTTTCATATTATTGGTGATTTTGCTACAATTCTTTTTTTAAAACATTAACCAAAGTGTTTTCTTTAAACCAGGATTAAATTTTCCCCGATTCACCTAAAACTGATTCCCAAAAATAAAATAATCCCAGAAAATCCAAAGCAAATTTTTCGAAAAAAAAACTTTAAGTCCCGATATCTTTTTTATTGTACGAGATATGAAAAAATTTGTAATAACATTTTTGGTTGGGTTTGTCCAGCAGATTTCACTAAAGAAAAAATTATTACGATCGGACCACAAATACGCTTTTGGCGGCTTGAAAAAGAAAATTTTAACTCGAGGTGACCAACTTTGAGGGCCCACTGTGCAGCACCTGTTAAACACAGATGCATGAAATTCAAAACTTAAGCTCAGTAACACTTCAAGAAGGTCAATGTAAATTTTCATTTAAATCGGACCATTACAAACGAAATGGCCGAATTATTTCCAATTTTTTTCGTAATTTTCCCACTGTGCGGGCGAGGGAAAACATCGACAATGAATAAAAAAAAATTAATTCTTCGACGGTTGCAAAAAAACAAAAATAATCCCTCCAGACGGGGGCTAAAATGTTGTGGTGTCCCTACTCCACCTCCTTAATTTTTATTATTTCATACATCAATTGTTGAAGCACTTGCTCTTTGTTTTGATTTTGTCCGTGGTTTCCTTTTATTTTTCGCTTTCTGCTGTTGTAGAAAATAAATTTCTTTTAAATTATTTTAAAAAGTTCACACAGATTTTTTTGCGCGCTACATTCAGAGGTCGCTTCATTCATTTCGGTTTTTCTGTTCAGTTTTTTTTTGATTCATATCACAAGGATGAATAACTTTATTATAAGGATTGAGTGCAAGTGTATGGGAGTCAGTGCGCATGTGTTTGTTCTCACTTGTATGGATGTGCCTATGCGAGTATGTGGGAAGAGGCGGCTGTTGTGCCGGTACTTCTGGCTCAGGTACTTTTGAAGCAGTCTGTCGAATAAGTTTGTGTCTTCAGTTTTCGTTTGTTTGACTGACTGCCTGGCTGGCTGGGCATTATTTTTACACAATTTCTTGAAGGCGGTAATTTGAGTAGTTTTGCTTTTCGACTGTTTAATGTTTGTACAAACACATGTGTACATGTCTCTCCGTCTGTCCTGGTCTGACGGTCCACCGGTCTCTCTTTTTCTACACATGTGCATATTTGATTGGGATCTATTGAAATCCTTACAGCCGCCTCAAGTACACACACGCACATACACACAGCCGTCACGTTCAGAATCACATTCACATGATCATATGACGACGTCAACGCCATTGCGAAGATAATCGCGATAATGTCCGCAAAAGGCGTGAGAATTTTTTTCAATTCTAAGGAATTTCTTAGTGCAGTTCACTGCTTGAAAATCTGTAATTAAAAATGAACTTCGTTCAGATTGAAGGTCACGCTTTGACCACTGAAAGGTCATTACCAAGACGTCATTATCTTATACATACATGTATGTACATGTGTAAGAACAATAGTAACAACTAAAGCAAATCCATGATATCAAGACCTGAACAATAGACCAATTTCTTAGCAGGCTTATTATACGTCATTACCACTCTCCCTCCTTTTTCAAAAAAGGAAATTTTGTTCTCCTAATGCTACTTATATTCCTTGTATTGGGTGGTCCAACCATAATGCACGTTGTTAATTATGAGTCACACCTTGACGCTAAGTTTTTTGCCCAACCTAATTTGAAATTTCTTTGTTCAGTGTTTGACAAATTCAACCATGAAGAGGTACACAATTGAACAGCTCGCTAAGATTGTTGAAGCCTTTTACAAAAATGGGCGCATTTCGTGATCTTTTTGGTCACCATAATTAACCAAATCTCTCTACAATCGGGAAGATTGTGAGCAAATTTCAGCAAACAGGATCTGTTGGAAATGTAAAAACACCTGCTCTCCCAGTTCGGAAAGCATTGATGTTGTTTGCGATAGTGTGGCAGAAGAGCCATCAACCTCGACTCGTGAATATTGTTCGCTATCGCGAGACGATATCGGACTTCTTGTGGCCAGACATTGAGGTTATAGACCTGGACGACATGTGGCTTCAACAGGATGTTGCCACTTGCTAACGAAATAATAACTCTGTTTCGCGAGAAATTAAATGGCCGTGGCAATGATAACGAGGGCTGCTATATATAAAGGGTGTCCCAAAAAGAACGCAATTTTTAAATCTGACAACATTCGAAGTGTCATTGTTTGACATTTGAACAATTGTTATTGTTTGTTAGTAGAAGGTACGAGGTTAGTAAAAATGGAGCGCTACACGAAAGGGAGTTCGTTAATTGGGTATTGGAGAGACAACATGAAAATGCTGATTTTGCCGATAAAATCATCTTCAGTGACGAGGCCCATTTTCATCTTGATGGCAGAATTGTCGCATTTGGGGTGCGGAAAATCCTCGAGTGATTCACGAGAAGCAAATGCATCCTCAACGTGTCACTGTGTGGTGTGGTTTTTGGGCTGGAGGAATCATTGGACCTATTTTATGAAAATGAGGCAGGTCAAGCGCAAACAGTCAATGGTGTTTGGTATCGTGAAATGATAACCAGTTTTTTCTTGCCTAGAATTGAAGAAATGAATGTGGAGGGCAAGACGGCGCCACATGTCATACAGCCAGAGAAACAATTCAATTGCTGCATCAGTCATTTCCCGGTCGTGTTATTTCGCGTTTTGGAGATCAGAATTGGCCGTCTAGATCGTGCGATTTAACACCATTAGATTTTTTTCTTTGGGGTTTTTTTGAAGTCGATGGTTTACGCGAATAAGCCGACAACGACTCAAGCCTTAAAAGACGAAATTGGACGCTGCATTAACGAAATACCGCAGCATTCATGCAAAACGGTCATTGAAAATTTCATTAAAAGATCGCGTGCATGCCAGCAAAGCCGCGGCGGCCATCTGCACGATATATTGTTCCATACATAACCTCATTCTGTCTACTTTACGATATAATAAAGTTTCACGATTTTTTCTTAAATATCTGTGTTTTATTTAAAATTTAAAAATTGCGCTCTTCTTAGGACACCCTTTATTTCTGGCCCAATAATGAAAATGCGAATATTTATCATCAAAAATGTTTTTTGTTTTTCAAAGTATTCTCCAGCATGATTTATACACTTTTGCATGCGCTCAAACCAATTGTCGAAGCACTTTTTCCACTCGGATTGAGACCCCTCCAAAACATGGTTTTTGAATGCTTCAACAGCATCTGCTTCTGGTGACGAAAATCGTTGACCACGGATTTTTTTTTTGAAGTGCGGGAATAAATAGAAGTCATTGGGTACCAAGTCAGGGCTGTACGGCGGATGATCCATCAATTCGACGTTTTGGCCGGTCAAAAAGGCGCTGGTTTGAGCCGATGTGTGAGAGTGCACAATGATTCGTCTTCTCTTGTTCGTTTTTCGAATTTCTCCGAAGACTTCAGGTAAACAAATTGTGGTGTACCACTCAGAATTGACCCTACTACTTTGCTTAAGCGGAAGAGTCGCCACATCACCAGTTTTGCCGAAGAAACAGGCGGCCATTTATTTCGAAGTGCTTCTTCCACAAACAACGTTCGTTGTATCTGGCTCGTCTTCGAAGACCCACACGGTCGATTGCCCTTTGTTTCCGACTCATAAGCATAGATCCATGATTCGTCACCTGTGACGATCTTATAAATTTCTTTCAAAGCTCCGCGATCGCTTTTTTTCAAAATTGCTTTGCACCAATCGACACGAGCCTTTTTTTGAGCGAACGTAAATTATGCGGGATCCAACGAGATCAAACCTTTTTTGACGGCCAGGTGTTTATGCAATATCGAATGTATGCTGGTGGAAGAAATGCCCAAGCATGCCTCTATCTCACGGTATGTCACCTGACGATCTTGCATTATCCGTTCACGCACGGCATCAATATTCTCTGGCACAACGGCCATTTTTGGACGACCTTCACGACATTCTTCTCTGAGCGAGCGTCGGCCACGACTGAATTCATGAAATCAGTTTTTCACAGTGCTATAGGATGGTGCTTCATCGCCATACAAAGATTTAAGTTCATCGATGCACTCTTGTCGTGATAATCCACCTCGAAAGTTGTGAAAAATGATCGCACGAAAATGTTCACGAGTTAATTTAATTTTTTTTTGCCAAATTGATTTTTTCAAGTCACTGTAAACAACACAAATGATGGTCGTACGTCAAAACGTTGTGAGTACGTTTATGCTAATAAATGTCAAACTTTTCAATTTAAATGTCAGATGGCGCCAGGCAACACTTAGTGTTGCCTAGGCCAGAAATATATATAGCAACCCTCGAAGTATTTGTAGTTTTTTTATTACTGCTGTTAAATATTTTTTGAGAATGTGTCCTCCGTAGGTTTTAAAGGCTTTTTGTAAATGGCCATCTTTTTGTCACAAATATCCTCCTTTCCGAAAAATTAGTATGGTAACTCTGCTTCTTAGTGCCCTGAGAAAGAAAAAAAATAGCAGTTGCTCTGAAACTACCGGTGAAACTCTGAAACTACCATGGCTACAAGATAAATTGACCACTGACAAGACGAAAACTACTGATGGAAAGTCAATATAGCCCCACTTTAAAACAGTGTTGCCAATTCGGCGGTTTTGCCTTCAAATCTAGCGCTTTGTAAATGCTTATGGCGGGAAAAAAATTGGACACAATTCTGTGGTATGAGCAAATTTTGCCCTCTTGGGATATTCCACACCTCACACCTCCTGCTAAGAGCCAAACAGTCTAACGTGCAATAGTCGGCTTCAAGGCATGTACTCGATTTGTTTATGGAGAAGTAATGCAAGTTGTTTTTTAAAACACTTTGAAAACAAAACATCACACTTTGTTGTTTAAACACTTCATAATCACTTCTAAACTCATCCGATGCACTTGCATTTGATTTTATCCGCCACTGCACTCTGCAATGCCCCGGTACGGTGGCGGTTTCTCGTACGGCAATTGATTTGATTAGAGAGTTCAGTTGCTCGGCGCGCTGCCTTTGATCTGGAGAAAATTGCATTAACCGTCTATGAGTTGTTTATGACGATGCTGATGATGATGGCAATGCGAATGCATTCTGTTTGTAAACTTGTGGCACAGTGCGCACAAGATTATGAGTTGTAATTGTTAAGAAAATGCTTTTAAATCCTCATTTGAGCGCAAAAACTATCTGAGTTGATCGAAACAACAACGATAAAGTAGCGATTTTTATGGGGGAGGTGGAGATCCTCTCCGTGCTTCCTTGCCACTTGATATATGGCACCGTGGCACGAGTGTGCTGCCGCCGTTACAGTGTTTATCTCACTGCTCAATCGTAATTCAATCAAATAATCACACAATTTTTGTTTGATTTGATTTGGCGATTTGTTTTGTCGATTGGGGTTTTCATTTTCTGATTGTTTATTAGAATCAATCGCATTTCTAATGGGACGTTTGATGTTGTGCTCTTCCTTTCCCCAAACACTCGAGAGGAAATGATCACGGAGTGTGTAGTGCATAAATTAAGAGGAAATTGATATATTTAAGAAGAAAAAACTAATCAAGAGTAATATCCTAGTGAATTGTTTTTAAAATATGATGAAGTAATAATTAGACTAAAGGATAAGAGAGAGAGCTAATGCCAATTACACTACACTGTGCTGCAGGTTTCTATGACTTAGTGCTACGAGGGTTGCCATATATAATTCTGGCCTAGGCAACACTTAGTGCGCCCTTTGACATTGCATTGGAAAGATTTACATTTTTTAGCATAAACGTACTCAGAACGTTTTGACGTACGACCATCATTTGTGTTGTTTACAGTGACTTGAAAAAATCAATTTGGCAAAAAAAATGGAATTAACTCGTGAGTTGTAATAATTTTTTACAACCTTCGACGTAGAATATCACCACAAGAGTGCATCGATGAACTTAAATCTTTGTATGGCGATGAAGCACCATCCTCTAGGACTGTGAAAAACTGTTTAAATTAATTCAGGTGGCCGACGCTTGCTGAAAGACGAAGGTCGCTCAAAAATGACCGTTGTGCCAGAGAACATTGATGCCCTGCGTGAACTGATAATGCAACCATGAGATAGAGGCATCCTTGGGCATTTCTTCCACCAGCATACATTCAATATTGCATGAATACCTGGCCGTAAAAAAGGTTTGTTCTCGTTGGATCCCGCACAATTTGACAATCGCTCAAAACAAGGCTCGTGTCGATTGGTGCAGAAAAATTTTAAAAAAATATACGATCGAGATGCTTCATAAGACGTTTATATGATCGTCACAGGTGACGAATCGTGGATCTATGCGTATGAGCCCGAAACAAAACAGCAATCGACCGTGTGGATCTTCGAAGACGAGCCAAATCCAACGAAAGTTGTTCGTGGAAGAAGCACTTTGAAGCAAATGGTCGCCTATTTCTTTGGGAAAACTGGTCATGTGGCGACTGTTCCGCTTGAGCAACGTAGGACGGTCAATTCTGAGTGATACACCACAATTTGTTTGCCTGAAGTCTTCGGAGAAACTTGAAAAACGAACAAGAGGAGACGAATCATTGTGCACCTTGACAAAAAACGAATCATTGTGCACCTAGACAAAAGACGAATCATTGTGCACCTTGACAATGCGAGCTCTCAAACATCGGCTCAAACCAGCGCCTTTTCAACCGGCCAAAACGTCGAATTGGTGGGTCATCCGCCGTACTTGGCACCCAATGACTTTTTTTTACTCCCGCACATCAAGAAAAGCACTAAGCACTAAGTCAAGTGTCTCTCCACCAACGACATCAAGTAAAGCCACAATTTTTCCAAAACAACAAAAAAAAATAATGAAGGTTTGCTGCAAATGTACATATTTAGATGTATTTTTGGCCCCTTCAACGATTTCCGTCGCCAGAAGATGCTGTTGAAGTGTTCAATAAACCATGTTTTGGAGGTGTCTCAATCGGAGTGGAAAAAGTGCGTCGACAATTGGTTTGTGCGCATGCAAAAGTTTATAAATCATGCTGGAGAATACTTTGAAATACAATTAAACCATATTTGATGTTAAATATTTTCATCATTAAGCCAGAAATATATATAGCAGCCCTCGTAAAAATTGTTTGTCAATAATGTGGGGGGGTCTGAATTGAACTCTTTGCAAAAAGTGCACTCTTTGTTTATTAACGAACCCTATTTAAATTGTTCCATATAAATGGTTTTCCAATAGGGACATAACAATTTCGTATTTTTAACGGACCCTTTTAACATATTTAATGATAGCATTTTTTAATGATTTTTCAGTGTCAAAACGTTAGTCGAAGTCAAGATTTTCATCATGGTAAGGTTTACCGGCGAGCAACGTTTGGAAATAATCAAAAATTACTACCGAAATTCTGAGTTGGTGGTCGCAATTTTAAGAGCGCTTACTCTAATTTTCATCATCTTCAGTAATGAAGCTCATTTCTGGCTGAGTGGTTTTGTCAATAAACAAAATATGCGTTTTTGGACAGCAACAAACCCACATGTGCTTCAAGCGACACAATTGCATCTGCAAAAAATACTATGTGTTGTGGTTTTCATGCCGGAGGTGTGATTGGGCCTTATTTTTCGTCAACGAAAACCATCGTCATGTTACCGTCAAGGTAGAGCGCTATCGTCCCATGTAAAGGTCCATTTAGTCTTGACGGTGGACGGTTGACGGTAGGCAATCAGCTATTTCAGTTGAGGGTTGCATTTTGCATGTGTTAGAGGGAGATAACTACAGTTTGACGGTTGACGACGGTAGACTTCTGCAGGTTGCAGAATCTACCGTCAACCGTCGAGACTAAATGGGCCTTAAGAAAAACATTTTTGGCCAGAATTGGATGAGCTTGATATCGCCGATATGTGGTTTTAACAAGACGGCGTCACTAGCTGCACATCACGCGTTACACTCGATTTACTAAAAGGCAAATTCGGTGAATGTGTTATCTCGAGAAATGGTCCGGTCGAATGGCCACCTCATTCATGCGATTTAAGGCCATTGGATTTCTTTTTATGGGGCCACATGAAGTCATTGGTCTATGCCAACAAGCCAACAACTTTAGACGAGCTCAGAGACAACATCCAACGTGAAATGCAAGAGTGGTGGAAAATTGGATCCAAAGATAAGATCACAGTACACGGGCTCGTGGTGGTCATATGACCGAAATCGAATTTCATTCTTAAAATGTAACATTTGCACTACACCTGGAATAAATTTGAACTCTGTATCTTAAATATTCTGTGTTTTATTAATATAAGTATATAAAATTATTATGTTCTTAATGGAAAACATTGTATATAGCTGTATGTTTTGATCAAGCTCCCATTCAAAGATCCCTTCTGGTCAGGGGATCTCACTGTGACCAACTCTATGGTACAGAAATGGCTAGTTTTAAGGTAAAAAATTAATAGAAATGGCTAAATTATCTTAATAACTTAAAACCGTATAAAACTGTGTTGAATAACACAAGTTGTATTTTGAAGGGAGGTCCAACTATAATGCACGATGTTAATTGTGAGTCGCATCATAACGTCAAGGTTTTTTGCCCAACTTAACCCGTTACAACTTAAGCTATTCGGTAAAATTAGAAGAATTTTTAATTTGTACCATTTTCCTTTGTTTGACAGCACTTTTCCGGACCATTTTCCGAAAAAAAATCTTCGATTTTTGCCTGTAAGAAACAAAAGATAAAAAAATCCTGCTAAATGCTGTAATATAGCCCAAACTTTCCTCTTTTCTATAAAAAAATTTACCGCGATATCGCTCACCTGGCCCACGCAAAAATTATTTATGTATCAACACTTCCTTGGGTATTTAAATACCCATTAGGCAGGAATGGGTTAATATGGCATATCTTTGATTCAGTGTTTGACAAATTCAACCATGGAGCGGTACACAATTGATCAGCGCTTAAAGATTGTTGAAGCCTTTTACAAAAATGGACGTTCAAATCAAAATGCAAGTGATTTTTTTGGTCAGCATAATCGTCCAAATGTGTCCACAGTGGATTCGTAAACACGCAGAATTGCCGCATTTTAAGCAAATACAAATCCACGAGTGAATGTTGAAGAGCCGATGCATCCACAAAGCATGGCTGTTTGGTGCGGTTTATGGGCTGACGGAGTCATAGGGCCGTACTTCTTTGAAAATGAGGTCGACCAAGTAGTTACCGAGAATGGGGTTCACCATCGCGAGATGATAATGGACTTCTTGTGGCCAGAAATTGAGAATATGGAACTGGACAATATGTGGTTTAAACAGGATGGGAACACTTGCCACACAGCCAAAGAAACCATGGGGTTTTTTAATGAAGAAATAAGTTTAATGGCCGTGTTATCTCACGCCGTGGTGATGGTAAGGGTTGCTATTTATATTTCGGGTGCTGACAATACTAGAGTTCCCAGATGCAAACTGGAACTTTCATTGGAAGCTTTGACATTTTTTAGCATAACTTCAATCGGAACGTTTTGTCATTTGAGGGCGAATTGTTTTGATTACCGAGTGTTTAAAAATTCATCTCAGTCGAAAAATAAAATTATCCCGTAAACATATTCGTGCGATGATTTTTAACGTTTTTCGGCTTGGGTTATAAGGACAAGTGTTTTAATCAACTTGTTTCGACTTTTGGCGTTGAAGCACCATCAAAAACCACTGTTAATCGCTGGTACCTACAGTTCAGTCTCGGGCGCCGTTCGCTCCAGGATGAATTTCGTGAAGGACGTCCATCTTCGGGCACTGCCAGAAACCATCGATGCCGTGCGTAAACTGATTAAGCAAGACCGACATGTGACATACCATTAGATTAAGATATCCTCGGGTATTAGTATGACAAGCATTAATAAGATATTGCATGTTCTTTTGGCCGTGAAAAAAAATTGTTCTCGTTGGATCCCACATAATTTGACGAATGCTCAAAAAAAGGCTCGTTTGGATTGGTGCAAAGAGATGTTGAAAAAGTATAACTGCGGTAGCTCAAAGGCAGTGTATAACATTGTCACAGGTAACGAATCATAGATCTATGCATATGAACCCGAAACAAAACAAAAATCGACCGTATGGGTCTTTCAAGACGAGCCAAATCCAACAAAAGTTGTTTGTGGAAGAAATACATCAAAGCAAATGATTGCGTTTGTTTTCGGTATAACCGGCCTTGTTGACACAGTGCCTTAAGTGGAACGTAGCACGGTCAATTCTGAGTGGTATATAACCATGTGTTTGCCAACAGCGCTCGAAGAAATGAGGAAAGATAATAAGAGAAGACGGATCATTTTGCATCACGACAATGCGAGCTCTCACACATCAGCTGAAGCGATGAGCTATTTGACGACTCAAGATGTCGAATTGATGGGCCATCCACTGTACAGCCCTGATTGGGCACCCAATGACTTCTTCTTATTCCCTAGCATGAAGAAAAAATGCGTGGTCAACGTTTTTCATCGCCCGAAGCAGCTGTTGAAGCGTTCAAAAATCACGTTTTGGAGGTCTCTCAATCGGAGTGGAAAAAGTGATTCGAAAATTGGTGTTTACGCATGCAAAAGTGTATTGATCTTAAAGGAGAATATTTTGAAGAACAATTAAACCATTTCCAATGATAAATTATTGTGTTTAAATTGCCAGACCCGAAATATAATTAGCAACCCTCGTATACTACCTGTATATCACTGCATTGGAGAATAACATATAGTCGGCATTGTCCTTCGGTGGAACTTGCTGAATCATAGCATCAAGGGTAAGGTTTTCCAGCTAGTCAAGTCAACAAGCTCGCAAGTTCTTATAAAATATCAAACAATTGTTTTTTAACTAAAGAAGAGTTTCGATTTTCGCATTCATTGTATCAGTCGTGCCGACTGTTTCAAAGTATGTACTTTGTTAGTGTCGTGTCGACGTACTCAACTGCGTAACGCACTACTGTCGCAGCTGAATCGCATCATTCTGAACGCTGTCATAATCATCAACACAATTTTAAAGATCTTAAATAACAAACAGGATATAAGGAGTGTTTTATTAAATACGCTAAAAAACGCTTTCGACCACAATAAGGCTTATTTAAAATATTATAAAAAAAGGTTATTCAGCATAAAAAACTAAGCGGCATCTTTTAAGACCGTTAAACTGTGTAACGCACTACAGTCGCAGCTGAATCGCGTTGATTTTCGTCTTTCTGAGCGCTGCCTTAAACATCACCAATCATATGAAGTTCTTAAATAACAAACACAATATAAGGAGTGTTTTATTTAATACGCTTAAAAACGCTTAAGACCACAATAAAGTTTGTTACCTTACATTTTTAAAATTTAAAATTTTTAAAAACAGGTTATTCAGCACAAAAGACTAAAAGGCTTCTCTTAAGACCTTTCATTGCAAATTTTTAAAAACAGGTTATTCAGCACAAAAGACTAAAAGGCTTCTCTTAAGACCTTTCATTGCGCTTAAACAGTTTTTTTAAATCGCTTTTCTTTTGGCAATTTTTAATTTTCAAAAAAAAACAAATTAAGATTTTAAAAACTCAAATCTTTTTAGATTTTTAAATAACGATTATAATTTATAGCGTATTAAATAAAAAAATTTGCTGCTTGTCCAGAAAAAAACACCTATCATTCTGTTTTGTCAGTCACTTTTCTTCGTTTAGTCCTCTTTTCAATTTGTGACCGCTAATATGCCAATAATTGGATTTTCTGCGCCTTTTACCTAGGGCTCGGCAGACGTTCGATTTAAAAGCTGAACTGGTAGCTGATATCATTCGTTTTATTATTGCAGCAGTTCATGTCGTTTTTATCCCCCCCCCCACTCGCTGTCTAATGCCTGTCCATCAAAGTGCCATTAGAAGTCATCAAAGAAGGAAAAGTGCATCGCTAACTCAAAAACGCTGAGCGCGTCACCAGATACGAATGATGGAGGTATGGAAGAACGAACGGACGGACGAACTGGCCTGATGTCGCTGATGTAGTCAATTAGCGTTTGTTGTCGTTATTTATTTTTTTCCAGCAAATGCGTGTGTTGTTTTTGTTTCCAGCGTTCTTCACTTAAAAGTCTAGACTAGACAATGAACCGCAATAAAGTGTGGTACTCGAAGAGGCAGAAGGTAGCAGATAATTGTATTGGAATGGCCTCAAGGCTTCCCTGTGACTGTCTAAAATGTCATAAAATCATAAATATTAAAAATGTCCACTGCCAATATTTTACAAAAAGAAAAAAAGAACAAGAAAAACAAATGCAGAGATTAGGTGGTAGGGAATTTCATTGACTTGGCCAAGCCTTCAGGGTCAAGTCAACTCAGATGTCAGTTGACAAATATTTGCCAATACTAGGAAGGTAAACAATTGGAAAATGCAATGTTGGAATTGAACAGGGAAGATTTTCTTTTCAAGTATGCAAACTAAAGATATGACAGATGTAAGACCTTTAAGTACTGCAAGTACATATAAAGTATGCAAGGGAGTAACAGAAAGTAGAAATCAAGTCAAAAAGAGTTAGCCGCAAATATATATTTAAGGCAAGATTTCCAAAAAAAAATAAAAAGAAAAATCAAAGTCCAACATATGTGACGCGCAAAATATAAAGGGGCCTAAGGGTAAAAACCAGTTTTGTTCAGGAAAGTCATTTTAAAGATTTAAATACGTGTATCTTTGGTGTGCCATCACTTTCATAAAACGCGCATATCTCTGGGAGGGAACACTTTTGGGGCATGGGGTCGGTCTCATTCGATGCTCAGATGTTGTCCACATCAAAAAAAAAATTTGATTTTTTTACCCTTAGGTCCCTTTCTCTATGCGCTGTCACATATGGGGTTTTGAATAGGAGTGGTTTACAAATTTAAGTGACAATTACACAAATTGAAAGTTTGTAATTATTCCACACTGTAGGATTATATGCTGCGGTCCCAGTAGACCTTTACCCACACGCAGATAAAAATATCGTTACTACATGGTCACGGCAATAATAATATTTTCTCCGCAATTTAAGTATGTTCGTCGCAGCCATAGGATTGTTTTTTGAATTTAATTTTGACAATAGTATGATTGCGTCAATATTAATATTATTGAAATGTAACAATAGTGTTATTGCCAAATTTAAAACCCCCTATTCAAAAGCACCCGGTTTAAGGTCAGGATGCTTTAAAAACCACATTTTAACCCGATTTTGTTTGCGTGTATTACTTGTTCTGCGCTCTAATTAATTATAGCGCTGGATGAGCGTCGTATAACCAGCTCGGGAAAAATGGAACCATATCGATCTATTACTATATGTGACAGCGCATAGAGAAAGGGTCCTATGGATAAAAAAAATCAATTTTTAATTTTTTTCTTTTTTTTGATGTGGACAACATCTGAGCATCGAATGAGACCGACCCCATGCCCCAAAAGTGTTCCCTCCTAGAGATATGCGCGTTTAATGAAAGTGAAGTCGTTTAATGAAAGTGAAGCGCAAATAGAAAGGGACCTCCCCTTTAAAATGGCTCTCCTAAACAAAACATTTCATCAACTTTTCACTTTTTTTTTAAGTGGAGAACATCTAAGCATAGAATGAGACTGATCCCATGCCCCTAAAATGTTCCCTCCCAGAGATATGCGCGTTTTATGAATGTGAAGTCGACGATTCTAAGCGCAAATATAAAGGAACCTAATCTTTAAAATGGCTCTCGTGAACAAAACTATTTATTAACCTTAGGTCCCTTTCTATTTTGCGCGTCACATATACTTTAACATATGTGAGTGAAGATAAATTCGAATTTAACTTTCAAAAACGCAAAAAATCCCCGGTCCCCAGTGAGTTAAAAAAGTTAAATTCGAATTTATCTTCACACTTTGACGAGACAGCAGTGTGCGCATAGTGAAGTTAAATTCGAATTTAACTTCACATAGCAAGACAGAATTGCATGATTTGCTTTACAGCGGATATAAGTGCGTCCATGGAGGTCAACTGGAAATACTTTCGTCAATCAGACTACTGCCAGATTATTGCTAATAGTACTGGCTACTATCGCTAGAAGGCCGTTTGTCTGAAATAATTTTCAGAATATTGAATTATTCACCTGGAATATGAAATTTGGGCGAAATTGCTCTAGAGCGGATCTAAGTGCGTCCATGGAGGACAACTGGAAATACTTTCGTCAATCAGACTACTGCCAGATTATTGCTACTGGTACTGGCTACTATCGCTAGAAGGCCGTTTGTCTGAAATAATTTTCAGAATATTGAATTCTTCACCTGGAATATGAAATTTGGGGAAAATTGCTCTAGAGCGGATCTAAGTGCGTCCATGGAGGACAACTGGAAATACTTTCGTCAATCAGACTACTGCCAGATTATTGCTACTGGTACTGGCTACTATCGCTAGAAGGCCTTTTAGCGATAGTAGCCAGTACCAGTAGCAATAATCTGGCAGTAGTCTGATTGACGAAAGTATTTCCAGTTGTCCTCCATGGACGCACTTAGATCCGCTCTAGAGCAATTTTCCCCAAATATCATATTCCAGGTGAAGAATTCAATATTCTGAAAATTATTTCAGACAAACGGCCTTTTAGCGATATTAGCCAGTACCAGTAGCAATAATCTGGCAGTAGTCTGATTGACGAAAGTATTTCCAGTTGTCCTCCATGGACGCACTTAGATCCGCTCTAGAGCGATTTCGCCCAAATTTCATATTCCAGGTGAAGAATTCAATATTCTGAAAATTTTTTCAGACAAACAGCCTTTTAGCGATAGTAGCCAGTACCAGTAGCAATAATCTGGCAGTAGTCTGATTGACGAAAGTATTTCCAGTTGTCCTCCATGGACGCACTTATATCCGCTCTGGAGCAATTTTCCCCAAATATCATATTCCAGGTGAATAATTCAATATTCTGAAAATTATTTCAGACAAACGGCCTTTTAGCGATAGTAGCCAGTACCAGTAGCAATAATCTGGCAGTAGTCTGATTGACGAAAGTATTTCCAGTTGTCCTCCATGGACGCACTTAGATCCGCTCTAGAGCAATTTCCCCCAAATTTCATATTCCAAGTGAAGAATTCAATATTCTGAAAATTATTTCAGACAAACGGCCTTTTAGCGATAGTAGCCAGTACCAGTAGCAATAATCTGGCAGTAGTCTGATTGACGAAAGTATTTCCAGTTGTCCTCCATGGACGCACTTAGATCCGCTCTAGAGCAATTTCGCCCAAATTTCATATTCCAGGTGAAGAATTCAATATTCTGAAAATTATTTCAGACAAACGGCCTTTTAGCGATAGTAGCCAGTACCAGTAGCAATAATCTGGCAGTAGTCTGATTGACGAAAGTATTTCCAGTTGTCCTCCATGGACGCACTTAGATCCGCTCTAGAGCAATTTCGCCCAAATTTCATATTCCAGGTGAATAATTCAATATTCTGAAAATTATTTCAGACAAACGGCCTTCTAGCGATAGTAGCCAGTACTATTAGCAATAATCTGGCAGTAGTCTGATTGACGAAAGTATTTCCAGTTGACCTCCATGGACGCACTTATATCCGCTCTAGAGCAATTTTCCCCAAATATCATATTCCAGGTGAAGAATTCAATATTCTGAAAATTATTTCAGACAAACGGCCTTCTAGCGATAGTAGCCAGTACCAGTAGCAATAATCTGGCAGTAGTCTGATTGACGAAAGTATTTCCAGTTGTCCTCCATGGACGCACTTAGATCCGCTCTAGAGCAATTTCGCCCAAATTGCATATTCCAGGTGAAGAATTCAATATTCTGAAAATTATTTCAGACAAACGGCCTTCTAGCAATGGTAGCTAGTAACAGTAGCAATAATCTGGCAGTAGTCTGATTGACGAAAGTATTTCCAGTTGTCCTCCATGGACGCACTTAGATCCGCTCTAGAGCAATTTTCCCCAAATTTCATATTCCAGGTGAAGAATTCAATATTCTGAAAATTATTTCAGACAAACGGCCTTCTAGTGATAGTAGCCAGTACCAGTAGCAATAATCTGGCAGTAGTCTGATTGACGAAAGTATTTCCAGTTGTCCTCCATGGACGCACTTATATCCGCTCTAGAGCAATTTTCCCCAAATATCATATTCCAGGTGAAGAATTCAATATTCTGAAAATTATTTCAGACAAACGGCCTTTTAGCGATATTAGCCAGTACCAGTAGCAATAATCTGGCAGTAGTCTGATTGACGAAAGTATTTCCAGTTGTCCTCCATGGACGCACTTAGATCCGCTCTAGAGCGATTTCGCCCAAATTTCATATTCCAGGTGAAGAATTCAATATTCTGAAAATTTTTTCAGACAAACAGCCTTTTAGCGATAGTAGCCAGTACCAGTAGCAATAATCTGGCAGTAGTCTGATTGACGAAAGTATTTCCAGTTGTCCTCCATGGACGCACTTATATCCGCTCTGGAGCAATTTTCCCCAAATATCATATTCCAGGTGAATAATTCAATATTCTGAAAATTATTTCAGACAAACGGCCTTTTAGCGATAGAAGCCAGTACCAGTAGCAATAATCTGGCAGTAGTCTGATTGACGAAAGTATTTCCAGTTGTCCTCCATGGACGCACTTAGATCCGCTCTAGAGCAATTTCCCCAAATTTCATATTCCAAGTGAAGAATTCAATATTCTGAAAATTATTTCAGACAAACGGCCTTTTAGCGATAGTAGCCAGTACCAGTAGCAATAATCTGGCAGTAGTCTGATTGACGAAAGTATTTCCAGTTGTCCTCCATGGACGCACTTAGATCCGCTCTAGAGCAATTTCGCCCAAATTTCATATTCCAGGTGAATAATTCAATATTCTGAAAATTATTTCAGACAAACGGCCTTCTAGCGATAGTAGCCAGTACTATTAGCAATAATCTGGCAGTAGTCTGATTGACGAAAGTATTTCCAGTTGACCTCCATGGACGCACTTATATCCGCTCTAGAGCAATTTTCCCCAAATATCATATTCCAGGTGAAGAATTCAATATTCTGAAAATTATTTCAGACAAACGGCCTTCTAGCGATAGTAGCCAGTACCAGTAGCAATAATCTGGCAGAAGTCTGATTGACGAAAGTATTTCCAGTTGTCCTCCATGGACGCACTTAGATCCGCTCTAGAGCAATTTCGCCCAAATTTCATATTCCAGGTGAAGAATTCAATATTCTGAAAATTATTTCAGACAAACGGCCTTCTAGCAATGGTAGCTAGTAACAGTAGCAATAATCTGGCAGTAGTCTGATTGACGAAAGTATTTCCAGTTGTCCTCCATGGACGCACTTAGATCCGCTCTAGAGCAATTTTCCCCAAATTTCATATTCCAGGTGAAGAATTCAATATTCTGAAAATTATTTCAGACAAACGGCCTTCTAGCGATAGTAGCCAGTACCAGTAGCAATAATCTGGCAGTAGTCTGATTGACGAAAGTATTTCCAGTTGTCCTCCATGGACGCACTTAGATCCACTCTAGAGCGATTTCGCCCAAATTTCATATTCCAGGTGAAGAATTCAATATTCTGAAAATTATTTCAGACAAACAGCCTTTTAGCGATAGTAGCCAGTACCAGTAGCAATAATCTGGCAGTAGTCTGATTGACGAAAGTATTTCCAGTTGTCCTCCATGGACGCACTTAGATCCGCTCTAGAGCAATTTCGCCCAAATTTCATATTCCAGGTGAAGAATTCAATATTCTGAAAATTATTTCAGACAAACGGCCTTCTAGCGATAGTAGCCAGTACTATTAGCAATAATCTGGCAGTAGTCTGATTGACGAAAGTATTTCCAGTTGACCTCCATGGACGCACTTATATCCGCTCTAGAGCAATTTTGCCCAAATATCATATTCCAGGTGAAGAATTCAATATTCTGAAAATTATTTCAGACAAACGGCCTTCTAGCGATAGTAGCCAGTACCAGTAGCAATAATCTGGCAGTAGTCTGATTGACGAAAGTATTTCCAGTTGTCCTCCATGGACGCACTTAGATCCGCTCTAGAGCAATTTCGCCCAAATTTCATATTCCAGGTGAAGAATTCAATATTCTGAAAATTATTTCAGACAAACGGCCTTTTAGCGATATAAGCCAGTACCAGTAGCAATAATCTGGCAGTAGTCTGATTGACGAAAGTATTTCCAGTTGTCCTCCATGGACGCACTTAGATCCGACCTAGAGCAATTTCGCCCAAATTTCATATTCCAGGTGAAGAATTCAATATTCTGAAAATTATTTCAGACAAACGGCCTTTTAGCGATAGTAGCCAGTACCAGTAGCAATAATCTGGCAGTAGTCTGATTGACGAAAGTATTTCCAGTTGTCCTCCATGGACGCACTTAGATCCGCTCTAGAGCAATTTCGCCCAAATTTCATATTCCAGGTGAAGAATTCAATATTCTGAAAATTATTTCAAACAAACGGCCTTCTAGCAATGGTAGCCAGTAACAGTAGCAATAATCTGGCAGTAGTCTGATTGACGAAAGTATTTAGAGTTGTCCTCCATGGACGCACTTAGATCCGCTCTAGAGCAATTTCCCCCAAATTTCATATTCCAAGTGAAGAATTCAATATTCTGAAAATTATTTCAGACAAACGGCCTTCTAGCAATGGTAGCCAGTAACAGTAGCAATAATCTGGCAGTAGTCTGATTGACGAAAGTATTTCCAGTTGTCCTCCATGGACGCACTTAGATCCGCTCTAGAGCGATTTCGCCCAAATTTCATATTCCAGGTGAAGAATTCAATATTCTGAAAATTATTTCAGACAAACGGCCTTTTAGCGATAGTAGCCAGTACCAGTAGCAATAATCTGGCAGTAGTCTGATTGACGAAAGTATTTCCAGTTGTCCTCCATGGACGCACTTATATCCGCTCTGGAGCAATTTTCCCCAAATATCATATTCCAGGTGAATAATTCAATATTCTGAAAATTATTTCAGACAAACGGCCTTTTAGCGATAGTAGCCAGTACCAGTAGCAATAATCTGGCAGAAGTCTGATTGACGAAAGTATTTCTAGTTGTCCTCCATGGACGCACTTAGATCCGCTCTAGAGCAATTTCGCCAAATTTCATATTCCAGGTGAAGAATTCAATATTCTGAAAATTATTTCAGACAAACGGCCTTCTAGCAATGGTAGCCAGTAACAGTAGCAATAATCTGGCAGTAGTCTGATTGACGAAAGTATTTCCAGTTGTCCTCCATGGACGCACTTAGATCCGCTCTAGAGCAATTTCGCCAAATTTCATATTCCAGGTGAAGAATTCAATATTCTGAAAATTATTTCAGACAAACGGCCTTCTAGCAATGGTAGCCAGTAACAGTAGCAATAATCTGGCAGTAGTCTGATTGACGAAAGTATTTCCAGTTGTCCTCCATGGACGCAGTTAGATCCGCTCTAGAGCAATTTCCCCCAAATTTCATATTCCAAGTGAAGAATTCAATATTCTGAAAATTATTTCAGACAAACGGCCTTTTAGCGATAGTAGCCAGTACCAGTAGCAATAATCTGGCAGTAGTCTGATTGACGAAAGTATTTCCAGTTGTCCTCCATGGACGCACTTATATCCGCTCTGGAGCAATTTTCCCCAAATATCATATTCCAGGTGAATAATTCAATATTCTGAAAATTATTTCAGACAAACGGCCTTTTAGCGATAGTAGCCAGTACCAGTAGCAATAATCTGGCAGTAGTCTGATTGACGAAAGTATTTCCAGTTGACCTCCATGGACGCACTTATATCCGCTCTAGAGCAATTTTCCCCAAATATCATATTCCAGGTGAAGAATTCAATATTCTGAAAATTATTTCAGACAAACGGCCTTCTAGCGATAGTAGCCAGTACCAGTAGCAATAATCTGGCAGTAGTCTGATTGACGAAAGTATTTCCAGTTGTCCTCCATGGACGCACTTAGATCCGCTCTAGAGCAATTTTCCCCAAATTTCATATTCCAAGTGAAGAATTCAATATTCTGAAAATTATTTCAGACAAACGGCCTTTTAGCGATATTAGCCAGTACCAGTAGCAATAATCTGGCAGTAGTCTGATTGACGAAAGTATTTCCAGTTGTCCGCCATGGACGCACTTAGATCCGCTCTAGAGCAATTTTCCCCAAATTTCATATTCCAGGTGAAGAATTCAATATTCTGAAAATTATTTCAGACAAACGGCCTTCTAGCGATAGTAGCCAGTACTATTAGCAATAATCTGGCAGTAGTCTGATTGACGAAAGTATTTCCAGTTGTCCTCCATGGACGCACTTAGATCCGACCTAGAGCAATTTCGCCCAAATTTCATATTCCAGGTGAAGAATTCAATATTCTGAAAATTATTTCAGACAAACGGCCTTTTAGCGATAGTAGCCAGTACCAGTAGCAATAATCTGGCAGTAGTCTGATTGACGAAAGTATTTCCAGTTGTCCTCCATGGACGCACTTAGATCCGCTCTAGAGCAATTTCGCCCAAATTTCATATTCCAGGTGAAGAATTCAATATTCTGAAAATTATTTCAAACAAACGGCCTTCTAGCAATGGTAGCCAGTAACAGTAGCAATAATCTGGCAGTAGTCTGATTGACGAAAGTATTTAGAGTTGTCCTCCATGGACGCACTTAGATCCGCTCTAGAGCAATTTCCCCCAAATTTCATATTCCAAGTGAAGAATTCAATATTCTGAAAATTATTTCAGACAAACGGCCTTCTAGCAATGGTAGCCAGTAACAGTAGCAATAATCTGGCAGTAGTCTGATTGACGAAAGTATTTCCAGTTGTCCTCCATGGACGCACTTAGATCCGCTCTAGAGCGATTTCGCCCAAATTTCATATTCCAGGTGAAGAATTCAATATTCTGAAAATTATTTCAGACAAACAGCCTTTTAGCGATAGTAGCCAGTACCAGTAGCAATAATCTGGCAGTAGTCTGATTGACGAAAGTATTTCCAGTTGTCCTCCATGGACGCACTTATATCCGCTCTGGAGCAATTTTCCCCAAATATCATATTCCAGGTGAATAATTCAATATTCTGAAAATTATTTCAGACAAACGGCCTTTTAGCGATAGTAGCCAGTACCAGTAGCAATAATCTGGCAGAAGTCTGATTGACGAAAGTATTTCCAGTTGTCCTCCATGGACGCACTTAGATCCGCTCTAGAGCAATTTCGCCAAATTTCATATTCCAGGTGAAGAATTCAATATTCTGAAAATTATTTCAGACAAACGGCCTTCTAGCAATGGTAGCCAGTAACAGTAGCAATAATCTGGCAGTAGTCTGATTGACGAAAGTATTTCCAGTTGTCCTCCATGGACGCACTTAGATCCGCTCTAGAGCAATTTCGCCAAATTTCATATTCCAGGTGAAGAATTCAATATTCTGAAAATTATTTCAGACAAACGGCCTTCTAGCAATGGTAGCCAGTAACAGTAGCAATAATCTGGCAGTAGTCTGATTGACGAAAGTATTTCCAGTTGTCCTCCATGGACGCACTTAGATCCGCTCTAGAGCAATTTCCCCCAAATTTCATATTCCAAGTGAAGAATTCAATATTCTGAAAATTATTTCAGACAAACGGCCTTTTAGCGATAGTAGCCAGTACCAGTAGCAATAATCTGGCAGTAGTCTGATTGACGAAAGTATTTCCAGTTGTCCTCCATGGACGCACTTATATCCGCTCTGGAGCAATTTTCCCCAAATATCATATTCCAGGTGAATAATTCAATATTCTGAAAATTATTTCAGACAAACGGCCTTTTAGCGATAGTAGCCAGTACCAGTAGCAATAATCTGGCAGTAGTCTGATTGACGAAAGTATTTCCAGTTGACCTCCATGGACGCACTTATATCCGCTCTAGAGCAATTTTCCCCAAATATCATATTCCAGGTGAAGAATTCAATATTCTGAAAATTATTTCAGACAAACGGCCTTCTAGCGATAGTAGCCAGTACCAGTAGCAATAATCTGGCAGTAGTCTGATTGACGAAAGTATTTCCAGTTGTCCTCCATGGACGCACTTAGATCCGCTGTAAAGCAAATCATGCAATTCTGTCTTGCTATGTGAAGTTAAATTCGAATTTAACTTCACTATGCGCACACTGCTGTCTGGTCAAAGTGTGAAGATAAATTCGAATTTAACTTTATTAACCCACTGGTGACCGGGGATATTTTGCGTTTTTGAAAGTTAAATTCGAATTTATCTTCACTCACATCTTTAACATAGGGTCCTTCTTATTTGAGGGCCAGCGGTTCTAAGGGTAACACGATAACATTTCTAAAGTTTTCGCCAATATGAGGCCCCTACTGCTCCCGCTGAGACTGGTATGCTAGTGGACAATACTTACGGCCCTTGTCGCCCGCTAATTGACTCTGAAGTTTGGGGCAGACGGCCATCGGCTCAGTTATCGCTCATTTTTGGCAAAGCGTATTTTCGTATTGTCAGCTAACGTTAACAAGCAAAATTGCCGCATCTGGGGATGAAAACTGCAGATGGTGGTGGCAGTTTGGAGCCGTGCAAAGTCAGCTGAGGCAGCCTCGTGACGGAAATTGTGCTCCCTATATAATGGGAATGTTTTCTAGTTTTTTCGTTTTTTTGTTATTTATTCGGTCTTTTATCATTATTATGACTTGAGCAGTTTTTTATTCTGGTTCGAGACCTTTATGTTGTTTCTTTTTCAGAATCAACTTAAAAAGAAGAAATTGGTGAAATGTATTTGCTACGGTTGCCAGGCAGACTGTACAGCTGTTTCTAAACCCGCCAAGGTTTTTCTTCAGCAGTCTTTGGCAACGATTACTTCGGCCACAAATCAAATGACTTATACGGGAGACTCATTTTTATTAATGAGAATTACCCTTTGTGTATAGTCTTCGAACTGTGCGTAGAGCAATCTTCAACGCGCAATATCATTTCCACCAATTCCGTTTCGCATGGGTCTTCGTTGAAAACCACAAATGCAAAAAGCACAATCAAAGTGTGCATGTTTTTTGTGCGTACATATACTCATACATGCGTTGCACATTAGGGCGTACCAATCCTTTTTAATAGTTTTTTCGTTTTTTTGTTATTTATTCGGTCTTTTATCATTATTATGACTTGAGCAGTTTTTTATTCTGGTTCGAGACCTTTATGTTGTTTCTTTTTCAGAATCAACTTAAAAAGAAGAAATTGGTGAAATGTATTTGCTACGGTTGCCAGGCAGACTGTACAGCTGTTTCTAAACCCGCCAAGGTTTTTCTTCAGCAGTCTTTGGCAAAAAACGAAAAAACTATTAAAAAGGATTGGTACGCCCTAATGTGCAACGCATGTATGAGTATATGTACGCACAAAAAACATGCACACTTTGATTGTGCTTTTTGCATTTGTGGTTTTCAACGAAGACCCATGCGAAACGGAATTGGTGGAAATGATATTGCGCGTTGAAGATTGCTCTACGCACAGTTCGAAGACTATACACAAAGGGTAATTCTCATTAATAAAAATGAGTCTCCCGTATAAGTCATTTGATTTGTGGCCGAAGTAATCGTTGCCAAAGACTGCTGAAGAAAAACCTTGGCGGGTTTAGAAACAGCTGTACAGTCTGCCTGGCAACCGTAGCAAATACATTTCACCAATTTCTTCTTTTTAAGTTGATTCTGAAAAAGAAACAACGGAATGTTTTCTCTTTCGAAAAAACCGATAGAATAACAGAACCCTAAGTAGCGAGTAAAGAAAATTAAATTCGGGCGTGGCCGGCTATGAGATACCCTACACCACTCTGCTATTCCGAAAATTAATCACCTACTTCTGGATCATGAGCATGGTCTGGCTCAATATTCTAGTATTAAAAAAACCGATAGAATAACAGAACCCTAAGTAACAAGTGAAGAAAATTAAAGTCGGTCGTGGCCGTCGATGAGATACCCTACACCACTCTGCTATTCAGTGAATTAATAACAAACTTCTGGATCATGAGCATGGTCTGGCTCAATATACTCGTATTAGAAAAGATTTTTTGTCGCTCATACAAGAGCGTGATCGCAGGAGCAAAAAGTCTAGGGAGCCTTTGTGTAAGTGCTGTCCGAAAACAAGGACCGATACGGTTCAATGTATTAGGACATAGATGTTGGTCGCTCGTAACACTCTATGCGCAATTTGCTAGAAATCGGAAGTAACCTATGACTTCTAAAGCTGCAGATTTTGAAATCGGGAAGGACCATTGTGTGGGGTCCAAACGAAAATATGGACCTATGTAGTCCAGTTTCGCTACAGTTTATTAATGGTCGCTCAAAACGTACCATGCACAACTTGGGGTGTAATTTGTGGATTCAAAAGCTGCAGCACCTCAAATCAGACGGCACCTTTGTGTGGGAAACATGGACCGATATGGTCCAGTTAAAGCAGAGATATATGTTGGTCGCTGGTAACGCTTTATGCGAAATTTGGTTGGAGTCGGGTCTATGATATGATTTTAGGAGCTGTAGGTTCAGCAATCCGGAATGACCTTTGTCAAAAACATGTACCGATATGGTAAAATTTCAACTGAGACTAATGAATATTTCAAGCTGTTGCAAACGTTAAGATAAATAATGAATTTTGTTGACTTTTTAATAATTCACTTTAATTTTAACCTTCTGCTGCATGTTGTTGGCAAAACCTAACAAGGCTTACAACCGAAACCAATTTTGTATAGTATTTCCAGAAAAAAGAATTGCTTGCAATATTGAAACCACTTCCAGGACCCAAAATTTAGTAAACATTATTATACAACCCTCGAATGTGAGTACATCCCAGTTAAAAAAATATTCTAAAAAATCAACTCTTTCGGCCGTCCGTCTGTCGACCGACCATTGAATCATTCAAGATTTTCTGTTCGTTTGCATGTTTTAATTGTTGTCCACTTAAGTGGGCGTTTTGGATGTGACCCCTGCTCATGTTGTCTTTTTAAACAGCTTTATTTTTTTTCTTTTTTGCAGTTCTTGTCATCGTATTAAGCGTTGTAATTGCATTTAATTTTCTATTGAATTTAATACTTTATTGAGGGTTGGCCGCTTGGCTTAAGCTAAGCCACACTATAGCATGACATACAAATCAACGAAAAAAAGACAGAAGCAGAAATCTGTTGCACATCTTTCTTTGGAATATTGTCATCGACAATAAAGACAGCAACAACCACTTTTTAGTATGACGAGTAATTAAGGATTTTTGTTGTATACATACATATCGTATTAAACGCAATGAATGGCGACGGGTTGGTCGTTGGGTCGGCCCGCCAGTTAGTTGGTTGGAATGAATGAATATGGTCTTGAATTTAATTAGATTTAATAATAATCATAGTACTCGTAATGTCTTCTTCGTATGAGGCGCATTCGTTAAATGAGCTTCGTTTTAAAGTAATCAACAATTAAATGATGGCACGTTCTACATCTGTCCATTCTCGCCCCTCACAATTTAAGCGTTTTTTTCTCTTCTTGTAAATTAACTTTTGAGTGGGTAGTTTAGAGGGACGAGATAACAATCTTTGGAATTTTAACCCAAGAGCTCATTAGTAGTTAGTTGTTATTGAAATCTTTTAAATAAGTAAAGAATGTCAGAATAATCAGAAAGAATAAACCACCAGTAAGCAGTCACTCAATTACAAAAATATGCTAAAGGTTTGACAAACGGTTTAAAAAAAATATTTTTTTTAATTTTTTTTTGTTTCAACAGATTTCCTCACTAAAACGGTCCTGTGGGTATCTAGTAAATGTAGCCTACAGGAGACAATTTATAATTTGTATATTTTTTTTTTAATATTTCGAGTTACTAATGCCGTTGATTACGCTTTGACTTGACATACAGGACGAATATCGTAATATTCAAGAAAGTCTTTAACGCCATCTACAGTTTCTTGCTAGTGCTGTGAATAGTTTACATGCAGCGCCATCTACCGCCAGTTGAAAAGCAACCATATGTTTGATTCTAAACATTTTATTTGAGGCAAAACTAATATTTCTCCGTAAGAAATGTCTCAATAGGTATTGAAATATCCCATTAACACTTAATAATGATCACTACTTATTACTTGCCTTACTAAGTAATGATAAGCTATTACCCTGAGACTTTTTCGTAAGCAGAAACCTGTAAACAGACACAAGGCAAATTGATACCACATACCATTTTGAAATGCAGAAAAAGAAACGCCACAGCCAATTCCAATAAAATTTAAGAACAAGACCAAAACTAACCAGACGTTTTTCGAAAACAAACTAAGGGCTCGGCACAACGTCCTTGAAATCTTTCCCTAAGACCTGCTAAGTTGCCATTAAGATAAAAACTTAAATTCAAAAAATCCTTAAATAAAACGATAAAAAAAACTTAAATTCAAAAAAATCCTTTAATAGAACGATAAAAAAGTAAGACGAGTTAAAGATTCAGTTAGCACTTGTTAATGATATCTACTTTGAACTTGCCTTACCTAATAATAAAAACCTATTACCCTGCGCATTATTTTGTAAGCAGAAGCCGTTTAAACATAGTTAACCATTTAGGTATACAGAAGAGTTTAAAAAAACCTAGAAAAATACCAAAACAAGTGACGAATGAGACCAGTACCAACTGGCGACATGTCGAAGACAAACTTATGTCCTAACTAGACACTCTAGCAATCTCTGCCAATGACGGGTCAAGATTGCCAGTGTGGTGAAAAAACTCATAGAATCTTTTAAAAACCCCTTTTAAGAAAAGCTGAATACTTAAAAATAAAAAGTCAGCGCAAAAAACTCCTTGATGCAAGGGAAATACGAAATCGTGAAGTACATGCCCGGGTACTCTCCCGCAGAGACTTTTCGGTTAGGACTAAGGTCGTAACTAGACACTACAGAAATCTCTGCAAATGACGGCTCGAGATTGCCATTGTGGTGAAAAAACTCACAGAATCTATTAAAACCCCCCTTTGAGAAAAGCTGTCCACTTAGAAATAAAAAGTTATCGCAAAAACTCATCGGTGCAAGGGAATTACGAAATCGTGGAGTACATGCCCGGGGACCCTTCCGCAGAGCATAGTATACTGGGATGGGTATCCTTTAGCGACTTTAGTTAAACAGCTAGAGTATGATTCGTAGCACTGCTTGACAACGTAATTATTGTCAGAAACAAACATATTTAATCACGATTTAAAATCCAAATTCAGTCCGAAATCTTGGTCGAAGCTGAAGAGAAGAATATCGAAACGATTGAAAAACCATTCATATATTTAAAAAGCATTTTTCCAATTTTAGGATCTGGTAGGTTAGCACTTGCAAATCTTGGTCGAAGCTGAAAAGAAGAAAACCGAAACGATTCAGAAACCATTGATATCTCTAAAAATCATTTTTCCAAGTTTAGGATCTGGTAGGTTTAGCACTTGCAAATAGGTCTGTGAATAGGTATGTTCGGATGACATCTCCCTGGCTCTAACAGAGTGAGTGTATGTTATAAGTCATCTGCGAACTGCTGTTAAAGATCAGTCATCTTATATACAGCAAATATTTCGGAGCAAGAACAAGTGCTTTGTACACTCAGTACAACGTATGCTTCTATCCGAATACAAAGGAATGACGAACTGCTAAACTAACTGACGAACTGATAAACGAACTTAGTTTGTGTTCTAAATAGAGAGAAAGGTGGGTCGAAACGGCAATCCGTGGTTTTATATCATACAATCAATCATATCCTCTCTATCCCATCTATCTTAGTCATCCTACCCATCCGATAAATCTTATTCTTCCTATCCGCTCTATACATCCTATCCCTTCTATCCATCCCATCCATCCTTTCCATCCTATCCATCCTTTCCATCCTTTCCATCCTATCCATCCTATCCATCCTATCCATCCTATCCATCCTATCCATCCTATCCATCCTATCCATCCTATCCATCCTATCCATCCTATCCATCCTATCCATCCTATCCATCCTATCCATCCTATCCATCCTATCCATCCTATCCATCCTATCCATCCTACCCTCCTATCCATCCTATCCATCCTATCCATCCTACCCTCCTATCCATCCTATCCATCCTTTCCATCCTATCCATCCTTTCCATCCTATCCATCCTATCCATCCTATCCATCCTATCCATCGTATCCATCCTATTCATCCTATTCATCCTATCCATCCTATCCATCCTATCCATCCTATCCATCCTATCCATCCTATCCATCCTATCCATCCTATCCATCCTTTCCATCCTATCCATCCTATCCATCCTATCCATCCTATCCATCCTATCCATCCTATCCATCCTATCCATCCTATCCATCCTATCCATCCTATCCATCCTATCCATCCTATCCATCCTATCCATCCTATCCATCCTATCCATCCTATCCATCCTATCCATCCTATCCATCCTATCCATCCTATCCATCCTATCCATCCTATCCATCCTATCCATCCTATCCATCCTATCCATCCTATCCATCTTATCCATCCTATCCATCCTATCCATCCTATCCATCCTATCCATCCTATCCATCCTATCCATCCTATCCATCCTATCCATCCTATCCATCCTATCCATCCCATCCATCCTATCCATCATATCCATCCTATCCATCCTATCTATTCTATCCATCCTATCCATCCTATCTATTCTATCCATCCTATCCATCCTATCCATCCTATCCATCCTATCCATCCTATCCATCCTATCCATCCTATCCATCCTATCCATCCTATCCATCCTATCCATCCTATCCATCCTATCCATCCTATCCATCCTATCCATCCTATCCATCCTATCCATTCTATCCATCCTATCCATCCTATCCATCCTATCCATCCTATCCATCCTATCCATCCTATCCATCCTATCCATCCTATCCATCCTATCCATCCTATCCATCCTATCCATCCTATCCATCCTACCCTCCTATCCATCCTATCCATCCTATCCATCCTATCCATCCTATCCATCCTATCCATCCTATCCATCCTATCCATCCTATCCATCCTATCCATCCTATCCATCCTATCCATCCTATCCATCCTATCCATCCTATCCATCCTATCCATCCTATCCATCCTATCCATCCTATCCATCCTATCCATCCTATCCATCCTATCCATCCTATCCATCCTATCCATCCTATCCATCCTATCCATCCTATCCATCCTATCCATCCTATCCATCCTATCCATCCTATCCATCCTATCCATCCTATCCATCCTATCCATCCTATCCATCCTATCCATCCTATCCATCCTATCCATCCTATCCATCCTATCCATCCTATCCATCCTATCCATCCTATCCATCCTATCCAACCTATCCATCCTATACATTCTATCCAGCATATTCGTCTAAACTTTTATATCCACCTTAAATAACGCTGGACACAAATCACAGACCTCATTAATGTTTACCATTCAATCCAGAATCCCACATCAATTCCTTTTCCTAATTGAGCTGGGTTTTACAAATTTTCCAGAGCAATTCTGTCATTAGATAACCAAATCGATAGTACCACGACAATCCCAGCAATTTATGCCTTATAAATTAATCAAAAGTTTTTAAAAAAATTTCCCAGACCCTAACCAGCCAATTGAACTGATTTGATCACCAGTCGAGGTACAATAAAACGCTCACCATAAAAGTTTATTTCAGTGGATTTAGTACAACAAGAAAATTAAGAAAAAATTAGACTTTTCATTAAATCTTAAAAACAACATTTAGAAAAAGCCATTTAAAATCGCACGATAGTCACAAAAAAAAGAACAACAAACGAAGACAACAACAAACTTTTGGGTTTTGAACCACGAATAGAAAAGGCTAAAACAGAAAAGAGCAGACGAATGGACTGACGAGAAAATAATATGTTAATTTAATGGACATGTTTATTAAGAAAACAAATCGAAAATCGAAACAGTAGAAATAAAGAAGCCAGCAACAACAACAGAAATTAAAAACTAAAAATTTGTTAACGCCAGATGCGCCAGATGATGATGTTGCTGTCAGTGTGTAGAACTGCCAGCAGCAGTACCATCTCAAAAGACGTGCCTACTCAAACATCCGTTCAACATAGAACGAACAGTGGTTCGAAATCAATTAACAAAGGAATAAATTACAGAAAAAAACATATTTTTAGGATTTCATTATTATCGATTGTAAATGGAATTAAAAACAAGTAAAGACGTCAATTATTTTGGCCAAGCCGAACCTTATATCCACAGCCCTCCATAGGATGTTTCGGATAGATAAAATGGATACGATAGGATGGGAATAGCGTAAAAAATGGTCCGTTTTTGGGACTTTATGGCCCATGCGTCCCAGCCATAACATCAACATTATATATCGTTACCTGAATATAAAAAGGCCCCAACTCATATTTTTTTCATGAAATGTCTATACAGAAAACCCTGATTCATACAAAATCTATAAAAATTAAATTTATTTAAAAAATGTATGGCTCTGAATTACCCATTTTATTTTTATAAAATGTGCATTTACAAAGTTTTTGTATTCAAATTGTTACAAGATTTATAATGTTATTTTTTTTGTTAGTTAGAGCTCTCCATATTTGGATTCGTAGCAAAATTTGCTTTAATTCGAGCATGTCCACATTGACGTTTTGACCGTGCGGTACGCTTTTTGGTCCACATGAGCCAAAAAGTCCAGCAACAATGGCCTTTTTAAGGTATTTAGTGCATCACAACTAACAGCACACATTTAAACAATTATACGTCCACTATACATTATTTTAAGCTTAGCAAACACTCTAATAAGGGTACATTTCACTGAGGATCCTTTAGTCCCTTAAAGGGAAACGTTTTCCCCCCTGGGCCGATTTCCCCCATTTACAATCACAAACAGTTTTTGACTATAAGCCATCATTATGACCGCTATCATGCTTTTAACAGACACATGGACGGACATGGCTAGACGGTCGTAGAATTTTGTCGACGATCAAGAATATATATACTTTATAGGGTCCTTGTTCAATATATCGTGGTGTTGGAAACGTAATGACAAATTTTATATACCATCCACCATTCGGTGGAGGGTATAACTAAGTGATAAACTTGAGATCAAGAAATGCACATAACTTGCCTCTATGTAAGTATGAATCTATCTCTATCTCAATTATACCATTAACCAACAAATGGGGAACTTCGGTCAAACTACTGTGCACAGTATACGAGGGTTGCTATTACTAGTGTTCCCAGATGCATAACTTTTTTAGCATAACTTCACTCAGAAGGTTTTGTCATTTGGGGGCGAATTGTTTTGTTTACAGCTTGTTGAAAAATTCATCTCAGTCAAAGAAGGGAATTATCCCGTGAACATTTTCGTTCGACGATTTTTAAGATTTTCGGCGTGGGTTATCGAGACAAGAGTGTTTAAATCAACTTGTTTCGACTTTTATCGATGAAGCACCATCGAAAACCACTGTTAATCGCTGGTACCAAGAGTTCAGTCTCGGACGCCGTTCGCTCCAGGATGAATTTCGTGAAGGACGTCTAACTTCGATCGCTTTGCCAGAAACCATCGATGCTGTGCGTGAACTGATTAAGCAAGACCGACATGTGACATACCGTGAGATTGAGGCATCCTTGGGCATAAGTATGACAAGCATCAATGAGATATTGCATGTTCATTTGGCCGTGAAAAAAATGTGTTCTCATTGGAACCCACATAATTTAAAGAATGCTCAAAAAAAGGCTCGTATGGCTTGGTGCAAAGAGATGTTGAAAAAGTATAACTCCGGTAGCTCAAAGGCAGTGTATAACATTATCACAGGTGACGAATCATGGATCTATGCATATGAACCCGAAACAAAACAGCAATCGACCGTATGGGTCTTTCAAGACGAGCCAAATCCAACAAAAGTTGTTCGTGGAAGAAGTACATCGAAGCAAATGATTGCGTTTTTTCTCGGAATAACCGGTCATGTTACCACAGTGCCTTTAGTGGAACGGTCAACTCTGAGTGGTATACAACCATTTATTTGCCAACAGTGTTCGAAGAAATGATTAAAAATATTAAGAGAAGACGGATCATTTTGCATCACGACAATTCGAGCTCTTTCACATCAGCTGAAACGATGAGCTATTTGACCACTCAAGTTGTCGAATTGATGGACCATCCAACGTGTAGCCCTGATTTGGCACCCAATGACTTCTTCTTATTCCCAAGCATCAAGAAAAAAGTGCGTGGTGAACGTTTTTCATCGCCCGAAGCAGCTGTTGAAGTTTTCAAAAATCATGTTTTGGAGGTTTCTCAATCGGAGTGGAAAAATTGCTTCGAAAATTGATTTGTGCGCATGCAAAAGTGTATTGATCTTGAAGGAGAATATTTTGAAAAACAATAAAACCATTTCCAATGATAAATTATTGTGTTTTTATTGCCGGACCCGAAGTATAAATAGCAATCCTCGTACTAAAGCCTTTCCGGTCTCAGCTTATAATCCGCATCTGACCACAAGCCACCTTTTACATTCAATCTTGGTCAAATTTAGTAAAGTCTAATATGGAACATCTATTATCAAAATAGAAAGGGACCTAAGGTTAAAAACCAGTTTTGTTCAGGAGAGCCATTTTAAAGATTAGGTCCCTTTCTATTTGCGCTTAGAATCGTCGACTTCACTTTCATAAAACGCGCATATCTCTGGGAGGGAGCACATTTGGGGCATGGGATCGGTCTCATTCGATGCTTAGATGTTGTCCACATCAAAAAAAGAAAAAAAAAAATAAATTGATTTTTTTACCCTTAGGTCCCTATCTCTATGCGCTGTCACAAATATCGGTTCACGCTTTCATTCAGCCCCAATGTGAAGGTAAATGCCGATTAAGGTCCCGGTCTACGAGTCCTATATTATAAATGATATCGCTTTAAATGAGAATAGTTTGTAATGGGCGACCAAACCTACCTATGCTCGGTTGTATTGGCCCAGAAACAATGGAATTTCCGCAAAAATTCAAATAGAACCATATTTCTAAAATTTGGGTAAATTAAGTGACCGTTCAAGGGCACAATTACTTCGCTTCTGATTCGGAAAGTATTTTCCATTACCCGGAGTGTTGGCTCAAGGCGGTTTTTTTACTTTCACCCGACAGTCGGGTTATAAAGAAACCAAAATGTCGGTTAGGCTTTCTGGACACTCTAATCAGTGAGAACTGGAATAATTCTTGCAAAGCTTTCTGATATGAGAAAAGTTCCCCATTTCTTCCTTTATGAAATGTTAAAGGACTTAAGTATTAAGGATTTCTCCCAACTTCGAATGGTTTGAAACCACAGTGCAAAGAGGGCCAAAGACAAATGGATTTTATTTTAAAAGGGCTGGGGGGGAGGGGAACGTAAAACAAACAGCTACTGTAGCCGAATGCGTAGCGTTGAGCGTTGCCTACAATTTGTGTAAGTGTTAGTATGTGTTTAAATACCAATCAGCAAGACAAGGCTAAAATATAAGAACTTGTTGTTGGCAGCGTTGGCTATTGGCAGTGCTGGAAAACAATTATAAGCAGCACATCACACATGATGAACAAATGAACATCAATAGCAACATCTTCATCGCCACTATCATCAGCACAATCAACATCAATAACAACTACAAGCACAGCAACATCATGACCATTCTCATCATCCACAGTCCGTTTGTCCGTCCATCCGTCCGTCCGTCCGCTGAATGGAAAACTATAAAAACTGATGATCAAACAGAAATTTACACGATCATAAATAAAACCGGCATCAACGCATCGCATTATTTCAATATCATTTAGATCGAAAAGAATAAGTGCTGTACCACCAACCAAACACTAAATAATGCGAGGGGAAAACTAGAAACCCAGTTGAGGCTATGGCCATGCGTTGGCTATCGATTGGGCCCCAGTCGGTTCATTTCTAAGGCCAGCCGATTGATCGACTAATCTCTCTCACACACATTGTTGTGGCCAAAATATATGAGGTGTGCAAGATTATAGCCGACAACGTGGAAATGATGATGATGATGATCATCATGAAGAGCGTCATTATCAGCATCGATCGATCTCCATAGAAAACACGTCAATATCTCAATTGAAATGTTGTGGAGTCAATTTCAAGCACATTTTAACTTAAATTCAATTGGGCTATATATATTTTTCCCCTCAATTTTGGGGAATTTGTTCACATAATTTTCCAATCAATAGCAGATACTATCAGGCTCTAATGCTTCGGTTCGGCCTGGTCCATTCTATGGTTATTTATGTCGTTTCGTATCTGGCTCATCTCCCTCCCGTGCGTTTTGTTTATAAAGCCGTAATTTTCATTTTAATTTGAAATTTCAATTCGATCGCTTCGGTTTCCGATATCAAAGCAACGCTTTTTCGGTAGTGTTTTCTTTACCGCGTAGTAAATGTGGCGTTGCTTGGCGGTGCTGTTCTTTACGCCCCAATAAAATAACAGTTTATTTATTTTTCGAATTTATCGTTTAAGACAATTGCGGCCGCCGATGGCTTTTGGCCGCTCATAAAGGAAAGATATATTTTTTTTCTTCATTTCTTAAGACGAAATACAGCTCAAATGCCATCGATCGATATTCCCATTGTTGCAATAAAAATGTTTAATTACAAAATAAACAGCAACATCAATTTTTTTGGTGGCCAAGAGAAAAAATATTGATCGACATCAATAAAGAAAACCCCCTACCCGGACAATATGATTTCCATGGGAAACTTTTGAGATACTAATCAGGTGTTAAAATAAAAAAAATTTCATTAAATCTGGCCAACTGAATTCATAGTCTTTAACGTTTAATTGTCAGACATAAAACATGTGCCAATCTTTTCTCGAGGTCCTCGACAATGGCCTCTTTTGTTTGTGCTAACAAGCTGAGCTAGCTAGTTAGTTTGTAATATGTGACGCGCATAACACTGTATGACAAATTTAAGCTTTTGGTTGCACACATGAAAAAAATTAGTATATTCTGAAAGAGGAGGAAAAAATAAAATACACGTGTATCCCACTTTTTCTGCATCAATTCGTATATTTGCAAAAAATGTATGGATATGGACTTGTATGTTAATACAAAATATGTCTATATAAGTGGTTTTTAACCAAATATATATTCACATTTTTCGCGAAAATACGAATTGATCTAGAAAAACTGGGACACACGGGTAGTTTATTTTTCGACGTAGATTCCGAATATATAGGTCTTCTTCATGTGTGCAAAAGCGTGTTGAACGGTGTAATGGAAAGGGACCTAAGGGTAAAAACCAGTTATGTTCAGGAACGCCATTTTAAAGATTTAAATACGGCGGTTCGGAAAATATTTTTATTTTTCAATATAATCTCCTGAAACTTCAATACACTTAGTTCAACGCTTATCTAGCAATTCTATCCCTTGATTAAAATAGTTTTCCTCAAGGTCTTCAAAATAGTGGTTTACAACTGTAATTGCATCTTCATTAGAGGTAAAACGCTTGCCACCAAGGATTTTTTTTAGATTTGGGAACAGGTAAAAGTCACTGGGAGCTAAATCAGGAGAATAAGGTGGGTGGTCAAGCAACTCGTACTTTAATTCGTTGATTTTAGCCATTGTTAAAACACTCTTGTGCGCTGGTGCGTTGTCTTGATGAAAAATTATTTTTTTGTGTTGTAAGCCAGGATGTTTTTCTCGAATTTGTACATTTAATTGATCTAAAAGATTGCAATAGTATTCTGAATTTATTGTTTTACCCTTTTGCAGATAGTCAATCAATAAAATACCTTTGAAGTTCCAAAAAAACCGTTGCCATAGCCTTACCAGCCGATTGAATTGTTTTTGCCTTCTTTGGGGCACTTCCTCCAGCTTCAGTCCATTGTTTGGATTGTTCTTTTGTCTCTGGAGTATAGTGGTGGATCCATGTCTCATCAACAGTTATCAAACGACGCTTAAAATCCATTTTATTTCGCTGAAAACGATCCAAACAAGCTTGAGAAATATTCATTCTTATGCGTTTTTGGTCGACTTTTAACAAGTGCGGCACCCATCTTGCAGAAAGCTTTTTCATCTGTAGTTCTTAATGCAAAATTAAATGGACTCGATCATTTGAGATGCCCATGATATCAGCTATTTCACGCACTTTTATTCGTCGATCATTTAATACCATATCATGCACTTTGGCTACAATTTCTAATGTTGTTGCTGTTTTTGGACGTCCACTACGTGGTTCATCTTCAATGCTTGTACGACCACGTTTAAATTCAGCAACCCAATTTTTTAATGTTGCATATGAAGGAGCACTTTCACCTAACACATTCACCATATCATTATGAATTTCTTGTCCCGATAAACCTTTTTTATGTAAATATTTAATGACACCACGCATTTCTAATTTTTCCATTGTAAAAAAATCGCGGATGCGTCTTTTGTGAACACCTATTTCTATATAAAGGAGTTGCCAGATCGAAACAAAATTTAACATGCGTTCATAGCAGAGATGGAAGTTTCCAAAACACAACTTTTTTCTAAAAAGTTTCCGAACCGCCTAAGAAGTTTCCGAACCGCCCTTACGTGTAACTTTGGTGTACCATCACTTTCATAAAACGCGCATATCTCTGGGAGGGAACACTTTTGGGGCATGGGATCGGTCTCATTCGATGCTCAGATGTTGTCCACATAAAAAAAAAGTGAAAATTTATTTTTTTACCCTTAGGTGCCTTTCTCTATGTGCTGTCACATATAGTAATCTGGCAACATCAAAGAAAATTTATACTGGGTGAAGCGCGGTAATTTGCTTATTTGGAAATGAAATAAAAAAATTATGACCTTAGAAAAACACAGTTGAGGCTATGGTATTCTGCCAATTTCAGCCTCAATATTAATAAGTAGGTCTTCCAAGGACAGTTGATATAAACCTTAGACTTCAGGTAACCCCAAAGGAAAAAATTGCATGGGGCTAAGCCTGGTGAGCGTGCCGGCCAGTTCACATCACCCTCAAAGAGTTAAGCCATCCAGGAAACATTTGTCTCAAACAATTCTTGATAACCCTCGCTGTGAGTGCAGAGGATCCATCCTGTCGGAGCCATGTATCCTCTATAAGCATTGCTTCAAGAGCCGACTGAAAATGCCAAGAGCAAGTGATTGCTTCCGAGCAGAGCGTTTCGGAGGTTGCAGTACTGCTGCTCTAACTCTCTCGATGTTTTGTGGAGTTGTTATCCGTCTCTCAGGTGCCCTTCGTACACATGACGCTTTCCCTGCTGTTCTCAATGCAGTTACCCAGTTTTCACGTCCGCGTGTTGGAACAGCGAACCGTAAACGAAAAGCACGCTGCACTGCAATGGTCCAGTGCGCAAAAATACGCTTTAACACAAAATGTCCTCTCCTCACGTGTCCAATGCATAATGACAACTGAAAGGCAGACGAATGCAAATCTCCCGTCAGCCACTACAAACCACGCACACTCTCCAATCTCTTCGACCAACCGTGCCGCCACAACCTGTAGTGGAAAAAAGCAAATTGCCGCGCTCCACCCTGTAATAATATAGCAACAATGTTTTTCTTTGTACAGATAACATATGTCAAAAGCAGACAAAAAACAAACGATAAACTGTAGTAAAATAATCAATAAAATCTAATTAATTATTTGTTACACTATGGCATTATAAATATGTGTAAAATGTTGTACGAGTACGATGGCGGCTCGGAAACTTCTTAGCCTAGCACAAAAAGCGCGGTATAAACAGAAAAAAGTTAAGTGTTTTGGAAACTTCCATCTCTGCTATGAACACATGTTAAATTTTGTTTCGATCTGGCAACTCCTTCATATAGAAACAGGTGTTCACAAAAGACGCATCCGTGATTTTTTTACAATGGAAAAATTAGAAATGCGTGGTGTCATTAAATATTTACATAAAAAAGGTTTATCGGACAAGAAATTCATAATGATATGGTAAATGTGTTAGGTGAAAGTGCTCCTTCATATGCAACAGTAAAAAATTGGGTTGCTGAATTTAAACGTGGTCGTACAAGCATTGAAGATGAACCACGTAGTGGACGTCCAAAAACAGCAACAACAACAAAAATTGTAGCCAAAGTGCATGATATGGTATTAAATGATCGACGAATAAAAGTGCGTGAAATAGCTAATATCATGGGCATCTCAAATGATCGAGTCCATTTAATTTTGCATGAAGAACTACAGATGAAAAAGCTTTCTGCAAGATGGGTGCCGCACTTGTTAACAGCCGACCAAAAACGCAAAAGAATGAACATTTCTCAAGCTTGTTTGGATCGTTTTCAGCGAAATAAAATGGATTTTAAGCGTCGTTTCATAACTGTTGATGAGACATGGATCCACCACTATACTCCAGAGACAAAAGAACAATCCAAACAATGGATTGAAGCTGGAGGAAGTGCCCCAAAGAAGGCAAAAACAATTCAATCGGCTGGTAAGGTTATGGCAACGGTATTTTGGGACTTTAAAGATATTTTATTGAACGACTATCTGCAAAAGGGTAAAACAATAAATTCAGAGTACTATTGCAACCTTTTAGATCAATTAAATGTACAAATTCGAGAAAAACGTCCTGGCTTACAACACAAAAAAATATTTTTTCATCAAGACAACGCACCAGCGCACAAGAGTGTTTTAACAATGGCTAAAATCAACGAATTAAAGTACGAGTTGCTTGACCACCCACCGTATTCTCCTGATTTAGTTCCCAGTGACTTTTACCTGTTCCCAAATCTAAAAAAATTCCTTGCTGGCAAGCGTTTTACCTCAAATGAAGATGCAATTACAGTTGTAAACCACTATTTTGAAGACCTTGAGGAAAACTATTTAGTCAAGGGATAGAATTGCTAGAGAGGCGTTGGACTAAGTGTGTTGAAGTTTCAGGAGATTATATTGAAAAATAAAAATATTTTTGAAAAACTAACTATTCTCTTTCATTGATAGGCTAAGAACTTTCCGAACCGCCCTCGTATATCAATACTTTTGAGTTGATTTAAATATTCACTTATCCAATCTTGTGCACATATACCCGATACGAATTCGCAGATGAGACCTCTTGTCGTTTGATAAATTTTTAACAAGCAGGGCTAGGCGATTAAAGTGTTACATTTGCGTTGGTAATACTAGCAAACGTATGATGCCAGCTATGCCAAATTCTTTCTACATCTGTTTAAATTGTTTACAGACTACCGCAAGCATTTGCATCTAAGATTTATAGAAAAAAGTTGTTAGAAATGGATTTCAAACGTAAGAGTCTGGACGAAAGAAAAACGCAAAACGAAATGTGAAGGCTCGACTTTAACGTAATGGTAATCAAATGGCCAAAGTACTAAAAATATTCCCTTGAAGTATCAGACGCATATTCCAAAATGGGCTTAAAGTGAAGTCGTACAAGTTCCAAAAGGCACACGATCTTATACCAAAGCAAAAAATATTTAAACTCGAAAGGCCATCTAATTTTCAATCTCAAGTAATAGTATGGGCAGATGTTCGTTTTCATCGAGCCTGGTAGAAAATGTTTTGTAAGCTGCTTTAGAGCCCTGGGCATGCAAACATGACCGTTGTATACCGCGGCTACGATGCGGCACCGTCTCATAAAGCTCTAGTGCACAAAGAATAGTTAAACAAATTATGATCCACACAATGCCATTTCCCACGAACAATGCCTTTGGGATTCGCCAAATGACCTACTCTATCGATGACATATTCCGTTTAGAAAAATTTAGTAAAAATGGTTTTCGCTCACAAAAATGAAAATTGAAACTTTTTCGCCTAGGAAAAATTCAGTGACCTACTCCACCGTTTTAAAAATTCTGAAATAAAACGTCTTCACTCTTATTATTCAGATCCGATTCGAATAATTTTAATTATACTTTTCTGCAAGCATACGAGTACACGAAGCCCAAGAATAAGTACTTATACCATACCCAAGCTCAATAATAAGTGGTCTGTGTGGGAAAGTGATTGAGAGAGTAAATTTGAGAAATTACTTAAATGCCATATCAGATGATAGCTATTTGTTGCTCTTCTCTTTATAGCCCTCATAATAATAAATTTATGAGTGAGAGCGAGAGTGAAATGAGCGACAACTGAACAACGAAATTGTGTTTACATATAAGTACATCATATTGATAAGTACTTATTTATCCTATTAGTAACAAGTACTTATTTTTGGTTTCCAAATAATGCAGAGGGTAATGAGAGGTCATTTCCTAGTAATGTCAATGGTAATGAGTAGTACTCACCGAGTTTTTGTTAGATGACTACAAAAAGCTATGCAGCATTTTAGCAATATATTTAAGGACAAAATTTATATTTTACAATTTTCAGAGTTTTAGTTTTACATCGTTTGATTTAACTTACCTGAAAAGAAAAAAAAAGCAAAAATAAATTACTCAATGGTATTTTAAACATAAAAGTTGATAAATACAATATAATTACTAATGTTAGCCAAATGTAAGTGCTACTAGACAGAGTCCAAAGCTTGCTCATGCTTCATACCAAGCCCTTAGTCTGCTTAATTGTGTAGTACTTGTAGTTCTACTTAAAACGAGCATCCCTAATTCCAGTTGTATAATTTCTAGTGGCTCAAAAATTGGCCTCGTCAATTGATATAAGGATATATCTGAATATGTATACAGGCCACAATTTCCGCATGAAATTGAGAAAATCAAATTGAAATTGCGGTATGCCAATTGAAATTAAGAAAATACAAACTAAAATTCAGAAACGCAAATCAAAGTTGCGAAAATAGAAACTCAAATTGAGGAATGCAAAATAAAATTGAGCAAAGACAAACTAATATTGAGAGAACACAAATTGATATTGAGAAACTTTAATTGATTTTGAGAAAATACCAATTGAAATTAAGAAAATACAAACTGATATCGAAAAACGCAAATAAAGTGCGAAAATACAAATTTAAATTAAGAAAATTGAAATGCAAATTAAAATTAAAATTGAGAATATAGAAATTGACATTGAGAAACGCAAATTAAAGTTTAAAATACACAAATTGACATTCAGGAACGCAAATTAATTGAGAAATGACAAATTTAAATAAGGAAGCGCAATTAAAATTGAGATCATACAAATTGAAATTGAGAAAACCAAATTTAAATTAAGAAAATACAATTCATATAATATTAAGGAAAACTGATATTGAGAAACGCAAATTGTATTGAGAAAATACAAATTGAAATTGAGAAACGCAAACTATATTGAGAAAATACAAATTGAAACGCAAAATAAAATTCAGAAAATACAAATTGATATTAAGAAAAGTCAATTTGATATTGAGAAATTAAAATAGAAGCACAAATTATACTATTGTATTTAATTTTTTGTCGTTGTCTTTCTTCTTGTAAAGTGCATTAGGGTTGTGATCAATAACACAAATTAGGATTTATTCTTCTTCGAATTCAATGATGTTAAGGGCCAAGTCCTACGTCTGGTTGAATGTAGTAGTTTTTTTACTTAAACCAAGCATCCATAAGCACAAATTGTTCGAGTTCCTCTAAAATTGCTCTCGCCACTTGGTACGAGGGCTACTATATATATTTCTGGCCTAATAATGAAAATGCGAATATTTATCATCAAAAATGGTTTTATTTTTTTTTCAAAGTATTCTCCAGCATTTATTGATTTATACACTTTTGCATGCGCTCAAACCAATTGTCGAAGCACTTTTTCCACTCCGATTGAGACACCTCCAAAACATGGTTTTTGAATGCTTTAACTGCATCTTCTAGAGACGAAAATCGTTTTCTTGAGTGTGGGTATAAAAAGAAGTCATTGGGTGCCAAGTCAGGGCTGTACGGCGGATGATCCATCAATTATACGTTTTGGCCGGTCAAAGAGGCGCTAGTTTGAGCCGATGTGTGAGAGCTCGCATTGTCATGCTGCGCAATGATTCGTCTTCTATTGTTCGTTTTTCGAATTTCTCCGAAGAATTCAGGCAAACAAATTGTGGTGTACCACTCAGAATTGACCGCCCTACGTCGCTCAAGAGGAACAGTCTCCACATGAGCAGTTTTGTCGAAGAAATAGGCGACCATTTGCTTCGAAGTGCTTCTTCCACGAACAACTTTCGTTGGATTTGGCTCGTCTTCGAAGACCCACATGTTCGATTGCTGTTTTGTATCGGGCTAATACGCATAGATCCATTATTCGTCACCTGTGACGATCTTATAAACGTCTCTTGAAGCACCGCGATCGTATTTTTTTTAAAATTTCTTTGCACCAATCGGCACGAGCATTTTTTTGAGCGATTGTCAAATTGTGAGGGATCCAACGGGAACAAACCTTTTTTGAGGCCAGGTGTTCATGCAATATCGAATAGGGTGGAGTGAAATTCAAAAAAAAAAAGTTAACCTCGGAAAGAGATGTAGTCTGGGGTCCTAATGAGGGGAAAAATAAAGAAAAAAATTTAAAAAAATTTTTAGGGGTCGCGCCACTCCCTAGAAATTTGGAAATTATCGCTATTTTGGCTTTGATTTTAGAAAAATCCTAAAAAGTTTTATGTCAATAAATGTTTGCAATAGCGTAAACAATGAAATAAGGGCATGAAAAAATTTAAAAAAATTTTTCTCATTGTTCAAAAATTTCAAAAAGTAAAATAAGTCAAATCGTCCCTTCTTCAGAAAATTGACTGAACAATGAAATCGCCACCAAAGCTACAAATATTAGTCGATTATCCTCATATTTGCCTCAAATACTTTTGTTTGGGCACTGAACAAGCTCAAACTTTTAAATTTCGAATAAGTTAAGTCGTTAATTTTTAGGATTTTTCTAAAATCAACGCCAAAATAGCGATAATTTCCAAATTTCTAGGGAGTGGCGCGACCCCTAAAATTTTTTTTAAATTTTTTTCTTTATTTTTCCCCTCTTTAGGACCCCAGACTACATCTCTTTCCGAGGTTAACTTTTTCAAATTATAAAAAAAGCATGTTTTCACTCCACCCTAATATCGAATGTATGCTGGTGGAAGAAATGCCCGAGGATGCCTCTATCTCACGGTATGTCACATGACGATCCTGCATTATCAGTTCATGCACGGCATCAATGTTCTCTGGCACAACGGCCGTTTTGGACGACCTTCGTCTCTGAGCGACCGTCGGCCACGGTCGCACTGTAAACAACACAAATGTGGGTACGTTCTGAGTTCGTTTATGCTAGAAAATGTCAAAATTTGCAATGTAAATGTCAGATGGCGCCAGGCAACACTTAGTGTTGCCTAGGCCAGAAATGTATATAGCAACCATCGTACAAGGATATATCTGAAGTTTTATAAAAATAACCAAATCCGCATGCACTTTCAAAAGACCGAGCCATTTATGCCTTAAATAGCCCAGGAACCCTAAAGGCGATTGGAGATCACGAGTTCAGGCGATAACTTTTTTACCCTACAAGGCGAGTGCATCCTATTATAGGGCCTCAATCATTAAGTCGCCATACTGTGATTGGCGTTTCACTCTGTCTGGCGAGGTCAAAAACTACGACACGATTTCATTAATAAAAACCGCCCAGCAAACGAATGTATGAATGAAAAGCTTCTGTGAATAATGACGATATATTCGCGCGCTGCGCTTACAATCCCTAATATTGATTTTCCTTTCCCACACTTTTGCCGGTGTTTGCCATTTGGATGTTGTTTTTAATTAATCTCCATCTCTTTTTTCTCCCCGTCTGTCTGTCTGTCTGTTTTTGCACCGCTATGGAAACACACTATCGGAAACGATAATTAATTATAATCTTTATCGCCAACGTTGATTATAATAAAATCAAATATAATACGTGAAACATAGAAAACAGCAGTCGAACACTAACAACACCAACAACAACAACAACATTTTTCGAATAAATCTATAATTTGCAAAACAAGTTTATTGCTTTATTCGGCTTGTCCAATTCATTCACATGGACACGACTAGATCGGCGGCCGGAACATGTTGACGGGGTTAGTGTTTGTGTGCGTGTGGACTTACTTCGATGGACGGTTTTCTTCCCAAGACTTCTGCAGTCCGTCTGTAGGTTCCAGCGGCCGCGTAGAAAAACATACCGAAAACAACTTTCATTCACAGTTGCCATCAAATGGTTTGAAATTCAAATCATATCGCATGATGTGAATGCCTTTCCATGAATGGTCGATCGAGTAGGTCGTCGAACGCTCGAAGAGGAGTACTCGCATGAGTATTAAAAATATAAATCTCAGAGGTTTAATTAATAAAGCGATTGATTGAAACATATTTACATACGAGGGGTTGTGCGATAAGTGGGATAAATATATATAAACAACAGATATACACAGCAAGTACCTCTAAAGGCTTTAAAATCCATATATTATATGTGACGCGCAAAATAGAAAGGGACCTAAGGTTAAAAACCAGTTTTGTTCAGGAGAGCCATTTTAAAGATTAGGTCCCTTTCTATTTGCGCTTAGAATCGTCGACTTCACTTTCATAAAACGCGCATATCTCTGGGAGGGAACACTTTTGGGGCATGGGATCGGTCTCATTCGATGCTCAGATGTCCACATCAAAAAAAGAAAAAAAATGAAAATTGATTTTTTTTTACCCTTAGTTCCCTTTCTCTATGCGCTGTCACATATGCGATATCACTTAAAATTTCAATGAAGAATCGTTCATGCCGCCAAATTGATTTTGAGAAGCTTTAATTGATTTTGAGAAAATACAAATTGAAATTGAAAAACTTAGATAAAAATTGAGAAAATACAAATTTAAATTGATAATGTCAAATTGAAATGGAAAATATCAAGGGTGATCCATATAGAGGTATTTTTTCAGAACAAAAAAAAATATAAAAATTCAAATCAAGTGTGGAATCTTTATTGGTAATTTGAAAGGACATTTTATGGCATTTATTTTTTGAAAATAAATTCCTTCAAATGTTGGCAACTGTATTATGGAAATGAGCGTTCGCTGAGAAACGGGAAGATCCGCAGTTTTCGACCAAAATTTTGTTCAGTGATGAGGCCCATTTCTGGCTCAACGGCAAAGTCAATAAACAAAATTGCCGCATTTGGGCTGAAGAGCAACAAGAAAAGGTTCAAGAGGTGCCAATATACCCAGAGAAAACCAAGGCTTGGTTCGGTTTATAAGCTGGTGGAATCATCGGTGCATATTTTTTCAAAAATGATGATGGCCGGAACGTAACCGTGAACGGTGCTCGATATAGAGGTATTTTTTCAAGAGGATTTTTTTCACAGATTACAAGTGAGTTGTGGTAAACTATATTTTTCAGTATTGTTTGCCATTTCAGCATGCAAAGACTTACACCACAACAACGCATTCAAATTGTGTAACTGCAACTCGAAGGGTTTTGTGCAAAATTTTGTTCAGTGATGAGGCCCATTTCTGGCTCAACGGCAAAGTCAATAAACAAAATTGCCGCATTTGGGCTGAGGAGCAACAAGAATAGGTTCAAGAGGTGCCATTATACCCAGAGAAGGGTAACCGCACCAAACCAAGGTTTGGTGCGGTTTATGAGCTAGTGGAATCATCGGTGCATATTTTTTCAAAAATGATGATGGCCGGAACGTAACCGTGAATGGTGCTCGCTATCGCGCCATGATATCGATCTTTATGCTGCCTGAAATTGAAGCCCGGAATCTTGACGACACTTGGTTTCAACAGGACGGTGCCACTTGCCATACAGCGGCTCTAACAATGGATCTATTGAGAGGTCATTTCGAAAAGCAGCTAATTTCACTTTTTGGACAGGTGATAACCAGAAGAGATTTAAGATGTGCAACTATAGCCAGAGAAAACCACGGTTTGGTGCGGTTTATGGGCTGGTGGAATTATTGGTGCATATTTTTTCAAAAATGATGATGGCCGGAACGTAACCGTGAATGGTGCTCGCTATCGCGCCATGATATCGATCTTTATGCTGCCTGAAATTGAAGCCCGGAATTTTGACGACACTTGGTTTCAACAGGACGGTGCCACTTGCCATACAGCGGCTCAAGCAATGGATCTATTGAGAGGTCATTTCGAAAAGCAGCTAATTTCACTTTTTGGACAGGTGATATCAAGTGATATCACACCGTTAGGCATTTTTCTTAGGGGTTACGTAAAGTCCATAGTCTATGCTGACAAACCAGCTACGATTCAGGTTTTGGAAGCCAACACTACGCGTGTCATTAAAGCCATACCGGTCGAAATGCTCGAACGAGTCATCCAAAATTAGACCCTCAGAATGGAAACCCTGAGGCGTAGTTGTGGCCAACATTTGAAGGAAATTATATTCAAAACACAAATGCCATAAAATGTCCTTTTAAATTATCAATAAAGATTACACACTTGATTTGAATTTTTATATTTTTTTTGTTCTGAAAAAATACATCTAGATGGATCAGCCTGTATTTTAAATTTTATTACTTTTATAATAAATAATTAATTTAATAAAAATCTCAATTGTTGACAACATAACCCAATCCTAATAATTAATTTTGGGGATCATGATTGTAGGGATCATAACGTGGTTGAGTGTGAATCATACTATGGTTGTAAGGACCACACTATGGTAGTATGTGAAACATAATATTATTTTTTTAACTATCTTTTAATATGGTTGTGAGTGTCATAATATGGTTGTGGGAACCATAGTATGGTTGAGTGTGAACCAAACTATGGTTGCGGGGATCACAGTATGGTTGTGTGTAAATCATACTATTGTTGTGAGGATCAAATAATGCTTGTGGGATCATAGTACGGTTGTATGAGAATCATACTATTGTTGTCAGTATCATAATATTGTTGTTCCACAACCATATACCCAACAAGAGTATGAATATTGTTTTCCCAACCATACCTTTCTGTTTGTGTAAAAAGACTCAAACAATTTTTGGGAACAACTGGATGATTTATCGTGCCAAAACCCATAAGCTGTACAGATGGGCATGGCTTATTCAGGCTTAAAGTGATGGCATTCGGGGCCCTCAGATATGATACACTTTCCGTCTTGTGGCAGGGAAAAACACATTGCCTCCCTCGTATTCGCTTATGGCCTCATATATGTAGGTACGATTATGTTTTCATCAACAACTATAATGGCCAAAAAATTACGCTGCCCTGGCGTTTTAAAAGACTTTTAAGACGACGAATCCGAACAACGGCACGCAGCATCACATATGGCCGAATCGTACATAGATTTACAACCCATGATAGACGAATCTTGCCAAACGCCAACAAAAAGCAGCCGGAGTGTTTGTGAATGAAATATACGAACAACAACAACATCAGCACCACCACCACCGCTAAGACAGAAGCGTTACGCTGTACGCTGCGGTTTTAGCAATTCATCTAACGTAAAACGCCAAATACGCGCGCTGACTGAATGAAACTCTTACAAAAGCGAAATGTGATGGCCTCAAACAACACACAGCAGAAATTCATTCATAAAAATGATGGTCCCCGCGAGCGTTTAGCTTCGTCTTGCTAGTGAATGGCAAATGGCACTACGATGAGGTGGCGGCAGCGATGGAGTCTCACACCGTACCCAGTAGTATGAATGAACTCCTTAACTATTTGTGTGAGTGTGTGTGTGTTCTTTTGGACACAAACGATGGTTTGGTGGAACATGAGGTTGTGCTACTCCCTCCCCAAGTTTTGAGTTTTATTTTTTATTTTTTGGTTCACTAGCCTCTATTCAATTGCTGTTGTTTTGATTGTCCATTGGGGCTTGTATCGGTTTTCGATGTGGTTTTCAATAGCTGGGATCTGTTGTGTCTATGCCTGTCTTAGTATTGAATTTAATTCATAGTTTTTTTTGTACGTCTATTTTTTCTCAATGAAACTGGTTTTTAGTTTTCCGTTCGCCTAAGCGATGATTTATCTCCAAAGCCGGTCGAGGCAACCATTGTGGTCAAGTTAGGGGCCCTCTAGTGAGTAAGTCTGTCCAGGGTACTAACATAGCATATTCTAACCCATAAATGGTTAATTTTAGCTTTCCTGGGATATAGCTGGAACCAATGGCAAAAAGTAAAGTGGGCCATTTGCGTGACAAGTACATAAAGGGGCGTGGCTAGGTTTGAAATGAAGGTAAAGAAATATGAAATATAATTTTGCAATATACATAATTCAAGCGAAAATTACTCGTATTGAAAAGGGAAAAAGTTGGTGGGCTTCAATCTTTAAACTGTATTTTATTTGTTACAAAAAGAGGCGTGGTTAAGGTTTAATTTTTTCGGCAGCAATTGTAGCAAGCTGGGCAGAATAGGTCATTTGCACTCAAATACCAATCAAATGGCAAAAAAAAATCATTTGTGTTCGTTATTTTAAATTTTTAAAAAGAAATTTAAATTTGGTGATGATTAAACCGAATTTACTTAACAGTGACGCGGAAAACCGGCAGTCTTTGTTTGTTTAAAAAGAGATACGAGGGCCACCGCAAAACTACGAGCAACTTTTTTTTTTGTAAGCAATCTTTTATAAGCCATCTGTCAAAATTTCCGAAATATTTAACGATTATTTTCTTTGTTACAGGTGATTGAAGTAAACAAGTTTTATAACTTTTGAAAAATGGAAAATAAAGAGTTTCGTGCGGTAATTAAACACTTTTATATGAAAGGTTATACGCCACAATTAATCAAAGATGAATTGGATTCTGTTCATGGTGATAATGCACCATCATACTCCACCGTGAAATCCTGGGTTCAACAAGAAAAAAAAACAACGCTCTGGAAGACCGAAAACTGTTACTACTATTAAAAACATTAGAAAACTATTTAATGAAGCGTCTAAAGATAGACGAATAAAGCTCAGAGAAGTTGCTTTTATTGTTAAAATACACAAAAAACAAGTTTGGAGTATTTTACATGATGAACTCCACATTAAAAAGCTATCCGCAAGATGGGTGTCCACGCATTTTTTTCTTGATGTGCGGGAATATGAAGAAGTCATTGGTTGCCAAAACAGGGCTGTGCGGCGGATGACCCATCAATTCGACGTTTTGGCCGGTCAAATAGGCGCTTTTTTAAGCCGATGTGTGAGAGCTCCCATTGCTGTGGTGCACAATGACTCGTCTTCTCCTGTTCGTTTTTCGAATTTCTCCGAAGACTTCAGGCAAACAAATTGTGGTGTACCACTCCTAATTGACCGCCCTACGTTGCTCAAGCGGAACAGTCGCCACATGACCAGTTTACCGAAGTGCTTCTTCCACGAACAACTTTCGTTGGATTTGGCTCGTCTTCGAAGACACACACGGTCGATTGCTGTTTTGTTTCGGGCTCATACGCATAGATCCATGATTCGTCACCTGTGGCGTTCTTATAACCGACTTTTGAAGCACCGCGATCGTATTTTTTCAAAATTTCTTTGCATCAATCGACACGAACCTTTTTTTGAGCGATTGTCAATTTGTGCGGGATCCAACGAGAACAAACCTTTTTTACGGCCAGGTGTTCATGCAATATCGAATGTATGCTGGTGGAAGAAATGCCCAAGGAAGCCTCACGGTATGTCACATGACGGTCTTGCATTATCAGTTCACGCACGGCATCAATGTTCTCTGACACAACGACCGTTTTTGGACGACCTTCACAACCTTCGTCGTTGAGCGAGCGCCGGTCACGATTGAATTCATTAAACCAGTTTTTCACAGTGCTATAGGATGGTGCTTCATCGCCATACAAAGATTTAAGTTCAACGATGCACTCTTGTCGTGAAAAATTATCGCACGAAAATGTTCACAAGTTAATTCCATTTTTTTTTTGCCAAATTGATTTTTTCAAGTCACTGTTAACAACACAAATGATGGTCGTACGTCAAAACGTTCTGGGTACGTTAATGCTAAAAAATGTCAAACTTTCCAATGGAAATGTCAGATGGCGCCAGGCAACACTTAGTGTTGCCTAGGCCAGAAATATATATAGCAACCCTCGTACACTAAAAGGTGGGTCTAGCTCGAGTATCTTTGGTAGTTGGTATGGAAGGGGCTTTTTTGCTTACTTTGATAACAACTTACTTAAATTCGAATCATTTTTGCAAAGCCTAGATATATGTTTTAAAATATTTCAGGTTCTATCGTTAAAATACCCAATTGCATGCGAACAGTCTTGGCTTTTTATTCAAAGGTATTTTTTTGAAATTACCACAGAATTTGATTGTAAGTCATCCAATGTTACATCAGTAATTAACTTCTTGAGTAATAATTAAACTAATCACAATGTTTATATGTTTTCGATGTGGAAAACAACTTCAAACTCCAACTCTGTTAATGAGACACCTTAAAACTAACCACTTATTAACTCGACAATCTTTAAATATTCTATAAACTTGTCAAATCATTTAACTTGTGAGAACTAAACGATATATGTATATAAGTATACCTATTTAATATGCCTTTATATAATTTTAAAATAATACAAAAACTGGAATACCCCAACTCTCTTTTTACACGGTAGATACGTTCCTAAGAAAACCGTGTAAAAAAATATCGTGTAAAAAAATGCATACGACACATATAAAATTTGGGGATACGTTCCAAACCTAATAAAAATCGTGTAAAATGAAAAAACCCTATATATTTTTCCAAAAATCCGTGCAAAAAAAGTTATAATGAAATGCATATTATTTTAAAACATAAAAACAATCCATTTTTATTAAAAAAAAATAACATATAAGAATAAAAAAACAATAAATAATAATAATAAAATAACATAAATTAATAATTGTAAGGATTCAGTCCATGAGTACATTACATAAAAATTAAAATAAGAAAAAAAAGTAATTCCGCAACTATTCATCGTCACTTGATAACAAGCGTGCACGTTTATTACTGACTACTCCAAAATTGCTTTCATCAGATATGTCTAGTAGAATAGTCGTGTTGGATTCAAATGAAGAACTTCGATCGTCATTTATTGCCTCAGTTGGATTTGTTTACCTTATTTATCTGTTATAATATTTTTGGCATCCTCCACTCTCAACACTTAAATCAATACTGAAAAGCGAAATGCTTTGTTCAGCTTTGCTCAGCAACAAGAAGTTGACGAAAATTCGGGGAATTCCCAAAATTGTATGTATGTAGTATGTATGTATGTATGTATGTATTTGTATTTGTTTTTCGTTTCTTTGTTTGTGCCCGCGAAAACCACAAGTAAAACAGCTGATTTTAATGGCTATTGAAACTATTGAGGTTGAATGGCTTTCAAACTGTTTTAACCCACCACAACGTTTCAAAGAAAAAATTTTTTTAATTCGTGCTAGAACGAAAAATTCGTGTAAAAAAGTTTTTTTGTGAACCGTGTTATTTTAAAATCGTGTAAAAAAAGACCGTGTAAAAACAGAGTTGAGTGTAATTTGCTATTAACGTTGTAGGTATACATAAATCTGCTATCAAAGATGATCAAATGTAGTAAAAAAAAAGATATGAATTTGTATTTTTATTTTATTTTTAAAACAATGAAATTTTTTTGTAGCTTTTATTTAATACTTGCTGAAAAAGTTAAATATAAAGTTAATTTGTATCAAAAATTATCATATTAAGAACGATTTTGAGCTAAAATTCAGTTCGAAATTCTAAAGGTAAGTGTATCTGAGATTAATTCAAGCTGGCATAACTTAAAATGATCTTGTTTATGGATCACATCAAGTGCGAATTCGAGCTAAAATCAAGATCGGAATTCTTAGAGTAATCTCTTTTCGCTATTATTTTAACTTCTGTAATGCTTACTCCAAGCTTATTTTCGGATCGTATTAAGTATTAATTCGATGTTAAATCAAGCCCAAAATTCTTATAACAAGAATATTGTAAGCTCAATTGAATCTCAGTCTTCCTTAAATCCATCCTTCTTTCTGATTAAATCAAGTATTTATTCGGGCTTAAAAAAATCCAAGCGATTTACATATAGGTCCATTTCGAACTCAATTCAATCCTTTTATGAAATTAAATCAATCATGATTTTCTTAAAATAAGATTCATTTCGGCTTAAAATGAAGTCCAGTCGGGCTAAACTATGGCTAAAATTAAGAATTTCGCGCTACAAAAATCCGTACTTGAATCAAGCATTTTCACCTTGACACCGCTACGGCTTCTTTTAAGTACGGATTACTTATTTTTTTCTTTCAGTGTAAGATTTGCCTTGATACTAATTCTCGATTCCAGAATTTAGTGCGTCCTCGGAGGGCCAGCAGAATTTTGACGAAATTTTAACACGAAGTTTTCTATTAAAGTATTTCTATTAAACAATTTTGACGAAATTTTTAATACAGATATAATTTCGTTTAGAATAAAATTTCAACGAAATTTTCTACTAAAATAGAATTCAGACAAAATTTACTTTTGAAAAATAGTTTAGACGAAATTTTTTTATTAAAATAAAATTTCAACGAAATTTTCTATTGAAATACAATTTCAACGAACTTTTTCAATCAAATAGAATTTCAACTAAATTTTCTTTTAAAAAAGACTTTTGACTTAATTTTCTTGTAAAATAGAATTTCGACGAATGTCAATTTTCCATTTCTCTAGAACGGATCTTAGAGCATCCATGGAGGACTAATTAAATCCCTTTTGTTAATGAAACTACCGGTTGGTTATAGCTACTCGTAGAAGCTGATAAGTCATTTGTCTAAAATAATTTTTAAATTATTAAATTTGTCAGTTGGCATGTCAAATTTGCCGAAAGAAATGGTCCAAAGCAGATCTTAGTACGTTAATAAAAGGGCAAATGGAACCCCTTTTCATAATGAGGCTCACCGCCAGTTTATTGCTACTAACATAAACTAAAAATGTTAGAAACCCAAATAATGTTGGCCATATCTGTTCAAGTTTATCGGTATGCCTTAGTGATTAGTGTAGAGTTTATATGTACGGCATGGTTTTTTAGTGTATATGTGTCTTTGTCATTTTCATCCATCCTCCTAAAGCTAAGCAGCAAGCAAAACAGCTGCCCATCCGGTCGTCGGTCAGTGGGAATAAATAAACGCAAGCCTAATAGACAAGCAAACGAAACAACCAAGCAAACTGGCGAACTTGGCCAACAACAACAACGGGTCGCCGCATTAAAAACACGCAAAAAATTAGATAAAAGTGGCTTGAAATAAACACACACAGACATGTGCACACGAAAAAGTCTCTTTAAAATCAAACGCATCTTTGGCGATTGGAAGAGCGGCAACCTCATATTCATCAAGGTGCTCCTCTTTGCTTACAGGTTTAGAAGCATAAAAAACAAATGGACCCGATAGAAGATCGCTGATCTCATAGGATCAACACACATTTGTTGCAAATCTTTCTGGCAGCATTTGGTGGCTGTTGTTCTGACTGTTGTCGACTCTGTTTGTGGAAATTGAAAAACCATTTTCGCTAACGTTGCGCATGCGTGCCGCGCCGTTCATACACCAACTCCCTGGTCGATGTAATTCTATTAACAGGTTTCCAACTACTGATCCCCAAGGTGCACCACCCCAACCCGTCCATGATTATATCAAGCCGTTGCTGCAGCCACCATCACAGATACGTTAGCCACGAAGTGGCCAAAGAAGATCGATCGTCCGATAAGTTGGTGTGTAGTACAAAAGTCTCTAGTTTCAAGAGGCCAACAGATAAATACATCAACCCAGTTTGCTGTTCCTATTTTTTGTTCTCTCCTCCAGTTGGAAAAAGTGAGCGAAAAAAATCTGCATCCGTTTTAGCCACCACAGCTGTCTAGAGCCTACAACCACTCAAAGGTGGAGAGTCACTGTTAGATGTCGGCAGCAAGGAAATCGAGGATGTTAAAATCTCGTGGCGCTTAAACTAAGCTGAGAATGTGCGTTAAGCTGAGTTGGCGGCCGCTTTCCTCTACTTAATATATCGCAATCTTTGTATGACTTTATTTCTTTTCGACATTTTTTTCTATTTTCTTTTAAAAAGCAAAACAACGTCCAAGAAGCTGCGGAAGTTCCCAACCATGTGAAACGGTTAATGTGTTAAGAAAACACATTCGTGTGTCTCCCCACAGGCGTCGATAATGCATCTTGGTGCACAAAAAAAAATATCAGGATATATTTCCGCAAGAACTTGTTTTTTTTTATAACTCAAACTACCGACGACCGGACGGACCCACAGCCATCAAAAGTCACGAAAGCACCGCTCACAGTTACCACATACGCAATAAGTACATACGACTACGAGTATGTATTAATTAGTGGAAAACGTAAAGAAAATCGATTTTTCCATTAAAAGGTTATTTAAAACTCATTAGTAGAGGGGTAGAAATGATACACAAAACCTTTAGAAAACACTTGATCTTTTAGAAATCTTTTTAGTAGATAAAATTGTATGAACATCTTCATAGGTAGAAAAAAAATTATTTACATTCCGTCGAAATTGTCTTTCTTTCCTAAAATTTTGAAAAATTTTCTTTAGTAAAATTTTGAAAAATTTTCTTAAGTAAAATTTTGAAAAATTTTCTTTAGTAAAATTTTGACAATATTTTCTTTAGTAAAATTTTGACAAAATTTTCTTTAGTAAAATTTTGAAAAATTTTCTTTACTAAAATTTTGAAAAATTTTCTTAAGTAAAATTTTGAAAAATTTTCTTTAGTAAAATTTTGACAATATTTTCTTTAGTAAAATTTTGACAAAATTTTCTTTAGTAAAATTTTGACAAAATTTTCTTTAGTAAAATTTTGACAAAATTTTCTTTAGTAAAATTTTGGAAAAAAATTTCTTTACTAAAATTATGACAAAATTTTCTTTAGTAAAATTTTGACAAAATTTTCTTTGGTAAAATTTTCACAAAACTTTCTTTAGTAAAATTTTGAAAAAATTTTCTTTACTAAAATTATGACAAAATTTTCTTTAGTAAAATTTGACGAAATTTTCTATTAAAATAGAATTTCGAAGAAATTTTCTATTGAAATAGAATTTCGACGAAATTTTCTATTAAAATAGAATTTCGACGATATTTTCTATTAAAATAGAATTTCGACGAAATTTTCTATTAAAATAGAATTTCGACGAAATTTTCTATTAAAATAGAATTTCGACGAAATTTTCTATTAAAATAGAATTTCGACGAAATTTTCTATTAAAATAGAATTTCGACGAAATTTTCTATTAAAATAGAATTTCGACGAAATTTTCTATTAAAATAGAATTTCGACGAAATTTTCTATTAAAATAGAATTTCGACGAAATTTTCTATTAAAATAGAATTTCGACGAAATTTTCTATTAAAATAGAATTTCGACGAAATTTTCTATTAAAATAGAATTTCGACGAAATTTTCTATTAAAATAGAATTTCGACGAAATTTTCTATTAAAATAGAATTTCGACGAAATTTTCTATTAAAATAGAATTTCGACGAAATTTTCTATTAAAATAGAATTTCGACGAAATTTTCTATTAAAATAGAATTTCGACGAATTTTTCTATTAAAATAGAATTTCGACGAAATTTTCTATTAAAATAGAATTTCGACGAAATTTTCTATTAAAATAGAATTTCGGCGAAATTTTCTATTAAAATAGAATTTCGACGAAATTTTCTATTAATATAGAATTTCGACGAAATTTTCTATTAAAACAGAATTTCGACGAAATTTTCTATTAAAATAGAATTTCGACGAAATTTTCTATCAAAATAGAATTTCGACGAAATTTTCTATTAAAATAGAATGTCGACGAAATTTTCTATTAAAATAGAATTCGACAAAATTTTCTATTAAAATAAAATTTCGACGAAATTTTCTATTAAAATAAAATTTCGACGAAATTTTCTATTAAAATAGAATTTCGATGATATTTTTTATTTAAATAGAATTTCGACGAAATTTTCTATTAAAATAGAATTTCGACGAAATTTTCTATTAAAATAGAATTTCGACGAAATTTTCTATTAAAATAGAATTTCGACGAAATTTTCTATTAAAATAGAATTTCGACGAAATTTTCTATTAAAATAGAATTTCGACGAAATTTTCTATTAAAATAGAATTTCGACGATATTTTCTATTTAAATAGAATTTCGACGATATTTTTTATTAAAATAGAATTTCGACGAAATTTTCTATTAAAATAGAATTTCGACGAAACTTTCTATTAAAATAGAATTTCGACGATATTTTTTATTTAAATAAAATTTCGACAAAATTTTCTTTAAAATAGAATTCGACGAAATTTTCTATTAAAATAGAATTTCGACGAAATTTTCTATTAAAATAGAATTTCGACGAATTTTTCTATTAAAATAGAATTTCGACGAAATTTTCTATTAAAATAGAATTTCGACGAAATTTTCTATTAAAATAGAATTTCGACGAAATTTTCTATTAAAATAGAATTTCGACGAAATTTTCTATTAAAATAGAATTTCGACGAAATTTTCTATTAAAATAGAATTTCGACGAAATTTTCTATTAAAATAGAATTTCGATGATATTTTTTATTTAAATAGAATTTCGACAAAATTTTCTATTAAAATAGAATTTCGACAAAATTTTCTTTAAAATAGAATTCGACGAAATTTTCTATTAAAATAGAATTTCGACGAAATTTTCTATTAAAATAGAATTTCGACGAAATTTTCTATTAAAATAGAATTTCGACGAAATTTTCTATTAAAATAGAATTTCGACAAAATTTTCTATTAAAATAGAATTTCGACGAAATTTTCTATTAAAATAGAATTTCGACGAAATTTTCTATTAAAATAGAATTTCGACGAAATTTTCTATTAAAATAGAATTTCGACGAAATTTTCTATTAAAATAGAATTTCGACGAAATTTTCTATTAAAATAGAATTTCGACGAAATTTTCTATTAAAATAGAATTTCGATGATATTTTTTATTTAAATAGAATTTCGACAAAATTTTCTATTAAAATAGAATTTCGACAAAATTTTCTTTAAAATAGAATTCGACGAAATTTTCTATTAAAATAGAATGTCGACGAAATTTTCTATTAAAATAGAATTTCGACGAAATTTTCTATTAAAATAGAATTTCGACGAAATTTTCTATTAAAATAGAATTTCGACAAAATTTTCTATTAAAATAGAATTTCGACGAAATTTTCTATTAAAATAGAATTTCGACGAAATTTTCTATTAAAATAGAATTTCGACGAAATTTTCTATTAAAATAGAATTTCGACGAAATTTTCTATTAAAATAGAATTTCGACGAAATTTTCTATTAAAATAGAATTTCGACGAAATTTTCTATTAAAATAGAATTTCGACGAAATTTTCTATTAAAATAGAATTTCGACGAAATTTTCTATTAAAATAGAATTTCGATGATATTTTTTATTTAAATAGAATTTCGACGAAATTTTCTATTAAAATAGAATTTCGACGATATTTTTTATTTAAATAGAATTTCGACGAGAGTTTTCCGTTAAAGTAGATTTTTTTTTAGGATTTTGACGAAAATGACACAACACAACTTTATCACATCCTTTCAATCATCCCCTCCCCCAGTTCAATGACACGTCAATTCACATCGTGCGTTTATTCTAGACAATGAACAAGTTCGCGGGAGAACGAACACCCACTTGGTGGCCGATTACAACAAAATATACAGTCTGTCCATGTTTCTCTTTTATTATTTTTTTTAAATACAAAATTATTGTAAGTATTGAATAAACTTGGCGTACATGTACGAGGAACCAATAAAGAACCTCATTTTCAATAATACATTAGTACAGATGGACAGACGGATGGACGGACAAAGGCCCGGACATTGGTGAGTAGTTGCCGTTTACATTGTAAGTATGAATGACTACTGAATGGACTTATGGATGCATACACAATGACACACATACAGAAAATATTGAATTTTAATTGCAAGTTCAGACGCAGAACTAGCATGGACGATCGATGGATGTGCGTTGGTTTGTTTGCGTTTATCGCCAGTATGGTAAAATTGTTTAATTGTTTGCCATGCGAATAAATTTACAATTAAAACAACAATACAACAGCAACAACAACAATAAAAAATATAATTTATTGATGTAAATGAACGTGTAATTAGTAATTGATGATGTACGAGAATGTAGGATCGATCAGTCGTACGAAACATTACCACTGAATGGATGGCAGCTTGGATATTCTAAACGACATGAATTTGTAATTTGAGTTCGTCAACGAAATTAAAAGTGAATTACATTAAAAGTACGAGAATGTATATAATTATGGCTGAAGCTACATTTATACAATGATAAGAGATAAGTTTGGGGCCGCTTTGTGTGTATGTGGATATAGCGAATTGTTAAAAGATTGCTGAGAGCTAGTAAAAACTCTAAATTCCCAGCATCATTGCAAATAAAGCAAATTTAAAAGAAATTCTCTTGATGCCAGGCTAAACAATATGGTGGGATTTATTGTGTTGGTGGTGGTCCATATTGGACCCAAAGTATTCATCAAATTGTATCCGCCCCCTTACTTATACAAGTAAAGTCATTTAGGCTTAATGAAATTACAAAAATAATATCTTTTCAGCAAAGTTAAAAAATAATAACAAATGGCCTGTATACCTTCCATTGTGGATTCCTGTCAAGAATGAACATTTGTATACCTTCCATCGGCGATTCCTGTCCAGAATCTACATTTGTATACCTTCCATCGTGGATTCCTGTTCTAAGTGAACATTTCTTCAAGGGACCGTGTTATCGACCACTTTTCCATTAGGGTGGGTTTCACTCGTAACTACAATTTCCATGCTGGTTTTACTTCACGAGATATGGCTTTCAATGTTTAGACTTGAATGGATAGTACCACGCCCTTTTGCACAGTTTCTGCATTTCATAGTCTATGATAATTTTCTAATCATTGATTTCATTCTGTTAAAATTATATAAGGATGGTCCAATATTTTTTCATTACTATGCCTTTTAAAGGAGTCGTTGATCCGCCCACGTTTCCACCAAAGAGTATAGTCATATATGTAACAGATTAAGATATACGGTATTTCGGTGGTATGTGTGGGAGGTCCACGCCCCCATTGTCTACAAATACAGGGTGATCCACCTAGAGGTATTTTTTCAAAACAAAAATAAAATATAAAAATTCAAATCAAGTGTGGATTCTTTATTGGTAATTTTAAAAGACATTTTATGGCATTTATTTTTTTTAATATAATATCCTTCAAATGTTGGCCGCAACTACGCCTCAGGGTTTGCATTCTGAGGGTACAATTTGGGATGACTCGTACTAGCATTTCGACCAGTATGGTTAATGACACGCGTAATGTTGGCTTACAAAACCTGAATCGTAGCTGGTTTGTCAGCATAGACTTTGGACTTTACGTAACCCCAAAGAAAAATGTCTGAAGGTGTGAACTCGATCTAGGCGGCCAACTCACCTGTCCAAAACGTGAAATTAGCTGCTTTTCGAAATTACCTCTCAATACATCCACTGTTTGAGCAGCTGTATGAGAAGTGACACCGTCCTGTTGAAACCAAGTGTCGTCAAGATTCCGGGCTTCAATTTCAGTTAGCATAAAGATCGATATCATGGTGCGATAGCGATCACCATTCACGGTTACATTCCGGCCATCATCATTTTTAAACAAAATATGCACCGATGATTCCACTAGCTTATAAACCGCACCTTTTTTTCTCTGGGTATAATGGTATCTCTTGAACCTCTTCTCATTGCTCATCGGCCGAAATGCTGCAATTTTGTTTATTGACTTTGCCGTTGAGCCAAAAATGGGCCAGCGGATCTTCCCGCTTCTCACCAAACGCTCATTTCTATAACACAGTTGCCAACATTTGAAGGTAATTATTTTTAAAAAATAAATGCCATAAAATGTCCTCTCAAATTACCAATAAAAATTTCACATTTGATTTGAATTTTTATATTTTTTTGTTCTGAAAAAACACCTCTATATGGATCACCCTTCATAAGAAAGGTCTAATACTTTGCCAGTTATATGCCGTTTAAAGGTGGTGTTGCACCGCCCACGGTTCCAGCAAAGATTACCGTCATGTATCTAACAGTTCATGACCACGCCCCCTTTGTATAATCACGACAATATCGACAAATATTTCCGGGTCAAATTTAACAAAGAGTGAAATTTCGTTACGATCGGAGTTAGCGATATGTAAGCAAAAAATCAAATGCTACAAATAAAGGGTGGTCGAACTAAAAAAATGCATTATGTTCATTGTGAGTCACACCTTAACGTCAAGTTTTTTGGCCAACATAATTTGTCATTTCTTTATTCCGTATTTAACAAATGCAACCATGGCGAGGTACAAAATTGAGCAGCGCGTTAAGATTAACAATCTTAACGCGTTTAAATCAAAATGCATTTTGTGATTTTTTTGGTCATCATAATCGACCAAATTAATGTGTTCACAGTTGAAAGAATTGTGCGAAAATTTCAGCAAATGTGAAAACACCTGCGCATGCTCACCCTTTTCGATTTGCCATCGTTCTCTCATCGGGCCGTAGTACTTTTAAAAAAAGAGGTTGGCCAAGCAGTTACCGTGAATGGTGTTCGCAAACGCGAGATGATAACCGACTTCTTGCGGATATTGAGGGTATGAACCTGAACGATATGTGGTTCCAAAAGGTTAGTGCCACTTGACACACAGCCAACGAATCAATGGCTCTTTTGCGCGAGAAATTCAATGGTTGTGTTATCTAACGTCGTGGCGTTGTTAACTGGCCGCCACGATGATTGGATACCGTTGGACATCTTTCTTTAAAGATATTTAAAAGAAAAAGTATTCGTCAATAAGCCTACACGCAGAGAAAAAACGTGGTTACTACATGGTCACGGCAATAATAATATGTTTTTCGCAATAAAAGTATGTTCGTCGCTACCATAGCATTGTTAACTGAATTTATTTTTGACAATAGTATAATTGCTGCAATATTAATATTGTATTATTGTATAATAGTATTATTGCCAAGTTTAAAAATGAAAATATGGTTATAGCAACAAAATTAATATGGTTGGTGCTACAAAAGTATTGTGTGTGGCGTTTTATGTTAACAATAATATGATTACGACAATCATACTGTATGATTGTAATTTTTCTTCATTTAAATATGCTTTTAAGACCAAATGTTATTGGTACGGATCTAATGCAATAACAGTACTTTCGAAATTAAATTTTTTTTAACAAACTGCTTTGGCTTTGTTTAACTGAATTTTTTTTTAATAAAAACGCTTACGTTTATTTAAACTTATTTTTCTACTGTAAAATAAATCACTCCTATTATTTTGAATTTAATGTATTTTTCAATAATTTTCATAATTCAAATCTATTGTTGACAACTTAAACCAATTTTAATAAATAATATTGGGGATGAAATCTATTGTCGACAACTCAAACAAATTCTATTAAATAATATTTGGGATCATAGTTTAATTGTGTGTGATCATACTATGGTTGTAGGGATCATAACATGGTTGCGTGTGAATCATACTATGGTTGGGAGGACCATACTATGGTTGTATATGAAACATACTATGGTTGTGAGGATCATAGTATGGTTGTGGATATCATAGTATGGTTGAGTGTAAATCATACTATGGTTGTGGGGGTCATAGTATGGTTATGTGTGAATCATACTTTTGTTGTGAGTATCATAGTATGGTTGTATTTGAATCATACTATTGTTGTGAGGATCATAATATTGTTGTACCACAACCATATACCCAACAATAGTATTATCCTCTTCCAATATTGTCACCACAACCATATTTTTTTCTGCGTGTAGAACAATGCAAGAGTTAAGGATGAGATAATTTGGCACATTAACGACATTAAACCTTCATTATGTCTCAATCATTGACAATTTAGACCATCAGGTAGAGGTATGCCACCGAAGTCGTGCCGAACATAAGGCTGATATTTCGTTGCCATAGATCCTTCTATCATAATAAAAAATATTTGGAAACTTTTTGTTTTATTTACAATTAACATCGTGCGTTTAAATTAAATATTTTTTTTTTGTTTATATTTATTCGGTCACAAGGCTGATTAGATAGTTCGGCACATTAACGACATTAAACCTTCATTACGTCTCACTCATTGGCAATATAGACCATCAAGTAGAGGTATGCCACCGAAGTCGTGCCGAACATTAGGCTGTTATTTCGTTGTCATATATCCTTCTATCATAATAAAAAATATTTAGAAACTATTGTTTTATTTACAATTAACATCGTGCGTTTAAATTGGACTCCAGTTTATTAAAAATATTATTTTTTTGTTTATACATCGTATCTCATCGGTCATAAGGCTGATGAGATAGTTCGGCACATTGACGACATTAAACCTTCATTAAATATTGAAAATATAGACCATCGGGTAAAGGTATGCCACCGAAGTCGTGGTGGTTCGTGGTTCGTTGCCATAGATCCTTCTATCATAATAAAAAATATTTAGAAACTTTTTGTTTTATTTACAATTAACATCGTGCGTTTAAGTTGGACCATCCTTTATTAAAAATATATTTTTTTGTTTATATTTATTTGGTCTTTTATCATTATTATGACTTGAACAGTTTTTATTCTGGTTCGAGACCTTTTTGTTGTTTTTTTCAGAATCAAGGTAAAAAATTGGTGAGATGTATTGACTACGGTTGCCAGGCAGACTGTACAGCTGTTTCTAAACCCGCCAAGGCTTTTCTTCAGCAGTTTTTGGCTACAATTACTTCGGCAACAAATTAAATGACTTATACGGGAGACTCATTTTTATTAATGAGAATTACCCTTTGCGTATAGTCTTCGAACTGTGCGAAGAACCATCCTTCAACGCGCAATATAATTTCCACCAAGTCCGTTTCTTATGGGTCTTTATTGAAAACCACAAATGCAAAAAGCACAAACAAAGTGTGTATTTTTTTAGAGCAAGACTAGGGGTCTATGTGGGGAAAATTTTTTGCCGATCTAGCATAATTTCAATATCATCCGTTTCCGAGCATTAACAGCAAACTTTTGCAGAACAGACAGACGGACATCGCTAGATCATCTAAGACTTTACTAAGATTTAGAATATACACCAACTTTATGCGATCTTCTGCCGATAACATTTTATTGTTTTTGAGAGAGAAAAAATATGGTTACTATATGGTCACGGAAACAATAGTATGTTCTCTGCAATAAAAGAATGGTTGTCGCAACCTAAGTATTGTTTTTTGAATTTAATTTTGACAATAGTATGATTGCGGCAATATTAATATTGTTGAAATGTAACAAAAGCATTGTTGCCAAATTAAAAAATTAAAATATGATTGTAGCAACAATATAAATATGGTTGGTGGGACAAAAGTATTGTTTCATGGGTTTTATGTTAACAATAACATGGTTACGGCAATCATACAGGCAAAATCGTAATTTATTTTTAATTGGACAATGTTATTTTTACGAATCTTACGCAATAATAGTAGTTTCAATATATAAATTAAAATTTTTTCAAAACAAGCTACGGTTTACTGTAACTGAAATATTTTTAATAAATGAATTGTTTCTACTGTTAAATAAATCACTCCCTTTATAAAGAGTTTTACGTATTTTTACAAAACTTATTTAATTAAAATCTCTATTGTTGAATAACAGCTTAACCCAATCTTTACAAAAAAATTTGGGGATAGATGGTTGTGTGTAAGTCATACTATGGTTGTGAGGATCATGCACATCATGGTTGTATGTGAAACATTCTTTGGTTGTGAGGATTATAGTATGGTTGTGGGGATCATAGTATGATTGAGTGTGAATAATAATATGGTTGTGGGGATCATAGTATGGTTGTGTGTGTGAATAATTCTATTGTTGTGAGGACCATAATATTGTTATGGGGATCATAGTATGGTTGTGTGTGAACCATACTGTTGTTGTGATGATCATAATATTGTTGTGCCACAACCATATAACCAACAATAGTATGATGCTCTTCGAATATTGTTACCCCAACCAGACTTTTTTTTCTGCGTGCATGTCCAGTGTTGGAGGGGGGTCGATATTTCCACGTGAGCCCGAAGATACGGAAAATTTAGACAAATCTTACAAGTTTGAGCATATAAAGGTAAATGAGAAAATTCTAATGATTTTGAGTACTCAAAAGCGCATGTTTCGAAGGGCTTATTTGTTGGCGCACTTTGGATCGAAGACCCACCAATCAAGGACTCAAATTAAGTCGCATCATATGAATACGAGTACTAAATTCGTGGCGATATTTAATTGTTTCTCTAGATTTATTTTCCATTGTTCCTCAAGGTCAACGACCTAAAGCAAAAAAAACACGATTTTTTTTAATTTAAACCCAAAAAAACCAATAATTTTTGGCCGCCTACTTATAAATGTCATCAGTCAGTCTTTATGTTGTAGATCATTTAGATTATTTTAGTGTCGCCATCTATATGTGAGATTTGGCATCGTCGAACAAAGCGATGGTCAATATTTCGCTTGTTTTTTTTTTTAAATTTTTCGTACGCTCCCAGTAAAAAATAGAATCATCCAAAGATTAATCCTGGATCACTCCTTGGCGAGCAATGGATTACCGTACAAAATTCCGAGCCTTATGCATCTTGTCCTTCTTTTTAACACAGCATGTTCGCAAAAGCGAGCAATCCTTTTAAGCTCCTTACGGAGTACCAAAGGGGTGTTCCTTTTGATCTCGAAAAGGAGGAATATGAGAGTAATGAATGACGAAATATCAGTTAAACAACATTTATGTCCAAAAAAGAAAAGGCATTGATTCGACCCTCATTGATCCATTTCGGGTATTAAGCGAGGCATCAACTTTCTTTTTTTGTAACTTCTACGAGTTTTTTTGCAAAACAAAATAAAAACGTTTCGATTGCTCGCTTTTGAAGAAGTTATTACTCGATTATAAATTATTTCAATTTATTTTTTACTGGGCTGGTTAAAACTGTCGACGACGATCTACTTTCAATCAGACCCATATGGAAGCTTAGTGTCAAGAGCATAGATTTTTTTTATTTTTTTTTCTAGAAACTCTTGATTTGATTTATCCTAACGTAAAGCTTGATCCGCTAGGTGCGAGACCTCCTAGGCGGTGGCGTGGAGGCGTTTTAAAGTGTTGACATCATTTATAATTTATATCGCCGTATCATTCGGAAAAGGGCTTCAATACGTTCTCGAATGAAATGCATAAACTAGAGAAACATCACATTATCGCCAAGTTTCATTGTTTGCAATCACATCGAATGAACGAACGAATAACAGACTGATTTACAATGTGAATGTGAATGACCAACAGCCCAAGCGATGAATGGCAGAAAAACTGTGTGATTATTTATAGAAAAAATAACAATCCTAAAACAAGATATAAATTCATTGAAATTATTTTTTTTTGCAATGCTCCAGCAGCTTTTTGCGATAGCAAATTGAGAAAAAGTTTTGCGACGTTCTTTTTTTGTTGTTGTTTCTACTGCCATAGAAATTCCATTCATACTATCGTCATTTACGAATACGAAACCACAAATGGACGTAGTAGAACGTAAGATTCGATTCGACTAGATTCATATGTGTACGAGTGCTGTGATAAATTTGAATACAAATTTCAGAACTACAAAAACAGCAACACCAGCTCCGTCAGCAAACGACAAACTACAGTTGTTTGCGTACAGGCTCGTTCGTACGTACTCGCAGTAGTAAAAATTAAATCTCGAATACGAAAAAAATACAAATCCCCACTTATACCATCGCAGGCAGAAGTTGATTTTACATACAATCTATAGAGGTACGAGTACTCCTTGTATGGATGGTGAATGAATGAATAAATGCCAACCAGCGGAGGAGCAGAGGAACAACTCAAATCGGAGGGGCCACAGCAGCAGTACGTAGAGTTTGTGTGGAAGCACGAAAAAAAAGTATTTAATTTGAGGCAAACTAGCCATGATTAGGAACATCCGGTTTACTAACCGAAAAAAGCAACAACAACGCGCCAGTGTGTGAGTTTAACTTACGACGGTGACGACGATCGGACGAACACAGGCTCACAAAAAGCAATATAGCGGCGAGAGAGCAATAGCAAACAGCAACACAGTTGTATCTGTAGTTGTAGAGATTGTAGTGGTATAGCAGATATAAAGTGTCCAGCGAGCAAATCGGCAAGGCCTTCTCATAAGAGACATTCTAGAAGGCCTCCTGTACAATACACATTCATTAATGCATTCCAAAATAAGGCATTCCAGAAGGCCTGATTTGCATATGAAAAATTATACCGCCTGCCAGAAGGCCTTGCAATAGATCCTTTACTCATTCGTTGGAGCATTCATTGAGAAGGCTGCAATAAGACTTTAATATTTCAATGAGAGAGCTCTTATAAACAGTCCTGGCTCAATGCTTTCTGAGGCGTTCGTCACGGCGATAGGCACTGAAGATACCAACAGGGTGGGCCATTAAAATTTTAAATCGGCTGTAAAAAAGTACTGAAGATTTTTAAACTTCTGGTTTTATTGAAATGTTGAACTTTGTCATTTAATAATGGATTGCAATATCATACATATGACTACGAGGGTTGCTATTTATATTTCGGGTCCTGACAATACTAGTGTTTCCAGATGCAAACTATAACTTCCATTGGAAAATTTGACATTTTTTAGCATAACTTCATTCAGAACGTTTAGTTATTTGAGGTCGAGTTGTTTTCTTTACAGTGTCTTGAAAAGTTCATCTTAGTCAAAAAATGGAATTATCCCGTGCACATTTTCGTGCGATGATTTTTTACGATTTTCGGCGTGGGTTATCGAGACAAGAGTGTTTTAATCAACATTTTTCGACTTTTGGCGATGAAGCACCATCAAAAACCACTGCTATCGCTGGTACCAAGAGTTAAGTCTAGGACGCCGTTCGCTGCAGCATGAATTTCGTGAAGCACGTCCTACTTCGGTCACTTTGTCGGAAACAATCGATGCTGTGCGTGAACTGATTAAGCAAGACCGACATCTGACACACCGTAAGGTTAAGGCATCCTTGGGCATTAGTATGACAATCATCAAAGAGATATTGCATGTTTATTTAGCCGTGAAAAAAATTTGTTCTCGTTGGATCCCACATAATTTGACTAATGCTCAAAAAAAGGCTCGTATGGATTGGTGCAAAGAGATGTTGAAAAAGTATAACTCCGGTAGCTCAAAGGCAGTGTATAACATTATCACAGGTGACGAATCATGGATCTATGCATATGAACCCGAAACAAAACAGCAGTCGACCGTATGGGTCTTTCAAGACGAGCCGCCAAATCCAACAAAATTTGTTTGTGGAAGAACATCGAAGCAAATGATTACATTTTTTTCGGTATAACCGGCCATGTTGCCACAGTGCCTTTCATGGAAACGTAGGATGGTCAATTCTGAGTGGTATACAACCATCTGTTTGCCAACAGTGTTCGAAGAAATGAGCAGAGATAATAAGAGAAGACGGATCACATTTTGCATCACGGCAATGCGAGCTCTCACACATCAGCTAAAACTATGAGCTATTAGACCACTCAAGATGTCGAATTGTTGGGTCCTCCACCGTACAGCCCTGATTTGGCACCCAATGACTTCTTGTTTCCTAGCATCAACAGAAAAATGCGTGGTCATTTTTCATCGCCCGAAGCAGCTGTTGAAGCGTTCAAAAATCATGTTTTGGAGGTGTCTCAATCGGAGTGGAAAAAGTGCTTCGAAAATTGGTATTTTGAAAAACAATAAAACCATTTCCAATGATAAATTATTGAGTTTTTATTTCCGAAATATAAATAGCAACCCTCGTATAATGGCTTTCTGCAGTGTATGCATACTGATATATTTTTTAGTGCTTACCTTGCTCTTCAAAATGGCCCTGATCCATTAGTTGTTGCTATTGCTATTGTTGGTAACACTTCAATCGCCTAGCCCAGTATTGACACTGATAGCGGTTATGCCCAGCTACCGACCCACTTTTTTCATCGCCATGATCTCTGTCTGAAAACGCTTCATAGATATAATCCTAGATCTTGCGTGTGGATATCAAAACCCATTCTTTCGTCTAGTTAAAATTTATATGCATCCTTTTGTCCAGTTTAAAAACGTAAATAGTGAAACTGATAGCTGTTATGCACCAGCCCCCGAACAACTTCTCTGATCGTCATGATTGCTTTCAGATAAAACTGAAATAATCTGCTAATTTAGTAGACAAATCTAGTTCTAGTTCTCCAGAAAGGATTTGAAAACCCACCCTTCCCTTTAGTTTAGACTCATCTGTGTCGAAGCCTATGAACTTTCAATTCACTCGAAAGCCTCCCCTCCTGCCCTGTCTTTGATTTAAAGGATGTGTGTAGCAAAGCCCTTTTTATGTACTTCATCATACTATAAGGGGATATTTACTTTGTTATTCCTTTCGCAACACCTAGGAATACTGGTCGGTGACCCCATAATGGATATATACTCTGAATCGTTGTAAAATTCTAAGGTGATCAAGCCATGTCCGTTCGTGTGTCTTCGAAAAGCAAACTATAGGAGGCACAATGCAAGGTAGTTGACTTACATTTTGCCAGAAACATGTGTTGATGGACTGAAACGGTTCGTATTGACAATGGGCCAAAATGGGTCAAAATTTTTCCCAATAAGGACTGAAACAATCCCTGGAAAAATAAACAGCCCTGAATAAAAAACAATATCTTAGAGTCTATTCTTGATATGACGATGACATTTGGAACATGATGTTTTCATGGATTAAAACACAAACTGAACTGAAAATGGGCGGTGCCACTCCCCCTTTAAAAAATTGCATGTATGGCCAAAGTAATGCGCCGACCGTTATTCAATTTTTAAAAAATGTAATCAATGACTACCAAATTATTATAGACTATATTTTGTTCAAATTGGACTTATTAACTAGTAGAGGTATGGCGTTGATATTTGGAACAGCTGATGTTAACATGGATCGAAACACACCCTGAAGGAAAATTGGGTTATGCCACGCCTTTTTTTTTTTAAAAAAATTGCATTTATGGCTCAAGTAATGGACCGATCGTTACGAAATTTTAACAGAATTAAATCATTGACTAGAAAATTATTATAGCCTAGGTTATTGCAACTGTGGACAAGGGGGCGTGGCACAGCCCACACAACTGTGAACTTAAACAGACAATATCTCATGAACTAATAGAGATATCCCGATGATACATATGATGCTGGCATGGAACGAAACAAATCCAGGAGGAAAAGTAGGCGGTTGCACTCCCCTTTAACAAATCGCATTTATGGCCAAAGTAATGGACCGATCGTTATAAAAATTTATAAGAATCAAAGCAATGACTTGGATATTATTATAGCCTATGTTGTTGGACAAAAGGGCGTGGCCACGCCCATACAACCCAGAACCTAAAGAAACAATAACTCATGAACAAGTAGAAGTAGAAATACGATGATTATATTTGAAATATGTGAAGTTCGCATAGATCGAAACACATCCTGAAGGAAAAATGGGCGGTGCCACGCCCCCTTTAAAAAGAGGACATTTATGGCCAAAAAAAATGGACCAATCGTTGTAAAATTTTAACAGTACCCAATCAATGAGTACCATATTATTATAGATTATATAGTATAAAATTAGACAAAAGAGCGTGGCCCCGCCTATACCTACTGAACTTTAAAAGGCTATATCTCGTGAACTAATACCGATATGACGATAGTAGTTGGTATATATAATTTTGGTATGGCAAGAAACACACCCGGTTAGAAAAGAGACCACTACCACTCCATTTGAAAAAATTATGAATCAATTTAGAGATATTTTTCACAGAATACGTATAAGTTGTGTTAATGTTTAGCTCGTTTGTTTTATTTCGGTATGTTGCTTTTACACATTGAACGGGGATTAAACCGGCTCAAAACCTCTTGCTTCTATATTTAAATAGATGACAAATTTTTAACAAAATGGCAAAGTGACATTGATTTTCGTGGCTGCACACTACTTTTATCATGATTTCAGGTCCGTGACAAATCTGAAATCATGATAATAGTGTGCAGCCACGAAAATCAATGTCACTTTGCCATTTTGTAAAAACTTGTCTTCTATTCAATCTTTAATCTTTATTTTTTTTCTTTTTAGTGTTGTTTGCCATTTCATCATGGCAACATTTAAACCGCGAAATTCACGGTTTGGTGCGGTTTAAGGGCTGGTGGAATCATCGGCCCATATTTTTTCAAACTTGTAACGGGTGATCAGTATAAAGGTATTTTTTTAATAGGTTTTTTTTTTACAGATTACGCATGATTTGTATTAAACTTTATATTTTTTTCTTTACAGTATTGTATGCCATTTCAGCGTGGAAAGATTTACACCGCAACAACGTCTCCAAATTGTGCAACTGGATTATGGAAATGAGCGTTCGGTGAAAAACGGTTTTCGGCCAAAATGTTGATCAGTAATGAGGTACATTACTGGGTAAACGGTAACGTCAATAAACAAAATTGTGACATTAAAGCTGAAGAGCACCCTGAAGAGGTTCAAGAGATGCTAGTATACTCAGAGAAAACCACGGGTTGGTGCGGTTTATAAGCTGGTGGAATAATCGGTTCATACTTTTTCAAAAATGATGATGGCCGGAACGTAACCGTGAATGGTGCTCGCTCCATGAAATCGATATTTATGCTACCTAAATTTGAAGCCCATCTTCTTGACGACACTTGGTTTCAACTAAACGGTGCCACTTGCCATACAGCTGCTCAAACAATGGATCTATTAAGAGGTCACTTCGAAAAGCAGCTAATTTCACGTTTAGGACCGGTTTGTTGGACGCCCAGATCGTGTGATATCACACCTTTAGATTTTTATCTTTGACGCTACGTCAAGTCCAATTCGTCCAAGTTCGATTCAGGTTTGGGAGCCAACATTGCGCGTGTCATTAAAGCCATACCGGTCAAAATGCTCGAACGAGTCATCCAAAAATTGGACCCTCAGAATGGAAACCCTGAGGCGTTGTTGCGGCCAACATTTGAAGGAAATTATATTCAAAAAAATAAATGGCATGAAATGCCCTTTTAAATGAACAATACAAATTTTACACTTGATTTGAATTTTTGTATTTTTTTATTTTGAAAAAAATACTTCTAGATTGATCATCCGTTATAAGCTTCAGCACGGCCGAACTTAATTTGTTCACTTGCTAATATCTAGTGAGAATTGTTTTGGCTCGCTAAAATTGTTCCATGGCCAATGCGGCTATGAAACCATAGCCCTTTACAGACATGGTCCTAATGTTTGGAGCCAAAGCCTCAGCGATCTTGTCAAACGCACTGTGCACTAATCGGCACAATAGTTTCTATAATGGTCATATTCGTACTACATGCGGCTGGTGGTCATTGCCTTAGCCTTTCCATAGATTATAGATTCTTTTTTTTTTACAATTACCACCATCACCAGCAGCAGCAGCACCATCACAACTACAACTGAAAGCGTTACCACTACAATGAAATTCTCACTATTCACCAGCTGTTTGTTTTATGATGCTGATGTAGATGAGAGACTTAAAATCTGAATCTCAGGCTGGAGCTGTGAGATGAGGCTATTGCCAATGATGCGTCCCCATCCAGTGCTGAGAAGTCGGTGTGCTGTGTTGTTGCGTTATTTTAAGATCTTTGCTCGTTGTTGTTGGTGATGTTGTTTGCTTGCCATTACGGCGATCATTATAATTATTATAATGATGATGGTTCTTTTAGCTACTCGACTTTATTTCGTTTGCCTCCATGTACTCCAATTGTTGTTGTGGCCTGGCCTGGTGCTGATGTTGCTGTAGCTGTTGCTATACAGTTGTTTGGCTACTAGTATTAAGCTTTAATTTGTTACTCACATTCTCGTTGTTGTTGTTGTTGTTGTCAGTCTTTGTGAAGACGTTACGTGTTCATGTTCATTGATCTTATTTCTGGTCTGGAGGCTATGATGACGACGGCGCAACGATGCTACCGATGTCTGCCTCACTGCTTAGGTTGAGCAGAGCACAGTGAGACATACAAACCTAACGTCCTGATATTGGCCGAACATCTTTTGTAGAAATTGTGAATGCTGATTGCACGTTTATAGTTGCAATCATATCTTTATCTTTATCAGCTCCATCATCTGCATCAGGATCAGTCGGATCATCAGCATCTGCTGCCCCATCACCAACATATCACTTGTCCTAATGGAGTCTGATGGCAAGTGCTGTTTTGTTTTCCAGTTTCAGAATTCTTTGTGATATCTTCATTTTGTCAATTTAGTTGTCATATATAAAACTTTTTTTACAAAAGAGCATTAACTCAAAATTAGCGAAATTTCGCTTAAAAAAATAGACTCAAAAGGGGCCATCTTTACCCAGTGTTAAAATCAACATCTACACCCTTTTACCAAAAAACAAACAATGAGGCAATATTAATGTTTAAGAGTACTTGAAAGGCTTAAGTTAACCATTTCATACCTCTTTTTAAAATTTAAAAATTTTGAGTTAATATTCTTTTGTTGAATAGGAGCGCAACTTTTAAAGTCGTACTTTCTTTGGAGTTGTCAGTTGAATAAAGACAAAGACTGATGGTGGCAATTAATTTGTCTAAAATACGAGTAAGTCTGTCTCGGTGAAATGATATCAACATTTGAATTTATTTATGAAGTGGTTGACTTGACTTGAACGAGTACAATCAGATTTACCCCCAAACACTTATCGTAAATTGCATGGAATATATTAAAAGTGTACAGATTTGTAAAGTGTGCAGTCGATTTTGCTGTTGGCAATAGAATGTTAGCAATGATTTCATTGCACTAACTGAAGTCTTTGGCATCGGATATTTCTTACAGCGGCGCCCGAGCAGAGATCTGTAGTTAACAGTTCCCGACAGACAGACTGTTTTATTTTTTTACTTAAGACATCTTCTGCACTTGTCTCGTTAGTTCATCCAAAAACTGTTCTTTTTTTCCGACCAACATGTACATATCAGCGTCAGTGGCGCCCGAGCAGAAAACTGGATATAACAGTACCCGATACGATCTTTGCCCGAGTAGGAAACTGGAGTACCAGATACGATCATTGCTCACGTAAAAGAACGTGAGCAATGATTAAGGTTGCAGTAAATGTTAGTCTTTTTGTATCGGATATATCATACAGTGGCGCCCGAGCAGAGAACTGTAGCTAACAGATCCTGACATGTCTGTCTGTTTTATTTTTTATTTAAGACGTCTTAGCTTCTTGTTCGATAGTTAATCCAACAACTGTTCTATTTTGCAATCAACATGTCGATATTAGAAGCAGTGGCGCCCGAGCTGAAAACTGGATATAATTTTACCCGTCACGATCATTGTCCGAGCAAAAAACTGGAGATAACTGTACCCGATACGATCAATGCTCACGTAAAAAACGTGAGCCATGGTTTAGGTTGCACTAAATGTTAGTCTTTTGCATATATCATACAGTGGCGCCCGAGCAGAGGTCTGTAGTTAACAGATGCAGACAAGTCCGTGTGTTTTCTTTTTCTACTTAAGACGTCTTAGGTATTCTTTAGATAGTTTACCCAATTTTTTTTTTATTTTTCAATCAACATGTTCATATCTGCTCAGTGGCGCCCGAGCAGAAGTAGTACCCGATACGATCATTGTCCGAGTAGGAAACTGGAGTACCAAATGCTATCATTGCTTACGTAAAAGAACGTGAGCAATGATTTAGGTTACACTAAATGTCAGTCTTTTGCATATTTCATACAGTGGAGGTTTAAAGCTGCGGCTGCAGATAACAGCAACCGACACGATTATTCTCCTGAACATCTTTTTTCTATAGGGTGATCCATCTAGAGGTATTTTTTCAGAACAAAAAAAATTCAAATCAAGTGTGGAATCTTTATTGGTAATTTGAAAGGACATTTTATGGCATTTGTTTTAGAATATAATTTCCTTCAAATGAAAGAGAATGGATCTAATATTGATACATGTTGTATTTAATGTCGGTAGTTATGTGTGGAATACAATATCAAATAAATGTCCGCCTTTCTTAGCCTCACAAATGCAAGCCCTTTTGAGCAAATTTTTCATTGCATTCAGCACGGCGTCGAATTGAGGTTGATGGATTGTTTAGAAGATTTTCTTGAGAAGCAGTAATGTTTTCAGCCGATCTTGCAGTACGTTGTGGTCCATGCTTGGGCCTATCAGTACAGACCGTCTTTCTTTGAAATCATTTATTACACGATAAATAGTGCGTTTTGTTTTCACGTTGTGTCTCCCAAAAAGTTCACGTAACTTGCCCATCGTCACAGTAATCGATGATTGATTTTGATAAAATGTTTAACGACTTATCGAATATTTTTCCATAATAAATTTGCCACGTCTCTACTTCACAACTGACAAATATGAACTGTCAAGACTAATGTTTACCAAAATGGCGGCAAAACAAATTAGTATACCTTCCCGGCGGACACCCTGTATAAGAAATATATCTTGCACAGTTCGTTACTTTGAAAAAAGTTTTACATTTGTTATTTAATGGGATATTAAGGGAATCAAGTAAGTCATAGAAACAGTTGGCCTGCAAATCTCCCCCTTTCTTAGCAGACCTTCCAGTAGGTCTGCAAAAGCAGTTCTTTCAGAAGGCTCACAAAAGGACATTTTGAACGATTTGGTGCCACAACCGAATTTGTTGCCAACCGAATGTTGGTGGTTATTACAACATCGCTACAACTGAATGTTGACAGCAATTTTCAGTAGATGAAACTGACACTACTAGTTGAAAAAACAAAGTATCGGTAGCCCCAACTTACAAAAATTATTGAAATGGAACTGAATTTGTATAAGGACATGTTGTGGTTGTTGTAATAGATTGTTGGTTTAAAGCTCTGTTTGATTGAATTCGGTTGTCATTAATACGAACATCTGTTAACTGGACCAACTAACGGCAAAATTTAGATATCAGTTTCACTTTTTAATATAGAAAAAATATTTCTCATTTTAAAAACTTTGAATCCAATTTAATTAAGGAATTAAAAAATATTTAAAATAATTATTTAATACATACTTCTACGAGGGTTGCTATTTTTATTTCGGGTCCTGACAATACTAGTATTTCCAGATGCAAACTGGAACTTCCATTGGAAACTTTAACATTTTTAGCACAACTTCTCTCAGAACGTTTTGTCATTTGAGAGCGAATTGTTTTGTTTACAGTCTGTTGAAAAATTCATCTCAGTCGAAAAATGAAATTATCACGTGAACATTTTCGTGCGATGAGATGATTTTTTGCGATTTTCGGCGTGGTTTATCGAGACAAGAGTGTTTAAATTAACTTGTTTCGAATTTTGGCGATAAAGCACCATCAAAAACAACTGTTAATCGCTGGTACCAAGAGTTAAGTCTAGGACGCCGTTCGCTGCAGGATGTATTTCGTGAAGCACGTCCAACTTCGGTCACTTTGCCAGAAACCATCGATGCTGTGCGTGAACTGATTAAGCAAGACCGACATCTGACAAACCGTAAGGTTGAGGCTTCCTTGGGCTTTAGTATGACAAGCATCAATGAGATATTGCATGTTTATTTAGCCGTGAAAAAAATTTGTTCTCGTTGGATGCAACATAATTTGACTTATGCTCAAAAAAAGGCTCGTATGGATTGGTGCAAAGAGATGTTGAAAATGTATAACTCCGGTAGCTCAAAGGCAGTGTATAACTTTATCACAGGTGACGAATCATGGATCTATGCATATGAACCCGAAACAAAACAGCAGTCGACCTTATGGGTCTTTCAAGACGAGCCGCCAAATCCAACAAAAGTTGTTCGTGAAAGAAGTACATCGAAGCAAATGATTACATGTTGCCACAGTGCCTTTAGTGGAACGTAGTACGGTCAATTATGAGTGGTATACAACTAACAGTGTTCGAAGAAACGAGGAAAGATCATTTTGCATCACGATAATGCGAGCTTTCACACATTAGCTGCAACGATTGATGGGTCATCCACCGTACGGCCCTGATTTGGCATCCAATGAATTCTTTTTATTCCCTAGCATCAAGAAAAAAATGCGTGGTCAACGTTTTTCATCGCACGAAGCAGCTGTTGAAGCGATCAAAAATCATGTTTTGGAGGTGTCTCAATTGGAGTGGAAAAAATGCCTCGAAAATTGGTTTGTGCGCATGCAAAAGTGTATTGATCTTAAAGGAGAATATTTTGAAAAACAATAAAACCATTTCCAATGATAAATTATTGTGTTTTTATTGCTGGGCCCGGTATATAAATAGCATCCCTCGTATTCTAATCGTTTTATTTTTTGAATTCCAGGGGAGAAAAAAATCAAATAAAACACAAAAGTCTAATTTAAGTCTGATTTACGGAGCGAAAAAATGGAAAGAGTATTAAATTGGTATGTCAACTGAATGGAAGATGTAAAGTAGTAGATGTATTTGGAATCTCTTAGGAGACCTTTTTGCACATCGTTTTAGTGAAGGCCTCTGCATTTGCGCGTACCCTTAGCAGTCCTTTCGTTATTTCAGATATTTTTGGCTGGTTTGATTTGTAATGATTTGTCTATCAATCCAAGAATTCCTCGAATGGTTCCAATAATTTGTTAACCTTTTCTATCGCTATTTTACCTTTTAAGATTCCAGGAGTTAGTCTCTAGATTATTTCCATATCAAATAATAGCTCCTGATCAGAGGTCTGCTGGAAACTGTTTCGGACAATTCTACCCTGAGGTTTGTCTTTTCTTAGAAAAACGCTGTTTAAGCATTGCCTTCTTTTGGTAGACCTGCAAACAATCCAAATTAAAAAAGTGGGGTGTACATGCCTATCGGATCGTTCAGTTGATGTCCTGTTAAAAACCCAGTTTAAAGAAGAAACCGCAAACATGTCCACCCATTACTACGGCTATTCTGCCTTTTAAATTTCCAAGATTATTAGTTTCTGAAAATTCTGACAATTCTGCTTTTATGTTTGTCTTTGCTTAGAAGAAAGCTGTTTGGGCATTCTCATCTTGTACTGTCTTCCTGGCAACCGTGGCCAATACATTTCACCAATTTTTTACGTTGATTCTGAAAAAGAAACAACAAAAGGTCTCGAACCGGAATAAAAACTATTCAAGTCATAATAATGATAAAAGACAGAATAAATACGAGTATAAACAAAAAGAAAAAACTATTAAAATATATGTTTTTATATTTTTGAAAGGCGGTTTGTATTTGTAAAACTGGCGCCCGAGCAGAAAACTTTGAGAAACAAATAGTTATCCGTTGCGTCTCATCTATTCTCTTCATTACTGACTTTCAAAACTGTGTGTATGCTTTAGTTGGCTGATTAGTACATTATTTCATTTATCTACCTTTTTGATTAGCCAATGATGCCTCCGCTCACGAATACGTCATTTTCTGAAGATGCATTGGCTTCTCGATGTTCACGTTCGAGTAATTTAAACACCAGACTTTACCGTTTGCTTATTAATACAGCCATTGAGATGAAAACGGACGATTATCCAAAAATTTCCATCAGGCTAGTGCGAGCAATGATTTGATTGATTTGTTGAGTTTAGTAGCCAGGACTGATTTCTGGACCACCACATTTTTGTCAGTGTACCCTACTCTTTAGGTTTGTCCACTATTAATTTGGTTCTATTAGCCATCTGTACATAGTCGAAAGAAATCGTTCATCTTTCCAGTTGTTGTCGCCAGACACCTGCCTTTTTATACAATTCTTCAGAGTACTCAGATCTGTAGTTTCACACTTTAGTGACGCTACAGTTAAAATAATTATTAATTATTTCCTTTTCTCGAAGTCAGCCAACCCGCAAGTCCCCCGACCCCCCCTTATCACCAACGACGATATTAATCGAAATCAATTAAGTACGAAAAAGCTTTTAATTTCGGTGACATAACGAAATCATCGAAATAAAAATGACTCGAAAAAAAAACGCATCTAATCTAATTTGCTGTCGATCTATTAATGCATTGTAGCAACAAAATGCATAACAAATTAGACAAGTGAGTGTAGAAAATGACATTAAAATGCATTCGGAATTATTTTCTGTTTTCTACAACACCAACGGACAAAACATAATAAAAAGGAAAAAAATGACTGGCAATTTGTGCAACAAACGACGACTCTGGCATAAACGAAATAAAGAACGGCCATAAAATTTCACAAAAGGAAAACCCCTCCATTGTGGCAGAGAGACAGAGGCCGGCTCAGACAGACAGACAAATCGACCGATCCGCGGACGTATAGATAAAATAATTTGTTTCCAAATCGATTTCATAATAAGTTGTTGTTGCGCATGCGCACCTTTTAATTTGTTTCAGTTTGTTGACTATTTATTGCAGCAGCAGCAACAACAACAACAAAGACAGCACTAGCGATGAGGACGCCGATGAGACTATGACGTTTGCTTTAAAACTCAAATGGTGCGTTAAATTGCTAAACAATTTCATTTTGTTTACTTCTCTCACTGCCTGGTCTACCTTCTTTCGCCCGTCTCGTTCGCACTATCGTGCATATCTGCTCGAGTTTAAGATATTAACATAAAACCCATTAAAATTATACTTTAACAGCAACAACAACACGAGTAACACGAACAAGGCGACAATTTTCGACGGCAACGTTAATTTTAAAAGTGCTAGAAAAACGGGTAAAGAAGACACTGCGAGTTGGGCGAGAACGAATGCAAGGCTCACTTCACCTCAAAATGTAGGAGAAACAAGTAAAAAGGTTATAACTGGGTGTGGAATTTCTTTTGGTTGTGTGCAAAAGCCAATTACAAACAATTTTTTGGAGGCCCAGGACGCATGGACATGGCTTTACATTTAGCTGGATATAAAACATTATATCGTATTAAAAATGATGTACATTTTTGAATGGAGCATATTTTCGAACATCCGAGTCGGATTTTCGGGTCCCCAGACTATTTGTATCGGCTGATCAGTCTAGAGGTATTTTTTCAAAACAAAATAAAAATTTAAATCAAGTGTGGAATCTTTGTTGTTCATTCGAAAGGACATTTTATGCCTTTTATTTTTAAAAATATAATTTCCTTCAAATGTGTGTCCATTCGGAAGGTCCAATTATGGATGACTCGTTCGAGCATTTCGACCGGTATGGCGTCCATGACACGCGTAATGTTGGCTTCGAAACCTAAATCATAGCTGGCTTGGCAGCGTAGACTTTGGACTTTACGTGGCCCCAAAGAAAAAAAGTGTAAACTCGTGATATCACACAATCTAGGCGGCTAACTCACCGGTCAAATACGTGAAATTAGCTGCTTTTTGAAATGACCTCTCAATAAATCCATTGTTTGAGTCCTGTTGAAACCAAGTGTCATCAAGATTACGGGCTTCAATTTCAGGTAGCATAAAGATCGATATCATTGCGCGATACCGAGCACCATTCACGGTTTCGTTCCGGCCATCATAATTTTTGAAAAAATATGGACCGATGGTTCCACCAGCCCATTGACTTCACAAAACCATGGTTTTCTCTGTGTATAATGACAGCTCTTTGTATAATGACCTCTTCTGGTTGCTTTTCAGCCCAAATGCGGATATTTAATTTATAGACATTGAGACAGAAAGGGGCCTTATCACTGAATAAACCGTCGTCCGAAAACAGTGGATATTCTTGTTTCTCATTTCCATAATTCAGTTGCATAATTTGTAGACGTTGTTGCAGTGTTATTCTTTCTATGATAAAATCGCAGACAATACTGAAAAGGAAAAAAAATAAAGGTTAACGCAACTCTCGCGTAAACTCTGAAAAAACCCATATGGAAAAAATACCTCTAGGTGGATCACCCTATATAAGAACTTTATCTATATATAGGCCAAAATGGCACGATTTGGTCCAGGATTTCTTGTTTGCCCATTGTTATATACTTTTCCATATATGATCCAAATCTAAAATAATATAGTAGGTGTTCTAGAGCTGTTATACGTATTAGCAGAAGGGACCGTTTTAATCTGAGCAGGTAGTTGGTCAATGGTTAAGAATTTTGACAAATTTTATCTAGATTTGATGTAATAAATATGTTACTTCTGGAGCTAAAGGCAACTAAATCACCATCATCCGTCGTTGTAACAAAAAGTTTTTTCTGTCAAATTTCAAACAGATTTGAAATTGGACGTAGAAAAAACAGAAAATAATTATTTTTATTGATTTACTACACAAATAGCATATATTTTTAATTTGTATTTTATTTCTCTGACAGTAACAGTTGTTGATGGCTTTTATTTATAAAAGTCAGCTATAAAAGTCAGTCAGTGATTTTTATTTATACAATTTTTAAATACAGATCATTCAGTGACTTTAACTCTTAAAAATAATCAATAAAAGTCAGTCGGTGACTAGAGCTAGACATTAATCGTAAACATCAGAATATTGTTCTTTATTGTGTCATACGAAAGATTTGTACTCAAAGTCCTAGCTCGAATCCATACTCTGTTCCTCAGATTATGTGAATATACGAGGTCATATCAATAATTCCGTGACTTTTCCAACTTCCCTCCTAGTTATATGAAATGCAACACAGCTTCCATCAGTTGAGAGAGTTCCGTCATTTAGTTTGTGTTTAACAGCTGTTCAAAAAATGCAACCCCTTGGATTTCGTTAAAAATGGAAAAAAGTGAATTTTCAGTGCTCATTTAACATTTTTTGCGGATAAAAACCGTCAATCAAACCAATGATAAATAATATGAGGACTCTACACCATCGTTCACTGACTTTCGTTGTGGTCGCACAAGTAATTTTCCTGAACGCTCTAGACGGCCAATTGAGGACAATACAGCCCAGAATATCGAAAAAAATCCACGATATGGTGTTGGCCGATCAAAGAGTAAAAGTGCGTGAGATTGTTGATGCCATACGCATTTCATATGGCAGTGTGGTTTCGATTTAACATGATTCGATGGGTTTAAGAAAGCTATCTGCAAGATGTCTGCCGCGTTTGCTCTCAATTGACTATAAACATAATCGTATGACAACTTCAAAGGATTGTTTGGTATTGTTTAACCGCAATACAAATAAGTTTTTGTGGCGTTTTATAATTGTGGATGAAACATGGATCTATTACAACACTCCGGAGAGCCGTCTAAACAATAGGTATCTCCGGTTGAACCGGCTCACAAGAAGGCCAAGGTGACTTTGTCGGCCAAGAAGGTGATGGCAACAGTTTTTTGGGATGCGCGCGGGATAATCCCCATCGATTATCATTAAAAGGGAAAAACAATAAACGGCGAATAATTTGCCAACTTATTGGACCGATATAACGAGATTTAAAAAAAAAACGATAATCCACGTGTGTCTCAATGGCCAAATTGTATGAATTGGGATACGAATTGGTACCTCATCCGTCATATTCTCTGGTTTAGACCCCACTGACTATTTCCAAACCTAAAGAAATGGCTCGGTGGAAGAAGATTCAGCTCCAATTAATGAACAGACAAATGCCTATTTAATGAACCTCAAAAAATATTATTTTTTGAAAGGAATACAAAAATTGGAGAAAGGCTGGACTAAGTGTAGTGAGCAAAAAGGAAATTATGTTGAAAAACATTTCTTTTTTTTTTGCAAAAAAAAACGACTTTTATTCGAAAAGTCACGGAATTATTGATATACCCTAGTATATCACTATGCGCCTCCCATAATTACATTAACCAAAAAGTGTTGGCCAGTGGTGCACTAGACGCCCTTATTCCAACTTTGGCGCCAGAGCAGGAACTGTTATAAACCTGTTCGAGTACAGGATTTTTTTTAAAGGTATTTCCGAAATGATCTCCCGGTTAGGTCTGTTAAAATATATTTCCTTAAAGTAGGTTGTATTTGTAAAGGGTGCTACATCTAGTCGTATCTTTTAGAATTATATTTTATTCGACAGCTTTTTCTCGCTCGAAATCTTGGCTGAAAGTAGTATACGAGGGCGGTTCGGAAAGTTCTTAGCCTATCAATGAAAGAGAATAGTTAGTTTTTCAAAAATATTTTTATTTTTCAATATAATCTCCTGAAACTTCAATACACTTAGTCCAACGCTTATCTACCAATTCTATCCCTTGATTAAAATAGTTTTCCTCAAGGTCTTCAAAATAGTGGTTTACAACTGTAATTTCATCATCATTTGAGGTAAAACGCTTGCCAGCAAGGAATTTTTTTAGATTTGGGAACAGGTAAAAGTCACTGGGAGCTAAATCAGGAGAATAAGGTGGGTGGTCAAGCAACTCGTACTTTAATTCGTTGATTTTAGCCATTGTTTAAACACTCTTGTGCGCTGGTGCGTTGTCTTGATGAAAAATTATTTTTTTGTGTTGTAAGCCAAGACGTTTTTCTCGAATTTGTACATTCAATTGATCTAAAAGATTGCAATAGTACTCTGAATTTATTGTTTTACCCTTTTGCAGATAGTCAATCAATAAAATACCTTTGAAATCCCAAAAAACCGTTGCCATAACCTTACCAGCCGATTGAATTGTTTTTTCCTTCTTTGGGGCACTTCCTCCAGCTTCAGTCCATTGTTTGGATTGTTCTTTTGTCTCTGGAGTATAGTGGTGGATCCATGTCTCAGCAATAGTTATAAAACGACGCTTAAAATCCATTTTATTTCGCTGAAAACGATCCAAACAAGCTTGAGAAATGTTCATTATTATGCGTTTTTGGTCGACTGTTAACAAGTGCGGCACCACATCTTGCAGAAAGCTTTTTCATCTGTAGTTCTTCATGCAAAATTAAATGGACTCGATCATTTGAGATGCCCATGATATTAGCTATTTCACGCACTTTTATTCGTCGATCATTTAATACCATATCATGCACTTTGGATACAATTTCTGTTGTTGTTGCTGTTTTTGGACATCCACTACGTGGTTCATCTTCAATGCTTGTACGACCACGTTTAAATTCAGCAACCCAATTTTTTACTGTTGCATATGAAGGAGCACTTTCACCTAACACATTCACCATGTCATTATGAATTTCTTGTCCCGATAAACCTTTTTTATGTCAATATTTAATGACACCACGCATTTCTAATTTTTCCATTGTAAAAAAATCGCGGATGCGTCTTTTGTGAACACCTGTTTCTATATGAAGGAGTTGCCAGATCGAAACAAAATTTAACATGTGTTCATAGCAGAGATGGAATTTTCCAAAACACTTAACTTTTTTCTGTTTATACCGCGCTTTTTGTGCTAGGCTAAGAAGTTTCCGAACCGCCCTCGTATTTCGTAGAATGAAATGAATTACTTAGCGCTTCAATAATGTTCGCAACAGAGCGTTATTAAAAAAAAAGTTATTGCGGAGATGGGACACCCACGGCACCTACTGTACGCAAGTTTGTGCAAAAAACAAAACACACGGTCCACGTCATAGTGTGGTGCACACTGAATAGAATGTGGCTGCCGCAGGCTATTGTGTGGACTCCGTCCTGGATCATCGGTATACCATCGATCTCAACAACATTGCAAGCACCAGCCTGATGCGAAGATCTCGCTTTATTCGCTTAGGGTGTCCAATTGTCGAAATTGAAGGTACACGATTATCAGACAGAAATTTTTCTGCTATGTTGTCTTAGAAAGTCAGTGGGCGATTAGTTGCAAAACGTTTCTTTCGAGGCAGTAGCATTCCGCCTTCTAATCTTTTCTAATGCTACAAGTCAGAAGAATAACTAAAGAATTTTATCGTGTTTGTGTATTATCTCTAACATATATCTAATTATTTTGTAAGACTTCGCGGATCATGGCGCCCGATCATAAACTTTTTTATAGTACCTCCACATTTTGAGACCAGATAAGACCAGAAAAAAGAAGTTTTTTCAATCAAAAAAAGGACGATTTTCCAATCAAAAAAAGACGATTTTCCAACCAACTATCGGCCCAAGCGATTAACGTGCAATCTGACGCCCGTGCAGGGACCATCATTTTCTAATCAAAAAAAAAGATTTTCCTAAGTAGCAGTAGCATTCCGCCTTCTAATCTTTTCTAATGCTACAATTCAGAAGAATAACTAAAGAATTTTATCGTGTTTGTGTATTATCTCTAACATATATCTAATTATTTTGTAAGACTTCGCGGATCATGGCGCCCGATCATAAACTTTTTTATAGTACCCCACATTTTGAGACCAGATAAGACCAGAAAAAAGACGATTTTTCAATCAAAAAAAGGACGATTTTCCAATCAAAAAAAGACGATTTTCCAACCAACTATCAGCCCAAGCGATTTACGTGCAATCTGACGCCCGTGCAGGGACCATCATTTTCTAATCAAAAAAAAAAAAATTTCCTATCAAAAAAAAAGACAATTTTCTAATCAACTACCGTTCAAGCGATTTAATTACGTGCAATCTGGCGCCCGTGCAGAGACCATAATAGGCGTCACCAACCTCATCGAGAACTTAACATAGTGTCTCGCGCCCTTTGTCCAATAAAGAGCATTGAATTACCGAAAGAAAAGATCGTTACAAAGTCATATCAAAAGTTTAAAACGTTTAAATTTCTAGCAGCATTAAGATAGTGCTGTGGTGGTGGTTCGTGGCTCCGTTCCAGAAGATGTGGACTAGTGGAAATGCAGAAAAAGCACGCTTCATTTGTTTTATTGACTACGTCGCTTTAGTTTTATTTTGTTTTGTCGATTCTTTTTCTGCTGTGGCAATTGATACGGCTGCTCGTTTAAAACGAAATGATCGTTAGGACGTTTTGGTCGATCGGTCAATTGTGGCTGCATGGCGCAGCACTGCATGTTGCACGTTGATGATACGCATAAGCGCACACCTCAACTCCGCCATGGCCGAGTGAAACGATTGTCTGCTGTGAGGAGTATAAGGAGAAGGAGGAGGCGGCCAACACCACCATCACCCTGCCAATGTTCATGCAACAAGGGAGGGGGCTACAAGCGTGGGGCATGAATGAACGTATCAATGAAAGAACAACGTTGGGCGGCGAATGACTTTGTTAGGCTGATCAGAGAACTGGAAAATTGCTTGGTAACATTATTTACTCGACGCAGGTGCATTTTCTTCGCCGACTCAGTGGCTGTGGCGAAATGAAAACGCTTTTCATAATATCAATTTCACATATGCCTGGCACTGCCGTCGAGCAATCATCATCGGCTTGGTGGATCATGGGTTCAGAGCAAGCGGCAGTCCGTGGTCATCGTGGTTATGGCAGACATGGATGATGCCATCCATGGCTGCTGCTTCTTATTGTGGTCTTTGTGGCAGTTGTTACCATTTTATTGATCAAGTTTTCATTGCATTTCATTTCGCCTGCATCATGTGGCACTGCCTGCTGCACAGAACCGCAATGAAGCACACTTTTCAATTGGTTTTACGATTTGATTTAGCTGCAGAGCATCCACATCATGCCAGGCCATAACAGGCAGGCCGGCAGCCAGCCAGCCTAGCATTGCTAAATATCCTGAGCTGCACTCTTCGCGTTATCGTCGGGCTATTCATTTTGTTTATAACTGCTTTTGTGTGGTGAAACTAGAGAACCAAATATGTTATTAGCCCGTTTCCCATTTCTTTAGTACGAGTATTTTCACAACATCGACGTTTGGCGTTGACGATGCCAACCCCCCGCCATTCTGTACATCATCATCCAAATGTTCACCTGGTTCGATGGATGATCGAGTATATCATTTTACTTCATTTTTTTTGTGCCCCCCGATTTTTATGTTTGAATTAATATTTTTATAAATGTTGACATGTTCGTTAACATAACGTTCATTTTTGCTTAAATTATATGTTGAAAATATATTTGGATTTTTTTTCTTCTGACTTAGATCTTTCAAAACTGCAGGCAACAGTATCGGGATGGGGTCTAACAAAAGCCACTTACTCAATAAGTCAAAGCAATGACTCATAAGCAAACGAGGTGCTATGGAATTATTTCATAAACATGTATGATTTTAAACACTACGTAATGACTGGCCTTGATTTGAAGTGGAAATATTGGTGCAAAATATTGCAAACTTTTACAAAGTAGAGAGTATTTTTAAATACTGCTAGGAAGAAAGGCATTAACAACTTTTTAAATGAAAAAAAAAATAAATGCCATGAGAATTAGGCAGAAAGTTGGCCAATTTTAACTAGCATATTTTAAATATAAAAACTAGTCGACAAATTGAGCTTGGTCGGACCTAAGCTTATATACTAGGGCGGGTCGATTTGTATGGAGACAAAAAATCGCTCAAGTGACAAGGAAAATCCGTGGAACCATCTCTGATGTCCCGACTTTTGACCAGTCTTGTAGACAAAACAGACTTCAAACAATAATTTTTTTATTTTCTTTTTTCTTACTTTGTTAAATTCATTTTTTTAATTTACATATCTTCCGACTAAATAAATTTCTAAAGATAAGAATAAACTCCAAAAAGAAAAAAGAAACATAGCCATTTCGCAGATTTTTTCCTGTAAAGTGTTAAAAATGATGATTTTCTGTACGAGGAAACACCCCCCTCCCCCCGCCGGGGTTCCAGGCGGTGTGTCACTGGCATGAGTGGGTCGGCCCTCCAAACTAAGTGGGGGTCGGTCATACATTTGGACTCGATTGGGGCACTCTAAATGGGCAAAGAGGGATTTTTCAAAATTTGAGCCTACGGGTGAAAAGTCGAGACATCAGAATTCGTTGTTTCACTGGCATGGGTGGGTCGGCCCTCCAAACTTAGTGGGGGTCGTTCATACATTTGGACGCGACTGGGGCACTCTAAATAGGTCCAAGTGGGATATTTCAAAATTTTACCCTACGGGTCAAAGATCGAGCCATCAGAATTCGTTGGCTCGAATTCTCTCTCGAGCCATACCTCTAGGTTCCTCGGGTAAAGTTTCTTATTTTGATCCCTAGAATACGATTTTCCTTGTCACTTGGGATATTCTTAAATCGACCCGCCTTTTATATACCCTTCTACGTGGTTTGCAGTGCATTCGGTACACTCACTAATCGTCAGTCTAAAAGTGTATCACAAATACCGGTTCAAGATTTTTTATTCCTTTATTTATACCATTTGGGAACATAGGGCTTCTAACGGGTGATTAAATTTAAAGCGCTGCTGTTGATTTGTCGCGCAAAAGAGTCATTGTTTCGTTAGCTGTGTGGCAAGTGGCACCGTTCTGTTGAAACCACATATCGTCCACATCCATATCTTCAAATTCGGGCCATAAGAAGTTCGTTATCAGTGCACGATAGCAAACACTATTCACAGTAACTGCCTGACCGACCTCATTTTGGAAAAAATACCGCCCGATGATGCCGCCAGCCCATAACTCACTCACTCTTTGTGGGCGCATTGTTTTTTCGACACTCACTCTTGAATTATCATTCGCCCAAATGCGGCAATTCTGCTTATTGACGAATCCACTGAGATGAAAATGCGCCTCATCAGTGAAGATGATTTTCTTCGAAAATTGAACATCCACTGTTGCCATTTCTAGCCACTTTTCTCGCTGGTGTATCTTTCCATGGTTCAAATTGAGTTAGTCTAACAAATCAAATGAAACGCTGAAAAAAACTTGACGTTTAGGTGTGGTTCACATTCAACATCGGCCCTTAAAATTTAATCACCCTTTACAATGTTATTTCAAATTATTTTATCCATACATAGTATTTTAATATCGTCCATCAATTTCTATAATTTCTGGAGTTTCTTTATGATCGTCCTGCGCCATGTATTTTTCGGTTCGTAATCTCAGCCAAATTGGTAGAAAAATGTGCTTTAATTTGAGTACTCATTAAAGTGTCCAAACCGAAAACCGATATTTCGGTTTTAATACCCAAACCCGACATTCAGTTTCTTAAAAATAGCTAAAAACCCAACATGTCGGATTATACGGTTTTTTCTGTCGGGTTTTCCGATTCTCGGTTTTTTGGTTGTTGCTAAAAAAATCATAATTTTCAAGTAAGGAATGCGTAACTACCAAAAATATAAGCTAGACCCACGGTTGAGAGAACTTAACGTTACGCAACTGTGCAACTTGTTCACTCTCTCGTCGCATGACGTCACAGTTATAGGCTGTTTCCACGCGTCCACGTCCGCGTCAACGATTTATCAAAAACTTGTAATGGTGTTTCCATTGCGTTTTGCGTCCACGTTTGCGTTCAAACAGCTGTTTGTGTTTATTTGTTTTTTTTGCGGTGCGAAAAGTTTAATATTTTTGTGTTGTGACATTATCATGGAGTTAAGTGATATTATTTTGCTAACCGCAGTGGAAAATGAGGATCAAATGGTATTGCGCCGAATGAAAATGTGATATAAAGTTAAGACTGCTGTCCATTCAGTCTTTTTGAAATCTAAAATAATTGAAAAATTATATTAAACAAAAGCAAAAATATTAAATTTCTCCTGTTTTTGCATTTTGCTCAGAGTTGTATGGGAGATGCCACGCCCCTTGCCCAACCACATCGTATTATAGCCTACAAACGCGGATTTTCACGACAAGACTGCATCGATAAACTTAAATCTTTGTATGACGATGAAGCACCATCCTATAGCACTGTGAAAAACTGGTTTAATGAATTCAATCGTGGCCGACGATCGCTCAAAGACGACGGTCATGAAAGTTGTCCAAAAACGGCCGTTGTGCCAGAGAACATTGATGCCGTGCGTGAACTGATAATGCAAGATCGTCATGTGACATACTGTGAGATAGAGGCATCCTTGGGCATTTTTTTCACCAGCATACATTCGATATTGCATGAACACCTGGCCGTAAAAAGGTTTGTTCCCGTTGGATGCCGCACAATTTGATAATCGCTCAAAAAAGGCTCGTGTCGATTGGTTCAAAGAAATTTTGAAAAAATACGATCGCGCTGCTTCAAAAGACGTGTATAAGATCGTCACAGGTGACGAATCATGGTTCTATGCTTATGAGCCAAAAATAAAACAGCAATCGACCGTGTGGGTCTTCGAAGACGAGCCAAATCCAACGAAAGTTGTTCGTGAGAAGCGACTGCTTGTTTCTTAGGCAAAACTGGTTATGTGGCGACTGTTCCGCTGGAGCAACCACTCAATTCTGAATGGTACACCACAATTTGTTTGCCTGAAGTCTTCGGAGAAATTCGAAAAACGAACAAGAGAAGACGAATCATTGTGCACCATGTCAATGCGAGCTCTCACATATCGGCTAAAACCAGCGCACATAGGAGTATTTTGCTGATCTAGCCGGACAAAACCCCATTTTCTAAAATCGACCCTGGGTACGAATACTTTTTTGTTTTATGTTACCAAGACTACATTTCATTATTATCAATAAGACATTAACCTTCGAGACAAATATGCGACTCATTTCCAGTAGTGTAAAGTTGACCATGTACAAAGTGCGTAGATCAATGACTGTAAATTTATCCAATTGACTCTTAATTTTAAAGTTTTTGGTGCAATTTTTGGAAGACAAAGCGATGGATTCTGGTGGAGCAAGTAAGTGTGAACATTAAACTCATATTTCAGTGCTTAAAGAAGGAAGGTATGTGTATTTTATTCACAATTAAAAAAAGTCATTTTTTAAAACCTAGTTTTTCATGTTCAAATGTGATTTTGTTATATAGTCCGATGCGGTCCCGCACTCAATTCTGAATGGTACACCACAATTTGTTTGCCTGAAGTCTTCGGAGAAATTCGAAAAACGAACAAGAGAAGACGAATCATTGTGCACCATGTCAATGCGAGCTCTCACATATCGGCTAAAACCAGCGCACATAGGAGTATTTTGCTGATCTAGCCGGACAAAACCCCATTTTCTAAAATCGACCCTGGGTACGAATACTTTTTTGTTTTATGTTACCAAGACTACATTTCATTATTATCAATAAGACATTAACCTTCGAGACAAATATGCGACTCATTTCCAGTAGTGTAAAGTTGACCATGTACAAAGTGCGTAGATCAATGACTGTAAATTTATCCAATTGACTCTTAATTTTAAAGTTTTTGGTGCAATTTTTGGAAGACAAAGCGATGGATTCTGGTGGAGCAAGTAAGTGTGAACATTAAACTCATATTTCAGTGCTTAAAGAAGGAAGGTATGTGTATTTTATTCACAATTAAAAAAAGTCATTTTTTAAAACCTAGTTTTTCATGTTCAAATGTGATTTTGTTATATAGTCCGATGCGGTCCCGCGCTGATTTTTGTGTTGTTATATAGCCTATACTGTCCTGTAATAGGAACAAAAAGAATTTGTTCCGCCTCTTTCCGCTTTTTGAAAAAAAAACATTTTAGGAAAGTTAAATAGTACTGACTTAAATATTAATTCTTTATTTTTCTTATATATTGTGATTTAATTGGTCTTTAGGTTCGTCCAGATGTCTTGTAAAGACACGTAAAGAGTTATTTACGTACTTGATTGAATCAGAGGCAACCAATTTTGATGGAAAAATGAAGAAATTGGAAGAATATCTCCTTACTTTTGGGCCTTTTTCAGAAGAGGATTCCCGTAAATTCAATAATGATTTTAAACACCTCAAATCTGATTTGAAAACGCGATGGATCTCAGCCTCCTATAAGAAAGATCGCTTTCTGAAACAAAATGAATCTTGGTTGAACATGGCATTTACGATACCGAATAAAATGAAAATAGTGTCAGGTGGGCGGCCACAGAAATTGTTTTCTGAATCTTGCGAGAGAAGCAAGAGGAGGAAAACGGAAACTTTAAGAAAAGAAAATAACTTAGAAATGCTTACATTTGCAACTCAAACCAAGCTAGGTGAGTAAGAAAATCTGCTTCTGTAGTCTCTTGGGTATGACACTAAACTTACAATAATAACTATAATAAAATTCAATTATAATTTACTTTTTAGCTCAGCAAGAATAACGAGATGCTTCACTTGTCTTCAAGGAAATCGTTTCTACCCCAAAAGGAGCTACAGAATATAAAAAGGCATATTCCAGTAGTCATTCGAATGAGAAAGAACAACTAACACCGCAAGAAGCTTTATCCATGTTAATAGAAGCTGATCTATCTAAGAAACAGTACGAAACCATAAGGAGCTATAGTCCAAACATATATCCATGTTACACTAGAGTACAACAAGCTAAAGAAGATTGCTACCCAGAAAAAGAGGCTTTTTACGTAACAGAAATAGTAGCTGAAGTCAAACTCCAAAATTTGATGAATCACACAGTTTCGAGACTGTTGGCGGATCTTCAGGAGGTCGTGGACACACTTCAGGAAGAAGAGAGAAGGAATTTAGTGCTTTTGTGCAAATGGGGCTGCGATGGCGCACAACAAACGGAATACAAACAAAAATTTGATTGCAAAACAGACACTGACGCAAACTTATTTCAAAGTTCATTTGTGCCTCTTCGCCTCATTTCTTCTACCAATGATAAAGTTGTGTGGCAGAATCCAACACCCTCATCATCAAAGTATTGCCATCCAATCAGACTCAGATTCATCAAAGAAACTTCAGATGGAACAAAAGAAGAAATTAATTACATTAAAAATGCTGCTAAGAATCTGGAAAAAAACAGAAGTACAACTAGGCAATAAAACTTGTGTCGTATCACACTGTATGATGCTAACAATGATAGATCTTCAAAAAAAGGGCACAGTTAACTCGGAAGCATTAAATTTTGGTCTCTCAACACTGCATGCAAGGATTCGTTTTTTTGAGTCAATGTTACATTTAGCATATAAATTACCACTAAAAAAGTGGCAACTCAGAGATGAATCTGCAAAAGAAGTTGCAAAACAAAGAAAGCAAGTGATCCAACAAGAATTTAAAACCAAGATGGGTCTCATTGTGGATGTACCTAAGGCTAATTTTGGCAATACCAATGACGGAAATACGAGCAGGCGATTTTTCAATGATCATCAGCTCTCTTCAGAGATCACGGGCATCAACATTGACCTTATTTACCGCCTGAAAATTATTCTAGAGGTAATTTCCAGTGGACACAGCATTGATACCCAGAAATTTTCTGCATACACAAGAGAGACTGCAGAACTCTACGTGCAGCTCTATCCGTGGTATCCTATGACCCCTACACTACACAAAATTTTGATTCATGGACCTGAGGTGGTCGAAAAAGCTTTGCTCCCAATAGGACAATTATCTGAAGAAGCAGCAGAAACAAGAAACAAATTTATTCGTTCATACCGCTTGAATTTCGCAAGAAAATTCTCCCCCATGTGAAACTTGCAACATGGACGTATTAAATAGGTAAGTTTAATATTAACCAGTTTGACTTACATCTAATTTACTCCAATAGGCATAAAACTGTGTGTGAGAGAAACAATTATTTAAGATAAATACCTACTTAGACAACTACTGCTACAAATATTGTACAATCTCAATGAAATACCAAGTCATAATCGTGTCTTGTCGGGGATATTTAAACTTTCAAAAAATTGCCCCATGTATTAACTGTATAAACCTGTATAATATATTTTATTCCACAGATTACTACTGACAGATCCACAGATTACTCATGACAGGAATGAGGACACTAAGCAGGAAAAATCCCAACCCTTCATGAGAGAGACTATTTCAATGCTGAAATCTCCTGACATAGCCAAGCACGACTTTTCATCTGCTGAAGATTGAAGTCCAAGTAAGAACTTAGCGTTGAAAGTTTTGTGAATCTGCACCAAAAGAACTACAAAAAAATTTAATTTTAAAGTTCTGTAAAAACATGAAAAAATATATAATTATACTGAAAAGAATAACAATTCCGACGACCGTGCCTCGATTATTGCTTGGTATGTATGTATGTATTTATGTGCTTGGTATGTAATTAGCCCCTAACAACAGTCTGAATGCTATAAAAATTACTTTTAACACTATCAGAATTGAATAACACTCGAAAAAAGTTTTGTCCGGCTAGATCAGCAAAATACTCCTATGTGCAGCGCCTTTTTGACCGGCCAAAACGTCGAATTGATTCATCGTACAGCCCTGACTTGGCACCCAATGATTTCTTTTTATTCAAGAAAAGAATGCGTGGTCAACGATTTTTGTCGCCAGAAGATGCTGTTGAAGCGTTCAAAAACCATGTTTTGGAGGTGTCTCAATCGGAGTGGAAAAAGTGCTTCGACAATTGCTTTGAGCGCATGCAAAAGTGTATTGATCTGAAAGGAGAATATTTTGAAAAACAATAAAACCATTTTTGATGATAAATATTCGCATTTTCATTATTTGGCCAGAAATATATATAGCAGCCTCGTAGATTTTGGGGAAGAAAGAACGTTTCCTCTACGCGTATCATTTATTTTGACGATTTGGCATGGCCAGCCAGATCAGCCGATTTAAACATCCCAGACTTCTGTTTTTGGGGCTACTTGAAGTCGCGGACTTTTGCCAACAAGTCTCAGACTAAAAAAATCTTAAGGTCTCCGGAGAATATTCGATAGTAATGTGAACAGTTAGCACCAAAAATCTTCCGGAAAGTCAATAAGATTGCGATGATACGTGCTCAAGTGTGTATCTATACAAGCAGCAGGATCTTTACAACTTAACAAAAATGTTGTAAAGATCTAAATAAAGATGTCCACCACTCAAAATATTTTTGTTTGTTTTTTTTTTATTTGGCAACAAAATTAGATGATATATTTTGCGCCACCTTGTGGTTACTCTGGAAGGTTTTCTTTTTGTTATTATCCAAAAAGACAACTCTAGACTTTATAGGTGCGACGATCAATATTTCGTGGTTTTGCAAATGGAATGACAAAGTTAAAATAAACTCCATTTTGTGATAGAGTGTATAAAAAGGTTGTTTTAGGAAATTCTACGAGGGCGGTTCGGAAACTTCTTAGCCTAGCACAAAAAGCGCGGTATAAACAGAAAAAAGTTAAGTGTTTTGGAAAATTCCATCTCTGCTATGAACACATGTTAAATTTTGTTTCGATCTGGCAACTCCTTCATATAGAAACAGGTGTTCACAAAAGACGCATCCGCGATTTTTTTACAATGGAAAAATTAGAAATGCGTGGTGTCATTAAATATTTACATAAAAAAGTTTTATCGGGACAAGAAATTCATAATGATATGGTGAATGTGTTAGTTAGGTGAAAGTGCTCCTTCATATGCAACAGTAAAAAATTGGGTTGCTGAATTTAAACGTGGTCGTACAAGCATTGAAGATGAACCACGTAGTGGACGTCCAAAAACAGCAACAACAACAGGAATTGTAGCCAAAGTGCATGATATGGTATTAAATGGTCGACGAATAAAAGTGCGTGAAATAGCTAATATCATGGGCATCTCAAATGATCGAGTCCATTTAATTTTGCATGAAGAACTACAGATGAAAAAGCTTTCTGCAAGATCGGTGTCGGACTTGTTAACAGTCGACCAAAAACGCATAAGAATGAACATTTCTCAAGCTTGTTTGGATCGTTTTCAGCGAAATAAAATGGATTTTAAGCGTCGTTTCATAACTGTTGATGAGACATGGATCCACCACTATACTCCAGAGACAAAAGAACAATCCAAACAATGGACTGAAGCTGGAGGAAGTGTCCCAAAGAAGGCAAAAACAATTCAATCGGCTGGTAAGGTTATGGCAACGGTTTTTTCGGACTTCAAAGGTATTTTATTGATTGACTATCTGCAAAAGGGTAAAACAATAAATTCAGAGTACTATTGCAACCTTTTAGATCAATTAAATGTACAAATTCGTGAAAAACGTCCTGGCTTACAACACAAAAAAATAATTTTTCATCAAGACAACGCACCAGCGCACAAGAGTGTTTTAACAATGGCTAAAATCAACGAATTAAAGTACGAGTTGCTTGACCACCCACCTTATTCTCCTGATTTAGCTCCCAGTGACTTTTACCTGTTCCCAAATCTAAAAAAAAATCCTTGCTGGCAAGCGTTTTACCTCAAATGAAGATGCAATTACAGCTGTAAACCACTATTTTGAAGACCTTGAGGAAAACTATTTTAATCAAGGGATAGAATTGCTAGATAAGCGTTGGACTAAGTGTATTGAAGCTTCAGGAGATTATATTGAAAAATAAAAATATTTTTGAAAAACTAACTATTCTCTTTCATTGATGGGCTAAGAACTTTCCGAACCGCCCTCGTATAAACTTCATTTTGTGATAGAGTGTATAAAATGGTTGTTTGAGGAAATTCTATAAAGTCCTACATATTAGTAAATACATTACCCATTTCCTAAGAAAGATTATGCCATATTGAGAGAACTTACCTAAAAAGAGAAAAAGAAAACAAAATTGAAAAATTTTTAAACGGAATTATTCGGAAAAAGTGATAAAACTATTTAATAAAATATTAAGTCGTCAAGCTCATATAATTTCGTTAAAAAATAAGTGCTTAAACCAATTCACATAAAATTGAGTCAATCTAATATAATTATGTTAATATTGAACACCAGTATTTACATTCAACTCCCAGAGTCTGGCTGAAACTGCGATCTATAACAAACAACTCGTTCTTAATATTGAATTGTAGAATCCATTCTCAACGTTTGTGTTCAATTAAAAATGTATCGACATTTTGACCACCCAAAACTAAAATAAAATGCAATAAATTTGCTTAAAACAACCCACCAAAACTCATTAATTATGTGCACTTCTCACCGACCAACCAAAGAAAAAAAAGGAAAAATATACAAACATCTAAAAGAGCGAGATGTTCTTTTCAAAACCATTTGCAATGCATTCTCAATTATTTATTGCCTTTTGTGCTGTAATCCAGAAGACAGTTTTATAATGTGTTAAAACGTTTACATTTAACGAGATGTACTAGAGAGAGGGCGAGAGAGGGAGGGAGGAAAAGGTGGAAGAACAGTTTCGATTTTTATTTAAACGGAAAATTTATTTGTTTCTGTTTAAACAAATTACAATTTCGGCTGGTATGGATTTTCAAACGAATTATTATTCGATCTCGAGTGCATTTTACAAATTTCAATAGCACACACGACGAGCATAATGGCGAGGTTGGTCGAGGTTGGGGGTAGTAGAGCACAAGTTACAACGTGTACAGGTGCAGAAGATGCTGGTGTTTGTTTGCTTTTCCATGTTTTGTGCCACACTGGCTGCCGTGTAAATATCGTGTGGCGCTTTTGTGTCTGTTGCCGACAAAGGCTTTCTGCGGTTGTTTTTCGATATGCCCCACTAAGGAACAACACAATAATACGAGCCGCACCGGCAGCAGCAACAGCAATATTGGGCACACCAAAAGTAGCGATAAATTTGTAAAGTTTTTGAAGTTCTTGGCGTTTTATTGTTGCTGTTGTATTTGCTTTTATCGAATAAGTACGAGGTTAAACGTAAAAGTTTGGGTTTTTAATTTCGATTGAAAACGGTTGCTCTTATGATTGATACTTCAGAATCGAGGGCACGCAACTCCATCCAAAAAAACACTCTTAGGGTTTATAAAATTCAACCAGGCCAAATGCATCCAAAATGCTATCATTTGGGATGTGCTGACAGCGCTACCACTATCAATCCTGAGGTGATCATTGATTGTCCACACATAATGGATGTTGATCGAATACTCAAAAAATGTGATCTGAAAAATCACATTTTTTGAATATTCGATATAAATTACACTTTTTGAGTTAAAATTCCTTAACAAGGATTTTTTTCCTATCTGGAACGATAGTCACAAAGGCCTTTTATATTAAAAAAAAATATCCCAGCACATTATTATTTCTTTAGGTCCCTTTTACGACAACATAATTGTTCCCCCTCTTTTATTTAAATAAAGTTCGGCCGTGCCAAAACTTATATAGCCTCCATAAATATATTAAGGTTCTGTATACAAATTGTGTTTAGGCGGCGTGGCAGGGTGTGTTACTTCCCATACCAACATCATATATACAAACTACTAACGTCATATCGGCATTATTTCACGAGATAAAGCCTTTCAAAGTTCAGGGGTGTATGGGCGGGCCACGCCTTTTATCAAATTTTAACGCAATATAGTTTACAATAATATTCTAATCATTGATTTCTTTTAAAATTTTATAACGAACGATTACTTCGGTCCAAAATTCGATTTGTTTTATAGGGCGTGGCACCGACCACTTGTCTTCCAGGGTGTGTTTCGATCCATGCCAACATCGTATGCTTTAAATATCATAGTCATATCTCTATTAGTGCATGTTTTTCAGTTCAGATTTGTAAGGGCGGTTCCACGCCCCCTTGTCGAATATTACCATTAATAGTTAATTATAATTTCAGTCATTTTTTTTCATTCTGTTAAAATTTTATAACGAACGGACCCTTAATTTGGCGATAAATGTGATTTTTAAAGAGAGCGTGGCAACGCCCACTTATCTTCCAGGATGTGTTTTAATATTTACCAACATTGTTCGTTTTAAATTTCATTTTCATATCTCTGCCAACATGGTTCGTTTTAAATATCATTGTCATATCTCCACTTTTTCATAAGATATTGTCTTTTTAACTTCAAGGTTGTGTGGGCGGTGCCATGCCCCCTTGACGAGTTTCTACATAACATAGTTTATTATAATTCTTCCTGGTTGTGTTTCGAATGTTGTAAATATCATTGTCATATCTCTAATAGTTCGTGAGATTTTGTCTTTTTCAGTTTAGTTATATGGGCCGTGCCACGCCCCCTTGTTTAATTTTATCATAACATATTCTATAATAATTTCTTTGTCATAAATTGCATTCTTTTAAAATTTTATAAATATCATTAGAAATAAATGAAATTTTGAAAATAAAATTTTGCAACCGTTCGCCTCTCCTTTGAACCGTTCGCCTCTGCTGCAGAATGTATTTTGCTCCATGCCAACATCGTGTGTTCAAAATATCATCGTCATATCTCTATTAGTGCATGCGATATTGTTTTTCCAGTTTAGTCTTGTGTGGGCTGTGCCACGCCCCCTTGTCGAATAATACCATAAATAGTTAATTATAATTTCAATAATTTTTTTTTATTCTGTAAAATTTTATAATGATCCATTACTTTGGCGACAAATGCGATTTTTTTGAAGAGGGTGTGGCACCGTTCGCTTGTTTTCAATGCAGTGTTTCCATCTTTGCCAACATCGTATGTTGTAAATATCTTCTCTGTTAGTTCATGAGATGTTGTCATTTTAAGTTCGGAGTTGTAAGGGCGATGCCGCGCCCCCTTGTCCAATTTTACTCGTATCATTTACAATTTTACTCCTATCATAGCATATTCTATTATAGCTACTAAGTCATTAATTTCATTCTGTTAAAATTTTATAACTTTCAGTCGATTCATTAGAAATAAAGGCGATTTTTTAAAGGGGGTCTAGCACCGTCCTTTTCTCCTGCAGATTTTGTTTCGAACAATGCCAAGATCATATATTTCAAATATTATCATCATATCTTTATAAGTTTATAAGATATTGCCTCCTAAAGTTCGGGGTTGTTGATTTTCTCCAAAGATTGTCCCAGTTCTTGTGAGGTAAACATTTTCAGCTCTTGACTGATCTAACCCATTTTCAATTCCAAATGTTTCAGTCCATCAACACATGTTTCTGCAAAATTTCAGCCAGCATTCAGAGTTAATAGTTCGACCCGTATTTTGCTTTCTACAGACAAATTTGACATTGCAAGATCATTTAGAATTTGACTACGATTCAGAATATGTGGCAGCGCACAGAGAAAGGAAACTAAGGGTAAAAAATCAATTTTAATTTTTTTTTTTTTTGATGTGGACAACATCTAAGCATCGAATGAGACCGATCCCATGCCCCAAAAGTGTTCCCTCCCAGAGATATGCGCGTTTTATGAAAGTGAAGTCGACGATTCTAAGCGCAAATAGAAAGGGACCTAATTTTTCAAACGGCTCTCCTGAACAAAACTGGTTTTTAACCTTAGGTCCCTTTCTTTTTTGCGCGTCACATATATATACTTCATGGGATCTCGGACCAGTATTTCGAAATGTTGCAAATGGTATGACAAGGAGACGTTGTTAAACAGAATAAACGTTCCAAAAGCCCTCATTTTTAAAGAAATACCTCAAAGCCGTTTTTGTCCTCAGAAAGGGCTTCAGATAAAAGAAACATCTCGCAGCTCTTCAAAAAGGATCTCTAAGAAGACCTTCGCATAAAAAAAATGTCAGTGACCTTTATTGATTTATCAAAAAACAACTTTTCGAAAGATTTCTCAAAAATCTCATAAAAGATCTTTAAGAAATTTTTTATAGCCCATCTACCAGGAATTTGTAATTAAGCCAGGCCAAACCCAACATTAAATGTTGAGCCCTTTCAAACTTCACTTCAAAATTATTCTATGTTTCAATTCGTAGCAAAATTTTCTTTAATTTGATTACCCACACGCAGAGAAAAATATAGTTTCTATATGGTCAAGGCAACAATAACATGTTCTCTGCAATAAAAGTATGTTCGTCGCAACCATGGTATTGTTTTTGAAAAACTTTTGTTTCCATTTAAGAAGTACTACTATTTCCATTTCCATTTAAGAAGTACTACTATTGCATACAACAATTCTATTGGTACGAATCTTATGCAATAAAAGTTCTTTTGATATGAAATTTAAAGTTTTTCAGTCAAACTGCTTTGGATTTGTTTAATTGAACTATTTTTAACGCTTACGTTTTTTAAACGAACTTTTCTTCTGTTAAATAAATCACTCCTATTATTTTAAATTTAACGTACTTGTATATTTAAATAATTTACCTGATTTTCAAATCTCTATTGTTGACAACTTAATCTTATTCTAATAAATAGTTTTGGGGATCATAGTATGGTTGAGTGGGTTCATACTTTGGTTGTAGGGATCATAATATGGTTGTGGGGATCATACAATGGTCGTATGTGCAACATACTATGGTTGTGAGGATCATACTATTGTTGTGGGAATCATATTATGGCTGTAGGGATCATACTATGGTTGTATGTGAAACATATTATGGTTGTGAGGATCATAATATGGCTGTGGGATTCATAGAATGGTTGTGTATGAATCATACTATTGTTGTGAGGACCATAATATTGTTGTGCTCCAACCATATAGCCAACAATAGTATGATGCTTTTCGAATATTGTCTCCCCAACCATACTTCTTTTCTGCGTGTATTTGTTGTATTGTTGAGAGGACCATAATATTGTTGTGATACAACCATATACCAAAATAATAGTATAATTCTCTTTGAATATTGTTACCCCATACTTTTTTTCTGTGTGTATTTCAATTTGTAGCAAAATTTGCTTTAATTTGATGTGTCGATATTTACTATTGATCGCCCTTTTTTACTATGGACTTTGGGCCACATGAGCCAAAACAACCACCAGCTATGCTCTGTTTTGAGTCTGAGAACCATTTGCAACTGCTACAGAAACCAGTCAGCGAGTACGTGGCATTGTTAATGATCGTTTCTCTTCAGCTGCAGTGTATAATAGATTTTGCACGGATGCTAATCCAAGTTGCGATGCCGAATTTGGACAAGTTGATGTCTATGTTAAAATGGAAAGCTGAGCTCATGAGCTGGTTTCAAAAATCAATACTAAATTAGACTCAAAAAACTTATAGGTTTTTAAGTTTTGTCTCACGTTTATTGGAATGGTCTTTATATTACCCGATTGAACTATTTTTGCTCCCCTTTAAACACACTTCTCAAACTTCCTAGCGCAAATAAATTATGACCTCCAAATAATTTCCCCCATGACCCTCGTATTTCGGGTGGGGGCAAGCAATGTTACACGGCGTTGGTGGTGTGAGTCTTGCAGACGCCGGCATCCACCAGTTGCACGCTACCCGCGTGTGCTAAGAAAACAAATCGTGTGTGTGCCACAATGGCCTATGATGCTGTCGTTTTTTTTCTTTTCTATCATTTTAAGCGCCACTTACTCCATGGGGGACTGTTGAAATATTTCAATACTTTGCGTTGCTTTCCCCTCATTTAACCAGCACTTTTTTCGCTTTTCGATTTTTGGGTGGCTGTTCGTGTAAAACAATTTTTTATCGTTTTTTATTGCAGGCGCTATCTTTGAACCGCAACGGAATGAAAGGAATACAAAGTCGGACATGAGGTGTTTAGAGAAGGGGCTATTTGATTAGATAGAGCGGGAAGAAGCAGCAACAAGCCATATTGTGAATATGTTCACAAGTTGTTTTTCTTTTTGTGATAGGTAGAAATACAATGGCCACCAGAAAAAAACATTGATTTTGACCATAACACTTTTGGTTTCAGCTAGACTGGCTATCTCTCTTTGGGTTTCTTGTTCTATTTCTCAGGGTAGATTGTTTCAATTGTAGTGTGATATAGATCTTTTTTTACATGTCTTTACTTATCTCTAGCCGGTAATTTATGGTGAATATAAAGATTTTGTTATTGAAATATAAGATTAAAATGTCAGCGTAAAATTTACTAAAAAGATGGACGAATCTTTAAATGCCAAACAAATACAAATTTTAAGATTCAAAAAGTCTGTTTTTATTTCTCTAAAGTCTTCTAGTGAAACAAACAAAAGATAACTAAAGTTTATAGCCGGAAATTCGTAAACTGTTGTGCAATGATTTTAAAATTGAAATATAAACAGGTGGACAAACTGAGTTTGGGCCTGGTCCATTCCTATATAACACATGAACCCGTGCATAGCATCATAGTTGGTAAAACAACACACAGAGAACAAATTAGTTGAAAATCGGTTGAAACTACAATGATTCGGTAGCAAAATGGGGAATTTTGGTTGCAATCACCAAATGTTTATAATCGTAATGGATATTTCGGTACGAAATACCACAAGATGATAAATATGATCATCGTACAGCACTTACAACTTATTGATCGGTCATAATAATGAAATGCAAATATAGTATTTAGTTGCCACAACTGTTGGTTGTGGCTACCAATAGTTTTGCAAAACTTTAGTTGTTGTCACCAATTATTTGTGATGAAACATTAAACGCAAAAGTGGTTTTTAGTTGTCACAACTGATAATTGTGGCTACCGATAGTTTAGCAGAAAAAATTGTTGTAACCAATTATTAGTGATGTTAACTAACATTTGGTCATAACCAAAAACCGGTTTGTTTAATAGTATTTTTTTAAATAAAATAGTTCGATTTATTAATCGGTTAACCAAGTTTTTTTTCCAGTAAAAATCAGCCATCATTTTTGCCACTTTTTCTCGCCATGACTTTCCCCTTATGAGTACTTCAAGTACGAGGGTTGCTACATTAATTTCTGGCCTAGTCAACACAAAGTGTTGCCTGGCGCCATCTGATATTTCCATTGGAAATTTTGACAAGTTTTAGCATAAACGCACTCAGAACGTTTTGACGTACGACTATCATTTGTGTGGTTTACAGTGACTTGAAAAAAGCAATTTGGCAAAAAAATGGAATTAACTCGTGAACATTTTCGTGCGATCATTGTTCACAATTTTCGGCGTGGATTATCACGACAAGAGTGCATCGATAAACTTAAATCTTTGTAGGACGATGAAGCACCATCCTATAGCACTGTGAAAAACTGGTTTAATGAATTCAATCGTAGCCGACGCTCGCTCAAAGACGAAGGTCGTGAAGGTCTTCCAAAAACAGCCGTTGTGCCAGAGAACATTGAAGCCGTGCGTGAACTGGTAATGCAAGATCGTCATGTGACATACCGTGAGATAGAGGCATCCTTGGGCATTTTTTCGACCAGCATACATTCGATATTGCATGAACACCTGGCCGTAAAAAAGATTTGTTCTCGTTCTCGATCCCGCACAATTTGACAATCGTTCAAAAAAAGGCAAAAAAAAGCGTTTGGTGCAAAGAAATTTTGAAAAAATAAGATCGCGGTGCTGCAAAAGACGTTTATAAGATCGTCACAGGTGACGAATCATGGATCTATCCGTATGAGCCCGAAACAAAACAGCAATCGACCGTGTGGGTCTTCGAAGACGAGCCAAATCCAACGAAAGTTGTTCGTGGAAGAAGCACTTCGAAGCAAATGTTCGCCTGTTTCTTCGGCAGGCGACAGGTGACGAATCATGGATCTATGCGTATGAGCCCGAAACAAAACAGCAATCGACCGTCTCAAAGACGAGCCAAATCCAACGAAAGTTGTTCGTGAAAGAAGCACTTCGAAGCAAATGGTCGCCTTTATCTTCGGCAAAACTGGTCATGTGGCGACTGTTCCGCTTGAGCAACGTAGGACGGTCAATTATGAGTGGTACACTACAATTTGTTTGCCTGAAGTCTTCGGAGAAATTCGAAAGACGAACAAGAAAAGACGAATCTTTGTGCACCATGACAATGCGAGCTCTCACACATCGGCTCAAACCAACGCCTTTTTGACCGGCCAAAACGTCGAATTGATGGGTCATCCGCCGTACAGCCCTGACTTGGCACCCAATGAATTCTTTTTATTCTCGCACACCGTGAAAAAAATCTCGTGGGCAACGATTTTCGTCGCCAGAAGATGCTGTTGAAGCGTTCAAAAACCATGTCTCAGTCGGAGTGGAAAAAGTGCTTCGACAATTGGTTTTAGCGCAAGCAAAAGTGTATAAATCATGCTGTAAAATACTTTGAAAAACAATAAAACCATTTTTGATGATAAATATTTGCATTTTCATTATCAGGCCAGAAATTTCAGAGTATTTATTTTTTTTTTTGTTGCGGAGATTAGAGAGGGACCAAAGGGTCCAAAATAGGGTTCTTGCTATAAGTCAATTTTCGACTAATCGAAAAGATGTAAAAAGATCAAAGTCGACTTTTTTGTTTTTAAAAAAGCCGGTAAGTCGACTTTTTGTTTTTATGAGGTCTAAAAGTCGACCTTTTTATTTTATTGTAGTGACAACGTATGTCGAGGTTATGCCTTCAAAACTAATCGATATTTATTGAGAGCAATTAATCAAGTCGGTAAGTATATGTAGTAACACTGAAATTATGTTAAGCTGTATAACAACTTTATTTTTATTATTTTTCAAGGAAAACTGATAAACATCCAAATCAGAATATTTTTTTTTTATATTTTTTCAAGGACACAGCATCATTATTTATTTTAAAATTTTGGCCGGTTACAAGCTGTTTTGGACATTTTTAGTCGGCACTACTCAAGGTCGGTGAGTTCTATTATTTATTTAGTGCTTTTCTACGAAAACTAACATTGTTCTTACCTATAGGGCGTGGAAAAATAGGGTCCACTATAAGTGAATGATATAGCAGGATATAAAAACTCGGCGCCGCATATGACAATCGCAATTTTACTCTCTAGATGTCACTAGAGATCTCATACAAAACCAGAAAAGGAAGTACCATTAAAAAGCTCTGGTGTTATGGCGTGGCGTTTAAATGCAAAAGCTAGAAATACCAATAAGTTCGTTATTGGTAGTATAAAGCTTTTGCCTACAAACACCACACCACAAGACCAAAGCTTTTTAATTGTACTTTTCTATGCGGTATAACTTCTCTGACAAAACGATGTAGAGTGTGATAATTTATTATCTAGGGTTTAAAGCTTGGCTCAGGATGTCATTTTAAATTTAATGGCAATCTGAACGTGCGGTTTCAGAGAAAGAAAATTCACTAGCGACATCTAGGGTCGTCATATTTGCTAATTTCTTTCCAAAGACACTTAAGATGTCTCAGGAGCGATTATATTTTTATCGACAACCAGGGTCAAAGGTAAAACTTTTTGGTAGAATAGTTTAAATACATCTCCGAATCTTGATGTGTCAAATTCAACTACTAATATAAGATTTTTAATAAAAATATGTGTTCGTTGAATTAATCTGACTTTGAAGACCAAATAAAGTCAAGCCGAAAACCATATAAATTTAAAATTAATTTCTAAAAATGTTTTGCACAAAAAAAATCTCTCTAAATTGGGGAAGGGAATTATACTCGTAGCATTATGAATATGCATATTCTCAATAAAAGCGCATTAAAATCTTGTTTTTTTTCTCTCCTGATTAAACTTTATGCCAACTCTGTTGGCCAACATTGGCAGAATAAAATTTCATTCATTGAACCCCAGCACGATCATACATGTAGCAGTAGATTTTTATTTCTTTCAAGCTTTGCTACATCTGCTCTTGCGCACACAGCGAGCCCAACTAGTTTTCGGTCTTAGAAACTACGAATTGAAAATCAAACAAATCCGTAGAAAAATTAAAAGAAATGATATGCTTTAAAATGATAGTCATCACAAAAGAGAAAAGTTGGGGCAACCAAAGTGGTATGGTCGGTCAGCTGCTGCTGCTTAGTAGTTAGGCCAACTACGATGGAAAAAAAATCAAACCCAGCTAAATCGAAAAGAAAACTTACGATAGAAAATAAAAAAAAAATCACACACAGATGGAGGAAGAAATGCTGCCTCTGCTCCTTGGCACCAAAAGTATACTCGTATATAGAAATAAGACTCGTAACATACAATAGCACTTAAGCGGGCTCAGCTCCTCGCAACTGTTACTGTTATGGCCGCCGATAGTTGTAACGAAAAAAAAGTTTCACCTGCTCATTTTTAATTTTTAGTGTTTTATTTTAGCCATGATTTTTTATTCCTTTTTGCAAAACTACAGCGGTCCGGCCGGACAGACAATTTTGAACACACGCGGTTGTCCTATTACACGCCAAACTACCTTCTTCGCATCTGGTATGGTTAGGCTGGCGGGCAGCCACAAGCCTTATTCTATGATCGCTTGTAAAAGAAGCATAACAAGAAGCCGTGCTCGCAAAAGACGCATTTTAAGTTGGGGCACACGAATGCTGTAGCAGCAGCCTTACTAACAGCTATGACTGGAAGTCATGAAGGAAACAACAACAAAAAATCAAGGAACAATGGTCAATGATCGGCACCCTAGTCAAATATGAGGTAGAGATAGACTCGAAAAGAAATATCAGTACAAATAATTACAAGTATTGTAGCAAAAACTTATTAAAAAAACTTTGAAGCAAGTAATTTAGCACATCGAAATACTATCTGAATTAGAAAAGTTTTATTATGGAAAGAAGTACGATTAGAAAGCTCAGTTGTTATGACGTGTTCTTTGCAGGCAAATCGAGAGAATTCCACGTTTTATTCTTGTTTGAATGTCAAGAAAATTAAATTGTATTGTAAGTTTGGATGCAAAAGTTTTTTTTTTGCTTAGCAAACCTATTGTTTTTTGTATTTAAATGCCACTTCATGACAGCAGAGCTTTTAAATTATACTTTTCTTTATAATATAACAATTTTGCCATTAAGAACAGACCTGGCAAGTTATATCATAGGGAGAAGTGCCATAAAAAAGTTCTGTTTTTATTGTGTGGAGTTTGAAGAGAATCGCCTTTCTTAAAGTTTTTGCCTTCAGAGCTTTTAAATGGTATATCTCTCTATATTATAACTTCTCTGACCTCAAGGGAAAACCAAAGAATCAGAAATGTTATATCATATGGAAAGCTATGTTTATATTGCGTGGAGTTTGAAGACAATCGTTTTTGTTTTTGAACTTAGAGCTTTTAAATGGTACCTCTCTCTATAAAATAACTTCTCTGACCCAAAGGCAAACCCATTATTAGATACCAGAGAAGTTATATCGCATCTAAGGTACCACTTAACAGCTACGGGGTTATAGCAAACCCAATAGATAGTTTTGAGCTTTTAGCTTGAAACACCAGAGCTTTTTAATGGTTTTAAATGGGAGTAGTAGTTCTTCTGACAACTCCAGATGTCACTTTGTATAATAAACATTTAAAAATTACACATTATCAATAAATACTGTATCTGTTGCCCCCTTTACTTATATACTCGTACTTACATACTGACATCGCATAGATGTCAGTATTTTTTTCATTTTTTTTAATGTGGACAACATCTGAGCATCGAATGAGACCGATCCCATGCCCCAAAAGTGTCCCCTCCCAGAGATATGCGCGTTTTATGAAAGTGATGGTACACCAAAGATACACGTATTTAAATCTTTAAAATGCCTCTTCTGAACAAAACTGGTTTTTACCCTTAGGTCCCTTTCTATTTTGCGCGTCACATATAGTCTTGGTGCATCATCAACCTTGGTTCTTTTCTGTGCTAGGTTTATGGCAAAGACGGTGTGAATGGCATATGTCATTTCATTATTTAAATTTTTTCTGATCCGTGTATATACTTTGAACGATAAATGGAAACATAAGCCATTCTGCATCGATTTGGAAGTCAAGTTTTTAGGTGCGCGCGAAAAAAAGCGCTAGTGACTTCTAGAGTTGTATGAAGATAAATCGCGTACAAAGGTACTCGGATGTCTACAATAATTTGCATTGTCTTCGCCCTTTAGCAGGAGTATATTAACAGCAAACCTAGAGATCGGTAAGGCATATCACCAATTTTGAATTCTATTTCCCTCTGACGGAAAAATCCCTATTAGATTTAGATAGTCTTAGTGTGTGGTATATTTTAATGGGACGCACCTGCAAAATCTAGATGTCACTAGTGAATTTTTTTACTTACCTAATGCATCTTAAACAAAAAGAAGTGGAATGTCCTGTGCCGCCATCTAGCGTTCAGGTTGTCGAGCGCCAGATGGCGGCAAAAAGTCGCAGGTGGTCAATAAAAACTTAAATGAACTTTGTGACATAGTTAATGTGCTTGCAGACGTATCAACGCCTTTACAAACTTTATTTGCCATTAAAGGACTGTTTCTCAGGCATATTAAATCTACCGCCATCTAGTGTTCAAGGTGTACAAATGGAGCAGATTGTCGGAATTTATTTAGGTGGATCAACATAGTTTGTCCATAATAATACAAATTGTTTATGACTTAGGCCAAAGTAAAAATAAATAATCAAAGATTCCGAAGGTTATAGATTGATATCACTGAAAGTATTAATGCAACTATCTAGGTGGCAGTAGTAACGTTTTAACGAATTGGTCGATTACAAAGACCTGAGCAATTAAAACAAGGGCGTTAAAAACTATAGATATCGCCAGCAAAGTTTCTATGTAGCATAACAAATCGCTGAAGAATAAAATCAAGTGTGCCAGGCAATCAAGGTTCTGGTATTTTAGACAATGTCAAATGGCCTCTGCTATCCTTGAGTTTGAGTTCAAACTCTACACTAGATGGCAGTCATATATGGAATTTTGTCGCACAATCCGGAGAACAGATTTTCTTAAGCAAATTATTACAGACAACCTAAGTAATTTGCTTACTTTAGAAGCATATGCCATTTTACATTATATGCTAACGAGAAAACATTCACTGGTGATGTAATAGATATCCTCTAGATATAAGATCAGGTACATGTCACTCGATATCCTTTAGTATGAAATTTGTTAAGCGAGAAAATCCAACTCACATCTAAAGCTTTAAGATGCGTCGCTTGTTTGGCATGTACCGTAGTCTTGTTGAAACCATAGCTGGATATATTGATATAGTAGCGCACTAGCCAATGGGTATCAGAGGGGGCAGACGACCCAAGTCTATTTGCAAAAGTATTAGTACGTCTGCAAACTCTAGATGTCACTATGTCTTACACATAAAAATCAAAACTGCGTTCGTAAAACAAACTCTAGTCGCAGCTGACTTAGGGGTTATGCTCTTTTATTGTCTTCGCTTTGGCCACAGAAAGTCGTTTCAAATAGCTTAATACCGATGAACGTTTAAGGTAACGAAGACTACTTTATGAAATAAGGTCCGATCTTGACGCCACACCATAAATCGCAGTAAAGCGTCTGCTTTAGTGGATATAATGATGCTTAACTGTATTGTAGATTGGTCTTTGAGATAGCTGCCACGTTTGCGTTACCTTTTAATATCACATACAGAGGGCAGGCGGTCTCAGTTATATATTAGCGATGTATTTTGACCAGATGGACGTTGTTATTTTTTTAGTGAGTTTTCAAACGTTCTTATATTTCTGCAAATAGACTTGAGCTAAACGTTTTTATATTTCTGCAAACAGACTTGAGCCATCTACGCCCTCGTTATTGGAGCTTTATAAGGGCATTTGAGGGATAGTGGTATAACACAAAATATTGCAGATACTCGTGCATTCCAAAAACAATTACAATTGTAAGGACTACTCACAAAGGACTAACCCTGAATTGGTTTGAATTGTTAAGAATATCCTTATTAACCACAACGCCAAATATCCATTAACCAGATATTGAATAGATTCCAAAGTATCTGTTTAATTATGGAAACCACTTGGGCTTTTCAATTACCCTCAATGGCGTTTTAATTCAAACTAGTTTTTATCATCAGCAGGTGCTAAAATCCTAAGATGCTACTGGCATTTTTGCTCGCGTGTATGCTACACTCGCCTATAAGGCCAGCAACGAGTATTAGCAATTTATAAAATTGTAAGTAGTACTTTGAGCGCTACCACGTTTCTTTTTATAACGAATTTTACTATTGCTCCTGTTTATATGGCAACATGTTGCATTTCTTTTATTATTTAATGAAATGCTAGTAATCACACAGTGGCTAGCTGATGATGCCGATGCTGCCACCGATGCCACTGCTCTTCTTCTTGGAATGGAGGAAGTTTTGAGCAAAGACGAAAAAATACAACTGAATCTGAACAACTTTAGTTAACACTCTGATTTTGATTTAATGCGAATGATTTGGCCAATCGAAACTTGTTTTCTTTCTTCTATTTCGAGCTAATTTAAAGCAAATGGAAGCCTATGATTTTTCCTTTTGTAATGATCTTAGTGGTATTCTAGTTACAATTGGTACCTTCCATTACAATATATGTTTAAGTGATATGAGCTTTAATTTAAATACTTTTGAAATTAAAGGCAATAAATTTAAAATTAACCGCGGTGTGAAAAATTATTATGTAGAGGTCAGCTAGGGCTTATTGTACGAATAATATAACTTAGTGAAATCTAGATACGCCAATCGAACACGGCCAATATATATACTTAATAGGGTCCCCGATCCATATATCATGGTGTTGAAAACGGAATGACATATAAAAATTCAATCAAAAAAATTATTCATACAATTAAATAATTTATCAAATATAAAGCTTTCGAGCTTTTGAGGGTTGTTGGTATATGATACCAAAGTTTTGCATACTTTCAGGCGTGAATACTTCTGATTAAAAACTTTAGTTGATCCAATTAACTTTTTTTTATTAACCAACACTCAGGACATGCTCGCTATTCATGCGGTGGAAAGTAAAAGATCAAAGGGAAGAACTAGGGAGTAATGGTTATTGACACTTGCTTTGAAATTCTAAATGTCTTATTTGTTGGGAAATACATTTGCCGAAAGTCGATTCCACATACGGATTGTACGGGCGATAAACGAATTCGATCTGAAGTGTATAGTGCGGTCAACCGGCCAAAGCGGTTGTGAACACCTAGAATGTCGCGTGTCCCTGCGAACATCGTCACGTCAGGAATAATGCGACGGATGTCTAATGAACAAACACCATAAAAGTAACGATAGAACAGCGTTACAGAAGCCACTTTCCGACGATGCTCAAGGAAAACAATAGAGTTAGATACCCTACTGTCGCCTATCAGCACCATCGCTCTCCTTTGAACACGATCAAGTAGCTCCAAAAATGATTTTTGAAGCACCTCCATATATGGGAGTTGTATTCCATCTTTGGCCTGATGTAGGTTGTAGAGATATCGAAAATATCAGAAGGAGTGAAATATTATTTGCACCGCTTCAGGAAGCCTATACACTTGAGTGCTTCTTTCGACACTTCAAATACATGTCTCGTAAAACGAGCGTCACATTGTATCTTCATGCCCAGAACATCAAGAGCTGCTGATTGTTCTATATCGATAGAAATTGACGATATTGTTGGTTCAGCGAATCGCTCGTGAGACAACAAGCAGCAATGTGTCTTACGCGCATTAAAATCTACTCTATTCACTCGACCCAATTCGGAAATGGCCAGTAGATCCCGACCAAGTGTTTCATCCAAAAGAAGACTCGACCAACGGTCGAAAGAATATGAATGACAGAGATTGCTGTCATCTGCCAATTAGTAGATCGGATTCGTCATTGGAAATAAGATATAAAAAGGGAGAAAGAACAGAACCCTGTGATACACCTGCGGTCAGCCCATGCTTGTTGGATGAGAACCCATCTACAACAGCTCTTATAGTGTGATTTCTAAGAAAGCTTTATATAAATTGAGCAAAAGTATTACCGGAGACCAAATGCGATCAGCTTTGATATGAGTGCACCGTGCCGGACTCTATCAAAGGCCTTGAAGATATCAAGAGCCACGACCTTGCTCTCACCAAACTGGTGGATAGACCGACTCCAACGCTCCGACAAGAACGCCATCTCCTCTCCGGTAGAGCGATTTCTACGGAAGCTATACTGTAGATCATATAGCAGGTTGTTGGTCTCTAGATATCTTACAAGATGGTGGTTCACCATGCTTTCCATTACCTTGGAGAGCGCTGAGCAAATAGCAATTGGACGATAATTCGCAGGATTATTGGCTTCAACCTTTTGGGGGATCGGCTGGACGTTCGCAACCTTCCAACGCGCTGGGAATACTCCCGCACGGTAAGCAAGGTTGAAAAGGTTGCGCAATGGACGGGCTAGCGTCGAAGAGCACTTACATAGGACAAGTGCCGAAATACCATTCGGGAACAGGGATTCATTTAGCCTTTTAACTCCACAAGTTCCAAAAAATAGTTTAGGCATTGAACTAGATACGTTTTCTATCTCGGGAGTGGTTGATTGCTTTCCGGCAAGGAAGAATTTTCTGCAAACATTTTAGCCAAACCATCAAAAACCACTGTTAATCGCTGGTACCAAGAGTTCAGTCTCGGAAGCCGTTCGCTCCCGGATGAATTTCGTGAAGGACGTACAACATCGGTCACTTTGCCAGAAACCATCAATTCTATGCGTGAACTGATTAAGCATGACCGACATGTGACATACCGTGAGATTGAGACATCCTTGGGCATTAGTATGACAAGCATCAATAAGATATTGCATGTTCATTTGGCCGTGAAAAAAAACTTGTTGGCGTCGAATCCCACATAATTTGACGAATGCTTAAGAAAAGGCTCGTATGGATTGGTGCAAAGAGATGTTGAAAAAGTATAACTGCGGTAGCTCAAAGGCAGTGTATAACATTGTCACAGGTGACGAATCATGGATCTATACATATAAACCCGAAACAAAACAGCAATCGACCGTATGGGTCTTTCAAGACGAGCCAAATCAAACAAAAGTTGTTCGTGGAAGAAGTACATCGGAGCAAATGATTGCGTTTTTTTTTCGGTATAACCGGCTATGTTGCCGCAGTGCCTTTAGTGGAACGTGGGACGGTCAATTTTGAGTGGTATACAAGCATCTGTTGCCAACAGTGTTCTAATGAGGAAATATAATAAGAGAAGACGGATCATTTTGCATCACGACAATGCGAGCTCTCACATATCAGCTGAAACGATGAGCTATTTGACCACTCAAGTTGTCGACTTGATAGGCCATCCACCGTACAGCCTGATTTGGCATCAAGAAAAAAATGCGTGGTCAACGCTTTTTTAACACTCGAAGCAGCTGTTGGTTGAAGCGTTCACAAATCATGTTTTGGAGATGTCTCAATCGGAGTGGAAAAGGTGCTTCGAAAATTGGTTTGCGCGCATGCAAAAGTGTATAAATCATGCTGGAGAATACTTTGAAAAACAATTACACCATTTTTGATGATAAATATTTGCATTTTCATTATTAGGACAGAAATATTTATTGCAGCCCTCGTACAGATGAAGAACTATCTTTTACTCTTCTTAGAAACGACCAAAAGCTCTTAGTTCCCCTGGCAGAAGTAAGAACCTTTGTACGTGGACGTTGTTTGAGCAGAAATTTATACGCCTTAGCACTCTAGCGCGCGAAGTTCTTCCCTGTTTCGACACCAGTTCAGTAATGGAGGTATTGTTCGAAAAAACAAAAGTTCCCAAAAACTTGTGATTTCGATTTGTTATGCCGAGCTGTAAATTATAAATTAGCGATTTTCTTGAAAACGGCATGTGGTAACACTGAAATGCTAGTAATCACACAGTGGCTAGCTGATGATGCAGCTGCGATTTTCTTGAAAACGGCATGTGGTAACCCTGTTTTAAAAACGATACAAGAACCTGCACCAAATCTTCTTTCAAGCGGAATATTTAATTTATTTTTTTAATACAAAATGGCGGTTTTGCTTTTTTTTGAAATTAGCGATTTTATCGAAAACAGTTCGAGCTGGACAACTTTTGAAAACGCCACAATCATGTTCTCATCTTGCACAATTTTTGTTTTTACAAAAAAACAAAATGGCGGTGCTATTGTTTTTTCAAAAAAAAAAATGACGTTGCTAGGACATTTTTCGAATTTTTAAAATGTCTCGGCCAATATTCGAATTTTTGAAAAACTTTTTGCGGCACAAACTTAGTACAGTTCAGCACAACTTTTGTTTTTTTCGAAACTCGAAAATGGCGTTGCCAACCTCTTGGACATGGGATTCCTTCGGTATCAATTCGGTATAGACTTGAAAAATTCCACTTTTGTGAGTAACCGACCAGAGGGACAGACGAAGGCATTCTTTTTCAAGTAAATTGTACGCATACATGTTTGCAGCCAAGCCACCCACAGTCACACAGTGGCTAGCTGATGATGCCGCTGCTGCTGCGATTTTCTTGAAAACGGCATGTGGTGACCCTGTTTTAAAAACGGTACAAGAACCTGCACCAAATCTTCTTTCAAGCGGAATATTTAAATTTTTTGAATATAAAATGGCGGTTTTGCATTTTTTTCGAAATTAGCGATTTTTTCGAAAACGGTTCGAGATGGATAATTTTCGAAACGGCACAATCATGTTTTCATCTAGCACAATTTTTGTTTTTACAAAAAAAAAAAAAATGGCTATGCTGGCTAATTTTTCAAATTTTCTCGGACAATATTAGAATTTTTGAAAAGTTTTTTGCGGCACAAGCTTAGTACAGTTTAGCACAACTTTTGTTTTTTTTGAAATTCGAAAATGGCGTTGCCAACCTCGTGACCATGGGATTCCTTCTGTATTACTTCAGTATAGACTTGAAAAATTCCACTTTTGTGAGTGACCGACCAGAGAGACAGAGAGAAGGCAATTCTTTTTCAAGTAAATTGTGCGCATACATGTTTGCAGCCAAGCCATTGATGTCGCTCATCAATCAAAGTGTAATTCATTCGGTTCAATATTTTGTTGGACCTTGGTCATTCTAGAGTCAACGTGAATTTCGGCCCAAATGAGCTTTTACGAGAATTTAAGAAACACAACAATAATTTTAGGAGATGTGCGAATTTAGTGTTTCCTGATTTTTTTTTGTGTATGAATTTTGCCTTTTTTGAATTCTTGTGATCAAACTAAAGTGGATAAATAAACCGAGAACTTGTGCGTTACTGAGTGCTGTTCTTCTACGGTATTGAAAAGAAGAAGCAAATCGCCCAAATTTGCCGACAATGTCTGATATCAGACAATTATGAACAATATCTGAACTCTATCAAATCGAAATCTTTCCAAATTCTGTCCGATTTGTCTGAGGATTTTTTTTTCAGAGAAGTAGTTTAGAATTTTTGTCAACCCTCTTATCTGTTTTTCGATACGAACTCGCTAAGAATTTGGAACATTTTGCCGATTGTCGTATAGAATTCTGAAGGTTTGGTTTGCTGGGCATGTTCTACAGTCTTTGCTTCGGCCGTTTGTAACATTTGTAGGGATCCCTTGTTAAGCATTTATAGATTTCGTCACCTCGGCGGGTTGTCTGTTTTTTTATTGTTTCTTAAATAAAAACCAGATTCCATAAGAATGTTTTAAAAACACTGCGGTAGTCAAAATTTATGCAAAACATTGGCCATGTCACAACAGCATGAGTATCCATTGAGTATTTGTAGCCACCACTAATTTGTTTCATTGTTACCGCCTTTGTTTGCGACGTAGACAGCAGCCAGTCAGCCAAGCTGAGCCGGGCCTGCCAGACAGCGCCCCATGCTGTCCAGGGTCCATCATAATGCTAATTTAAATCTTTAGCGCTAATTCAAAACCTATTGTTTTGAAACTTGTATTAATTATAAATTCCACATGTGACACACATCAATTTGTCTTCGGAGATCTTTTCTTGGTGGTCAATTAACTTGAACGACTTCTTCCAAGTGTTAAATGTCGTTCAGCCGGCCGGCTATGACGACGACTTCATTGATTATTCAACGGAAGCCTATGGTGCTGGGGATCTCTAAATTTAAGTCGATTCTACAACGTTTTCATCAATCAAATATCTGCTGCTACCTGCTATGTTTCAGGCGCCACAGACACAGGCGTGCTGCGGTGGCTATTTTGGTGGCCGTGGTTTACTCAACTCCATTGGAAGCTCAATTCAAAGTGTAACGCATAAAATTTGGATCAATCAGGCGAGTTGAGATAGCGGAAAACGTTGGTGCTTCATTTTGGTAATCCAAGACAACATCTAAGACAACTACAAAAAATGGCCGCCTGCTATTTGTTATTATCCAAAAGAATTTAATGGCCAATTTGTTAACAACTTTCTATGGCTTCGAGAGAGAAAATGTTAACTGGTCAACGATTTATTAAGCTGGGCATAAGGGCCTAAATGTGTATTTATATTTAGCGGTAAGAAGAAAAATTGTCATCGGATTTTTGAAAAAAAAAACATGTGGGTTTAACATGTTCCACAAATAAAATTAATAACCTAAATATAACTAACGGGTGATCAATCTAGAGGTATTTTTTTAATAGGGGTTTACGAGTGAGTTGTGTTAAATTTTATTTTTTTTCTTTTCAGTACGGTTTGCCATTTCATCATGGAAAGACTTACACCGCAACAACGTATCCAAATTGTGCAACTGCCACTCGAAGAAGATCCGCTGTTTTCGATCAAAATTTTGTTTAGTGATGAGGCCCATTTCTGGCTCAACAGCAAAGGAATTGACCCGAAGCAGCAATTATTCGGCCAAGGTCTGTCACCCCGGCACTATGTGTGCCGCTACAACAACAAAATTGCCGCATTTGGGCTGAAGAGCAAATAGAAGAGGTTCAAGAGATGCAACTATAGTCAGAGAAATCCACGGTTTGGTGCGGTTTATGGGCTGGTGGAATCATCGGTACATATTTTTTTAAAAATGATGATGGCCGAAACGTAATAGTGAATAGTGCTCGCTATCGCGCCATGATATCGGACTTTTTGCTAACTGAAATTGAAGCCCGTAATCTTGACCAGACTTGGTGTCAACAGGACGGTGCCACTTGCCATACAGCTGCTCAAACAATGGATATAGTGAAAGGTTATTTCGAAAAGCAGCTAATTTCACGTTTGGACTGGTGCGATCGTGTGATCTCTTTTTTTACTTTTTCTTTGGGGCTACGTAAAGTTCAAAGCCTATGCTGACAAACCAGCTACACGTAGAAAAAAAGTATGGTTGGGATAACAATATTCGAAGAGCATAATACTATTGCTAGGTATGTGCTTATGGTACGAGGGTTGCTATATATATTTCTGGCGCCATCTGACATTTCCATTGGAAAGATTGACATTTTTTAGCATAAACGTACTCAGAACGTGTTTACGTACGACCATCCTTTGTGCTGTTTACAGTGACTTGAAAAAAATTAATTTGCCAAAAAAAAAAATGAAATTAACTCGTGAACATTTTCGACATGGATTATCACGACAAGAGTGCATCGATGAACTTAAATCTTTGAATGGCGATGAATCAGTATCCTATAGCACTGTGAAAACTGGTTTAAAGAATTCAATCGTGGCCGACGCTCGCTCAAAGACGAAGGTCGTGAAGGTCGTCCAAAAACGGCCGTTGTGCGAGAGAACATTAATTCCGTGCGTAAACGGATAACGCAAAATCGCCATGGGACATACCGTGAGATAGAGGCATTCTTGGGCATTTCTTCCACCAGCATACATTCGATATTGCATGCACACCTGGCCGTAAAAAGGTTTGTTCTCGTTGGATCCTTCACAATTTGACAATCGCTCAAAAAAAGGGCTCGTGTCGATTGGTGCAAAGAAATTTTGCAAACATACGATCGCGGTGCTTCAAAAGAAGTTTATAAGATCGTCACAGGTGACGAATAATGGATCTATGCGTATAAGCCCGAAACAAAACAGCAATCGGCATCAATGTTCTCTGGCTATGCCGTGCGTGAACTAATAACGCAAGATCGTCATGTAACATACCGTGAGATAAAGGCATCCTTGGGCATGTCTTCTACCGACATACATTCGATATTGCATGAACACCTGGCCGTAAAAAAGGTTTGTTCTCGTCGGATGCCGCACAATTTAACAATCGCTCAAAAAAGCGCTCGTGTCGATTGGTGCAAAGAAATTTTGCAAAAATACAATCGCGGTGCTTCAAAAGACGTTTATAAGATCGTCACAGGTGACGAATCATGGATCTATGCGTATGAGCCCGAAACAAAGCAGCAATCGACCGTGTGGGTCTTCGAAGACGAGCCAAATCCAACGAAAGTTGTTCGTGGAAGAAGCACTTCGAAGCTAATGGTCGCCTGTTTCTTTGGCAAAACTGCTCATGTGACGAATGTTCCGCTTGAGCAACGTAGGAGGTCAATTCTGAGTGGTACACCACAATTTGTTTGCCTGAAGTCTTCGGAGAAATTCGAAAAACGAACAAGAGAAGGCGAATCATTGTGCGCCATGACAATGCGAGCTCTCACACATCGGCTCAAACCAGCGCCTTTTTGACCGGCCAAAACGTCGAATTGATGGGTCACCCGCCGTACAATCTGACTTGGCACTCAATGACTTCGTTTTATTCCCGCACATTAAGAAAAAAATGCGTGGTGAACGATTTTCGTCGCCAGAAGATGCTGTTTAAGTGTTCAAAAACCATGTTTTGGAGGTGTCTCAATCGGAGTGGAAAAAGTGCTTCGACAATTGGTGTATAAATCATGCTTGAGAATACTTTGAAAAACAATAAAACCATTTTTGATGATAAATATTCGCATTTTTATTATTAGGCCAGAAATATATCTAGCAGCCCTCGTATAAATGATATTGTGTTCCATTATTACGAGGGCGGTTCGGAAACTGATTAGCCTAGCACAAAAAGCGCGGAATAAACAGAAAAAAGTTAAGTGTTTTGGAAACTTCCTCTCTCTGCTATGAACACATGTTAAATTTTGTTTCGATCTGGCAACTCCTTCATATAGAAACAGGTGTACACAAAAGACGCATCCGCGATTTTTTTACAATGGAGAAATTAGAAATGCATTGTGTCATTAAATATTTACATAAAAAAGGTTTATCGGGACAAGAAATTCATAATGACATGGTGAATGTGTTAGGTGAAAATGCTCCTTCATATGCAACAGTAAAAATTTGGGTTGCTGTATTTAAACGTGGTCGTACAAGCATTGAAGATGAACCACGTAGTGGACATCCGAAAACAGCAACAACAACAGAAATTGTAGCCAAAGTGCATGATATGGTATTAAATGATCGACGAATAAAAGTGCGTGAAATAGCTAATATCATGGGCATCTCAAATGATCGAGTCCATTTAATTTTGCATGAAGAACTACAGATGAAAAAGCTTTCTGCAAGATGGGTGCCGCACTTGTTAACAGTCGACCAAAAACGCATAAGAATGAACATTTCTCAAGCTTGTTTGGATCGTTTTCAGCGAAATAAAATGGATTTTAAGCGTCGTTTCATAACTGTTGATGAGACATGGATCCACCACTATACTCCAGAGACAAAAGAACAATCCAAACAATGGACTGAAGCTGGAGGAAGTGCCCCAAAGAAGGCAAAAACAATTCAATCGGCTGGTAAGGTTATGGCAACGGTTTTTTGGGACTTCAAAGGTATTTTATTGATTGACTATCTGCAAAAGGGTAAAATAATAAATTCAGAGTACTAATGCAACCTTTTAGGTCAATTAAATGTACAAAATGTACGAGAAAAACTTCCTGGCTTACAACACAAAAAAATAATTTTTCATCAAGACAACGCACCAGCGCACAAGAGTGTTTAAACAGTGGCTAAAATCAACCAATTAAAGTACGAGTTGCTTGACCACCCACCTTATTCTCCTGATTTAGCTACCAGTGACTTTTACCTGTTCCCAAATCTAAAAAAATTCCTTGCTGGCAAGCGTTTTACCTCAAATGAAGATGCAATTACAGTTGTAAACCACTATTTTGAAGACCTTGAGGAAAACTATTTTAATCAAGGGAAAGAATTGCTAGATAAGCGTTGGACTAAGTGTATTGCAGTTTCAGGAGATTATATTGAAAAATAAAAATATTTTTGAAAAACTAACTATTCTCTTTCATTGATAGGCTAAGAACTTTCCGAGCCGCCCTCGTATATGACAAAGTTCAACCTTTCCAATGAAACCAGAAATTTGAAGAAAATTATCAGTACTTTTTTACAGCCGATTCAAATTTAAAGTTTTAAATCGCCCACCCTGTATTATGCGGTTTTTGACGCTAAATACATTACATTAAATCTAGCGTATGCTAAATTCCATCTAGATCGAAGCACAATTGCGTACTGTAGTTTGATTAAAAACCTGAGATAGATGGACGAAGGAACGGACGGACAGACATCGTTTAATCGAATCAGTTAGTGTACCTGATGCCATCGCCACACTTAAAGAAGGGTAAAATTATAACATTTCTTCATTCTGCTTTAACATCGTTTTTAAAATGAAACTGTTAGCCCAGCATACTACAAAAATATCCTATTAAACCAATTGGTATAAACTCCCTAAAGTAGGCTATATTTTTCTTAGATTTAAATGCACACGGCATTGTGGTTAGAATACCAACCATTCCAGCAGAAATCTATTACAATTTTTGCTTAGCAACGACAACAACCTAACGGAAACTTAACATGTAACCAATGTTGGCACTGGTATTGGGATATCTGTTGCCCGCTAGCATTTGATTTAATTTTCAGAATTCGAAGGGTGGATGTTAAAAGCTGGCCCAAACACAATGCACGATGTTAATTGTGAGTTTTTTGCCCAAATAAATTTGACGTTAAGCTCCCACACATGTGTTCAATCGATTTTATGTCTTCAGCTCTTGCAGCCACATATAACATTCATCTTAATGAAATTACGCACATTTCTTTGCGATCAATCAGTAATCAGATCGGATAAAAATGGGCCATGCCGATCTACGATTTAAAATATAGGACCAGTACAAAAATGAATAAAACCGCTCTAACGATGAAAAATAACTAATAATGGACTGATTTGGACCATATAAGCTCATTCTTTAAATAGTTATAGCTGTCTGGTGGCTTTTAATAATATACAAAAATGGTCATGATGCTTTTAAATAAAAAAAAAATTCACGGAGCCAAAAATAAAATTATATTTGCAGTTTTACTTTGGGTGACGGACCCTAACCCCGAAATTTTTACACATTTAAACTTGGATATTTTCTGACAACTTCAAATATGACTTTATTTTTTAATCGGGGTAAATTTACAGCGCGTTCAAGGGGTCCAAAGCCCTCCTTTCAACTGGTTTTTCTGCACAACCAGAAATAAAGGTTATAATAAAGTCGGCCATGCCAGACTTTAGCAAGATTTTCTACGAATCCAAATATAGAGTCATTTTGAAGTGGTGGCTGATATTCGGAATTTAAAATTTTGAAGTGGTGGCTGATATTCGGAATTGAAGTGGTGGCTGATATTCGGAATTGAAGTGGTGGCTGATATTCGGAAAGGATGCACGCGTACAAAAGCTCCAAAAAACGGATCTTTTTTTTTCCGCTTAAGTAGCGTAGGGACAGTGGAGGGTTTATAAAGTTCGGCCTAGCTTTAATGACGTTTTTATATGTTTTCTTTCATTTCTTATCTATAACCACTTGCACTTACTTAGCCGGCAATGCCATTTATTTATTTCTATTTCCTAACTTCAATTTTGAGTAGACTCACATTTCAATCGCTAACTATCGTCTATGCAAACAATTCAGCTCAAGTCAGGTTGACTACGGATGCCATTAATTCAAAGATTTCCGCCGTTTTTTTCGTTTTTTTTCAGTTTGGAGCATTAACATATTAAACGTTATGAAATTTGAGAATGAGTTTATGTAACAACAATGGAACGACAATCGGAACAGAGAAGTAGAGACAAATGGAAATTTAAAAAATGTTTTTTTTTCGTCAACTGTCAAAAATAGAAAGAAAAATGTGTTACTAACAAATCTTAAATTTTATATTTAATTTCAAAAGTGCGTAACGTCTCAGCAGATTGTACGAGGATTGCTACATATATTTCTGGCGCAGGCCTGGCGCCATCTAAAATTTCCAGTGGAAAGTTTGAAATTTTTTAGCATAAACGTACGACCATTATTTGTGTGGTTTACAGTGACTTGAAAAAATCAATTTGGCAAAAAAAATGGAATTAACTCGTGAACATTTTCGTGCCATCATTTTTCACAACTTTCGACGTGAATTATCACGACGAGAGTGCATCGATGAACTTAAATCTTTGTATGGCGATGAAGCACCATCCTATAGCACTGTGAAAAACTGGTTTAATAATTTCAATCGTGGCCAACGCTCGCTCAAAGACGAAGGTCATCCAAAAACGGCCGTTGTGCCAGAAAACATTGATGCCGTGCGTGAACTGATATTGCAAGATCGTCAAGTGACATACCGTGAGATAGAGGCATCCTTGGGCATTTCTTCCACCAGCATACAGTCGATATTGCATGAACAGCTGGCCGTAAAAAAAGGTTTGTTCTCGTTGGATTACGCACAACTTGGCAATCGCTCAAGAAAAGGCTAGTGTCGATTGTTGCAAAGAAATTTGGAAAAAAATAAGGTCGCAGTGCTTTAAAAGACATTTATAAGATTGTCACAGGTGACGAATCATGGATCTATGCGTACGAGCCCGAAACAAAACAGCAATCGACCGTGTGGGGGGTTCGAAGACGAGCCAAATCCAACGAAAGTTGTTCGTGGAAGAAGCACTTCGAAGCAAATGGTCGCCTGTTTTTTTCGACAAAACCGTTCATGTAGCGACAGTTCCGCTTGAGCAACGAAGGACGGTCAATTCTGAGTGGTACATCACAATTTGTTTGCCTGAAGTCTTTGGAGAAATTCGAAAAACGAACAAGAAGACAAATCATTGTGCACCATGACAATGCGAGCTCTCACCCATCGGCTCAAACCAGCGCCTTTTTGACCGGCCAAAACGTTGAATTGATGGTTCATCCGCCGTACAGCCCTGACTTGGCACCCAATGACTTCTTTTTATTCTACTTTTGCATGCGCTCAAACCAATTGTCGAAGCATTTTTTTCACTCCGACTTGACCACGCATTTTTTTCTTGATGTGCGGGAATAAAAAGAAGTCATTGGGTGCCAAGTCGGGGCTGTACAGCGGATGACCCATCAATTCGACGTTTTGGCCGGTCAAAAAGGCGCTGGTTTGATAAAAGTCGGTACCATTAGATTGACCAAGGCTGCAGAAACAAGGTCTAAAACTGTCTTCTGGACAATGACTACTATGGATTGAATATTGACCAAATCGGTTAATGTTTTGATATAGCCCCCATACAAAGTTCCTTCCCGAGTTCAGGTACTTTCCAATGGAAATGTCAGATGGCGCCAGGCAAAACTTAGTGTTGCCGGTACCATATAAAAAAGTCGGTACCATGAGATTGACCAAGGCTGCTGAAACTAGTTATAGGACAATGACCACTTTGGATTGAATATTGGCCAAATCACAGAAATAAATCAAAAATGTACACATAGGCCTTCTGCTGCGAACTACGACGATTTACTGACTTTTGTCAAAGATTTGGCTGAGATTAGGGCTCTAACCCTAAACAACATTTATTTAAAAATAGGGATTTCTCGTATTTTAATAGCGAATCCATGGTAAAAGGTTTATAAGATTCGACCTGGCCGAACTAAACGAGGCTTTTTTTGTGGTTTTCTCACACACAGACGGCCCACAAATTCAAAAGCCTTGAGTGCTATGCCTAAAAAACATGTATACCAGTGCTGTTTAGTCTAAATTCTTGGATAATTTCAGTCGGCTACGGCTAAATGTTCCAAATTTACATGAATAACTTATTTATTGTGTTGTTGTAGTTGTAGTTTTTCTTACAAATTTGCCAAAAACACACAATTTTGTTGTTGTTGCTTTGCAAAGCAATGAAAAAAAAAGCCACCGCAACAGCAGAGCGACACAAGTAGCGTAAAAACGTATTCAAGTCAATGTACAAGGTATGAATGAATGAATGAATCGAGAGAATTGCATGAATGAATGGTTGGCGGCAGGCCGGGCCGGGCCGGGCTAGGCCGGTACGAGACAGAATGAATGAATGAAAAATGAAAAAAGCAAAACGATTATAAATAAAACTTAAACAAGCGTTTTTTATGAATGAAAAAAAAGCAGCAGCATAAAAATGTTAACACAGCAATTTAAAAGCAACAACAACAGCCAAGCAAAGTATCTAAAAGCCACAACGCACACTCGCAAACACACACACGACTACACACCGCACACATTACAATTACAGCAGCAGCAACAACAACTGAGACAGCAACGCCAATCAACAACAACACGAACAACTTGAAACACTATCACACATCTTTTGCCCACCAAATATGAGAGGAGCAATAATGATGAATAATAGGGGAGAACCGCAGCCGCTCAAACAAATCATCGATTCTCCTGGGAGCGAAGGGAGGAAGGCGGCCGAAAGTGAGAGAGTCAGGAGCAGTCGAGTGCAGAAAGAGAGGAGGTGGGTGATGAGGTGGTTGTGTGTGCGTTGGGAATACAAGTGTTGCAAGCAGCAACAGCATCGACCTAAACTCACACTCGGATGCTGTGACGGCAACGACGATGATGTGGGGCTTGCCCGTCAACCAAGAATTGGTCGGGTTGATGCTGTTGCTCATGTTGTTGTTGTTGTTCTTGTTGTAGTGGAAGTGATTGAATGAATGGTAACAGCCAGGCAACCAGTTTTTGTTGTTGTCTTTTATTGGGTGGTGAGGTGAAGGGGGGTAGGTAAAGTGTTGCTTGAGAGTCTCGGTGAGTGTATGCGTTCGATCTATTGGAGGGCCTATCAAACATGAATGAATGATGTGATCAAAACGGTGAGATAAGAACCAACCGGTAAGAGAGTGGGGACTAGAGATGCACAAGTGGATACAAGTGTACTTTTTTAGTACAATTTTAGCTTTAAAAGTACCGTTGTACTATTGCGACTCATTTGGTAGAATGTGGGTAGAAAGTGGGCCGCCGTAGTGTCATGGGAGTATACACGACTATCATGTCAGTAAACACAGGTTCAAATCCGGGTGAGAGAATATATAACAATTTTCAGCGGCGGCGTTTTCACCTTGTAAATGCCGGCCACTTTAAGAGAAGGAGATTCATCTCTAAGGCATGTAAAATTTTCTCTGTAAAATGCATTAGCCGTTTGGAGCCGGCGTTAAACAGATGGTTCGGTCAGTGAGTATAAGAATTATATCGTGCACAGCGCACCGATTTGAGAGAAGTTGCCCTTTGAACCCTAATGAGATGTTGTGGAAATTAGGAATGCAGTTTTAAAGCCACTATTAGTTTTATTAAAATAAATAAAGGGGAAAATTCATATAACGGGTGTCAAAAATTGAGGTACTCGTATCATTTTTATTTTGCTCCCATTTTGTTTTTCTAATAGTAATTTTTATTTAAAATTTTATTTTCAGCTTCTAAATTAATTCCGGCTAGTTAATATGGAACGTTACACGAAGGAAGAACGTGTTTTAATTTCCTTTCTTGGGTTATCGAAAAACAAGAAGAAAATAATAATTTTTTTAACAAAATAGCCTTTGCCGACGAAGGCCCAGCTCAATGGCTACTTCAACAAACTGAATTGTCCATTTGGGGTGAAGAGAAACCCATCCACAAAATTACATCCACAAAAAGTTACGGTTTGTGGACCGGATGAATTATCGTAAATGCGATAACAGTCAATGGAAATCGCTACAGGGTGATGATCCGAAGCTTTTTGTGGCGGAAAATTCATGATTTAGAGGTACAAGGACTGCTATATATATTTCTGGCCTAATAATGAAAATGTGAATATTTATCATCAAAAATGGTTTTATTCTCCAGCATGATTTATACACTTTTGCATGCGCTCAAACCAATTGTCGACGCATTTTTTCTACTCCGATTGAGCAACGCTGCAACAGGTTTTTGAACGCTGCAACAGCATCTTTGGCGACGAAAATCGTTGACCATGCATTTTGTTCTTGATGTGGGGAATAAAAAGAAGTCATTGGGTGCCAAGTCAGGTCTGTACGGCAGATGACCCATCAATTCGTCGTTTAGGCCTGCTTTTAGCCGATGTGTGAGAGCTCGCATTGTCATGGTGCACAATGATTCGTATTCTCTTGTTCGTTTTTCGAAATTCTAAGAAGACTTCAGGCAAACAAATTGTGGTGTACTATCAGAATTTTGACCGTCCTACGTTGCTCAAGCGGAACAGTCGCCACATGAACAGTTTTGACGATGAAACAGGCGACCATTTGATTCGAAGTGCTTCTTCCATGAACAACTTTCGTTGGATTTGGCTCTTCTTCGAAGACCCACACGGTCGATTGCTGTTTTGTTTCGGTCTCATACGCATAGATCCATGATTCGTCACCTGTGACGATCTTATAAACGTCTTTTGAAGCACCGCGATCGTATTTTTTTTTGTAAATTTCTTTGCACCAATCGACACGAGCCTTTTTTTAAACGATTGTGAAATTGCGCGGGATCCAAGGAGAACAAACCTGTTTAACGGCCAGGTGTTCATGCAATATCGAATGTATGGTGGTGGAAGAAATGCCCAAGGATGCCTCTACCTTACGGTATGTCACATGGCGATCTTGCATTATCAGTTCATGCACGACATCAATTTTCTCTGGCACAACGGCCGTTTTTGGACGACCTTCACGACCTTCGTCTTTGAGCGAGCTTCGGCCACAATTGAATTCATTAAACCCGTTTTTTACAGTGCTATAGGATGGTGCTTCATCGCCAAACAAAGATTTAAGTTCATCTTGTCGTGATAATTCACGTCGAAAGTTGTGAAAAATGATTGCACGAAAATGTTCACGAGTTAATTCCATTTTTTTTTTGCCAAATTGTTTTTTTCAAGTCACAAATGATGGTCGTACATCAAAACTTTCTAAGTACGTTTATGCTAAAAAATGTCAAACTTTCCAATGGAAATGTCAGAAGGCGCTAGGCAACACTAAGTGTTGCCAAATATATAGAGCAACACTCGTAGAGAATATGTGGTTTCAACAGGATGGAGCCACTTGCCACACAGTAAGAGCAACAATTTTTTCTCGTGAAGAATGATTATATTTGCAACGAAGATCGTGTGATTTGACACATTTAGATTTTTTTTGTAGGGTTTTTAAAATCCAGATGAAAGGCTGGAAAAGAACTTACCTAACCCTAAACCGGTTTTTTACAGAAACCCCAAATTTATTTTTAATTTTTTATTTTAATTGTTCAGCAGAATAGGTACTAAACTAACACCTTTTTCATTCAAACATATTTCCGGGATTAAATGGTGTTGAAGGCAGCTAAAGCCTAGATTTCCTTTAACGTTTACTGCATTCGTAAGAATTTCTCAAATTTGATTTGCCAGTCATTCCAAATAGCAAAAATTCAAAATCAGTGTGCGATACGGGTTTGAAACTGATCCTGTTTACTTAAAGAAACAATTTGAAATAAAACTTTTGGATTTAAAATTCCGAATCAAATCGCACGATTACCGCAACAGCCCAAAAGTACAACGTACGATTTGGATTTCGTTAAAAATCCCCTATTTTTCTAGAAACAGACCTATATAAAATTTTGAATGTGTTCTTCGTTTGCTTTCAATAAATTGAATTTTCAAAATTACAATTTATTTGGAAACGTAGGGATCTAAAATGTACATTTTACCGAGACAAATAGTACAAAATTGAAAATTGGATTTTCCATCCCCGGTGTGGCACTGAGAGCTACTGAGAGAGTAGGTGAGAGTGTGCCGTCGCCAGAGAGTTGTGTACCACAAATGCCTACGGAACTTTGAATTTGTTGATTGTTAACATGAGAAGTGAAGGAACACTCAAACACATGCACAGTTCGCGGCGTAAACGCAGAATAGACGACAAACAAGTCGGCGTATCAGGCTGTCTGTCCGCCTGTCTGCATATGCCGGCCTGCCTGACTTACCGTATGTTTGCCTTCTTTATTCAGATTTAAGCGCGCCCACGGTCAATAGCAACCAGATGCACAACTTGGCGCACAACACCAAATTCAGCGGTGGTGGTGCTGCTGCTGCTGCGTCTGCTCCTCTGGAGCTGGAAAGGGGCGAGCAACAGACGCGACAGCAGTTATTAAAACATAGGCCCGGATTGCTACGCCATCCACGGACAAAGTTTTTTCCACCAACTACAACCTGAACGTGCGGCAAAAGCAACACTCAAGACTACAGCAACTCGTTGCAGCAGCTCAGCCGGCCAAGTTGAGGTAAATGTTTAGCCCTAGGTTAAGAAGTTGTTGCTAAAGACATTAACGACGACAACAACAACAACCACAACAGCAACAAGAACAAAAGCCGGTTTGATGTTTTTTAATAAAACTGAGTTGAAAATGAAATCGAAAAAAGCAGCAAAAAAACACTTGCGACGCACACAACGCATGAAAAAAAAACAAATGAAGATCCCCTCTGCGAAGTACGAGTATGTATTCCAAGCACACAAAACAAATTGCAATCTGTCCCATTTTGTTTGTCGTCCTCCCCTTAAATCTATGTGAACATTGAACCACTCGACTTGTCCATTTCATGCGTCTATTCCTTTGTCTGTCCTGCCCATTCGTAAATTAACATTCTTCGTCCTGACCATACATTGGTAAGTTTCTCAGTCCCCTAACTACAATGAAACCCGGCAAAAACCTTATACTAGTGTACCCTGTGCCCTATAAATAACAGGTACGAACTAAGTAGAATTCGTATCATAATTACCGATTCCAGAATCCAGGTTTCAGATAACCCTGGATTCTAGAAATCTGATAACCCGGGATTCTGGAAAAGTGAATGTTTGGGCTTTGTAAGAAAATCCTCCGTTTTGTGTACCCTGAATTTCGATTTGTAAGGACATTTAATATCCTTGGGTATAGCCAGTGTTTTATTGGCAACTTTACTACTTTGAGCGAAAATTAAAACAAATATTTTGTTTACATAAAACTATTGACAATATAATTTGAATCGTTTAAAGTTGTTTTGGGAACAATATTATTCAAGAACATCCTTTAGCGATATCGTTTTAACTCGCTTTAGGTATTTCTTGAATATTTTTTCTACAAGTTTCAAGTTTTCAAATCAAACATCTAATAAAATTAATTGAGTAAGTTTTTGTCTAGAAAGAAAATTCAAATTTGTTTTTTATTGTGTTTACTTTGTTCGGTCGAATACTCTACTGCCGGCAGGTTCTCGTTCATTATGACTGCACTTAAGTATATAGCGATTGATTATGGTTTGGATCATATTCGTTGCTGAAGGTTTTGACATAGTGAAGTAGCGTTCCCCGACTGTTTTTAATAACTTTTTCGTTTTTCTTCGAACAAATGTTCAAAAGAAACATGATCTCAAATCTGACTATGAACTAAGCGTTTGCTTTAGTTTGAGTACGCATATTTCCATATTGACTGTTTATAGCTCGTTTTGACCATGTGGATCGTTTTTTGGTCCACATGAGCCAAAACGTCTAGCAACTATACGTCTAGCAACTATGTTCTTTTTTTAAGAAATAGTTGCTAGAACGAACGTTTACTTTTTACCGAGGTACCATTAGTCCCTTTAAGGAAACTTTTCCTTCCCTGAGCCGATTTCGCCCATTAACAATCCCAATGAACTTATGTTCTTTCAACAGAAACGCTGACGAACAAACATGGGTAGATCGTCTAATATCTTAATCCTTACAACCAATAATATACAATCAACTTTTTAGGGTCTCCAACAAATATTTTATGCTGCTACGAGGGTTACTATTTATATTTCGGGTCCTGACAATACTAGTGTTCCCAGATGCAAACTTAAACATTCATTGGTAACTTTGACATTTTGCAGCATAACTTCACTCCGAACGTTTTGCCATTTGAGGGTGAATTGTTTAGTTTACAATGTGTTGAAAAATTCATCTCAGTCAAAAAATGGAATTATCCTGTGAACATTTTGGTGCGATGATTTTTAAGATTTTCGGCGTGGTTTATCAAGACAAGAGTGTTTAACTAAACTTGTTTCGACTTTTGGCGATGAAGCACCATAAAAACCACTGTTAATCGCTGGCGCCAAGAGTTCAGTCTCGGACGCCGTTCGTTTCAGTATGAATTTCGTGAAGGACGTACTTTGCCAGAAACCATCGATGATGTGCGTGAACTGTTTAAGCAAGACCGACATGTGACATACCGTGATATTGAGGCAACCTTGGGCATTAGTATGACAAGCATCAATAATATATTGCATGTTTATTTGGCCGTGAAAAAGTATAACTGCTGTAGCTCAAAGGCAGTGTATAACATTGCTTTTGAGCTACATAACATTGTCACAGGTGACGAATCATGTATCTATGCATATGAACCCGAAACAAAACAGCTATCGACCGTATGGGTCTTTTAAGACGAGCCTAATCCAACAAAAGTTGTTCGTGGAAGAAGTACATCGAAGCAAATGATTGCGTTTTTTTTCAGTTTAACCGACCATGTTGCCACAGTGTCTTTAGTGGAATGGAGGACGATCAGTTGTAAGTGATATACAACCATCTGTTTGCCAACAGTGGAAAGATAAGAGAAGACGGATCATTTTGCATCACGCCAATGCCAGCGCTCACACATCAGCTGAATCGATGAGCTATTTGACCACTCAAGATGTCGAATTGATGGGCCATCCACCGTACAGTCCTGAATTGAAACCCAATGACTTCTTCTTATTCCCTAGCATCAAGAAAAAATGCGTGGTCAACGTTTTTCATGGCCCAAAGCAGCTGTTGAAGCGTTCAAAAATTATGTTTTGGAGGCGTCTCAATCGGAGTGGAAAAGGTGCTTCAAAAATTGGTTTGTGCGCATGCAAGTATATTGATCTTAAAGGAAAATATTTTGAAAAAAAATAAAACCATTTCCGATAAAAAATTATGAATAGCAACCCTCGTACAAATGAAATGACAATTTTAGCATAAAATCCACTCTTTTGTGGAAGGTATAAAAATTAAATATTTTTTGTATATAAAGCATTTCATTTCAAATATTTTTTTTTTGTAATGAAGCCCATTAACTACACTTCGGTCCAATTATCAGTTTTTGTTGGTTTGAAAATAATAAACAAAAAAATATTTGTTGATATATAATTGGCTTATCTGAAAAAGCTAACGCTCCCAGAGCTAGCACAAAACATCAATAATGTAGCAGGCTTCGCATCGTATTAACCCAAAATTCCACTTCCAAGACCTTGGATTGAAAAAAATTTCGATTGGCTTCAGTATCAATCGAGTTATGTATTTTATTTTAACAACGCCTATTCAATCAAACCAATAATAAAGTAAAAATAACTGTCAACAACCCGTTTTTTGTTATGATTAAATTTTAGTTATTATCTCCAAGAATTGGTCACAACAACAATATGTTTGCAAAACTATTGGTTGCCACAGCCACCAGTTGTGGCAACTAAATAAATCTTGTGGTATGTCGATCCGAATATCCATTACGATTAGAAACATTTGTTCATTGCAAAGGAAATTCATCTTAAGGAAGGGAATTTTTGAAGTTCCAGCCTTTTTCCAACTCATTTTTGCTCTAAGTGTGTTTTACAGCCCCTAATTTAAAGTCTGGGTCTTTGACTAAGCTGATACTGTTGGTCTGCTTCCAAACAGTATGTCTGCATAGTCGTTTAGAAAAATCACTAAACAATGCCACCTATGTCTAAAAACAATGCAGTTTACATTAGGGAAGTTGGACTTGGTGTATTCAGTCATCACTAAATAAAAGACACTATGAGGTCAAATACAGTCATCGATTACTCGACTCCGTTGGCCAGTTTCCTATGCTACAGTCCAAATGAATCTTTTTTCCCCATGCATTTCAGGCAACAAAGAATGAGGCACCAACTGAGGATTCCCCATTTCGGCCAAAGTCTTTTTAAAAAATTCACTGATTAGGCTTCACAGCACAGACTTTGGTTATAATTTGTATACCCACCACCGAAGTGTAAATGGTATATCAAATTTGTCATTCCGTTTGCAACACCACGAAATACGAGTATTGATCGGAGACCCTAAAAAATATAAATATTCTTGATCGTCGTAAAGTTTGAAGACGATCTAGCTATGTCCTGGGACCCTGAAATGGTGCATAATGATGGCTTATTGGGATTGTAAATGAGCGAAATCGGTCCAGGGGGAAAAGTTTCCCTTTAAAGGACTAAAAGTACCTAGGTAAAAGGGACCTGAGTAATTGTTTAACAAATCATAATTTTTTTTAGACAGACAATTTTTACAGTCGGTACTGTTAGTTGGGACGCACTAAATACTTTTAAAAAACGTCACAGTCGCTGGATATTTTGGCTCATGTGGCCAAAAAAACGTCCACATTGTCAAAACGGGCGATTAATGGTCCAATACGTAATCAAACAAAGCACAGAGTACTCAAATTAAAGCAAATTTAGCGACCAATCCAAAGCACAATAGCGGTGAAACAAATCAACCCATGACCCTGAAAAGCATGCTGATGGCTTATTGAGATTGTAAATGGGCGAAATCAGGGGGGAGGGGAAGTAACCCTTAAAGGTACCTCGGTAAAAAGTAAATTTTTGAGTAATTGCTTAACAAATCGTAATATTTTGTAGACGGACAATGGTTAAAATGGATACTGTTTTTCGGGACGCACTAAATGCCTCAAAAAAGGGCACAGTTGCTAGACTTTTTGGCTTATGTGGCCAAAAAGTCCAGCAACTGTGGTCAAAACTGGCGATTAATAGTCAATATGGATATGTGGGCACTCAAATTAAAGCAAATTTTGGTACCAATGCAAAAACAGAGCAATTTGGCTGAGACTAGGAACGGGCGCATGGGACGAATGGACCAAAAACTTATTTTTTTGCGCTTTAGTATAGAAGAGAGAGTATAGAGGACATTTGAGGTTCGAACGGGCCGAACTTAAAGACTTTTTGACTTATTTATTTTCATTTCACTGAGCTACGTTAGAACTGTCTATATGTCAAGATTTTGAGGAAAGATTCGTCACTGCCAAAATAACATATATGTAATTCAAAAAAGAAACCATTAGATGGGCTACCCGTTATACAGGGTGGAGCGCGGTAATTTGCGTTTTTGCACTGCAGACTGTGGCGGCACTGTTCGACACTGGTCGAAGAGAGTGAAGAGTGTGCGTAGCTTATAGTGGCTGACGAGAGATTTGTATTCGTCTGCCTTTCAGTTGCCAACATGCATTGGACACGTGAGGAGAGGGTAGTTTGTGTTGAAGCGTATTTTTCAAATGCGCACTTGATCATTGCAGTGCAGCGTGCTTTTCGTTTGCGATTCGCTGCCTGGAGGACAATCTATTGTAAATTGGGTAACTTCATTGAGAACAGCAGGGAATGTGTCATGTGTACGTAGGGGACCTGAGAGCAAGATTACAACACTACAAAACATCGAGAGTTAGAGCAGCAGTACTGCAATCTCCGTAAGGCTCTGCTCGAAAGCAATCACTTCCTCTTGTCATTTCCAGACTTTATTTCAGCCGGCTCTTGAGGCAATTCAGTTAGAGGATAAATGCTTGGTTCCAACAGGATGGTGCCACTGCAAACACAGCGAGTGTTACCATGAATTGTTTGAGGCAAATGTTACCTGGACGGCTTATCTCTTTGAGGGGTGATGTGAACTGGCCGGCACGCTCACCAGACTTTGTTCCATGCGTTGTTTTCATTTGGGGTTAACTGAAGTCGAAGGTGTATGTATGTCAACCGTCCCAACACCTTAAAAAACCCAATTAACAATACTGGAGCTGAAATTGGCAGAATACCAGTCGACTTGCTTGTTAGAGTTCATGAAAACTTCAGAAAACGTATGCAGCAGTGTGTGGATAGCGAAGGTCAATATTTGCCAGGTACACTATTTAAAACGATGTAATTTCAAAATTCCTTTACTGTTCAATATAATTTATATATAAAATAAATTTTTCTAAGGTTCATAAATCTTTTTATTTCATTCCCAAATAAGCAACATTTCGCGCTCCACCCTGTATAAAACATACCTAATGTTTAGAACCACTGTGCACCGCTCTGTCTGTTCATATCCTACTCGCTCAGTGGAACCCTTCGCCGGTCACCATCTGATTCCCGAGTATGCATACATAAAACAACAACAACAACAACATTAACAACAACAACAAAAACGTTGATCGATTGTCTTGGGAAGAAACGCAAAGCGAAAAAGTCATCTTTCTTATCTTTTAACCCAAACGAAATCCAAGAAGAAAAAAACGATACAAACACCAAAAGTAAAGCACAACAAACGGACAAAAACAAAAACATTTAAAAGCAAAGACAAAAATAACAACAACGACTGAAAGAATGAATGAATCAAATGACAATCGCCAGATCCAAATCCACAGGGCAAGCAAGCAAACGCCCGGCAAACACACACACACACACACACTCACTCGCGCACAAAAAAATCAACATAAACCAAATCTAAATAAAAGCAACAACAACAAACCGTAAAGGTATGGGTATCCCATCCAAAAGACACAACACGATGCAAAGCGAACAGCGACGACGACGAGCAAAAAAAAAACAAAAAATGCTTTCGTTTACGTATACGTACGTTCAGCCATACATACAAACGTATACGTAAGTAGGGACATACAAACATACGTACGACGTTCGTATGAATGAAAATGAACGCGCCGCCGTTTAATTCAAAACAAAAAAACGAAGCCAAAAAACGAACGCATACAAATCGAAAAACAAAAACAAATCAACGATTACAAAAAGAAAAGAGCGCGACAACGACGATTCTACGATTCTTTTTCTTCAATGATTTGTTTTTCGCTTTTCTGCGTCTTGTTCTTCTTTTTCTTCTCGTTCTTCTTCTGCTCAATAAAAACATTCAATGAATGATTGAAGAGGAATGAATGAATGAACGTGTGTGTGTGCATGTGTGTTTTTGCAACAGCAAAACAACAACAATAACTTGAATGAAAAATTGCCAAGAGTGAGTGGAGGATGCCGATGCAATCTCTTTTTCTCTTTACAGAGATTCTTATAACCAAAAGCCAAAGAGCATTCATTTGTTTTGCGAATTGCTAAGAGCTGAAGCTCTTTTTTTTTAGCGCAAAATACGAGAAAATTTTAAAAACAAGAAAAATGTGTTTGAAATTGTACAAAGGGAGGCATGTTTGTAGAAGAACAATTAATAATTTCTATTCTTAAATAAAGTGTGATTCGTTTAGAGGTTATCGATTTTGTGTGTTTGTGTACAGAACACGCGTGACAGGCGTCAATTAGATGATCTACAATTTTTTAACGGCAGGGTTTCCTACTCGTAAACTCCAGCGTCTTTTACGGGTAAGAGATTTATCTGTAAGCTATTTTAAGCTTTTTCTAGAACTTGTAAATAAGCTAAAGTCTGGCAAGGCAGACTATATTATACCCTGATGTGCAAAAAAAAACAATTAAAGCTATATAAAGGGTGTTGTTTTGGACGTGCGGTTTTCAATGAGCCCACACTTTTTTAGGCTCAGTTTGTTTTGCCATTTCATTATAAGTAGACTTACTCCGGAACAACGTTTGCAAATCGTGGCGAATGGGTCCAAAACAAGATGGCCACCGATCCTAATTTTTACAAGAAAATGTTGTTCAGCGATGAAGCTCCGCTTGGTTGAAAGGGTACGTTAATAACCAAAATCGTCTCATTTGGAGTAATGAAAATCCACAAGCCATTGCTGAGACGCCGTTACATCCTCATCAAGTCACCGTTTTGGTGTTCTCTATGGGCAGAGGGAATCATTGGTCCGTATTTCTTCCAAAATAAAGCCGGCCATAATGTTACAGTCATTGGGGAACGCTAGAGAGCCATGATTAATGACTTTTTCGTGAAGGATGGGCTACCTTTGGTTCCAACAAAACGGCGATACATGCATTCAGCCAACGAAACAGTCAACAGGAAACTTTTGGTGGCCTCCAAGATCGTGCTATTTAATACCTCTGGACTCTTTTTTGTGGGGTTGTGTGAAGTCGCTTGTCTACGCACATAAGCCCGAAACGATTGACGCTTTGGAAGAGAATATTCGGCCCATTATTGCTGACATACAGCCGCAAATGCAGCAAAAAGTGGTCCGAAATTTGGCCTATCGGCTGGAACTATTTCGAGTCAGCAGCGGCGGCCACATGCCCAAAATCATTTTTAAACCATAATTCAAACCCTTATCTTTAAAATAAACATAAATTCTTGACTATAATAAATAATTAAATACGTTTCATTTCTTCTTTAAAACCAGACGTCTAAAAAACCCTTTATTAAATAAGCTTAAGTCGGATGATTAGACATGATCAAAATTTGCACTTTTTGTTAACAAATGACATAATTATTGCGGTTTTGCCATGCAGTCTTAATTATCAAGGCTTAAGCTAAAACACCACTATTATCGGTATAACGGTGTATGGGGTTTCACCTCGTAAATTCCGAGCAAGACATTTTTCTCTGAGCCTTCTCTATAGAATGCATAAGCCATGCGGAGGCGGCACAGTCAACTGATTTAAGAGAATTTATCCCTTCTTCCTTAAAAGGATGTTGTGGGCATTAAGTAAGTGATGTTTGTATGAAGAGCAACTCGCCCTGGCGAAATGTGGGCGGTGGCTTGCCCAATTGAAAAAATATATATTGGCCAATAAAACGGACAAATTGTTATCAAACTTTCAAAGTATGCAATCCTTTATTCCCAATTCCTTTTTCCTATTTCTTTTCATAGACTTTATAAGATCATGTTTAGACAAATGGACTTGGCCGTTTAGACTTTTTAATGTTTCCTTAAAAGTCGATTAGTAGTCGTACTGACTACGAGGGCTGCTATATATATTGTTGGCCTAATAATGAAAATGCGAATATTTATCATCAAAAATGGTTTTATTGTTTTTCACAGTATTCTCCAGCATGATTTATACACTTTTGCATGCGCTCAAACCAATTGTCAAATCACTTTTTCCACTCCGAGACACCTCCAAAACATGGTTTTTAAACGCTTCAACAGCATCCTCTGACGACGAAAATCGTTGGCTACGCATTTTTTTCTTGATGCTAGGAAAAAGGTAGAATTCATTGGGTACCAAATCAGGGCTGTACAGTGGATGGCCCATCAATTCGACGTTTTGGCCGGTCAAAAAGGCGCTGGTTTGAGCTGATGTGTGAGAGCTCGCATTGTCATGGTGCACAATGATTCGTCTTCTCTTGTTCGTTTTTCGAATTTCTCCGAAGACTTCAGGCATACAAATTGTGGTGTACCACTCAGAATTGACCTCCTACTCTACCTACTGCTCAAGCGGAACAGTCGCCACATGACCAGTTTTGCCGAAGAAACAAGCGATCATTTGCTTCGAAGTGCTTCTTCCACGAACAACTTTCGTTAGATTTAGCTCGTCTTCGAAGACCCACACGTTCGATTGCTGTTTTGTTTCCGGCTCATACGCATAGATCCATGATTCGTCACCTGTGACGATCTTATAAACGTTTTTTGAAGCACCGCAATCGTATATTTTCAAAATTTTTTTGCACAAATCGACACGAGCCTTTTTTTGAGCGATTGTTAAATTGTGCGGGATCCAACGAGAAAATACATTTTTTACGGCCAGGTGTTTCTGCAATATCGAATGTATGCTGGTGGAAGAAATAGCCAAGGATGCCTCTTTCTCACGGTATGTCAAAAGACGATCTTGCATTATCAGCTCACGCACGGCATCAATGTTCTCTGGCACAACGACCGTTTTTGGACGACCTTCGTCTTTGAGCGAGCGTCGGCCACGATTGAATTCATTAAACCAATTTTTCTCAGTGCTTTAGGATGGTGCATTATCGCCATACAAAGATTTAAGTTCATCGATGGAGTCTTGTTGTGATAATTAATCCACGTCGAAAGTTGTGAAAAATGATCGCACGAAAATGTTCACGAGTTAATTCCATTTTTTGCCAATCTGATTTGTTCAAGTCACTGTAAACAACAAAAATGATGGTCGTACGTCGAAACGTTCTGAGTACGTTTATGCTAAAAAATGTCAAACTTTCCAATGGAAATGTCACTAAGTGTTGCTTTGGCCAGAAATATATATAGCAACCCTTGTCTGGGAACGCATTTGTTCGCGGTGTGGAAACATATGCTGAAGTTACTTATTTTCTTTTTTTTTTTAGAAATTTCAGCTTTTCATTTTCCACTTTATTAGGTAAAAATACTCTTCTAGGTTCTAAATACTATCAGGATAGAGTTTTTCAGTAAAGTCAAAAGTTGTTCTTAATAACATCTTTTTAAAGTGCACAGTTTATTTGGATGGGGATTATTAACACTCGTCAAGGTTCCACAATGAAAGAAGGCTTTTGCCGAGTTTTTTTTAGAATAATCCCGCTTATAAATTCTGGCTTCACTTCATTTAAGTTTTGTATGTTACAAACTCAGTATTTTTAGCCGTATCAATACGAACACAAACACCTGAGTCACTATTTAAAGCATCGTCATTGTTTTATTGCTATTTATTGTTTTTAAAATATTCTTTTTATTTTTTTTAATTATTTGGCTTCAATTTGGATAAATATACTACATGACTTTTTTGCAAGCTCATAATCCACAACGTTGAAAAATAGACAGCGACGCTGACATGTGACGACAACTTGAGAACATTAAAACAACATTCGTTAAATGAAACAAAGTTTTTAAAGGGGAGACGAAGAAGCAGAAAATCTCATACGCAAAATTGGTAGGTTTTGACATTGAAATTTTGCGCACACCAAAAAAAAACAACAACAAGAGAACAAAGATCTTAAAGAACTGATAAACTCTTTAAAAACCATTTAAAAAAAAAACAATGAATAAAAATATAATAAACAAACACGGCAATCAGAAATTAACATATGTAGCACAGTGGTTGCAAACAGAAAAATAAAAGTAAATTGTCTGGCAGAAGTAGTATTTACTGTACCGGTCCGAGTTTTAAATACTCTCCATCATGATTTTTGATCCCTAGTGTCAAAGTCGGTACATCTAAAGGAGCACAAAAATGTCTTAACGCCTCGCCCCTCTTATCGGATTATGACCATAAAACGAGAAGGTCTCGTGCTCAATGGCTGAGCAGAACGTCATATAAGTTTAAGGGGTCATAATAAATCTCATAGCTAGGCTGCGATCAACAATCTGGATTTTTTACAAAATCCAATCTGTATTCCAGAGTTACAGAAATGGCCACAACAGTCGCGAACACACAACATTTCCAATTGAAAACCTCAAATGTCCGCTCCCGGCTCTGAAGTAGTAAGGTTGTCCTTACGTCTAAGAATATAATAGCTGCGTTCGTTCCGGGCTACTTAAGTAGAATTTGTATGAAAATTATATGGTTAGCAAGCGAGTTGGCCTCAAGTCGCTAAAGAAACCAGTAAAAGTTCCACACTTTTTCCTTATTGAACAAAAAATTAAACAGGACACACCCTGCTATACAATAACATATGATTTCTGTAATGCACATTAAAAAATAATTCAACAAGAAGAGGTGTCATCGGCTAACTTATAGTGGGTTCATCTGAACGAGATAGAATGAGAGAAATTATATTAATTCAAAAGGGCAACAACTATTTGATTTATTAAATAACATTAATTATGTTATTACACTTTATCGGCGAATTCCACTTTTGACGAATACGCCGTTGAAACCTCTTGTTGTAAAATCCTCTTTGGTGTATACAAAGAAAAACAATGTTGCCATATTGCTCTCAATTTTGTTCAATGTTGCAGGTTAGCCATGTTTGCAAGCAAGCTAGACATCTAATCAAGTTACACCAAAAGAACACGGCTAATGTCTAAGGACACTGTGCCGAGAAAGTGTCAGTAATTCCATTAACATTATGATACAATGTCAATAAAGTCGAAATTACACTGTCGGAAAGTTCAGTGGAATTTTTTAAAGATTTATTTTACTATTACAGTGGAAATATCCAATTACTTATCGGACCAAATTATATCTTGGCCTTCGATCGGGCTTAAAGGCTTTCAGTGATGTAAAAACCAAATATAGAGACGCAGACAGTAAGCCCCTTCTAAGAGGGTCACTTTTGCCTAAATATTGTAAAAACTATATGTGACGCGCAAAGTAGAAAGGGACCTAAGGGTAAAAACCAGTTTTGTTCATGAGAGCCATTTTAAAGATTTAAATACGTGTATCTTTGGTGTACCATCACTTTCATTAAACGCGCATATCTCTGGGAGGGAACACTTTTGGGGCATGGGATCGGTCTCATTCGATGCTCAGATGTTGTCCACATCAAAAAAAAAACAAGTAAAAAATGTTAAGTTTGGCTGTGCCGAACTTTGGATACCCTCCACCAGATTCCCAAATAAAACCAAATTTGTTGCGAAAGTGTGTTCTATATAGAAATCTTTATGTGCAAAATTTCATTTCGAAAGGTCAAGCTTGTAGTGAGTTATCGTCATATTACTTCTCAAAGCCCATGAGACCGTTTGTGTGGGAGGTACCAGTAGGACTTTTCCGATCTCAGCAGAATTTGGCGCAGAGGTGTGTTCTATATAAAAATCTTTATGCCGAAAACTTCGTCTCGATGGGTCAAGTGTGTGGTGAGTTATTGTCATATTATTTTTCAAGGCCCATGATACCGTTAGTGTGGGAGGTACCAGTAGGACTTTTCCGATCTCAACCGAATTCAGCGTAGAGGTGTGTTGTATATAGAAATCTTGATGTGTAAACTTTCATTTCGATAGGTCAAGTTTGTGGTGAGTTATAGTCATATTATTTCTCAAGGCCTATAAGGCCGTTTGTATGGGAGGTACAAGAAATGGTGGCCTAATCTAAACCATTTGTACATAGATGATTGCGCCTATATAGAGATTATTATTTGCAAAATTTCAGTGATTTTGCTCAAGAAACTGAACGGATATTTCCAAATAAAAAACTAATGTTTATGAGGTCGTGTCGGTTGAGGGTCTCCAACACCAACTTCCCGAAGAGCTATATAGCCCATTTTCAATACCAACCATGCTAGGTTAACTACACATGCTTGTGCTAAATTTCAGCTCCCTAGCTGTTTTCATGCAGGCTCTATCTTGTTTTTAACAGACGGACAGCCGGACAACATGGCTAGATCGTCTTAGAATTTTATGAGGATCAATAATATGTATATATACTTTGTTGGGTCTCCGATGATTATTTCAAGGTGTTACAGACAGAATGACAAAACTAATATACCCTCCATTGTATGGTGGAGGGTATAAAAAAAAGTGAAAATGATTTTTTTACCCTTAGGTCCCTTTCTCTATGCGCTGTCACATATATTGAGTACTGTTGGCCCTGTTCGTCACACTGAAAAATATACAACCTTAAAATTTCAACAACAAAAATACGTAAATGACAATTTTTACCACTCAATTAAATATTTTGTTAATAAGCCAAACTATTTATCAAATATTGCAATGAATAAGAACAACAAAAAAGTCGTAAAATAAGTTTGACATCGCTAGCCTTATAATGTTGTTGTTTTTTAATTGACAACAAACATGCACAGTATCGTGAGTGTGTGTGTGCTTGTGTTTTGGTATGTACGAGTATGCAATGTGCAGGATTTTTATAGCGTTCACTTTGTTCGGTGGAAAACTCTACTGCGGCAGTTCTCGTTCAATGCCAATCGGCATGCCCTTAAGTATGTAAGTAGCAGCTGAACATGGTACGTAACAACACATTTATTCCTTAAGATCTCATGATGGTAAAGTAGCGTCCGCCGAATCAAAAATTTTCGACTGCTTTTTGAAAATTGTTTACAATTTTTTCTTTAGCGAAAATATTTTTGATAAACGCAAACAATTTGTTTTGAAAATATGTGAAATTTTTTATCACAGGATTCCTAATTAATTTTATTATTGATTTTTTTTAATTAAACCGACATTTCATTTTATCTGTGGAGGATCGGCTGGGAAATCCAGACGAAGAAAACGAGCGGTTGGAACAGGATGCGTCCAAAGAGATCTGGTGGTCAGTTGAGTGACCACCAGATCTCTTGCATGAGGTCCTGATAGCATGCGGGACTAACGTCCGAAACGTTGCCATCAATTCGCGCCCCACACGTATTAAGGCGGCTGTACTAGCGTCTTCCCCTATGGTGAAACCTTCGGGGGATGTTCCCCTTTTTACGCTGTAGCTGGACACCTTCCCTACGACTTCAGTAGCGTGAATGTTGTTCATACCTGCTGGGTAGTTAAGATCATCTAGAGGCTCTTGTCGAGCAAGGCTTCTCTCTCGACCATAAAGGTTAGTCTAGAGCTGCCTTGGCAGAGGTATCTTGTCCATGAAGTGGTTTTTGGGAAGACTACTGCGAAGACACCCAAACAGACACTGTTTAGACAACAAGAAATAGTGTCCGCGAAGGGAAAGGATCTTCAGAAGACACCCTGTTGATTTTCTTATGGCGGTATTCTAACACTATTTTCAACTTATTGCAGATAAACGTAGCTGGTACAGAGGCTCGAAAAAGTCTGTCCGATGTGCCCCAGGAATTTTGGGCTAGTTCGCAGTCAGTAAATTGACGTCATCGAACAAAAGCTATGGTGTAGGGTAAGACGGCAAAAGCTTTGATCTTCCCGTGGCAAACTAATAGCTATTTTTGAGCTGTTGTATAGGGTGGGCCAAAAGCTACCATGGGGTTTAAATATTTAATAACTTTTTCGTTTATATATTTTTTTTATTTTTTTTTAGATTATATAAATAGCACTTGGAGAAGAAATAATGGAGAGATTCTGGAGAGAACTGAACAAAGAACCAGAATAGTAGAATTCTATTATTTAATCAGCGATCAATTATTTTAACGCAAACGCATGAGTGATGAAGCTCATTTTCATGTGAATGGCTTTGTTAATAAGTAGAACTGTAGGTTCTGCGGTTCTGAAAATCGCAGATCCATTCATCAACCCCAATTGCACCAAACTGTACATCTAGTATGGTGTGGGACCACATCTGCAAATATCATTGGGCCTTACTTCTTCGAGAATGGAGATGAAAGTGCTGAAACCGTAAATGGAGATCGGTATCGGTTTTAACGTCCTGCTCTTTAAAATAGACCTGAGGTGTGGTTTCAGCAGGACGGAACCACTGCCCACACTGCCCGAGGCACAATGACACTTTTAAGTCAAATTTATGGAGAGCGAATAATTTCCAGAATTTTTGGAGAGCGAATAATTTCCTGACTATTTTATTTGGGGTTATTTGTTTATATGTGAACAAGCCCGAGACAATCCTTCAACTCAAGGCCAACATTGTTGCAGAACTTCTCTGGTGAGGCGGGTTTCGGATGGCTAATTCATTTTATAGAGAAGATTTCTGCAAAACCTGCGAGTTTATCCTTTTTTCTTAAAGTCGCCTGCTTTTATGAAGTTGTTAAAAGTCCTCCTCTAAAAAATGTTAGATACAGAGAAGTTATATTACAGAGAGAAGTAATATTAAAAAGCTCAGGGCTTAAAGGAAAAGCTTTAAACTAGCAAAGCGATTGCACCACGACTAAGCTTTTGAATAAAAGGTTGTTGTTAAAAGCCCTGCTCTAAAAAAATTTTGATACAGAGGAGTTACATTACAGAGAGCAGTTCTATTAAAAGCTCAGGGCTTAAAGGAAAGAGCTTCAGAATAGCAGAGCGATAGGCTGAGCTTCTAAATAGTAATTCTATCTTAAGCATAAAATCTCCGGTTAGATATTTCTATTCAGCTTTTAATTCGGGAAACTTTAACCCTCACACCTTTACACATTAATTTAAGCGCACTTCCTCCGCCGGGGCGGTCTTGGCCACACACAGTTGAAGGATTTAAGTATTTACACTGAGCCCGAACTAGTCGTGTGACCTAACATAAATTGCAGGTGTTAATCTATTCTCCGCCTGCCACACAATGGTTGACAGATCGTGTGACTCAATCGCAAAGTGTGGAGACCTCTTTTAAAGGTTGATGCATTGTTTATTCATGGCTAGTGTTTTGTTTTTGAGCTCCAAAGTTAGCAATGCTTCTTGGAAATTTCAAATAAATAATAATTGTATTTATGTTTAATTAATACGTCAAAGCAAAAAAAAAACAATGTGCTGCTGTTGTTGGTATTGCTGCCGTTCATAGTTCATTAGCATTAAACTATTAATAGCTCACTTTGGTAGCAAAACAAAAAAAAGGCAAACACCACAAACGAGCAGAAGATTTATAATAAGACACTTTTCTGACACTTGGTTAATTTCAATCAAAAACACACCTAGATTTTTCCTTACTTCCAACGGGCAGTGCCGAACGGGGTTGGTGGGGTGTGGGTGTGGTTAGGCACACAACCCACAACACCATCACCATTTAAAATTATCAGCAACAAAATAAAAAATAAAACAAACAATATTTAGAAATTATGCAAAAGAAAAAGGAAAATACGACAAGAACTGTGAGTGCTGGAAGAGAACGAAAGAAAAACGAAAAAAGTGCAGTTTTATGCGTGGTGCCAGACAAAGGGGCCTCCTTCGACAAATCCCACAGCTGGCACAGCGTTGTACGATAAAATAGCTAACATGCTTAGTTTGTCTTGAAAATGTAATTATCGAACAAACTGGGAAAGGCAACACTGGCTTTTATGGCGCTCAGTAGTGGTGCGATATCTTTTACGTTAAAATTAAGCAGAAACGAAAAGACGCCAATGTGAGGAGGTCGTGTTGTACGTCAACATAAAAGACGGTAGCAAATTTTATCAACGTGTCAAACATTAAAAGAATTGGGGCCCATGGGTTCGAGCCACACATACTGACAAATCTTTTGAATAATTTTCCAATTAGAATTAGCTTTGTTAGAAAACGTCTTTTATTTGAGCATTTATATTTATATTTATTATATTTATATTTATCGGTAGTCGATCGTCTTGGGTACATAAGTCCGACCTGACTGTCTTTGGGGCCTTTATATCCATAAGTTATGGAACCACAAGAGCCTGAAATTCCAGCACAGTCCCCATTTATGCCCTATTTGTCCACAAATAATTACGATTTATTGAGCATATGTGACGCGCAAAATAGAAAGGGACCTAAGGGTAAAAACCAGTTTTGTTCAGGAGAGCCATTTTAAAGATTTAAATACGTGTATCTTTGGTGTACCATCACTTTCATAAAACGCGCATATCTCTGAGAGGGAACACTTTTGGGGCATGGGATCGGTCTCATTCGATGCTCAGATGTTGTCCACATCAACAAAAAAAGTGCAAAAAATGCGCTGTCACATATATACAAAAAAGTGTTATTTTCGCCGTTAACCTCGCCTCGTGAATGGTGTTTGCTATCGCTAGATGATGACGGATTTCTTGTGGCCAGAAATTGAGGATATGAACCTGGACGATACATGGTTCCAACAGGATAGTGCTACTTGCGACACAGACAACGAATCAATGGCTCTTTTGTGCGAGAAATTCAATGGCCTTGCCACGCAGAAAAAAAGTATGTTTGTGATGACAATATTCAAAGAGGATAATACTATTGTTGGGTATATGGTTGTGCTACATCAATATTATGGTCCTCACAACAATAGTATGATTAAAATACAACCATACTATGGTCCTCGCAACAATAGTATGATTCAAATACTACCATACTATGGTCCTCACAACAATAGTATGATTCACACATACTATGATCCCCACAACCATAGTATGATTCACACTTAACCATACTATGATATCCACAACCATAGTATGATCCTCACAACCATAGTATGTTTCATATACAACAAAAGTATGGTCCTCACAACCATAGTATGATTCACACGCAACCATGTTATGATCCCTACAACCATAGTATGATCACACACAATTAAACTATGATCCCCAATATTATTTAATAGAATTTGTTTGAGTTGTCGACAATAGATTTGATCCCAATATTATTTATTAAAATTGGTTTAAGTTGTCAACAATAGATTTGAATTATGAAAATTATTCAAAAATACATTAAATTCAAAATAATAGAAGTGATTTATTTCACAGTAGAATAAGTTTAAATAAACTTTAGCTTTTATATTAAAAATATTTCAGATAAACAAAGCTAAAGCAGCTTAATTTCGATAAAAAAAAAGTACCATTATTGCATTAGATCCGTACATTCAAATGAAGAAAAATTTCAATCATACAGTATGATTGCCGTAATCATATCATTGTTAACATAAAACGCAAAACACAATACTTTTGTCGCACTAACCATATTTATATTGTTACTATAACCATATTTTCATTTTTAAATTTGGCAACAATACTATTGTTACATTTCAACAATATTAATATTGCAGCAATTAAACTATTGTCAAAAATAAATTCAGTTAACAATGCAATGGTTGCGACGAACATACTTTTGTTGTGGAGAACATATTATTATTGCCGTGACCATGTAGTAACCATGTTTTTTTCTCTGCGTGTGTTAACTGAAGTCGTGGCGATGTTTATTGGCCGCCACGAACTGTTCAGGCCGTTGGACTCCTTTCTTTGGGATTATTTAAATGAAAAAGTTTACATCAATAAACAGCAATTCAGCAGCTAAAGGATGAGATAATTCGGAACATTAACGACATTGTACCTCCATTATGTCTCAGAGTCATTGAAAATATGGACCATCAGATCGAGGTATGCCACCGAAGCCGTGGCGAGCATTTGACCAATATTATTTTCACACATAGTTTTCATAGATCCTTCAATCATAATAAAAAATAAGACAATTCTCTAAAAACTTTTTTGTTTTATTTACAATTAATCGTGCGTTTTAGATGAAGAACCCTTTTTAATACTTGTTATTTTTTATTTTTAAAGCAAATTCCAAGATTTGGCCTAGAATGTCCAAAAAATCGAGGTTTTCAGAGGACCGGAATTTCGGTTTTCTAAAAGCCGGAAAACCGTGTTTGAAAGCCTTTTGCCCAGGAATGAAATTATTAATTTTCTATGATTTTACAATCAACAAAATAACTCGACAGCAAAAAACTGGGTAAACCAACATGTAGAGTTTTGGCTAGCTTAGTCGAGTTTGGACATAAAAACCGGAATGTCTGTTTTTGGCTTCAGTTTGGACACTCCAATACGGCCTGGTCTTATTAAATGTCGTTTTGTACCTTTTTTATACATTCATTAAAAAACGGCTGTAGCCGCCAAATATGTTGTGTATCTAAGATTTTTAGAACTGCTGCTATTTTTTGTTCACACTTGCCCATTGGCAGTATCGGCCAAAGCAAAGCGAACCATCTGCAATGCTAGGAATACAATTCAAACATTTTTATGCCATTCATAATTTCAACAGTTGTGTGCGATAGAGTGCGTTTTGTTTTTGTTTTCTTGTAAAATGAAAAAAAAGAAGAAGACCGAAACAAACTTGAAGATACAAAATAAATTACAATATGCTTACAAATGGTCGACAAAATAAGGAGCGAATTACTTAAGAGCGCGTGAGTGTGTGCGGAGAAGAAGACGTGACGGAGCCGGGCGAAGACGCATGAAAACATGCTGCTCATAAATAAGCAAATATGAGGGAGTAACGTCAAAGTGAAGTGTAGTTTGCGCTAAGGCTGGGTTGGCGAAATGCTCTGAAGGCCCCCTGTCCCTGGCCCGACCACTGGTTGCCATTTCAAAAGACCAGAAGTCAGCCAGTCAGTCAGTCTCAGTCTTCGAGAATCCCACACCAGGCAATGGCCAACAATAAAAAGAAGAACAACAAATGATTTGTGTTGCGTTTTTTTTCAAACTTTTTTGCTGTTGTTTTTCTTCTTCTCCTTATGAGCGGGCATGCAAATAAGGTTCTCTAGGCGCGGGCACATTTTGTTTTTTTTTTTATTTTTTTTTTAAATTTTTTTTTATTTTATACGTTTGATACGGTCGTCGATTTGCTGTATGGACGCCGGAAATAAACGACGTGACTTTTATTTGATGGAAATTATATGAGCGCGAAGAAATACCCCAAGAAAACGTTCAAAACCGAAACGAAAAACCTGTGAATTTTATTAAATCGAAACATGGGGCAATTTTATTCTGCTTCAGAGTCTTCTTCGGTATTTTTGCGTTTCATTCTTCGGACCGTCGAGCTCAGAGAAAAAAAGCTAACCTTTCCAAGTGTGTGTGTGATTGTATTTTGCATATGAAATTTTGAACTTTTGTTTTCGATTTTAGATATTTATTGTCGTCAGTTTTTAGAATAAATCAAAAATTAAAAAAAACACACAAGGAAAAATGGCTGCATTGCACAGTGGTGGGCGGCAACAATTGCATGGTGTATTTTTATACCCTACACCAAACTGTGGTATCTTCACACAGAGAACTAATTCGATGCCACAACAAAATATTAAATAAATAATAATAATAATAATAATAATAAAAATAATAATAATAATAATAATAATAATAATAATAATAATAATAATAATAATAATAATAATAATAATAATAATAATAATAATAATAATAATAATAATAATAATAATAATAATAATAATAATAATAATAATAATAATAATAATAATAATAATAATAATAACAATAATAATAATAATAATAATAATAATAATAATAATAATAATAATAATAATAATAATAATAATAATAATAATAATAATAATAATAATAATAATAATAATAATAATAATAATAATAATAATAATAATATTAATAATAATAATAATAATAATAATAATAATAATAATAATAATAATAATAATAATAATAATAATAATAATAATAATAATAATAATAATAATAATAATAATAATAATAATAATAATAATAATAATAATAATAATAATAATAATAATAATAATAATAATAATAATAATAATAATAATAATAATAATAATAATAATAATAATAATAATAATAATAATAATAATAATAATAATAATAATAATAATAATAATAATAATAATAATAATAATAATAATAATAATAATAATAATAATAATAATAATAATAATAATAATAATAATAATAATAATAATAATTATAAATAAATAAATGTAGAGGTTTCTGGAACTATCCAGTTTTCATCCGTACAACCGAATGTTGATTGGTGCTGATTGCAATTTTTAGTAAACCTCCGATATATAAGTCCTATTGCACTTGTAATTACAAAGTCAAACATACACACAGAGAGCAAATTCGTTGCCACAACCGAATTTGTTTGCCAACCGAAAGATTGAGGTTAAGTACAACTCGAGAATTCCGTCAGTATAATTGGTGCTCTGTAACGTTCAAAAATTGTGACTGAAGTATATCGGTGTATCCAAAGCATCCGAACCTCCAACAACGAATTTTTGGATCTAAAAGGTCATATGCCGCCTCCGTTTAACAAAAAAAATTAAAATTTTCCGTAGAGTCTGTTCCTTCTATACTTGAAGTACACTTTAATATATATCAACTAAATACGAGTACATTTTAGGCATTTCATTGGTATGACCGATTACTTAGTTACGTCTACTTAGTAGCGACATAAATAAAAAAGTACTGAATGTTTTTGGACCAAATTTTTTTTAATATATTTATTGACGTATATTGTATCCAAAAAGAATCTACTTATTCGATATGTCCGCCGTTTGCCTTTACACACGCCTTAAGTGGCACTGGCCAATCGTCAATATATGCACGAACCTCGTCCATTGGAAAATTGGCCCCAGCTCGAACCAAAGCAGTCTTAAGTCCGTCCACAATTTGTAATCCAATGGGACTGCCTGAGGGCCATTCTTTAGAGGAAACGAACGCTGGCAAATTGTTTCGAAGCCAGGCCTGGGACGTTTTAGCTTTATAGGCCGGCGCAGAATCCTGCTGGAAAGTCCATGGCTGGTTTTGGAGACACTCTAGGAAAGTTGATTTTTTTGATGACCTGGCCGATGTGCCTCTCAAGTCACTCTTAAACTTTGTAGAAAGATCAAAATAGTTTTGAGTTGACATTTCACATAAAGGGTGTTTTTTTAGACGTGTGGTTTTCAAGAAGAAATAAAACCCATACAATTTAATGTTATGGCCAAGAATTTAGCTTTATTATAAAGATAAGGGTTTGCTCAACAGTTTTAAAAATAATTTCGCGGCTGGTGCGAATAAATTCCAGTCGAGAGGACCAATTTTCGAGCACTTTTTGCAGCATTCAGGGCCGCATTTCAGCAATAACGCTTCAAATATTCTCTTCCAAGGCGTCAATGGTGTCTGGTTTATCTACGTAGACGAGTGACTTTACATAACCCCACAAAAAATAGTCCAGCGGTGTTAAATCGCACGATCTTGGAGGCCACGCCACGGGCCCACGAGGCGAGATAGTGCGCCCACCAAAAGTTTCCTTCAATATATTGATTGTTTGGCAGGCTGTTTGGCACGAAGCGTGGTCTTGTTGGAACCAAAGGTCGTCCACATTAACATCCTCCAATTCAGGCACGAAAAAGTCATTACTCATGGCTTCATTATTGAAGAAATATGGACCAAAGATTCCCTCTGCCCACACGCAGAAAAGAGGATGGTTGGGGTAACAATATTCGAAGAGCATCATACTATTGTTGGTTATATGGTTGTGGCACGACATTATTATGATCATCACAACAATAGTATGGTTCACACACAACCATAATATGATCCCCATAACAATATTATGGTCCTCACAACAATATATTTAGTCACACACAACCATAATATGATCCCCACAACCATATTATTCTTTTCATTCAACCATACTATGATACCCACAACCATATAATGATCCTCATAACCATAGTATGTTTAACGTACAACCATAGTATGACTTACACACTATCATACTATGATACTCAAAATTTGTTGTAAAGATTGGGTTAAGTTGTTACTTATATTTAGCAATAGAGAATTTTATTAAGTAAGTTATGTAATAATAGGAGTGAATTATTGAACATTAAAAAAAATAAATTTATTTATTAAAAATATTTCAATTCGTAGTTTGTTTAAAAAAAATAAAAAAACTACAACATAAACCCCATGAAAACAATACTTTTGTTCCACCAACCATATTTATATTGTTGCTGCAACCATATTTTCATTTTTAAATTTGGCAACACTACTATTGTAACATTTCAATAATAATAATATTGCCGCAATCATACTATTGTCAAAATGAAATTAATACAACAAACTATGGTTGCGACGACCATACTTTTATTGCAGAGAACATACTATTGTTGCCGTGACCATATAGTGGCCATATATTTTCTCTGCGTGCATAAAAAAAAATACAAAACCCATGAAAACAATACTTTTGTTCCACCAACCATATTTATATTGCTGCCGCAACCATATTTTCATTTTTAAATTTGGCAACAATGCTATTGTTACATTTCAATAATAATAATATTGCCGCAATCATACTATTGTCAAAATGAAATTAATACAACAAAACTATGGTTGCGACGACCATAGTTTTATTGCAGAGAACATACTATTGTTGCCGTGACCATATAGTGGCCATATATTTTCTCTGCGTGCATAGAGCACACCAAACAGTGACTTTTTGAGGATGTTACGGCGTCCCAACAATGCCTTTTGGATTTCCATTACTCCAAATGCGTCAATTTTGGTTTCTATCGTACCCATTCAACCAAAAGTGACATTAATCGCTGAAGAAAATTTTCCTGGAAAACTCTGGATCGGTGGCAATCTCGTTTTGACCCATTCGCCACGATTTACAAGGTTGTTCCGGAGTACGTCTTTTCATTATGAAATGGCAAACCAAACTGAGCATAAATCAAGTGACAGCTGTCGAAAAGACCAACTCCGAAAAAAAGTGTGAGAAAAACAGAACCACAAGTCTAAAAATCAGTCTATAGTGACTTTTCCAAACTTGACTCGACCCCCTGTGTAAAATTTTTTTTTTACCGGCATGTCCCTTTTTTAGTTTCAACCCTTGCAGAACATTGGCTCGAGTCTTTTGAACATTTTAGCTACTCAGCTTCAATATAAGGATCGACTCATAAATTCCTTAAACGATGGTGGTTCATCATTTTCAACTCGGTTTAGTGTGTGATGCACATAAGGTCTGAGATGGAAACAAAACTCCACGACTATTACGAGTAAGTTGCCGTCTTAATAAGGATTAAGGATTTTTGTGATTTAGAAACTGGTGTTTATTTAAATTTAGTAAAATGTAGTGAGGAGGAGAAAGATAGATTTCAAACAAAAAGTGCTTAAACACAGACCAAGGCCTACAGTTATCATACGTTGTATGAATTTTGCTTTACTGATAAGCACGTGAAAGCGAACGAGTGCATAATTTTTTAAAAACAAAAACACCGCGGCAAAATTAAATACCAAATAAAAATACAATATAAAAGACAGTGTATAATTAAAGCGACAAATTCCCCCAAATTTCCATTAGCGCAACGTATAAACATTTTTCGTTATCTTATCACTACGCCCTGGGTTTTGATTTAATTTCAGTTTCTGGCTGGGGTAGGGGACACTACCCAACAAAACAGAAAGAAAAAATAAGAAGAAACAATTGTAACAGGCGAAAAATATTGCGTCGATTTTTTCCCTATAGGAATTATACATTAAAACAGAATAAACGAAAAGTAGTAAAAAAAAGGCTAAATTAGGGCGTGGCCGATTAAATTATAACCTGCTCTTTTGGATGTGCGGAAAACCAAAAAAAAGCTGGGTTCTTAATTTAGACAGATTTTCAAAATAATGTCATATTTAAAATTTGAAAACATTTCATGTTTCTTTTTATGTTCCCATAAGGGTATGTGAGAATGGCCCCGGCCCAAATATTTTACTTAGTAGGGACATAAATACTGTTACACACGTTTTATGCTGTAAAATAAAAAGTACTGAATGTTTTTGGACCAAATATTTTTTAATACATTTATTGATGTATATTGTATCCAAATAGAATCTACTTCGAAATGTCCGCCTTTTGCCTTTACACACGCCTTAAGTCGCACTGGCCAATCGTCAATAGCTGCACGAATCTCGTCCATTGGAAAATTGGCCACAGCTCGAACCAAAGCAGTCTTAAGAGATCCAATGTTGGGGTATCTTTTGTGACAAGCCTTGTCCTCTAAAACCGTCCACAATTTGTAATCCAATGGGTTCAAATCTTTACTGCCTGAGGGCCATTCTTCAGAGGAAATGAACGCTGGCAAATTGTTTCGAAGCCAGGCCTGGGACGTTTTAGCCTTATGGGCCGGCGCAGAATCCTGCTGGAAAGTCCATGGCTGGTTTTGGAACAGGGAATTGTTAAGAGGCTTACAACAGCTTCCAAAACGGATTCTTGGTAAACTTTGGCCGATGTTTTGACTCCTTTTTCGCAGAAATGCAGGTCAGTGGCCCCATCGTAAGAGACACCCCACCAAACCATGACTGAAGCTGGGTGATGACCCTTTTCCACCCTTGGGATCAGTTCAGATGCTACCTTAGATGACCGCGCATACACTCTTATCATTTTGCTTGTTAAATTCTTCCTGAACGGTAAAAATTTTTTCATCGGTGAACAAAATTTTTCTGTGCAATTTATCAGCGTGCTTCACCATAAGACGTTTGCATTTTTCAATCCTATTTTTTTTAAAGCTGCAGTCAATAAATGTTCGGTACGTCGTTTGAAAGCCCCAAGTCCCAAGTCTTTTTTAATGATTCGACTCATGGACTTTTGCGTGATATTCATCACACGGTCCATGATTTTCTGTTTTCGGAGCGGATTTCTGTGAACTGTTGATTTAACGGCTTTGATGACATGAGGTGTTCGAACGGAGCGTGGGCGGCCCGACCGGTGGCGGTCTTTTACATCTCTAGTCTCCTCAAACGCTCCCTAGTGGCCGGAGCTTTTTTAAAATATCGCTTTTTTTCATCTCACACTTGAAAAGCGCTATTACAGCGATACGGTTTTCATTATCTGACGACTCCATGATGAAAATTGAAACAATTTTAAAATCCCGTTACAGACTAACGCTATTGAGGTTAGCTTTCAAACCCCAAACCATTAACGGGGTATGTTCAGTCTACTATTAAAATGGGTGTGCTCAATGTTTTAAGAGTATTTATGTCCCTACTAGAGTAATTTTTTTTAAGTTACTTTTAGTACCTTCTGAGGCGATTACATTGACCATCCCCAAGCATCTTTTGACCAGAAGCCATCACAGCGCAAAATGTCCGGGTCCTAGCTTATTTCATTTGACCACTGTCGAACTTTCAACAGACGAACGGACGAGGCATGGGCGTCTTAAATTTTATGGGTTCACCGCTCAATATTTCGTAGCGTTGCAAGCAATATGACACTTCTAGTATACCCTTCTTCCCATGTTGGAGGTTATAAAAACGAAGAGACCTTCAAAAGAGATAACACAATTATTTGGATGGCATTGTGTTGTTAAACAAAGGTGGCGTTAAACACCCCCTCGATATCAGAAAATGTTGGTGTGCGATACGTGGGCAAGTTCAACAAATGAAATTCCTAGAAGCCCCAAGAACAAATCCCCTTCCGCCGAGGTCCCTCCTCTGGCCGTAGCAAGCATGCACTACGTTCCCCTACCTACCTACCCTGCTCGACGCGAATGATATCATTAATTTTTTTATATGTTTTCAATGTATTTCTAATGGTTTTCGCAGAAATTGTTTTGGAATCTTATCAGGGACAAGTACAACAACGGCGACAATGCAAAAAAAAAGAAATATCTTTTGCGCAATATGGCAAAAAGCCATACACACACACACTCACTGCGATAAATATATAATAATAAATCTAAAAAAAATGACATTTCAAAATGATCGTCTTTTGGAAAACTGAAAAATTCAAAAATCAGACAGATCATGAAAGGAGACAATTATCAAGGATTATAAGGCTTCTAACAGATAGTTGTGTTTGATATAGTAAAATACTCACCCAATGACGCCTCATGATCGGAGATATCCGATAAACTGCAGATCGGTGGCGGCAAGTCTTTACTGCCATCTACCGGCTCTTCTTTGATGAATATATTTTTGGTCTGAAAGTGGCAACAAAAACAAATCAATTATAAATTAATTTAAATTAGTTTTAAGATGGGAAGGATTCTATACTAAATATCTCAATCTATTTTTAACACCTCAAAATAATGATTGCCGTTTATTTTTAAAACGATCTTGACAAATTCATCCTTTTAACTTATGGACGTAATCTCATAAGGATTATAAACGGGCAAAGATAATTCTCTAAAAGCTTTCTGTTTAATTTGAAATTAACATCGTGCTTTTTAGTTGGATCACCATTCGCATTTAAAACGTGTACCACCCTAATAGGAAGGAAACCCCTAAACGATAACTATATCAAAAAATGGACCAATATACATTATGTTAAATCTGGACGAGATCAAATATTGATGCCTATAGAGGAAAGAACCCCACATCGGGGTTGAATCCTTTGCAAGGAGAAAACATGAAAACATGAAGCAATATAGACCGTATTCTTTATATGTGACGCGCAAAATAGAAAGGGACCTAAGGTTAAAATCCAGTTTTGTTCAGGAGAGCCATTTTAAAAATTAGGTCCCTTTCTATTTGCGCTTAGAATCGTCGACTTCATTTTCATAAAACGCGCATATCTCTGGGAGGGAACACTTTTGGGGCATGGGTTCAGTCTCATTCGATGCTCAGATGTTGTCCACATCAAAAAAAAAAGTAAAAATGTGATGAAAAGTTTTGTTCAGGAGAGCCATTTTAAAGATTAGGTCCCTTTCTATTTGCGCTTAGAATCGTCGACTTCACTTTCATAAAACGCGCATATCTCTGGGAGGGAACACTTTTGGGGCATGGGATCGGTCTCATTCGATGCTCAGATGTTGGTCACATTAAAATAAGAAAAAAATGAAAATTGATTTTTTTTTACCCTTAGGTCCCTTTCTCTATCCGCTGTCACATATGCCACTTTTGTCGAAATGCGCTAAATTCAGAGCAAGGTATCAAAGCGGGACAGCCTATTACAAGAGCGCAATAATAAAAAAAAAACTAGTAGAAGTGCTAGAAGTCGGACGAGGTCGCCTATATTATATTCGGCACTACTCGATGCGCACACAAAAAAAAAATAATCGTTGGTGTAACACTATTCGAAGAGCATCATACTATTGTTGGGTATATGGTCGATGATCGTCAAAACAATAGTATGATTCACAAACAACCATGCTATGATTCCCACAACCAACTTATGACCCTCACAACTATACTTAGTAGGGACATAAATACTGTTACACACGTTTTATGCTATAAAATAAGAAGTACTAAATGTTTTTGGACCAAATATTTTTCAATATATTTATTGATGTTTATTGTATCCAAAAAGAATCTACTTATGCGAAATGTCCGCCTTTTGCCTTTACACGCGCCTTAAGTCGCACTCGCCTGGCGCCATCTGACATTTCCATTGGAAAGTTTGACATTTTTAAGCATAAACGTACTCAGAACGTTCTGACGTACGACCATCATTTGTGTCGTTTACAGTGACTTGAAAAAATAAATTTGGCAAAAAAATGGAATTAGCTCGTGAACATTTTCGTGCGATCATTTTCGACGTGGATTATCACGACAAGAGTGCATCGATGAACTTAAATCTTTGCATGGCGATGAAGCACCATCCTAAAGCACTGTGACAAACTGGTTTACTAATTTCAATCGTAGCCGACGCTCGCTCAAAGACGAAGGTCGTGAAGGTCGTCCAAAAACAGCCGTTGTGCCAGAGAACATTAATGCCGTGCGTGAACTGATAGTGCAAGATCGTCATGTAGCATACCGTGAGTTATAGGCATCTTTTGGCATTTCATCCACCAGCATACATTCGATATTGCATGAACACCTGGTCGTTAAAAAGGTTTGTTCTCATTAGATTCCGCACAATTTGACAATCGCTCAAAAAAAGGCTCGAGTCGATTGGTGCAAACAAAATTTTGAAAAAATACGATCGCGGTGCTTTAAAAGACGTTTATAAGAGCGTCACAGGTGACGAACCAAGGATCACCATACCATACCATACGCATGAGCCCGAAACAAAACAGCAAACGACCGTGTCACAGGTGACAAATCGTGGATCTGTGCGTATGAGCCCGAAACAAAACAGCAAACGACCGTGTAACAGGTCACAGGTGACGAATCATGGATCTATGCGTAAGAGTCCGAAACAAACCAGCAATCTGCCGTGTGGGTCTTCGAAGACGAGCCAGGTCCAACGAGAATTGTTCGTGGAAGAAGCACTTCGAAGCAAATAGTCGCCTGTTTCTTCGGTAAAACTGGTCATGTGGCGACTCTTCCGCTAGAGTAACGTAGGACGGTCAATTCTGAGTGGTACACCACAATTTGTTTGCCTGAAGTCTTTGGAGAAATTCGAAAAACGAACAAGAGAAGACGAATCATTGTGCACCATGACAATGCGAGCACTCACACATCGACTCAAACCAGCGCCTTTTTGACCGGCCTAAACGGCGAATTGATGGGTCATCCGCCGTACAGCCCTGACTTGGCACCCAATGACTTCTTTGTATTTCCGCACATTAAGAAAAAAATGCGTGCTCAACGATTTTCGTCGCCAGAAGATGCTGTTGAAGCGTTCAAAAACCATGTTTTGGAGGTGTCTCAATCGGAGTGGAAAAAGTGCTTCGACAATTAGTTTCAGCGCATGCAAAAGTGTATAAATCATGCTGGAGAATACTTTGATACACAATAAAACCATTTTTGATAATAAATATTCGCATTTTCATGATTAGGCCAGAAATATATATAGCAGCCCTCGTATTGTGTAATACTATTGTTAGATTTCAAAAATATTCGTAAATATTACCACAATCATACTATTGTCAAAATTAAATTTAAATAACAATACTATGGTTGTGACGAACATACTTTTATTACGAATAACATAACGTTTAGCAACTATTTATTTTCTCTGCATGCGGAAAGGTCATATGAGCGCAGGTTCTTGGGCCCCTTTGGACCCATGGTTAGGGCTCTAAATTTACCCAGAATGGATATATGTATATATTTTTTGTAACCGACATGGCCAACCACCAACAGAGTTGGTTCTTGGTCGCTGGTAAAGTTCTATACCAAACTTCGTCAGAATTGTAAGTAAGGGCCTTCTAGAGCTGCGGGTTCTGAAGTCGGAAGAGGTGAAGCGAACATCAGAGTTTCTGCGGATGAACAAAGTCTAATTGTCATTTAGTTACAAAGGATTTGAATGTGTCTTTGTGAGCACTGACATACTTTCTGTAGTCCAGTGGTCTTATGGCTGATGGTACCTGTTGAACCTTAAATCTTATCTGATGCAGAGTGACAAGCCTAACCGTTCTTAAATAATATTTTTACTTGAAATGAGAAACACCATTTAGTAATGATGTTGCCGAGACAAATGTTTTCGACAATTAAATCTACTCGTTGGAGTAGATCATTTTTATTTTTCGTTTGTCATAGAAATGTCAATTCAAATGTCTAAACATTTCAAAGACATCAACAAAAGCCTTGTCAGGCTCAAAAATCAAATTCTAAACATTTCAGAATATTCAGATTTCCAAAAAAGAAAGATGGAACTAAAAGAGAAGCAAACTACGAGAAACGAAATAGGGTAAAATGTGAAATAAAAGAATGTTTATTTGTTTATTGAATTGATAATTGTGATATTTGTGAAACATTCACTTGACTGTTTTGACCTCCATTATCATTATAAATGACAACATCGTTAGCACAGCATTGTGCCCATATGTACGAGAAACGTCCGCATCCATGTTGTAGTGTGCTCCTCTGGTGTTCACTTCTTCTCAACGTCTCGTCCACTGTCACCAAAAGTCAGTACGTGTTCATACACAAAAAAACACACACACACAAAGCAAGAAATATTCACCTCTTTGTATCATTTATAAAATAAACAGGCACATATGCAACCATCCATCCAAACATTCGTCCATCCCTCCATTCATTCAGTCAGCCATCCATCCATCCATCCATCCATCCATCCATCCATCCATAATATTACGAGTCAAAGTTACAATTGAATTTAAGTCCCCTCGAATAATAAAAAGTCATGAATGTCATCGGTCTGCTCCCCATAAAACATGTGAGGCTGTACGAGTACCTACTTTTTTCCATACTCATCATCATTGGCTGTGGGTGCCGCCGACGTGTACATCGCACACCGAACTCAAAACTATACCACTAACTCAATTGAACTCATCAGTTACGGTCTTCAGCATGGAACTAGAAAGAAACATTTTATGGATGCTGCTGCGATCAAGGCACAGTGCTTTCAAACCACACAGGTGCAAATAATTTTGTGTCGACCAAAGAGTGTGGAGAGCAAATGGTGGAATTAGATTTGACTCGGGAGACGACGAAAAAAGACAGTTGAATGTGGCTCGAAGGGAAAAAGATGAAAACTCGAGAGAGAGAGAGAGAGAGAGAGAGAGAGAGAGAGAGAGAGGGAGAGACAGATAGAGAGACATAGACGATAGCTCGAGAGAAAAAGACGAAAGCTAAAGAGAGAGAGAGAGCAATACGAAAGCTTGAAATGGAAAGACGAAAGCTCGAGAGAGAAGGACGAAAGCTTGAGGAGAGAAAGAAAGGCAAGAGCTCGACAGACACAGAGAGAGAGAGAGAGCGACGAAAGCTTGAGAGAGACAGGGAGAGAGAGGACGACAGAAACTCGGCAGCGGCAGAGACGAAAGCTTGAGAGAGAGAGATAGAGACAAAAGCTCAAAAAGCAGAGAGATAGAGAAAGAGAGATAAACGATAGCTTGAGGGAGGACGACAAAAGCTAAAGACAGAGAGAGAGAGCAAGACGAAAGCAAGAGAGAGAGCAAGACGAAAGCTTAAGAGAGAAAGAGGAAAGCTCGAGAGAGAAGGACGCAAGCTCGAGGAGAGAAAGAAAGACAAGGGCTCGACATATACACAGAGAGAGAGAGAGAGAGAGAGAGAGAGAGAGAGAGACGAAAGCTTGAGAGAGATTAAAAAGACAGAGAGAGAGAAACGGGCGAAAGCTTGAGAGAGAGGTGAAAGAGAGAGAGAGAGAGAGAGAGAGAGAGAGAGATGAAAAAGAGAGAGAGAGAGAGAGAGAGAGAGAGACAGAAACTCGACAGAGAGATAGACTAAAGCTCGAAAAGAGAAAAAGATAAGCTCGCGAGAGAGAATGGAAGGCGTAAGCTGGAGAGAAAGATAGTTAGAGAGAGAGAGAGAAAGAGAGAGTAAAATACAGAAGCTCGAGAGATAGTGAGAGAGATTAAAATACAGAAGCTCGAGAGATAGTGAAAGACAGAGGCTCGTGAGAGAAAAAAAAGACAGAAGCTCGAGAGATAGTGAAAGAGTGAAAGGCAGCAGCTCGAGAGAGAGAGAGAGTTCATGAGAGAAGCTCGAGAGAGAGAGAAAAAGAGATTAAAAGCGAGTGAAAGACAGCAGCCAGAAATAGAGATAGATAGAGAAAGTGAAAGACAGAAGCTTGAGAGAGATAGTGAAAGGCAGAACTTGGGAGAATGAAACACAGAAGCTTGAGAGAGAAATAGAGAGAGAGAGAGTCAAATAAGGAAGCTCAAGAAAAAGAGAGATAGTAAAAGACAGGAGCTCTAGAAAGAGAGAGAGAGACGGAAACTCAATAGAAATATAAATACGAAAGGTGGAAAAGCGATAGCTTGAGAGAGAGAGAGAAAAGATAGAGAGAGTGGGCAATAGGAGAGAGAGAGAGAAAAGATAGAGAGAGTGGGCAATAGGAGAGAGAGAGGGAGATGTAAAGTGGACAGCGACAGAAAGGCGAGTAGAGAGTGAATGGGCTATGAAAGAAAGGAAAAACATATGGTTTTATATAGGGAAAGTTAGCAGCAAGCGTAGACAATAGAGTTTGGACCGCGAAATAGAAAAAGAAAAAAGTGGACAGAGAAAATGAAAGAAAGAGGAATATTAAGTGAAAACAAGACAGCTGGAGATGGTGGACAGCTAGAGATGGCGGACACCTAAAGATGGTGGACAGTGAGAGAAAAAATCAGACAAAGAGAGAGTAGGAGAGTAAGTGCCCGGCGCGAGAGAGAAGAATAGATAAAGAGAGAGATGACTAAGAGCCTCGTTATCAATATTCTGTACAGCGCTGGCAAGATTGGATAATGAGAAAACTAAAAAAAAAAATTGGGCTGCGAAACTAACAGAGCAAAATAGAGTGAACTGCGTAAGAAAGAGATAGTGGGCAGCCAGAGAGAGTGGACAACTAGAAAGGGATAGCGAAAAGAGAAATAGAGATGTCGTAGGCAAACTAGCAGAAAAAGTGTGATCGATTTCGGCACTTATTACTCCAAACTATTTTCTTGCCTTCTTACCACTGTGCAACAGCTCCACACTGTTCAAAGCAGACTTTAGGCCTCGCAATGCATACGACAATTGTTATGAGATGCGTTGTGCTTGTTGTTGTACACATTCATTTGTTTGTTATGATCATTTATTTAATTGGGTAAAAATGTATCATAGAAAAGTTTTATAAATAGTCTGCGCCTTTTGGTTGCTGTCGAAAAAAATTAGAACCTCATTTACATACGAGTACGAGTAGAAGACAAAAAAAAAAGATTCAATATTTTCAACACTTTGTGCTGCCAATGTATGGAAAATATGTGAGCATGCGTGTGTGTGTTGGTGACCATACTGAAGCTGATAATCTCTGTCAGTTATAAATAGTAATTTATGACATTTTTACGAGTTTGTGGTTTAGATTTCGTTTGGTCGGTTGGTCTCTTGGTAGAGTGTTTATGATACTTGTAGTATTATTTCATTTAAATAATAACCTCTGGAGAAACAACGACCCCTCTAAGTTGTCATACGTGCTAGAATCTGTAGTAGTTTGTTTTAAGTGCGTTCCATATCCCATACTATCATGGCTAACAAACTCCCGCCGTTCTCTAAGTCCACTTTGAAACAAATCATCTTTTTGGTTGTCTGTCCAGTCTGGTATATTAGACGTAGAAGAATTTTAAAACAAAGAAAATATAAACAATGGAAAATGTATAGGGAAAATTAAAGAATCGTCTCGGCGATTCGTCTCAATTGGCCAGCACTGAGCCGTGATTTTAAAGGGATTTTTGGGGTACTTTAAAGGACCAAAATCGACTTCCAGTATAGATAAGAATACCAAATAACAATAAAATTTGTTCACAAAGCCAAAAAAAAATTATTTTGACAATTTGGTTAAATATGGGTGAGGAACCATAGACCCGGAGATCCGGCCCAGTTAATATGGGTACAAAAACAACAATGAAATTTCCTTACAAGTTAAAATGTGATTTTTTTTTAAATTCTGCCTAAATTTGCAGCCCGTTCAAGAGATCCAAAAACCAAATTTCAGTTGCCTTTTCTGTACTACTAGAGATGCAGGGTTTAATATATGAAATCGCCTAGGCCTACAATTATATTTTTGGAGATAAATTTTGTTTTTTTTTATTTGGTTTAAGGTTCGCAATACTCCCTTAGAGTGAGTGGGCTTAACGAACATGGCAAATTATGAAATAATCGTGTTGGAAATTTCGCAATCTTTTCAAAAATGTTTCTTTTAAAAAAAATCATATCAAGAAATAAGTACCTACATTATCATATAATCCAAACTTAAGATACAAGCTTAGTCACTTCGAAAACATCATGAGTTTGAGCCATCTCGAGGACGGATTTTTCTTACAACATGATCGGTATGGGTTCATCAGCGTTTTCTAGTGGCGCCATCTGTTTTTGAATTTTAACGCTTTTAAATAAAAAGTATTTGATGTAAAGTCGTATTATCAAACGAACTACCACTAAAATGCTCTGGTAGCGTGGTGTTGGAAGACAAAAGCATTATTCCTCTTATAGCAAACCAATTGTTATTTTCGACCTCTTACCTTCCCTCTATAAAATAACTTCTCTCATATTTCGATGGAGGGCCCATTTACTAACTATAGTCTCCTATAGATTTTCACTTAAAGCCGAAACACAGAGCTGAGTACTAAATATTCTCTATAGTTGTTCGATATGAAGCTATTAAACCAAAGCGGTGTGTATCTGAGTTTCTTACGAATGCCATCTTGATATGAGTTGAAGCGAGCCTTTGAAGAGATAGGGTGAATATGTTGAAGTTCGGTCAATAAGTTAAGTAAAGCGCTCAAAATAATTATATTTGCCATATACTATTCATAATTGCATGGCAATTATGCAATAATCGTGTTGGAAATCTAAAATCTTTTCAAAAATTATTTTCTCCATATCACAAAGGGATTCAAAACCTACATTTTCATATAATCCGCCAAAATTACAATATATTGTCAAGATTTGCCACTTTGATTATATCTTGTGACATGATCTGTAGAGGTTTATCAGAGATTTTCGAGTGGCGCCATCTGTATTTGAATTTCAACAATATGAAATAATAAATATAAGCAGTGAAGTCATACTACTTATATAGAGAGAATTACCATTAAAAAGCTCTGGTAGCGTGGTGTTGGAAGTCAAAAGCTTTATTCTTATTAGAGCTATTTCGAGCTCTTGTCTTCTCTTTTTAATATTACTTATCTCATATGTAGACAGAGGACCCATTTGATATTTCTAGTCTTAAAGCTTCTCACTTAAAGCCCGAACACGAAGCTGGTTTCTAAATGTTCTCTTTAATCGTTCGAAGTGTTATGCTTGTGTCTTAATTTTTGCGGGCGCCATCTTGATGTGAATTGAAGCAAGCCTTTAAATTCTTGGGATGAATACGTTAAAATTCTATCAAAAAGTTAAGTGAAGTGCTTAAATTTATTATATTCGTCATATATTATTCGCCAAATCAACGCCACTTTAATATAAAATATGCAAAATATTGTTCTTAAAAATATTCATTGTCGTACACTAAGTTACGAGGGTTGCTATATATTTTTCTGGCGTAGACAAAACTAAGTGTTGCCTGGCACCATCTGACATTTCCATCTGACAATTGAATTAACTCGTGAACATTTTCGTGCGATCATTATTCACAACTTTCGACGTGGATTATCACGACAAGAGTGCATCGATGAACTTAAATCGTTGTATGACAATGAAGCACAATCCTATAGCACTGTAAAAAAGTGGTTTAATGAATTCAATCGTGGCCGACGCTCGCTCAAAGACGAAGGTCGTGAAGGTCGTCCAAAAACGGCCGTTGTGCCAGAGAACATTGATGCCTGCGTGAGCTGATAATCCAAGATCGTCATGTAACATACCGTGAGATGGCATCCTTGGGCATTTCTTCCACCAGCATACACTCGTTATTGCATAAACACCTGGCCGTAAAAAAGGTTTGTTCTCGTTGGATCTCGCACAATTTGATAATCGCCCAAAAAAAAGGCTCGTGTCGATTGGTGCAAAAAATTTTTGAAAAAATACGATCGCGGTGCTTCAAAAGACGTTTATAATATCGTCACAGGTGACGAACCATGGATCTATGCGTATAGGCCCGAAACAAAACAGCAATCGACCGTGTGGGTCTTCGAAGACGAGCCAAATCCAACGAAAGTTGTTCATGGAAGAAGTACTTCGAAGTAAATGGTCGCCTGTTTCTTCGGCAAAACTGGTCATGTGGCGACTGTTCCGCTTGACCAACGTAGGACGGTCAATTCTGAGTGGTACACCACAATTTGTTTGCTTGAAGTCTTCGGAGAAATTCGAAAAACGAACAAAAGAAGACGAATCATTGTGCACCATGACAATGCGGGCTCTTACTCATCGGCTCAAACCAGCGCCTTTTTGACCGGCCAAACGTTGAATTGATGGGTCATCCGCCGAACAGCCCTGACTTGGCATCCAATGACTTTTTTTTATTTCCGCACATCAAGAAAAAATGCGTGGTCAACGATTTTCGTCGCCAGAAGATGCTGTTGAAGCGTTCAAAAACCATGCTGTGTGCTTCGACAATTGGTTTGATCGCATGCAAAAGTGTATAAATCATGCTGGAGAATACTTTGAAAAACAATAAAACCATTTTTGATGATAAATATTCGCATTTTCATTATAAGGCCAGAAATATATATAGCAAAATATATAGCAGCTCGTATGGCACACTTTTTACGGGGTTTCAATATTTTTAATGAAGGAAATGTACGTAGCATTATAAGAAATGTATTTTGATTTGCAGAAAATACTTTTCCAACAAAATTCTTTAATATATTGCGAAAATTATTCAATGTTTGTTTAAGATGTTGTACCTGAAATGCTTTCAAATACCGCCATCGTTATTGATAATTAAGATAGAAGCTAGAGAATGTGACTATAAGTCCGAAATCTATAATGTGACTGAACTATAATTTGAAGTTTTTTTTAAATGCATTCCAACCTATTATTGTCCATCATTGTATTGACGACCTCTGCAACCGAAAAGTTAGCCGACAGTTCGTTGTCACTGGCCGATGTATGTTAGACTTGCAGATGTCTTCATTTTGAAGTCTCCACAGATTGGCTTCCTGCTGCATGATGTTACTGAATATCGTATGCCATGGAAAAAGTATCGGATTTCTTTAAAAGTTTTGTTTTAATTTTAATTTTTTTTGCTTAATGAAACAAAAAATTCAACCGGCAGGAAATACCCATGTGTCTTTTCGAGTGTTTGGCAATAAGTGAAAGCATGTCAAACTACATGAGGTTATCTCAAACTCAATACTTGGTAGCTTGACACATATGAACTTTATAGACGTTTCATATACGTAATAACAGTCATTTTAAAAAAATAAATAAGTTTAAAAAAAACATGTTTAAGCATCATTAGACTTAAGGCCTCTTTCCATAACTGTCACTCAATTTTATGTCACGGCAATGGGAAATTTCGAAGCAATTTTAATGATGGAATTAAGGCGTTAGCAGGTAGAAAGTCTAAGCATTTTTCTACTGAGACTTTCTATCTGCTGGGAAAGATTTCCTCTTACGTCAAGAAATATTGAAACTAGCCAATAAATTACTGATTCGCAAAAATGTTAAATTATTTCAGCAATTTTATTTTAGAATCAACTGTTAATCTTTACAGCTGTTTGAAGAGGTTTGATTGCAACTGACAGTCGGAGGTTTTAATATCTCTAAGTTTCTCAGGTCATTTTAATGTCGGTCATTTTAATGTCCCAAAAAACGAATTTAACAATTTCAAAATTGTATGTTTTCTTCAACGTTTTGGAGTCTTTTGTTTAAACATAACAAAAAACAACAATTAAACCTGCTAAGAGTTTGAAGCCTTTTTTTACAACTACTCAAGATTAAATGAAATTTGTTTCAAAAATGAGCATAACGCATTTATTTTTAAATTTTTAAAATGTGTTTATTTAATAAAGAAATTGTTGAATCCTTAAATTGAAAATCTTTTACTTCATTCAGACCGCTTCAAACTAAAACGAAGTTTGAAGCGGTTGAATAACCACCTATTGTCATTGACAGAGGTTCGACATTATATTGAGCCCTTGCCGCGAAAAAGACGTAAGCGCCACCCGATTTTTAATGATATTAGATAGAAAATTTTACAACGCTCTTAAGCTTAAATATTTAAAATTTTACATTTATATTTTCAAATTCAATTATACAAGTATATGAATCCTCCAGATTAATTAGACAAAACAACCTGTTCTGTAAAATTCTCTATTCTGAAGTTTACGTCGGGAACCTTCCCGTTGTTCAGTTTACGATAAACTTTCTAATGCGCCTGAAATTTGTTTAAACCACAGTTTAAAGTCGACTAGCCGAACGGCTAATGTATTTCTTTCTGAAAACATCACCGTCATTACGTTTTGAGTTTGCGCATCCTTTAATACAATCAAACTGCTTCAAACTAGAAAGAAGTTTGAAGCGGTTGGATTACAACCTTTTGGTATAACAGGTAAGATGTTGGACATTTTTAGTCCAAATTTGTACAACGACGTTAGCGTAGCCTTTAACATTATTTCGAAAATTAAAGTGTTTGCATTACAACCTTTTGGTATGACAGGTCAGAGGTTGAGGTATTACAATCAAACTGCTTCAAACTAGAAAGAAGTTTGAAGCGGTTCGATTACAACCGTTTGCTATGACATGTTAGAGGTTTGACATTTTAAGTTTAACATCCTTTAACATTATTTTGAAAAAAAATTAAAGTGTTTGCATTACAATCTTTTTGTATGACAGGTCAGAGATTGAGGTATTACAAGCAAACTGCCTCAAACAAAAAATAATTTTGAAGCGGTTCGATTACATCCATGACATTTAAAAGGTTTGACATTTTAATTTCAAAGTTGTGCAATGACGTAATCGTATCCTTTAACATTATTTCTAAAAAAATTAAAGTGGTTGCATTACAACCTTTTGGTATGACAGGTCATAGATTGGCGTATTAGAACCAACTGCTTCAAACTAGAAAGAAGTTTGAAGCGGTTGGATTACAACCTTTTGGTATAACATGTTAGAGGTTGGACATTTTTAGTCCAAATTTGTGTAATGACGTGAGCGTAGCCTTTAACATTATTTCGACCAAAAAAAAATTGAGAGGTTGAGGTATTACAACAAAACTGCTTCAAACAAAAAAGAAGTTTGAAGCGGTTGGATTACAACCTCTTGATATAAAAGGTTAGAGGTTTCACATTTTAAGTTCAAATTTGTGCAATGACGTGCGTGTTTCCTTTAATATCGCTTCAAAAACAATTATTAATCTGCTCGCTGCTCAGAGATGACGTTAAACGATATAATATCCGCAATTCCCTGTAATTTGTTTAACCCATAAATTCTTAAGATACTTTTAAAGGTTTTTCAAAGTTATCGACTCATAATATTGACAATCGTATATTTCTATCAAACTGCTTCACAAGTACAAAGAAGTTTGAAGTAATTGGATTACAACCTGTTGGTATGACAGGTCAGAGGTTTAACATTTTTAGTTCAAACTTTTAGTGCGTGTTTCTTTAAAAATCACTACGAGATACCATAGAAAAACTTCACCCAAATCAGAGGACTAATAACAAAAATCCTGGCATAAGAATGTTAACCATGCTAAAGTTTCATGTCACAACAATCTTATCGATAATTATTTAAATTATTGAGTCACAACGCTTTAGTTTGAAGGAGTTGAATTAGAACTGGTTGGTATGATCGCCAGATGTTTGGCTACGTCTCTTTAAACTATTTAGGCACCTTATAAAGTCAGAACGTCTCAAACAAAAGTAGATTGAAACAGTTTGGTTATAACTTTTCGGTATGACTACCAGATTTTTGGCTACTTCTCTTTAAACTACTTAAGACAGACCTTTGATATTCTCTAACGCAAACATTACATGAGAATTTTAAAAACTTTTCTTAAGATAACTTGAGAATATTTTGAATAGGAAATTATTATATTTCAAAGCAAGATTAAGAAACTCCTATCGGTAAAAATAGCTTACAAACCAAAACATTGTTCACCGCCCTCGTTAAACATGGTTTCAAAAAACAAGCTGGCATAAGTGCTGGATGCATATTTTAAGGAAAGTTCAATTGAATGGAGCCAGAATTTATTGAACCCTCGAAGGAAGTAACTTAACCGCAGACTCAACGCAGGCAGTTTGCCAGTTTCAACGAGTACTCTGAACTTTTATGTTGCTCTCGTTGTTGCCAAGATTGAATTACAAACTTAGCTTTCAAACGAAGGCTTTGAACCCAGACAGTGAGCCCGTGGTAAAGGTAAAGGTTCACTAAACTTATCGAAGAATCTCCAAAAACCAAAAGACGGGGTAATGGCCAATGTTGGCAGACACAATATGTTATCCTTTCGAAAAACCTAAAACCAAAATTCAAAAGAAAAAATGTAGCCAACTCATCCTTGAGTATCGATTTACCGGATGGCTATGGGTTAAGGTGGTTTCAGTATTCGATTACATTCCAATGGCAAAGAGCACAAGTTGCTCGTCCCCAAAGCCTTCACATCCTAAATCCCAGCAATAGAGCAGGGAGATGACGTCAATGCCAACTTTGGACATATACGTTTAAAGTCATCCCTATTGTTTTTGTTTTTGTGCAAGCGTATTTTTTTGTTCTCTTATTTTTTTAGCCAATGTGTCAATATTCCTTTTTTAAAGTTTTTCGCCGTGTGCTGTATGCCTGTAGCATTTGAAAGCCATATAAGGATCTTGGCACTATATTTATACGTTCCATATGTTAATTATTATTTTTATACGACCGACTATGACGATTTTTTCCCATTCTCTTGTGCAGTTTGTCTTTCTGGTCGGTCTGTCCGTCTGACTGTAAGTCTGTCACTTGAAACATAATTCTAAAGCCCTCATATGTCGATGTGTGCGGTTGTGCTGTGTGTTTTGAACAGTTTGCGTTTTTTTTACGCGAAAAAAGCTAATAATGATGATGAAAAAAAATTTACTTGACTATTCTTCTATGCGTATGTGTAATGAATATTAATGTGGGAATTTGGATGCATCGCATACAGGGTCGCTAGCACAACTTACAGCATGACACTTTCCGGCACATAATTGGTCGCAGGCCAAGTTTGAATCGAGCAGGGAGTAGGCTTGATGTGACAACGGAAGGTTCGAACTGAAATTTTTAAGAGCCAACTGAAATAACCCGCTATCATACAAGGTTGATTCGAACCTAGTGAAAGTTGGATGGGACTATGTAAGGATTGACATTAAACTAATATTGAGAGTATGTAAATTCCTTAATAAGTATGTTGTGTAGTGAAATATTAATAACAGGCAACCCATTGAACAGGGATAAAACGTCTAGAACCTCTTGCATTTTAATAGACAAAAAGTTTTTTTTTTTACAAAATGGCAAAGTAAAATTGACGTCCTTCATCAAAAAGCTTTGCAGCAATTACACAGTGTAACAAAAAAGAATGAGTCAAAATACCTGGGAAGTGATATTATTTTTCTTGTAGATCTTGCTGAGTACGTCAAGAAACGGTTTTGAAATTTTCCAAACACTTCCAAATCGTTAAAAACCGGTTTTTCGGATCTTACGCACTTATATGCCAGCAACTTTGTTGAATATCAACCGATTTTAAGTTTTTCGGCTGATTTGGAAAGAAGAAACTGCGGCCTTGTATACACTTTTAAAGTCACACTGAAAAAAATCTGTGTATTTTTCCTGTACTCATTTTTTTCTTAAATTTTTGTAATTTTTTAACTCTGGATGCGTTTTTACACAGAATTTATTAAAGCGCACAATTTTCAAAATACCTGGGAAGTGATATTATTATTCTCGTAGATCTTGCTGAGTACATCAAGAAACGGTTTTGAAATTTTCCAAACACCTCCAAAATCTGGAGTTACGGGTAAAAAAAACGGTTTTTTGGATCTTACGCACTTATATGTCAGTAACTTGGTTGAATATCAACCGATTTTAAGTTTTTCGACAGATTTGGAAAGAAGAAACTGCGGCCTTGTATACACTTTTAAAGTCACACTGAAAAAAATCTGTGTATTTTTCCTGTACTCATTTTTTTAAATTTTTGCAATTTTTTAACTCTGGATGCGTTTTTACACAGAACTTATTAAAGCGCACAATTTTTGAACTGAATAACAATGAGAGTGTTCTTACGAATACAATTCGGTTTACTTTAATTTTTAATAATCCATTAGAAACTGATTGAGTTATTCAACTTTTATTAAAACAACATTTTTTGAAAATATACAATTATTGGCAATACTACTTAGAAATGTTTGTTTGACCGTTTTCTTTTTAATTGAACATCATCAGTATCGCGTTTAAGTGACCAGCAATATTCGGAAATCATTTTTATGTTATCTTTTTCTTCAAAACGTTTTTCCATTATAACTTTTTCTTGATGAAAGTGTTCGCCTTGTTCATCACTGAACTGGCTTAGGTTTTCGGGGAAGAAGTCTAGATGTGAATAGAGGAAATGAATTTTAATTGACATGTCGCAGCCCATTTCACCATACGCACTCAAAAATTCATCAACAATCGCGACATAGTTGTCGCTCCTGTGATAACCAAGTAAATTATCACATAGTGCAACAAATCTCTTCCATGCGCGTTTTTCAACGGAACTGAGCTTGTTGATAAAATTCTCAACTCTCATAACTTTACGAATTTGAGGTCCAATGAATATATAAGTACCTGAAGTTCATCAGAACTGGTAAATGCGATAACAATTAAAAGATCTGTAAAGAAATTAATACCTTCCTTAATTTTGACTTCGCTTTACTTTGAGAACACCGCTCGAAGATAGCAAAAAGCTCCACCGTTTACACCAAGTTTTTTTTTACAAATTGTTTCATGTATCCTAACTTTAGATGCAGTGGTGGCAGAACAACCTTATCAGCGTAACTAATGGGGCGTTTTAAACGTTTTTCCTGCCTTTTAGATAGGTGTCACGAGATGGCCATACCTTGCGATCGTAGCGATTTGGTGCACGACTATCCCATTCACAAAGATGAACTCTGAACTCTTTAATACCAGGCTCTCACCAAACGTATGAGAACTACTGTTGTAAATCTCACTTTTCATGTTTGCTTCAAATAATTGCCCACGAAAATACAATTCACCTTATCCACCTCTACAGAGACTGCACATTCAGAGCCATCTATAGATTTTCTTTTACAACGTGTGTGTTTGTTTTGCCTTGCCGTTTATCAAATTAAATTTTAAGCTTTGGTGCAATATTAACCTACATTTTCAAGAGTTAATCAAAATAACACCCCAGCAGGAATTAGTTACCAGCCTAGTTCGATTCGAACTAGGTTGAAGGTTTGACAGCAAATCAATTTTGTAAAGAAGTAGTTTTCAAAACAGGTTTTAATTCCAATATTTAGTTCATTATAACCTTCCATTTTAAAAAACCATTCAGAATGAAACTCCGACGAGAATTGCATCTACAACCAAGTTTGATTGGAACAGAGAGTTAGTTCGATGTGACCATCGAAGTTTGATTCGAACTGAGTTTAGGTTGGATGTGCTTAAGGTAGGTTTGACATGCTACCAATTTTGTGAATTTGTATACTTGTAATATTATTAATAGGGATTTAAATTTAAGGGTTTAACACAAAATTAGCAGCAATTTTCAATAGGCATTTAAAATAAAACTCCAACACGAATTGGTTGCAACCCAAGTTTTATTAAAACACAGGGTAACTCCGATGTGGCAATAGAAGGATTCACATCAAACTTATTTTGGAAGTTGTATATTTATTTATAGGCTTGTGTAATAAAATATTACCAATAAGGGATCTGGCACAAAACTAACTGCCCCTAATTGTCGTTTGTAAGGAGAGTAAAGGATAGTTCTTTATCAATCCCAACGACCAGGCATTCACTGACCCGGTTGATAAAGCTGATCTATTGGCTGAAATGTTTGCCGGAAATTCTTCCCTACCGGAAAGCAATCAACCACTGCCCGAGATCGAAAACGTGTCTTGTTCCATGCCTAAGATTTTTTTGCAAACTCGTGGAGTTACAAGGGTTCTTGCGAATCTCGATGTTGGTAAGTGCCCTCAGATGGTATCTCGGCACTTGTCCTATGTAAGTGCTCTTTGACGCTAGCCCGTCCGATACACAACCTTTTCAACCTTGCTTACCGTGCGGGAGTCTTCCCAGCGTGTTGGAATGTTGCGAACGTTCAGCCCTTACCTAAAAAGGATGAAGCTAATAATCCTGCGAATTATCAGTACATCGCGAATTGCTTTGCGCTTTCTAAGGTTATGGGGGAGCAGGGTTAACCACCATCTTGTAAGGTATCTGGAGCCCAACGACCGGCTTAGTGATCGACGGTATGGCTTCCGTAGAAATCGCTCTACGAGAGACCTGATGGCTTTCTTATCGGAGCGTTGGAGTCGGTCTATCCACCAGTTTGGTGAGAGTAAGGTCGTGGCGCCAAGGCCTTCGATAGAGTCTGGCACGATGCACTCTTATTAAAGCTGGTCGCTTTTAATGTCAGTAATAGCCTTGTTTGTTTTAGATCACACTTTACGAGTAGTTGTAGATGGGTTCTCATCCAGAGAACATAGGCTGGCCGCAGGTATACCACAGGGTTCCGACCTTATTCCCTCACTTTTTCTTATTTTAATTGACGATCTTTTGGGTCAGACCATGATTCCAAGCTATTCTATAGTGGATAACAGCAACCTCTGTCATTTATATTCACGTACTATCCATGTATTCCATCGTTACAACCGAATGTTGATAGGCTACACGGCATTTTTCAGTAGTGGGAAGTGACAGTATTGGTTAAATAGACAATGTAACGGTAACCCGTTACATTGTCTTTTTAAAGAAAGTTAAGTAGAATTTTAAATAGTTTTTCTGAATATGGTTGATGTAAACGGCTTCTTGGTTGTAAGTATTGTAAGATTATTGTAGCCGTCATCTCATAGTAAGTCGAATCGTGTAACCATCAGTACCATGGAATATTGGTGATTGCTACAGAAAGTATGGTTATTCAACTGAATATTTGAAATGCCATTCAACACTGCGCTCAGGCATGTCCCAGTTTGGGAAAGCATGGAAACCAAGGGAAACGAAGGCCGGCTAGCCGACTACATGGCACTACAAAAACTGTTCAGGACAAGGCCTTTAATGTGCGGAAAGATTGGGCGTCAAAAAGCATCATATGAGCTAATGAAATACGAATCTACCGACGGGAAGCATACCCAGTTTGTACGAAGGCAGATCAATAATTCCGTTACTTTTCCAACCCATGAAGTAGTATATTTTAATAGACTACTGTCAAATTTTGAGACAATTCCGTCATTTAGTTTGTGTTTAACAGCTGTTCAAAACATACAACCTCGTGGATTTTGTTAAAAATGGAAAAAAGTAAATTTCGAGTGCTCATTAAACATTATTTGTAGAAACCGTCAATAAAATCAAGGAAAAGCTTGAAAAATACTATGGGGACTCCGCACCAACGACTTAATGGTAAAAAGTGGTTTACTGACCTTCGTTGTGGTCGCATTAGTACAAAAGACACTAAACGTTCTGGACGGCCAATTGATGTCAATACACCCGAAAATGTCGAAAAAATCCACGACATGGTGGTGTTCGCCGATCGAAGAGTAAAAGTGTGTGAGATTGTTGATGCCAAACGCATTTCATATGGCAGTGGGGCTTCGATTACCATTTCATCAAGATAATGCACGGGTGGTTTCAATGCCAAAATTGCATGAATTGGGTTACGAATTGGTACCACATCCGCCATATTCTCCGGATTTAGACACCAGTGACTATTCCCTATTTTCAAACCTATAGAAATGGCTCGGTGGAAAGAGTTTCAACGATGAAATTATTGATTAAACCAATACCTATTTTATGAACCTCGAAGAATCATATTTTTTGAAAGGGATACAAAAATTGGAGAAACGTTGGACTAAGTGAGCTAAAAGGAGATTATGTTGAAAAATATATTTCTTTGCAAAAAAAAAAAACTTTGTTTACGAGGGCGACCCCAAAACTAACTGGCCTGGCACATTTTCTGTTTTACTAGCAACTTTATTTTTTTGTTTTTTAAAACCAATCTTTTATAAGCCATCTGTCAAAATTTCCGAAATATTTAATGATTATTTTCTTTGTTACAGGTGATTTAAGTAAACAAGTTTTATAATTTTTTAAAAATGGAAAATAAAGAGTTTCGTGCGGTAATTAAACACTTTTATATGAAAGGTTATACGCCACAATTAATCAAAGATGAATTGGATTCTGTTCATGGTGACAATGCACCAGCATACTCCACCGTGAAATCCTGGGTTCAACAATTTAAAATGGGTCGTTCAAGTACGGAAGATGAACAACGCTCTGGAAGACCGAAAACTGCTACTACTATTGAAAACATTAGAAAAATATTTAATGAAGTGACTAAAGTCAATAAATTAATGATCTATCCTCGTACTTACATATTTCAAGTTTTTTTTTTTAATTTAGCAATCTCCACGAGACTTTCTGAGAAATGTATGGTCTTCAGGGCAAAGATTAACGCTATTGAAATTGGAGCAAAGAAGATTCAGTATCAGGATATCCCTCCAGCTAAACTAAAAATCTACGTCGACAGCCGGGCGGCACTCGAGGCCTTAGACTCAAGGGATATCAAATCACGCTTTTACCCCTTACCCAAAATTTTGCAACGTAACAGGACACATCAGGTAACAGGTAAAGGACTAGTAGACGATTGTAGTATAAGATCCTGTGCCCAAGAAAAGAAAACGCGGCCCTGGAACTGCCCAATTCGTTCAAGGCAACAGTATCGAGGTGGGAATTAGTGAAAAACTGCAGAGTTGCTCGATTTTTAGTCTGTAATTATTAAGACACGCACTAAAGAGCTGCCTTTTGTGGACAGGAGCACACTCAGTTTGTCACAGGTGTCCTTGTCGAACAAATAGGCCAATGGCTGGTCTTCCATTAAAGGAGAAGGAACAAGTGCTGCTGTTGCTATGGCCTGCAAAAAAGTGTAAACGTTTCATCTCGCTTACCAAAGGTGCATTCTCAGCGATGACCTTGACAACCTAGCAGATGCTCCTCTCAAAACATCGTCAAAATCATAGAGAAATATCCCTGGCGATAAAAGCGATATGCAACAGAATTCTCTCTCCCTTCATTAAAAATTTCTCATAATAATCCTTATCTTCTCCTCATTTATTATTTTTCTAATCAGTTTTATTTAGGGAAACCACGGACTTCTGGTAAACCTCATGAGTTGTAATCTCAACTGGCAGGCGTCCCGCTCAACCTAAACTAATCTTTGCGTTTCTTGTTCAGATAAACAAAAAAAAACCTAGACTTTATTAAAAAAAAATTTAAAAATAATCTGCTGATGTCAATTAATTTGGTGGACAGACGTCTAGAGACAAAGTCACTCAGTCGTGGGATATCAATTTTAACACTGTTGTCAATAAAATGGAAATTGGCAACCATAAAACGTGATGATAATATTTAAACGAGATTTACAGCGTACTAGAATAATGCAACAGGCCATCCAATTCCTATAAAAAAAATCCTATAAAAAGAAAAATCACTACAAAACTTACCTCAATTAGATTGGAGAGAAATGTAACCTTGCGATTCTTTTTAAGACGCATCGTGCTCGGCGAGTTGGAAGACAATAATGATGAATTATTGGTGCTATTGGTAGTATCACAATTGTTGCCTGCAATGCTGCTGTTGCTGCTGGCCTTATTGAACAAATAGTTGGTGGGGAAGTTCAGAATATCCGTAAAGTGGGCTGTGGCCGTATGATGATGATGGTGGTGATGCGACGTATGATGGGTTTTCTCAAAGAACGCAGTCGGTGATGTTGTGGGCAACATAAATTTGGTCGTCGGTGGAAATTCTGTTTTACAAATGGCTAATTCCATATTTATGCGAAAACATCTGCAAAGAACAAAGAACAAATAAAAAATAAAAATTTGATAAGAAAAACAAAACATAGAAATGAAATTAAATTAAATAAAATTGTTCATACGATAACTTGTCAGTGTTGTCTACTAACTTCTCATGGCAGATATCAATGGATTATTAAAACAAAATCAAATAAAAATTAAATTAGCAATATTTAGTCTTATCTGCTTTTAAAGACATTCAATTGATTTGAAAAAGAATTCTACTTAAATTGCATTGTGATTCATGCCTAGATTTAAACGAACGTTTTACAATTCATGGTGGTTTGAGGCATTTTATAACTGCAATGGAAAACTCATGACCGAACTATAGAACAATTAAAAATGTCGTTTAGTTCGGCCCGACCTTATATACCCTCCACCGCCTCCACACTACTTAGAAGCAAAAAATGTTCCGTTCTTAATACAATTTTAAGGGGTTTGAAACATATCGGAGTAGCTAGCATTAAACCGTAACAAACACATTTGCGTAGGTTGGACTGATATGACAGGAGTGGATAAATACGGAGACATGCGGTTTCTTCCATTTAAGGACGGTGGAAAACTGTCCGGCCGTCCGTCTGATGTCCATCTAAAGCTTGTAATCAATCTATAGGTCGCATGTGTTGTCCAATTTTATCATTTTATATGGGTCAGAAGAACGTATTTTGGACCAAGGATGGACTTTATTGAAATCAAAATATATCGATTCAGATTTAGATACATACTCGTATACAAAGGTCTTACAAAAATGTTTAATCTTGATTATACGAGGGCTGCTAAATATGTTTCTGGCCTAATAATAAAAATGCGAATATTTATCATCAAAAATGGTTTTATTGTTCTTCAAAGTATTCTCCAGCATGATTTATACACCAATTGTCGAAGCACTTTTTCCACTCCGATTGAAACACCTCCAAAACATGGTTTTTGAACGCTTCAACAGCATCTTCTGGCGACGAAAATCGTTGACCACGAATTATTTTCTTGATGTGTGGGAATAAAAAGAAGACATTGGGTGCCAAGTCAGGCCTGTGCGGCGGATAACCCATCAATTCGACTTTTTGCCCGGTCAAAAAGCGCTGGTTTGAGCCGATGTGTGAAAGCTCGCATTGTCATGGTGCACAATGATTCGTCTTCTCTTGTTCGTTTTTCGAATTTCTCCGAAGACTTCAGGTAAACAAATTCTGGTGTACCACTCAGAATTGGTCGTCCGTCCTACGTTGCTCAAGCGGAACAGTCGCTACATGACCAGTTTTGCCGTAGAAACGGGAGACCATTTGCTTCGAACGAACAACTTTCGTTGAATTTGGCACGTCTTCAAAGACCCATACGGTCGATTGCTGTTTTGTTTCAGCCTCATACGCATAGATCCATGATTCGTCACCTGTGACGATCTTATAAATGACTTTTGAAGCACCGCGATCGTTTTTTTCCCAAAATTTCTTTGCACTAATCGACTCGAGCCTTTTTTTGAGCGATTGTCAAATTGTGCAGGATCCAACTAGAACAAACCTTTTTACGGCCAGGTGTTGATGCAATATCGAATGTATGCTGGTGGAAGAAATGCCCAAGGATGCCTCTATCTCAAGGTGTGTCACATGGCGATCTTGCATTATCAGTTCAGGCACGGCATCAATGTTCTCCGACACAACGGCCGTTTTTGGACTACCATATTTTTTGAGCGAGCGTCGGCCACGATTGAATTCATTAAACCAGTTTTTCACAGTGCTATAGGATGGTGTTTCATTGCCGTACAAAGATTTAAGTTCATCGATGCACTTTTGTCGTGATAATCCACGTCGAAAGTTGTGAAAAATGATCGCACGAAAATGTTCACGAGTTAATTCCATTTTTTTGCCTTAAATGATTTTTTCAAGTCACTGTAAGCAACACAAATGATGGTCGTACGTCAAAACGTTCTGAGTACGTTTATGCTAAAAAATTTCAAACCTTCCAATGGAAATGTCAGATGGCGCCAGGCAACACTTAGTGTATAAGAATTGATGGAATACACTAGGTACATGCAGCCTTAATCATTCGATTGGCAAACAAATTCGAAAGAGAAAGTCATTTGGAAATCGGACCGAACTACAGAATTTCTGTTTAACGAAAACACTGTTAGAACCAATCACCATATTTTAAATATCATGATGGAAGCTCACTTGGGCCTATCATAAGATGATCTGTAGACCAATATTATAGTAAAGACAACTAATTATTCTGACACTTTAATTGAATTAAGTTCAAAATTTTTGTTTGCCAGAACCGCCTGATGTTCTATAACATTTTGTAATGATAAGTTATGGTACCCTACGAGAAATTGGACCGGTATAGAACCTGTTACGTGACAGGTCCCTCATGGATGGGGGCCGGTTCCAGAACCAACCCTAATATACTTAGTAGGGACATAAATACTGTTACAACATTGAACACACCATTTCAATAGTAGAACTGAACATACCCCGTTAATGTCATATGGGTTTTGAAAGCCTCAATAGCGTTGGTCTGTAACGGGATTTTTAAATTGTTTCAACTTTCATCATGTAGTGGTCAGATAAAGAGAACCGTAGCGCTGTAATAGCAAGTGTGAAATGAAAAAAGCGATATTTTCAAAACGCTCCGGTCACTAGGGATTAGCTACATGTTCGTCTACCGATGCATAATATGGTTGTTGGGATCATAGTATGGTTGTGTGTGAATAATTCTATTGTTGTAAGGACCATAATATTGTTATGGGGATCATCGTATGGTTGTGTGTGAACCATACTATTGTTGTGATGATCATAATATCATCATCATAACCATGCTCTTCGAATATTGTTACCCCAACCATACTTTTTATCTGCGTGCAAGTGTTTCAAATTCACATTAAACTTTATTCTTTTAACGATACAATCACATATAGGGTGTTCGCTCGCACATAAAAATTAACACCTGTTTAATGGAGTAATAAACGAAAACCGCTAAAAAAAAGTGTAATGAAAAAGCCAAACAAAATGCTCAACAGCGGCGTTATGGCTTTTGTAAATTTTTTCTTTCTGACACTTTCTCATTCATCAATGTAATTTTGAGACGAGCCCTCTACGAAAACGGCGTCTTCGCCATAATAATGATGAAGATGATGTTGATGATCATCATCACCTTGGTGAAGACGCCGCTTTTCAGCGCACACTCTGTGATCTTTGGCTGCGCGTATGAAGAAAACGCGCGTACGTTTTCTGGCGTTCTCCTCGCACGTTCCGCACTCTTTCGTTGTTTACACTGATGTTTATTATTTGCAAATAGCCGATTAATTGTTTATTTTAACAATTATGGCGTTCAGTTCTTTTTTTTGCTTTTGGTTGTTGTCCAACTTCTACCCCTCCGCCAGCCACGGTAGATCTCTTCAAATCGAGTGGAATTGAAATGTGTTGTTAAGCGAGTGAGTTAATGAGTGTGTTTACATTACAGCACCATAGCGCAACACTTTAAAGCGCCTGGCACCTCACAACCCTCTTCGTTGACACCTCTACGCTGGTGTCATCCATCATTTGAATATACGAGTTTACCAACTCCAAGCATCGCATATATGAGTACTACCTAGTCATCGTATTCCCCCGAAAATATGAATGAAATTGTAATAATTTCCCTAAGACGTACATTCATTTCCAGCATAGTGATGTTATGGCGGCCTCTTCACAGATATCGTTTATAACTGTTTAAATAATTGGACATTCTCCCCAGGTCTGTGCTACGATTTTTTCTGTAAATATTGATACAATATTAATGACACTTGTCAAACGAAAGGTGTGTTCTCACATACTCTTGTTTTGTTTGAATGTCTGGCATTTGATCGCCTCACATCTCTAGGTGCACGGAGTAGGGCCTACTTAAAAGGTAACCGCCGTTTGTGGCTATCGGAGTGACGTTATTACGAAGGAAGGGAAATGCACTATTTGTACTTAATTTTTTTTAATGCCGGCGTTTTTCTTTAATTTTTATTTGCCTTGAATGCAGCATTTTAAAGATGCCGCTCTTCAGATTTGTCTCTGGCAGACAAACTGACTTCTTCCCATGTGGCATATTGAGAGTTTCGGTTTTATGAATGGGTATTTTATGTGTTTTTTTTTTTAATTTACCACAGAAATTCCCTAGAATTTCACCTAATAAAAAATCGGAAATTATCTTTAAATAGTTTTTTGGGACTTCAACAGAAAGGTGCCTCAACCTTAAGGAAGTTATTTTATTGTCAGATGTGAAGATGACCCTTTAAAATGCATTGGACAAGTGTAATGCATTAGTCAAGTGCAGCAGTTGGGTAAGAATATTTAATACGTATGTACCTTTGGTTCGAAAAGTTTATGAAACGTTTTTGTATAATCGTAAAACTTAAACAGGGATTAACAAGACCTCTAGTATCTACTTAGTACACGCAGAAAAAAAGTATGATTATGATAACAATATTCGAAGAGGATAATACTATTGTTGGGTATATGGTTGTGCTACAACAATATTATGGTCCTGACAACAATAGTATGATTTAAATACAACCATACTATGATCCTCACAACAATTGTATGATTCACACATATCCATACTATACTCTCCACAACCATAGTATGATTCACACTCAACCATACTATGATCCCCACAACCCTAGTATGATCCTCACAACCATAGTATGTTTCATATACAACCATAGTATGGTCCTCACAACCATATTATGAGTTGAGTTGTCGACAATAGATTTGATCCCCAATATTATTTATTAAAATTGGTTTAAGTTGTCAACAATAGATTTGAATTATGAAAATTATTCAAAAATACATTAAAATCAAAAAATAGGAGTGATTTATTTCACAGTAGAAAAAATTAGTTTAAATAAACGTAAGCGTTTTTATTAAAAATATTTCAGATAAACAGATAAACAAAACAGCTTGTTTAAAAAATTTTAATTTCGATAAAAAAAAAGTACTATTATTGCATTAGATCCGTACCAATAACATTTGTTCTAAAAAGCATATTTAAATGAAGAAAACTTACATTCATACAGTATGAGTGCCGTAATCATATCAATGTTAACATAAACACAATACTTTTGTCGCACTAACCATATTTATATTGTTGCTATAACCATATTTTCATGTTTAAATTTGGCAATAATACTATTGTTACATTTCAACAATATTAATATTGCAGCAATTATACTACTGTCAAAAATAAATTCAGTTAACAATACTATGGTTGCGACGAACATACTTTTGTTGTGGAGAACATATTATTATTGCCGTGACCATGTAGTAACCATATTTTTTCTCTGCGTGTAGGGACAAAAATACTGTTACAACATTGAACACACCCATTTAAATAGTAGAACTGAACAAACCCCGTTAGTGTCATATGGGTTTTGAAAGCTAACCTCAATAGCGTTAGTCTGTAACGGAGTTTTAAAATTGTTTCAACTTTTATCATCAAGTGATCAGATAATGAGAACCGTATCGCTGTAACAGCGCTTTTCAAGTGTGAAATGAAAAAAAGCGATATTTTCCAAACGCTCCGGCCACTAGGGATTAGCCGCATGTTCGTCTACCGATGCATAAAACTGTTTAAGGAGACTGGAGATGTAAAAGACCGCCACCGGTCGGGCCGCCCACGCTCTGTTCGAACACCGCATGTCATCAAAGCCGTTAAATCAAGAATTTACAGAAATCCGTTCCGAAAACAGAAAATCATGGCCCGTGAGATAAAATCTCGCAAAAGCCCATGAGTCGAATCATTAAAAAGACTTTCAAACGACGAACCGGACATTTATTGGCTGCAGCTTTAAAAAAATAAGATTGAAAAAAGGCAAACGTCTTTTGCTGAAGCACGCTGATAACTTGCACAGAAAAATGTTGTTCCCCCATGAAATGAATTTTTACCATTCAGGAAAAATTTAACAAGCAAAATGGTAGAGTGTATGCACGGTCATCTAAGAAAGCATCTGAACTGATCCCAAGGGTGAAAAAGGCTCATCACCTAGCTTCAGTCATGGTTTGGCGGGGTGTCTCTTACGATGGGGTCACTGACCTGCATTTCTGCGAACAAGGAGTCAAAACATCGTCCAAAGTTTACCAAGAAACCGTTTTGGAAGCTGTTGTGAAGCCTCTTAACAATTCCCTGTTCCAAAACCAGCCATGGACTTTCCAGCAGGATACTGCGCCGGCCCATAAGGCTAAAACGTCCCAGGCCTGGCTTCGAAACAATTTGCCAGCGTTCAATTCCTCTGAAGAATGGCCCTCAGACAGTCGAGATTTGAACCCATTGGATTACAAATTGTGGACGGTTTTAGAGGACAAGGCTTGTCACAAAAGATACCCCAACATTGGACCTCTTAAGACTGCTCTGGTTCGAGCTGTGGCCAATTTTCCAATGGACGAGGTTCGTGCAGCTATTGACGATTGGCCAGTGCGACTTAAGGCGTGTGTAAAGGCAAAAGGCGGACATTTCGAATAAGTAGATTATTTTTGGATACAATATACATCAATAAATAGATTAAACAATATTTGGTCCAAAAACATTCAGTACTTTTTATTTTACAGCATATAACGTGTGTATTTATGCCCCTACTAAGTATATTTTAATAGAAGACAAGATTTTAACGAAATGGCAAAGTGACATTGATTTGCGTGGATGCACACTGTTTTTATCGCGATTTCAGGTCCGTGACGACCCTCTTCAGAAAGCTTCGCAGCAAATGTTGAAAGAAAAACCGAACTCTTTAAGACCAGGCTCACACCAAACGAATGAGAACTACTGTTGTAAATCTCACTTATCAAGTTTTCTTTACACAACGAAAATAAAATTCACTCTGACCACCTCTACAGAGCCTCCACATTGAGAGTCTTTAATTCCTGTTCAATGTGTAAAAGCACGAGCTAAACAAACAATCGTAAAAATTGTCTTTTATTTCTTATATTTTGTGTTTCTGAGGGGGAGGGGGGTGGAAAATTTTAAATGAGGAAAAAGTGCATTTAGGGCTTTATTAAATATAGTGCTGTTCTAGAAGGGATTGGCCGTTTGTACCAAATTTAGGCCACATAACAGGAACACCACGAGGGTTCCTATTTATATTTCGGGTCCTGACAATACTAGTGTGCCCAGATGCAAACTGGAATTTCCATAGGAAACTTTGACATTTTTTAGCATAACTTCACTCGGAACGTTTTGTTTGAGGGCGAAGTGTTTTGTTTACCGAGTGTTGAAAAATTCATCTCAATCGAAAAAAAAATGAATTTATCCCGTGAACATTTTCGTGCGATGATTTTTGATGATTTTTTACGATTTATGGTGTGGGTTATTGAGACAAGAGTGTTTAAATCAACTTGTTTCGAATTTTGGCGATGAAGCAGCATCAAAAACCACTGTTCATCGCTGGTACCAAGAGTTCAGTCTCGGATGCCGTTCGCTCTAGGATGAGTTTCGTGGAGGACGTCCAACTTCGGTCACTTTGCCAGAAACCATCGATGCTGTGCGTGAACTGATTAAGCAAGACCGACATGTGACATACCGTGAGATTGAGGCATCCTTGGGCATTTGTATACATAAGATATGGCATGTTCATTTGGCCGAGAGAAAAAAATTGTTCTCGTTAGATCCCACATAATTTGACGAATGCTCAAAAAAGGCTCGTATGGATTGGTGCAAAGAGGTGTTGATAAAATATAACCCCGGTAGCTCAAACGAAGTGTATAACATTGTCACAGGTAACGAATCATGGATCTATGCATATGAATCCGAAAGAAAACAGCAATCGGCCGTAGCCAAATCCAACAAAAGTTGTTTGTAGAAGAAGAACATCGAAGCAAATGATTGTGTTTTTTCGGTATAACCGGCCACAGTGCCTTTAGTGGAACGTAGAACGGTCAATTCGGAGTGGTATACAACCATCTGTTTAGCAACAGTGTTCGAAGAAATGAGGAAAGATAATAAGAGAAGACGGATCATTTTGCATCACGACAATAAGAGCTCTCCTACATCAGCTCAAACGATGAGCTATATGACCAATCAAGATGTCGAATTGATGGACCATCCACCGCACAACCCTTATTTAGCAGCTTCAAGAAAAAAATGCGTGTTCAACGTTTTTCATCGCCCGAAGCAGCTGTTCAAAAATCATGCTTCGGAGGTGTCTCAATCGGAGTGGAAAAATTGCTTCGAAAATTGGATTGTGCGCATGCAAAAGTGTATTCACCTTAAAGGAGAATATTTTGAAAAACAATAAAACCATTTCCAATGATAAATTATTGTGTTTTTATTGCCGGGCCCGAAATATAGTTTATATAACAACCCTGGTATAGTTTATATTACAAAGTTTATAAAAACAAATAATATTTTTTGTTGGTTTATCGTTCGGATTCGAAATTAATATTTATCTGTTTCCGATTTTTCGTTAGTCTCCTGCCAAAAATTTTTAGCCTATTTGGGCAGAGCGCTAACGCATCGGATGGTGTTCCATTACAAAGTGATACGAAATCAAACTTTCCGAATGCGAATGGGATGCGACCAATTGCAAATGAAAGTTGACATTATCCATAACAAAACTTTTCAGGGTTTTCATTTGAAGTTGGTGATTTTGGAACGCTGTCTAACAAGAAAAGATCATTGAAAATTTTTAAAAATAATGCTTATTTATTTTTATTATCCTGGAAAGTTTGGTATCTTACTGTTTTTGGGTTCGAGGAATTCATTTTTAATATTTATCTTTACCTTAAAATCACTCTAGATGGCGCTGTCGTTCAAACGGTGCTATTTCTTGTAGATTTTCATAGAAAAAAAAACGGAGAATTAGGGCTAATGAAGTATTCAAATTTTTCTTAAACATTTTTTGTAACGGCAAAGATGGCGCCAATGTTACTGTCATAAAAGGAAAAAAATCTAGAAATTCATCTTCAACTTTCGCAGGACGAAAAGTAGAATATCGTGTAATTTTTCAATATTTTCCACAAATCTGTTACAGAAAGACAAATCCAAGAGTCAAATTTAAGAATAAAATTCTGTAAGAGCCAGATTTAATAATAAAATTCTGTAGTGTCCTGGCCCGTCATAATGTATTCTCGGGCCAATTTCATATGTTCTTCTTTTGCTTTTTACGTGTGAAATAAAGATGTACGGATAAAAAGAGTTAAAACTGTTCATATCTTGGTTCTTTTTAATAAATAAGAGTTAGTAAAAAGTTTCATTTAAAAGATGAGTTTTTCGCTTTTATATGGTACTTGTATCAATATCGTAGCGATAATACAACTCCCCCTTATCAGCACTGTTGATTGTTTGAATTCCTTTAGCACACACCGACTATTTGAATAAATTTTCTTTTTTTCTTTGGCTTTGAACTTTTTTTCAGAGTTTACATTTTAGATGGTATCAATTTTTTAAGATGTTATAAATGAAATCGCAATTGTATGCCACTACATTCCATTTAATAGAGGAGTTATTCCTCAAAGTTGTCATTTCGTTGCCATATCTCGTTAATCTATTCAAATTATTCACAAAAACAAAACCCAAAACGTCTCAGGCGAATTTGTTATTTTCACAATTTCGAATTTGTAAGCAAAAAGCAACGGGAAAAACATTGTACCTCTCGGAAATATGTACATATATTAAAAATTGATTGAAAATCTCCATATCGAAGGTTTCTCAATCAATTGGGGACCATTTGTCAGTAATGGCCGAATTATAATCAATTTTATACTACCAAAAACTCCAAAGCCTTTTGAAAGGTTCACACTGATTTATTCTTACACGCGCAAAAGAGGCTAAAGTCTACAATAAAAGCATGTTCGTCGCAACCATAGTATTGTTTTCTGAATTTAATTTTGACAACAGTATGATTGCGGCAATATTATTATTGTTGAAATGTATTGTTACATTTTACTTTTAAAGCCTCTATGTGTGTTGTTTTTGGTATACCAAAAAAAAAAACCTACACACACACACACAACAGTGCATGGTTGTTGTCCATTATAAAAAACAACAACAATCGGAAGGCAGTGTGAGGGATTTTTATTGGGTTCACTTTGTTCGGTGGAATACTCTAATGCCGACTGGTTCTCGTTCATTTAAAATTTGCCTGCACTTAAATATAAGTATATGTGACGCGCAAAATAGAAAGGGGCCTAAGGTTAAAACCCAGTTTTGTTCAGGAGTGCCATTTTAAAGATTAGGTCTCTTTCTATTTGCGCTTAGAATCGTCGACTTCACTTTCATAAAACGCGCATATCTCTGGGAGGGAACACTTTTGGGGCATGGGATCGGTCTCATTCGATGCTCAGATGTTGTCCACATCATCAAAAAAAGTGAAAAGTTGATGAAAAGTTTTGTTCAGGAGAGCCATTTTCACTTCACTTTCATAAAACGCGCATATCTCTGGGAGGGAACACTTTTTGGGCATGGAATCGGTCTCATTCGATGCTCAGATGTTGTCCACATCAAAAAAAGAAAACAAATTAAAATTGATTTGTTTTTACCCTTAGGTGCCTTTCTCTATGCGCTGTCACATATAGTCATTGATCATATAATTTTCTAATATGTCACGATAGCGCTCTCCATCGACGGTAACATGACGATTGTTTTCATAGACAGAAAAATACGGACCAATCACACCTCCGGCATGAAAACCACACAGTAATTTTTTGCAGATGCATTTGTGTCTCTTGTTTTTTGACAAAACCACTCAGCCAGAAATGAGCTTCATCGCTGAAGATGATTTTTCGATGAAATTCTGGATTCTCGTGAATCCAGAACCCAATCGGAGAAGTTTCGGCGTTGCAAATGATCAAGTGGCTTCAGTTCTTGAGTCAGTTTAATCTGATAAGGATGAAGGTCAAGATCTTTTCGCAAAATACGCCACAGTGTGGTTTGAGAGATGCCCAATTCCTGAGAACGACGTGGAATCGACTAATTTGGCTCATTTTAAACGGATACACTTGCGGCTGCGATATTTTCGTCGCTTCGAGTGGTACAGAGTCTCTTTGGCCAACAGTGAACATTTAGATCCAAATTTATCGAAGTCAACATTTTCTTCATGGTAAAGTTCACTTACGAGCACCGTTTGGAAATCATTAAAAAGTACTACCGAAATTTTGAGTTGGTGGTCGCAACTTTAAGAGCGCTTACTCCAATTTTCAGCACTGATAATAGTCCCACCCGACAGACTGTGCCTGCTATAATCTGTCGGATGGGACAATTATTGCTGCTGAAAATTGGAGTAAGCGCTCTTAAAGTTGCGACCACCAACTCAGAATTTCGGTAGTAATTTTTAATGATTTCCAAACGGTGCTCGTAAGTGAACTTTACCATGATGAAAATGTTGACTGTCGACTATCGTTTTGACACTGAAAGATCATTAAAAATGTTTGAGGGTGCGTTGACATAAAGATACGAAAATGTTAGGTCCCTAATGGAAAACCCTAATGGAAAACCCCTTCACCCCTGAGTTTTTTTTTAAATCTTTTAGGTTTATTTCAATTTTGACTTCAAATATAGTTATAACGCTAATAGCTAAGATGTTAGGGATACATGAGGCCGCTATAATTCAGCGCAGTTTTTTTTTTTAATTATGCCACAGATAATGCTTCAACCTTTATGAGGATGTTTCAGATATAAAAATGTAAAAGAAAATAAAAAAAAGTTATGATGTAAGCAACTTCGCTGGGATATATGAACCCAGTAGGGGCGAAAGGGTTAAGCTACTGCCATTCTACAAAACACAATTCGAGTATGATCGTCTTCATATTTGGTCTAGTGTATTATGGGAGAAATTTAATCACTTCTCCTAATATTCGAATATGACCAGAAATCGGTTGTTACATAAAAACCGTAATTCGACGAGCCTAAGCTCTACAAGCCACATTTTAAATGACGTCTACCTCAACTTCAGCATAGTGTGTTGTGAGCGTTTAATAAACAATTTGATAGTCCGATCATATTGATCCATCTTTTGCTTTAGCACTTTTCCTAGTCGATTTGATAACTACCTTAAATAAATCAAAGTGCGTTTTGCAAGATCTATGTGAGCTTCGCCTGGTAAAATTGTACCATATCCTCTATGTTTTTACATAGCCCCCATCAAATATGCCTCATCCGCTCTAGAAGTCACATATTAAGTCCCACCTCGCTGAAATTTCGAATAGAGCCTCAAAGTCTTTCGCATAGCAGGGTGGTGTAGGGTATCACAGAGTCGACCCCGTCCAACTTTAGACTTTTTCTGAATTGCTTATCATACTATTGCATAGTGTAATAGTGGTGGTAGAAGTACACTGTCAGCAAAAGTATTTTTAGAATATGACGTTTTATTTATTTCTTCTTTTTTTTGAGATATCGCGAAAGGAGCGATAAGTAAAGTAAATTAGGCGTTTTGTTGTTTTTGTATTGTTTTTCTTTTTCGAAATTATTCTAGAGAATATATAAATGCAACAAATTGAAAACGCTCATGACCAAAAAAAAAACAACAATTGAAAATGCAATTCATTCATAAATCTCAGCAACAAAGCACACACTCAGACGTACAGCACAAAAAAATAATGAATGAAAAGTGAAATGATGATGAAAAGAAGACAAAAAGCCCCCATGGGATTACCAAGAATGTCAGACGGACGGTGGGTCGGACAGCAATTCAAAAAAATAGTGATTTTATAAAATTTTATTGTGTTTTTTTTCAAAACAAAAAAGAATTGTTAATAAAACATTTTATGCATAAACGCATACACACTTACACATACTCATACATACATGTGTAGGAACATATGTCCACTCGTATGTATGTGTGTGTGTGTGTGTTTGGGTATGTAGACCAAAACAACTTCCGGTGATAAAGCGAAATGCATACTATGTACAACCACTACTACCGAAACACTCTTACACACTCACTCAAAACGTACGACTCTCGGATAAGTTGGACTGGCACTGCTCTAGTACAACGAATTGAATCAAAAAACTGTCTGCAAGCTTATGGTGATTTACGTTTTTTTTCATTTCTGTTTAGGTTATTTCGATTCTGCTTCTTTTTTGGTATCCAAAACGCTGAAAGTTCATAAATTTAAATCAGAATCTGTGATTTGCGGTATTTTCCACTTACGCCACACTGACTTACCGACCCGACAGACCGACTGACTGACTGACTGCTAAACTACGTATGGCCGGCCACATATGCAGATACAAATTTACGAGCCCAAAATGAGTTGAGTGGAGATCAGCTCAGCTGAGCTAAGCCGTATCTACATTGGTCCGACGCAACCGGCCCGTTTACTGGCTGCATGCAATCAAAATGACCTTCATTTCAATTCTTGTCGTTTTTTTTTGCTTCTTTTTGGTTTACGAGTATTTTTGCAAATACTTTTTTTCTAAACAAAAAAAGCTACTGTAACAATGAGATAAACCTCATATTAACTGCTCACTGGTGACTGGCATGTGATGGTGGTGGTGGAGGTGATGATGGTCGGTGTGGCCGCACTAAACGCCATTTAGGTTTATGAAGATTTATACCACAACGACGACTGACTGACTATAAATGAAATTAATTTACCCACATTTTCTGCAATCACTTTTTAGCTCATTTCACTATCTAATCTTTGTTGGGTTAACCACCCCCCCCCCCCCCCCCCCTCAGCTATTACTGCAAATATATGCTCTAGCAATGCAAAAAAAAACAAGCTATTGTTTAGTTCGCTGATGTTTTTCTAGACTAGATTGGATTGAAAAAATTCACCAGATATAAATAAAAACGAGTAAGGAAAGTCTTAAGCACGGATGCGCTGGACAATTGCGACTAAAACTGCGCAAAGCGATGATTTCCGACCAAAACGGCCCAAAATCGACTGTTTTTGACCAACTCGCATAATAAACGTTGACATATTGATAATAATTAGAGGCAAGAAATTCAGACACACTACGTTTGAAACCGACCAAAATGGCAACACTGGACTTAAATCGGGCGAGGCCGACCACAAAATCTACTCGCTTTAGACTCTACTTTTGTCCTCTGTGCGGTCTTATGCCAGCCACACATCAGATACGGGGGTTGCTATATGTGACGCGCAAAATAGAAAGGCACCTAAGGCTAAAAACCAGTTTTGTTCAGGAGAGCCATTTTAAAGATTAGGTCCCTTTCTATTTGCGCTTAGAATCGTCGACTTCACTTTCATAAAACGCGCATATCTCTGGGAGGGAACACTTTTGGGGCATGGGATCGGTCTCATTCGATGGTCAGATGTTGTCCACATTAAAAAAAGAAAAAAATGAAAATTGATTTTTATACCCTTAGGTCCCTTTCTCTATGCGCTGTCACATATATATTTCTGGAGCCATCTGACATTTTCATTTGAAAGTTTGACATTTTTTAGCATAAGCGTACTCAGAACGTTTTGAAGTACGACCATCATTTGTATTGTTTACAGTGACTTGAAAAAATCAATTTGGCAAAAAAATGGAATTAACTCGTGAACATTTTCCTGCGATCATCTTCGACGTAGATTACCACGACAAGAGTGCTTCAATGAACTTAAATCTTTTTATGGCGATGACCACCATCCTATAGCACTGTGAAAAACTGGTTTAATGAACTCAATCGTGACCGACGCTCGCTCAAAAACGAAGGTCGTCCAAAAACGGCGGTTGTGCCAGAGAACATTGATGCCGTGCGTGAACTGATAGTGAAAAATCGTCATGTGACATACCGTGAGATAGAGGCATCCTTGGGCATTTCTTCCACCAGCATACATTTGATATTGCATGAACACCTGGCCGTGAAAAAGGTTTGTTCTCGTTGGATCCCGCAAAATTTGACAATCGCTCAAAAAAAGGCTCTTGACGATTGGTGCAAAGAAATTTTGGAAAAATACGATCGCGGTGCTTCAAAAGACGTTTATAAGATCGTCACAGGTGACGAATCATGGATCTATGCGTATGAGCCCGAAACAAAACAGCAAACGACCGTGTGGGTCTACGAAAGCGTGCCAAGTCCAACGACAATTGTTCGTGAAAGAAGCACTTCGTAGCAAATGGTCGCCTGTTTCTTCGGCAAAACTGCTCATGTTGGTACTGTTCCGCTTAAGCAACGTAGGACGGTCAATTCTGAGTCTATACTTTGAGAGGACTCCTTCTCATACCAACTTGCCAAAAGTTAAGGAGTTTTAAAAAATTAAACCCAGCTTATAAGGACCCACTGTTAAAGAATTAAAAATCTCGTGCATAGTTTTGCTCATTTTTATCACTAGAAAAGAACCTTCCTCCATGTGCACTTTATCACCAACAACATTTAGTCACATAAAATAAATATTTTATGATTTTACTCTCGCTCGCATACAGCACGACAAGTCGGCAGCAGCAGTAGGAGCCATTGCATCTGGGGCTGGACAGACAAGTCAAGCCGCACAGCTACGACTAAATAACGAACGAAGAAATAAAGAACAAAATCACGCTGTGTTTCTTTCGTATTTCATGTGGCCGTTGTTTTCTTCAATCGTTCGCATTGAACGCAGAGTGGCTGGAGTGAGTGCCCACGCCAATTTCCAGTTCGCCTCCTCCTCCTCAAATTGCAGCACCGCGCACCACAAGATATGCTCGTAAAATGTGCCCCATCGAAACAGCACCACCACCAACCACCGTGCAACCGTCTCAAGCCGTTTGATAAACACCCACCCAATGTAGCAGAAATATTGTGATACCCGCCGCAAGTACATGTGGCCGTTGCAGCACTTATGATTTTATTTCACAGTTTAGAGTTGCGATAAATCGCATCGAAAGAATCGTAAAGTAACCAATGTGACACTATTTAGAAGGAGAACATCATATCAAAGCGGCATTTCCTAGGTCCAATGGCTTAGCGAAAATATAACAATAACGGGTATGTGTGTGTGTGTGTGTTTGAGAAGATTACGAAATGTATGTAGAATGTATGGAAGCACATGCAACTCTTAGACATATTTTCTGAAGTCCTTAAATATAATCAAGGATTATAAAAAAAACCTTAAGACTGTATACTCGTACATGTCATATTTTCGAAACGTCTTTAGAACTCTCTTAAGAAACAGCTTATATCTTTATGGAGCACATGAAAAGTTCACTCGAATTTGTGAGCAATTTCAATTCTGTACTCACAGGGATATCGTTCGAGTTAGGCTGGTTTATCCATAAGATCCCGTGTGATATCCTTTATTATTATATGATTTACTTGTCTGTGAAAGCTTTGGTGTGCCACCGTTCTGAGGGAACTATAGCTTAAACTGAATGACTATTGGGTGTATAGTTTGACTTAATTCTCGTATCAGGTAATTGTGATAGTTGCCTTCTCCTGAAGTTCAATCTCCCCATGTTTAAAAAAGAAGACACTGAATTTAATTAATTATTACAACCAAGTTTGCCCTATGTTTTTTTCCGAATTTAAACAATTTTAAAGAGTTTAAAAAAGAGAGAAGTTTTCAAAATATCCAAAAGTTTTGGAGAAATAAGTTCTCGATATTTAGGTCACTCTTTGAGAAATTGAACTATTTTTTAAGATTTCTGAAATATTGTATCTTTTTGAGTAATTAAACAACTTTTATAAATTTTAAAAAGGACTCTTTAAGTGAATTTAAACTTATTTTTAAGTTTTCTTATAAATCATGCTTTTTCGAAACATCGGCAACTTTCTGATAATTTTTACTATTTTTAGGGATTTAAAAAAGTCATTAGGTTTTGAAATATTCACACTTTATTCAATGTTTAAACTACGAATATCTACATTTTTTGAGTCGTTAAGCAATTTTTAATGATTAAATAAACTACCTAAACTATAGAAATTTAATTTATATTTTAAGAAAATAAATCTTTAAAATATTTTTTTTTACTAGAAGTATCTTTTTTAAATCATTGAAAATTGTTTATTTACTCAAAACGAATTTAAATCATTCGTTTTCTCAATATCTTCTCAACTTTTTGAGTAAATATACAATTTTTAATGATTTAAAAAAGATACTTCTAGTAAATAAAAACTATTTTTTGAGATTTCTTTTAAGTCATTCGTTTTCGAATATCGGCAACTTTCTGAGAACTTTAACTATTTTGTAGGACTTACAAAAAAATTACTAGCTTTTGAAATATCCACAACTGTTTTAATCTTTTAACCAAAGACGATAAGTTGTCAAAGATGGACGAAATGCTTCTTCTTTGCACAAATTATCAGACAAGATCGCTAGAAAGTCAACATTAAAACAAAACAAAAACTTAGAAAACACTAAATTCGCACACTTCAAATACAAAAACAGCATTCACAAAATAATTGGTACTCATCTTCGCTTTTTCGTAAAAGCTCATCTCCAGTTTTTCGATTGCTCGTAAAAGCTCATTTTGTCCATCTTCTACAGTTGATCGTCTTTAGTTTGAACTACTTTTAAAGATTGAAAATAGAATAGTATTCAAAATACCCCAAAAATATTGAGATTTTGAACCGTTTTGAAAGAATTTGAATTAATAATATTGACTCTTTTAAAGAATTTCAACTGTTCTTGAGAATTTTTAATAAAAGCCGCTTGTTTTTGAAATATCAGCAAATTTTTGAGAATTCCAACTATATTTAAATGTGTTTTTGTTTTTGAGAATGTAAACATTTTTAAATTTGATTGACTATTTTTAAGATTCTGATAAAAAAAAACGTTTGTTTCTGTTTTATCTCCAACTTTTTGAGAATTAAAAAAAATTAGACAGTCTTAACAATACTGGATGTTCAGAAAACCTTCTGACAACACACCTGATCTAATGAGATTGTGAAGTAATTAACTCTTTCAAAAATAATAACAAAAAATAAAAAAAAACAATTTTCACTTTTTTTTTTGATCTGGGCAACATCTGAGCATCGAATGAGACTGATCCCATGCCCCAAAAGTGTTCCCTCCCAGAGATATGCGCGTTTTATGAAAGTGATGGTACACCAAAGATACACGTATTTAAATCTTTAAAATGGCTCTCCTGGACAAAACTGGTTTTTACCCTTAGGTCCCTTTCTATTTTGCGCGTCACATATAGGTTTTTGGGGCTTCTTGGACGCACGATGAAAAAATAAGGTTGATGTGACAGCATTAGAAGAGCATCATACTATTGTTTGGTATATGGTAAAGGTGCAACAATATTATGGTTGTGTGGATCATATCATGCCCTTCGAATATTGTCACTCCAACCATTCTTTTTTCTGCGTGCGGGCTCAAAATGTAACATTAGCTTTATCTTAATCTTAACTAATTTTCTTCAATTTCAACAGCGTTTGTCCAATGATTTTCACCGTTTGTTCCAAAAAGCTAACTTTTGCTAAATTCCGTGAAGATCGGGCAACAGTTGCGACCTGTAGTTTAGATTGACGGACGGACAAACAGCTATTGATTATACGTCGACATTTCTTACTGCATGAAAACTACTCAACTAATTTTAATCAATGTTAGCCTTTTTATTTATCTTTCCTCTAAGACTCTTTGTAAAAGAGTTGACAACAGGTTACGGGCCAAATAGTCTAGTCTAGTCTCTAAAAGCAAAATTTAAAGCAATATGCGTGAGATATTCACTTACCCTGACTTGCTCAGACAAATTTACCATTTGCCTTTTAATAACTCTAGTTGAAAGAACTGATGGACAGCTGTTGATTTTACGTCGATCAGTATACTTAATAGACCTACCTTTAATATTTGTAGGTATTAAAAAATAATATTTGTAGTAACAAACATTTGCCGCGAAACTAACTTGTAACACCCTGTTCAACAAAGTTGTGCAAGACATAAAAAAAACACAACCCTTGCGCCGAGAAAGCGCAGAGTTTCGAATATCTTGGCATTCTACTAAATGATCAATGGCTCAAAAGAAGTTAAATGTGGCCTAGAGATGCGTTTCTTTTAGCTTAACAAGTAAAAACGTCGTGTAGTTCGGCCACGCCGAACCATATATATACCCTTCCTACGCTACTAAAGTTCCAAAAAAAGGTTAGTCCTTTAAAGGGAAAATCACCCTCCCTCCCTGTTTCAATTTCGCCTATTTACAATTCCGAACACATTATGAGCATAAGCCATCATCATGCAGAATAACAGGATCCCAGGTTGATGCGTTTCAGCGATATAGAGCTTTCAACAGAACACAAGCGGGCTGACGGCCGGACATGGCTAGATCGTTCTAGAATTTCACGACGACCTATAATATACTTTATGGGTGATTCTGAGAATATGGGCCAATTTCGACATCATTTTTGGCATTCGATTTTTTTGCAGAATCTAATATTTAATTCAGATGTCTTAGTTTTAAGAATGACTAGTCAGTTTTCAAAGGTACACATCAATATTTTAATTTTTAACGGAATCATGCAACAATTTAAAAAATAATAAATAAAACAATTTAACAAAAAAACTGGGGAATGACCAACTTAAGTGTGAACGTTCGTAACGAGTGGCAAAACACGACTTACTTAATTTAATGCGAATTAATGTGAACCCACTTCACGTAATGTTCAATTATATTTGAGTTGCTTGAAATCAAGATTTGTTTGGAAATTTGAATTTGAGCGAATATAAGATTTTACAGGGGAATGATGTGAATTTTCAGGGACAGAAAATAAACCTCCATAACAACAATTTCTGAAGATTTTCAAATTTGGTAGTATTGGCAACCTTTCAAGAATTAAACTGAAAGACATCCATTTGAAAACATCGGCAACTTTTTATGAATTTGAACAATTGTTTTCAAGACTTCGAAATGAAGACATAATTAAAAACAAAAATCGCCCAATTTTTTAAGGATTCAAACGATTTTGGAAGATTTTGAAATAAATTAGTTTTTGAAATATTGTTTTTTTAACTAAATTTAATTTATTCACAGTTTAGTGCATATTGAAAATTTGCACCGTTCAATGCAATCTTCCTGTACTGCATTTCATAATTCATTCTATTTAAAAGTCGTTCATTTTTGAGGAAAACGTACAAAGTCCACCCAAGAAGAACGTTCAATCCAATGAATATGATGATGATGATCATCATCATCCTCAGTTTAATCCAAAATAATCACTTAATGATTTTCACCGTCGATTTCATTGGACGGCATAGGAGCGTTTCTTATTCTATTTGATTTTTGTTTGTGCTCATCGACAATTTCTGGCGGATTGCAAAAATAATTATGATTTATATACTAGAGGTGCAATCGAATGAGAAAAAGAAGAAAAAAAACTGAAATCTTAAATCTATATTAATGGACCTGAACATATGTATGGATGACTGTGTGATGAATAACTTGCATGTGACTTTTTTCGTTGGTGGTGTTGTTTTTTTGCAGATATTTTTTTTTGTCATACGACTACACAAAAATTGATCTACTCGCAGCCTAGTGCAGCAGCAAATGTCACATTTGAGTGAGTGCAGGCAGGCGGCAGGCGGTTACAAACATTTTGAAAATGAAGCAAAATGACAAAAGGATGGAGAGAGAAAAAATAGCACTAAAAAACCCACCGCAAGAAAAATACATATTTACATACAAGAACTCATACTCGTAAGACAAGCATAGTTTTAGTTGTAGGTATTTTACTTTTGAAATATTCATTCAACAAGAGTCATTAAAAAGCAAATGGTAAATTTGTCTTTTAGTATGTGAGAGCAAATCATATCTCAAGATTTTTTTTTTTAAATTTGCTTTAGAATGTTGAAAGACTATTTGGACTATATCGTGTCGTGGACTCTGCCAATTTTTTTAAAAGGGTCTTAGAAGAAAGACAATCAGAAATGCTAATATTGTTGAAATTTGTTGGACATAAAAAAAATTAAAAAAAATATATGTAAATAAAAAAAAAATAAAAAAAAAATTTAAAAAAAAAATTGTTTTTAAAAGACATGCCGAGGTTATGAAGATTTTTATATTTTTCTTTTGAAGATTGTCTACTTATAAGAAGAAGAACGCCGTTTTTAGAATATCTATGTAAAGTATCAAAGTTATAAACCATTCTGTGCTCATTTTTCACGATTTTTTCTTTTTTTCTCAGGCGTATGATTATTATCTAAATCTAATTAAATAAAGTATACACACAGGGTACACTACTGACTTAAAGTCCATTTAGTCTTGACGGTTGACGTTGGACGGTTGACGGTAGGCAATCAGCTATTTCAGTTCAGGATTGCATTTTGCATGTGTTAGAGGGAGATAACTATAGTTTGACGGTTGACGACGGTAGACTTCTGCAGGTTGCAGAATCCACCGTCAACCGTCGAGACTAAATGGGCCTTTATACAACTTTTAAAAACAACCGACATTTCGGCAGTGGGCAATGGAAATTTTTAAAGTAGTTGTATTAACAAAAAAAATAATAAAAAATAAAATTAAAAAAAAATAAATAAAAAAAAATAAAATTTAAAAAAAAAATATTTTTAAAAAAATTTTAAAAAAAAATTTGTTTTTAAAAGACATGCTTAAGTTATGAATATTTTTCTTCTGAAGCTTGTCTACTTACTATAAAAAGAAAAACGCCATTTTTAAGAAATTCTATGGAAAGGTATCAAAGTTATGAACCGTTTTGTAAAAAATTGTCACGATTTTTTCTTTTTTCTTAGACGTATAATTATTATCTATCATAATTAATATTAAGTATACATACAGGGCACACTAGAAAGGTCGGCGGTGGACAAAGGAAATTGTGGTTACTCGTATTCGAATATTTTGAAGAACATTTATACCCTCCTTCGTGGAATAGAGGGTTATTCACTGTGCCAGTTCCAAATACTGGTGGCAGATCCCATAAAGAACATATATTCTTAATTTGTGAACTCAGATCGGCCCATAGAGGCCCTATGGCCCAAAAAATCGGCCTTCTTGAACTATGGAAATATAATGGGTAATAAATCAATCAAATTTTATCAGCAACCAGAATATCATAATTTTACAATTTGAATACGTTTTAGAATGCAGAAAAATGTGAAATCGATGAAATTACAGGCCTCGATCCATGGGTCTAAGGTCCTTAGAAAAATATGAAAAATATGTCTGGGTATCCAGAAACAGCGATTCCAGATAAAATTTTATCAGGAACCAGAATATCATAATTTTACTATTTGAATACGTTGTAGAACGCAGAAAAATATAAAATCGATGAAATTCCAGGCCTCGATCCATGGGTCTAAGGTCCTTAGAACGCTGAAAAATATGCCTGGGTATCCAAAAACAGCGATCGAATCCTGGGCTTTATGGGACCTAGGGGTCCAAAAAACGCCGAAAATTAGATCCTTTCCAACATGCACATATGTGACCGCGCATAGAGAAAGGGACCTCGAAGGGTAAAAAAATTAATTTTCATTTTTTTTTTTCTTTTTTTGATGTGGACAACAACTGAGCATCGAATGAGACCGATCCCATGCCCCATGCCCAAAAGTGTTTCCTCCCAGAGATATGCGCGTTTTATGAAAGTCAAGTCGACGATTCTAAGTGCAAATAGAAAGGGACCTTATCTTTAAAATGGCTCTCCTGAACAAAACTTTTCATCAAATTTTCACTTTTTTTGTGGACAACATCTGAGCATTGAATAAGACCGATCCCATGCCCCAAAAGTGTTTCCTCCCAGAGATATGCGCGTTTTATGAAAGTGAAGTCGACGATTCTAAGCGCAAATAGAAACGGACCTAATCGTTAAAATGGCTCTCCTGAACAAAACTGGTTTTACTCATAGGTCCCTTTATATTTTGCGCGTCACATATGGGCACTTAGCAACAATGAAATTTTCTAACTAATCTAACTTTTAGGATCTGTTTAAATTAAGGCTGGATTTATGGGCCCTAGAGACACAAAATTGGCCCTTTCAACAGTGGTTTTGTGGGTACCCAAAAACAATGAAATTTTCTTCTCGAAAGTCAGAAAGCTAGCCGAGGCAGCCACATGAACGAAATTCGGTTCCATCAAAAAAGGAAATATTTGCTTTTTTAAATAAACCATTGACCATTTTGTTAATTTTTTGATTTTTTTAAAAACAAACTTGCATTTGGACCACCCTGATGATAGTCCTACAAAATGTTTAATCAATACTACAATTTGTTCAAAAACGACTTACAATTGTGTGCGCTGATTGTATGAATTTCTTTATCACACCATCTGAATAGGCAAACTTTTAAATCAAAATTGACAATTTTTTAATTTGGTCATCTCCCGGCAAGCGTTTCAAAGAACTCTAGCGGAATTGAAAAACTCGTAGAGGTTATCTAAAACCGTGATAGGAAAGGTAGGCTTTTCTACTACATATCAAAGAAAAAGCCGAGGTCCAAACCCACGAAAGAACAGCTGCATTTTTTAGCGGCGGTTTCACCACGTAATGTTGTGAGCATAAAAATATATGGAATCTGGTTATTTCATCAATTCCTTGAGAAAATTACATACCCTGGTTCAAACATTAAACATACACAAAAAGTACGTACATATGGGCAAGTTGAAAAGCAACCATTCATGTATGCATAAATATTCTGGGTTTCGGCAAAACGACTTGTACCCCCAAGCGTGTTTTTTTTCTTGCTGTTATTTTTCATTACGTATGTGGGTCTAATAATATCATTTCAATATTAACGCTGGCTTTCTGCCGGTACGCCAAATTAAAAAAGGCCACACAGCAAAAAGAAGGGAAAAAACAGAATCCAATGAACACTTTGATATTTCGTCTTTGACGATTTGGCAGCGAATCGTCTCTAAAATAAGAAAGACTGAAAGATTGAAAGAAGGAATGAATGAATGAGTGAGTGTATGAATAATCACAAGGAGGGCAGAATTCTAGCGAAAAGGCAAGCAGCGAAAAAGAAATTATGAAATTATTATTAAATGAGCCAATTAAAGAAAAATCACAAAGGTGTGTGAGAGTGTATGTGTGAGTCTGGTGATAAAATTATATAGGCAGATATGACCTGTTTATAGCCATAGGTCTTATTAGCTCAACAGAGGCACTTTGAAATAAAGGATATGTGGTTTAAAAAGCGGATTTTGTCTGAAGCAAAAAAGGGAAGTTTATGATAACCTCGAAAGGAGAAAAAGAACAAACAAATAGGCAATTTGTACACGCAGAGAAAAGATATGCTTACTATATGGTCAACGCAACAATAATATGTTCTCTACAATCAAAACATGTTCGTCGTAACCATAGTATTGATTTTTGAATTTTATTTTGACAACAGTATGATTGCGACAATATTACTATTGTTGAAATGTAACAATAGTATTATTGCCAAACTTAGAAATGAAAATATGGCTGTAGCAACCATATAAACATGGTTGTTGTTTAAAAGTTACGTTAACAATAATATGATAACGTCAATCATACCGAATGGTTGCGAATATAAACATAACAAAACAGGTTTTATAGAGCATACATGTATGTGTGTGCGTATATTTTTTTTGATATACACATACACCCGATACAGTGCATGGTTGTTGTCCATTAAAAAAACAACAACAATCGGAAGGTAGTTCGAGGGATTTTTATTGTGTTTACTTTGTTCGGTGAAATACTCTACTACGAGGGCGGTTCGGAAACTTCTTAGCCTAGCACAAAAAGCGCGGTATAAACAGAAAAAAGTTAAGTGTTTTGAAAACTTCCATCTCTGCTATGAACACATGTTAAATTTTGTTTCGATCTGGCAACTCCTTCATATAGAAACAGCTGTTCACAAAAGACGCATCCGCGATTTTTTTACAATGGAAAAATTAGAAATGCGTGGTGTCATTAAATATTTACATAAAAAAGGTTTATCGGGACAAGAAATTCATAATGATATGGTGAATGTGTTAGGTGAAAGTGCTTCTTCATATGCAACAGTAAAAAATTGGGTTGCTGAATTTAAACGTGGTCGTACAAGCATTGAAAATGAACCACGTAGTGGACGTCAAAAACAGCAACAACAACAGAAATTGTAGCCAAAGTGCATGATATGGTATTAAATGATCGACGAATAAAAGTGCGTGAAATAGCTAATATCATGGGCATCTCAAATGATCGAGTCCATTTAATTATGCATGAAGAACTACAGATGAAAAAGCTTTCTGCAAGACGGGTGCCGGACTTGTTAACAGTCGACCAAAAACGCATAAGAATGAACATTTCTCAAGCTTGTTTGGATCGTTTTCAGCGAAATAAAATGGATTTTAAGCGTCGTTTCATAACTGTTGATGAGACATGGATCCACCACTATACTCCAGAGACAAAAGAACAATCCAAACAATGGACTGAAGCGGGGTGGAAGTGCCCCAAAGAAGGCAAAACCAATTCAAACGGCTGGTAAGGTTATGGCAACGGTTTTTTTGGACTTCAAAGGTATTTTATTGATTGACTATCTGCAAAAGGGTAAAACAATAAATTCAGAGTACTATTGCAACCTTTTAGATCAATTAAATGTACAAATTCGAGAAAAACGTCCTGGCTTACAACACAAAAAAATAATTTTTCATCAAGACAACGCACCAGCGCACAAGAGTGTTTTAACAATGGCTAAAATCAACGAATTAAAGTACGAGTTGCTTGACCACCCACCTTATTCTTCTGATTTAGTTCCCAGTGACTTTTACCTGTACCCAAATTCAAAAAAATTCCTTGCTGGCAAGCGTTTTACCTCAAATGAAGATGCAATTACAGTTGTAAACCATAATTTTGAAGACCTTGAGGAAAACTATTTTAATCAAGGGATAGAATTGCTAGATAAGCGTTGGACTAAATGTATTGAAGTTTCAGGAGATTATATTGAAAAATAAAAATATTTTTGAAAAACTAACTATTCTCTTTCATTGATAGGCTAAGAACTTTCCGAACCGCCCTCGTACCGACTGGTTCTCGTTTATTTAAAATCTGCTTGCACTTAAGTGTAAAGCCATTGATCATGGTTTAATCAGATTCGTTACTTGGGGTCTACGGATGGTAAAGTAGCACTCACTCCTGCTGGCAACTAAAAGTATTTTCGACTGCCGTTGGAATATATATTTTTGTTTCTTGAATGAAATGTTTAATAAAACATGGTCTCAAATCTGGCTATGAACTAATTGTAATGCAATTTAAAATAACTTACTTGATAAAAATCTCTATTTTTGAATAATAACATTACCCAATACTAATAAATAATTATGGGGATCATAGTATGTTTAAGAGTGAATCATACTATGGTTGTGGGGATCATAGTATGGTTGCGTGTGAATCATACTATGGTTGTGAGGATCATACTATGGTTGTATGAGAAACATACTATGGTTGCGAGGATCATAGTATGGCTGTGGAGATAATAGCATGGTTGAGTGTGAATCATAATATAGTTACGTCGATCATAGTATGGTTATGTGTGTGAATTGTTGTGAGGATCATAATATTGTTGTGCCACAACCATATACCTAACAATAGTATGATCCTCTTCGAATATTGTCACCCCAACCTTACTTTTTTTCTGCGTGTAGGTTTGTCCGGGCTTTTACTAAAATAGGGTGGGCCATTTAAAATTTTAATTGTAAAAAATTTACTGATAATTTTTCCTATTTTTTTATGGAAAGGGTGAACTTCGGAAAACCATCCGATACGTTTTCGCATCGCCCAACGGCTGAATATTGTTGGGCAGGAGTTGAAGAATTGACCATTCGGTCAATCGCGTTTTCAGGAGAAGATCATTTTCATCTCATATGCAGTTCAGAGAACCAACACGTGGCTATTGAGAAATCAATACATCCACAAGTAGTCACATTTTGGTGTTGATTTTTTGCTTGCGGCATCATTGGAGCATTTTTTTTTCGAAAATTAGCAAAAAAAAACTGCTGTTTTAGTCAACGGTAGCCATTACCAGTTTTTGTTTCCAAAAATGCAAGAGAATGACTTGAACGACATTTGGTTTCAACAAGACGGGACCAATGAAATACAGCCAACGCAGTCAACAATATTTGACGCACTGTTTTTAAAAATCGAATAATCAGCCGAAAAAATCATGCAAATTGGCCACCTCGGAGCTGTTATTTGAACCCTTTGGATTATTTTCTGTGGACCGCCTTTAAGGATAAATGTGGCGCAAAGCATCCAGAGACAATTGAGGCGTTGAAATATGAAATCGAAGTTGCCATTGAAGAGAACCAACCCGAAACAATCGAAAATGTACTGAAAAATTTGGTTGATCGGATGAGGTACTGCCGAGCCAGTCATGGTAGTCATATGAATGAAATTATGTTCCATTATTAAATGGCAAAGTGCAACCTTTCCAATAAAATCAGAAATTTGAAATAATTACCAGTACTTTTTCTTTATAGCCGATTCAAATTTAAAATGGTGAATCGCCCACCCTGTACTCTCCACCAGGATTGTGAGAGGATAGTATCATTTGAAATACCTGCACATAAACATACATACGATACCTTCTGTTCAGTTAAGTATAGCATTGGTTATAGAGGGGAACTAATCGAAGGAAAATTTTCAAATTAATTCTATGTTTGGAATGATTCAGACTATGAACCACTCAACCGAAAAATCTCGAATTCTGAAATGGTCTGCATGTACCGAAAATTTCAGCGCATGCGTAGATGCAATCACAATCATTCGGACAACAAATCTGTTCTCCGTGTACACATGTCCATGTCAACTGAGGACGGTTTTTGGCTTCCTGAGGCCCATACGCCTAAAGGGTTTGGAGCCAAATTTACCCAAATCTAAAAAAAGGTGCATAATTAAATTCCTTAGAAAATTTCGTTGTTAGATGTCAGACGGGACTTAATTTTCGGGGCCTTTTAGTTGATAAGCTCATGGGTCAATTTTACAATTTAACAAAATTGAAAATTAATTTCATCAATATAACCATTGCCCGTTATCCGGACCAGAAAATTAGACAAATCCTAACGCTAGGTACACAGGAGGCAACCGTCCATAACACAACTACACACAAAGCAACATTTGCTTCAACATGACAGTATTTTGGGCCCAGGGCCCAATAACCACGTCCATTTATAGGAATTTTTATGCGTTTATGCCGTACGCAAGAAAAGCAAAATTAAAAAAAAAATACGAAGGTTGTTATATATATTTCTGGCCTCAGATTGCCTGGCGCTATCTGAAATTTCCGTTGGAAAGTTTAACATTTTTAGCATAAACGTACTCAGAACGTTTAGACGTTCGATCATCTTTTTTGTCTTTTACAGTGACTTGAAAAAATCAATTTGGCAAAAAAAATGAAATTAACTCGTGAACATTTTCGTGCGATCATTTTTCACAACTTTCGACGTGGATTATCACGACAAAAATGCATCGATGAACTTAAATCTTTGTATGGCGATGAAGCACCATCCTAAAGCACTGTGAAAAACTGGTTGAATGAATTCAATCGTGGCCGACGCTCGCTCAAAGACGAAGGTCGTGAAGGTCGTCCAAAAACGGCCGTTGTGACAGAGTGAACTGATAATGCAAGATCGTCATGTGACATACCGTGAGATAGAGGCATCCTTAGGCATTTCTTCCATTCGATATGGCATGAACACGTGGCCGTAAAAAAGGTTTGTTCTCATTGGATCCCGCACAATTTGACAACCGCTCAAAAAAAAGGCTCGTGTCGATTGGCGCAAAGAAATTTTGCAAAAATACGATCGCGGTGCTTCAAAAGACGTTCATAAGATCGTCACAGGTGACGAATCATGGATCTATGCGTATGAGCCCGAAACAAAACAGCAATCGACCATGTGGGTCTTCGAAGACGAGCCAAATCCAACGAAAGTTGTTCGTGGAAGAAGCACTTCGAAGCAAATGGTCGCCTGTAAATTCGGCAAAACTAGTCATGTGGCGACTATTCCGCTTGAGCAACGTAGGACGGTCAATTCTAAGTGGTACACCATAATTTGTTTGCCTGAAGTCTTCGGAGAAATTCGAAAAACGAAAAAGGGAAGACGAATCATTGGGCACCATGACAATGGGGGCTTTCGCACATCGGCTCATCGGAATTGATGGGTCATCCGCCGTACAGCCCTGACTTGGCAACCAATGACTTCCTTTTATTCCCGCTCATCAAGAAAAAATGCGTGTTCAACGAGTTTCGTCGCCAGAAGATGCTGTTGAAGCGTTCGAAAACCATGTTTTGGAGGTGTCTCCATCGGAGTGGAAAAAGTGCCTCGACAATTGGTTTGAGCGCATGCAATAGTGTATTGATTTTTAAGGAGAATATTTTGAAATAAATATAAATAATAATAAAATTTAAACCATTTCCAATGATAAATTTTTGTGTTTTTATTGACGGACCCAAAATATAGGGTGATCCAAGTAGATACTTTTTTCAATAGCCTTTTTTGACAGACCACGTGTGAGTCTTTTCATGCTGTCATGTTATTTTTGTTTAGTATTGTTTGGCATTTTATCATGGAAAGAAATCGTTCAACTTTATTACGAAAATGCACGTTCTGTGAGGATTGTTTTTCGTGCACTTCGTTCAACTTATGGTCAAAATAATCGGCCAACATTTCTGGCTCAATGGGTACGTACGAGTAAACAAGCAAAATTGCCGCATTTGGAACGAAGAGCAACCAGAAGAGGTTCAAGAGCTGCCACTTCATCCAGAAAAAAACACGGTTTGGTGAGGTTCGTGGATCGGTGGAATCATCGGTCCATATTTCTTCAAAGATGATGACGGTGAGAGCGTAACCGTCAATGGCAACGGTTATCGTGCCATGATAACCGACTATTTGATGCCTGAAAGTAAAGCTCGTGATCTCGGCGACATTTGGTTTCAACAAGACGGTGCCACTTCCCACACATCGCATCAATCAATGGATTTATTGAGAGATCACTTCGGTGAGTAGATAATTTCACGTGTTGGGCCGGTTGATTGGCCACCAAGATCGTGTGATATCACACCGTTAGATTTTTGTCTTTGGGACTACGTAATGTCCAAAGTCTATGCCGACAAATCAGCTACGATTCAGGTTTTGGAAGTCAACCTTGCGCGTGTTATTAACGCCATACCTGTCGAAATGCTCGAACGAGTCTTCGAAAATTGGACTCAACGGATGGACCATCTGAGACGTAGTTGCGGCCAACATTTGATAGACATAATCGTCAAAAAATAAATGCCAAAGAATGTTCTTTCAGATGATAATAAACACTCCCCATTCAATCTGAATTGTCTTTGTTTTTTTCTTTAAAAAAGTAGGGAACCTCAAAATGAATCACCTTATATAAATAGCAACCCTCGTAACTAATTACTTACTTATGTCCCACAGCATCCCATTAAGAAACAAGGCGGAACTTCTCTTTAATCAAAGAGCAGTGCACGATGCAATTCTCATACTCACTGACCGGGATCTACTGTTTTTAAAGCTGGCTCCGAACGGCTATTGCCTTTTTTAGAGAAGTTTTTACATAGCTTAGAAATAAATCTCTCACTCGTAAAGTCGCTGGCTTTTACGAAGTGGAAACCTGCTGCTTGAAAATTGTTAGATGTTCTTAACAGGGGCTGAACCTGGGTTAAGTGATATGATGGAAGGGCATACTTCCATCATACCACGGCAGCCCAATTATTTATGTAATAAATTTCAAGAAAAACAAATAGGGGCCTGAGTTTTTCAAATTGCTCTAGAAGGAACTTTTTCCCGTTTGTTCATTTTCAGTATTAAAAAAAGCGTATAAAAAAATTATAGATTTGTTTGGTTGCGAGGCGGTAAAAGCTTCACCCTTATACTAGACCAGGTTCGTATGTGACCGTTCAACTTGTAGATTTCCCCCCTAACATCTTAACGTCCCACATGTTCGTTTCACTTTTCTAATCTTGAATTTGCCATAATTGCCATTTTTGTTTTCGAAAGCAATTCTCAATCAACCATTCCAAGGCCTTTAGAAGAAATAAAGTGACGGTCATTTGGTCGGCCGATCACACATACACACACACACAACAACAACCTGCTGATTCGAAACCCTCCATCCAAACTGATCCTTTATTTGTGGCTGTGGCAAGTGTGCTACAGTATTTGCTTCGCATGATGTTCCCCTTCTTCGTGTTGTTACTTTTTCTTTCTTTATGTTTCTCTTCCTTCGCCTGTTTAAACAAAAAACCACTGCACAACAAGACCACAGACACAGGGCCAACAACCAAAAAAAAAGAAACACAAACACTGGCAAACAACCAAACAAAGGGTGAGGGCGAAAGGCAAAACTCTCTGACAGAGCCATAAAAAATCAAAAAAGATACGATAAAAACACTTACCCACACACGCACATCAACATAATAACCACCATGCCTGCCTCCGGAGAGGGAACCCATACTGCCAACCGATCGTTTGTGTATATAACAGGAATATTTTTCCTGATCTTTTCACAAAGTAATTCTACCGTTACGTACACAACGACGACACACGAACGTACATCACCATCCTTAGCATAAATTATCACATTTCAAACCCTTATTTTGTGGATCAATTGTTGTAGCGCAAAGTGTCTGGCTGCGCCTGCGCATGGTGTTGTTGTGTCGGTACGTCTGTGCAAGTGGTTAGTTGGTTGGCCATGCTACACGGAGAGAAATAAAATCCTTTGAAATCTTCATAAATGCCAGATCCACGGTATCGTAGGGAAATTTTAGCGAAATAAGGTTACCCAGTGAGACTACGATAAGGGTAAAAAAATCAATTTTCATTTTTTTTCTTTTTCTTTTTTAGATGTGGACAGCATCTGAACATCGAACGAGACCGATCCCATGCCCCAAAAGTGTTCCCTCTCAGAGATATGCGCGTTTTATGCAAGTGATGTCGACGATTCTAAGCGCAAATAGAAAGGGACCTAATCTTTAAAATGGCTCGCCTGAACAAAACTTTTCAGCAACTTTTCACCTTTTTTTTGATGTGGACAACATCTGAGCATCAAAAGAGACCGATCCCATACCCCAAAAGTGTTCCCTCCCAGAGATATGCACGTTTTATGAAAGTGAAGTCGACAATTCTAAGGGACCTAATCTTTAAAATGGCTCTCCTGAACAGAACTTTTCATCAACTTTTCACTTTTTTTTGATGTGGACAACATCTGAGCATCGAATGAGACCGATCCCATGCCCCAAAAGTGTTCCCTCCCAGAGATATGCGCGTTTTATGAAAGTGAAGTCGACGATTCTAAACGCAAATAGAAAGGGACCTAATCATTAAAATGGCTCTCCTGAACAAAACTGGGTTTTAACCGCGTCACATATGTATATATTTCTGGCCTAGGCAACAAGTAAGTGTTGCCTGGCGCCATCTGACATTTTCATTGGAAAGTTTAACATTTTTTAGCATAAACGTACTCAAAACGTTTTGACGTACGACCATCATCTGTGTTTTTTACAGTGACTTGAAAAAATCAATTTGGCAAAAAAATGGAATTTACTTGTGGACATTTTCGTGCGATCATTTTTCACAACTTTCGACTTGGATTATCACGGCAAGAGTACATCGATGAACTTAAATCTTTGTATGGCGATGGAGCACCAACCTATAGCACTGTGAAAAACTGGTTTAATGATTTCATCGTGGCCGACGCTCGCTCAGAGACGAAGGTCGTCCAAAAACGGCCGTTGTGTGAGAACATTGATGCCGTGCGTGAACTGATAGTGCAAGATCGCCATGTGACATACCGTGAAATAGAGACATCCTTGGGCATTTCTACTACCAGCATATATTCGATATTGCATGAACACCTGGCCGTAAAAAAGGTTTGTTCTCGTTAGATCCCGCACAATTTGACAATCGTTTAAAAAAAAAGGCTTGGTGCAAATAAATTTTAAAAAAATCGATCGCGGTGCTTCAACAGACGTTTATAAGATCATCAAAGGTGACGAATCATGGATCTATGCGTTTGAGCCCGAAACAAAACATTAATCGACCGTGTGGGTCTTAGAAAACGAGCCAAATCCAACGAAAGTTGTTCGTGGAAGAAACACTTCAAAGCAAATGGTCGCCTGTTTCTTCGGCAAAACTGGTCATATGGCGACTGATACGCTTAAGCAAACGTAGGACGGCCAATTCTTAGAGGTACACCACAATTTGTTTGCCTAAAGTCTTCGGAGAAATTCTAGAAACGAACAAGAGAAGACGAATCATTGTGCACCATGACAATGCGAGCTCTCAAACATCGGCGAGAACCAGTGCTGTTTTGACCGGCCAAAACGTCGAATTTATAGGTCATCCTGCGTACAGCCCTGACTTGGCACCCAATGACTTCTTTTTATTCCCGGACATCAAGAAAAAAAATGCGTGGTCCATGATTTTCGTCGCCAGAAGATGCTGTTGAAGCGTTCAAAAACCATGTTTTGGAGGTGTCTCCATCGAAGTGGAAAAAGTGCTTCAACAATTGGTTTAAGCGCATGCAAAAGTGTATTAATTACGCTGGAGCAAACTTTGAAAAGCAATAAAACCATTTTTGATAACAAATATTCGCATTTTCATTATTAGGGCAAAAATACATTTAGCAGCCCTCGTATGAGCGGATGACGAGGAGGTAAAAATACATACAAGGCAACTTTTGGTTCAGCTCTATACAAGGTGTTGCAAGTACGAGTACTAAGAAATGTTTCGATTCCGGAAAATCGACCTACTTAAGTCCCACAGCATTCCATTTAGGAACAAGGAGAAACTTCTCTCAAATCAATGAGTTGTGCCCGTTTTAACTTTTACACTCAATGACAGGGACCTACTGTGTAACGACGGCTCCAAACGGTTAATGCATTTTATAAAAAAGTTTTTACTAGGCTTAAAAATAAATCTCTTACTCTAAAAGTCGTCGGTGTTTACTAGGCGGAAACCCGCTGCTGGAAAATTGTTAAATGTTCTTACCCGGAATTGAACCTGGGTTTACTGGCAAGATATTCGTGCACACATTATATCACGCCATGGCGGCCCACAAAAATCTAGTAATGGCAAAACGTCGAATATTACTTTGTTGGGACATAAATACTGTTACACGTTTTATGCTGTAAAATAAAAAAAGTACTAAATGTTTTTGGACCAAATATTTTTTAATATATTGATTGATGTATATTGTATCCAAAAAGAATCTACTTATTCGAAACGTCCGCCTTTTGCCTTTACACACGCCTTAAGTCGCACTGGCCAATCGTCAATAGCTGCACGAACCTCGTCCATTGGAAAATTGGCCACAGCTCGAACCAAAGCAGTCTTAAGAGATCCAATGTTGGAGTATCTTTTGTGACCAACCTTGTCCTCTGAAACCGTCCACAATTTGTAATCCAATGCGTTCAAATCTGGACTACCTGAGTGAGGGCCATTCTTCAGAGGAAATGAACGCTGGCAAATTGTTTCGAAGCTAGGTCTGGGACGTTTTAGCCTTATGGGCCGGCGCAGAATCCTGCTGGAAAGTCCATGGCTGGTTTTGGAACTGGGAATTGTTAAGAGGCTTCGCAACTGCTTCTAAAACGGTTTCTTGGCAAACTTTGGCCGATGTTTTGACTTCTTGTTCGCAGAAATGCAGGTCAGTGACCCCATCGTAAGAGACACCCCACCAAACCATGGCTGAAGCTGGGTGATGACCCTTTTCCACCCTTGGGGTCAGTTCAGATGCTTCCTTAGATGGCCGCGCATACACTCTATCATTTTGTTTGTTAAATTTTTCCTGAACGGTAAAAACTTTGTCATCGGTAAACAAAATTTTTCTGTGCAAGTTATCAGCGTGCTTCACCAAAAGACGTTTGCCTTTTTTCAATCCTATTTTTTTTTTAAAGCTGCAGTCAATAAATGTCCGGTATGTCGTTTGAAAGCCCCAAGTAACAAGTCTTTTTTAATGATTCTCCTCATGGACTTTTGCGTGATATTCAGCTCACGGGCCATGATTTTCTGTTTTCGGAGCAGATTTCTGTGAATTCTTGATTTAACGGCTTTGGTGACATGCGCTGTTTAAACAGAGCGTGGGCGGCCCGACAGGCAGCGGTCTTTTACATCTCCAGTCTCTTCAAACAGTTTTATGAATCGGTAGACGAACATGCGGCTAATTCCTAGTGGCCGGAGTGTTTTGAAAATATCGCTTTTTTCACTTCGCACTTGAAAAGCGCTATTACAGCGATACGGTTCTCATTATCTGACCACTCCATGATGAAAGTTGAAACAATTTTAAAATCCCGTTACAGACTAACGCTATTGAGGTTAGCTTTCAAAATCCATATGCCACTAACGGGGTATGTTCAGTTCTACTATTGAAATGGGTGTGTTCAATGTTGTAACAGTATTTATGTCCCTACTAAGTATAACAACAGTATACTGCCGTCCTAAGAGAGAAAGTCACAAGCGCCAAAATTCCAAAATTGAGATAAGGGCAGATTCGCAACCGTGAATGAGTTTTCTGTTAAACATAAAAAAGACCAATTTCCAACTGTAAATTATTAAAAACATAAAGCATAATGATCACATCTTCCACTTTCAATGTGTTTCGTAGTCAAAAAATGTCTCAAAACTAAAAATGGAGATGTGACTTTCTTTCATAGGAGGGCAGTATACGCCAGGCTGGCTGTAGTTGAGAGTTCTGGGAAAATGTTGAAAATTTACAAAGTTAAGTGTTTTGATAAGTGTTTTGCCTATTAATATCCTTCACCGAAGAATGAAGTGAACAAAGTAAATTTGCAACAATTCCAATTATTAATAGGAGGTCTTATTAGGGATATATATTTTTTATTGGCGTAAAATTCTAAGATATGTAGCCGTGTAATGGAAACGCCTTATCTCTTCTTAATCTGAGTTGAACCTGATTTTAATCGAAGAATGGGAACGGATTGAACCTAGCTTTTGCCCTAATAGATTTGAGTTGGTAATCCAGGCTAAGGGTCTCCATACAAATTGTTAAATACTATTCATATATAAAGTATCGCTACCTGTACGAGTATGGCTTTTACATGCACTTTTTTTAAAAAAAAAACCTTGTTTTATCTTACTGAAAATAAATATTTAAATTTTGACATTTATTTTTAATAAAGACTTAAATAAGCTATAAAATATCCAAAATGACTTCACAAATATGAATGATAGAGTACCCAAAACAACTTGATACTTGGTTAATTTCGTTTTTACCTACAGTACGAGGGCGACCGCAAAACTAACTGGCCTGGCACATTTTCTGTTTTACTAGCAACTTTTAAGTTTTTTTGTTTTTTAAAAGCAATCTTTTATAAGCCATCTGTCAAAATTTCCGAAATATTTAATGATTATTTGCTTTGTTACAGGTGATTGAAGTAAACAAGTTTTATAATTTTTGAAAAATGGAAAATAAAGAGTTTCGTGCGGTAATTAAACACTTTTATTGGAAAGGTTATACGCCACAATTAATCAAAAATGAATTTGATTCTGTTCATGGTGATAATGCATTATCATACTCCACCGTGAAATCCTGGGATCCACAATTTAAAATGGGTCGTTAAAGTACGGAAGACGAACAACGCTCTGGAAGACCGAAAACTGCTACTACTATTGAAAACATTAGAAAAATATTTAATGAAGTGACTAAAGATGGACGTATAAAGCTCAGAGAACTTGCTGATATTGTTAAAATACACGAAAAACCAGTTTGGAGTATTTTACATGATGAACTCCACATGAAAAAGCTATCCGCAAGATGGGTGCCGCGTTTGTTGACTTTGCCCCAAAAATCGTCCGTTGGACCAATTCCGAGGAGCTTTTAGCGATTTATCAGCGTAATCCAATAGAGTTCTTGCGCCGATTCATAACTGTTGATGAAACATGGATCCATCACTACAACCCAGAATGCAAAGAACAGTCAAGACAATGGATAGAAGCTGGTAAAAGTGGCGAAAACTGTTAAGTCAGCAGGAAAAGTAATGGCCACAGTATTTTGGGATGCAAGGGGTATAATATTTATTGATTATCTGGAGAAAGGAAAAACTATAAATAGTGAATATTATTGTGCATTATTGGATCGGTTGAGTGAAGAAATCAAGATAAAACCACCGCATTTAGAAAAAAAGTTCTTTTTCCAGATAATGCTCCTTCACACACTGCATTTTTAACTCAACAGAAACTGGCCGAATTACGATTTGAAATTGCTCCGCATCCACCATATAGTGCAGATTTAGCTCCTTCTGGTTATTTCTTGTTTCTAAATTTAAAAAAATTTCTCGGTGGCAAAAATTTTCGTCCAATAGCGAGGTTATTGCTGAAACTGAGGCATATTTTGAAGGTCTTGAAAACTCTTTTTTTCGGATGGAATTAAAAACTTGAAAAACGTTTGATGAAGTGTATTGAGTTGGAAGGAGATTATGTTGAAAAATAAATAATAAAAATTCCAAAAAACCGGTTCTTTTTATGTTAGGCCAGTTACTTTTGCGGTCGCCCTCGTACATGCAGTTTTTTTAAAAAAAAAAAAACCTTGTTTATCTTACTGAAGCTAGATATTTTAATTTGACGTTTGTTTTTTTTTAATAAAGGCTTGAATAAGCTATAAAATATCCAAAATGACTTCACATTTAGGATTGATAATTACCCAAAATTTTAAGATATTTGCTAAATTACTTTGTACTTGGTTACTTTCGTTTTACCCACTGTTTTTGGTTAAAACATAACTTATATAATTCTAGATTTATGCTTTATTTATGTGACTCGCTTTTAAATTATACAATTCTAAATATCACCAAATCGAAATTCTCTCAGTGTAGCTGGTAGGGATTTTGCTTTTTGCTCGAATGAACGTTTTTCGTGTGTTTCTCTGGTTTCTGGTAAACATTTGTAGGGTCACATGTTCAACATGCAACCTTATGGGGTCAAAACATACAAATTTTGCTCATTGATGGATGGATTGGATGGATGGATGGTGCAGTATGTCCGTCCCTCAGCCTGGTGCAAGCAGGGAGCATAAAAAATAAATGATTTTTATTTTCGTTTATTGTTTTTAACTCAAGCCGTAGTACGTAATTTCTTTGTAATTACAGCGAGTGTAGCGATATCGTCCATACTCGTACCAGGAGAACACATGTGTTGTAGTCGCTGCTTATCGATCCATCCGAGTAATCAGAGTGTGTCTCGTTTGTTTGTTTGTTTGTTTATCATCTCTCCATACGGGGGAAGAGTGATAAGTTTGACATATTGCAACAGGGGACCGACATTTAAGAACAACATGCCTGCATCTAGCACAAAGTTTGTCAAGATTATTTTGCTAACATGTTGAATTTTTTAATTGTAGATTTTAATTCTTTGTTGTACTTGTTTGTTTATGATTCCGAAACCTTTAAAATACTTAAGGATTTGGATAATTCATTTCAAAATATGTTTGTAGAGGCGTTATTAAAATATTATATTTCGACTACTCGTACTGCTGACCTTACGCCACTTTTTCTTTTTTCCACTTTTCCACTTTTTCCTCGACATGATCGTGTTCTTCTTGCAGAAATTTAAAATTTTTTGGTTGAACATTTGCGGCATGTGGATTTTTGCAAATAATCTTCTTGAAAGTTCGGGTACTTATGGCACAGACTATTCAGTTCCAAATACTAAAAATTCAACACACCAACTATCATTCGGTTGTACTGATAAAAAAAAAACTCCAGGTACATGCGACCTCAATCATTCGGTTATGACAACAAATCTGTTTTTTCTACCTAGTGAAAGCAATAATCACTACAAATCAAAATATAGATTTATTTTCAAGTTTTGCTTCAGACTGAGATCGGTCTCATTAACCCTTGTAGCCCAAATCCTAGTTAATTTCGCAACGAATGCAAATATGGCGTTATTTGTAAGATTTAACTGAGACTTAGTTCAGTCTCATGGTGCCGCTGCGCCCAAGTACGGCCGTTACTATAGACCGGATTGACCCGAAGCAGCATTTCTTCGGTCAAGGGCTGTCACCCCGTTACACTGTTGCCGCTACAACAACAACAAAGGCCGCTATAGCAACAGGGGCCATAAATATGACAATAGGCGTGTTCTATTGGTATTCGCTTACTAAACCAGTAAGTGGTCGCTAAGGCGATGAATTTAAAACTTTTCGAGCATTTTTTGAATACAGGAACTTATTGACTTTATGCATCATAGGCAGTTTGATTTTAAAATTAGCACTTTGTAGACAAGAAAAATTATATATATGGAATTTTTATATGGAGCGCAGTAATTTGCTTTTTTTGCACTGCAGGCTGTGGCGGCACTGTTGGTCTATTAGAGTGGAGTGTGCGTCGCTTATAGCGGCTGACGGGATATTTGTGTTCATCTGACTTTCAGTTGTCATCGTACATTGGTGTACGGGAGTATTTTTCAAATGCTCCCTCGATCATTGCAGTGCAGCGTGCTTTTCGTCTACGATTCGCTGTTCCCCACGCGGACGTTTTTATGGACGGCAATCAATTGTAAATTGGGTAACTTCATTGAGAACAGCAGGGAATGTGTCATGTGTACGAAGAGGACCTTGAGAAAAGGATTATCAAGAGAGTTAGGGCAGCAGTACTGCAAACTCCGGAACGCTCTGCTCAGAAGCAATCACCTGCTCTTGGCATTTCTTTTTTTCAGCCGGCTCTTGAGGCAATGCATGGTTCTAACAGGACGGTGCCACTGTACACACAGCGAGTGTTATAATGAATTGTTTGAGTCAAATGGTTCCTGGACAGCTTTGAGGGGCATTATGAACTGACCGGCACGCCCACCAGACTTTGCCCCATGCGATGTTTTTTATTTGGGGTTACCTGAAGTCGAAGGTGTATATCAATCGTTCCAACACCTTGGAAGACCTAATTAACATTAGCAATACTGAGGCTGAAATTGGCAGAATACCAGTCGACATGCTTGTAAGAGTTCATTAAAACTTCAGAAAACGTATGCAGCAGTGTGTGGATAGCTAAGGTCGACAGATACACTATTTAAAACAATGTTATTTAATAATTCCCTTACTGTTCAATATAATTAAAATGTAAAATAAATTTTTCTAAGGTACATAATTTTTTTTCATTCCCAAATAAGCAAAATACCGCGCTCCACCTTAAAGGTTATTCTTGAATATCTTTATTTCAAACAAACAGAGTTTAATGCAAATTGTCTATAGTTCTTGTACTTATTATGCAACGTGTGAGGTTGTCGTGTTAGTTACCTCTTAAGCGAGTTGTCAATCGAACACGGCAAATGTAGTTTTTCCCATTTTAATAGCGAATCCAAAGTTTATAAGATGCGTTGAGACAAAACTTAAGGTAGTTTTTAATTGTTTTAAAGTTTATTTGAACAAAAGGCCATTTCATTGACTGTCCATTAAAAGCAGGTGTATTGACAGTATTTTTCACTTGTACCACCGGCACCAAGTGCTCTTTTTTAAAGCGTTATCAATTTCGTACTGCACGTAGAAAAATAGTATGATTGGGACAACAATAATCGAAGGGAATCATACTATTGTTAGGTATACTGTTTTGGTACAACAATAGTATGATCCTCACAAAAATAGTGTGGTTCACTCACAACCGCACAACAATAGTATGATTCACACATAACCATACTATGATCCCCACAACCATAGTAAGATTCAAACTCAACCATACTATGATCTCCACAACCATATTGTGATCCTCACAACCATAGTATGTTCCAAAACCAACCTTAGCATGATCCTCACACCCATAATATGATTCAAACTCAACCATGTTATGATCCCTACACCCATAGTATGATCCCACACAATTATACTATGATCCCCAAAATTATTTATTAGAATTTGGTTATGCAGTCAACAATAGATTTTATTAAGAAAATTTATTAAAAATACATCAAATTCAAAATAATAGGATTGATTTGTTTAACAGACGAAAAAATCAGATTAAAAAAACTTAAGCGTTTTTATTAAAAATATTTCGCTTCAACAAAGCCAAAGCAGTTTGTTGGAAAAGTTTTAATTTCCATATAAAATGTAATAAAGTTGCATTAGATCCGTAACAATAACATTGTTCTAAAAAGTATATTTAAATATTATTGTTTTAAAAAAAATCTAAAAAACAATGCTTTTGTCGCACCAACCATATTTAGATTTGTTTCTACAACCATATTTTCATTTTTAAATTTGGCAATAATACTATCGTTTCATTTCAACAATAATAATATTACGACAATCATACTATTGTCAAAATTAAATTCAAAATACTATACTATGGTTGCGACAAACATAGTTTTATTGCGGAGAACATATTATTATTGCCGTGACCATATACATAGTAACCAAATTTTTTGTCTGCGTGTGGGTAACCACATTGGGCTATCTACTGCATGAAACAGCGTCTATTGTCTAAATTAAATTCAAAATACTATACTATGGTTGCGACAAACATAGTTTTATTGCGGAGAACATATTATTATTGCCGTGACCATATAGTAACCATACTTTTTCTCTGCGTGTGGGTAACCACATTGAGCTATCTACTGCATGAAACAGCGTCGTCTTCAGTCAGGGCTTATGGATTCACTACCCAATCTTAAAAAAAGTGTATACCTTGATGCGTAAGAAAATTCCATTGCTTTCTGTTATCCAGGGAAAATCGTCCCCGAGCAAGCGATTTCTGGCCATAAGGTCCAATGGTCGGGCGTGTAGTTTACGCAAATATTAAAATTAATGGCATATTTCGAATGAAAGAAAATTTCATTTGGGTATTTGTGTTTCAAACGAACGGTTTTATTTTTCATAAAGAATATTTAAATTATAAGTAAGCGCCATCTACATTTCTTCTTATCTCTCAAATGCATAACCTTATCCGATGGTACAGATAAATTGAGTAAATTTCAAACGATTATATTTTTATAGGTCAAGTGTAAGTTTCCTTTCCGTTATTCGATATCTTCGTGTAAAGCGGCCTTAATAATAAAGGGTGGCCCAACTATTATGCACGTTGTTAATTGTGAGTCACATCTTAACGCCAAGTTTATTGCCCCACATATTTTGACATTTCTTAGTTTCAGTATTGACAAATTCAACCGATCGAGCCGTACTTCTTAGAAATTCAGGTAGGCTAAGTAGAGATGATAACAGACTTCTTGTAGCCAGAAATTGAGAATATGGACGATCATGTGATTTGACACCGTAGGACATCTTTTTTTGCAGATGTTTATCAGAAAAAGTGTACGTCAATAAGAACAATTTAAGAGCTAAAATATAAGATAATTTGGCACAATAACGACATTAAACCTCTATTATGTTTCAGAGTCATTGAAAATATGGACCATTAGATCTATATTATGAAAAAATACGAAAATTCTCTGAAAACCTTTTGTTTTATTTTCAATTAAAATCTTGTATTTTAGTTGGACCACCCTTGACATTGCATACGAATGCCCTGCCCTATTTTAGATAAACTACATTTTTTTATCAAACAACCAATCATCGTCAAAATATTTGAAGAGTCCATTTTCCAATTGCCTGATATATTTTGCTTGTTAAAACCTGAAAACATCAATGCGACAAGAAACTACAGAAAGATAGGCAACTTAAAAACAATACAAAAAAACAAAACATGATGCAACACAAGTCTTTACTCAAATAAAAACATTTAATTAAAATTGTAGCTGGAGATGTAGACGAGAAAAGACGTAGCTGCAGAGAAAAGATATAGTATATTTTTTTTAAATATCTCGCGACATTTTCGCAGTAAAAAGTTAAAAACTGCTTTGCCGCCCGCCAGTTTATACGATAAGATAATGGATAACAACAGAAAAGAAATAGATAAAATATACCGTTTTTTCTTTTTGTTTATATTTATTCGGTCTTTTATCATTATTATGACTTGAACAGTTTTTATTCTGGTTCGAGACCTTTTTGTTGTTTCTTTTTTAGAATCAACGTAGAAAATTGGTTGAAATGTATTGGCTTGGTTGCCTGGCAGACTGTACAGCTGTTTCTAAACCCGCCAAGGTGTTTCTTTAGCAGTCTTTGGAAAAGAAAAAATATTAAAAGGATTGGTACACCCTAATAATTTCAAAAATTTTAATCTGATTGTGGATATAATGCAATGGTTGCGGGAACCAAACTGTGATTGTGGGAATCATTTTATTGTTGCAACAATCATACTATGGTTATGGGAATCATACTAAAGTTGTTAAATCATTTTTATATGAATCATACTTTGCGGTTGCAGGAATCATTTTAAGTTGTAGGAAATATACTATGATTGTGTGTTATTACAATGTGGTTATGGGTATCATAATATGGTTGTAGGGGGAACATACATATAGGGTGAGCAATCTAGAGGCATTTTTTCAATGGGGTTTCTTTAACAGATACCGCGTGAGTTGTGTGAAACTAAATTTTTTTCTTTTCAGTATTGTTTGCCATTTTATTTTGGAAAGACTTACACCACGAAAGCCACGGTTTCGAGCATTTCGCCATACACAAACGAGTCATCCTAATTTGACCCTCAGAATGGACACCCTTAAAAGGACAACATTTAAAGAAAATTAGTATTAAAAAATAATTGGCATAAAAAGTCCTTTTAAATGAACAAAAAAGATTCCCCACTTGATTTGAAAAACGACCTCTAAATTGATCACCCTTTATATTTATAATATGATGATACTAGAACCATGCCATGATAATTATGGTTATTATAATAAAAAAAAAGTTGTCATACGAGAATGTTTGCCACAGCAATAGTGTAATGCTGCTCGAATATTTTCACCCCAACCATATTTTTGAATACTCTCGACCAAAGAGTGAATATGGCATTCCGTTTGCGACATCACGAAAAATTGATCTGTCCGATCTAGCTAAGACTTCTAGCTATGTCCGCCCGATTTAGCTAAGACGATCTAGCCATGTCTGTTCGTCTGTGTTTCTGCTAAAAGCACGATAGCGGTCAATCGAATGGACCAAGGATCCTGAAATTTTGGATTATGGCTTAGATCCTTTAGCTGTTTGGGATTTTCAAAGAGTTTCCTTTTAAGGGAGTAAAGATACCTTGGTAAATAGCCACATTTTAGAGTGTTTGCTTAACAAATCATAATTTTTTTGTGGACAGACAATGGTTAAAAAGGCTACTGTCAGTTGGAACGCACTTATTACCTCGAAAAAGAATACGTTTTGGCTCATGTAGTTCAAAAAACGTTCCGCAAGGTCAAAACGGGCAATCAAGAGTCCATATGGACATATAAGGTAAATTGATTTTGTTTTTGTTTGATTTTTTTGTGTGAAAGAAATATTGTTTTATATTAAAGTATATAATTTGGAAGTTTTGTCTCAATTTTGAAATGGCCTAAAACAGGACCATTTTTTTGGGGCTTGAGCAGCTTACGGACGGTGGAGAACATACAGTCGAACCTGGATAAATAAGATCGCCTGCTTGTTCGCACTTAAAGATGTTTACCACTTATCCAGGTAATTTAATTTGTATTCCACTTAAAGAGATAAAGCATGTTTATTTTTTCGCACCAGGTATGTCAGTTTTTTTTTTGGCCCCTGTCACCAAATTGTTGGTCAAAATTACGTCTAACTATAACTGCAGTGATACTATTGTCTGTCTATGCCCCTCTATCCTATGATGGAAGGTACAAAAAGTACATAGAACTGAGTCATTCAATTGGATATGAGCCATAATATTGAAAATGCCGACTAAAAATTGAGAGTAGGAGTAGAGTAAGCTACTTTTTCATTAAGGCCAATCGAATATGAGCCAAAATATCGAAAATGCCGACTAAAAACTGAGAATAGGAGTAGAGTCATCTACTTTTTCATTAAGGCCATTAAGGCGTTTTCATAAAATCCCCCAAATCACCAAAATATAAGTAACCAAAAGTCTTTGATCTCGCCATATTGGGCGAGAAATCCCAAACCTGACCACCCTGCGTCGCACTCGGCAAAAACTCCCTTAGTAAAAAGCAAATACAAAAGAGAAAAGACAAAAACCGTACTATTGTAGGTACAGCATGAAAAGGGAAATCCCACGCCTGGAGGTAAACGAGTAAAACTTCCCATTTATAAAGGTAAATTCTAAAACAGCAAGTCCCACTTAAAGAGGTTCAAACTCCTGCTTAATGAGGTTGTTTTCTATAAGAAGATTATGGACTGTTATCCAGGTTCGACTGTTAAAGAAGTTTTTTTAATAAGAAGATTATGGAAGATTCCGACTTATCCTGGTTCGGCTGTATAAGGTTTGGCCTGGCCAAACTTATGTGCGTTTTTACTAGTTCTTTTTGTGTATGGTTCAAATCCGTGTAAGGGCTGCTAACAAAAACTTAACAAATAAGAGATTAAAGCTTCTCTATAAAATTTATTAGCTGATGTGAGCCGACATTTAACATTATGTCCCGGTCAGTAAGTATAAGAATAATATAGCGCACAGCTCATTGACGCTGATTCACCATCACTTAACAGGACGATAAGGGAATTAAGCAATTATACCATATTCCTGCACACAGAGAAAAAATCAGTTAGAAATCGGTCCGAACTACAAAAATTCGGTTGGATAAACCGATTTGCTTTTGAAACACCAACATTTCAAAGTAATGATGGTAACACGGTTCGAGATATAATATGATGATTGCTACAACCATATTGCGGTATTCACTGCCAACAATACAGTTATACAAACCGAATTCAGTTTAACTATCGGTTGCGACAACTGGCGGTTATTACAATTAACCAATTGTGATATACATGTTACATTAGTACCAATAATTGGTGGTGACAACAGATTAGAACTTTGTAGTGTCTGTTTAGTTAGCTGTTGTAACATAATTTTGGTTATTCCAACATCGACAAATAAATCCTATAATATTATATCGGTTCGAGTCACAACAAACCCGTTGTTTTCGAAGTCCCCAAAATATGTATAAAAAAATAAATGGACAGACTTGATCAAAATTTTCGCCATAGAACATCAAAACTACAACCAAGTTTTTTTGATGGCGACCCATTTTTCCCGAGTGACGGCCTCCCAAATCTTGACAATAAATATTGTTATATACCTTCATTGTTTCGTTTGAGATAGGTGTTGCAAGGCGGTAAACTGTTAATTTTTTTAAAAAGTACTTATAACCAACAATCTATAACAACAACCAACACATGTACAAATTTCGTTCCAACCATCATCTTAGTCTGTTAGGATTACCGATACTTGTTTTCCTCAACCGGAAGTGTCAGTTCCTTCTACTAAAAATTGCTGTCTTCCCAATAAACATTCGGTTGTAACGATGGAACACATGGATAGTTCTTGCAACCACTAACATTCGGTTGGCAACAAATTCGGATGTCGCATTATAAAATGGATGTACAGGAGGTCTAGCGCTTTCTTTTTTTAGTGTATTTTTTTGGCAGTGTTAGCTCGTTTTCGCTTGAAATCAGCAGTATACGAGTATGTCAGCGGAACGAAATAAATCGATTTGCCCTTGAACAACGTTGGGAAATAATGCAGAACCAATTTCCACAGTCAATGCTAGTTTTGGCCGACCTGTGGCCTCCACTGCGCCTGTCGTACGTAAGTTCTTGCAAACAGTTCATAAGGCTGCCATGCTAGGCAGTGAAAACACTCACTATCCCCGAAAACCCATGGTGCTCCCTAAAGACAGTGGAACTACAAGAGTGCACGACTCAATCGTGGAAGATCGACCACCTAAAATTCAAGCTTCAGACTGAGGCGAATTTAGGGGTCTCATTAGTGTGAGACACTTAACGAATAAATGAATTAGGGTGTGATGTTTTAAGCGACTATAAGGAGTGTCCCCTTAAACATGTTTGACAGTTGTTGACCTTTTAAATCCTTAGACACTCCACACCAGCAACAACAAAAAGTTTTTAAAATTGACGAATTGAAGTGTGTGGAAGTGTATCTGTGAATGTGTTTGTGAGTAAGTGCGTCTGTGTGTGTGAGTGCATATACCCTTTACAAATACACTTGCAGAATAGCGGATACTCTAAAATGGCCTTCGTTAAGATTTCATCAGCAAGAGCGACACAAACAACACCGACAGCCAGTGGGGGGAAGTTCCAATTCCCGAGTACCACAAATATATGCAAATTTGTATCTAAAAAAAGAACTGCTCGCTACTGGCAGGCGAGTATCAGCCAATTCAGCCATTGTGAATTCATGTATCGACAGATTAGTTCGGCTGTTCTTCTGCGACTACTTTGTTGTTTTGTACATCCCGTCTCCATATTTCCCCTTCGGTGTCTTCTTCACAGCCATACATGATGTTTCAATTTGATCTACAAGACATGCTAATACAACGCCGTATTAATGACGCTGATGATTATGCTGATGATGCCGATGACTATGATCTTTTTCTGCTGTTGCACACAAACTTATTTATGAAGGGCTGTTTTTGTCTTTTTTGACACATAAAAGAAATTTAATAAGGTATGCGTGTGATCCAGAGAAAAATCTTGTAAGGTTTTTGTTTCAACACGTAACGCACGAGGAGTATTACGTACGACGTAACATCTTTCTAGGCATACCATTCCCGATATAGTCCATCACTCTTTGTCCGGTATGCAAGTGATGGTGATTGTGTTGCAACAAACATAACAGAAAATATATAAAGCTGTAAGAACGAGGGTGTTGTAATGAGTTGGTCAATAGGTCATAAAAAACAAAATTGAAAAAAATCACACCAATGTTTAAAAAAATGTTAAGCTCATTTGTTTGATTTCGGTCTTTTGCTTTAACTCATTGAGAAGGGATCAACCGGCTCGAGATCTCTTGCATCTACATTTAAATAGAAATTAAGTTTTTAACAAAATGGCAAAGTGACATTGATTTTCGAGGCTGCTCACTGCTTTTATCGGGATTTCTGGTCCGTGACGAACTTTGCCAGTTGCAAAAGATTGGGAAAAAAGTTTTTTCAGGACGCGGACCATTTAAAGCTCAGCGTTTAAGGCAACGAGCAAAATTGTCATTATTAGAGCGAGCTCGTACATAAGTGTTCTACCAAGGACCACAGCATCCACGAAAATGTACTGCTTGATGCGGTTTATGGGCATGACGGACTATATCGATAATAATCGACCTTTTCTGCTGAAAGCTCGACAACATTGATATAACCGAGTTGTGGTTCCAACAAGGCATGCCGCAACGCTTAAAGTTGTTAAAGAAACTTTCGGCGAGTGTTCACCCTTGGTCCCTAAAATAATGTTGAGGGAAATAAGAGGGTCAATTAAACATCTTACGTGAGCTTTCATCAGTCGTGCAACTTCACACTCCTCGATGAGTTTCCCAAGTCCTGAAGGTGACTGAGGGGATGTTGGATACCAAGCAACGATCTGGTCGGTTAAAACCTGGGAGAGAAGCTCAGGTGACACCAAGGTTGCAACTTTCCAACACCCTTTGGGATAATGAGCTAAGATATTCCGAGCGTTCACAAGAACGAAAACTAAAAGAGGAATTATAAAAACGGACTCCCTAATTGTTCACAGCACCCGAAAACATTTAAAATCCCGGAAAAGGCAAATTTCCGAACCCCGTAATTGGACTGGCGGATCATTGAACAAATTAAGGCTGATATCACTTTCATCCAGAAAGTAAAGGACAAGACGTGTTCTCAACAGAAACGACAATATATTAAGGGTGGTCCAACCATAATGCACGATATTAATTGTAAGTCACACCTTGCCCAACTTAATTTGATATTTATTTGTTTCAGTATTTGACAAATACAACCAAGGCGTTAGAATTGTTAAAGCCTTTCACGAAAATCGGCAATCAAATCAAAATGCATTTCGTGCACTTTGTGATTTTTTTGGTCAGCATAATCGACCAATTTTTTCCTCAATCAGGAGAATTTTTGCGCAGAATTGCCGCAATTGAGCAAATGATGTTAAAAACCACTCGTGTGATTGGTGTTCGCTATCGCGAGATGATAACGGACTTCTTTGGCCAGACATTGAGGATATAGACCTGGACGATATGGGGTTTAAACAGGCTAGTGCCAACAAAACAATGCATCTTTTTGGGCGAGAAATTCAATGTTAATACGACTGACTATACAGTCAAGGTAAAATAATTTTAACATTAGCCTAATGAGTGAATGGGCACCAACGCAAGAGAAATGCGATTAGGCTACTTTTAGCTTTTATGAGCGCCAAAAGCAGACATTGGTCCTCTCGTATTCAAAAAAACAACGACCATATTTTTGGTGGCGACCCATTATCCCGAGTTACGGCCACCCAAAGCTAGACAATAAATTGTTATATACTTTAATTAATTTTTTTCAGTTTGGCATCATTGCAATGCTTATCAAAACATCTATCAAAGGACGTCATTATTTTACTGATCAGTTAACCCATTGCAAGGCGGTAAAATATTAAATTGTTTCAAAAAATATTTATAACCAACAATCTAATACAACAGTCAATACATGTACAAATTCAGTTCCAATAATCATCTAAGCTTGTTATGATTACCGATACTTGTTTTCTTCAACCGAAAGTGAAAGTGTCCCTCTACTGAAAATTGGTCAATCAACATTTGGTTGTAACTATGGAATACATAGTACGTGCAACCACCAACTTTCGGTTGGCAAAAAATTCGGTTGTGGCAACAAATCTGTTCTCTGTGTGTGCAGAAAACCAATTGCTATTTTTAAGCAGGTTTAAACGACTTTCACGCTGATCAAGTCACAGCAGCAGTATCCAGCTATAGCGCTATTGTATAAGTAGTGCTGGGGTAACATCCCTCGGAGATTTCACCAGAGGAGAAGACGCGCAAGGTTCTGGCTCAGCCGAGATCTGATTGTAACAACCAGAGCTTTTTAATGGTATTTCTTTCAATGATATAACTTATCTAGTTATATGGTTATAAGCTGCACCAGACTTAAACACTGAATCAACCACAAGGTTATCTGGGCGCTATCAGATCGTAATACACGAAATCAACGCTTTCAGTGCGTTAGATGTTCGAGCAATCCAAGGTGCCGGGATAGATTCGGCTCAAAAGATAGTAAAGGGTGTTTTTTATTGAGGTATAGAACTTCGAATTGAAATAAAACACAAGAAAATCGTTTTAATGTCCATCAATTTGGCTTTATTGGAAGGATAATTTTATGCCATTAATGTTTAAATATGATTTCGGGCATGTGGCCGCCGCGGCTGGCTCGAATAAAGCCACTTCTACAGGTCCAATTTTCAACCAATTTTTCTAGCATATGGGGCCGTATGTTGGCAATAACGCCACGAATGTTGGCTTCCAAGTCCCCTAACGTGTTTCTGGTTTGTTGGCGTAGACGAGCGACTTCACATATCCCCAAAGAAAATAATCCAATGGTCCATGTTAACCGATCCATGGTTAACCGAATTTATTGCTCTGATGGACGATTATGTCGACCATAAAATGGACGGAGCTTGCGGTGAACTTCGCGAACTGAACCATTACTTTCGAAATAAATTTGCACGATTTGCAAGCGTTGTTCTTTTGTCAACCAGTTCATGATGAAATGGCAAACCAAACTAAATATTAATCACTTGACAGCTGACAAAATGGCCGCCAGTTAAAAAAGTGATGTCAACTTAAAGTTCTATACCCCAATAAAAAACACCCCTTAGAAGCGAAGGTACGCCCCAGATAATGTAAAGCGAAAGCCCTACAACACAATGCAACAATAAGGATAGACAGCCAATGAGTTCTTTACCTACGCATCGCAATTAATGGAAAAGAATGTCCTGCTCCCAATGGTATAAGTGTGCAGTCACAATCTATTTGCCCGTCAAGTTCGTTTGGTCCCTACAGAATGTTTAGGAAAGGAAGTCTGTATGGGCTTACTCTCCTACTCGTCATACTTCCCCAAGGAAACTATCATAGTCATATTATCAAAAGCAAAAAGCCAATAAGTTCTTTACCTATACATCGCAATTAAAGGAAAGAAATCTCCTGCTCCTAATGACATAAAAGTGCAGTGATAAGATTTTCCCCACTCAATTGCAAAAATTTCTTCGTTTGGTTCCTTACAGAATGTTTAGGAAGGGAAGTCCGTATGATTATTTACTCCCCTGCTTATCATACCACCCCCAGTAAACTATCATAGTCATACTATCAAAAGCGCATCTCTCGACCTCTCTAAGGGGCATAATGATCTCCATCGCATTACAAGACTTCAGGAGGAAACATTTGTAACAACGACATATTTGTAGCAGGCCCTTCTATTTACGGCCAACACCTCTCGGCTAGAAATGGAAAAAATCCTAAATTTGTTTACTTTTCGGTTTACAATTCTTTGTAAATCAAAACAAAATCATTTTAAAGCGGTTTCCAAAAAAAATTGAAAAAAATGCTCCAAACGTTACAATTCCCAAAAAAAGAAAGAGAAACGAAGGAAAAGAACAACAACAAACAACGAAGTGATCTTCTGTTTAATTCATAAAAAATCCAGTTTAGGTTTTCATGAATGATCTTCCTCATAGCGTATAGATGCTAGCCATCATCATTATCGACAACATCATCATCATCATCCTCATGATGTTGTTGCACTGCGGTGTGATCTACGACGTTTTATATGCTTTGATTTTAATTATAGCGTTTGAAGCGGTTTTCTGTTTAACCTTTTTATTACATTTTATTTAGTAGGTACTACTGCGGCTACTGCCACTCTCTATGAATCTCTAGGCCTACGGCCAACTCGGTCAGGCTAGGTCCATCAGACGGACGAGAGGACAGACACTTGACAAGCCTCTCGACCACTACTCATCGTCAAATGTGTTATTATATGTTGCTGGTGCTAGAGCTGCTGCTTCAGCTTCTGTTGGACGCTGATGACGATGGTGTTGAAGCCTTTTCTTGTTGATTGCTTCTCAGTTTTTTTTTTATTTTTTTTTTTTGGGTTTTGTTCGTCGACTAATACGAGTTTTATGTCGAGCTTGTGTTCCTTGCATTGTTGTTATTGTTGTTGAATCAAGATAAGTTTCAACTTTAACTAATTTCGAGCCGTAATTAATTACATTATCTTAATAACATCGGATTCTTTTGCTTTGCTCTCCTAATATAAGGTCCATTGAAACTAGCTTACATAGAGAGTTACTTACAGAAGTTGTTTTCATCTATGCAATTGTTGCATTTCTCTTTGAAATAGAAGCAACAACATTTTATAGTTTCATGATAAAATTTGTGAAAGAAAGGATTTTTAATAGTAATAAAAAAAAACTTATAGCATGGAAGTGATTCCGCCGAGACCCATTCATATTTTTGATACATTACCAATGTATTATCCCATAAAAGACCTTACCACGAGCAGATGGCAAGATGTTGCCAAGATAAATACTCATAAATAAAGTTAAACCTCTCTGGATTTGCCTTTTCGATTGGAATTTTGCCCAAAAAAATTATTGAAATGGCCGAAGAAGACAACAGCTTGATAAATTGCTTGTTCATGTCTGATGAGGCCCAATTGATCTAGACCTAAACGGAGTGAATCTAATCCACAAATAGTTCATGATATGGAACTGGACCCGAAAAGAGTTTCATTAAGCTGCATACTTCTTGGAAGAAAACGGTGTAACAGTGACTGTCAAAGGGGATCGTTATTTAAAGATGTTGTAGGAGTTTTTTTTTGCCCGGAACCGCGCGGAAGACTTATCCGATTCAACAGCATTTGTTTCCAGCAAGATGGAGCAACTGCACTTATAGAAAGAACGGTTAAGGCAGACCTCCGACGAAAATTCCCAGACAAATTAATATCCAAAATATTTCACTTTCCGCTGGCCTCCAAGATCACCGGACCAGGCTCTTTTTTTAATGGGTTTAAGTCAATTAAGAGGTGTAAAAAACGAACCAAGGAATTTGACTGAATTGAAGTAGTCCACTAAAATGATCCCAACTTGAACCCTTCAGGACGCAATGCATTATTTTCTGATCAGGTGTCGCATATGCGTGGATGAGCAGGGATGTCATTTACTGTCTGTCACCTTCAAACACAAATAGTCATATAAAAATAAATTTAATTTTCTATACAATAAAAAAATCAATGAAATACTTTGATTAAAAAAAATTATTTGAATTTCTTATTGTAACGAAACGGGTGCACCACCCTGTATTTTCTGGCCGGGATCCCGGGAGATTTGAAAATTATTCCAGCTTTAAGGGCAAATGAAAGACTTATTGGCTGTTTCCACTATGGTCGCGTCCACGTCCGCGTCCAAAAATCAATGAACGCGCGTTAAAGTCTTTACAAAAAACATAGGCAGTTAGGTATGGGAAAAAGTCGCATTCATATTGGACGCGTTTTTCGATAAGTCGCGTTTACTATAAATTCGATTATTTTTGCAATCGAAACCCACCCATACCTATTAATGGCAACACCGCAAATTGCACGTCCCTATTAAAACAGCTGTTTATCAGCATAAACATAAAGCGCTGCTGCTACTGCACATTTCTATTAGGCGCAATACCATTTGATCCTCATTTTCCACTGCGGTTAGCAAAATAATATCATTTAACTCCACGATAATGTCACAACACAGAAATACGAAAATTTTTCGCACCGCAAAAAAAAAACAAATAAACACAAACAGCTGTTTGGACGCAAAACACAATGGAAACACCATTAAAAATTGTCGATAAATCGTGGACCCGGACGTGGACGCGACCGTAGTGGAAACAGCCTATTAATAACATTGGGCAACAAACTTTGAAAAAAAATCTGCGGCAGAAGGTTTGACAAGAGGGCTGCTATATATATTTCTGGCCTAATAATGAAACTGCGAACATTTATCATCAAAACTGGTTTTTATTGTTTTTTCAAGTCCAGCATGATTTATGCACTTTTGCATGCGCTCAAACCAATTAACGAAGCACTTTTTCCACTCCGATTGAGACACCTCCAAAACATGGTTTTTGAACGCTTCAACAGCATCTTCTGGCGACGAAAATCGTTGACCACGCATTTCTTCTTGATGTGCGGGAATAAAAAGAAGGGTGCCAAGCCAGGGCAGTGAGGCGAAAGACCCATCAATTTGACGTTTTGGCCGGTCAAAAAGGCGCTGGTTTAAGCCGATGTGTGACAATGATTCGTTTTCTCTTGTTCGTTTTTCGAATTTCTCCGAAGACTTCAGGCAAACAAATTGTGGTGTACCACTCAGAATTGACCGTCCTACGTTGTTCAAGCGGAACAGTCGCCACATGACCAGTTTTGCCGAAGAAACAGGCGACCACCATTTGCTTCGAAGTTCTTCTTCCACGAACAACCTTTGTTGGATTTGGCTCGTCTTCGAAGACCCACACGGTCGATTGATGTTTTGTTTCGGACTCATACGCATAGATGCATGATTCGTCACCTGTGACGATCTTATAGACGGCTTTTGAAGCACTGCGATCGCATTTTTTCAAAATTTCTTTGCACCAATCGAACCGAGCATTTTTTTGCGATTGTCAAATTGTGCGGGATCCAACGAGAACAAACCTTTGTTCAGGACAGGTGTTCATGCAATATCGAATGTATGCTGGTGGAAGAAATGCACAAGGATGTCTCTATCTCGCGGTATGTCACATGACGATCTTGCATTATCAGTTCAGACATCAATGTTGTCTGTCACAACGGCCGTTTTTGGACGACCTTCGTCTTTGAGCGAGCGTCGGCCACGATTGAATTCATTAAACCAGTTTTTCACAGTGCTATAGGTTGGTGCTTCATCGCCATACAAAGATTTTAGTTCATCGATACACTCTTGTCGTGATAATCCACGTCGAAAGTTGTGAAAAATGATCGCACGAAAATGTTAACGAGCGAATTCCATTGTTTTGCCAAACTAATTTTATCAAGACACTGTAAACAATACAAATGATGGTCGTACGTCAAAAGGTTCTGAATACGTGTATGCTAAAAAATGTCAAACTTTCCAAGGAAATGTCAGATGGCGCCAGGCAACACTTACGATAGTGTTGCCTAGGCCAGAAATATATATAGCAATCCTCGTAGTCAACTCCAGTTGATTTTGGGCTGCAGATCACGAATCTGGCCTTCGTTTTGCTCTAGTTTAGGAGATATACACATTAACCGTTATTTTCCCTTTAACCCATTTTCAAAAACTTGTGCGCGGAGTTTAGAGAAAAAATGGACATTTCCAACTACATGCAACGCTTTTATTTTGGATAAGAATTGTTAAAGATATAGGCAAAGTGCAAAAGAAATTTTAAAATTCTAAAGAAATTTTGAAATTCTAAAGAAATTTTGAAATTTCAATGAAATTTTGAATCTTCTTTGCAAAAAATTACTTTAAGCTGCATAAATTTTTTGGATTCTTTACCAGTGTTGCATTTTCATAATTACTCCATTATAGCGTGTTAAAATCAGCGTCCAACAAGCTAATAAACTTTACAATCCGATTAAATTTGACATGTAATTTGGTCGCCTGAAAATGCTTATCAAGGGCTCACCAACAAGGTTTACCTAATTAAAGGTTTAACTAAACTTTTTGTCATAAGGTATATTGCGCCATCGAAGGATTACACAGTAATTCATGATAATCCTATTACAAATCATTTGTGATCTCAACAGCATATGTTTTGCGAACTCCTCCCGTCGGATCAGAATAATTCTCTCTAGAAGGTTTCCTGTTTGTCCCTTAACGGGATGCTGAGGGAACGAAGCGAGTGTTTGGGTAGGATATGACGGCATACACAGACAAGGTAAATCTTACATTTAAAACCAATAATAACAGGGTTTAAAAGGGAAACTCTCGAACTTTAAAGGCAATAATTAAATCTTAAACACAAGGAAGATGCTCCTTGGGAAGAGCAAGAGCATGATCAGAGTGTGTGCGTGAGTGTGTTTGTTGATTCTCCCTGCATAGGGAGAGTGAGTGTCGAGTAGCCGAGTAGGTATAAATTAAACTGCATGTGGATTGTCCAAACGACCGTCCGTCTGTCCAGCCGGCCGTCTGTCCATATATGGATGGGATGGTGTTTGGTTTATTTACCTGCATTTAAAACATTGGCCGACTTAGTCGAGTAGACAAAACACGCTATGTTTTTAGCTACGGCGGCGACGGCGGCGGCTAATGCTGCGGGGCTTGACTTCTGTAGAGTGTTCTTCAGTGGTGCGGCTTAACAAGAAACCCAAAAGACATCCATATAAATTTTCAAAAATTTTCAATGTTGATTATTTTTTTTCGATGTTGGTGTTGTTGTTTTCGTCGTGGTCGTCGCTGGTGGATTTGGATTTTCGTTTCGGTTTTGTAACGCAAAACACAGGCAGGCGGACAGACACACTTGAATTTTTATTATTTTATTTGATTTCACACAAAAATCCACTGCAAGCGCCGTAGAAGAAACAAAAACTGCGTGGTTGTAAGTGACTTTTGTGTTGTTGTTGTATTCAAATGACAACTTTGTGTAGATTTTCGTTTTCGAAAAATATGATATTTTTTGAAATTGATTGTAGGCAGCAAGCGGGCAAATATTAAATTAAATACTATCAACCATAAATTTATGCGATGAATTCAATAAATTTTCGCATTAAGGCACTTTTAGGTGATTTTATCGTAGCGACTTTTTTCAAAATAACATTATTGCACTTCAATGATTTCTTTTTGTAACACAAAAATTAAATTTTAATTGTGGAAAATTTTCAATTTTCAAAATTTATTGAGCTTATTTTTTTGTCAAATGACAGCACACAAACTACGATTTGTTAACAGGGGGGGGGGGGCACAAATGATAATATGATTTTGATATTTTATGGTTGTTTCGTTTCAATATTCAAATATACATTTTATTTTTTTGCATAATTCAATAATATTTGTTTTGTTTTTTATTGTTTTTCGCCATTAAAGAGTTCTTGTGTTTCATTTCGCACTTTCTGTTTCTGTTTTATTTCTTTCGACGACGTTCAACGTTTTTATTTTGGCACACACATACACAAACAAACACGCGCAAACACACTTTCGAACGCGAACAAAAAACAAAACCGAATTGCACTTGTAATTGAAATATTGTTTTCGGCAGAAATTCAATAAAAATTATCTATTTTCTATTTTTGTTGTTCTATGTATTTTCTCCTTTTATGTTATTTATTTATAATTAAAATGAACACAACGTTAAATTTCTTTATTCACACAGAACAGAATACTTGAGATGCGCCTTCGTAAAATCCTCACATTCAACTTTGCGAGAGTGTCATTATCAACTGATTTTATAGCCCTCTCATGGTTTGGAAACGAACCTCCGCAAACGCAAACCGTAAAAATGAAATAAACAAAACAAAAATCGTCTGTTGAGAAGAGCAAATGTGCATAAAGTCGCTCTCTGTTGATTGCTCTTTACAACGTGCTCGCGCGCTCGCTCTCTCTCTCTCTCTCTCTCTGTTTCTCTGTGTTGCACTCTCATTTTCATTGTGATAAAAACAATGTTGCCACACTTCTTATAGCGTCAAGTGTGTGCAGGTATTTAAACGATCACCTGCTTCTGTCGATGGTGGTGGTTATTGGGTTAGATAGAGTTGGTAAAAAGTAGATTTTTATTTTAAAGAAAATAATTGCTAAAAGTCGTCTACAGACTTGTTTTAAAAAAGATTTTTTTTACTTTTTCTCCCTGAGATTTTAGTAACTTTTACACAATTTGTATATGATCCAACGATGGTGGATTGCATATTAAAGCTGTCATTTCGTTTGCAACACTACGAAATATTGGCTGGAGACCCTATAAAGTAACGCGTGATCTATTTCGAGGTTTCCTACTTTTTTTAAAAAAAAACACAGAAAATTCAAATTGAATGGGAATGTTTATTATCATTTGAAAGAACATTCTTTGCCATTTATTTTTTGAAGATTTTGTTAATCAAATGTTGGCTGCGGCTACGTCTCAGATGGTCCATCCGTTGAGTCCAATTTTCGATGAATCGTTCGGGCATTTCGACTGGTAACTGGCGAATGGCACGCGTAATATTTAGCTCCAAGGCCTGAATCGAAGCGGATTTGTCCCCATAAACTTTAGACTTTACATATGCCCACAGGAAAAAGTCTAACGGTGTGATATCACACGATCTTGGTGGCCAATCGACCGGCCAAAAACGTGAAATTATCTGCTCACCAAAGTATTCTCTCAATAAATCCATTGATTGATGCGATGTGTGGGAAGTGGCGCCGTCTTTTTGAAACCAAATGTCGCCGAGATCACGAGCTTCAATTTCGGGCAGCAAATAATCGGTTATCATAGCACGATAACGGTCGCCATTGAAGAAATATGGACCGATGATTCCACCGGCCCACAAACCACACCAAACCGTTGTTTTTTCTGGATGCAGTGGCAGCTCTTGAACCTCGTCTGGTTGCTCTTCGGCCCAAATTAGGCAATTTTGCTCGTTTACATACCCATTGAGCCAGAAATGGGCCTCATCGCTGAACAAAATTTGGCTCGAAAACGTCGGATCTTCTTGGAACTTTTCAAGAGCCCATAGAGCGAAGCGATGTCGCTTGGGAACGTCGGGCGGCTTCACTTCTTGCACAAGCTGTATTTTGTATGCTTTCAATTTAAGATCTCGACGTAAAATGCGCCAAGTCGTTCCATACGTCGGTCCGAGTTGCTGCGAACGGCTCCGAATCGACTCTCCACGGTCCTGGTGTACACTCTTAGCTACGGTCGCTACATTTTCTTCACTGCGTGCTGGACGTGGTATATTCGGTCGAATATTATCCAATAATAAAGTTGAACGATTTGTAAACGTTGTTAAGACGTAAATCTTTCCATAATGAAATGCCAAACAATACTACTGGGATTACCCATTATTATAATATATTACTGATCGTCGTAATTGTTAGACATTTAGCCACGTCCGTCCGGCCGTGTGTCTGGTGAAAGCATGAAAGCGGTCAAACGAATTAACCTAGGACCTTAAAAATTGGCATTATTAAGGCTTATTGTCATAAGCTTTTGGGGACTGTAAATGGGCAAAATCGGACAAGCAGGAAAAAGTTTGCCTTCTAAAGGAATAAAGGTACCATGGGGAAAAAGTACACGCTTGAGTATTTCCCCAACAAATCAACATTTTTACGAAAGAGCATTGGTTTAAAGGGGTTCTGTTATTACCTTGAAATAAGGGCACACTTGCTGCACATTTCGGCTTTTGTGACAAAAAATATGGCTCGTGTGATCAAAAACGAGCGAGTATTAAGCAATACGACATAAGTGTACTCAATTTAACGCAAACGTTGTTACCAAAATAAATATTTATTCATTTTAAAGTTTCATCTAAGATCCGGCAATTAGCGACATTCCGGTTTTAGTCGTTTGCCTGTGAATACAAATTATTTTTTGAATCAGAAGTAAAGTAGTTGTGCCCTGGAACAGCTCTAAATTTACCCAGATTTAACAAAATAAGGTCATATTTGATATATGTCCTTGATTAAATGAAATTTTCAGACATAGGGATTGTCACCCACATTTAGACAAACTGCAAAAATAATTAATTTTTTTATATACGAGTATATAGTCATTTCCAGCGGATGGTCCACTGAGAAGGAACAATTTAAAGCGCTTAAAAATATGTTTCGATATTTTAAAATAAATTCTGTTCAATCACTTACTGCTAATTAATGAGTGAAATACTCATCTTAGCTTTTGTCAGTAGAAAATCGGCTTCAACTTGAAATTATGCTTAAATACTTGGGACTCCCTTAATTCGTGTAGCAACAGTAGCGCGCCAAACACAGGCACACATAGTTGCCGTATTCGTCTATTTGACCAAATTTGGATGGATGAATTTTTAATTTTAAGATTTGTTCTAAATTCTCATTATATAAAACTAATACAGCACTAACAAATGCCTTAGATAAATATGATTTTAGGTATAGTACATACTTATACTATAGTACATATCTAAATTTTACAATCGTTGTAAAATTTTAAGTCGGCGTTGTCCTGTCTATCCGTTCATCTATGTCTCTGTTAAAAGTTCGTAGCGGTCCAACGAAAAACCCAGGACCCAGTTTAATATTGAAATTGACGAAATCGGGCCAGAGGGTAAAATGTTCCCTGAAGGTACTAAAATTACCTTTAAAAAAGGTACACTTTGTAGATATTTGTTAAATATTTCTAAATTATTTGTGGAGTTAAGAATCACTTGACACATCCAAAAGGGGATGATTTGTGGACCTATGACTCTAGGGTCAAAAACCCGTGCAAATGGCTCTAAAGAACATTTACTGACAAATAAGGGCATATGGTAACTCAAATTCAATAAAATCTTGTTATTATTCGAAATAAAAAGCTGCACAAAAAGGTCGCTGTAGTTAAAATAAGCGACCAATTGTAAATATGGACAAATGGGCATCCAAATTAATGTTAATTTTACTACAAATGCACACTTTCCTAATTCCTAACGACCGTTATAGGCAAGACGTAAGCGTATTAAAATTGAAGTAAATTTCATTATATATAAATTTGTAAAGAGTTTACTTAGACTGTTGACGTACTCATGAACCTCTGGGGTCCATAAAACGGCCTTCATGGGGGCTACAAATCAAAAAGATCCAAGGCAATGGAAATAAAACAATAAATTAAATATGGTTGATTCTGAGATTATGGGCCACTTTACTGTCCTTGGTTGTTTCAAGCGTGATAAAATATATTATACTTTGTTATTTACTATACAATAAATCTTTATAAGAACTTTAGTCTTTAAAATTATTTTTTAAAAAATTTATTTGCTCTTCAAAAAATTTTCTACCAATTTTCCCTAACACTACTTTCAATTGAAATTTTCTCAATTTTTTACAAAAATATTAATTATTTATTTAATAAAACCAATCCATAGTAAAAAATAAGATTCAATTTATTTTGTTGCTATTAATGATTATAATTTTTTATTCAATTTATATTTTTATGGAGGTTTAATTTCTGTCCCTGAAAATACACAGTATTCCCCTGTAAACTCTAATATTCGCTAAAATTCAAAATTCATATAAAGCAACTCAAATATGATTGAACATTACATGAAGTGGGTGCACATCTAATAGTTTCAACAGTCTTATTAAAATTAAGTAAGTCGTGCTTTGTCACTTGTAACGATCGTTCACACTTAAGTTGGTCATTCCCCTGTGGTGTTTTTTAAAAAGATAATTAATACTTTTTATAATTTTGCAAGTGTTTTGTTGTGTTTATTGCAAGTATAAACTTCCAGCTCAAGTCAATTTAGGGTAAGGGTAAGTACTTAAATAAACATTTCAGGGGGTTTTGTAGAAATTCATCATTTCCCTGACATCATTCCCCTGCCAAAATTTTTCACAGGGGAATGGCGACTAACAGATTTTTTCTTTTTTATTTTTACAAAAGAACTGAATTAAAATGAATTTGGTGATTTTAAAAGAAAAAATACTATATATTTTATTGTCTTCGTCATTTCTCTGTTCAATGAGTCATTACCCTGCAGGTCATATTTTTAAATTATTGCATGATTCCGTTAAAAATTACAATTTTGATGTGTACCTTTTAAAAATGACTATTCTTTCTTAGGACTTAGACATCCATCTGAATTAAATATTAAATTCTGCAAAAAAAAATCGAATGCCTTTTCAGACTGCCGTTGAGCCAGAAACGGGCCTCATCACTGAACAAAATTTTGGTCGAAAACAGCGGATCTTCCCGTTTCTCACAGAACGCTCATTTCCATAATACAGTTGCCGACATTTGAAGGACATTATATTCAAAAGAAAAATGCCATAATATGTCCTTTCAAATTACCAATAAAGATTCCACACTTGATTTGAATTTTTATATTTTTTTTTGTTCTGAAAAAATACCTTTTGATGGATCACCCTATACTATTAATACATATTTTTATATTAAAAGAATACAGAATTTTCAACATTAATTCAGTTTTGTCTTATAAAAAAGGTTTATTTAACAAACTGTTATTTTTACAAGAATAGTAAATTAATTCTTGATCTCTTATAGAAATTTGGTCGGCCATTAGGGGATTTAGTAGCTTTTTTGGAAATTTATGGTCAGAAAAAAAAGTTGCTAATGGCAACACTGCTGGCACACACACACACAGAGCGAGATTTGCTAGCATTTATTTTTGTATATTTTGTGAATATCTTCTTTTCTTTTATTATTTTGTTTGTTTCGCGCAATTGTATGGATGTTTATATGCATACAACAGAATTGTTCTCGCGTTTTTTTATTATTTTCGCTGATAACAATGAAAAGTGAGAGTGTTTTATTTTTTTGCAAAACACATGGAGAACTTTAAAGAAGAAGAAAAATACAATTGGACGCACATTTAATTTTTTTTGCTACACACAACAACAACTTGCGAATAATTCATTTGCTATAAATATTTGAAATCAATTGTTTTCTTTCGCAAATTTTCGGCCATGCGAATTGAGCTGTTTTCGACTGTTTTTGTTATAGGCATTTTTTAATATTAAATATTTATGGTTTTGTCTTTTTCCCAATTCATTTATCTCATGATGGATCCTTTTAAATTCTTATTTGCGTCGAAGAAGAGGGTCTGTCCAAAATTCAAACAAATATCCGTTTGACTTTAGCAATCCCACACGTTCACACCTCTCACAAGTGATTGCGATAAAGGAGAAGAGATGTCACTCACTCTCTTTTGAAAATAATTTTCAAACGATTTTCCGTCGAACTGGCGATAAATGGTGTGTGCGCAAACGTTTATGTTTTCGTTAACTTCTCTTGTATATTTTATGATATTTCTTTGTTCTATTTTGAAATTTCATTATCATCCTACACAAAAATTAAAGAGTTTGAATAACGACAATATTGTTATCTTCTAAGAGAATGCGCGACCGTTCTGTCTCTCTTTTTTGTCACAGCTCTCTTAAAATATGCAACATTGTTGCCATACTTTATATGTGTATAACTACTCTCATGTACACTGAAAAAAATACCAGAATTGTATCATTCGCAAAAAATAGTTTATGGGGGTTTCCATGCACAGAAAGTGTTGTGTGTGAAATTATGGAAAGCTTTTTTGTCGACAATGGCAAACGGTAACACTATTAATTAATTTTAAATTGCCCCCCGCTGCTAGATATCAGACGTAGCCATCTGGCACCAAATGTACTTAAGTTTCCATTTACAAACTTAGAACGTTACCAATAGCCTCGTCTAAATCAGAACTACTTGCGCTTCGATATTGTGAACATGCCTAGGATTTTCCGGGTCTTCTTGGACTTGGTCCTGTAACTCGTACCGATCGCAGTTACCGACTGAAATTACCGATTTGACGTCAGTCTGACGTCATTCTCACCTTTACTGTTTCTGTAAAAAAAATTGCCGATTCTTATCCCATTCACTCGTTCCGAATCGGTAATATGAATCGCATAAAAAAGTGTTTCTGTAAGAAAATCGACTCAACTTGAAATCGATAACTTTCGCACTGACTTTAAGACAAGTGAGAACTCTGCCGATTGCTATAGTGTTGTTGCAATTATGAGGAATCAAGTAACCAAATGTAACTCTTTACACCAAATACAATTTAATTGGTGTTATTTTAGACAAATAAATATTTTATTAAAAGAATATGTTTTGCGGTTTAATTGTGTTTGAAAATAGGCAGCAAAATATAAACATTTAAGATGGCAGTGTGTTGAAATTTACTACAATTTATGAACCGGTTTCATCGATATCGGTATGGTATGTAAATAACCGAGTGCAAATGTTTGTTTACTTGCAATGTACACCACCAACTGCCAGCTTGTTTAATTCCTCGTTTTTTATTTGTTTGCATATTTTAAACAAAATAAGTGAGTAGGTAAGTTACAGTTATGTCGTTTAAATATATATGTTTTATTAAAATAGCAGTGTTTTAATACAAAATATTTGTACATGAAATCCAATGCAAATTAAAAGCTGTTTGTCATCAGTTTCAATTCCTACCGTTTCTTTCCGATTTGTATTTCTTTTCTTCACAGATCAAATTCTTACCAATTTCAACGTACAGAAACAGCAGTTATCACGAAATCGGTAACTTAGTCGGTGTGACGTCACATAAATCGGTAACTTACCGATTTATTTACAGGAACGAGCTACTGCTGTCGATCCAAAATTATCGATAATTCTCATGCAGTATCCTTTTAAGGCTTTTTTGAACGACACAAAATACATAAGAAAGCTTTGCGAGAAGCTTACACCGAGAAAATTACCTAGTCGCATATAAAAAGAATTCCTAATAAAGGGTGGTCCAACCATAGTGCACGATGTTAATTGAAGTCACACCATAACGTCAAGTATTTTATTCAACTTAATTTGAAACTTCTCTGTTTCAGTGTTTGACAAGTTCAGCCATTATGAGGTACACAATTGAGCAGCGCTTTAAGATTGCTGAAACCGTTTACAAAAATGGGCGTTTGAATCAAAATGCAAGTGATTTTTTGTCCACATAATCGACCAAATGTGTGCACAGTGGATTCGTTTAAAAGCAGAATTGCTGCATTTGCGAAAATGAGAATCCAAGAGTGATTTTTGAAAAGCTGATGTATCCACAAAAAGTACTGTATAGTGCGTTTTATAAGCTGGCGGCGTCATCGAGCAGTACTTTTTCGAAAATGAGGTCGGAAACCGAGGTTCGCTACCGCGATATGATAACAGACTTCTTGTGGCCAGAAATTGAGGATATGGACATGGACGACATGTGGGATCAACAGGATGGTGCCTCTTGATACACAGTCCACGAAACAATGGCTATTTTGCGCGAGAAGTTCACTGACAGTGTTACGAGGGTTGCTGCTTTATGGTCTAGGCAAAACTAAGTGTTGCCTGGTGCCATCTGGCATTTCCATTGGAATGTTTTACATTTTTTAGCATAAACGTACTCAAAAAGCTTTGACGTACGACCATCATTTGTGTTGTTTACAGTGACTTGAAAAAATCAATTTGGCGCAAAAAATGGAATTAACTTGTGAACATTTTCGTGCGATCATTTTTCATAACTTTCGATGTGGATTATCACGACAAGAGTGCATCGATGAACTTAAATCTTTGTATGGCGATGAAGCACCATCCTTTGGCACTGTGAAAAACTGGTTAAATGAATTCAATCGTGGCCGACGCTCGCTTAGAGACGAAGGTCGTGAAGGTCGTCCAAAAACGCCCGTTGTGCCAGAGAACATTGATGCCGTGCGTGATCTGATAATGCAAGATCGTCATGTGACATACCGCGAGATAGAGGCATCCTTGGGCATTTCTTCCACCAGCATACATTCGATATTGCATGGACACCTGGCCGTCAAAAATGTTTGTTCTCGTTGGATCCCGCACAATTTGACAATAGATTGGTGTAAAGAAATTTTGAAAAAATACGATCGCGGTGCTTCAAAAGACGTTTATAAGATCGTCATAGGTGACGAATCATGGATCTATGCGTATGAGTCCGAAACAAAACAGCAATCGACCGTGTCGGTCTTTAAAGACGAGCCAAATCCAACGAAAGTTATTCGTGGAAGAAGCACTTCGAAGCAAATGGTCGCCTGTTTCTTCGGCAAAACTGGTCATGTGGCGACTGTTCCGCTTGAGCAACGTAGGGCGGTCAATTCTTAGAGGTACACAATTTGTTTTCCTCTATTCTTCGGAGAAATTCGAAAAACGAACAAGAAGACGAATCATTGTGCGCCATTACAATGCGAGCTCTCACACATCGGCTCAAACCAACGCCTTTTTGACCGGCCTAAACGTCGAATTGATGGGCCATCCGCCGTACAGCCCTGACTGGGCACCTAATGACTTCTTTTTATTCCCGTACATCAAGAAAAAATGCTGGTCAACGATTTTCATCGCCAGAAGATGCTGTTGAAGCGTTCAAAAGCCATGTTTTGGAGGTGTCTCAATCGGAGTGGAAAAGGTGCTTCGACAATTGGTTTGAGCTCATGCTAAAGTGTATAAATCATGCTGGAGAATATTTTGAAAAACAATAAAACCATTTTTGATGATAAATATTCGCATTTTCATATTTCCCTAAAATATGCTTTTCAGAACCGCATTAATGAGTAATACGCCTTAGCGAGTTTAATATTTTCACATGGACCAACTTTATTTGTACCACGCTCAAGATGAAAAAATAGACGAACATTTTGCAAAAATTTCTACAAAATTAAAAATTGCAGGTGGAAAATAAATCGAACAAAAGCATTTCAAGCTCGTACAAGAACGGAAATGTTTCCACAGAAATAATTCAAAGCAAGTCATACATATCGAATTTATGATTTCTAAATCCCATTTCAGCAGACTAAATTCCTAATTAATGATCATGCAAAAAAAAACAAATAAACAAACGAAGCGGTGTCCCAAAGAAAGAGCAAACGAAACCCAAACAACAGACAGACAGACAGTTAGGGTCAGTGCTAAGATTCGCCTGAAACCAAACCGAAGAGGACATTGTGTGACGGTAGTGACACTCAAAATGATCAATGACGAAAACAACAACAACATAAACGACTACAATAAACACAGCAAGCAGCATATCACCACCAGATAGAAAAAGTCAATTCAAAAGAAAACAAAATGAGTATTTGCCACCACCAGCAAAGCCATAAAGCATGAACCGAAAGGCAAAAACAAGAACGAACGAAAAGGCACAGCAACACGTGCACCAAATGTGTTTTAAATTCACAGGCCATAATCAAGCGAATGCAACCAACTACAACTGCCTGCCTGCACCAACCATGAATCTATAAATAGGCTGTGCAACTTTGCAACCGGCAAATGACATGTTTGATCAATGCCCAGAGGCAAACTTGTGTACGTCCATACATGTTTATGCATATCCTATGCATACAGCACATCGGCTTCTCCATTCCCTGAAAGGTGGACAAGCCAAGAAGTCCTTTACATTCTAACTAATCGGGTCAAAACTTCAAAAAAAATAAGGACCAGTTTTTGACTTACAGCCTAGACAGGACGACAACGTTAATTTGCATTAACAGACTTAATGCAAATTGACTCCTCCCAAACTGCATTAACTCTGTCGTAAATGCACAAAATCAAACTACATTTAGGTATTTCAATCTGGCAACAGTGTCACAATTTATCAAAAATAAACACAGCTGTAGTCAAATCAGCTGTTAAGGATGATACATGTGGTTGGCGAACTAGTAAAAAAAGAAATCAAAAAAAAGTTATTTTTAAGCCGGAAAGGTACACCCTGTGGTAAGGTATTGTGGTATACGAGGGCTGCTATATATATTTCTGGCCTAATAATGAAAATGCGAATATTTATCATCAAAAATGGTTTTATTGTGTGTCAAAGTATTCTCCAGCATGATTTATACACTTTTGCATGCGCTAAAACTAATTATCGAAGCACTTTTTCCACTCCGATTGAGACACCTCCAAAACATGGTTTTTGAACGCTTCAACAGCATCTTCTGTCGACGAAAATCGTTGACCACGCATTTTTTCTTGATATGCGGGAATAAAAATGTAATTGGGTGCCAAGTCAGGGCTGTATGGCGGATGACCCATCAATTCGACGTTTTCGCCGGTCCAAAAGGCGCTGGTTTGAGCCGATGTGTGACAATGATTCGTCTCGTCTTGTTCGAATTTCTCCGAAGACTTTAGGCAAACAAATTGTGGTGTACCACTCAGAATTGACCGTCCTACGTTGCTCAAGCGGAACAGTCGCCACATGACCAGTTTTGCCGAAGAAACAGGCGACCATTTGCTTTGAAGTACTTCTTCCACGAACAACTTTCGTTGGATTTGGCTTGTCTTCGAAGACCCACACGGTTGATTGCTGTTTTGTTTCGGGCTAATACGCATAGATTCATGATTCGTCACCTGTGACGATCTTTTGAAGCACTGCGATCGTATTTTTTCAAAATTTCTTTGCACAAATCGATACGAGCCTTTTTTCAGCGATTGTCAAATTGTGCGGTATCCAACGAGAACAAACCTTTTTTACGGCCAGGTGTTCATGCAATATCGAATGTATGCTGGTGGAAGAAATGCCAAAGGATGCCTCTATCTCACGGTACGGTACGGTACGGTACGGTACATGACGATCTTGCATTATCAGTTCTCGCACGGCATCAATATTCTCTGGCACAACGGCCGTTTTTAGACGACCTTCGTCCTTAAGCGAGCGTCGGAAATGTCAGATGGCGCCAGACAACACTCAGTGTTGTCTAGGCCAGAAATATATATAGCAAACAATGATTTTTTGTAACTACTTAAGAAATTACTTTGGGTTTTTGTCCTTGTTTGGAGGGAATGGGATTTCGACCCATCGAGTCTTAAAACGAGTATGCGAACTGATTTGTTGGACAAGTGGAAATTTTATTTTGCATTTACACCCAGACAAAACTGGGGCTACATCAAAACGTGTACCGATATGAATCATATTTATATAAGCTGGTTACTTGTTGATCATAATGAACTGTTTCAAACTTAATCGAAATTGGATGAAATTTGTGGCATCTAAAGTTACAGGCATAAAATCGGTTGAACATACACAGGTGTGGTTGCAGCATCTACTTCTAACCACATTTTCATGCCAATTGCGTCCAGCCTTGTTTCAAAAAATAATATGTTTTCTATTTTATAAAGATCCGACTACAATTAAGATCAGTATTTTAATTATAAACTTTAGATGGACAGCAGATGGACGGGCAGACAGAAATCGTTAATCAGCTTGTGATCTTGAGTAGATTGGTCAAATAGGGTCTAGCTGAAATATATCTAGAATATAAATGTTTGCCTTGAAACTAACTTCTAATACCCTGTTTTACGTTGCTTGGTATAAGCATTTGTTAAATTTTGTAGATTTCGACTCAATTTGGTAGGATTTTTAAAAAACTTTGGTAGTAAAAAAGTGTTGTCAGTGGCAACACTGATCGTGGAGTCTTAACGCTCTCCTGAACAAAACTGGTTTTTATCCTTAGGTCCCTTTCTATTTTGCGCGTCACATATGGCGATGAAGCACCATCCTATAGTATTGAGAAAAACTTGTTTAATGAACTCAATCGTGTTCGACTCTCGCTCGCTCAAAGACGAAGGCAGTGAGGGTCGTCCAAAAATGGCCGTTGTGCCAGAAAATATGATGCCGTGCGTGAACTGATAATGCAAGATCGTCATGTGACATACCGTGAGATAGATGCATCCTTGGTTATTTCTTCCACCAGCATACATTCGATATTGCATGAACACCTGGCCGTAAAAAAGGTTTGTTCTCGTTGGATCCCGCACAATTTGACAATCGCTCAAATAAGGCTCCTGTCGATTGGTGCAAGGAAATTTTGAAAAATACGATCGAGGTGCTTCAAAAGATGTTTATAAGATCAAAACATCAATCTACCGTGTGGGTTTTCGAAAACGAGCCAAATCCAACGAAAGTTGTTCGTGGAAGAAGCACTACGAAGCAAATGGTCGCCTGTTTATTCGGCAAAACCGGTCATGTGGCGACTGTTCCGCTTAAGCAACGTAGGAGGTCAATTCTGAGTGGTACACCACAATTTGTTTGCCTAAAGTCTTCGGAGAAATTCGAACAAGACGAGACGAATCATTGTCACACATCGGCTCAAACCAGCGCCTTTTGGACCGGCGAAAACGTCGAATTGATGGGTCATCCGCCATACAGCCCTGACTTGGCACCCAATGACTTGTTGTTTATTCCCGCATATCAAGAAAAAATGTGTGGTCAACGATTTTCGTCGCCAGAAGATGCTGTTGAAGCGTTCAAAAACCATGTTTTGAAGGTGTCTCAATCGGAGTGGAAAAAGTGCTTCGACAATTGGTTTGAGCGCATGCAAAAGTGTATAAACCATGCTGGAGAATATTTTGAAAAACAATAAAACCATTTATCATGATAAATATAATTAGGCCAGAAATATATAGCAATCCTCGTATGTGGCTTTTCTAGCTGCGGAGAATACTTTGAAAAACAATAAAACCATTTTTGATGATAAATATTCGCATTTTCATTATTAGGCCAGAAATTTATACGGAAGACCTCGTAATTCAGTGGAGATTGTAACCCAAATAAATTAGGGGTATGCCAAAAAACATCAATTTTCACGTACAACTATTTTTAATATATGTAAGTATTATTCGACATGAGATAGAAAATGTAACCGGACACAATTTCTTGAAATTTTAACGACGTTAAACTCAGTGCTACTTTGTTCAGCAGCGAGTTCACATAATTTTTTTTATGAAAGAAACATCGGTCATAGTACCAACATTTAAAATAAAACACCAATAGTCATAGTCTTAGTCTCTATAAGGCTATGGCTACAGCAAATTGAATTTCTAAACAAAATTCCGGAATTGAGTACAGCAGTGCCTTTTTTATTAACATGCTCAAAATTTCAACTTTTTGTTAACAAACGAGTAAACTCTTGAGGTTTTGTTATACAGTCTTAGTTATAGGGGCTTAACCAAAAACATCACTATTAGTTGTGTTTTTGGTAAACACTCGATAAGAAATGTAAGCCTTGAAATCTAAGCTTAACTTAACACTGGATAATTATCCAGTCGAGGCTAAATACAAGAGGTGTTGCCATACTAACCTTTTTGATATCCGATGCAACCAAGTTGATATTGATTTTCACTTTGTGATGTTGTTGAAACACCCAGTATAGGTAGGAAACCCCATTATTTACATTACCTTGGGGATAGCAACATCTATGTACCAAAAAAAAAAGAAATAAAACAATAAAAATAAGCTAACAAATTTTAAATTTATTATGTAAATTAATAAAAATAATAAAAATTGAGCAAGTGCGTTGCAAATAAAATATAGTATTACAGAAAAATTAATAAAATTGAATGGAACTGGCAAAATATTTCTTTTAAGGGCTGCGACATCGACATCGATGTTTTAAAAACAGATGTTTTCCAAAAACATCGATTACTTTTAGCATCGATGTTTTGGTGGCTATGTTTTACCGAAATCGATGTATTGTGTCGATGTTTGCATATTTGAAAAGTCCTGTGTCAAGACTACACGAAAATCCCCTGGAGGCATGGCAACAGGGATATGTGCCTAAAGACTCAGCGTTTATGAAGACGGCTATAAAATATTTATCAATTATGGCCACTTCTGTCCCCTCTGAGAGAGTGTTCTCGGCTGCTGGAAATATTGATTCAAGCAGAAGCTCTATCTCAGGAAAAAAGCTCCAAAAAATTATATTTTTACAAACTATCGACACAAAGTCCTTGTATCCTTGACCAATAATCTTTTATATAATTTTGTTTTAGCAAAATAAGACTTACATAAGTACATAAATAAAATAACTCTAGTATTAATCAAGTTTTATATTTTTTTACCTTTATATCATCGTATAGGCTAACTTATTTGTTGATAACATCCGTAAAAACATCGATTTTTACTAACATCGACATCGATGCCTTTGATTTAAAACATCGATGTGACTTTAGGTGGCTTTTGGGACCACCACCATTACAAAATTTAAGTTTCTCCTTTTTTAGTTCCAATATCATTTTGGCCCTAGTAGATTAAGGGCCGTTGCAACGAAAACGAATCATAAAAAAGAGAGTGATTGATTTCATTCTAAAATCTAAAAACCTATTCTAGACCACTCAACCTTTACGTACAAGTTGCCCATAACAAAATTTTGTCTTCTCCTTATGTGAGATTTTGGATTCCATCCGGAATTTCCACAAATGTTTGAGATTAAAGACATGTGCTGTTCTGTAGTGAATTTCACTCGGAGCCAAATTCAATAAACGAAGATCATTTTGTATATATGGACATTGGTATTTTGTCTCCACGCCACATAGCTTTCCATACTTTTTATGCAATTACATATTGAAAAAATCTTTGACAAACTGTCGTCTGTTATTTTTTGACCAGGACTGCCAAGTTTGACCAATTCATGTACTTACTTAAATAATACATGTAATACATACATGGCAATACATGTACTTACTTAAAAGTCTAAAAGTCAATTTTTGATTTTTTTTTTGTAATAGTCGAAAAGTCGACTTTAAGTCTTTTGTTAAGCCTAGATATCTTAACGGGATAGCAAAATAGCTATAGTTAAGACATTTTTTTAAAAAAAAAATATGATCAAATATCTATCGAAAAAGTCTTACTGCAGTTGATTCTTAAAAAAAAATTTGAGTACATTTTTGAAGTTGTTTTAGCACTTAGCCTGGAAAACTATCAAGTAATAGCCTCTATCCATCCGAAGTACTAAAACGGCTACAAATAATTATTTATATTTGTATAGTTGACCTTTTGCTGTTTATTTTTCAGTTATTATTAGACTTAAGGTCATCAGCAAAAAACAGATGTTGTTTTTATAATTTATTTATTTTTAAATATCCCATTATTTCGAACTGACTTGGTGGTTCATCATCAACGGTAATCAATTTAAATAATTGTTAGCTTCTTTCCTGTTGAATATTTTAAGTACAACAGGACAGGAGCTATCAATTATTTAAATTGATTACCCCTAATGATGCAAAATATTGGAATATTAAAAATACTTTAAATAAATTATAAAAGCATAAACACCGGCTTTTTGGTCATGACCTCATGCCAAACAATAATTATTTTTTAAAATTTGGCGACTAATTCCATAGACACGATCAAAAAATCAGAAATTACTTAACCGTTGCGGGTTTGCTATCAAAAACATCACTATTACCTGCTACAGAGTTTATTTGCATGCGTTCGCTTTGGTCTCAATGCGGCTTTAGCGTTTGACCATATGTTATGAGTCTGGCAACCCCTTGAGGCGAGATAATTTTCCCAAGTTGGCAACATCGCCTTATTGATGTGTTGTTATTGTTTAATTTTGTTGATTTTACCAAAGAACACTAAAAAGTATTGATGTCATTGTAAATTTGATAGAAATAAATTCATTCCAACAAAAATGAATATAGAAAAATACACCCTACAGTCTATAAGACAAGATTTAATAGATAACAATCTGCAGGCAAAGGCCATAATACAAGTAAGTAACAATTGCCATCAATTTTCTACATTCCCCCACACGGGCCGCCTTACATGCACATCTATGACTAATTCTTCTCAAATTTCTAAGGACATTTTATCATATCGTGGATCTATACAAGAGTTGGAAAGTCTCAATGAAGCCGGCCGTGCAAAGTTGGCTGCTTTAAGGAAAAATATTGATCGGCTCAATGATTGGGCCCGTGATACCGGCGATCCGGCTTTATCCAAAGAAGTCGATACACAACGGGAACAATTCTCCAAGGTCCTACAGGCTTTCCGCAAGGCAAATGTGGCCACAATGCTGGAAATAGAAAAGGCAAACCGTGAAGAACTAATGGCCATAACGGGAGAAACGGACTTGAGACAACGTCACGCTGCCGGCACTTCGACACGTCACAATCGTGGCAGTCTGGTGTCACAAGAAAACAATGTTACCGAAAAAATGTTGGCCATATCGCGACATCTTTCGGAAACCACACAGAAAAGCGCCATCACTTTGGAGTCATTGGTGGCCTCCTCGCAAAATGTCGAGGCCACACGGGATGAATTGCACAATACGGCTGGCACAATATCGCAATCGGGCAAATTACTAAAGAAATATGGACGACGTGAATGTACCGATAAAATGCTATTATTCTTTGCTTTTGCTTTCTTCTTGGCCTGTGTCTTTTATATTGTGCAAAAGAGGCTATTTTAGACTGATTGATGCGACCGATGGATGATGGGTTTGCTTATAATTCCGCACTAGTGGTACGAATGATTATTGATAAAGGCTGGCCTCTCAGGGGTTTTTTTCCGCATAGAAAAAGAATCCTTTTGTTCCAAGATTATTTTGTTTAGGGAATTTAATTGAAAAAAACTAAATAGAAATGTTTTAGAGTATGCATTTGTATATGTAGGATAATGAGAAACAAAATATGAAAACACAAAGCTTAAATCTAGTTTTAAATTAAAAATAAAATAAATAAATATTTTAAATTATACTTGACCATGACTACATACATAAGAGTTTATTCTCTAGGGCAATTAGGCTTTAAAAATCTGCATTTCAATTACGATCTTAACAGAAAATTTAAAGTCAAGTACACAGTAGAAATTCTTAGAAAAAGAATTTATTATTTTAGCGTATATTACGAGTATGTATAAGTACTTAGTAGGGAAATAAATACTGTTACAACATTAAACACACCCATTTCAATAGTAGTCTGAATATACCCCGTTAATGTCATATGAGTTTTGAAAGCTAACCTCAATAGCATTAGTCTGTAACGGGATTTTAAAATTGTTTCAACCTTCATCATGGAATGGTCAGATAATTAGAACCGTATCGCTGTAACAGCGCTTTTCAAGTGTGAAATGAAAAAAACGATATTTTCAAAACGCTCCGGCCACTAGGGATTAGCCGCATGTTCGTCTACCGATGCATAAAACAGTTTGAGGAGACTGGAGATGTAAAAGACCGCCACCGGTCGGGCCGCCCACGCTGTGTTCGAACACCGCATGTCATCAATCCGCTCCGAAAACAGAAAATCATGGCCCGTGAGATGAATATCACGCAAAAGTCCATGAGTCGAATCGTTAAAAAGGACTTGGGGTTTTCAAACGAAGCACCGGACAATTATTGATTGCAGCTTTAAAAAAATAGGATGGAAAAATGCAAACGTCTTTGGTAAAGCACGCTGATAACTTGCACAGAAAAATTTTGTTCACCGATGAAAAAATGTGTACCGTTCAGGAAAAATTTAACAAGCAAAATGATAGAATGGTCATCTTAGGAAGCATCTGAACTGATCCCAAGGGTGGAAAAGGGTCATCACCCAGCTTCAGTCATGGTTTGGTGGCGTGTCTCTTACGATGGACTCACTGGCCTGCATTTCTGCGAACAAGGAGTCAGAACATCGTCCAGAGTTTACCAAGAAACCGTTTTGGAAGCTGTTGTGAAGCCTCTTTAAAATTCCCAGTTCCAAAATGAGCCATGAACTTTCCAGCAAGATTCTGCGCCTGCCCATAAGGCTAAAACGTCCCAGGCCTGGCTTCGAAACAATTTTCCAGCGTTCATTTCCTCTGAAGAATGGCCCTCAGGCAGTCCAGATTTGAAACCATTGGTTTACAAATTGTGGACGGTTTTAGAGGACAAGGTTTGTCACAAAAGATACCCCAACATTGGATCTCTTAAGACTGCTTTGGTTCGAGCTGTGGCCAATTTTCCAATGGACGAGGTTCGTGCAGCTATTGACCAGTGCGACTTAAGGCGTGTGTAAAGGCAAAAGGCGGACATTTGGAATAAGTAGATTCTTTTTGGATACAATATACGAGGGCGACCGCAAAAGTAACTGGCCTAACATAAAAATAACCGTTTTTTTGGAATTATTATTATTTATTTTTCAACATAATCTCCTACCAACTCAATACACTTCATTCATCAAACGTTTTTCAAGTTTTTTAATTCCATCCGAAAAATAAGATTTTTCAAAACCTTCAAAATATGCCTCAATTTCAGCAATAACCTCGCTCTTGGACGAAAATTTTTTGCCACCGAGAATTTTATTTTAAATTTGGAAACAAGAAATAATCAGACGGAGCTAAATCTGGACTATGGTGGATGCGGAGTAATTTCAAATCGTAATTCGGCCAGTTTTTGTTGAGTTAAAAATGCAGTGTGTGAAGGAGCATTATCTTGATGAAAAAGAACTTTTTTTTCTAAATGCGGTCGTTTTATCTTGATTTCATCACTCAACCGATCCAATAATGCACAATAATATTCACTATTTATAGTTTTTTCTTTCTCAAGATAATCAATAAATAGTATACCCCTTGCATCCCAAAATACTGTGGCCATTACTTTTTCTGCTGACTTAACAGTTTTCGCCTTCTTGGGACCACCACATTTAAATATAGAAGCAAGAGGTCTTGAGCCGGTTTAATCCCTGTTCAATGTGTAAAAGCAACATACCGAAATAAAACAAACGAGCTAAACATTTTTTAATATATTTAATGATGTACGTGGGCGACCGCAAAACTAACTGGCCTGGCACATTTTCTGTTTTACTAGCAACTTTTTTTGTTTTTTAAAAGCAATATTTTATAAGCCATCTGTCAAAATTTCCGAAATATTTAATGATTATTTACTTTGTTACAGGTGATTGAAGTAAACAAGTTTTATAATTTTTGAAAAATGGAAAATAAAGAGTTTCGTGCGGTAATTAAACACTTTTTATATGAAAGGTTATACGCCACAATTTATCAAAGATGAATTGGATTCTGTTCATGGTGATAATGCACCATCATACTCCACCGTAAAATCCTTTGTTCAACAATTTAAAATGGGTCGTTCAAGTACGGAAGATAAACAACGCTCTGGAAGACCGAAAACTGCTACTACTATTGTAAACATTAGAAAAATATTCAATGAAGTGACTAAAGATAGACGAATAAAGCTCAGAGAACTTGCTGATATTGTTAAAATACACGAAAAACAAGTTTGGAGTATTTTACTTGATGAACTCCACATGAAAAAGCTATCCGCGAAAAAGGTGCTGCGTTTGTTGACTTTGCCCCGTTGGACCAATTCCGAGGAGCTTTTAGCGATTTATCAGCGTAATCCAATAGAGTTCTTGCGCCGATTCATAACTGTTGATGAAACATGGATCCATCACTACATCCCAGAATGCAAAGAACAGTCAAAACAATGGATAGAAGCTGGTAAAAGTGGTCCCAAGAAGGCGAAAACTGTTAAGTCAGCAGGAAAAGTAATGGCCACAGTATTTTGGGATGCAAGGGGTATACTATTTATTGATTATCATGAGAAAGGAAAAACTATAAATAGTGAATATTATTGTGCATTATTGGATCGGTTGAGTGAAGAAATCAAGATAAAACCACCGCATTTAGAAAAAAAAAAGTTATTTTTCATCAAGATAATGCTCCTTCACACACTGCATTCTTAACTTAACAAAAACTGGCCGAATTACGATTTGAAATTGCTCCGCATCCACCATATAGTCCAGATTTAGCTCCTTCTGATTATTTCTTGTTTCCAAATTTAAAAAAAAAATGCTCGGTGGCAAAAAATTTTCGTCCAATAGTGAGGTTATTGCTGAAACTGAGGCATATTTTGAAGGTCTTGAAAAATCTTATTTTTCGGATGGATTAAAAAACTTGAAAAACGTTTGATGAAGTGTATTGAGTTGGAAGGAGATTATGTTGAAAAATAAATAATATTAATTCCAAAAAACGGTTCTTTTTATGTTAGGCCAGTTACTTTTGCGGTCGCCCTCGTATGTTTAAATGGTTGTTCCTCAGATTTACTTCCAGTTAGTAGTGGTGTTCCTCAGGTTTCTGTTCTTGGGCCGCTTTTGTTTGTAATGTCAGTATATTAATGTTATGTTTGTTAGAGTTGAAACCAGCTCCTGTGTTCTTTTAGCTTTTGCTGATGATGTTCAATTGTTGTTCAAGGGAAATTTGGACTTCTTAGACGTGTTGCAGAGTTATATTAATTTCGTAACATCTAATTTGGCTGTTTGGTTGTCCAGTAATGGACTTACAGTCAATGTGAATAAAACGAAAGAGCAATGTTATGTGTATCAAATAGTGTAATCGAATTCGTAGATAATATTCAATGTCTTGGTATTACTCTTGATAAAAAGTTAAAGTTTGAGGCTCATGCTGATTCCATGGTTTCTAGAGTTAACTTTACTTTGCGAAAGTTGTACAACTTGGAATTGTGTCTTCCACTACACATCAAAATTACAATAGTTTATGCGATTGTTATGCCAATATTTCTGTATTGTATGGAAGTTTACTCTGGATCAGGGGCTCAGGTCATGGATAAGATTCGTCGAGCATTTAATCGTGTGGTGCGGTATTTATATTCCCTTAATATTCGGCAGCACGTTTCGGAGTACATTGATAGGTTTTTGCATTGTAGCTTTATGGAGTTTACAAGAATAAGGAGTTTACTTCACTTCTTTAAGTTGTATAAACTTCAGACACCAATCTTTGTAGTTGAGTTTTTTCAGTTAGGAAGGTCCAGAAGAAATCCACAGCTTACAATTCCCCGCTTGAATTCTGATTTAGGTCGATTATTTCACGTGAGAGTTGCTTGCATTTTTAATAGTTTGCCTGTCTCACTCAGATCATTTATGTACTCCAGCCATACTTTTAAGAACAAAATATTTTAACATGTGCCACATAATGATTTGTAAATAATAAAAAAGTGTTTTCTACGGGTATTGCCTTATCTTTGATTTAAAACAATTAGTATTGGCTAGTAGTCTTAGTGTGTTTCATTTTCACGCCGCTGTTACACTACGAAACTTATCTAGTAGTCTTAAATGAATACTTTTTTTTGCGTAATTTGGAATATATTTTTTTTTTTTTTTATTTTAATGTATACTTAACTTAATATTTATTTATATTAAATTGTTTAATTTTACTTTAAGTCTTTTTTTTTGTATATTTTAAGCAAGTCTGAAGTAATTTTGTAACTATATAAGGCCTAAAGGCTCGGTTACTTTTTTAATATCAAAAAATAAAATGAAATGAAAAGTTTCCTGACATTTGTGGTGTTTTAGGTTAAGCCTCAATAACTAAGACTGGTTAGCAAAACCGCTGTAGCTAGTGCTAGCCAATCAAAAAGTGCCAATTTTGAACATATCGATAAGAAAATTACTTCCGTACTCCATTCTTAGAAAAAAATGTTATAAAAATAATTCGTTCTAGCCTTTAAATCTCTATCTATGCTAAGTACTATAATGACTCAAGCAAAATACAAGTATTACTTTTACTTTATTTCTAATTATTTTTGAAGAGTCTCGTACTTTTGGACTATTCCTGTAGACACGAAAGAAATTGCCTCTTTTGTTAACAAATCACTTGCGATTGCGGTTTTGCTGCTATCCATTCTTAGTTAACGTGTCTTTAACGCCGCTATTAATATTAAAATTTAAAGATGAAATTGCCAATATTGGGATATATCAAGCCAAACTTATAAAAACGTCTTTAAGTTTGGTCTGTTCGATTCTTATACATGTACGAGGGCTGCTATATATATTTCTGGCTTAATAATGAAAATGCAAAAATTTGTCATCAAAAATGGTTTTATTGTTTTTCAAAGTATTCTCCAGCATAATTTGTACACTTTTGCATGCGCGCAAACCAATTGTCGAAGCACTTTTTCGACTCCGATTGAGACACCTCCAAAACATGGTTTTTGAACGCTTCAACAGCATCTTCTGGCGACGAAAATCGTTGACCACGCATTTTTTTCTTGATGTGCAGGAATAAAAAGAAGTCATTGGGTGCCAAGTCAGAGCTGTACGTCGAATGACCCATCAATTCGACGTTTTCGCCAGTCAAAAAGGCGCTGGTTTGATCCGATGTGTGAGAGCTCAAGCGGAACAGTCGCCACATGACCAGTTTTGCCGAAGAAACAGGCGACCATTTGCTTCAAAGTGCTTCTTCCAAGAACAACTTTTGTTGGATTTGGCTCGTCTTCGAAGACCCACACGGTCGAATGCTGTTTTGTTTCGGGCTCATACGCATAGATCCATGATTCGTCACCTGTGATGATCTTATTAACGCCTTTTGAAGAACCGCGATCGTGTTTTTCACAATTTCTTTGCTCCAATCGGTACGAGCCTTTTTTTGAGCGATTGCCAAATTGTGCGGGATCCAACGAGAACAAACCTTTTTTACGGCCAGGTGTCCATGCAATGTCGAATGTATGCTGGTGGAAGAAATGCCCAAGGACGCCTCTATCTCACGGTATGTCACATGACGATCTTGCATTATCAGTTCACGCACGGCATTAATGTTTTCTGGCACAACGGCCGTTTTTGGACGACCTTCGTCTTTGAGCGAGCGTCGGCCACGATTGAATGCATTAAACCAGTTTCACAGTGCTATAGGATGGTGCTTCATCGCCATACAAAGATTAAAGTTCATAGGTGCACTCTTGTAGTGATAATCCACGTCGAAAGTTGTGAAAAATGATCGCACGAAAATGTTCACGAGTTAGTTCCATTTTTTGCCAAATTGACAAGTCACTGTAAACGACACAAATGATGGTCGTACGTCAAAACGTTCTGAGTACGTTTGTGCTAAAAAAATGTCAAACTTTCCAATGGAAATGTCAGATGGCGCCAGACAACACTTATTGTTGCCTAGGCCAGAAATATATATAGCAACCCTCGTATTGCCAAGTCATCTGCATAGGCAATAAATTTACCTTCAACCGCCACCTGAGAGGACAGGATTTTGTTCAAGGCGAGGTTCTAGAGTAGAGGGGAAAGAACACCACCTTGAGGCATTTCTCTACTTACAAATCTTTCAAGGTCATATGACCCAAGTTTGGCCATCACATGTACTCTTGTGAAAAGATTATGCACAAGCGTTCTAATGCTGAAGTCTTTGATAGTGCAGCTGCTATCGTACTCGGATTAACGTTATTTAAATTGAAACAGCGACTGTTTTCTTAGTCAAAATTCGTCGAAATTTCATACAAGTATACTCCCAAAATCAAACGCCGAAATTGTACGTTAGTCTCTAACGTCAGTACAAGATTGGCTGGATACTTTTACAAATATCGAAAATTTTAGTTGATGTTTATGGTTCTGCACAGTGTAATTCATGTTCCTATTTTAAAAATAAGCATATTTACTTGCTTAATGGGTAGTTTTTATCCTAAAAAGTGGTTCAACTTCAAGCAAATACCTGGTAGTTTCAAAATGTTTTCCACTTTATCAGGAAATGAAAAATACCGGGAAAAACTTTAATTGCAATTGAAAAAGGCGTAGAAAATTTAAAGTAATAATAGTCAAAACATTCCGCTGGTGTAAGAATGAGTAGCTGAATGTAGGCAGTAAAACTATCTTATGTAAATGTCCATCTCTTAAAAAATACGGCATAAGGGTGAACTTTCTTAAATACTTATAATAATTGTATTCCTAAAAAGGAAATGTGGTAGTCCTGTAAAATGGCACAGATCAAGTACAGTCAAAATCGATTATATTTGGTCCACCGAGTAGATTTACTGCATGTTCAAAATTTAGTTCTGACAAAGGTATAAATACTTGTAGTCTAACCTTATCATGTACTCGTAGAAGACAAGGTAAATACATATTTTAGCCTTAAATAGGCAGGTTCTTCGATTATAATGAAAAAAATTATATTGTATGTAAAGCAACATTAAATTAAATAAAATTAATTTATTTAAATATAAAAAATATAAAAAAACACAAAAGCAATTGCATTAAAATATAATTTTTTAAAAGTTGTTTCTCTCTTAGAAATTCCCGCTCGGGAAATCCCTATAAATTTTCATACCCGGGAAATTCAAATTTTTCTATTACTACAGTCATGTCACTACCAAGAGGAATTCGACAGTGCCAACGTTGGAAAAGTTTGTTCGTTTAAAAAATATAATAAAAAAAACTCTGCTTGCTTTTTAAACTAGTAAGAGGTCACGTTCACCATGGCGATAACTTCAAAACTTAAGAAGAAAGTTTGGAAATTTCTTTGTATACAAAAACTGATTTCTTTTTGCATCATAAACCATTTTATTTGCAATTTGTAGAAAAAAGATATTCAAAAAATGCTATAGCCGAGCAAGAACCGAGCTCACTTAAACTCGCTAAAGGTCATTCTTGAATAACATTCTTCCCAACAATTTCAATTATTTAAAACAAAAAGGTTTAAACGCAAATTGTCTACAGTTTTCTTTTCAAAATACTTTTTATATGTTTTTGTAAAGGGTGATCCAACTAAAACGCAAGATGTTAATTGTAAATAAACAGAAAGAGAATTACTTATATTAATATTAAATATTATGAGAGAAGTATTAGTATATAACAATTCTGTGTGAAACAAAATATCGGCCAAATGCTCACCACAGCTTTGGTGGCATTCCTCTATCCGATGGTCCATATTTTCAATGGCTAAGAAATAATGAAGGTTCAATGTCGTTTATGTGCGGAATTATTTCAACCCTTCTTGGCGCTTATTGACGTAGACTTTAGCTTTTTAATATCAAAGAAATACCAAAGAAAGAAGTCCAACGGTGTCAATTCACATGATCGTGGCGGCCACTTAACTCGCCACGATTTGAGATAGCAAGGCTATTGAATTTCTCGTTCAAAAGATCCATTGTTTCATTGGCTGTGTAGCAAGTGGCACTATCCTGTTGAAACCACATATCGTCTAGGTCCATATTCTCAATTTCTGGCTACATGAAGTTCGGTATTATTCACCTTAACTGCTTGGCCGATCTCAATTTCGAAAAAGTGCGGTCCGATGAGGCCGCCAGCCCATAAACCGCACCAGTATTTTTTGTGTGGATGCATCGGAATTTTAGCAATCACTCATGGATTCTCATTTGCCCAAATGCATCAATACTGCTTGTTAACGAATCTACTGCGTACACTTTTGGTGTTGCACGAAATGCATTTTGATTAAAAATCCCATTTTCTTAATAGGCTTTAACTATCTTAACACACTGCTCAATTGTGTAATTCTTACAAAAAAAACTTGACGTTGAGGTGTGACGCACAATTAACATCGTGTATTATGGTTGGGCTACCCTTTACAGTGGTATGAAGTTATCTCGTCAGCGACTTCCTAAGCGAGTTACCATAAGAACTCGGCCAGTGATCATCCGAAACTACTGTACAGAGCACAATGAATTTTATAGGATACTATAGGGTGAGTCATTTAAAATTTCAAATTTTAATCGGTGTAAAAAAATACTGATAATTTGCTTAAATTTCTGTTATTATGGGAAAGGTTGAATTTTGTCATTTAATAATGGAACACCGTCCGATGCGTTTTCGCTTCGCCCAATGGGCTGAAGATGGTTGGGCGGGGATGAAGAATTTTACCGAAGAATCGTGCCTTCAGATGAAGCTCCTTTTCATCTCGGTGGATATGTTAATAAACAAATTGCCGCATATGAAGTTCAGAGAATCCACACGTGATAATTGAGAAGCCAATGCATCCACAACGAGTCACTGTTTGGTGTGGATTTTGGGCTGGCGGCATTATTGGGCCATTTTTTTTCGAAAATGAGCAAAGAAGCCGCCGTTACCGTCAACGGAAAGAATTTAGGTGAATAACAGGGACGGCATTTGGTTTCAACAAGACGGGGCCACATGTCACACAGCCAACCAACGCAACCACCGATATTTTACGCACTGTTTTTGGAAATCGACTAATCAGCCGAAATTGTGATGTCAATTGGCAACCTCGGAGCTGTGATTTGAGCTCTTTGGATTATTTTCTGTGGAGAGCCATTAAGGATAAATGTAACGCAGTGCATCCAGATACAATTGAAGCTTTGAAACAAGAAATCGAAGTTGCCATTGAAGAGATTCGACCCGAAACAATCGAAAATGTACTGAAAAATTGGGTTGATCGGATGAGGTACTGCCACGCCAGTTGTTGCAGTAATGTGAATGACATTCGTGTTCCTTTATTAAATGACAAAGTTCACCCTTTCCAGTAAAACCAGAAATTTAAAAAAATCATCAGTACTTTTTTCACAGCCGTTTCAAGTTTAAAACTTTAAATCGCCACCCTTTAAATACGTTCTAACCGATAAAGTATAAGTATAACTTTGTAATAAAGGTAAGATACTGGTTTAATAATGATGTGGATTTTTTGGTCAATTTGTTTAGTAAATCTCGAAAATATAAAAAATTTAATTGTTTTTTTTTTTTAAAAAAAATGTGAAATTACAATTTCCTTCTTTGGGTACTTAAATATCCCACTGCATTAATTGTTTATGACAATGCACCCATCTAATATTATTGATGGAAATGTTCCGAACAGTTATTGAAGGTTTATGTCATTTTTGATAAAGACATAATGAAGTTTAAGAGTTTTTATTGGTTGTATCCGCGCATTTAAGGGTTAATTTGTACGTCATATGTTAAGGTCAAATCTGTGTTTGTTTTGAAACCACTTACGTATTCTGGTTTGATGTAATGATTAATCACTTTGTTGTGATTCACACCACTGCCCTTTCATTAAATCGCTCCCTAAGTATGAATTACTTCAGAAATGACCGCCGCCCGTAATTAAACAACATTTTTCTTTAATTTTAAATATAAAATCTTGTATTGAATTTAAAATAAATAATCGATACATGTAACTCTAAGACGACACTACAAAACTGTGCTCCCTCCAACCTCTCGGTTAGTATGGGCACTTGGGTACACCTCCGGGATTTGTGAATCCGTTGGTGTTGACCATGCGACAAATGTCCTTGTAAGATCTCTCTTTCTTGGGCTGACTGGGAACCTGGTAGTGCTGTGGCCTTGGTGGTGGCGCATGATAGTAGTAGCCATTGGCATTCTGTTGATATTGTGGTGTGGGATACTGATAGGAGTGGGCATTGTAATATTGGCGTTGTTGTTGTGCTGCCGGTTTTACTACACTGCTTAATAATTTACTGGACAACGGTAAGGATGCGCCGAATTGAATTGAACAAAAAACCAGTAGAATTATTGTGTACAAAATACGAGTATTCATTGTTATTTTTTTTTGTTATGATGTCTAAAAGTTGTTGTGGTCCAGACAATGTATAAATTAAGACTGTTCCCTGATTACAGATTCTGTTGGCAAATGCCCAGTGTGTGAGATTTGTAAGATTCTACGGAATCGCTCTATGCGATGATAAGTCTCAACCTTGTACTATATTAAATTATCTCTTTATTGGGCGTGATCTTATGCGTTTGTTTGCTTGAACCTCTTGCTTGTTGTTCTTGAAGTGTCGGAGAATAATATAGAATATATAGGAAGTGATAAGGGATGTCTATCACAAAATCTGACATTATCCCGTATTTATAAATCCCGGAATTTTTATTGGGTAAGGTATAAAAATATTTTTTTTTGGATATGTATCATTCGAAGAAACTAAAAGCGCCTAGGACCAAACTTAAGTCGTGCAAAAACGGCAAATTTTTCTGATATTTTTGACGACACAGTTTAAATTTTTGTTGTAAAACTAATGGTACAAGGTGGGCTATTTAATATTATAAATTTGAATCGGCTGTAAACAAAAGTACAGCATTTTTTTTTCAAATTTCTGGTTTTAGTGGAATGTTTGAACTTTGTCATTTAATAATGGAACACAATATCATTCATATGACTAGCACAACTGGCTCGGCAGTATCTCATCCGTACAACGCAATTTTTCAGAACATTTTCGATTGTTTCAAGTCGAATCTCTTCAATGGCAACTTCGATTTCATGTTTTAACGCTTCAAATGTCTCCAGATGCTTTGCGTGACATTTATCCTTTGATAATTGTAATTTCACATTTTTTTAAAAAAATAAACATTCGAATTTGTTATATAGGGTGATCCATCTAGTGGTATTTTTAATAATCATTTCGTGTTTAGTAGTCCAAAATCCATAGGAAAAAATATTTAGAATTCTGGATTAAAATGGCTGTGAACTAGTGTTATTGACTATAAGAACCCTTTGAATTCGGTTGTCATTACCATAGCATTTGTAAACTGAGACAACTGATGCTTAAATTTGATTTTTTCGGTTATCTAAACGAAATAAACTTTTTTTTATTAAATCTTAATATTTAACTAGTTGATTTTATTCTGTTATTTATTTACAAACAGGCTTATTTAAAACTTAGTTTTTACCTTTGTATGGACATGTGGAACGATTTTATACATCAATTTGGTAAAGTGTGTCAAAAAAACTCAATTCAGTCCCCTTTCACACGAGGCAACTTTACTCAGTTTACTTTACCGCAACACTTAGTTTGTAGGAGAGAGGTAAAAGTAATTGAATGGGGAAAAAGTTGTGAAGTTGGCTGCAGATTGTTTTAATTATTATATTTATATTATTTTATTTTTTTTTAAATAAAAAAAATATGTACTAAAATTCAAATCAAGTGTGGAATCTTTCTGGTTCATACGAAAGGACATTTTATGGCATTTATTTTTTGAATATAATTTCCTACAAATGTTGGCAACTGTAATATGGGAATGAACGTTAGGCGAAAAACAAGAAGATCCGCTGTTTTCGACCAAAATTGTGTTCAGTGATGAGGCCCATTTCTGGCGCAACGTCAATAAACAAAATTGCCGCATTTGGGCTGAAGATTAACCACAAAAGGTTCAAGAGGTGCCATATAATATCCAGAGAAAACCTCGGTTTGGTGCGGTTTATGGGCTGGTGCTCATTTTCATCTCGGTGGCTATGTCAATAATCAAAATTGCCGCATATGGGGCTCAGAGAACCCACACGTGACTATTGAGAAGCCAATGCATCCACAACAAGTCACTATATTGATGTGGATTTTGGGCTGGCGGTATTATTGGGCCATTTTTCGAAAATGAGCAAGGTGCTTTCCTCAGCGTCAACCTTGAGCGTTGCCGCGCCAAGCTCAACGAATTTTAATTTCCAAAAAATTCAAGAGTATGACATGAACGACATTTGGTTTCATGTCACAAAGCCAAAACATGTCACAACGCCTAAAAAACAATCGATATATTTAAAAATCGAATAATCATCCGAAAATGTGATGTTAATTGGAGCTGTGATTTGAGCCCTTTGGATTATTTTCTGTTTGGAGCCATTAAGGATAAAAACGAAGTTTCCATTGAAGAGATTCGAGCCGAAACAATCGAAAATGTACTAAACAATTGGCTTGGTCGGATGTGATGCTGCCGAGCCAGTTGTGGTAGTCACATCAATGAAATTGTGTTCCATTATTAGATGACAAAGTTGAAACTTTCCAAACAAACTAGATATGTGAAAAAAATTATAAGTACTTTTTTTACAGCCGATTCAAATTATAGTGCTAAATCGCCCTGTACATTAAAGAAAAACATTTTATGAATAAGGAGTGAAATTTCGATGAAGAAATATTAAAAAATTCGGCAATGGCTGTAATTATTTGATGATGTTTCGGTTAAATTATTAGTTAAATTATGGTGTCCCTCATAACTCGGTGTTGGAACATCCGAAATCGAAAGATCACAACTATAACCTTAAATAATCGTTTTCCATCTTAACGCTGGGAGGGTTTTCCGAAATTTTGATTTTTGGGAACACTAAGTAGTGAATAAAGCAATTTTGAGAACAATAAATCAGTTTATTTGTTATTGTATATTAAAAAATTTTACCGAGTTTGAAAAATCTCCAGCGTTATCTTAAAAATGATGTATGTAAAGAAGAAATGTTCAAATATTTAAAGGATTTTAATTTATGAGGTTTTAAGACTTCAAAAACGTTTAAAATTACCGCGGTTGCTTAAACGGCTTTATTTTCGTTAGTTATGTGCCGATTCTTCTCAAATTTTGACACAATATTCATGAAAGGTTCTCCATTCAGAAATTCGAAATAATAAAAATGGAAATTAAAAGCAAGTGCTGGACGCAGGCTTGTGCAAAATATTCGCGAGACTGTCATACATGTGGACAACACTCACAATCCACTGAAGAGTCTGTTGCTGGCAGTCAAGAGTGTGGTACTCAATTCAGGAACAGTGAACGTGAATGTTGTTATGCAAACAATCCATTAACGGTTCAGGCCCATAAGATAAATTTCGAGCAAGCCAATTATAGGATTAATCCAGAAACAGTCATCAATCAAGGTATAGTAATACATTGGTCAAAGTTCTTTAGACATAACATGTGTTTTGAACAAATCCTTGGTATGATTTTATAAGTACTTTGAGTCATGCCTATCTGTATAGTTGATTTGCAAAGTAACTTTTAAAAGAAGTTACACCTGCACCTTGTGCACGGCTCTATTTAAGAGGCTGTTCGTTTACTTCTGGATGGAGTTGTATATTACTTAAGTTCCATAACATCCCATTAAGGAACAAATCAGTGAGGTTTGCACGATTCAATTCTAATACTCACTGACCAGGACCTACTGTTTAACGCCGGCTCCGAAAGGAAGAAGTTTTTACATGACTTAGAGATAAATCTCTAACTCGTAAAGTCGCCGGCATTTACAAAGTGGAAACCCGCCCTCTGAAAAATTGTTAGATTGTCTTACCCGGAGTTGAACCTAGGTTAACTAGCATAATAGTCGTGCGCAATTAAATCAAACCATGTCGTCCCACACCAGCCTCTTTTAACCATTTGGATACAGAAGCTGGCATCTTCATCAAAAGGACGAACATAAAATATGTAAATGTGTCTGATGAGCACAGCCATTATAGTGGAAGTTCTAGCGATTTGAAGAGCTGCGGAGGCTCTTTGATTTATTTCCGTACTAAAAGTGAAAAGTAGGAAAAAGTAAGAAAAAGAGTAGGATTTTAGCTCACTTACTAGAAACTATATTGGTGGGTTGTACTGGCTATCAGGTTAATGCGACGAAGAAGGGGAAGAGGTGGCCGATGAACTAGCTAGAATGAGATTAGGGGCCAGACAGGTCATTATTTCTTCAGGATACAGAAAAAAAGAATTCTAAAAATAATACCGCACAACTGCAAGAATTAGTGTACGTTTCACTTGACAGGACTTGAAAATGGGATCCAACAGGGCACTGTTTACTTTGGACAAGGACATCAAGATGAAAAAATAAATTTTACAAATTTTTGTAGTATGTGCGAGTACGAAAAAGAGCTAGACTCAGTGGATTACGTTATTTGTGTATATAAAAGTATTGTTTGTATTCTTTAAGATTTGTCCTTAAGCTTTAATTAAAAATATTTTACTCCATATTAACCCTTAAGACACCGGAGATATTCGGCGCCAATGATTTACTTATAAAGTTTTTTGAACAACTTAAATTGACATTTCTTATCTCAAAGTTTCTCAAATTCTACCATTAAGAGATACACAATTGAACAGCGCGTTAAGATTGTTAAAGCCTTTTACGAAAATGTGCGTTCAAATCAAAATGCATTTCATACATTTCGTGATTTTTTTTTTGGTAAGCATAATTGACTAAATCGGAAAAACTGTGCAAAATTCAACAATTTGCAGGAATTCCTGTAGAAAATGTGAAAACACCTGTGCATGATCACTCAGTTTGTTCTGCGTAAAATGTTGATGTTGTTCGACTCGTCGTCGTGCCCATCAATTGAACATCTCACGAATATCACTGATGCGAATTTTTAATAAAGATTTAAATTTACACGCTTACAAGGTTCAATTGATTCAAGAGCAGAAGCCTACTGACCATTTCAAGCCTCGTCAATACGTCGAATAGTTGGGTTGAACAGACAAAAGTGAATGGCGACATTACAAAGAAAATCGCCTTCAGCGACGGAAAACACTTTTACCTTAGTGGATTTGTTAACAAGCAGAGCTGCATGATTAGAATCCACAAGTGATTGTTTAAAAGCGAATGCATCCACAAAGCATTACCGTTTGGTGCTGTTTATTGACTGGCGGCGTCATCGGGCCGTACTTCTTCAAAAATGAGGTCGGCCAAGCAGTTACCGTGATGTGGTGTTACGAGGGTTGCTATATATATTTCTGGCCTAGGCAACAATAAGTGCTGTTTGGCGCCATCTGACATTTCCGTTGTAAAGTTTGCCATTTTTTAGCATAAACGTACTCAGAACGTTTTGAGGTACGACCATCATTTGTTTTGTTTACAGTGACTTGAAAAAATCAATTTGGCAAAAACAAAAATGGAATTAACTCGTGAGCATTTCCGTGCGATAATTTTTCACAACTTTCGACGTGGATTATCACCACAAGAGTGCATCGATGAACTTAAATCTTTGTATGGCGATGAAGCACTGTTTTAATGAATTCAGTCGTGGCCGACGCTCTGTCAAAGACGAAGGTCGTGAAGGTTTCCAAAAACGGCCATTGTACTAGCAAACATTGATGCCGTGCGTGAACTGATAATGTAAGATCGCCATGTGACACACCTTGAGATAGAGGCATCCTTGGTCATTTCTTCCACCAGCATACATTCGATATTGCATGAACACCTGGCCGTAAAAAAGGTTTGTTCTCGTTGGATCCCGCACAATCGCTCAAAAAAAGGCTCATGTCGATTGGTGCAAAGAAATTTTGAAAAAAAACACGATCGCGGTGCTTCAAAAGACGTTTATAAGATCGTCACAAATGACGAATCATGAATCTATGCGTATTAGCCCGAAACAAAACAGCAATCGACCGTGTGGGTCTTCGAAGACGAGCCAAATCCAACGAAAGTTGTTCGTGGAAGAAGCACTTCGAAGCAAATGGTCGCCTGTTTCTTCGGCAAAACTGGTCATGTGGCGACTTTCCCGCTTAAGCAACGTATAACGGTCTATTCTGAGTGGTACAACACAATTTGTTGGCCTAAAGTCTTCGAAAGGAAGACTTCAGGGGAAATTCGAAAAACAAACAAGAGAAGACGAATCATTGTGCACCATGACAATGCGAGTCCTCACATATCGGCTCAAACCAGCACCTTTTTGACCGGCCAAAACGTCGAATTCATGGGTCATCAGCCGTACAGCCCTGACTTGGCACCCAATGACTTTTATTCCCGCAGATCAAGAAAAAATGGGTGGTCAACGATTTTCGTCGGCATAAGTTGCTGTTGAAGCGTTCAAAAACCATGTTTTGGATGTGTCTCAATCGGAGTGGAAAAAGTGCTTCGACAATTGGTTTGAGCGCATGCAAAAGTGTATAAATTATGCCGCAGAATACTTTAAAAAACAAAACCATTTTTGATGATAAATATTCGCATTTTCATTATTAGTCCAGAAATATATATAGCAGCCCTCATAGCTATCGCAAGATGATAACGCTCTTCTTGTGGGGCAAATATTGAGGATACTCGTACGTACCAGGACGATATGTGGTTCAAACAAGATGGTGCCACTTGCCGCACAGCCTTCTAAACAATGTCGCGAGAAATTTAATATCAGTGTTATTTCACATCGTGACGATGTTAACTGGCAGCCACGATTATCTGATTTGAGACCGTTCGACTTCTTTCTTTGGGGATATTTAATAGAAACAGACATAAAACCTCCATTACGCCTCAGAGTCATTGAAAGGCAATCAGCTATATCAGTTGAGGGTTGCATTTTGCATGTGTTAGAGGGAGATAACTACAGTTTGACGGTTGACTACAGTAGACTTCTGCAGGTTGCAGAATCAACCGTCCACCGTCAACCGTCAAGACTAATTGGGCCTTAACTTCAATAAGAACGTTTTCCCATTTGAGGGCGAAAAATTTTGTTTACAGTGTGTTGAAAAAATCATCTCAATCAAAAAATGGAATTATACCGTAAACATTTTCGTGTGATGATTTCTTACGATTTTCGGATGGGTTATCGAGAAAATAGTGTTTAAATCAACTTGTTTCGACTTTAGGCGATGAAGCACCATCAAAAATCACTGTTAATCGCGGGTACTAAGAGTTTAGTCTCGGACGCCGTTCACTCCAGAATGAATTTCGTGAAGGTCGTCCAACTTCGGCCACTTTGCCAGAAACCATCGATGCTGTGCATGAACTGATTAAGCATGACCGACATGTGAAATACCGTGAGTTTGAGGCATCCTTGGGCATTAGTATGACAAACATCAATAAGATATTGCATGTTCATATGGCCGTGAAAAATATTTGTTTTCGTTAGATCCCGCATAATTTGACGAATGCTCAAAAAAAGATTCGTATGAATTGGTGCAAAGAGACGTTGAAAAAGTATAACTGCGGTTGCTCAAAGGCAGCGTATAACATTGTCACAGGTGACGAATCATGGATCTATGCATATGAGTCCGAAACAAAACAGCAATCGACCTATGGATCTTTCAAGACGAGCCAAATCCAACAAAAGTTGTTCGTGGAAGAAATACATCGAAGCAAATGATTGCGTTTTTTTCGGTATAACCGGCCATGTTGCAACAGTGTTTTTAGTGGAACGTAGGACGGTCAGTTCGGAGTGGTATACAACCATCTGTTTGCCAACAGTGTTCGAAGAAATGAGGAAAGATAATAAGAGAAGACGGATCATTTTGCATCACGACAATGCGAGCTCTCACACATCAGCTGAAACGATGAGCTATTTGACCACTCAAGATGTCGAATTGATGGGCCATCCACCGTACAGCCCAGATTTGGCACCCAATGACTTCTTCTTATTCCCTAGCATCAAGAAAAAAATGCGTGGTGAACGTTTTCATCGCCCGAAGCAGCTGTTGAAGCGTTCAAAAATCATGTTTTAGAGGTGTCTCAATCGGAGTGGAAAAAGTGCTTCGAAAATTAGTTTGTGCGCATGCAAAAGTGTATTGATCTTAAAGGAGAATATTTTGATAAATAAAATAAAACTATTTCCAATGATAAATTATTGTTTTATTGCGGGACCCGAAATATAAATAGCAATCCTCGTAGACTCTTTGAGCTTTGCAAAGGCGTAATATAGATACGAGGGACTTTAAAAGCTTCTGCTGATCACTGGCACCGGAACTTAGGTTAAATTGAAACCTCCTCCTACAAGTGCCAGCCTTCGGTCGGGCATAGCGACTTTCAGCTATGGATATGTGTGTAATATGAAATCGGAACTTAAAAGCCCTCTGCTATTGATCACTGTCACTGGAATTTGGGTAAAATACAACTTTCCTTAGTCCGGCCTTAAAGGCTTTCAGCTATGGAAAGGTTTAATCTGTGTAATCAGGATTTTCAAGCATTCTGCTATTGATCACTGTCACCGGAATTAAGCTAAAATTTAAACATTTAGCTGTGTGACCAGCCTTCGGCCGGGCTTTAAAACTTTCAGCTATGAACAGGCGTAATCTAGGGACTCGGGACTTTATAGCCTCTGCTATTGTTCACTCTAACCGGATTTTAGGTAACATTTAAACTTCCTTTATTGTGGCTGGCCATCGGCCAAGCTTAGACTCTTTCAGCTTAGCAAAGGCGTAATCTAGATACTCGGGATTTTAAAACCTTTTTCTGATCACTGCCACCGGAACTTAAGCAGAATTGAAAGTTCCTCCTGTAAGTGCCAGCCTTCGGCCGGACATAACGACTTTCGACTATGGATATGCGTATTATAGAAATCAGGACTTAAGCATTCTGCTATTGAACACTGTCACCAGAATTTATGTAATATTGAAACATTCACCTGTGTGACTAGCCTTGGGCCGGGCTTTAAGACTTTCAACTATGCGTTATATATGGACTCGGGACTTTATAGCTTTCTGCTATTGAACACTTTAACCGGATTTAAGGTAAAATTTAAACTTCCTTTAGTGTGGCTGGTCATCGGTCAGCTTTAAAGACTTCCAGCAATGGACAGGCATGATTTAGGAACTCTGGACTTAATTAATTGGTAAATAATGGTGAAAATTTAAAGCAAATCGGAGTCGTGCACTAAACTGCAGTTGAGCCCTATTTCATAATGAATGTTTGTAAAAAAAAAGAAGTCCAATGTCAGGCAGATTTTTGGCAGCCATATGGGCTGCAGCCTATTAATATGTTATTTCATCAACATTCCACTGAGCATCAAATGAAAACTACTATGAAAATAAACAAATATATTCCTATACTCACTGAAGTTTTTTCATGACTTGAAGATTAATCTCTTACTCAAAAAGTCACCGGCATTTAAAAGGAGGAAAACCGCCACTGAAAAAATGTTAAATGTTCTTATTTGGATTCCACACCGTGTTTACTTAATAGTCGTTTATATGGCGGTCCAACTATCACTTTTTTATTTGCGGATATCCTGGATCATTCTGATCAATTTTAACTTAGATATTTAAATAATCTGAGCTCTTTTGAACTATTTTGATTTTCGTTTAGCGGTAGAGCTGTAAAACTATCGATAGTTTGTTTTGGCGCCAATATCGATTGTTATTTTATTCTATCGACAGTATCGGCATAAATGTCATCACCTGCATACAGTGGTGGTCATATAATAAGAAACGCTGTTTTAAAATCGGGTTTTTATATCACTACGAAACCCACGCAATAAAAATTGAGCAAATATTCTAAGTCGCGCCCTCGTACTATAGCTGCTGGTAATATTTTCATGTTTAGTCTTGTTCCTGGACAATGCTAACAACATTTTCTTATTGCATTCAAAATTATACTGACCATATAATTAGAAACGAACACAAAAACTACACTTTATTCTAAATTTGATGGAAAATGTAATAATTTTAAATTAATATGATAATATAAGTGTTACGACAAAAAAGAAGCTAAGTATTAGTTGGATAACCATTATTTTTTTTAACACATCGGCCAATCTCCGTGGTAAACTTTCAACCAAGGTGCGGCATCTTGAAATTGGAATCGAATCCCAAACTTGTTTTATATTTCGAAAATGTTCTTTATTTTTCTGGTGTCTTTGTTTTTAGCATTCGTTCGAAATCTTCCCATAGGTTTTCATTTGGATTTAAGTCCGGACTTTTCGGTGGCCAGGACAAAACTTCGGTATTCGTATCCATAAACCATTGCTTCACAACTCGTGAAGTATGCTTAGGATCGTTATCCTGTTGGAAAATATACAAAACGGGCATATTTTCGAACGAGTACGGTTCCATTACATTCTCCAATTTATTTTTATATTGGTGTTGGTCCATTCGACCATCTATGCGGTGTATGGGACCAACACCATACTAACTGAATGCTCCCCATACCATCACATTTCCAACTCCATGCTTAATCGTCTTAATGGTCTGATTTGTTTAGGGCCATCTCACATAACATTTTCCATCTGATCCGAACAAATTACCACTTTAATACTTTTAGGCTTTGCGACTACATCAAATCATGACACTTTGTTTTTTCAACGACTTATTTGGACCGTCTATTTATCTCATGAATTACAAAAAGCGTTTTGTTTCCCTTTTTCATATACTTGAATTATTTTTTATATTGTAAAACAACTCTGCATACGGGCGTTGTCACGAGGCGTTCATACAATTACAACAAAATTTAAAATAAGATGCCAACAATCCCTTTACCCTCATATTAATGATATTATATAAGCATAATTTTACATCGCGGTAGACTAAAATTGCTTTAAATAGGGTTTGTTTAGTTTTTCCTTCCATTTTATAATATATTATGCAAAATAGTTGCAAATTTTTTGTTAATTAGAATATTTGAATTTGAAAAGTAGAAAAGGAAGTTGTCCTTCTAAACTCTTTAGTTTGTAATGCCAAAAGTATGTCAAAAACAATAAATACAAATTATTATATTGACAAAAATTGTATACGGGTTTTCTTTAAAACAGCGGGTTTTTGTAGAATAATACAAACTTAACCGATACTATAGATAGTATCGATAGTGTTCACAAAAACTATCGAATGGGGCGACTATCAATTGTTTTAAAGCTCTATTTAGCGATTGGCATCCCTACGGATAAAATGTGAAAAAACCTGAAAAAAATAATTTGCCGTTTTTAAAATAGCGCGGTTTTTGAAAAGTGTAGAATAAGCAAGTGTTATAAAAGAATAAAAAGTAATCAAAATGTCAACAAAATTACTTTTCACTTTTTTATTCCGACAGCAATGTAAGCCTGATGCGTCTCAAATTATAGGAACGACAAAAACAACAATCTTAAAGAATTACTGCAATTAAATTGTTTGTGTAAACGCTGACCTACCATTGCGATTTTACTAATCTGTCTTGTTAGGGCTTCCTAAAAAACACCGCTATTGCTCTTCTGGTATGACATATCTTTGAAACGAGCGCAAAAACTTGGTAACTCTGCTCGCAATAACAAATGTGAGAGAGACGGGAGCCATTGTCCCCAACGTTCAATGCACACTCGGAGAGGAGAAATTCGTGAATGGTGGGTTGTTGTTATGTATGTATGCATATGCCGCTACATATGATTTCGTAGTGCAGCAAACCAACCCGAAAGAAAGCTAAATAAATATATACATATGTATGTATGTAATCACATACAAATTTAAGGTAGTAAGCAAGAGCGCGGATAGGTCTCCACAAACGCTTTTGTACACAACAAATTCATTGTAAACGTGAACGTGAGGCCGTCGAGTGTTGGACATTTCGCAGATACGGAAGAATTTGTGACTGAAAATAAAAATAATAAAAGTTGTTTGACAACCGCTATTCTAAAGAAAAAGTTCCAAACATTTTGCAAAGACCACTTGAAATTGGTAAATTGAATTTAACAACAAATTGCAAATATGCGGGTAGTGTGACAAAGTTGTTTCGAATTAAACAAGGGTGCATTTTTATTCTTTATTTTGTTTACGTGTCTTGTATTTGCGTGGATTTTTCTTACTTTCTTGTGTTGGTGTTTTATTAACGTACCTACGTTTCTGTACTATTTTTTCTACGCACATTCGTAAGCCGTAAGAAAATGCATTCAACGTAATTTTGCCCGGGTGTAGTTTTTTTAAGGTTCTCGTGTGTTGGTTTTATTCAATAGATGCACAGTGTTTCAATACGTTAAAAATATCCATGAATTTGTGTGTATGTGTAATACGCAGCTTGTCAAGTTTTTAGTGGGTTTTTCATACCCTCCTCTGAAGAGTAAATGGTAAATTAAAATTGTCATTCCGTTTGCGACGCCTCGAAATATTTTTCAGAGATCCTAAAAAGTTTAAAAATATTTATCTTCGTAAAATTCTACGACGATCTAGATAAGTCTTCGTCTGTGAGTCCATCCGTGTGTCTGTTGCATGATGATGAATTATGGTGTTTGTAAATGAACGAAATCGGCCCAGGTGAGAAAAATTGTGCTTAAGGGTCCTAGGAACAAGTTAAAATTAGTTAAGTTCGGCCGGGCCGAATAGTAGGTTCTGGTCAGAAACGTCCACAACTTCTGTACCATATGTGACGCGCAAAATAGAAAGGGGCCTAAGGTTAAAAACCAGTTTTGTTCAGGAGAGCCATTTAAAGATTAGGTCCCTTTCTATTTGCGCTTAGAATCGTCGACTTCACTTTCATAAAACGCGCATATCTCTGGGAGGGAACACTTTTGGGGCATGGGATCGGTCTCATTTGATGCTCAGATGTTGTCCACATCGAAAAAAAAAAGAAAGAAAAATGAAAATTGATGTTTTTTACCCATTCTCTATGCGCTGTCACATATTGTAAACAAGCAATAAAACATTATTTAAAAATAATCCCGCGAGGCGGCCACAATAGAAGTTTTAATTATGAAAAATTGGTCCTAGATAAAAAAATCGGCAAAAGAGAGCACTGTGCCAAATTATAATCAAAAATGAAGAATGCACAACACTATTCTTCTTTAAAGATGGATGCTTCTAAAATACATACCATCTTCAAAAAAAATCCATTAAAAAAATACACCACCCGCAATGGGTTAATCCATAGACAAATTTAACTTTCCATTTTAAAGGCATTTATTAAGAGGGATTTGAAGCCGTTAAAGACAGAGAAATGCGAGGCGAAGAAAGACCCATTTTTTAAGCCTTCTGTACCATTGTGTAAACAAGCAATAAAAAATAAACATCTAAAAACAACCCCGCGAGGCAGTTGAAGACAATAGAAGTTTTAATTATGAAAAATTGGTCCTAGATAAAAAAAATCCGCAAAAGAGAGCACTGTGCCAAACTATAAACAAAAATGAAGTATGCTCAACACTATCTATTCTTCTTTAAAGATGGATGCTTCTAAAATACTTACCCTCTTCAAAAAAATCCATTAAAAAATACACCACAGACCCGCAATGGGTTAATACATAGACAAATTTTATTCCCCATTTTAAAGGGCTTTCTTTATCAGCTCTCCAACGACACCCATATATTTTCCCATTAGAACTCAAACAAGTCACTCACTTTCGAGTAGAATTGGGTTTATTTAAGTCGCTGGAACAAAACAAGTGACTGGTTCTGACATTTCTGTTCGACATACATAAACCAAAATGTGTACTGAAATAGTTACGTTTGCGAGGGACGTGGTTTTCGAACGGCTAAGGGTGTTAGGTAAACCCAAATCAGCAAAATCAAAGACAAGTCGAATAATATACCAAAAATAAATCGTATAGCCTGATTATAGATGTCGTTTGAAAACCTTAAAAAAACAAGTGACTGGTTCTGACAGTTCTGTCTTTCTTTTTAGAGCGACTTGGTGTTTGAACGACTGAGGGTGTTGTGTAAACCCAAATCAGGTGTTTGTCGTTTAGTAGTCAAGCAATCGAACGACATCCATTAAATATCTCTAGAGTTTAATGAATTAGATCTTCAAAAATCTCGTTAATGGATCAAAAATATTTATTTTTTGACATATTTTTTTTTCAAAAATCTCGTTAATGGATCAAACATATTTATTTTTTTGACATTTTTTTCAAAAATCTCGTTAATGGATCAAAAATATTTATTTTTTGACATTTTTTAAACCCAAATCAGGTGTTTGTTGTTTAGTAGTCAACAGAAAACAATCGAACGACAACCGTTAAATATTTCTGGTGTTTAATGAGTTTGATCTTCAGACATCACGATAATGGACCAAAAATATTGATTTTTGTGATATTTTTTTCTGATGTGGATTTAATTAAATGTGTTTCGTCATTAGCCCCAAAAAACAAAGTGAGATGTTCCGGCTCTATATTACTTTTATAAACAAATAACAGCCCAGTCAACCGCTTTGCGACTTCTCTCAAAGAATTCGTTATCGAAGTGCATTCTGCATTTTTTGACAAAATTATAAAAAAGAATGTTTTTCCAAAAAGGGGCACAAAAGTTAATAAATAAAGTTGCACAAAAGCATAAAGGGTTACACATTTTTTATTACAAAAAACAGTGGCCTAAAAGTTAAATGTCGAAGAAAAGTGTCCAAGTTGCTACTTTAGTTGAACATCGGTAAAACTTGTCCACATTTTCAGAGTCACCCAAAATTGCTATCCCAGCAGACAAGAATGTCTAAAATTGTTAAAAAAAATACTCTAGATTAAAAGTACCAGCTTACTGGGTTTATATACATGGATAAATTTTTAAGCTTCTAGAACCCAATAATGAAGAATTTAGCGCGTCTGTGCCAAATTTCTTTAATCAATTAACAAAATACTGTTTTATAAGAAAAAATAGGTTTTCCATTTGCGGCAAGGCTTGGTTTAATAGAAAAATCTTTAAAGGTATCCAATAAATTCTTAAATCTATACTCAAAAAACAATATCAAGAGAAGATCTGACAAAACTCAAACGTGATAGTGGATTTGCAAAACGTCCATTGGATCCCAATGTGGACTGATACCTAGTTATACTGCACTTCGGTCTTGGGCCCCTTCTTCTAGTTTCTAATTCCCATGATTCTCGAATCTTCTTTAACTGGTTCTCTCCACCGGACTCTGGTTCTTCTCTGACTGCGATCTGACAAAACTCAAACGTGATAGTGGACTGACACCTAGTTATACTGCACTTCGGTCTTGGGCTCCTTCTTCTAGTTTCCAATTCCTATGTTCTCAAATCTTTTTTAACTTGTTCTCTCCACCGGACTCTAGTTCTTCTCTGCCTGCGCTTTCCTTGGTAGTTATCTTTAAAATCCTCTCTGGCTGCAACGCTTGCTTCCATACTATCGATGTCCTAGCTAGCACAATCTTTGTATTTGGATGCGCTTTACCACATTAATGCCGGGATGCAGCCAGCGGTTTATTCTCGGGTTTTAGAGATAAGCTGCTTACCGAGCCCAATATAGCACTAATACATTCGTTTGTTTTACTTCAGTACTTCTAGTTTCTAATTCCCATGATTCTCGAATCTTCTTTAACTTGTTCTCTCCACCGGACTTCGGTTCTTCTCTGACTGCGCTTTCCTTGGTAGTTATCGTTAAAATCCTTTCTGGCTGCAACGCTTGCTTCCATACGATCGGTATGTCCTAGCCAGCACAATCGTTGTATTTGGATGCGTTTTACCACATTAATGCCGGAATGCAGCGCACGGTTTATTCTCGGGTTTTAGAGATAAGCTGCTTGCCGAGCCCAATATAGCACTAATACATTCGTTTGTTTTACTTCAGTGCTGACGTAGTTCTTTTGGTTAAGCTCGATTTAATGTGTAAAAATTGAACACTAAGCGTGTTCTATTAGAGTGTTCAGCTCAAAAGATTTTAGAAGTCTTTTAGCAATTTAAATATCATTTCTAAAACATAATGGAATTGCATTTTTGTGCAACTTTTAAGTTCCCACACGCTAAAATCGAACCACTTTACCTCAGTGTCTAGCATAGTAGCTGTGTTTCAAACACTTGTTGCGCATGTATACACACAGTGCATACTTGATAAATAAGTAATCGTACGATAACAGCTCAAATACCATGAATGCATTTGTGACGTATGCATGTATATAAGTATATGTACATCAGGATAGGCCGATTTGTCAGAATGTTACGTTTGTAACTTCTCCAAATACTTATCTTCAGCCCTAAAAAGTACTTATACATATATTATTGATCGCCATAAAATTCTAAGACGATCTGGACATGTAAGTCCGTCCGCCTGACTGTTGAAAATACGATTCAGTCCAAATGAAAAGAGCTAGAGGCTCATACATTACCAGATATTTCTTATGGTTGCAGATAGATTGGTATTGAAAACGGGAAAAGGTTCCCCTAAAAAGGGACTAAAAGAAGTCCTGACCATACTTTTTTTCGGACTTATCCACTTAATAACAGTAATTGTTAAATTAAAAAGAAAAGTTATTCTTGGAACTAGTAACCGAAGAGGCTTTAAACTACTCAAAAATGGAAATGGTGATTAGGCCGTTGAATCCTAGTGGCCCAAATATGTCTCCTAATACTAAGGGACATATACTTATAGGTATCCAGAAACTGTGAAATGTTCTCATGTACTGAATATGTACCTATAATTTAGATTTTTGACATTTTGGGACTCGGATCGGCCCATATGAAACCAAGGCTCTTTTAACTATGGATATATGGGTATTATAAAAGAAGCAACACTTATCGTCACGTATTCCAAAGTAACATATATTCCACATTTCCTTTATATTTGAGGCATTGGCCCACAGATCAAAGATCTCTAGAGTTTGGAAAATAAGGGGCTTTCGAACATAGACATAGTGTTGCTCAGAAACAGTAAAAATGCCTCACTTATCTCGATAAGCATAATCCTTTAAGATTTGTCTTAATTTCAGGCCCTTATCTATGGGTGCTCAAACACAATAATATTTTCTTCACGAATCTAAATAGGAACATTCACCGGGCCCTTAAAATGTAGTTCTGTCAAACATGGACCAACCACCAACGTCAAAATATCCAAATCCTGTTAATGCCTTACTTCAACGCAATCCATATGGAGAGTATAAAAACTTGGGCCGAGCCGTACTTAACGACTTTTTTACTTGTTTTTAATTGCATTCCTTTTTATTAAGTAAATAAAGGGTGTTTCAAAAACTTTTTTTTATATATAAAAAAGAATGTTTTTCAATAACAGGCTTGTCGCAGAAGCGCATTTTGTCAACTGAATATGCTAAAACCTTGGTAGCGGTTTCTAGCTCTATTTTACAAATGGCTTGCTCGATGTTCGCCTTAAGGGCCTGAAACGTTTATTCATCGAATCGAGCACATGATAGCATAACATCGATCCTTGCACAATGAACACAAGAAAGAAGAATGGCATCAAATCGCAGCTCCGAGGTGGTCAATTGACATCGCCTAGGTGGCTAAGCTTGGCGTTCAAAAAATCCTATGTGGCGTGTAATGTGTTTAATGAAACCCAATTCTTCAGAGACCAACGGTCGTCCGTGTCAATGTCTTTAAGCAAAGGCCAAAAAACTGGTTTATCATGCCTTTGTAAACCAGGCCGGCCTTATATACTTATACATTCCATCGCAATTTGAACAGGTCCGCTTTAAGGGTCCATTAGTGTGAACACGATTACAGCCAAACCTGAACAATTATTCTACATTCGGATTCATAGTAAAACCTGATTTTATTTGAGTGTCCATTTGCTTAAATTTACCGGTGGTTCCCTTTTTTAACATAAGGGTCGTTCTTTATCTCTGTTAAAAATTCCAAATAAATCCACCTTTAAATTCGTGCAATATTGGCTTTAATATTCATTATGACATATTGAAATACATATATGTGACGCGCAAAATAGAAAGGGACCTAAGGTTAAAAACCAGTTATGTTCAGGAGAGCCATTTTAAAGATTAGGTTCCTTTCTATTTGCGCTTAGAATCGTCGACTTCACTTTCATAAAACGCGCATATCTCTGGGAGGGAACAATTTTGGGGGATGGGATCGGTGTCATTCGATGCTCAGATGTTGCCCACATCAAACAAAAAAAAACGTGAAAATTGATTTTTTTTACCCTTAGGTCCCTTTCTCTATGCGCTGTCACATATGTCGATATTGACTATTACTCGTCGTTTTTTGGCCACATGAACCGAAATATCCATTGTTCGTCTACAAAAAATTATGATTTTTTAAGCAAAAACTTACAAAATTGTATTTTTTCCTAGTTGCCTTTAGTCCCTTCAAATGAAACTTTTCCCCCTGGTCCGATTTCGCGATTTACAATTCTAAACAACGTATGACCATACATCGTTACGCTAAATTTTTAGATCAGAGGTTTATTCGTTTGGCCGCTACTGTGCTTTCAGAAGACACCCGGACGTACGTACGTACGGACGGACATGGTTAGATTGTCCTAGAATTTATGACGAATAATACTTCATAGGGTCTCCGATCAATGTTGTTGTAGCGGCAACTGTGTGCCGGAGTGACAGCCCTCGGCCGATCAATATTTCAATGTGCTGCAAACGGAATGACACTTTTCAACCAGATTTCTTTTAATCACATTTCATGCTTCGGTGTAGGGCATAAATACGAGGGTTGCTATATATATATATATATATATATATATATATATATATATATATATATATATATATATATATATATATATATATATATATATATATATATATATATATATATATATATATATATATATATATATATATATATATATATATATATATATATATATATATATATCCATCTGACATTTCCATTGGAAAGTTTGACATTTTTAGCATAAACGTACTCAAAACGTTTTGACGTAAGACCATCATTTGTGTTGCTTACAGTGACTTGAAAAAATCAATTTGGCAAAAAATGGAATTAACTCGTGAAAATTTTCGTGCGATCATTTTTTTAAACTTTCGACGTGGATTAGCACGACAAGAGTGCTTCAATGAACTTAAATCTTTGTATGGCGATGACCACCATCCTATAGCACTGTGAAAAACTCGTTTAATGAATTCAATCGTGGCCGATACTCGCTCAAAGACAAAGGTCGTGGAGGTCGTCCAAAACTGCCATCGTGCCAGAGATCATTGATGCCGTGCGTGAACTGATAATGCAAGATCGTCATGTGACATACCGTGAGATATAGGCATCCTTGGGCATTTCTTCCACCAGCATACATTCGATATTGCATGAACACCTGGCCGTAAAAAAAGGTTTGTTCTCGTTGGATCCCGCACAATTTGACAATCGCTCAAAAATAAGGCTCGTGTCGATTGGTGCAAAGAAATTTTGCAAAAGTACGATCGCGATGCTTTAAAAGACGTTTATAAGATGCGTATGAGCCCGAAACAAAACAGCAATCAACCGAGTGGTCTTCGAAGACGAGCCAAATCCAATGAAAGTTGTTTGTGGAAAAAGCACTTCGAAGCAAATGGTCGCCTGTTTCTTTGTCAAAACTGGTCATGTTGCGACTGTTCCGCTTGAGCAAAGTAGGACGGTCAATTCTGAGTGGTACATCACAACTTGTTTGCCTGAAGTTTTCGGAGAAATTCGAAAAACGAACAAGAGAAGACGAATCATTGTGCACCATGACAATGCGAGCTCTCACACATCGGCTCAAACCAGCGCCTTTTTGACCAGCCAAAACGTCGAATTGATGGGTCATCCGCCGTAGAGCCCTGACTTGGCACCCAATGACTTCTTTTATTCCCGCACATCAAGAAAAAAATGCGTGGTCAACGATTTTCGTCGCCAGAAGATGCTGTTGAAGCGTTCGAAAACCATGTTTTGCTGGTGTCTCAATCGGTGTGGAAAAGGTGCTTCGACAATTGGTTTGAGCGCATGCAAAAGTGTATAAATCATGCTGGAGAATACTTTGAAAAACTATAAAACCTTTTATCATGATAAATATTCGCAATTTCACTATAAGGCCAGAAATATACATGTGACAGCGCATTGAGAAAGGGACCTAAGGGTAAAAAAAAAATCAATTTTCATTTTTTTCTTTTTTCGATGTGGACAACATCTGAGCATCGAATGAGACCGATCCCATGCCCCAAAAGTGCCCCCTTCCAGAGATATGCAAGTTTTATGAAAGTGAAGTCGACGATTCTAAGCGCAAATAGAAAGGGACCTAATCTTTAAAATGGCTCCCTTGAACAAAACTGGTTTTAACCTTAGGCCCCTTTCTATTTTGCGCGTCACATATATTCAATTTTATATATTTTTAAATTTTCCAAAAGAACCTTAATTTTTTGGTCTTATTAAAAATGTATACGTTGCGAACAAACTTACAACATTGTCGGAAGAACTAGAGTTTTTTAAAGGAAGGAAGCTTCATACTGCAAGGTCATAGTAGAATCTATTTGCTGCATCCGAACCTTTAAGAAGATCAACTGTGATTTGTTCAATCTCCTTGAATCCAGAATTGTTTATTAACAAAACATCGAGTTTGTATCTCACTTAATATTTATATTGCTTACCACGCATAAATTTTAATTTTAACATAATTAATCGGTTTAGCATAATTATCGGTAATTCAGTCCCTTACAAATTCATAATTTTAATAATCATACCGAAGTTTTATAAAAAATTGTCTTCATTTTTATTAAGGACTTTAATTACACTCTGCGACAAATGGTAAGGGTCAGTGATCGGTTTGGAATGAAACCACCGGGGAAAGTTATATTGGTAAAAAAAAAGTCATACGTGTTCCAGCGTTTCGCTGGGTCTCATCTAGGAATCGAGATATATCGATTTGAAGTTAGTAAGTATCGTATAGGGGAATTTGTCACGTTTTTGGCTCTTTTGTTTGACATAACTTGAGAACCACTCGTCCGATTTAGCTGAAATAAATTTTAAAAAACCAAGAATTACAATTCCCTTAATCTGTTCCGTTTTACCGTTTTGGATTTTTTATGAATTAAAAAAAAAAAAAAATTAATTTTTAGGCAAAAATAATTTTTTTTTTCATACATTTATTTATAATTGCGAAACTGTTGCTTAAGTAGGAAAACGGTTTAAGAACAGATTAGAGGAATTGTAATTCTTAATTTTACGTGTCCCAACGAAACGCTGGGACACGTATGACCTTTTTTTGACCGATATAACTTTCCCCGGTGGTTTCATCCCAAACCGATTGTGGCTGTCGCACAGTGTTATTTATTTTAACTGTGTTTAATACTGCATTTTTGACAAAGAAAATGCCTTCTAGTTGATATTTTAAGAAAAAAATAATTAAAACACGTTTTTAAACTAAACGTTAAGGGTGTTTTTTTAGCGTGTGGGTTTCAACACTTTTTTCGCAGTTGGTCTTTTTGACAGCTGTCACTTGATTTATGCTTAGTTTGGTTTACCATTTTATAATGGTAATGGGTCAAAAACGAGATGGCCGCCGATCCTGATTTCTACAAGAAAATTTTATTCAGCGATGAAGTTCACTTTTGATAGAACGGGTGCGTTAATGACCAAAATTGTTGCATTTGGAGTAATGAAAATCCAGAAGCCATTGTTGAGAGTCGGTACATCTTCAAAAAGTCACTGTTTGGTGTGCTCTATGGGCGGAAAGAATCATTGGTCCATATTTCTTCAAAAATGAAGCCGGCGATAATGTTACAGTCAATGGGGAACGATATAGAGCCGCGATTAATGGCTTTTTCGTACCTGTTGATGTGAACGACCTTTGGTTCCAACAAGACGGCGCTACATGCCATACAGCCAACGAAACAATCAAATTATTGAAGGAAACTTTCGTGAGCGCATTATCTCGCGTTGTGGCCCTTTGGCGTGGACTCCAAGATGACGCGGATTGTTGATTTGTGTGAAGTCGCCTGTCTACGCAGATAAGACCAACGCGATTAACGCCCTGCAAGAGAATATTCGCGGCGTTATTGCTGGCAAAAAGTGTTCGAAAATTGGGCCTCTCGACTGGAATTTATTCGAGCCAGCCGCGGCTGCCACTTGCCTGAAAAAAATTTTAAAACATAATGGCAATGTGGCATGGTTATATGCGTTTTATTGCTTCTTGAAATCCACACGTTTGAAAAAAACACCCTTTATATAAGTATGTAAATACCCAGCAAACCAAACCTTCAGAATTCGGTAAGAATTCGGTATGACAATCGGCCAAATGTTCCGATTTCGGATCAGAAAATCTTAGCGAGTTCGTAACGAAAAACATATGAGAGGGTTGACACGAATTCTGAACTACTTCTCTGAGGGAATTCTGGTGTTTTGCCGACATTTCGAACCGATTTCTGGCCGAATTCTGAACGGTAGTCTTGGGAAATTCAAAAGGAAATTTAGATTTGTCGTATCAAATTCTGAACTAATTCTGAACGACTTCGGTCGGAATTCTGGCATTAAGTCTTATTAAATTCTGATGTTTTTACCGACATTTCGAACCGATTTCTGGCTGAATTCTGAACTGTAGTCTTGGGAAATTCAAAAGGAAATTTCGATTTGCTAGTAGTTTATGATGCTCTATTTAACATTTTGATGCATATTGTAATTTAGCTTTAATAGGGCCCAATGGGCTTCGAATTAAATGTCAATAAAGAAATGAAATTCTGAACGACTTCGGTCGGAATTCTGGCATTAAGTCTTATAAAATTCTGATGTTTTTACCGACATTTCGAACCGAATTCTGAGCTTATGTCATGGTAAACAATCAAAAAGATGAAAATATTTTTGTTCTACAATAAAAAGTTGTAAAACATTTTCAAAACGCGTTCGTAAAGACTTTTAGCAGGGGTGTCTGCAGTTTCGGAGAGCGCCACCTTACTATAAGTATAATAATACCGCAAGCAATAATTATGCTGTAACTATCTTAAGTGGCTATACACTTAAGGTCAACCAGTTTTGCATTTAACGAGAACTGCCGGCAGTAGAGTTTTCCTCCGAACACAATAAAAATCCCTCGCACCATACGTTTAGAATTCTGTACGACTATCGGAAAAATCTTCCGAAAAAATATGAAGCAAATAACAAAAATTTTAAACGAACAGACTACCTTAGATAAATTGTTTAGAATTCGTTGCGAGTTTATTAAGAGAAGTCTGATCAAAAAATTAATAAAAATCCCACAGACAAGTCTAACAGAATTCGTTCAGATATTTCGGAACATAATAAATTAAAAAATCCTTAGACAAATCGAACAGAATTCGTAACGATTTCGGTATGAATTCTCGATAGAGTTCAGATATTGTTCAGAATTGACTGATATCGGACATTGTCGGCAAATTTGTTTTACTGGGTAACATCAAAATCTAAATTTGATACCAAAATATGCAAAAAAATAAATAATATTTGGTAAAATATCCAAAAACCAATTGCATTTTATTGCAAAATCGTTGATTCGAAACGATATTCACCTAAAGTTACTTGTTGTCTAACGACGAAAAATTTGCAATTGCATAGAAATTCGATCCCTTAAAACGAAAAACTGCACCTAAATCTAATCATGGACTATTTTGAAAGATTACAATTTTATTTGTACATTTTTGTTTTGTTTCGGCACTTTTTAATATCATACAAATCATTAAAACGCCATATAATTAGCGGTGTAATCATAAATCAATGGGCTGAAGTGCCTTGGCATTAAGTAATTTGCCGAAATTTGAGAATAATAAAAACAACTTGACTAAATTGCAACTATAAACAAAACCATTCACTCTTTGCATGCTACCGTCGTGTATCTGACTAAATTGAACCCAATATTTTTTTTTGTTTTTTTTTTGCATTTGGCAATTTAGCGAATTGTTTGGTAAACAATTTAGGGGCGGCGAAGCGAGGAATGTAGACAATTGGCCAGAAAATATTTTGTATTAAATAATACAGTTATTTTTTGTTTAATATGATCTGATATTAGCATTGTTTTATTACTCACTCTTTGTTTCGATTGTATCATTTCAGGTTATGAGTTCCTAAAATAGCAACTGGTGGATATTTGGCAATAAGAGAGTACTGAGTATTATATTGCTGAAAGTTAAAGGAAGACATTGAAATTGCATCTACCACAACATGAAATACTTTGGGGGAATTGAAGGGTAAGTTGAAAGATGCATTACTATCATGATTCTCATATACCATAGGTTGATTTAATTGGAGGTTACAATTGCAAGTTGATACTTTCTTGGTTGATAAGATACAAAATTATTTCTCCCAATTCAAATGGTATCTTATCCCCAAAATGACTACTGTCGCATGAAATGCTTAATGTTAGTAAACAATGATGTTTATTTGTTAAGCCATAATTCACGGTGGCCCAAATAAGATTTGGCATAGATTGTCTAGCTATGCGCGCAGTCGCTCCTACTTGTTGAAATCATAAATTCGCATGTTTCTCAGTTGAGATTTGTTATAAAGGGTGGGCGATTAAACATTTTTAATTTGAATCGGTTGTAAAGGGTGGTCGATCATCCACTGTTGCCATTTCATGCCACCATTCTGACCATTAACAATGTTCGGAATAGTCAAAAGGCTTTAGTTTTTGAGTCAATTGCTCTGCAGTCGCTCCTTCTTGTGGAAATCACAAATTCGCACGTTTCTCAGTTGAGATTGATTATACAGGGTGGGCGATTAAACATTTTAAATTTGAATCGGTTGTAAAGGGTGGTCGATCATCCACTGTTGCCATTTCTTGCCACCATTCTGACCATTGACGACGTTTGGAATGGTCAAGAGGCTTTAGTTCTTGAGTCAATTGCACCTTGTCAGCGTGTAAATGCTAGTCTTTTTGCATAATGTTCATCAACGACGAGCGTGAGAGGTGCAATTTTTGGGCACGACGACGAGTTGAGGTGGACGGCTCTTCAAGCCACACTATCGCGAACACCAGCAATATTTTCTGCAGTACGAGCTGTACGAACATGCACTGAGGTTTTCACATCTCCTTCAGACCCGGTTTGCTCAAAATTTTTGCACGATTTTTCCTATTGTACTCACATTTGGACGTTTTAATTGACCAAAAATTTCACGAAGTGCATTTTGATTTGAACGCCCATTTTCATAATAAGCCTGAATATCTTTAACGTGTTGCTCGCTTGTGTATCTTTCCATGGTTAAATTTGAGTTAGTCTGAAATTGTGAAATATCAAATGAAATGTAGAAAAAAACTTGACGTTTTGGTGGTGTGGTTCACATTCAACATCGGCTCTTAAAAGTTGACCACTTTTTAAAAAAAAAGTACTGATACACGCCTTAAGTCGCACTGGCCAATCGTCAATAGCTGCACGAACCTCGTCCATTGGAAAATTGGCCACAGCTCGAACCAAAGCTGTCTTAAGAAATCCAATGTTGGGGTATCGTTTGTGACAAACCTTGTCCTCTAAAACCGTCCACAATTTGTAATCCAATGGGTTCAAATCTGGACTGCCTGAGGGCCATTCTTCAGAGGAAATGAACGCTGGCATCTTGTTTCGAAGCCAGGCCTGGGACGTTTTAGCCTTATGGGCCGACGCAGAATCCTGCTGGAAAATCCATGGCCGGTTTTGGAACAGGGAATTGTTAAGAGGCTTCACATAAGCTTCCATAATGGTTTCTTGATAAACATTGGCCGATGTTTTGACTTCTTGTTCGCAGAAATGCAGGTTAGTGACCAAATCGTAAGAGACACCCCACCAAACCATGACTGAAGCTGGGCAATGACCCTTTTCCACCCTTGGGATCAGTTTAGATGCTTCCTTAGATGACCGCGCTTACACTATCATTTTGCTGGTTAAATTTTGCCTGAACGGTAAACATTTTTTCATCGGTGAATAACATTTTTCTGCGCAAGTTATCAGCGTGCTTCACCAAAAGACGTTTGCATTTTTCAATCCTATTTTTTTTAAAGCTGCAGTCCGGTACGTCGTTTGAAAGCCCCAAGTCCCAAGTCTTTTTTATGATTCGACTCATGGACTTTTGCGTGATATTCATCTCACAGGCCATGATTTTCTGTTTTCGGAGCGGATTTCTGTGAATTCTTGATTTAACGGCTTTGATGACATGCGGTGTTCGAACAGAGCGTGAGCGGCCCGACCGGTGGCTGTCTTTTACATCTCCAGTTGTATGCATCGGTAGACGAACATGCGGCTAATCCCTAGTGGTCGGAGCGTTTTGACAATATCGTTTTTTTCATTTCACACTTGAAAAGCGCTATTACAGCGATACGGTTCTCATTATCTGGCCACTCCATGATGAAAGTTGAAACAATTTTAAAATCCCGTTACAAACTAACGCTACTGAGATTAGCTTTCAAAACCCATATGACATTAACGGGGTATGTTCAGTTCTACTTTTGAAATGTGTGTGTTCAATGTTGTAACAGTGTTTATGACCCTACTAGGTACATTGATTAAAAAAAAATGTACTTGAATTTCTTATCGTTGCACAATTGGTCCATATATCTTTCCTCTGCGTGAATGTAGACTAAGAGTCACAATACTACTTACTTCAAACGACCTCGGCTTCTTGATAACGCCACAGAATTAAATAAATACTTCGATTCGTCTAAATTTGGCTTTGCACCAAAAATCATTTCATTTCCCACAACAACATCACACACCTTCTGATGGAGCTACACAATTGAGCAATTATCAATTCATAGCAATTGACCCTGCCCATTAAAGCGGCATTGTATGGCTGTATGATTTACAATAGGTTCATTGACCTCATAGAAAGCAACAAAGAAGACGACAATGACTTCTTAAAATGAGAGCGTGTCTGATGTCTCACAAGATTGCATAATCGATTCAATATTTAATTTTTTTTTTGCAGTACATATTTTATTTAATCAAATACGCTCATGGGCATGACATTTCTCCCCGATTCAGTATCAATCAAGTTTAATTAAATTTTAATTAAATGCGTACAAAATGAGCACAAGTGTGATGTCGCCCAAAACAAAAACTATTTTTTGTCGCAATACAAAAAATAAAAAAAAGTTATCGAACTTAATCTTTGGCGTGAGAGATCATGTTCCAGAGACCCATAGTTCAGGTTTTTATTACTCGTATTGTTCACTTGAAATCCTCATCCATTTCAGAGATAACAAACCACAGAGGAATGGCAACCGACAACACAATCCTCATGTAATTTACAATTATTGTTATGTTTTGTTGTTGCTCTTGTTGGGTTATAAAATCGGTGCCAACGAATCGAAAACAATACGAATGAAAGTCATCCGCCCTCGTCATAATCGTTCGACTATATTTACATATACATTTACTGGCATTAAGTACGACTATTAACTGGATTTCAAATGCGCTGATCGTAAATAAATGTCGAAATTTCAAAGCAATTATTAATCTTTGAATATCATTTGATAACGAACTAAAAAAAAATGGTGTTAACATTTATTGGTAACGATTTCAGTAGATTTATTAGATGGAGTGATTATGTTGACATTAGAGCGATTGTCGGAAATTTGAACATGTGGTCGTCTTATAGAAATACTCAACAACTATTGCCGATAAGTGTTAGAAATATTTTATAGTAGACACGACTGATAATATAAAGCCTATTTATACAAGATGCTTTAATCTAAGATACACACAAAACGTTGGTATTTTTTAAATTCTACCAATACTGTTTCATTTTTTTGTTGCGATAACAAAAAAATCGATTCCTACCATCAAATTTAAGGCAAGGGCGACATTTAATATTTTCGGCCAACACGTTTTTGACTTTTGTTGTGTTTATTATGGTTTTGTACCCTACATTATAGAATGGAGTATATACTAAATTTGTCTAACCGTTTAACATCTCGAAATATTGATTGAAAAAACTACAAAGTGAAGGGTGGTCCAACTAAAACGCACTATGTTAATTGTAAATAAACAAAAAAAATTTAAGAAGATATCTTTTTTTATTACGAGGCATGCTATATACATTTCTAGCCTAGACAACACTAACTCGTGAACATTTTCGTGCGATCTTTTTTCACAACTTTCGACGCGGATTAAAACGACAAGAGTGCAGCGATGAACTTAAATGAAGCACCATCCTATAGCACTTTGAAAAACTGGTTTAATGAATTCAATCGTGGCCGATGCTCGCTCAAAGACGAAAGACGCGAACAGCAGTTGTGCCAGCGAACATTGATGCTATGCGTGAACTGATAACGCAAGATCGTCATGTGACATACCGTGAGATAGAGGCATCCTTGGGCATTTCTTCCACCAGCATACATTCGATATTGCATGAACAACTGGCCATAAAAAAATATGTTCTCGTTGGATCCCGCACAATTTGACAATCCCTCAAAAAAGGCTCGTGTCGATTGGTGCAAAGAAATTTTGAAAAAAAAACACAATAGAGATGCTTCAAAAGACGTTTATAAGATCGTAACAGATGACGAATCATGGATCTATGCGTATGAGCCCGAAACAAAACAGCAATAGACCGTGTGGGTCTTCGAAGACGAGCCAAATCCAACGAAAGTTGTTTGTGGAAGAAGCACTTCGAAGCAAATGGTCGCCTGTTTCTTCGGCAATATTGGTCATGTGACGACTGTTCCGCTTGAGCAACGTAGGACGGTCAATTCTGATTGGTACACCACAGTTTGTTTGCCTGAAGTCTTCGGAGGAATTCGAAAAACGATAAAAAGAAGACGAATCATTGCCACACATCGGCTCAAACCAGCGCCTTTTTGACCGGCGAAAACGTCGAATTGGTGGGTCATCCGCCGTACAGCCCTGACTTGGCACCCAATGACTTCTTTTTATTCCGCACATCAAGAAAAAAATGCGTGGTCAACGATTTTCGTCGCCAGAAGATGCTGTTGAAGCGTTCAAAAACGCATGTTTTGGAGGTGCCTCAATCGGAGTGGAAAAAGTGCTTCGACAATTGGTTCGAGCGCATGCAAAAGGGTATAAGTCATGCTGGAGAATACTTTGAAAAACAATAAAACCATTTTTGATGATAAATATTCGCATTTTCATTATTAGGCCAGAAATATATATAGCAGCCCTCGTATGATAGAAGAATCACTTATGTATGGAACAAAATATCATAATCTTTTCGATAATTATGTACGGAATTCCAAATTCCCAGATGCGATAGTTTTGCTTGCCGCATGAGATCTTAACGCACTTCGTCAGAAAAGAGGATTTTTCTATGGCTGGATCTAATTATGCTAGAGTTAAGTATTGAGATACCGAGGTTACCCTAGCACGGACTAGGGCCGACAATTCTAATATTTCTAGCGCTTTGTGGCCTAAACTATTTAAGAACAAAACCAAAACCATACTTGAAAAAAAAACAAAAGTCAGACTGCTCGTGGGTGTCCTGACGGAAATTTCTAATGAGTGAGAGATGACTAGAAAATGGCAGATGGGCGTAGCCAAATACTGTGGGAGCATGAAAAGGAGATTAAGAAAGAACTTACGGTTGTAGCGTCCACATAGTGGCGGGGTGACAGCCTTTGGTCGACACCCGGGGTCAATCGGGTACATAGAACAGACTGATTTAGGATTACATGATTGTTCCTTTTACGAGGATGTGGCGGGTACCTGGAAGTTCACAAGCCGCAACGTTTTGTCGCAGTTGCATATTATTTGCAACCACATAATGGCGTTGTGACAGCCTTTGGTCGTCAATCGGGTACATAAAACAGGCTTCTTAGGATTGCATAATTGGTCCTTATACAAGGATGTGGCGGGTACTTGAAAGTGCACAAACCGCAACGTTTTGTCGCTGTTGCATAAAATTTACAACCTGAGCATTGATTACAAACAGTCATCAGCACTTAGTCAAAAGAACCTCTGGATGTATATCCTATTGTTTTGTCGGATCAGGCTTAAAATTCCAACAAAAGAGAGTTGTCTGTAGGCAGTTGCTACAGATTTAATATATTATTTGCATTTAAGATTAATATTCATCGCCATAAAAAGTTTTTTAGAAATGTCTTGTATCCTTAAAAACAACAAGTAATTGAATTGAATACATATTTCGAATTTTAGAGAATTGTCAATATTTTAAACTCAAGCCAATCATAATCTTCTCTTTCACTCAATATATTAACATTTACTTTGATTGCAAATAATCCAAAATAAAAATCTAATTTGCAAATCCATCTCATCAAGTGGTGCTACACATTCTCGCTTAGTCATCTGTGATGAGAAGGGCGAATGCTGTGCGACAACAACCGGACTGGGCACCAACCACTGGATGGTTGGCATAGCTGAATGTGCCCGTCGCATTGCCGATATGGTGGAACGTGCCAAAACAGATGCGGGCATACAACAAGAGACACGTTTAGCAAGTTTGGGTTTAAGTTTAAGCGGCTGTGAACAGGTAATAAAAAAAACATTTAAATTGAATATATTTTGGTTTTGTAAGGTTTCGAGCTTATCAAGTCAAGGTCAACTTATTAACATATGCACATCTTCTCTCTGTTTCTTTTTTTATTTTCTTCATTTCACATTGATGCTCTTGGGCACTGCACGCAGGAAGCAACCAATCGAGAACTGGAAGTGGAACTTCGTACATCATTTCCTGATATAGCCGATAGTTATGTCGTCTGCAGCGATACTATGGGTAGTATTTTTACCGCCTCCCCTATTGGCGGCATGGTTGTAATATCCGGAACGGGTTCAAATGCTTTGTTGAGAAATCCTGATGGTTCGTCGTATAATTGCGGAGGATGGGGACATTTTATGGGCGACGAGGGAAGTGGTGAGTACATAAATCAAAGAAATATACCAGGAATATGGATTTTCGTTGCTGGACATGAAACTAATCGACAAGAGATGATGAGCAAAAAATGGTTTAGAAACCAGAGCTGTAGAGTAAGAGTTTCGGGAATTTGCCCGAAGTCGGAGTAAGAGTCAAAAAATGTACTCGACCCCGACTTTGAAAAAAGGGATGACAATTTAGTAAACGACAAACTTTTATTTTTCAATATTTTTTGTGACAAACGTTAAGCACAAATTGTTTTATCCGAGGTTTGGTAAAATTGAAAATTAGTGCGGACAGACTCACTTAGTCTCAACAGTCCTTTCTAATGCTTCGAAAACAAGCAAAACTTATGAAATCAGCTCCTTTCGAAGTATTTTCTCTTAACTTTAATTGAAAAAGAGAACATGATTAAGGAAAGCACAAAATATTATTTCCTTAACGTTAAACCATTTGAAGTTCCTTAGATCATACGATAGCTAATAACAATATCTAAAATATATCTAAAGTCGGGTAGCTCCACGTCTGTTAGAAAACGCCAAGTGAAGGGAACATTTTTAAACCACTCCTTTTGTTCGCTGGTGCCAACTTTGAGTCCCTTTGCAGGACTTCATATCAGACAATGTCTTGTCCCGATAGACGCAATCCAGTATTTACATTATCTGTCGTTTCCTCTAGCTCTCTCTGGTATGTCCTTGTAGCCCGAAGCTCAAATAAGGTAAAGGTGAGCGATTGTTTTAAGACAAAATGTAAATTTATGATGCCAGTTGGCTGTCAAAGGTTATATTAATACCCACTAGGAAAAGCACAGTTTTCTACTATTTCTCTATTGCTACACATCGATGGTTAGGTAGTCTCCTCGCTTTATTTATTCCAGATCAGTGGAATATCCTACATGACTTTTATTATCTCGTCATTCTTTGTAACATATCTAGAATCCTACATGATGTGGACGCAAAATTATAATCCAATTTGGCATTATCGGTCTCACTTCAGCTGAATACAACCTGTGAACATAGTTCAATTGATTCTCTTTTGTTGTTGTAGCGGCATATAGTGCCGGGTTTACAGTCCATGACCGAAGAATTCCTCCTTCGGGTCGGGTCCTCCTTCGAGAACAGGTTAGCGTTGATTCCCTTTTGTCACGTCCGTTTATAGGCTCGGGCATACTGAAGTTTTTTTTCTCACGCTGCGTATTTTTGAACTTCCCATTAAACTCCCTGGCTCACATTTTAATTTGCATTCTTTTGCAGTCGAAGGGGCATACCATAGCAGTTCCCGTTCTTAATTTCCCTTAAACACAAATAAATATATTTAGTAGGAGGCCGGATCCACTACAAGACCCGGATTTCTGAGTCGTTCCAACACTCGGAGTCGGAAAGAAGTCCTTTTTAACAACACCCCTCAGACCTTTTAGAAAACTGACCCACTAAATACAAGTATAGATATTATTAGGGAGACTAAAAGTGCGACACAATCCAGAATTAGTAAACAAAAGCTTAAGTCGGACTTAAGCCTCGGGTCAATCCGGACCCAGCTATCGTGGGATAAAGTCTTGCTTTGTGCCCTTTGATGGTGAATACCAATTTACAAATAACCAATTTGCGATCATTAGAGATTTCCACAAGCTCCCAGGTCCGATTGTCATGCATTAACTTCATTTTATTCCTCAAAGCTTTAAACCACTGTCTTCTATCCGACCTTGACATAGCTTCTTTCTAAGTTACAGGATAAACATTTTTTTGGACCATATCGTTTGGTTGGAATACCTTTATTGAATCTTGTTGAAATTCTTCGTCCGACAATTTGCTCCGATGTACTTAGTAGGCCCATAAATACTGTTACAACATTGAACACAGCAATTTCAATAGTAGAACTGAAAATACCCTGTTAATGTCATATGGGACCTAAGGTTAAAACCCAGTTTTGTTCAGGAGAGCCATTTTAAAGATTAGGTCCCTTTCTATTTGCGCTTACTTTCATATAACGCGCATATCTCTTCACTTTCATAAAACGCGCATATCTCTGGGAGGGAACACTTTTGGGGCATGGGATCGGTCTCATTCGATGCTCAGATGTTGTCCACATCAAAAAAAGAAAAAAATGAAAATTGTTTTTTTACCCTTAGGTCCCTTTCTCTATGCGCTGTCACATATGGGCTTTGAAAGCTAACCTCAATAGCGTTAGTCTGTACCGGGATTTCAAAATTTTTTCAACTTTCATCATGGAGTGGTCAGATAATGAGAACCGTATCGCTGTAATAGCGCTTTTCAAGTGTGACATGAAAAAAGCGATATTTTCAAAACGCTCCGGCCACTAGAGATTAGCCGCATGTTCGTCTACCGGTGCATAAAACTGTTTGAGAAGACTGGAGATGTAAAAGACCGCCACCGGTCGGGCCGCCCACGCTCTGTTCGAACAACGCATGTCATCAAAGCCGTTAAATCAAGAATTCAGAAAAAACCGCTCCGAAAACAGAAAATCGTGGCCCGTGAGATGAATATCACGCAAAAGTCCATGAGTCGAATCATTAAAAAAGACTTGCGACTTGGGGCTTTCAATCGACGTACCGGGCATTTATTGACTGCAGCTTTAAAAAAAATAGGATTGAAAAATGCAAACCTCTTTTGGTGAAGCACGCTGATAACTTGCACAGAAAAATTTTGTTCACCGATGAAAAAATTTTTACCGTCCAGGAAAATTTTAACAAGCAAAATGATAGAGTGTATGCGCGGTCATCTAATGAAGCATCTGAACTGATCCCAAATTTAATTTAAATATATTAAAATATATTTGGTCCAAAAACATTCAGTACTTTTTATTTTACAGCATAAAACGTGTGTAACAGTATTGATGTCCCTACTGACTATTTTTTTGTTGAACTTCTTGGTGTGATTGTATTTCATTATCCGACAAAAGTAGCTCATTTTTCGAAGACGAAGACAAGGGTAATTCTTTAGCTAATCTCATCTTAGCTCTTTGAAATTTAAATTTTCTAAATAAAAAGCTATCAGAATATTTGATATTATCCCTTGAAATTATTTTATTGAGAAAACTTTCCGGTTCAACGATTTCAACATCTCTGCTACGAGTAAAAAGTTCGTACTGCATTGATATCCTTATTAATAAGCCGAAATTCCTTCGATTCTTCTGAGCCAATTATGTTGTATTTTATTGCAACATCCTCTACTTATAACATTCTCTGCTTTTATTTATAGATGTGTGCATAAGCTACTGATCCAAAAACTCCAACTTTTTATATAAGTAGATTTCTGAAACCATAATTCTTATGGAGTAGCACTTGTAGCAGAATATAAATGACGGTTCTGCTAAAAATCTGCGGTATTCAGAGCTTCAGCCCAGAACTTTTTTTTAGCATAATTCAGCATGCATCGGGTCATTTCCATTAAACTTTGATTCGTCTTTTCGAAACCCAACTTACTGTTCAGGAATGTGAGGAGCACAACGTTGTCGAGTTATGCCTTTTAATTTAAGGAAGGTGTCCATTAGGGGTATTCTATTTTTTAACCTATGTTTTACATGCCCATTCACGATGAGAAACATTAAAAAAATGTTAACTGCGTTTTTAGTTTTTTATTTCATTCAAAAAAGTTCACGCACCAAACGATTTTAAAATTTACATGCGCATTACAGTGTATATGCGCATGTAAATTTTAAAATCGTTTGGTGCGTGAACTTTTTTGAATGAAATAAAAAACTAAAAACGCAGTTATGATTTTTTTAGTATTTTTAGTAAAATAGTATATAACTGGTATGGATCACATGTCTGAGAATTTTAAACCTAGTTTGGCTTAAACCCCGTGATAAAGGGCCAGAGGACCCTTACAGTCATTTACAGAGTGTTCGCGATATTAATGAGAGTGAAGAACTCTAGTTATGTATGTATAACGGATAACTCTAGAATAGCAGAGTGGACGACGTAATTTAGGCTATGTAGGTTTTTCGTGTTGACTGTTTTAAGGATCACGTATGAGAGCATTTAAGCCATGTGACGTAGAATAAAGGATTCTACACAGTCTTTTTTGAGTGTTCGTCCGCGATTGATATTGACTGTTTTAAAAATCACGTATAAGAGCATTTAAGCCACGTGACGTAGAAAAAAGAGTTCTACACAGTCTTTCGGGCGCGTGTGTTCGCGATTACTGTTACGGATGAAGCACAAGTGCAGATTAGAAAACACGGCGTTCGTTTCTCCGAAGTCTCAAAGAGCTTGGACTGCACAATAATTGTCTAGCAAGTATGTTCTCTTTTCAAGTCTCGGTGGATGTTTTCATTCCTCATATACCAAGGGGCACCGGTAATAAGCCGCAATGTCTTCGATTGGACTCTTTGTATTTTATCGAGATTGCTCGAGCTTGCTTTGCCCCATTGCTGGGCACCGTATAACCAGATAGGTTTGATTGCACTGTTGTATAGCAGGACCTTATATTCAAGGCTTAGTTTTGAGTTCGCGTTTAGGAGCCAGTGAAGTTGATGGACCTTAAGTTTCAGATGAGTTTTCTTGGCTTCGAGGTATAAAACATGATCAGATTGAGAAAAAGGGATATTGTTTAGTTTCAATGTCGGACAAGTGCTTTTAGCATTGTGTGCATTTAGCCTTATTGACTTTTATTCTCCAGTCAGAGAGCCAAGATTCTACTCGTCTGAGATGTGCACCTAGATTCATAGATGCACTATCCTGCTTTTTATGTGTGGCCATTATAGCGGTATCATCGTCAAAAGTAGATGTTAGCACGTTTGGGCTGGTAGGGATATCTGCGGTAAACAGAAGTTAAAGGATAGGCCCCATGACGCTTCCTTGGGGAAGCGTCATGTATTGCAAAATTCTCCGCTATGGTCAGTTCTAATCATTTTCAAACGTTTTCCAAATTGTTTCTCCTATAATTTATTAATACTGATAAATACCTTATTAAGCGCCATATCTGCCTTGATTTGACAAATAAAAATATGACAGTAATGACTATAAGTATAATCATCTATTAACGTTGTGTTTTGTAACGGTCCACATAATTCAGCGTGAATTAATTTTAAAATGGCTTCCAATCTTGACTCCGAAACTTTTGGAAATGGTTTTCAGGCTAGCTTTGATTGAAGACATACCTCACATGCAGAAGAACAGAAACATTTTCTAATGGTCACTTTAGTCATCAAACCTCAAATGACGCCCCTCTTAATTGCTTGTATATTTCTACATCCTACACACAATTAATTTTCCTTGTATCTTTGATTAAATTGTTCTTCATATTTGCTGTTGCATGTACTTAACTATTCATGGAAATTGAATAACATTTTGAATCAAAACTTTCACAAAAACTCACGGACACAGAAGTTCTTGTCCTGGCAAACTAATCAACATTTACCAGTGCCAGCTGATTTTAATTCAGTACCGTCTGCTTAAAAAAAAATGTTCACAAGACATGTGGCAAGTAGCCATTCTCTATTTGTTCTTGTTGAACAGGGTGGCTGATGAATATTGCTACATTAAGAAACTCAAATAACTTTTTTTCGTGTATGCAATTCATTTTTATTTTATTCATGTTAACGCTCATTCAATTTTATTAATTTTTAAAAATAATTGAATTTTAATGCCACACCTGCTCGTTGATGCATGTGCGGCATCATACCAAAATATTGTTCATTACTGCTTGGAGAGTTGAAACAGGAATAGCAGCAACTGTTTCTCGAATGGATTGCTTTATTTCATTCAAATTGATTGGTTTTACTTTGTAGACTTTCTGTTTGCAATAACCCCACGAGAAAAAGTCAGGTCCAATAAGGTCGGGCGACCTGGGGGCGCCAACGGATTGTGGAGTTTCTGGATATCAGCTTATTAGGAAATTTTCGTCGCAATTCTGTCATACCAGGCCGGACTTTGTTAGGAGTTACACCATCTTGCTGAAACCACACAAAGTTTAATGAAATTCTCATTCGGCAATTCCGTCTCATGGAGTATCTGTGGTTTGAAAGCACTCCATATTCGATAATTTTGTTTGTTTATGTTTTCGTGTAAATCAAAATTGTCCTTGTCAGACATGAAAAGACAGTTCAACATGTTTCCGTACCCTACCACCATTTGAATCATCTTCTGGCAAAATTCCGAATCTGCTGCGTTCAGTTTGTTGGCCATTTGAATTTTATATGGAAATAAGTCCAAATCGTTGTGCCTAATTGACTGCAATGACTGCCTGCTTATACCCATTTGAGCAGAAAAGCTTCTTGTCAAAACTTTTGGATTGTTTTGTATGGCAGCAGCTACAGCAGCGCTTGTTTTCTCCGTCAACTGTCCCATGCTCGGCAAAATTGTTAACAAGTCTCATTAAGGCCCATCTGCATCTGCTGGAGGATTGCCACCAAACGTGCACCTATACTCTCTTTGAAACGAAACTACGGACTCCAATGCGTGATAGCGGCAGAAAATCCAAATTCTTGTTTCAGTGTCCCAGTTATCCATTTTTGTAAAATCTTAAAATCAATTTACAAAATAAAAAAAAGTAACCAGATTCATTAAATAGAAAAAAGTTATTAATTTTTTTTGGTACTGGCTTTTATTAGTCACCTTGTCGTTACTGTAGATACAAGAAACAAGAATTTAAATGTTCACAATTTTTCGCAATATTAGCAGGGTTTCCATTTGATTGCTTCAAAAGTTTTTTAAACCCAAATGTTTTGAGTGTGGTAAGACAGGTCAGTTAAAGAAAAACTGCCCTACTTCAAATGACCTGTCTTACCCCACAAAAAAACATTTGGGTTTAAACAACATTTGAATTTTGAAACTGTCGATTAGTATAGGGTGATCAAACTAGAGGTATTTTTTTAAATAAAAAAAAATCAAATCAAGTGTGAAATCTTTATTGTTCGTCATGAGGGAAACTTTATGACATCTTTTTTTTAAGTAATTTCCTTCAAATGTTGAGCGCAACTACGCCTTAGGGTGTCCAATCTGAGATTCCAATTTTGGATGACTCTTTCAAGCATTACGAACTGTATGGCGTTAATGACCACATCGTGGCTTTTGTGGTGTACTAAATAAAAAATAATTCAATGAAGAAAAATAATTTAATTGTTTGCCATAACGAAATGGCAAACAATACTGAAAAAAAATAATTTAACACAACTCACGGTTAATTGAAAAAAATACCTCTAGATAGATGACCCGTTAGAAGTAAAATTAAAGCAAAAACAAATTATACCTAATATAATTTTAGACCTGACGCCTTTCAGTGGTATTATCGAAGTGTCGGCGGCATTTAGAGCTTAAAAGCCATGGAATTACCATTAATTTGGCGGCCAGAGCTGCTTACAATCTTTAGGTCTCGGTGACTACGTTTTGAAAATAAATTGTTCGTGGTTAACTGATACGAGAGAATTTCGCCGGCTGATACTCCAAGGAATGTGAGGGGAACACGAAAAACGATATGATAGTCATACCAAAGGAAAATTACAATATTTTATGAAAGACGCGTCATAAATATTTTTCACATGATCTCAAATATGACAAAAAAACATCCTTTAATCGAGCTTTCTTAGAAATGTGACGTTAAATTTCATGTCTGCAACAATAAAATCCACCAGAACCCTGTTTCTTCTAAAAAAATAGTTTTATTTTCTTTTCGTTTAGAGCATTTAAGCCACTTCATCATACTTTGGTTTTCTTTTTATATTACAGCTTGGTACATATCTCATCGGGCCATGAAAATTGTATTCGACGACATGGACAATTTTAACAAATCACCCTATCCCGTTCAGCATATCTGGAAGCTAATACAGGAACATTTCAATATCCAGAATCGACTCGATTTACTATCCCACTGTTATGCGAAATTCGATAAACCCTTCTATGCTAGCATGTGCAAGAAGCTATCTCATGCTGCCGAGGAAGGTGACCAACTGGCCAAACATCTGTTCCACGAGGCTGGTGCTCACTTGGCACGCAGCATTCAAGCCCTGCTGCCCAAGGTGCATGATGACCTAGTCGAGACGGGAGACCTGAATATTGTCTGTGTAGGTTCTGTGTGGTTGAGTTGGCCACTCCTAAAGGATGGTTTCATTGAAACCATCAGGAATTCGACCATATCGTTTGGATTGAAGCTGATGCGCATAACCAAGAGTATGGCTTACGGTGCCTGTTACCTGGGAGCCGATGGTATGCATTTTCCTTTGCCCCGTAATTATTCGGATAATTTTGAAGTCATGTTTCAATACAAAGAGCTGCATGCAAATGGTTCTGTGAATGGCACTACCACCAATGGATTTTCCTCTGCGGAATAGCATTGGCTAACGATAGATGATTTCATTTCACTTTGAAAACATTCCACGTCTTGTGTTATTTGTGTAACATAAACCCGCTTCCCTGTCGATGTACAATCACTAAATGCTTCCATATACATACATAGTATATTTACACATACATATTTGCAACTACATATGTATTATTTTAGCGAACAATTTTCTTATATACTTGATAAATGAAATATTTCTAAACTAAGTAAATAATAAATCGTCATTTTACACAAAACAAAAAGTAGTTCCCCGGTTTTTGTTTGTTTGTTTTCATAAGTGTGAAACACTCAAAGAAAAATCAAAAAAGAAAAATATTTCATACAGAAGATTTGACACGAATCGTATCCATAGCTGCCACCAAACGAGGAATGAAATCATCCACCGTGGTGGACGTACTACGATTTGGACACCTGCCTTGCAGCTGCAAAAGTACGGACTAGGTTGAGTGTTTTAAAAGTTCAACGTCACATCACCAAAGAAACAAAAGAAAAATATTTCTTACAGAAGATTTGGCACGAAACGTATCCATAATACAACATAGCTGCCACCAAACGAGGAATGAAATCATCCACCGTGGTGGACGTACTACGATTTGGACACCTGCCTTGCAGCTGCAAAAGTACGGACTAGGTTAAGTGCTTCAAAAGTTGTACGTCACATCACCAAAGAAAAGCTGAACGTCTTAAAACTGAATTTATAACAGACAGCTGAAGCTATAGGCTCTTTATCAATAGCCTCCAAACAAGAAATTGGTTACCCTAGGGGCCAAGAAGAAACCCAATTGTACAATGAGAAGCGTATGGCAGCGAAAGATGAAAAAACATAGCCTACAGGGCAACACTGGCGTCTTTGGCGACGCAAGCAGTTTTGGAGCAATATCAGGAGCTGAGATGGAATCGTCGATTCCGAGAAAAGACAAATGGAATCCCCCGACAGCCGGTTTTATGCACCGCATTGACCCGATGGAGGAATGTTTTGGGCCAAGGACTGTCTACCCGCGCTTTAACAAAAACAACAAATGGAAACAATCCCACGACAGCCGGTTCTATGTGCCGGATTGACCCTAAGCAGCAATCTCAGTCCAAGGGTGTTGCCCCGGCACTACATGTGGCGCAAAAACAACAGCAAATAAAAGAACGCCACTGTAAGGAGATCGAAATGTACACCAACCCAAAAACAAAAAAATTAACTCCTGGAATTGCTTCCTATGGAGAGCAATATCAGACTTGCCAGAATGCTGCCCTCAGAACATCAACAGGGTGTCTTCTGAGGACCATCTACATAAGGAGGCGAATATCCTTACCGTGAATATCTTTACGCAGACACAATTTCCCGTTGTCTAAGCAATACCTGCTATTGTGTTTTCGCAGCAGTCGTCCCATCCACCATTCTTGAACAGTAAGCCTCTGCCCAGACAGATCAGGTACGATCTTCATTATCTAGAGAGTGAAAGAGGTCCGGCGTTACAACAGCGAGCCTTTAGACCATCAAAACTATCAGGCAGGTCTGAACAACATTCACTCTGATGAAGTCGCTAGGGAAACATCTCACGGATATTTCACCTGAGGAGAAGGTACTACCTCGGCAGACACGCGTGTTTTCCGTTTCAGCTGAGATCTGGTGGGTGCAGCCGCCTCAATTCTCAATGGTCTCAAATTGATGCTAACGTTCAGGACGTCTGCCACGTTTGCCATCAATTGCACCTCTTCAATTGTCCGGCCAAGCCCACTCAGCTGCGTCTCTGTGAACGCATCCAGTTCAAATGGCGCGTTTTCCCCACCTAGTATCGAAACATATCCCCTATAGACGAACAGGACTTCAAAACAAAATTTATTGTAAATAAAAATATACAAATTTAAACAGTTCTTAGTACATAATTTATGAAGTAACGTTGGAGATTTTTTTCGAATTGACTAATATTTTCCTCTTTACAGTAACAAAAAAGCTAATTTTTCGCCATAATCGCGGTTTTCACTTTAAAGTGTTTAAATTTCGAGAAACCCCTCAAGCGTTACCTGGGGAAGGCTACTATTTAACCAAAAATGTTGATACATTTTCAGCATCGAAAGTTTTACAAATGAAACAATCTGTTATCTTTTTTATACCCTACCCTATCTCACAGTGGTACAGGGTATAATGACTTAGAGCTGATGTTTGTTACACCTTAAAGAAATGAAGCATACCGATAGGTTCAGAATCTGTCTGATTCCTTTGAGCGATGGCTGTATGTCTGTCCACCTAACGTTGTGATCAAAGAACAGGTCACAATTTATAACCGAGAAAACTTGGTACAATGGCCAGGTTTGAATTTACTAAAATTGGTTTACATCTGTCTTTTTGTTCATGTCATACAAAGGTTTTTCTGGATTTGATGGCTTGCAGCTCTAGAAATTACAAACTTACCACGATCTTGCTTAAATGTCTCTTGGTACGTTGTTAAGCAGGGCCATATACCCATAGGATCCTGTCGAGTTTAAGGTTTGTCACGCTAAAAGTCACAAATATCTCATAGTGCATTATGATCGACTTTAACTGTTTCAACCAAAACTTGACCATATTGGTCTATCTTTTGATATAGCCTCCGCACAAATGATCCTTCTAATTTAAAGTCCTGCCGCTATATAGAAAACAGTTTAAGTTCGATCTTCAAATTAAGTAGAGCGACCTATAACTATTCCTGGTGAAATGGACCATATCGGTATATCTTTTCGAAAAGTCACAACAAAATACTTTATATCCACAACAAAGTGTGCCACCTCTAAAAATATAAGGTCCTACATTGATTAAACTGCAGACAAAAGGTGTAGGGTATCTCATAGTCAGCCCCGTCCGACTTTTAGTTTTTTTCAATAAAAGTGATCTTAAAGACTGAAGTCTTTTCTTGGTTTTAGCACTGTCAGTGTCTAAATAGTGAATTTTACAAGATAGGAAAGTACAAAATGAGAAAACCTATTTTACATCCCTGCGCACCGCAGTTCTACTTTTTTCAAAAAAGCCTCCCAAATAACACAGTGCAACAACCAAAATGCGAATGGGAGGAAACCAATTGCAAATAATAGTTGACATTATCCATAACAAAACCTTCAAGGGTGTTCTTTAGTTCAGTGAGAGATTTTTTTTACATGATTTTGGAACGTTGTCTAACAAGAAAAGATCATGGAAAATTTGATAAAATAATGCTTATTTATTTTTATTATCCTGGAAAGTGGTGGTATCTTGCTGTCTTTGGGATTGAGGAATTCATTTTTGATATTTATGTTTACCTAAAACTCACGCTAGATGGCGCTGTCATACAATTTCTTGCAGATTTTCATAGAAAGCGTTCAAAAATCACCCACTTCAAATGCGTGTAAAAAAAATCTCGCACTGAATTAAAAAAAAAACCCTTCGAAAGTTTTGTTATGGCTAATGTCAACTTTCATTTGCAATTGGTCTCATTCCATTCGCATTCGGAAAGTTCAATTTTGTAGCACTGTGTAATTGCTGTCATATGCCGTGTTTTTAAATATTTCTTCATTAAAATAGTAGACTTTACTCTTCTAACTTCTCTTAAAATTTTATAGCCGGATAATGTGGCAACTGTGAATTGTTAAGTTCAGATATTTTTGATTTAATACCGTTCCTTTAGCCAGCATTAACACTTTTTGCGTTTGAGCGTATAAACAGTAAGTCATGCGGATGTCGGGTAGTGGGGTGGATCGATGAATTCATGCATCGTCATAGAGTGCAGTGATACTATTTATGGATATGGCTTTAATCGTTTGTGCGCAGTTTTATTGGTATTGAACTACAAATATATGTATTCTCAGACGTAACTAATCGTTTATTGATTTTGGTTTTCTTTTACATGCATATTTTGTGTTTTGGTTGTAGCTGCAAAAGTGGGTGTGTTCAAACCACTTAGAGATTATGCATATACTGATAGATATGTACGAGTACTTATACATGTGTATATGCATATACGGAAGCTCTTATGTAAAGTATTAAGGTAGGTCTTCACAAACAAATTGCTGCGGATAGTTCAGAAAATCGATTTGATTGGCCCTGTCTAAGGTGTTCATTCACTATTAAATGGTGGAACGTGGTGATAGAGGTTATAGACAAATGTGTAACCATGTGTGTTAGGTAGTGCATCCGTTGAACTTAGCCATTTAAAAACAGATCAAAAAAAGTAAAAACCCGTATTCAGTAAAATCCACGCCACTCTGGAATTTCGACAAGGTCGGACTTAATATAAGACTTCTTCAGCAGAAGGGATTTATATCGTATGGACTTAATGAAAACGACGACCAATAACGAGCTTTCTCAGAGATCGCTCTATACGAGTTGTTTAAATGGGTTCTCATCCAACCAGTATTGTCACTGGCAAAGTAATTTTCCTACCAAATTTTTTCAAGAATCCTACCAATTTTAATTAAAATCTACCAACAATTTTGAAGCCATATAACAAATTTAACTGGGTGTAACGAAAAATGATAAGCTAGCTTCATGGCAAATTTTTGTAACCGAATGATCAGCTATTTTGATTAAACGATGTTTATCAGGCTGCCCGTCTACGGCCCTTTTAAATATTCTAATCAAAGGTCGAAATTGTCGTCCGACTTATATTAAAAATGGCAGAAGTACGTTTTTTAAACAACCGATATTGAAATTTAACAAAATCGGTTTAGATATAGCTCCCAAGCACACGTTCAATTATCAATTTAAGGTATTTTGCCACAAATTACTCCCAATGAAATTTGGAAATTTTTGTTTAGCTCGTTTGTTTTATTTCGGTCTGTTGCTTTTACACATTGAACAGGGATTAAACCGGCACAAGACCTCTTGCTTCTATATTTAAATAGAAGACAAGTTTTTAACAAAATGGCAAAGTGACATTGATTTTCGTGGCTGCACACTACTTTTATCATGATTTCGGGTCCGTGACAACCCTCTTCAGAAAGCCTTGCTGCAATTGTTGAAAGTAAAACCGAACTCTATAAGGCCAGGCTATCCACAAACGAATGAGAACTACTGTTGTAAACCTTACTTTTCAAGTTTTCTTCACACAATTGCCCACGAAAATACAACTCACTCTTGCCAGCTCTAAAGAGACTCCACATCGAGAGCCATCAATAGATTTCTTTTACAACAACGTGTGTGTGTTGTGAAATTTTTGTTAACGATCGATCAGTAACCTCCTCAGGTGATAATGGGTCATATCGGTTGACTGCTATAAAACAACTATACATAAATTCTTTTTTCGATCAAATTTGGTATAGTATTTTACGATGGACCAACAACCAGTCCTAGACTTAGTTGAAGCAAATAGGCCCAAATCGAGTCTCTTAAAACTTTGAAATATGGATAGCAAAATTTTCAAGAATAAAAATGTACGAGGGCGAACGCAAAAGTAACTGGCCTAACATAAAAATAACCGTTTTTTTTGGAATTACATATTATTATTTATTTTTCAACATAATCTCCTTCCAACTCAATGCACTTCATCAAACGTTTTTCAAGTTTTTTAATTCCATCCGAAAAATAAGATTATTCAAGACCTTCAAAATATGCCTCAGTTTCAGCAATAACCTCGCTTTTGGACGACAATTTTTTGTCACCGAGAATTTTTTTTAAATTTAGAAACAAGAAATAACCAGAAGGAGCTAAATCTGGACTATATGGTGGTTGCGGAGCAATTTCAAATCGTAATTCGGCCAGTTTTTGTTGAGTTAAAAATGCAGTGTGTGAAGGAGCATTATCTTGAGGAAAAAGAACTTATTTTCAAAATGCGGTCGTTTTATCTTGATTTCTTCACTCAACCGATCCAATAATGCACAATAATATTCACTATTTATAGTTTTTTCTTTCTCAAGATAATCAATAAATATTATACCCCTTGCATCCCAAAATACTGTGGCCATTACTTTTCCTGCTGACTTAACAGTTTTCGCCTTCTTGGGACCACTTTTACCAGCTTCTATCCACTGTTTTGACTGTTCTTTGCATTTTGGGATGTGGTGATGGATCCATGTTTCATCAATAGTTATGAACCGGCGCAAGAACTCTATTGGATTACGCTGATAAATCGCTAAAAGCTCCTCGGACGGAATTGGTCCAACGGACGATTTTTTGGGGCAAAGTCAACAAATACGGCACCCATCTTGCGGATAGCTTTTTCATGTGGAGTTCATCATTTAAAATACTCCAAACTGGTTTTTTGTGTATTCTAACAATATCAGCAAGTTCTCTGAGCTTTATTCGTCTATCTTTAGTCACCTCATTAAATATTTTTCTCAATAGTAGTAGCAGTTTTCGGTCTTCCAGAGCGTTGTTCATCTTCCGTACTTGAACCACCCATTTTAAATTGTTGAACCCAGGATTTCACGGTGGAGTATGATGGTGCATTATTACCATGAACAGACTCCAATTCATCTTTGATTAATTGTGGCGTATAACCTTTCATAAAAAAGTGTTTAATTACCGCACGAAACTCTTTATTTTCCATTTTTCAAAAATTATAAAACTTGTTTACTTCAATCGCCTGTAACAGAGAAAATAATCATTAAATATTTCGGAAATTTTGACAGATGGCTTATAAAAGATTGCTTTTAAAAAACAAAAAAAAAGTTGCTAGTAAAACAGAAAATGTGCCAGACCAGTTAGTTTTGCTGTCGCCCTCGTATTTATGTTCGTTTGGCTTAATTCGATGTTTACCCTGGGGGCTAAAAAGAGGCAATACTAGCAGAAAGTAGCACGTCGGACTAATTATGAGTTTCTGTTATGTTGGACCATATTATGCTTGCATAAAGGTACCAATAACATATTTGGCTTCCCAATAATTCTCGGCATTCGTTCATTACTTTACAAATTTAATTTATGTAAATGCACATTTATCGCAAAACCTACCAAAAAACGGCTCAACCAATCATCCTAAGAAATGAAAGAAAAACCTACCAAATTACTTTAGTTAGGAAAAGCAGAAAACGGCAACACTGCATCCAACAAACATAGGCTGACCTCAGGTAACCCAAAAGACTGTCCATTCTCCCTTTTTATTTCTTATTTTCATTGGCGATCTCTTGAGTCGGACTGTGAATCCAATATACTCCTTTGCGGATGACAGTAACCTCTGGCATTCACATTCATTCGACCATAGGCCGAGTCTTCAAAACATTGAACACAAAAGGCAAATTATGGACGGGACACTTGGCCGGGATTTTCTGACCATTTCCGATTGTGGTAAATCGAGTATTGCGCGTAAGACGCAGTGCTGCTTGTTGTCTCACAAGAGATTCGCTGACCCAACAGGCTGGCTGATGAATATTGCTACATTTAGAAACTTAAATAACTTATCAGTGTATGAAATTAATTTTCTTTTATTTATGTTAAAGCTCATTAAATTTTTTTAAATATAGCTTAATTAGTTTTAAAAATAATGAAATTTAAGCAGGGGGCCAGCTCGTTGATGCATGTGCGGCTTCTTACCAAAAAGTCGTTCATTGCTGCTTGAAGAGTTGAGACAGGAATAGCCGCAATTGTTTCTCGAATGGATTGTTTTAGTTCATTCAAATTTGTTGGTTTGGCTTTGTAGACTTCCTGTTTGCAATAACCCCACAAGAAAAAATCAGGTGCAGTAAGGTCAGGCGCCCTCGGTGCCAACGGAATGTGGAGTTTCTGGATATCAGCTTGGGAAATTTTCGTCCCAATTCTGTCATAACAGGCCGGGCTATGTGAGGAGTTGCACCATCTCGCTGAAACCACACAGAGTTGAAAAAAATTCAGGATAGAAAATCTTCAGCAACCGTAACGGTGTGACCGTTTTCTTCGAAAAAGTAGGGCCCGAAAATGCAGCGTGATGAAACTGAATGCCACACTGTGACACGAAGTGGATGCAATTCCGTCTTATGGAGTATCTCTCGGTTGGAAGCACTCAATATTCGACAATTTTGTTTGTTTATGTCGCCGGTTAAATCGAAATGGGCCTCGTTAGGCATGAAAAGACCGTTCAACGTATTTCCGTCCTCTTCCACCATTTGAAGCAGCTTCTGGCGAAATTCGAAGCGGAACGGGAAGTCTGCTACGTTCAGTTTGTTGGCCATTTGAATTTTATATGGAAATAAGTCGAAATTTTTCTGCTTAATTGAGTGCAATGACTGTCTGCTTATACCCATTGAGCAGATAAGCTTCTTGTCGAAACTCTTGGATTGTTTTGTATGGCAGCAGCTACAGCAGCGATTGTTTCCTCCGTCCGAACTGAAGGGTTTCAATGGTAAGGTATTTTGTTGAGTATCCCATGCTCGGCAAAATTGTTAACAAGAGTCATTATGGTCCATCTGCTTGGAGGATTGCCGCCAAACATGCGCCTATACCCTCTTTGAACAGAAACTACGGACTCCTGTGCGTTATAGCGGCTGACAATCCAAATTCTTGTTTCAGTGTCCCAGTTATCCATTTTTGTTAAATGTCTTAAAACCAATCTGCAAAATAAAAAAAAATTAACCAGATACATTAAAAAGGAAAAGTGTTATTAAATTTGTTTGGAAGGAGCTTTCATCAGCCACCCTTTATATGGATTGTTTGGATATCGAACAATCAGATGCTCTTGATGTTCTGGGCATGGGCAATTATCGAAGTGTCGAAGGAAGCACTCAAGTGTATGGGCTTCCTTAAGCTGTGCAATCATCATTGGAGCTACTTGATCGTGTTCAAAGGAGAGCGATGGTGCTGATAGGTGACAGTAGGGTATCCAATTCTAATGTCTCCCTAGAGAATCTTCGGAATGTGGGTTGTGTGTCGCTGTTCTAACGCTACTTTCATGGTGTGTTCTTCAGACGTTCGTGTTCTTATTCCTGACGTGAGGATGTTCGGCAGTGATATACCGCCTGCAATTCACACCCATCTGTTATCAATTGACCGGTTGACCGTACTATACATTACAGATCGAATTCGTTTTTCGCCCTACAGACCGTATGTGAAATCGACTTCCGGCGAATTATTTCCCACCAAAAATGTCACCAGAAATTCAAAACAAATTTCAATTGTGCTTCATTTGAGCACAATTGAATGTAACCAATTTTACCAGGGTTGACTATTGGTCGCTCGTAACGCATTATATAGGGTGATCCATCTAGAGGTTTTTTTCCAGAACAATAAAAAAAACAAAAATTCAAATCAAGTGTGGAATCTTTATTGGTAATTTGAAAGGACATTTTTTGAAAATAATTTCCTTCAAATGTTGGTAACTGTATTATGGAAATGAGCTTTCGGTGAGAAACGGGAAGATCCGCTGTTTTCGACCAAAATTTTGTTCGGTGTTAAGGCACATATCTCGCTCAATGGCAATGTCAGTAAACAAAATTGCCGTAATCGTGAATTGTGCTCGCTATCGCGCCAGTATATCTTTATGCTACCTGAAATTGAAGCCCGTAATCTTGACGACAATTGGTTTCAAGAGGACCAACTTGCCATACAGCTGCTTAAACAATGGATCTATTGAGAGGTCATTTCGAAAAGCAGCTAATTTTACGTTCGAGTGATATCACACCTTTAGACATTTTTCTTTGGGGTTACGTAAAGTCCAAAGTCTATGCTGACAAACCAGCTAAGACTCAGGTTTTGGAAGCCAATATTACGCGTGTCATTAAAGCCATACCAATCGAAATGCTCGAACGAGTCATCGAAAATTAGACCCTCAGAATGGAAAACCTTAGGTGTAGTTGCGGCCAACATTTAAAGGAAATTATATTCAAAAAATAAATGCCATAAAATGTCCTTTCAATTTATCAATAAAGATTCCACACTTGATTTGAATTTTTATATTTTTTTAGATCTTAAAAAATACCTCTAGATATATCACCCTATATAAAATTTGTTCAGAATCGGAATTTAATTTGTGGCTTCTAGAGCGACAGGACAGTCAGACAGGCGGACATCGTTCAATGGATTCAGTTAAAGATTCCGAATCAATCGGTTAGCACAGTCATAAATCCCTGCTGTTGTTGATATAGCGGCACATAGTGCCGATGTGACAGCCCTTGGCTGAAGAATAAACTTTTCGGGCTGATTCCAATCGGCTGTTGTCGGATTGAGTTGTTGTTGTTGTAGCGGCATATAGTGCCGGAGTGACAGCCCTTAGCCCAAGAATTACTCCTTCGTGTCGGTCCGGTTTATAGCTCCGGCTGTCGTGTTACACCTGTAACACAGTTTGGTGTAGGGTGTATAAAATTCCGTTGCCTTACACAGCTATGGTACACATAAGACTTATAGATTCTGAAACAAAAGGTTAAACCAATTTGAATAAAAACAAGTCCAAGGCGAGGCCGAACTGTTTTTATTCTCCCCCAAAAAAAGTGAATTTTGCGTGCGTGCCTAATCTCAGTCAAAACTTTAAAATTACTTCATATTTATGTTCGTAGCGAAATTTGCTTAAATTTGAGAGTCACATTTCTAAATTGACTATTGATCGCCCGTTTTGACCATTCGGGACCTTTTTAAGGCAACATGAACCGAAATGTCCAACAACTATGGAAAAATTCAGAATCCTAGATTGATTCGTTAGAATGCTATCGTGCTTTCCACAGCCACACGGACGGACATGGCTAAATCTTCTTAGAATTTTACGACGATCAACAATATAGATACTCGTACTTTATATGGTGTCCGATCAATACTGCGAGGTTTTGCAAACGAAATGACAAATTCATTGTACCATCCACTTTTGTGTAGCGGCTATAATGAGACTTTATCTGGAGTGATCTTTGAATGGGAGCTACATGATTACATGGTCCGATTGGGCCATATTTCACAATAGTTGTTTAAAAATTTATGTTGCACCTCAAGCTCTATGCTTAGCTTTTGCAAGATCGTATTTCGAATGTGGCTTGCAGCAGGGCCTCAAACCAGGGGTCTTCGTAAAGGGTCTATGTGAAGACATTGGCCGATATGGTCTAACTTTTTCAGGGTATCTTAAAGCTTACTTCATTTCCGGAACATGCCATTAAGGAACAAACGGGAAACTTCTCTAAATTTAAGCACTCTTTCGCCAGAAAGTCTTAGCCTCGTAGAGTTAAACAGGGAGTTCCCTAGGATGAGCTGATATCTCCGGCACGGTTTTACCTCTGCCTTTCAAAAATTCCTGCACCTCCAGGCGGCGTTGAAATTGTTTCCAATTGTGGCGTCGTCAGAAAATATAAACTGTGACCTCACTGAATAAGCACTAGAGCGCTCATGAAATACATAGAGAAATGGAAAAGTGTTATTCTTTCCGCTCCCCGCTCATTTTCTAGTATTTTGGGCATCAAGAATAATATCCGTGCGCTCTTATAAGCACGCATCTTCACTGCGAAGAATATGAAAATATTCGCCTCCAAATAATCAGCCACACTGGGACGCGGTTGTTACTTAATGTGAAAATCGATGAAGTGTCAACATCCTGACTACCAACTATCCCAGAATCCTTGGGGTCGTTTTGGACAGCCTTTTTCGATCCTCTGCACATGCTACAGCTTTCTGCGATAAACATTAAAGTATGAACAATATCCTCAAGTCACTTGAGGACGCTGATGAAGTCGCAGCAGCAGTATTCAGCTCCTGAAACCAAGGACTACATGACGTGCTGAACCTTTTCAAGCCCACTCAACTAACCCCAAGTCTCATTGTACGCATCCAGTTCAAATAGCGCGTTTTTCCGACTTGGGCCATTGTGTCTATGTTTTAACTTGTATTTGGTCTTTGACTACCCAAAGTTAAATATAAGCAGCGTAAAAAATCTTTAGTGTCAGCATCTTTATATGCAGCAAGTAAATCCATTACTTCGATAAACTCGGAAAATACATTTCTGGTTTATTGAACTAATAGACTGAGATAAGTCATTCTTCCTTTGTTGATTCCACCTGGACAGTTTCTTTGTGAAACGCAAATCCATTCTCAAATCATCTACGCAATGCGTTGCATGCACATAAAGGGTGGTTAAATTTTAAGCGCCGATGTCATTTCTTGCCACCATTCTGACCATTGATGACGTTTGGAATGGTCAAGAGGCTTTAGTTCTTGAGTCGATTGCACCTTGTAAGCGTGTAAATGCAAGTCTTTATGCATAATGTTCATCAACGACGAGCCTGAGAGGTGCAATTCTTGGGCACGCCTACGAGTTGAGGTTGACGGCTCTTCAGCCACACAATCGCGAACAGCAGCAATATTTTCAGCAGTACGAGCTGCACAAGAATGCACTGATGTTTTCTTATCTCCTACAGACCCGGTTTGCTCAAATGTTTGCACAATTTTTCCGATTGTACGCACATTTGGACGATTTAATTGAGAGTGACCAGTCCCGCGATGTATGGCTCGCAAACTGGTAGTAGCTCGGCAACGAGGTCTGACCGAAGACTAAAGTCTGATACCACGGGTAGTCAGGAGCACCCAGAACTGTTGTTCTGGCCTGGCTAGAAGGTGCGGCCCTTCGGGGAGTATCGTGGTGGCTATGGTTTAAACCCAAATTGCGGGGATAGCTTCAGCTCGGTGTGGAGTTGCATTGTAACCGGGTGCTGTGACCTATACAACAGCAGAGGTGTTAGATAGGCCTCGGCCCCTGACCAAGGGGGAAGATGTGTCCATATAGCACGCTTCGATTTGGTACCGGCGTTATTTGCCTTAAGGGGCGCTGGCCTACGCTTGGTAATGGCTCTAGTTGCGATGGCGCACCATGGTTGAGGCTATTAAAGCGACCGGTTTGCTTAAATGTTTGCACAATTTTTCCGATTGTACGCACATTGTGACGATTAAATTGACCGAAAAAATCACGAAGTGCACGATATGCATTTTCATTATAAGCCTAAATAACTTTAAAACGTTGCTCGCTTGGGTAACTTTCCATGGTTCAAATTGAGTTAGTCTGAAATTGAGAAATATCAAATGAAATGCAGAAAAAAACTTGACGTTTAGGTGTGGTTCACATTCAACATCGGCCCTTAAAATTGAGCCACCCTTTAGAATACCTTCGTTTGAAAACATTTCATACAAAAAATAATAAACTTTTTCTATGTTCGCTACAAATATCAAAATTTTTATTATTGAAAATTGTGTGTATTCCTTTCGCTCATAACATTTATTCGATTATTATGTTATTCATTCGCAATATATTAATTGATTATATAGTATGTTTGTATATATGTATGTGTAGATGTATATCGTTATCCAAATACCGTTAATATAAAACAAAAAGAAAAACTGAAGAAAATGCAATTCCATTTATTTATTGTGTTTTGCGTATGTGTTCCGCTCGATGCAATTGCCTGCAAGGAGACTTTTTTAATCAATACTCGTACTTTAAAAGGGACGACTTAAACTGAAACGCTCATACTTTAAAGCCAAATGCTAATAGAAAAAAAAGCAAGACAGAAATGCATTATAAACGAAATATTATCTTTGGCCTCTTCAAACAGGTGTGGTGGTTGGTTGTTGGTGATTATAAAAGGAATCTGTGTTCTCACTTAAAATTTACTAAAATGCCGGTTGAATTCTTTAAATTGTGTTTATAAAATACTTGTTGTTGCATTGAATGTGTTGTACTTATAGAAATACAAAAAAAAACGATATCTAATAATATACTGGCTAAGAAGAATTTTGTTTATAATTATAAATCTATTAACTATTAATCATCCGTTTCGTTAAATATTATTTTGTAAATTGCTGTGTGTGTGTACGCTCGCTCAGTTATTCATACTTTGCCGCAGTTTATTGGGGTCTTGATAATGTGACGATATAACCGAGGGATGTTGGGGTGGAGGGAAGCAACGCACATGTTCAACATTCGAGCCCTCCACATCACTGCCCTTAAGGTATTTATTTAAAACAGCAAAAATTTGTGAATTTAATACTTGGAAGCGCCGTATGCGATCAACCATACGTTTGAGTTTCTGCAAAATCAAATGGAGTTGTAGTTATTTCATTTAGTCATATCGTTACGCTCATAAAAAACTTACAATTCCTTTGACATCTTCGTCTTTGCCATCGACCCGCTGTACTCTTAAAATGTGATAGCAAAAATCTAAGGCTTCAAATCGGCGTTGCTGTCCCAACAGCACAATCATCGCACTGCCGGCCCAATTGAGGCCTTCGCCGAATAGCTCCTCTATGGTGTATTCCGTTCCTCGTACCGGGATACAATAGACAAATTGCAAGGCGGACCACAGGCGATGAAATTCGGAACATTCGTCGACATGTATAATACCATTGGCCGGTGCTGGACCAGTCCAGACCGGGTCATCTAAATAGCTTTTAATACGATTTAAAATAACTTCAAAAATGCTGAGGCCACAACAAAGACGTTCCCGGGTTAACAAATCGCCTTCACGAGCTATCATAGCTTGCTGGAATAGGGAATGTAAAAAACGATGAAGACATGTATTTTTTCTTCTTCAAAATTATTTGCAAAACTTACCTTGGCTGTGCCTAATTTTTCCACATTGGAGACAATTTGTAAGTTTGCGAATTGAGCCTCTAAACGTTTTTGTTTTGCCTCCGGTTTTTCGTTTTCTAAAATGATATAAAGAAAGTAAGAAATCCTTATTCGAAACCTTTTTCTTATGTGTTTGCTTAATCGACTCAATGACCCAATATAGGATAATGAGGATACAAGTATGTCGTCGACAAGTATGTCGTGGTTGGAAAATTTTTTTTACAAAATTCCAAAATTTAAGTATGGGCAGTTTCGGAAGATTAGTTTCTGATTTTTGTGCTAAGCTTCAAAGACCCATTTTCAATTGGAAATGAGTTAACAACCTTAGGCAAAATGTTCACCTCTGCTACTTCGAGCTTGTTTACTATAATAAAAAGTCACATAAACCAAAGTTGTAGTCTTTTAAGCCTTGTTTCCTAAGTATCTATGATTTTTTTGGGAGAGTACGACTTTTCTTCTTTGTATGTTCAATATTACACACAAGTTTTTGCATGTGACCCTTATTTATTATATGTGACGCGCAAAATAGAAAGGGACCTAAGAATAAAAACCAGTTTTGTTCAGGAGAACCATTTTAAAGATTTAAATACGTGTATCTTTGGTGTACCATCACTTTCATAAAACGCGCATATCTCTGGGAGGGAACACTTGTGGGACATGGGATCGGTCTCATTCGATGCTCAGATGTTGTCCACATCAAAAAAAGTGAAAATTTATTTTTTTTTACCTTTAGGTCCCTTTCTCTATGCGCTGTCACATATAGTAAAAACAACAAATATAGGTAAAGCATTTAATGCTGTCAAGCTCGACAGATAAATACAAAAGTTTAATTTTTTGGCTTGATAACTGTGCTGCGCAAAACTTAATTTAGGCATTGTGTAGTTTTTTTGTGTTTACTGCTCGGAACATAATGTTGAAAACATAATTTTAAAATATTTAAGCCAGGATTGAAATTAGAGAAACCGAAACCGACAATCCGGTTGTTATGTCCAAACATAAGTGTTTGTTTTTCAAAAAAGCTAAAACCCAACATGCCAATTTAACCAGTTTTTTATTGAACGGTATTTTGGTTGTTTTATGAAAAAGCAACAAAAAAAAAAAATAATTAACTACCAAAAAAATATTTGAATTAGACCCACTTTGTGTATACCGATCGACTGTGTCACCAATTGATTCAATAACCGATATCTGTCTGTCCGTCTGCTGTCTATCTACAGCTTGTTTTTACACCACAGATCAAAACTATTGTGGAATTTTGCAAAAGTATGTTTTTTGTGCAAAGGACAAAAGCTGTAGACTTTTAATAGCTCCCACACATAATTTTATATAGAAACGGGCACGTTTTAATATAGCCCCAGTAAAATGATTCCTCCCGTTATTACAATTTGGTATAGTGTATAGATGGACAAACAACCAATTTTTGACCGATTTGGATGACAAAGACTTATTTTTTTGCTTTCAATTCAGTTTGTCTAAATTTGGAAGACATGTCCAAAAATCTGACCAATTTCAACGTGGACATATAGGTACCAAAAACAATGAAATGACATTCACATGATTTAACTAAATTGAAAGCTTTGGTTCATATCCTCTGCATGGATATCAATACAATGAAATGTCCTCAGAAATCTAATAATGTAGCTATTTATTAAGGTTCCTTTGAGCCTAGTAGTCCAAATACTGACCAGCCAGAATAGATCAAGCCCTTTAATGTTGGACCTTTGGATAAGCAAAATAAAAACTATTTTCAATGACCAAAATTGCATTAGTTTTTCGGTTTTTATAAATTTTCGGAATTGACGCGGACCCTAGAGACTGGAGAGCAGGATCCTTTAAATATGATCAAAAAGCGTACGCAAGAACAACGAATCCAATTATACATTTGTTTTTAAGATTTTGCTGAGGTTCCTAAGGAATCCAAATATGTGACGCGCAAAATAGAAAGGGACCTAAGGGTAAAAACCAGTTTTGTTCAGGAGAGCCATTTTAAAGATTTAAATACGTGTATCTTTGGTGTACCATCACTTTCATACAACGCGCATATCTCTGGTAGGAAACACGTTTGGGGCATGGGATCGGTCTCTATGCGCTGTCACATATGCACTTTACATAAAAAGTTCACAACGTTAAGTTTCCCCTATATTACTAATGTCATATTTGATGAAATAAGAATAAGGATACATTATTTTAAAGAATAGTACCATGCTGAAACGCTATCCTTGGTAAAAGGTATAAAAGCTTTGCTCCGATCAAATTTTTGTATCCCTTCCAAATAATATGATTTTTCGAGGTCGATAAAATAGCTGAACCTCTCTCCCCCGAGCCATTTCTTTAGGTTTGGATATAGGAAATAGTCACTGGGGGCTAAATCTAGAGAATATGGCGGATGAGGTACCGATTCGTAACCCAATTCATGCAACTTTGCCATTGAGCTTCACACGTGTGCACCCGTGCATTATTTTGATAAAAAATAATTTTTTTTCTTGGTCATATGTGGTCGTTTTTTTAAATCCTCATTAAATCAAATAAGTTTATGGTTTTTCCCTTTTGAAAGTAATCGATGTGGATTATCCCGCGTACATCCCAAAAAACTGTTGCCATCACCTTATTGGCCGACAAAATCACCTTGGTCTTCTACGGAATCGGTTCACCCGTAGACACCCATTGTTAAGACTGATTGATTTTGGTCTCCGGAATGTTGTAATGAATCCATGTTTTATTCACAGTTACAAAACGCCGCAAAACTTAATCGAATTGCGGTTGAACAACTCCAAACAATCCTTTGAAGTTGTCATCCGTTTACTTTAAATGGTCAATTGAGAGGAAACGCGACAGGCATCTTGCAGACTGTTTTCTTAAACCCAACTGATCATGTAAAATCGAAACCACACTGCCATTTGAAACGCGTACGGCATCAACAATCTCACGCACTTTTACTCTTCAATCGGCCAACACCATATCGAGGATTTTATCGACATTTTCGGGTGTATTGACCTCTATTGGCCGACCAGAACGTTCAGCATCATTTGCATTTGTGCGAGCACAACGTAAGTCAGTAAACCACTTTTTTACTATTGAAACCGATGGAGCAGAATTAATAGTCTATAGTATTCATCCACGATCGACGAGGTAGTATGTTTTGAACAGCTGTTAAACACAAACTAAATGACGGAACTTTCTCAAAATTTGACAGTAGTCTATTAACAGATGGTACTTGATGGGAGCAGTGCTGCATTTTATATAGCAATGTGTGAAGTTGGAAAAGTTACGAAATTACTGATATGCCCTCGTTAATAACCGCTTAAACGACATACACCCGGTTTTCTCAGTTAATCGAAAATGAAAATTACATAAACACCGGCGACAAAAGATCACACTCTAACGAAAAATAACTCATAATTTGCAGACAAGGAAGAAAGAGGAATCGGCGAAAGAACCAGGTAGAAAAAACCTTAATGTTATTGCAAACTTTGCCAGGTCATAACTATCAACAAGTTGTGAAGCTAGCCTTTTGTAAATTTTTTTTAGAAAAAATTACGCCAACAAAAAGATTTTCGATAGGAACATGTAAAACGACATCAACTGTTCATCATTTCTTGTTAATTCGCGCTGTAAAAAGGCAAAACGCATACAATTGGATAGTTTTTGCCATTTTTATATTTGATTGAATCGTATGTAATAAAACTTTTTCATAAGCTCTTTTTGCGACAATTTTTAAAAATTATTTTATGTTGAACTCGAGGTCATTGAATCTTTATAATAAACCTTGTTAAGTATAATTAGACTTCTATATTCTATACCTTTCTCTTCTCCCAAATGTACTATATTTTAAGAAATTGATTTAATATCGAAAACATGATACTTTTCAACAATGGCACAATTATACACCCAGTAAACCAAATTTGCTGACAATGTCTGATATCAGACAATTCTGAACAATATCTGAACTCTATGGAGCATTCTTACCGAAATCGTTAGGAATTCTGTTCGATTTGTCTGAGGATATTTTATTTATTCTGTTAGACTTGTCTGAGGGATTTTTATAAATTTTTGTTCAGACTTCTCTTAACGAACTCGCAACAAATTCTAACCTATTTATCATAGGTAGTCTATTCATTCGAAATTTTTGTTATTTGCTTCATATTTTACTGTGACTGTTTTTGTGTTCAGACGTGTCGGAGCTAATTCTGAACAAATTCTTAACTGCTTGCCGGAGGTATTTTTATATTTCAAATTCTTGTTTTTTGTTTGTTTACATATACCGTAATTGTCATTTTTTATGCATTGTTGTAAGCCTCAGAATTTACCAAGACATTAGACCAGAATTCGGTCAGAAATCTGTTCGAAATGTCCCCTAAAACATCAGAATTCCCGCAGAAAAATAGTTCAGAATTCGTGTCAACCCTCTCATATGTTTGTCGTAACGAACTCGGTAAGAATTCTGGTCCGAAATCGGAACATTTTGCCGATTGTCGTACATAATTCTGACCGAATTCTAAATGTTTGGTTAGCTGGGCAGGTAGTGTCGATAATCAGCTGATTTTATACTTTTTCATCGTATTTGTAAGCGAAGCTGTCAAGTTTTTTTTTTGTTAAAATGACATTTGAGTTTTATATTTTTCTAAATATTTGCACCAGCAACTTTGACAACATAGCAATCCCACAATAGCCGGTTTTATGGACCGGATTGACCCGAATAACAATTCTTCGGCCAAGGGCGGTCATCTCAGCACACACTTGTCGGTACAACAACTTCGTTGTACACTTAAATAAATGTCCTTTGTTCTTGTATTGCTGTACTTGTAGTAGCTGATGACATCTGTATTATTGTGTCATATTTTTACTAATTATAAAAGTTATTCATATTCATAAAAGCATCAGTGTTTTACTTACCTTTACAAAACGGTCTCGGGAAGATATTCTGAAATAATGCAGCATGCAACAAATCACACACTTCCTCCTGTGACAAGGCCTGCTCGATTAACAGGCAAAATATAATGCAATTGCCAAATTCTCGGAATGATTGAAAGAGCTCTGTCTTTGTATCCGGATACTGTACAATATCGGTTAGATGAGCTTGATAATAACTCAAAACACCCGGTGAACCATATTCACATCTCGGCAATTTACATGATTTGGGCATAGCACTCATTAGAGTCTTGGTGAATTGTAAGAGCGAGCCTTGAATTAATGGTTTAACAATGTCTTTGAGTATAATATCCATAACTACAGCAATGCCTTGATAGCCCAACAAGCGACACATGGCATGGAAGTGGGGTGCTCCTACGAAGCCGGTATACTGGCCATATTGTGTGGAATAGGCGGCATTTAATTGCTTCGATCCCCAGAGATAATAATGAGACATTTGTGGAGGCTTCTCGCGCTGCATCGGCTGCGAGGAAGCTAAATTCACTTTACTGCGTACAAATCTGTCAAAGGAAGTTACAATTAATTATAAGATTTGCACACGAGAGCACATAGTAATAAAACATACCTATTGGTAGCCGCATTGTAGCAGTAATTAACCAAGAAATCGTAGTTCAATTCAACAAACACATGTAGTGTTATGCGGCCATAAGGTGCGAGAACATTGTGATTGGCTTCTTTGACCATGGATTCGAAATTATCTAGAGCCAGATATTTGCACAACAGCTTGTGGCAAATGCGATTGCATTCAAGTAGACCTTCCAGTTCCTTTAAGAAAAACCAAAACGTAAATTTAAACAAAACTTTAGTTACTTTTAAATAAATTTTAAGTAAAACATACCACTATGCCCGTAATATCATTGCCCTCAAAACGACTTATAGCCAGCTCAATACTCTTGTGCATATTGGCATTAATACGTTGTGTTATCAATTTGTTCAAATCGATGGAGCGTCCTATAAACAGGAGTATTATTTCCATTGTATGTTATGTACTACGTTTCCCTATTTACTTACCCAACAATTGTACATGTCTCTGCTTGAGTAAAGTCTCATAGCGATTATTTCGAGGATATGATTGGAAATTAAAGCCCAAAACCTCACATTCCAAACGGAAACGCTTATCCAAGAAAATGCTGAAATAACAAAAGGCCATTAATTGTACTTATCTTTAAACTTCGCAAGTATCATTTACCTTCCAGCCAACTGCTTGTAGTGGGCAAAGATTTGTTCGCTTAGCTTATAGACAAACTGATCGAAGCACAAATTTACTTCGGCCTCAACTTCGTCGTATAAAAATTGTTTACGAAATACTGTCAAAGCATAATGGGCCGAATCGTTATACAAATCCAAAGGATACAAAACAAATCTAGCGGAATAGAGAAAAAATTATCCTTTTAGTATTAAAAATTTAATTCATATACGAGTATATGCCATACTTACTCCATCATTGAAGGCTCTTTTGTTTGTAAAATATGATCGGTTAATATCCAGGGCATAGACATTTCAATGGGGAATTGTATACGCTTTTCCATTGTTATCAAGTCCTTACATTCCTCATTATGTTGATGTCTTACAGTACACTTGTTTACTTTACGGCCCATGGTCATTTCCAAATAGAATTCGCGATACCACAGCTGTGATAGGTCGCAGCATTTTTGCAGAGTGTCACTGAAATTCAGCAAATAGCTCCAATAGAATGATGTCTTGTGGAAGGTATCGATTTGCATTAGGCAATGCCCATCGATGTCTTTGCGCAGTGTCCGTTTGCCACCTGACTTATCGGCAATCAACGACTCCAACATGGTGCGCACCATGTAGAGCTGAGTCGATGAGGGGCCAACATTTAAACGTGGCACATGTATACGGAATCCGCCATCTGGATCTTTCTTGCCCTTAATCACGGGATCATCTGTGGGTTCATAACCCTTTTGCCAATCGGCTGCCGTCTCCCTGACAGACATTATTATACTGCGTATAAGATCCTTTTTATTCTTAACCGCCTTTCGCAAAGGCTCACGCAAGCTTAGTTGAACAAAGTCCTGCAACTCGGAATAAATGTTGCGACGTATAGCCTCACAGAGTACGGTTTCAATACGAGCCATAAGAACCTGGAAAAAATAGAAGATTTTGATTGAACGTATAAAATTAGTTGAGTTCAATGAGCTTAAAATCTATCAAAAAACAAGTATGCCAAATTGAATCTGGCAGATACGTTGTCTTATATTTGATATTTCTTTTTTTTAAAATTTTTAGAGTTTGACTGCTTGATGAGCATTAAATATTGTTTTCATATGTTAAAATGAACTGAAAGCTGACGAAGCTGTGCAATGAGGAGTAAATAAAGGATACATTAGAATGTCTTTCAGAAACCCAGCAGTGATTGCAGTAAACATCACTGCTGGTACGAGGGTTGCTATTTATATTTCGAGTCCGGCAATAAAAACACAATAATTTATCATTAGTAATGGTTTTTAAAATATTCTCCTTTAAGATCAATACACTTTTGCATGCGCACAAACCAGTTTTCGAAGCACTTTTACCACTCCAATTGAGAAATCTCTAAAACATGATTTTTGAACGCTTCAACAGCTGCTTCGGGAGATGAAAAACGTTGACCACGCATTTTTTCTTGATTTTTGGGACTAAGAAGAAGTCATTGGGTGCAAAATAAGGGCTGTACGGTGGATGGCCCATCAATTCAACATCGTTTCAGCTGATGTGTAAGAGCTCTCATTGTCGTGATGCAAAATGATCCGTCTTCTCTTATTATCTTTCCTCATTTCTTCGAGCACAGTTGGCAAACAGATGGTTGTATACCACTCAGAATTGACCATCCTACGTTCCACTAAAGGCACTGTGGCAACATGGCCGGCAATACCGAAAAAAACGCAATCATTTGCTTCGATGTACTTCTTCCACGAACAACTTTTGTTTGATTTGGATCGTCTTACCCATACGACCGATTGCTGCTTTGTTTCGGGTTCATATGCATAGATCCACGATTCGTCAACTGTGACAATGTTATACACTGCCTTTGAGCTAGCGGAGTTATACTCGTACCTTTTCAACATCTCTACACCGATCCATACGAGCCTTTTTTGAGCATTTGTCAAATTATGTGGGATCCAACGACTTTGGGGGATCTGCTTCTATATCCAAGTGGGGGAAACGACCCTTTGAACTGGATGCGTCCACAGAGACCTGGGGTCAGCAGAACGGACTTGGCCGGACAATTGAAGAGGTGCAGCACATCATGTGGTCCCTGATGGCAGGCGGCACAGATGTCTGGAACGTTATAATCAATTCGTGCCCAGTAAGAATTGAGGCGGCTGCACCATCTAGATCTCGGCTGCGCCTGGAACACGCGTGTCTGCTTAGGTAGTGCCTTCTCTTCAGGTGAAATCTCCGGGGGGATGATTCTCCCCTGCGTCTTCATCGGCGTAAATGTTGTTCAGACCTGCCTGATAGTTTCGATGATCTAAAGGGTTTCTCTTATACCGCTGGACCTCTCTCTGGGCGGAGGCATCCTGTCCAAGAGACGGTGGTTATGATGACTGCTGCAAAAACACCCTAGCAGGCAGCAGCAGGAAATTGTGTCTGCGCACGGTAAGGACCTTCGTCTCCTCATGTAGATGGTCCTCAGAAGACATAAGAAGACACCCTGTTGATGTACCACTGCGTCGTACTCACGTTCGCCGACCATACAGGTGATGTGTAGTTTGCAACTGACCGATCTATCGATTTGAAAGAGGTCAACAAGGGTTCTTTGTCGGCTCCCCAAGTACTGCCGGCAAGTGACTTGAGGACCTTATTCCTACTTTAGAGCTTATCGCAGATAGTTGTAGCATGTGCAGAGTATCAAAAAAGGCTGTTCAATGTGACCCCAAGAATTTTGGGGTAGTTGGTAGTCGGGATGTTGACGTCATCGACGTTCACATTGAGTGACAACCGCACCTCTGCGGTCCACCCAGTTAACAGTGTGGCTGATGATTTGGAGGCGCATATTTTCATATTCCTCGCAGTGAAAAAACGTGCTAAGTCAGTGAGGTAAGAGTTTATTTTCTCGCATATGTCATTCACTTAAGGCCCTGACGTCAGAATTGTGCAATCATCAGTGTACGACACAAATTCAACGCAGCTGGTGGTCAGGAAGTTAAGAGAGGTAGACCTTCTTCCTGATTTGAGGCACCGCCACTCCGCAAGCCACATTTTACATTGATCTTAATTTTTGAATAGTGCACCATGCGAGTTTTGTAATTAATGCTGGTAAAATTATGCCATATCAATCAACGCTAACATACAGCCCCGATAGTTCGTTATGAACGACTTATAACTAAACCTAGCAAAGCACCAATATATATGTGTTTTTTGATCCAGCCCTCGTATAGATGACCAATCCGATTTGAGTTCCAACCGCACTATAGGATACATTTTAAGTTTGATCCAGCTCAAAAAAGCCCAAAAAATATCGTCGACCTAACTAATTATAAGCATATTTAACCGTATCGTCTATATTTTCATAAAGCCATATGCTCTAAAAGTCACGTAATAAATTTAACATTGCTTAAAATCCGGACAGAATCCTGTGGTACAGGATATCACATAGCCCCACCCGAGTTTATTTTTTTTACTTTTTCCCCTAACACCGTTCTGCTGAATTAGTGAGGATACGGAACGGTTGAGATTGTACATTATGACAGACTATAGCACTAAAATAAAATAGTAAAATATCAATTATACGCCTGCATCCTTCTTATTTTACGATTATCTCTTACATGTATTTCAAATTGAAAAGTTCTCCGACTGGAGGTGCATTTTAAAAATATTTAAACTTTTCTTTGTTTGTTTGGTTTAAATTCAAAGGGTTCAACAGGAAGAACACATACCCTAAGGATATGATATACACATAAGCCAGCTCACGGCTTGCGAGCTCGTTTTTGATGGTTAGTCAATTTTCTATCATTAAACACGATCTGTGTTGTCTACGAATTGATGGAGATTCCTTATATGAACTTCCTACATTTTTTAATAACACTGCAGAAACAATACAGCGAAATATTATTCTACATCCAACATTATATTTTCCTAGTACTTTCTCTAGATCTAGTAATTACTCACCTGTAATCCCTTAATCATTGCAATCACTTCAATCAATGCGAACTTCTCTTCCGATGTATAATTGTAGCGAGTAGCTCTCTCGTATTCTTCCGCCTCGACGGGACATTCCTTATTCTGATGATGATCCGTCGGATGCAAAAGTTTCCACGAATACAGCTCTGTTACAACGCTGGTCCATTCGGACAACAATTGCAGACCGCGCAATGCCAAATCAGATGTAGCCCTGTTTTCAGCATCAGATGGGTTCTCCTTGACAGTGGTCGTTACTTCATTTGTATAACGAGCCAATTCCGAAATGTATTTAACATGATCTTCGCGTATCTGTGGCAAATGAACCATAAGGTCTGCCTGAGGGCTTGCGGCATTCGAACTAGACAATGGCCATTTGCTGGGATCGTAATGCTTGCTACGCTTAATGTAATTGAATGGCGCAATCTGCATGTCTCCAAACAAGGGCACCACCTCCAAATTCTTGAATATGCGATCAATACGATCTAAACGAATTTTCTTTTTCTGATCCAGCTTGTTTATGTTACACGCGTCACTGTCCATAAGAAAGAGCCCGAAGCCCATAACTTTTACGAGCATATGCTTTTCCTCGGGTGTTAAATACATTTTGGTCTCAAACATGTGTACACAAATGTTAACCACTTCGGAGAGCAGATCTTCGTAACCGATAATTTTCTCTAAAGTATCTTTCACGGTGTCGCGAATTTTGTTTTGTGTAGCCAAAAACATTGACAAATTCTGTGACTCCTGTAGCGTATGAGAGTCAGACATGACCTTCAAGAACTGAGCCGCTCTTCGGTAGGTACTGTAATCATTTTTGACACTAGATTTCATGTTCTTCAGCTCGTCTAAGACGGCAAACATATTAATAAATCTACCCAAAGTCAAGAGATAAGCTTCTGATACAAAGTCCTTTCGCTTCTCTGTATGGCAAAGGCGTTTAACTTCGCCCGAAAAGGCTTCGATAGCTTTCCTTTGGAAATACATGAAATTCAAGAGCTTATTTACTTCCGGCGCCAAGACTTCGACAGTCTTCTCGTAAATCTCTACACGATTCGGCTGTTCGTTTGATTTTGGCTGGGGTATGGCTCTGGAACAACATCTCCAGGTGTACAGCATGACGGAATGTTTTTGGCCCTCATCAAGCAAAATATTCTAAAAGAAAAAAAATAGTTAAAATAACCGAACCTCTCGTTTCGTTCATTACAACGTACCAAATTAGCATGTGTTGTTGCTTCTTCGATATATTTGGCAATACCCGTAACGAAACCATTGCGGTCTTCAAAATTTGTGTCAAAATTCGCCTTATAAATCACGGAGCACGGCTGAGCCTCAATGCATGGCTGTTCGTCGGGCAACGACAGCTCGTCCAACACTTCCACATTGGACAGGGCATCAGCCAAGGTAATTTTTTCCGTCATTGCTATCAATTTTTTTTATTTATCTCACTGTTCACTGTTTTACTTTTCCATTCACTGCAGCAGGAAACGACGACACACCTGCAATCAAGCAAAAAATTTTCTTTTGGGTGGGTCTATATTTTTGTATTTGGCACCATAATTTTCAATGCTTTATTTTTTGTTTCGCCGTAATTTTTCTATTTGCAAGGATGCCTAAAATGTTAAAGCGTCGTTTAACTCACATATGATTGCATTTAAAAGACTTTTTTAGCTAGAAAATGCAACTTTTCTTTTTGTTAATTTTGATGAGTAAACAACTACAAAAATTATTTTTCATAATTTACGCACCCATACACCCGCACAAAGATGTCAAAATTACTTCATACGGTCGAACCTAATTGAATTGCGTACCGTACGCCGTGTTGATTGTGTTTTTATAAGTGCTACCGAAATACGACTGACGTACGAAAATCAAAAGTTGAAACACAAGACGATAAATAGTATAGGTTTGGCGATATGCTTCTTCTTTAGAATTTAAGAAACTCGACCATAATTTTGGCCCTGCTGTTATTTGAATTTAAGTGTGCGAATTTAATATGTTCTGTGTTTTTTGTGTTGCAATTTTTCCTTTTTTGAGTTCTTGTGATTGTGATCTAACGAAAGTGGAGATATAAACCGAAATTTTGTGCATTATTGAGTGCTGTTTTTCTACTTTATTGCAAAGAAGAAGCATACCGCTCATCGTGCTTAATTTATCATCTTTGGTTGAATACATGGCTTAATTTGAATGATACCATGGTTAAAACATTTAAATTTGGACTACAACCTATCAAATTCTCTCAATAATAAGATAGGTTTCAATGAAAGGTTTCAGTTCGCTAATTCAAACCAACCATAAGGAAATTATATAATTTAATTTAGGTTTTGTTTCATTTTCCGGACATTTGCTATTGCATATTTCGAAAGTACTTACGTATAATAACGTATGCTAGAGTCTAGGAAAGTACTGGTCGTATTTTGGTTAGGTAGAACCGATAGACAGGCTTTTTAGACATACAAATACCACATACTAAAACATAAACTAGACGAGAAATTGTAAAGAGGGCCCGAATACTGCTGTCAGTTTGACAGTTTATAGTGTATTTTCGTGCACAATTTAACCTCAGTGGGGCGATATAAGAATTAAGTAGTGGTCAGATCAACACGACAAAACAGATTAACACGACAAAAGCTTGTCGGTATCACTTTTTAGAAAATATTATTATTTCTAAACATATACATATTTTTGGATTGAATTGTCTCAATAAATAAAAAAACAATGAAAAAACGAATTTAAAATTTTTTTATTTGTTGTTTTTTGACAATACAACACAAAACTGTGCGACACAAGTCAGAAACGATCTTAACACTGTTTTAATTTTGTCGGCACAGCCGCTTTCAATTGTTTGGCTTGTCGCTTTGTTATGACTACATCCATAAGAGAGTATGTAAAAAGATGTGGACATTTTTTTTGGTATGTTTTCGCGTTTACCATAACAGTACTTTGTTTTCAATTTAACAATCATGGAAATTATCGCATATAATAATAAATTATTTTTATATATTCGCCTAAATCCACAAAAAATTTTCTTTAACTGTCGTATTTTTTTGTAATAATTAAGGTTGGTCCCTCTGTCATTGTGAATCATCAACATATTTTCGATAAAATACATGTACTTTAAAACATTGCGATGAGATGATATGTTTTACATTATCGACTTCGAAACTGATTGTCCAATCACTAAAATACTACAACCAGACCAGACCGTTTTTCACTAGTGCAAAACTTTTATTTCAACCGAGGAAAGTATTTAATTAAATTTTCCTGCCCCGAAAAGATGGCCAAAAACAAGAGCACAGTTTATCTGGGCTATGAAGACGAAGAAATCACTGACAAACATGCGTCCCTTTTCAATAGCACCCTAAATAAAATTGGAGGAACTCCGGTAAGTAGTTTATAGAATTTTTTGTGGGGGGTGTATGTACTCACTCTGAATAATTGATTTTTCCCATCCATGTGTTCAAGGATTGGCCAAATGGTGAAATAAAAATACCTTCCTGTCCTTTATGCGGCACAGCACGCCCTTTATTGGTGCAATTGTACGCACCGTTGGAAATGTCCCAGTTCCATCGCACGCTTTATATTTTTGCTTGTTTGAATCCGGTTTGCTCGCAGAATTCAAAGAGCTGGTTATGTGTGAGAACTCAACATTTGGATATACCTGATCACTGTGATATAATGAAGGTAGTAGCTTCTCCGAAAAATTCAGCTTCCGGAAAACAAAAGAAAAAGAAAGAAGCCAAACAAGCGACTGGAAAAATATCGTGGTGTAGTGGAACCGACGATTGGGGAACTGCAGATGCAGCTGGAGTTGGCGAAGGCATCGAACAGATGGATACTGAGGCTGACGAGTGTCATGAGCCCAACGAGGAGAATGGTAATGTGATTAATCCTAAAAATGTCAATTTACCGTTGTCTATACATCAATTGGAGTCGGATGAGGGAGACGATCGTCCTCTATCAAATGAAGACGATGACGAAGATGAGAGCAATTCTATGGATAATGACCTCCTTGTGAGCTTGAGTCAAATGGAAGTTAGATCAGCACAAAATATAGGCGACGATCCTAATGCCAATTGTGCCGATGCTGCGGGTGGCGGTGTAGCTGCAGCTGCTGCCTCCGTAGAGAATGAGGGAAATTATGCTTGCAGTGGTGCTTCCGCCGTGATTTGTGCAGAAATCGAAGGCCCAGAAACGGATGTGGTCCTAGTGGAGACTCCTCAAAAGCCTGAACGTGATTTGATAGCCTTATTGAAACACACGCCTACACCAGCCGCCTTGGGTCCTTTAGCTAAATTATCAGATCTCACCATCAAACCCTATTTTATTGCCGTAGATTTGGAAATAAATTCCACAAGTAAGGAATATGAATCCTTTGGTGGTTCCTTATCATCCGATCATATTCGCGAATTGTATCAGGAATACAAGAAACAAGATGAGTCGTCACAACATTCGCCTGGTGGTGCTAGCGGTAGTGGAAGCGCGGTCAGTGGGCCTGGTGCTGGCGCTTCAGTTGGAGCTGGCACTCCGGAAGATCAGGAAGGTTATGAGAAAGCATTACCGGCGCATGGTGACATTATGTTCCATTATTTCTTGAGCACTATACAACAGAATCCAGGACAGATCTTAAGGTAAGAATAATCAATGGGTATTTATGTATGTATGTAAATGTATTACTTTTAGATATATGGAATACGCATTAGAAGTTTCATGCATTTAGAATATGCATTTTTCCATGCTTTTCTTTATAGCATGGTAAAATATTAGTCGGTTGCAAATACGCATACTTCTACCATTCCCCATAACCTGTCGTCTATTTCTAACATAGAAGAGACTAAGTGGGACACACATTGGCTTTATGGGTTGAGATAATGTATCAACAGTATTTCTAGTCGCTCATTTTCACCTGGATTGAGTGATAAATATTGAATATTTTACACATATTGCAGAGGGCAAACAGTGGCTTCCGGATGGTACTAAAATATGTGTCTGCCTCAAAGTTGTAAGCAAAATATTGCACGAAAATTCAGGTGTTCAAAATAGTTCCCATTTCTAAGATTTGAATTTGAAGTGTTTATATATTGGTTCTAGACCATTGTTGTTTTTAATCCATAATAGACCATTAAACATTGATGAAATGTATGAGCTATTTTTATTTCTGAACCATCCTGCCCAGGTATGGTTGTTTCTGAACCAACCTGTCCAGTTAAGGAATGCAAAATACGATACAATTGTACTTTTTGATATACGGCTTATTTGGTCCATATTTGATACATTTCATACATGTTCCTATCTGTTGTCCTTTCACCGAACTGTAAATTTGATTTACTGCTGATGTTCGTAACACTTCTAAGAAATGTAGATGTAGCCCACCGATTGGTTGAGAACCACTATCTAATTCTATTGAGCGATGCCCGTCTATCCATCTACCGTTGTAATCAACAAACCGGTTACAATTTTTAAACGATTGTAAAAATTTAGTTCACTTATCAGGTTGAGCCAAGGAAGATCCCTAATGAAATTTTTTCGATATCGATTTTTCCCGATTTGAGGTCCTGCAGTTCTAGAAACCAGAAATTAAAGATGACCGTTTTCAAATATTTCTTTAAAGCGACCAACACCTATTTTTTTTGAAGTAAGTCCACATTCGTCTATGTTTTGAATAGCCCTCACACAAAGTTCTCTTCCGATTTTTTATCATCCAGCTCTAGAAACCGTTAACGTACCTGATCGTGTTCAAATGTTGCATGGAACGTTATACGCTATTAATATAAAAACCTCTCCTGGAATTAAACCAAATAGGTCCGTTTTTACATATCGCCATCTATCGTTTTAATCAACCAACCGGACACAATTTTAAACAGATTTCAAAAACTTAGTACATTTATTAGGTTTGAGCCAATTACGATCGCTAATGAAATGTGTCCATATCGGGTTTTCCCGATTTAAGGTCCTGCAGTTCTAGAAACCACAAATTAAACACGACCGTTCTCAATTTTTGCATGGCACCTTATAGCGACAAACACCTTTCTCTACTTAAATTGGTCCACATTTTTCTATGTTTGGAATAGCCCTTACACAAAGATCTCTTCCGATTTAAGGTCACCCAGCTCTAGAAGCTGTATCCCTACCCGATCGTGCTCAAATTTTACATGGAACGTTATTGTCGACCAATGAAAAACCTCTGATGGAACTAGACCAGGTCCTTTTTCTCATATCGCTTCCATACAATAACCCTTCCCGATGTGAACCCCTGCCACCTCTAGAAGTCAACTATTACATCTGATTTCGACAAAATATCGCAGAGATAGATGCGATTGAACAACACCTATCTTAGGATAAAGTGGCCATATCGGCTTTCGAAGCTTGCTTTTACTCCTTAAAGTCCTGTCCCTATAAAACGACATTAAGTTTGCAGATACCGAATCTTATAAAACCTCCATGGATTTGCTATAGATATGAATTTGATAAATTTATCACCTACGGTATGGGCAGCTGTGAGCACCAATGGACGCTGTCCAATCGTGGGCACGCATACATTTTGGTCGTAGATTATGGACTTTGAAAGTAAAGAGTTATAGGAAGGAGAGAGGGTATATATGTTTTAAAAAAATATGTGTGACAGTTATTCGATATTTATAATTCTTACCCGTTATGGTTTATCAACTGGTTCGAGTAGTACGAAACCAGCCCGACCGTTCAAAATATGTTAAGAGGAACAGCCGCTATTTCGGATAGGTCATCCAGTATCTGCTGCCTAGGTGGGCAATTCTACATTATTGAAGACCCGTGCATGTGCATAGAAAATGCTCCACTGTGTCATTTGTGTGCTGGGAAATTCCACGGGGTGTCTTTACGCGCAGTAACATAGTCCCGGTTGAGTAGTGCCCCCTAAAGACTCCTGTGAGGGTTGTCATCGATCGTTTTCCTAATGTTATCAGTTTCCTTGTCCTTTTCCGCTCTATTGTTGGCCATAGAGACCGGGTTGTGCAGTTGTGAATTGCGTTCGACCTTGAAACTGCTTCCCAAAAAGCCACTTCATTGATTGCATTCATTCGTTCAACGAGCGGGATGTAGATGTCTAAAATTGTTGGTTCATTCACTGATCCTGTGCCCATGCTAGTACATTCGCCTGCGCTCTTGTTGCCCGGTATATCTCTGTGAACCTAAACCCATGTCAGCGTAATATTAAGTCTCCGAATGAGTGATTCAATGCATCTTTTCCCACATTTTGATTCCACTGTCATACAGTCTAGCGCCTTTATGGTAGCTATGGTGTCCAAATATATTTGGATATTTGACCGAGGTATGCTTATTACCAGAATCTTGTCTGCGGCTGTATTGATTGTAAAAATCTCGACCTGAACGACTGTGGAGATATTTTTAGGTTGAAGCATTCCGAGTAAACCTCTGATGCAGTTTTGATTTTCGAACCATCCGTATAAATCGAATATTGAATTTTCTTATAGTATTTCGTCCGATGGGTAGTCTTCTTTTTTTTGAAAAATCTTTTATGAAGGTGTTATTTTGGCTCAAGCTCGGTGTCTGATAGTCTGACTTTACTCCCTGTCCATCCTACCTGCTGACCTAAGTATCGCATCATGTCCGAGCGTGCTGTGTTTCAACATACCAGTTTTTCTCAAACGTGAGGCGAACTTCTTGTGATTGAATGTCTAGTATGGCTTCCAGCCCCGCCTATGCTGTGGGTGTCAATGCCCCAGTTATGCCAGTCTTTGGATCTTGGTGAGACTATTGAGGGTTGTCTTTCTTTCAACTGCAGTCCACAATACCAGTGCTCTATCGATCCCATGACAGCCGGTTCTAAGCACCGGATCGACCCAAAGGAGGAATTCATCGGCCAAGGGCTGTCACCCCGGTACTATTTGCCGCTACAACAACAACCAGTGCTCTATAAGTGACCGGGCCTATGAAAAGGTGGCAGCGTTCAATCCTGTTTTTAAAATTTTCAATTTCATTTATTATCTTAATTCTGGATTTTCAATAAAATGGATTTGTGCTCTTCTTTCTCTACATTTTTAGTACACTTCTAAGCAAGTTAGGACACCACGTGAAAGAGCGTCTCAAAAACTATCGAAGTCATGAGCCACCTTTTCATATGTTAGAATTGGTCTAATCATTGCTATGAACATCCAGTGCATTATCCGTGGTTGAATACCCCATTTTCTGCTGAAAGTCCTACAAGTATAAAAGACACAAAGAGCCTTCATTTTGCTCCACCTCATTTCGCTTCCAGGAAAGTTTGGAGTCGAGGATAACACTTTCCCTTCTGGTCCAGCTAAAATGCACAATATTAATTGCAAAAAAAAACAAAAAGTTTTCAGAGAATTATCTAAATATTGTTTATTATGATAAAAGTATCTATGACAATTATGTGTGAAACAAACTAAAGGACAAATCTATCCGATAGTCCATATATTCAATGACTGAGACATAACGGAGGTTCAATGTCGTTAATGTACCGATTTAACTCATTCTTTAGCTCTTATTGACGTACACTTTTTCTTTGAAATATTCCCAAAGAAAGAAGTCCAACGGTCTCAAATCACATGATCGAGGCATACAATTAACAATGCCACGACGTGAGATAAAATATTCATTGAATGTCTCGCGCAAAAGAGCCATTGTTTTGTTAGCTGTGTGAGAAGTAGCACCATCCTGTTGGAACCACATATCGTCCAGGTCCATATCCTGAATTTCTGTTCACAAGAAGTCAGTTATCATCTCGCGATAGTGAACACCATTCACGGTTACTGACTGGGTGACATCATTTGCAAAGAAGTTCGACTCGATGACGCCGCCAGCCCATAAAACTAACCAAAAAGTCACTCTTGGATTCTCATCGCTCGTGGATTCTCATCTGTCCAGATGCGGCAGTTCTGCTTGTTAACAAATCCACTGAGATAAAAGTGTCACGTCACTGAAGAAGATTTTCTTGCACTTCTGTCCGTTCAGCTAACCATTTGGCGTATTGATGATGCTTGAAATGTTCAGTAGGTTTTAGCTCTTGAGTCAATTAAAGCATAAACACTTGGTCAGTTATGCTGACCAAAAAAAATCAAAAGTGCAGGAAATGCATTTTAATTTGAACGCCCATTTTCGTAAAAGTCTTCAAAAATCTTAACGCGCCGCCTCTCCATGGTTGAATTTTTCAACAATGAAACAAAGAAATGTCAAATTAATTTGGGCAAAAAACTTGACGTTAAGCTGTGACTCACAATTTACATCGTGCATTATGGTAGGACCACCCTTGATCACTCATCATTTCATTTAACCGCTATCGCGATTGAAACAAATGAACACTTGGACTGACCTAAGGACATGACCAGATCGTTATAGTTTTTTTTTCTTAGAGATCGCACTATAAGAGTTGTTGTAGATGGGTTCTCATCTCTGTCTTTTCTCCCTCTTTATTTCTTATTTTCATTGATGATCTGTTGGGTCAGACCGTTGGGCCAGATCTGTTGATGACGCTTGAAATGTTCAGTAGGTTTCAGCTCTTGAGTCAATTAAAGCATAAACACTTGGACCTACTTGACCGTGTTTAAAGAAGAGCGATGGTGCTGATAGGCAGCAGTAGGGTATCCAACTCTATTGTTTCCCTTGAGCATAGTCGGAATGTGGAATGTGTGTCGCTGTTCTATCGCTACTTTCATGGTGTGCGCTCCGCTGACATCCGTCGACTTATACCTGACGTAAGGATGTACGCCAGGAATACGCGACTTTCCAGGAATTTACACCCGTTTGTTATCGATTGGCTAGTCGACCGCACTATACACTACAGATCGAATTCGTTTTTTTGCCCGTACTGTCCGTATGTGGAATCGACTTCCGGCAAATGTATTTCCCACCAATTAAGAAATCCAGAAATTCAAGACTTTCCACCCAACAACGCAATGCACTGCAAAATAGGGGACAACCCCTTAGTGTTGGTCAATACAAAATGACATCTATTGAATGTACACAATCCTATGGTGGAGGGTATAAAGACGCCCTTTTATAAAGTACATTCGTCGAGTTTTGTGTTTGTAGCACCATTTTCTATAGAAAATATTGGTAGCGAACATGTTTTTTTATGAAAATATTGATGGCCATAACATTTTTCTACAGAAGTAATAAATTTCGACATTTTCTATAAGAAATATTAAAAACCAACAACAATTATTGTCCCTATCAACATTTTCTTTAGAAAATGTTCTTATTGTTTCTATAGAAAACTTTGTCGCTAAATATCTAAGTAGAATACTTCTATACCAAATTTTTTATAAGAAATATTAAAAACCATCAACACATTCATAGGAATTATTGTCCTTATCAAAATTTTCTTTAGAAACTGTTATCGCTCTTATTATTTTCTATAGAAAACTTTGTCGCTAAATATATAAGTAGAATACTTCTATACCAATTTTTTTATAAGAAATATTAAAAACCATCAACATATTCATAGGAATTATTGTCCTTATCAAAATTTTCTTTAGAAACTGTTATCGCTCTTATTATTTTCTATAGAAAACTTTGTCGCTAAATATATAAGTAGAATACTTCTATACCAATTTTTTTATAAGAAATATTAAAAACCATCAACACATTCATAGGAATTATTGTCCTTATCAAAATTTTCTTTAGAAAATATTATTGCTCTTATTATTTTCTATAGAAAACTTTGTCGCTAAATATATAAGTAGAATACTTCTATACAGAATATTGGCAACAACATCTTCTATTGAAAGTTTTGGCAACGACTACATTTTCTATAAAAAATATTGGCAACAACAATATTTTCATCTTTTATTTTATCGTTTTCTATAGAAAATAGCGACAATCAAGGCCCATGCAAATATTGTGAACACCCCTTTCTTTATGTAAAAATCATTTTCGCAGTCTACATTATTTGGCCAAAATCCAATTTTAGAATGTACTTATAAACTAATGCATTTCTTGTTTTTGATTACAGATACTCTCGCGACACGTTGCCTTTGCTCATAGCCCCATTACAGGAATCCATACCGAAGTGTCCCAATTGCAACGGCGATACTATTTGCGAAATTCAAATATTATCCACGTTGATACCCAAACTGAAAATGCAACAGAGCAATGAGAATGCTCCCTTAGAATATGGAAACGTCTTGATATTTACCTGCTTGAAAAGCTGTTGGGATACACCCGATAAAATGCGATATGAAAAGGTCATAGTGCAGGCTGAAAAGTAAACAACACGCAATACGCTTATAATCCTTTAAAATCTTTACCGAAAACTTATAGGACATTGTCGGAACAAAATTTAAAGGATAGATTCTAAAATATAGCCTAAAACCAAAGTAAACTTCTTAAAAAAATCTGGACGATTATTAAAAATACACTCACTCTTTTTTCAAACAACACTCAAGGATTGATTAAGACGATAAATAGAAAAGATACGGATTGAACACTAATACAAACACTATTGCATACATACATATGAATGTATATCGTATGTACCTATTTGTGTTATCAACTTACTTTGAAAAGAAACCCGAAATCGAAAACAAACATATTTAAAACGAAAACTCTGTCCCCTAAAATAACACTTAAACGGCTTCATTGAAATGGAAACATAAACATATTATTAAGAGATTGATTTTAAACGAATATAATAATTTAAGAATTTTAAAAAGAACGAAACACGAGTAATTATGAATGGTTAGCATCATAGCTTGGTCAATTCCAGTCCACTTTTTAAGATATCAACAATGATCGCAAAAGAAGCTCTTTTCATTTAAGCATTTATTTATTTATTGAACTACTTGTTTTCGTTTGGTTGTTTGTTTTATCACTCTCTAGACTGTAAGTTAAAGATTTTCCTTCCTTATCTCTTTACAACTACTACTCCTTCTTTTAATGAACGTAATGTGATCTTTTCAATTTCCATCAATGAATACTTTATAAAGAAACAAACTATATAACTATTATATATTATTTAATTATGCTTTAATGTAGTTTTTAAAAAAGGATTGTAAACAAACAAAATTTTGAATGAAATACAAATATTTAGTGTAAAATTATAGATTGAAAATATGGAAATCCATTTATTTCCTTTACTTTTGAATACAGCAAATACATTGGGTAAGTAAGTTTTCAAAGCGGCGTGTGATGGTTGACGGATACGAGGGTTGCTATATATATTTCTTGCTTAGTCAACACTAAGTGTTGTCAGGCGCTATCTGACATTTCCATTGGAAATTTTGACATTTTTTAGCATAAACGTACTCAGAACATTTTGACGTACGACCATCATTTGTGTTGTTTACAGTGATTGAAAAAATCAATTTGGCAAAAAAATGGAATTAACCGGTGAACATTTTCGTGCGATCATTTTTCACAACTTCCGACGTGGATTATCACGACAAGAGCGCATCGATGAACTTAAATCTTTGTATGGCGATGAAGCACCATCCTATAGCACTGGTTAATGAATTCAATCGTGGCCGACGCTCGCTCACAGACGAAGGTCGTCCAAAAACGACTGTTGATGCCGTACATGAGCTGATAATACAATATCATCATGTGACATACCTTGAGTTGGAGGCATCCTTGGGCATTTCTTCCACCAGCATACATTCGATTTTGCATGATAACCTGGCCGTAAAAAGGTTTGTTCTCGTTGGATCCTGCACAATTTGACAATCGATCAAAAAAGGCTCATGTTGATTAGTGCAAAGAAAATTTGAAAAAATACGATCGCGGTGCTTCAAAAGGCGTTTATAAGATCGCCACAGGTGACGAATCCTGGATCTATGCGTATGAGCCCGAAACAAAACTGCAATCAACCGTGTGGTTCTTCGAAGACAAGCCAAATCCAACGAAAGTTGTTCGTGGAAGAAGCACTTCGAAGCATATGGTCGCCTGACTGTGGCGACTGTTCCGCTTGATCAACGTAGGACGGTCAATTCTGAGTGGTACCATAAAATTTGTTTGCCTGAAGTCTTCGAAGAAATTTGACAAACGAACAAGAGAAGACGAATCATTGTGCACCATGACAATGCGGGCTATCACACATCGGCTCAAACCAGCGCCTTTTTGAACGGCCAAAACGTCGAATTGATGGGTCATCCGCCGTACAGCCCTGACTTGGCACCCAATGATTCTTTTTATTCCCGCACATTCGTTGACCGCACATGCGTGGTCAACGAATTTCTTTGCCAGAAGATGCTGTTGAAGCGGTGAAAAAGCATATTTTGGAGGTGTCTCAGTCGGAGTGGAAAAAGTGCTTCGACAATTGGTTTGAGCGCATTCACGCTGGAGAATACTTTGAAAAACAATAAAACCATTTTTGATGATAAATATTCGCATTTTCATTATTAGGCCAGAAATATACTTATATATAGCAGCCCTCGTACCGTTGGAAAGTTATTTTCTGAAACGTAGAGTCTGGTACTATGATCGTGTGAACATATTTCAAACTCAATATAAAAAGATTTTTTGTAAAAAAAAGTTTTTGATCAGTATATGTGACGCGCAAAATAGAAAGGGACCTAAGGTTAAAAACCAATTTTGTTCAGGAGAGCCATTTTAAAGATTAGGTCCCTTTCTATTTGCGCTTAGAATCGTCGACTTCACTTTTATAAAACGCGCATATCTCTGGGAGGGAACACTTTTGGGGCATGGGATCGGTCTCATTCGATGCTCAGATGTTGTCCACATCAAAAAAAGGAAAATTGATTTTTTGACCATTAGATCCCTTTCTCTATGCACTGTCACATATAGCATTAATGTTGTTTACCTGAACGAACTTAGTACAACATTAGGATTAATATAAATATAGCGCGCATAAATGGATTTTGTCAATTCACCAAAAAAAACAAATTAAACAATTTTCATTTGGTTGAGTCGATTTACCCAGAAAAAACTGGAGAAAATAATGAAGTGGGCTTTTTGCGTGAGAGTTTCTGAATAGGAGCGGATGGCCAGATTATATATATTCGAACATTTTTTTTACAATAACTCATCATACCCTCCACCAAAAGATGTAGTCTATCCTAAATTTGTCAACGCCTCGAAATTTTGATCAGAGTCCCTATATTAATCTTCGTCGTAAAATTCTAAGACGATCGAGCGGTAAAATGTGTTAAGCCTGATAAAATGCGAAATCGGCCCTGTGAGGAAAAGTGTCCCTCTAATTGACTAAACCTAGAAAACAGGTACTTTTCTTGTTTTATTTTTAAAAAGGTCATAATTTGTTGTGCGAAAACAAAAGTTAATATGTGGTCTGGGAATTGGGAGTAACTTAATACCTCAAAAAAGAGTATGTTGACCCTAAAAAATCCTTTACGAAAAAACATGTTAGTATGAAGTTTAAAATTTTATTATTCGATGCATGAATATTTTTTAAAAACCTGCTAAAATTTGGCCTAGGTTGTTTTCACTACAAATAACGTTTTCTTTTAAAAACATTTGCGTTGGTTCGTCTGCTTTGACAGGTGTTGACAACGAAGGAGGTCTATGTTTCATATATAGCTCTGTGGTCTGTGTTTCATATATAGAGGTAACTTATTTAGTCTGACCTTGCTCAAGCTCCAGAATAATCTTCGCAATCTTCCAGAATCTTGCAGAGTGGCATAGGGTATCTCATAGTCGGCCACGTCTGAATTCACCCTTTTTAAATTGTTCTTCTATGAAATCGAATTACATTATATGGGTACAGCGCTAAAACTGACCTATTTTATTGGCAAATAATAGTTTGGGTCAATGTTAAACAATGTCCACAAACCGACGGTACGAAGCAGCTGCTGCCAACAAATTATTATTTTTTGTAACTTTCATAACTTTATTGAATAAAAGTACAGAGGGTATATATACATTTATAGTTCTGTTTAAAAGGTAGAGAGAAAGCATAACCGACAATAAAATTTAGTTGACATTAATTCTTATTATATACGTGTTTTATATTAATATTTTAAACAAAATCACTTAGTATAAAGCTGTATTCAGCTTTAAATATCAGCTTAGAAAATAAAATTTATTTTAAACAAAATCACGCCATTAACAGCTTCATTACATTTCAAACTCAGCTTAAAAAATATAAATTTTATTTAAACAAAAGAGCTTCATATAAAGCTGCACTGCTTTTCAAATTCAGTTTACCAAGAGTCGTGGCGCGTTATTTGCCTTCTTCTTTTAAGTTAGAGGAGCATCGGCATCTAGATGATAGCTACGCACTGGCGAGAACCATAGTGGCGGATATTTGGATGGTGTCAAATCAAAGTCCGACGTGGTTTCGTGCTTATTTCGTACTTGGACTACGGAATAGTGTAACCACACCAATTGAGCAAATTTCCGCTTCGATGTATGCAATATACGAAATTCAATACAGTATTTTGTGCTATTGAAAGCCGCCTCATCATACACTGAACTGCCACGACGATGTCTGTTAAAGGATGTACCCGCGGTGCTGGGTATAAATTTTGATTGAGGCTGTTGCTTGTTCAGGACAATGGTTAAGGTACTGCCAAATAGACGATAATGACCTTTTAAAATATCCGGACGCAGCTGTTGTAAATTTTTCAATCTAGTCACACCGTGCTGTGGCTCATCGGCTGTGGTCATCATAAGTACAGTGCCATCGGGAAGAAACCGTAGATACCGATAGTATTCGACCAATTGCACTGGACGATAGTATTGGTCTTGGAAGCTGTTTTCGCCCATACGCAAGTATGTGGTCTTGCTGATGTAACAACCATTGAAAAGCACTCGCTCGCGTTCAATAAACATTTGGCGCCAAGATGAATATTTTGGTATAACGGGGCAATGATCGTCTAAAGGAGGTTTCTCCTCATCCGCTGCCGAGTGTGTAAGTGTGCCAACATTGTGTCCCCAAACTCTGTAAAGAAATAAAAAAATGAATGTAATCAAAAACATGAATATAATAAAAAAAAAAGATGACATATGTGGGCTATTTTTTAAGGAGTACAATAATAGATCCAAAGTTTTATGTCACTATTTGAGGGGTAAACAAAGGATTAACCAAAAAGATTCAAGCTACAAGAGGTGTCATGGGCGAATTCTAGCCTTGCGACGAATTTCAAGCTCATGTGCATGAGATGGGGATTTCGTTAATATTACAGATCAAATTATTAAATGGAGAAAAAATCATTTCTGCATTGGTAACGATTTCAATTGATCTTTTCTGAATTATATGGGGACACGTTGTAGCTGCACCCGGCCAGTGTTGCTGATCGAATAACCGTCAATGTGAATTTATCTTGACCGGTGACAGGGCTATCTTTAATTAGAAAGGAAAGTTGGTTGGGGTCTTACCATTCACGCCATATAACATTATCGTTAATTTGTTGATTATTGCGCACAACTTTCATCAAAATATCAAGTGCCTCAAACAATGGTTTGTGTCTTCATAATGTATGTAACATTCTTCGGCACATATGTCTATAATCAATGCAATAGAAGTTTGGGTTGTGTAACCACCTTTTACAAATGTATCGTCAAAGCTCAATTTGTCAACGACTTTCCGTTTAATCCGAAATATTGTACTTAGTAGGGACATTAATACTGTTACACACGTTTTATGCTGTAAAATAAAAAGTACTGAATGTTTTTGGGCCAAATATTTTTTAATATATTTACTGATGCATATTGTATCCAAAAAGAATCTACTTATTCGAAATCTAAGGAGAATCGCAAGTAGCTAAGATGCTGGAAACACTGCTCCTCCCCTGTCTGATCGAACACCTTCCATGTGCTGATCATCAGCATGGGTTCCGAAAGCAGCCATCACCTCACGTCGCGGCCTTAATATGAACAAACCCAACGACAGGAGGTTCCTCGGGCTCTTGACCTTACAATGGCCTTCGACACGGCCAATCGTGCCACTCGAGGACATTGTAGAAACGTGCCTTCCCCATATTTTGAGACGTTGGGTTGTAAACTATATGTGAGGCAGCCAGTCATACCCGTATGTAGAATTAAGAGACAACAAGTCGAATCACCGTAGTTAAACAGGCAGTTCCCCAGGGTTTGGTGATATCTTCGGTACTGTTAAACCTCTATCTATATAAAATTCCTGCATCACCAGAGGGCGTTGAAAGAGTGCCGTACGCTGAAAAGTGGATGACATATGCGAGAAAATCAACTTTACAACACTGACTAAGAACGCATTTTTACTGCTTTTTTACTCGCATCCAAATGATCAGCCACACTGTATACTGCATTAATCGCAGAGGAGCGGCTGCCACTTAATGTAAAAGTCGATGAGGTCAACATCCTTAATACCACATAGGACAAGAGAGAAACTTTAGATCATCGAACATATCAGAAAGGTCTGAACTAATGAAGTCACAATAGCAGTATCCAGCTATAGCGTGAATGTAGTGCTAAGGGAACTTCCCCGGAGATTTCGCCAGAAGAGAAGACGCAGGCAGTTCCCCAGGAAGACAATCCCACGACAGTCGGTTCAATGCACCGGATTGACCCGAAGCAGCAATTCTTCGGCCAAGGGCTGTCACCTCGGCACTGTGTGTGCCGCTACAACAACAACAACGCTACATCGACGCGCGTGGTTGTGGCTCTGAAATCCGGATGGTGCAGCCGCGTAAATTCGATTAGGGTGCGAACTAATGATAATGTTCCGGACGTTTCTCCCTCCTTCCATCAGTGATTGCGTGACGTGCTGCACCTCTTTTCCTTCACAGAACTCCAAAACAAAATATATTGTTTTTTTTGATTTGTTGTGATATTTTTACTCCACAAGCTGAAAAGATCAGGTTTGTTGTTACAACAACAACCACAACATATGTGACGCGCAAAATAGAAAGGGACCTAAGGTTAAAAAACAGTTTTGTTCAGGAGATCCATTTTAAAGATTAGGTCCCTTTCTATTTGCGCTTAGAATCGTCGACTTCACTTTCATAAAACGCGCATATCTCTGGGAGGAAACACTTTTGGGGCATGGGATCTGTCTCATTCGATGCTCAGATGTTGTCCACATCAAAAAAAAAAAGTGAAAAGTTGATGAAAAGTTTTGTTTAGGAGAGCCATTTTAAAGGTTAGGCCCCTTTCTATTTGCGCTTAGAATCGTCGACTTCACTTTCATACAACGCGCATACCTCTGGGACGGAACACTTTTGGGGCATGGGATCGGTCTCATTCGATGCTCAGATGTTGTCCACATCAAAAAAAAGGAAAATTGATTTTTTTACCCTTAGGTGCCTTTCTCTATGCGCTGTCACATATATTTTAGAAGTTTAATGTTTGAATTTGGTCTAATTCGTACGATAAACAAAAAAATCGAAATATCTAGAATATAGCGACATTTATCGGAAATATATTAAGATAAAACTTTTTCAAGTTTCATATTGTTCTATGTAAACCATACACATAGAACAATATAAAAATAGTAAGGAGACAACATATACTGAAATCACCGACGGACCCCACGGCAATAACCGTTTGGTCCTAGGAGACTTTAATGCTCACCACGAACTGTGGCATTCTCTCCTAGACAACGACCAGAGGGGCATAGCTTGGGCAGAGCAAATTGATAGCTCTACGTTCTGCACAGTGAATGAGGACGCCTCCACGCGGATTATGGTCGATTGCCATAGCTCGGCAGACATCACTATGGCATTGTCTGGCCTGATCAACAAATGGCTAGAGCACTTAAAGCAGTGCAACTTGAGTTCCGGAATTGGTAAGTTGTTAACAACGGTCAAATCGCTCTCTAACCCTGGAAGGAAGGATGATCGGACAGCTGTCAAGTTCGCTGATAGAACAGTGACAAATCCGAAGCAGTGCGCGTGTTATTTTAACCGACTTTTCATTGAGCACCCAGAGAGTGATATGGCGAAAAGGAGAGTATTGCGTCGTATCCGCGCTCTCCCAGTCGAAGAGGCACCACCACAATTTACCGTTGGCGAAGTTGCCCATATCATCCGCAGCGCAATGTCATCAAAGGCGCTGGGTCCTTACGGAATCTAAAATGCTGATATTAAAGCACTGGGATACCCCGGGAGTAGAGTACATGACCAAAGTGCTCAATCTGTCGCTAGCCACTCACTTAGTTCCCGATGCCTGAAAAATGGGCAGAGTGGTTCCGCTGCTAAAGCCAGGCAATGACGCAAGTAACGGAGGTTCGTACTGGCCGATCTCCTTGCTTTCTCCAGTAGCAAAGACGCTTGAAGAACTGCTCCTCCCCAGCCTGATCGAACACTTTCCTTGTGCTGATCATCAGCATGGATTCCGCAAGCAACACAGCACAACAACTGCTTTACACACCATCACCACGCGTATACGTGGCGGCCTTAACCAGAACAAGCCTAACGACAGGACGGTCAATCATGCTAATCTGTTCGAGGACATTGAAGAAACGTCCCTACCGCCCAGTTTGAAACGTTGGGTCGTAAACTATATGTGTGGGCGCCAGTCATATGTAGAATTTAGAGACAGAAAGTCGAAGCCCTGAGAGTTAAACAAGGAGTTCCCAAGGGTGTAGTTATATCTCCGGCTCTGTTTAACTTCTACCTCTCTAAACTTCCTGCACTACCAGACGGCGTTGAAATTGTGTTGTACGCTGACGATTGCACAATTCTGGCGTCAGGACCTAAAGTGGATGACATATGCGAGAAAATCAACTGTTACCTCACTGACTTAGCACACTTTATCACTGCTAGGAATATAAAAATATCCGTCTCCAAATCATCAGCCACACTGTTTACTGCATATACCGCAGAGGTGCGGTTGTCGATGACGTCAACATCACGACTACCAACTACCCAAAAATCCTTGGGGTCACATTGGACAGCCTTTTTCGATCATCTGCACATGCTACAGATATCTGCGATAAACTCAAAAGTAGGAACAAGGTCCTCAAGACACTTGCCGGCAGTACTTGGAGAGCCGACAAAGAAACCTTGTTAGCCTCTTTCAAAGCGATAGGTCGGTCTGTAGCAAACTAAGAAGCGCCTGTATGGTCGGCGAACATGAGTACGACGCAGTGGAAGAAAATTCAGACTCGCCAGAATGCCGCCCTCAGATAATCAACAGGGTGTCTTCTTATGTCTTCTGAGGACCATCTACATGAGGAGACGAAGGTCCTTACCGTGCGCAGACACAATTTCTTGCTGTCTAAGCAATACCTGCTATGGTGTTTTCGCAGCAGTCATCCTAATCAGCATCTCTTGTACAGAATGCCTCCGCCCAGGCAGATCAGGTACGATCTAGAGAGGGAGGTCCAGCGGTATAAAAAAGAACCTTTAGATCATCGAAACTATCAGGCAAGTCTGAACAACATTAACGGCGATGAAGTCGCAGCAGCAGTATCCAGCTACCGTGTGAATGTAGAGCTAGGGGAGCCCGAGGAGAAGACGTTACCTCGGCAGACGCCCCTTTTTCTTGCTCAGCTAAAATCTGGATGGTGAAGCCGCCTCATTTCGTGTTGGGCGCGAATCGACTGATTCGTCCACATGACGTGCTGCAGCTTTTCAATAGCCTGGCCAAGCTCACCCCCATGCCTCATTCGGCACATCCAGTTTAAATGTCGCGTTTTCTTCACCTGGATATCAAAGCAGGCCCTCAATAAACGACCAGGACTTCTAAATATATTGTTACAATAAAAACGACAGCCTGTTCTATGCAACGGATCGACCCAAAGCATTACTTCACAGGTGAAGCGCTGTCAACTTGGTACAATGTGCCACTACAAAAACAACAACGTAGTATTCGGGGCATACGAAATAGTTTAAATCATATTTTAATCAGTCCAAAGTACACCACAGATTTATAAAATAATATTAATTAACAATTTTACCATTTAATCTATTGTTTTTTACAATTTATTTCTACTTACTTTACACAAGCCGAACGCCATAACTCCTCATCTCGAGCCACCAGGTATAATCCCTTGCAAGCAGCGGCACTTTGCTCCAGCGAACGCATGTCCAATTGAGACGATACAACCCAACGCATAATGTATAATAACAGTTCCGGGGGCAGTTCGGAAATATGCATTTCCGTAGTGATAATGCCCGGATCACGAGAGCTCACCATCAGTTTGCCCTGACATGACAAGTCCATCTGGAATTTCTCATACAAATCGATCATATCATCCTCGGGTGAATCAAGACCATCCGATGCAGCTGACTGTGTGTTTGCAGTAGTTGAACGCAACTCTTTTGTGGGATTTTGTTGTTGCACAGAGTTTTTAAGTTTTTGATGTTCGTAATATTTAAATTCAATATTTGGTTCAATTTGTACGGCCTTACGATAAAATGGTATGGCATCGTAAACTTTGCCTCGCTGTTCTAGTTCCACGGCTTTCTGGAAAAGACTATTTGCCAATGCCTCCTGTTCACTTTCACGATTGGTGGCTGGCAACGGACCAATAATGTCTTCAACCTCCGCCTTTTCTGCGTCTACGTCCTGCTGGACTTGCTCTTCGGGGGTTTGCTTTTGTTTTAGTTCCTGCTGCCAATTGGCTCGGAAATCCTCCAAAGCCAAATTAAAATCTTTGGACATGGATTGGAATGCATGCAAAGAAGATTCCTTGGAATCATCATCGCCCCCACCAGAGGATTCACCAGAGCCGGACATGTTGGGTTAGGAAAACTTTGTGGTTCTTACTTTTCTAGGCCTTTAAACTTTCTGCGATCGTTACTATAAAAACTGTTTAGACACGGCCGTCTAGTTCACGGTCGGAGAATCGTATGATGAAAGGAGGGGCGTATTGTTGAAAAACCGTTGTTAACACTAGAATTTTATTGGGCAAATTTTTCTTGGCTACTGACAAAAGTGGACAATTCTTGGAGGAGCAACTTGTGGCCATCATAGGCGTTAAACACCGATGCAAAAATATGTCCGTATGTGGATTTAACTTAATTTTTTCAATCTCAATTGATTTAATTTTGTTTTTTCTGTGGTTACGGGAATTGTGGTAAGATCACGAGTTGAAGGTATTAAATAATTTGACGAAGTTTGTGTTTTTTGTTGTTTTCCGCAGTTTAATGCATATCTTGTGGTGTCAACCGAATTTTCTCTACAATTATTTTACCGGTGTCCACTACGATATCCTTTCTTTAGGGTATTCCATTTCGATGACCTTGTTGTTGTTTTAATGATACTGCGTATGTGTGATATTTACACTTGCTCCTCTCCCACGTTGTTGTATTTTTTGTTTTCGTTTGCGTCAGCTGTTGTGTCACTTAAAGTCAAAACAAAAGGCCACCCTAAATAGAACTCAAACTCGTAAAATGTCAGTGGCGTAAACGAACTTGAAAAATCCAAACTTGCCAAGTCGTAGACATATATAAGAGAATTTAACTTTTAATATAACTCATTTCCAATAGTTTTATCTATTTTTGAGTTCTTTCTGTTTCGGTCGGTAAAGCGTTAAAATGTTAGAATAATCGTATTATTTGTGTTGTAGTTCTGCAAGCGTTGCACGCTAGATGGCGAAATATGCCATAGATACAATTACACTGATTACGGTTGTCGTAAATTTTTTTGTCGACGACAGAAAATATAAAATATTCACCTGTGATAACAAACCTGTTGCAGATTCCTACGGTGTAAATAATTTTCGCTTGCAAAATAATTAAAAAACTGTAAATTCTGAAGGTTTTTTTTAAAAAACGCTTCTGCTTCGAAAAATGTAACACACTCTTTTTAACAGACCCCGCACATCAACGCTTTTATCTGCTGCATATTTTACGCCTTGACTGGTTGCTTTTCCTTTTGAAGTTATAAAAATGAATTAATATCAATTTCTTACATATACAAGCTTGTAATATATAGGTACAGAAAATTGTGGCTATTTAAAAGTGTTGGTTTGCGCCTGTTGGCTTATTTAACCGCGTATATTTCTTTTCGTCTTTTCATCGGGCCTTTACTGTAGTTTTTGGTCACAACAGCTGAAAACTAATAAAAAAAGCAAAAGTTAGCCGTGGCCGACTATATTACACCCTGCACTTCTGTATGTTCAGAAAAGCCAACTGAAAAAGTGTTTCAAGGAAGGGTGCAAAATATACCCAGATTTTAATACTAATCAGTCATATTCCCGTTGTCGTCGTCGTTTTTGAGTCAACTCGTGTTTATATAAAAAGTTAGAAAGCAAAAACCACATCTCTCTTACACATGAATCAGCTGATTCGTTAGTTTTGGTATTTTAGACGAGAAATTATTTAATTTTGTAGCGCGAAACACTTGAAAGATGTTTTAGTAGATTTAGTTTCTTAAATAAGTTTTCAAGGTATTTTTGACTTTATAAAACAACCATTTCGCATGTGCCGTGTCAGGAACAACTCCATTTTTCTTTAAAGGCGTAGTCAGATCAACAATCTTTTCGCAAGCAATCAATTTGGCTGTTACATTAAAATTTAAAGTCCAGGGATCGGACAAGAGTGTTGGACATGACTTCAACTTAGGACTGGCACAGACAGTTGTTTGTCAGGTACTTTTTGAGACCTTTGATGCCTTTTAAAGCAGAAATTGTCTTAAGAGGATACAATTTGAAACGAACTCAGGAGGAAATAAAGGCAACGTACTTCTTGCAAATCTATTATTTTGTATTTTAGCTTACATTAGTTTTTGCCACAGTATAACTTTTTCTCTGTTTCTAAGATGAATAGTATTATTTTCGCAATAAACAACTTATAGGCGTTGCCCTCCAAGAAAAATAAACGTAACGCATTTTGCGGAGCGAAAACGAACTGCATACGGACCGCCATATCACTAACACTTGCATAGTTTTTCATATAAAAATACGACGAAATTAATTCTGCGTAAAACTCTTCGTAAACGTGCCGTTTTTTACGGTACGAAATGGAAGTGATTTTGCGTAATGGAAACGAACGTATTTAAACCAAAAAGTACCTGAAACAATCCGTTTACGTGCCGTTTTTGCGATACGAAAACGAACTGTTTTTTCTTAATGGTAACGGCATTAACTGTTTTTTCTTATTCGGGCAGCCATGTTGACAGAACACTTTAATTGTTTTAGTTGATGTTTGAAGTGTGATGATCTGATTGTTGTTAAACAAAATCAGCTTTTGTAAGTGTTAATATAATAGGTATTTATAAAACGTTTGTAGTATATTTATATCTACATATCTATATTTTGTAATAGCCAAAGAATTCATAATCATTCACAATATATGCAACATTAATTCTTCAGTATAAAAAAGCTTATATTATTTCGATAGAGAAAGAAATTCAGTACGGAAACAGAACGTTTTGCAGATACAAAAACGTACCGCTTCAGTGTTACGTAAACGCAACACTCTGGTATTACGAAAACGGACCGCTTTAGTGTAACGTAAAAGTACTACTTTAGCTTAGCCTTGGCGTACTACCAATACATTCAAACTACTACTTTTTTTCTAATTCTCTTATTCCGAAATTAACGTTTACGGTGCATTTACGTATCGCAAAATCGGTTCGTTTTCGTAGTCTTGTATGAAAAAATGACTTCGCCAACGTTTCGTTTTCGTGCCGGTTTTCTTAGAGGGTGGGTGCTTATTATTTCTAGGCATAAATACATTTAGGACTTTATTATAACAGTTTTCTACTCAGTCTTTGTTATCTAGGCTAAAACTACAACAATACTTGTGTATAGCTCGCTGGTTTAAGAAAAGTTCATCGCCTGATTTGACGCCGTCGTCATGCGTCGTTGCTTCGAGCCGAGTCGGCTCCAAACACTGACGCATTGTGGCACCTCTGTGGACCACACTGTAACAAACCGTTACAATTTTGACACACGAAAACACGACTGAAAAGTAATAGAAATACAAAATAAATGTTTGCAAAAGAAAGCAGAATGAATTAAGTCTAGCTAAAAGTCTTAAAAATTTAACGTTTGTTTGTCATCGATTAAGCAATGGGCTCCGATTCGAATAAGGTCTGGTACTAAGATTGTCTTTTCCATGTGGAAATGTGCAAAACTACGCAATAATACATTTCGTGAAATAGCTGGAACATTGTGATAAATAAAGCACAACAAACAATTGCTCAGACTGATTTACTTCCAGGTGAAATACAAAATGGACATGTGTATTATTTCACATAATATTAAATCGCATTAAAGTCACTTTTGAGAGTCAGTTTTTATGGACTCAACGTATTTCACATGGCTTAAAAAAACCACACCCATCTAGAGTGAGCAGGGCTCGCAAAGATGGAAATTGTTTTCTTGATTGCTCTAATCCGCGATATCAGACACATATCGTTGACAAGGTAATGAAAAGATATTTCAATGCATTTACTGTCCATTGTGGAAATTCAACTCTTTGTGGGACAAAAATCGATTTTTTTTATAACCCTGATTATCTTTTATGTTGAGAGTCGGGCTCGGGCATCTTTGAAGGCTAAGCCCCTTTGCAAACCGGACAGTAGGACTCAGTTGGGAACACAGAAATGTTTAGCGAAACGAGATGGCGCTTGACCTAGCACGTCTTGGCTTGTCTAGGGATGCTACATACATTTGTTGACAACTCTGCAAAAGCCTATGGCTGTGTGCTTAAACGGTTGTTAGAAACATGGAGAAAAATCTTTTACGGACCCCGATAAAACAAAATGTGGCCCTGTAGGCAATAAAAAGAAAAACAACAAAAAATTTCGACTGGCCGTTTTTTCCGCGCTACGGATCTACAAAGTTTTGATATAATATTGGCTATGTCTTTGCTATATACTTATATTATCCGATCTGCAAATGGGTATCGTTGGAAACGTATTGGCCAGCAATTGATTAATCATCTTAATTTTGATTACCCAGTGCGGATAGGCTATAAATTTTCAATGCATTATATTGCAAGATAGATTGTAATTAAGGTATGTATTTTTGTACACTTTATCGTAGAATACATCTTAAGTTCTCTTTTAAGATATTAGGTGTCCACATAGCTCTCCTAAAACTAGACCGGAGAACCTAAACTCTGCATGAAAATAATAAAAACAAGGTCTGAGTGCTCGTTGTTGCCTGACGGGGAATTGTAATATTTAAGATATGACCTATTGATTGAGACAGTGGAAAACTTTTTGTGTAGATGACATCCATTCAAAAGGGCAGAGGAAGTGTTATCCTCCTGCAAGATGGTAGATCTGCTGAATTTTATAAACAGTTTGCACCATATATGAGCCACCGAGTAGATATACCGCATGTAAACTTAAAGGTTAGACATCGGTACCCGTCCTCCTAACCTATCCCTGATTTTCAAAATAAAACTATAACTAGAACTTCTTAAAATATTAAATATGCGATAGACAATGTTTCATACTTTCAGTGCAGGTAATTGTCGTCGTTTCCCCCCGGAAAATTATCGGTTAAACATAGATGTATACGTTATCCTTATTATCATAATTTTACAGAGGAAGAATGAATAATAAAAAATACCCTCAAAGGTCCTACTCTGCTAAAGCGCAAAAATTTACCTATTTTTGGGCACCTACGGGCTACGTGTCATTAATCATAGCCAAAACTTGAAAATAAATCCATGTTTGAATTCGTAACAATATTACATATTGGCTGTTTTTTGTGTGCCGATTTTGTCCATGTGGGCCGTTTTTTTGGGTTACATAACCCTAAACGTCCTGCATATTTGCCCTTTTTTGAGGTATTAAGTGTGTCATAACTAACTAAATAAAGTCACCTTTTTCGAGGTTTACCTTTCAAAGGACAACTGTTTTCGTGGATTTCGCTCATATACAATCCCAAACAGCTTATGCAAAATTACAGGATCCTTGTTTGATTCTTTTGACCATGGTTTTATCTGGTCAAAATTGTATAAAGATCGGTTTGATTAGTTTGGCCAACAATACGGTTTTTTTAATTGTGCATGGCACCTCCCACTTTTCCTCCGGATCCGAAATATTAGCCTCATATTTTTAACAGTTCATAACATATTGTGTTATGAACTATTGGATGGTTGATTTTTTTAAACGTTGACCCAGTCCCTGTCAGGGGAAAGTTTTTACCTCTTGACCGATCTGTCCCATATTTAATACCAACCATTTCAGTCCATCAACAAATAAATGTTTCTGCAAATGTCAGTTACCTAGTTTTAATAGTGCGACCAGTAGTTTTCTTTCCACAGACAGGCGGATATAGCTAGATCATCTTTCCACAGACAGGCGGATATGATAAGATCATCTTAGAATATTGACGATTCATAATGTATACTTATATACTTTAAGGAGTCTCCGACCAGTATTTCGAGTTGTTGCAGACGGAATGGCAAAGTGAAAATACCCTGAATCCCTTTATGGCGGGTAAAACATCGTTTAATTACCTTTTCAACGAAATGTGTTTCAAACGGATCGGTAGTCTGCGATTAATTAGAAAAAGTTTCCACTTGAGGCCCGCCCAATCTAAACGGGGCTTGTTCGACTTTAAATATTTCATTCAATAAAATCACCAATTTTAGACGACTTTTGACTAAACTTAATTTGTTCCTTATAAATTGATTTTCTTCCTAACGACGATCATCAAATTTTCATAATTCCGAGCAGGACTCGACGGGAGCTATGGTACAACATTCGTATACCGTTAAAATTGTGAAGAATTCTTTGCCAACTACAGTGGAAATGGTGGAGAAAGCTTTAATTGAATTGCACTCCATGAAAGGTATGACTTATTACGTTTACACATATAAGTAGTTATAAATAATTTATTATGACTTGAACAGTTTTGTTTTCTAGTTCAAACCCTTTGTTGCTTCTTTTCAGAATCAACGCAAAAATTGCTGAAACTTTACGGCTGTTTTTAAAACCGCCAAGATTTTCTTCAACAGTCTTTGGCGACGATTTCTTTCATCACAAATCAAATGACTTATGCAGTAGTCACGTTTAAATTAATGAGAATTCCCTTTGCGTATAATCTTCGAACTATGCGTAAAGCAATTTACAAAGCTTAATATCATTTTAACCAGTTCTGTTTTGAATGGGTATTTACTGAAAACCAGATGCAAAAACACAAAGGTGCGTATTTTTTGAAGATTATACTCAGAGGGTAATTCGCATTAATGACCCAAGTTGCCAAAGACTGCTAAAGAAAAACCATGTCGGGTTTAGAAACAGCATTACAGTCTGACTGGCAACCATAGTCAATACATTTCACCCATTTGAAACGTTGTTTGGGATGTTCTTTTAGAAATTTCCTGCATTTTAGATGCCTTTACTTCTTATGAAGTGTTATAAAGCATGGGCTTCCCTTGTATCTTTTTATTTATTAAATTATTTATTTATTTACAATGTATTTTATAAAATTAATTTACAAAACATGGTTTTAAAAGCGCCGGGTAACTAGAACATTTGCGCCTGTAGGTTTATTAATTCAGAGATTTAAATAAGATAGTGATACTCGTAGTAGAAAGTGAAATGAAAAAGAAAGAAGCTAAATATTATTTACATGCTAAAAAAAAGAACTATTTTATGATTGAGAGTAAAAGAAAATCTGAAGTTAGCAAATGGAGAGTTTTAGTAAATAACAGTAAAATTACACCGTTCAACACGCTTTTGCACACATGAAGAAGACCTATACATATATTCGGAATCTACGTCGAAAAATAAACTACCCGTGTGTCCCAGTTTTTCTAGATCAATTCGTATTTTCGCGAAAAATGTGAATATATATTTGGTTAAAAACCACTTATATAGACATATTTTGTATTAACATACAAGTCCATATCCATAAATTTTTTGCAAAATATACGAATAGATGCAGAAAAAGTGGGATACACGTGTATTTTATTTTTTCCTCCTCTTTCAGAATATACTAATTTTTTTCATGTGTGCAACCAAAAGCTTAAATTTGTCATACAGTGTTATCATAAAAATGTTTATCTAGATTTCAAGAGTTCCATGAAAGCGAAGCGAGCAACGTATTACAGGAAGCATCTCCTCCCTAGAACAGTTAAGTATTTCTCCTAAGGGTTCATCGATTCTTGGTTAAGGACTCTCAAATAAAATATGAAAGAAGTTCCGAACAGAATACACATCTGCTTGGGCTGGTGTGGTCATGTTGTTGTTGTAACAACAATATATTTATTTTGAAGTCTTGTTCGTCTATGGGGGATCTGCTTCAATATCCAGGTGGAGGAAACGCGCCATTTGAATTGGATGCGTCCACAGAGACCTGGCGGTCAGCTAAGTGGGCTTGGCCGGACAGTTGAAGAGGTGCAGCGCATCATGTGGTCCCTGATGGCAGGCGGACAGATGTCCGCAACGTTAGCATCAATTCGTTTCCAGTGAAAATTGAGGCGGCTGCACCATCCAGATCTCAGCTGCTCCAAAAATACGCGCGTCTGCCGAGTTAGTACCTTGTCCTCAGGTGAAATCTCCGGGGAATGCTCCCCTAGCACTACATTCACACGGTAGCTGGATACTGCTGCTGCGACTTCATCGGCGTGAATGTTGTTCAGACCTGTCTGATAGTTTCGATGATCTAAAGGTTCTCTCTTATACCGCTGGACCTCTCTCTCAAGATCATGAAGATTGTACCTGATCTGCCTGGGCGGAGACATCCTGTCCAAGAGATGGTGTTTAGGATGACTGCTGCGAAAACACCCTAGCAGGTATTGCTTAGACAGCAGGGAATTGTGTGTGCGCACGGCAAGGTCCTTCGTCTCCTCATGTAGATGGTGCTCAGAAGACACCCTGTTGATGTTCTGAGGGCTGCATTTTGGCAAGTCTGAATTTTCTTCCACTGCGTCGTACTCACGTTCGCCGACCATACAGGTGCTGCGTAGTTTGCTACAGACCGACCTATCGCTTTGTAAGAGGTCAACAAGGTTTCTTTGTCGGCTCCTCAAGTACTGCCGGCAAGTGACTTGATGACCTTGTTCCTACTTTTGAGTTTATCGCAGACAGCTGTAGCATGTGCAGAGGACCGAAAAAGGCTGTCCAATGTGACCCAAGGATTTTGGGGTAGTTGGTAGTCGGGATGTTGACGTCATCGACTTTCACAGAGTGACAACCGCACCTCTGAGGTCCATGCAGTAAACAGTGTGGCTGATGATTTGGAGGCGGATATTTTCATATTCCTCGCAGTCGTGAGGTAGGTGTTTATTTTCTCATCTCATCTACTTTATGTCCTGACTCCAGAATTGCGCAATCATCAGCGTACGACACAATTTAAACGCCGTCTGAAGGTGCAGGAATTTTAGAGAGGTAGAGGTTAAACAGAACCGGGGAAACTCCTTGTTTAACTCTACGGGGCTTCGACTTTCTGCCTCTTAATTCGTAGTTTGCTACAGACCGACCTATCGCTTTGTAAGAGGTCAACAAGGTTTCTTTGTCGGCTCCTCAAGTACTGCCGGCAAGTGACTTGATGACCTTGTTCCTACTTTTGAGTTTATCGCAGTCAGCTGTAGCATGTGCAGAGGACCGAAAAAGGCTGTCCAATGTGACCCAAGGATTTTGGGGTAGTTGGTAGTCGGGATGTTGACGTCATCGACTTTCACAGAGTGACAACCGCACCTCTGAGGTCCATGCAGTAAACAGTGTGGCTGATGATTTGGAGGCGGATATTTTCATATTCCTCGCAGTCGTGAGGTAGGTGTTTATTTTCTCATCTCATCTACTTTATGTCCTGACTCCAGAATTGCGCAATCATCAGCGTACGACACAATTTAAACGCCGTCTGAAGGTGCAGGAATTTTAGAGAGGTAGAGGTTAAACAGAACCGGGGAAACTCCTTGTTTAAATCTACGGGGCTTCGACTTTCTGCCTCTTAATTCTACATATGACTGGCGCCCACACATATAGTTTACGACCCAACGTTCCAAACTGGTCCGAAGGGACGTTTCTTTAATGTCCTCGAACAGAGTGGCATGATTGACCGTGTCGAAGGCTTTTGTTAGGTCAAGAGCCACGAGGACCGTCCTGTCGTTTGGCTTGTTCTGATAAAGGCCGCGACTTTTACGTGTGGTGATGGCGTGTAAAGCAGTTGTTGTGATGTGCTGCTTGCAAAACCCATGTTGATGATCAGCACAAGGGAAGTGTTCGATCAGGCTGGGGAGAAGCAGTGCTTCAAGCGACTTTGCTACGGGAGAAAGCAAGGAGATCGGCCTTTACGAATCTCCTTTACTTGAGTCTTTGCCTGGCTTCAGTAGCGGAACCACTAGCTAGCGACAGATTAAGCACTTTGGTCATGTACTCTACTCCCGGGGTATCCATGGTCAACTTCGCCAACGGTAAATGGTGGTGGTGCTTCTTCGACTCGGAGAGCGCGGATACGACGCAATAATCTCCTTTTCCCCTTATCATTCCCTGGGTGCTTAATGAAAAGTCGGTTAAAGTAACACGCGCACCGCTTCGGATCTGTCACTGTTTTATCACCGAACGTTACAGCTGTCCGATCATCCTGCCTTCCAGGGTTAGAGATCGATTTGACCGTTGTCCACAACTTACCAATTCCGGAACTCAAGTTGCACTGCTTTAAGTGGTCTAGCCATTTGTTCCGTTTATATTCGTTGACCAACCTACTGATCTCAGAGTTGAGATCCCTAATTTTAGGGTCAGTAGGGTTGAAACGACGAATGTCATCACGCTCGTCTGCGAGTCCCGCTGCCTCTGCTGGGGAATTTGATCGTACTTCGGGTATTCGACTAGCAGGGAGCGGCTGCTGCCTTGATGATGGCCCGGAATTTTTTCTCGGCTAACCGAACATCCGACGGAATAGCTAGATTATTAAAGCTGCGGCTGGTGGCTTCTCTGAAAGCCTCTCAAATTAGCCTTTTTCTGATTGAGAAACGTACGGCGTTCAGAGGTTAGTCATAAAAATGTCTGATGTAAAATATGGCCTTGTTCACCCTTAGCCGGGCCAAGAAGATACAATCCGTTCTGCTCAATTGTGCATTGTCGTCTGGCCTATCTATAGTAGGATTGATTAGTCTCAAAAATACCTCTGATCGATTCCAATTATCGAAATCGACATTGATCGATCTATACTGAGAGCACGTCTGGCGATTTCGTCTGCCTGATCATTGCCTTAGGCCTTTCCTAACCTAGATAACAGATTTTTTATGTGTTCGTTCCATAAAAGGTTTTTTGAGAAGATAATGCCGAAAATCCTCATTCGGGAAACTATGAGTATAGTTAAGCCGTTCAACACAACAGATTCATCTCGTCATCCCCTCCGCCTGCAATTGTATCTTTTTAAAGCATTAGTAGAGCATTCTCTCATCAAGTACGATCATTTTCAGTAAGGGTAGCTGGGACATTGAACTCTTTGCCACATAATCTTAAAAACTGTACCGTGCAGCTATTTACATTTAAGCGTTATCTAATTAATTATTCTGCTGAATTATTGTTTTAAAGATTGTGCGTTAGTTTTAAGTATTTTTGATTGTTATACAGATCCATAGAAATTATCTTTGAACTCCTTCTTTTACACTATCTTTTATCATGTTGGTTGAATAATAATTGATTCAAAATAAATACGTTACAAAAAACTGTTCAAGTCATTATAATAATAAGTCAAAAAAATATGTATAAATCATTTATAATTTTTATTTTATCGTGTATAGGTGTGACATGGAAACAATTGCTTACCTTTATTGCGGGCAAATATGTTATTGTCCTCACAAATGTAAGAAAAACGCTCATGAAAAAGCATTTAAAAGAGTTATGGAAATCTGAAGACGTTATAAACATAACAGGCAAAGGATTAAATGGACGTTTCAAATTGGCAAACAAGAAAAAAATGCTCTCAGATATTGAAACTAGAAAACAAATTTCAAAAAGTCGCAGATCATCATCTAAAGAAAGGCGACACACGACGGCCGCCCAAAATGAATCCACTTTAATAAACTTTAAATCCAGTACACCGCCTTCTTTGCAAGTAACGCCTACTACTCCGCCTACCGTGCCGACTATACTGGCGGAGAGTCGTTCAAAAAGCAATTTTAAATCTATGTTCGATACCCCTGTGAGCTCATTGCCGGCGAATAAGCGTCTTTCTGGCAGACGCATTTAAACTGATAAGTATTTCTGCTAAATAAAGAGCCTAAATCCATAACCACGTTAAATCTAAGCCACAAGTGTTAATGAAAATTGTTTTGGAAACTTAGTCAAACTATTGTTATTCTTGAGACGTGTAAAACTATTTTTATTTAAAGAAAAATATGTATTTACTGCGCTATAGGTCCGGTCCAACAACGTTAAAGTTAAAATTTTCACAAATATGTTGTAATATTTTCTGTTGTAAATTTTGAGTCGTATTGATTTCTTTTCTTTGCTGTTATAACCTTTGTTTATAAATTTTTTTAGTTCAATGTTGTTAATTTTTTTTTGTTGAATTTGTATTTTATTTTAATAAATTTCAAAGATTACTTTAAACACAAATGTATTTTGATATGGAAACTGGGACTTTTTACTTATTTATTTATTGAAACGATATTCTACAAATTAAATTTGAAAAATACAAAATAACAACGCAGGGTAGCGAGACCAAAATGCGTTATAAATTATAAGTAGATTTGATTAGAATGAATATTTTGTTTGCTGAAGCTTTGAATGATTTCAATTAATGTATTGGGTTCTGAGCAGTCTAATAGAACGGGGACTTTTTTTTTATTGAAATAAGAAACGAAATTTTGAGGTGATTTCCTTAAAGTGATTTTGTATCCAAAGAAAAGGTCGCAATCATTTTAATAATCGCATGATTATAAATCGGCTACATAAAAAGTCGCGTACTTAGATTAAATTCTAGGTTTTTTCGTTAATGTAAATACTAAATTGTAACCAGACTGAAACTGAAGTGGATCAAATCAACCGTGGGATTTGAAAACCGTACGTGGTTTGAAATTAGCATTGTTTAAGAACAGGTCTACATACATATACTTAGTAGGGACATAAATACTGCATAAATATGCTATAAAATAAAAAGTACTGAATGTTTTTGGACCAAATATTTTTTAACATATTTATTGATGTATATTGTATCCAAAAAAATCTACTTTGTCCGAAATGTCCGCCGTTTGCCTTTACACACGCCTTAAGTCGCACTGGCCAATCGTCCATTGGAAAATTGGCCACAGCTCGAACCAAAGCAGTCTTAAGAGATCCAATGCTGGGGTATCTTTTGTGACAAACCTTGTCCTCTAAAACCGTCCACAATTTGTAATCCAATGGGTTCAAATCTGGACTGCCTGAAGGCCATTCTTCAGAGGAAATGAGCGCTGGCAAATTGTTTCGAAGCCAGGCCTGGGACTTTTTAGCCTTATGGGCCGGCGCAGAATCCTGCTGGAAAGTCCATGGCTGGTTTCGGAACCGGGAATTGTTAAGAGGCTTCACAACAGCTTCCAAAACGGTTTCATGGTAAACTTTAGCCGATGTTTTGACTCCTTGTTCGCAGAAATGCAGGTCAGTGAGCCCATCGTAAGAGACACTCCACCAAACCATGACTGAAGCTGGGTGATGACCCTTTTTCACCCTTGGGATCAGTTCAGATGCTTCCTAAGATGACCGCGCATACACTATCATTTTGCTTGTTAAATTTATCCTGAACGGTAAAATTTTTTTCATCGGTGCAAGTTATCAGCGTGCTTCACCAAAAGACGTTTGCATTTTTCAATCCTATTTTTTTTTAAAGCTGCAGTCAATAAATGTCCGGTACGTCGATTGAAAGCCCCAAGTCGTTTTAAATGATTCGACTCATGGACTTTTGCGTGATATTTATTCATCTCACGGGCCATGAATTTCTGTTTTCGGAGCGGATTTCTGTGAATTCTTGATTTAACGGCTTTGATGACATGCGGTGTTCGAACAGAGCGTTGGAAGCCTTTTACATCTCCAGTCTCCTCAAACAGTTTTATGCATCGGCAGACGAACACGCGGCTAATCCCTAGTTGCCGGAGCGTTTTGAAAATATCGCTTTTTTTCATTTCACACTTGAAAAGCGCTATTACAGCGATACGGTTCTCATTATCTGAGCACTCCATGATGAAAGTTGAAATAATTTAAAAATCCCGTTACAGACTAAAGCTATTGAGGTTAGCTTTCAAAACTCATATGACATTAACGGGGTATGTTCAGTTCTACTATTGAAATGGATAAATGGATAAAAATCATCCAGTATAATCGACCAAATGTGCCCACAATTGGGAGAATTGTGCGCAAATTTCAACAAACGGGGTCTGTAGTAAAGTTAGTTTATTTTGCGGAAAAAATTGATGTTGTTTGCGAAAGTGTGGCAGAAAAACCGTCAACTTCGACTTGCCGCCGTGCCGAACAATTGAACATCTCACGAACATCACTGGTGAGAATTTTGAATAAAGATTCAAATTTACACGCTTACAAGGTTCAATTCACTAAAGAGCTAATGCCTACTGACCATTTCTAGCTTCGCAATAAGCTGAATAGTTTGTTGAACAGACAGAAGTGAATGGTGACTTTACAAAGAAAATCATCTTTAGCGACGAGGCACACTTTCACCTTAATGGATTCGTTAAAAAGCAGAATTGCGGCTTTTGGGCAACTGAGAATCCAAAGCCAATGCATCCACAAAGATTAACTGTTTAGAGCGGTTTATGGGCTCACGGCATCTTCGGGCCATACTTCTTCAAAAATGGGGTCGATCAAGCAGTTACAGTAAATGGTGTCCCCTCTCGCGAGATGATGGCGGACTTATTGTGACCAGAAATTGAGGATATGGACAGGTTGGTGGCACTTTTCACACAGCCAAAGTAACAATGGCTCTTTTGAGCGAGAAATTCAATGGCCGAGTTATATCACGTCGTGACGATGTTAACTGGCCGCCACGACTATGTAATTTGCCACCGTTGGACTTTATTGTCATATAATTCTAAACGATCTAGCCATGTCCGCCCGTGTGACCTTTGAAGACACGAAAGCGGTTAAACCAATTAACTTAGGATCCTAAAATTGTAAATGGACGACATCGGCCAAGGAGGGAAAAAGTTTCCCTTTTAGGGGATTAAAGGGTCTTTGGTAAAAGGACACTTTTTTAAGTATTTGTATAAGGGGACTAAAGTAAAAAGTACACTTTTTTAAGGATTTGGTTAACACACCATAATTTTTGTGTGGACATAAAAACTGACCTTCTCAGTAGCGTAGGAACGGTGGATCAAAATGTAATGTTCGGCCTGGCCGAACGTTTGTGAGAAGTATGTTTAGTTCCAAAGTCTTGTCTCCAGCTATATTGAAGACAAAAATACCTATAAGTAGAAGACAATGCATATGTCCGTATCCCGAATAAACCCCTTACTCCATTTCCGAACCATACGTGACGATCGACATTTCGTCCTCTGACATTACTGCGTCTAATGCCCAAGCTTCTTTCATTGAAATTTTCGTACTAAAGGTTTTCCTTTGCATCATCTGCTGAGCCCACCGTAGGAGTTTCCTCAATGTCCTCTCTATACTTGACAAATTGACAACAAAAAATATGGACTATCGGATAGATGTATGCAACCGAAGCCGTGGCGAGCATTTGGCCAATATTTCGTGCCACACATAATTGTCATGTGTGACCTGGCATATGAAAAGGTGCCTTATGACTCAAAAAAATCTCCATTTTTTTTGGTTTCGATAGTTTTTGAGACGCTCTTTCACGTGGTGAAAAAACACGCTAAATTCTTCTGCGACAGACATTAATCACAAGCGACACACGTCCTACTCGTTCAGCATTGCTTTTAAATCTGAGCACTCACACGATTTTTTTCCGGCAGAAACTGGTTTGTGCTTTGCATTGAAAAAAAACCTGTTCATAGGCCGGGTCACATATATTGTTCTAATTAGGATTTTTTTCTAAAAACTTTTTGTTTTATTTACAACTAACATCGTGCGTTCCAGTAAACTTCATCGGATATGGGCTGTCAATTTCAATTTGAGTTTTAATTAATTGCCCAGATGGGATGTATTGCAACTGTCTATTCTTCTGAAGTAAATTTCTATTAATAATTTCACACAAGTATCTCATGTCTTAATGTCTTAATTTAAATTGACGAATACAGTGGGCATATCCGAGATTTTTTGAGTCATATGTACTATGGAATCTATTAAATCTTTACGAAAATTGACAACGTTCGCACGAGGGTTTCTATGTATATTTCGGCTCCGACAATAAAAACGGAATAATTTATCATTGGAAATGGTTTTATTGTTTTTCAAAATATTCTCCTTTAAGATCAACCCACTTTAGCATGCGCACAAACTAATTTCCGAACCACTTTTCCACTCCGATTGAGACACCAAATGATTTTTGAACGCTTCATCAGCTGCTTCGGGCGATGAAAAACGTTGACCACGCATTTTTTTCTTGATGCTAGGGAATAAGAAGAAGTCATTGGGTGCCATATCAGAGTTGTTCGGTGGATGGCCCATCCATTCGACATCTTGAGTGGTCAAATAGCTCTTCGTTTCAGCTGATGTGTGAGAGCATTTTAGTGATGCAAAATGATGCGTCTTCTCTTGTTATCTCTCCTCATTTCTTCGAACACTGTTGGCAAACAGATGGTTGTATACTACATAGAATTGACCGTCCTACGTTCCACTAAAGGCACTGTGGCAACATGGCCGGTAATACCGAAAAAACGCAATCATTTGCTTCGATGTACTTCTTCCACGATCTACTTTTGTTGGAGTTGGCTTGTCTTGAAAGACCCCTACGGTCGATTGCTGTTTTGTTTCAGGTTCATATGCATAGATCCATGATTCGTAATCTGTGACAATGTTATACACTGCCTTTGAGCTAGCGGAGTTATATTTTTTCAACATCCCTTTGCACCAATCCATGCGAGCCTTTTTTTGAGCATTCGTCAAATTATGTGGGATCACGGCCAAATTAACATGCTATAACTTTTTGATGCTTGTCATACTAATGCCCAAGGATGCTTAATCTCACGGTATGTCACATGTCGGTCTTGCTTAATCAGTTCACGAATAGCGTCTATGATTTCTGGCAGAGTGAACGAGGTTGGACGTCCTTCACGAAATTCATCCTGGAGCGAACGGCATCCGAGACTGAACTCTTGGTACCAGCGATTAACAATGGTTTTTGATGGTGCTTCATCGCCAAAAGTCGAAACAAGTTAATTTTAACACTCTTGTCTCGATAACACACGCCGAAAATCGTAAAAAATCATCGCATGAAAACGTTCACGGCATATTTCCATTTTTTGACTGAGATGAATTTTTCAACACACTGTAAACAAAACCTCAAATGACAAAACGTTCTGAGTAAAGTTATGCTAAAAAATGTCAAAGTTTCAAATGGAAGTTCCAGTTTGCATCTGGGAACACTAGTATTGCCAGGGCCCGTAATATAAATAGCAACCTCGTATAGGTGTATAGTGAGTGTATTATAACCAGTTAAGCCAAATTTTAAACTGAGTTCACATACATACATTCTCCACACAAATGCAGCAACGAAACGATTATAAAAAATAAAGTGTATTTTATTTGACAATTTATTAAGTTCGGCCGGCTCGAAGCTAAAACACCCTTTATCATAATTTGCCGTCCATATTACGTATTGTAGTCGGTAACCCGACTTATTACCAGCCTTGAGAGCATTAAATAAATAAATGACACGTCCATTTGTTTTATGACCTTAATGACCTTTTACTTTGTGTCATAATTTTTAGATCAAGAAATATGTACTCCGAGGGCTGCTATATATAGTTCGGGCTCAGCAATACAAAAACAATAATTTGTTATTGGAAATGGTTTTATTGGTTTTTAAAATATTCTCCGTGAAGATCAATACTTTTGTGATTATAAAACAGCGATTTACAATCTTTTTGAGCAAAAAAAATTATAGGTACGTATATGATTTTCTGACACATTGATAAGTATGTACCAACGAGATATTGGTGTGAAACTTCAATAATTATGACTATTCCAAAAACCTAACTACTGTTTTGAATTTGTTAGACTTATGCGCAAATTTCGTAAAATTTTTTAAAATTAAAATTAATTGAACAGGGATTAAACCGGCTCAAGACCTCTTGCTTCTATATTTAAATAGAAGACAAGTTTTTAACAAAATGGCAAAGTGACATTGATTTTCGTGGCTGCACACTACTTTTATCATGATTTCGATTCCGTGACAGCCCTCTTCAGAAAGCCTTGCTGCAATTGTTGAAAGTAAAACCGAACTCTATAAGGCCAGGCTCTCCACAAACGAATGAGAACTACTAAAATTAATTTAAAAAAAAACATTATGATTATAAACATTTAGAGTTTTTGAAAAACGTATAAAATTTTTTTTGTAAATTTAATTTTGACTACTTATATTATGATCGTAGTGTTCCCCTTCATATGACTCAAATTTCGTACAATTCAGTCAATCCGTTCCAGAACAACAAGATTTTTAATAATGTCTATAAATGTATTTTTGAAAATTTCAAATTTTTCAAACCACAAAAAACAAAAATAATACAACTTTATGTGAAAAAAAATTCTTTTACGAGCGTATTAAATATTTTGAACCCAATGTCTTAATATAAATTGACGAATACAGTTGAAAGAAATATCCGGTCTTGCTGTACGAAATCTATCAAATCCAAACTACGTTCACTCACATTCACATTCCACGTAAATCGGATCCACGATTTATCGGACCGTAAATCCACGATCACAATCGAAATGTATTTTATTTGCCAGTCCACACAAGGCAATTTACTTCCTACGGCATACGCATATACGAACGAAATCTACGGAATTTCATATTAACTAAAATATTGACTTAGTCAAAATTCCATACAAATTGTATTAGATTTCAACTGTATGTGTGACAGCGCATAGAGAAAGGGACCTAAGGGTAAAAAAAATCAATTTTCATTTTTTTTTTGATGTGGACAACATCTGAGCATCAAATGAGACCGATCCCTTGCCCCAAAAGTGTTCCCTCCCAGAGAAATGCGCGTTTTATGAAAGTGAAGTAGACGATTCTAAGCGCAAATAGAAAGGGACCTAATCTTTAAAATGGCTCTCCTGAACAAAACTTTTCATCAACTTTTCACTTTTTTTTGAGCATCGAATGAGACCGATCCCAAAAGTGTTCCCTCCCAGAGATACGCGCTTTTTATAAAAGTGAAGTAGCCGATTCTAAAAATTCTAAAAATAGAAAGAGACCTAATCTTTAAAATGGCTCTCCTTTTCATCAACTTTTCACCTTTTTTTTTTTGATGTGGACAACATCTGAGCATCGAATGAGGCCGATCCTAAAAGTGTTCCCATTCAGGAATGCGCGTTTTATGAAACTGAAGTTGACGATTCGTAGCGCAAATAGAAAGGGACCTAATCTTTAAAATGGCTCTCCTGAACAAAACCGGTTTTTAACCTTAGGTCCCTTTCTATTTTGCGCGTCACATATGCAAATGAGCCATAACATAAATACGTTCTCTTATTTTCTTTATAATTTCGTAAAAATTAAATAAATTAAATTTTTTATTAGAAGCATATGCAATATATAAAAACAATATTTACAATATAGTATATAAGTTTTAACAAAAAGTAATTGTATTTACATTAAAATAATAACAACAATAACATAATATGCTTAATTTAGGTAAATGTTATGCTTTTGGAAAACAAAGACACTCACTCATACTGGAGACCACGCAGCAGCCTTCTTTTACGCGGCAAAGAAGATGAACGTGGTGTTCCATCCACATTTGATATTGATGGATTAGTTCGGTTAATTGATCTTGATCGCTGAGGTGCCATAGGGAAAATGTCATGCGGTATAGGAGTGGACGCACGATTAGGTACCATGGGAGTGTCAAGAGGAAAATCAAACACTCTTGGGAAATTCCTATTTCGTACGTTTTGGCTGAGAGGCATTGGTGAATCTAGTTCATCCACTTGACGGCGGATCACGGCCGGCTCTAACTCATAAACTTGACTTGGAAGCAAGGGCGATGGATTCTGATGCGGCTTATCTATCTGAGTCTGCTTAGTCGATTTTTTTATTCTAAGTGGACCTTTTGTGGTATTCAATTTTCTCATAAATTGATTTTTATGCACAAGTTTTATGTGACCAATGAAACCTCTTCCAGTTGTATTAATGATATCTTGCGAGTCTCTTAAGGCAACAATACGTTTTTTAATTAAATTCTGCCTAGTTTTGGAGATATCTATAGAATATTTTTCGGTGATAAATGAATATATTCCATGAAGCGTTACCCCTATGTTGGAAGAGGGATACATATTAGTGGTATTTTCTTTAATGGATATGTGGATATTATAAAATTTATTAACCAATACCTATTCTTGTTATATAGTTAATACACATTCTAAATAACAGAGACAACTTATAATACTATTTATCACGCCGACAATCAAAGACTTTGAAATTTTAGGAGAAACAAATGGACAAATTTAGTTTGGCCAGGCCGAAGCCTAAATACCCTCAATTATTGATTGCCGTACATATTACCATTGACGGTACAACTACTTATCGCTAGTCAAGGAATCATTAAAATAAGTATAAAGTTCACGCCCATTTGTCTTATCATAACTTTATAAAGGGTGGGACATTTAAAATTTTAAATTTATATCGGTTTTAAAAAAAGTACTCATAATTTTTATGGGAAAGGTTTAACTTTGTCATTTAATAATGGAACACCATCCGATGCGTTTTCGCTTCGCCCAATGGGCTGAAGATTGCTTGCCAGGAGAAGAAGAATTTTGCCGAAAAATCATATTTTTAGATAAAGCTCATTTTCATCTCGGTGGCTATGCCAAAAAACAAAATTTCCGCATATGTAGTTCAGAGAACCCATACGTAACTGAGAAGCCAATGCATCCACAACGAGTCACTGTTTGGTGTGGATTTCGGGCTGGCGGCATTATTGGGCCATTTTTCTTTAACAATTAACGAGGAGCCGCCGTTAACGTCAAAGGTGAGCGTTACCGCGCCATGCTCAAGAATTTTTGTTTTCAAAAATTCAAGAGATTGACATGGTCGACATTTGGTAAAAGTTTGCCTTTAGTCGGAGTCGAGCAAATTTTTTGACTTTTTTGAAACTCCAAATTCAAAACTTCGACTCCACAACCCTGCAAAAAACGGGCCGTTGTTTTCGCTTTAGTTGCGCAGTAGATATGTTTACTGCTTATTTTGGAAAACCTTTCTTTCACTCAATAAAAGTGATATCCGGTTAAGAACATCTAAAATTTTTTTCGACCCTGTAAGTGCCGCCGACTTTACGAAAAAGAGATTTATTTTTAAGCAAAGTAAAAACTTCTCCATAAAATACATAAAAATGAGACGCATGGGTTAATATATCCTATATATATTTCTGACACTAAGTGTTGCCTGGCGCCATCTGACATTTTCATTGGAAAGTTTGACAGTTTTTAGCATAAACGTACTCAGAACGTTTTGAGGTACGACCTCAAAGAAAGGTACGACCCTGAAAAAATCAATTTGGCAAAAAATGGAAATAACTCGTGAACATTTTCGTGCGATCATTTTTCACAACTTTCGACGTGGTTTATCACGACAAGAGTGCATCGATGAACTTAAATCTTTGTATGGCGATGAAGCACTATCCTATAGCACTGTGAAAAACAGGTTTAATGAATTCAATCGTGGCCGACACTCGCTCAAAGATCGTCCAAAAACGACCGTTGTGCCAGAGAACATTGATGCCGACATACCGTGAGATAGAGGCATCCTTGGACATTTCTTCCAACAGCATACATTCCATATTGCATGAACACTTGGCCGTAAAAAAGGGTTGTTCTCGTTGGATCCCGCACAATTTGACAATCGCTCAAAAAAAGGCTCATGTCGATTGGTGCAAAGAAATTTTGACGAAATGCGATCGCGGTGCTTCAAAAGACGTTTATAAGTTCGTAACAGGTGACGACTCATGCACTTATGCGTATGAGCCCGAAACAAAACAGCAATCGACCGTGTGGGTCTTCGAATACTTGCCAAATCCAACAAAAGTTGTTCGTGGAAGAAGCACTTCGGCACTGCCTGTTTCTTCGGCAAAACTTTTCATGTGGCGACTGTTCCGCTTGAGCAACGTAGGAGGTCAATTCTGAGTGGTACACCACAATTTGTTTGCCTGAAGTCTTCGTAGCAATTCGAAAAACGAACAAGAGAAGACGAATGAATCATTGTGCACCATGACAATGCGAGCTTTCACACATCGGCTCAAACCAGCGCCTTTTTGACCGGCCAAAACGTCGAATTGATGGGACATCCGCCGTACAGCCCTGACTTGGCACCCAATGACTTCTTTTTATTCCCGCACATCAAGAAAAAAATGCGTGGTCAACGATTTTCATAGCCAGAAGATGCTGTTGAAAATATGGGTTCAGATTCCGATATAGCTCGCACACAAATATGTTCATGGGATTTTAGGCACATCTAATCTTGATGACATTTGGCAGAAGTCAGTTATTTTGGACCAAGTACTAAGCATTAAATCGGTTTTTATTTTTGGCTCTAGAATGAACCTATTACATCCAATCTAGATGGAATTTGGCACAAGTATTGAAATTGAAGAAATTCGGTTCAGATTTAAATATAGCTTCCACACATCCGGTTTTATGTTTTAAGCACCAATAGCCACACATTACATCCAATCTTGATGAAATTGAGCATAATTAAGATCCTTCTGTCAAGGACGGACGCTGCTCAAGTTGGAGAAAATCGGTTCGGATTAAGACAAAGTTCCCACATATGCCACCCACACATCAAAAACAATGAGATTTCTCTTAAATTCAAATATGCCATTAGTTTTAAAATCTGGGTTAATTAAGAGCCCAAAAACCTATTTTAAGTTGGCTTTTCTGAACATCCAGAAGGGCAGGGTATAATATGGTAGGCCAGGGCCGACTAGCTTTTTTACTATTTTTTATAAATTATGAAACAAATAAAATTATTAATTTCAACTTTTTACATTATTTTCAATTAAAAGTGACGGACAAAACAGCTCTCGTGTGAAAACGTGGGAGGCAGTCGCAGCGGTTCTTATATTTCATAATTTTTGGGCATCGGTATCCAACAAATCATGTCAGTCTTTCAAACACTTCACATTTTTCGTACAAAATACTCTAACATTTGAATTAGCATACAAGTAAATTTTTATATTTACAAATCAGAAATATAAGATCTGCAATCTGAATGGGTCGAGTATTTCGGGGAAACTATTAAATAAGGGAGAAATCCCACGACAGCCGGTTCTAAGTATACATCGGATTAACCCGAAGCAACAATTCTACGCCCAGGGGTTGCCACCCCGGCAAAATAAGAGCCCATAAAGAGTCAAACAAATGATCTCGCTAACTTTCAGGTTAGCAGGACTAAACTTCAAAAGTTGACACAATCTACATTAACTCGGTAAATTTGATTGGGATTGTCGGTAGTCTATGATCAAAATAAAGCTAAAAGTTTTGTAAGAACTGTCCTTGAGCCGGAACAAGCCGTTAACAAGTGATGGGACTTAACGAAAGAAAAATATGGGATCGAGAGGCCCTTAAGGCCATGAAAGTAATCCCTACGTTCATTACCTAAATTACAAAATCGTACCTATATTTGAAGCAAGGGAAAAAGGGTCATGGTCCAAGACGAACTAGTCCCGTCCTTCAGACGTGTGCTTCTTAAAAACATGAATTAACCTCGGATTTAAAAATGTTGAATAATCATGCCATAGTGTCAAACGCTGCGTATGGGAGAAATCGGCCCAGATGTGTAAAATATTCCTTTTAAGAGACTACAGGACTTCAGAACTTTACAGGGTGGGCCAAAAGTCACCGTGGGGTCTAAAGATTTAATAACTTTTTCGTTTACATATTTTTTTCAGATTATATAGGGTGGTCCACCTAGAGGTATTTTTTCAGAACAAAAAAAATATAAAAATTCAAATCAAGTGTGGAATTTTATTGGTAATTTGTAAGAACATTTTTAATTTTTGAAAATAATTACCTTCAAATGTTGGCCGTAACTACGCCTCAGGGTTTCCATTCTGAAGGTCCAATTTTGGATGACTCGTTCGAGAATTTCGACTGGTATGGCTTTTATGACACGCGTAATCTTGGATTCCAAAACCTGAATCGTAGCTGGTTTGGCAGCATAGACTTTGGACTTTACGTTACCCCAAAGAAAAATGTCTAAAGGTGTGATATCACTCGATCTAGTCGGCCAACTCACCTGCCCAAAACGTGAAATTAGCTGCTTTTCGAAATGACCTCTCAATAGATCCATTGTTTCAGCAGCTGTATGACAAGTGGCACCACCCTGTTGAAACCAAGTGTCTTCAAGATTACGGTCTTCAATTTCAGGTAGCATAAAGATCGATATCATGGCGCGATAGCGAGCACCATTCACTGTTACGTTGCGGCCATCATTTTTGAAAATATATACACTGCACCTAACCGTGGTTTTCTCTGGGTATAATGACACCTCTTGAACCTCTTCTTGTTGCTCTTCAGCCCAAATGCGACAATTTTGTTTATTGAGTTTGCCTCTGAGCCAGAAATGGGCCTCATCACTGCACAACATTTTGGTCGAAAACAGCGGATCTTCCAGTTTCTCACCGAACGCTAATTTCCATAATACAGTTGCCAACATTTGAAGGAAATTATTTTCAAAAAATAAATGTTATAAAATATCCATTCAAATTACCAATAAAGATTCCACACTTGATTTGAATTTTTATATTTCTTTTTTTCTGAAAAAATACCTCTAGATGGATCACCCTATATAAATAACACTTGGAGAATAAATAATGGAGATTCACAACTGAACATAGAACCAGAATAATAGAATTTTATTATTTAAATCAGCGATCAATCATTTTAATGCATAAAGCTCATTTTCATTTGAATGGCTTTGTTAATAAGCAGTACTGTAGGTTCTGAAAATCAAAGAGCACATCTGCAAAAATCATTGGACCTTACTTCTTCGAGAATGAGTATGGAAGTGCTGTAACCGTAAATGGAGAGCGGTATCGGTTTATGTTAGAAAATTTGTTACGTCCTGCTCTTGAAAACAGACCTGAGATGTGGTTTCAGCAGGACGGGGCTACTGCCCACACTGCCCGAGACATAAGGGCACTTTTATGTCAAATTTTTTGGAGAGCGAATAATTTCCAGAAATTTGGAAATTATTTGGCCAGCGCGATCGCCAGATTTGTCGGCACCCGACTATTTTCTTTGGGGTTATTTAAAGGAGCGAGCATATGTAAACAAGTCCGAGACAGTCCTTCAACACAAGGCCAACATTGTTGCAGAAATTCGAACGCTACAGCCACAAATTTTGGAAGATGTTATAGAAAATGCTCTTAAACGATCCCATCATTGCGAAGCTGAAAACGGGTGTCATTTAAGTGACATTATTTTTCACACTTAGTGTAAAAAAAAATTCCATTTTATATGTTATAAAATCTGAGAAAAAAATTAATAAACGAACAATTTATTAAAGTTGTTAACCCCATGGTAACCTTTGGCCTTCCCTGTACTTAGAAAATCATAATTTATTGTAGATGAATAATAGTCGCAAGGTATAGTAATGATAGTTGAACCCACTTTATACCAAAAAAACGTCTCGTTTTGGCTCATGTGGCCCAAAAGCGTCCTTTTAAGCGGGCCATCAATAGTCAGTATGGCCAAATGATAACTTAAATAAAAGCAAACTTCGCTTCAAATCCCAATATTGATTTATTTTGAATGTATGCCTGAAGTTCGGAAAACCCAAAACAGAAGGGACCACCGTTACATATTTCACATGAATAAAAGCCAGTGCCGTAAAAAATCCAAATTTGGATTGATTTGAAAGATGATTTTATGTTCAGACTTATGGATCCAAGAAACTGGCCGAATTTGTGTACCCTCCAACAATGAGTAAATGGTCATTTCGTCATTTCGTTTGCAACACCACTAAATATTGGTCTGGGACGATATTAAGTATATAAAGGGTGTTTTTTAGATTTTTTTCGGAGTTGGCCTTTTTGGAAGCTGTCAGATTGCTTTGCTATTTCATAGTGAATACACTTACTCCGGAAAAACGTTTGTGGTGAATGTGCCTAAAACGAGATGGCCTTCGACCCTGCTTTTTACAAGGAAAATTTTGTTCGGCGATGAAGCCCACTTTTGGTTGAATGGGTACGTTAATAACCAAAATTGCTGCCTTTGGAATAATGAAAATCCACAAGCCATTGTTGAAACGACGTTACAACCTCAAAAAGTCACTGTTCGGTGTGCTCTAAAGGCAGAGGGAATCATTGGGCAACATTTCTTCAAAAATGAAACCGGCCATAATGTTACAGTCAATAAAGAACGCTATAGAGCCATGATTAATGACATTTTCGTCACTGAATTGTAGGATGTTGATGTGGAAGTCCTTTGGTTCCAACACGACGGCGCTACATGCTATATAGTTAACGAAACAATAAATTTAATGAAGGAAACTTTTAGTGAGCACATTGTTTCGCGTCGTGGGCCTGTGGCGTGGCCTCCAAGACTATTTTTTGTGGGGTTCTGTGAAGTCGCTTATCTGCGCAGATAAGTCCGACAAGATGGTCGTCTTGGAAGAGAATATTTGGCGTCTTATTGATGACATACGGCTCCAAATCCTGCAAAAAGTGGTCGAAAATTGGCCCTCTCGGCAGGAATTTATTCGAGCCAGCCGACATCACATCATTTTTAAAACATAATGGCAAACCCTTATGTTTATAAAAGAGCTAAATTCTCGGCCATAACATTAAATTATATGCGTTTTATTTTTTCTTGAAAACCACAGCTCTTAAAAAACACCCTTTATATTCTTGGTCGTCGTAAAATTCTAAGACGATCCAGACATGTCGCCCGTGTATCCATTGAAATCACGATAGCTTCAAACAAATTAACCTAGGATCCTGGAATTTTGCATGTCGATAACTTTTGGTCATAAGCAGTTTGGGATTGTAAATGAGCGAAATGGTATCCCTTAAGGGACTCAAAGTTTCTTTTAAAGGAGTAAAGGTACTGTGGTACTTTTTGAATGTTTGCTTAGAAAATAAAATTGTTTTCTTTAAGGACAATGGTTGAAAATGGTCCTGTTAGTGGTTACGAACTAAATACCTCAAAAAAGGGCGTAGTTGCTGGTCCAAAAAACATATCGCGTTGTCAAAACTGGCGACGAATAGTCAATGTGGACATATGAGTACTCAAGTTACAGTCAATTTTGCTACGAATCCAAATAGAGTATTGGGTGTACTTAGTAGGAACATAAATACTGTTACAACATTGAACACACCCATTTCAATAGTAGAACTGAACATACCCCGTTAATGTCATATGGGTTTTGAAAGCTAACCTCAATAGCGTTAGTCTGTAACGGGATTTTAAAATTATTTCAACTTTCATCATGGAGTGGTCAGATAATGAGAACCGTATCGCTGTAATAGCACTTTTCAAGTGTGAAATAAAGAGAGATATTTTCAAAACGCTTCAGTAACTAGGGATTAGACGCATGTTCGTCCACCGATAAAACTGTTTGAGAAGACTGGAGATGTAAAAGACCACCACCGGGCCGCCCACGCTCTGTTCGAACACCGCATGTCATCAAGTCGTTAAATCAGAATTCACAGAAATTCGCTCCGAAAACAGAAAGTCATGGCCCGTGAGATGAATATCAAGCAAAAGTTCATGAGACGACGTACCGGACATTTATTGACGGCAGCTTTAAAAAAATAAGATTGAAAACATGCAAACGTCTTTTGGTAAAGCACGCTGATAACTTGGACAGAAAAATTTTGTTCACCGATGAAAATTTTTTTACCGTTTAGGAGAAATTTAACAACCTAAATGATAGAGTGTATGCGTGGTCATCTAAGGAAGTATCTGAACTGATCCCAAGGGTGGAAAAGGGTCATCACCCAGCTTTAGTCATGGTTTGGTGGGGTGTCTCTTACGATGGGGTCACTGACCAGCATTTCTGCGAACAAGGAGTCAAAACATCGGCCAAAGTTTACCAAGAAAACGTTTTGGAAGATGTTGTAAAGCCTCTTAACAATTCCCTGTTCGAAAACCAGCCATGGACTTTCCAGAAGGATTCTGTGCCGGCCCATAAGGCTAAAACGTCCCGGGCCTGGCTTCGAAACAATTTGCCGGCGTTCATTTCCTCTGAAGAATGGCCCTCAGGCAGTCCAGATTTGAACCCATTGGATTACAAATTGTGGACGGTTTTAGAGGACAAGGTTTGTCACAAAAGATACCACAAAATTGGATCTTTTAAGACTGCTTTGGTTCGAGCTGTGACCAATTTTCCAATGGACGAGATTCGTGCAGCTATTGACCAGTGCGACTTAAGGCGTGTGTAAAGGCAAAAGGCGGACATTTCGAATAAGTAGATTATTTTTGGATACAATATACATCAATAAATATATTAAAAAATAATTGGTCAAAAAAAACATTCAGTACTTTTTATTTTACAGCATAAAACGAGTGTAACAGTAGTTATGGGCCTACTAAGTACACAAACAAATAACATTAAAAATATTCGAATACTAAAAGTGGGCGAAGTGGGAAGATCCAGAATGTGGCGTGGCCACCATTCAATTCGTTAGCCGGCCCAGAGGCGTTGTAAAATAATAAATAAGATAACAATCTAAGCGAAATTCATACATTAGGTGCAAATTTGTATGCGTTCAAATATGCACTGGGATCTGGGTACCAAAAGGGGCTTGATTAGAAACCTAACTCTTTTACCACCAAGTTTTCCGTATTACCCATTTCTTAAGTTTTAACTTCTAGGAAGATCGCACTGCGAAAGATTTTGTAAAAAAACCAAAGTGGGAAATAGGTAAATTTATGTAGAAATTGCCAGATAGGGAGTGGTCAGTAGCCCATTTCCTGTCACCTAGGTAGGTTTGGAATATTATATGCAAAATTTAAATTGATTAAAACCTCCTTACGGAAGTTATCTCGTGAACCAGCAGCACTGACGTAAAGGTGGTGGCTCAAATAATTAAAAAAAACGTCTAGAAACGGATTTGGCCAAACCATCTGTAGTGTCTTAAATTCTTTTTTTCGAGGCTTTAGAATATAATGACGTTTTTTTCGCTGTTTTCCTTAGTTAAATTTAATCCATTTTAAATTGTTTATATTGGCGCAAATTTTTTGTTATGGCTTAGAACTTGGAAGAATTCAAACCAAAAATACCTTTTCGAGAATGCGCTTCAATGAGAGCTTCGTCAACCATTTTATTCGTAGTTGGCAAATTTCTTCTACTCGCATTTTGTGATACTTGCGATGACATGGAAATGGTCTAGACAAACCAACATTTCCTCCTTTTCCAGCTTGTCCGAACCTATTCAGTGATCTTTATTTTCCTTTTATTTCTGTCACTGCGCCTTCATTCCAGAGTTTGACGTCGATGTGGAATTATCGTCGGCGCTCTTTTTATGAATCATATGGAACAGTAAGGAACCAACCTAAACAAAAATCAAACTCAAAAATGCGAGTTCTGTTAAAAGATGTATAAGATAAAAGTACAAAAATTCGCTCTTCCAATAAAATACTAGAAACAACTACGGGAACAAAACAGCAGTAAAACCAAAATAAAATATTTTGGAAAAAGTGCATATTTTTTGTGTCACGTCACAGTTGGGCTGGTTTTTCGGGAAAATTAATCAAGAAGGTCGATTGGGCTAATAAGCACTTGTGGACTCTTCAACTCAATTAAAAAAGAAATACTAAATCGCGCTATAGCGGACCCTAACATTTCAGCTAAGTTTGCAGAGTTGACGCAACGCCTGCTATTGGCGCTTAACCTCTGCTATTCATATTGATTTTCGTACTCTCTGCACCATTCTAAAGGGGATGGAAAACTTGAACTTCAGCCAAACTGTTATAGGGCTACACGAAAATACGAAACAATACGGTTTAGAAGCGCTTTGGATAGAATTAACATGAAAATTGAATTCTTCTGGAACACCACGCAAAGAATGTCATGGATGGAAGAAAACCTGGACGGACTGGAAAACATGCGTGAAGAAGAAACTGTGCTACAACAAAAACAAAATATGTAAAATGGTGGTGGCCCATTTAACAGCTGTTGTTAGAGTCTCAGGAATGCAGAGAAGTGTTGAAGGCGTTGCTGGATCTGATCGCCTACATTTGTGAATTTGACAAAGAAAACGACGAAGATCTTGATTTTACTCCCTCAACATCTGAGTGCTAGGGAAAAAAGGAAATGATTTGGCAAGAAACGAAGTGTAACACCATTAGCTTCAAAGAGGCGTGTTTCCTGCACACCATCTCCTTCTCCTAAGCGCCACAGATCTAGTTCTCCACATGTATCCAACTCGGAATTAAGCAGCCTTTTAGTAGAAGAAAATAAACACTTGGGAAAAATTGGTCGACAACAGAGTGAAAAATATTGTCCACCTTATAGAAGAACAGCGCGATGATATGCGAAAACAAAATGAAAAATAAGATAGGCTGTGCAATATTTTGGAAGTCCATTATAAAGTAAAGGAACTATTGTTAAACAATTTATGTAAAACTATTTTTCTTGACTTCGTTTGTTTATTTTGTTTACTTAAAACATATAGTTTTTGTTTTCTCATATGCATAGAGTTGCCATAGCATATTAGTGAAATCTTTTTAAAATGAACTTCTACTTCATAAACAGCAAGGGGTTGTAGGGAAAGGCAAGGGGTAAGTAGAGGTACATACATCAGAAATAATTGGAGGTATCACGGCGGAGTTTGTAGATTAACAGTTCTGTTTAAAAATCGCTCAAATTATTCCATAACCTCTGAGTTGGCAGCATTGATTAACATGTGTGTGAGAGAGGAACGAAAAAAGAAATACTACTTTCTCTTTTCTTGAGTTTGACATTTAAGGGCTTTTTGTTTTCTTAGCCAAAAATTGTATTGTTTATGTGCAGTTACAAGATTTATTAATTTAATTGATTTAAAAATTATGAGTGAAATTCAGGAAATAACAATTGTGGTAAAATGGAGCGCTAAAGAATATCCCATCAGTGATTTGACGGACCAAGATACCGTAGCGGTCCTACGGCATGAAATTTTCAAAAAGACACAGGTCATTTTTTACTCGTACATATATCACTTTCTGAATCGTCGATATAAAAGTATTTTCTGTTTTTAGGTCCGGCCAAATCGTCAAAAGTTACTAAATCTAAAATACAAAGGTGTGTTCTTTGACCCTACAATATGTTTAGCATACTAAAGTGTTTTTTTCTTTCAGGCAAACCGGCCGAGGACAATTTGAAGTTGGGCAATTTGGAACTGAAGGCAAATTTCAAGTTAATGATGGTTGGCTCCACTGAAGCCGACATTGAAGATGCTTGCCAAAAACCCGACGACATTGGAGATGTCATCGATGATTTGGAAGAAAACGACACCGAGGAAGAGTCCTTGGAGAATTCCGCAATATATTTGGCCAAAATCCAGAAGCGCATTAATGACTACAGCATAACCGAGCTTAACCCGCCACGGCCAGACAAGCATTTACTAGTATTAGATATTGACTACACATTATTCGACCACCGCTCCTCGGCCGAATCTGGAGCGGAATTAATGCGTCCTTATCTACACGAATTTCTCACATGTGCTTATGAACACTATGACATAGTCATCTGGTCGGCTACTGGCATGCGCTGGATCGAGGAGAAAATGAAATTGCTGGGAGTTTCTAGCCATGCGGCATATAAAATAATGTTCTACTTGGACTCGCATGCTATGATCTCGGTGCACACGCCCGATCGTGGCGTCATAGATGTCAAGCCCTTGGGTGTTATATGGGGCCTATACCGACAGTATTCAGCTGCAAATACGATTATGTTTGACGACATACGGCGTAATTTTCTTATGAATCCACGTTCTGGCCTGCGTATTAGACCCTTTCGACAGGCTCATCTAAATCGTAGCACCGATAAGGAACTCTTAAAACTTTCAAAATATCTGAAAGACATAGCGGTCCACTGCAAAGACTTTTCCAAGTTGAATCATCGCAAATGGGAACATTATGATCCGCGTAAATAGTAGAGAAAGAGACGACTAATTTAAACTGTTGCCTGCTAAGTTATAACTTTTTTTTAAATATGACTTCCTCCACTTGAAGAAATTTGGCTTAAAATATAAGTGCTCTTAAGGAAACCTCCACACAGACACACAGAAAAAACACCAAACACGGCAGCAATTATATTACAACTCCCATGAGGTAAGCATTAACATTGTGAACGGAAATAAAAAGAAAAAGATTTACAGTCAATGTAAAAGAAAATATTTAATTTAGATGTGTACCAGAAAATCTTAAGGACAAGAAGTATAATCCAAATCTTTGATATTTTCAGTCCGAAAAATCCTTTTAAATGAACTACTAAATGGTAGATTCCAATTGAAAACTTTAAAAAGAAACATTTTGCCTTAGTGATAAAATTTGGGGAATCATACCCGAGTGAACTATACCACATTCGGTGTATCGTGGTTCAAATTGTTTTTTCTCAATAGGAATGTATTGATTGGACTTAGGATTTCAGGCAATATGATAGTTCTTATTTTAAAAACATTTCTGTTGGCTTGAATTTGATATCTAAGACTAGCAATTTAGTAGAAAAATTATACAATCGGTTTGACTCTGGACTTTTTTAGAAAAAGTAGGAATTCTAAGAAACGAAGCATTTTATATGTTAAAGCTTTGCACGAACTTCGCAGTCTACAGGTATATGTCATTAGGTACAGAAAATATGTGTTACACATCCACCCGTTCTTTGTTGGATGTGTAATATTTAAAATTAAATTTGATATTAAAAATTTAAACCGGGTTAAAAAGTACTGATAATTTTTTTTTAAATTTCTGGTTTTATTGGAAAGGCTGAACTTTGCCATTTAATAAAGTAACATAATATCATTCATATGACTACCGCAACTGGCTCGGCAGTACCTCGTCCGATCGACCCAAATTTTCAGTACATTTTCGAATTTTTGGGGTCGAATCTCTTCAATGGCAACTTTGTTTTAAGGCTTCCATTGTCTCTCGATGCTTTGCATAACATTAATCCTTAATGGCTCCCCACTGAAAATAATGCAAAGGACAGGAATCTCAGCTCCGAGGCTGCCAATAGACATCACAATTTCGTCTGACTATTCAATTTTCAAAAACAGTGCTTAAAATATCGATGGTTGCGTTGGCCATGTGACATGTGGCGGCCCCCCGTCTTGTTAAAACTTAATGACGTCCAGGTCTTTATCTTGAATTTTTGAAAACAAAAATTCGTTGAGCATGGCGCAGTAACGTTCGCCGTTGGTGTAAACGGCGGCTCCTTGCTTATTTTCGATAAATAATGGCCCAATGATACTGCCAGCCCCAAATCCCCACCAAACAGTGCCTCGTTGAACACGCATTGGCTTCTCAATAGTGACGAGTGCTTTCTCAATAAGCAAAATTGTCCCATATGGCAATTTTGCTTATTGACATAGCCATGAAATGAAAAAATGAAATCGGAAAACACGATTTTTCGGAAAAAGTTTTCATCTGCTGCTAAACAAGCTTCAGCCCATTGGGCGAACCGAAAACGCAGTTAATGGTGTTCCTTTATTAAATGACAAAGTTCAACCTTTTCAATGAAACCAGACATTTGAAAAAATTAGTACAGTTTTTTTACAGCCAATACAAATATCAAATGGTCCACCCTGTAATACAACTATAACGTAAACCAAACTAAAAATGTAATTCCTATTCATGTTCCATCTGACCATCATCCTACACAAATGACATTGTCTCGGTATAGGTTATAACCCACATAATGAAATTCGCTTAGATTGTGAGAACGGTAGTATTTTTCAACAGTTGTTGTAATACTCTAATCTGGTACGTCCCCTGCAAATGCATTTTTCGGTCCACCGTTGAAAATCGCACAATATTTTTAATAAAGTTCATGGGATTTTGATGAAAATAAGTTACTAGCAAAGCAGTTCTATAGTTCACGACGAAAAATTGAGGCCTTAACCACGCCCCTTCTTGCACCGCGCACGTAAAAGACTAACAGAGCTTAGTTTAAAAACCCCCATAACCTTTTTCCCAATGCATGAATTTCGCTTAAATTGTGTATTCGAAAATATGTTCCTTCAGCTTTTTATACGCCTAAGACAGAAATAGGCTACGCCATTATTTAAAATTGTTTTAACGCTAAAGATATTGAGAATAAAATGAAATATGCTTAACATTTGTTTTTATATAGGGTGTTCTATCTAGAAGTAATTTTTCAGAAAAAAAAATATAAAAATTCAATTCAAGCGTGGAATCTTTATTAGATTTACAGATGCAGAAAAAACACATGCTGAAGTATAGGGTGATTCATCTAGAGGTATTTTTTCAGAACAAAAAAAAATATAAAAATTCAAATCAAGCGTGGAATCTTTATTAGTAATTTGTAAGGACATTTTATGGCATTTATTTTTTGAATATAATATCCTTCAAATGTTGGCCACAACTACGCCACAGAGTCTCCATTCTAAGGGTCCAATTGTGGATGACTCGTTCGAGAATTTCGACCGGTATGGCTTTAATGACACGCGTAATGTTGGTTTCCAAAACCTGAATCGTAGCTGGTTTGTCAGCATAGACTTTGGACTTTACGTAACCCCAAAGAAAAATGTCTAAAGGTGTGATATCACTCGATCTAGGCGGCCAACTCAACTGTTCAAACCGTGAAATTAGCTGCTTTTCGAAATTACCTCTCAATAGATTTCTTGTATGAGCAGCAGTATGGCAAGTGCCGTCAATTACGGGCTTCAATTTCAGGTATTAAAAAGATCGATATCATGGCGCGATATCGACCACCATTCACGGTTACGTTCCGGCCATCATCATTTTTGAAAAAATATGCACCGATGATTCCACCAGCTTATAAACCACATCAAACCGTGGTTTCCTCTGGGTATAATGGCACCTCTTGAACCTCTTTAGCCCAAATGCGGCAATTTTGTTTATTGACTTTGCCGTTGAACCAGAAATGGGCCTTATCACTAAACAAAATGTTGGTCGAAAACAGCGGATCTTCCCGATTCTCACCGAACGCTCATTTCCATAAAACAGTTGCCAACATTTGAAGGAATTTATTTTCAAAAAATAAATGCCATTTGAATTTAGTTTGAATTTTTATATTTTTTTTGTTCTGAAAAAATACCTCTAGATGGATCACCCATAAGTACTATTCCCAAGCCATTCGGCTACTTCCTTAATACGAGTAACTTAGATTTCCGGATACCGGCCACTTGCAACGTTTAGTCTCCCCTTCGGATTCCGCATCAATGTTAACTGATGCAGTTTCATTAGGTTCGCTAACCTTGTCGCTTTTGTACACTTTCAATTTGGTTAAAACCATATGAGACAAGTCCCTTGGATTTGACAAGGTGCGATAGACACTCGGCAGTAAGTCATGTCTGCGAGCCAAACTTCCAGTTTTAAGTTGGAAGGACGAGATTGCAATCCTTGAGACTCTGTTGGAACACATTTCTCAGTAAATGTTGAAAGCCATGCATGAGTCCTTGGTCGGTAGTGTTTATCCTTTTAATCGACGAAATTCAGATTTTACCTATCTTTTTCGAGAGCAGCCTAAACATTTAACAGAATGTTTGTCTCCAAAGGCGTTAACTTTAATGCGGCCCTGGATCCAACCTGCGCCGCTACCAAGAGGAAGTGGTTCTCCTTAAGAACCTAAACATAGCATTCTCAACAGTTGACTACACTTATTTCTGGCGATAATGCCGTCCTAATCTCCCCTGTTGATTACAGCCAGCACAAAACTGTCTTTGACAACAATGACATAGGACCTTGGACCAGTGTTGGCACTGATCAGTTTGGACCATTTGAATACCAAAAGATCATCGGCAGCCTAAAAATTAAACAGAACGTTTGTTTCCAAAGGCGTTATGTTTAATGCGGCCCTGGAATCAACCTGCGCCGCTTCAAATAGGAAGTGGTTCTCCTTGAGAACCTGGGAGTAACCTAAAGACATAGCATTCTCAACGTGGCGACACTTGTTTCTGGCGGTAATGACGTCCTAATCTCCCCTGTTAATGCCAGCCAGCACAACAATGATCAGTTTGGACCGTTTGAATACCTGGTCATCGGCAGCGTAAACATTCAACAGAACGTTTGTCTCCAAAGGCGTTAAGTTTAATGCGGCCCTGGAACCAACCTGCGCCGCAATAGGAAGTGGTACTCCTTGAGAACCTGGGAGTACACTGAAGACATAGCATTCTCAACGAGGCTACACTTTTTTCTGGCGAGATGCCTCGTGCCCTTTAAAGGAAGAGTCAACCAAAGAGCATGGATCGGCTTTATCAAACCTCTCGAGAATTCCGATATAGAGAATCGATATATCAACGTGGTTCACTTTCGAACGCGGTCTGCGAACCGATGGGCGCAAAACAACCCGGACTTTATGAATGTTTGTTTTGAGTAAGACCACTACTAAAATATACCATCTATCTTTAAAGAGGAATCCACGACAATGGATAACTATTAACTCTGATCGAGCTATGTATAAGTATATGCTATTTGAACTGCAAAAACTTATGGTTAAAGATTATCGTTCGGTCAAAATGGAAATTACTCTTGGTCGGGGAATGGTTATTTGTCGCAGATAGCCTAAATACTTATAGGCTGTCCGGCTATCCGTCTCCTGGCGAGCCCATAGTAGCCTGAACAAGCCCTAAATTAGGACATTTCTGTGTGCCGCCCCCCTTAAGTCTTGACGGACAATAATCCAATTTCGACTAGTGCCAATTTCGTTACTATGTGACAAAAATAACATTGGTCATATTCGCACAATGATACCGTAACACTTCCGAAATCTATAACGCTAAAAATTGTATTTTCTTACAAAACAAGTATGTTAATTTGGTTTATTAATTTAATGTGTATAATAACAAAAATAAGTACAAAGTTTTTTTTTCCACATTCCTCTCAGTTATCACTAGAACGGCCATTATAACGTATAACCACCCTGGTCGGCCCAATGTACACGTCGTCCCTCTAGGTACTCCAGGCTTTCATGAATCTTACGGCGCTCGTCGTCCAACAACGCTAAACGTTTATATTTTTGAATAACAAAACAACAGCTAAACATTAAACCAATCTGGAATATCAGCCAAAAGATTAGTAACGCTATGAGAAGGCTTTGATTCAAACAAATGCTATCCATGTGCAGTTGATCATCTGAAAGAGAGATAGGGAAGACATTAACAACCGGTACAACTTGCTAGATTTTTGTATAATCATTACCTATGCCCGCAATTAGCAGAATACCCCGTTCGCCGTATATAAAACTGTTGCTGTTAGTATTATCCGGCCCTCTAACGCGTAGATTAAAATTGAGAGGTATTGCATCCGTTTTTGGCTCACTGGGGGCTGAGCTGGTTATGTTGTCCTTATCCGGCAGGTTGACAACATCCATTACCGTAGATATATACACGGGATTTTGTACCTTAAACTGTTGCAACTGCTGATCAAGTGACACTTGCCTCCTGCGTCGGGTTATAGTTTCCGTTGTTATCGGATACCAACTAGCACTGGACGCTGCGCTAGCGCAATTATCATCCGGGCAACGATTGACACAAAAGTGTATGCGGACATCAAAGTTAACCATGGAAGTGCCGGCAAATTTAAAGGCATGAAATCGGGCTTTTAGCACATTTTTTGTGGGTGTATGCAGTCTTTCTAGTCCGGGAAATACCGAAACATCGGTTGGACATCCCCGTTCATCGAGAAGTTGTACAAAATTTTTTTTGTCCATCGTCTTGGCTATTAGCGATGTGGCCCTGAAGTCCGGTAAAGTAGGCGGTAGGGTCAGACCGGCGAATTCTCTCTGCTGTTGGACCGTGTATTCTGCCACGATTTGCAATTCCAAACCTTGACCAATTTGCACATCATTTGTCTGGTGATCATGGGCTAAATCGATAATTTGCAGGCTTATCCTTGGCATGGGATGAAAATCGCTAGCATTGAAATGCAAGGAACCCTCGTTAGGCAGAAAACTAAAAGAGATAAAAAAAACGTAAAGAGGGTTGAAGTAAGGACTATATACGTCAGTTATCAAATGTCATTTGACAAAATTATAATCATTTTTAAGCAGTTCGCTATGTACTGGTAATGCTCACCGACAATCTTAAGCGTAACGTCGCACTGTGGCTGAAATTGTTGACCAAAAGTGTAATTTTTTTTGTCACCGATTTTTAAAATTTTTACGCCTTTTTGAAGCTTATATATCCAGATTAAGGTAGCCAAAAAATTAGGTTAAACTATTGCTAATTGTGGGCTTGGCATGCTGTCAAACTCAACTGTTTTTTTAGTTTCAGAAAAAGGTTACTACTCGCAATCTATCATCGATAATGTCCTGCGGTCATTTTATAATGTTAGTGAGATTATAATCTTTAGTTGTTGTAAGTGGTCACAGCTCTAGCGTTTAATATTAGGGGCGTTATGAAATATTTATGAAACTACTATATTTTTCTCAAATTTAAACTTTAGTAGAATAGAACTTCTAGGGAACAAAAGGGAACAAGAAACGTGTACAAATATTACATTTTTTAATAAATAAAAAATAATAAACCCATATTTCACTCTAAAAGTTAAAAAAAAATCAAAAGTTTAACTATGACCTAGAATTCCTTAAAAAGTCCTCAATCAATTTTAATATAATTAAAACTGAGTCAAGCTGAACTAAATATCTATCCATTAAAAAAATAACTTAAATATTTTGATCGGTTCAAAAGTTACGGAATTTTGGCCAACGAAAAACGATTTTCAGCCACTGTGCGTCACCGGCGCACAGTGGCTCAGAATCTATTTCCATTGGTCAAAAGTCCATAACTTTTGATCTAGTATACATTCTTGAGTTCAGTTAAATTGACAATTATAGCCAAGTACTCAAGAATTATTTTGAGTTATTGATTTTGAACATCGGGTTATCATGTTATTTTTGAAATTAGTCCAAAAATTGAAATACGTATAGGTAGTAACCTGCAGTTATTCAATTTAATTTATTTAAATGGTTTTTAAGGGCCTATCACAGACAAATAAACTCCGATTGGAATAAAATTTAGGAGCAGAAATTTCCCCATCTTTTCATCTGCGTACCTAGATTTTAAAAATAAGAGAAATTCGAGTTCTGATCTCAAAAACATTTTTGCGATTTCGGGCGGGCAAAAGTTACCTCAAAAACATAGGAACCTTTTACATTTACAAATGGGAACTGCATCCTTTAAAGGCACCTTTAAAGGCTTTTTTTGAAGCAAAGAATTTATGATGGCCCAAAAGTGTTACTACGAGGGCTGCTATTTATATTTCTGGCCTAATAATGAAAATGCGAATATTTATCATGAAAATGCGAATATTTATCATAAAAATGGTTTTTTGTTATTCAAAGTATTCTCCAGCATGATTTGTGAAGTTTTGCATGCGCTCAAACCAATTGTCGAATCAATTGGTCGCTCAAGCGGAACAGTTGCCATATGACCAGTTTTGCCGAAGAAACTTCTTCGAAGGGCTTCTTCCACGAACAACTCTCGTTACATTTGGCTCGTCTTCGAAGACCAACACGGTCAATTGCTATTTTGTTTCGGGCTCATACGCATATATCCATGATTCGTCACCTGTGACGATTTTTTTACCAATCGCAACGAGTCCTTTTTAAGCGATTGTGAAATTTTGCGGGATCCAACGAGAACAAACCTTTTTTACGGCCAGGTGTTCATGCAATATCGAATGTATGCTGGTGGAAGAAATGCCCAAGGATGCTTCTATCTCACGGTATGTCACATGACGATCTTGCATTATCAGTTCACGCTCGGCATCAATGTTTTCTGGCACAACGGCCGTTTTTGGACGACCCTCACGACCTTCGTCTTTGAGCGAGCGTCGGCCACGATTGAATTCATTAAACCAGTTCACAGTGTTATTGGATGGTACTTCATCGCCATACAAAGATTTAAGTTCATCGATGCACTCTTGTCGTGATAATCCACGTCGAAACTTGTGAAAAATTATCGCACGAAAATGTTCACGTCTTAGTTCCATTTTTTTGCCAAATTGATTTTTATCAAGTCACTGTAAACAACACAAATGATGGTCGTACGTCAAAACGTTCTGAGTACGTTTATGCTAAAAAATGTCAAACTCTCCAATGAAAATGTCAGATAGGCCAGAAATATATATAGTAACCCTCGTTTGTCGCAGATAAGAATTTCGAACTGTTACAAACGAAATGACAAAGTTTTATGTACGCTCCCTTCTAAGGTGACTGTTGACCTACCTATGATATTATTTTTATTTTCAACTTTTCTACAGCAAATCCGTGATTAAGAAAATTGTCGATTTAGACTGGCTTAATGTCGTCATTACTTTTTTTTTAATTATTAATACCTTTGAGCAAATTCCAATGAAGATTCCAAGGCTATAGCGTTAGGCATATTGTCCTCATCGTCCTTGTCATGTTCGGGCTCATCATCATTATTGTCGATGTGTACATTTACATCCGCTCCAGTTGCTTCATTGTCTGTTCGAGCCTCTCTCAAGGTGGCATTACTCATAATGCAGCCGACCTTAATCAAACGATCTCCTTGTGTCTGAACATTCGGATTATTCTGTATGACCACCAAGGTGGATATAAATATTCTGCAAAACAAGGATTAAAGTTATTCTTTAGGTTTTGATTTCTTCATTTCCCGCTGGTTATCTCACTTACCTTTGATATTCTTTAGTTACTTCGTAGGCTCTCAATAAACCGCACTTGTTCTCCTTGGCTTCGCTGCCTATAGTCAGTCTCAGCATAGTGGTTTTAGTACCATTACCTTGGACCATACACTCCTTCGAATGCATACTCACATACATTTTGCCTTGAAACCAATCCTTGGGAGTATAGCGTATCGTCATCTCGTTGTGAGTACAAATCACTTGAACTGAAATAAAATTAAACTCCGGCTATAAAATTGAATACTCTATTCTCTGGTCAAGAAAATCTCACCATCCAAGCATTTTACTCTCCTCATGTAAACCGAATTATCTCTGAGCTTTAAACTTCTCGGTCCCATCGATATTATGTCCTCCGAGTGTAGAAGACACTCCGATTTATCGAGATCATCGACAAAATGGAATGACACTCCCTGGCAGTAAAAACGTGTCTCATGTGAGCAGTATGATTGACACTCCTTTTGACTTAGCCCAGTAATTTTGTTTTCTGCATACAGGAAGGTACTATTGGCGTATAGTTCATAGGAACATTGATCATTTTCGACGGGTCTTTCATAGCATTGATTTTCTATGTACTCCTCATCGTAGGGGGCAGCTCTAAAGGCATCGGGTTGTATCATTTTATCCTTATCGCTAAGAATACATCTGCCCAGTGTGCTTTGATGTTGTCTGGCTGCCGATGATCTATCCTGCATGAATCTGAAATACGGGGGTGGGTTTTGATATTAGTAGAATAGATGGTACAATAATGAAGTAGTGTCATGCAGTCAGCTAATTAACAATTTCTCTCTTTCAAATTTTAGATATGAAAAAGACAATTTTTGAAGTTTCTAAAGCTAAATTTCTATATCAAACTTTCACAATAATCATTAAGCATTCACAAAAATTGATTTCGGCATTTTCTTTCAAGTGTTTTTGACAGTACAGCGAACTGTCTTCTTGTTGTTGGGCTAGTGGCTATACCTTGTTTATTGTACCATGGTAGAATATAATGACTGAATGTCAATTCATTAAAATTGCAATTTTATTCATGCCGCATGTTATGTACGATCTAGATACGAGGGCATATCAATAATTCCGTGACTTTTCGAGTAAAACACAGTTTTTTTTGCAAAAAAAAAATATTTTTCCTTTTAGCTCAATACACTTAGTCCAATGTTTCTCCAATTTCTGTATACCTTCCAAATAATCTGATTTTTCGTGGTCCATGAAATAGGCATTTGTTTGATCAATAATTTCATCGTTGGATCTAAATCTCTTTCCACCAAGCCATTTTTTTAGGTTTGGAAGCAGGAAATATCCACTGGGGGCTAAATACGGAGAATGTGGCGGATGAGGTACAAATTCATAACCCACTTCATGCAATTTTGCCAATAAGACTGCACACGTGTGCAACCGTGCATTCAGGGCTGTCATAGAAATCAATGTTGTCACTATTGGTTTTGAAAACGATAAGAAAAAATGCTTTGGTGTCATGAAAATCAATGTTATCGGGTTTATAAGCAACAGCGGATTCGAACATTGGTTTTATTTACATTCGAAATGGACAAAACCAACTTGGTTTCATGTCACCAAATGAAACTAACATTGGTTTGCTAAAACGACAATTAGCAAAACCGACATGGTTTTTATGACAGCCCTTATCTTGATGAAAACAAAATCTTTTTTGGCCATTTTAAATCGTCGTTAAATCGGTCCAACAAGTTGGCATAATATTCTCCGTTTATTCGAAGTAGGTTATCCCACGTGCATCCCAAAAATGTGTTGCCATCACTTTATTGGCCGACAAAGTCACCTTGACCTTCTTCGGAGCCGGTTCACCCGAAGAAACCCATTGTTTAGACTGCTGCTTGGTCTCCGGAGTGTTGTAATGGATTCATGTTTCATCTACAGTTACAAAACGCCGCAAAAACTCATTCGAATTGCACCTAAAGAACTCCAAACAATCGATTGAAGTTGTCACATGATTGCGTTTATGATCAATTGAGAGCAAACGCGGCACACATCTTGCAGACAACTTTCTTAAGCCCAACTGAACATGTAAAATCAAAGCCACACTGCCATATGAAGTGCGTATGGCATAAACAATCTGACGCACTTTTACTCTTCGATCGGCCAACACTATATCGTCGATTTTGTCGACAATTTCGAGTGTATTGCCTAAATCCGTAACGTTCAGCGTCATTTGTACTTGTACGGCCACAACGAAAGTCATTAAACCAATTTTTCCTTTGAAATCGATGGTGCAGAGTTCCCATAGCATTTATCTAGCTTTTCCTTGGTTTGATTGGCGGTATTTTCCGCAAAAAATGATGAGCATTCGAAATTCACTTTTTCCACTTTTATGAAAATCCACGAGGTTGTATGATTTGAACAGCTGTTAAACACAAACTAAATGACGGAACTCTCTCGAAATTTGACAGTAGTCTATTAATCGGTGGTACTTACTGGGATCAGTGTTGCATTTCATATAACTGCGAGAGAAGTTGGAAAAGTCACGGAATTATTGATATGCCTTTGTATTTATATTCGTACTGATATCATGGTTCTAATTTTCGCAGATTCTTTTGATTTTAACAATTTGGATGTTGTTAAAATCTGAACTTTAATTCAAGCAAAATTATAAAATTGTATTTCTTTTTATTAATCAACACCATTTCCAATTAAAATTGAGAATATTCAGAATAAAATTGAGAACGTTCTAATTGAAGTTGGAAATACAAATCGCAATTAAAAACAAGTGGACTGGAATTGAGTTCTTCAGGGCCGTGGTTTTGGACATGGATTCCCGTCTAATATAAAAGTTTTCTTCTAAGGAAAGAGGCACAGCAAACTTTTCCATACCACCATTATACATACTAACTCCTACCGTCATATTGGTATTGTATACGAGATACGGTATTAGTTTAAAAACAACGGTATCCATGTCTGGTGCAACTGGGCCTAATCGATCTAGGATTGAGAATGGGCCTCTCCCGCCGATTTGAGGTCCTGTCGCTTTAGAAGCCACAGATTACATAGGAATGTGCTTACATTTTTCAGCGACCACTTATTAGACCTGCTACAACTGGGCCATATCAGTCAGCGGTTCAGAGTTGAAGTCCAGTCGCTTTAGCAACCACAAATTTCGTCAGATTCTGACAAAATTTCGTATAATGCGTTAAAGTAGCCAATATTTGACCCTACTAAAATTGGACGTTATCAAGCTTTCGAATAGCCCACACACAAAAGGTCCCTTCAAAAGTGAGGTTAAGCCGATCTAGAAGTCAGTCGTAAATTTAAATTTAGCATTGTGCTTTACTTTAAACTACCTTTGGTAAAATTAAGCCATATCAGTCTACGTATTCGTGTAGACCCGACGAAATGCATATCACTATTCCGCTTCAGAAGTCAAATAGAGTCCGACCTTTCTCAAACTTCAGACAGACGTTCAAACTATTTAACCTAGGATGGCTTATGGTCATAAGCTGTTAGCGATTGTAAATGGACGAAATCGGCCCAGCGGAAAAAAGTAAAAATACCTCGGCAAGAAGTACGTACATTTCAGTATTCGCTTAATAATGGTTAAAATGGCATAGCTGCTGGACTTTTTTTAATAGTCAATATGGGCATACGTATGGTTACTCAAACTAAAGCACATTTTGTTTCAAATTTAAATTTAGATTAGTTTTGGAGTTTTGGCTTAGTTTAGGGGCATGGGCCCATATAACGGACCATTTTTTTCGCTTTGGTTATTCGTTATGGATATAAGGTTCGGCCTGGCCGAACCTGCTTTAAACTTCCCACAAATGAGCGTGGCCATTGAGCCCTGGAACCCAAAAATCGTCACCTGATTTCCGGGGGACGGTGATTTTTTTTTTTAAAAAAAACTAAATATTTACCTTTATATACCAAAGATTTGGACCAATTCAGGATTTGTACCGGCACATACAGGCCCTGAGCAGCCCAATTTCGTCATGAATTAAACGATTCACCAATAGACATATGGGTTTTCAAAAACAATTAAAGTTCCTTACGAATCTTTAACGATTCGCCTAAATTGACCGATGGGCCAGTTGTGCATAATGCTAGGAAAATCACGTAATTTTTAACGTCAACTTAAATTTAACAGCCTGTGGGGAGCCATTAAGGATAAATGTTACGCAAAGCATCCAGGACAATTGCAGCGTTGAGACATGAAATCGAAGTTGCTATTGAAAATATTCGACCCAAACCAATAAAAATGTACTAAAAAATTATGTGGATGGGATGAGGTTCTTTTGAGCCAATTGTGGTAGTCACATGAATGATTGTGTTCCATTATAAAGTTAAACCTTTCGAATAAAACGAAAAAAAAGAAATTTGAAAAAATTATCAGTACATTTTACAATGGCCTACCGTTTAGATGCAAAATTTATATTAAAAATGCTGTGTGGAATCTCTATTGGTAATTTGAAAGGACATTTTATGGCATTTTTTTTAATAAAAATTAAAATTAATTGAAATCAAGTGTCGTCAAGATTATGTGCATCAATTTCAGGTAGCATAAAGATCGATATCATTGCGCGATAACGAGCACCAATCACGGTGACGTTTCGGCCATCATCATTTTTGAAAAAATAGGCACCGATGATTCCACTATCTTACAAACCGCACCAAACCGTGGTTTTCTCGGGGTATATTGACACCTCTTGAACCTTTTCTTGTAGCTCTTCAGCCCAAATGCGGCAATTTTGTTTATTGACATTGCCGTTGAGCCAGAAATGGGCCTCATCACTGAACAAGATTTTGGTCGAAAACAGCGGATCTTCCCGTTTCTCACCGAACGCTTATTCCATAATAAAGTTTCCAAATTTGAAGGTAAATATTTTCAAAAAAATGCCATAAAATGCCCATTCATATTACCAAAAAAGATTCCACTCTTGATTTGAATTTTTATATTTTTTTTTCTGAAAATATAACACTAGATGGATCACCCTATATATACAGGGTGATTTATTCACGACTGCATAAATTTCACCAGTGTGGGTAATTTCATCAAAATATGTACATCTACGACCATGCCCGAAAATACAAGGGCGGAAATGGCTGCGGTTTTAAAATTTTCGGATTGGTGGTTGGAGGATATAAGTAGGGTAAAATCGAATTTTAACGTTATGTGTAACAAATTGTGTTGGAACATATTATTTTACATGTATCGCAATACATCCTGATGGAAAAGGCAGCTGTGCCACGCCCCTTTTTTTAAAATCGCATTTATCTCCAAAGTAGTGTAACGATCGTTACAAAATTTAAACAGAATAAAATCAATGATTAGCATAATCGTATTATTATAGACTTTGTTGTGTTAAAATTCCCAAAAAAGCGTAGCACTGCCCAATCAGTTTATGACTTTTAAAAAACATGTCTTGTGATGGTTTACGTCGTAGTAAAAAGAAGCCCTGAATGTTCATATTTGGCCCGAATTCGATCTTAATTTGTTTTTTATTATTCACGGAAAACTCCAGTGCACCAACTGAGATTCAGTTGTACTGTTTAAAACATGCAACTTCCATCGGGCGGTTGGCAAAAAATGTGTGGTTACAGTAAATCCATTCTCAGAGTATATTTGATTGGTATGAGTTATACTTTCATCGATATTTAAATGTGTCGAAAATGAAATTGAAATATCTTCCTCAAAATGCCACACGCAGAAAAAAAGTATGGTTGGGGTGACAATATTCGAAGAGGATCATACTATTGTTGGGTATATGGTTGTGACACAACAATATTATGATCCTCACAACAATAGTATGATTCACACATAACCATACTATGATCCCCACAACCATAGTATGATTCACACATAACCATACTATGATCCCCACAACCATAGTATGATTCACACTCAACCATACTATTATCTCCACAACCATATTATGATCCTCACAACCATAGTATGTTTCTCATACAACCATAGTATGATCCTCACAACCATAGTATGATTCACACACAACCATATTATGATCCCCACAACCATAGTATGATTCACATTCAACCATACTATGATCCCCAAAATTATTTATTAGGATTGGTTATTGTTGTAATTCAAAAATAGAGATTTTTATTAAGTATGTTATTTTAAATTGCATTACTATTAGTTCATAGCCAGATTTGATGTTTTTATTAAACATTTCATTCATTCAATATATATTCCAACGGTCAAAAATACTTTTAGTTGCCAGCAGGGGTGAATGCTAATTCACCATCCGTGGACAACAAGTAACGAATGTGATTAAACCATGATCAATGGCTATATACTTAAGTGCATGCAGATTTTAAATAAACGAGAACCACTCCGTATTAGAGTATTTCACCTAACAAAGTAAACACAATAAAAATCCCTCGAACTACCTTCCGATTGTGTTGTTTTTTTTTAACGGACAACAACCATTCACTGTATGGTGTGTATGTGTTTTTTTGTTTTTTTTTTATAAAACCTGTTTTGTTATGTCCATAGTCGCAACCATACTATATGATTGCCGTAATCAAATTTATTGTTAACGTAAATTTTAAATAACAATACTTTTGTTGCACCAAACATGTTTATATGGTTGCTACAACCATATTTTTATTTCTAAATTTGGCAATTATACTATTGTTACATTTCAACAATAGCAATATTGTCGCAATCATACTATTGTCAAAATTAAATTCAAAAACAATACTATGGTTGCGGCGAACATGTTTTTATTGTAGATAACGTGCTATTGTTGCGGTGACCATATTGTAACCATATCTTTTCTCTGCGTGCAAGTAGAGACGAAAACATGGACCGATTGCTGGATTCTTGCAATTCCATTTTTTTTTATCTAAAGTCACATTATCGAAATCATTCGGTCGGAAAATAGTTTTTCAGTTGCTTCAAACAATTGATGACTTTTCGTGGAGAGGTCATTAGAATGACCGCATCGCACAATAAATGCAATTTTGTATAAAACTTGTTTGAAACTCTCCCATCGGTAGGAGGTACTTTTAAATATTGGCATCAATCATAGGTCATTTGAATAACTGAAGCGCTGAATTGAAACTGTATAATGCGAAAATATGACTTCATTGCACTGTTTTTTTAAATGAAAATAGAAATTTCCATAGAATAACAAATGATATCATAAAACAGTTAAGTCAACAACTAACTGAAACTGAAAATTCTATTTAAATTGTGTTTTTAGAAAGAAGACAAAAAAAACAGTTAATTATAATGCAATCAAAATTTTAATTTCGTATTCACAAACACAAAAAGCACCTCGTAAAAATACCGAAAACAAAAAAGTTTCCTAAAACAACTGCACCACTCACCTCTCATGATTGTTGCGATGGGAAGGCGCAAACGATGCAGATAAACACTGGAATTCGTGTTCGAATAGACATTTCTCAGCGCATTCACGTCGCGTGACCAATGTCGATACGGTTTTCTTTCCCTGGAAAACTAAACTGTTTCCGGGTATCTTTGTCAAGGTCCACAGCCGTTGTTTGCACGTTTCGGGCACTGTGATTTTGTTTGTTTTGCATTTGAGAAAGAAATAAAGTTTAAATAGATTTCCACAAATTTAAGCAAATATTAAGCGATGAAATAAGACATACTCACTCACCCTTCAAACAAGTTTTTTCATAGAATACCGCCTCGCCGTCGGCCACCAGGGGCAATTCATTACCCACCGCCATGTAATTGGATGTTCTTTCGAAAAACGAATAGCCGTAGCATTCGTTGGTGTCCAAAAGATGCACATACGCCAAACAGGCATCGTCTTCATTGCAGATGCGCCAACACGCTGAACTTGGAGTGGTCTCGAACCTAAGCGATGTACTCGTGTTCTGCGATTGTGATGGCATTAGGTGCTGTTGATCGAGAATAGGGTAACCATCACGTGTATATCGATTGCGATCTTTGTAATTGCTGGCCGGCGCATAGATTAAATTACGTTCCGTCAGATATTCGAGGGGCGGCCGAAACCCCACAATTTTCTGCAAATGCATTTGGTACAGGGGACATTTCAGTAGCAAGGCATCTAATTAAAATATAGAAGGAGATATACTTAGTAATGTTGGTAGTTCCATGTACATAATTTTTAAAATTGCATATATGCTTTATATGTCATTGGCGATTCCGAATTCGAGGAGCATTTCTCATACACACAGAGAAAAAACAAATTAGAACTACAAAAACTTCGTTGCAGTTTTGTATACAAATAATTGTTGCAACTAATAATTGGTGACGATAACAAACAATTTATTATGACGGATTGTTTGTTGGTTAAGCTTTTTAATCGTAGTTTTAAATGTAGTCTTTGAAAATGTTAAACTAGGTAGAGGTCTACGAGTATTTTCTGCCCAATGTTTAATCGAGTGAATAGTGTTGAGTTTGCAACAAATAACACTGTTCTGCCTTTAGACTAAACCCACTGATCCTTACACACAGAGAACAGATTTGTTGCCACAACCGAATGTTGGTTGTTGTACGAACTATCCACGTATTCCATCGTTACAGCCGAATGTTGATTGGTTTTACAGACATTTTTAGTAGAGCGAACTGACACTTTCGGTTAAATCAAAGAAGTATCGGTAATCCTAACCGACTAAGATGATTATTGGAACTGAATTTGTACATGTATTGGTTGTTGTTATAGATTGTTGGTTATAAATACGTTTTGATTTTATTTAATATATTACATCCTTGTAATGGGTCAACTATTGGTTATTGCAACAGAAATTCGATGTATTCAACCGAATTTCTGTAGTATGGACCGATTTCTTACTGATTTTTTCTCTGTGCATATATAAATTGATTTCCTGAATCCGATTTAAATGTACGCGAGAAAAAGAAAACTACGATTTTATACAAAAACTGGTATAACTCAGGCAAAAAATACACCTCACTGTAATCGTTACAGTGTGTTCTTTGTAACTGTGTGGAGAGCTCCAGAATTGGGGTACAATTGACAGTTGAAACAAAATTTTTCAGCAAAGAAAAACAAAATGTTAATTTCTTTTGGCTGTAACTTCCACAATTTTATTCGATTTTTATAAATTACGAGGGTATCTCAAAAATTCCGCGATTTTTCGAATAAAACACATTTTTTTTGCAACAAAAAAAAATTATTTTTCAACGAAATCTTCTTTTAGCTCAATACACAGTATAACGTTTCTCCAATTTTTGATCCCTTCCAAAAAATAGGTTTTTTGAGGCATTTGTTTGATCAATAATTTCATCGTTGGAGCTGAATCTCTTTCCTACCGAACCATTTCTTTAGGTTTGGTAATAGTCATTGGGGGCTAAATCCGGAAAATATGAGGGTTTAGGTACCAATTCGCAACCCACTTCATGCAATTTTGCATTGAGACAGCACACGTGTGCATCAGTGTATTCTTGATGAAAAGGACTTTTTTCTTATAATTTGACATAATATTCGCCGTTTATTGTTTTTCCCTTTTGAAGGTAATCAATGTGGATTATCCTACGTGCATCAAAAAAACTATTGCCATCACCTTATTAGGCAAAGTCAACTTGGCCTTCGGAGTTTTGTAATAGATCCATGTTTTATCCACAGTTACAATACGCCACAAAGAAAAATTGCGCTTAAACAACTCCAACCAATCCTTTGAAATTGTCACACGATTACGTTTATGGTGAATTGAGTGCAAACGCGGCAACCAAATTGCAGAAAGCTTTCTTAAATCCAATTGATTATGTAAAATCATAACCACATTGCCATATAAAATCCGTATATCATCAAAAACCTCACTTTTACTCTTCGATCGGCCAACAACAAATCGTAGATTTATTGACATTTTCGGGTGTATTGGCCTCAATTTGCCGTCCAAAACGTTCTGCGCAATTTGTACTTGTCCGACCTTAACGAATGTGAGTAAACCATTTTTTTACCATTGAAATCGATGGTGCAGAGTCCTCATAGTATTTATCAAGCTTTTCCTTAGTTCGATTGGCGGTGTTTTCAGCAAAAAAAAAATTTAATAAGCACTCGAAATTAATTTTTTCCATTTTTAACAAAATCCAGTTGTTTTGAACTGCTGTTAAACACAAACGTAATGACGGAACTCTCTCAAAATTTGATAGTAGTCTATTAACAGGTGGTACTTGAGGGGAGCAGTGTTGTATTTCATATAACTACGAGGGAAGTTGCAACGGAAATATTGATACTATCTATCCATACTCGTACTTTATTATTTCGAGACATATTAATTATAATATACTTTTTCTTCTCCACTGGGGTATCGGAAGAAGATATCTTTTATTATTTTTTCGACGATATGATCTTCAGAGAAACTTTGAAACTTCGCTTTAATATTTTATTGTTGTTAATTGCTTTTATATTTTATTGTTACACTTAAATTGTTTCGTAAATGTACCCGTTTTTAGTTCTTAGAGAGAAATAATTTGTTGTCATTACCAATTGTTGGTTGCATCGAACATTTTTATACCAAGCTATTAGTTGCTACAACAGGCGGTTCTGGCAACCAATAATACAAACTTCAATCGGCTAATGTGACCGAATATAAAAATGTCTGTACCATAATATTGTCATAACAACCATTTTATGTTATGGTTCAACCCAATTTCCATTATAATTATTAACACTTGGTGATTGTAACTCAAAGTCTTTTAATCTAACAGAATTTTTCTTTGTGTCTTATTAAATAATGTATGTTGCACAGTCTCTACTGAGACCCTGTGGTGTTGTTAGAGGAAGCTTTTGTTGACTTAAAAGGTATACGTTTTTCAAAATCAAGAGGCAGGCAATGGTGCCCGTTGATTAGATTAAGTTGTAAAGGGAAGGGAGAGAGTGAACACAAAGACCGGCGGCGCGAGTTTTTAAAATCTTAAAGCGACTTCAGCTAGACTAATACGATGACTCAAAGATGTATCAATGATTTCAGTTGTGTCGAAAGTAATACCGATTTAGGCTTAGCCTTTATTTAGGTTTCTTGTTAAAGGGACAAGTGTATCTTAATGTATTTTTGCATATACTCGTATACAGAGAAACAATTAGTTGCAAATCGGTTGAAAATTCCGTTGCAAAAGAAAAAAATCCCTTGCAACCACTTAATGTTTTTAATCGTTATGAATCTTCGGTTCAATATACCAAAAGATGTCAATATGATCATGGTATTGCACACACAACTAATTTATCGGTCATACCAATGAAACCCTAAATGTGTTCTGGTGGTTGTGGCAACCAATCTTTTTGTTGTAACCAATTACTTGTATGTGATAACTAAAATTTTATGAATTGCCCAACCGTTTAATCCATTTTTGCAGTAAAAATCGTTTATCATCTTTTCCATTTTTTACTAAACCTGACCTGACCCTATCTATGTTTTAGAGTAGTTCAAGTGTGTAAGCAAACAGATATTTGCCTCTGGCTACAATTTGAAATTTTTTCGTCGAGCAACTTCAAACATCACCTGGACGAAGGGAGGGAGGGTCAGTCAGACCTAGCCTTAAAACTTGGTTGTAGTTCACCGACGATGAACAGAAGAGGTAGTGATAGACCTCTGAACGATTAGTAAGTAATGTTCCTGTACAACTTTTTTTTAGACGGGACACCTTGGATGAATAGTCCCGCGTTTTATGGATCGGAAAGTGGTCTTTGTCCACGAGGTCTGATTGGAGATTGACCCCTAGTTTTTATAACTCGAAACAAGATCTTCGTTTCGTTCAAAAACACGGCAAAATTTATTGTCGCCTATTTGGGTTTGTGTAACACGAATTGAATTTTTTAAATTCAAATTTTAAATGTTTGTAATCTAATTTTGAATTTATTGACGAACGAATTCTTGTGAATTACAAAGAATCAAATTATTTTTCTTACGCCTACTGACAGTTCATTTCGTCTCAGGTGAATTTCTTTATAAAATTGGGCTGTAAAGCCTAGTACTGCGGGAAGTCAGGAGCTCCCAAAACTTATTCTGGTCTTAGTAGTAGTCCCGGGAAGAGCTTCGTCTCGGTGTGGAGTTGCATCTCAACCGAGTTCTGAGAACCATAAATAAGCAGGAGGTGCAATACTTATATAAGACTTATCCCTCACTCCAAATATTTCACCACCACTTGTAGTTTAAAAATCCATAAAATCATTGCTTCATGTTACACGACCGCAATAAATCTAAACAAGTTTTTTATCTATCATTGTTTTCAAGTTTCCGCTACAGATCTGTGAAAACGTTGCCAAACAATATCATTCGATTGATTTAATCATCCATACATTCTCACTGTTAAAGCGCCGACCGTTTCAAATCGCATGACCTTCAACCTTTCGAGCATGTCGTCAAACATTCCAAACAAACCATCCCATCAGTTGCATGATCGGAAATTCATAAATGAACCCAACGTTTGTTATAACAATAAGAAACTAATTGTAGAAAAATATTAACAATAGAGGTTTTAATTTGTTGTAAATTTTTAAAATAATTAAGAATAGGGATGTCGACACTTGAAATTTTTCAAACTAAGGAAAAGGGAGAAAATATATCTCTGAATAACTGGTATATCTAAATGAAGTGCTTGCAGAATAAAAAAGGTTACCCCATCCGCAGGGGAATTCAATTATACGAGTATGTCAAAACAAGTGGACAATTTGTAAGTTCAGCCGAACCGAAGTTTTTATGCTTTCCGCCATAGATTTCGTTGTAGTGCGGCATTGACATGATTGGGGTATTTACTTAGTAGGGACATATATACTGTTACACACGTTTTATGCTGTAAAATAAAAAGTACTGAATGTTTTTGGACAAAGTATTTTTTAATATATTTATTGATGTATATTGTATCCAAAAAGAATGTACTTATTAGAAATGTCCGCCTTTTGCCTTTACACACGCCTTAATTCGCACTGGCCAATCGTCAATAGCTGCACGAACCTCGTCCATTGGAAAATTGGCCACAGCTCGAACCAAAGCAGTCTTAAGAGTTTCAATGTTGGGATATCTTTTGTGGCAAACCTTGTCCTCTAAAACCGTCCACAATTTGTAATCCAATGGGTTCAAATCTGGATTGCCTGAGGGCCATTCTTCAGAGGAAATGAACGCTGGCAAATTGTTTCGAAGCCAGGCCCGGGACGTTTTATAGCCTTATGGGCCGGCGCAGAACCCTGCTGGAAAGTCCATGGCTGGTTTTGGAACAGGGAATTGTTAAGAGGCTTTACAACAGCTTCCAAAACGTTTTCTTGGTAAACTTTGGCCGATGTTTTGACTCCTTGTTCGCAGAAATGCAGGTCAGTGACCCCATCGTAAGAGACACCCCACCAAAGCATGACTGAAGCTGGGTGATGACCCTTTTCCACCGTTGGGATCAGTTCAGATGCTTCCTTAGATGACCGCGCATACACTCTATCATTTTGCTTGCTAATTTTTTCCTGATTCTCATTATCTGACCACTCCATTATGAAAGTTGAAACAATTTTAAAATCCCGTTATAGACTAACGCGATTGAGGTTAGATTTCAAAACCCATATGACATTAACGGGATATGTTCAGTTCTACCATTGAAATGGACGTGTTCAATGTTGTAACAGTATTTATGTCCCTACTAAGTAATTGTTCGTGGTGGGTTTACATATGACAGAATTAAATTTGTTGGTCTCTATGAAACACTGTCTTTTTCACTGTCACTTTAGGCAAAATTCCACTGTTTCTTAGGTCCTATATGGCCATATTCGCAAGGACATATTTTTCGGTACCTTACGGACTTAATACCCATATATTAAGTAAAGGTACATATGATTACATAGGTATTGTGGGAAAATTTCGCTGTTGCCTCCGAACGTTATGGGACGATTTTTGAGCCTTAGGAACCATAGACCGCGCTCATAGGTTGAGGCAACCAATTCAGCCATATCGTAACATATTCAAACTATTCATAAAATATCACTGTTTCTAAGTACCCATATGTCCCTGTTCAAAAGGGCCTGTTTTTCGGCTCCCTAGGGACCTTCAACGGACCTTACCCTTTGGATACAGGTCTTCCATTTCCTCGAACCGTTAAGTTAATGTGATTCTTGGATTCGCGACAATTTCATTTGTTTTTAAATACTCGTACCCATATGTCAATAGTTCAATATGGACTCATCGAAATTGCAAAATTGTCAAAAACCTAGTTAGACATAGGACTTAATTTTTATTTCTGAGAAGATTTTACCGTTTCTGGATACCTATATGTCCCCGAAAATTTGGGAACGAATTATGGGTCTCTGGGGTTTCGGGGTACCCATATCTACCCAAACAATTCGGAACGGCTTTCGGGCCACAGGGCCCATAAGTCTAATTCAGCTTAATCGTAAAATATTAATTTGGATCATAAAATTTATATCATATTAATTTCCATTGCGAAATTTTATTATTTTGTATTACCCATATTTTTTTCATTTTAAAACTCAAACTACTGCATGATGGTCCAAGGGGAGTATACCCACATGTATTCCCAGCAAATTTTATCTATTTAGATACTTGGCACATTTACATGCAAGTGGTCAACAATCCGCTGATGTTTTATAGAATAGTGGATATTGCTGCATTTATTTTTTATAACGAAATGATTTTTGAACCCCTGAGCTCAATAGGCCGGTCCGTTTTAGATATTGGCATAAATCTTAAATATAGATATATGTGTGGACTTGTGAAAAATGTCAGTGTTTCTGGGTACCCAATAGTCTCCCAGGGTAACGGGACGATTTTTTGGCCCAAGGGTCCACAGAACACGCCTATTGGTCGAGACCTCAAAATCAGACAAATGGTAAATCAGACCTTAGATCCATGGTTTAAGGCCTTGAATATCTTCAAATTGTAAAATTAATGTGACTTTCTGATTCGTGACAAAATTAATTTGTTTTTTAGCTCTCTAGGGCCTAAAATTCCGAATTGTTCAAAACCTTAAATATGGGTATGGATACTTGGATTCAGTAAAAGGTTTCACCGTTTCAGGATACCCATATCTCCCCGAATCATTGGGCCCTAAGCGCTCCTTCTCCCAATGACCACTCCCATAATGTGTTTACACCATAGCTAGTTGGTCCCTTCAGGGAGATCTTTTTTCGCCATCGCCCGATTTAGCCCATTTTCAATACCAACCGATCTGCAACCATAGGACAACTGGTAATTTATAAGTCCTTTCTTTTTTGGTTAGGACTGAATCATGCCTTTAACGGACCAACAGAACTATACTTTATAGGGTCGCAGATGTTAATGAGAAGTGCAAATTTTTGAAAAACCGGAAATTTGTATAAGTGTCTTACCGCATGCTAACCATATGTTGGCCCAGTTAACACATTTTTGTGGTTGTAACAACCGAATTCACGAAGAACTTCTAAATAACAGCTTGTAACGACACCCTATAGTATCAGTTCCCTCTCTTGAAGGATACGTGTACCCAATCATCATTTGGTTGTAGCGATGAAATAGATGGAAAGTACGTGCAACCACCAATATTCGGATGGTAAAACACTCGGCCGTGGCAACTAATCAATTATCTGTGTGTAGGTTCCTAGTTGGATTTGTAAGAAACTTTTCTTTTATTCTTTCAATGTTCGCAATTACCCTTTTTCGGCGTCATAGTGCCAAAATACGGTTATACTAAAGTATGGCAGATTTTTTGGCCAACGAAAGTGGATTGATGCCCTGCAGTCGTCAGTTAAAGAAACTGAAAGTATCGGAAGAAGGGATCGGAACCTTAACAATTGCTTTTTTGGATATTAATATACAAAAAGACAAAAATGAGGAAATATATATAAAGGGCAAATTGAATTTTTTGAAAAAAAATTAAAGCTTTGGTCGAGAATGTGTGTTCTACGAGGTTTGCTATTTATATTTCGGGTCCTGACAATACTAGTGTTACCAGATGCAAACTGGGAACACTATTTTTTTTAGCATAACTTCACTCAGAACGTTTTGTCATTTGAGGACGAATTGTTTTGTTTACAGTGTGTTGAAAAATGCATCTCTGTCAAAAAATTGAATTATCCCTTGAACATTTTCGTGCTATGATTTTTTACGATTTTCGGCGTGGGTTATCGAGACAAGAGAGTTAAAAGCAACTTGTTACGACTTTTGGCGATGAAACACTATCAAAAACCACTGTAAATCGCTGGTACCAAGAGTTTAGTCTCGGGCGCCGTTCGCTCCAGGGTGAATTTCGTGATGGACGTCCAACTTCGGTCACTTTGCCAACCATCGAAGCTGTGCGTGAACTGATTAAGCAAGGCCGACATGTGACATACCGTAAGATTGAGGCATCCTTGGGCATTAGTATGATAAGCATCTATAGGATATTGCATGTTCATTTGGTCCTGAAATAAAATTGTGCTCGTTGGATCCCTCATAATTTGACGAATGCTCAAAAAAAGGCTCGTATGGATTGGTGCAAAGAGATTTTGAAAAAGTATTACTCATACTGCAGTAGCTCAAAGGCAGCGTATAATATTGTCACAGGTGACGAATCAAGGATCTATGTATATCAACCCGAAACAAAACAGCAATCGACCGTATGGGTCTTTCAAGACGAGCCAAATCCAACAAAAGTTGTTCGTGGAATGAGTACATCGAAGCAAATGATTTCGTTTTTTTGGTATAACCGGCCATGTTGCCACAGTGCCTTTAGTGGAAAGTAAGACAGTCAATTCTGAGTGGTATACAACTATTTGTTCGGCAACAGTTTTCGAAAAAAAGAGGAAAGATTATAAGGAAATACGGATCATTTTGCATCACTTCAATGCGAGCTCTCACACACCAGCTGAAACGATGAGCTATTTGACCACTCAAGATGTCGAATTGATGGGCCATCCACCGTACAGCCCTGATTTGGACACCAATGACTTCTTCTTATTTCCTAGCATCAAAAAAAATGCGTAGTCAACGTTTTTTATCGCCCGGAGCAGCTGTTTTTGGATTTCGTTAAAAAAAATCTAAGTAACGTGATATGATCAAATTTTCCCTAGATTCATTTAGTAGGCGATTTAACATTTTAAATTTGAATCGTGTGTTAAAAGTTCAACCTTTCCCATAAAACCAGAAATTTGAAAAAGTTATTAGTATTTTTTTACAGCCGATTCAAATTTAAAATGTTTAATTGCCCACCCTATATATGTACTTTATTCTAATCGGCTTGAGGTTATGAATATTAGAGGTAATGAAGTCCGCATTTTATTGGTATGTGTAAGCAATACCTTGATCATATTCATCATATATACTTCAAAGTGTTGGAAAGGAAAATACAAATTTAGTTTATACTTCATCCTATGGTGGGGGGTTATACAAATTACAAACCTCCCGCTGTGCATCGTTAGACAGTTGCAAAGAACACAATCGGGTTATCCAGTTTGTCGGATTTGTCATCCCTGTATAAAAGAATGATTCCGTAACATCAAATGAATGCAATGTACGAACGTTATGACGTTTTAACTTTACGAAATTAAATGATTAACTAAATATTACGTATAAGCATGCAAATACGTACATACGTTACGTACACAGACATACTTACAGATTATATAGGTAGGTAGGTATAAATGTAATCGTAAAATGTATAATTGAATACTTACTGCAGTTTAAACATTTCATTTGAATTATTAACAAAGTTATTATTGCTGTGTAAACGCTTATTAACGCTTTAGAATTTGATGACTGCTCAATGGTGTGGCGATGATACTGAAGGGTCATTGTGCAACTACAGGGTCGGACTTCTCTGTTGACTATAATAATTTTTTTTTATTATACAATAATGACGTTTTGCTACTTTGAATTTTTGTTTTTGTTTAGGTGGTTGTGTAAAATATTTTAATTTATTTATATTATGTCTACGGCACCGTGTTTTGGTTTTGTTTGATTTTTTGTTTCTTTTTATTTTCTAACTCTACATAGTTTTGCACGTTTTAATATTTACGATAACACCTTTGATTTTTACAAATTGAGCCAATAGGTTTATTGCTGACTTAAATGTTAGCTCCCTTTAAATAAATGCTTTAAGTGTTTTTAAAATTAAATTTTATTTTTTTAATATTCAAAATTGCTGTTGCTTTTAAGGATTTTTTAGTTTCACCACCCTTCCACCATTTTATTCTCAACTCTCACAATACTGAATATTTGTTCTTTTACAGCTGATTACAAATAATTTTTAACACCGAATTATGTACATAACATTATAATTGTTCTAATTTTGACCTCCGTCCGTTTGTCAATACGTATATTGTTGTAATCAATGAGTTGATCGAAGATATTAACTAGAGTCGCGGTTCTGAAGAATTCTTCGATGTTTTTTTCGTGATATCCGGTAATTATTATTTCCCGAAATCCTGAAAATATCATAACTGTTAAGGGAATTTACTCAAGCTATGTGAAGCAAATATTAAACTTTGTTATCTATCTAAAGGTATAATGTCTAATAATTTAATTATATAATAGTTTAATTTTAGTTGAAGTTAACTACAAGAAGGCCAAAAGAGAGCGTTTGTCGGAGGTACCAGAAGGGGCCCATGGCCATGACCCATTTTCAGTCCCATATCAAGTACCAGAAGGGGCCCATGGCCATGGCCCATTTTAAATTCCATCTTAGTTTTGAATAAATATTATGACATGCAAAATTTAAAAACGATTGGTAGCTCCTTTCGAGAGTAATTGTGCCAACCTCTCGCATAGCAGGCCATGGCTTAAATGACTTAAAAAGTCATAAAACTGGAAAAGTCAAAATATATGTAGCGTTCAAAATGCCTTTTTTGATGCGTTACACTTTTTGTCCTCACCGAATGCCAAAGTGACCCTAACCCAATAGGGTGATCAAATATGCAGCGTATGAAAAAAACTTCAGTACGTCCGAAGCTTTAATCTAATACGAGTATGAGCGAGCGTATTGTTATTTATTGTATTTAAGTTTCTAGTATGACCAGAAAGCCGAAGAGCAGATAAGTTAGCAAGGCGCGGTACTACCTAAGTCAGCTTAAATCCGTAGACATGAGCCAATAGAAAAGTTTTTACTTTTTACTACCTAAGTCAGCGTAAACCCGTAGGCATGAGTCTATAGGGAAACTTTCAAGAGATGGGATTTATTCTCAGGCTGCCTTCAATCTACACAAATGTGGCCCCAACTGGATATGGAACGCTCTAGCATACTGCTGGTGATATCAAGACCTAACGTCTCACTAGTCGTATCTGTTATTCGGGATACTGTCTGATTTGAAGACATGCAATGAAACTGAAAGCGGCAACTAACGACTACTGCAAAAGTTATGAGGATAAGAAGAAATCCATTTAATTCCTTCTCTGTATGTGTCCTGCTGTAGCGATCAGATGGTGATCTACATTAGGTTCGTAGTTATATAGGGATCTAGTTGATATCTGCATTGGCCTTCCTTGGGCATTTCTTTCACCAGCATACATTCAATATTGCAATGAATACCTGGCCGTACAAAAGGTTTGTTCTCGTTGGATCCCGCACAATTTGACAATCGCTCAAAAAAAAGGCTCGTGTCGATTGGTGCAAAGAAATTTTGGAAAAATACGATCGCGGAGCTTCAAAAGACATTTATAAGATCGCCACAGGTGACGAATCATGGGTCTATGCGTATGAGCCCGAAACAAAACAGCAATCGACCGTGTGGGCCTTCGAAGACGATCCAACGAAAGTTGTTGGTGGAAGAAGCACTTCGAAGCAAATGGACGCCTGTTTCTTCGACAAAACTGGTCATGTGGCGACTGTTCCGCTTGAGCTAGGTAGGACGGTCTATAGGAACTCCACAATTTGTTTGCCTGAAGTCTTCGGAGAAATTCGAAAAACGAACAAGGGTAGACGAATCATTGTGCACCATGACAATGCGAGCTCTCACACATCGGCTCAAACCAGCGCCTTTGTGACCGGTCAAAACGTCGAATTGATGGTTCATCCGCCGTACAGCCGTGACTTGGCTTCTTTAAAATTCCCGCACATCAAAAAAATGCGTCGTTAACGATTTTCGTCGCCAGAAGATGCTGTTGAAGCGTTCAAGACCATGTTTTGGAGGTGTCTCAATCGGAGTGGAAAAAGTGCTTCGACAATTGGCTTGAGTGCATGCAAAAGTGTATAAATCATACTGGAGAATACTTTGAAAAACCATAAAACCATTTTTAATGATAAATATTCGCATTTTCATTAGTAGGCCAGAAATATATACAGCAGCCCTCGTACTAACCACGACATGCGTTTTTCTGTCGTGCAGTGAAAAAATGTATTCTGGAAAATACGAAAGTGGACGCTCACCAACATTTCTATATTTTGCGTTTTAACAAAACCAACAATTTCAAAATACTTATTTAAGTACATGATCTTTTTAAAAATGCCAATACTTATTTTTTTGCATATCCTAGAAGCTAAATAAGGCGAGGACTTTGTGAACATTTTTAGTAGGTTGGTGCGTGAAATGTTGATATCGGTGGCGAGTCGTAGGGCCAGGTGTAAGTCGCACACTCCAGGCTACAGCAGCCAAACTTTCGCCACTGCGCACCATACTACAACGACGGGGACCTAGAGTGTTTGCTAGGATGTCCAAAAAACAGGTTATTTTAAAATATCTATTTTCGGTTAAATCGCATAATTGGTGAAACCGATTAAGCCGTAGAAAGGCAATTTTAACACAACACAGCGATCTGATATATGAAATTTCTAATCGCTAGGATTAGATACGAGTAATACCCCGGATAATATTTCTTGATTACAAGAAAATGCTCTGATTATGATTTTAAAGGGTTTTTAGAGCAAGTAGGTGCAAAAGTTGGTTGGAACCTTTTATGTTGCCTATATCTAGTTTTATCGCGTTGGTCATATTTTCGGCCATAACGTTTTATGAAAAATTCGAGCAAAATCGGATTTAATATAACACTTTTAGATAGGCAGGGCCTTAGATTTACACCTATTTGAATAGTTTGTCCTTGGTCCAATGTGCAAAATTTAATTTTTTAACGATCGGCAATTTTATTAAAACGGATGGACTGTAGTATAGCGCTAGGCCTATAGACTGAAGGATAACAGTAATTTCCAGTCAAAGGGCTATTAAGACATTAATGTCATTTTAATTGACTGATACTGATTATTTAAAAAAAACCAACATCCGGGTAAGTCGGCTTACGAATTTGGAGTCTCTAGTGTTGTCTATTAGCATGCCAGTCACGAGAACTTTTTTAAAAAACTTGCGTACAACAGCGCCTGCTGTATTCCGAAAATTCCATTTAAAATGTTCCATTCAAAATCAGAAAATTTCATTTAAAATTTAGAAATTATCTTTTAAAACTGCAAGAAGCATTTTCAACTAAAACGGAAAGAATTATTGAAGGAACTCGATATAACATTGACAGATTTGCGCAATAATCAAAGCACCAAAGATAATTTTTAAAGGGGATGATGTTCTGTTTCCAACCAAATTGCTATTCTAATTCCAGCCTCCGGTCAAAAGTGCATTTACAATGACGATTTTAAAATCCACAAATTCTTGCAGTGTCAACTATTTAAGTCGTGAGGCAATTCAACAACATTTGATTACTGGGATCAGTTTGACATTTTTTAGCATAAACGTACTCGGAACGTTTTGGCGTACGACTATCAGGCTCAGGTTTATAAGTAAAATGCATTTACAATGACGATTTAAACATCCACAACTTCAAGCAGTGACAACAATTTAAGTCATGAGGCGATTTAACATTTAAAATTTGAATTGGCTGTCTAAAAAGCACTAATAATTTTTATTCGATAGTTTAAAGTTTTCTCATTTAATATTGGAACAAAATATCATTAATATTACCACAACACCTGCTCGGCAGTACCTTATCCAAACAACCCAATTATTCAGTACATTTTCTATTGTTTCGGGTCGAATCTTTTCAATAGTAACTTTAACGCTTCAATTGTACCTGGATGCTTTGCGTAACATTTATTCTTAATGGCTTCCCACAGAAAAAATCTAAAAGGCTCACAGCTCCGAGGCGGCCAATTTACATGACAATTTCAGCTGATTTTTCGATTTTCAAAAACAGTGCACAAAATATCGAAGGTTGCGTTGGCTGTGTGATATGTGGCCCCATCGTGTTTAAACTAAATGTTGTCCATTTCATTCCCTTAAATTCTTGGAAACAAAAATTCGTTAAGCATGGCGCGGTAACGCTCGTCGTTGACTGTAACTGCGGAATTTTACTTATATTCGAAAAAAATGGCCCAATGATGCCGCCAGCCCAGAAACCACACCAAACCGTGACACGTTGTGGATGCCTTTGCTTTTCAATAGTTACGTGTGGGTTCTCTTAACCCCATATGAGAAAATTTTGCTTATTGACATAGCCATCGAGATGAAAATGAGTTTCATTTGATAATAGGATTTTTTGGTAAAATTCTTCATCACGAAAATACATCGAATGGAATAATAATGCAATTCCATTCGATGTATTTTCGCTTGATGACAAAGTTCAACCTTTCCAATAAAACCAGAAATTTGAAAAAATTATCAGTAGTTTTTTTACAGCCTATTCAAATTTAAAATGTTAAATTGCCCACCCTTAATTCTACTATATCCAAGAAAGTTTGAGAGCTTTTTTTTATATTTCCGGCAAACAATCGTTTTTTTTAATTCCTCGCCATTTTTCAACTTTACCAATGTTTTTAGGCATTATTTTATGAAAAAAAAACGTATATGGAGTTAAACGCAACTTTGTTTTTTATAATCCGTTATTGAAGGAAGTTTTTATTAAAACGGAATTTTTGAAAAAATTAAAGTTTTCGTCCTTGCTTCCGCGTTTTTGTGTCAATTCAGCATCATGAGTTTCTCTTTGAAGTGACCAGCAATATTTTTAAATGACCTACGAGGAATATATTATCACTTTCCAGATATTTGTTACTGGTGCACAGTGTAATTGTTTACTTTCAATAATTAAAAACTTTATTTGTCATTGAACGTGCGTAAATAAAATACAAATTTGTATTTCAAATGATTGTTAAAATATATTCAGCGAATTCATACTAATAATTTCACTTTATTTTTCTGCATCGCAATTTTTCCTTTTATGAAATTTTTATTTTGATGATTTCACAAGTTTATTATATTTTTGTATTTTCGCATTTATTAATATTTATTTATTTTTTATGTGACTATTTTACGTCGATATTCATTTTAATTAAATTTGTTTTCGAAATCCTCAGCTTCCCGCCATTTTCGCTTTAATTTGCCGTCGTTATTGTTGTAATTTTTGAATTTTGCTTTCAACCGTTTTCCCAAACGCACTTAGCCAAAGTCAGACTTCAACTAATTTTTAATTGATAAATGTCTACCCCCCAGAGATCTAACAAAAAAACAACAAAATTTGCGATATTGTCATTTACATATTGTTTGTTTTTGTTCTCCGTTCGTCTTTTTTGTCGCTTTAGCTTTAATTGTATTTGTTTTTGGTATTTTATTTCACAAACACACAGAGAGGTATGCACACGATTCGTCAAAACAAACGACGATGATCTTGTCAGCGATTGCGGTGAGTGATGATGATACTACTGTAGCCATCAGCGCACCACTGCCACCGCCTGCACCTCGTACGTTCTCCAAAGTTTGATGGCTGGAGGGGGCTCGATGCTATTCTCCCCAGAGTAAAGTCAAAACAAAACGACAAAGTCAAAAATGTCGATAAAATGCGCGCTGCCTGCCAGTCGTGCAACACCTTCTTTACCTGTGTTTGCATCTACTTCTGTGTCGGTGCCTTCGTTAGCCCTAACGATCTCTAGGCGAGTGCGTGTGTGTGTCGTTGGGCGTTTGTCGTTAAATGCGAGCGTGTATCTGCACTTGAGCTGGTTAATTCATGTGTCTAAGCGTATTACGAGACACAAGCTCACGTGCGCTTGACTTAATGCTCCCTCCGCACTGTGGGTTAGCTTTCCTAAATTATGGCTAAAACTATAATAAAGGGTGATCCATCTAGAGATATTTTTTCAGACCAAAAAAAATTTAAAGATTCATATCAAGTGTGAAATCTTTATTGGTAATTTGAAAGGCCATTTTATGGCATTTATTTTTTGAAAATAATAACCTTCAAATGTTGGCCGCAACTACGCCTCAGGGTTTCCATTCTGAGGGTCGAATTTTGGACGACTCGTTCGAGCATTTCGACTGGTATGGCTTTTTTGTTCTGAAAAAATACCTCTAGATGGATTACCCTATATTTAAAAAAAACGACATGTCCAAAAGTTTGCCTTTTATCTTTTTCGGACATATTGAAAATTATTCATTCGAAAAGGTCATTCGTGAATGGTTTGAAAGCCATAATCAGGGTGGAGCGCGATAATTTGCTTTTTGTACCGCAGCCTGTGGCGGCATTGTTGGTCGAAGAGAGTGTCAGCGGTTTATGGTGGCTGACGGGAGTTTTGTATTCGTCTGCCTTTCAGTTGCCATCATGCATTGAACACGTGAGGAGAGGTCATTGTGTTGAAGCATATTTTTCAAATGCGCACTTGATCATTGCAGTGCAGCGTGCTTTTCGTTTACGATTCGCTGTTCCCTCACGCGGACGTGTTCCTGGACTGCAATCAATTCTAAATTGGGTAACTAACTTCATTGAGAACAGCAGGGAATGTGTCATGTGTACGAAGGGGACCTGAGAGAAGGATTACAACACCAATAAACATGGAGTGAGTTAGAGCAGCAGTACTGCATTCTCTGAAACACTCTGCTCGGAAGAAATCACTTGCTCTTGGCATTTCCAGACTATTTTTCAGCCGGCTCTTAAGGCAATGCAATTAGAGTTCCAATAGGATGGTGCCACTGCACACACAGCGAGGGTTACCATTAATTGTTTAAGGCAAATGTTGCCTGGACGGCTCTCTTTAAGGGGTGATGTGAACTGGCCGGCACGCTCTTAGCCCCATGCGATTTTTTCCTTGGGGTTACCTGAAGTCGAAGGTGTATATCAAGCGTCCCAACACCAGGGTAGACATAATTAACAATTTTGAGCCTGAAATTGTCAGAATACCAGTCGACATGCTTGTTAGAGTTCATGAAAACTTCAGAAAACGTATGCAGCAGTGTGTGGATAGCACAGGTCGACATTTGCCAGATACACTTTTTAAAAACAATGTAATTTAAAAAAATCCCTTACTGTTTAATATATAGGGTGGTATTCAGAGGTATTTTTCCAAAATAAAAAAAAAATACAAAACATGAAATCAAGTGTGGAATGTTTATTATTCATTCGAAAGGAAATTTTATGCCATTTTTTTTCTGAATATTTTTGAATATTTCCTTCAAATTTTGACCGCAACTACGCCTCAGGGTGTCCATTCTGAGGGTCCAATTTTAGATGACTCGTTCGAGCATTTCGACCGATATGGCGTTAATGGCACGCATAATGTTGGCTTCCAAAACCTGAATCGTAGCTGGTTTGTCAGCATACAATTTGGACTTTACGTAACCCCAAGGAAAAATGTCTTAAGGTGTGATATCACTCGACCTAGGCGGCCAACTCTCCTGTCCAAAACGTGAAATTAGCTGCTTTTCGAAATGACCTCTCAATAGATCCATTGTTTGAACAGCTGTATGGCAAATGGCACCGTCCTGTGAAAACCAATGGTCGACAATATTACGGGCTTCAATTTCAAGTAGCATAAAGATCGATATCATGGCGCGATAGCGAGCACCACTCACGGTTACGTGCCGGCCATCATCATTTTTGAAAAAATATGCAACGATGTTTCTACCAGCTTATAAACCGCACCAAACCGTGGTTTTCTCTGGATATAATGGCACCTCTTGAACTTCTTGTTGCTCTTCAGCTCAATGCGGCAATTTTTTTTATTGACTTTGCCGTTGAGCCAGAAATGCTCCTCATCACTGAACAAGATTTTGGTCGAAAACAGCGGATCTTCTCGTTTCTCACCGAACGCTCATTTCCATAATATAGTTGTCAACATTTGAAGGAAATTATTTTCAAAAAATAAATGCCATAAAATGTCCTTTCAAATAATAATTCCACACTTGATTTAAATTTTTATATTATTTTTTTTCTGAAAAAATACTTTTAGATGGATCACCCTTTATATTGGTATTTACTACTGATCGTTCGTTTTGTATGACACGAGCCATTTTTGGGTCACAAGAATCGAAACGTCCAGCAACTATTTTCCCTTTTTAAAGGGAACTTTTTTCCCCTGGACCGCCGCCGCCCAAATTTCGTTTTTAGACAGCAACGTGCAGTTTTTTAGCTAACATGAGCTGATGTTGAATAAGCAGCCGAAAAATGTGTGCAATATTTAGTGTAAAGTGTCCAAAACCGAAAACCGACACGTTGGTTTTTAGGTCCAAACCTGACAGTCGGTTTCTCCAAAATAGCTCTACTGTCGAGTTTTTTGGTTGCTGCATGTAAAAGCAAAACATATTCATATATTCAATAATTAAGTACGAAATACGTTAATTACAAAAATATTCAAGCTTGACCCATCTTTAAGTGTACCGCTCGACTCTGAATCACCAGTTGAATCGATTTTACGATAACTGTCTGCCCGTCCTGCTTGTTTTGAAACTACAGATAGCAATTGTTGCCCAATCTTTATGAATTTGCAAAAGTAGGTTTTTTGGATAAAGGCTGTTGTTTTCTGAAAATTGGTAAAAAAATTAGTTATAGTTTCCACACATATGTTCAACCGATTTTATTTATTTCTAGAAGCCACATAGTACATCCAATATTAATAAAATTGGGTACAGTACATTACGATCGATCAGACATCAGTTCCATATACTTATAGTCCCAGTGCAAAAATCTATCTACAACCGCTCTTGAAGATCCATTTTAATTTCGATTTCAATTAAATTTGGTATGGTATATTTCGAATGACAAACAACTAATTATGGACCGATTTTAGTCATATGGGCTTATTTTTTGATATATCTTAATAAAACACAGAATATTAAAGATGTAGAGTTCAAATTTATTGCAAGTGTAGTGCAAATGTTACATTATAAGGATGCAATTCGATTTCGGTCATATGACCATTACCAGCCCGTGTACAGCGATCTATTCTTCGGACCAATTATCCAACACCCTTGGACACATTTCGACCGGAACGTTGGCAATTTCGCGTTGGCTGTTGTCTCTGAGCTCGTCTAAATTTGTTGGCTTGTTGGCATAGACCAATGACTTAAAGCGGCCTCATAAAAAAAACCAATGGCGTTAAATCGCAACGAGGTGGCCATTCGACCTTACTATAAGTATTTCTCTAGATAACACGTTCACCGAATTTGCCTTTCGGTGAATCGCTTGTAACGCGTGCTGTGTGGGTTGTGGCACCGTTTTGTTGAAACCACATATCGGCGTTGTCAAGCTCATCCAATTCTGGCCAAAAATAATTTTCTAACATGGCACGATAGCGCTCTCTATTGACGGTAACATGACGATTGTTTCCATCGATTGAAAAATACGGCCCTATCACACCTCCGGCATGAAAACCACACCAACCACATAATTTTTTGCGGGTGCCATTTTGTACCTTGTAGCACATGTGGGTTTGTTGCTGTCCAATAACGCATATTTTGTTTATTGACAAAACCACTCAGATAGAAAAGAGCTTCATCGCTCATCCTGTGGGGTCGGACGATTATTACGGCCGAAAATCTGAATAAGCGCTTTAAAAGTAGCGACCACCGACTCAGAATTTCGGTAGTAATTTTTAATGATTTTCAAACGTTACTTCTAAGTGAACTTAACCATGAGAAAAATGTTGATTTCGACTAACGTTTGACAGTGAAAGATCATTAGAAATGTTTGAGGGTGCGTTGACATTAAGATATGAAATTGTTATGTCCCTAGTGGAAAACCTGAAGGTTCTCGTAAAAATTGTTTGGAGGCCTAAAAATGGCTTCCCGCTTAAATAGACATGTGGCTTTAAAAAACCTATAAAATAACTACTGGGTGGTCCAAGTAAGACTGAAGGAATCACCAAAAAGCTAACGAAGAAGTTCCATTGTGGCTCTTGCTGTGTGCACATGTGGCTCCAACTTGCTGAAACCATATGTTACGATTATTCTCTTGCGGACACAAAAAGTTTTCAGTCATATACTTCTGGCTTCCGACGAGTTAAACCACTATCGTCGTTGAGGATATCTGTTCTCCAAAAGCAGCTTTCTTGAAAGATTTTTTACTGGCTGTAGATGCACTTGCTCCCACGCTTTGTGCATTAAATAAACGACATCTAACAAATTTATCGATTTTGGTAACTTCAAAGCAAAATTTGCATCTTTCATTTGCATCAAAATATGTTTTAAAAATAACGATTTGTACAAAACTTGAAGTTTAACGTAACACCTTGATCCAGGGGCTGACAAAATGTTGTTTAATTTGCCGGGAGAAAAATATCTTTAACATTTTTCAATTTGAGATCGCGAGGATGAGTAACACTTTCTAAAAAAGCAGAAATTTTTTATCATGAAGTTGGATTGTTCTAATAAAGCCAAGCTTTTTTGTTTGATCGTCACGTAACTGGTAAATTGTTTAAATTAATGTTGCAAAACGCCCGAAGCTTTACAGTTTTCCAAATAACAAAAAAGCGTTTCTCCTGCCTTACTAAAGCAGTGCAAAATCGTGAGCCTTTCCTTAGCCATTTTTCCACCAGTGCATTTAACACCTTTTAATGCAAATGTTTTATCGGGCAAAGTGCAAAAGGTTCTGATCAATTTTTTTATTTTTTGACATTACCGCTATGCAATTGAATTAATAAACTTTTAAATCAGCTATTCTTAGAAGTGGTGTTCATAGATGCCCTAACCTTCCCATAAATGGGTGTGGTCATTGGAACCGAAAGCCGTCTCCTTATATTCGGAGAATCCATACGGCGAAATCATCTCACAAATGCATATGTACCTATATCAAAGATTTGGATTTATTTGGGATGCGGACTGACCCACATAGGGCATTTGGGACCAAAAATGGGCCTCCTTGAACTATGGACATATGGGTGTTAAAAAGCATAATCAATTCGTCACGAATCAGAATAACACACTCATTTTCGAGATGCAGAAAATTGAGGGATTGACCCATAGGTCTAAGCTACCAGACACTGAAGAGTATGTCCTTTTCCACATGGACATAAAGGTACTCAGAAACAGTAGAATTAGCTAAGGAATCTGAAAATGCATATCATTTTACAATTTGGCTGAATTGGATGCCTTGATTTATGGCCGCGGTCTGTATGCCCTGAGGCCTGAGAACGAAAATGAACCAAATCGACGAAAAGTGAAAAAAGTTGCCTTTTAAGGTCTTAAAAAGTCCTAACAAATTTATTTTGACATTTCCGTAATGTAATTTAAATATTAAATCAGCTTTCTTAGAATTGGTAGTCAAAGATGCCTTAACCTTCCCACAACTGGATGTATTCATTGGGCACATAAAACGTCCCCCAATGTTCGGGACACTCAGAAATCTTCTCACAAATACAAATATGTACATTTATTTTAGATTTGGACCGATTTGGGAAGCGGACTGGTCCGTACAAGCCATTTGGGACCAAAAAATCGTTCTCCTTTAACTATGGACAATGGGAGGCCTTGAATTATGTCCGGTCGGTAATTTCGGGTTTTAGAAAGATTAAGATTTGGCCTTAATCCCGATTTCGCCTGATCACATTTTCAAAAAAGATTTGGCCTAACTTTACACTCGGACTTGCCCTTTGGGGCGGACCCAAAATCACATTTTCAAAAAAGGCGAAAGATCATAAAATCTGCGTTCGGAGCTTATAATCGACTGCATACTTTAACTCTTTTCCGCTAACGATTTTGGCGATGTTCAGAACAATAAAAGACTTTCCCGAACTTTTATTCAGTTTAGATGAAACTCAACCCACTGTGCGACAGAAGGGAAAAACGATTGGTGCCCACACAGACACTCAACAACGCCCTGGTAGTAGAATGCGAGTTTGTGGCATCCAACAGCGGACTGTATCTTTATAATTGTGGGAATTTTCTCAATAATTTTTTTCTATAGTTGGTTGCAGTGCTATAAGTGAGAGTGGTTATCACTTCAGTGGCCATCACTGGGATGTGGTTGTTTTTGGTCTCGCAGTCTGGTACGGAATGGGTGTGTGCAACTTGAATGTCGTGTTATCGTCAACATCGCCCCGCCGTCAGTCATTCTCTTCATTGCGTTTATCTTTTATCGTGTATCTGGGGTGTAGTTGCTCAAACGTTTCACTTCACTCTGCTGTCATATTTGGTTCAAATCGTTTGCATTTGAAAATTGGTATGGTACGTGCCTTAGATTTGAGTGCTTCGCGGTTGTATTGAGTCATTCTTGGTACAAAACAGTGGCAGTTTATATTCCATGTCTGTTTTTGGGATTGCGGAAGCAAAGAATATGTTTTGAATTTGTATGTCGTATGTTTTTGTTTAATCAGTTGTTGTTTGGTTTTCAATTTCAAATTCCTATTGAATTCTTTTGGCGTCTTCGACTCGATATTAATATATCAGGTACATATGGATGCAATGTACAGTAGGCGTGCAATAAATAAGTACTCAGTAGATACTGGAATCCTATTAGGATGTTTTGGTTTTTTTTGCCGATTTCCTGAAGAATGTAACAAAAAGTTGTTGTGAATGTTGTCCTGGAGTCTGATTGATTTCGATTTGATTCCAATTATTGCTGTTTGTATCTACTCTAAAGATTATTTCACTCCTTATTTTTTATATCGAGTTCTTACCGCGAAAAAGACGTAAGCGTCACTAGCTTTTTAATGAAATTCAATAGAAAATTGTACAACGCTCTTAAGCTTAAATATTGAAAATTAAATGTTAATATTTACAAAGATATAGCAAATTCAATTGTGTCGGAATCCTCTAAATGAATTAGACAAAAAACCAAAAAACAAACCCTCTCCTACAAAATTTTCGTTTTGGCGCTTACGTCTTTTTCGCGCTTAGGGCTCGATATGGGAAGGATAACTTAGGCGAGATGATTTGCTACAAATCTCTGCAACACACAGAGAACAGATTCGGTGTTACAACCGAATTGTTTCGCCAGTCGAATGATTGCGTTTTAGTTTACTCTAACTATTCCATCAGTATAACAGAATGTTAATTCGTTCACTGACATTGTCAGTACATGTTACCTCAGAATTTAATAAGATCAGCTAAAAAAATTTGATGATCAGCTAAAAAAAATATATAAATTTTTTTTGTTTTTAAAACAAAGATTAAAAACATCGTCAAGTTTGGCCAGGCCGAACATTATATACTTATACACTGTCACTTCGCTGTTAAAGCGCAAACGAGATGGCCCGTTTTAACCCTAATCTCAGCCAAAATTTCAAAATAAATCTTCGAGGTTTGCTATTTATGATTCAGGTCCTGACAACACTAGTGTTCCTAGATGCAAACTGGAAACTTTGCAATTTTTAGCATAACTTCACTCAGAACGTTTTGTCATTTGAGGGCGAATTGTTTTGTTAACAGTGTGTTGAAAAATTCATTTCAACTTGTTCCGACTTTTGGCGATGAAGCACCATCAAAAACAACTCTTAATCGCTGGTACCAAGAGTTCAGTCTCGGACGTTCGCTCCAAGATGAATTTCGCGAAGGACGTCCAACTTCGCTCACTTTGCCAGAAACCATCGATGCTGTGCGTGAACTGATTAAGCAAGACCGACATTTGGGTATTAGTATGACAAGCTTCAATAAGATACTGCATGTTCATTTGGCGGTGAAAAAAATTGTTCTCATTGGATCCCACACGTAGAAAAAAAGTGTGGTTGGGATAACAATATTCGAAGAGCATCATACTATTGTTGGGTATATGGTTGTGGTACAACAATATTATGATCCTCACAACAATAGTATGATTCAAATACAACCATAATATGATCCTCACAACCATATTATGATCCTCGCAACAATAATATGATTCAAGCACACAATGATCCTTACAACCATAGTATGATTCACGCGCAACCATGTTATATTCCCTACAACCATAGTATGATCACACACAAATATACTATGATCCCCAATATTATTTATTAGATTTGGATTAAGTTGTCAACAAAAGAATTGAATAATGAAAATTATTTAAAAATACTTAAAATTCAGAATAATAGAAGATACGTATTTAACAGTATAAAATATCAGTTTAAAAAACTTTAGCGTTTTAATTAAAAATATTTCAGTTAAACAAAGCCAAAGCAGTTTGTTTGAAAAATTTTAATTTTTATACAAAATGTACTATTACTGCATTAGATCCGTAACAATTACTTATACATTGTTCTAAAAAGCATATTCAAATGAAGAAAAAAAAAACAATCATACAGTATGTAAAAACAAAAAGCCAATACTTTTGTCGCACCAACCACATTTATATTGTCGCTACAACCATATTTTCATTTTAAAATTTGTCAATAATACTATTGTTACATTTCAACAATGTTAATATTGCGACAATCGTACTATTGTAAAAATTAAATCCAATAAACAATACTATGGTTGCGACGAACATAGTTTTATTCAGAAGAACATATTATTATTGCCGTAACCATATAGTAACCATATTTTTTAATTGTAAATGTTCGCACACGCAGAAAAAAGTATGGTTGTGATGACAATATTCGAAGAGGATAATACTATTTGATCCCCACAACCATAGTATGATTCACACTCAACCATACTATGATCTCCAGAACCATAGTATGATCCTCACAACCATAGTATGTTTCATATACAACCATAGTATGGTCCTCACAACAATAGTATGATTCAAATACAACCATACTATGATCCTCACAACAATAATATGATTCACACATAACCATACTCTGATCCCCACAACCATAGTATGATTCACACTCAACCATACTATGATCTCCAGAACCATAGTATGATCCTCACAACCATAGTATGTTTCATATACAACCATAGAATGGTCCTCACAACCAGAGTATGATTCACACGCAACCATGTTATGATCCCTACAACCATTGTATTATCACACACAATTATACTATGATCCCTAATATAATTTATTAGAATTTGTTTAAATTGTCGACAATAGATTTGACCCCCAATATTATTTATTAGAATTGGTTTAAGTTGTCAACAATAGATTTGAATTATGAAAATTATTCAAAAATACATTAAATTCAAAATAATAGGAGTGATTTATTTCACAGCAGAAAAAATAAGTTTAAATAAACGTAAGCGTTTTTATTAAAAATATTTTAGATAAACAAAGCCAAAGCAGATTGTTTAAAATATTTTAATTTCGATAAAAAAAGTACTATTATTGCATTAGTTCCGTACCAATAACATTTGTTCTTAAAAGCATATTTTAATGAAGAAAAATTACAATCATACAGTATGATTGCCGTAATCATATTATTGTAACAATACTTTTGTCGCACTAACCATATTTATATTGTTGCTATAACCATATTTTCATTTCTAAATTTGGCAATAAAACTATTGTTACATTTCAACAATATTAATATTGCAGCAATTATAATATTGTCAAAAATAAATTCAGTTAACAATGCTATGGTTGCGACGAACATACTTTTGTTGTGGAGAACATATTATTATTGCCGTGACCATGTAGTAACCATGTTTTTTCTCTGCGTGCATTTTCATTATTAGGCCAGAAATATATATAGCAGCCCTCGTATATGTTAATTATCTTTGTACACACATAGGACAAAATGGTACCTTCGTAGTTCCCTACACAAAAGACCAGTTATGTTGTTACATTGAAAATCGGCACCTTACAGTGAAGGTAGTAAAAATGTGTAGGAATTAAGACTATTATAAGTATATCCCCTTTAAGAAACAATCGAACACGCCTGTTGCGGCCACTGTACGAGTACGTACGTGCTTTTTAAATTGGTACGCTATCGATTATGACTACAGAATATCTGTTTCATTATTTTTATCATTTCGCAACATTATGTATGTATTTATTGATTATTTTTTTAATTTTGCTTTTGTTTTACTTTTCAGCCATAACGCTCGTCTGCTATTCAATCTGGTAAGTCAGTCGTCTCCGTCTAATTTAATACACACAAATTTGTCAAATACTCTAAATAGTTTATTTGTGTTTGCGCTTTTTTTCTGTACTTGTTGTTTTCACAGCGCTGTTGGCGCTATTTTGCTTACTAAATTTTTATGCACGAATGTTTGAGAAATTTTTTGTCAATGCAAATTTGAAAAAACCTTGCCAAAGTATTATCGCATATTTACTTTTAGGTTTTATCAAAAACGCAAATTTTTTAATTTTCCAAATATTCCTATACACAGATTATTAAATCAGTTAAAAATCGAATCAAACTACAAAAAATTCTGTTGGGTTTCTCTTGCAATGACCAAAATGGTTCGACATATCATAATATGGTAGTAACGATATTAACACGGAACTCAAAGCCTATAAATCGGTTATAACAACCGAATTCAGTAAAACTATTGGTTGTCACAACCGGTGTTGTTTGGTTTCAAACAAAAATAGGCATGTTCATTTTATGACCACTCAATTAAAAATTTCGTAAATAATTTGAACTAATTTTGAGTTTTGCAATGAAATTGAATGAATGAAAACTACAAACCAATTCGTAAAATCATGCACTGTATCGTGTGCATGTGGCCGTATGTCAAAACGTTCTGAGTACGTTTATGCTAGAAAATGTCAAAATTTCCAATGGAAAAGTCAGATGGCGCCAGGCAACACATAGTGTTGCCGGCAGTTCTCGTTAAATGCGAAACTGCCTGCCCTCATGTGTATAGCAGCTTAACGACACTACAGCACATTTGTTGCTTAGGATCTAATGATGGTAACTTACTCGTACCGAAACTGCAGTCACCCAAGATAAAATCTGCCTTTAAAAAAAATCACAACTTTTTTTTCTAAATATGTGAATTTTTCCATCACCTCATAACGGAAACTATTTACGATATCGAACTTACATTTTTTTTTTGTAAATATGCAAATTTATTTATCAATCGGAAATCGGAAATATTTTCGATAAACAACCTACGAATATTTTAGGTAATATGTGAAATTTTTTATCACAGTATTTCTTTTTATTTATTTCTTATTAAATATTATGTATGAGTTAATTAATTGAAATGAAAAGAAAAATTTGCTGTGTGTTTGTGACAACCAATGGCAACCAACCAATTATGATGTACATTTATCTTAGTATCAATAATCGGCGGTGACAACAGATAAGTTCTTTTATAGGTTACTAAACAAATCAGATTAATTTCCCTATAATTGTTTATGGCTTCAGGCCGCTACAAAATCTTTGTTTAACACGAAAACACATTAAGAAGTCCCAAAAAACTATTAGAAGCAACAAAAAGTGTATTTATTTGGTTTTAATTTCTACTTGCGTTAGACAATTTATTCCTTTTGGGCCAGAAGGTTGATGCCTTTAAACGATTCAACCGTATAAATAAACTAACTAACTACTTATATAAATAAATAAATTTTCTCCAGAATATTGAATCAGGCTTAACTGTATTTTAGCGACATTATTTAGACTTGATCAACATTTTTACCATAGACACCCCTTCTTAATATTGAAAAACAACAATCAATTTGTTTTTGGCTGCCACATTCCCTGAGTTAGGGTTTCCCGAACCCTGGCAATAAATATTGTTACACTTTTTTCAATTCTTAACAGATAAGGGTATACAAAATGGGTATCAATGGAAAGTCTATCAGAACATCTTTCCAAATCAGTATTTATTTTATTGATCCGTTAACCCATTGCAAGGCGTTTAGAAGTAAAAAAAAATTGTACACCTTTGTTGAAAATAACCGGCTGTGGAGGATTTTATTTCTAATCACATATCCTTAGCCAAGGCTTTAAGCCTTCATTTGAGGCCTTTTGTATCACACTAACCCTTTATTAGCCGTAAACATTGAAATTCTAACTTTCTTAGGTATTTAAATAATATATCAGCCTCAGCTTTATCTTTACATTGGTTCTGATACTTTAAAACCAAAATTAAATTTTATAACCCACTTTACCAATTTGGTAAACAAAATCATTCCGCTTGTGCGTATTAACTTAATTAGATTCGAAAGTTAAAACCAATTTTTCAAAATAACTACTTATAATTCGAATTACAGAGTTAATATTTAAAAAACTTTAAAAATAAAAATTAAAATAAAATGCTTTTTATTTCGGTCAAATAACCGAATATATAAAACTTAACCATTAGTTGGTGCAGTTAACAAATGCTCATGGTCGTACCAATCGAATTCTAAGAGTTCATTCAACCAAAAATATATTACAGGAATCAATAATTGAACAATTATTTCCAATAGTCATCTTAATTAGTTATGGTTAACGATACCTTCTCTCTTTAACTGATAGTGTCAGTTCCTAATCAACATTCGGTTATACGAAGGCTATATATATATACTTCTGGCCTAATAATGAAAATGCGAATATTTATCATCAAAAATGGAAATATTGTTTTTCAAAGTATTCTCCAGCATGATTTATACACTTTTGCATGCGCTCAAACCAATTGGCGAAGCACTTTCTCTTAACTCCGATTGAGACACCTCCAAAACATGGTTTTTGAACGCTTCAACAGCATCTTCTGGCGAAGAAAATCGTTGACCACGCATTTTTTTTATGTGCGGGAATAAAAGGAAGTCATTGGATGCCAAGTCAGGGCTATACGGCGGATGCCCATCAGTTCGACGTTTTGGCCGGTCAAAGAGGCGCTGGTTTGAGCCGATGTGTGAGAGCTCGCATTGTCGTGGTGCACAATGATTCGTCTTCTCATCTTGGTTTTTTTAAATTTCTCCGAAGACTTCAGACAAACAAATTGTGGTGTACCACTCAGAATTGACCGTCCCACGTTGCTCAAGCGGGACAGTCGCCACATGACCAGTTTTGCCGAAGAAACAGGCGACCATTTGCTTCCAAGTAGTTCTTCCACGAACAACTTTCGTTGGATTTGGCTCGTCTTCGAAAACCCACACGGTCGATTGCTGTTTTGTTTCGGGCTCATATGCCTAGATCCATGATTCGTCACCTGTGACGATCTTATAAACGTCTTTTGAAGCAACGTGATCGTATTTTTTAAAATTTCTTTGCACCAATCGACACAAGCCTTTTTTTTTGAGCGATTGTCAAATTGTGCGGGATCCAACGAGAACAAACCTTTTTTTACGGCCAGGTGTTCATGCAATATCGAATGTATGCTGGTGGAAGAAATGCCCAAGGATGCCTCTATCTCACGGTATGTCACATGATGATCTTGCATTATCAGTTCACGCACGGCATCAATGTTCTCTGGCACAACGGCTGTTTTTGAACGACCTTCACGACCGTCGTCTTTGAGCGAGCGTCGGCCTCGATTATATTCATTAAACTAGTTTTTCACAGTGCTATAGGATGGTGCTTCATCGCCATACAAAGATTTAAGTTCATCGATGCACTCTTATAGAGATAATCCACGTCGAAAGTTGTGAAAAATTATCACACGAAAATGTTCACGAGTTAATTCCATTTTTTGCCAATTTTTTTTTTAAGTCAGTCCAAACAACACAAATGATGGTGGTACTTCAAAACGTTCTGAGTACATTTATGCTAAAAAATGTCCATCGGAAATGTCAGATGGCGCCAGGCAACACTTACGTAGTGTGTAGTGTGTAGGAAAATGATTTTTCCCGGCAATCTGCGAACCCCAATCCCTATAAAATCAATTACAGATTTAACACATACCAATGTATTGCCAAAATGTGTCTGCCTTCGAAAGATAAGTTTGCGGTATTGCACATAAAAATTAACCCTAGTAGTTTTTTCGCGCCTTGCATTTAAATAACCCGTCCACTGTTGCTGGTATATATTTTAGTCGGTTAATAAGTTCTCAATAATCTGTGCCATATCGTAATTGTATAGAAACTGATATCATAACCACCAATTTAATTATGATAAAATGATGGTCTCAATTTGTCTTCGTTACAACGAGAGCAGTGATTGGGAAAAAGGACAAAAGCTTGTTATCGCTTACTTAACCAACAGTTGAACCCCATCATCACTTATATTATGATTTATTTGGGTCAATGGAATAAGTTCAAGTTCGCAGAACAATACAGAGACCATGAAGAAAAAATATAAAAATTTTCCGCATAATTGAAATCCTAAATACATACATACTTCACTTTTTGTCGTCGTTGCTGTTTTTGGGGGGGGGGGGGACAGAAAACGACAATTTCAAGCATTCAGGCCTAAAATTACTTGTTCCCTCCTAGAAAAAAGAAGAATAACAAAAAAGACTGAAAGTATCTGGCGTATTAGAGTATGTAGTACAGATGTGTACATGCAAACGTCTTATAAAACATGGCCCCTACATACATCCGTCATTCATGCAACAATGCATGACATTTTTAAGAAAAAAACCTCATACGAGGGGTACGCCAAAAATGTTAAATATATTATTTTATAAATTCTCTAGTATTACCGAGTTAAAGCTTAACTCACGTAAATGGATTATTATTTTCTCGCTATTCCATTAAGGACCTTCTTTCAAATTGTTTATGTTTGCAATAGATAATTCTTATCCACACTGATCGGTACCTACTACATAAGGCTCGCTTCTAACGGCGAGTGCTTGTACCTGAGGCGTTTTACATGCCCTCATGTAAAGATCCGTCCCAATCTGCGGCACTGTCACTTCGTAAGCCACATTATATCCTTTCCGACTTGAAGTCCTGCTTCTCTCAAAGTCCATTATTAATTTCGAATATTGCATCGTGATTTAAAAGAGATATACAGTCGACTCCGAAAAACTGAAATACGCTTAACTGCTTTTTTGCACTGCAGGCTGTGGCGACACTGTTGGTCGAAGAGTGTGGAGAGTGTGCGTTGCTTATAGTGGCTGACGGAAGATTTGTACTCGTCTGCCTTTCAGTTGCCATCATGCATTGGACACGCGAGGAGAGGTCATTTTGTGTTGGAGCGTATTTTTCAAATGTACACTCGATCATTGCAGTGCAGCGTGTTTTTTAATTGTAAATTAGGTAACTTCATTGAGAAAAGCAGGGGATGTGTCATGTGTACGAATGGGACCTGAGAGAAGGATTATAAGTACATAAAACTAAGAATGGTGAAATTAAGCCCTATCCATTTTCACACAGAAAACAGAATTTTTTCCACACCTTACTTTTTTTGCCAATCGAATGTTGCTGGTTGCACATACTATATCCATGTATTCCATCCCTAAAACCGAAAATTGTTTTGCTACAGGGAAATTTTTAGTATTGGGAACAGACAGTATCGGTTGAAGAGACAAAGTATCGGCAACCCTAACTAATTAAGATGATTATTTACTTAATGTGTATATGTTTTGGTTGTTGTTATAGATTATTGTCTATAAGAGTTTTTTGAATTCGCTTGTCAATACCACGAGCATTTGTTAAATGTTACAACTGATGGTTAAATTTAATGTATTTGGTTATCTGACCGAAATAATATTTTTTTTTATTTAATTTTTATATTTTACGTTTTGAAAATATTTATTCTATTATTTAAATTATCAGGTTTTATTAATACTTTGTTTTTTACTTTCGAGTCTTTAAAATTTGTATGCACAAGAGGGACGATTTTAGGCATACAATTGGTAAAGAGAGGTAACCAAATTCAATTTTCGTTTTAAAGTGTCAACAAATTTGAAGATAAAGCAGATTATGAAAATGTATTTAAGTAAAATAAAGTGGAATTTCAAACCTCCGGCTACTAAGGGGTAATGTGACACAAAATGCCTCAAATTTATTCTTAAAGTCTTGGCTACACGTGATAAAAAATTGTATACTTTCATATTGGTCATATTTTGAAGGTTATTTTATAAATGGGTGAAACAAATTTTAATTTAATAATTCGCCCCTCTGTGTCGATTATGGTGACCATTCTGAACATAACTTATTCATTAAATTTTATTAAAAAATATTACTTTGAAAAAAAAGACGAAAAGGACCAGTTTATCTTGGAGATATTCTGATTTTAATTTATGTTTATATTATTTTAATAAATGGTAATATTACTAATTTAGTTGAAAATGTTAACCCCTAAACGACTTTTTTGGAAAACATTTATACAATTTCATTAAAAAAGGGCACGCCCCAACTAATATTAATTGGACATTTTTTCACTATTCAAAAAAATAGGAAAAAGGCCACTTCAATCTTAGAGATAGGATCTTAAAATAAATATTAAATTTTAAAACATAAACTCCAAACGATTTCACTTTAGTCATCTCATCACGAAAATCCGGATAAACCAAGAAATATGAAATATTTTTTAACGTATTTCATATGATATAACTTTGCAAACTAAAAATTTCTTGGCCCATAGAAAATAACTCCGACCTACGAGGGCCGTCCTTTTGGGAATTAACTTTTATCACGTTAGTCTTTCATTTTTAGAAAAAATCATTTACTCCGCGAGAAAGTCCGAACATTTGTTGCATAGTGTAATGTGTTACAACAGCGAACTTAAATGGGTTTGGTTACCACAAAGAATTTTTTGTTGTCAATAACAATCTTAGCACCAAATTAAATGCACTTCATAATTGTTTGGTTACATAACCACTAGTTATGGCAACCAATAGATTTACTGAATTCGGTTTAGTATAACCTAATTTTTGGCTCTAAGAACAGTAATATTTTTGTAGCTACTTTCTTATGGTAAGTCGACCCATATTACTATCAACACCACGGAGTGTTAAGGATTACAACAGAAAGTATGTTTTTCCAGCCAAATATTTGTAGTACGGACCGATTTTCAACTGATTTTTTTCTAGGCGAATCTTTTTATACAGCCTCTACAAAAGGGTCCTTTTGATTTGTGGTCCTGCCACAAACAAATATATTCGATTTTGCTTAAAGCTCGCCTTATGCATTACAAGACGAGTTGTTTCCCCGATTTGTTACATATTCCGGGAAAGAAGGACACAATTTTAAAATTTCCTGTTGTAGGAGCTCGACAAGGTTTCCTTTACCAGCACCCGAAGTGCTGCCGGCAAGAGATATGGTTGCCATGTTTCTATATCTAATCTTATCGCAGATAGCTGTGGGTTGTGCGGACGACTATCATATAAAAGGTTATCAAATGTGAACCGATGAATTTTGGTAGAAAAAGTTACGCCTTCGAACTGCATATTCAATGGTAGCCATTTCTCCGCTATCCGTGGCGTAATAGAAGAATTCGAGATAAAACGGATAGACATTATAGTGTCCAAAACCGCAATTTCTTAAAAATTGCTAAAGCCCCACCTGTCGGTTTACCCGGTTTTTGCGGTCGGATTTTCCGATTTTTGGTCTTTTCTTTGTTGTTTGCAAAAGGAGAGAAAATTCATAATTTTTAAATACGGAGTACGTAACTTACAAAAATATTCAAGCTAGACCCACCTTGATACCGCTCGGCTCTAAATCACCAGTTGATTCGATTTTAAGTTATATGTCTGCCCGTCCATCCGTCCGACTGCTTTGTTTATAAAGCTTGTTTTCAAACAACAGGTAATAATTGTATTCCTATCTTCATGAATTTGGCAGAAGTAAGTTTTTTGGACAAAGGCTGTTGATTATTTAGAAAATCGGTTAAAATTTAGATATAGCTCCCACGCATATGTTAATCCGATTTTATATTTTAGCTCTAGGGGCCACATATTAAAATAGGAGCCACATATACAGACAATTTTTCAGAAATGATTTCTTCGGTTCCTCTTGACGAAGAAATTTGTATTCTGCATCTTCAATCGGCTGGTCACCCTCTGATATGCTGCTTAATGAAGGTTCAAGTTCACTGTTAACATTTAATATAAAATGACACAAGCGGGTTTCTTGTGCCAAATACGTACGCTGTTGAAATTAGAGAAAATCGGTTCAGACTAATTTATGGCTTCACAACTTATTTTACCTAAAACAATGAAATGTGTACACAAATTAAAATATGACATTATGACCGTCCAAGGGAGACCAAAAACCTATTTTCCGTTGGCTATAATTTGTGTATAATTTATTCGGACACGCACGACTTTAGCTTTTTTATTTCTTTAATCGTACTTTTATTCTTTTCGTACTATCTGTTGTTAAATTTTTTTGAAATTTTTAGGTTTTTTTTTTTTAAAATATTATTACACAAATATAAGTAATGAATATGCAGGGTGCAGCATAAGTCACGAAGGGGTTTAAAACAATGGCCAATTCTTGGAAGCGAAGTGCATAAATTCTTCGTTCTTGGGGATCTCCTGGCTTTAAGTGTTACGACAGCTGCACCTTGTATGGAAAAAGATGTAAATTTCTCCTTAGTATTTCGCGTAAAGACCTGTCAGACATTTGCAGCTGAGCAGAGCGCCTTCTAGCTGATGCTTCAAGATTCTCATCAATACTCTCCTGAACTCGTTGAATATTTCCTCATTAATTACAGAACGTGGTCTTCCGCTCCGTGGAAGATCCCTCAGTGAGCCTTGTCCCCGAAACCGCGTCACTAAGCATCGAATCATTGATTCGGAGGGTGAATTCCGCACATTAAAATGACGACAATAGGCTCGTTGGGTTTGAATTATTGATCGATAATATTAAAAATATAATTCTATGATTTTGGCTCGTTGGATAACGTTGTAACTTTCCATGATTAATCTCCCAGATTTATTTTACAAGTCCTAAAAAGGCTTGTTAGATAACGTTGTAACTTTCCATGATTAATTTTCCAGACTTATTTTAAAAGCCCTAAGAAGAAAAAGGAGTAAAAAATTACATTAAAAAAGTTATTAATTTTTCAAATGCCTTCGCGACTTTTGTCGTACCCTGTATTTTAGTTTTTTTAATACACACAGAAAAAAAGACAACCTTAAATTTGAACCAAAAATTGGTGTATGAATTTGAATACCACTCAATCAAAGAATTCGTTAAACTATTTTACAAATCTTGCAATGATATTTAATGAATGGAATCAACAAACAAATTCGTAAAATTCATGCACGAGTATGTGTTTTAGTATGTATGTAGTGCGAGAGAAACTGCCTGCCCTAAGGTGAATAGCCGCTTATCATAGTTACAGCTCATTCGTTGCTTGGGGTCTCATGATGGTGAAGAGGCGTTCACCGAAACAGTAGATACCCTGCCTTTCCGACAAATTTTAGAAAATTTGTAAATATGCGATTTTTTTTGTAAAAATGCGATTTTTTTATCGCCTCATACCGAACAACTTACAACTTTTTTTTGTAAATATGTGAATTTTTTCATGGCCTTATAACGAAAATATTTTCGATAAACGGCATACAATTACGAACTATGTGAATTTGTTAATCGCTTGAATTCGAAAATATTTTTGATAAACAACGTTCGAATATTTTAGTTTATATGTGACATTTTTTATCACAGGATTCGTAATTAATTTTCTGTTTAAATATTTGAATTTTTAGTTAAACTGAATAAAAAAAAGAGTTCTTTTATATTGAATTTTGAACAATATGAAACTATAACTGCCACGCCTCCCTATTTACCACCCACATTATTTACGATAGAGAAGCTTATTTCTTTTTTCTGCTGCATTCCCAATTTCACGTTTCTAGGAATTTTAGAAGTCGAGTTAAAGTGTTTTGCGCGCCACATTAAGCAAGTGGCCTATTGTGCATCGTAAGCAAACTTCGTTGAGACCTCTCCTACCCGGGCACACTATAATAAGCAGCAAATGACGCAACAATGCATTGCGAAAATTATTATAATTAACACACTTCAACGGAAAAGCAAAAGTTCAACTGAAAAAGAAAAACAAAAAAATTAAAACTACAACAGCGCGACACAAAACAATAACTAAAATAAAGAAAGAAAAAAAAAACTTTATACAATCCGACCCAAAGTCAAACATGCAACAATAATAAAGGGCCCTTAACATAATGACGACACACGCTTAGACTTTAAAGCCGAAAAAATAAATGGCCTATAAAATGTAGGCTAAAATCAACGACAGTCATACAAAAAAACACACAAACCAACACCGGCACAAATACACTCTAGCGGGGAAAATGCAATCAGATTTTGAGCATGTGCTAATGAATTGGAAATGACCCTACAAAAAAACAAGAAGACACACACGCCTTCCTTCTCTCTGTTCGCTTTCAAATTTGCATATCTGTGACGTTGTGTGTGACACACAGGCACACTTCCATCCATAAGTCACGCCAGGCAGTGAGTGTTGCGAATGGCGACCCATCGACCCTCTCACTGAGCTCAACTGAAATGAACTGAACTGCAATGAAATGAACTGATGAATATACGAAACAAAAAGTTTATGAGTTTACCTTGAACTATAAACAGAGGAAAACTGAAGCAAACAACTCGAAAAATAATCACAATGCCAGTGATTTGTATGTTTGTATGTAGGTGTATGTGTGTGTTTGTGTAGTTATATACAAATATATGAAAAAGACCAGAGTCACGAGTGACTTTTAGTGTTCATGTCAGATGTCATATGGAAAAACCACACACGCGAGAGTTGAGAAAAATTCCAGATTTTTTTACTTCCACAAAGTACACATCTGAGAGTGAATGATGCCAAGCCATATCGGACTTTGCACGATAGGTTCAATTATCTAGGAATTTCCTTTAGAAAAAATCGATGACAATAGCTGACATGACATTTTTTCTGGCAGCTAGGAAATCAGTTTTTTCACGCAATAAATGACCTATTGTTGCTTTTAGTCGATAAACACTCATAGAATGTCCACGTCTTAGTAGGGACATAAATACTGTTACACACGTTTTATGCTGTAAAGTAAAAAGCACTGAATGTTTTTGGGCCAAATATTTTTTAATGTATATTGTATCCAAAAAAAATCTACTTATTCGAAATGTACGCATTTTGCCTTTAGACACGCCTTAAGTCACACTGGCCAATCGTCAATAGCTGCACGAACCTCGTCCATTGGAAAATTGGACACAGCTCGAACCAAAGCAGTCTTAAGAGATCCAATGTTGGGGTATCTTTTCTGAAAAACCTTGTCCTTTAAAACCGTTCACAATTTCTAATCCAAGGGGTTAAAATCTGGACTGCCTGAGGGTCATTCTTCAGAGGAAATGAACGCTGGCAAATTGTTTTGAAGCCAGGCCTGGAACGTTTTAGCCTTATTGGCCGGTGCAGAATCTTGCTGGAACGCCCATGGCTGGTTTTGGAACAGGGAATTGTTAAGAGGCTTCACAACAGCTTCCAAAACGGTTTCTTGGTAAACTTTGGCCGATGTTTTGACTCCTTGTTCGCAGAAATGCAGGTCAGTGACCCCATCGTAAGAGACACCCCACCAAACCATGACTGAAACTGGGTGATTACCCTTTTCCACCCTTGGGATCAGCTCAGATGCTTCCTTAGATGACCGCGCATACACTCTATCATTTTTCCTGAACGGTAAGAATTTTTTCATTTGTGAACAAAATTATTCTGTGCAAGTTATCAGACGTTTGAATTTTGAATCCTATTTTTTTAAAGCTGCTGTCAATAAATGTCCGGTACATCGTTTTAAAGCCCCAAGTCGTTTTAAATGATTCGACTCATGGACTTTTGCGTGATATTTATTCATCTCACGGGCCCTGATTTTCTGTTTTCGGAGCGGATTTCTGTGAATTCTTGATTTAACGGCTTTGATGACATGCGGTGTTCGAACAGAGCGTTGGAAGCCTTTTACATCTCCAGTCTCCTCAAACAGTTTTATGCATCGGCAGACGAACACGCGGCTAATCCCTAGTTGCCGGAGCGTTTTGAAAATATCGCTTTTTTCATTTCACACTTGAAAAGCGCTATTACAGCGATACGGTTCTCGTTATCTGACGACTCCATGATGAAAGTTGAAATAAATTTAAAATCCCGTTACAGACTAACGCTATTGAGGTTAGCTATCAAAACACATATGACATTAACGGGGTATGTTCAGTTCTACTATTGAAATGGGTGTGTTCAATGTTGTAACAGTATTTATGTCCCTACTAAGTATATACAGGCAGATCCGGTTGTACTGATGGAAAACTCGATGTGCAAGTAACCTTAATCATTCGATTGTCAAAAAAATCGGTTGTGGTGGCTGGCTGTTCTCCGTGGGTACCTAGGTTTGTCCAATCAGAGCTTAGCCTTTACGAATATGATATTTAAAATGGATACTCAGAATCAGTAGAATTTTCTCTTTAATTTAAAAATTCACTTATTTTTAACATTTGTCTACATTTTGGGTCCGGGTGTATCCCTGCGCTTCTAAAAATCGGAACCTTTAACAATGGATACTTGTGTGCTCAAAAATAATACAATTTCCCCAAGAATCTGAATAAGACTTTAAATTTGAAGCCCTCGCCAATATGTTAATAGTCCTAGGACACCATGTCATGCCAACCATGGTAAGCAAAAATAACAACATATTCTTAATCCAAATATGCGCTTATTTTCTACATTTTGGGTCGAAGCTCGGGGATCTTATGTGCCTTATGGCCCGAATACTAACCTCAGTTAACATATAGGGTATTTAGAAACCAAAAAATCCTTCAAACCCCAGTTAGTTGCCATACTTAAAAAGATTGCGCTCAATATGCGACTAGTCTTTGGCCCAAAAATTGGTTTCTCTGCTATCCAGTCTTTGTTATCGAGGCTTAACCTTATTCATCACTAATACGAGTAAAATACGAGACAGAAGTACTGAAATTTTCTTAAACCATTTCAAGCTTTTTCTGAGGCCTCTAAAATTTTTGAACTTTGCATCGACCCTGATATGGCATCGTTGCCAAATTTTTTATTAGCCCTAAAATTTAACATTTAATTTCCAAAAAACCACTGTGTATTGTTCATTGTTGAGTGTAATGAAAATAAAAGTGAAAAAGAATGTTTTGTGCATAATTTGCATAAATGTCATCAGCATTGGAAAAACAAAAATGTAAAAAATATGCTAAAGAATTCGAAATAACGAACAAAAAAAGCCCTATAAAACGGCTAATTAAAATGCCAAAAAATGTAAAAAAACTAAACCATGATTATGCGACTGTCGTAGCCGTCGCAGCAACAGACGCCATAGTAAACGACAATAATGCCAGCAGCAACAACATCAGCCCGGCATCGGCAACATTATTATCGTAATTATGTATGAACGTGACACTCCGAAATTACCAACTTACGCATGCCGCACACACACACACATACTGCGGGTTGGTCGAGAGACGGACACAGTCGTACACATTGTTGTAGGGTATACGACGGGCCATGTACGTACGTTTACATACTATCCAGACAACAATAACAATAAACAAATGGCAATAAAAAACAACAACAAAAACTTAAATTTAACAATAATTTTAATGTTGTCGTCATAGTCAACAACAACAACAGTAGCGATGCACAGTCGGGCGAATTCGAAAAATGTTTGAAAATAAATTTAACATTTCTCATCTAGATATTTTACGTAGACGATTTTGCTGAAGTATTTTGGAGCTTACGGCTAGAAGGTTTCTTTAGTCTAAAATTTAAAAAATCTAAACAGTCGCGTGTGGGTTCTCTGAAACGTATATGCGGCACTTTTGCTTATTGACATACCCACCGAGATGAAAATGAGCTTCATCTCAAAAACAAGATTTTTCGGTAAAATTCTTCGTTTCCTGCCAAACAATCTTCAGCAAAACCACATCGGATGGTGTTCCATTATTAAATGAAAAAGTTCAACCTTTCCAATAAAACCAGAAATTTGAAAAATTATAGGTACATTTTCTTACAGCCGATTTAAATTTAAAATTTTAAATGGTCAATGGTTATTTTAACCATTTCAATGGAGAGTCCAAGGTTGAAGCTGTATACAGTTCAGCCTGGCTAAACTTATGGTCGTTTTTTTTTACTTATTTTGCTAACTTCAGCTATGGCTTTGTGGTATACTGGGTGACCAGATATTGGTAGGATAAGAAATTGAAACTGTCGGTCAAATTTACGAGAGTGATGACTTGTTAAATCCGGTAGTAGTACGTATCTTGATGACCTGATGACATCCAAGAGCGTTGAGTTGCTTAAATGGCAGATAGCGTCATCTGCCTGGAACCATAGCTATGATACATCTGCCCACAGAAAGTCGGCTAATATTGATCTATGCCGAACACCACTGACTGCAAGGGTTTCTTCTTTATCATTTCGAAAGAAATAATATCGGATGAAATAAAGGGCTCTCCAATAGGTACATAACAATTTCGTATCTTTATGTCAACCCACCCTCGAACATTTTTAATGATCTTTCAGTTTCAAAACGTTAGTCGAAGTCAACATTTTCATAATGGTAAAGTTCACTTACGAGCAGCGTTTGGAAATCATTAAAAATTTCCGCCGAAATGGTGGCTCTTGCAAAGTTTCACGAAAATCCAGAATTTCGCCGAAAAATTCGTGATTGTTTTCACAGTCTAACAATGATGTAGGCTGAACTTAAAACGCAACATAAGCCGAGCAGTCTCCCTGAAGATGTCCATTTCTGGGGCTTTATTGAAACTGGTCGCTACTATGTTACCTAAAGTTCGCACCAATCTTTAAATATTTGGTGGCTTAAGGTCCAAAAGAGTGTACTTAAGCTGAAACATTTTTACAGTGCAATGAGTTGCCTGAGCCTTAAAAAATTTTACAGAACCTTACGTATTTACAAGCGAACCGGAAGTTTGGTAATAATTTTTAACATTTTTCCACGTTAGTCAGTCCACGAGGACCGCCGCGTTGTACTGGTAGTATACACGACTATCATGTAATATAGTCGGTTCAACTCCGGGTAGGAACATTTAACAATCATTTCAGCTGCGGGTTTTCCACCTCTTAAATGCCGGGGATTTTACGAGTAAGAGATTTATCTCTAAGCCAAGTGAAAATTTCTCTATAAATTGCATTAGCCGTTAAGAGACGACTTAAACTGTACGGCTCGGTCAGTGAGCATAAGAATCATCTCGTGCTCCGCTCACTGGTTTAAGAGTAGTTTGCTCTTGTTTCTTAACGGGGTGTTGTCGGAATTAAATAGTCAGGCGTGAAACAATGAATAAGGAAACAATAAACCTTAATAATTATTTTGATAACTGAACGGTATGGGATACATAAACAGCTGTATGAATATAACAAATGCTAAAATTCTTATTATAAATTGTATAAGCCAGTTGGAAGCCGGATTTATTTCCGAAGAAATTTACGAGTTCCCCCACTGTGTGAAGTGGGGTAATAACAACAACAACACAGCAAATGTACGAGTATCTGAACGCTACAGCCAACCAGAGTTACTTACCCAATACTCATCTTCACTGCTGTGTGTAATATACCACCAATGTTCAATATAATAGTCTAATATGAGGGACTTCATCAAAGTTTGGTTAAACAAACGATCAGTCTTCGGTTAAATTTATCATAAGAAAGAATCGTTGATTTCAAGGTTTGTTTCTTCCAAATGAGGTGTGAGAATCGCGATCAGATAAAGTAAGTCTATTTTTTAATTGGACTTTTGAGTCTTTAATTCATTTAATTAATTCTTCAAATCCTGATAACATTACGAGTATTTACATTAAAATTGAAATTGAAACAGCATTTCTTTAATAGATTTCTACTTTGTCACTCTTACTGATATATTCAGTTTTATATATTGAACACTTCTGCACATCCACTTACATTTTGTTCAACTAGTAGAACTTAATACTATAGGGTGAGCCATTAAAAATCCTAAATTTGAATCGGCTGTAAAAAAAGTGTTGATTTTTTCAAATTTCTGGTTTTATTAAAAAGGTTAATATGAGTTAAGGTCCATTTAAGGCTCGATTAGTCTTGACGGTTGATTCTGCAACCTGCAGAAGTGTACCGTCGTCAACCGTCAAACTGTAGTTATCTCCCTCTAGCACATGCAAAATTAGTGGAAATAAATTACGAGGATTGCTATACATATATATTTCTGGCCTAGTCAACACTTAGTGTTGCCTGGCGCCATCTGACATTTCCATTGGAAAGTTTGACATTTTTTAGCATAAACGTACTCAGAACGTTTTGACGTACGACCATCATTTGTGTTCTTAATAGTGACTTGAAAAAATCAATTTGGCAAAAAAAAATAGAATTAATTCGTGAACATTTTCGTGTGATCATTTTTCACAACTTTCGACGTGGATTATAACGACAAGAATGCATCGATGAACTTAAATCTTCGTATGGCGATGAAGCTCCATCCTATAGCCCTGTTAAAAACTGGTTTATTGAATTCAATCGTGGCCGACGCTCGCCCAAAGACGAAGGTCGTCCAAAAACGGCCGTTGTGCCGGAGAACATTGATGCCGTGCGTGAACTGATAATGCAAGATCGTCATGTGACATACCTTGAGTTAGAGACATCCTTGGGTATTTCTTCCACCAGCATACATTCGATATTGCATAAACACCTGACCTTAAAAAAGGTTTGTTTTCGTTAGATCCTGCACAATTTGACAATCGCTCAAAAAAAGGCTCGTGTCGATTGGTGCAAAGAAATTTTTTAATAATACGAATAAAACGTCTCAATCGGAGTGGAAAAAGTGCTTCGACAATTGGTTTAAGCGCATGCAAAAGTGTATAAATCATGCTGGGGAATACTTTAAAAAACCATAAAACCATTTTTGATCATAAATATTCGCATTTTCATTATTAGGCCAGAAATATATATAGCAGCCCTCGTATCGGTGGAATATACGAAGTCTCCGAATCTCAAGACAAGAATTTTGATCTAAAAATGCAAATGCCGCACTTCCTCAAAAACAAATAAAACTTTTATCAGAGACATAAAGTAGTCTAAAAAATAGACAGGGTCGTGATTAGGAAAAAAATTATTTAAAATTATTTATTTATTTTTATAAAAAAAATGGTTTGAACGATTGGGTTAAAGGTCCAATTATTCTTGAGGGTGGACGGTTGATTCTCCAACCTGCGGAAGTCTACCGTCGTCAACCGTCAAACCATAGTTATCTCCCTCTAACACATGCAAAATGGAAACCCCAACTGAAATAGCTGATTGCCTATCGTCAACCGTCAAGACTAAAGGTCCATTTAGTCTTGACGGTTGACGGTGGACGGTAGGCAATCAGCTATTTCAGTTGGTCAAATGTCAGATGGCGCCAGGCAACACTAAGTATTGACTAGGCCAAAAATATATATGTATAGTAATCCTCGTAATTTATTTCCACTAACTGAAAATTAGAGACCATTATCTAACACTCGGTTGTACTGATGGAATACTCGAGGTACATACAACCTCAACCATTCGGCAAAGAATCTGTTCTTTGTGTGTAGTTAAAAAAGCCACCAAATATAAATATGTAAAAATGGGAACCCAAATGTCACTTCGAAAAGCAAATGTCACTTCGAATTCAAAATTTTTCTTAAGATTTAACTAAAACTGCGGTTTGTTTCTTGGCCCCATGCATTGTCCCATTTCTATAGAAAATTCATGGTAGAGGGTACACAAGATTAGACCAAGTCGAGCTTAACAATGCTTTTATATGTTAAACAGGCTGTCGTTACTAGACTACGTATTTTGCCCTGCCCCTGATCATTGACCCAGTTGACAGCCGCCCAAAATTTCATATGTGACGCGCAAAATAGAAAGGGACCAAAGGTTAAAAACCAGTTTGTTCAGGAGAGCCATTTTAAAGATATCGTCGACTTCACTTTCATAAAACCCGCATATTTTTGGGAGGGAACACTTTTGGGGCATGGGATCGGTCTCATTCGATGCTCAGATGTTGTTCACATCAAAAAAAAATGATTTTTTTTACCCTTAGTTCCCTTTCTCTATGCGCTGTCGCATATGTAGATTGTCTTATATTTTCCCCAAGGTTGCCGCCGTTTTACTTTAGGTAGACTCATCTCCATTGCCGTCGTTTCTGCTTGTATTCAAATTAGCACACCTCCCTCGTTCACTCAACTTGTGTTCGCTGTGAATGATGTTGGGTAGGTCGATTGAGTCTCGTAGAATGCAGTCAGGCGTTGCATACAACATTTTGTCATCGTTTTTATGTTTCTTTGATTGTTATGCAAATATTAGCATAAATGGGGGGGTGTGTGTGCGATCCGTGCATGTGTGAGTGTGACTATAACATATACTACGTTGTCAGCCATCACTTTATCACTCTCGGTCGGTGGTTCTTTCACGCACTCATTTCGCTCGCAAACACAGTTTTCGCCCGCGCATTTGAATTGTTTTTGATCCGGTTTCCTCCCAAAAAATTAACCCCACCGAAAAACTGTTAAACACACAATAAAAGACGGGGAAAAAGTTAAAAATGTGCGCATAACTCGAGTTATGTACAATATGTATGTATGTGCATACAGTGTGATTCATTTACGACTGGACAAATTTCACCAGCGTATTCTTGACTTATTTCATGAAAATATGTCCATCTACGACCATGCCCGAAAAAGCAAGGGCGCGAAATGGCAGCAGTAGATGGACGTATTTTAATGAAATGAACCAAGGAACACACTAGTGAAATTTTTCCAGTCGTGAATGAATCACCCTGTATGCACACTGTACATATGTATATTGTACACGTTTGTATGTATGAAAGCCGTATGTTTTTGTTGATTTTCGTGGGTATGTGCATTGCCACAATAAACATTTAAATTTAATGTTTATTGCTCTGTTGTTGTTTTGTTTTGGTTGTTTCTTTTCTCTCAGTGTATTGCGTCGTCTGATTGTGACGGTTAAGGCATGTCACACGATCATGTGGTGACTGACTGAGACTGGCTGTTGTCTGTCTGCTGGCTAAATAATCTGCAGTTCAGGACTCCACGACACGTGTCATCTCTTCTTGGGCGACCGCGACAACGATGACGACAAATATTGTTGTTAGCTTTTTCTTATTTGTCTGTACCTGTGTAAACTTGAATAGTTTCTCATTATTTATACCCCATATCAAAGGATGGCTGTAAAATCGCTTGATTATTCCGTTTGCAGGACTTCTCAATGTTGATCGACATCCAGAGCTGTATATATCGGGTGATTTATCTGAAGATATTTTTTCCAAATAAAAAAAAATACCAAAATTCAAATCAAGTATGAAATCTTTATTCTTCACCCGAAAGGACATTTTATGGCATTTATTTCTTGAATATAATTTTCTTCAAATGTTGGCCGTCTTAGGCTGTCGAAATTTGGATGACTCGTTCGAGCATTTCGACCGGTATGGCGTTTATGACACGCGCAATGTTGGCTCCCAAAACCTGAATCGTAGCTGGTATGTCAGCATAGACTTTGGACTTTACGTAGCCTTCACACAAAAAGTCTAAACGTGTGATATCACACGATCTAGGCGGCCAACTCACCAGTCCAAAACCTGAAATTAGCAGCTGTTTTTCAAGTGGCACCATCCTGTTGAAACCAAATGTCGTCAAGATTACGGGCTTCAATTTCATAGCATAGAGTCCGATATAATGGCGCAATAGCGGGCACCATTCACGGTTAAGTTCCGGCCGTCATCATTTTTAAAAAAATATGGACCGATGATTCCACCCATAAACCACACCAAACCGTGGTTTTCTCTGGCACCTCTTGAACCTCTCTGGTTGCTCTATAGCCCAAATTTGGCAAATTTGTTTATTGACGTTGAATTTAAGCCAGAAATGGGCCTCATCTCTAAACAAGATTTTGGTCGAAAACGGCGGATCTTTCTATTCTTATTTCAATAGTACAGTTACACAATTTGGAGACGTTTAACACATCTAACGAGTAATCTGTAAAAACCCCTATTGAAAAAATTACCTCTAGGTTGATCATCTGTTATATACTTATATTATTAAGTACGGACAAAAAGTGTAACGCATCGAAAAAAATATTTTTAGCCATTTCATATCTCTCAGTCCGTCTGTGCAGCTGGTTCGCACGAATACTCTCAAAGGGATCTACAAATCGGTTTTATATTTTGCTATTCGAAAAAAGTGCCTTTGGCATTGAAAATGGCCCATATCACCCCATACCAAAAGTACTATTACGCCTTCTTTTGGTATTCTTGGAATATCGTTAATGCTTACGGGTGGTTTTCAAAAAGGTATAGAACTTTAAGTTGGCAGCTCTTGTTTAACTGGCGGCCATTTTGTCAGCTGTCAACTCATTTAAGTCATTTGCTTTGGTATTTTGACATAAATTGACTGACTCTTGAAATCGCACGGTAAAAAGTTGTTGCCACGTCCCATTTTGGTACCCTCGTGCAAATGCACCATTCCGCCTACTTTTGGGATGCTTGTAATATCTATTCTTACGATATGACTAAAAATCAAACTTAAGAAAAAAACTAAGGTTGCAAAAAATAAATTCCTAGCCATTCATCTTCTGGTACCGCCCACAGAAATACGAGTAACCCTGTATCAGCGGAGATTAGAACCCACCCACATAACTTGTCTGCGAGTGCTTTCAATTGCGAACTCCATAATACTCTAATATGGCTTTATGTGCGCGTTCGAAAAGAGTGGACACTTCCTATTCTGGTACCTCCAGTAAAATTGCACCATTTCGCGCGCTTTTGGGTAAGTCGGATCAATCTACTTAACCTTTTTTGCTTATTTTTGATTTTAATTTATTACGAATAATTTAAATCAATTCGAATGAATGTGGGGCAAAATGAATTGCAATTCATTTTCATTTCCAATTCAAATGAATTTGCTATTATTTCCAATTCAAATGTATTTGGCAAAATGAGTTGAAGTGAAAATTAATTCAAATGAATTGATTTAGAACTCGTTTCCAATTCATTTGAATTGAATCCATTTTAACAATTTTACTACAACCAAAATATTTTTCAAATGTTGGCCGCAACTACGCCTCAGGGTTTCCATTCTGAGGGTCCAATTTTGGACGACTCGTTCTAGCATTTCGACCGGTATGGCTTTAATGACACGCCTAATGTTGGCTTCAACCTGAATCGTAGCTGGTTTGTCAGCATATACCTTGGACTTTACGTAACCCCAAAGAAAAATGTCTAAAGGTGTGATATCACTCGATCTAGGCGGCCAACTCACCTGTCCAAAACGTGAAATTAGCTTTTCGAAATGACTTCTCAATATATCCATTGTTTGAGCAGCTGTATGGCAAGTGGCACGGTCCTGTTGAAACCAAGTGCCGTCAAGATTATGGGCTTTAATTTCAGGTAGCATAAAGATCGATTTTATGGCGCGATAGCGAGCACCATTCACGGTTACGTTTCGGCCATCATCATTTTTAAAAAAAAATATGGACCGATGATTCCACCAGCCCATAAACCACACCAAGCCGTGGGTTTCTCAGGGTATAATGACACCTCTTGAACCTCTTCTTGTTGCTCTTCAGCCCAAATGCGGCAATTTTGTTTATTGACTTTGCCGTTGAGCCAAAAATGGGCCTCATCACTGAACAAAGTTTTGGTCGAAAACAGCGGATCTTTCCGTTTCTCATCGAACGCTCATTTCCATAAAACAGTTGCAGGTAAATTTTTTCAAAAAATAAATGCCATAAAATGTCCTTTCAAATTACCAATAAAGATTCCACACTTGATTTGAATTTTTATATTTTTTTTGGTTTAAAAAATACCTCTAGATGGATCACCCTATATATAGAACGTAAAATGACCTTGTCGGCAGCATACATATCTAAATGGTACCGATGAGCCCTACCACACCATAGGCGAAACGTGTGTCTGCCATACGGTGATGGATGTGCTCTAACTTCGTTGACTTACTTTTTCTTCCCCATATGAATAAACAAAAACCAACCTGAACAAATAAGCTTGTGAAGTAATTCACTCTTTCCAAAATAATAAATATTTTACTTTTCTTTGATTTCAAATACAATGCCGATTGCCTGATTTTGATGGTCAAAAGTGAAAAATAATGCTTCCGTCCATTTTAAAGAACTCAAAAAAGTTAACTAGATCAGAAGTTATAGACTTTTGGTCAATGACAATTTATTTGGGACCACTGTGCGCCGTACGGTGCCCACTGTGACTGCAAGCTTGTGACTGCCGTAGATGAGAGTTTGCAACTCTGTCCTGGCGTATGGACTCGCCATCGAGCGCAACATTTTACGCAAAAGTTAGATTAAGGCATACAATTGAAGGCATACGATACCGCTATTAACTTCGTTATGGCTTCTCAGTTTGGGCCTAAGAATAGTATTTGATCGAAATTGATAACGAAGCCCTAACGTGATCTTTGAAAATCCAATGCATCCTTATGGAGGGACAGTTTGGTGCTGATTTTAACGATTAGTCTTCAGTGGCCATTTTTTCTTTAAAAAATAAGCTGTTGGCAGCATCATTTCGGTCAACGGTGAGTGGTTCAGAGGCATAATCAACCATTTTTCGTGGCGGGAGAATGAAGACGTGGACTTGGACAGTCTTTAGTTTTATTACGATGGCGCGACATAGCGCAAAGCCTAAATCACATAGGGCCTTTGCAAGCCATGTTCAGCACACACAGAGTACAGATTTATTGCCACCACCGAATTTTTTGCCAACTAATGTTGGTGGTTGCAAGTCCATACATGTACTCCATCGTTACAACCGAATGTTGATTGAGTCCACAGCAATTTTCAGCAGAGCGAACTGACACTTTCGGTTGAGGAAAACAAGTATCGGTAATCCTAACAGACTAAGATGATTATGGGAACTATATTTGTTCATGTGTTAGTTGTTTTAGATTGTTGGTTATAAGTACTCTATGAAAAAAAATTACTATTTTACCGCCTTGTAGCCCCTGAAAAGATTTAAGTAAGGTATATAACAATATTTATCGTCAAGCTTTAAATGGCCGTAACTCGGGAAAAATGGGTCGCCACCAAAAAAACTTGGTTGTTGTTTTGAATAATAAGGAGGCGAACATTCTGATCAAGTCAGAGTAATGTTGCTAATTACAGCTAAGCCTGTTTCTAACTTCCGGAAAATATTATGTAATTTATAGTTCGATTATGTGGCAGTATCGTTTGGAAGCATTAATTGCCTATCCCAAGGAACTTTTACTGCCAGCCAGACCATTTATTTGCTTTTATAAATTTTTTGTCGTAAACAAAGGTTGTGTTGTGACTAGAAACGATAAGATATTATATGGTTTATTTTTTGATGTTGATATAACCAATATTTATTTGTTACAACAGCAAACTAAACAGGGTTGGGTCACAGCAAAGACCTAATCTGTTGTCACCACCAATGATTGGTACCAAACTAACATGTACATCACAATTGTTTGGTTGCCATAGCCGCCAGTTCTCGCAACCAGTAGTTTAACTGAATTCGGTATGTATAAGTATAACAGTATTGTTGGCTGTGAATACCGTGATATGGTTGTAGGAACCATCATATGATATCTCGAACCGTGTTCCATAACTATGGAATGTGGGTTATTGCAACAGAAATTCGGTTAATCCAACCGAGTTTTTGTAGTTCGGACCGATTTCCAAATGATTTTTTCTCTGAGTGTACGAGTAATTAGCTACTTAAAACTGTGATTTAAAGCCATTCGATGTTTTCTTGTTGCGGGTATCTTGAATGATGGACGTTTTGGGAATAAACCATTATCAGTTCTGGCCCGTTCGGCACACATCGTGCAAGTCATTCGTTTAATAGAGCCAACCCCAAGGTTTGGACTCTTTGTTTGACAGAAGGCTTAGATCTGAGATACAAGCTCTTATCATTTACTTGTAGTGATAACCCAATAACTGAATCAATTAGCTTTCTTATGCTACCATCAAACTAATTATCAGGTTTTTATAATATTTTATAAATAATCTCCAGAAAGTTACAAAACTGCACTTATGTCAGTTTGCTTTTAAGCATACATACTATTTAAGTACATATTATAAAGGATGTTTTTTATTGAGGTATAGAACTTCGAATTGAAATAAAACACAAGAAAATCGTTTTAATGTCCATCAATTTGGCTTTATTGGAAGGATAATTTTATGCCATTAATGTTTAAATATGATTTCGGGCATGTGGCCGCCGCGGCTGGCTCGAATAAAGCCAATTCTACAGGTCCAATTTTCAACCACTTTTTCGAGCATATGGGGCCGTATGTTGGCAATAACGCCACGAATGTTCCAAGTCCCCTAACGTGTTTCTGGTTTGTTGGCGTAGACGAGCGACTTCACATATCCCCAAAGAAAATAATCCAATGGTCCATGTTAACCGAATTAATTGCTCTGATGGACGATTATGTCGACCATAAAATGGACGGAGCTTGTGGTGAACTTCGCGAACTGAACCATTACTTTCGAAATAAATTTGCACGATTTGCAAGCGTTGTTCTTTTGTCAACCTGTTCATGATGAAATGGCAAACCAAACTAAATATTAATCACTTGACAGCTGACAAAATGGCCGCCAGTTAAAAAAGTGATGCCAACTTAAAGTTCTATACCCCAATAAAAAACACCCCTTAGTACCGAAGTATTCAAACACGGTATAAATTCAATTATTTGTATTCATATTTCTTTATTTTTATTATTATTATTTATTCCCTTCGCTTTCCTATTGTGACAGAGTCAAATGTATCGACCGCTGTTTGAGAAATGTGCAAATTAGTTTTTTTTAATGTTTCTGGTTTTTTATGTTGTTATTTGAGATTTTAATTATATTTAGTTGGTTTGCAAGAAATAAATTTACAGTCTTTTATTTATTTATTCAAATTTCATATTGATTTATTTTAGTGGCAAATTCAAATTATGGCATGGAATTTAGCGAATGTAAGCTAGGCGGCATTTTAAACTTTAAAAATTACGCTCTCAATTTAACAATAGCAGGCATGGACGTAGGCGTGTTTTATTTATCCAGTTAAAAGAGTAATCATAAAATCTTTAAAAATTATCTTTAATTTACCGTTTTCAACAGAAATTGAGAAAATACAAATTGAAATTGAAAAAACGCAAACTGAAATTGAGAAACATAAATTTAAGTTGAGATAATACAAATTGAGAAACGCAAATTGAAATTGAAAACTGTTAATAGAAATTGAGAAACACAAATTGAAATTGAGTAAGGCAAATTGAGAAACACGGATTAAAATTAAGAAAATACAATGTGGAATTAAGAAACGCAAATTGAAAATTGAAATAGTGAAAATATAAATTTAAATTGAGAAAATACAAATTAGACTTAAGAAAATTCAAGTTGAAACTGAGAAAAGAGAAATTGATTGTATTGAAAACTACGGTTAAACAGGCATAAACTCCAATTCGAGTGATCTTTGGTAAAAACGTATTAAATGTTGTTCGAATCTGAGTCATACATTGATAACACTGTGGAACATTTTTGGGGTTATTGTCTGGGGGTGAGAAATTCCAAGTCAGGGTGATGGTAACTATAAGTAACTTCACTTAATTGTAAATAAAAGCAGAACGCGTTAATCGATTTCTATGATCTATGTCGCATTTTGTTTATAGGTTATGTGACTTTACGTGAAAGTTATAAGACTCTACACGTTTTTCCGTTTGGAATTTATATGTTTAAAAAAAAAAAAATTTTTTTTGGCAAAATTTTCTTCATAAATTTATTTCTAATTGCAAAAATGTTGATTTGGTAGAGAAACAGTATATTAATGGATTAAAAAAAATGTAATTATTAATTTTTCTCAATTTATTTCAGCAAAATCGAACTAGTCGTTCTCGAGTTATGTCAAACTACGTTTTTGCCAACATTTTACAACTAAGCGAAAAAACATCAAGATAAGGAAAAAATGTAAAAGGTCATAAAAAACTGGCACATACGAACGCAAAACCCTTTGAGGGTTTTAATATACTGACCTAGTACCATCACCCTGACTTGGAATTTCTGACCCCCCAGATTGGCTGTTGTACTGTGTAATTATTGTGCAGACACATTTCATTCATTGCGATGCATATTTTTCATAAGACTTGATTTTTCACTATATTTATCACATAATTTCAATATCAACTTTTTTCTCAATTTCAATTTGTATTTTCTCAATTTCAATTTACAATTCTTAAATTCATTTTAAATTTTCTCAATTTTAACTTTCATTTCTCATTATCATTTTCTCAATTTCAATTTACATTTCTTAATTTTAATTTATGTTTTCTCAATTTTAGTTTGCAGTTCTCAATTTCAATTTGCATTTCTCAATTTTTGATTTGTATTTTCTCAATTTCAATTTACGTTTCTAAATTTTAGTTTGTATTTTCTTAACTGAAACTGGTATTTCTAAATTTTAATTTGTACGAGGGCGACCGCAAAACTAACTGCCCGGGCACATTTTCTGTTTAGTAGCAACTTTTTTTTTGTTTTTTAAAAGCAATCTTTTATAAGCCATCTGTCAAAATTTCCGAAATATTTAATGATTATTTTCTTTGTTACAGGTGATTGAAGTAAACAAGTTTTATAATTTTTGAAAAATGGAAAATAAAGAGTTTCGTGCGGTAATTAAACACTTTTTATATGAAAGGTTATACTCCACAATTATTCAAAGATGAATAGGATTCTGTTCATGGTGATAATGCACCATCATACTCCACCGTAAAATCCTGGGTTCAACAATTTAAAATGGGTCGTTCAAGTACGGAAGATGAACAACGCTCTGGAAGACCGAAAACTGCTACTACTATTGAAAACATTAGAAAAACATTTAACGAAGTGACTAAATTTAGACGAATAAAGCTCAGAAAACTTACTGATATTTTTAAAATACACGAAAAACCAGTTTGGAGTATTTTACATGATGAACTCCACATGAAAAAGCTATCCGCAGGATGGGTGCCGCGTTTGTTGACTTTGCCCCAAAAAATCGTCCGTTGGGCCAATTCCGAGGAGCTTTTAGCGATTTATCAGCGATAGAGTTCTTGCGCCGATTCATAACTGTTGATGAAACATGGATCCATCACTACATCCCAGAATGCAAAGCACAGTCAAAACAATGGATAGAAGCTGGTAAAAGTGGTCCCAAGAAGGCGAAAACTGTCAAGTCAGCAGGAAAAGTAATGGCCACAGTATTTTGGGATGCAAGGGGTATAATATTTATTGATTATCTTGAGAAAGGAAAAACTATAAATAGTGAATATTATTGTGCATTATTGGATCGGTTGAGTGAAGAAATCAAGATTAAATGACCGCATTTAGAAAAAAAAGTTCTTTTTCATCAAGATAATGCTCCTTCACACATTGCATTTTTAACTTAACAAAAACTGGCCGAATTACGATTTGAAATTGCTCCGCATCCACCATATCGAGCCATAAGCGCTAACCTATCGTAAGTCAAATTTTTGGAAAAAAAATTTTATTGCTGAAAAATAATCGTTAGGACAAGCCTCATCGTTTTGTATTTTTAAAATGACAAAATTGTTAGTAAAACATCAAAAAAAAGCTTTTGCATTTTATCGTAAATGATTGTTTAAATTTTATTGTGTAGCAATTTTATCGTAAGTCACACATCAAATTGCTGCAGCAATCGCAAATGTGTTCAGATTTTTTTTTTTGTTTTTTGATACAGTTATATGAGTAGGTAGAAATCTTAAATTTTTGCATTAAAACATTTGCATTTTTAATAAAGTTGTTTGAAATAAATAATAAAAACCGTCTCCTGTAAAATTTGCATTTTTTCACTTACGATAGGTTAGCGCTTATGGCTCGATATAGTCCAGATTTAGCTCCTTCTGATTATTTCTTGTTTCCAAATTTAAAAAAATTCTCGGTGGCAAAAAATGTTCGTCCAATAGCGAGGTTATTGCTGAAACTGAGGCATATTTTGAAGGTCTTGAAAAATCTTATTTTTCGGATGGAATTAAAAAACTTGAAAAACGTTTGATGAAGTGTATTGAGTTGGAAGGAGATTATGTTGAAAAATAAATAATAATAATTCCAAAGAAAAACGGTTCTTTTTTATGTTAGGCCAGTTACTTTTGCGGTCGCCCTCGTATTTCCTCAAATTTAATATGTCTTTCATCAATTTAATTTTAATTTTCTTAATTTCAATTTGCGTTTCTTAATTGCAATTTGTGTTTTTTTCAATTTTAATTTATGGTTTTTAATTTCAATTTGTATATTCTCTGTTTTAATTGGAAATGGTGTAGAAATTGGTTGGACACAATAAGTTTTTTTTTTTTTAAATTTCAAATCTTAAAAAAAACAATTATGAAATTACCCTTACCTACATTTGGATTTTAAAATTTCCGTCATTCCGTCCTCCATTGTCTAAAGCGTAACGATTTGAATGGTATTTCGAAAATGGTCGTTGGAGTGGAAGGTACTTGCATGGGGCGTGGCATCCAATTTTTTCTTATGCGCTCAAAAAGATGAAATAAAGTTATTGGGTTGAACTCTAGTCATTTAATACGAGTAATGGAACATCATCCAATGTGTTTACGCAAGCCCAATGGGCTGAGTATTGTTTGGCAGGAGATAAAAAATTTGAACGGAAAATCGTGTTTTCAGATGAAGCTCATTTTCTTCTTGGTGGCTATGTCAATAAGCAAAATTGCCTCATATGGGGTTCAGAGAACCCACATGTGACTATTATTGATAATCCAATGCATACACAACGAGTCACTGTTTGGTGTGAATTTTGGACTGGTGTCATCGCTGGGCAATTTTTCTTCGAAAAAGCGCAAGGAGCCGCCGTCACCGCTCCATATACAATAAATTTTTGTTTCCAAAAATTCAAGAGAATGACATGGACGACATTTTGTTTCAACAAGATGGGGCCACACTTCACACAGCCAACGCAACCATTAATAGTTCGCGCACTGTATTTGAAAATCAAATAATAACCGAAAATTGTGATGTCCGGAAATTGTGTTGGCCGCCTCAGATTTGTGGATTATTTTCTGTCGGGATACATTCAGGATAAATGTAATGCAAATCATCCAGAGACATTTAAAGCGTTTAAACATGAATTGGCAGTTGCCATTACAGAGATTCGACCCGAAATAATCGAAAATGTACTGAAAAATTGCGTTGATCGGATGAGATACTGCCGAGCCAGTTGTGGTAGTCATTATTAAACGACTGTGCCTATAATTTTGTCCTACTAAAAATTTTCTTTTTTTCAAAATGCTCACGATAAATTAAACCCTGATTTAAAAAAAAAAACATCATTTGGTAGGAATGGCAGAATCATAAACAAAATAAAAAAAACTATTTTGGAACAAAAACCATGTATTTATTGCCCAGAATATTGTCACCAAGTTACAAATTCTTGTTGTGACTATACTAAAGTTCGGCACTGTAGCTCTTTTCCAACTCCAGTGAGCCTGTACGCTTGCTCCTGTAAAAGGCACTTTCACCTTAGTTTGCTGCCCAACATTTCAGTAAGCTCCTCTTACCTTTTATTTTGATTTGATCATGTCTTCACGCCAATAAAACAAAACACTCGATTTAAATTAATAATTTAGCGTAAAATGATTATTAGTTTTTATTTAATAATCTCTTTTCGTCCTCTTCGTCTGCTTCTCCTTGTTGTTCATCAACGTCACATTTTGTCATTATAAATAAACATTATTTTTGCTCTTATTATTAAATTCCAAAAAATCCAAAAAAAAGAATTAACTTATAAATCTGTTTGTTAAATATTAATAATGTTTGTTTTCTTCTTTTTGTTTTTTTTTCGTTAATTGCTATTTTTTCTTCTTCCTGCGTGGGATTATGGGAATTGAATGTTCTGGTAGTCTGGGGAGTAGTAGGTGGCGGGAAAGCTTTCGGGGCGGAGGACGGCAGTGAAAGGTGGATATATATCATAATTAACCAGTGGGTGTGAGAGAATTAATGGGTATTATTGCTGTAGATAAATATTCAAATACAAATGTATTGTAATTTTGGGGATAAATACAAACATACACAGGAGTACGTCGGCTTATGTGAATGCTTCCTTCGGCGATTTGTGACTATGACAATGAAGGGATTTTGTCCTTGTCGCTGCCATCTCATAAATAATTGATTTGCTATACGTCTTTGTTATACATATTTCATTTATAATTATTTAATATGATTTATATATACGTACTATATAAATATACATACATATGTATATGTATATATCAAAAGAGGGAAACATAATATAGGTGAGAGGGAGGGGAAGAGGAAGTCAGGGTTTCCCTTAATGCCTGTCTACACGTTTGTAGCAAATTGTATGTGAAAGTCCTTTCATACTCTTAAAGATTTGTAGTTGTTTATACCCTCCACCGTAGCAGGGAGTTTACATACCGTTGGCAACACTTTCTCATACCGTTGGCAACACTTTGCTACATTGATCGGAGATCCTGGGAAGTATATACTTTTATATTATGAACCCTGTTAAGATTCTAAGACGATCTAGCCATGCCCGGTGGCTTTCAAACAAAATGATTTACGATCTTGATTGTGAATTGTCACGATGATGGCTTCTAGCCACAAACTGCTTGAAACTGTCAATGAGCAATATCGGCTGAGAGGCTAAGGTACTAGAGGTACATCTGTTAAAAGTAAGGTAGGGTTAACTAAAACGTCCACCAGTTGAGATTCACTCGGGGCCGGCTAAAAGCGCCCTGTGCACCCGCTGCGGTTTTCTTATGTAGTGTTAATAGAGGAGGACAGTAGGTAAGATGGCGGTATGACATTAGGCCCCACGAAAATACACCTTAAACCAAAAAGGAAATAAGGCCCCGAAACTGGGGACTAATTGTATTATGAAAATAGACCCCAAACATAAAATGAAAATAGGTCCCAACAATTTAATTGGGGCCTAATTTCGTAGTAGTTATTTAAAGGTATGAAAATACACCCCAAAAAAGGCAAATTGCCCCAAAGTATCGAGTTGTTGTTTTCTGTATAAAATTGGGGTCTATTTTAATTTTTGGGTTTGGGGTGTAATTTCTATTTATGTGTTGCACTTATTCATTTGTTACACTGTGCGACAGCCACAATCGGTTTGGGATGAAACCACCGGGGAAAGTTATATCGGTCAAAAAAAGGTCATACGTGTCCCAGCGTTTCGTTGGGTCTCATCTAGGAATCGAGATATATCGATTTGAAGTTAGTAAGTATCGTATAGGGGAATTTGTCACGTTTTTGGCTCTTTTGCATCGATTTTCATGATTTATGTCTCATTTTGGTCATAGGTTATGTGACTTTACGTGAAAGTAATAGGACTTGACACTTTTTACCGTTTTGGATTTTTTATGAATTAAAAAAAAAAAATTTTAATTTTTAGGCAAAAATAATTTTTTTTTTCATACATTTATTTATAATTGCGAAACTGTTGCTTAAGTAGGAAAACGGTTTAAGAACAGATTAGAGGAATTGTAATTCTTAATTTTTCTAAATTTGTTTCAGCTAAATCGGACGAGTGGTTCTCGAGTTATGTCAAACAAAAGAGCCTAAAACGTGACAAATTCCCCTATACGATACTTACTAACTTCAAATCGATATATCTCGATTCCTAGATGAGACCCAGCGAAACGCTGGAACACGTATGACTTTTTTTTACCAATATAACTTTCCCCGGTGGTTTCATTCCAAACCGATCACTGACCCTTACCATTTGTCGCAGAGTGTTATTATAACTCATTTGCACCTACTTATTTGTTATTATTAATAGTTTCTACGTGAATTTTAAATGCAAAGCCATCAACCAGATTTACTGTTTTGCGGTACTGTCCTTGATGTCGTGCCTCCGTACAAGGTATTACACAAGTTTATAAATTAAGTTCAGAGGTAATAAACCATATAAACCAGTTTCCCATACAAAAACCAATGCTTTCTTTTCTTCGCCCAAGGAAATTAAAAACCCAAAATATTTAGTGTGGCCCTAAGGTATATCGCAATGAAATTGGAACCCAAAATGCGAACATAAGCCCCAAAATCTTTATGAATTTATGCCCCAACAAATTTTCGAGGTCTATTATCATACAAACATTTCGGGTCTAATTACGTTATGAAAATATACCCTAATTAAAATATGAAATTAGGCCTCAAAAACCGTAAAATTTCGTGTTCCTGTTTTCCACATATTTTTTTGGGGCCTCATTTCATTTTCACTTTGGGATGTATTTTCGCGGGGCCTAATGGCATACCGCCAGGTAAGATATTAATTGATAAAAGAAGGAAAGGAGTGTTCTGTTGTATATCGCTCTTTTGTTCTTATTATGTCCATTGAACCTGGAAGATTTCTTTCTAGATTTTCTGAGCGGCTTAGGAAAAACATACGCTAGGTCGTTAATATCATCGTTGAGCCTGTATCTTGGGTAGGTGGGACAAAAGTCTGGCTAGTTCATTGCAGGAACATAGCAAGTGCTAAACTGATTTCTCCTCTATATTTAAACATTTTCTACAGAAGTCCTCAAAATTGAGTCCCATGCGAGCACCCAGACAGTTTCCGGTGATGACATGTCACATTAATGTCCGTCCAAAGAGTTTGCGAACAGCATCTGCTAGGTCGTTAAACGTCATGAAGAGCCAGCATTCTGCACACAGAAAACATATTTGTTGTCACAACCGAATGTTGATTAGGTACACGGCAATTTTCAATAGAGGTAACTGACACTATCGGTTGAAGAGACAAAATATCGGTAACCTCCGCTAGTTAAGATAATAATTGGGATTGAATTTTTCCATGTATTGGTTGCTCTTACTGATTGTTGGTTATAAATACTCTTTGAACATGGTTCAGAGTTCCCTTTAAGTACAACGATCATCTCAGCATAACAATTTAACTTGTATGAGAGCTACAGCTTGCAATACTTTTCCAATCTTAATTGATTTGAAGCAGTAAAATGGCTTATATTCAATAAAATTTATTTGGACCGATTTTTAACTAATTTGGACCGATTTCCAACTGATTTTCTCTGTGTTCATTTCATTGTGGACATAAGGACCACTACAAATGTAAAACATACAGATCTATCATGGTCTAACAACTACAAATGTAAAACATACAGATCTATCATGGTCGAACAACTACAAATGTAAAACATACAGATCTAACAGGGTCTAATAATTCAGTTTCATTTCTGGACTTATGCGGCAATGTAATCTCCATTTGCCTTCTTCATGTGTAGGTTGGTCTACCTCGTCTTCTGCTTCCCTGTGGGTTCCAGGCGATAAATTTCCCATTATTTCATATAGGGGTCAGAGAAAGAATTAGTTGAAAATCGCTTGGAACTACTAAAATTCCGTTACAAAAATAGAATTTCGGTTACAATCTCCAAATGTTTAGAATCGTCATGAATACTCGGTCCGGCATAGCACAAGATGGTACATATGATCATCGTATTGTAAGCGCAACTAATTGATCGATCGTGCCAATGAAATGCATAAAATATATTTAGTTGCCATAACTGGTGGTTGGGGCAACCAGAAGTTTAGCCAACATTTTGTTGTTGTGACCGAATATTAGTGAGTGATATCTAAACATTCATTATAACCAAAAGCGAAAATAATATTACTGCTCTAAGCAAATCGTTTAATCTAATTTGTTGATTAAAAATCTTCCATCAACTTTTCCTTTTTTCCGCGAGAAGACCCACCTATGCTTAAGAACATTTAAGGAATGTTTCTTCTTTAATATCTTTCGTTAGACAAGTGCGGCGTGTGGAGTTTTAGATCCAAAAATTCTTTTCTGGAATTACAATTACTGAACTTTATAGAGCACCAACTAACAATCGGAAATTTTGACCAGGTAGCAGCAAAGTTCATTTAAAAATTGCTGAATTTTGAACAAAACAACCGTCCCTTTATCGTAATTTTTTTGGTCGAAACGAATACCTTAATCATGCCTCAGCCATCGTAATCACCAAGTTGGGGGCCCCCTGCGACTTTTTCCTGTTTCCAAAATTAAAGAGACCCGTGAAAGGACGGCATTTTGATTGGGGAGGAGATAGGAATCGAGTCGCTGAGAGAGCTGAATGCATTACAAAAAGGGATTATCAGGACAGCTTCGAGGATTGAAAAAAAACGCTGGCACAAGTATATTATATCTTAGGGGGAATACTTTGAAGGGGACGACATGGAAATTAATGAATAAATAAATACAGATCTCGTACGCATGGGTACTCACATTAAAACCAATTTCGTTAAGAATCCAAATTTGGTTTTATTCTGAAGATTTGGTAGCAAAGTCTAGCTCGTACCCGTGTCCTCTTGGGAGCCGAAAATGCGGTATTACATGATAAATGAAATTTTACCGCAAATCCACAATGAAGAGTATATTTGATTCGGCCTGGCCGAACTTAACGTGGTTTTCACTTTGCCAAAAATAAAATTATTTTCGCCATATGGCTTAATGTGGGTGACGGACACTATGCCTGAGTATAGCTCGTACCCATGTCCTCTTCAGAGTCGAATATGCGGTATCACATGATAAATGAAATTTTTACGGCAAATCCACGATGAAGAGTATATTTGATTCGGCCTGGCTGAACTTAATGTGGTTTTTACTTTGCCAAAAACAAAATTAAAATTACAAATGGGTGACAGACGCTATGTCTGAAAATCTGAACTGCATTTCAAACATGGACATGGACCTTATTTTTAAAATCGGGTAAGTAGAGCTAGTTCAAGAGGTGCAAACCTGTTATCAATTGGCTTCTTGAAACATGGACATGGACAAATATGACCTTATTTTCAAAACCGGGTAAATAGAGCCAGCTCAAGAGGTCCAAAACTGTTTTAAATTGGCCTTTCTGTGCATAGAGAAGTGGAGGTTATAATATTGAAGTCTACGCCTTGGATTCTTGGGACCTGAAAATACGGCATTGTATGATAAATGAAACTTCTACAGCGTATCCACGATGGAGGGTACATAAGATTCGGCCTGGTCGAACTTAATATCGTTTTTACCTTGTCTTTTGTTATGATAGGGTTTTACAAAATAAAATGTTGTTCTTATTGATAAAAACAAATAGCTATGGAAGTTGGAACAAAACAAGGGAGGAGCGGTTGGGATAGCGGGAAGCTTTTCACCTATTTGTCTTCTAGACGGGGTCTATAGTTTTTCGTCTGACGTCTCCAATGTAAATATGAATTGTACAGCTAAAATACGTTACGCTATAATTTTTGTTTTTTTTTTGTTTTGGTTACGAAGGCTGAGGAAAGGGTAGAGGGGATCGGTGCTACACTTGAACATTTTTTTAAGCGATTTACGATTTATTTGTAAGGATTTTGTTATTATTTAATTTGTATTTATACTTTTTTCACACACACATACTTTTTGGTTTTAAGTTTTGTTTTTTTTTCATATGATTTTTAAATTTAACGGTGTTTTCAGTTGCAGAGTTTCATTTCCATGATGTTGGTTGTAATTGCTATAAAATTGATGCTATAATTATACTTATACTTTTTCTTTCGTTTTGTCTTTCCTTTTTGGGAGCTTTTTATTTCGGTGATAAATGCATTAAGTTGTTTATTTCTTTTTAAGGGGAGGAGGAAGGGAAAATGTGTATTTAAGGAGTGAAAATTTGTTTTTTTTTGGAAAAAAAATTTATAACTTTTTTAAAACTAAACAGGAACCTTTTTTTGGGTTTGAAATACTGTTGGGTTTTGTTGTTGTTGTTGATTATATATTTTAAGAGGTTCGGTTTTTGGTTTCCTTCTTGAAAAAGTCATATGAGGTTTTAATGTTTATGGCTATTTTGCAGTTGATTTTTGTTTTAAGTGATTTCCTTTTAAAAATTGTGTAAAAGTCTCTTTCTTTTATTTGGTATGAAACTTTATGATGAGTGCAAAATAAAGTGGACCAAATGTTTCGACTGTCGGGCTTGGACTTAAAACTAGAATGTCAGTATTCGGTTTAGGTTTTGGACACTCTATAGATCAACCAAAAAGGGTTTTTCGGCGAAACCGAAAAACCCGACATATCTCCATCTTGTGCACATAAATCTGAGAAATAGAGGATAAAACCTCTTTATAGAAATTGACACATATTGTCTGTTCAGTACTACATAGTACTTTGAAAAATTGTTTTAATGTCCTTTCGCATTGAGGCCCCGGCACACTGAAGTTTTTTTTTCTAACGCTGCGTATTCTTCAATTTCCGGCAGTCGAAAAACGATTGATATAGATGTTTGAACCTCACAAAAAATTGAAGGCAGAGATTTTCTATGCCGGCAATGCAATCTTATTAACTTTTGTTATTTTTTAACATACGAGTATATTTTGGTGGTTTTCAGACAACCGGAAGTTAAGAAAAACGCAGAATAACAAAAACGACTTTAGTGTGACTGAGTCTTTATACTTTTTTGTATTTATTTTGACGCCTTAAAAGACGAACTCAGAACTAGGCTTTAAATGATAATTAAAATGTTAAAAAGAAGAAACTTGGGTTTCGTATGGCTAAAACAATAAATACTCGTACCTTTAACTTAGGCCTGCAGAGCTGTGGGCCCTATTTTTTATGTTCGTCTTTGCTTAGTGAAAAGTCGCACATCCGTTTGCGAACTGTTTCCGTTTCTTCTGCACTTGCATAAGATTGACAACACTCGTCGCCACATTTCCGGCATCTGGGCGCTCTCCCTTTTTAGAACTTGTTTTTCTTGCACCCTTGATTTACTGCTGCCATTTCCTAGTCCTTGGATTGGTTTTTTTCTTATGGTTGATTACATTTTAGGCTATGGCTTTCACAAAAAACTTAAAACTTATCACAAAAATGTTTTATATTTTACTTGCTTGTCTTTTTTTGCTTTAGTTTTTTTTTCTTTGTTTAATTTTTCATACTGGGCGGAATTGCATATTAGCGTGTTTTAAAAACTTAAGAAAATGTTTATGTTGTTTGTAATTGTAAGGACTAGAGTTGATTGAAAACGAAAAGTTAATAAATTAAATTCAAATGCACCACTATGCTATGCTATACGATAATATTAGTTTTGTTTTTTTGCTTTATTTATTCTTTACAAAATGGCCAAGAAGAAGCTGGTCTTTAGCTAAGAGCGTAACAAATTCGAAAATCAGCATAGAAAATAAGGAAAATTGCTTTAAATTTGCTATAACTTGTTTGAATGCAAAAGAAAGCTGGGCGGGTGGTCGGGCGTAGGAATGCGGGAACGTTTAAGCAGTTGTTTTTTCGTCTTCCATGTCGTGCCTTGCTACTTGCCCTATTGTTCGTCAACAATTTGGAAAACGTTGTTTTTTGTTGTTGTTCTCTTAATTACTTTCCTTAAGCCAATTACCTAGCCCGGCTTACTTTCTTTTTGCTGTTGTTGTTTTTTAATTGGTTACTACCCTTCTTCGTCTCTGTGCTGCGCTACTTAACGCCTTTGTCCTCATTAGCAAGTTTTCCTTTCCTTTATTTTATTTAATGAATTTTTAACATGAATTGTTTTGTTTGTTCTTCTGCCTCCAAATGTATTTGTTTTGTGATTTTTTTTCGGTTACTTCGTTTTTTGTTTTTATTTTGTTGGTTTATTTCATTTTATTTGTTTTTAGTCCTGTTTTTCTTAAATGGAAAACATAAAGTTGTAGTTTTGTTTTTTGGGGGGGAAAGGGCAGGAGGGGTTGTTTTTTTGGTTTTGAATTTGTTTATGGAGTGAAGCTTTTGTTTTATTATTTCTGTAATTTCTTTTGTTTGCTTTTGTTGTTGTTGTTGCTGCTGAGATTTTTCACAATTTAAAATACCATTATTTGATCTGCACTGCCTTCCGCACTGTCCTCGTCATCGGCCTCCTCGTCCTCATCATCGGACGTTAGAGATGAGGCGTTATTTACCACTGATTCTGCAAGAAAAAAAGAAAGAAATAGAGAATATTATCATTTTTCATTAGAGGTAAATTGTGTATTTTTCTCTGTGTACATCTTTCTTTTGTTTGCTTTAATCGTTATAGAAAAAAATATAAATAACAAAAATAATTAAGGAACTCATTAAGGCGGCCCAGGGATACAAAATGTTATAACATTTTACTTTTTTGATACATTTTTGGGTATGGAAAGTACCGCAAAACAACTGCGGCTCATGTGGTATTCTTTCTAATGGATTTTCCAATAGGGACTTACCAATTTCGTATCTTTATGTCAACGCAACCTCAAACATTTTTAATGATCTTTCAGTGTCAAACCGTTAGTCAAAGTCAACATTTTCATCATGGTAAAGTTCACTTACGAGCCACGTTTGGAAATCATTAAAAATTACTACCGAGTCGGTGGTCGCAACTTTAAGAGCGTTTACTCCAATTTTCGGCCGTAATAATCGTCTTACCCAACAGGCAGTGCGTGCTATAGTGGATAAATTTGGAGCCAAATTTTCACTTTTGGATGATCCGGCACAAAAGCCGCCGAACCGCTTGAAGAGAGGAAAATATCGCAGCCGTAAGTGTACCCGAGTCTTTCTCAGGAATTGGGCATCTATCAAACCACACTGTGTTGTATTTTAAAAAAAATATTTTTGCCTTTATTATTATAAGATCAAACTGACTAAAGTACTAAGCCACTTGGTCATTTGAAACGCAGATACTTCTCCGGGCTCTGGCAAAGTTTTACGAAAATCCAGAATTTCGTCGAAAAATCATCCTTAGCGATGAAGCTCATTTCATTTCTGGCTGAGTAATTATGTCAATAAACAAAATACGAGGGTTGCTATTTATATTTCGGGTCCTGCCAATACTAGTGTTCCCAGATGTAAACTGGAACTTCCATTGGAAACTTTGACATTTTTTAGCAAAACTTCACTCAGAACGTTTTGTCATTTGAGGGCGAATTGTTTTGTTTACAGTGTGTTGAAAAAATCATCTCAGTCTAAAAATGGAATTATCCCGTGAACATTTTCGTGCGATGATTTTTTATGGCGTGTTTTATCAAGACAAGAGTGTTTAAATCAACTTGTTTCGACTTTTGGCGATCAAGCACCATCAAAAACCACTGTTAATCGCTGGTACCAAGAGTTCAGTCTCGGACGACGTTCGCTCCAGGATGAATTTCGTAAAGGACGTCCAACTTCGGCCACTTTGCCAGAAACCATCGATGCTGTGCGTGAACTGATTAAGCCAGACCGACATGTGACCTACCGTGAGATTGAGGCAATAAGATATGGCATGTACATTTGGCCGTGAAAAAAAATTGTTCTCGCTGAATACCACATAATTTGACAAATGCTCAAAAAAGGCTCATATGGATTGGTGCAAAGAGATGTTGAATAAGTATAACTGCGGTAGCTCAAAGGCAGTGTATAACATTGTCACAGGTGACGAAACATGGATATATGCATATGAACCCAAAACAAAACAGTAATCGACAGTATGGGCCTTTCAAGACGAGCCAAATCCAACAAAAGTTGTTCGTGGAAGAAGTACATCGAAGCGAATGATTGCGTTATTTTCGGTATAACCGGCCATGTTGCCACAGTGCCTTTAGTGGAACGTAGGAGGTTAATTGAGTGGCAAAAAACCATCTGTTTGCCAACATTGTTCGAATAAATGAGGAACGATAATAAGAGAAGACGGATCATTTTGCATCACGACAATTCGAGCTTTCCCACATCAGCTGAAACGATGAGCTTATTTGACCACTCAAAATGTGGAATTAATGGGCCATCCACCGTACAGCCCTGATTTGGCACCCAATGACTTCTTCTTATTCCCTATCATCAAGAAAAAAATGCGTGGACAACGTTGAAGGGTTGAAGGGTTCAAAAATCATGTTTTGGAGGTCTCTCAATCGGAGTGGAAAAAGTGCTGCGAAAATTGGTTTGTGCGCATGCAAAAGTGTATTGATCTTAAAGGAGAATATTTTGAAAAGCAATAAAACCATTTCCAATGATAAATTAGTGTTTTTATTGCCGGACCCGAAACATAAATAGCAACTTTCGTATGCGTCATTGAACAACAACAAAGCTACATGTGCTTCAAGAGACACAATTGCATCCGCAAAAACTACTGTGTGATGTGGTTTTCATGCCGGAGGTGGGATTGGGCCGTATTTTTTTGTCGATGAAAACAATCGTCATGTTACCGTCCATGGAGAGCGCTATCGTGCCATGTAAGAATGTGAATGTGATATCTCGAGAAATGGTCTAGTCGAATGGCTACCTCGTTCATGAGATTTTACGCCATTGAATTTCCTTTTAATGGGGTCACATTAAGTCATTGGTCTATATGAGTGTACTTGTCTATACAGGCGTAAGTTGTTCCGACTCAGTGTCCTTGTCCGTTTCACAATGGGATAATAAGGGGATATGAAATAAGACTTCTTTTTATAGAAATCGATTGACAACAGTCACAGTTGCTGTATTTTTTTCCGAGAAATGGATAACTTAAATCATTTTCCGATTACACTTTGATGACTAACTTGAATTCCAATTCAAAACTGTTTTAACTGCATATCTGCAATAATCTCGGTTACTTTAATTAACCGCTTACTTTACCTTTCAGAGTGGAAAAGTCAATTCCAAGGAATTGACTTTGACAAGAATCGCTCTCTGATATTGCACATAATTGCGCATATTCCACAGACACGCTTGCATGCACAATTCCCATATAGCTGGCATATGTTGTTACCATTTCGATTCGAAAATCTTTTTTTTTGAACTGAGCATTTTTTCCTTTTTGCTTTGTTGCCATTTTGCAATTAAAGCCAAACCGGATTGGATGATTTAAATGGGAGTTGTTGGAAAGGAAGTAACACATGTCCATGTTACACTCGGCTGTAACATGATACAAATGTATAACATCCGCAATCAATATTGCATGTAATAGTAACACATACATACATACACACAGTGTATATATAATATTTATATGTATGTATGTTTTTTGTCTGTCTGTTTGGGTGAATAAATGGATGTTGTGCTTAATTGCAACATCTGTATTTAATACACATTTAATTTGTTATATCAGCCTTCATGGTATGCGTGTAAGTTAGTGTGTGTGTCCGTGCGTTAAAGCAAAGGAACAGGACATGCTGCTCTACATGGACGTGTCGTCCAATGAACACATGCATCGCAGCAACCAATTGAACACCATTAAACATATCGAGGCATGCTACTCTCAAAGAAACGGCCGATGTACTCGTAGTAACAGCAGATGGGACACTGAAGACATTAACAGATTTACCAATACATATTTATTTCGTACGTACGCACACACACATATATGCAAGACATATCTGCACGAGCGTCCGCATCATAGATGCAATGAGATATAAAGTATTGACAGGCTTTGGGAAAAATAAGAAAGTCATTGAATTAAGATGGGATAGCTAAGTTTAAATCTACAATGTCTCTTTCCAGTACAGACGGGGTCAAATTGGTACACACAGGAAGCAGATTTGTTGCTACTAACGACTATCCATGTATTCCAGCACAGCAACCGAATGTTCGGTTGAAGCGACAAAGCGTAATTGCTGTCGTTATAAATTGAATGGCTTAATGTACTTATAAAAACACGATAGGCCACACGATCTCAAAAAGAGCTTTTTCAGTTAATTCAATTACTTTACACCATTGCAACGTCCCCTGGAAATATTTTAGCTATTTCCCGTTTAATTTCTGACCTAGCCGCAAGTGTCACTTTTTACATTTCGATTTTATTCATAATTGTTTTTGTCAACAACTCGAAAAGGCACAACAACTAGGAAGACCGTAGTACAAAACGATGGATTCTGTGGAAGTGATTATTTTGTTGAAGATACTGATGACAGCGTGAAAGACAGACTTTTTTCCACCAGATGATGTATTGCCACCAGAAGTTATTTCAGACCGCAGCGAGGGATGATTTATAGGTTGATCCAAATAGATGTATATTTTCAGAAAAAAAAAATAAAAATTCGAATCAAGTGAATCTTTATTGCAATCTTTATTTGTAGTTTGAAAGGACATTTTATGGCATTTATTTTTTGAATATAACTTCCCTCAAATGTTGGCCACAACTATGACTCAGGGTTTCCATTCTGAGGGTCCAATTTTATATGACTCGTTCCAGCATTTCGACCGGAATGGCTTTAATGACACGCGTAATGTTGGCTTCCAAAACCTGAATCGTAGCTGGTTTGTCAGCATAGACATTGGACTTTACGTAACCCCAAAGAAAAATGTCTAAAGGTGTGATATCACTCGATCTAGGCGGCCTACTCACCTGTACAAAACGTGAAAATATCTACTTTTCGAAATGACCTCTCAGTAGATCCATTGTTTGAGCAGCTGCATGGCAAGTGGCACCGTCCTGTTGAAACCAAGTGTCGTCAAGTTTGCCGGTAGCATAAAGATCGATATAATGGCGCGAAAGCGACACCATTCACGGTTACGATCCGGCCATCATCGTTTTTAAAAAAATATATACCGATGATTCCACCAGCCGCACCAAATCGTGGTTTTCTCTGGGTACCTTTTAAACCTCTTCTTGTTGCTCCTTTGCCTAAATGCGGTAATTTTGTTGTTGTTGTTGTTGTAACAACAATATATTTATTTTGAAGTCTTGTTCGTCTATGGGGGATCTGCTTCGATATCCAGGTGAAGGAAACGCGCCATTTGAACTGGATGCGTCCACAGAGACCTGGGGGTCAGTTGAGTGGGCTTGGCCGGACAATTGAAGAGGTGCAGTACATCATGTGGTCCCTGATGGCAGGCGGGACAGATGTCCGGAACGTTAGCATCAATTCGTGCCCAGTAAGAATTGAGGCGGCTGCACCATCCGGATCTCAGCTGCGCCAGAACCACGCGCGTCTGCCGAGGTAGTACCTTCTCCTCAGGAGAAATCTCCGGGGGATGTTCCCCTAGCACTGCATTCACACGGTAGCTGGATACTGCTGCTGCGACATCATCGGCGTGAATGTTGTTCAAACCTGCCTGATAGTTTCGATGATCTAAAGGTTCCCTCTTATACCGCTGGACCTCTCTCTCTAGATCATGAAGATCGTTCCTGATCTGCCTGGGTGGAGGCATCCTGTTCAAGAGATGGTGGTTAGGATGACTGCTGCGAAAACACCCTAGCAGGTATTGCTTAGACAACAGGAAATTGTGTCTGCGCACGGTAAGGACCTTCGTCTCCTCATGTAGATGGTCCTCAGAGGACATAAGAAGACACCCTGTTGATGTTCTAAGGGCGGCATTCTGGCATGTCTGAATTTTCTTCCACTGCGTCGTACTCACGTTCGCCGACCATACAGGTGCTGCGTAGTTTGCTACAGACCGACCTATCGCTTTGTAAGAGGTCAACAAGGTTTCTTTGTCGGCTCCCCAAGTACTGCCGGCAAGTGACTTGAGGACCTTGTTCCTACTTTTGAGTTTATCGCAGATAGCTGTAGCATGTGCAGAGGATCTAAAAAGGCTGTCCAATGTGACCCTAAGGATTTTGGGGTAGTTGGTGGTCGGGATGTTGACGTCATCGACTTTCACATTGAGTGACAACCGCACCTCTGCGGTCCAAGCAGTAAACAGTGTGGCTGATGATTTGGAGGCGGATATTTTCATATTCCTCGCAGTGAAGAAACGTGCTAAGTCAGTGAGGTAATAGTTGATTTTCTCGCAAATGTCATCCACTTTAGGTCCTGACGCCAGAATTGTGCAATCGTCAGCGTACGACACAATTTCAACGCCGTCTGGTGGTGCAGGAATTTTAGAGAGGTAGAGGTTAAACAGAGCCGGGGATAAAACTCCACCCTGGGGAACTCCTTGTTTAACTCTACGGGGCTTCGACTTTCTGTCTCTAAATTCTACATATGACTGGCGCCCACACATATAGTTTACGACCCAACGTTTCAAACTGGGCGGCAGGGACGTTTCTTCAATGTCCTCAAACAGAGTGGCATGATTGACCGTGTCGAAGGCTTTTGTGAGGTCAAGAGCCACGAGGACCGTCCTGTCGTTAGGCTTGTTCTGGTTAAGGCCGCGACTTATACGTGTGGTGATGGCGTGTAAAGCAGTTGTTGTGCTGTGCTGCTTGCGGAATCCATGCTGATGATCAGCACTAAGAAAGTGTTCGATCAGGCTGGGGAGGAGCAGTGCTTCAAGCGTCTTTGCTACTGGAGAAAGCAAGGAGATCGGCCTGTACGAATCTCCTTTACTTGCTTGTTTATTGACTTTGCCGTTGAGCCAGAAATGGGCCTTATCACTGAACAATATTTTGGTCGAAAACAGCGGATCTTTCCGTTTCTTGAACGCTCATTTCCCTAATACAGTTGCCAACATTTGAAGGTAATAATTTATTTTTTTTTCAGTATTGTTTGCCATTTCATCATGGAAAGACTTACACCGCACCAACGTCTCTATATTGTGCAACTGTATTATGCTGTTTTGACCAAAATTTTGTTAGTGATGAGGCCCATTTCTGGCTCAACGGCAACGTCAATAAACGAAATTGCAGCATTTGGGCTGAAGACCAACCAGAATAGGTCCATTATGGTGACATTATGGGATGGTTGAATCATCGGTTCATGTTTTTTTCAAAAATAATGAAGGCCGAGACGTAACCGTGAATGGTGCTCGCTATCGCGCCTTGATATCGGACTTTTTGCTATCTAAAATTGAAGCCAGTAATCTTGACGACATTTGGTTTTAACAGGACGGTGCCACTTACCATACAGCTGCTCTAACAATGGATCTATTGAGAGGTATTTTCGAAGAGTAGCTAATTGCACGTTTTGGACCGGTGATCATGTGATATCCCAGCTTTAGCCTGTTTTTCTTTAAGGCCACGTAAAGTCCAAAGTCAATGTTGACAAACCAGCTACGTTTTAGGTTTTGGAAGAAAACATTATGCGTTTCCATAAAGCCATACCGATCGCAATGCTCTAACGAGTCAAATGTGACCCTTAGAATAGACACCTTGCGACGTAGTTGCGGCCAACATTTGAAGGAAATTATATTCAAAAAATAAATGGCATAAATGTTTGTTTTTTATTTTGAAAAAATACCTCTAGATTAATCTTCCGACATATGATAAACGCTGGACGGAAATATACTAAAACGCATCCTTGCCTGACTACGAGCAACTTCTTGAATTTTAGGTCGATCTATGACAGCGACGAAGGGCAAACTCTATACCACATGGCAACAGGTGTTCTGCAGGGGATCAGTGCTTGATCTACTTCTTTCGAAAATCATAACTGACAAAGTTCTTCCACTACAAAACCTAACAAACATCATAGGCTTTGTTGAAGCATTGCCCTTGTTACAGTTGCCAAGCACATTCAGCAAATCGACCAGTTACACCAGTTCAATACTACCGAATATAAGGGTCAACTGTTGAGACCATTAACACGGTGGTTAAGATTGCAAGTAACGGCATAGCTGACGAGGGGGTGGAAGGGCGGAAAGAAGGAGTGTGGATATATTTTAAAGATTTTATTGAGATTCCGGTTGGACTAGTTTCCGAAAAACTGGTGTTTTCTGAAAACCACTATTTCGCGTTTTTTTCAAAGCCGTAGTTTAAAAAAGACGGGCTGTCGGGTTTTTGATTAAGTAAAAACCCGATATTAACCGAATTTTCAGTTTTAGCCTTAAGCCTAAGAGTGGAAAATATTTTCCGAATTAGAAGTGAAGTTATTGTGCTCTGTAAAAGGCTCTAATTTTACCCAGATATTAAAAATAAGGAAATATTTGAAATTGGTAAAAAATTGTGTTGGTTTGGAACTCATATGCCCATGTTAAATTTAGCCAAGCTGCAAAACTAATTTTGTTTTTAACTTTGTTGAAAAATTTTATACTTATTTTAAAGCCATGTGTCCATGTCCATGTATATGGGAAGCCATGTTTGGGACCTCCAGACAAATTGTACGGGGACATAATCAAAAAATATGTTTATGACTCAAATCGGTGCAAGATTATTTGTATGTACTTATAAATCATAATTTACTATAGTAAATTTCAATAAAATTGGAATTAGTGTGGATGTTCTAGATCGGTTGTATGTTATATCGGGAGAGATCTTTACACTGAGGCAATTTGAAAACTTGCACCATTACGACCAATTTTTATCCGAGCTGATTTCTGATCGATCGTTATGAACTGTGCCAATTTCCATCAATGTTGGATGTACTATGTGGCTTCTTGATCTAATGTTATAAAATCGGAGTGGGAGCTATATCTTAATTTTAACAGATTTTCGTTGAAGTCAACAGCCTTTATCCAAAAAAATATTTCTGAAATTTGATAAAGATCGGACAGCAATTGCGACTTGTAAACAAGCTTTAGGTAGACAGCAGACGAACGGAGGGACGGACAGATATTGTTAAATTAACTAGTGATTTTAGTCGATCGGTATGTACGAGGGCGACCGCAAAAGTAACTGGCCTAACATAAAAATAACCGTTTTTTGGAATAATTATTATTTATTTTTCAACATAATCTTCTTCCACCCAATACACTTCATCAAACGGTTTTCAAGTTTTTTAATTCCATCCGAAAAATAAGATTTTTCAAGACCTTCAAAATATGCCTCAGTTTCAGCAATAACCTCGCTATTGGACGAAAATTTTTTGCCACCGAGAATTTTTTTTAAATTTGGAAACAAGAAATAATCAGAAGGAACAAAATCTGGACTATATGGTGGATGCGGAGCAATTTCAAATCGTAATTCGGCCAGTTTTTGTTGAGTTAAAAATGCAGTGTGTGAAGGAGCATTATCTTGATGAAAAATAACTTTTTTTCTAAACGCGGTCGTTTTTTCTTGATTTCTTCACTCAACCGATCCAATAATGCACAATAATATTCACTATTTATAATTTGCCTTCTCAAGATAATCAATAAATATTATACCCCTTGCATCCCAAAATACTGTGGCCGTTACTTTTCCTGCTGACTTAACAGTTTTCGCCTTCTTGGGACCACTTTTACCAGCTTCTATCCATTGTGATGACTGTTCTTTGCATTCTGGGATGTAGTGATGGATCCATGATTCATCAACAGTTATGAATCGGCGCAATAACTCTATTGGATTACGCTGATAAATCGCTAAAAGCTCCTCGGAATTGGTCCAACTGACGATTTTTTGGGGCAAAGTCAACAAACGCGGCACCTTTTTCGCGGATAGCTTTTTCATGTGGAGTTCATCATGTAAAATAATCCAAACTTGTTTTTCGTGTATTTTAACAATATCAGCAAGTTCTTTGAGCTTTATGCGTCTAACTTTAGTCACTTCATTAAAGATTTTTCTAATGTTTTCAAAAGTAGTAGCAGTTTTCGGTCTTCCAGGGCGTTGTTCATCTTCCGTACTTGAACGACCCATTTTAAATTGTTGAACCCAGGATTTCACGGTGGAGTATGATGGTGCATTATCACCATGAACAGAATCCAATTCATCTTTGATTAATTGTGGCGTATAACCTTTCATATAAAAGTGTTTAATTACCGCACGAAACTCTTTATTTTCCATTTTTCAAAAATTATAAAACTTGTTTACTTCAATCGCCTGTAACAAAGAAAATAATCATTAAATATTTCGGAAATTTTGACAGATGGCTTATAAAAGATTGCTTTTAAAAAACAAAAAAAAGTTGCTAGTAAAGCAGAAAATGTGCCAGGCCAGTTAGTTTTGCGGTCGCCCTCCTAAGTACTTAAACGTGGGTCAAGCTTTTTTGGTAGTTACGTATTCCGCACTACAAAATTATGAATTTTCTTTGATTTAGAACCACCAAAACACCGGAAACCCCGACAAAAAAAAAGCGGGTAAACCGACATGTCCGGTATTATCTATTTTGTTTTCGGCTTTGGACACTATAGGACTCATGGGCCCCAAATACCACTATAATAACGAATTCACGGTAGAAGATGCCGTCTGGTCGAACTTAACGTCATTTTCAACTTGTTTTGGTTTATAGCGGATGCACATTCCTCTACGACCTCGACGCTAAAACTGCCGGCCGAAATGATGATGCCTTTTTTTGGCGTGTCGCCTCCAGCAGTTGCCAGCAACATTTTTCCAACCCACCACAACTTGTTTAGACGACTCGTGCTCAACATTTTTCAAGAACTTCAATTTGTAACTCGCTCTCCTTCGGAAAATGTCTAGAGATTACTTTCTTACCCTTGAAAGCGCTGGCATTTTCAAGACGGCAAACACCGTCTCTAAAAAAATATTCTCCCAATATGAGGCCCCGTTGCTCTAGGAAACACATGTAAGATTCGACCTTTATCAAATTCGGCACAGCTTATACTTCAGCCAATTCTGGCGACGAAATTATTACATATCGCTCCATTTATTCATACGGCCCCCATACAAGATTCGTTACAAATGTGCTATCTTTAAACACGTTGGACATATGCACCCTATAACGTATGAACCCTAACACTGGCTCAGCTTATCACTTAACATTTCTAACATTTTTCTTATTGCCAGAGTTCCCCGAGAAGGTGCTCGCCTCTGCCCGACTGTTATCGTTCATTTCACTGCAGTCGGTAACCGCACAAACTCCTGTTCCTTTAATCGAACATAATTTTAAAGTCCTGATATTGTATCCAACAACGATTTGAGCTTGTATGTGTCTGTCTGTGTGTGTGTGTGTTTAGACGTTCGGTGTTCATTTTGACTACACATACTCGTCATACAAGTGTGTCGACACGTACTAATGATGCGGCCCTTATGTATATGAACGAAAACACACACCATCTAAACACTTACACATACATTTGTAGTCATACATCTGACTGCGTGTAGTAACCACAAACATGCTTAAATACGCACGCACAAGCATGTCAGTACAATTATCCAGAATTTAACTTCTAAAACGGACACTCATTCATTTCCGGTCATTCGGCCCATCCACAGTGGTGCAACAAGGAGTAAGTGAGCGCTGGGAGAGGCCGGGATTTTAAACGGACGTTTAGTGATCTCAATCCGTTCATCTCTCTGTCATCTCCGAAAGCTCGATAGTTGTCAACGAATTAACGTAGAGTCCTCAAACTTTTGCACGATGATGGCTTATGGTCCTTAGCTGTTTGGGATTGTAAATGTCCGAAATCGGTCCATGGGGAAAAGGGTTTCCTTTTAAGGAACAAAAGGTTTGAGTATTCATTTGCTTAACAACTCATCATGTTTTGTGTATGGAAAATGGGCATTTTTAGTGGGGACGCACTTAATAACTGTAAAAAGAGCATAGTTACGAGACGACATTTAAAAAAAAAAACGTTTTTTTGAAAAAAAAAATATAAAAATTTAAATCAAGTGTGGAATCTTTATTGGTAATTTGAAAATTTTCCCATTGCACACGTGTACACCCGTGCATTATCTTGATGAAAAAGAACTTTTTTCTTGGCCATATGGGATCGTTTTTTAAATTCTAGTTAAATCGGTCCAATAAGTTGGCATACTATTCGACGTTTATTGTTTTTCCCTTTTGAAGGTAATCGATGTGGATTATCCCGCGTGCATCCCAAAAAACAGCTGCCAACACCTTATTGGCCGACAAAGACACCTAGGCCATCTTCGGCTCCGGTTTACCCGGAAAACCCCATTGTTTAGGCTACAGCTTGGTCTCCGGAGTGTTGTTATGGATCCATGTTTTATTCACAGTTATAGAACGCCGCAAAAACTCATTCGAATTGCGGTTAAACTCCAAACAATCCTTTGAAATTGTCACACTATTACGTTTATGGTCAATTGAGAGCAAACGCGGCACCCATCTTGTATACAGCTTTCTTAGACACAACTAATCATGTACAATCGCAACCACTCTGCCATATGAAATGCGTATGGCATCAACAATCTTACGCACCTTTACTCTTCGATCGGCCAACCCCGTATTGTGGAGTTTTTCGACATTTTCGAGCGTATTGACCTCAATTGGCAGTCCAGAACGTTCAACGTCATTTGTACTCGTAAGACCACAAGGAAAATCAGTAAACCACTTGTTTATCAATAGTGCAGAGTCTCCATAGCATTTATCAAGCTTTTCCATGGTTTGATTGACGGTTTTTTCCACACTCGTAATTATCTTTTTCTTTTTTTAGCAAAATCCTCGAGGTTGTATGTTTTGAACAGTTGTTAAACACAAACTAAATGACGGAACTCGCTCAAAATTTGGCAGTATTCTATTAACAGATGGTACATTGTGGGAGCAGTGTTGCATTTCAGGTAAGTTGGAAAAGTCACAGAATTTATGATATGTCCTCGTATGTTTTGTCGCATCCCTGAATATATTTTAATTTCAACTTTGTGGAATACTTGGGGTAGTTGGGACTTTTATTACCAGCATAAATTCACGTTAAGAATAGATTTATTTACAAAGTCTTTAAAAGTTGTCTCGTTTATGGTAACGTATGTATTTTTTAAAAGATAATTTTCTACTTCCACCATTTAATGAAACCTTTCCGGTTAAATCCTGAAAAACCCGAGAGTTATACACAGAAGGACATTACAAGTCCAATTCTAGCTAAATATCTAATATTAAATGTACTTATTTTATGTTCGTCAACTACGAGGGTTCCTATATATATTTCTGGCCTAGGTAACACTAAGTGTTGTCTGGCGCCATCTGATATTTCCATTGGAAAGTTTGACAGTTTTTAGCATAAACGTACTCAAAACGTTTTGACGAACGACTATCATTTGTGTTGTTTACCTAACTTGAAAACATCAATTTGGCTTAAAAATGGAATTAACTCGTGAACATTTTCGTGCGATCATTTTTCACAACTATCGACATGGATTATCACGACAAGAGTACATCGATGAACTTAAATCTTTGTATGACGATGAAGCACTATCCTATAGCACTGTGAAAAACTGGTTTAATGAATTTAATCGTCGCCGACGCTCGCTCTAAGTGCCAGAGAACATTGATGCCGTGCGTGAACTGATAATGCAAGATCGTCATGTGACATACTGCACGCAGAAAAAAAGTATGGTTGTGGTGACAATATTTGAGGAGAATAATACTATTGTTGAATATATGGTTGTCGTACAACAATATTATGATCCTCAAAACAATAGTATGATTCAAAAACAACCATACTATGATCCTCACAACAATAGTATGATTCACAAATAACCATACTATGATCCCTACAACCATAGTATGATTCACACTCAACCATACTATGATCTCCACAACCATAGTATGATCCTCACAACCATTGTATGTTTCATATACAACCATAGTATGATCCTCACAACCATACTATGATTTACACGCAACCATGTTATGATCCCTACAACCATAGTATAATCACTATTTAGATTTGAGTTATGAAAATTATTCAAAAATAAAAATTAATCCAAAATAATAGGGAGTGATTTATTTCACAGTAGAAAAAATAAGTTAAAATAAACGTAAGCGTTTTTATTAAAAATATTTCACTTAAACAAAGCCAAAGCAGCTTGTTTAAAATATTTTTATTCCGATAAAAAAAGTACTATTATTGCATTAGTTCCGTACCAAAACATTTGTTCATAAAAGCCTATTTAAATGAAGAAAAATTACAATCATACAGTATGATTGCCGTAATCATATTATTGTTAACATAAAACGCAAAACATAATACTTTTGTTGCACCAACCATATTTATATTGTTGCTATAACCATATTTTCATTTTTAAATTTGGCAATAATACTATTGTTGCATTTCAACAATATTAATATTGCAGCAATCATACTATTGTCAAAAATAAATTCAGTTAACAATGCTATGGTTGCGACGAACATACTTTTATTGCGGAGAACATATTATTATTGCCGTGACCATGTAGTAACCATGTTTTTTCTCTGCGTGTGTGAGATAGAGGCATCCTTTGTTCTCGTTGGATCCCGCACAATTGGACAATCCCTCAAAAAAAGGCTCGTGTCGATTGGATTAAATTTAAAAAAAAAACAATCGTGGTGCTTCAAAAGACGTTTATAAGATCGTCACAGGTGACTAATCATGGATCTATGCGTATGAGCCCGAAACAAAACAGCAATCGACCATGTGGGTCTTCAAAGACGAGCCAAATACAACGAAAGTTTTTCGTGGAAAAAGCACTTCGAAGCAAATGGTCGCCTGTTTCTTTGGCAAAACTGGTCATGTGGCGACTGTTTCGCTTGAGCAACGTAGAAGGTCAATTCTGAGTGGTACACCACAATTTGTTTGCCTGAAGTCTTCGGAGAAATTAGATAAACGAACAAGAGAAGACGAATTATTGTCACCATGACAATGCGAGGTCTTACACATCGGCTCGAACCAGCGCCTTTTTGAACGGCCAAAACGTCGAATTGATGGGTCATCCGCCGTACAGTTCTAACTTGGCACCCAATGACTTATTTTTATTCCCGCAGATCAAGAAAAAAATGAGTGGTTAACGGGTTTCGTTGCCAGAAGATGCTGTTGAAGCGTTCAAAAACCATGTTTTGGAGGTGTCTCAATCGGAGTGGAAAAAGTGCTTCAACAATTGGTTTGAGCGCATGCAAAGTGTATAAATCGTGCTGGAGTATAATTTGAAAAACAATTAAACCATTTTTGATGATAAATATTCGCATTTTCATTATTAGGCCAGAAATATATATAGCATAGGCTTTGTAAATGTTTCCAGGATTGACGCATTAACGGAAACCGCAAATTACTGATATCCCGGGACGGAATTTCACTAGGAAAACCCTAGTGATCCCACTCGTAAACGTGCAGATTTCAAGGGAATCTACCAATATTTAGGGGTATTACATCTCTTTTACAGAGAGGGTCGCTAACTTTTCTTTTTTTTATTTTACACCAAAAGTGTACATGCTCCTATGCTCTTATAGTATATGAGTTCTGGTTGTTTAAAGTTGTTGGATGTGCGTGCAATGCCACGCCCTTTTATTATGTCATGAGATATTGAACACATGTCATCCTTCTTTTTTAAGTAGCCTCTAAGGTCTACGACTTAGAAATTGCATCTATAGAAGAAATGACTCTGTACCAGGAATGTACCTAGGTCATCAATGCAGTCTGCATCTTAAAAAGATAAACTTATTCGTTAGAAGTTTGAAGCTGTTTTCGCTAAAGAACAAACAGCTACATAAAAATAATCTAATCATAGTGCAATTGAAAGTTATATCGATGCCTTATCTAAAAATTGGTAGAGCGATTGTACAAATTGTGCACTTAATATTCTTTGATCTACCACAAAAAACAATCGCAGAAAAACATTGCAAGAAGAAAAAGTTAAAGTCAGGCATGCTATTCAGAACATTAAACGTTTTTGTCTGGAGCTTCAGAAAGTTCGGACTCAATATGTACCTTTATTAGCCGCTATTAACATATCATGCAAAATCTGAACGTAATTAGGTTAAATTGGTGGCTTCATAAGCTGCAAGACCTCAATTGGGGAAGGTCCTTTGAGTGGAGACTATTGGAAAACACGGCTTAATGTGACAAGACCTGGGTGATGGTTTGGTAAAAATCCGATGTTATATGCTTCTAAAGCTGCGGATTCTAAAATCGGGAAGGACCTTTTTTGTGGTTCGACAAAAAAATAGGCCTTTATGGTACAGTTTCACCAGAGTTCATTATTGGCATGATCGGGAGTAACTTTTGCTTCCAGAGCCACAGGACCTTTAATAGAGAGGGATCTTTGTGTTAAAGCTATTCGAAAATATAAATCGCTACGGTCAAATTTCAGCAAAGATAGATGGATGTTGGTCGTTGGTTATGCTCTGGGCGCAGTTTCGTATATTTTGGATTTACGAGTAATATGTGGCTTTTATAGCGAAATCGAAAAAAAAACCTATATATGTAATCAAAAGATGAACGGACATCGCTCAATGGAGTCAAATAGTGACTCTAAATCGATGGGTACAAAGAAAATTTTTTTTGTTTCAATTAAAAAAATTCAAATATTCAAACAAAAAATTAATTCAAAATTATGTGACAAAAAATTTTATATATTAACTTAAATCGAAAATATTTCCGATTTCAAGCCATACAAATTATTTCAAGCCAAATATTAACCAAAAAATTGTATGTCGTTTATTAAAAATATTTTCGTTATGAGGTGATGAAAAAATTCACACATTTACAAAAACGTTGCAAAATTTTTCAGAAAAACTTTTAATTTCAAGCAGGGGTAGCAGCAGTTTAGTGAGCTTTACTTTACCATCGTAAGACCCCAAGCAACGAATGTGCTTAACTACGTTAAGTGGTTATAAACTTAAAAGCAGACTGCTTCGCATTTAACGAGAACTTCCGGCAGAATGGTTTTCCACCAAACACATTTAAAATCTCTCGCTCTGCATACATACTAAAACACATACGAGGGCGACCGCAAAACTAACTGGCCTGGCTCATTTTCTGTTTTACTAGCAATTTTTTGTTTTTGAAAAACAATCTTTTATAAGCCATCTGTCAAAATTTCCGAAATATTTAATGATTATTTTCTTTGTTACAGGTGATTGAAGTAAACAAGTTTTATAATTTTTGAAAAATGGAAAATAAAGAGTTTCGTGCGGTAATTAAACACTTTTATATGAAAGGTTTTACGCCACAATTAATCAAAGATGAATTGGGTTCTGTTCATGGTGATAATGCACCATCATACTCCACCGTGAAATCCTGGGTTCAACAATTTAAAATGGGTCTTCAAGTACGGAAGATGAACAACGCTCTGGAAGACCGAAAACTGCTACTACTATTGAAAACATTAGAAAAATATTTAATGAAGTGACTAAAGATAGACGAATAAAGCTCAGAGAACTTGCTGATATTGTTAAAATGCACGAAAAACAAGTTTGGAGTATTTTACATGATGAACTCCACACGAAAAAGCTATCCGCAAGATATGTGCCACGTTTGTTGACTTTGCCCCAAAAAATCGTCCGTTGGACCAATTCCGAGGAGCTTTTAGCGATTTATCAGCGTAATCGAATAGACTTCTTGCGCCGATTCATAACTGTTGATGAAACATGGATCCATCACTACATCCCAGAATGCAAAGAACAGTCAAAACAATGGATAGAAGCTGGTAAAAGTGGTCCCAAGAAGGCGAAAACTGTTAAGTCAGCAGGAAAAGTAATGGCCACAGTATTTTGGGATGCAAGGGGTATAATATTTATTGATTATCTTGAGAAAGGAAAAACTATAAATAGTGAATATTATTGTGCATTATTGGATCGGTTGAGTGAAGAAATCAAGATAAAACGACCGCATTTAGAAAGAAAAAAGTTATTTTTCATCAAGATAATGCTCCTCCACACACTGCATTTTTAACTCAACAAAAACTGGCCGAATTACGATTTAAAATTGCTCCGCATCCACCATATAGTCCAGATTTAGCTCCTTCTTGTTTCCAAATTTAAAAAAAATTCTCGGTGGCAAAAATTTTTCGTCCAATAGCAAAGTTATTGCTGAAACTGAGGCATATTTTGAAGGTCTTGAAAAATCTTATTTTTCGGATGGAATTTAAAAACATGAAAAACGTTTGATGAGTGTATTGAGTTGGAAGGAGATTATGTTGAAAAATAAATAATAATAATTCCAAAAAAACGGTTCTTTTTATGTTAGGCCAGTTACTTTTGCGGTCGCCCTCGTATACCCACACTAACGGTACAGTCCATGAATTTTATTATTTTTTTTTGGTGTTGTAATTCACTAAATATCATTGCAATATCTGATAAAAAGTTTAGCATATTACCGAAATTTTTAATTGAGTGGTGATAAAATTCAAATACCAATTTTTTGGTTGAAATTTAAGGGTTGTCTTTTTTTATGCAACACAGTGCGATGTAGGATAAAAATACTTTTCCATACAGTCAGTGACAACTAATCGGAACTCAGGCTCCAAATTCCGTGTCCTATGTAGGGTCCACGTACTGGCTACGTTCTTTTAAGTTTGCCCAAAAGCAAAAAATTCCAGAATGCTTCTGAACAAAAATATTATTTTTAATGTTGTTGTGAAACTGGTCAGGCTCACAAATGCAGGTAGCTAGAGGTCAAATATATTAGAAATTGCTTTGAATCATGACAATCTATACAGGGTGGGACAAAAGTTACCATGGGGTTAAAAACTTTAATTACTTTTTCGTTTATTAATTTTTTTTTTATTTTTTTCCCTCAGATTATATAATATACAAAATGGATTTTTTTTACACTAAGTATGAAAAAACCCTGTTTTTAGCTTCGCAATTATCGGCTCGTTTTTGAGAATTTTGCATAACATCTTTCGAAATTTGTGGCTGTAGCGTGAGAATTTCTGCAACAATGTTGGCCTTGAATTGAAGGATTTTCACGGGATTGTTAATATATACTCGCTCTTTTAAATAACCTCAAAAAAATAGTCGTGTGCTGACAAATCTGGCAATCGCGGTGGCCAGATAATTTCCGAATTTCTGGAAATTATTCGCTCTCCAAAAGTTTGACTTTAAACTGCTGTTGTGGCAGTGTGGGCAGTGGCTCAATCTAGCTGAAACCACATCTCAGGTCTGTTTTCAAGAGCAGGACGTAACAAATTTTCTATTATAAACCGATACCGCTCTCCATTTACGGTTACAGAACCTCCATCTTCATTCTCGAAGAATTAAGGCATTTGGATCCCACACCATATTGTACACTTAGTGGGGTGCAATAGGCCATGTAAATGGCTCTTGGATTTTTAGAACCCCAAAACCTACAGTTTTGCTTATTAACAAAGCCATTCAAATGAAAATGAGCTTCATCACTCATGTTAAAATAATTGATCGCTGATTTAAATAATAAAATTATATTATTCTGGTTATTTGTTCAGTTATGCAACTCTCCATTATTTATTCACCAAGTGTTATTTATACTTTATAATCAAAAAAAAATATTTAAACAAAATATTTATTACATTTTTAAACCCCATGGTAACTTTTTGCACCCTGTATTTTTTTAAAGCACTTCAATGTGCTCGTACATGCTTAGAAGTAGAGCTACATTTCCTTCTTTAACCTTTTTAAAATACAAAGTTCCAAATTTTTAAACGGGCTACCTATTCCACGAAGTTTATAAATCTATCTTTAGCTATTGAATCGGTCGATTATTCAAGCAAGCATTTCATAAACGCTAGTAATTTCTACATTTCATACGTTTGAAACCACTGTCCCCTGGTTCAGTGAGTAGCGACAGTAATCGTGTACGAGTATGTAATAAAGTGTACACGGATGTATCAATAATGCTGCAGCTCTCCACAGCTCTCTATCGTGTGTAGTACTTACCACAATTGGGTTTGCCTCGAGTACGGGTATTGGCAAACTCGACGCCATGCTTATCCACACACCAGCAGACGCCAACGGAATTGTGGCATTGGGTGGGCTTGTAGAAACCTTGGACATCGCAGTCGGGTGCGTAGGCGCCTATTTCGATTTGTTTTTTTTGTTGCATTTTGTGATTAGAGAGACAAAAACAAAAATTGAAAATTTGTTGTTGTTAATTAACAATAAAAACAAGCATTGTGCAATTAAACATTGTCATAATGGAATAAATGATTGAAGAGTATATAAGGATTTAAGAAAAAGTTCGGAAGCAAAAGCTGAATTGGAATTTTGTAGATAAAGTACATCGTAAGTAAATATAGTTTTTTAAAAGTAGCTTAAATAAATAAAGTCCAACTTAAACGTTTTCAAGTTGTTTACAAACAATTCAATAATAAATTTAATGAAAAAAATAGAAATCAAATTACAAAAATTTCAAACTATAAATATAGTATTTCAAGTACTTGGCATATAAATTGTATAATTTAACTAAGTTTAAAGGTGTGTATGTGTTTGTGAATGTTTCTGTGTATGTGTGGGCATATGATTAGATTCGAGTATTTATTTCAGAACAGACGTGTGTGTGTGATTAAATACTAGTGTAGTTAGATAAATATGAAAAGAAAAGCTAAGAACATTTTTCATAAACTCAAAATCAAGCAGTTGTTTTCAATTCAAAACTAGAGACTTTTAAACACTGAATGCACCGCTATTTTTCTGCTTCTAAATGCACTTATATACGAATTGACTAGAACGTGAGTTGACTATTTGACCTATAAGTAGAACAGTGTAAAATGTACTATATTTAACTGGCGCGTTTAGTGGTTTGTCTGATTTCCTTTAGCTTTCATATTAAACATGACTATACGAGTGTTGCTATATACATTTCTGGTCTAGGCAACACTAATTGTTGCCTGGCGCCATCTGACATTTCCATTGGAAAGGTTGACATTTTTAAGCATAAACGTACTCAGAACGTTTTGATGTACGACCATCATTTGTGTTGTTTACAGTGACTTGAAAAAATCAATATGGAAAAAAATAGAATTAACTCGTGAACATTTTCGTGCGATCATTTTCATAACTTTCGACGTGGATTATCAGGACAAGAGTGAACTTAAATCTGAAGCACCATCCTATAGCACTGTGAAAACCTGGCTTAAAAACGAAGTTCGTCCAAAAGCGGCCGTTTTGCCAGAGAACATTGATGCCGTGAACTGATAATGCAAGATCGTCATGTTGAACGTTCAAAACCAGTTTTTGGAGGTGTCTCAATCGGAGTGGAAAAAGTTCTTCGACAATTGGTTTGATTGAGCGAATGCAAAAGTGTATAAATCATGCTAGAGAATACTTTAAGAAAAAATAAAACCATTTTTTCTCTCGCATTTTTCATAAATATTCGCATTTTCATTATTAGGCCAGAAATATATATAGTAGTCCTCGTACACATTTCATATGGCAGTTTCGGTTTTACATGATCAGTTGGGTTTAAGAAAGCTGTCGGCAAGATTGGTGCCGCGTTTGCTCTCAATTGACCATAAACGTAATCGTGTGACAATTTCAAAGGATTGTTTGCAATTCGAAAGAGTTTTTGCGGCGTTTTGTAACTCTGAATGAAACAAGGTGATGGCAACATTTTTTTTTTGGATGCACGCGGGATAATCCACATCTATTACCTTCAAAAGGGGTAAACAATAAAGGGCAAATATTATGCCAACTTATTGGGCCGATTAAACGAGGATTTAAAAAAAAACGACCCCATATGGCCAAAAAAAATTATTTTTCATCAAAATAATGCACGGGTGCACACGTGTGAAGTCTTAATGGGAAAATTGCATGAATTGGTACCTCACCCACCATACGAGGGCTGGCTTAATAATGAAAATGTGAATATTTATCATCAAAAATGGTTTGATTGTTTTTCAAAGTATTCTCCGGTATGATACACTTTTGTATGCGCTTAAACCAATTGTCAAAGCACCTTTTCCACTCCGATTGAGACACCTCCAAAACATGGTTTTTGAACGCATCTTCTGGCGAGGAAAATCGTTGACCACTCATTTTTTCTTGATGTGCGGGAATAAAAAGAAGTCATTGGGTGCCAAGTCAGGGCTGTACGGCGGATGACCCATCAATTCGACGTTTTGGCCGGTCAAAAAGTCGCTGGTTTGAGCCGATGTGTGAGAGCTCGCATTGTCATGGTGCACAATGATTCGTCTTCTCTTGTTCGTTTCTCGTATTTCTTCGAAGACTTCATGCAAACAAATTGTGGTGTACCACTCAGAATTGACCGTCCTATGTTGCTCAAGCGGAAAAGTCGCCACATGACCAGTTTTGACCAGTTTTGCCGAAGAAACAGTCGACCATTTGCTTCGAAGTGCTTCTTCCACGAACAACTTTCGTGGGATTTGGCTCGTCTACGAAAACCCACACGGTCGATTGCTGTTTTGTTTCGGGCTCATACGCATAGATCCATGATTCGTCACCTGTGACGATCTAATAAACGTCTTTTGCAGCACCGCGGTCGTATTTTTTTTTAAAATTTCTTTGAACCAATCGACACGAGTCGATCCCGCACAATTGTCCGGTGGATCCCGCACAATTGTCAAATTGTGCGGGATCCACCGAGAACAAACCTTTTTTACAGCCAGGTGTTCATTCAATATCGAATGTATGCTGGTGGAATAAATGCCAAAGGATGCCTCTATCTCACGTTATGTCACATGACGATCTTGCATATCAGTTCACGCACGTCATCAATGTTCTCTTGAAAAATGGCCGTTTATGGACGACCTCCGACTTCGAGCGAGCGTCGGCCACGATTGAATTCATTAAATCAGTTTTTCACTGTGCTATAGGATGGCGCTTTATTTAAGTTCATTGATGCACTCTTGTCGTGATAATCCAATTCCAATGGAAATGTCAGATGGCGCCAGGCAACACTTAGTGCTGCCAAGGCCAGAAATATATATAGCAAGCCTCGTATGCTCCGGATTTAGCCCCCAGTGTATATTTCCTATTTCCAAACCTAAAGAAATGGCTGGGTGGAAAGAGGTTCAGCTCCAACGATGAAATTATTGATCAAACAAGTGCCTACTTATTTTATGGACCTCGAAAAATCCTATTTTTTGGAAGGGATACAAAAATTGGAGAAACGTTGGACTAAGTGTGTTGAGCTAAAAGGAGATTATGTTGAAAAATTGTTTTTTTTGTGCAACTAAAAACTGTTTGTGTTATTCAAAAGTCACAGAATAATTGAAATGCCCTCGTATATTTCATCAAATATATTTTAAGCGAAACGATGGCAACGCTATGAAACAGGTATTTATAAATCATTACAAATCAGATAAACCACTAACGATTGAGTTTCATTGAGATGTTTAAATAAGTTTTCGCTAAGTTATACACTGAGCTTTAGGAGCTTGCCTTAAAATTAAGCTAACTAAATTAAATAAAACTAAATTGAAAGCATAAAATATTGATTATTAAAGCTAAAGCTAACACAACAGAAAGTAAGTTCCTTTATATTTTGACTTTTTTTTAACTGAAGCTGCTGTTTTCGATTTTTTTTTAATTTTTTTTTTGTAAATTTGATATTGAGAATGGCAAGTATTGCATTTTGTTAACATTCTAGTGCAGTTGGTAATAGTTTTGGTTTATTTAAGCCCTTACCCTACAGGGTGGTAGGAGGGTATATATCATTTGTTACAGACAAAACGAGTAACGCAGCGAAAAAGGAATTAAGACCCTACGTATGTTTAGACCAAATCCATTTTATGAATTTATAAGTCATTTGAGTCATGTCCGTCTGTGCGACTGGTTCGCACAATAAATCTCCAAAGGAGCTACCAATCGGTATTTAATTATGCAAGTCATAATATTTTTTTTCCAAAACTGTCTATGAGATTGAAAATGGACTATACCGCCCCACCCCTTCTGGTTACTCCCACACAAATGTACCACTACTCCCACTTTTGGTATTCTTGTAATATCGTTACTAATGTTTGTAAGGTCTCAATAAAAATGATTGCTTCCGAATGAAGTTATAAGGCGAACTTGGTGACAAAACATTGGACTCCCCTTCTGGTTCCTCCCACAAAACTGACAGTCTTAGTGCAGATTAGAACCCATATAACTTGTCAACCAGTGCGTAAAACTTTATTAGGTTGTGAAAAATTTAAACCCAGCTTTGTAGTCGCATATAAAAAAAGTGGTTGACACGCCCCATTGAAAGGCGCCCATGAAAAGGCGCCATTCCGCCAACTTTTAGTATTCTTGACTTATCTTTTAAATATTCATACGAACAAGCTCATAATAATAAATTTATAAAAATGTCATTAGGTTAACTAAGTGACAGAGAAGTAGACTTCTAGCCACGCCTCTTTTTGTACCTTCACACAGTTGTACCACTACGCCCACTTTTGGAATTCTTGTAATATCTTTAATACTGTTGGCACGATCTTACTAAAAATCAATACTTATAAATAAAGTAATAAGGCAAACTTGGTGACAAAAAATTAGACTCCTAGCCACACCCCTTCTGTTACACAAATGACCCAGTTTTAGTGCAGTTTCGAACCCACATAACTCTTCGCCTAGTTCATTAAATTCGCGTTAATTTTGAACACCAAAATATTTTAAACGCTGCTTTGAACTGGCATACGAAATGGTTGAAACGCCCCCATTCTGGTACCTCTCTTGCAATACAGCGCCCACTTTTGGGTTTTGTGTATTCTCTTGAATGCTATTCATACGATTAAACTCCAAATCAATTCTTAAGAAAAGCCTTACAACATTAAATATTTAAAAAATATTTGGATTCGCAGCCATGCCCCTTTTGTACCTCCTACACAAATGAACCTGTTTTAGTGGTGATTCGAACCCACATAACTTGTCTCCTAGTGAATGAAGGAAGACAAGTTATGTGTTCGCTAGTGCGAACTTCATAACAAATTTAAAGCGGCTTTTACACGCGTACGCCCCATTCTGGTCACTTTAGTGCAAATGACCATTCCGCCCACTATTCATACAATTCTGCTGAACATTTGTAATTCGATGGAGTAATTAGATTTTTTTCATCTTTGCACGCGCGTAAGAAAAAAGTGTATGCCACGATCCATTCTTGTACCTCCCACACAAACGACTGTTTACAAGATTTCAATGAAATCGGTACGCTCCAGGCATTGGAGGAAGAAACGTAAAAAAATATAAAATTCATAGATGGAGCCTCAAAACTTAAAATTTCTCGCACATACGTGGAACCGGGCACGAGTAAATAAGGTGTTCGACGATTTCATCAGCCTCTTCCAGACAGCTTTTGCAGTAGTCATCAGCAAATACTCTCAACTTGACTTCATGACTACCCATAAGGCTGTGTCCGTGGTCACGACTACTAACCTGGGTATAGACCCAGAGTATTAAGTCGAATTGCGGATTTTAATCGGTTTAGATCACACCTAGACCTGATTTGGCCAGTGATCCTGAACCTAGCCCATATTTTGTTCGTTTATCCTACTGAGATTGAGCTTGCATGTAGAGAGGGAAGTTCCCACATATTTCAGATCTAGTGAAACGTAAGATTATCCGTCCTATTATTTGCTTTAAACTTCTTGTGCCTTGGCAAGCAAATAAGATGGTTACCGAGCTGTTTGGCCATTTAGTTAAGAAAAGCGCGACTATTGTGAGCGGTTCTTAATGTGAGGAATACAAATAGCAGAGATTTGAATGCAGTCTACCTATCGGAGTACATACAGGGTGGGCCGCGGTAATTAGCTTTTTTTGCACTGCAGGCTGTGGCGGCACTGTTGGAAGAAGAGAGTGTGGCTTATAGTGGCTGACGGGAGATTTGCCATCATGCATTGTGCATGTGAAGAGAGGTCATTTGTGCTGAAGCGTATTTTTCTAATGCGAACTAGATCATTGTAGTGCAGCGTGCTTTTCGTTTACGATTCGCTGTTCCCCACATGGTTCCAACAGGATGGTGCCACTGCACACACAGCGAGGAAGAGTGAAATATCCTACTTTTAAAATTTTAAAACCAACTGCACCTCAATGTGAATACTTTTACGACGCATAATTTATAAATAATAATTAATAATTCTTTAACTAGTATGCAAATATGTGAGTATATGTGTTTTTTTTCTTTTGTTCAACATAGACCTGAAGCCGTTCTCTTTTGGTAGTTTTGGTGTAAAAAACAACTCGAACGAAAGTGAATTGAAATCAAACGTCAAACTGCTGTTAAATAATTTAACATTTCTTTTTTTTGTTGCTGTTGTTGTTGGTAGTTTTTGTTTTTGAGTAAAAGAAATTAAAATGTCCACCTGTACCTATCTCACCTGCAAAATCGCCAGCGATTCTTCGTCGTACCGCAGCACAAGGACGATCTGTTTTCTCGAAGCAACGGCACCATTCGCGGGTATTTATCGAATTGTCCTGATCCAGATCGCAGGTATCGATGAAGGGCTTAATGCAGCGCTCATTCTGATCGTGCTCCAAATCGTACATTTCCTGCAGCGACAAGTAGCCGTCATTGTTCAGATCCAAATGGCCAAACATCCATTTGGCCTCGGTCTTGCAAGCGGGCGGGAAGTGAGCCTTGGACTTCTGGCTATGCTGGCGGCGCTTCTTGCTATCGGCCATAATGACAGAGAACCAGTCCAGCAGGCGATTGCCGATGGCGGTCAATTGTTGGGGTTTACACTCGGGCGATTTCGAGGGGTAGCCTATTATGGTGGAGTGTAAAAGATGGCATTTATATTCGTTAGGGGATTGTGACCAAACACCGGTCCAATTGTAAGCGGTTTACTTACCATTGTTGATGTTGTTGTTCTTCTGGTATTTCTGGGGTTTCTCGATCACCTCATTGTAGCCGCGGATTTTATGTTTATCCTCCTGATACTGTTGATTATCCTGAAAGACATTAACATTAATAGGGTGGATATATATTGGGAAATATATTGTAGTTAACTGTATTAAGTTTGCCATCTATTACATAGAATTGTTTAATTATTGCTTTCTAAATTCGTTTATACAAGATACATACTTCGCTTCATATTGTCTTAGAACCAACTAGGGCCATCTCCTAAATTAGAACATTGTGACTATCTCAAACACATGTACTACGAGGGTTGCTATTTATATTTGAGGTACTGACACTACTTGTTTTCCCAGATGACAACTGGAACTTCCATTGAAATCTTTAACATTTTTTAGCATAACTTCACTCAGAACTTTTTGTCATTGAGGGCGAATTGTTTTGTTTACAGGGTGTTGAAAATTTCTTCTCAGTCAAAAATTGGAATTATTCCGTGAACATTTTCGTGCGATGATCTTTTCCGATTTAAGGCGTGGGTTTTTGAGACAAGAGTGTTTAAATCAACTTGTTTCGACTTTTGGCGATGAAGCACCATCAAAAACCACTGTTAATCGCTGGTACCAAGAGTTATGTTTCGGACACCCTTCGCTCCAGGATGCATTTTGTGAAGGACGTCCAACTTCGGTCACTTTGCCAGAAACCATCGATGCTGTGCGTGAACTGATTAAGCAAGACCGACATGTGACATAACGTGAGATTGAGGCAATAAGATATGTTCATTTGGCCGTGAAAAAATATGTTCTCGTTGGATCCCACATAATTTGACGAATGTTAAAAAAAAGGCTCGTTAAAAAAGTATAACTGCGGTAGCTCAAAGGCAGTGTATCACTTTGTTACAGGTGACGAATCATGGATCTATGCATATGAACCTGAAACAAAACAGCAATCGACCGTTTGGGTCTTTCAAGACGAGTCTAATCCAACAAAAGTTGTTCGTGAAAGAAGTACATCGAAGCAAATGATTTCGTTTTTTTCGGTATAACCGGCCATGTTTCCACAGTGCCTTTAGTGGAACGGAGGACGGTTTATACTGAGTGGTATACAAACATCTGTTTGCCAACAGTGTTCGAAGAAATGAGGAAAGATAACAAGGAAGACGGATCATTTTGCATCACGACAATGCCAGCTCTCACGCATAAGCTGAAACGATGAGCTATTTATTTGACCACTTAAGATGTCGAATTGATGGACCATCCACCGTATAGCCTTGATTTGGCAACCAATGACTTCTTCTTATTCCTTAGCATCAAGAAAAAAATGTGTGGTCAACGTTTTTTTTATCGCCCGAAGCAGCTGTTGAAGCGTTCAAAAAACATATTTTGGAGGTGTCTCAATCGGAGTGGAAAAAGTGCTTCGAAAATTGGTTTTTGCGCATGCAAAAGTGTATTGATCTTAAAGGAGAATATTTTGAAAAACAATAAAACCATTTCCAATGATAAATTATTGTGTTTTTATTGCCGGACGCGAAATATAAATAGCAACCCTCATAGACCTGCCATTCCGTACCTATTAAAATTTGTAAATTAACACCGAAATTAACTAGCCAACATTTTTGAAGAATTTCAAAAAACTCAAAATTCCTTTTAAAGAATTCTTTTTTCACGTACATACGTATGTCGAAAAATAGGACGAAAAGAACACGCTAAACTAAAGGATGTTAAAATGTTCTACGAGAATAATCTCCATACGATTGCCCTGAAGACATCTCAACACAAAAGTTTTCTTAAATGAAGGAATATGTGACAGCGCATAGAGAAAGGGACCTAAGGGTAAAAAAAAATCAATTTTCACTTTTTTTTGATGTGGACAACATCTGAGCATCGAACGAGACCGATCCCATGCCCCAAGATATGAGATATGTGCCTTTTATAAAAGTGACCAAAGATACACGTATTTAATCTTTAAAATGGCTCTCCTGAACAAAACTGGTTTTTACCCTTAGGCCCCTTTCTATTTTACGCGTCACATATATAAAGGGTGTTTTTTATTGAGGTATAGAACTTCGAATTGAAATAAAACAAAAAAAAATAATTTTATGCCATTAATGTTTAAATATGATTTCGGGCATGTGGCCGCCGCGGCTGGCTCGAATAAAGCCAATTCTACAGGTCCAATTTTCAACCACTTTTTCGAGCATATGGGGCCGTATGTTGGCAATAACGCCACGAATGTTGGCTTCCAAGTCCCCTAACGTGTTTCTGGTTTGTTGGCGTAGACGAGCGACTTCACATATCCCCAAAGAAAATAATCCAATGGTCCATGTTAACCGATCCATGGTTAACCGAATTAATTGCTCTGATGGACGATTATGTCGACCATAAAATGGACGGAGCTTGCGGTGAACTTCGCGAACTGAACCATTACTTTCAAAATAAATTTGCACGATTTGCAAGCGTTGTTCTTTTGTCAAACTGTTCATAATGAAATGGCAAACCAAACTAAATATTAATCACTTGACAGCTGACAAAATGGCCGCCAGTTAAAAAAGTGATGCCAACTTAAAGTTCTATACCCCAATAAAAAACACCCCTTATTATTTTTTACCTTATTGCATTGCAAAATAAAAACCTCCTTGGTCCATGAAAAATAACAGAGACCTACCGGGATCCTGTCTTTTTGGGACTTTACTATACTTAAAGAGGTCATTTCTATCCAAAAAGGGTGATGCAACCTCTTAGAGCAACCCCCTCCGAAATTTTGTTTTAAAGTGTTGTTCATGTGTTTGAAGTCATAAACGTAACGTATACAACTCTTGAAAACCGTCGGTTCTTAAGGGGTTAACAAAAAGTTCACTTAAATGAGTGTGACGATATACGAATATGACGCTTTACGAATATGAACAAGTACAAATAATGAAATAATAGCAAAAGTAACCCGATGTGTGCCCTCTTAGAATCCGAATATTTTTTTTATTTTCTGCAGCCAAACGAAAAACTTTGGGCAAATGAAATTCATCCCAATAGCCCTGGGCATTCTCTTTTAGAAACAGTTTTCATTATATTCTAGAAACATATCAGAATTCGTATATTTTTGATTTTCTGCCCGGCTTGGTCAAACCCGACGGAATTTCTCCCATTGTGGCCAAACCAAAAACTTTGGGCGAATGAAATTCATACCAGGAATAGATATGGGCGTCCCCTTTTAAAATTAATGTTCATTATATCCCAGATCCGGGTCAGTGAGTATAAGAGTTACATCGTGTACAGCTCAATGAATTGAGAGCTGTCTACGATCGCACTAACCCGCTATTAATAATTTGTGCTGTAGACCGGCAGGATATTACAGTGAAAAACCATAAATCAGGAAGGACCTTTGTAAGGGGTGCTATATAAAAACATGGAACAGTTTGATCTACCTTTTTTTTAGCGTTAGATGTAGATTTTATATAACACACTTTGCGAAATTTGATTATTATAGAATTAAACATTTTGTTTTAATTTTCGGCCGTGCCAGGTAAAAACTGATAGAAATGTGTAATTAGCTATTCGCTCTATAAGTCACATAGTACATCTGAACTTGCTCAAATTTAAAACAGTGGTTTGTGATGGCCGTGGTCAAATTGGACCAAATCAGTTTGTTTTCGTATAACCTTGCTCAAACTGAAGACGAAGGCGCGGAATCTTTCGAATAGCTGAGTGGTGCAGAGCATCGCAAATCGACCGCATCGACCCTACTTTAGCCTTTTTGTGTTTGTTGTGTATTTCACGGTAGTTCGAGAATATTTTTTTGTCTTGTCCATCAACCCAATTACGACAATACTGACTCATTTAGAAGGCCAGCAATCTGTCTCGTCCTACTTACTTTCTTAAGTCCCACATCTTCCCATTAGAAACAAGAGGAATCTTTACTCAATTCAGTGAGCTGTGCACCATATAATTCTTAAACTCTCTGACCACAACCTTCTGTTTAACGCCGGATCCGAATGGTTTATATATTTTATAGACGATTTTACATGCATAGAGATAAATCTCTTACTCGTTATGTCGCTGTCGTCGAGGTGGTCCCCCTAACGAATTTGTAGATATTCTTGCCCGAAATTAAACCTGGGTTTACTGATATAAAAGGCGTACACACAAACATCACGGCCGCCCATAGGACAATATTCTCGTCAATCAATAAAATTTGGCACCAAAACAAAGGCCAACATTCAAATAAAATTGCCTTTAAAAAGTCAATTAAAAATTTTGTAAATAAGATAACTATTTATCAGATATAGATAGCTATGATATTAAATCCAGATCTCAGCTGCGCCAGTAAAACGCGCGTCTGCCGAGGAAGTACCTTCTCCTCAGGTGAAATCTCCGGGGGATGTTCCCCTAGCACTAGAATCACACGGTAGTTGGATACTGCTGCTGCGACATCATCGGCGTGAATGTTGTTCAAACCTGCCTGATAGTTTCGATGATCTAAAGGTTCTCTCTTATACCGCTGGACCTCTGCCTGGGCGGAGGCATCCTCAAGAGATGGTGGTTAGGATGACTGCGGCGAAAACACCCTAGCAGGTATTGCTTAGACAACAGGAAATTGTGTCGGCGCACGGTAAGGACCTTCGTCTCCTCATGTAGATGGTCCTCAGAAGACATAAGAAGACACCCTGTTGATGTTCTAAGGGCGGTATTCTGGCAAGTCTGAATTTTCTTCCACTTCGTCGTACTCACGTTTGCCGACCATACAGGTGCTGCGTAGTTTGCTACAGACCGACCTATCGCTTTGTAAGAGGTCAACAAGGTTTCTTTGTCGGCTCCCCAAGTACTGCCGGCAAGTGACTTGAGGACCTTGTTCCTACTTTTGAGTTTATCGCAGATAGCTGTAGCATGTGCAGAGAATCTAAAAAGGCTGTCCAATGTGACCACAAGGATTTTGGGGTAGTTGGTGGTCGGGATGTTGACGTCATCGACTTTCACATTGAGTGACAACCGCACCTCTGCGGTCCAAGCTGTAAACAGTGTGGCTGATGATTTGGAGGCGGATATTTTCATATTCCTCGTAGTGAAGAAACGTGCTAGGTCAGTGAGGTTACAGTTGATTTTCTCGCATATGTCATCCACTTTAGGTCCTGACGCCAGAATTGTGCAATCGTCAGCGTACGACACAATTTCAACGCCGTCTGGTGGTGCAGGAATTTTAGAGAGGTAGAGGTTTAACAGAACCGGGGATAAAACTCCACCCTGGAGAAATCCTTGTTTAACTCTACGGGGCTTCGACTTTCTGTCTCTAAACTCTACATATGACTGGCGCCCACACATATAGTTTACGTACCAACGTTTCAAACTGGGCGGAAGGGAGGTTTCTTCAATGTCCTCGAACAGAGTGGCATGATTGACCGTGTCGAAGGCTTTTGTAAGGTCAAGAGCCACGAGGACCGTCCTGTCGTTAGGCTTGTTCTGGTTAAGGCCGCGACTTATACGTGTGGTGATGGCGTGTAAAGCAGTTATTGTGCTGTGCTGCTTGCGGAATCCATGCTGATGATCAGCACTAGGAAATTGTTCGATCAGGCTGGGGAGGAGCAGTGCTTCAAGCGTCTTTGCTACTGGAGAAAGCAAGGAGATCGGCCTGTACGAATCTCCTTTGCTTGCGTCTTTGCCTGGCTTCAGTAGCGGGACCACTCTGCCCATTTTCCAGGCATCGGGAACTTCGTGAGTGGCTAGCGACAGATTGAGCACTTTGGTCATGTACTCTACTCCAGGGGTATCCAAGTGCTTTAACATCAGCATTGAGATTCCGTTCGGACCCAGCGCCTTTGATGACTTTGCACTGCGGATGACATGGGCAACTTCGCCAACGGTAAATTGTGGCGGTGCCTCTTCGACTCGGAGAGCGCGGATACGACGCAATACTCTCCTTTTCGCCTTATCACTCTCTGGGTGCTCAATAAAAAGCGGGTTAAAGTAACAAGCGCACCGCTTTGGATCTGTCACTGTTCTATCACCGAACGTGACAGCTGTCCGATCATCATGCCTTCCAGGGTTAGAGAGCGATTTGACCGTTGTCCACAACTTTCCAATTCCGGAACTCAAGTTGCACTGCTTTAAGTGGTCTAGCCATTTGTTCCGCTTATATTCGTTGACCAACCTACTGATCTCTGAGTTGAGATCCCTAATTCTAGGGTCAGTAGGGTTGGAGCGACGAATGTCATCACGCTCGTCTGCGAGTCCCGCAGCCTCTGCTGGGAAGTTTGGTCGTACTTCGGGTATTCTACCAGCAGGGATATGGCGAGCGGCTGCTGCATTAAAACTGCCTGCCCTTAAGTGTTTAGTCTCTAAACAAAGTTACAGCATATTCGTTGCTTGGGGTCTTATGAATAGCCCTGCTAAGTCTTTCCTATTGTTTTTTGAAACACTTTTAAACCTTTTTTTGTTAGTATATGAATTTTTTTAACGCTTCATAACAAAAATCAGCTTTTTTGTAAATGTAAATTTTTACATCGCATGATACGATTTTTTTTTCGATAAATGGCATACAATATGCTTTGTAGATACTGCCAACGTGATCGATCAATTTATTCTTGAGGGTGTTCACGTTTGCGATTTCGTTCACGTTTTTGAATCCTAAAATTTTGAAGCATGATAGTGCTGTTTTATCCAAAAAATAATCTTCTCTAAATAAACTCAATACCCAGTATCTTAAAAACATATATTTTATTGAATATTTAAAAAAATCCTGTTGCGCAAAAAAAAACTAATTCGTTATTCAAAATAGTTGAATTAATGAGAATATGTTTCTATATAGTTTATGTTTTTGAATGTTTAAGTTTTCGCAACGTAAACATTAAAATCGGAAATATTTTCAACGTACGAATATTTTGGTTAATATGTGAATTTCTTATCCCAGGATTCCTATTTAAATTTTTTCTTTGAAAATTTGAATTTCAAACCGAGACATATAGTCAATCAGTCTACCTATGATAGACGAAGTAATCTTGAATCCACCTCGTTTAAAATACCTCAAACCAAAAAAAAAAAACGCCAGGAGGGGATGGAACAAATGCAAAAATGGTAAAAGAACTTCCTCATTTAGCTATTAGAACAATATTATTTATCTTCGACAGAATTTAACGCCTCGGTTATGTCCCTCAATCATGGAAGCAAGCTTTGATAGTTATGATTCCGAAGCCCGAATTATTTCAAAAATGTTTGAGAGGAGTTTCTTGAAAAAAATAAAACCTTACATTTCGACAAATTCCGTAATCCCCGACCAATTCCGTAATCCCTCGACAAATTCCGCAATCCCCGACCACCAGTTTGTATTTCGGGAGAATCATAGCACAATAGAACAAGTATATCGTATAACTTCGATAAGAGAAGAATTCGAGAACAAACAGTACTGCTCAGCTCTCTTTATTGATATTCCACAAACCTTTGACAAAGTATTGCACGAAAGACTTTTGTTCAAAATATGTAGAGCTATTTATCAAATCGAAGTTTAATCTAAAGGTGCATTTTCTAATTCCAACAAAATTACTGCTGGTGTCCCCCAAGGAAGCATATTGGGGCCTATTCCATACATTATATGTACGGCGGAAATGTCCACTTCTCCTTTAACACATACGTCCACTTTTGAGAACTTGAGAAATGGTTGCAAAAATGGAGAAGTAGTAAACGCTAGTAAGTGCATGCACCTCACGCTCACACTCAGAAAGGAGTCGTCTCCTCTTATAAAAATATTCAATTCTATGGTGCCCCAAAAAGATAACGTAAGGTATTTAGGAATACACTTAGATCGTCGTCTAACCCGGTCCAAATAATAAATATGAAGGTATCTCAAATAAAGCTGAAATCCAACCAGCTGCAATGGCTAATGGGTCCTAGGTGAACTCTACAACTAGAATATAAAGTTGTATTATATAGGGTGATCCATCTAGAGGGATTTTTTCAATAGGGTTTTATTCACAGATTATGCGTGAGTTGTATTAAACTTTATTTTTTATTTGTTTTCCGTACTGTTTGACATTTCACCATGGAAAGAGTTACACCGCGACAACGTCTCCTAATTGTGCAACTGTATAATGGAAATGAGCGATCGGTAAGAAACTGGCTTTGGCCAAAATTTTGTTCAGTGATGAGGCCCATTTCTGGCTCATCAGCAACGTCAATAGTCCAACTTGCCACATTTGGGCTGAAGAGCAACCAAAAGAGGTCCAAGAGTAGTCCATACACCCAGAGACAACCACGGTTTGGTGCAGTTTATGGCCTTGTAGAATCATCGGTCCATATTTTTCCAAAAAGATGATGGTCGTAACGTAACCGAGAATGGTGCCCGCTCACGCATCATGATATCGGACCTTTTGCTATCTTAAATTGAAGCCCGTAATCTTGACGAAATTTGATTTCAACATGACAGTGTCACTTGCCATACAGCTGCTCAAACAATGTATCTACGAGTATTACGAGGTAATTTCGAAGACAAGCTAATTTCTCGTTTTGAACCAGTGAGTTGGCCGCCTAGATCGTGTTATTTCACACCTTTAGACTTTTTTCTTTGGGGCTATGTAAAGTCCAAAGTCTATGCTGACAACCCAGCTACTATTCAGATTTGGAAGCCAACATTACGCGTATCACTTACGCCAAACCGGACGAAGTGCTCAAATGATTCATTCAAAATTGGACCCTCAGAATGGACACCCTGGAGTGTTGTTGTGGCCATACCTTGAATGAAATTATATTCAAAAAATAAATGGCATAAAATGTCCTTTCAAATAAACTTTAAATATTCCACACTTGATTTAAATTTTTGTATTATTTTTTATTTTGAAAAAATATTTCTAGATGGATAGATAACCCGATATAAAGCGATTATTTAACCAATTTGGACATACGGAATCAAACTCTCGGGGACAGCATGCACGACCAATATCAGTAAGCTACAGAGAAGACAATCCAATAACCTGCGAATGATCGTCGGAGTTCCATGGTACATAAGGAATGCGAATATTCATAAGGATCTTAATATTAAAACCGTCACAGAAGAAATCCGAGTTTATTCCCGAAGCTAAGTAAACAAATTAAGTTCTCATCTAAACGCACTTGCCAGAGGTCTACCTTATTTTGAAGGACACATTGGACCTGATAAAGAAACTTGAGGACAATCACTACCAACTATAATATTTATCATTTCAAATGCAATATATTGCTTTATCTTTATTACAACAATTTGAATACTGTCTTCTTCTTAAAATCACATGTGAAAAAAATATTTGAAATTTTTAATTGAATCCACATTTTTTTTCTGTGAAATCTTTCGACATTAAATTTAAGTTTAGGTGTTTTTTTAAAGTTAACAAATGAGACACACTTTTTTTTAAACTACTGACATGCGGAACCTTCAAAAGTACCGAAATGATTTTTTTCCAAAATCCACGAAAATCTCTAAATTGTATGCCATATTCGACCTCACTCATGGTAGATCATTTAAAACATTCTATCCATGTTTACCTTAACAATTGAAAGTCCATAAAGATAACTTGGTTCAATAAAAATATGAGAAACCCAGTTTACGCCTTTGGACAGATATTGTGTGTGAAAAATGTTCTATTGTGTACCAATTACAGTGAATTTCTAATGCCTGCCTCTGTGTACGGATGAATGGTAATGCATGAGTACCTACACACTTAAGTAAATCCTAATCTATTTAAACATTTAAATTATAATTTAGCTTTATTGTCTTTATTTACTACGATGCTTTTGTGCGTGTGTGTGTACGTTTTAGACCGACTCATGGTTTATGGCTTAATTGTGGCCATGCTCATGTATTTTCGTTAGACAGGCGGTGGAATTCATGTTATCCTGCTCACTAAACGCCCATTAGTTTCATTATTTACGAAGGACGACAAGGCTATAAAAGCAAATCAGCCCGTAATACAGGCTCACATTCGTGTCTACATTTTCAACCCATGTATGTGTAAAAAATACATTTAGTATATATCATACATAGTCAATAGGGTGTACCGCAAAAATCACTTCGTGTACAGGAATAGAACATCTTAATATTTCAATTCAAAAAAACAAATAAGCACATTTAATTGACGCTTAATTGTCTTTAAATGACGCCAAATTGTTTAAATGTGACAATGGTTATTGTCAATGCCACTTATAATGGCATGACGATCATAAATGTATTCCGAGGGTTAAATCCGTCTAAGAACATATAATATTTTGAAGCAGCGGGTGTGTACCTTGTAAATACTTTAAGAGTACAAAATTAGTCATTAAGTCATGTAAAAGCTTTTCTGCAAAATACATTAGCCGTTTGAAGCAGGCAGCTAGCAATAGGCCCAGGTCAGTGAGTATACAAGTTAGATCGTGTACAGCTCACTGAGTTAAGAGCACTAACCCCGCTATTATTAATTTAAACTGTTGACCGGCAGGATTTAACAGTGAAAAAACCTTAAATTAGGAAGGATCTTTGTATGGGTGCTTTAAAAAAACATGGACCGATTTGATCAAACTTTTCCAGTTTGATTGCGAAATTTGTTCATTCAAGGATTTAACTTTGTGATTCCTAGAGCGGCAAAACCGCAACGTGGGGGGACCTATGTGTGGGGCTATATGAAAACATGATTTATGTCCTTTGTGTGGGCGGTATTTAAAATCTAGTGGCATCGACCAATATACTTAGTAGGGACATAAATACTGTAACAACATTGAACACACCGATTTCAATAGTAGAACTGAACATACCCCTTTTAATGTCATATGGGTTTTAAAAGCTAACCTCATTAGCGTTAGTCTGTAACGGGATTTTAAAATTGTTTCAACTTTCATCATGGAGTGGTCAGATGAGAATGAGAACCGTATCGCAGTAATAACGCTTTTCAAGTGTGAAATGAAAAAAAACGATATTTTCATAACGCTCCGGCCGCTAGGGATTAGCTGCATGTTCTTCTACCGATGCATAAAACTGTTTGAGGAGACTGGAGATGTAAAAGACCGCCACCGGTCGGGCTGCCCACGCTCTGTTCGAACACCGCATGTCATCGAAGCCGTTAAATCCAGAATTCACAGAAATCCGCTCCGAAAACAGAAAATCATGGCCCGTGAGATGAATATCATGCAAAAGTCCATGAGTCGAATCATTAAAAAAGACTTGGGACTTGGGGCTTTCAAACGGCGTACCGTACATTTATTGACTGCATCTTTAAAAAAATAAGATTGAAAAATGCAAACGTCTTTTGGTGAAGCACGCTGATAACTTGCACAGAAAAATTTTGTTCACCGATGGAAAAATGTTTACCGTTCAGGAAAAATTTAACAAGCAAAATCATAGAGTGTATGCGCGGTCATCTAAGGAAGCATCTGAACTGATCCCAAGGGTGGAAAAGGGTCATCACCCAGCTTCAGTCATGGTTTGGTGGGGTTTCTCTTACGATGCGGTCACTGGCCTGCATTTCTGCGAACAAAGAGTCAAAACATCGGCCAAAGTTTATCAAGAAACCGTTTTGGAAGCTGTTGTGAAGCCTCTTAACAATTCCCTATTCCAAAACCAGCCATGGATTTTCCATCAGGATTCTGCGACGGCCCATAAGGCTAAAACGTCCCAGGCGTGGCTTCGAAACAATTTGCCAGCGTTCATTTCCTCTGAAGAATGGCCCTCAGGCAGTCCAGATTTGAACCCATTGGATTACAAATTGTAGACGGGTTTAGAGGACAAGGTTTGTCACAAAAGATTGGTTCGAGCTGTGGCCAATTTTCCAATGGACGAGCTTCGTGCAGCTATTGACGATTGGCCAGTGCGACTTAAGGCGTGTGTAAAGGCAAAAGGCGGACATTTCGAATAAGTAGATTCTTTTTGGACACAATAAACATCAATCAATATATTAAAAAATATTTGGCCCAAAAACATTCAGTGCTTTTTATTTTACAGCATAAACCGTGTGTAACAGTATTTATGTCCCTACTAAGTACATCTCCGAAGAAAAGCGGGCGTTGCCACGACCCTTTCAAAAATCTAATTTTTAGCTAAACTGACCGACTATATGGACCGATCTTTAAAAAGGTTTAACAAGATGAAACCAACGACTAGACACGTATTCTAGTTATGGTAAAACTGACAAGGGCGGGGCACCGTTCACACAACCCTAAACCTAAAACAGCAACATCATATTGTCATTGATCGAAACACATTCTAGAAAAAAAATTGTTGATGCCAGGCGCCCTTTAAAGTATTAGACCGATTGCTATAAATTTTTAACAGAATTAAATCAATGATATCATGCTATTATAAATTATATTGTGTTAAATTTTGATAAGAAGGCGTGACTCCGCCTATACAACCCTTAACTTTGACAGGATATACCGCATGAACTAATACCGGTATGACGATAGATGTTGGTATACGGGCTGCTATTTATATTTCGGGTCCTGACAATACTAGTGTTCTCAGATGCAAACTGGAACTTCCATTGGAAACTTTGACATTTTTTAGCATATTTTCACTCAGAACGTTTTGTCATTTGAGGGCGAATTGTTTTGTTTACAGTGTGTTGAAAGCTTCGTCTCAGTCAAAAAATGGAATTATCCCGTGAACATTTTCGTGCGATGATTTTTTTACGATTATCGGCATGGGCTATCGAGACAAGAGTGTTTAAATCCACTTGTTTCGACTGTTGGCGTGAAGCACCATCAAAATCCACTGTACCAGGAGTTCAGTCTCGAATGCAGGATGAATTTCGTGAAGTGCGTCCAACTTCGGTCAATTTGCCAGAAACTATCGATGCTGTGCGTGAACTGATTAAGCAAGACCGACATGTGACATACCATGAGATTGAGGCATTCTTGGGTATTAGTATTTCAAGCATCAATAAGATATTGCATGTTCATTTGGCCGCGAAAAAAATTTGTTCTCGTTGGATCCCACATAATTTGACGAATGCTCAAAAAAGGCTCGTATGGATTGATGTAAAGATATGTTGAAAAAGTATAACTCTGGCAGCTCAAAGGCAGTGCATAACATTTTCACAGGTGACGAATCATGGATCAATGCATATGAATCCAAAACAAAATAACAATCGACCGTATGGATCTTTCAAGACGAGCCAAATCCAACAAAAGTTGTTCGTAGAAGAAGTACATCGAAGCAAATGATTGCGTTTTTTTTCGGTTTAACCGGCCATGTTGCCAGAGTGCCTTAAATGGAACTAATTCTGAGTGGTATACAACCATCGGTTTGCCAACAGTGTTCGACGAAATGAGGAAAGATAATAAGAGAAGACGGATCATTTTGCATCACGACAATGCAAGCTCTCACACATCAGCTGAAACGATGAGCTATTTGACAACTCAAGATATCGAATTGATGGGCCATCCGCCGTACAGTTCTGATTGGGCACCCAATGACTTTTTCTTATTCCCTAGCATCAAGAAAAAAATGCTTGGTCAACGTTTTTCATCGCAGCTGTTGAAGCGTTCAAAAATCATGTTATGGAGATTTCTTAATCGGAGTGGAAAAAGTGCTTCAAAAACTGGTTTGTGCGATGCAAAAGGTTTTGGATCTTTAAGAAAAATATTTTGAAAATCAATAAAACCATTTGCAATGATAAATTATTGTATTTTTATTGCCGGACCCGTAATATAAATAGCCACCCTCGTAAATGATGTTGACATAGAAAGAAATACACTCTGATAGAGAAAAGACCGGTGCCACAGTCACATCGACAAAATGTTCATATTGGACCCTAATTCGACACGACCGAACTTAATTTGTCCACTTGTTTCCTAATTAGGATTATAATGCATTAATTTTTCTTGATTTTTTTTCTGCAATAGAAAAAAGTGGATGCCACACCCCTTCCTAGCACAGTCCACTCAGGCGACCTTTTGCGATATTTCGATAAAATCGGTACTCTTCAAGCAATGGAGGACGGAAGGAAAATTCAATCATGAGTTTTCCCAAGTCCCTTAAGGGGAACTTTTCCTCTTTTGCCAGATTTGGTAAATTTTTAAATCCAACAGATCTACAACTATATCTGGTAATTTTAAAAACTCTAGGTCCTTTCGTTTGGACTTAAATGAGCTTTTAACAAGTAGGCGGGCAGACGACATAGGAACAACGTCCAAAAACTCTGCGACGATCAATAATATTTCTTCTTTGTACGGTCGCAGATAAATATATCCAGATGTTAAAAACGGAAGGACAATCTTTTATATACACTGGTGATTCATTGTAACTTTCGTGGTAAAAGGTTTTTTCAAGTGTAACGCTTTATAAATCTAATTTACTGCAGTATAAACTAGTTTAAGGAGCACCCTAATACGCGTTGGCACACACTCAATGCTCAAAAGTAATAACGTCTGTGAGTGGATGGATGGTACTTACCTTTTTGTATGCGGTATACTTGAGATATTTGTAATGTTTGTTGTCATATTTGATCTCCTCTGGCGTGAAAGTGAATTGTGAATTGATGTGATTGTAATGACGATTGTTATCATCCTTATCCTATGTGGATGTGTGCGTGTGTATACGTGATATTATCGTTGTATTTGTTATAAACGACGAGTGGTACACGATATAATGCCAGCGAGCGATTCAGCCAAGTGCAGTAGAACATCGTCGGAACCCAGGCACACATACGCGTGTTAATGATAAACAGGTTTGTGTGTGTGTTTGTGTAGCGGATACATGAATGGTTGGTTGTATGGTGGTGGGGAACACGGGTGAATGGATGGATGGATTAGAGAGATAAATCCAGCCATACAACATTTTTGGAAAACACACACACACGCATACAGAGCGAGGCAGATACCGACAGCATATGCGACGATGACGACGACGACGATGATTACACCACCACGACGGATACATGAAACGACGATATGTAACACAGGAAACGGAAATAAGGGCGCACACACCGCCATACAACCACAGCCGGAGAGCAGACACGGGCACAATGAAATGAAAACAGAGCAGAGAAGAGACAATAACCATATTAAAGAGATTAATATAAACAATGCACATTAAATTAAATGCATACATCTAGCATGTCTGTTTACGAGTATGTGTATGTAATGTAGATACGAGGGCAGTATGTCAGGTACTGGTTAAAATTGTATGTCAGGGATCGGTAGTATAATTGTTTCGTCCATGTTAAACTGCTAGCATCGTTTTGACCGCAAAGTCATAAAAGAACACATAGTGAATTCAACACCAGTCGCACCCATAGTATAGATTTTCTATAAAACATTTCGGAGATATATAAAATAGATATTGTTTAAGATATTCTTAACATTTAGAATTAAAAGATGTTATTATAAAGGTAAAGTTGGTCGAACTAAAATGCACGATGTTTATTGTAAATAAAACAAACACTTTCCGGAGAGTTATCTGAATTTTCTTTATTATGATACGAATACTTCTTCCACAAACAACTTTTGTTGGTTTTGGCTCGTCTTGAAAGACCCATACGGTCGATTGCTGTTTTGTTTCGGGCTCATATGCATAGATCCGTGATTCGTCACCTGTGACAATTTAACACACTACCTTTGAGCTACCGCAGTTATACTTTTTCAACATCTCTTTGCACCAACCATATGAGCCTTTTTTTTGAGCATTTGTCAAATTATGTGGTATTCATCGAGAACAAATTTTTTTCACGGCCAAATGAACATGCAATTTCTTATTGATGCTTGTCATTCTAATGCCCAAGGATGCCTCAATCTCACGGTATGTCACATGTCGGTCTTGCTTAATCAGTTCACGCACAGCATCGATGGTTTTTAGCAAAGTGACCGAAGTTAGCCGCCCTTCACGAAATTCATCCTGAAGCGAACGGCGTCCTAGACTGAACTCTTAGTACCAGCGATTAACAGTGGTTTTTGATGGTGCTTCATCGCCAAAAGTCGAACAAGTTGATTTAAACACTCTTGTCTCGATAACCCAAGGGTTAATTTCATTTTTTGACTGAGATGAATTTTTCAAGAAATGACAAAACGTTCTGAGTGAAGTTATGCTAAAAAATATCAAAGTTTTCAATGGAAGATCAAGTTTGCATCTGGGAACACTAGTATTGTCAGGACCCGAAATATAAATAGCAACCCTCGTACATCGAAGCAAATGTTTACATTTTTTCCGGTATAAACGGTCAGTGCCTTTGGTGGAACGTAGGACGGTCAATTCTGAGTCGAATACAACCAACTGTTTGCCAACAGTGTTCGAAGAAATGAGGATAGATAATTATAGAAGATCGATCATTTTGCATCTCGACAATGCGAGCTCTCACACATCAGCTGAGCGATGAGCTATTTGACCACTCAGATTTCGAATTGATGGGCCATCCACCGTACAGCCCTGATTTGGCACCCAATGACTTCTTCTGATTCCCTAGCATCAAGAAAAAAATGCATGGTCAATGTTTTTCATCGCTCGAAGCAGCTGTTGAAGAGTTTAAAAATCTGGAGATTTCTCAATCGAAGTGGAAAAAGTGCTTCGAAAATTGGTTTGTGCGCATGCAAAAGTGTATTGATCTTAAAGGAGAATATTTTGAAAAACAATAAAACCATTTCCAATAATAAATTATTGTGTTTTTATTGTCGGAACCGAAATATAAATAGCAATCGTCTTATCCCCAAAGAAAGAAGTCCAAGGGTGTCAAATCACATGATCATGGCGGCTAATTAACATCGTCACGACGTGTGATAACGCGGCCATTGCATTTTTCGCGCAAAAGATCCATTGTTTCGTTGGATGTGTGGCAAGTGGCACCATCCTGTTGGAATCACATATCGTACGGTGTGCGTGTTTTACCAGTTCCTCAATTTCTGGTCACAAGAAGTCCGTTATCATGTCGCGAAAGCGAACACCATTCACGCTAACACTTGGGCGACCTCATTTTCGAGGAAGTACGGCCCGATGACAGAACGAACTGGGCGAGCATGCACAGGTGTTTTTTTACTTTTCCTAGAAATCAGGTATTGTTGAAGTTTCCGCAAAATTCTACCAATTGTGGACACATTTGGTCGATTATTTTAATTATTTATTGATGTAAATTGTATCCAAAAAGAATCAACTTGTTCGAAATGTCCGTCTTTTGCTTTACACACGCCTTAAGTCGCACTGGCCAATCGTCAATAGCTGCACGAACCTCGTTCATTGGAAAATTGGCCACAGCTCGAACCCAAGCAGTTTTAAGAGATCCAATGTTGGGGTGTCTTTTGTGACAAACCTTGTCCTCTAAAACCGTCCACAATTTGTAATCCAATAGGTTCAAATCTGGACTGCCTGTGGGACATTCTTCAGAGGAAATGAATGCTGGCAAACTGTTTCGAAGCCAGGCCTGTGAAGTTTTAGCCTTATGGGCCGTCACAGAATCCTGCTGGAAAGTCCATGGCTGGTTTTGGAACAGGGAATTGTTAAGAGGCTTCACAACAGCTTCCAAAACGGTTTCTTGGTAAACTTTGGCTGATGTTTTGACTCCTTGTTCGCAGAAATGCAGGTCAGTGACCCCATCGTAAGAGACACTCCACCAAACCATGACTGAAGCTGGGAGATGACCCTTTTCCACCCTTGGGATCAGTTCAGATGCTTCCTTAGATGACCGCGCCTACACTCTATCATTTTGCTAGTTAAATTTAAAAATTTCTCATCGGTGAACAAAATTTTTCTGTGCAAGTTATCAGCGTGCTTCACCAAAAGACTGCAGTCAATTAATGTCCGGTACGTCGTTTGACAGCCCCAAGTCGCAAGTCTTTTTTAATGATTCGACTCATGGACTTTTGCGTGATATTCATCTCACGGGTCATGATTTTCTGTTTTTGGAGCGGATTTCTGTGAATTCTGAGGTGTTCGAATATAGCGTGGGCGGCCCGACCAGTGGCGGTCTTTTACATCTCCAGTCTCCTCAAACAGTTTTATGCATCGGTAGACGAACATGCGGCTAATCCCTAGTGGCAGGAGCGTTTTGAAATCGTTTTTTTTTCATTTCACACTTGAAAAGCGCTATTACAGCGATACGGTTCTCATTATCTGACCACACCATGAAGAAAGTTGAAACAACTGTAAAATCCTGTTACAGACTAACGCTATTGAGGTTAGCTTTTAAACCCCAGATGACATTAACGGGGTATGTTCAGTTCTACTATTGAAATGGGTGTATTTAATGTTGTAACACTATTTATATCCGTACTAAGTATTTTGATTTAAACGCTCATTTTCGTATAAGGCTTCAACCATTTAAACGCGCTGCTCCATTGTGTACCTTTCCAAGGTTGAATTTGTCAAACACCGAAACAAAGAAATGTCAAATGAAGTTGGGCAAAAAACTTGACGTTAAGGTGTGACTCACAATGAACATTGTGCTTTACGGTTGGACCAGCCTTCACCTTACACCACAGTGTGGTACATAATTTTGATGTTTGTCCCACCTTAAAGGAAAGAAGATGGACCACCGTTTATATTTGCCGTTGGATTCAGGCCCACTATCATTATAAGATGTCCGTCCGTGTTTCTAAGTATCCTTCAAAGTACAAGTCACAAATATGAAACGATTTGTTAACGGGTTTTCTAATAGGGTCATAATAATATCTTACGAGTATCTTTATGTCAACGCACCCTCAAATATTTTTAATGATCTTTCAATGTCAAAACCTCAGTCGAAGTCAACATTTTCATCATGGTAAAGTTCACTTACGAGCAACGTTTGGAAATCATCAAAGATTACTTCTGAAATTCTGAGTCGGTGGTCGCATTTTCAAGAGCGCTTACTCCAATTTTCATTATCTTCAGCGATGAAGTTCATTTCTGGCTGAGTGGTTTTGTAAATAAAGAAAATGTGCGTTATTGGAGGGCAACAGACCGACATGTGCTTTAAGAGACACAATTGCATCCGCAAAAACTTACTGTGTGGTGTGGTTTTCATGCCTGATGTGTGATTGGGCCGTATTTTGTCGTCGATGAAAACAATTGTCATGTTACCTTCAATGGAGAGCGCTATCGTGCTATGTTAGAAAATTATTTTTCGCCAGAATAGGATGAGATTGACATCGCCGATATGTGATTTCAACAAGACGATGCCACTAGCCCAGCACAGCACGTGCTACAATCGATTTACTGAAAGGCGAATTCGGTGAATGTGATATCTTGAGAAATGGTCCCCTCGTTCATGCGATTTAAAGCCATTGGATTTCTTTTAATGGGGCCACATCAAGTCATTGGTCTATGCCAACAGCTTTAGACGAGCTCAGAGAGAACATTCACGGCGAAATTGCCAACGTTCCGTTCGAAATGTGTGCAAAAGTGGTGGGAAAGTGGGTCCAAAGAATAGATCGCTTTACTCAGGCTCGTGGTGGTCATACGACCGAAATGGAATGTCTTTCCTAAAATGTTACATTTGCACTACACATGGAATAAATTGGAACTCTATATCGTAAATATTCTGTGTTTTATTTATATATAAAATTGTTATGTCCTTAAAGGAAACTCCTGTATAAGCCATGGTAAATTGTTTAGGTTCGAGCAAGGACGAACCCTATTGGAATTGTTCCATATACCAACAAGTTCTGATATAATGCATAGACATAGGCCTAGTTCAGAACCTGCTGTTAAAGAAGTCACATATTGCATTTGATTCGGACCGAGTTTCGTATATTAAGTTACGAGATACCAGTGTCCAACTCGACTAAAAGTGGACAATATCGGCGCATGTTTTCGACCTACTGATTGGAAGAAGAGCCATTGTTTCGTTGTCTGTGTAGTATCACCCAGTTGGAACCACATATTGTCCAGGTCCATATTCTCAATTTTTGGCCACCGTTATCATATCGCGATTGCGAACACCATTTAGATTAACTGCTTAGCCGAGCTCATTTTTGAAGAAGTACGCTCCTGACGCCGCCAGCCCATTAACCACACTAAACCGTCACGCTTTGTATAAGTAGATGCATCGGCTTTTCAACAATTACTCGTGCACTATTAGCGTATGCCCAAATGCGGCAATTCTGCTTGTTAACGAATCCACTGAGATTATGGACATATTTGGTCGATTATGCTGAAATCGCGAAGTGCACGAAATGCTTTTTGATTTGAACGCGCCTATTCGTTAAAGGCTTCACCAATCTTAAAGGCTTCACCAATCTTGTGTACCTCTTCATGGTTGAATTTGTCAAACACTGAAACTAGGAAATGTTAAATGAAGTTGGGCAAAAAACTTGACTGTAAGGTAGGACTCACAAATAACATCGTGCATTATGGTTGGACCACCGTTTATTATTTCCGATGTTGCTCAAATTTGGCGATGTGCGTCAAACGAGATCAGTAAAAAATCCTGATAAGGCTGAATAATGCTCGTATCTATATTTTCAAACAGTTTCATATAACCCCACACAATGGTACCTTTAAAATGGAGGTTCTGTCGATCTAGAAATCACAAATGAAACCCCATTGTGCTCTAATTTAGCATAGCATAGTGAGCAACTTATTATCGTTTCAATATTGGTCTGTAGTCCACAGACAATTGGATTATTCCGATTTGAATTCCTGCCGCTGTGCAGGATACATCTTAAATTCGATCTAGCTCAAAATAAGCATGCAGCGTTGTGTGGGGCCTATACGTTTTTTACTTCGACTGGTAGAAGGGTTGAAGAGTCACTCATCATTGGTAGGTACATACCAGACTTTTCAAACAGACTTCGTTTCGTATAAGTACATAAAATTTATTTCGCAAAAAAAACACAATGTCAGTTGCTCATCCACATGTCGACTATATAAATATGAACTTTGTACATACATACTCGTATGTATATACATCAGTGTGCATGTGTGCTACATCTGTTTGTAGTGGTAGTGACTGACTGCGGTGGCAATGGTGGTTGAGAGTATAATTGTCTTTTTCTGTCATTGTAATACGAATTAAAGTGTTTGTTTATTGTCATTATTTATCAACATTGCACAAATGTTCTGTCATTCGTTCGTTCAGTCATTCTGTTCCATTCGTTTCAAGTTGCGCACAGTGGAAGATAATAGGCGTATTCTATTGGTATTCGCTAAATTAACGAGTAAGTGGTGGGTGGCTAAGTCGATAACTTTTAATCTTTACGGGAGAATTTTTGAAGATCCTTTGTTGACAAATACTGATTGGCTTTATGTATCCTAAACCGTTTGATTTGAAAGTTTGTAATTTGTAGAAAAAAAATATTCAAGAAGTACTATAGGGTGTTTTTTATTGGGGTATAGAACTTTAAGTTGGCATCACTTTTTTAACTGGCGGCCATTTTGTCAGCTGTCAAGTGATTAATATTTAGTTTGGTTTGCCATTTCATCATGAACAGGTTGACAAAAGAACAACGCTTGCAAATCGTGCAAATTTATTTCGAAAGTAATGGTTCAGTTCGCGAAGTTCACCGCAAGCTCCGTCCATTTTATGGTCGACATAATCGTCCATCAGAGCAATTAATTCGGTTAACCATGGATCGGTTAACATGGACCATTGGATTATTTTCTTTGGGGATATGTGAAGTCGCTCGTCTACGCCAACAAACCAGAAACACGTTAGGGGACTTGGAAGCCAACATTCGTGGCGTTATTGCCAACATACGGCCCCATATGCTCGAAAAAGTGGTTGAAAATTGGACCTGTAGAATTGGCTTTATTCGAGCCAGCCGCGGCGGCCACATGCCCGAAGTCATATTTAAACATTAATGGCATAAAATTATCCTTCCAATAAAGCCAAATTGATGGACATTAAAACGATTTTCTTGTGTTTTATTTCAATTCGAAGTTCTATACCTCAATAAAAAACACCCTTTATAAAGTGATCCTACTAGAACAAAAAAAAAATATGAAAATTCAAATCTAGTGTGGAATCTTTATTGGTTATTTGAAAGGACATTTTATGGAATTTATTTTTCGAAATAATTACGTTCAAATGTTGGCAACTGTATTATGGAAATGAGCGTTCGGTGAGAAACGGGAAGATCCACTATTTTCGAACAAAATTTTGTTCAGTGATAAGTGATGATTCTGGCTCAATAGCAAAGTCAATAAACAAAATTGCCGCATTTGGGCTGAAGAGCAACAAGAAGAGGTTCCATTATACCCAGAGAAAACCACGGTTTGGTGCTGGTGGAATCATCGGTGCATATTTCTTCGAAACTGATAATAGTCGAAACGTAACCGTGAATCGCGCCATGATATCGATCTTTATGCTACCTGACATTGAAGCGCGTAATCTTGACGACACTTGGTTTCAACCGGACGGTGCAACAGCTGCTCAAACAATGGATCTATTGATAGGTCCTTTCGAAAAGCAGCTAATTTCACGTTTTGGACAGGTGAGTTTGCCGCCTAGATCGAGTGATATCACAACTTTAGACATTTTTTTGGTCCAAATTTTACGTAAAGTCCAAAGTATATGCTGACAAACCAGCTACGATTCAGGTTTTGGAAGCCAACATTATGCGTGTCATTAAAGCCATACTGGTCGAAATGCTCGAACGAGTCATCCAAAATTGGACCCTCAGAATGGAAACCCTGAGGCGTAGTTGCGGCCAACGTTTGAAGTAAATTATATTCAAAAAATAAATGCCATAAAATGTCCTTTCGAATTACTAATAAAGATTCTACACTTGAGTTGAATTGATGGATCACCCTATATAAGCGAGCAAAAACCGAGCACGCTTAAACTCGATAAAGGTTATGCTTGAATAACTTTCTTCCTAAAGATTTTAGTTATTTAAAACGAACGGGGTTTAACGCAAATTGTCTCTAGCTTTCTGTAAACAAAATCATTTTTCTATTCTTTTACAACGACGTGAAGTTATCGCGTAAGCGACCTTCTAAGCGAGTTGCCAATAAAACACGGCCAATGTCAAGCTGTGTTGACATTTTTGTTCAGTAAGGTTTGGCAAGTGATCATAAATCGTTTGACGCCAAAACGACTCTTCCAAATTGTGGAAATTTTCTTTGAAAAAATAAAGGTATTCGGGAACCGTAGCAAATACATTTCACCAATTTCTTCTTTTTAAGTTGATTCTGAAAAAGAAAGAACATAAAGGTCTCGAACCAGAATAAAAAAACTGCTCAAGTCATGGTATTCGCGAAGTTCAAAGCATTTTTATAAAATAATTGGGTTAATTGCTGAAGCTCATTTCAGGTTAAATGATTCAAAAAGCAAAAGTGCCGTTTTTGGAGTGAAGACAATCCTTAAGCGGTTAACGAATCACTATTTAATCCATTAAAATTGACTTTTTTAAGCTGTTTACCCGCTGCCGGCATTATCGGTCCTTATTTTTTATAAAGTGAGCAGAGAGCTGCCGTTACGGTGAATGGCGAGTTCTAACGAGCCATGCTGGCTAAATTTTCGTTTTCAAAAATTAATCAGCTAAACATCAACGACATTGGTTCCAACAAGACGGCCCAAATAGCCATACAACGAGCTCAACAATTGAGTTATCGCAAAATAAAGTGTGGTCCAGCCATAATGCACGATGTTAATTGTCACACCCTAACGTCAAGTTTTTTGCCAAACTTATTTTGACATTTTTGTGTTTCAGTGTTTGACAAATTCAACTAATTGAGCAGCGCGATAAGATTATTGAAGCCTATTACGAAAATGGACCTTAAATGCATTCAGTGCATTTCGAAAAAATCTTCACTTTCACCTCAGTGGATTCGTCACCAAGCAGAATTGCCGCATTTTGGGCAAATGAGAATGAAAGGGAGCTGTTAAAAAGCCGATGCATCCACAAAGAGCGGTTTAGGTGCGGTTTATGCGTTGGCGACTTTATCAAGCCGTTCGAAGGTTGCTATATATATTTCTGGCCTAGGCAACACTAACTGTTGCCAGACATTTCCATTGGAAAGTTTGACATTTTAAAGCATAAACGTACTCAGAACGATTTGACGTACGAACATTATTTGTGTTGTGACTTAAAAAAAATCAATTTGGCAAAAAACAAAATGGAATTTACTCGTGAACATTTTCGTGCGATCATTTTTCACAACTTTCGACGTGGATTATCACGACAAGAGTACATCGATGAACTTAAATCTTTGTATGGCGATGAAGCACCTTCCAAAAGCACTGTGAAAAACTGGTTTAATGAATTCAATCGTGGCCGAACGGCAACGGCCGTTGTGCCAGAGAACATTGATGCCGTGCGTGAACTGATAATGCAAGATCGTCATGTGACATACCGTGATATAGAAGCATTCTTGGGCATTTCTTCTTCCAGCATACATTCGATATTGCGTGAACACCTGGCTGTAAAAAAGGTTTGTTCTCGTTGGATCCCGCACAATTTGACAATAGCTCACAAAAAGGTTCGTGTCGATTGGTGCAAAGAAATTTTGAAAAAAACACGTTCGCGGTGCTTCGAAAGACGTTTATAAGATCGTCACAGGTGGCGAATCATGGATCTATGCGTATGAGCCCGAAACAAAACAGCAATCGACCGTGTGGGTCTTCGAAGACGAGCCAAATCCAACGAAAGTTGTTCGTGGAAGAAGCACTCCGAAGCAGATGGTCGCCTGTTTCTTCGGCAAAACTGGCATGTGGCGACTTTTCCGCTTGAGCAACGTAGGTCAATTCTGAGTGGCACACCACAATTTGTTTGCCTGAAGTCTTTGGAGAAATTCGAAAAACGAACAAGAGGAGACAAATCACTGTGCACCATGACAATGTGAGCACTCACACATCGGCTCAAACCAGCGCCTTTTTGACCGGCCAAAACGTCAAATTGATGGGTCATCCGCCGTACAGCCCTGACTTGGCACCCAATGACATCTCTTTATTCCCGCACATCAAGAAAATAATGCGTGGTCAACGGTTTTAGTCGCTAGACGATGCTGTTGAAGCGTTCAAAAACCATGTTTTGGAGGTGTCTCAATCGGAGTGGAAAAAGAGCTTCGAAAATTGGTTTGATCGCGTGCAAAAGTGTATAAATCATGCTTAAGCATACTTTGAATAACAATAAAAACCATTTTTGATGATAGATATTCGCATTTTTATTAAGCTAGAAATATAACTGCTTAGCTAACCTCGTTTTCGAAGAATTACGAGGAAAGCTATATGTATATATATATATATATATATATATATATATATATATATATATATATATATATATATATATATTGAGGATATGGACGATATGTGGTTCCAACAGGATGGAGCCACTTGCAACACAGCCAACGAAACAATGGCACCTTTGCGCGAGAAATTCAATTGTCGCGTTAACTTAAGTCGTGGCGATATTAATTGGCCGCCAAGTTCATGTGATTTGAACTTCTTTTTTGGGGATATTTAAACGAAACGTGTACGCCAATAAGCCAAGAACAAATCAAGAGCTAAAGGATTTACTAATTCGGCAGATTAACGACATTGAACCTTCATTATGTCTCAGAGTCATTGAAAATATGGACCATCGGATAGAAGTATGCCACCGAAACCGTGGCAAGCATTTGGCCGATTATTTCTTTCGCACATACTTATAATTGTCGTTGATCCTTCTTTCATAACAAAAAATATTAAGAGAATGCTCTGAAAAGTTTTTGTTTCATTTACAATTAACATCGCGCGTTTTAGATGGACCACCCTTTCTTATCATATTAAGTTTTCAAGCTCTTAAAAAACATCCTATATCCAATTCGAGTAGTCACAATATATTTACTTGGTTCAGTTGCTACCCACTGTGCGTACACATAACATTTTCGCCCACAGTGATGTTGTTTGATGTCTGTTGCTGCTGGTGCAAATGTTGCTGTTGTACTGTTCGTAAATTACACAACATGCAAAGTAAAGTGTCAGTGTCATGTAGTTCGTAGCTGTTGCTGTTATTGGTTGTTGCTCTGGTTGTGGATGCTGACGTCGGAGTCATTGGTCTGTCATTGTTGGGAATAAATAAATGTTTCATTATACAACATGTTGTTGCTGCTGTTGGCCGCTGGTTATTATTGTGGCTTGTGTTGAGCTGTTTTTAAAAATCCAACACTCGACATTAACAATTAGTCCTCAGTCAAGTTGATTCATCAGTCCGTTTGCGCCTCAGTTTGTCAGTCTGTCGGTTCTATCCATCATGCCAAGATACATGTGGAGGCCTACGTCTTCCTGCGATGGGAGATTGAATGATACGTACTACTGCAACCACCTTAATAGTAGATCGGTAGTGTCAAGTCATGCCCTCCAGTCCAATTTCCTAATACTTATGCTTTATTTGTATGTATTTTGTATTTGAATACTCACGTCCATGATGGTATTGAATTCGTTATTGTTGCTGCTACTTATGATGTTGTTGTTGCTGTTCTCTTTGTACTGTTGCTGTTGTTTTTCCTGTTGCTGCTGCTGTTGCTGCTGCTCCATGGTCTTCTTGTATTTGGCATTAAAGGCATTCTGTCGTTCTGTCAGGCGCTGCAAACGTTTCTCATTGATATTATCTGTGAACAACGAAATTTCGGACAAAGATAGAGAAAGAAATGTTTAATTAAATGGAAAACCGAAACAAAAGAAAATTATACTACATAAAATGCCGCCTCCTAAGAAGTGGAACAATTTGCATTTCGCACATTTAATTAATTTAAATTATGGTAATTTGTATACACATTGTCGCTGGGCGTGAATGTTTGGGTGGGGGGGCAGAACCAGTGATGAAATCTTGCATTATATTTTTGGATTTAAAGTTCTTTTTATTTAGAGGCATTTTAAATTATTTCTTCACAAGGTATATACAACAGCTATGGTCGATTGCAGATTGCTTAAAAACATACAAATGTTGTAAAAAAACACTTAAAAATTATTAAAGAAATATTTTATACGAGGAAATGTTAAGTTTTAAAGCTTTATAGTTTTTTATACTCTTCACCATAGCATTGGGTGTCAGTTATTGACCTCCTAAATGTACAGAACTTCAGTTACTAAAAGTATAGGGTTTCAGAACAAAAAAAAAAATAAAAATTCAAATCAAGTGTGGAATCTTTATTGGTAATTTGAAAGGACATTTTATGGAATTTATTTTAAGAAAATAATTTCACTCAAATAATGGCAACTGTATTATGGAAATGAGCGTTCGTTGAGAAACGGAAAGATCCGCTGTTTTCGACCAAAATTTTGTTCAGTGATGAGGCCCATTTCTGGCTCAACGACAAAGTCAATAAAAAAAATTGCCGCATTTGGGCTGAAGAGCAACAAGAAGAGGTTCAAGAGGTGCCATTATACCAAGAGAAAGCCAAGAAGAGGTTCAAGAGGTGCCATTATACCCAGAGAAAACCACGGTTTGGTGCGGTTTATAAGCTGCTTGAATCATCGGTGCATATTTTTTCAAAAAATAATGATGATGGCCGGAACGTAACCGTGAATGGTGCTCGCTATCGCGCCATAAAATCGATCTTTATGCTACCTGAAATTGAAGCCCGTAATCTTGACGACACTTGGCTTCAACAGGACAATGCCACTTGCCATACAGCTGCTTAAACAATGGCTATTTTGAGAGGTCATTACGGAAAGCAGCTAATTTCACGTTTTGGACAGGTGAGTTGACCGTCTAGATCAGACCTTTAAACATTTTTCTTTGGAGTTACGTAAAGTCCAAAGTCAATGTTGACAAACCAGCTACGATTCAGGTTTTGGAAATCAACATTATGCGTGTCATTAAAGCCATACTGGTCGAAATGCTCGAACGAGTCATCCAAAATTGGACCCTCAGAATGGAAATCCTGAGGCGTAGTTGCGGCCAACATTTAAAGGAAATTATATTTATAAGATAAATGCCATAACATGTCCTTTCAAATTACCAATAATGATTCCACACTTGATTTGAATTTTTATTTTCTTTTCATGTTCTGAAAAATACCTCTAGATGGATCACCCTAAATATATTTCTGGCCTAATAATGAAATTGCGAATATTTATCATCAAAAATGGTTTTATTGTTTTTCAAAGTATTCTCCAGCATGATTTAAACACTTTTGCATGCGCTTAAACCAATTGTCGAAGCACTTTTCCACTCCGATTGAGACACCCCCAAAACATGGATTTTGCACGCTTCTACAGAATCTTCCGGCGACAAAAATCGTTGACCTCGCATTTTTTTCTCGATGTGCGGGAATAAAAAGAAGTCATTGGGTGCCAAGTCAGTGCTGTATGGTGGATGACCCATCAATTCGACGTTTTGGCCGGTCAAAAAGGCGCTCTCATTGTCATGGTGAACAATGATTCGTCTTCTCTTGTTCGTTTTTCGAATTTCTCCGAAGACTTCAGGCAAACAAATTGTGGTGTACCACTCAGAATTGACCGTCCTACGTTACTCAAGCGGAACAGTCGCCACATGACCAGTTTTGCGAAGAAACAGGCTTCGGTGTGCTTCTTCCACGAACAACTTTCGTTGGATTTGGTTCTTCTTCGAAGACCCTCAGGGTCGATTGCTGTTTTGTTTTGGCTCATACGCATAGATCCATGATTCGTCACCTGTGACGATCTTATAAACGACTTTTGAAGCACCGCGATCATATTTTTTCAAAATTTCTTTGCACCAATCGACACGAGCTTTTTTTTTGGGCGATTGTAAAATTGTGCGGGATCCAACGAGAACAAACCTTTTTTTGCGGCCAGGTGTTCATGCAATATCGAATGTATTCTTGTGGAAGAAATGCCCAAGGACTCCTCTATCTCACGATATCTCACATGGCAATCAAGCATTATCAGTTCACTCACGGCATCAATGTTCTCTGGCCGACGGCCGTTTTTGGACGACCTTCACGACCATCGCCTTTAAGCGAGCGTCGGCCTCGATTGAATTCATTAAACCAGTTTTTCACAGTGCAATAGGCTAAGGCTTTATCGCCATACACAATTTGAGTTCATCGATGCACTCTTGTCGTGATAATCCACATCGAAACTTGTGAAAAATGATCGCACGAAAATGTTCACTTGTTAATTCCATTTTTGCCAAATTGATTTGTAAAAGTCACTGTAAACAAAGCAAATGATGATCGTACGTCAAAACGTTCTGAGAACGTTTATGCTAAAAAATGTCAAACGTTCCAATGGAAACGTCCGATGGCGCCAGGCAACACTTAGTTTTGCCTTGACCAGAAATATATATAGCAACCCTCGTATTTACAGCAGGGTACCGGTTCTATTCTTGTTTAGTTTAAGCCATAGATCACCAGCAACCATCTATTTGTAGGTCCTAGTCCATGCTAGGTTAGCCTTGGTATGAATCTATGTTTCTAACAGCTCTTTAAGGGCAAATACGATATATGGAATTTTGCAAAGTTGTCTGTATCAGCAGCATACTTAGACAAGCCAACATGTAAAAGTTCAGCTTCCACCTCGTTTCCTAAAACATTGATTTGTTCGAAATCTTAACGGAGCATAGTGAGACCTTTAGTTATTTAATTGTGATTTCGACAATAGTCGCAGCCATTCTTCAAAACAAGTAAAAAAGTTTCAGGCGGTTGATCCGACTTACATATACCATCATCTATAGGATTCCTTTGAAAATTTGCTTTTATTTAAGAATCCAAATGCCCATGTTTACCGGTGGTCCCGGTTTGGATGGACCGTCGGACATGGCTAGATCGTTTTAACAATTTACGACGAACAATATAAAGTATATACATACTTTATATGGTCTCCGATTTGTATTTCGATCCTCCCTTAAACCCCCCATTAACAAACGAAAAATTTTAAATATGGTCCCATGGACACTCAAATAAAAGTAAATAATTTTTACTGTGATTCCAAATATGAAAAAAATCAGATCTGGACTAAGGCTCAGTCCGATGAAGCTAAGGCCCAACAAAGGACCAAGCAGCCAATTGTCAAGGGCGCACAAATTAAAGCAATTGTCACTACGAATCCTGATTTTTTTTTTAGATTTAACTGTAATTGGGGTCGGACTCATGCAACCTTGGGGCACAATAAACACCAGTAATAGTAACAGGGGCCATCAATACGATAATATTGTTTTTCACATTTTTATAGCGAACTTAACGCCGTCTTTACTGTTATCTCTGACCTTTAATTAGAGTATATTTTTTCCCGGTGTAAGTTCGGGTAGCTCATTTTATTCCGTGGCCACGCAATATTCACAATTGAAATACTCGCACTCTTATTGTTGGTTTAGTTTTCCCAGGGCTATGCCAAATGTTTATTCTATGAATTCAATCGGGAAATAAATTCTATTGAATTCCCAAAGAACGCTTTCAATTTGCAATTCATTTTGGTATTCTCCTTCATGGTCCTGCTGCTTTGGTCGGGTCCATGTCCGCCGCCCACTCGAGAAGTGACTCATTTGTGTATTTATTATTTTTTTCTTTGTCTTAAAACATATTTTTCATTGTCGGTTTGTCATGTTCATTCGGTCTGTGTTTTTTTTCGCCATAATCCCAAACAACAATATGATGATGATGATGCTGCTGTTATTAAATTCCATTCATTCCAATTCACCAAAGAATTTCGGCCACCGCTGTGGCATCACCTCGCCGCAGTTATGTCCCAAAGGTTCAAAACAACACAAAAAGTAAAATTTAAACAAGGCTAACAGAGGCAAATTCATATTTTTTTTTGGTTTTTCTTTTTGGAAATTTTGGAATTGAATTTGGCTGTTATTGATGGTGCTGGTGGCGTTGTTGCCGAAAATTTTCTTTTTGTTGTCTGTATACACAGAAAAAAATATTGTTTAGGTTAAATGAAAAAAAACATCGATAAGTTCGGTTGCGCCAATTCGTATACACATTAACTGTCCAGTAAATACTGAAAAATGTATAATTTCTCCAACGTATCTTAGGTGCTTAAAGGAAAACTGGGCATTTAATGGGATTACGCCCATTCTATTCTTATAGTCATACGAAAATGAAATAAACATATAGCCGAAACCAAATTCAAGGGAAATTTATGCATTAGGGATTAACTTATGTCGATTTCAATCTACACTTAGTTTGTGAGGCAGATACAAAAAGGGGCGTGTCAAAGGCTTACATTTTTTATTAGCTACTCTAACTTATTATAATTTTTAATTAATAATTTTCAGCAGAATCCTATAAATGGTATTAAAATTATTATGCGGACACCAAAAGTAGGCGGAACGGTGCATTTGCGTTGGAGGTAACAGATTGGGGCATGCCATCCACTCTCTTCGTTATAAAAATAGATTGAAGTTTGTAATTTAAGCGAATTTCATGTCCTAGGAGGAGTCTTTTGTGTGGCACGTACCAGAAAGGGCGTGGCTAGGGGTTCAATTGGTTGTCACCAAGTTAACCATTTAATCTGTTATTACGTTTTTATTTTCAGTTCAATAGTATGAATAGCATTCAAAATGTTATAAGAAAACCAAAAGTGGCCAGAAGAGGCCTTTTTATAACAAAAAGAAAAATTTAAATTTGGAATTTTTAATTGGAATTGATCAATATTTCGAGTTGTTGCCAAGGACATTACAAATTAAGTGAAAGAAAGGATGATCGGACAGCCGTCACGTTCGGTGACAGAACAGTGACAAATTCAAAGCGGAACGCAAGTTATTTTATCCGTCTTTTTTTGAGTACCCAGAGAGTGTTAAGACGAAAGGGAGAGTATTGCGTAGTATCCGCGCTCTCCGAGTCGAGGAGGTACCGCCGTAATTTGCCGGTGGCGAATTTGTCCATATCATCCACAGCATAAAGTCATCAAAGACGCTGGGTCCAAATGGAGGCTTAATGCTGATGTTGCAGTACTTGGATCCCCCGGGAGTAGAGTACATGACCAAAGTGCCTAATCTAATCTAGCCGCGCAGTTCCCGATTCCAGGACAATACGCAAAGCTACTGCTCCAGACAAAGACGCAAGCAAAGGGGAATCGTACAGGCCGATCTCCTTGCTTTCCCCAGTAGCAAAGACGCTTGATGCACTGCTCCTGCCTAGCTTGTCGAGCACCTTCCTTGTGCTGATCATCAGCATGGGTTCCGCAAGCAGCACTGCACAACAATTGCTTTTCACGCCAACATCACATGTATAAGTCGCGGCCTTAAGTAGAACGAGACCAACAACAGGACGGTCCTCGTGGCTCTTGAACTTACCAAGACCTTCGACAAGGTCAATCATGTCACTCTGTGCGAGGACATCGCAGAATCGTCCCTTCAGTCTAGTTTGAAATGATGGGTCGTAAATTAAATGTTTGGGCACCAGTCATATGTAGAGTTTAGAGACTGGAAGTCGAAGCCCCGTAAAGGTAAACAGGAAGTTCCACAGGGTGGGGTAATATCTCCGGAACTGTTTAACATCTACCTCTCATAAATTCCTGCACCACCAGATGGCGTTGAAATTGTGTCTTACGCTGATGATTGCACAATTCTCGCTTCAGGCTCTAAGGTAGATGACATATGAAAGAAAATAAACTCTTACCTCACTGACTTAGCACGCTTTTTCGATGCGAGGAAGATGAAAATATCCGACTCCAAATCATCAGCCACACTGTTTACTGCTTGGACCGCAGAGGTGCGGTTGTCACTCAACGTGAAAGTTGATGACGTCAACATCCCGACTACCAAGTTACCAAAATCCTTGTGGTCACATTGCACAGCCTTTTTCGATCCTCTGCACATGCTACAGCTATCTGCAATAAGCTTAAAAGTAGCCACAAGGTCCTTAAGTCACAAGCCGGCAATACTTGGGGAGCCAACAAACAAACTAGGATGACCTTGCACAAAGCCGGTGTGGTCGGCGAATGTGAGTACGACGCACTATCAAAATAACGCCCTGAGAACATCAACAAGATGTCTTCCGAGGACCATCTACAAAAGGAGATGAAGGTCCTTACCGCGGAATCTGCTTTGGTATCTTCGCAGTAGTCATCCCAAAGACCATTTCATGGACATGATGCCGTCTCCCAGGCAGGCAAGGTACGATCTTCATGATCTACAGAGAGAGGTCAAGCGGTACAAGTGTGAGCCCTTAGATCATCGAAACTAGCAGGCAGGTCTGAACGACATCCACGCTGATGAAGTCGCAGCAGCAGTATCCAGCTATAGCGTGAATAAAGTGCTAGGGGAACATCCGGAGATTTCACTAGAGGAGTAGCCGCTACCTCGGCAGACGCGCGTGGTTCTGGCTCAACTGAGGTGTAATCAACAATTCGTACTGGGCGCGAATTGATGGTAACATTCTGCTCGTTAGCCTCGACTGTCATTAGGGACCACATAGCGTGCTGCACCTCTTCAATTGTCCCGGTAAGCCCATAATGCAGACCTCCAGTTCTATTTGGACGCATCCAGTTTAAATGACGTTTGAATATCGAAGCAGATCCCCTGTAGACGAACAGGACTTCAAAACGAAATATATAGGGTGATCTATCTAGATGTATTTTTTCAGAACAAAAAAATATAAAAATTTAAATCAAGTGTGGAATCTTTATTGGTAATTTGAAAGGACATTTTATGGCATTTATTTTTTGAATATACTTGATTACGCCTCAGGGTTTCCATTCTGAGGGTCCAATTTTGGATGACTCGTTCCAGCATTTCGACCGGTATGGCTTTAATGACACGCGTAATGTTAGCTTCCAAACCCTGAATCGCAGCTGGTTTGTTAGCATAGACTTTGGACTTTACGTAACCACAAAGAAAAATGTCTAAAGGTGTGATACCACTCGATCTAGGTGGCGCACTCACCTGTCCTAAACGTGAAATTAGCAGCTTTTCGAAATGACTTCTCAATAGATCCATTGTTTGAGCAGCTGTATGGCAAGTGGTTGTTCCCGTTTCTTACCGAACGCTCATTTCCATAATACTGTTGCCAACATTTGAAGGTAATTTTTTTCAATAAATAAATGCCGTACAATTTCCTTTCAAGTTACCACTAAAGAATCCACACATGATTTGAATTTTTATATATTTTTTCGTTGCCGATCGATTACAACCGATGTGTAATTGTAATAAAGTATCCGTAGAAAGTACGAAGTATCCGAACCTCTAGAAAATAATGTTTGGTCCAAAAGTCCACATGCCGGACTTGTTTAACGAAAAAAAAAATTTTCAGTAGAGGCAAAAAACATTTGCTTTATATATGTGAAGCGCAAAATAGGAAGGGACCTAAGGTTAAAAACCAGTTTTGTTCAGCAGAGCCATTTTAAAGATTAGGCCCCTTTTTATTTGCGCTTAAAATCGTCGACTTCACTTTCATAAAACGCGCATATCTCGGGGAGGGAACACTTTTGGGGCATGGGATCGGTCTCATTCGATGCTCAGATGTTGTCCACACCAAAAAAAGAAAAAAAATGAAAATTGATATTTTTACCCTTAGTCCCCTTTCTCATGGAAAGAGAGGAAAAGATGATGGAGGATTTTAACCGAATAACTTAGATTCATTTGCTTACAGCAGTTTTAATAGGATTATTTTCGCCTTTTATTATGATGAGAGTTAGATATTATCACCAATATTCGGTTACAACAACCAAATGTAGGCAAAACATTTTATGCGTTTCATTGGAATGACCGATCAATTAGTTGCCCCTACAATACGATAATCACATTAATCATCTAGTGGTATGCCGAACCAAATATCCATAACGATTATAAACATTTGGCGTTTGCAACCGAAATTTTTTGTTGGCAACGGAATTTTAGTAGTTCCAACTAATTTCCAACTTATTTTTTCTTTGTAAATTGGATAATAATAAAATGTGTTTATTACACACATTTTATTATTATCCAATTTATTCCTTAATCAAAAGCCAGTATCAACGTGATAAACTTTGTATTTAAATCTTACAGATGCGTGTTATTTTTCGCCTTGCTACAGTTGACAAAAACACCTGTTTATTCAAAGAAGAAGCTTTGAAAACATTTATTAGTTAATTTTAAAAAATTAATGCTTTGACCACCTCTTTTGTTGAGAAATTTCAGCTTCACTTTTATTCGGTGTAGCTTGGAATTCTTCCGTAGATTAATTTTTCTTTTCAATAATTTATTAATGAGTTCATAGAACTGTTTGGCTTGATTCATTAGCCTTCCACTGGTGGCTCCGGTTCCTGTACCCGCCGTTCTTGTGTTGTTCGCTTTCGCCTCTGCCTCGACTGCTCCTTTGCCCAGCGGTGTATCTTTGTTTGAGGTTTTTGTTTAAATGTTTCTGCCATGGCCACTGTTCAATTTCCTTTCACTTCCGTTTCCCCTTCGAGCACTAGGTGGCCCATTCTTCTTGTGTGGTTGTTGTTATTTTTTTATGTTTTGGTTAATTGATTTTTTTAATCCAGATTTTTCCTCTTCCTACTGCTGCAGCTGTGAGCGTTTTTTTTTTGCTGCTGTGTTTTCGTTTTTCTCTCGCATCGCTTTAGCCTTAACAATGCCGCCGCTACCGTTAAGAGGTATTTTTTGTTATTCCGTTGCGAACATAAAAGAATTACGCCGTAATTGGTGGAAAATTTAAAATGTTTTAACACTAAAGTTTCAAACTGTTTTTACGCTTGTCCATATTTGAAGAAGGGCAAAACAATACGGATGAGTATATTGTATCGTTTATTGAACCGCCGCACCGCACAGTGGCATGAAATTGTTGCCTAGTAATAGACTTGACTAAAAGGTAAAGAAAAACATAGTGGGGTCTTATGATAGTGGCAAGGGAGTCATAACTTCTATCCCGCTCTTACGCTTTGTTACACACAGAGAAATAATCAGCTGGAAATCGGTCCGAACTATATATATTCGGTTGGAAAAACATACTTTCTGTTGCCATTTCCAACATTCCATTGTATTGATGGTAACATGGTTCGACTTACCACGACATGGTAGCTACACACAGAAAACATATTCGTTGTCGCAATCGAATTATCTGCCAACCGAATGATTAAGGATGCACGCACCTCGAGTATGCTGTCAGTACAACCAAATGTGCAGTAGAAAATACGAAGAATCCGAACGTGCTGGAAAGAATTTTTGGTCTAAAAAACCACATACGGCGGCACAAAAGTTTGTTTCCCTATACACGACTGGACAATATTCACCAGCGTACTCCTTGGCTCATTTCATGAAAACATCCATCTACGACCATGCCGGAAAATGCAAGGGGGGCGAAATGGCAGCGGTTGAAAAATTTTCAGATTGGTGGTCGGTGGGTACGTACTAGGGAAAAATTGCTTAATTCTGAATCAGTGCAAAATTTTTGCATTTCAGACAAATAATCATAACTTTGGAACGGTAGGACCTCTGGGCTTCGTTTAGGTAATCTTAAAAGAGAAAAAAAACCCTACCATTAGTTCAGAACTCAGCAATTTTACCCTCGTATTCTCCGACCACCAATCCGAACATTTTCAGACCGCTGCAATTTTGCCACCTTGCATTTTCGGGTATATTTTCATGATATGAAATGAGCAAAAAAATACGCTGGTGAAACTTCACTCTGTATACTTAAAGTACTCTTAACATAGGGAAGGTCATGTCGAGGGAAAAGTTGATGCAAGATTTTTGCTGAATAAATTAGGTAAAACAAATTGCCCAAGGCAGTAATTATAGGATTACTCTCGCTTTGGGTTATGATAAAAGTTTAGATATCATACCATACCAGTTAAACCTGTTTTGCGTTTTATTGGTATGACCGATCAACTAGTTGCGGCTACATTAAGATGATCATATTTATCATCTTTTGGTACGTCGAACAGAGTATCTATTACGATTGTAAACATCTGGTGATTGTAACCGATTTTTTTTGCAACGGAATTTTGGTAGTTCCAACGGATTTTCAACTAACTTATTTTTATTGACCTCTAAAGTAAAATCATAATATATTTTTCAACGATTTTGTGTCACGTTAACCCTTTAATAGCCGGAAATATTAAAGGAAATTTAAAGTTTATCTTGAATTTTTTTTAAATAGACGATAAGTATTTAACAAAATGGCAATGATTTTCGCAGCTGCACACACAGAAAGCTACTCAACAATTGTTGAAAGAGAAACCGAACATAAGCAATAGACCCAATCAAAATTCGGTTGTAGCGATGCAATACGCGAATGTTATAGACTTTATGTTGATTTTTTTTTTAAATAGACGACAAGTTTTTAACAAAATGGCAATGATTTTCGCAGCTGCACACCGCTTTTATCGCGATTTTAGGTCCGTGAATACCCTCTTCAGAAAGCTACGCAATAATTGTTGAAAGAGAAACCGAACATAAGCACTGGACCCAATCAACATTCGGTTGTAGCGATGCAATACGTGAATGTTATAGGCTGATTCCACTACGGTCACGTCCGCGTCCAAAAATCAAAGAATGCGCGTTAAAGCCTATACAAAAAACATAGGCAGTTAGGTAGGGGAAAAAGTCGCGTTCATATTATACTCGTTTTCCGATAAGTCACGTTTACTATAAATTCGATTATTTTTGCAATCGAAACCCACCCATACCTATTAATGGCACACCGCAAATTGCACATCCCTACTAAAACAGCTGTTTATCAGCATAAACATAAACAGCCACAGCCAAAATGCAAAAGACAGGAGGTATCTGATAGGAAGTCTGCTGGCAGATACTCAGGTGCTAGCTGGACGATGACTTCATTTCAGAACTCATGCAGTACTTTGCACACCATTGATTTTGAAATACCAAATAGCCCTCCAACTGTTCGGTATTCCGCTGAGGAGCCAAGTGTGTAGAGGGACACAGCGATCCGCTCTTTTAAAGGGATAGCGAGCCGAAACGCTGTGTCCTTTTTGGTCAGTGCAGGCAGGCGTTGTACCAAAATGTTAAACACACTCCTCTCCACACGGAAACATTCTTTGAATATCACGTCTGAATTCAGAGGCACGTCTCTCTCCCAAAAGGTACCACAACGTTCCTTTTAAATAAAAGTTAAGAAGAACACAATGTAAACACCATTACAAATTTTCGATAAATCGTTGACGCGGACGTGAACGCGACCGTAGTGGAAACAGCCTATTAAAGTGTTTTTTTTTCAGACGTTTGGTTTTAAGAAGAAATAAAAAGCATATGTGACCCGCAAAATAGAAAGGGATCTAAGGTTAAAAACCAGTTTTGTTCAGGAGAGCAATTTTAAAGATTAGGTCCTTTTCTATTATTTCTTAGAATCGTCGACTTCACTTTCATAAAACGCGCATATCTCTGGGAGGGAACACTTTTGGGGCATGGGATCGGTCTAATTCGATGCTCAGATGTTGTCCACATCAAAAAAAAATAAAGTGAAAAGTTGATGAAAGGTTTTGTTCAGGAGAGCCATTTTAAAGATTAGGTCCCTTTCTATTTGCGCTTAGAATCGTCGACTTTACTTTCATAAAACGCGCATATCTCTGGGAGGGAACACTTTTGGGGCATGGAATCGGTCTCATTCGATGCTCAGATGTTGTCCATATCAAAAAATGAAACAAATGAAAATTGATTTTATTTACGTAAGGTCCCTATCTCTATGCGCTGTCACATATAATGTTATGGCCAAGAAATTAGCTTTATTATAAAGATACCGGTTTGCCATTATGTGTTAATAATGATATCGGGCAAGCGTCCGCCGCGGCTGGCTCGAATACATTTTAGTCGTGAGGCCCAATTTTCGAACACTTTTTGCAGAATTTGGGCCGTTTGTCAGCAATAAAGCGAGGAAAATTCTCTTTCAAGGCGTCAATCGTGTCGGGCAAAAAAGTCGGTTGTGGCAACAAATCTGTTCTCTGTTAGTCGTTTTCCCTGTAGGAATGCGAAAGTTTATGTAACACTGTATAATTAATGACCTTATTTCTCCCCTATACCCGATGTGAAAACTGTTCAATGAAAAACTATCCCTTTGTATTAGCGACCCTACCTTCGCTGGTCATATTGTCTGCCCAGTAGCAAGGTCTTCCACGTACTTAATTAAATAAGCTACTAACAAATCTATCAAAAGGACTACAAAATTTTTTTGGACGTGCCAACAAAAAACCGGCAACATTTTAACAATTACACTTTGAATAGTTGCATATCAAAGCATTCGGATTTCAATTAAAATCTAAAATAAATTTCAATTTTTATTACAGGACCAACGTATGATTCACAAAGCTTTATGCCGGTATCAACATAAATAAAGGCCAATAAAATATTGCACACTTCCACTGTCATGTCCGCATTCAGACTTTGTAATTTGCGGTATTGTTTCAGCAACAATAAAACAACTCAACATTTTTCAACACCTGCCAGGTTTATTGCAGTTTAAATGACTTTTTGATGACAATTTTCCAAAGAATTTTCATAGATTACAATAGCTTAGAGAGCGTGCTTTTTAACAGCCCATAAAATGTTCCCACTCCCCATCTTCCCCGCTGCAACTATTGACAGCTTGAATAATGTCGCTTGTAGCTTTCGACACATAAAAATGTGAAAGGACAAAAAATGGCTTGCCTCGCTTCGCAAACAAAAGGTATTTTTTTCTTTCATTAAATGGATATTTTTGTTGGCAATTTTATGATGTTTTATTTAAAAACGTGATGTTTAGAAAAATTTGTGTTTATTATCGTCGGGCTGCTCCAGGTTTATGTTTTTTTGTTGCTGTATCATAAACCAAACAGAAATTGCCCATTGGGGAGGTGTTCGTGATAACGAAAAAACGCCCATAAACTGAAAGCTATCAATGATATTTGAACAGACAACATTGGATATCTCATCATGAGCTGAAATGCGAGAGTAGTTTGGATAATTTAGGATAAAACGGACATTATTTGGGATTCGTTAGAGTTAAAAGTGTTTTGCAAAATTTCGAAACTGTTTTAAATTTTTTGCGAATAGCTACGAACTGTGGGTCCTTATGAAACGCACATTTAAATTGATACCTTAGAGCATATCAAAGTACAGGCATATCCAGCCAAAACAATTATAAGCGTCGAGGTTCACTCTTTAAAAATAACTAAGTTGTGAGGTTCAGTTTTGACCAGGCCCAAACTTATATACCATCCATATTATTTTGGGGCCTTTGGGTTCATGAAACCAACCTAACCTACCCCAATCTTCAAAATAAATCTATAAAGGTTGGTTAAATTTTAAGGGCCGATCATCCACTGTTGCCATTTCTTGCCACCATTCTGACCATTGACGACGTTTGGAATGGTCAAGAAGCTTTTGATCTTGAGTCAGTTGCACCTTGTAAGCGTGTAAATGCAAGTCTTTATGCATAATGTTTATCAACGACGAGCGTGATGACAAGCTGAGGTTGACGGCTCTTCAGCCACACTACCGCATTATTCTCTACAGTACGAGCTGTACAAGCATGGTGTTTCTCCTACAGACCCGGTTTTCTAAAATTTTTGCACGATTTTTCCGATTGTATGCACATATGGACGATTAAATTGACCGAAAAATCACGTGCATTTTGATTTGAACGCCCGTTTTCAAAATAAGCCTGAATAATTTTAACGCGTTGCTCGGTTGTGTATCTTTCCACAGTATAAATTGAGTAAGTCTGAAATTGAGAAACATCAAATTAAATGCAGAAAAAAGCTTTTCGTTTACGTGTGGTTCATATTCAACATCGGCCCTTAAAATAAAACCGGCTTTAATACTTACTAGTGAACGTTCGCCTTGAACATACGGACCGTTTTTAGGGCCACCTAAGCCGAAACGTCCAGCAACTATCCTTTCTTAGGTATCTCAACTAACAGTCGCCATTGTAGCCTTGTTTGTCTACCAAAAATTTGGAGGTACCATTAGTCTCTTAAGGGGAAACCTATTTCTCCCTGGACCCATTTCACCAATTTATCATAATTAGGACTTGTTAAGTAAATACTTGAAAAAGTGTACTTTTTACCGTAGAACCTTTAGTCCCTTAAATGGATGCTTTTTTCCCCTGGACCCATTTATAACCCTAATCAGCTAATGACAATAAGCCGCTATCATGCAAAATTTTAGGACCCTAGCTTGTTTCGTTTGACCGATTTAACAGACACTCAAAGGGACGGGTCTTAGAATTTTACGACCATCAGTAATAAAGGGTTTTACATTAAGGACATAACAATTTTATATATTAATAAAACACAGAATATTTATAAATAGAGCTCAAATATATTCCAGGTGTAGTGCAAATGTTACATTTTAAGAATGGAAATCGTTTAAGGTCATATGACTAGCACGAGCCCGAGGTACAGCGATCTATTCTGTGGAACCAATTTTCCACCGCGCTTGCACACATTTCGACCGGAAAGTTGGCAATTTCGTGTTAGATGTTGTCTCTGAGCTCGTCTTAAGTTGTAGACCAATGACTTGATGTGGCCCCATAAAAAGAAATCCAATGGCATTAAATCGCATGAACGAGGTGGCCATTCGACCGGACCATTTCTCGAGATAACACGTTTACCGAATATGCCTTTCAGTAAATCGATTGGAATGCGCGCTGTGTGGCTAGTGGCACCGTCTTCTTGAAACCACATATCGGCGATGTCAAGCTCCTCCAATTCAGGCCAAAAATAATTTTCTAACATGGCACAATAACGCTCTCCATTGACGGTAACATGACGTTTGTTTTCATCGACGAAAAATTACGGCCAAATCACACCTCTGGCATGAAAACTACACCAAACAGTAATTTTTTGCATCCGCGTGTCTCTTGAAGCACATATGGGTTTGTTGCTGTCCAATAACACATATTTTGTTTATTGACAAAACCACTCAGCCTGATATGACCACCTGTCGGGTGGGACGATTATTACATTTGAAAATTGGAGTAAGAGCTCCTAAAGTGGCGACCACCGACTCAGAACTTCGGTAGTAATTTTTAGTGATTTCCAAACGTTGCTCTTAAGTTTACTTAACCATGATGAAAATATTGACTTCGACTAACGTTTTAACCCTGAAAGATCATTCAAAATGTTTGAGGGTGAGTTGACATAAAGATACGAAGTTGTTATGTCCCTATTGGAAAATCCGTTAAAATCCTCTCCGATCAATGTTTCGAGGAATTGCACACCAAAGACATTTAAAAAAAAGGAAATTTTCATACGAATCTAAGCATGATTTTTATTTTACGACTTGGCTGAGTTGGAGACTTTGACTTAAGGACCAAATCGTCCATTGTGGCCCGAAAGTTATAACATTTCAAACATAGTGATACCCTTTTTGAAATTGTGTTAAGTTGGGCTTGCGTGTCTTATGTTCGTTAGAGGCCCACATACCGTCCGCAGTTAGCATGGACATATGGACTAAGAAACAATGACATTTCCTTTGAAAAACATGTCCTTATCTTAAATATTACGCTAATTTTGCGACTACCCCTATATGCCATCTACAAGGGTGAAAAAATTGATCCCCTTTAAGTATGCACTCAATTTCAGAGTTTCACTGCGATTTGTTTTCTTCTATCACCCCTGACATACTTAACTGAAACAAAGGTTTGGTAAATATAATTTTAATAAATCTACCCACTAACAACCATAGCCTCCAATACTGTCAATGCCAAATATCTGGAACGCCACCTAAGGAGCAGAGTGAAAAGCTTTGGCCCGGCGGAACCAACGAGTTGGTTTTATAAAAAAAATCTTGGGAAATACACACATTTTATAATTTTCCGGGGAACTAAATCCTTGTACGAAGGAATACGAGGGTTGCTATTTATATTTCGGATCCAGCAATATAATTACAATAATTTATCCTTGGAAATGGTTTTATTGTTTTTCAAAGTATTCTCCAGCATGATTTATACACTTTTGCATGCGCTCAATCCAATTGTGGAAGCTCTTTTTCCACTCCGATTGAGTCATCTCCAAAACATGGTTTTTGAACGCTTCAGCAGCATCTTCTGGCGACGAAAATCGTTGACTACGCATTTTTTCTTGATGTGCGGGAATAAAAAGAAGTCATTGGGTGCAAAGTCAGGGCTGTACGGCGGATGACCCATCAATTCGACGTTTTGCCGGTCAAAAAGATGCTGGTTTGAGCCGATGTGTGAGAGCTCGCATTGTCATGGTGCACAATAGTTCGTCTTCTCTTTTTCGTTTTTCGAATTTCTTCGAAGACTTCAGGCAAACAGATTGTGGTGTAGCACTCAGAATTGACCGTCCTACCTTGCTCATGCGGAACAGTCGCCAAATGACCAGTTTTGCCGAAGAAACAGGCGACCACTTGCTTCGAAGTGCTTCTTCTACGAACAACTGTCGTTGGATTTGGCTCGTCTTCGAAGACCCACACGGTCGATTGCTGTTTTGTTTCGGGCTCATACGAATAGCTCCATGATTCGTCACCTGTGACGATCTTAAAAATGTCTTTTAAAGCACCGCGATCGTATTTTTTCAAAATTTCTTTGCATCAATCGACACGAGTTTTTATTTTGAGCGATTGTCAAATTGTGCGGCATCCAACGAGAACAAACCTTTTTAACGGCCAGGCGTTTATGCAATATCGAATGTATGCTGGTGGAAGAAATGCCCAAGGATGCCTCTATGCCACGGTATGTCTCATGAAGATCTTGCATTATCAGTTCACGCACGGTATCAATGTTCTCTGGCACAACGGTCATTTTTGGAGGACCTTCACGACCTTCGTCTTAAAGCGAGCGTCGTCCAAGATTGAATTCATTAAACCAGTTTTTCACATACAAAGATTTAAGTTCATCGATGCACTCGTGTCGTGATAATCCACGTCGAAAGTTGTGAAAAATGATCGCACGAAAATGTTCACGAGTTAATTTCATTTTTTTGACAAATTGATTTTTTCATGTCACGTTGTAAGTACGTTTCTGCTAAAAAATGTCAAACTTTCCAATGATAATGTCTGTTGGCGCCAGACAACATTCAGTGTTGCCTAGGCCAGAAATAAATATACTTTTAGCAACCCTCGTATTGCAAACAATATATTATTGTTTGCGTGACTATAAAGTTACCATATCTTTTCTCTGTGTGTTGCCTACTTGTTTTTAAATTTCGGTTCATCCGACCAACAATTCTTTCGTGTTTAATCACCACTACTACATAAACACTCGTGGCCAGCTATTCATGATTCCATTTACATTCCGTGACAATGGTCCTACATGTCCACGGAGACAATGCAATCGTTATACAGCTTTGGACGCATATCGTCCCTTCCATCTTCCCTTCACTTCGTGTCGTATATTAATTTATCTGCGGTGAAGACAATTTCCATTACCTAATATGATTTAGTCTCTCTCGCTTGGCATACACGATCTTAGATAGAGTGCAGCCACTACTGCGCGACTACTTGAACTCGCAATAATATCCCAATTCATTACACACGATTCCACTTCATTTGGTCGGTGGTCCCGGTGGCTTTGTTGAGACACTCACTCACTGTGTGAAGTGTTGAAAACATCTAGTTTTCAGCTGATAGGAGGGGGCGTTATGACCCTACAACCCACTACATGGGTATGCATGGGACATGAGACACATGAACACTTTACACAGAGTACTTACCCTTGCACGGACAGAATCCTTTGCAGGCGATCCTGATGGTTGTTGCATGAATGCAATTGTGATAATCCAATCTGCATAACGACGAATACGTTCTATTGTCGTTGCCACAAAGGAATGTGGGTTTTACTACGGGACAGGGCTTGCAATTGCTATGGTACCAGTCATTGGGAGCAATCATTCCAAACAAACACACACATACACACCGGCGGACATCATGGCCATCGTTGAGGAAACGGGCAAGGGTTTGGAATGTTTTTGAATATTAGAATAAGTAATTTTCATCAGGGTTGCGGTGATGGTGGCAGGCAGGCAGGCAGGATATGAAAGAAGAAAGAGAAGAAAAACAGAAATATTGTAAATTTAATTAGTTTTTTATGTAAATCGTTAAAGGCAATTCTTCGAAATGTTGTTGCCATCACACTTGGTTGTGGTTTCGAGTTGGTGTTAAGGTAATACTATTGCACAATGGGTTGTTGTGGGTCAAGTTTGCTTAAGTGCTTGAACTGTTCTAATTCCGCCAATATCCTCATTGGAGTTTTACGCCCGGGAAATCCCGACCGGGAGTTTCGTTCCTTTTTCATTCCCGGTTTCCCGCGAAATTCATTCGGTATTCTCGGGAAATTAATTCTTTTTTATTACCACAGTAAGGACATTACCAAGTGGAATTCGTTGTTGGCAATGTTGGAGAAGATTTTGCGTTATAAAAATTCTTTAAAAAAGCTCTTATTGATTTAGAACAATTTAAGCTTTAGATTAACGACAAAAAATCAAAATAACAGATCTATTTAATTTATAAAAAAAACAATAAAATTAGCTCTGAAAGTGCTTTGACGACAAAATATAAATTTATTAATCGCGGATGCAATAGTAAAAATTTTATGTCAACAACTTTTCTACATTCATAATTAAAGGCTTTACAAATTTTTAGTAGCTTTAAAGAAGCGAATCGAAGATAGAAGAGACAATTGACTTTATAGTTTACTAAAGTAATAAGTCTATTTAGTTTTATTTCAAAACGCTTCAAAACAAAATATGCTGGCAAACGCGGAAACCATTTACTCGGATTTTTAAGAAGACAGCGGTATCCACGAAGTTGTGGAATTGGACCAAATATCTTTTTCCATGACTTTTCTTACATCCCTCGTGAAATGCAACACTGTTGCCTTCAAGTACCATCTGTTAAGAGACTACTGTCAAATTTTAAAAGAGTTCCGTCTATAACGAGAGCTGTTCAAAACATACAAACTCGTAGATTTTGTTAAAAATGGAAAACAGTGAATTTCGAGTGCTCATTACACATAATCTTTTACGAATAAAAACGTCAATCAAACCAAGGAAATGCTTGATAAATACTAAGGGGACTCTGCAACATCGATTTCAATGGTAAACAAGTAAAAAATGTTAAGTTTGGCTGTGCCGAACTTTGGATACCCTCTACCAGAATCCCAAATATTCCCTTTCCGATCTTAGCCAAATTTAGCGCAAATGTCTGTTCTATATATTAATCTTTATGCCGAAAATTTCGTCTCGATAGGTCAAGTTTGTGGTGAGTTATCGTCATATTATTTCTCAAAGCCCATGAGACCGTTTGTGTGGGAGGTACCAGTAGGAATTTTCCGATCTCAACAGAATTTGGCGCAGAAGTGTGTTGTATATAATAATATTTATGCCAAAATTTCGTCTTGATAGGTCCAGTGTGTGGTGAGTTATTGTCATATTATTTTTCAAGGCCCATGAGACCGTTAGAGTGGGAGGTACCAGTAGGATTTTTTTTTGTCGTTTTGAACCGAATTCAGCGTAGAAGTGTGTTGTAAATAATAATCTTTATGCCGAAAATTTCATTTCGATAGGTCAAGTTTGTGGTGAGTTATAGTCATATTATTTCCCAAGGTCCATAAGGTCGTTTGTATGGGAGGTACAAGAAATGGTGGCCCAATCTAAACCATTTTTACATAGATGATTGTGCCTATCTTGTTTTCAACAGACGGACAGAAGGACAGCCGAACAACATGGCTAGATCGTCTTAGAATTTTACGAAGATCAAGAATATAAATATATACTTTGTTGGGTCTCCGATGATTATTTCAAGGTGTTACAGACAGAATGACAAAACTAATATACCCTCCATTGTATGGTGGAGGGTATAAAAAGTGGTTTACTGACTTTCCTTGTGGCCGCACAAGTTCAAATGACGCTGAACGTTCTGGGCGGCCAATTGAGGTCAACACACCCGAAAATGTCGAAAAAAACCCACGATATGGTGTTGGCCGATCGAAGAGTAAAAGCGCGTGAGATTATTGATGCCATACGCATTTCATAAGGCAGTGTTGTTTCGATTTTACATTACATTTGGCTTTAAGAAAGCTGTCTGCATGATTGCTGCCGCGTTTGCTCTCAATTGACCATAAACGTAATCGTGTGACAACTTCAAAGGATTGTTTAGAGTTGTTTAACCGCAACTCGAATGAGTGTTTGCAGCGTTTTGTTACCGTGGATGAAACATGGATCCATTACAACACTCCAAAGACCAAGCAGCAGTCTAAACAATCGGTTTCTCCGGGTGACTAAGGACAAGGTGACAAGGTGTGATGGCAACAGTCTTTTGGGATGCACGCGGGATAATCCACATCGATTTCCTTCCAACGGGAACAACAATAAACGGCGAATATTATTTATTTTTTTTATCAGAACAAGGGGTACGGCTGAACACATGTGCAGTCTCAATGGCAAAATTGCATGAAGTGGCTGACGAATTGGTACCTCATCCGCCATATTTTCCGGATCTAGTCCCCAGTGACTATTTTCTACTTCCAAACCAAAAGAAAAAGCTTGGTGAAAAGCGATTTAGCTCCAGCGATAAAGTTTTTGACCAAACAAATGCCTATTTTATGGACCTAGAAAAATCCTATTATTTTTGGAAGGGATTCAACAATTGGAGAAACGTTGGACTAAGTGTATTGAGCTAAATAGAGATTATAAAAAAAAATAATTTTTTTTGCAAAAAAAAACTGTTTTATTCGAAAAGCCACGGAATTATTATATACCTCGAACGTATTGATCATACAGGGTGGCTCACTAATCATGCGTTATAACTTTTTTTCTGTGTGAGCAATCGGCTTAGACTTTATTTTATTTGAAAGGTTACTATTTAGATTTATTAAAATGAGTGCTTGGGATACCGAAAAGAGAATTTGGACAGTGCAGCGGTAGCTTGCTTTGCAGTCCTGCATTGCCATCCAAAGGGAATTTAGGCGGGAGTTGGGCTTAACTCCCCTGAATAGATGGACCATTATGATTAGAAAAAAGTTTGCCGAATCTGGAAGCATCAAACGAAGACCGTACAATTGAGATCCTTATGTTCGGATTCGAGATAACATTACGACTTTAGCATCGCCAATTCTGACATTTCCAAGCGTTTAGACTCAATACTTATCGGCGGAAATTGCAGTAAGCAGGTGGACAAAATAACGGATAATTCATTATGACTTAAACTTGTTTTCGTACAAAGCCCAAAAGACAAGTTAAAGTCTTTGGATTTGCTTATTCAAATGGAATTTAGACAAAAAATTATGAAAATGGCCGAAGAAGATAACTGCTTGATAAGTTGCTTGTTTATGCCTAATGAGGCCCATTTTGATCTAAAGGGCAATGTAAACAGCAAAATTGGCGCATATGGAGTAAATCTAATCCATAAACACTCCATGAGACGGAACTGTACTCGAAACGAGTTACTGCGGGGTGCTCAGTTTCATCAGGATGCATTGTGGGCCATACTTCTTTGAAGAAGACGGTGTAACAGTGACAGTCAATGGGGATCGTTATTGAAAGATTTTGAAGGAGGTGTCGAAGACGTATCCGGTTCAACAGCATTTGATTCCAGCAAGATGGAGCAACTGCACATACTCGTATGTGTAGCCCGACCGGTTATAAAAGAGCTCCAACGGAATTTTCCGAACAAATTAATATCAAAAACTTCAACATTCCGCTGGCCTCCATGGTCACTAAACCTGACTGCACCAGACTTTTTTATGGGCTTATGTCAAGCAAGAGGTGTACAAAACGAATCCAAGGAACTTGTCTGGCGGCATGAAGGTCATTTACGGTCTATCATTTGCAAACACAAATAGTCACAAAAATTAAATTGAATTGTCTATACAATAAAAAAATGAAATACGTTGATTTAAAAAGAAGTTACTTCAATTTCTTATTGTGCCACCCTGTACTTATACTTTGATAGAAAATTGTACGTACAACGCTCTGTACATGTACACGAGTAAGCTCGTGTACATGTTGTACAACTAAATATAAATACGAGGGCGACCGCAAAACTAACTGGCCAGGCACATTTTCTGTTTTACTAGCAACTTTTTTTTGTTTTGTTTTTTAAAAGCAATCTTTTATCAGCCATCTGTCAAAATTTCCGAAATATTTAATGATTATTTTCTTTGTTACAGGTGATTGAAGTAAACAAGTTTTATAATTTTTGAAAAATGGGAAATAAAGAGTTTCGTGCGGTAATTTAACACTTTTATATGAAAGGTTATACGCCACAATTAATCGAAGATAAATTGGATTCTGTTCATGGTGATAATGCACCATCATACTCCACCGTGAAATCCTGGGTTCAACAATTTAAAATGGGTCGTTCAAGTACCGAAGATGAACAATGCTCTGGAAGACCGAAAACTGCTCCTACTATTAAAAACATTAGAAAAATATTTAATGAAGTGACTAAAGTTAGACGAATAAAGCTCAGAGAACTTGCTGATATTGTTAAAATACACGAAAAACAAGTTTGGAGTATTTTACATGACGAACTCCACATGAAAAAAGCTATCCGCAAGATATGTGCCGCGTTTGTTGACTTTGCCCCAAAAAATCGTCCGTTGGACCAATTCCGAGGAGCTTTTAGCGATTTATCAGTGTAATCCAATAGAGTTCTTGCGCCGATTCATGTTGATGAAACATGGATCCATCACTGCATCCCAGAATGCAAAGAACAGTCAAAACAATGGATAGAAGCTGGTAAAAGTGGTCCCAAGAAGGCGAAAACTGTTAAGTCGGCAGGAAAAGTAGTGGCCACAGTATTTTGGGATGCAAGGGGTATAATATTTATTGATTATCTTGATAAAGGAAAAACTATAAATAGTGAATATTATTGTGCACTATTGGATCGGTTGAGTGAAGAAATCAAGATAAAACGACCGCATTTAGAAAAAAAAGTTCTTTTTCATCAAGATAATGCTCCTTCACACACTGCATTTTTAACTCAACAAAAACTGGCCGAATTACGATCTGAAATTGCTCCGCATCCACCATATAGTCCAGATTTAGCTACTTCTGATTATTTCTTGTTTCCAAAAAAAAATTTCTCGGTGGCAAACAATTTTCGTCCAATAGCGAGGTTATTGCTGAAACTGAGGCATATTTTGAAGGTCGTGAAAAATCTTATTTTTCGGATGGAATTAAAAAACTTGAAAAACGTTTGATGAAGTGTATTGAGTTGGAAGGAGATTATGTTGAAAAATAAATAATGATAATTCCAAAAAAACGGTTCTTTTTATGTTAGGCCATTTACTTTTGCGGTCGCCCTCGTATATACAAAGATGAAGTAGCCAAAAAAGCATTTAAATGCTTGAAGCAAACATATTTTTAACATTTTTTTCTCTCCGTGTATTAGTCAATCGAAATTGCCCAACATATTTTCCCATACATATTTCGCTTATGTGCCTTCATATTTAATTTATTCTATATTCGATTCGATTAAGACGCCTGTGGGGCCACTGCATGCCATTCGTGTGATTAAATACAAATTAAATATTATTTATTGATGTCAAAAAGTACGACAGCAATAATTTAAATAATATTAATTTAATAATTTAAATAATATTATTTTTATTTTTTAACGCCTGTTCTTGTTTTTATATGGCCGCTACCCAGCACACAATCGCACAAACATCAATATTTTTTTAAGTTTTTGTATACGTTGGAATACATATTTTTTTCCGGAATTTTTACTTATCTTTTTAAATAATTTATTGGATAGCGTTTCAAATCAACTTGTTATTTGCGTTGGATATAAACCACCAGTCGTGATTTTAATTGTGTTGTTATACCCGTCATCTGTAGGAGACACTGTATATAGTTAGTTAGCCCTTTCGTTTGCAAAACCCTGAAATATTGATTGCAGAGCCCCTAAAACGAGGGTGATCAATCTAGAGGTATTTTTTGCAGTAGGGTTCTTTTCACAGATTACGCGTAGGTTGTGTAAAACTTCTTTTTTTTCTTTCTTTTCAGCATTGTTCGTCATTTCATCAAACTCGTAGAAAGACTTACTCCGCGAAAGCCACGGTTTGGTGCAGTTTATGGACTGGTGGAATTATTGGTCCATTTTTTTCAAAAATGATGATGGCCGGAATTTAAGCGTGAGCGGTGCTCGCTATCACGCCAGATATTGGACTTTTTACTACCTAAAATTGATGTCCGTAATCTTTAAGACATTTGGTTTCAACAGGACCAAAACAATGGATCTATTGAGAGGTCATATCGAAGAGCAGATCATTTTAGTGAGTTGCCCGCCTAGATCCTGTGATATCACACCTCATTTTCTTTGGGGCTACGTTAAGTCCAAATACTATGCTGACAAACCAGCTACGGTTTAGGTTTTGAAAACCAACATTACGCGTCTCATTTAAGCCATACCGGTCGAAATGCTCAAACGAGTTATCAAAAAATTGGACCTTCAGAATAGACACCCTGAGGAGTAGTTGCGGCCGAAATTGTAAGGTAATTATATTCAATAAATAAATGGCATAAATGTCCTTTTGAATGAACAATAAAGAATCCACAATTGATTTGAATTTTTGTATTTTTTTATTTTGAAAAAAAAATCAATCTCGATTGATCACCCGTTATTATTTATTGCGTACTAAACATTCCATTAAGGAGCAAACGGGGTACTTTTCTTGATTCAGTGAGCTGTGCACGATGTAATTCTTAAACACACAGACCAACTGTTAGACGCCACGCCCGGACGGCTAATGCATATTATAGAAAAGCATTTTTCACAAGATTTAGAGGATACATTTTTTAATCATAAATCGCCGGCATATACGAAGTGTTTCCACTTCCCGCCACTAATTAATTTTAGATACTTTTAACTGAATTGAAAACAAAATTTATTTGTGCGATAGTCGTCGTGTACGCTCGTAAAAATTTAAGACTTATCGGTGATCATACAAAGAACGAGGGCGACCGCAAAAGTAACTGGCCTAACATAAAAAGAACCGTTTTTTTGGAATTATTATTATTTATTTTTCAACATAATCTCCTTCCAACTCAATACACTTCATCAAACGTTTTTCAAGTTTTTTAATTCCATCCGAAAAATAAGATTTTTCAAGACCTTCAAAATATGCCTCAGTTTCAGCAATAACCTCGCTATTGGACGAAAATTGTTTGCCACCGAGAAATTTTTTTTGGAAACAAGAAATAACCAGAAGGAGCTAAATCTGAACTATATGGTGGATGCGGAGCAATTTCAAATCGTAATTCGGCCAGTTTTTGTTGAGTTAAAAATGCTGTGTGTGAAGGAGCATTATCTTGATGAAAAAGAACTTTTTTTTTTCTAAATGCGGTCGTTTTATCTTGATTTCTTCACTCAACCCATCCAATAATGCACAATAGTATTCACTATTTATAGTTTTTCCTTTCTCAAGATAATCAATAAATATTATACCCCTTGCATCCCAAAATACTGTGGCCATTACTTTTCCTGCTGACTTAACAGTTTTCGCCTTCTTGGGACCACTTTTACCAGCTTCTATCCATTGTTTTGACTGTTCTTTGCATTCTGGGATGTAGTGATGGATCCATGTTTCATCAACAGTTATGAATCGACGCAAGAACTCTATTGGATTACGCTGATAAATCGCTAAAAGCTCCTCGGAATTGGTCCAACGGACGATTTTTTGGGGCAATGTCAACAAACGCAGCAAACATCTTGCGGATAGCTTTTTCATGTGGAGTTCATCATGTAAAACACTCCAAACTTATTTTTCGTGTATTTTAACAATATCTGAGCTTTATTCGTCTAACTTTAGTCACTTCATTAAATATTTTTCTAATGTTTTCAATAGTAGTAGCAGTTTTCGGTCTTCCAGAGCATTGTTCATCTTCCGTACTTGAACGACCCATTTTAAATTGTTGAACCCAGGATTTCACGGTGGAGTATGATGATGCATTATCACCATGAACAAAATCCAATTAATTTTTGATTAATTGTGGCGTATAACCTTTCATATAAAAGTGTTTAATTACCGCACGAAACTCTTTATTTTCCATTTTTCAAAAATTATAAAACTTGTTTACTTCAATCACCTGTAACAAAAAAAAAATAAACATTAAATATTTCGGAAATTTTGACAGGTGGCTTATAAAAGATTGCTTTTAAAAAACAAAAAAAAAAGTTGCTAGTAAAACAGAAAATGTGCCAGGCCAGTTAGTTTTGCGGTCGCCCTCGTATATTTAGTATTGATCCTCAAGCCATGCCCGTCTGACTACCGAAAAGAGCTAGAGTTCTTAAACTTCCCAGATATATGTCTCATAGTCGGCGATCGGTTGGTAATGCAACAATACCAAATCGGGCAAAAGGAACATAGAAAGACCATATTGATTAAGCTGTTAGGAACTTGATGGTAATATTTGAAACACATAGGGTGGGCCATTGAACATTTTAAATGTGAACTACCGATTGCTTTGACTTTAAAAGGTACAGGGTGCAGCGCTGTAATTTGATGTTTTACACTGCAGGCTAAATGTGCCTAGTGTGCCTGCAGGCTAAGTGTGTCCTAAGTGTTGCCTGGCGCCATCTGACATTTCCATTGGAAAGTTTGACATTTTTTAGCATAAACGTATTCAGAACGTTTTTAAGTACGACCATCATTTGTGTTGTTTACAGTGACTTGAAAAAATCAATTTGGCAAAAAATGGAATTAACTCGTGAACATTTCCGTGCGATCATTTTTCACAACTTTCGACGTGGATTATCACGACAAGAGTGCATCGATGAACTTAAATATTTGTATGGCGATTAAACGCCATTTTATAGCAGTGTGAAAAACTGGTTTGATGAGTTCAATCGTGGCCGACGCTCGCTCAAAGACGAAGGTCGTCCAAAAACGGCCGCTGTGCCAGAGAACATTGATACCGTGCGTGAACTGATAATGCAAGATCTTCATGAGGCATACCGTGACATAGAGGCATCCTTCGGCATTTCTTCCACCAGCATACATTCGATATTACATGAACACCTGGCCTCACAATTTGACAATCGCTCAAAAAAAGGCTCGTGTCGATTGGTGCAAAGAAATTTTGAAAAAATACGATCGCAGTGCTTCAAAAGACGGTTAAAGGATCGTCACAGGTGACGAATCGTGGATCTATGCGTATGAGCCCAAAACAAAACAGCAATCGACCGTGTGGGTCTTCGAAGACGAGCTAAATCCAACGAAAGTTGTTCGTGCAAGAAGCACTTTGAAGCAAATAGTCGCCTATTTCTTCGGCAAAACTGGCCATGTGGCGACTGTTCCGCTTGAACAAGGTAGGACGGTCAATTCGATTTGATGGGTCATCCGCCGAAAACGTCGAATTGATGGGTCATCCGCCATACAGCTCTGACTTGGCAACCAATGACTTCTTTTTATACCCGCACATCAAGAAAAAAATGATGATGGGTCATCCGTCGTACAGCCCTGACTTGGCATCCAATGACTTCTTTTTATTCCCGCACAGCGAGAAAAAAATGCGTGGTCAACGTTTTTCATCGCCCGAAGCAGCTGTTGAAACGTTCAAAAAGCATCTTTTGAAGGTGTCTCAATCGGAGTGGGAAAAGTGCTTCGAAAATTGGTTTGTGCGCGTGCAAAAGTGTATTGATCTTAAAAGAGAATATTTTGAAAAACAAAAATAAAACCATTTCCAATGATAAATTATTGTGTTTTTATTGCCGGACCCGAAATATAAATAGCAACCCTCGTATGCATGTTCCTTTTTTTGAAAAGTGAGCGTTGCTACGTCCCCTTAAACACCTTTTAATGTTAGGTTGTATGACGAAGGTTATATATAAAGGGTGGTCCAACCATAATGGACGATGTTAACTGTAAGTCACACCTTAAAGTCAAGTTTTTCGCCCAATTTAATTTGACATTTTTCGGAGTTGATGGTAATAACATTTAAGCAAAAAACCCCAAAAAATTCAACAAATTTAGTAGTTTTTTCGGAGGTTGAGTTTGACCTAGGGTGGAGTGAATTTTTAACTCTTTACCGGTATGGCGTATTATCAATCGTCCAACCGTTCACATCAGCAAATGTTTCTGCTAAATTTCAGAAACCTAGCATCAATAGTGCCTCCTAGTTGTTTGCTTTACTCAGAGAGAGTTTGCTTTATTCAAAGAGACACACGGACATGTGTAAATCATTTAAGATTTCGGAATATAAAAAGTGGTCCAACCATAATGCACGAAATTAATTGTAAGTAGCAACTTAACGTCAACTTGTTTTGCCCAACTTAATTTGATATTTCTTTGTTTCAGTGTTTGACAAATTCAGCCATGGAGAGGTACAGTGAACAAAGCGTTAATAGTGTTGAAGCTGTTTACGAAAATGGCTGTTGAAGGTATAATGCATTTTGTGCACTTCTTCTTGCTTGTTTTGGTCAGCATAGTCGACCAAATGTGTCCACAATCGGCAGAATTGTGCGCAAATTTCACCAAACCGAGTCTGTGGGAAATGTGAAAACACCTGTGCATGCTCGCCTAGTTCGCTCTGCGGAAAACATTGATGTTGTTCGCCATAGTGTGACAGAAGAGCCGTCAACCTCGACTTGTGAATGGTGTTCGCTATCACGAGCTGATAATGGACTTTTTGTGGCCAGACGTTGAGGATATGGACCTAGACGATATGTGGTTCCAATACAATGCTGCCACTTTCCATACAGCCAACGAAACAATGGTTCTTTTGCTCGAGAAATCCAGTGAACGTGGTATCTCACGTCGTGGCTATGCTGGCCGCCAAGAGCATGTGATTTGACAACGTTGGACTTCTAAATTTGGGGATATTTAAAAAAAAGTTTACGTTAATAAGCCAAAAACAATTCAAAAGCTAAAGAAAGAGATATTTCGTCACATTAACGACATTGAAACTCCATTATGTCTCAGAGTCATTAAAAATATGGACTTTCGGACTATCCATTATGTCTGAGTCATTAAAAATATGGACTATCGGACTATCCATTATGTCTCAGAGTCATTAAAAATATGGACTATCGGACTATCCATTATGTCTGAGAGTCATTAAAAATATGGACTATCCATTATGTCTCAAAGTCATTAAAAATATGGACACCGAAGTCGTCGCGATATTTTGTTCCACACATAATTGCCATACATCCTTCTATCATAATGGAAAATATTAAGATAATGCCTTGAAAATTTTTTGTTTTGTTAACAAAAAACATCGTGCGTTATAGTCGGACCACTCTTTACATCGGCCAGACTTTAATGGTCCACTCGTTTTTTACTGCAGACCTTTACTCAAAACTAAAATCAGTTTTAGAGAATTAAAACAAATTTGATTTTACGCCATAAATTCAATCACATTTCACCCACATATGTTTATGGGGTTTGAGAGCAAAAACAAACAAAATATGGTAAAGCAGAACTTTCGAATTCGTTATTGCCTTTAACGAATTCCTGAGAATTTTGCTGCTGTTGTGTTGCTCGCTTTCATCTCGGACTGCAATCTGTGATGTTGTTGTTGGTTGGGCCGGCCAGCTTAATACATCTCTGAATCATTTTGAATTTATGCGAATAATTTTACATCCACGTTGTGTCCGTCCGTCTGTGCGCTTGTTTATTCGTGCTGTAATTAAATCTGTTTGCGCTTAAAAGCATTCATGCATTAAGAATTTTCCCAACAGTCTTCTCTTTAGTTTTGTTTTTCTGAATTTTTTTATTTTATTTCAGATTTTTTTATTTTATTTCTGTATTTCTTTCTTGTTGTTTTTTTTTTGTATGCAACAATTTCAAATATTTATGTTATGCTTTATTTATTTATTTATTACACACGGGCTGGCAATTTCTCTCAACTCTGATGTGGCATTTTATGCTGCTCTGCACTGGGAGCCGGTGATTTAATCAGCCGTAACGGAAAAAAGCAAAAATTGTACAGCATTCTCGTGTTCCCGGAAGTATCCAAGTCTATTTTGAACGTGGGGTGTGTTGAGTATGTGAATGCGATTTTTTTTTAAATTCAATAGACAATTCCAATGTAAGCGTGGCTGTGTGTGCTTAATTGAATTAAAAACAGATGTTAACACAAATTATTGTAATGATGAGTTTGATTACAACAATAATTAATTGATATTGTTGTAAATGATGCATTGCCAGTGGCCCATCACATGCAATTAACTGTGGCACGAAATGAACGAGCGGGCGGACAAACGTGCGACAAGACGACTGGACAATAAAATACCATTGCTCCACTGATCTTGATTTTAATTGTGTTTTCTTGTTGGAAAAAATTATGTTGAACTATGGAAATATATCTACAGAGTAATATTAAAATGAGTTGGGTACCGAACACCGCTTCCACGGAATCCATGGTAAGATGACGAGTGTAAAACGTAGGCTACGGAAGCAAAAGATGTTGCCCATAACGCAAAACTGCAGGGTTTAGCAACATATCGAACGGTTAGAAAATTGGAATAGCGCCATTTCTGAGGAAACGAAAATAACTTGCATGGGTGTGAGGAGATTGAGCTGTACATGATTTGAAATGATGGTTAAGCACCAACTTTTATGGTATCTGGAGTCTAACTATTCAACTGAGTGATCGACTCTACGGCGTCAGTAGATATCGCACTACTGGAGATCTGATGGATATAGAAATTTTTAGAGGAGTTCATACCATGCGAATCTCGATGATACATTTAAAAACAAATCACATACTAGATTTGATTCCAAATGATATTGAAATTAGTTGGGTACCGAACACCGCTACCACGGCACCCATGGTACGAAGCGAGTATAACACCGAGGCTACGGAAGCAAAGAATGATGCCCATAACGCAACATTACAGGATGTAGCAAACATACCGAACGGTAAGAAAAAGGAAGAGGGGCCAAATCTGACATGATCATGCGAGAAATACGATTGCATGAGTATGAGGTGATTGAACTGTACAGGATATGAAATGGTGCTCAAAAATTGTAGTCCAAAGAATGAGGGCCCACTTAATGGTATGAACTGCTGTAGATATATAAGTAGTTATCTCTACTGGAGTTCATACCATATGAATCTTGATTATACACTCAACAAAAATCTAATACTAAATTTGAACACCGAACACCGCTACTACGGAACGATGGCGAGTGTAAAACGGAAGCAAATAATGTTGCCCATAACGCAACACTGCAGGCCCCAAATCTGACGAAAGAAGCAAGAAATGGAATGTACAATTTGAAATTAAGCCCAAATAATGGCATGAAGATTTCTATCTCTACAGTTGGGAAGCCTTTCAATCGTGTTGAAAGGCTGTGAACGTCCGGCCGATCCTCTAAAAGGAAAAGCCAATAATCCTGCGAAATTTCGGTCAATCGCGATATGCTCAGCGCTCTCCAAGGTAATCGAAAGCATGGTTAACCACCATCTTGTAAGGTATCTGGAGTCTAACTATCCAACTGAGTGATCGACACTACGGCTTTCGTAGAAATCGCACTACCGGAGATCTGATGGATATACGAATTTCTACTCGTAGAGGAGTTCATAAGATGGGAATTGTTACGTTTAAATAAATCTTATACTAGATTTGATTCCAAATGAAATTGAAATGAGTTGGGTGCGAACACCGCCACCACGGAATCCATTATACGATGGCGAGTGTAAAACGGAGGCTACGGAAGCAAAGAACGTTACCCATAACGCAACACTGCAGGATATAGCATACACTTAAAAACGGAGGCTACGAAAGCAAAGAATGTTGCCCATAACGCAACACTGCAGGATGTAGAAACATATCGAACGGTTATAAAATGGAAAAAGCGCCAATTCCAGGGGAAAAAGAAATGGAATTCCAAGAGTGTGAGGAGATTGATAATGAGAGTCCAATTAATGGTATGAACTACTGTAGAGATAACAATCTGTATACGTAGGAAGCCTTTCAATCGTGTTGGAAGGTTCCGAAAGTCCAGCCGATCCCCAAAAAGGGAAAGCCAATAGTCCTGCGAATTATCGGGCAATCGCGATTTTCTCAGCACTTTCCAAGATAATAAAGAACATGTTTAACCTCCATCTTTTGGGGTATTTAGAGTCCAGCGACCTGCTTCGTGATCGACAGTATGGCTTGGGTAGAAATTGGTCTAGGGATACCTGATCACGTACTTATTGAAGCTTCGAAAGTTGGAATCGGTCTATCCACCAGCTTGGTGAGAGTAAGGTCGTGGCTCTCCATCTCCAGAGCATTTGATGGAGCATGATACGGTGCACTCATATCAAAGATATTTGCTTTTGGTGTTGGAAATAGCTTTGCGCTTTTTATTTTGAGCCTTCTAGAGATTGCCTTTAACGGGTGGTCAATTTAGAGGAATTTTTTTAGAAGGGTGTTTTTTCCAAAAATTACGCGTAGATTGTGCTAATTTATTATTTTTTGTTTTCAGTATCGTTTGCCATTTCAGTAATAAAAGCATAAAAGTGTTCCTGTGCGTCGCCTTTTCAGTGTTTGGGAGTTTCAAAAGCTCGAAGAAGATCCGCTGTTTTCGACTAAAATTTTGTTTAGTGATTAGACCTAACTCTGGCTCAACGGCAAGGTCTATAAACAAAATTACCGCATTTGGTCTGAAGCGCAACCAGAAGGAAAACGATGGTGATAGTAGGGTAACAGAAGGGTATCCAAATCCATGTGGGTTGCGTGTCGCTGTTCTATCGTTACTTTCGCAAATCCCTCGTCTAATTCCTGACGTAAGAATGATCGGCAGGAATACACGACTTCCCACGACTTCACATCCGATTGTTATCGATTACTACAGATCAAATTCCTTTTTTCCCGTACTGTCCGTCTGTGGAATCGACTTCTGGCCAAGGGTTTTCCCACTAGTTACGACATCGAGAAGTTCCAACCAACGCTACCCATTGCATGTATAGGGGACATTCTCTGAGTGCTGATCAATTAAAAAACAAAAAATGGAAATGGTCATGTGGAGACGAAAACGGCAAGTGTATTGAGTATATGTGACAGCGCTAGAGAAAGGGAACTAAGGGTAAAAAAATCATTTTTTTTTCTTTTTTTGATGTGGACAACATCTGAGCATCGAATGAGACCGATTCCATGCCCAAAAAGTGTTCCCTCCCAGAGATATGCGCGTTTTATGAAAGAGAAGTCGACGATTCTAAGCGCAAATAGAAAGGGACCTAATCTTTAAAATGGCTCTCCTGAACAAAACTGGTTTTTAACCTTAGGTCCCTTTCTCTATGCGCTGTAAGACGTGTGGTTTTCAATCTGGCCACACTTTTTTTTCGGAGTTGGTCTTTTTGACACCTGTTACTTGATTTTTGCTCAGTTTGGTTTGCTATTCCATAATAGACTTACTCAAGGACAACGTTTGTCAATCGTGGTGAATGGGCCCAAAACGAGATGGCCAACGAACCTGATTTTTACAAGAAAATTTTGTCCAGCGATGAACCTGACTTTTGGTTAATAACCAAAATTGTCACTTTTGGACTAATGAGTTTTCACAAGCCATTGTTGAGATGCCGCTACATTCTCAAAACGTCACTGCTTGGTGTGCTCAATGGACAAAGGAATTCATTGGTCAATATTTCTTCAAAAACGATGCCGACCATTAAGTTACAGTCAATAGGGAACGGTAAAGAGCCATGATTAATTACTTTTTCGTGCCTGAAATCTGAACTGAGCCAATACCTCTACTGTTTGTCAAGGTATCCTCTCCTCCCCCTGGGCTACCTATGGAGGACGGTGTTCGAAAATGGCATACACTCTAAAGTTTTTGACTTTCTAGATGATGAAGATTGCTCCTGATATCGTATGCCGGTGGTGGGACGGACTACCGTGTATTTATTACGCCAACAGGTACTTCTTCGATTATATAAAGTTGTGTCGGCGGACGGAAAAGATCTTTTTCTTCTCAAGAAGCCGATGCCAGTAACAATCATTATTGACGTCGCACAGTGGTCCAGAATTAGTTTTCATTAGCAAAAAGACTACAACTTTTGATCTAGTCAACATTCACGAACGTACAACTCACTTTCTTGTCAAAATCAGGATCGATGGCCATCTAGTTTTGATGGTCGCTCGGCTTCAATTCTTGCACGCCTGGGATTTTGTAAGCCTGCAAACCAAGATCCTTTCGCAAAATTTTCCATAAAGGGGATGGGCAAAGTTCCAAAAGTTGCGCGCTATGGCGGATGGATTTATTAGGGTCTTTTTCGATACTCTGCTCTACAGCAGCAACATCACCTTTTGAGCGCACTGTACTTATACGTCGTCTCTGGGGATGCGCATTATCAACTAGAGTAAAGTTGGTGCGAAACCGATAAATGGTTGCTCGAATTGCCGACTCTACTGGGCGACCGTTTATGGGACGCAGCGCGTGATGAGTCGCTGGAACCAAACCATTATTTTGGCAATAAATTTCTATGATTTGCAAACGTTGTTCCGGAGTAAGTCTATTCATTATGTAAAAAGTGTGGCCTGATTAAAAACCACACGTCTAAGAAAAACACCCTTTATATGACACTAGTTTTAAAGTCTGGGTAAATTTAGAGCTCGCCTAAGGGGTCCAAAAACCTATTTTCAGTTTGCTTTTCTGAAAGCCCAGAAGTCCAGGGATTAATATAGTCGGCCACGCCTGATTTAAGCTTTCTTTACTAGTTTAAGTTTTTTAGAAAGTGCATAAGGGTTTATCTCTAATCAAGCCTGATAATCTTCGACTATATCAGTCCCCACATTTTGTCGAATATTAGATTTTTAGGTGGTACGTGGCAGAAAATACATACTTATTTATGTACATAATAAGCACATCTTTATCTTAAAATGCAAATTGAAATCTTTGTAGGGCGCTACAAATCTTCTAATTTGTCATACGAGTTTATTGCGAATGGTGTATGGGTGGGTGTGTGTGGGCGTCAAGAATAAATTGCGCAAATAATTGTTACAATTCCTCGGTCATAAAACGTATCAATGCCTGAATCAAAAATCATTCAACGAAATCAAAAACCATAAATCCACTAAGCTAGCACTTGGTGCCGGCCGTATTCGTGCTACCTTTTGACTAGAAAAACAAACAACAAAAAAAAGATAATAAATTTTCATATGAAAAAATATCGGTACGAGTGTTTCATTTTTGCGTGTACTAAAGATTAATGCCTTTTTTCCAGGCTCTTAAAGTAAAAAATATAACAAACACATGTGGGAGAACACCAAAGGCATACACACGAATTGAATAAAAAAAGGCTTCAAAAAAGCATTTTCGGGGATGAGGGGAAATCTCAAAAAAGTAAAAGCTTCTAAAACCATTAAAACCGTAACTCGGCAAGTCGGTGGCATTGGTTGATTTGTAGGTATTCGGTTGTGGCCCAAAATGTTCAATGACTCGAATCGCACGGTGCGACTGACACAGTCACTACTAGCGCTCACCACATACACTTATGGCATACACCAATCCCAATACAGTCGACTCGAATCGAATCGATTGGTTTTGATTGAACAAACAGCCTCAACATTGTTGGAGTATTCGAAGTTGGAGTGGAAAACCGGTATTGAGGTGTGTTTCACGTATTGAAAATAAATAAAAAATCCATTTGCAAAAAACTGTTACATTTCATCGGGAATAACAGGGCAAAAAAAAACCACACTGAAAACCCCTACGAATAGAACAAACATCGACAAGAAAAGAATTTTACAAACTTTTCCTATACACATAACAAACAATATTGAAATTACACAATGTCCAACAACAATAGATTAATTTTTTTTTTGGAGGTTAAGAGGGCCTATTGTTGGCATGATAGATTTTAGAATACTTATAGTTCTATCAAGCCGCCATTCTGCACATTTCAATCTTTGATATTTATAAACTGGCCTACTCTGTGGAACATGATATTTAAAGTAAGTTTATTGGCAAATGTTTGTACGAGGGTTGCTATTTATATTTCGGGTCCCGCATTAAAAACACAATGATTTATCATTGGAAATGGTTTTATTGTTTTTCAAAATATTCTCCTTTAAGATCAATAGACTTTTGCATGCGCAAAAACCAATTTTCGAAGCACTTTTTCCACTCCGATTGAGACACCTCTAAAACATGATTTTTGAACGCTTCAACAGCTGCTTAGGGCGATAAAAACCTTGACAACGCATTTTTTTCTTGATGCTCGGGAATCAGAAGAAGTCATTGGGTGCCAAATCAGGGCTGTACGGTGGATGGCCCTTCAATTCGAAATCTTAAGTGGTCAAATAGCTCATCGTTTCAGCTGATGTGTGAGAGCTAACATTGTCGTGATGCAAAATGATCCGTCTTCTCTTATTATCTATCCTCATATCTTCGAACACTCTCATTATTGTATACCACTCAGAGTTGACCGTCCTATACGTTCCACTTAAGGCACTGTGGCAACATGGCTGGTTATACCTAAAAAAACGCAATCATTTGCTTCGATGTATTTCTTCCACGAACAGCTTTTGTTAGATTTGGCTCGTCTTGAAAGACCCATACGGTCGATTGCTGTTTTGTTTCGGGTTCATATGCATAGATCCATGATTCGTCACCTGTGACAATGTTATACACTGCCTTTGAGCTACCGCAGTAATGCTTTTTTAGCATCTCTTTGCACGAATCCATACGAGACTTTTTTTGAGCATTCGCCAAATAATGTGGGATCCAACGAGAAGAAATTTTTGTTCACTGCCAAATGAACATACAATATCTTATTGATGCTAGTCATACTAATGACCAGGGATGCCTTAATCTCACGGTCTGTCACATGTCGGTCTTGCTTAATCAGTTCACGCTCAGCATCGATGATTTCTGGCAAAGTGACCGAAGTGGGAAATCCTTCACGAAATTCATCCTGGAGCGAACGGCGTCCGAGACTGAACTCTTGGTACCAGCGATTAACAGTGGATTTTGATGGTGCTTCATCGCCAAAAGTCGAACAAGTTGATTTAAACACTCTTGCCTCGATAAACCACGCCGAGAATCGTAAAAATTCATCGCACGAAAATGTTCACGGGATAATTCCATATTTTGACTGAGATGGATTTTTCAACACAGATGTTGAAAAAGTATAACTGCGGTAGCTCAATGGCAGTGTATAATATTGTCACAGGTGACGAATCATGGATCTATAAATATGAACCCGAAACAGAACAGCAATCGACCGTATGGGTCTTTCGAGACGAGCCAAATCCAACAAAAGTTGTTCGTGAAAGAGGTACATCGAAGCAAATGATTGCGTTTTTTTCGGTATAACCGGCCATGCTGCCACAGTGCCTTTAGTGGAACGTAGGACGGTCAATTCCTAGTGGTATAGAACCATCTGTTTGCCAACAGTGTTCGAAGAAAAAAGGAAAGCTAATAAGAGAAGACGGTTTCTGGCAAAGTGACCGAAGCTGGACGTCCTTCATCCTGGTGTGAACGGCGTCCGAGACTGCACTTTTGGTACCAGCGATTAACAGTGGTTTTGATGGTGCTTCATCGCCAAAAGTCGAACAAGTCGATTTAAACACTCTTGTTTCGATAACCCACGCCGAGAATCGTAAAAATTCATCGCACGAAAATGTTCACGGGTTAATTCCATTTTTGACTGAGATGAATTTTTCAACACACTGTAAATAAAACAATTCGCCCTCAAATGACAAAACGTTCTGAGAGAAGTTATGTTAATAAAGGGCACAATTTCCAATGGAAGTTTCAGTTTGCATCTGGCAACACTAGTATTGTCAGGACCTGAAATATAAATAGCAACCCTCGTAATTAAGAAAAATATTTTAGCTAATCCAAAATTTAGTCTACCTTTTGACTCAGATTCGATTTAGTATTCACGCATGTGATAAAAATCACATGCGATTTAAATATCGCACATTTTTTTGGGCATTGGAGTTCGTGCGTTTCGAGTACTGACGATTCGATTTTGTCCAATTTGTATTAAAAAATTGAAAACATGTGTTTTTACTAACAAATAAAACCGGAAAAGAAGAAAAAAGGAAATTATAAACACGTTGACAAATTACAAACCCAATTTTTGATTTTTGTGTTGTATTATAATGCCAGTGCATCAGGAGACATGTGAACAATTCTTAACATTATTTCAAATTTATAATTTGTATTAAAATTGTTTGTAAACAATTTCAATTTTTATTAGAAATGAAAATAATTAAATTTTATTTTTGCATCATTGTGCTGCCTTTTATCGCTCTTTTTAAGTAAAAAACAGTTCATCTCAGTGTGTGCTTGCGATTTCAGGTCGCTAGATTTTTGGCGATTGTGAACTTTATCACACTTACAGGTTGGAGCGCGTAACATGTGCTTATTTGGGAATAAAATAAAGAAATAATGAACCTATGAAAATTTATTTTATATTTTAATTATATTGAATAGTAGGGGACTTTTTAAATACATGAATTTAAATGGCAGATGTCGACCTTCGCTATCCACACACTGCTGCATACATCTTTCTAACAAGCATGTCGACTGGTATTCTGCCAATTTCAATCTTAATATTGTTAATTAGTTCTTCCAAGGTGTTTGGAAGGTTGATATAAACCTTCGACTTCAGGTTATCCCAAAGCAAAAAATCGCATGGGGCTAAGTCTAGTGAGCGTGCCGGCTAGTTCACATCACCCCTCAAAGAGATAAGTCGTCCAGGAAACATTTGCCTCAAACAATTCATGGTAACCCTCGCTGTGTGTGCAGTGGCACCTGTTGACATCATGTATCCTATAATTGCATTGCCTCAACAACCGGCTGAATCCGGTGGAGAGAACGTCTGGAAATGCCAAGAGCAAGTGATTGCTTCCGAGCAGAGCGTTTCGGAGTTTGCAGTACTGCTGCTCAAACTCTCTCGATGTTTTGTGGTGTTCTAATCCTTCTCTCAGGTCCCCTTCGTACACATGCCTCATTCTCTGCTGTTCTCAATGAAGTTACCCAATTTACAATTGATTGCCCCACGACCGCGTGGGGGAACAGCGAATCGTAAACGAAAAGCACGCTGCACTGCAATGATCGAGTGCGCTATTGAAAAATATTCTTCAACACAAAATGACCTCTCCTCACGTGTCCAATGAGTGATGGCAACTGAAAGGCAGACGAATACAAATCTCCCGTCAGCCACTAAAAACCACGCACACTTTCCACTCTCTTTGACTCACAGTGCCGCCACAGCCTGCCGGGCAAAAAAGCAAACTACCGCGCTCCACCCAGTATAATGCGATTTAAATCGCAAATGTAATGCGAAATGCCATTGTCATTAGATGGGCGATAAATATTATTGATAAACGGCATCCAATTTTTATTTGTAATTTTTTCTATAAACAACGTACGAATATTTTAGTTAATATGTGAAATTTCTTATCACAGGACTGCTGATTAATTTTTTGTTGAACAATTGCATTTTTTTGGTTGAACAAATATTTTTTTCCTTCTACCTTTACGCAATGGAGCCTACATCTAAGGGGTGTTTTTTATTGGGGTATAGAACTTTAAGTTGGCATCACTTTTTTAACTGGCGGCCATTTTGTCAGCTGTCAAGTGATTAATATTTAGTTTGGTTTGCCATTTCATCATGAACAAGTTGACAAAAGAACAACGCTTGCAAATCGTGCAAATTTATTTCGAAAGTAATGGTTCAGTTCGCGAAGTTCACCGCAAGCTCCGTCCATTTTATGGTCGACATAATCGTCCATCAGAGCAATTAATTCGGTTAACCATGGATCGGTTAACATGGGCCATTGGATTATTTTCTTTGGGGATATGTGAAGTCACTCGTCTACGCCAACAAACCAGAAACACGTAAGGGGACTTGGAAGCCAACATTCGTGGCGTTATTGCCAACAAACGGCCCCATATGCTCGAAAAAGTGGTTGAAAATTGGACCTGTAGAATTGGCTTTATTCGAGCCAGCCGCGGCGGCCACATGCCCGAAATCATATTTAAACATTAATGGCATAAAATTATCCTTCCAATAAAGCCAAATTGATGGACATTAAAACGATTTTCTTGTGTTTTATTTCAATTCGAAGTTATATACCTCAATAAAAAACTCCCTTTATATGTCCATCGTCATAAACTATAAAATTTTTAATTTATATCGGCATTCAAATGGCTTCTATAGCGGTTGTAAGTAAAATCGGGGAGGGATCATTGCCTGAGTTGTGTTAAAGTTTTTTTCTTTACAGTGTTGTTTGCCATTCCTGTGCAATCTTCCTGCGCGTCGCCGCTTCAGTGTTTGGACTCTTCAAAAGCTCGAAGAAGATCCGCTGTTTTTGACCGAAATTTTGTTCAGCAATGAGGTCCATTTCTGGCTCAACGGCAACGTCAATAAACAAACCTGACGCAGTTGGGCTGAAGAACAACCAGAAGAGGTTCAAGAAGCCCACCAGCGGTTTATCGGCTGGTCCATATTTTTTTTCAAAAATGCTGATGGCCGGAACGTTAACGTGAATGGTGCTCGCTATCGCGCCGTTATAATAGACTTTTAGCTACCTGAAATTGAAGGCCGTAAGCTCGACGACAATTGCTTTCAACAGCTGCTCAAACAATGGTTCGATTGAGAGGTCATTTTGTAGATCAGCTAATTTCACGTTTTGGACCGGTGAGTTGGCCGCCTAGATCGTGTGATATCACAATTTTAGACATTCTCTTTGGGGCTACGTTAAGTCCAAATACTATGCTGACAAACCAGCTACGGTTTCGGTTTTGAAAGCCAACATCATGCGGGTAATTAACGCTATACCGTTCGAAATGCTCGAAGGAGTCATTCAAAATTGGACCCTCAGAATGGACAACCTGAGGCGTAGGTGCGCCCAACATTTAAAGGAAATGATATTCAAAAAATAAATGGCATAAAATGTTCTTTCAAATGAACAATAAAAATTTCACACTTGATTAGAATTTTTGGGTTTTTTTTAATTTTGAAAAAAAAACACCTATAGATTGAAGACCCGATATCAAAGCATGGACAGTCTAATTTTACCATTGAATCGTGATTCAATGTTTTTTTTTTTTTTGAAAATCGTTTGAAAATATGAGAGGGAGTAATACCTAAATCTTAACCGATTTAATTAACGTCTAAACATTGTGTAAAATTTTATAGAAATTGGATGTAATATGTGGCTTCTAGAGTCAAATACCTTAAATCTTTGAACATATGTGTGTGGATGCTATATCTAAACCTAAGCCGATTTCCTTCAGTTGTAATATTCCTTGCTGGGCCCAAAAAACTTACTCGTGCAAATTCCATCACGATTGCACCTTATACTAGTATGCAGCTTCTAGAGCTAAAGACATAAAATCGGATGAACATATATGTATGGGAGCTATATCTTAATCTAAACCGATTTTCTTTAATTGTAATAGTCATTCTTTGGCCCAAAAAACCTACTCGTGCCTACTATGAAGGCTGCTATATATATTTCTGGCCTAGTAATAAAAATGCGAATATTTATCATCAAAAATGGTTTAATTGTTTTTCAAAGTATTCTTCAGCATGATTTATACACTTTTTTGCATGCGCTCAAACCAATTGTCGAAGCACTTTTTCAACTCCGATTAAGACACTTCCAAAACATGGGTTTTGAACGCTTCAACAGCTGCTTCGGGCGATGAAAATCGTTGACCACGCATTTTTTTCTCGATGTGCGGGAATAAAAAGAAGTCGTTAGGTGCCAAGTCAGGGATGTACGGCGGATGACCCATCAATTCGACGTTTTGGCCGGTCAAAAAGGCGCAGGTTTCAGCCGATGTGTGAGAGCTCGATTCGTCTTCTCTTGTTCCTTTTTCGAATTTCTCCGAAGACTTCAGGCCAACAAATTGTGGTGTACCACTCAGAATTGACCGTCCTACGTTGCTCAAGTGGAACAGTCGCCACATGGTCAGTTTTGCCGAAGAAACAGGCGACCATTTGCTTCCAAGTGCTTCTTCCACGAACAACATTCGTTGGATTTGGCTCGTCTTCGAAGACCCACACGGTCGATTGCTGTTTTGTTTCGGGCTCATGCGCATAGATCCATGATTCCTCAACTGTGACGATCTTATAAACGTCTTTTGAATCACCGCGATCGAATTTCTTCAGAATTTTTTTTTGCACCAATCTGAACGAGCCTTTTTTGAGCGATTGCCAAAATGTCCAACGAGAGCAAACCTTTTTGACGGCCAGGTGTTCATGCAATATCGAATGTTTGCTGGTGGAAGAAATGTCCAAGGATGCCTCTATCTCACGGTATGTCACATGACGATCTTGCATTATCAGTTCACGCACGGCATCAATGTTCTCTGGCACAACGGCCGTTTTTGGACGACCTTCACGACCATCGTCTTTGAGCGAGCGTCGGTGTGGATTGAATTCATTAAACCAGTTTTTCAAAGTGCTATAGGATGGTGCTTCATTGCCATACAAAGATTTCAGTTCATCGATGCACTCTTGTCGTGCTAATCCACGTCGAAAGTTGTGAAAAATGATCGCATGAAAGTGTTCACGAGTTAATTCCATTTTTTGCCAAATTGATTTTTTCAAGTCACTGTTAACTACACAAATGATGGTCGTACTTCAAACGTTCTGAGAACATTTATGCTTAAAAATGTCAAACTTTTTAATAGAAATGTCAGATGGCGAAATATATATGTGACAGCGCATAGAGAAAGGGACCTAAGGGTAAAAAATCAATTTTCATTTTTTTTCTTTTTTTTGACGTGGACAACATCTGAGCATCGAATGAGGCCGATGCCATGCCCCAAAAGTGTTCCCTCCCAGAGATATGCGCGTTTTATGAAAGTGAAGTCGACGATTCTAAGCGCAAATAGAAAGGGACCTAATGGCTCTCCTGAACAAACTGGTTTTTACTATAGGTCCCTTTCTAGTTTGCGCGTCACATATGCAGTAAAGCCAATATAACTATTCCAGAGGTTGCCTTAATCTTTAACAGGGCCACAGATAATTAAACGAGAGATGTTACAAACGAAGTGACAAACTTACATATATATTCACTTCATCCTCTTATGAAGAGTATACAAATATGGAACTAGCTCGTTGAGCGTGACGTAAGGGCCAAAAAATGATCTCGTGTCTGATTAACTTCTTGTCTCCTGTGCGTGTGCGCGATCGTGAGGGGTCACATTCTACATGCATAGCAACTACAATTGTGGTTTACCAAATGAGGTTACCCTTTCAAAGCCACAGCGGAGTTTCCACCGAAATGGGTGGGGTAGACAAACAATGTGGCAAATACGGTAGTCAAAAGTATGCGGAAGCGTGCTGATGCCATAGATTTTAATTTAATATATGTTTTGTGAAGGTGTGCGCGCGTGTGTGTGATCCCATAACAATATGTCAATAAAGCATGGCACAGGTATGCTATAGAAGAACAAACTTTCTCCGTCTCTTTCTCTCCTTTTTGTATTGTGTGTTTGTGTGTGTGAGTGTTCGATGACATATTGCTTTTGGCAACTTTTTTGCTTTCGTTGTTGTTAATTTTTTAAGCGGATGTGATTTTAATGCTTTTCCAAAAGAAAACACACGTGCGGATGTACAAACACACAAATAAACATCACCTAATGAGCGCTGCAAAATTCGTCCAACTTTGAAGTCACTAACAAGCAACGCCAATACGAAAAATAACCTTATATTAGGTAAACTTAACCATAAATAAACATGATTTGAAGTCTACGTTATATAAGATTAATTTAAACATTTTGTTGTTGACTGGGTTTTAACAATAGAAATAGTTTATTTAACTATTCTATAGTTGAATTTTTAACCATGAAAATTGTTAATTTTAAAATAATAATTGTTGTTTTAACAATGCATTGTTGAGTTTTTTAACCATTAAAATTGTTATTAATTAATAACTATTTTTGTTTATACAATACATTGTTTTTAACCATGAAAATTGTTAATATTAAAATTTCACAGTTAATTTATTGAAACAATACATGTTCAATTTAACAATGAAATTGTTAATATTAACAAGCATAACGATCGATATCATGGCGCGATAGCGAGCACCATTCACGGTTACGTTCCATCCATCATTATTTTTGAAAAAATATGCACCGTTGGCTCCACCAGCTTATAATCCGCACCAACCGTGGTTTTCTCTGGGTATAATGGCACCTCTTGAACCTCTTCTTGTTGATCTTCAGCTTAAATGCGGCAATTTTGTTTATTGACTTTGCCGTTGAGCCAGAAATGGGCCTCGTCACTGAACATAAATTTTGATCGAAAACAGATGAACTTCCCGTTTCTCACTGAACGCTCTTTTTTAGAATACAGTTGCCAACATTTGAAGGAAATTATTTTCAAAAAATAAATACCAAAATGTCCTTCCAAATTACCACTAAAAATTCCACACCTGATTTGAATTTTTATATTTTTTTTTGTTCTGAAAAAATACCTCTAGATGGATCAACCTATGTAACGTTATCTATGTCTTCGTTATCAAAAATTTGCCATGCAAAATTTAACCACACACATGGGGCATTTAAGTACCTACATATTTTACCATGTTTTGCCTCAATTGGGGTCGGAATCATGGATCCAAAGGGCCCAAAGAAAAGGGACACTTCAGAGTGTAGAAATAAACTTCAAAGCCGGAGTTTTCAAAAAAAATGGCATTTCGGTTTTTTTTTCGAAAACCCCACTGTCGGATTTTTTCAAAACTAAAAAAAAATATTAATTGACATTCAAGTTTTAGCCTTTTGCTTGGATTTTCCGAATCAGAAGTGAAGTATTTTTGCCCTTAAACAGGCACTAAAATTACACTGAGGTAAAATATAAGGTCATATTTGAATTTGAGTAAAATTTGCATTGTCTTTGTTATCCATGTGTCCTTGTTAAAATAGATCAGATTTTCGGACATAGGATCCCTCATCAAAATTTAGCCCAACTGACAAAATAATTTTATTTTAAGCTTTTTGGAAAATTTTACCGATATTTTAAGGCCATATGTCCATGTATATGGGAAGCCATTTATTGGGCCCAGACAACATGTACTATACCAAAAATAAGCTTATATGACCCAAATCGGTGCAAGACTGATTGTGAATCGTGCCAAATTTGACTAAAATCGGAACTTATGTTCTAGAACGGTTGTGTGTTATATCGGGAGAGATCTTTGCTCTGGGGCTCTATCAAAACGTGGACCAGTACGACTGATTACTAATCGATAGTAATAAACTGAGACAAATTTTATAAATATTGGCTGTACTATGTGGCTTCTAGAGCTAAAGACAACATCGGTTGAACATAAGTGAGGGAGCTACTTATATATCAGACTTTTAATCGAATTTAATTTTTTTCAGTCAACAACCGTTGTCCAAAAAGCTTACTTCTGCCAAATTTCATAAAGGTCAGACAAATGCTAGTTTAAAAACAAGCTTTAGATATACAGCAGACGGACTAAAATCAACTGGTGATTCTGAGCCGAACGGTACACATAAAGGTGGGCCTAGAATTTTTGGTAATTACGTATTCCGTACTTAAAATTGTGATATTTTGCTTTTTGCTTTAACATACAATAAAACCAGAAAGACGTCAAAACAGCAATAGCCCGGCTCATTCACAACAAAGCCGCAGGAGCCGACGGAATTTCGGCGGACCTGTATAAGTCCGGAGGAAACGAGCTGATACGGTGCATGTTGCGAAGATCTTTGGAATTAAAATCTGTACGTAGCACGCTCAATACCGAAGTTCTAATAAATTATTTATTGAGCAAGACCAACAGGTTGCGCAGCCAGCCTAAGTAAAATAGTAACGAGTGATCAATTTGGAGCTATTTTTCCAATATTGTTTTTTTTTTACAGATTACGCGTGAGTTTTGTTAAACTATAATTTTTTTCTTTTCAGAATTGTTTGCCATTTCGTCACAGAAATACTTAAACCGCAACAATGTCTCCAAAATGTCCAACTGTATTATGGAAATGAGCGTTCGGTGAGAAACGTTTTTCGGCCAAAATTTTGTTCAGTAATAAGGCCCAATCTGGCTCAACGGCAACTTCAATGAACAAAATTGTCGCATTTGGGCTGAAGAGCAACAAGAAGAGGTTCAACTACGAGAACTATGTACTATACCCAGAGAAAGCCACGGATTGGTGCGGTTTATGGGCTGGTGGAATCATCGATCCATATTTTTTCAAAAATGATGATGGCTGGAACGTAATCGTAATCGTGAATGGTGCTCGGTGTCTCGCCATGATGTCGGACTTTTTGTATCCTAAAATTAAAGCCCTAATTTAGACGATATTTGGTTTCAATAGGGCGGTGCCACTTGACATGCAGCTGCTCAAACAATGGATCAATTGAGAGGTCATTTCGAAGACTAGCTAATTTTACGCTTTGGACCGGTGAGTGTGGTATTACACCTTTAGACATTTTTCTTTGGGGTAGCGTAAAGTCCAAAGTCTATACTGACAAACCAGCTACGATTCAGGTTTTGGAAGCCAACATTACGCGTGTCATTAAAGCCATACCGTCGAAATTCTCGAACGAGTCGTCCAAAATCGGACCCTCAGAATGGAAACCCTGAGGAGTCGTTGCGGCCAACATTTGAAGGAAACTTTATTAAAAAATAAATGCCATTAAATGTCCTTTGACTAACTAATAAGATACAAATAAAGATTCCACACTTGATTTGAATTTTTATATTTTTTTTTTGTTCTGAAAAAATACTTCTAGATGGATCACCCGATATTAACGAATGGAATTGATATCGGGAAGTCGGAAGCTTTTAATGTTCTGGGCATGACAATTCAGAGTAATATTCGCTGGAACAAATACATTTTTGAAGCGTCGAATAAAGCATTTATGTACTTGGGCTTTAAAGCGGTGCAAGAAATACTTCACCTTCTCCATCACATTCATTTGGCCAAAAATTGAGTAAGACTCTTAGTTCTGGGCGGCAGCTTTAAGGTCTTCTTTCTCGAATTTCTCGTCTGCGTAATACACGCAGAGAAAAAACATGGTTACTACATGGTCACGGCAATAATAATATGTTTTCCGCAATAAAAGTATGTTCGTCGCAACCATAGCATTATTAACTGAATTTATTTTTGACAATAGTATAATTGCTGCAATATTAATATTGTTGAAATGTAACAATAGTATTATTGCCAAATTTAAAAATAAAAATATGGTTATAGCAACAATATAAATATGGTTAGTGCGACAATAGTATTGTGTTTTGCGCTTTATGTTGACAATGATAAGATTACGCCAATCATACTGTATGATTGTAATTTTTCTTCATTTAAATATGCTTTAAAGAACAACTGTTATTGGTACGGATCTTATGCAATAATAGTACTTTTTTATCGAAATTAAAATTTTTTTTAACAAGCTGCTTTGGCTTTGTTTAACTGAAATATTTTTAATAAAAACGCTTACGTTTATTTAAACTTATTTTTTCTACTGTGAACTATTATTTTGAATTAAATGTATTTTTGAATAATTTTCATAATTCAAATCTAAATAGTGATTATACTATGGTTGTAGGGATCATAACATGGTTGCGTGTGAAGCATAGTATGGTTGTGAGGATCATACTATGGTTGTATATGAAACATACTATGGTTGTGAGGATCATACTATGGTTGTGGAGATCATAGTATGGTTGAGTGTGAATCATACTATGGTTGTGGAGATCATAATATGGTTGAGTGTGAATCATACTATGGTTGTGGGGATCATAGTATGGTTATGTGTGAATCACACTATTGTTGTGAGGATCATAGTATGGTTATGTGTGAATCATACTATTGTTGTGAGGACCATAATATTGTTGTACCACAACCATATACCCAACAATAGTATTATCCTCTTCGAATATTGTCACCACAACCATACTTTTTTTCTGCGTGTAGGTAGGGCGCTAAGGCTTGTTAGAAAAAGCAGGTTAGTCAACTCCGTTGCCCTACTGACGCGTTACAAACAGTATTCGTTTTTCAGCCGTGTTGTTCGCATGTGCAACAAACTTCCCGCAGAGGTGTTTCCTGCCACGTACGATATGAACTGATTCAAGTCAAAAGTCCGTTTAAGCAAATTTTGCTACGAATCCAAATAAAGAGTAATTTTAAAGTTTTGGCTGTGATTAGAAAAGGACGCATGGACCGAAGGAGCCCAAAAAATGGACCATTTTGTTCACTTTAGTTGCGTAATGATGGTGGAGGGTATATAAGGTTCGGCCTGGCCGGACTTAATGTAGTTTTACTTGCTCTTTCTTTAAAAGTCTGATCTATCTTCCAATTAACTTTTAGAAGTTACAAGGTGGAGGGTGACGCTTCGATGATGGGGGATGAAAACACGCTTCCAAAATGCTAGAATAGAGTTTTCATATCAAACTACGCACTGCCACCCCATACAAAGAGAGAAAGTTTTAATGCTTTTTTTCTGTCTGTCGTCATTGTCATCTACGTATGTTATTTATTTATTTCCGAAAAACTTTTGTATCTCCATCGACAATATTATGTGTTTGATGCAACCAACAGCAATGAAAACTCCCATCAATTTGATTTGCAATTCCACGAGTACGACTGGCAGCAACAGCAAACAACAAAAGGCCACCAAATTGGCTTCTCTGCTTGGCAGTCATTCATTCGGTCATTTTGGCTAAGTTTTTGTTGCTGTCAGTTTTGATTGAGTTCTGGTATGGACTTTCCCTTTCTCTCCGTGTGTCTGTATGCGACATCACCCACGCACAGAAAGCACCCAGTTGCGGAAATGTCCAGGCCATCACTCAAGAGACATGAAAAGGCCTTCTAAGGGATGCAATAGACATTCAAAAACGCCTCTTACTAGCAGGCATGCAACCAACCCCATTTTATTTTATACACACACCGAGTTGGCTTCGTAAAACAAGCCCAGAAAGAGGCATATTACAGATATTCAAAAATATTTGAAAATCATTCTTGCGTCCCTTTCGAAAGTAGGCCTTTCAACAGGACATCAGCTAAGGTTCTAAACGATTTTATAGATATACACAATCCTTTTCTCTAAGCGGGCTATTTGCAGACCTAGAAAAGATAGCATTGATGGGGTTTATGAAAATTTCTTGGTAAACATGTACAGGGTGGCCCAAAACTACCGTTGTGGTTTAAATGTTTAATAACTTTTTAAATTTATTTATTTTTTCAATTTTATTTCAGAATTTTGTGAAGCAAACTTGGGGAATTTGAAATGGAACACAACGCACAGTGTGGTAGATCGCAAATCTAGCTGGACAAAATTAATAAATCGCGTTGGGTTCACTTCTCACTTATGAATTATATAAAAAATGAGTTCAAATATATAAATTATTATCAAAAATTAATAGTTTTTTTAAAAGAAGATTTTTTTAAATAAAATTGAGGTCAAAAATTAATTTTTAGTATTAAAATAATTTTAATATTTTTAATAAATATTTGATAATAATTGTTTTCGTTACTTATTTTTGCTTTATTACATTAATAATACAGATAATAACACATAAATACACATAGAGATTTTAATTTATTCACTTTCATATTTATCGTTAAGATTCTTCCTCCTCAAAAGCATCAACAGATAATAATGAAAGAACTTTTTTTGTTATCAAACCTTGAACTCGAAAGGGAGTGTGACGCAAACTTGCGATAAAGGGATCTGAAGAAATTAAGAGACGATTGAAAAGATCTGTATTTGTGTCTATTCTCGATGTTTTTCTCGTAAACAACTCTCTAAATTTCCTCGTGTCCTTATTTCTTGCTTCTTGAGCTTCTTCTGACAGCTGTCCTATAGGAAGAATGCAAGACTTTATTATGTCTTTTCCATGAAAAAGGATTTTATGGACGCTAACTGGCATAATGTACCATGGGTATTCCTTTAAGTATAAATTTCGTGTGACAACAATAAAACTTTCGAAAGCATCTTCATCAATAGGGTAACCACTACCTAAAGTTTCCAAAATAATATGAAACCGTTCAATTAATTCTTTATTGACACCAGTGATTTCTGCACTCTTTTCTGCTGCTCTAAAGAACCGTCTAACAGTATTACCGTCATTCGTATTACCTCCGTGTTGTGTTGGCATGTCTACAAGCAACCCCATCTCATTTCGAAATCTCTGTTGAATTTTTTTTTTTACTTCAGCCACTTTTGCTTTATTTTCCGGTCCTCGAGCTTGCCAGGTCATTATAGGAAGCTTATATGCTATGTGTAATACACACTCCATAAAACGGATCCATGAATGTAGCGGAGACATTCCAAAGGTTAAAGATCGTTCATCGACAATTTTGTTTAAAATCACAGAAGGTTTATTTAGTTCACTCGGTTTCGCTCCACATATGAAACACGTTTGAGAAGAAGAAGTTAAAGATGATAGTGCAGTACAAATTTTACCGTCTATCATAGTAAGCATAAATGTAGACTCAACAAGAAAACTTTGTTCGCCATTTCTGATAAGAGTTGGAGACAAATCTCTAATTTCTTGCTGTACTAAATTAACTTCTTGAGTAATTAACTCAGTGGACTCTTTGGCAAAAACAAACTTGATAGGACGGCAGTATCTTGTAGATGAAGGAGCAGGATTTTGCCATACAATAATTTTTCTTTGTGTAGAACTTAAATTCATTTGAATAGGAACCATTGAAATACTAAATAAAATTTCATCTGTATGGCCCTCCTCCGAAGAAAACTTCTGTTTATACTGCTTTTGCTGTGCCCCATCGCATCCCCATTTTATCAAAATATTAAGACGATTTTCATCAGTTTTCAGTTTATCAATACCGAGTAAAACCTCTTTTTGAGCCAAACAAAGCCTTTCAACAGTATGATTCACTAATGACTGGAGTGAACTTTTTGCATACATCTCAGTGATTACTGTTTCAGCTGGATAACAATTTTTCTTAGCTTTTTGAACATTAGTGTAGGAGGGAAAAAGATTTTTGCATTTTGCGTTGACTTTTTGCCGAATAACGTCGTATTGATGTTTCGACAAATTAGCATCAACCATTAAAGATAAGGCTTCATCGGGAGAAAGGCTCACTAAAGGCACAGGCTCAGAGCTAAATCTCTTACAAATTTTTTTCACTTCCGTACCTTCACTGGATGAAGCTTCCGACAGATCTTTCACAAGTGTGGCTGAATCTCGCTTTCCCATTTTGCGAAACACTATCTCGCTAGCTTTAATAATTTCTCGATGGTCAGTTGAATCTAAAAGACTTTGTATCTTTCTTTTTTTCTATTTTTCACTGCAGTCATCAAAGTTTTTCGGTTTTCTTCCAGCTTTTTCACATCTTTTCGGTTGTACACTTTCAGGCAATACATACGGTTCATCAAGCCAAACTGAATTTGATTTTAAAAAACGGCCATGATGTCTTCCACTTTTTATCCATTTTTCGCCTAGCTTAAAACAAATAATATTTATATTTGCCTTAAGATTTGTTTTCACTTCTTCTGGTATATCTTGAAGACCATATCTATCCATTATTAATGTCAATAAGGCATCTTTGCGCTGTATTTTGGGAGTTTTTAACCATTCTTCAAAAATTTCCTTTCGCGAAAGAGTGGAGGTCATACTGGAAAAGTGAAAAAAAATGTATGGCGGTCGCAAAAAATCGCAATGGGTTTTTGATTTACCTTAAAGTGAACACTTGAAAGATTCACCCAAATATAGTTTTACACCGGAACTATGCGTAATAAACAGCTTTAACTCTACTTGAAAAAAGAAAATGTTTTATTTTTTTCACTTTCTGAACTTCTCACAAAAATAAAATTGTTTTAATACTTACAATGGAAATAATTAAATGCAATTTATAATATATTTCCTTGAAATATCGCTTAATAATAATAAAAAAAAATTATGACAATAAAATCACCGTAGCCTTTTCAATCACACAACAAATACGCTTCTCTTAGAAATCTGAATGCACGTGTTGACAACAAGTGACTTTAAAGTTTAGTTTTTCTAATCAGAGCTAAAAACAAACAAAACAAAACATGAATTACAGTTATCTATTGTATTGACAAGCTCATTAAACGATCAGAAGGAATGTTGCCAGACTTTTTTTTTTATTTTGTCCAGCTAGATTTGTGATTTACCACAGTGTGCAACGGCTTGATTATGCCATTTCATTCTGACAAAAAGCAAAAGAAAATCCCGATTTCATTAACAATTTGATAATGAGTGATGAAGCCCATTTCATATTGAATGGTTTCGTAAACAAGCAAAATTACAGGATATGGGCTACGGAGAATCCAAGAGCAGTTCATCAGCAACAATTACACCCAGTTAAGTGTGCTGTTGCGGTGTATCGTCTGAAAGGATCATTGATCCATATTTCTTTGAAACTGCACATGGCGCCTCAATTTTTTGAGGCCAGCTGTAGAAAACCATCCACATTTGTGGTTCCAACAAGATGGAGCCACAGCCCACACTGCAAGGGACACAATAGCCTCAAACATTCAAACGACAACGGTTTGAATGTGGCCTGATTAATACTAGTTACCCGTGGTGAACGGGTAGAGAGCAAGGGCTTACACAAATGACAAAGCCATAGTTTCGTTACTGGACTCAGCAGCTTTCGACTGGAGGCCTTTTTTTTACTAGAACTCCCTTCCTTTGACACCCGGTGTTAATTTGCAATAAGTATCGCATTAGACGGGAGGGCCTTCTGACTGCCTTTGGAGGCACGCTGGAAGGCATGCACAGCCCCTCAATTTGCTGCTGAGAAAATAGTTTGAAATGTCGCTTTTATCTATGTTTTTTTTGGTGTCTTTGTACACGGCGGTGTCATTGACATGACTTCTTTTTTAGTTGCTGTGATTTGCTTCATTTCTTTTTTTTCGGTTCATCTCGTTGTGGTGGAAGCGATATTAATGAACTACTTTCGTACGTTGCCTAAACAACCTGTTGTTGGTCTTGTTCTTCTTAAGAAATGGTTTCCAAGAACTTTCGTTTAGCTGTTTGTGATAACGAAATATTTTTTACATGTCTTCTACTTATTGGTCATTCCAGTTCCTGTTCACTCTGCGCAATTTAAGGTAGTTGTCATTTTAAACATCTTCTTTACCATCTAACGGGTGGTCCAACCATAATGCACGATGTGAATTTTAAGTCACATCTTAATGTCAAGTTTTTTGCCAACTTAATTTTACATTTCTTGGTTTGCGTGTTTGACAAATTCAACCATGGAGATGTAGATAATTGAGCAGCGCGTTAAGATTGTTAAAGCTTTAAACAAAAATGGGCGTTCAAATCAAAATGCATTTCGTGCACATCGTGATTTATTTGGTCAGCATAATCGTACAAATGTGTCCACAATCGGAAGAATTGTGAGCCAGTTTCAGCATACCGATTCAGTGGAAAATCTGAAACTCGTTCTGCGGAAAACATTGATGTTGTTTCCGATAGAGCGACAGAAGAGCCGTCAACCTCGACTCGTTGTGCAACATTTAAACATCTCACGGACATCAGTGATGCGAATTTTATATAAAGATTTGAATTTACACTCTAACAAAATTTAATTGACTCAAGAGCTGAAGCCTACTGACCATTATAAGCGTCTTCAAAAAGCCGAATCGTTGGTTGAACAGACAAAAGTGAATTGTGACTTAACAATGAAAATCATCTTCAACGACGAGGCACACTTTACCCTCAGTAGATTCGTTAACTAGCAGAATTGCCGCAATTGGACAAATGAGAATCCCTGAGTGTTTGTTGAAAAGCCTATGCATCAACAAAGAATGGCAGTTTGGTGCGGTTTATGGGCTGGCGGCGTCATCAGACCGTACTTCTTCGGAAACGAGGTTGGCCAGGCAGTTACCATGAATGGTGTTCGCTATAGCGAGATGATAACGAACTTATTTTGGCCAGAAATTAAGGATATGGACCTGGACGATATGTGGTGCCAACAGGATGGTGCCACTTGCCACACAGCCAACGAAACAATGGCTCTTTTGAGCGAGAAATTCAATGGTCGTATTGTCTAACGTCGTGGCGATGTTAATAGCCGCCACGAACGTGTGATTTTACACCGTTGGACTTCTTTGTTTGGAGATATTTGAAAGAAAAAGTATACGTCAATAAGGCAAGAATATTTATAGAGCTAAAGGATGAGATACTCGAAATTCGACTTGTTAACGATATTGAACCTCCACTATGCCTTAGAGTCATTGAACATATGGACCACCGGATAGAGGTATGCCACTAAAGCCGTGACGAGCATTTGACCGTTGATTCACACATAATCGCCATATATTTCTTTATCAAAACCAACAACTTTGAGATAATTCTCTGAAAACTTTTTGTTGTATTTACAATTAACATGGAGCGTTTTAGTCGGACTACCTTTTATATGCAGAAGGGGCCCAATCAACATTTCGAGATGTTCTTTAACGGAGTGACAAATATACTTAGTAGGGACATAAATACTGTTACATCATTGAACACACCCATTTCAATAGTAGAACTGAACATACCTCGTAAATGTCATATGGGTTTTGAAAGCTAACCTCAATAGCGTTAGTCTGTAACCGGATTTTAAAATTGTTTCAACTTTCTTCGTGGAGTGGACAGATAATGAGAACCGTATCGCTGTAATAGCGCTTTTCAAGTGTGAAATAAAAAAAGCGATATTTTCAAAACGCTCCGTCCACTAGGGATTAGCCGCATGTTGGTCTACCGATGCATAAAACTGTTTGAGGAGACTGGAGATGTAAAAGATCGCCACCGGTCGGTCCGCCCACGCTCTGTTCGAACACCGCATGTCATCAAAGCCGTTAAATCAAGAATTCACAGAAATCCGCTCCGAAAACAGAAAATCATGGCCCGTGAGATGAATATCACGCAAAAGTCCATGAGTCGAATCATTAAAAAAGACTTGGGACTTGAGGCTTTCAAGCGACGTACCGGACATTTATTGACTGCAGCTTTAAAAAAATAGGATTGAAAAATGCAAACGTCTATTGTTGAAGCTAACTTGCATAGAAAAGTTTTGTTCACCGATGAAAAAATTTTTACCGTTCAGGAAAAATTTAACAAACAAAATGATAAAGGGTATGCGCGGTCATCTAAGGAAGCATCTGAACTGATCGCAAGGGTGGAAAAGGGTCATCACCCAGCTTCAGTCATGGTTTGGTGTGGTGTCTCTTACGGTGGGGTGACTGACCTGCATTTCTGCGAACAAGGAGTCAAAACATCGGCCAAAGTTTACCAAGAAACCGTTTTGGAAGCTGTTGTGAAGCCTCTTAACAATTCCCTGTTCCAAATCCAGCAGGATTCTGCGCCGGCCCATAAGGCTAAAACGTCCCAGGCCTGGCTTCGAAACAATTTGCCAGCGTTCATTTCCTCTGAAGAATCGCCCTCAGGCAGTCCAGATTTGAACCCATTGGATTACAAAATGTGGACGGGTTTGTCACAAAAGATACACCAACATTGGATCTCTTAAGACTGCTTTGGTTCGAGCTGTGGCTAGTTTTCCAATGGACGAGTTTTGTGCAGCTATTGACTATTGGCCAGTGCGACTTAAGGCGTGTGTAAAGGTAAGAGGCGAACATTTCGATTAAGTAGATTCTTTTTGGATACAATTTACATCAATAAATATATTAAAAAATATTTGTTCCAAAAACATTTAGTACTTTTTATTTTACAGCATAAAATGGGTGTAACAGTATTTATGTCCCTACTAAGTAGTATACACTACAGCCATCCTTCGTTGAAGTACACACAGAGAACAGATTCGATATCGCAGCAGTTTTATCTGACTACGGAATGATTGTACTATCAAGTTTTCATAAGTACAACCGAATCTTAGTTAATACTTATACAATGAAATGGTCAGAAAATGGTGGAAGTGACAAAGGAGAAACCTTTAAATAATGAAATAATATTTGAACTTTGGTGTTAAAATAAATAAAGTTATCAGGAATTGAAGATTCAATTAAGGATTTAAAAACCCAATTAAAAAACAAGTCAAAGCAAGATCTATTTTATTGTCCAAATGCAGAATACTTTGATATATTTTTGCGGGTTAGCTTGGATATCGAAGGAGAAAGATATACATATATTAATTTACTTTCTAAAGATACGATTTTCATGAACTTCAGCTGCACATATGATTGTTTCTATAGGGTGTTTTTTATACGTTTGGTTTTCAATCTGGCCACACTTTCGTTGGAGTTGGTTGTTGTTGTTGTAACAACAATATATTTATTTTGAAGTCTTGTTCGTCTATGGGGGATCTGCTTCGATATCCCGGTGAAGGAAACGCGCCATTTGAACTGGATGCGTCCACAGAGACCTGGGGGTCAGCTGAGTGGGCTTGGCCGGACAGTTGAAGAGGTGCAGTATATCATGTGGTCCCTGATGGCAGGCGGGACAGATGTCCGGAACGTTAGCATCAATTCGTGCCCAGTAAGAATTGAGGCGGCTGCACCATCCAGATCTCAGCTGCGCCGATCTCACGCGCGTCTGCCGAGGTAGTACCTTCTCCTCAGGTGAAATCTCCGGGGGATGTTCCCCTAGCACTACATTCACACGGTAGCTGGATACTGCTGCTGCGACATCATCGGCGTGAATGTTGTTCAAACCTGCCTGATAGTTTCGATGATCTAAAGGTTCTCTCTTATACCGCTGGACCTCTCTCTCTAGATCATGAAGATCGTACCTAAACTGCCTGGGTGGAGGCATCCTGTTCAAGAGATGGTGGTTAGGATGACTGCTGCGAAAACACCCTACCAGGTATTGCTTAGACAACAGGAAATTGTGTCTGCGCAAGGTAAGGACCTTCGTCTCCTCATGTAGATGGTCCTCAGAAGACATAAGAAGACACCCTGTTGATGTTCTAAGGGCGACATTCTGGCAAGTCTGAATTTTCTTCCACTGCGTCGTACTCACGTTCGCCGACCATACAGGTGCTGCGTAGTTTGCTACAGACCGACCTATCGCTTTGTGAGAGGTCAACAAGGTTTCTTTTCGTTGGCTGGTCTTTATGACTGCTGTCACTTGATTTATGCCAAGTTAGGTTTGCCATTCCACAACGAAAAGTCTTACCCCGGAGGAACAACGTTAGCAAATTGAGGATAATGGGACAACGATCTTGATTTTTACAAGAAAATTTTGTTAAGCGATGAAGCTCACTTTTGGTTGAATGGGTACGTTAAAAACCAAATTTGTCGTATTAGGAGTAATGAAAATCCACAAGCCATTGTTGAGACGCCGTTACATCCTCAAAAAGTCACTGTTAGGTGTGCTATATGGGCAGAGGGAATCATTGGTCCATATTACTTCAAAAATGAAGCCGGCCATAATGTAACAGTCAATACAGACTTTTTTGTGTCTGAATTGAAAAATGTGGACGACCTTTGGTTCCACAAAGAAGGCGCTACATGCCATACAGCCAACAAAACAATCAATATGTGACAGTGCATAGAGAAAGGGAACTAAGGGTAAAAAAATCAATTTTAATTTTTTTCTTTTTTTGATGTGGGCGACATCTGAGCATCGAATGAGACCGATCACATGCCCCAAAAGTGTTCCTTCCCAGAGATATGCGCGTTTTATGAAAGTGAAGTCGACGATTCTAAGCGCAAATAGAAAGGGACTTAATCTTTAAAATGGCTCTAGTTGAACGAAAATATTTGTCAAAGACGGAAACGAGTTGGGTTATAATTTTTAAATAGTTAAGAAGTGGTACAAAATTATTTTTTTTTTAAATTGTATAAATATTATTTATAATTAATTTTTTAATATTTAATTTTTTTTAGATGAAAATGTGAATTTTTGAAGGTAAAATAAAAAAAACATAATTTGGTGAATTTTTTAGCACAATAAATTTGTTTGGACTTTCTTCTATTAGAAAAAAGCGAAATCTTCGTCGATTTTGTCTGATTTCTTTTGATTTTTATTTTTTTTAAAATGTCTATGATTCTTTTTTTTCAAAAATTCTTAGTTTATGATTCCTAAAAACATCAAAGAATTCGGTGAAATTTTTTTTGGCACAATAAATTAGTTTGGATTTTCCTCTTTTAGAAAAAAAAACAAAAACTTCGCCGATTTTTTCCGATTCTTAGTGATTCATTAAATGTTTTAAAAGTTTCTATGATAATTTTTTTTCCAAAAAAATTGGCAATTTTTGTTTCCAAAAAACAACAAAAAATTCGGAAAAATGTTTTTGCACAATAAATTAGTTTTGAATTTCATCTATTAGAGGAAAACAAAATATTCGCCGATTTTGTACGATTATTTTTTATTTTCATTTTTTAAAAGTGTCAATTATGATTTTTTTTTCGAAAAAAAAATAATTGAGAAATATTTCAAAAAACATCAAAAAATTCGGAAAATGTTTTTGCACAATAAATTAGTTTGGACTTTAGTCTATTAGAAAAAAAAAACAAAAGCATCGCCGATTTTGCATGATTCTTTGTGATTTTTCTCTTTTATAAAGTGTAGGATAATATGATTTTTTGTCGAAAAATTCTCAATTTTTGATTCCAAGAAGCAAAAAACATCAAAAAATTCGGTGAAGTTTGTTTGCACAATAATTAGAAAATTATTGTTACATCTATTAGAAAATAAACGGAACATTAAAACCGATATCATTTTTGAAATCAGCGTGTCACTTCATTATATTCTAAAAACTTCTTCTATTTTGGCCAATGCTAGTATGGAAACGTAGCACTGTGTGTCGTGCCGACTGAACACACAATAAATATGTGCCTCTCCGCGTGCATTTGTGTGTGTGTGCGTGAAAACCAATTTTCTTATTAAATTTAATGTGTTTTCTTGGATTTCCCTTTTCGCTCGCCAAAATGAAATGAAACCCAAGCAATTCCCAATTGCGTGAGACTAATACGAAACGAAAAAAAGAAATTCAAACGCTCGTATAAACAAAAGCTAAGAATACTAAAAAAAATGCACACACACACGAACTAACACAGAAACGAAATGCGAAATGGCAACAACAGCGTTATATAAACACGAAAGGATATCAGAAATATCCGCGCAGTCTGAATGTCTTAAACAATCGCACACACACATGCCCACTCATACACTTCTATTTACAGATATTGCTTTTAGCGGTTTTGCGGTTGTAGTCGTAAGCAAGAACCCGGCCAACACTCACTCCAATCGCCTGTAGTTTTTGAAGTCAAGGATTGCGCGCGAGCCACAATCAAGGGAAGTCAGGGGCTGGGCCTGGGACTGGCAGCTCTAGAAGGTAAGCGTAGTGGTAGGTGCAACTTTAATCGCGTGTTAGAATCAAATTTAGGTTTAGGTCAAATAAAAGCGAAATTATTGCACGAAGTAGTGAGTGGGGTAAAAGGTCAGAGGAAAATAGTATCGCCTCACAATTGGGCGAAGGTTGCAACTACTATAAAATAAATGCCAATCAACCACACACACACACACACACACATTATGTATGTAACCTTAAACTCAATAACAAAAAAAGTTAAATTTTCCTAAAACCAAATCCTAAGCAAGGGGTTTAAGGCACTGCCTACAAACACGCTGGCTATTGAATGGAATAGAAGGGGAAAACTTCATCCCGTCATCTATTCAAGCATGCGGGCAACCTTCTGTCCAACCTCTGGCCGTCATCAATAAATAAAGCTTTAATGAACTTATAATAATTTACACTAACAGTAAATTTGACCCTAATTGTGTGGGCGTTTTGCAGGTTTTTTTAATGTCCAACATATTTTATGTATGTACGTGTAGTTCTTACACTGCGCACAGTGGGTCCGAATTACCCTTGTTTTGTAAAGTACGAACAAAAATGTAGTCGACCAAGGACTAAAAATGCGGACGGTTAGAAATAAACGAGTAGCACAACGTGATAAGTTACAATTAAGATAGACGATTTTTTCGTCTAGGCCGAATCTTATATACTCTCCATCTTGAATTCTTTAGGCAAATTGTAAAAATAACAATGATCTTACGAGGGTTGCTATATATATTTCTGGCCTAGGAAATACAAAGTGTTGTCTGGCGCCATCTGACATTTCCATTGGAATGTTTTAAATTTTTTTTTTACTATAAACGTACTCAGAACGTTTAGACGTACGATCACCATTTGTGTTTTTACAGTGTCTTGAAAAAATCAATTTGGCAAAAAAAATGGAATTAACTCGTGAACATTTTCGTGGGATCACTTTTCACAACTTTCGACGTGGATTATCTCGACAAGAGTGCATCGATGAACTTAAATCTTTGTATGGCGATAAAGCACCATCCTATAGCACTGTGAAAAACTGGTTTAATGAATTTAATCGTGGCCGACGCTCGCTCAAAGACGAAGGTCGTCCAAAAACGGCCGTTGTGCCAGAAAACATTGATGACGTGCGTGAACTGATAATGCAAGATCGTCATGTGACAAACCGTGAAATAGAGGCATCCCTGGGCATTTCTTCCACCAGCATACATTCGATATTGCATGAACAACTGGCCAAAAAAAAATTTGTTCTCGTTGGATCCCGCACAGTTCGACAATCGCTCAAAAAAAGGCTCGTGTCGAATGGTGCAAAGAAATTTTGAAAAAATACGATAGCGGTGCTTCCAAAGACATTCATAAGATCGTCACAGGTGACAAATCATGGAGCTATGCGTATGAGCCCAAAACAAAACAGCAATCGACCGTGTGGGTCTTCGAAGACGAGCCAAATCCAACGAAAGTTGTTCGTGGAAAAAGCACTTCGAAGCAAATGGTCGCCAGTTTGTTCGGCAGAACTGGTCATGTGGCGACTGTTCCGCTTGATCAACGTAGGACGGTCAATTCTGAGTGGTACACCACAATTTGTTTGCCTGAAGTCTTCAGAGAAATTCGAAAAACGAACAAGAGAAGACGACTCATTGTGCACCATGACAATGTGAGTTCTCACACATCGGCTTAAACCAGCGCCTTTTTGGCCGGCCAAAACGTCGAATTATTGGGTCATCCGCCGTACAGCCCTGACTTGGCACCCATTGACTTCTATTTATTGCCGCACATCAAGAAAAAAATGAGTGGTCAACGATTTTCGTCGCCAGAAGATGCCATGTTATGAAGGTGTCTCAATCGGAGTGGAAAAAGAGCTTCGACAATTGGTTTGAATTACTAGACTAGAAATATATATATATAGCAGCCCACGTATTAAACTATAGGGACGTTTAATACGTGGGCTGCTATATATATATTTCTAGTCTAATAATTAGTTGAAATTAATCTGGAGGACCGTATTTTTTGTTGTAGGGTCCGAGTTAAAGATATGACAGTGCGTTTATCTTAAAGAAGTTAAGACTGAAATGAGGCACCTACAGCATCTGCTGGATTAGACTGGAATGCTAGTAGACAATCTTACGGGTTATGTCGCCGTATGAGTCGCACAGTGTCCGACTTAATCCTGAAAATCGACTCGCCATGGATCTTAATACCTCAATTTTTTACGCAATTGCCAGATTCGCACATAAGGTGCAATTGACTCGACAGTTAAATTCACTTATTTATCGATTTCATTTGGCAATAATCGTGTTTTCAGCCGTTTAGGCGATGTCAACTGGCCAGCTTAGAGCTGCAACTTGATTGTCCAAAAAAACAGGTTTTTTAGAAAACAGGAATATTGGGTTTCTTTTTCAAAGCCGGGCTTTAAAAATACGACTGACTAAAGTAAAAAACCCTTTAACCGACTTTCTAATTTTAGTCTCTTGCCAAGAAATGGAAAATATATCACCACTCAGAAGTGAAGTAATTGTCTCCATTTCTAGACTTTAGAATGAAATGAAATAACTTGCTGCAAATAAAGGATTGCTTTTTATTTAAAAACAAACTGTAGGGTTGCTATTAATATTTCGGGTCCGGCAATAAAAACACAATAATTTATCATTGGGAAATGGTTTTATTGTTTTTCAAAATATTCTCCTTTAAGATCAATACACTCTTGCATGCGCACAAACCAATTTCCGCAGCACTTTTTCCACTCCGATTGAGACACCTCCAAAACACGATTTTTGAACGCTTCAACAGCTGCTTCGAGCGATGAAAACGTTGACCACGTATTTTTTTCTTGATGCTAGGGAAATCAGGGCTGTACGGTGGATGACCCACTCATCACCTTTTTTTCTTGATGTGCGGGTATAAAAAGAAGTCATTGGGTGCCAAGTCAGGGCTATACGGCGGATGATCCATCGATTCGACGTTTTTGCCGGTCAAAAAGAAAGAAAGCTCGCATTGTTGTGATGCAAAATGATCCGTCTTCTCTTATTATCTTTCCTCATTTCATCGAAAACTGTTGGCAAACAGATGGTTCTATACCACTCAGAATTGACCGTCTTACGTTCCACTAAAGGCACTGTGGCAACATGGCCGGTTATACCGAAAAAAAACGCAATCATTTGCTTCGAACAACATTTGTTGTAGTTGGCTCGTCTTGAAAAACCCATACGGTCGACTGCGGTTTTATTTCGGATTCATATGCATAGATCCCTGATTCGTCACCTGTGACAATAGGCTTCATGTGCATAGATCCATGATTCGTCACCTGTGACAATGTTATACACTGCCTTTGAGCTACGGCAGTTATACATTTTCAACATCTCTTTGCACCAATCCATACGAGCCTTTTTTTGAGCATTCGCCAGATTATGTGGGATACAACGAGAACACATTTTTTTCAGGGCCAAATGAACATGCAATATCTTATTGATGCTTGTCATACTAATGCCCAAGGATGCCTCAATCTCACGGTATGTCACATGTTGGTCTTGCTTATTCAGTTCACGCACATTATCGATGGTTTTTGGCCAAGTGACCGAAGTTCGAAATCCACCCTGGAGCGAACAGCGCCCGAGACTGAACTCTTGGTACCAGCGATTAACAGTGGTTTTTATGGTGCTTCATCGCCATACGTCAAAACAAGTTGATTTAAACACTCTTGTCTCGATAATCCACGCCGAAAATCGTAAAAAATCATCGCACGAAAATGTTCACGGGATAATTCCATTCTTTGACTGAGATGAATTTATCAACACACTGCAAACAAAACAATTCGCCCTCATATGACAAAACGTTCTGAGAGAAGTTATGCTAAAAAAATGTCAAAGTTTTCCAGTTTGCATCTGGGAATACTAGTATTGTCAGGACCCGATATATAAATAGCAATCCTCGTATTCGCGTTTTTTGAATAAAGGAACCCCAAACTGCTTTATTGTCAACCGATTTTGAAAAACTTGAAGGCGGTGTTTAGAGTAGAAATTGAACTTTTCAACGATATGCAACTCGAGTTGTTGAAGACATAGGCAAAATCTAACAGAAATTATAAATTTTCGTTACAAAAATTACAAAAAAGTATATCGTTCAAAAAGTAAATTTTAACTCAAAACTCCGAGTTTAAGATATTGAATATGGGTTTACAAATATAGCAGTAAGGGGTCCTTTTATTCAAAAAATCACGAAAACAACTGTTTATAAGAATATCTCCTAAACTAGAGCGAAATCGGGAAATCAGAGGGCAGATTCGTGATCAGCAGCCCCAAATCGACTATAGTTGTTGATAATCTGGCGCAGATGTTTCTTCAAATTTCTTGCCCGTGTTATCTATCATATTCCATTTAAATTATTCGATTATCTTATTCGGGTTAAAAGATTTGATTTTATCAACGAAAAAACTCAAATGGTGCCACTGTGACACAATTTGACGTCGCAATACTTATGAGGGGCAGACACCTAAACAAACTCTGAAGAAAGGCCTCTGATGCCTTAGACCTGTCGCTCAACTGGTCTTTACCGAGGGGTCTAAGCGTTAACTAGGAGAAAACCGAGATATGCATCTTCACGAGGAAGACGGAGTTCGAAGAACATCGCTTTTAAGAAAGAGTCATCAAGCTGACTGACAAATATAAATAAATGAAGCGATAGCCGGTTCTATGGACCGGATTGACCCGAAGCAGCAATTCTTTGGCCAAGGGCTGTCACAGTTGCCGCTTCAACAACAAATAAAATAACACCTTGGGGAAATCTTGATCAGAAGCTATAATGGAAAGACAACATAGATAACAGAGCGGAAAAAGCTCAAAGATGCTGATCAATGTGCAGAACATCAATCAGATCAAAATGTGGCCTTAGACAAAAGATGACACACTGGGTTCTATAAAGCCATACAAACCTAGGTGCCTAAACGTCAACCCAAAGAATACGAAGATTTCAACGTTCGAAGAACCTCGCTTTCAAGGAAGAGTCATCAAGCTGACTGACAAAACATTATGGTGGAGAGTATGAATAAAAAATATTATTGGGTTTAATAAAGGGTGGTTAAATTTTAAGGGCCGATGTTGAATGTGAACCCCACCTAAAAGCTAAAGTTTTTTTTCTGCATTTCATTTTATATTTCTCAATTTAAGATTAATTCATTTTGAACCATGGAAGATACAACGCGTTAAAGTTATTCAGGCTTATTATGAAAATGGGCTTCAAATCAAAATGCATTTCGTGCTCTTCGCCACATTTCACCTCAGTGGATTCGTCAATAAGCAGAATTGCCGCATTTGGGCGAATAATAATCCACGAGTGATTGTCGAAAAAACAATGCACCCACAAAGAGTGACTGTTTGGTTCGGTTTATGGGCTGGCGGCATCATTGGGCCGTATTATTTCCAAAATGAGGCCGGTCAGGCAGTTACTGTGAATGGTGTTCGCTATCGTGAGATGATTACGAAACTTTTTATGGCCCGAATTGGAAGATATGGATGTGGACGATATGTGGTTTCAACAGGACGGTGCCACTTGCCACACAGCTAACGAAACAATGGCTATTTTGCGCGACAAATTCAATGGCCGTACTATCTCACGTCGTGGCGAAGTTAATTGGCAGCCAAGACCAAGTGATTTGAAACCGTTGGGCTTCTTTCTTTGGGGTTATTTGAAAGAAGAGGTGAACGTCGATAAGCCAGCAACAATATGGCACATTATCAGCTTAAACCTAAATCTTTTTCGAAAATTCTGTGGAGTTTACCGGTAGAGACGAAACTATTACTGTACAAGACTAGTATACGCCCGGTCATTTTATAGGGGTTCCCAATATGGTTTAATGTATCCCCCCGACAGTTATAAAGGAATTTGAGATATTTGAGAGGAAAATATTAAGATATTGTATTGGTAAAAATTTTGAGTCGTTCTCCAAGCGATATTCGAATAAGTATATATATAAGGAGTCAGATGTTACTCCTATTGGTCTGTATATTTGTGACGTAATTAATAAATTTATTACAAGGATTTCCCTTCACGAGAATTCCATTCTAACCGGTATTTACAATGCCCAGAAGGACATTAGCTGGTCAGATGTATACTATTTATCTCCGATTGGATTTTTGAATGAAAGTCGGGCAGATTATGATACCTCGGTTTCCTTTCGTCCCGAGTTCTACAAAAAAGTGGTTCTAGATGCACATACGAGGGCGGTTCGAAAGCTTCTTAGCCTAGCACAAAAAGCGCGGTATAAACAGAAAAAAGTTAAGTGTTTTGGAAACTTCCATCTCTGCTATGAACACATGTTAAATTTTGTTTCGATCTGGCAACTCCTTCATATAGAAACAGGTGTTCACAAAAGACGCATCCGCGATTTTTTTACAATGGAAAAATTAGAAATGCGTGGTGTCATTAAATATTTACATAAAAAAGGTTTATCGGGACAAGAAATTCATAATGATATGGTGAATGTGTTAGGTGAAAGTGCTCCTTCATATGCAACAGTAAAAAATTGGGTTGCTGAATTTAAACGTGGTCGTACAAGCATTGAAGATGACCCACGTAGTGGACGTCCAAAAACAGCAACAACAACAGAAATTGTAGCCAAAGTGCATGATATGGTATTAAATGATCGACGAATAAAAGTGCGTGAAATAGCTAATATCATGGGCATCTCAAATGAACGAGTCCATTTAATTTTGCATGAAGAACTACAGATGAAAAAGCTTTCTGCAAGATAGGTGCCGGACTTGTTAACAGTCGACCAAAAACGCATAAGAATGAACATTTCTCAAGCTTGTTTGGATCGTTTTCAGCGAAATAAAATGGATTTTAAGCGTCGTTTCATAACTGTTGATGAGACATGGATCCACCACTATACTCCAGAGACAAAAGAACAATCCAAACAATGGACTGAAGCTGAAGGAATTGCCCCAAAGAAGGCAAAAACAATTCAATCGGCTGGTAAGGTTATGGCAACGGTTTTTTGGGACTTCAAAGGTATTTTATTGATTGACTATCTGCAAAAGGGTAAAACAATAAATTCAGAGTACTATTGCAACCTTTTAGATCAATTAAATGTACAAATTCGAGAAAAACGTCCTGGCTTACAACACAAAAAAAATAATTTGTCATCAAGACAATGCACCAGCGCACAAGAGTGTTTTGACAATGGCTAAAATCAACGAATTAAAGTACGAGTTGCTTGACCACCCACCTTATTCTCCTGATTTAGCTTCCAGTGACTTTTACCTGTTCCCAAATCTAAAAAAAATCCTTGCTGGCAAGCGTTTTACCTCAAATGACGATGCAATTACAGTTGTAAACCACTATTTTGAAGACCTTGAGGAAAACTATTTTAGTCAAGGGATATAATTGCTAGATAAGCGTTGGACTAAGTGTATTGAAGTTTCAGGAGATTACATTGAAAAATAAAAATATTTTTGAAAAACTAACTATTCTCTTTCATTGGTAGGCTAAGAACTTTCCGAACCGCCCTCGTAGAGGATAGCATCTTTATGATTGAAATATTGTTAAGGCTCTTGAACAGCATTTGTTTAAAACTCTTATTTTTTCCTACTTATTTTTTCTTTTTTTTGTTTTCCCTATCCTCTCCCTATCCTCCCCTTCACCACCTAATTTTAGGCTAGTTGTAAGTTTACTTTTGAGCTAAATTCTAGGGTATTTCACTCCTAAGACCACTTTAGCCTCGGGAGCAAGGGCGAACACACTTATCAGGGCTACATACACATTAAAAATATTTCTATACACAGAAAAGGCTTGGTGCCGTTAGCTGCACGTTATTGTTAATTTAGACAATACATTATAGTCATAAGCAATTTCTTGTTAATAGATCTAGTATATGTCTGTCATTGTTTTTGAAAAAATCTCAATAAAATAAACTAAAACTAAAACTTAATTATGCTTCAGTGTCATTGAAAATTTGGACCATCGGATGGAGGGCACACCTCCGAGGTAGCGGCGGCCAGGCCATTTGGGCGATATTTTGTTCCATACATAATTGAACCAGACCAATATTATCATAATAAAAAGAAATGACAGTAATTTCCTAAATAATTTGTGTTTTATTCAAAATCAACATCGGCCCTTAAAATTTAACCACCCTTTAAAAATGTTTCATTAAACTCGCACTATATAATTTGACTAGTTTCTTCGTTGACAATTTTAGCATGTGAGATGTACGCAGATTATTCTTCGTGCACTGAGTCGCCATTCACACTAGGCTACTTTACTTGCCCCAACTCTCAGTTTGTAGAGGAATGGATTCCCCTTACCACTCTCTACAACAAACTGAGAGTTGCGGCAAGTTAAGTTGCCTAGTGAAAATGTGGACTGATTTGAGGGAATCTAAAGAAATGTTAAGATAAACACGTACTTTTGTTGGTAGGGGGGCATATGAAATTCGATTGGAACTTTTTATGTACAAAAACTTTTAGATTTGTGACCATGAAAACCGGGGTTTCCTGGCTCGCAGTGCCCAGTATGGTAGTTTGTGTGTTTGTTGTTTTGTTAGGTTTTTTTCTATGGCAACAACAAATTATCCCCTTAAAAAAGTATACCCCCTGTTCGGGCTTCTGCTTATGTTTTTCGTATATACGTAATCGCTACTCACTCTTCATCCTCTTCGTCGTCGTTGTTGTTTTTGTTATTGTTGTCCAGTCCGGCATTGCTTTCGTAAAATACATCATCCTCTTTGGACTCGAGTTCATCGTTATTATTGTTGCCCACTATATTGTTGTTATTATTTTTTGCATTGTTGTTGTTATTGTTGTTGTTTGGTTTAACGTTGCCGCCCATATTGCCATTGATGTTGTTGTAATTCTTTTCATCATTTGCCGAGATGATATCCACATTATTATCGTCTCCATTACTGACGTCCACGTCGTCCTCGTCGTCTTCGTTATCGTCGTCGTCATCGTTGTTGTTGTTGATGTTATTATTGTTGTTCATGATGTTGTTGTTGCTGTTGCTGTTTTCGTTGATATGAACATTATCGTTATGATTAGCTGCTCTACGCTTGGCCTGCTCTTCCAAATACTTGGATTTCGTTATAATTTCATCACTGCAAAGGACAAACAAGAGAAATCCCATAAGTACCGAAATGAACAAAATAAGTGGGCCAGGAATCAAGAAGGAGGGGGGGGGGGTGAAGGCAGGCAGAGATGATAATGGGAATGTAAAATTTTTTTAAAGTCATCATGCAAATTGGTTTAATAAAATTATTTTCTAATTTACATTAATTGTAATGTTAATGTATTTTATGCGCATTTTTTGTTTTTTTTTTTTGCTTTTTTGCTGTTGTCGTTAATCCCACAAAGGAACAAACAGAATTATAAGTAGGATCAAAATAAATCTTCGCCATTATCTAAGGTTTAACTCCTAGACGCATCGCTAAATTTAGAATTAATTAAATCTTTCAACATTTCTAAGAGGCATACAATTGCGTTAGAATTCTTTGGAATTGTTAATGTGTGCTTTAGTCCGTTGCCGTTGACAACCGAGTAATTCTTCTAAAGGGCGGTCCAACCATAATACTCGATGTTAATTGTCAGTCACAGCTTAACGTCAAGTTTTGGCCCAACTTAATTTGATATTTTTTGTTGCAGGTCGGCCAAGCAGTAACCGGGAATGGTGTTCGCTATTGCGAGATGCTAAAGAGATTCTTGTAGCCGGAAATTGAGGATATAGACCTGGACGATATGTGGTTCCAACAGGATAGTGCCACTTGCCACACAGTCAACGAAACAACGGCTATTTTGCGCGATAAATTCATTGACTGTGCCATTTCACGTCGTAGCGATCAGCAAATTGACCGGCACGATCGTGTGATTTGACACCATTGGACTTATTTTGTTGGGGATACGAGGGCTGCTATATATATTTCTGGCCTAATAATGAAAATGCAAATATTTATCATCAAAAATTTTTTTTTTGTTTTTCAAAGTATTCATGATTTATAAAAATTTGTATGCGCTCCAACCAATTGTCGAAGCACTTTTTCCACTCCGACTGAGGCACCTCCAGAACATGGTTTATGGACGCTTCAACAGCATCGTCTGACGACGAAAATCGTTGACCACGCATTTTTTTCTTGATGTGCGGGAAAAAAAGAAGTCATTGGGTGTACGGCGGATGATCTATCAATTCTACGTTTTAGCCGGTCAAAGAGGCGCTGGTTTGGGCCGATGTGTGAGAGCTCGCACTGTCGTGGTGCACAATGATTCATCTTTTCTTGTTAGTTTTTTGAATTTCTTCCAACAGTTCAGGCAAAAAAATTGTGGTGTACCACTCAGAATGGACCGTCCTACGTTGCTCAAGTGGAACAGTCGCCACATGACCAGTTTTGCCGAAGAAACAGGCAACCATTTGCTTCGAAGTGCTTCTTCCACAAACAACTTTTGTTGGATTTGGCTTGTCTTCGAAGACCCACACGGTCGATTGCTGTTTTGTTTCGGGCTCATACGCATAGATCCATGATTCGTCACCTGTGACGATCTTATAAAAGTCTTTTGAAGCACCGCGATCGTAGTTTTTCAAAATTTCTTTGCACCAATCGACACGAGCCTTTTTTTCAGCGATTGTCAAATTGTGCGGGATCCAAGAACAAACTTTTTTTCGGCCAGGTGTTCTTGCAATATCGAATGCATGCTGGTGGAAGAAATGCCCAAGGATGCCTCTATCTCACGGTATGTCACATGACGATCTTGCATTATTAGTTCACGCACGGCATCAATGTTCTCTGGCACAACGGCCGTTTATGGACAACCTTCGTTTTTGAGCGAGCGTCGGCCACGATTGAATTCATTGAACCAGTTTTTCACGGTGCTGTAGGATGGTGCTTCATCGCCATACAAAGATTTAAGTTCATCGATGCACTCTTGTCGTGATAATCCACGTCAAAAGTTGTAAAAAATGATCGCACGAAAATGTTCACGAGTTAATTCAATTTTTTTGCCAAATTGATTTTTTCAAGTCACTGTAAACAACACAGATGATGGTCGTACGTCAAAACGTTCTGAGTACGTTTATGCAAAAAAATGTTAAACTTTCCAACGGAAATGTTAGAGCGCGCCAGGCAGCACTTAGTGTTGTTGCAAACCTCGTATTTTAAAGAAAAAATTGTATGTCAATAAACCAGAAACACATTAACGACATTGAACCTCCATTATGTCTCAGATTCATTGAAAATATGGACCATCGGATAAAGATATTTTGTTTCACACAAAATTGCCATAGATCCTTCTATCATAATAGAAATATTAAGATAAATCTCTGAAAACGTTTTGCTTTATTTACAATTAACATCGTGCGTTGTAGTTGGACCACAATTTATTTCAATGCAAAAAAACCGGTTGCAGTTGTAACGTTCTTAAAAAGCAGTGATTAAGTTTCAGTCAGTTGATCCGACTTACATATAGCCTCAACGATACGCAGTTTTAAAACATATATTGCAGAAAGAGTCGTGGCTTAATTTTAAGTTTCTCGCCGTGTAGTTTATCAAACATTAAAAACAGGGTACGAAAATTAACCTTTACGAACTGTTCATTTCGGTTTTGTTACGATCACTTGTGAACCAAAACCACTAACGATTGAATTGTTTCACACACAAAATAATTTTTTCGTTTTGTTTAGTTAATGATCGCGATGTGAAACCCATACACAAAACAATAACAAGAGAGCTCGAGAACATAACACGAAACCCAATGAAACGGTTTCACAACTTGTGAGTCACAACGAACAGTTCTCGTAGCAATCGGTTATAACCCACAGCTTTCATACATACACACAAAACTAGTGAACGATTGGTTAGTGATCGACAGTGCCAAAAAACCAAATGATGAAAAGTTTAGTTTGTTGTCATGATCACTAACCAATACACAAAACGTTTCAACTCAACGTAAGGAGCGCTATGTGTTTCGAATCGTGTATTGTTCGGCAGAGGCGAAATGTTTCGTGTATCGTTTGTTGTCATGATACAAAACCACTAAAACTAAATGAATTGGTTTCGCTCGAACAGCGAACGGTTCCCGTAGCAATCGGTTAATTTTCGTTCTTTGATTAAAAACCACTCATGTCACTACCATTGCCTAAAGCGTACCCATTTTTATTGAAATCTCGTGTGGAAGGTACTAGAATGGGGCGTGGCATCCACATCTTTCTTATGCGCATACCAATGTCTAATAAACATATTGCAGGCAACACAATTCAAGAGAAATGTCTGGATTAGGAATAAAGTTATGTGGGTTTTAATCTACGCTCGAATATAATCATTTGTGGGGGAGGTACAAAAAGGGGTGTGGGTAAGACACCAATTGTTCCTCAGCTAGTCTATCTCATAATGGACTTTCTAATGACTAATGTTCAGCAGAATCGTAGGAATAGAATTAAAATTATTAGGCAAATACCAAGAGGGCGGAATAGAGCATTTGCACTGAAGGTACCAGAATGGGGCGTGTCATCCACTCTTTTTGTATGCAAGTAATAGAGACGTTATAAATTAAGTTTCAGTCGGTTGATCCGACTTACATATCCCCTCACCTCATATATGGAATTTAAAATTTTCTATCCGCCATTGCTTGAGGAGTACCGATTATATCCAAATTTCGTAAAGGGTTGACTGAATGGACGGTGCTAGAATGGGGCTTAAAACAACTTTTTTCTTATGCGCATGCAACGGTGAAATACTTTTCGCACGAAACCTAATTCAAGAGAAATTCATGCGTTAGGATAAAAGTTATGTGGATATAATCATTTGTGGGCGAGGTTCAAGAAGGGGTGTGGCTAAGACTTCAATTTCGTCAACTGGTCTATTTTATAATGGATTTGCAAATTACTAGTTTTAAGCAGAATAGTATGAATAACATTCAAATTATGCGAATACCAAAATTTGGCAGGACGGTACATTTGCACGTGAGGCATAAGAAGGGGGCGTGTCATTCACTCTTTTCGTATGCACGTATAAAGCCGTAATAGAAATATTTTGGAGTTCGTGGGTTCTTATCGGCGTGGGTTATCGAGACAAAAGTGCTTAAATCAACTTGTTTCGACTTTTGGCAATGAAGCACCATCAAAAGCCACTGTTAATCGCAAGTACCAAGAGTTCAGTCTCGGATGCCGTTCGCTCCAGGATGAATATCGTGAAGGAAGTCCGACTTCTTCACTGCCAGAAGCCATCGATGCTGTGTGTGAACTGATTAAGCAAGACCGACATGTGACATACCGTGGGATTGGGGCATTCATGTGACAAGCATCAATAAGATATTGAATGTTCATTTGGCCGTGAAAAAATTTGTTCTAGTTGGATTCCACATAATTTGAAGAATGCTCGTATGAATTGGTGGAAAGAGATGTTGAAAAAGTATAACTGCGGTAGCTCAAAGGCAGTGTATATCACTATCACAGGTGACGAATCATGGATCTATGCATATAAAGCCGAAATAAAACAGCAATCGACCGTATGGGTCTTTCAAGACGAGCCAAATCCAACAAAAGTTGTTCGTGGAAGAATTACATCGAAGCAAATGATTGCGTTTCGTTTTCGGTATAACCGGCCATGTGGCCGAATTGCCTTTAGTGAACCGTAGGACGGTCAATTCTGAGTGGTATACAACCATCTGTTTGCCACCAGTGTTCGAAGAAATGGGGAAAGATAATAAGAGAAGACGGATCATTTTTCATCACGAAAATGCGAGCTCTCACACATCAGCTGAAACGATGAGCTATTTGACCACTCAAGATGTCCAATCATTGGGCCATCCACCGTACAGGCCTGATTTGGCACCTAATGCCTACTTTTTATTCCCTAGCATCTAGAAAACAATGCGTGGTCACCGTTTTTCATCGTCCGAAGCAGCTGTTGAAGCGTTCAAAAATTATGTTTTGAAAATTGGTTTGTGCGCATGCCAAAGTGTATTGATCTTAAAGGAGAATATTTTGAAAAACAACAAAACCATTTTCAATGATCAATTATGTTGTTTATTTATTGCCGGACCCGAGATATATATAGCAACCTCGGAATCCAAGTTTATGGCAACTGTTCAGATTAACTTAAAGTCCTCACATGGCTATTTCTTATTGCATTTTTTTATCTGGTAAAAACTGTACTTGGTGGGAATATTGCAATAAATGTTTGATTTTTGGAAACACAAATTTTTGAAACCACATTGTTTACCATAGGCATGTTAATGTGAAAATATGAGTAATTGGCAGGCAATAAGAAATCTTTGTGGGAGATATGTTATCCTTGTATGGTTAGGAAAAGAGACGAGAAAGATACTGAGTGAAATTTCCCATAAGATACCTACGCAGGCAGTACGTGTGTGTGGTAACAAAACTACCCCAATACATACGCGAGTAGTTCCTTCTCTTTCCTTCTTTAAGATTTAGTTAGTAAGAGATTATTTCTGGTAGCTGTAAGAAGAAAACTATTCAAATAAAAATCAGTATCTTACAAACATTTAAAACGTTTGGCTTTACTTTATTCCGTACAGCAACCAATTGATCTTAATGTACGGTGTCACATTAAATCAATATAAAAAGTAATATGTGGTTTCTTGAGCGGTAGTTCCTGTAAGATGTAGCTCATTTTTATGAGTGCCATAAATACATTTATGTCGATTATTTTTAATTTCAATAGCATTCGTCCTTGGCATAACAGTAGCATTTCTGCCAAATTTCCTTGAGTTCGGATATCGTTGAATTGATTCGAATTTTTTTCGAAGTCGATATAGCTTACATACTTTTGGCAGTGGTCAGTAGTTGCTGCGACACTTAACGACCTGATGCAATGTTCTCGGTCCCTTCAAACTACGTGGACATGGTGGCGTATGAGTTACACACCAGAAATTATACAAATACTTATATATCATACGCCACCTGTCTCGTTATTTCATATCTTTTCTCATGCAGAGAAAAGATATGGCTACTATATGGTCACCGCAACAATAATATGTTCTCTACAATAAAAACATGTTCGTTGTAACTATAGTTTTGTTTTTTGAATTTCATTTTGACAACAGTATGATTGCGGCAATATTAATATTGTTGAATTAAATTGTAACAATACTGTTAATGCCAAATTTAGAAATGAAAATATAGTTGTAGCAACCATATAAACATGGTTGGTGCAACAATATTATTGTTGTTTAAAATATGATTACGGCAATCATACGGTATGGTTACGAATATGAACATAACAAAACAGGTTTTATAGAGCATACATGGATGTGTGTGCGTATGTTTTCTATTGATATACCAAAAACAAACACATACACACGATACAGTACATGGTTGTTATCCATTATAAAAAACAACAACTATCGGCAGGTAGGTCGAGTGATTTTTATTGTGTTTACTTTGTTCGGTGAAATACTCTACTACCGACTGATATATTTTAAATCTGACTGCGCTTCAGTATATAGCCATTGATCATGGTTTAATCACATTCCTAACTTGGGGTCTACGGATGTTGAAGTACATAGTATTCACTCCTTCTGGCAACTAAAAGTATTTTCGACTGCCGTTGGAATATAAAGGGTGATCCAAGTAGAGATACTTTACTTTTTTCAATAACCTTTTTTTGACAGGTCACGTGTGAGTCGTGTCATTTTGTCATGTTATTTTTGTTTACTATTGTTTGGCATTTCATCATGGAAAGACTAACGCCTGAACATGGTTTACAAATCGTTCAACTTTATTACGAAAATTCACGTTCAGTGAGGAATGTGTGTCCGTGCACTTCGTTCAACTTATGGTCAACATAATCGGCCTACTGAGCGTACTATTCGCAACACCATCACCCATTCATTCTTGGATAATATTCGACCCAATAGACCACGTCCAGCATGCAGTGAAGAAAATGTAGCGGTCGTAGCTGAGAGTTTACACCAAGACCGTGGAGAGTCGATTCGGCGCCCTTCGCAGCAACTCGGACTGACGTATGAAACGCCTTGGCGCATTTTACTTCGAGATCTTAAATTGAAAGCGTACAAAATACAGCCTGTGCAAGAACCGAAGCCGCCTGACGTTCCCAAGCGACATCGCTTCGCTCTATGGGCTCTTGAAAAGTTCCAAGAAGATCCGACATTTTCGAGCCAAATTTTGTTCAGCGATGAGGCTCAATGGGTATGTAAAGAAGCAAAACAAAGGGCAACCAGAAGAGGTTCAAGAGCTGCCACTTCACGGTTTGGTGTGGTTTGCGGGCCGGTGGAATCATCGGTCCATATTTCTTCAAAAATGATGCCGGTAAGAACGTAACCGTCAATGGCGACCGTTATCGTGCCATGATAACCGACCACTGAAATTGAAGCTCGTGATCTCGGCGACATTTGGTTTCAACAAGACGGCGCCACTTCCCACACATTGCATCAATCAATGGATTTATTGAGAGAACACTACGGTGAGCAGATAATTTCACGTTTTGGGCCGGTCGATTGGCCACCAAGACCGTTAGACTTTTTCCCGTGGGGATATGTAAAGACTAAACTTTTTGGCGGACAAACCCGCTTCGATTCAGGCCTTGGAGCAAAACATCACGCGTGTCATTCGCCAGTTACCAGTCGAAATGCTCAAATGAGTTATAGAAAATTGGACTGAACGAATGCACCATCTGAGACGTAGCCGCGGCCAACATTTGATAGACGTAATCTTCAAACAATAAATGCTAAAGAATGTTCTTTTAAATGATAATAAATATTTCCAAATTAATTTGAATTTTCTGTGTTTTTTTTTTTTTAAAAGTAGGGGTCCTCGAAATGGATCACACGTTATTTCTAGATTCCATTTTACTTATTAGAATATTCGATAGATCTGACAAAGCTACCAATTTCGACGTCTTCGAAACATCTGTTCTTCTGGGCCGATTTACAATTACAATTTTTAATTGCAGGATATTGCCTCTTACGTTTAGCCGTTATCGTCCTTTCAATAGACACATCGATTAAACTAAATTTGTACGGCATTCGTTCTTAACTTAACAGAAGCATCTCTGTCAAATTTCAGTGAGATCGGATGGAGTGCAGCAGGGTAACTGTCGATGACGCTGATTGGAGAAAAGTTTCCCATTGTTTCTTAATGTGATGATTTATACATATTTAAGGAAGTATACACATGGTGTTTATATATACTTTATAGGGTCTCCGATTAATATTTTAAGTTGTTGCTAAAGGAATGATGTATTCAGTTTACAGTCCATTCTACGTTGGAGATTAAAAAAATATATTTTAAACATTCCCTTTTTTATTTTCTATAATTTAATCTAAATAAGCAGCAAAATCTTATATGAGAAATACCTGCCACCTTCGGTAATAGAAAACCAAATAAATGTTGACTCAAACTTACCGATTTTTATGCAATTCCTTTTTCGAAACACACACAGCGCTGTATTCGCTTTCCAGCAGGCAAATTTCACGCTTCTTACAGCTCAGTGGGCGGCATAGATCGCCTGTAAAGGAAAACATGAAAAATAGAATAAAAAGTCGAAATCAACAAAAAATCCACATGGATTTCGAATAAAAATGTAATGCTTCTGAAAACAGAATTTTTTTTGTCACCGGGATAATATGAACACGTGCCTGTTGATAAACATGTTACAAAAGCAATAGTTGCTCTACCTCGAATGGGCCCTGTCAGTCGTATGGAAACCAATAAAAAATTGTAATAAAATCAAATTTAATAAAAAATTAAATTGCTTGAAAAGGAAACGGGGTCATACCATGGAATTGAGGCTCTTAAAGGTGGCTGGGGGGGGAAATAGAGAAAACACCGGGCAGCTGTTGCTTTTATCCAATTTCACAGCAGGTCTACTACGTACATACTTGGCAGTTCGACTGTGAGTGTGGTTTTTCTTTGGTTATGAAATCACCTTGGCTTTTCATTTGGGGACTACCACCCACCATGCCTGAGGCAATGCCGCCCGTTGTCGCTGTTGTTCAAAAGCTAAGAAACATGAACATTGAAAACTACATCTATGACAGCAGCTGGCTGGATGGGTTTTGTATGTGTTGTCCTGTCGCTGCTAGTGTTTGAGTACCACTTTCGGTTGTTTCAGGACATTTTACTCCTTCACTTTGAAAGCAGTTTGTACTTTTCCGCTTGAAGTGTGCAAATACGAGTAGTGGGATTATAAAAAAATTGAATTTAATCTACCAGAAGTTTTTGAAGAAACGTTTATTGTTTTCTTCTTTCAGCAGATAGCAATGGCACGACATGAAGAGAAGAGTTTAAGCTGTTAGGCCACCTAAAAAGACCGCTGAAGTCGTTTATCGGTTTGGAGTGATCAACGTGAGTTCTAGGCGCTCTAAACCCTTAACTGAAAAAGGAACAGATCCCATGTTATTTTTTTCCAATTGATTGATTCAAAATCACTATTTTATACCATTGAGCGACATCCGACCGTCCGCATATCCTTACGTACTTTTTTCCCACAACATCCCATTGAAAAATAATGGGTGAGTTTCTCTCAAAAAAGTGAGCTGTAAGCGATTTTATTCTTATACTCACTGACCGGGACCTACCATTGAACGCCGGTTCTGAACGGCTAATATATTTAATAAAGACGTTTTTACATAGCTTAGAGATAAATCTCTTAGTCGTATAGTCGCTGGCATTTACAAGGTGGAAACCCGCCACTTAAAAATTCGTAAATGTTATTACCAACAGTTGAACCGGGTTTACTGGCGTGATAGGCGCTTACTCGTACACTAACATCACATCACGGTAGCCCTTAATCGGCGGCCTGTCTATCAAAACATAATTATGTGGCCCATCGTCTTTTAATTAAGGGTGTTCTTAACACCAACACGAAGTTAAAGCATTATCGCCTAAAGTGTCTTGTCCTGCAATTGCCAGACTCTCTGCTTTGATAGCAACTTTTTGGCGCTGAAGTTTGAAGTGATCATCAACTTCAGTAAACCCGAATTATTTTTTAACATTTGAAAAAAAGGTGGACCACTCCTTATGAAATATGAAACAAGTAACAAAGCTTTAGTCTGCTGATCCGACTAACCCTATTTACCCACACCCGTAAGGATTTACAATTGTTCGTTTCTTACTTCATTGCCTGAAGCGTAATGAGGAAGTGTTTCCTAGCGCCATCTGACATTTCCATTGGAAAGTTTGATATTTTTTAGCATAAACGTACTCAGACCGCTTTGACGTACGACCATCATTTGTATTGTTTACAGTGACTTAAAAAAAATCAATTTCACAGCTTTCGTCGTGGATTATCACGACAAGAGTGCATCAATGAACTTAAATCTTTGTATGGCGATGAAGCACCATCCTATAGCACTGTGAGAAACAGGTTTAATGAATTCAATCGTGGCCGACGCTCGCTAAAAGACGAAGGTCGTGATGGTCGTCCAAAAACGGCCGTTGTGCCTGAGAACTTTGATGCCGTGCGTGAACTGCTAATGCAAGATCGTCATGTGACATACCGTGAGATAGAGGCATCCTTGGGCATTTCTTTCAACAGCATACATTCGATATTGCATGAACACCTGACCGTAAAAAAGGTTTGTTCTCGTTGGATTCCGCACAATTTGACAATCGCTTAAAAAAAGGCTCGTGTCGATTGCTGCAAAGAAATTTTGAAAAAATACGGCGCAGTGCTTTAAAAGACGTTTATAAGATCGTCACAGGTGACGAATCATGGATCTATGCGTATGAGCCCGAAAAAAAACTGCAATCGACCGTGTGGGTCTTCGAAGACGAGCCAAATCCAACGAAAGTTGTTCGTGGAAGAAGCACTTCGAAGCAAACGGTCACCTGTTTCTTCAGCAAAAATGGTCATGGTCACAGGTGACGAATCATGGATCTATGCGTAAGAGCCCGAAACAAAACAGCAATCGCCCGTGTGGGTCTTCGAAGACGAGCCAAATCCAACGAAAGTTGTTCGTGGAAGAAGCACTTCGAAGCAAATGGTCACCTGTTTCTTCGGCAAAACTGGTCATGTGGCGACTGTTTGGCTTGAGCAACGTAGGACGTTCAATTATAAGTGGTACACCACAATTTGATTGCCTGAAGTCTTCGGCGAAATTCGAAAAACGAACAAGAGAAGGCGAGTCATTGTGCAGCATGACATTGCGAGCTCTCACACATCGGCTCAAGCCAGTGCCTTTTTTACCGGTCGAAACGACGAACTGATGGGTCATCCGCCGTACAGCCCTGATTTGGCACCCAATGACTTCTTTTTATTCCCTTACATCAAGAAAAAAATGCGTGGTCAACGATTTTCGTCGCCAAAAAGTGCTGTTGTCTTAATCGGAGTGGAAAAAGTGCCTCGACAATTGGTTTAAGCGCATGCAAAAGTGTATAAATCATGCTGGAGAATACTTTGAAAAACAATAAAACCATTTTTGAGGCTTGTGTCGATTGGTGAAAAAATTTTTGATCGCAGTGCTTCAAAAGACGTTTATAAGATTGTCACAGGTGACGAATCATGGATCTATGCGTATGAGCCCGAAACAAAACAGTAATCGACCGTGTGGGTCTTCGAAGACGAGCCAAATCCAACGAAAGTTGTTCGTGAAAGAAGCACTTCGAAGCAAATGGTCGCCTGTTTCTTCGGCAAAACTGGTCATTTGGTGGGTCATCCGCCGTACAGCCATGACTTGCACCCAATGACTTCTTTTTATTCTCGCACATAAAGAAAAAAATGCGTGGTCAACGATTTTCGTCGCCAGAAGATGCTATTGTAGCGTTCAAAAACCATGTTTGGAGGTGTCTCAATCGGAGTGGAAAAAGTGCTTCGACAATTGGTTTGAGCGCATGCATAAGTGTATAAATCATGCTGGAGAATTCTTTGAAAAACAATAAAAACCATTTTTGATGATAAATATTCGCATTTTCATTATTAGGGCAGAAATATATATAGCATCTCTCGTATGATATTAAAGCATGGAACGATGTAGACCAATATTAATAGACTAGAATAATATTAATAGACTAGAATAATGTACCAAGTTTCATCGAAATCGGTTTATAACTGAGTCGTGTGCTTTAATTACAACGATAGAAAGGCAGACAGGCATGTTTTAATGGCATCAGAGAATGATTCTGAATCGATCGTTACACCTAACATAGGGTCTAACTCCATTCTTTTAAGGTGTCAGCCATAAGTAAACTCAAAGGAACTTCCACCACAGTTGAGCTGCCAATCGTTGTTTTCCATAACCATATCTTCATAAGAGCTCCATGGACATTTTGATCTACCTAGAGCAAAAGCCAAAAAGAGACAAAGGGAATGTGGGGGGAATATGGGGCAATATCAATATCAACTATACTTATACTTATATCTTCTCTGCTATGAAGATTTATAGTTGATATGAAGTTTTACATAAAATTACTACACGCAACGTCAATAGAAAAATTGAAAATATTCTATCGTTCCAACTGATTTTTAATTAAAATGTCGGTTTAATCCAATTACAGAAAGTGGCGATCGAATGTTCACCTACACATAACTCTTGTCAAATTGAAGTATATCGGTCACGAAATAATCCCTTTCTCTGTAGAAGGGCGGCTGATGAAAGTCGCTACTAAAAAAAAAATAATAACTTATTTTCTATTTAATGAATCTGGTTAACTTTTTTTATTTAACATATTTTTAGATTTAACAATAATGGATAACTGGGACAGTGAAACAAGAATTTGGATTACCTGCTGCTGTCACGCACTGGAGTCCATTGTTTCGACCGATTTTTAATTAAAATGCCGGTTTAATCCAATAACAGAAAGTGGCGATCGAATGTGCACCTACAAATAACTCTGTCAAATTGCAGCATTCCGGTCACGAAATAATCCCTTTCTCTGTAGAAGGGCGGCAGATGAAAGTCGCTACTAAAAAAAAAATTTATAACTTCTTACCTATTTAATGAATCTGTTTTTTTTATTTTATAGATTTAAGAAAAATGGATAACTGGACACTGAAATAAGAATTTGGATTACCCGCTGCTATCACGTTTTGAGTCAAAGAGAGTATAGGCGCACGTTTGGCGGCAATCCTCCGAGCAGATGGACCATAATTAGATTTATTAACAATTTTGCCGAGCATGGGACAGTCAACCATCGAACCTTTCAGTTCGGACGGAGTAAACAATTGCTGACGTTTAGCGGCAATCCTCCGAGCAGATGGACCTTAATTAGATTTATTAACAATTTTGCCGAGCATGGGACAGTCAGCCACCGAAACCTTTCAGTTCGGACGGAGTAAAAAATTGCTGCTGTAGCTGCAGCCATACAAAACAATCCAAGAGTTTCGACAAGAAGCTTATTTGCTCATAGATTTGGACTTTTTCCATATCAAATTGAAATGGCCAACAATCTGATCGCAGCAGACTTCCTGATGCGCTTGGAATATTGCCAGAAGATGCTTCAAATGGTGGAAGAGGGCGGAAGGATGTTGAAATGTCTTTTCATGTCTGACAAAGCCCATTTCGATTTCAACGGCAACATAAACAAACAAACATGGTCGAATATGTAGTGCTTCCAAGCCACAGATACTCCATGAGACGGAATTGCATCCACTTCGTGTCACAGTGTGGTGTGGAGTTTCATAACGCAGCATTGTCGGGCCTTACTTCTTCAAAGAAAACGGTCAACCCGTTACGGTTACTGGTGACTGTGAAGTGAGCGAGTTGAAAGTTTTTCTATCCAGAATTACGCCGAATGAGAATTTCTTTCAACTCTGTGTGGTTTCAGCAAGATGGCGACACTACCCACATAGCCCGGCCTGTTTTGACAGAATTGCGACAAAAATTTCCCAATAAACTGATATACAGAAACTCCACATTCCGTCCCCCCAGGTCGCCTGACCTTACTGCATCTGACTTTTGCTTGTGGGGTTATGGCAAACAGGATGTCTACAAAGCAAAACCAACAAATTTGAATGAACTGAAGCAATCCATTCGAGGAACAGTTGCGACTATTCCTGCCTCAACTCTCCAAGCAGTAATGAACAACTTTTTGGTAAGATGCCGCACATGCATTAACGAACAGTGGGGGCATTTAAATTTCACTATTTTTAAAATTAACTAAGCTTCATTTAATAAAATTGAATATACTTTAACAAACATAAGAAAATTAATTCCATACACTGAAAAAACTTATTTGAGTTTCTTAATGTAGCAACATTCATCAGCCACCCTGTATTACGACCGACCCAACTCGAATACCATACAACGGGCCCGAAGTCTTCAGAATAGCAGAGTGATGTAGGGTAGCCCCAACCGACGTTTGCCTTGTTTACTCATTTCTGTTCTATATACACAATTATAAAAATGTTTGACCATTAAAAGGCCACCAAATTCCACCAAAATACTCACTTGTTGGATCATGTATCCAGCGTTTGCGTTCACCATTCAAACCGGAACCACCGACACCGCCACCGCCGCCAGCGCTTGCCAGAGAATTCTTTGATGTCAGCTGGGCATTTTTGTTGACCTGCAATGAAAGCGAAAACAAGGAAATAAATAAACGCTGCCAAGTAAGTGCTCTTGTGTATGTAGTTGTAATCCACCGCGAAATTATTTAGCTAATTAAATTCCAATTAAGTTTAATTGATTTTTTTTGTTGCACTCCTATTTATTTCCCGTGGCTGGATGAATGCGTGCGTGAATGGCATTGATGCCATTGTCAACCATTAATGCCATTCAACCAGCCATTGAACCATTTGGTGCAATTTGCAACTTTTTGTTGGCGGTTATTCTTTGTGTTTGTACGGCCTTTTGTGGAAAATTAATTGGACTCTTTGTTTTTTCTTGGGTTTTCTCGTATTGCTCAGCTTCAGTTGTTTTTAGTGCATGTTTTAATCGTTTTATACGAGTCGACTGCAATAATAATTGTTTGTTGCTGGTGTTTATCAATAATTTTATGGAATGAAATGTATCGCATTTGCATAATTAATCATGTGAACATAACCAGACATTGACAATATTTCATTTGTTCATGCATTTGAATGAAATGCTTGTGTGTGCTAATTGGATATGATCGTTGCCATAAGAAATTAAGGGTGACCAGATAGCAGTGATAGTTTTTCAATTGTTATATTTCAAAAGTTGTCAAATCCGGCTGTTAAAATATTCTGTAAGGTTTGCCATTTCAACACGCAAACATTTCACGCCTTTCTTAGATGTGGAAACTAAATCAAAAATATTAATAAAATTCAGGCTTAGATGCATAAATACGCTACGTAAATTTGGCCATCATGTCACAGCTTCGTTTAGAGATGCAAAAACTTTAGAATAATGGTAACTAAAGGGTGATGGGTAAATGAAACAGTTCAACTTCAATTATAGGACAGCATAGTTAGTTTAGTTTTTGTTTTATATGTAAAAAATTCAATTCCTGAAGATGTCTATCAAATTCAGATTATAATTACAAAACCACGACCGCGAGCTTGAGTAGATATTCAATTATTTTATCATATGAAAAACATCTTAATATTTTAAATTATGATAGAAGGATCTACACGTAGAAAAAAAGTATGGTTGTGGTGACAATATTCGAAGAGGACAATACTATTTTTGGGTGTATGGTTGAAAAACAACAATATTATGATTCTCACATTATTAGTATGACTCAAATACAACCATACTATAACCCTCACAACCATACTTTGATCCTCACAACAATAGTATGATTCACACATAACCATAATATGATCCCCGCAACCATAGTACGATTCACCCTCAACCATGCTATGATCTCCACAACCATATTATGATCCTCACAACCATAGTATGTTTCACATACAACAATTGTATGATCCTCACAACAATAGTATGATTCACACGTAACCATGTTATGATCCCTACAACCATAGTATGATCAAACACAATTATACTATGATCCCCAAATTATTTAATGGAATTGGGTTGAGTCAACAACAGATTTAATTTATGAAAATTATTTAAAAATACATTAAATTCAAAATAATAGAAGTGATTTATTTAACAGAAGAAAAATCTGTGTAAAAAACGTAAGCGTTTTTATTAAAAATATTTCAGTTAAACAAAGCCAAGGCAGTTTATTTGAAATTTTTTAATTTTCATATAAAAAGTACTATTATTGCATTAGATTCGTAACAATAACATTGTTCTAAAAAGCATTTTTTAATAGGGAAAAATTACAATTATTTAGTATGATTGACGTAATCATATTATTGTTCACATAAAATCCTAAAACAATACTTTTGTCGCACCAACCATGTTTATATTGTTGCTACAACCATATTTTTATTATTAAACTTGGCAATAATAATATTGTTACATTTCAACAATATTAAAATTGCGGCAATCATACTATTGTCAAAATTAAATTCAGTAAACAAAACTATGGTTGCGACGATAATACTTTTATTGAGGAGAACACATTATTATTGCCGTGACCATATAGTAACCATGTTTTTTCTCTGCGTGTATGACAATTATGTCTAAAACAAAATATCGGCCAAAAGCTCGGCATATTGCCGTACACTTTTTCCTTTTAAATATCCCTTAAGAAAGAGGTTTAACGGTGTCAAATCACATTATCGTGGCAGCCAATTAATATCGCCACCACGTGAGATAACACGGCCATTATATTTCTCCCGCAAAAGAGACATTGTTTCGTTGGCTGTCTACCAAGTGGCACCATCCTGTTAGAACCACATATCGTCCAGATCCGTATCCTCATCTCGCGATAGCGAACACCCTTCACGGTAACTGCTTGGCTGGCCTCATTATCGAATATGGACAGTCCGATGACAGAACGAAATGGGCGAGCATGCCCAGGAGTTTGCACATTTCCTACAGACCCGGTTTGCTGAAATTTGCATGAAGAAAGAAAGTATGGTTGGGGTAACAATATTCCATGATCACCATACTATTGTAGCCATATGATCATCACAACAATATTATGGTTTACACACAACCATACTTTGATTTCCACAACAATATAATGGTCATGGCAACAATAGAATTATTCATACTTAACCAAACTATGATCCCCACAACCAAATTATGATCCCCATAACTATAGTATGTTTAACATACAACCATAGTATGATCCACACAACCATAGTATGATCCACACAACCATAGTATGACTGACACACAACCATACTATGATCCCAAAATTTTTGTAAGGATTGAGTTAAGTTGTTATTATGTAAAAATACATTCAACTCTTAATGATAGGTGTGGTTATTGCTAACATAAGACCCAAAAAACAATACCGTTGTCGCACCAACCATATTTATATTGTTGCTACAATAATATTTTCATTTTTAATTTTGGCAACAATACTATTGTTGCAATTCAACAATATTTATATTTTCGCAATCATACTATTGTCAAAATGAAATTCAAAAAACAATACTATAGTTGCGACGACCATACTTTTATTGCAGAGAACATACTATTGTTGCCGTGACCATATACTTAGTAGGGACATAGATACTGTTACAACATTGAACACACCCATTTTAATAGTAGAACTGAACATACCCCGTTAATGTCATATGGGTTTTGAAAGCTAACCTCAATAGCGTTAGTCTGTAACGGGATTTTAAAATTGTTTCAACTTTCATCATGGAGTGTTCAGATAATGAGAACCGTATCGCTGTAATAGCGCTTTTCAAGTGTGAAATAAAAATAACGACATTTTCAAAAACGCTCCGGCCACTAAGGATTAGCCGCATATTAGTCTACCGATGCATAAAACTGTTTGAATCAAGAATTCACAGAAATCCGATCCGAAAACAGAAAATCATGGCCCGTGAGATGAATATCACGCAAAAGTCCATGAGTCGAATCACTAAAAAAGACTTGGGACTCGGGGCTTTCGAACGACGTACCAGACATCTATGACTGCAGCTTTAAAATAGAATAGGATTGAAAAATGCAAACGTCTTTTGCTGAAGCACGCTGATAACTTGCACAGAAAAATGTTGTGCACCGATGAACAAATTTTTGCCGTTCAGGAAAAATTGAACAAGTAAAATGATAGAGTGGTTGCGAGGCCATCTAAGGAAGCATCTGAACTGATCCCAAGGGTTGAAAAGAGTCATCACCCAGCTTCATTTATGGTTTGGTGGGGTGTCTCTTACGATGGGGTCACTGACCTGCATTTCTGCGAACAAGGAGTCAAAACATCGGCCAAACTTTACCAAGAAACCGTTTTGGAAGCTGTTTTGAAGCCTCTTTACAATTCCATGTTCCGAAACCATCCATGGACTTTCCAGCAGGATTCTGCGCCGGCCACATCCCAGGCCTGGCTTCGAAACAATTCGCCAGCGTTCATTTCCTCTGAAGAATGACCCAGATTTGAACCCATTGGATTATAAATTGTGGACGGTTTTAGAGGACTAGGTTTGTCACAAAAGATACCCCAACATTGGATCTCTTAAGACTGCTTTGGTTTGAGCTGTGGCCAGTTTGACGAGGTTCGTGCAGCTATTGACGATTGGCTAGTGCGACTTAAGGCTTAGGCAAAAGGCGGACATTTCAAAAAAAGTAGATTCTTTTTGGATACAATCTACATTAATAAATATATTAAAAAATATTTGGTCCAAAAACATTCAGTACTTTTTATTTTACAGCATAAAACGTGTATAATAGTATCTATGTCCCTACCAAGTGTAACCATATCTTTTCTTTGCTGACCAATCAAATCACAAAGTGCATTTGTTTTGAGCGCCCATTATCATAAAACGCTTCGACAAGCTTAAACCGCTGCTCTATTGTATACCTCTTCATGGCTGAATTGTCAAACACTAAAACGAAGAAGTGTCAAATTAGGTTGGACCAAAAACTGGACGTCAAGGCGTGACTCCCAAGTAACATCGTGCATTATGGTTGGACAAACCTTTACCTATGTGGTCTAGTTCCACCACAGTTATGATCACTAATAACGTACCATGCAAACGTTGGGTGTAATTGTAGCTTTTAGGGCTACAGGACCTCAAATCAGAAGGCCCCTTTGCATTGGGGGCTATACAGACACATGGACCGAAGAACAAATTTTTAACAGAGATATGTGTTAGTCATTCAAAATGCTTTGTGAGAATTTTGATTGAAATCGGATGTAATATGTGGATTTTAGAGATGTGGGTTTTAAATAGGAAAAAAAACTGTGTGTTATGAAAACATAGACCTATGAGGACTAGTTTTAAAAGAGGTTTATGCCTGACCTAAGTTTCTTACAATCGCTTTATGATTGCGACCAAAACTTTGATTACAACGATAGATGGACAGACAGACGGACGGATGAACATACCTTAATGGCATCGAATAGGGATTCTGAGTCGAGCGGTATACTTAAGATATTGGCTACCTCCAGTGTCTTGGTATTGTAAACATCAGCACAAAGTCATAATACCCTGTACCACAGGTTGGTGTAGGATATAAAAATGATAGTGACCACTCTGAAACATACGCCACTACAAGAGATCTAAGACAGGGTGGCGTAACTTCCTCAACATCATAATGGAGAAAATTCTTCAAAATATTAAATCCAAAAAAACGGGCACAATTAGCACAAGGTCCACGCCCTTCTAGCGTACATGTTTAGAGTGAGTGTTTTAATATTTTAAATTTGAATTGGCTGTAAAAGAAAGGACTGATAATTTTTCAAATTTCTGGGTTTACTGGAAAGGTTGAACTGTGTCAGGTTGAACTGTGTCATTTAAAAATGAAACACCACTCGAAGCGTTTTTGCTTCGCGCAATGGGCTGAAAATTGTTTGGCAGGAGATGAACAATTTTATCGAAAAATCGTGTTTTCAGGTGAAGCTCATTTTTATGTCGGTGGCTATGCCAATAAGCAAAATAGCCGCATATTGGGTTCAGAGAACCCTCACGTGACTATTAAGAAGCCAATGAATCCACAACGAATCAACGTTTGGTGTGGATTTTGGGCTGGCGGCATCATTGGGCCATTTTTCTTTGAAATTGAGCAAGGAGCCGCCGTTGCCGTCAACGTTGAGCGTTACCATGCTTAACGAATTTTTGTTTCCAAGAATTCAATGGAATGACATGAAAGGCATTTGGTTTCAACAAGACACAGTCAACTCTACCATCGATATTTTACGCACTGTTTTTAAAAATCGAATAATCAGCAGAAATTGTGATGTCAATTGGCCGTGTCGGAGCTGTAATTTAAGCCCTTTGGTTTGTTTTGTGTGGGGAGCTATTAAGGATAAATGTTACGCAAGTATCCAGGGAGAATTGAAGCGTGCACCCAAAAAAAAATTTGGTTATTATATGGTCACGGCAACAATAATATGTTCTGTGTAATAATAGTAATTCGTCGCAGCCATAGTATTGGTTTTTGAATTTCATGTTGACAGTAGTATGATTGCGACCATAATAATATTGTTGAGATGTAAAAATAGTATTATTGACAAATTTAAAAATGAAAATATGGTTGCAGCAACAATATAAATATGGTTGGTGCGACAAAAGTTTTTGGGTTTTATGTTAACAACATAATGATTACGGGAATCATACCGTATGATTGTAATTTTTCTAAATTTGTAATTTGTTTGTAATATGGGTTTACAACAATGTTATTGTTACGAATCTTATGAAAAAATAATGGGAATTAAAATTTTTCAAAAAAATTCTATAAACAAATCAAAAACAGTTTTTTTTTGATTTGTTTATTGAATTTTTTTTAATAAAAAAGCTTACGTACATTTTTAAATGGATTTTCTCTACTGTTTAATAAACACTACTATTATTTTAAATTTAATGTATTTTCAATTTATGTACTAAATAAAAATTTTTATTGTTGACAATATACCCAATCCTAATTAATAATTTTGAGGACCATAGTATGGTTAAGTGGGATCATACTATGGGTGCGTGTGAACCATACTATGATTATCCGGATCATAATATGGTTGTATGTCAAACATGCTATTGTTGTGAGGATCATAATATGGTTGTGGGAATCATAGTATGGTTAAGTGGGATCATACTATGGCTGTGTCATCATAGTATGGTTGAGAGTTAATCATACTATGGTTGTGAGGATCATAGTAAGGTTGAGTGTGAATCATACAAAGGCTGTGAGGATCATAGTATGGTTGAGTGTAAATCATACTAAGGTTGTAAGGATCATAGTATGGTTCTGTGTGTATCATACTATGGTTGTGAGGATCAAAACATTGTTGTGCCACAACCATATACCCAACAATAGTAAGATGCCCTTCGAATGTTGTCACCCCAACCATACTTTTTTTCTGCGTGAGGAAACATGAAATCGAAGTTGCCATTGAAGAGATTGAAGAGAACCCGAAACAATCGAAAATATACTGAAAAATTGAGTTGATCGGATGAGGCACTGCCGAGTCATTTGAATGATATTGTGATCCTTTTTTAAATGGGAAAGTTTAATCAACTTTTACCTTTCCACTAAAACCAGAAATTTGAAAAAATGAAAAGTACTTTTTTTTACAGCCGATTAAAATTTAAAATGTAAAATTGCCCTCCCTGTATCCGGAGCTTAAATAAAAACTAAAAATCTTGCTAAAGTTAATATTTGGATGCTCATAACGCCAACAGCACTAGAAGCTTTTAATAACCTTCATCTATCATTATTTGAAATGTTCAATAGACTTGCTCTTCCCACGAAACGCCACAATCAATATTTCTTTCTGGTTTTTTTTCTCTTCTTTTTCCCAAATAAGCAACGAAGCAAAACTCACCCAGCATCATTATTTTTTCATTTGACAGGCTAATGTTAAATGAACCAACTGAACTGAATTGAAACGAAAATGGAATGCGTTTCCGGCAGTTACTTAAAATAATGGCACTGTTCAATGACTCTGCCGCTTCCTCAACCTCTCAGCCATCGCCCACTTGCTTAGCGCCACCACCAAATATTGCACTCCCCCTGTGCCACCGTGGCAGTGTCTGTCACTCGCCTCTGTTGCCAGCCAATATAAACGTTCTTACAGGCATTTTGGCAGTTCGGTATTTGGCAGTTGTAACGAGCAACATTTTGGCAGCTGCATCCATGAGATACAAACAGGGGGCGAGCGCGAGAAAGAGATAGAGAAAGAAATGGCAAAAGTCAATGAATGCATTTCGTCGAAGCCAAAAAGGAAGTGTTACTTTTCAAGCCCTTTTGAAGTCATTTAATGTGAGATTTGCAAATGCGTTCGTTTTGGGGTTCCTCAAAAAGGCGGTAGTTCGCGCGGGTGTACGAGTATGTTTTAAAAGGATATTGACGTTTATTGCCATTAAAGCAATGCTATGTGAAGGACTACACAGTAGCAATAAATGCAATATTAAAATTGGGGCGATGAATACGAGTATTTAACTTTGATTTTGCTACTTTGTGATTTTACTACTTTGGGAACATTTCAGAGCTTAGATTAAATAAAGAGGTGTCCAATCATAATGCACAGTGTTAATTGTGAGTCACAATTTAATGTCAAGGTTTTTGCCTAACTTAATTTGACGTATTTTGGTTTCAGTGTTTGACAAATTCAACCATGGAGAGGTACACAATGGAGTAGCGTGTTCAGATTGTTGAAGCCTTTTACTGAAATGGGCGTTCGAATCAAAATGCATTTCGTAGAATTTGTGATTTTGTTAATCAGCATAATCGACCAATTGTGTCCACAATCGGTAGAATTGTGGGCAAATTTCAGCAAACCGGTTAAGTAGGAAATGTGAAAACACCTGTACATGCTCGCCCAGTTCATTCTACGAAAATCACTGATGTTGTTCGCGATAGCGTGGCAGAAGAGCAGTCAACCTCGACTCGGCGTTGTGTCCATTAATTGAATATCTCAAGAAAATCATTAATGCGAATTTTATATAAAGATTTGAATTTACACTCATACAAGGTTCAATTAAATCAAGAGCTTAAGCCTACTAATCTTTCCAAGTGTCGCACAGTGGGATGAGATTAGATAAATGCAAATTATTAAGCTGTTTCATAACTAACAAGGGGGTTTTTTGAAACTACAGAAGATATTTCATAGGTGTAACTTGTAGGGTCGACTAGTTGATTCTTAAGTATAGGAAAAAATCATCCAAACCATTTTTAAAATTCAAAAGTAACATGCGTTTTAAAATTGTATGAACTCGATGTGCCCACCTCGGGGGCACTGTACTGCTATATATATTACTGTCCTAATACTGAAAATGCGAATATTTATCATCAAAAATGGTTTTATTGTTTTTCAAAGTATTCTCCAGCATGATTTATACACTTTTGCATGCACTCAAACCAATTGTCGAAGAACTTTTACCACTGCGATTGAGACACCTCCAAACCATGGTTTTTAAACGCTTCAGCAGCATCTTCTGGCGGCGAAAATCGTTAACCACGCATTTTTTCTTTATCTGCGGGAATAAAAAGAAGTCATTGGGTGCCAAGTCAGGGCTGTACGGCGGATGACCCATAAATTCGACGTTTTAGCCGGTTAAAAAAGGCGCTAGTTTGAGCCGATGTGTAAGAGCTCGCATTGTCATGGTGCACAATGATTCGCCTTCTCTTGTTCGTTTTTCGAATTTCTCCGAAGGCATCAGGCAAACAAATCGTGGTGTACCACTCAGAATTGACCGTCCTACGTTGCTCAAGCGGAACAGTCGCCACATGCCGAAGAAACAGGCGACCATTTCCTTTGAAGTGCTTCTTCCACGAACAACTTTCGTTGGATTTGGCTCGTCCTCGAAGACCCACACGGTCGATTGCTGTTTTGTTTCTGACTCATACGCATAGATTCATGATTCGTCACCTGTGACGATCTTATAAACGTCTTTTGATGCACCGCGATCGTATTTCTTTTAAAATTTCTTTGCACCAATCGACACGAGACTTTTTTTGAGCTATTGTCAACTTTTGCGGGATCCAACGAGAACAATCTTTTTTACGGCCAGGTGTTCATGCAAAATCGAATGTATGCCGGTGGAAGAAATGCCCAAGGATGACTCTATCTCACGGTATGTCACATGACGATGTTGCATTATCAGCTCACGCACGGCCTCAATGTTCTCTGGCACAACGGCCGTTTTTGGACGATCTTCGTCTTTGAGCGAGCGTCGGCCACGATTGAATTCATTAAACCAGTTTTTTACAGTGCTAAAGGATGGTGCTTCATCGCCATAGAAAGATTTAAGTTCATCGATGCACTCTTGTCGTTATAATCCACGTTGAAAGTTGAGAAAAATGATCGCACGAAAATGTCCACGGGTTAATTTCATTTTTTTTGGCAAAAAGATTTTTTCAAGTCAATGTAAACAACACAAATGATGGTCGTTTATACTAAAAAATGTCAAACTTTCCAATGAAAATGCCAGATGGCGCTAGGCAACACTAAGTTGTAGGCCAGCAGTATATAGCAACCCTCGTAGCGCTGCCCCTGCATATCGTGGGGGCCCCAAACTCAAAACTTTAGATTTATTCCATTTTTTTAATCGCATCCCACTGGTTGGTTGATCAGACAGAAAATCATCTTCAGCGACAGAGCATATTTTCTCCTCAGTGTATTCTTTTACAAACAGAATTGCTGTATTTGGACAAATGAGAGTCCACGGGTGATTGTTGAAAAGCCCATGTATCCACAATGAGTGACTGCATGCTTCGGTTTATGGGCTGACGGCGTCATCGGACCGTACTTCGTCGAAAATGAGATTGACCAAGCAGTTAACGTAAATGGTGTTCGCCAACGAAACAACATAGGCAAAGATAAATGCAATGGCCGTGTTATCTCACGTCGTGGCGATGTTAATTGGCCGCCACGATCATGTGATTTGACACCTTTTGACTTCTTTCTTTGGGAATATTTAAAAGAAAAAGTGTATGTCAATAGGACAAAAACAATTTAACAGCCATTATGTCTCAGTCATTGAAAATATAGACCATCGGCTGGAAGTATGCCACTGAAGCCAAGGCCGATATTTTGTTTCACACATAATTGTCATTGATCCTTGTATGATAATAAAAAATATTTAATTCCATGAAAACTCAAGGAGCTTGAAGAAACTAACGAAAAGTTTTCTAATCTACACCTGTGCCTCTGCCGTTACTGCAATCGCCAACAAACGCGCCTAAAAGACTGTGTAGAATTCTTTATTCTCCGTCACAAGGTTTAAGCCTGGTTTAAAATGCTCCATCATGTGAACACTTAAAGGCCAACAACATGTACATCGTGAATGCAGACTCCAAAAATACTATGCACAATTCTTTAAAGGTCCTCTGGCCCTTCATCACGAGGTTTAAGTCAAACCAGGCTTAAAATTCTCGAACATGTGATCTATAGCAGTTTAATACTATTTACAATTATTTTTACAAATTAATGCAAATCCTGCCAATACACAGAGAGCCACATACACCAAAAATCCATACTAGGAATCATTATTGAAATGTACTTAAGATTCTTATACTTATTGTTAGGCTCCTAAGAGCAGATTCAATAATTCAAAAAAAAAACATACGAGGGTTGCAATTTATATTTCGGGTCTTGACAATACTAGTGTTTCCAGATGCTAACTGGAACTTCCATTAAAAACGTTAGCATTTTTATGGCATAACTTCACTCAGAACGGCGTCCGAGACTGAACTCTTGGTACCAGCGATTAACAGTGGTTTTTGATGGTGCTTCATTGTCAAAAGTCGAAACAAGTTGAAGACTCTTGTCTTAATAACCCAGGCCGAAAATCGTAATAAATCATCGCACGAAAATGTTCACGGGATAATTCCATTTTTTGACTGAGATGAATTTTTCGACACACAGTAAACAATTGTTTTGTTTACTGTGCGAATTGTTTTGTTTACTGTGTGTCGAAAAATTCATCTCAGTCAAAAAATGGAATTATCCCGTGAACATTTTCGTGCGATGATTTATTACGATTTTCGGCCTGGGTTATTAAGACAAGAGTCTTCAACTTGTTTCGACTTTTGACAATGAAGCACCATCAAAAACCACTGTTAATCGCTGGTACCAAGAGTTCAGTCTCGGACGCCGTTCGCTCCAGGATGAATGTCGTGAAGGAAGTCCAACTTCGGTCACTGCCAGAAAAAAATCGATGATGTGCGTGAACTGATTAAGCAAGACCGACATGTGACATACAGTTAGTTTAAGGCATCCTTGGACATTAGTATGACAAACATCAATAAGATATTGCATGTTTATTTGGCCGTGAAAAAAATTTCTTCTCGTTGGATCCCACATAAATTGACGAATGCTCAAAAAAGGCTCGGATTATGGATTGGTGCTAAGAGATGTTGAAAAAGTACAACTGCGGTAGCTCTACGGCAGTGTATAACATTGTCACAGGTGGCGAATCATAGATCTATACATATGAACGCGCAACAAAACAGCAATCGACCGTATGGGTCTTTCACGACCAGCCAAATCCAACAAAATTTGTTCGTGGAAGAAGTACATCGAAGCAAATGATTGCCTTTTTTTCGGTATAACCGGCCATATTGCCTTCTGTGGAACGTAGGACGGTCAATTCTGAGTGGTATACAACCATTTGTTTGGCAACAGTGTTCGAAGAAATGAAGAAAGATAATAAGAGAAGACGGATCATTTTGCATCACAACAATGCGAGCTCTCACACATCAGCTGAAACGATGAGCTATTTGACCACTCAAGATAACGAATTGATGGGCCATCGACCGTGCAGCCCTGATTTGGTACCCAATGAGTTCTTCTCATTCCCTAGGATCAAGAAAAAAATGCGTGGTAAACGTTTTTTATCGCCCGAAGCAGCGGTTGAAGCGTTCAAAAATCTTGTTTTGGAGGTGTCTCAATCGGAGTGGAAAAAGTGCTTCGAAAATTGCTTTGTGCGCATGCAAAAGTGTATTGATCTTAAAGGAGAACATTTTGAAAAACTATAAAACCATTTCCAACGACAAATTATACAAATTATAAATAGCAACCCTAGTATAGAAAAAAAAATTACAAACAACATCGTGCGTATTAGTTGGATCAACCTTTATTTTATTCATACTCGCATACATAATCATTACTAATTCTTTTGTGTATTGCAAAACACTGTCATTTTTTGGATTCTTAGTTTTGGCAGGGCATTTTACCATAATCTTGGCTGTCTGACCCTTTTTAAAAACTTCGTCATGCTTTTTGGTTTGACTAAAGCATTTACACTCCATGCATGCTTCCGTATGATGCAATATTCCATCGGGTGGCACACATGACTGATGTAGCGTGCATTGTGTGATTGATATAGACTGCCACTAAATTACGCTGTGGTCTTTTTTCGCATTGAGCTCTCGAAACCGACAAAAAAACGATAGAAGAAACGTTAACATTTTGGCCTCCATCTGTTGGTTTGACAGCTTTTCAGATGCGCTGATAAGCTTAGGGTTTAGATACACACACACACCTATATATCAGCTATAATGTGCTCAGTACGACTGGCAGACTCCTAGCTACACATACGCACACAGACACATGGAAATCCCATATCCCTGCTGCACGAGGAAATCCCATATCGTCAGGGAGACTAAACACACAAACATATAAGCTATTGGATGCTTATCCCCTGCCCTGGCGGATGTGTGGTTGCTACAATATTTAGAAATGTATGTCTGTCTGTCTGCCTGCCTGTCTCTCTGCATATATACGGTGTGATAGACATTCTAGCATCCTATCCAATCTAGCTAGTCGCACGTCTAGCGCAACCCTGCCGTACATTCCTGGCATCGAGATGACTGCTACACCTCCATCATGCATTGCTGAGTTTTATAGGCGCTTAGAGAATATTGCTTTTTCGCACTTTGTTCAAGTATGCGGGTGTGTACGTGCGCCAGTGTTGGCTTTTTCCTGGAATATCCCCTTCAGTTAGGCCAAATGTTGGAGTGAATGATGGCTCACATATCAAAATTAGAGTGTCCAAAAAACCGGGGTTTTAAAAAACCGCCATTTCGGGTTTTATTTTAAGTATTTTAAGTTTCAGTCTTTTGGCTAAGAATGGAAACTATTTTCTCATTCAGAAGTGGATCGATTGAGACCATTTATAAACTATGAGCATACATGAACATCAATAGCGACGAAAAAAGGTTTTTTTATTATTTAAAAAAACGAGGACTGCTATATATATTTCTGGCCTAATAATGAAAATGCGAACATTTATCATCAAAAATGGTTTATTGTTTTTCAAAGTATTCTCCAGCATGATTTATACACTTTTGCATGCTCTCAAACCAATTGTCGAAGCATTTTTTCGACTCCGATTGGGACACCTCCAAAACATGGTTTTTGAACGCTTCAACAGCATCTTCTGGCGACGAAAATCGTTGACCAAGCATTTTTTTCTTGATGTGCGGGAATAAAAATAAGTCATTGGGTGCCAAGTCAAAGCTGTACGGCGGATGAACCATCAATTCGACGTTTTGGCCGGTCAAAAAGGCGCTGGTTTGAGCCGATGTGTGAGAGCTCGCACTGTCATGGTGCACAATGATTCGTCTTCTCTTGTTCGTTTTTCGAATTTCTCTGAAAACTTTAGGCAAACATATCAGAGTTGATCGCCCAACGTTGCTCATGCGGAACATTCGCCACATGACCAGTTTTGACGAAGAAACAGGCGACCATTTACTTTGAAGTGCTTCTTCCACGAACAACTTTCGTTGGATTTGGCTCGTCTTCGAAGACCCACACGGTCGATTGCAGTTTTGTTTCGGGCTCGTACGCATAGATCGATGATTCATCACCTATGACGATCTTATAAACGTCTTTTGAAGCACTGCGATAGTATTTTTTCAAAATTTCTTTGCACCAATCGACACGAGCCTTTTTTGAGCGATTGTCTAATTGTGCGGGATCCAACGAGAACAAACCTTTTTACGTCCAGGTGTTTATGCAACATCGAATGTATGCTGTTGGAACAAATGTCCAAGGATGCCTCTATCTCACGGTATGTCACATGATGATCTTGCATTATCAGTTCGCGCACGGCATCAATGTTCTCTGCCACAACGGCCGTTTTTGGACGACCTTCACGACCTTCGTCTTTGAGCGAGCGTCGGCTACATAGGGCTTTATATGCTTACATAAGTCTAAAAATGTTTACAACTTCTTGCAAATTACTTGTATTACTTAGTAGGGACATAAATACTGTAAAAACATTGAACACACCCATTTCAATAGTAGAACTGAACATACCCCGTTAATGTCATATGGGGTTTGGAAGCTAACCTCAACAGCGTTAGTCTGTAGCGGGATTTCAAAATTTTTTCAACTTTCATCATGGAGTGGTCAGATAATGAGAGCCGTATCGCTGTAATAGCGCTTTTCAAGTGTGAAATGAAAAAAAAAAACGATGTTTTCAAAACGCTCCGGCCACTAGGGATTAGCCGCATGTTCGTCTACCGATGCATAAAACTGTTTGAGGAGACTGGAAATGTAAAATACCGCCACTGGTCGGGCCGCCCACACTCTGTTCGAACACCGCACGTCATCAAAGCCGTTTAATCAAGAATTTACAGAAATCCGCTCTGAAAACAGAAAATCGTGGCCTGTGAGATGAATATCACGTAAACGTCCATGAGTCGAATTATTAAAAAAGACTTGAGACTTGGGGCTTTCAAACGACGTAACGGACATTTATTGACTGTAGCTTAAAAAAAATAGCATTGAAAAATGCAAACGTCTTTTGGTGAAGCACGCTGATAATTTGCACAGAAAAATTTTGTTCACCGTGAAAAATATTTTACCGTTCAGGAAAAATTTAACAAGCAAAATGATAGGGTGTATGCGCGGTCATCTTAGGAAGCATCTGAACTGATCCCAAGGGTGATCCCATGGTTTGGTGGGGTGTCTCTTACGATGGGGTCACTGACCAGCATTTCTGCGAACAAGGAGTCAAAACATCGGCCGAATTTTACCACGAAACCGTTTTGGAAGCTGTTGTGAAGCCTCTTAACAATTCCCTGTTCCAAAACCAGCCATGGACTTTCCAGCAGGACTCTGCGCCGACCCATAAGGCTAAAACGTCCCAGGCCTGGCTTCGAAACAATTTGCCAGCGTTCATTTCCTCTGAAGAATGGCCCTCAGGCAGTCCAGATTTGAACCCATTGGATTACAAATTGTGGACGGTTTTAGAGGACAAGGTTTGTCACAAAAGATACCCCAACATTGGATCTCTTAAGACTGCTTTGGTTCAAGCTGTGGCCAATTTTCCAATGGACGAGGTTCGTGCAGCTATTGACGATTGGCCAGTGCGACTTAAGGCTTGCGTAGAGGCAAAAGGCGGACATTTCGAATAAATCGATTCTTTTTGGCTACAATATACATCAATAAATATATTAAAAAAAATTTGGTCCAAAAACATTCAGAACTTTTTATTTTAAGCATATAACGTGAGTAACAGTATTTATTAAATAAATAAAGGGTTTTATAATTTGTTACACTTAAAATGAAAGAAGATTCCTTTAAGTTTACCATAGCAATCGGTCTAGAATCACTATCTTACTCCTAGAGCAAAGTCCCACTGCCTGTCTGTCTGTGTATCGTTGTTATCAAAGTACAGCCCTTTCTAATTTAAGATCCCATCTAATTTAAGATCGCATTTTGAGCGACCAATTATTTTGTTCCTGTGAGTCTCGCAAAGGTCCTTCCTAATTTGAGGATTTCCAGCTCTCCAGAAATTGAAATTTTACCCTGATAGTGCTACAATTTCATATTCTACGCTATAGGTGACCATAAGGGATGTCGATCGGGACTGACTTTGGCGAATTCCCAGGATTCGGGATATTACAAAAATGAGATCCCGGGAGTTAGGGAATTTTTTGTTTTCCGGGATTTTTATACAATGCACCACTCTGTGGAACAGAACCAAAACCACTGGTTCAGAACTTAACAAGTTTACCCTAGTAGCCTCCGACCACCAATCCGAAAATTTTCAACCCTTGCCATTTGCCCTCTTGCATTTTCGGCCATGGTCATAGATGGACATGTTTTCGTGAAACGAGCCAAGGAATACGTTGGTGAAATTTGTCCAGTCGTTAATGATTCACACTGTATTAGAATTGATAAAAATTGTTAAAATTAGAAAACATTTTTGAGCAATATAAATACAGATATTTTAGCACAGTATAACAAGTTAAACCATTCGTTACCGGTTCAAAAATACTTTATGCCACCTGACGACAATGGAATTACAAATATCACACTAGTATGTGACATTCAATACTTTTTCGACAGATAGACTCGATTTAGGAGAACACCCGAAGGGGATGTTAGACGAATTGAGTTCATCTAACTTTTTTATGCATTTGCAATTTGCCTGAATTAAAAGTGCATGTATGCAAAGAAAGAGGGGGAGAGAGAGAGAGAGAGAGAGAGAGAGAGAATGGCCTCAATTCCCTACCGAAAAATGCTGGAAGATAGAAACAAAAAAAAATCGTCTTCGGGCGCATACCTACGTATGTCCTTATAACCGGCGACAGTTGTTGGCCATGGTTATTTTTAGTTTACCTCCCCCTTTCAAAAAGAGCAACATGAGCAATGGGTGAGCTGTTTGGTAAGCCTCGTATGGCGCGTTGGAAATGGTGGTGCCAAAACACAAAAGCTTCAACATCTATCAAATGTCGGCATCGGACTGTCGTGGAATACAAAGTGGCTTTAGTTTCTTCCTTCTTCTTTTATGTTCGTTCTATTTTTGGCTAAAACACGCCTGTTAATAGGAAACTCGTTAGCGAAATGGCGTTAAGCTGTTGGAGAAAGAAGTTTTTTGCCATCTTCTATGAAAAATACGGCTGTCGTAGGCAGTGTTTTTTTTAATATAGGAGCATAAAAACACACAAAAATTTACTGAATGGGAATCTTTGCATTCGGTGACATATTCAGGTGTATTACACGCAAAGAAAAAATAAGATTACTAAGTATATGGTCACGGCAATAATACGAGGGTTGCTATATACACACTAAGTGTTGCCTAGCGCCATCTGACATTTCCATTGCAAAGTTTGACATTTTTTAGCATAACCGTACTCAGAACGTTTTGGTGTACGACCATTATTTGTGTTGTTTACAGTGACTTGAAAAAATTGCCAAATTTAAAAATTAAAATATGGTTGTTGCAACAATATAAATATGGTTGGTGCGACAAAAGTATTAGTTTTTAAATTTTATATTAACAAAAGTATGATTACGGCAATCATGCTGTATAGATATGTATAACAATGTTATTTTTACGGATCGAATGTAATAATACGAGTAGTTATTTTATATGGAAATTGAAATTTTGCAAAAAAAACCGCTTTGGCTTTGTTTAACTGAAATAGTTTTAATAAAAACGCTTACGTTTTTTAAACTGACTTTCAAACTGTTAAATAATTCACTAAATTATTTTTAAATTGATGTATTTTTAAATAATTTTTATAACTCAAATCTATTGTTGACAACTAATTTTAATAAATAATTTGGGGGTTCATAGTATAATTGTATGTGATCATACTATGGTTGTGTGTGAACCACACTATGGTTGTGTATGAACCACACTATGGTTGTGTGTGAACCATACTATGGTTGTGTGTGAACCATACTATGGTTGTATGGGAAACATACTATGGTTGTGAGGATCATAATATGGTTGTGGAGATCATAATATGGTTGTGGAGATCATAGTATGGTGTAGTGTGAATCATGCTTTTGTTGCGAGGACCATAGTATGGTTGTGGGGATCATAGTATTGTTGCATAAGAATCATACTATTGTTGTGAGGATCATAATATTGATGTACCACAACCATATACCCAACAATAGTATGATGCTCTTTGAATATTGTTATGCCAACCATACTTTTTTTCTATGTGCAGGCATGAGCTGGCGTTAGCTGGCTAAACAAACTATTTTTTGAGCCTTTATCGATTCATTGCATAATCGAATGTTATCTTTGGCTTGAACTTGGTAGGGACCTTTTTGTGGGGGCTATTCGGACCGATATGGTTTCTAAAGCTGCAGACCTTGTATCGGAAGGCGCCATTGTATGGGGGCAATATGAAATATAGATCTGTATGGTCCAGTTTCGCCAGAGTTTATTATCATTGCATACCATGCAAAATTTGAACGCATTCTACAGCAGCAGGACCAAATATCGGAAAGGACTTTGTGTGAGGGTAGTTTGAAAACATGGGAAGATAAGTTTAGATCCCAATTCACCACATTTGGTTTTGGATCGTTTTTAACGTTCTTAGCAACATTTGTTATTAATTGAATGTTATATGTGGATTTTAGGGCTACAGGTTCTGAAGCCGGGAATAAACTTTGTATAGATTTAATGAGGGAACAATCAAGACTAATTTTAATATGGTTAGACTTTGGAACAAATCTGAGCAAGGAGCAAAGTTCATATTTGAGACCTTTACTTTTATTACAACGATAGATGAACAGACGGACGGTCAACGACCATTAGAATTAGATTGAAATGATATTTGGGATAAACATAGGGTATTTTTCCTCTCCTTTGAGGTGTTTCAAACAAACATTCAAACAGCAGCACTAACTGGTAATACCCAGTGGGGTGTAGTTTATAAAAAGGGAAATTCGGCTAGAAATAAACTTAACAAGATACAAATGACAACTGGTTTTTGAAAAAGCTTACTTAGCATTCTGACAAGTGTTCAAACACCGGGGTTTTTTGAAAACCGGCATTTAAGGTTTTTTTCAAAACCACGATTTGCAATAACCGAACCAGAAAAAAATTAATAGTGCCCATTAACAGCTCTTAATATACCCCAATTATTAAAATAAGGCCATATTTTCATTTGTGTTTTTGGTACCAATATGTATTATTGTCCATGTCTAAATTGGTCAGACTTTCGGACATAGTGACCGTCACCGAAATTTAGCCAAACTGCAAAACTAGTTTTATTTATTTGGTCCCAAAGACAATTTTAAGGGGACGATAAATCGATCCAAAATTAGTTGTTTGTCAATCGAAATATCCCATACCAAAATTTATCAAAATCGGAATTAAATCGGGAGAGATCTTTGCGCTGGGGCTATATCAAAATGTGGACCGGTATGATCCATTTGTCTGTGTGCTGATTACAGATCGATCGTAATGAACTGTACCCAATTCCATCAATATTGGATGTGCTGTGTGGCTTTTAGAGTAAAATACACGGAATAACTTTAATTATTTTTTTAATGGACTGCCTCAATTAAATTCCTTGGCTTCGTTTTGTACACCTCTTGCTTGACTTTACCTCATAAAAAAGGTCTGGTGCAGTCAGGTCCAGTGATCTTAGGGGCCAGCGAAAAGTGTAACTTTTGGCTATTAATTTGTTTGAGAATTTTCGTTGGAGCTCTGCCATAACCGGTCTGGCTATATCTAAAGTTGCTCCACCATGCTGGATCCAAATGCTGTTGAATCAGACACGTCTTCGGCGCAGTTCTGGGTAAAAAAATACAACATTAGTAAATAACGATGCCCATTGACAGTCACTGTTACAGCGTTTTATTCAAAGAAGAGTATGGCCCCACAATGCAGGTTGACGAAACTGCGCACCGCACAGTAACTGGCAAAATTCCATTCGAATGGGAAAATTTACTTATAGAGGGTTTAACTTGCTTGTAATTTGGACTTTGGAACAATTTTAAGTCAGCATGAATTGTCAGTTGAAATGATCGTCTGCTGACTGCAAGTTTTTTTTTTATATAAGCTTTATTTGAATTATTGAATCTGCTCCAATGGAGCCTAACAATAAGTATACGAATCTTAAGTATAATTCAATAATGAATCCTAGTATGGATTTCTTGTAATGTGGATCTCTGCTAATTGGCAGGAATTTTAATTAATTTGGTCAAAATAGTATATAACTGGTATGGATCACATGTCTGAGAATTTTAAACCTGGTTTGGCTTAAACCTCGTGATAAAGGTCCAGGGGACCCTTACAGTCATTCACAAAGTGTTCGCGATATTATGTAGAGTGAAGAACTCTAGTTATGAATAGCAGAGCGGACGACGTAATTTGGGTTTTGTAGGTTTTTCGCGTTGACTGTTTTAAGGATCACGTATGAGAGCATCTAAGCCACGTGACGTAGAATAAAGGATTCTACACAGTCTTTTTTGAGTGTTCGTCCGCGATTGATATTGACTGTTTTAAAGATCACGTATAAGAGCGTTTAAGCCACGTGACGTAGAAAAGGATTCTACACAGTCTTTCGGGCGCGTGTGTTCGCGATTACTGTTACGGATGAAGATTAGAAAACACGGCGTTCGTTTCTCCGAAGTCTTAAAGAGCTGGGACTGCACAATAATTGTCTAGCAAGTATGTTATCATGACGTTCGAGCTTCTCTTTGTGCTTTATATTGACTGACTGCAAGTTGTGCCGATAATTTTCGATTCGAAACGCTAGGATTTGCCTGAATTGACGCTGCTACAGTCGCGATGGTGTCTTGAACCCGAACATAGGGATCTTAATAATACGGTCTTCGTGCAATGCTTCCAGATTCGGCAAATATTGATACCAACCAACCTCATAATGGGCTGTCTACTCGGGGGAGTTCCGCCAAACTGTCACCTTACTTCCTTTTGGACGGAAATGCAGGACTGCACAGCACGGTATTGCTGCACTATCCAAATCCTATTTTCGGTAGTCCAATGATTCGTCTTCTCTTTTTCGTTTTTCGAATTTTTCCGAAGACTTCAGGCAAACAAATTGTGGTGTACCACTCAGAACTGACCGTCCTACGTTGCTCAAGCGGAACAGTCGCCACATGAGCAGTTTTGCCGAAAAAACAGGCGACCATTTGCTTCGAAGTGCTTTTTCCACGAACAACTTTCGTTGGACCGTCTTCTAAGACCCACACGGTCGATTGCTGTGTTGTTTCGGGCACATACGCATAGCTCCATGATTCGTCACCCGTGACGATCTACTAAACGTCTTTGGAAGCACCGCTATCGTATTTTTTCTAAATTTCTTTCCACCAATCGACACGAGCCTTTTTTTGAGCCATTGTCAAATTGTGCAGGATCCAACGAGAACAAAACTTGTTTACGGCCAGGTGTTCGTGCAATATCAAATGTATGCTGGTGAAAGAAATGATGGCTCTCTCTCACGGTATGTCACATGACAATCTTGCATTATAAGTTCACGCACGGCATCAAAGTTCCCTGGCACAACGGACGTTTTGGACGACCTGTGTCTTTGTCTTTGAGCGAGCGTCAGCCACGATTTTTATATTTGATTTTTACAATTAAATTGTTTCTAAGATGCACCTGTTTTTGGTGATATATGTGTTCACTTCCCCCTACTTTTCTCTAAGAAAACCAACGCCAACTGGACAAACCGAACGAACTACTGGTATTCACGATGGAGGCTATACGAGTATAACTGTTCGAAGTTAAAAATGTCTTTACTTGTTTCACTTCCCCCTACTTTCCCTAAAAAAGCCCACTCCAACTGGACAACCCGTTCATCCTAACATAAGTGAACAGCCATAAAAGGAAAAAACTGCGTTATCTGTCTATATTTCGGAGAACACTTAAATAGTTTGCATACATTTAATATGTTTGGCCGGCCGCCTTAATACAATTTGTGGTCTCTTTTCATATTTTGTTTTTTTTTAATAATGCCTACAAAATCAACATTTTAGGAAACAGGGTTAATAAGCTCTTTTATGATAGTATTTGTGTTTTTAATTAAATTTGTTCACTACGAGCATATATTACACTGTCACACACACACACATATATAATGGCAATTTGCACAAACACATCCATCCATACTCGTAAAAAAGAGAATTGCGGCGCGGACCAGTAAGTGTTTGCCGCGCCAATTTTAACCGTGTGTGGCCGAAATTTCATAAACGACCAAACAAAAAAATTCTCTCCACAATTTTTATTTTTATCCCTTTTTAGGTCATACGGTCCGAACTTTTTGCCAGTTCTGCTTTGGCAGAGTCAAAACTAAAACGCATTAATTTAAATAAATAAATTTCGAAACGAAAAATCTCCGCAATTCATATCAACTCGGGAAATGATGAAAGGGGGAGGGGGAGGAAAAAGCTGATTTTTTTTGTCGACACAAATTAAAAATTTATTACATTTGTTCAAATGTACATCCAGCCGCATGCGATAAATTTGGACATTTTCATGTGATGTCCATCAGGAAGTACATGCGCACGTACAGTTGATTACAACTGAGGCTTTTGCATATTTATAAACTATTTATGAAATTTGTTCAAAGCAAAGACAACAACTTTTGACCCAGCCATTTAGGCAAACCTTAAATAGCTGACGAAAATGAAATGGTGAATTTAGTAGCTCGAAATTGAACTGAAAATTGGCCGGCTTCATGGGCCTCATATGGCTTTAATATATCCTTTAAAGAAATAGGGCCCCTATTTCAATGAGAAGCAACTTCCTTCCGTTGGTTCAATTAACCGCTTTGGATATGGGTGGCATGTGGTTCCAGCCGGACAATGATACGTAACACAAGACAAAGGAAACGCTTCAAGAGTATGTTTATCTTAGAGTAAGTGGCCACCAAGCACGTCCTATGACCACCGACAATCTTTGCTTTTGAAATAATTCGCTGCTTTGTATCAATCGGCCAAAGTCGGCATAAACGAGGTAAAATCTACGAGTATGCGGCAGTCATTATTAGCTGCATTAGGCTGCAAAGATGCGGCAGACATTCCATTTCATAATTTCAGTTGGAAATCAGACCGAACTACAGAATTTCTGATGCACGAAAAGAAGAAGACCAGTTCTAATCACCAATTATTTATAATCATGATAAAAATTTGGTTGGAAATACCATTAGATAACTGCTAAGACAATATTATGGTACACACAATTTACTGATCGGTCACATAAACAGAATTGCTGGGGTGTCGTCTACTCCAACTTGTTGAGGAGGGCCAATCTTGGGATTCCTGCTGTTGCACTCCTGGATTGCACTGCTCACTGATGTACAATTGGATCGGCAGTAAAACCTTTCCACGTCGCTGTTGTTCCGCACTGGCTGTTGATCGGTCGTAGCGCCTTCTTCACGTTATTCCTGTCTGGCATAAGTATGAACACACGTTTTTTCTTTTATATTTGTTCGCACTTGAAATTTATTATTTTGTTTCAAAAACACTAAAGCTGAAGTTATTTGCTCGAGCTCGCACACACAAGTGTTTGAGCATTGCAAAATGATCTATTGCCTATCCCTCTGTCGTTTAAGTTGACGAAACTGCTTGAGAGGGAGAGGCTGGCATAGAGACACGTTCGCGAGCAAACGGACCTTTTAAAGAAACGGTTTTGGCAACGCACTCTTTGCGGGGGTGGGCCACTGCAGGCCCGTTTCAACGCGAACAAGAATAAAGTTCAAAATATTTGTTGTCTGAAATGTCTGTTGTTGCAGCAAATAGATTAGTATTGAATAATGCAACTTGCAATTGGTAATGACAACAAATAATTTTGCATTTGTAACCAAAATCAGGTTCATCTTAAAAACGATTTAATTGTAAAAATCAAACATAAAAACAATTAATAAATAAAGCTAGTACGGCGAAATTGTAAGGTTTCTCTAAAGCTCATATTGTCGAAATGGAAGTTAAGAAAGAAACATCTTCCTCCGATAGCCAAGCGGACCCGAAAAATTATATCAATGAGTCTTGAAATTGCACAATATAATTTCCATCATGTTATGACTAAATAATTTTTATAATTGTACTCAATGTAACATTTAGTGAAGATTTTAATCCAAATAACATTATTTAATTAAAACTAAATTCTGATAGTTTTAATTAAATAATGCATTGCTATATACTTAGTAGGGACATAAATACTGTTACAACATTGAACACGCCCTTTCAATAGTAGAACTGAACATACCCCGTTAATGTCATATGGGTTTTGAAAGCTAACCTCAATAGCGTTAGTTTGTAGCGGGATTTTAAAATTGTTTCAACTTTCATCATGGAGTGGTCAGATAATGAGAACCGTATCGCTGTAATAGCACTTTTTTAGTGTGAAATGAAGAATTTCGATATTTTCAAAACGCACCGGCCACTACGGATTAGCCGCCACTTTGGAGATGTAAAAGACCGCCACCGGTCGGGCCGCCCACGCTTTGTTCGAACAACGCATGTCATCAAAGCCGTTAAATCGAGAATTCACAGAAATCTGCTCCGAAAACAAAAAATCATGGCCTGTAAGATGAATATCACGCAAAAGTCCATGAGTCGGATCATTAAAAAAGACTTGGGACTTAGGGCTTTCAAACGACGTACCGGACATTTTTTGACTGCAGCTTTAAAAAAATAGGATTGAAAAATGCAAACGTCTTTTGGTGAAGCACGCTGATAACTTGCACAGAAAAATTTTGTTCACCGATGAAAAAATTTTTACCGTTCAGGAAAAATTTAACAAGCAAAATGATAGTGTATGCGCGGTCATCTTAGGAAGCATCTGAACTGATCCCAAGGGTGATCCCATGGTTTGGTGGGGTGTCTCTTACGATGGGGTCACTGACCAGCATTTCTGCGAACAAGGAGTCAAAACATCGGCCGAATTTTACCACGAAACCGTTTTGGAAGCTGTTGTGAAGCCTCTTAACAATTCACTGTTCAAAAACCAGTCATAAGGCTAAAACGTCCCAGGCCTGGATTCGAAATAATTTACCAGCGTTCATTTCCTCTGAAGAATGGCCCTCAGGCAGTCCAGATTTGAACCAATTGGATTACAAATTGTGGACGATTTTAGAGGACAAGGTTTGTCACAAAAGATACCCCAACATTGGATCTCTTAAGACTGCTTTGGTTCGAGCTGTGGCCAATTTTCCAATAGTCGAGGTTCGTGCAGCTATTGACGATTGGCCAGTGCGACTTAAGAAGTGTGTAAAGGCAAAATGCGGACATTTCGATTAAGTCGATTCTATTTGGATACAATATACATCAATAAATATATTAAAAAGTATTTGGACCAAAAACATTCAGTACTTTTTATTTTACGGCATAAAACGTGTGTAACAGTATTTATGTCCCTACTAAAGCTTCGTTTTCATTATGTCAAATTCAATGGCAAATGTAGTCAGTTAGGTGAAAACGGGTAGTCATATGGTGACATTTACGTTTGACTTCATATATGACTATGCTTTGTCAAACGAAATGGCAGTCAAGTGAAAACGGGTAAATTTATGACAATTGACCGATATGGCATCATTTGACAAGGAGAATCCATTAGCCAACATGTTGGCAAATGCAAACACATTTGGCATGCAAACAGCTGATTTTGCTGGCATTTTCAACAAGCGAAGGAAGAAAACGAGCAAAGGAGGAAATCGCGCCAAGAACGGACTTCTGGAATTATAGAATAGACATGGACGATGTGTTAATCATGAATGTGGAAGACGTCACCAGTTCGAAGAAGAGGGTGCGCAAATTACAGCATATTTGGACGAGCGAGCAGACGGAGCGGCTGATTGAGGCGAATTGCGCCCTGGAACCTGGGACTACCTCACCAAAGTAGTCACTAGTACCAATGCCGCTGCGACGGCAATTTGCTTATTCATGGACATTTTGTTGTTTAAAAAAAATTGAAAATTTTGCTACCACGTCGCTTTTGACACAAAAATTTCAATTAATTTCTTCTTCTTCTCGCAAAAATCATATGACCACAGATGTGTTTAGCTAGCATAATGAAAACGGTGTGGCAAATGACTGACAACAAATGTGGATGTCAAATGTTGCCATTTGGGTTTTGTGTCAGTTATGACGTTGTGGTGAAAACGCGTTTGACACCAAATGCAAATGTCGACGAATGTGCCATTTCTGTTTGCCATTGAATTTGACATAATGAAAACGAAGCTTAAGTATATTTCTGGCTAGGCAGCACTAAGTGTTGCCTGGCGCCATCTGACATTTCCATTAGAAAGTTTGACATTTTTTTAGCATAAACGTACTCAAAACGTTTTGACGTACGACCATCATTTATGTTGTTTCCAGTGATTTGAAAAAATCAATTTGGCAAAAAAATGGAATTAACTCGTGAACATTTTCGTGCGATCATTTTTCACAACTTCGACGTGGATTATCATGACAAGAGTGCATCGATGAACTTAAATCTTTGTATGGTTATGAACCCATATAACACTGTGAAAAACTGGTTTAATGAATTCAATCGTGGCCGACGCTGGCTCAAAGACGAAGGTCGTCGAAAAACGGCCGTTGTGCCAGAGAACATTGATGCCGTGCGTGAACTGATAATGCAAGATCGTCATGTGACATACCGTGAGATAAAGGCATGCTTGGGCATTTCTTCCACCAGATTACATTCGATATTGCATGAACACCTGGCCGTAAAAAGGTTTGTTCTCGTTGGATCCAGCACAATTTGACAATCGCTCAAAAAAAGGCTCGTGTGTGATCGTCATGTGACATACCGTGAGATAGAGGCATTCTAGGGCATTTTTCCACCAGCATACATTCGACACTGCATGAACACCTGGCCGTACAAAAGGTTTGTTCTCGTTGGATCCCGCACTACTTGACAATCGCTCAAAAAAAAACTCGTCGATTGGTGCAAAGAAATTTGGCAAAAATACGATCGCGGTGCTTCAAAAGACGTTTATAAGATCGTCACAGGTGACTTATCAAGGATCTATGCGTGTGAGCCCGAAACAAAACAGCAATCGACCGTGTGGGTCTTCAAAGACGTGCCAATCCAACGAAAGTCGTTCGTGGAAGAAACACTTCGAAGCAAATGGTAGCCTGTTTCTTCGGCAAAACTGGTCATGTGGCGACTGTTCTGCTTGAGCAACGTAGGACGGTCAATTTTGAGCCACAATTTGTTTGCCTGCAGTCTTCGGAGAAATTTAAAAAACGAACAAGAGCAGACGAATCATCGTGCACCATGACAATGCAGGCTCTCAAACAACGGCACAAACCACAACCGGCCAAAACGTCGAATTGATAAGTCATCTACCGTACAGCCCTGACTTGGCACACAATGACTTCTTTTTATTCCCGCACATCAAGAAGAAAATGCGTTGCCAGAAGATGCTGTTGAAGCGTTCAAAAACCATGTTAGAAAAACAACTTTTTTATATACCATCCTCTACTGGATTGTCAGGTGTTTGCTTGATCAGTTGTTTTGCTGCACAAACTTTTTCTGTCGTTTGGTACTGAACAATTTGTGTTACTTTTTGTTCAAAATGTTAGTCGTAATTCCCACTAAATATTCCAAGAACAAAACTCCGTATGTTATTCAAGCAACATATTTCCCCGAAAAGTAATTAATCTACTCGTAGTGTATCCATGTATAAAAGCATGTTTTGTGCCTTCATAAGCAAGGCTTTTTCCAAAATTGACTATGAAATGCACACGTCAGTCAGACTCATAGACACAAATTAAAATCATTATTTCCCGAAACCAGTTTTGCTCAGGTTCTCTCACTGAACTGGTACTTCATTTCGGAAGCTGCAAATCATAGCTGTCAACATGCTTCATACAAACGCACAAACGTACGCGCACAGACACACACACACACTCACACACAAATAATTGATGTTTGTTGTGCCACATGCCAGTGGTAATACCGGGCGTATGAGTTATTTTTCACTATCAAATGTACCAGCACTCATACGCTCTGTGGTACCCTTGCGGGCCAGTTTATGAACAATAATAGCGATGTTTTTCATCTGACGAGGGCTGCTATATATATTTCTGGTCTAATAATGAAAATGCGAATATTTATCATCAAACAGGTTTTATTGGTTTTTAAAGTATTTTCCAGCATGATTTATACACTTTTACATGCGCTCAATTCAACAGTCGAAGCATTTTTTCTACTCCGATTGAGACACCTCCAAAACATGGTTTTTGAACGCTTCAACAGTATCTTCTGGCGACAAAGTCGTTGACCACGCATTTCTTGATGTGTAGGAATAAAAAGATGTCATTGGGTGCCAAGTCAGGGCTGTACGGCGGATGAACTATCAATTCGACGTTTTGGCCGGTCATAAAGGCGCTGGTTTGAGCCGATGTGTGAGAGCTCGCATTGCCATTGTTCACAATAATTCGTCTTCTCTTGTTCGTTATTCGCATATCTCCGAAGACTGCAGGCAAATAAATTGTTGTGTACCACTCATGATTGACCTCCTACGTTGCTCAAGCGGAACAGTCGCCACATGACTAGTTTTGCCGAAGAAACAGGCGACCATTTGTTTCGAAGTGCTTCTTCCACGAACAACTTTCGTTTGATTTGGCTCGTCTTCAAGGACCCACGCGGTCGATTGCTGTTTTGTTTCGGGCTCATACGCATAGATCCACGGTTCGTCACCTGTGAAGATCTTATAGACGTCTTTTGAAGCACCGCGATCGTATTTTTTCAAAAAATCTTTGCATCAATCGACACGAGCCTTTTTTTGAGCGATTGTCAAATTGTGCGGGATCCAACGAGAACAAACCTTTTTTACGGCCAGGTGTTCATGCAATATGGAATCTATGCTGGTGGAAGAAATGCCCAAAGATGCCTCTATCTCACGGTATGTCACATTATGATCTTGCATTATCAGTTCACGCACGGCATAAATGTTATCTAGCACAACAGCCATTTTTAGACCACCTTCGTCTTTGAGCGAGCATCGGCCACGATTGAATTCATTAAACCAGTTTTTCACAGTGCTATAGGATGGTGTTTCATAGCCATACAATGATTGAAGTCGAAAGTCGTGAAAAATGATCGCATGAAAATGTTCACGAGTTAATTCCATTTTTTTTTGCCAAATTGATTTTTTCAAGTGACTGCAAACAACACAAATGATGGCCGTACGTCAAAACCTTCTGAGTACGTTTATGCTAAAAAATGTCAAACTTTCCAATGGAAATGTCAGATGGCGCGAGTCAACACGTAGTGTTGCATAGGCCAGAAATATATATAGCAACTCTCGTACAGCTTTCCTCGTCCTAACTTTTATTATTCTCATTACAACAACTCTTTAACATCGAGTTCCTGTGTGACAGTGTGTCACAATTACTACGTATTTCTCGTTTGCTTTGTTACTTCTGTAACTACACCCATCTGACAGTTATGTAGACAGCTAGTGTACAGCAAAGAAGAAAAAAGCCACGAACATTGTTACATGACTGTAAATGGAAAAATGCATAAATGTTATTTTCCAAAAATTTCCTAATGTTGTTGGCCTTACAACGTGTTCAGAAATGTGTGTCTCGCCGCCCTCTGCGAGTTTACTTCTGCCACTGAAGCGGCAGGGTGTTGCTGTGCAAATGTTGCGGCAGGGGGTCGTTGTTCAGGGTGGGCACGTATGGAAACGAATTCCAAAACCACTACACGTTCAACACGTTCTAATGGAGAATTGCAAATTATCGCTGAAGTGTTTTGACCGACGACTCACCCACAGACACACACACCCACACACGCGTAAATAAATCCACCAATTTTTCGTGAAAATTTGTTTACAACTCAGGGATGTACTACGTGTGCGGTGTAATGAGGGAGGATTATTAAGTCAAGTGATTTATTAGGTGGAAATTGTTGGTGGTGTAAGAGCTCTGGTTCAATAAAAAAGTTGAAATTTAATTATTTCAAAAAATATTTATTTATTTGTTATTTCCTATTTTGTCCTCTTCGAATGATTCTCTCTCTCACATATTGGGTGATCCATCTCGAGGTATTTTTTTCCAAATAAAAAAATACAAAAATTTAAATCAAGTGTGGAATTGTTATTGTTCATTCGAAAGGGCATTTTTTGCCATGTATTTTTTGAATGTAATTTCTTTAAAGGTTGGGGGGGGGGGGTTAACAGCCCTTGGCCGAAGAATTGCTTCTTCGGGTGTCGTGGGATCTGGTAAATACGGTGGCTAAGGCAGGATTACGATATCCCTTTCGGCTAAAATATTACAAACAAAAGCAATGACTTATTGTTCCACAATTCCAGGCGCTTTTTTTCTTGTATTACTTCTCGCAAGCGGAGGCGCATAACTTCAAGATAATACTCCTTATTAATCCTAATACCATGTGGCAAAAACTTATGATGCACTTCGCCTAGATAATGGAAAAAACAGAGAGCAAAACCTTAGCATATGTTCGAACTTGGCGTGCTTTTTTGGTCTTGGCTCTTCTATTGGGATGATTACACTTTGAATTCGATATCAATACCATACACGATTCGTCACGTGTACTATAATCCTATTGAGAAAATCTGGATCAACACTAGCATCATTCAACATTCCCTAAGCGCTTCCCACGATGGTTTTTTGTTCAAAATTCAGTACTTTTGGAACGAATTTCGCTGCCACACGCTTCATGTCCATAATTGGAGAAAAAAAATATATGGCATGAGCCAAGCGCGGTGCCAACATCCGTTGCAACTGCTCCAGTTATTATTTGGCAAGTTTCCAAAACAATTTTCTTCATTTGCTCAACATTTGATGAATCTTGTAGAACAAACGTCGTCATTCACTTTTTCTCGATCTTCTTTGAGAAGTTTTTACCACTTGTAAACATTTTTCTGACTCATAGTACAGGGTGCGGGGATTGAAGTGTTACCATTTAAAAGTGTAATACACTTATTTTTCTTGGTATTTTTTATTGAACATTTTTTCTATTATTTAAAACATAGAAATGTATTTAAAATTTTCAATACGAGTATATCCTTCTTTAGCCTTGCAAATTTGATCAATCCTTTAAAAAAAAGAGTTGCAGTATTTACGAATGTGGTATTGTAGAAGTCGCGTCCATTCTCTTTGAAGGACTTTCTTTAATGCGTCAATACTGGTGTATATTTTTTGTTAGAAACTTGGAGTCCCAAATACCTTAAATGCAGGGGGATAGCACCCGGTGAAGTGAGGAACGTTGTTTTTTAACCAGTCTTGATTCACTTGTGCCTAATGCATTGGTGCAGAGTCCTGATGAGAAGTATAAGCCTATTGCCGAAATGTTTCTGTGCCCACGGCTTAAGTTCTCGTTCTCAGACTGATTCACAGTACACAGTTGCATTCACTTTAACCCCGGAGTCCAGAAATACGAATAGAGAGCGTCCATCGGTGGTTTCTGCGGCCCAAACAATCAAGTGGGATGGACTTCTAGTGACCAATCCGTGCTCCAAATTACCATACGATCTCTTTGCTAACCATATCCGGTCATTTTGTTTGTTTGGGTACTGCTATATTGCGTAATTTTTCAGAAAAGACAATATTTGGTAATTGGCATGACAGCTTTTTATCTTGTGTGCTCTCTGCAGTCCACCTAGTCTTTGCTTAGGTAAAGGGTTTTGTGCCTTTTGGATCTTGTAAGGCTTCACATCGAGTTTTTTTTTAATATCCCGAACGTTTCGGTCAAATATAGCGAAATCTGCGGCCAATTTCCTAGCACTCTGCCTGGGATTTCTTTCAATTCCTGCCTTCACCTTTCGGACTATTCCTGACGAAGTTGCTGTTTTTTTCGGCCGCCGTTCTTTTTTTAAGACTACCAGTCTCCTTGTATCGTTTTATGGTGTGATACACGAACTTTTATTAACATTTAAATTTTTGAGCCGAAGATCGCCGAACAAGCATAACACGCCTAACTGTTATCTAACAAACAAACTTAACTAGACACACACAAACTCAACTAAGAACGCATGTTTGAAACAATTGTGGCAACATAAAGGAACAAAAAACCCTACTGGAATGTACGTAGTTCAAAAAATTTCAACATTCACTCTTCCTATTGAACAGACCTCGCTATATCTTAATCTAAACGCATTTTCTCCAATTACAACAGCGTCCGTCCTTTGTCCAAAAAACTAACCTGTGCCAATTTTTAACATGTTTCGACACACAGGGGACAGATTTGTTGCCACAACCGAATTTTTTTGCCGACCGAATGTTTATGGTTGCACGTACTATCCATGTATTCCATCGTTACAAGCGAATGTTGATTGGGTAGGCAGCAATTTTCAGTAGAGGGCGCTGGCAGTTTCTGTTGGAAAAAACAACTATCGGTAATCCTAACAGACTAAGACGTTTATTGGGACTGAATTTGTACATGTATTGGTTGATGTTATGGATTGTTGGTTATAAGTACTTTTTGAAAAAAAATCAATATTTTACTGCCTTGCAATGGTTCAACTGATCAGTAAAATAGAAACTTTTTTGGATAGATGTTTTAAAAAGCATTGCAGTGATATATACCAAAATTTATTGTCAAGCTTTGGGTGGCCGTAAGTAGCGGAAAATACCAAATTATTGGTTGTTTGTTTGAATGATTAAGTGGTCTATCTATGGCGAAAATTCTTATCAAGTCTGAGCAATGTCGCTAAATTACAGTCAAGCCTGTTTCTATTGTCCCCATTTACACGAGACAACTTTACTTGATTCCCTTTTAAGCTTGCTTTTTGTGTAAACACAATGCAATTCGGTAGCGGCAATTTTTTTTCTCTTCTGTGATTTATTCGTTCTGGTTTTTGTATGAAAAAATCCTAAAATAATCTGCAACCAACTTCACACTACGAAAAACACACAGGGAATTGCCGGTACAGGCAAGTTTTTCCCTTTCCATTCCCCTTACCTTTCTTAAACTGAGAGTTGCGACAAGTAAAGTTGCCTCTTGTAAGGGCGGACATATTCTGAAAAATATTTTTTTTATTTTTTATCTACACTTCGTTAATTTATATTGCAGTATCGTTTGGAAGCATTACCCGTTTAACCCAAGAAACTTAATCTGTCTGACCAATTTTTTACACTTTTTTTAAGGATTTCGAAATATGTTTTCGTCGTAAACAAAGTTTTTCTTGTGACTAAAACTAAAAAAAAATATTGTAGGTTTTATATGTTAATGTGGGAATAACGTATATTATTGAAACAGCTTACTAAGTAGAGTTTTTGGCCACATTAAAGATCTAATCAGTTGTCACCATTATTTGGTATTTTATTGGTATCAAAGAACTAACGCGTGTCAAAAGTTAACAAGGTTTGATGAAATATGTGGCTCCTAGAGTTAAGACTACAGGGTGATCAATCTAGAGGTATTTTTGTCAATAGGTTTTTTTTTACAGCTTACGTGTGAGTTGTGTAAAATTCTATTTTTTCTTTTCAGTTTTGTTTCTCATTTTATCATGGAAAGTCTTGCACCGCAACAACGTCTCCAAATTTCAGTGTTTGGGCTTTTCAAACGCTCGAAGAAGATCCGCTGTTTTCGACCAAAATGTTGTTCAGTGATGAGGCCCATTTCTGGCTCAACGGCAACGTCATTAAACAAAATTGCCATTATACCCAGAGAAAACCTCGGTTTGGTGCGGTTAATGGGCTAATGGAATCATCTGTCCTTATTTTTTTTAAAAGAGTTGATGGCCGTAACCTTACCTTTAATGTTACTCGCTATCGCGCCATGATATCGGACTTTTTGCTACCTGAAATCGAAGCCCGTAATCTGGACATTTAATATCACACCTTTAGACTTTTTTCTTTCGAGCCACTTAAAATCCAAAGTCTATGCTGACAAACCAGCTATGATTCAGGTTTTGGAAGCCAACATTAAGCGTGTCATTAACGCCAATCCGGTCGAAATGCTCGAACGAGTCATAAAAAATTGAACCCGTAAAATGGACACCCTGAGGCGTAGTTGCGGCCAACATTTATAGGAAATTATATTCAAAAAATAAATGCCATAAAATGTCCTTTCAATTACACTTGATTTGAATTTTTATATTTTTTTTGTTCTGAAAAAATACCTCTAGATGGATCAACCTATACAAACTTCAGACACACGGGTTCTTTCTTATGCCTGCGTGTTTAAAGCAATTGTTGTGGGCGCAACGCGATCCCATGCTGATGGTACCATGCTAAGTGCACCTAATGATGAAATACAACTGCTTTCCTTTTCTGACTTTATCTCGAGTGGCTTTAAAACTAATGATGCATGCAATTGCAATTTTAAAGATGTTAAAACTCCCCGGTCCAATGGTTCCAATATCTTTAAAGTTGATAGATTGTCTTTAATTGGATGTGCTGGACAGTTGTCCACCAATTTAAATAAAATTTATTCGATCTTTTCAACTCTCTGTCCCACTCTCTTTAATATTTTTCAAAAATTTGGAATTCATCTTCGCTTTTTAGTTCGATGTATAGCTAACAGGTGGAGAAGTATCGTTTTGACAGCAACGCGGTGATTTTGATTTTCCTATGGCCAACAGCTTTCGTTAAACGGATCCTCCATATTCGCTGCAACTGCTATTGTTACTCTATCTCTTGAAATTTTTCTTCAGTCCATTTCTCTTCTTTAAATTTATAAGATTTGGCGGTCATCGTTTTATAAAACAAACCGGCCTCATTCAAATTAAAAAATTGAATTTTCATGGTATCCATCGCTAGTTTTTGGCCCAACCTTTTTTAACTACCATACTTTATCACTGCATTGGTCGACTTTTGCCGTCTGTCCATTTATTCTTGTAATCAAACTCTAGATAGCAAATATAAACTTATTACGATTAAACTTGACAGCCATGCCATGACGGTTAGTATTGGTAAAAGGAGAATTCGGTGACTAACCGACCTAACCGCGGTTTGTAACGCTATTTTGCCTACAAGATAAATATTGCGGAAAATAGACTGGACCGGTCCAAATCGTTTAATAGCCCCCTTAAAAATATACCTCCAAAATTGGGTTATTATATTGAGACATGCAACGATATTGACCAATTTCAGTAGGGTTCATGTTTGACCCATACCTTAGCTCTGATAATGATTCTTAATCGTTCGGTTAACTAAACATGAGACGAATCTGTAACTAATATCAGCACTAAGTTATACTCGTACCACCGGCTATTGTGGCTTCTAATAATGACGTCGGTCTCGAAATAAAACCAACAATCCCATTAACAAACACGTGTTACTTTGGGCTATACAAAAAAGCTCGCAAAATGAAAGCCCTCTCTACCGATATAGAAAAACCACTTATTAACTGCCCGGTCAGACCATCCTCTTCAGCATTACTATGCCCTAAAAATCCTTAAATGTCCTCTAAACAAAATTATAACTACGTGTCCAGGAAGTTTTTCTTGTGCCAATGGGTCTGTAGTTGTTTTTTGTTTGTCGCTCTCCCTATTCTTTGTCATCCTCGCCGTCGTCGCCGTTGCTGTGCCGTGCGGTGCCCTGTTATAAAGCGCTTTAAGTGTCGCTTTAATTCCAGTCTTTGAACATTCGCCACCAACAGTGACGCTCCCTCCCGTTTAGTGTTGTTTTGTTGGTGTTGTGGTTGTCGGTTGCCTGTGCAACTGCTGTTACTGCCCCTGGGCAATCTGGGAAGAGATGGCAAGGCAGTTGTGGTGGAAGGTAGTGGTGGTTTTTCCGATGATGGTTTTTAATAACATTTTAGACGTGCTCACCAAAATGCCTCCGATTCGAGTAGTTGTTAGTTTTTCATACTCTAAGGATGTGGGTACCCAGCGGAAAAGGAAGGGCCCAGCAAGGCCTTCTAGGAGCCCTGCTTGGGATGCTTGGAGGCGTATTTGCTGCAATCTACTCTTATTTCAAGTAAGATAGTAATAGATTGCAGAGTAAGGCCTTCCAAGCTCACTTCTATCCAGCAAGTTTGTAGAAAATGGTCTTCCGGAATACATTAAAAACATAAAAAAAGCTTGCTGAAATAAAATAATTTGAATTTACTTTATTTGCAGTTTTATTTATTTTTTCATTTGCCAAAACTGGAATTCAAACCTACGACCTTCTGCTTGCTCCAGCGATACGCTTTGTACTGTTCTACCGAACCAAATTGTGTGTCAACGTCAAGCGGTTTATAAAGGCTGTTATTTTTAGACGTGTGGTTTTCAATCTGGCCACAATCTTTCCGGAGTTGGTCTTTTTGACTGCTGTCAATTGATTTATGCTCAGTTTGGTTTGCCATTTCATAATGAAGAGACTTAGTCTGGAACAACGATTGCAAATCGTGGTGAATGGGTCCAAAACGAGATGGTCACCGATCCTGATTTTTACAAGAAAATTTTGTTCAGCGTTGAAGCTCACTTTTAGTTGAATGGGTGCGTTCGTTAATAACCAAAATTGTCGCCATTGTTGAGACTCTGTTACATCCTCTTAAAGTCACTGTTTAATGTGCTCTATGGGCAAAGGGAATCTTTGGTCGATATTTCTTCAAAAATTAAGCCGGCCTTGATGTTACAGTCAATGGGAAACGCTCTAGAGTCATGATCAATGACTTTTTCGTGCCTGAATAGGAGGATGTTGATGATGTTTACATTATAGGGCCTCAGTTCAATATTTCGTAGTATTGCAAACGGAATGATATTATTAGGCTCATTCCTTGGATGGTAAACAAACAGTGAGCAAGTTCTGTCGGTTGATCCGACTTTCATAAATAAATGGATTTAACATATTCCTTCCTATGTCGCCTGAAGATTACAGATTTTAATGCATTCGTAAACGGAAAATTTTGGCGGTGACTCCAGAAACTGGGCGTGGTACAAAAATAAAATAGAGAGTTGCAGAAAAAAAACGAATTTTCTGTATTAGGGATAACAGTTTGTGAGTTTCAATCTACGCACGGATAGCGTAGTTTGTGTGGGAGGTACAAGAAGAGGCGTGGCTAATTTTCCAATTTTTCATTAGTTAGTCTAACTTACGAGGGCGGTTCGGAAACTTCTTAGCTTAGCACAAAAAGCGCGGTATAAACAGAAAAAAGTTAAGTGTTTTGGAAACTTCCTTATCTGCTATGAACACATGTTAAATTTTGTTTCGATCTGGCAACTCCTTCATATAGAAACAGGTGTTCACAAAAGACGCATCCGCGATTTTTTTAAATGGAAAAATTAGAAATGCGTGGTATCAATAAATATTTACATAAAAAAGGTTTATCGGGACAAGAAATTCATAATGATATGGTGAATGTGTTAGGTGAAAGTGCTCCTTCATATGCAACAGTAAAAAATTGGGTTGCTGAATTTAAACGTGGTCGTACAAGCTTTGAAGATGAACCACGTAGTGGACGTCAAAAAACAACAACAGAAATTGTAGCCAAAGTGCATGATATGGTATTAAATGATCGACGAATAAAAGTGCGTGAAATAGCTAATATCATGGGCATCTCAAATGATCGAGTCCGTTTTATTTTGCATGAAGAACTACAGATGAAAAAGCTTTCTGCAAGATGGGTGCCGCACTTGTTAACAGTCGATCAAAAACGCATAAGAATGAACATTTCTCAAGCTTGTTTGGATCGTTTTCAGCGTGATAAAATGGATTTTAAGCGTCATTTCATAACTGTTAATGAGACATGGATCCACCACTATACTCCAGAGACAAAAGAACAATCCAAACAATGGACTGAAGCTGGAGAAAGTGCCCCGAAGAAGGCAAAAACAATTCAATCGGCTGGTAAGGTTATGGCAACGGTTTTTTGGGACTTCAAAGGTATTTTATTGATTGACTATCTGCAAAAGGGTAAAACAATAAATTCAGAGTACTATTGCAACCTTTTAGATCAATTAAATGTACAAATTCGAGAAAAACGTCCTGGCTTACAACACAAAAAAATAATTTTTCATCAAGACAACGCACCAGCGCACAAGAGTGTTTTAACAATGGCTCAAATCAACGAATTAAAGTACGAGTTGCTTGACCACCCACCTAATTCTCCTGATTTTGCTCCCAGTGACTTTTACCTGTTCCCAAATCTAAAAAAATTTCTTGCTGGCAAGCGTTTTACCTCAAATGAAGATGCAATTACAGTTGTAAACCACTATTTTGAAGACCTTGAGGAAAACTATTTTAATTTAATTTAATTTAATTAAAGAATTGCTAGATAAGCGTTGGACTAAGTGTATTGAAGTTTCAGGAGATTGTATTGAAAAATAAAAATATTTTTGAAAAACTAACAATTCTCTTTCATTGATAGGCTAAGAACTTTCCGAACCGCCCTCGTATAAACGATTTTCTAACTACTAATTTTCAGCAGAATCTTATGAATAGTATTAATATTATTTTGCAAATACCATATGTAGGCGTGGCATCCACTCTTCGTACGCGCGTTTAAAGCCGCTATAAAAAAATTTTGGAGTGTGTAATTTAATTTTTTGTACTAGGAGACAAGATATGCAGGTTATAATCTCCACTAAAACCAGGTGTGGGAGGTGCCAAAAAGGGAAGTGGCTAGCAATCCAATTATTTGCCAGTAAATTACCTAATAGATCTGATTTTAAGTAAGATGGTAAGAATTGCATCAAAGATATCACAGGAATATTAAAAGTGGGCGGAATGGTGCATTTGCATGAGAGGTACCATAATGGGGCGTGTCAGAATATTAAAAGTGGGCGGAATGGTGCATTTGCATGAGAGGTACCATAATGGGGCGTGTCAACTATTTCTTTTATACGCGAATACCGTTCCTAATACAAACGATATTCAAAATTTTATTGAACTTTGCGAACAGGGTGACAAGCTATGTGGGTTCTAATCTGTACGGCAACAGGGTCGTTTGTGAGGGAGCTACCAGAAGTAACTAAGAGTCAAATTTGTTTAAACCATGTTTGCCTTTTAGCATAATTCTTGTATTGATTTTTAGTGCGATCGTGCAAATAGTTTTAACGACATTACAAGAATGTCCAAAGTGGCCGTAATGGTACATGGAAATCGGGAAGGATCTTCGTATGGAAGCAATACCAAAATTCAAACCTATTTTAGCAGAGTTAATTACACTTGGTAACAAAAAAAGAAAAAAACGTTGATTACCAAAATTATCGCATTTGGAGTATTGAAAATCACAAGCCATTTTTGAGACGCCGTTGCACTCTCAAAAAGTTACTGTGGGCAGAGGGAATTATTGGTCCATATTTCTTTAAAAATGAAGTCGGCCATGATGTTACTGTCAATGGGAAACGCATTGGAGCCATGATTAATGACTTGTTCGTGCCTTAATTGCAGGATGTTTAATGTGGACGACCTTTGGTTCTAACAAGAAGGCTCTATATGCCATATAGATAACGAAACAATCAATTAGTTAAAGGAAAGTTTTAGTGAAGGCATTATCTCGCGCTGTGGGCCCTTGGCGTAACCTCCAAGATAGTGCGATTTAACACCGCTGGACTATTTTTTGTAGAGTTATGTGAAATGACTTGCCTACGCAGATAAGCCCGATACGATTGACGCCTTGGAAGAGAATTTTCGGCGCTTTATAGCTGACATACGACCCCAAATGCTGCAAAAAGTGGTCGAAAAATGGGCCTCCCGGTTGGAATTTATTCGAGCCAGCTGCGGCGGCCACTTGCCCGAAATTATTTTTAAAACATAATGGCAAACCCTTATCTTTATAAAAAAAAAAGTAAATTCTTGGCCAAAGCATTAAATTTTATGCGTTTTACTGCTTCTTGAAAACCACACGTCTGAAAAAAACACCCTTTATATATTCTCTGTCAACCGCTGTGGCAAACACCGTCCGTGCTGCCTTCACTCACCAGATATGGTAGCATGTCTTTTACAAGAAGGGAACCAGGAATGTTTATCGGATCTCTGGAAAATATGAAGGTTTTCTAAGCTTGCTCAACGAAAGCTCCAGCCTTCTTGGAGAAGCGACATGAGAATGTGAGGGTTATCATTTTTCATTTGCAACAAAGACCTTCTGAAATGACAGATATTTAAAGGCATACACGCATCTTGGATTTAAAAAGAGGCCCTTTACAAGGTCTTCTAATGAGAAGGCCTTGCCAATTTTCCCGCTGGGTAGTCACCACGCTCTCTTTAGATCCGATCCACATTCGTTTAGGCCTTTCAAAATTTGGCATTTCAGAAGGCCTTCGTTGCAAAGATCATAAACCGTTTGACGTTGCCACACACTTTGGTTGGGAAGGCTATTACGTAAGGGGTGATCAATCCAGAGGTATTTTTTTCAATAGGTTTTTTTACAGATTACGCATGAGTTGTGTTAAACTTTAATTTTTCTTTTCAGTATTGTTTGCCATTTCATCATGAAAAGTCTTACACCGCGAAATCCACGATTTTTTGCGGTTTATTGGCTGGTGGAATAATCGGTCCACATTTTTTTAAAATTGATGACGGCCGAAACGAAACAGTCAATGGTGCTCGCTATCTCGCATTGATATCGAACTTTTTGCTACCTGGGATTGAAGCCCGTAACCTGGCGACATTTGGTTTCAATTGCACGGTGCCAATTGTCTTACAGCTGCTCAAACAATTGATCTATTGACAGGTCATTTCGAAGAGCAGCTTATTTCACGTTTGGAACTGTTAGTTGGCCGCCTAGATTGTGTCACACCAGACCTTTAGACTTTTGCTTTAGGGCTATGTAAAGTCCAAAGTCAATGCTGACAAAACACCTACGATTAAGGTTTTTGAAGCCAACTTTGCGCGTGTCATTAACGCCATACCGATAGAAATGCTCAAAGGAGTCTTCCAAAATTGGATCCTGAGGCGTAGTTGCGGGCAACATTTTGAGGAAATAATATTCAAAAAATAGAAAGATAGATTGTAGATCTTGCTGAGTACAACAAGAAACCGGTTTTGAAATTTCCCAAACACCTCCAAAATCTGGAGTTACGGGTAAAAAACCGGGTTTTCGGATCTGGCGCAACTTGGTTAAATATCAACCGATTTTAAGTTTTTCGGTTGATGTAAACAGTGAAGCTTTTTGCTATCTTAGAGCGGTGTTCCCAAGTTTAAGCGAAGCCAAAATTTTAAGAAGGTTCTTTACAGATTTAATATTTGTTATCGCATTTATCAGTTCTGATGAATTTCAGGTATATTCATTGGACCTCAAATTCGTAAAGTTATGAGAGATGAGAATTTTATCAACAAGCTTAGTTCCATTAAAAAAAACGCGCATGGAAGATTTTTGTTGCACTATGTGATAACTTTCTTGGTAATCATAGAAGCGACAACTATGTCGCGATTGGTGATGAATTTTTGAGTGCGTATGGTGAAATGGGCTGCAACATGTCAATTAAAATTCATTTCCTCCATTCACATCTAGACTTCTTCCCAGAAAACCTGGGCTAGTTCAGTAATGAACAAGAAGAACACTTTCATCAAGAAATAATTACAATGGTAAAACGTTTTAAAGGAGAAGATAAAATAAAAATGTTCATTCAAAAGGAAAACGGTCAAACAAATATTTCGGAGTGGTTTGGCCAAAAATAGTATTTTTCAAAAAATTTTGTTTTAATAAAAAAAAAAAAATAAAAGTTGAATAACTCAATCAGTTTCTAACGTTCAATTCAGTTCAAAAATTGTTCGCTTCCTTTTAAAAAATTCTGTGTTCAAACGCATCCAAAGTTAAAAAATTTAAAAAAAATACACAGATTTTTTTCAGTGTGATTTTAAAAGTGTATACACCATTCAAAAGGCCAACACCATTCTTTCCAAATCAGCCGAAAAACTTAGAATCGGTTGATATTCAACCAAGTTACTGGCATATAACAGCTTAAGATCCGGAAAACCGGTTTTTTACCCGTAACTCCAGATTTTGGAGATGTTTGGAAAATTTCAAAACCGGTTTCTTGTACTCAGCAAGATCTACTAGAAAAATAATATCATTTCCCAGATATTTTTTCTCTGTCTCTGTATTTTTTCACTGTGTAACTTAAAAAAAATTTTCAAAAAGCAAAACGTTTTTTAAATATTCTTTATATGTGACAGCGCATAGAAAAAGGGGCCTAAGGGGGAAAAAAAATCAATTTTCACTTTTTTTGATGTGGACAACATCTGAGCATCGAATGAGACCGATCCCATGCCCCAAAAGTGTTCCCTCCCAGAGATATGCGCGTTTAATGAAAGTGATGGTACACCATAGATACACGTATTTAAATCTTTAAAATGGCTCTCCTGAACAAAACTGGTTTTTACCCTTAGATCCCTTTCTATTTTGCGCGTCACATATGTGACAGCGCATAGAGAAAGGGACCTAAGGGGAAAAAAAAATCAATTTTCACTTTTTTTTTGATGTGGACAACATCTGAGCATCGAATGAGACCGATCCCATGCCCCAAAAGTGTTCCCTCCCAGAGATATGCGCGTTTTATGAAAGTGAAGTCGACGATTCTAAGCGCAAATAGAAAGGGACCTAATCTATAAAATGGCTCTCCTGAACAAAACTGGTTTTTTAACCTTAGGTCCCTTTCTATTGTGCGCGCCACATATACTTTCCGGAAGACTATTTTCTACAGGCCTGCTGGAAGGCCTTGCAATAGAAAGCAGAGTGGGAGGCCTTGCTCTTCGATCTAATCCTATGTTAGTTTGAAATGACGGTAGAATACCTCTGAGCATCCTAAGATAGGATCCTAGAAGGCCTTGCTGGGCCCTACCTTTTCCCGCTAGGTATCAACTGTTATGTTGTTGGTGTAAAACTGGGAATGTATGATGCTGGGCTTTGTGCACACATACATACACGCATACATACACAAATGTGTGTTTGTGGTGCACTCATCTGTTAATACAACAAGTTTTAAACTGTCATATGAGTGTGTTTTGTGAACATTTCTTCTAAATTGCTTTTGGCTGAGTCCTCTACACATATGTCTACATATGTGTGTGTGTGTGTGTTGGTCTTCCCTCGTGTGTATGTGTTTACTTGTTTTCTCTATACGCTCCAGCAACATCACAGAGGCAACACTTGTCTAGCTGAGCACTTTTGTATGGATCTATCGTATATTTCTCTATAGTCCTTTGCTTTATTTACGGCCAAGGTAGAAGAAGTCCTGCTTGGGCAGAGAGCGCGCTTACGTATTTGTGTGTGTGTGCCTGTGTGTGTGTATTTATGTAAGTGTTGGGGGGATTTAATTTGATAACACAATTAAATGTGGTTTAATATATTAACTTGGAATATTTGTGTGGGCCATTTTGTTAGGAAATTATTGCGAAATTTTGTGGCATCGGCACGTAAAAGTGTGACAAATTACATTGTCTTCTGTCGTAGTCTTCCATGTGGCAGAGCATACAAAGAGCCAGAGAGGGCTAAGGAGCGAGGAGGCACATGAGTTGGTCTGATTGTTCAGTCAAATTGGGTGCAAATACACTTTGGTGCAAACACATTTTAGCCAGCCTTAGTTAAGTTGAGGAATTTCATTCTGCATAGAAAAAGATGAACGCACGGCTATGACTTAAAGGAAAATTGTTAAGAAATCGTTCTAATTTACGAAACTAAAAAGTACTTACTTAATGCCTAGAATGTGCCTTTAAAGAAGGAACGGGTTACTTATCCTTAGATTAATGTCAGTTTTACGTGATAATTACCATTATGGCCTGAACCACTGTGCTCGGTAGCATTAGGGTAAGATATAATGCGGCTACCAACGCTCCTCTAGATAAACTGGAGGAGCCAATTTAAGGATCAGCTGTTCGGGCTTTACTTACCGTTAGTGAGGGATTGAGGTCTATCTAAAACTTCTGTTACCCTATGGTAGTAGCACCCGGTTAATAGGCAACTCTTTATCTACTGAGAAAAAAATAGTTGGAAATCGGTTGGACAAACTAACATTCCGTTGCAAAAAAGAATTTCGGTTGCAATCACCAAATGTATATACGGTTCTACATACCACAAGAGGATAAATATGACCATTGCATGGTAGACGCAACTCATTTATCGGTCATACCAATAAAACGCATTAAATGTTTTTAGTTGTTTGGTTGTGGGAACCAAAAGTTTAGCCAACATTTCGTTGTTGTAACCGAATATTAGTGATAATATCTGAACTTTCATCATAACCAAAAGCTTAAATAATTCTATTTAATAATAATTCGATTTAGTGGAAAACCACGGTCGCCGCAAAACCCCCCGAAAGGCCGTTTTTCCAGGCCAGGCTATAACAACAGTTCTAGGGGCTCCTGACCTCCCGCGACACCAGATTGAGTCTCTGGTCCGACCTTGTAGCACATGATTACTTACAGTTTGAGCGTTGCACACTTTAAAGTTTAGTTTAGTTTATTTTATTGAGACTTTTTTCAAAAACAATGATTAGATCTATGAACAAGAAATTGCTAATGACTATAATGTATTGTCTAAATTACCAATAACGTACAGCTAACGGCATCAAGCCTTTTCTGTGTATAGAAATATTTTTAAATTGTGTGTTCGCCCCTTGCTCCCGAGGCTAAAGCGGTCTTAGGAGTGAAATATCCTAGTAATTAGCTTAAAAGTATACTTATAACTAGCCTAAAATTAGTGGGTGAAGGGGAGGGGTTGATTACAAAAAAGAAGAGCATAGCGAAAACAAAAAAAAAAAATAAAAAAATCAGTAGAAAATAAGAGTTTTTAACAAATGCTGTTCAAGAGCCTTAACAATAGTCCAATCATAAAGATGCTATCCTCTTTATGCACCCGGAACCAATTTTTGTAGAACTCGGGACGAAAGGAAACCGAAGTATCAAAATCTGCCCGACTTTCATTCAAAAATCCAATCGGAGATAATTAGTAAACATCTGACCAGCGAATGTCCTTCTGGGCATTGTAAATATCGGTTATAATGGAATTCTCGTGAAGGGAAATCCTTGTAATAAATTTATTAATTACGTCACAAATATACAGACCAATAGGAGTAACATCTGACTACTTATAAAGGGTGTCCCAAGAAGAACGCAATTTTTAAATCTGGCAACATTCGAAGTGTCATTGTTTGACATTTGAACAATTGTTATTGTTTGTTAGTAGAAGGTACGAGGTTAGTAAAAATGGAGCGCTACACGAAAGGGAGTTCGTTAATTGGGTATTGGAGAGACAACATGAAAATGCTGATTTTGCCGATAAAATCATCTTCAGTGACGAGGCCCATTTTCATCTTGATGGCTTCGTCAATAGGCAGAATTGTCGCATTTGGGGTGCGGAAAATCCTCGAGTGATTCACGAGAAGCAAATGCATCCACAACGTGTCACTGTGTGGTGTGGGTTTTGGGCTGGAGGAATCATTGGACCTTTTTTTTATGAAAATGGGGCAGGTCAAGCGCAAACAGTCAATGGTGTTTGGTATCGTAAAATGATAACCAGTTTTTTCTTGCCTAGAATTGAAGAAATGAATGTGGAGGGCATGTGGTTCCAACAAGACGGCGCCACATGTCATACAGCCAGAGAAACAATTCAATTGCTGCATCAGTCATTTCCCGGTCGTGTTATTTCGCGTTTTGGAGATCAGAATTGGCCGTCTAGATCGTGCGATTTAACACCATTAGATTTTTTTCTTTGGGGTTTTTTGAAGTCGATGGTTTACGCGAATAAGCCGACGACGACTCAAGCCTTAAAAGACGAAATTGGACGCTGCATTAATGAAATACCGCAGCATTCATGCAAAACGGTCATTGAAAATTTCATTTAAAGATCGCGTGCATGCCAGCAAAGCCGCGGCGGCCATCTGCACGATATATTGTTCCATACATAACCTCATTCTGTCTACTTTACGATATAATAAAGTTTCACGATTTTTTCTTAAATATCTGTGTTTTATTTAAAATTTAAAAATTGCGCTCTTCTTAGGACACCCTTTATATATACTTATTCGAATATCGCTTGGAGAACGACTACAAATTTTTACCAATACAATATCTTAATATCTTTGTCTCAAATATCTCAAATTCCTTTATAGCTGTCGGGGAAACTTTAAACCATATTGGGAACCCATATAAAATGATCGGGCGTATACTAGTCTTGTACAGCAATAGTTTCGTCTCTACCGGTAAACTCCTATTCCACAGAATTTTCGAAAAAGACCCCAAAATCCTATAGCCCTTCTGGAGTTGCACACTTTAAATAGTAGCATCTATCGTATGGTTACTCCAAAAATATGGAGCGTTACGTATAAAAAAAGGGGATGACGAGGATTATTCGAGATATTTTTTAATCTTGAAGGGGAGCTCTTGACATCACCTAAGGGAAATAAGGTGGCCCATCTTGTACCCTGCGGAAGATGTCAGTAAGCCAGGCACGATTAAAGCTACGAGTATTTATTTACTGCCCAGGATTTTCTATTAAATGGCGGTTTACAGGGACCGTTTTTTTACGCCAAACGATTCTTTCGAATCATTGAGCTTTGCTTGCTGTAATTTTAGTGTTTACAAGGTTGGATCATCAAATACGGTTCTTAATAATTTATAAAGGGTGATCTATCTAAAGGAATTTTTTCAAGAAATGTTTTTTCACAGGATTACGCGTGAGCTGTGTTAAACATTGTAATATTTTTACAGTACTGCTTCCCATGTCATCATGGACCTACACATCCAAAACTACGGATTGGTGGAATCATCGGTCCAGATTTTTTTCGAAAATGATAATGGCCGGAACATAGCCGTGAATGCTGATCGCTATCGCGCCGTGATATAGGACTTTTTGCTATTTGAAATTAAAGCCTGTTTTCTTGACTTTTGGTTTCAACATAAGGTGCCACTTGCCATGCAGCTGTTTAAACAATGAATCGATTGAGAGGTCATTTTGAAGAACAGTGGTTTTACGTTTTGGACCGGTGAGTTGGACGCCCAAATCGTGTGATATCACACCTTTAGACTTTTTCGTTTGGGGTATGTAAAGTCTAAGGCTATGCTGACAAACCAGCTACGATTCAGGTTTTTGAAGCCAACATTAAGCTTGTCATTAATGCCATACCGATCATTAAGGCCAAACCACAATGATCAAAAGAGTCATCCCAAATTGGACCCCCGGAGGAGCAGTTGCGTAGTGCAATATTTTAAGGAAATAATATTCAAAAAAAAAAACGGCATAAAATATGCTTTTGAATGAACAATAAAGATTCTACACTTGATTTGATTTTTTGTATTTGAAAAAAATACCCGCTAGATTGATCACCCGTTCGACCAATTTGTACGAAAATCACATAAAAGAGAACACTACGAGCGATATCATTTAGTCATTTGTTATATTTTTTTTGTTAGTGTAAATGTGCATCCCAAAAATGTTGTAACTGTCTTGGAATTGTTGGACTTACGCGCAAATGTCATACATTTTTTAAAAATCAACAAATTAAAATTTTTTGACAAAAAAAAATAAATTTTTTAATAATGACGTCGATTAACGTTTGTTTTTTAGTTCTAAATTCATCAATTGTGGTAGCTCCAACAGTTTAAATATTGTTTTATAATTGTAGGACTATATGAAAATTTGGTACGCACAGTTCGAAGACTACACGCAGAAAAAAAATATGGTTGGGGTAACAATATTCGAAGAGCATCATACTATTGTTGGTTATATGGTTGTGGCTCAACAATATTATGATCATCACAACAATAGTTTGGTTCACACACAACCATACTATGATGTCCATAACAATATTATGGTCCTCACAACAATAGAATTATTTACACACAACCATACTATGATCCCCACAACCATATTATTATGCACACTCAAGCATACTATGATCCCCACAACCATACTATAATCCTCACAACCAAAGAATGTTTCACATACAACCATAGCATGATCCTCACAACCATAGTATGACTTACACACAACCATGCTATGATCCCCAAATTTTTTTGTAAAGATTGGGTTCAGTTGTTATTCAACAATAAGTTATGTAAAAACACATAAAACTCTTTATAAAAGGAGTGATTTATTTAACAGCGCCAGGGTTTAAAATGCTAACGCAATTTTAGTCAAAAGTACAGAATTTGTCAATTAGTTTTAGCATAAAAAAGTCAAAACTAATATGCGAACAAATGCTAAAACTAAATTAGTCGTAATATTCAGTTAGCGTTAGCAAAATAAACTAACGCTAACCAAAATATGCATATATTATTAGCAATGGAAGAAGAAGCAACTGCTGATTTTGCTAACGTCTTTGCTAAATTGTGCTAATTTGGTGACTAATTTCGACTTGTGTGTTTGGTTCGGTTTTTGTGTGTAACCGAAAATTGTGTTCGGCTCGAGTACGGTGTTGCCTACCTTTGATAGACAATAAGTTGTGTTTTTAAAAAATCGCATGAAACAATATTGCTGTGCGTTTCCGTAGCTGTTAAAGGTATATATATAAAAACAAGTGAAATTAATAGCACAGAAATAATTCGAGGTAGGTACTCGTATATATTTACATATTGTTTATACATATAATATAATGTTATGTACAATGACTAATTAATCACTGCATAATGGAGTCCACATGGTTAGATCCGTTTAACTTCCAACGGGAATGTTATATGTTCCACATTTAACATTGGATTGAGGAGATGCATAACGAACTCTGAAAATGCTGAAATAATAAATATTCGTAGAATAAATAGTATGACTGTTTAACCTAATATTCTCAATATTTTTCAAACATACATATTGAGCGTTTTAATAGAAAAATAGTCCATCATTTCGCGTTTATTTAGGGCATTCGTTCAGAAGTTATTGACACTGTTCGAAAACGGACAAAGAGAAAAAATAGAAACACTACGAAAGCGTGCTATATCTCTTTTGACTCATTGCAAATAGTGGGAAAGAGAGAGATATTCAGATTGTGTGAGAAAATGAAATTTGGGGATTCACTCCACACTCAGCGTAGAAGTAAATGTGTGTTTGGAAAAAGCTAGGTCTACTTTAAAGGCATATGAAACATTGTTTGGAAAGTATATAATTTTGTGAAAACAGCTTATGTAGAAAATGTCAAAGCTTATTTAACATTGATGATTATTTTATAATTGACCTTTGTGCTAATGAATAAATATTCTGTACAATAAGATTCCGTTTATTATAAAAAAATGAATTATTTTTATTTTCCATATTCAACTAATCTCATTTCCTTTTGAATGTTCTTTCAAACTAAAATAAATTTATATTTTTTTTTTTCAACTAATGTGTTTAACAATTTTTTAATTTTTGAAGGCTATTTATTTAAAAAATCTTGTATCAGAAATCCCCACTACGGTACCACTATTGGATACTTTGCGTCATGTTCCGTTGACAACACTGAAACCAGCTCAAATTTTTTGCTAACGAAAAATGGTTAGTCAAAATTAGCAAATTTTTAGCAGCACATTAGTCAATTGTGGTTAGCAGAGGTGTGTCATTTTTTTGACTAACGCTAACGCGAGCTAACGTTAGTCGGACATTAGTTTTAGCTCTGGCTTGTGGAAAAGATTGTTAGCATTAGTTTAGCAAAATGATGCTAATGGTTTGCGGACTGGTGCTTTTAAACCCTGAACAGCGCAAATAGAAAGGGACCAAAGGGTAAAAACCAGTATTGTTCAGGAGATCCATTTAAAAAAAAGTGAAAATTGATTTTTTTACCCTTAGGTCCCTTTCTCTATGCGCTGTCACATACGATTATTGCGTAAGATTCGTAAAAATAACATTGTCAATTAAAAATAAATTACGATTTTGCCTGTATGATTGCCGTAATCAAGTTATTGTTAACATAAAACCCATGAAACAATACTTTCGTCCCACCAACCATATTTATATTGTTGCTACAACCATATTTTAATTTTTTAATTTGGCAACAATGCTTTTGTTACATTTCAACAATATTAATATTGCCACAATCATACTTTTGTCAAAATTAAATTCAAAAAACAATACTAAGGTTGCGACGACCACACTTTTATTGCAGAGAACACACTATTGTTGCCGTGACCATATAGTAACCATATTTTTTCTCTGCGTGTATACACAAAGGGTAATTCTCATTAATAAAAATGAGTCTCCCGTATAAGTCATTTGATTTGTGGCCGAAGTAATCGTTGCCAAAGACTACTGAAGAAAAACCTTGGCGGGTTTAGAAACAGCTGTACAGTCTGCCTGGCAGCCGTAGCAAATACATTTCACCAATTTCTTCTTTTTGAGTTGATTCTGAAAAAGAAACAACATAAAGGTCTCGAACCAGAATAAAAAACTGCTCAAGTCATAACAATTTGGTAAAATTTTTAAAAAAAAGTCGAAAAGTGAAATAAATTAGATTTTTAAAAAATATATTTAAAAATAATATTTGACTTAATAATATAAAGGGTGGTTAAATTTTAAGGGCCGATGTTGAATGTAAACCACACCTAAACGTCAAGTTTTTTCTGCATTTCATTTAATATTTCTCAATTTCAGACTAACTCACATTGAACCATGGAAAGATACACAAGCGAGCAACGCGTTAAAGTTATTCAGGTTTATTATGAAATTGAAAATCAACTTTCGAAGAAAATCATCTTCAGTGATGAGGCACATTATCACCCAAGTGTATTCGTCAATAAGCAGAATTGAAGCATTTGGGCGAATGACAATTCACCCACAAAAAGTGACTGTTTCGTGCGGTTTATGGGCTGGCGGCATCATCGGGCCGTATTTTTTCCAAAAAAAAGGCTGTTCAGGCAGTTACTGTGAATGGTGTTCGCTATGGTGAGATGATAACGAACTTTTTATGGCCCTAATTGGAAGATATGGATGTGGACGATATGTGGTTTCAACAGGACGGTGCCACTTGCCACACAGCTAACGAAACAATGGGTCTTTTGCGCGACAAATTCAATGGCCGTGTTATCTCACGTCGCAGCAATGTTGATTGGCCGCCAAGATCATGTGATTTGACAACGTTGGACTTTTTCTTTGGGGTTATTTGTAAGAAAAGGTGTACGTCGATAAGCCAGCAACAATTCAAGAGCTAAAGGATAAGATAATTCGGGACATTAAAGGCATAGAACCTCAATTATGTCTCAGCGTCATCGGAAATTTGACCCTCGTATGGAGGTGTGCCGCCGAGGTTGCGGCGGCCACTTGGCCGATATTTTGTTCCATACATAATTAAACCCAACCAATAATTATCATAATGAAAAGAAATGTCAATAATTTCCTAAGTAATTTGTGTTTTATTCAAAATCAACATCGACCCTTAAAATGTAACCACCCTTTAGATAGTAGTGTGCTTTTTCATATGGCCAAATCGGTCGATCCCTTCTAGAACAGCAACATTTTGACCATTTTTAATTTGATAACCCCCTAAACCCAGTCATTTATACGAGGGCATATATATATAATTCCGTGACTTTTCGAATAAACCTGTTTTTTTGCAAAACAAAAATACGAGGGCGGTTCGGAAACTTCTTATCCTAGCACAAAAAGCGCGGTATAAACAGAAAAAAAAGTTAAGTGTTTTGGAAACTTCCATCTCTGCTATGAACACATGTTAAATTTTGTTTCGATCTGGCAACTCCTTCATAAAAAACAGGTGTTCACAAAAGACGCATCCACGATTTTTTCACAGTGGAAAAATTAGAAATGCGTGGTGTCATTTAATATTTACATAAAAAAGGTTTATCGGGACAAGAAATTCATAATGATATGGTGAATGTGTTAGGTGAAAGTGCTCCTTCATATGCAACAGTAAAAAATTGGGTTGCTGAATTTAAACGTGGTCGTACAAGCATTGAAGATGAACCACGTAGTGGACGTCCAAAAACAGCAACAACAACAGAAATTGTAGCCAAAGTGCATATGGTATTAAATGATCGACGAATAAAAGTGCGTGAAATAGCTAATATCATGGGCATCTCAAATGATCGAGTCCATTTAATTTTGCATGAAGAACTACAGATGAAAAAGCTTTCTGCAAGATGGGTGCCGCACTTGTTAACAGTCGACCAAAAACGCATAAGAATGAACATTTCTCAAGCTTGTTTGGATCGTTTTCAGCGAAGTAAAATGGATTTTAAGCGTCGTTTCATAACTGTTGATGAGACATGGATCCACCACTATACTCCAGAGACAAAAGAACAATCCAAACAATGGACTGAAGCTGGAGAAAGTGCCCCAAAGAAGGCAAAAACAATTCAATCGGCTGGTAAGGTTATGGCAACGGTTTTTTGGGACTTCAAAGGTATTTTATTGATTGACTATCTGCAAAAGGGTAAAACAATAAATTTAGAGTACTATTGCAACCTTTTAGATCAATTAAATGTACAAATTCGAGAAAAACGTCCTGGCTTATAACACAAAAAAATAATTTTTCATCAAGACAACGCACCAGTGAACAAGAGTGTTTTAACAATGGCTAAAATCAACGAAATCAAGTACGAGTTGCTTGACCATCCACCATATTCTCCTGATTTAGCTCCCAGTGACTTTTACCTGTTCCCAAATTCCTTGCTGGCAAGCGTTTTACCTCAAATGAAGATGCAATTACAGTTGTAAACCACTATTTTGAAGACCTTGAGGAAAACTATTTTAATCAAGGGATAGAATTGCTAGATAGGCGTTGGACTAAGTGTATTAAAGTTTCAGGAGATTATATTGAAAAATAAGAATATTTTTGAAAAACTAACTATTCTCTTTCATTGATAGGCTAAGAACTTTCCGAAGCGCCCTCGTATTTTTCAACATAATATCCTTTTAGCTCAATACACTAGTCCAACGTTTCTCCAATATCGCTTCCGAAAAATAGGATTTTTCATGGTCCATAAAATAGGCATTTGTTTGATCAATAATTTCATCGTTGGATCTTATTCCACCGAGTGATTTCTTTAGGTTTGGAAATAGGAAATAGTCACTAAGGGGCTAAATTCATATTATTTATTAGGCTTGTTCTTGGTCTGATTGCCATTTTTTCCGCAAAAATTATGTTTAATGAACACTCGAAATTCACTGTTTTTCGTTTTTAACAAAATCCACGATGTTGTATATTTTGAACAGCTGTTAAACGGAACTCTCTCAAAATTTGACAGTAGTCTATTAACAGATGGTACTTGATGGGAGCAGCAAATTACGAGGGAAGTTGAAAAAGTCACGGAATTATTGGTATGCCCTCGAAAGATTTATAAACTTTTCGAGCAAACAAAAAATTTAGATATAATTAAATTTCACTCCACAAAAATACGATTTATCAAAGTTTGCAGAATACGCTTGACATTAACTTCCTCGTTTGAGCTAATTTTGTTTCCACCGAGCCACGTTGTCATGTTGGGTAGAAGTAGTGCGGTTCATGCAATTTGCTACCGACAATTCTAGATGAATGTGCTGGGTGGTATAGTAGCAAACCAACACTCGTTCAAAGCCCAATTAAGGCTTTTATCCTTTAACTTTGTTTCGGTCGTTTCGAACTTCCTTTCTTTGATAGACCAATAAGGAGTATTTTCTTAGATTTTTAAAAAACGTGGCCTTTTCGGTCGATGCGACCATCTTTGCTTCTTTGGAGAAGATTCAACCTACACTGTTTTAATCGTCGCTTGGCATAATAATAGAACCAGGTTTCAGCAAGGTTAACGACTCGACGCAAAAACTTCTGCTAATTTCGTTTTAAGATCCGAGGTACAAACACTTTAACATTGTCAGCCGTATCCACTTGCTGTCTATTGTAATTAATTATGGCATCTAGCGGGGGCCAACACCTATCACATACATTACTTAACATGTAAAATCGGTTTTACCTACCCAGTAAACCAAATTTGCCGACAATGTCTGGATATCAAAAAATTCTGAACTCTATCGACAATTCTTACCGAAATAGTTACAAATTCTGTTCGATTTGTCTGAGGATTTTTTATTTATTATGTTAAGAAATATCTAAACGTATTCGGCCCGAATTCTGTTAGAATTTTCTGTGGGATTTTTAATAATTTTTGTTCAGACTTCTCTTATCGAACTCGCAACGAATTCTGAACTACTTATATGAGGTAGTCTATTCGTTTAAATTTTTGTTATTTGCTTCATATTTTACAGTTGTTGTTCTTGTGTTCCGACATGTCGGAACTAATTCTGAACGAAATCTTAACTGTTTGTCTGAGGTATTTTTATATTTCAAATTCAAAAACTGAACGTTTGGTTAGCTTGGCTGTGCGAGGGATTTTTATTGTGTTCGGAGGAAAACTCTACTGCCGGTAGTTCTCGTTAAATGTAAAACTGGTTGCCCTTAAGTGTACAGTCACTAAACATAGTTACATCACAATTATTGCTTGCGAAACTGCAGACACCCCTACTTGTAACTAAAAGCCTTTCCGAACGCTTTTTGAAAATATTTTACCATTTTTTTTGTAGAACAAAATATTTTCTTCTTTTTGATTGTTTACATTCAGAATTTACCATGACATAAGCTCAGAATTCGGTTCGTAATGTCGGTAAAAACATCAGAATTTAATAAGACTTAATGCCAGAATTCTGACCGAAGTCGTTCAGAATTAGTTCAGAATTCGATACGACAAATCGAAATTTCCTTTCGAATTTCCCAAAACTACAGTTCGATCAGAAATCGGTTCGAAATGTCTTCAAAAACAGAATGTCTTCAAAAAACAGAATTCCCTCAGAGAAGTAGTTCAGAATTCGTGTCAACCCTCTCATATGTTTTTCGTTACGAACTCGCTTAGAACTCTGATCCGAAATCGGAACATTTAGCCGATTGTCGTACAGAATTCTGACCGAATTCTGAAGGTTTGGTTTGCTGGGTACTTATTGTTTCCCTGTGTGTGTGTGTGTTTATTACACGTTTAACTGTGGCTTAGTTTATATCGGCGTCCTGGTTAAAAATGTCATTTGTAATGGGAATATACTACGATCGCTGGCGAACCTTTTATCTATAGCTTTATCTTTCTTTATCAATCGTTTACAACAGTTTACAACTCACCCTCATTTCACAGTCATTAAAACGCTTACCTGGAAATAAAGAAAAATAAAATTATTAGTTTGAATTAGGAAATATTAAAAAAAAACACTTTGAAATATGTAACATACATTAACAAAAAGTCTTATATACAAATCATTATCTCTTACATTACTAAGTAATGGGTTCACATTACCCTATGGCATATTTTTAAACCAAAAATAAGTACTTATAAGTTTATGCGACTGTAGTTTTGTCAAAAGGTCAATTTCTATTTCGTACTTTCATTCATTTTCAAATACTTGGTGCTACTATTTTTTAACTCACTTTCCTCTCTTGCTCACCGAGTAAATAAACATTCATCGCTCCGAGGTATGTAAAAGAAGAGACTTAAAACCAGAGAGCGAGAAAATCCCAAGTTCAGTATCAAAAAACTTCATTTGTTTTGTGAATAAAAACAATTGCTCTCGACGGTTGCCTTGTGTGGGCCTAGCATTAAAGTCCTTGGGATCTTTAAGCGTTTCGTCCAGCTCAGCCCTAATACGGGGTGGAGCGCGGAATTTTGCTCATTTGGATAATAAAATAAAACAATTATGAACCTTAGAAAAACTTATTTTATATTTTAATTATATTCAACAGTAAGGGAATTTTAAAATTACATGGTTTTAAATAGTGCGTCTGGCAAATGTCGACCTTCGCTATCCACACACTGCTTCATACGTTTTCTGAAGTTTTCATGAACGTACGTTATGCTCGTTTGTTTTATTTCGGTCTGTTGCTTTTACACATTGAACAGGGATTAAACCGGCTCAAGACCTCTTGCTTCTATATTTAAATAGAAGACAAGTTTTTATTTTCGTGGGCAATTGTGTGAAGAAAACTTGAAAAGTAAGGTTTACAACAGTAGTTCTCATTCGTTTGGGGAGAGCCTCCTGGCCTTATAGAGTTCGGTTTTACTTTCAACAATTGCAGCAAGGCTTTCTGAAGAGGGTTGTCACGGACCCGAAATCATGATAAAAGTAGTGTGCAGCCACGAAAATCAATGTCACTTTGCCATTTTGTTAAAAAGTTGTCTTCTATTTAAATATAGAAGCAAGAGGTCTTGAGCCGGTTTAATCCCTGTTCAATGTGTTTTCATGAACACTAACAAGCATGTCGTCTGATATTCCGCCAATTTCCGCCTCAATATTGTTAATTAGGTCTTCCATGGTGTTGGTACGGTTAATATATACCTTCGACTTCAGGTAACCCCAAAAGAAATAATCGCATGGGGCTAAGTCTGGTGAGCGTGCCGCCCAGTTCACTTCACCCCTCAAAGAGATAAGCCTTCCAGGAAACATTTGCTTGAAACAATTCATGATAACCCTCGGCGTGAGTGCTGTGGCACCATCCTGCTGAAACCATGTTTCGTCTTATTGCATTGCCTCAAGGGCCGTCTGAAAAAAGTCTGGAAATGCCAAGAGCAAGTGACTGCTTCCAGGCAGAGCGTTTCGGAGATTGCAGTACTGTTGCTCTAACTCTCTCGATGCTTTGTGGTGTTGTTAAACTTCTCTCAGGTCCCCTTCGTACACATGATACTTTCCCTGCTGTTCTCAATGAAGTTACCCAATTTACAATTGATTGTCGTTCAGGAACACGTCCGCGTGGGGGATCAGCGAGTCGTAAACGAAAATCACGCTGCACTGCAACGATCGAGTGCGCATTTGAAAAATACGCTTCAACACAAAACGACTTCTCCTCACGTGTCCAATGCATGATGGCAACTGAAAGGCAGAGGAATACAAATGTCCCGTCAGCCACTATAAGCCACGCACACTATCCACTCTCTTCGACCAACAGTGCCGCCACAGCCTGCAGTGCAAAAAAGCAAATAACCGCGCTCCATTCTGTTGATTGTTGCGGATCAACGGCGATAAAAACGAAAAAGGTAAGTATAACAGGCCACGGTCTGAGTAGTATGAAAGCAATGTCCAGCTAAAACAAAAGCTATCTCTTACCGATATCAACATTTAAGGTGACCAGCCTGGTGTTTGTATGGAACGCAAAACTGGGAGTAGATTTTGTCTAAGAGATAGTCAGAAGCCACTGTTGTTCTGATCTGACTAAATGATGCGACTCTTCTGAAAGTGTCGTGGTAGCGTTGGTTTAAACCCAAGTCGCAGGGATGTGGAGACCAAAAGAACAGCAGTCGTGTTAGATGGTCTACCGCCTGTTTTGCCAAGGTAGAGTTGTGTTAATATAGCATGCTATCGATTAGTTCTAAATGAGTGTCGATCCTCATATGGTAAGGTGCCGCTTTGTTGCTTTTTGTTTCAAGCTCCCGTGCTTAAGCTAACAGCTTGTAAAACTCACATATGCCCCAGCAGCAGCCACTTCTTTGCAAACTAAATGACTCTTTAAAAAACCATTGCCTTCCTACACGCAGAGAAAAGATATGGTTACACTATGGTCACCGCAACAATAATATGTTCTCTACAATAAAAGCATGTTCGTCGCAACCATAGCATTGTTTTTTTGATTTCATTTTGACAACAGTATGATTGTGACAATATTAGTATTGTTAAAATTTAACAATAGTATTGTTGCCAAATTTAGAAACGAAAATATGGTCGTAGCAACCATATAAACATGGTTGGTGCAACAAAAGTCTTGTTGTTTAAAATTTACGTTAGCAATAATATGATTACGGCAAGCATACAGTACTTTCGCGACTATGAACATAACAAAACAGGTTTTGAAGAGCATACATGTCGCACCAACCATATTTATATTGTTGCTACAACCATTTTTCATTTATAAATTTGGCAACAATACTATTGTTACATTTCAACAATATTAGTATTGCCGCAATCATACTATTGTCAAAATAAAATTCTAAAAACAATACTATGGTTGCTACGACCATACTTTTATTGCAGAGAACATACTATTGTTGCCGTGACCATATAGTAACCATATATTTTCTCTGCGTGTGTAATACTCTAATATCGACTGGTTCTCGTTAATTTAAAATCTGCCTGCACTTAAATATATAGCCATTGATCATGGTTTAGTCATATTCGTTTCTTAGGGTCTACGGATGGTGAAGTAGCATTCACCCCTGCTGGGAACTAAAAGTATTTTCGACTGCCGTTGGAATATATATTTTTGTTTCTTGAATGTAATGTTCAATAAAAACATGGCCTCAATTCTGGCTTTTGAAATATGAAATGAAAAATAAATATAAAAAATAAATAATTTTGGGGATCATAGTATGGTTGAGTGAATCATACAATGGTTGTGTGGATCATAGTATGGTTGCGTATGAATCATACTATAGTTGTAAGGATCATACTATGGTTATATGAAAAACATGAGGATCATAATACGGTTGTGAAGATAATAGTATGGTTGAGTTTGAATCATACATCATGGTTGTGGGTATCATAGTATGGTTATGTGTGAATCATAATATTGTTGTGAGGATCATAATATTGTTGTGCCACAACCATATACCCAACAATAGTATGATCCTCTTCGAATATTGTCACCCCAACCATACTTTTTTTCTGCGTGTATACGAAATCTGTTAAATCCACTCTTAGCCTAAGAAAACACAAATTCCCTTGTGGTTTAGCAAACAAACGTCTTTGATCTCTGCTTCATATCATTCGAAATCCCCATATCAATTTCTAATATCCGCATTCAGTGTCTGCCAAAGTTTATTTTGTTATAAATTCCAATAGAAAATTAATTAAGAAAATTCGAAGACATTTTGAAATCGTCCTATTTTCAAGATAAATCTTTTAGTCTACTTGAGGTTTATGGCTGCATAACAAATGGAAAGCATTTTAATTATAAATACGAGTATCCCAGCAATATGAAAATGCTTTTAAAGTCACAGTAAAGTGGCAAATCTCATCCCCCACCCCTCCCTGAAGCTCGAGCGCCAAGTAACTGCCACACCACGCAATGCCGAGGGGACATCTTTGATGACGTTTTAGATATCAGGCAAAAGAGTAAACGAGCATTACATCCATTAACCATTAAACAGGGAACTGGAAGGAGTACTTGCGATACGGAATGATGTGACACTTCAAGAGGAAATAGAAAACAGCATCAAAGGCATTTCAGCTTTTTGAGGCAGTCGTGGCATTCAGCTACAACCTTCCTCCCCTCCTCCCTTGTCAGTTGGTATTCTCCAAATTCCAAACAGTTGAACGACTGTTGAGGGCCAAACTGCAGCAAGTTATGAAAGAAATTGCCATTTCTAGACTCACACACACACACAAATGGTAAAGTTTACCAAGAAAAGTAGCTCAAAAATACCTCAAAAAACATTCATTCGACGACAACTTCAGGTTCGTGGAAATGCCAACAAAGTAGATGCTGCTACAAATAGGTCAAGTTTTGGGCTACAAACAAAAAAAAAAGAAAGGGGCACACACACAAGCATTCGGAATGCTGCTACTTCTGGTCTCCATTCGAAGATGGTGTTGCCGAGATTGCTGCTGCAATAAGAAAGAATTTAATATGCAAAATACCGATTTTGACAATTTTAAGTGGCAGAAAAATTAGAGATAGAGAGACAGATATCTCGAAATCAACATGATATTTGGGTAATGATGAAACGACACCATGACAGACATCATTTCCAGGGACTGTCAAGTGAACACTTCCATTACTAGGGCAACCAGACAGAGGAATGGTTTGCCAACCCAATGCAGTACGTGAGTAGTCGGAGTGCTTGAAGAATACGTGCTCACTTGAACTCTTTAATATTCGTCAATACTCGTATTTAATCTTTCCTTTGGTTCGGTGACATGATATGATTTATGATCCTACACATAGAGACAGATTCGTTAGCACAACCGAATTTTTTGCCAACTGAATGATTGAGGTTGCCTGCACCTTGATTATGCTATCAGGACAACCAAAAGTAAGTTGGTGCTCTGTAATTTTTAGTAACTTGAAATGAAGTATCGGTGGTACATACCAAAAAAAACTCCGGAAAAAACATTTTGGATTCAATAGTCCAAACACGGCAGTTGTTCAAAAAAAAAATCTGACATCGGACTTGAAGTAATTAACAACAGTTGCTTAACAAAACTTGCTGAAAGATTTTTATTAAAAAAAGGATTAATAGATTGGCTTAGAGTCAGTAATACTTGATTTTTTATTTTAATAACGCCTATTACGAGGGCTGCTTTATATATTTCTGGCCTAATAATGAAAATGCTAATATTAATCATCAAAAATGATTTTATTGTTTTTTAAAAATATTCTCCAGCATGATTTATACACTTTTGCATGCACTCAAACCAATTGTCGAAGCACTTTTTCCACCCGATCGAGACACCTCCAAAACATGGTTTTTGAACGCTTCAGCAGCAACTTCTGGCGACGAAAATCGTTGACCACACATTTTTTTCTATATGTGCGGGAATAAAAAGAAGTCATTGGGTCAGGGCAAGAACGGCGGATTGTCTTGTGCACCATGACAATGCGAGCTCTCACACATCGGCTCAAACCAGCGCCTTTTTGACCGGCCAAAACGTCGCATTGATGAGTCGGTCATCTGCCGCACTTGCCCTGACTTGGCACCCAATGACTTCTTTTTATTCCCGCACATATAGAAAAAAATGTGTGGTCAACGATTTTCGATTCGTTTTTGATTCGTCTTCTCTTGTTCGTTTTTCGAATTTCTCCGAAGACTTCAGGAAAACAAATTGTGGTGTACCACTCAGAATTGACCGTCCTATGTTGCTCAAGCGGAACAGTCGCCACATGACCAGTTTTACCGAAGAAACAAGCGAACATTTGCTTCGAAGTGCTTCTTCCACGAACAACTTTCGTTGGATTGGCTCGACTTTGAAGACCCACACGTTCGATTGCTGTTTTGTTTCGGGCTCATACGCATAGATCCATGATTCGTCACCTGTGACCATCTTATAAACGTCTTGTGTAGCACCGCGATTGATTTTTTTTCAAAATTTCTTTGCTCCAATCGACACGAGCCTTTTTTTGAGCGATTGTCAAATTGTGCGGGATCCAACGAGAACAAACCTTCTTTACGGCCAGGTGTCCATGCAATATCGAATGTATGCTGGTGGAAGAAATGCCCAAGGATGCCTCTATCTCACGGTATGTCACATGACGGTCTGGCATTATCAGTTCACGCAGTTCACAGTTCTCTGGCACAACGGCCGTATTTGGATGACCTTCGTCTTCCAATTAGTGTCGACCACGATTGAATTCATTAAACCAGTTTTTCACAGTGCTGTAGGATGGTGCTTCATCGCCATACAAAGATTTAAGTTTATCGATGCACTCTTGTCGTGCACTCTACGTCGAAAGTTGTGAAAAATGATCGCACGAAAATGTTCACGAGTTAATTTCATTTTTTTTTGCCAAATTGATTTTTCAAGTCACTGTAAACAACACAAATGATGGTCGTACGTCAAAACGTTCTGAGTACGTTTATGCTAAAAAATGCCAAACTTTCCAATCGAATTGTCAGATGGCGGTAGTCCCTTTATGATTAATGAGAATTACCCTTTGCGATAGTCTTCGAACTGTGCGAACATGGGCGTTGCTTTCTCTGACGGTCAGTGGGACGTCAGTGGGGTGCTCTCCATTAGCGCATGTCAAGCTAGGATTAGTCAGTTCGTCTGTCAGGCCTTCTCTAGGCGCCGTGATGTGTTTGTTTAGTGTCGTGTCCGCTGTAACCGGCGCTCGTTCCTCTTGACCTGACGCTTGGTGCTACGGGGGGCTACCAGTCCCCTAGTTACATGGAACTGAAACTGGGAGTAACTTTGGTTACGGAACCTGACCGGAGGTAATCCGGTACCACGGGTGACTGGGGCTTATGGGGTTTTCTCAAGACTCCACCCAGTCATTATAGGCCCTCGGGCCTTGTTGGGGGTACGGTCGGGCCTAGCCTTAAGACATGGTTGCCGTTCACCGTCGTCGAGCGGAAGAGATAGAGATAGACCTCGCTCTGAACGGTGAGGAAACCATGTCCATGTACAGCATGGTTTTAGACCGTAACATCTATATGTGGACACTAGTGTCTGCATATATACTATCTCATGATCGTGCCTTTAACAGGGGGTCCGGCGATGTATGACTCGCAAACTGTTAGTAGCTCGGCTACGAGATCTGACCGGAGTCTGGTACCACGGGTAGTCAGGAGCCCCCAGAACTGTTCTTCTGGCCGGACTAGTTGGTGCGGCCCTTCGGGAAGTATCGTGGTGGCTGTGGTTTAAACCCAAACCGGGTGCTGTGACCCATAGAACAGCAGAGGTGTTAGATAGGCCTCGGCCCCTGACCAAGGGGGAAGTTGTGTCCATATAACACGCTTCGAATTGGTACCGGCGGGATTGCCCTTAAGGGGCGCTGGCTGTCGCTTGGTAATGGCTCCAGTGCGATGGCGCACCATGGTTGAAGCTATCACAGCGAGAATCATGTAAAACACTCGGTCGCTGTACAGCTAACAATTGTATTTGGTGGTGGGATTTTAAAAGAGCGAGATAAATTGTCTTATGATCTTTCTCACAATTACAAAAGTTCAGAGCAGGGAAAGAAAGGAAAAAGATTGGGGGACACAAGACGGTCGCAGTCGTGGCAACTTCGTGTCTCTTTATTCTGAACTTCAGATGGCGTCTGGCAATACTTAGTGTTGCCTAGGTCAGAAATATATATAGCAACCCTCATACAAGGAAAACTATTCATATGTGTGATTGTCCCGTTATAATATTGAGACACTATACGATTGATATCGTCACATGCACATTTAGAAAACATATCTATTAGAAAAACAAATAAAAATAAGAGGTAGTTGTAGGAATTGTCCTGCCATTCATAAAAGGATCACCGAAAACAGCTAATGCTTTTAATATTTTGAAGGTCAAACATAAAGTATAGTGTTATTCCTCCTTGATAAGTAAAGCCCACTCTTCTATAGACAAATATACTTTATTTAGTTTTGATAACTTTCAAAGTCTGTCCTTAGTATAGCTTTTCTCGGATTTACACATACGCAAAGTATTTCACTTGTTTTATAAAAATGTGAATTTATTTTTATTTAAGACCGTGTCATTATATTTTGCATGTTCGCATTTAATTTTTTAAATATATTTCACACTTCTGTGGTTCGTGTATTTTCGCCGCTAATTGCAAACTCTAGTTTAGTGTCAATATTTGGAATAGCCTATTAACAATAGAACAACAGTAGCCTTTATTATGTACGCATACGAGTACATTACAAATAGAGCAAATATTTGTGCCACATAATACTAAACAAATACATAATTAAATATCGCATTTATGGGGCATTATGTTGGCAATAGTTGTTGTATTGTCATTAGGGCAGTAAACAAATAATCGGGCCAATTGTTTTCGACCATTACAGATTTGTGTGCGAGAACAATGCATTTGCACATATTTACATTTAATAAATAAATAAATAATACATTACGTATGTTCGTATACAACAGCAGCATAGTAAATATGTATTTAGTATTTTAACAATGTAATAAACTTCGAGGCGTTACCTATAATCAAGGTGGCTACAGGGTGGTCTAAATAAAAGTTTCTTTTAAAAAAATATAAGAAAATTATACAAGATTTTTGTATTTTTTACATAATATCGGTAATTTTACGAAACACTACACTCACTTTGCGGTAGCGTATCCTTTCAACCTCTGGCTCTAAGGATTGTACCATAAAGAAATTCACACACTATTTTGCTAATACTCGTAACACAGTGCGACACACTTTTTCGGGCATAACTTGATTTAAAATTTAAATTTTGTCATACTATATATATATATATATAACTTGGCCACACTAAGAAGAAAAATAACTTTATCTAAGATTAACTTAACCATAAAAAAAAAATTAACCTTATACGTTATATAAGGTTAATTTGAACATTTTGTTGTTGGCTGTTATTTAACAATAATAAAAGTTAATTTAACTATTCTATAGTTGAATTTTTTAACAATGACAATTTTGAATTTTAAAATAATTATTGCTGTTTTAACAATGCATTGTTGGGTTTTTTAACCATTAAAATTGTTTTTTATTAAAATAATTATTGTTGTTTTAAAAATGCATTCTTTTTAGCCATGAAAGTTGTTAATATTAAAATTTCATAGTTAATTTGTGAAACCATACATGTTCAATTTAACAATGAAATTGTAAATATTATTAACTATGAATATTGTTATAGAAATCATTTTTATTGTTAAGTTAATTTATTATTGTTTACCTCTTTTAACCAGAAATAAAGAAACTGTTACAATTTTTAATTTTAAATTAACCTACTAATTACTTTTTTGTTTTGTTTACATTTATTCGGTCTTTTTTCATTATAATGACTTCAATAGTTTTTATTCTGGTTCGAAACCTTTTTGTTTCTTTTTCAAAACCAACTAAAAAATTGATTGAATGTATTTGCTACGGTTGCTAGGCAGACTTTACAGCTGTTTCTTAAGGTTTTTCTTTTGCGGTCTTTGGATACGATTACTTCGGCTACAAATTAAACGACTTATACGGTAGTTCCTTTATTATTAATGAGAATTACCCTTTGCGTATAGTCTTCGAACTGTGCGAACGGAAATCTTCATAGCGCAATCTCATTGTACAGCTAGCATTTGCATTTGGTGGTGGTTTTTAAAAGAGCGAGATATATATTTCTGGCCTGTGCAACACTAAGTGTTGTGTGTCTCAATCGTAGTGGAAAAATTGATTCGACCTTTGGTTTGAGCGCATGCAAAAGTGTATAAATCATGCTGGAGAATACTTTGAAAAACTATAAAACCATTTTTATGATAAATATTCGCATTATCATAACTAAGCCAGAAATATAAAAAGCAGCCCTCGTAAATTGTCTTATGATCTTTATCACAATTACAAAAGTTCAGAGCAGAGAAAAATAAATAAAAAGAGTGGGGGGATAAGACGGTCGCAATCGATGCAACTTTGTGTAACTTAAGTCTGAACTTCGTATAACACAAAGCAAATCAAAAACTTCGATACAACAGAGCCGAATGATATTACAATTTTTGTATATGTCGCACATTTTTCTGCCTTTGTCTTGAAAAAAAAACACCTTATATAAGGTTAACTCAACTATTGTGTATGTACATTTGACCTTATTTAACGTTATTTTGTCATCGTTATCAAACATTTACCATCAACAATTTAACCAGACATATGCAATTTCAATGCATTTTCGGCTCAGTGTAAACGTCCGCAAATATTTTTAGTTTTTAACTCTATTTCAAATCAAACACATACTTTTCACCATCATAAGAACCCAAGCAAAGAATGTGATGTAACCATGTTTAGCGTCTACACACTAAATGGTATGCAGTTTCGCATTTAACGAGAACTGCCGGCACTAGAGTTTTCCACCGAACACACTTAAAATCCCTAGCACTGCATACATACACAAAGATGACAGATTCGTTGCCATAACCGGTTTTGTTGCCAACTGAATGATTGAGGTTACATGTACGTAGTGTATTCCATCTGTTGGCTCCAGGCCACAGAACATCGGTTCGAAGGTTATTGGAACTGAAGTATCGGTGCAACATACCAAATATCAGATCCTTTAAAGGAAAATTTATGGTCTAAAAATTTACATACAACACTTGTGGATTTTCAGAGTCAAAAACTCTTTACTTTTCAGTCAAACTCAAAAAACTATTTGCTCATATGGGGGAGGGCCATAGCGAGGAAAAAGTGGAAAAGATGATGTTTGATTTTTACATGAAAAAAAAAAATTAAATCGATGGGCTTCAAGTCAGTGAAAATCGAGTTATTTTGGTAAAAAAAAATATCCATTAAATATCCCGTTTTTGGTTATGGTCATTACTAATAGTAATTGGTTGCAACAGCAATATGTTTGCAAAACTATTGGTTGCCACAACCAACAATTGAATTCTGTTGCTGTTTTCATTCATTACATATCATTGCAATAACTGATCAATAGCTTAGCTCATTAAAAATTTTTAATTGAGTGATGATATAATTCGAATACCAATGTTTTGATTGAAATTTAGGGGCTATCTTTTTTTCTGTGTATGGGAACTTTGGTCCAACATACAGTACTTACTTTACATCAGATCGGAATTGGGGGTTTTAGAGTTGCTGCACCTAAAATCAGGATAGGACATTTCATTCAAGGCCCAGCGCAAAAGTTTTCCGACATGATCCGTTTTTATCTGCGATGGTTATTGGTCGATCAAAATGAACTGTGACAAATTGTATCATATTAGGATGTTATACGAGTGTGTGGCTGCAACAAAGGTATTGCCTTATAGCGATGCAGGGTGTAAGTTGAACACATCGAAGAGATCTTTGTAGACCCTACATGTTTTGACCTCATCCGTTTTATTTACTTTTGAAAGGAGTTTTGCTCTTAGTAAACTAATCAATCAATGGGTGAGGGTGCATATATAAGTAGCCTCAACTGTCTCAAGGTGGATCTCTCCTTGCCATCTTAGTTCTACATTGTTTAGTCTATGGTTTACTCTAGTTCCCGTGTCAGTGTTGGCTAACAAATACTTCAAAATCTGACGTTATTAAGTTTTGAACGCCTTCGCCTTGGCTCTATGAATGACACTTTAAATGTAATGACATTCCTCCTGAGCCTTAATCCTTCAACATTTTCAATAGAAATAAAATATTAGCACTTCTGTAGCATCTATCCATTGGCATTGTTTTATTACCGCAACTTTTTTAATTCCATCATACCGACGCACAGTGGTCCAGAATTAATTTTCATTGACCAAAAGTCTACAACTTTTGATGTATATAAGTTTTTTGGGTTCTGTAAAAAAAATGCCAAACTCTCGAGTACAGGGTGTCCGCCGGGAAGGTATACTACTTTGTTTTGCCGTCATTTTGGCAAACATTAGTCAGACAGTTCAAGGAAAATTTATTATGGAAAAATATTCGATAGCCCAACGTGTTTTAAGCGTTAAAACATTTAATCAAAATCAATCATCGATTACTGTGACGATGAGAAAGTTACGTGAAATTTTGGAAGAAACAACGTGCCAATAAAACGCACTATTTATCGCGTAGTGAATGATTTCGAAAAAAGAGGATCTGTAGCTGATGGGCCCAAGCATGGATCACAAAGTACTGCAAGATCGGCTGAAAACATTACTGCTGCTCAAGAAAGTTTTCAAAACTGTCCATCAACCTCAATTCGACACCGTGTTCAAGAGCCTGGTCTTCAAAGAACAACTTTGGCAACAATTTTGCATAAGGATTTGCAATTGTTTCCATTTAAGATTTAGTTGACACAAGACCATTTACGCCGCTCTCCCATGACAACCCCGATTTTCATGAAAAAATCATAATGAGTAACGAGGCACATTTTCATTTGAATGTACTCGTATATGTGAATAAACAGAAAAGTCGCTTCTGGGCAATGGAAAACCCTCAAATTATTCAACAGTCATTCATTAAAAGTGACAGTCTGGTGTGCATTTTACTTCTATGAAAATGAAAACGGCGTAAGTGTAACTGTCATTGGGGAGCGATATCGTGATATGATTGAAAACTGTTTAAGGCCAGAACTGCATGCTTTGAGCTTGATTAACATGTGGTATCAACAAGACGGTGCCACATCGCATACAGCCCGAATTACAATGAAATTTCTGTGAGAATCCTTTGCAAAACAAGTTTTTAAGAAATGGTGATGTTGATTGGCCTTCCACGGTCGCCTGATTTGACTGCTCCGGAGTTTTTTCTGTGGGGATATCTGAAAAGCAAGGTTTATGCAAATAATCCAGAAACGCTTGAGCAACTTAAATAAAATATCCGTAATGAAACCACATTCGGTTTGTACCAAATATATTTTGGTTGTAGCAACTATTTTATAAAACATGGATTTTGAAAATACAAAATGACTTTGGACCAACATAAACAAACGAGCTAACATATTTTTTTTTTCTTTAAAAGCCTTTTAGGGATAGCGCATCAATTTATGAGCGGTTTTTGGGGCATAGAATTTAAATACAATTAGGCATTAGGAAAAACATTCTACCTATCTTTGCTGTGTACCTAGATTTTAAAAGTTGTTCAGAAAAATATGAGAAATTTGCGATTTCGAACTCAAAAATGTGACATGCACTTCACTGCCGTACAGGGGTATTGTGAATTTGAATTTGCGGAACCCATACAAATCTATAGCGATACATTGAGAAATTCATTAAAAACTTCACTGAAGGGCGGTGGTATAATAAAATTTGCATTCAATTTGCAACAAAAAGAAATCTTGATCGGAGACCCAATAAAGTATCGGGTGATTAATCTAGAGGCATTTTTTTTTCAAAATAAAAAATAAAGAAAATGTAAATTATGAGCAATTACATGCATATGCGACACGCAAAATAGAAAGGGACCTAAGGTTAAAAACAAGTTTTGTTCAGGAGAGACATTTTAAAGATTAGGTCCCTTTCTATTTGCGCTTAGAATCGTCGACTTCACTTTCCTAAAACGTACATATCTCTGGGGGGAACACTTTTAGGGCATGGGATCGGTCTCATTCGATGCTCAGATGTTGTCCACATCAAATAAAACATAAATGAAAAGTTGATGAAAAGTTTTGTTCAGGAGAGCCATTTTAAAGATTAGGTCCCTTTCTATTTGCGTGCATATCTCTGGGGGGAACACTTTTGGGGCATGGGATCGGTCTCATTCGATGCTCAGATGTTGTCCACATCAAAAAAAAACATAAGTGCAAAGTTGATGAAAAGTTTTGTTCAGGAGAGTCATTTTAAAGATTAGGTCCCTTTCTATTTGCGCTTAGAATCGTCGACTTCACTTTCATAAAACGCGCATATCTCTGTGAGGGAACACTTTTAAGGCATGGGATCGGTCTCATTCGATGCTCAGAGGTTGTCCACATCAAAAAAAGAAAAAAGAAAAAAAAATGAAAATTGATTTTTTTACCCTTAGGTCCCTTTTTCTATGCGCTGTCCCATATGTCTCATATATATAAAAAAAATAAAAACACAAAAATAACAATTATAACTTTCATTAAGACCAACAAATAAATGTTAACTTTTTCTAAAATATGCTCTAATTTAAATGCTAAAATTATCATTGGTTACAATAGCTCTAAAGTAAAAGATTTTTGGCTGATGGCAAACTGATTCAGCACCACTGTGCGACATCCCTTTTCCAATTCAATTTATGTTATACCTCTTAGTTTCCCCCCGTTCCATTCGCACATTCTGTGTAATGTTCATTTTCTCTTTTCCGACTATGAAGTCTTAATTTTTGTTGGCCAAAGGTACAAATCGGTAAGCTGGCATTTGTGAATAAAAATATCCCCACCCATAGACGATGATAAATAGAAGGAGACTAGAGAGAAGGCGAAGAAAAACAGTAAGCCAAGCCAATCATTAAATAAGTATGAAACCATAAAATGTCCAGTTTTTTTTGTTTGGTTGCCACCACTCGCATACTCGTAGCATCCGTAGGAACTAGCTAGTGGCACTTTGGTGGCCGCTTGCTGCATACTTCAGCATGTGCCTCACATGCGGTTGATATGTGGGGCCAGACACATGAGCTCGTTTCACCGCCGACAGCCCGTGCGACATTACTGTAATGGTCTTTACGGATATTTTTACTCTCCATCTGTTACTACCTTTTTGGGTTTTTTTTTCTACTTTTCTGCCTTTTTCCTGCCACTATTTTTTCCTAGGGTTGGTCGGGCATTAACAACAACAATGAAATACATCGATTTTGTGGCCAATACAAAATAACACGCAATCATTTCGTTTACAACATGTCGCTCTATACTCGTGGTCTTCTTTTCGTTTTTATTTGGACAGCGTGTGGGGGTGTGTTTGTTTTTTTCCACTACCCAGTCTAATGTAGATATGGGGGGGGGGGGGGGGGTGGTGTGTGAGTATTTATGGCAATACTCCAGACCGTAGGGGAGTAGGACGCACTGTCAGGTCATAATGAACGATGGTCTGGTTTAAAGGTTTTTATTTAGTGCTTTCTGTTGGTTCGGTGTGGGGGAGGTTCTGTGTGGTTATTTGCACAGTGGTTTCATACAAAAGTCGAGTCTTCAAGTCATCAGTATTTTTATACTCTCCATCCTACAAGGGAGCTTAATTAAGACATAAATCTTCCTCCCAAAGCACTCCGGCATTGATGAAAATGTTCATCGGTTACCGATCAACGTCAGTTTTTTGCCCGTAACATAAAAATCTAACAATTGTTTTAAATTTGTATGACTCATGTGCAAATTTGGTAAACATTTAAAAAAAAATATTCAAAATTTCGTTTAAAAATTTTAGAAAAAAATTTAAAATTCTTAAAAAAAAATTAAAAACCATACTAAAATTTTGAAAATAAATAAAAAATTTAAAAAAAATGAAATTTTAAAAAAAAATGAAATTTTAAAAAAAAATGAAATTTTAAATAAAAATGAAATTTTAAAAAAAATTGAAAATTTAAAAAACAAAAGTGAAAAGTTAGAAAAAAATTGAAACGTTAAAAAAATTTAAATTTTCAAAAAAAAATTGATATTTTAAAAAAAATAATGAAATTATCAATAAAATGGAAATTTTTTATTAAAAATATTGAAATTTGTTAATAAAAAAAATTTTCAACAAAAGGCGCAAATACCAGCGAACCAGGTCGATAGCAATCCACGAGAGCCTGTTGAAAAGTCGATGCATCCACAAAGAATGACTATATAGTGCGCTTTATGGACTGGCGGAGTCATCGGGCAGTACTTCTTCGAAAATGAGGTCGGAATTCTTGTGGTCAGACATTGAGGATATGTACCTGGACGACATGTGGTTCCAGCAGGATGGTGCCACTTGCCACACAGCCAACGAAACAATGGATATTTTGCCAGAGAAGACAATCATTTGATTTGACACCTTTGCATTTCTTTTTTTTTGAGATATTAAAAAGAAAAAATGTGTCCTTCGATAAGCGAAAAGCTAAATGATGAGATAGTTCGACACAATAACGACATTCAACCCCTATTATATCTTAGAGTCATTGAAAATGTAGACCATTGCATAGAGGTATGCCACCGAAGACGTGGCGAGCATTTGGTCGATATTTTGTGGTTTATTACGACTAGAGTGCATCGATGAACTTAAATCTTTGTATGGCGATGAAGCACCATCCTATAGCACTGTGAAAAACTGGTTTAATGAATTTAATCGTAGCCGACGCTCGCTCAAAGACGAAGGTCGTGAAGGTAGTCCAAGACGGCCGTTGTGCCAGAGAACATTGATGCCGTGCGTGAACTGATAATGCAAGATCGTCATGTGACATACCGTAAGATCGAGGCATCCTTGGGCATTTCTTCCACCAGCATACAATCGATATTGCATGAACACCTGGCCGTACAAAAGGTTTGTTCTCGTTGAACCCCGCACAATTTGGCAATCGCTCAAAAAAAGACTCGTCGATTGGTGCAAAGAAATTTTGCAAAAATACGATCGCGGTGCTTCAAAAGACGTGACTTATCATGGATCTATGCGTATGAGCCCGAAACAAAACAGCAATCGACCGTGTGGGTCTTCGAAGACGTGCCAATCCAACGAAAGTCGTTCGTGGAAAAAGCACTTCGAAGCAAATGGTTGCCCGTTTCTTCGGCAAAACTGGTCAAGTGGCGACTGTTCCGCTGGAATAACATAGGAAGGTCAATTCTGAGTGGTACACCACAATTTGTTTGCCTGAAGTTTTCGGAGAAATTCGTGGAAGAAGCACTTCAAAGCAAATGGTCGCCTGCAAAACTGATCATGTGGCGACTTTGCTTGCCTGCAGTCTTCGAAAAAATTCAAAAAACGAACAAGAGAAGACGAAACATTGTACACCATGACAATGCGAGCTCTCACACATCGGCTTAAACCAGCGCCTTTTTGACGGGCCAAAACATCGAATTGATGCATCATCCGCCGTACACCTCTGACTTGGCACCCAATGACTTCTTTTTATTCTCGCACATAAAGAAAAAAATGTGTGGTCAAAGATTTTCGTCGCCAGAAGATGCTGCTGAAGCGTTCAAAAACTCTGTTTTAGAGGTGTCTCAATCGCAGTGGAAAAAGTACTTCCACAATTGGTTTGAGCGCATGCAAAAGTGTATAAATCATGCTGGAGAATATTTTGAAAAACAGTAAAACATTTTTGATGATAAATATTCGCATTTTCATTATTAGGCCAGAAATATATATAGCAGCCCACGTATTGTGCAGAAACGACGGGGTTGAAACTTGGGAAAGCACTTCATTGAAGATCTAGAAGAGTTTTCATCTTGCAAAATGATAGATCTGCTGAGGTTTATAAATGGTTTGTAATGGCTCAAAAAGAGCTTTTTATAGAAGAAGTTATAGTGCACACAGAGAAAAATCAGTTGGAAATCGCTCCAAACTACAAAAAATCGGTTGCATAAACCGACTGTCTGTTGCAATAACCAACATTCAATAGTATTGATGGTAACATGGTTTGAGATATCATATGATGGTTGCTACAACCATATCACGGTATTCACAGCCAGTAATACAGTTATAGCAACCGAATTCAGTTTAAGTACTGGTTGCAATAATTGGCGGTTATGGCAACCAACTAATCGTGATGTACATGTTACTTTGGTACCAATAATTGGTGGTGACAACAGATTAGTTCGTTGTAGTGACCCAACCCTATTTAGTTAGCTGTTGTAACATAATATTAGTTATTCCAACATCAACTTATAAAACCTCTTTGTTTACGACGACAACATATTTCGAAATCCCCAAATAAATGTATAAAAAAATATTCAGACAATTTAAGTTTCTTGGGTTAGAACGGTCAGGTCAATGCTTTAAAATGATACTGCCATATAAATAAAGGAACTATAAATAAACAAAATATTTTCCGGAATAAAGAAACAGACTTAACTTCAATTTAGCGACTTAAGTCAGACTTAATCAGAATTTTCGCCATAGATAGACTTCCTTATTACTCAGAACAACAACTAATTTCGCGACGACCCATATTTCCCAAATAACGGCCACCCAAAGCTTGACAATAAATTGTTTTTATCTTAATTAATTCTTTTTGGATTGGGGCATCATTGTAATTTTTATCAAAACTTCTTTCCATGGACGTGTTTATTTTACTGATCAATGTTAATTTTTTCAAAAAGTATGCATCTAGAGGTATTTTTCAAAACAAAAAAATATAAAAATTCAAATCAAGTGTGGAATCTTTATAGGTACTTTTAACCGAAAATTTTATGGCATTTATTTGTTGAATATAATTTCCTTCAAAGGTTGGCCGCAACTACGCCTCAGGGTTTCCATTCTGAGGGTCCAATTTTGGATGATTCGTTCGAGCATTTCGACCGATATGGCTTTAATGTCACGCGTAATGTTGGCTTCCAAAACCTGAATCGTAGCTGGTTTGTCAGCATAGATTTTGGACTTGACGTAAGCCCAAACAAAAAAGTCTTAAGGTGTGATATCACTCGATTTAGGCGGCCAACTCACCTGTCCAAAGTGTGAAATTAGCTGTTTTTCGAAATGACCTCTTAAAATATCCATTGTTTGAGCAGCTGTATGGCAAGTGGCACCGTCCTGTTGAAACCAAGTGTCGTCAAGATTACGGGCTGCAATTTCAGGTAGCATAAAGATCGATATCATGGCGCCATAGCGAGCACCATTCACGGTTACGTTCCGGCCATCATAATTTTTGAAAAAATATGCACCGATGATTCCATCAGCTTATTAACCGCACCAAACCGTGGTTTTCTCTGGGTATAATCGCACCTCTTGAACCTCTTCTTAGTGCTCTTCAGCCCAAATGCGGCAAATTAGTTTGTTGACTTTGCCGCTGGGCCAGAAATGGGCCTCATCACTGAACAAAATATTAGTCTAAAACAGCGGATCTTCCCGTTTCTTACCGAACGCTCATTTCCATAATACAGTTGCCAACATTTGAAGGTAATTATTTTCAAAAAATAAATGCCATAAAATGTCCTTTCAAATTACCAATAAGGATTGCACACTTGATTTGAATTTTTATATTTTTTTTGTTCTAAAAAAATACCTCTGATGGATCACCCTATACTTATAACCATCAGTCTATAACAGCAACCAATGCATGTACAATTTTCAGTTCCAATATTCATCTTAGTCTCTTAGGATTCCCGATACATGTTTTCTTCAACCGAAAGTGTCAGTTTCCTCTACTGATAATTGGTGTATACCCAAGCAACATTCGGTTGTACATGGATAGTACTGGTTGCGCGTACTATCCATTCAATCCTTACTAACATTCAGTCGGCAAAAAATTTGGTTGTGGCAACAAAATGTGTTCTCTGTGTGTGTAAGTTCTGTTAAAGACTATGGAAAATCTTAGTGGACCCTCAATGGGTCAGCGAGTGAATGTAGCGCTTGTCAACTAGGGTTTTAAGTATACTTAAGACAAATCGTCTGTTAGAGTTTTTGACTTTTTGGGATAAAAAAATCGATTAAAGTCGACTTTTCAACTTTTTCCTTTTGGAAAATAAAAAAGGCAATATTTTGGAATACAAAACAAGTTTTCTTTGTCTAAAAATCTGTTATTTAAAAATGTAAGAGTGATTATAAACTAATAAACATCAGACATTTAAAGGAGTTTATGCTTTATTCATATTCAAGTTAGAAATATTTAAAGTTTAAATAAAAAAGTCGGCATGGAAAAGTTGATATGAACAAGTTGGCTTTTAGACTTTGTTAAAGACAAAAAGTCGACTTACCGACTTTAGACTTTTTTATAACCAAATGTCGATTAATCGATTAGTTGAAAAACGACTTATACTCGTAGAACCCTATTGTCAACTTTTCAAGGCTAGACACTGGAACAAGTCCTTCTAACCTAAAGAAGCTCCAAACGCCCCTAGTAAAACCGAGCCAGTCTTTAAAATGATATTCCATACATAATGGCATAAATGTAGTTTCAAAGTAAAGCGACTTGATGTCTCAAAGGGTTATTTTTTATTTAAATCTAAAATAATCACCGCTGTATCTCCCAATGAAAACACGCTGGTCCGCCGCCCCCCACAAACTTGATTCCACTCTGTACTCTGATTTAATAGAATTTTTTTTAACGTTACCACTTTTCACTCTGATGCAAAATACAGTGCGTCTGCAATAAAATCGTTCTTGTTTCTTATTCTTCTTTTTGCTGGGTATTAAATAAATACCTTTTAAATAAAAAAAGAAGGAAAACCACCTCCTCCATCACCAGCCACAGCACATCACATTTGGTAGGGGACTCAAATGCAAAGATATGCATTATTTACACCAACAAAGTAGAATGTGAAGGGTGTGGTTTTTGCGTTGTATAAAATTAAAAGAAAACCTGAAGGAAGCTAGAAAGCTTGTCCTACACTTCCCCTGACACTGAGTCAACCACTAGCACAGCGACCGTTGGCGTCTCAACTGTCGTAGCGGCGGCAGTATTGAATAATACAGCTTTATTTAAGCATCAAATTGAAATGGTTTAGCTTTGATGCTGACCGTAAGAAGCGTGCGGGCGGGGTACTTTTCGTATCTGTCACTTATGTCACAACTTTTACCTTAAGTTTTAAAACACATTTCGAAAGACCAAAAAGGGATCGGCACCTGCCGGACGTTGACAGGTCCAACAATTAACGAGGACATGTTTGCCAAAGTTCAGGCAATTGTAGACAAGAGTCAAAAAGCAGTTACCTCTTGGTTGGCTGAAATATGTTAATTGGACGTTGTCGCTAATGTTTTAAACAATTAGCGTAATAAAAATGGCAGGACAATGTTGAGCAATTTAATTTCAAATTCGAATTAAGAAAATTAAAAAAAAAAACTGAAGAATTTTAAACAAGTCGAGAATATGCGTGTTCTACGAGGGTTAGGCAACACTAAGTGTTGCCTGGCGCCATCTGACATTTCCATTGGAAAGTTTGACATTTTTTAGCATAAACGTACTCTGGACGTTTTGACGTACGACCATCATTTTTGTTGTTTACAGTGACTTGAAAAAATTAATTTGGCAAGAAAAAATGGAATTAACTCATGAACATTTTCGTGCGATCATTTTTCACAACTTTCGACGTGGATTATCACGACATGAGAGCATCGATGAACTTAAATCTTTGTATGGCGATGAAGCACCATCCTATAGCACTGTGAAAAACTGGTTTAATGAATTCAATCGTGGCCGATGCTCGCTCAAAGACGAAGGTCGTCTAAAAACGGCCGCTGTGCCAGAGAACATTGATGCCGTGCGTGAACTGATAATGCATGATCGTCCTGTGACATACCGTGAGATAGAGGCATCCTTGGGCATTTCTTCCACCAGAAAACATTTCATATTGCATGAACTCCTGGCCGTAAAAAAGGTTTGTTCTCGTTGGATCCCGCACAATTTGACAATCGCTCAAAAAAGGGCTCGTGTCGATTGGTGCAAAGAAATTTTGAAAAAAGAGAAGTTTATAAGATCGTCATAGGTGACGAATCATGGATCTAAGCGCATGAGCCCGAAACAAAACAGCAATCGACCGTGTGTGTTTTCGAAGTCGAGCCAAATCCAACGAAAGTTGTTCGTGGAAGAAGCACTTAGAAACAAATGGTCGCCAGTTTCATCGTCAAAACTGGTCATGTGGCGACTGTTCGCTTAAGCAACGTAGGCGGTCAATACTGAGTGGTACACCACAATTTGTCTTTGGAGAAATGCGAAAAACGAATAAGAGAAGACGAATCATTGTGCACCATGACAATGCGAGCTCTCACACATCGGCTCAAACCAGCGACTTTTTGACCGGCCAAAACGGCGAATTGAAGGGTCATCCGCCGTACAGCCCTGACTTGGCACCAAATGACTTTTTTTTATTCCCGCACATCAAGAAAAAATGTGTGGTCAACGATTTTCGTCGCCAGAAGATGCCGTTAAAGCGTTCAAAAATCATGTTTTCGGGGTGTCTCAATCGAAGTGGAAAGTGCTTCGACAATAGGTTTGAGCGCATGCAAAAGTGTATAAATAAATCATGCTGGAGAATACTTTGAAAAACAATATAAAGATTTTCGATGATAAATATTCGCAATTTCATTATTTGACCAGAATAATATATAGCAGCCCTCGTATAGGTTTAATTTCTTCTTGAAAACAACCTATCAATATTTAGTGGTATTGCAAACGGAATTTAATATACCATCCACTCTTCGTTGGAGGGTATAATGAACTCTGACCAACTGATCTTTATGTAAAATGATCTCTTGATCCGAACTTAGTGTCCGTTTTGCCCCTCGTAAAGTTTTCGAAAATAATATGACATTATTTCTTTTTGTTTAGCTCGTTTGTTTTATTTCGGTCTGTTGCTTTTACACATTGAACAGGGATTAAACCGGCTCAAGACCTCTTGCTTCTATATTTAAATAGAAGACAAGTTTTTAACAAAATGGCAAAGTGACATTGATTTTCGTGGCTGCACACTACTTTTATAATGATTTCGGGTCCGTGAGAACCCTCTTCAGAAAGCCTTGCTGCAATTGTTGAAAGTAAAACCGAACTCTATAAGGCCAGGCTCTCCCCAAACGAATGAGAACTACTGTTGTAAACCTTACTTTTCAAGTTTTCTTCACACAATTGCCCACGAAAATACAACTCACTCTGCCAGCTCTAAAGAGACTCCACATCGAGAGCCATCAATAGATTTCTTTTACAACGTGTGTGTGTGTTGTAAAAAGAGTTTAGTTGACTATGTCAACTTGTGTGCCGTGCATGTACGTATGTTTATTTCTTTTTTTCATAATTTGACTAAAACATCGCCAATTCTTATCCGATTCACTTAAAATATTAGTTATTAGGAAATGCATCTTGCATATAAAGCATTATTAAAAAAAAACATTGAATGAAAATTGTCAAAAATACAGCCAAAAGAAATCTAAATTTGCTTTTTTTTCAACTGTCAATTGTACCCCAATTCTGAAACTCTCCCACTCGTTATGGCACAAATAAGAAAACATAAGAAACTTACTATAGCGTACGAGGGCGGTTCGGAAAGTTCTTAGCCTATCAAAGAAAGAGAATAGTTAGTTTTTCAAAAATATTTTTATTTTTCAATATAATCTCCTGAAACTTGAATACACTTAGTCCAACGCTTATCAGCAATTCTATCCCTTGATTAAAATAGTTTTCCTCAAGGTCTTCAAAATAGTGGTTTACAACTGTAATTGCATCTTCATTTGAGGTAAAACGTCAGCAAGGATTTTTTTTAGATTTGGGAACAGGTAAAAGTCACTGGGAGCTAAATCAGGAGAATTAGGTGGGTGGTCAAGCAACTCGTACTTTAATTCGTTGATTTTAGCCATTGTAAAAACACTCTTGTGCGCTGGTGCGTTGTCTTGACGAAAAATTATTTGTTTGTGTTGTAAGCGAGGACGTTTTTCTCGAATTTGTACATTTAATTGATCTAAAAGGTTGCAATAGTACTCTGAATTTATTGTTTTACCCTTTTGCAGATAGTCAATCAATAAAATACCTTTGAAGTCCCAAAAAACCGTTGTCATAACCTTACCAACCGATTGAATTGTTTTTGCCTTCTTTGGGGCACTTCCTTCAGCTTCAGTCCATTGTTTGGATTGTTCTTTTGTCTCTGGAGTATAGTGGTGGATCCATGTCTCATCAACAGTTATGAAACGACGCTTAAAATCCATACAAGCTTGAGAAATGTTCATTCTTATGCGTTTTTGGTCGACTGTTAACAAGTCCGGCACCCATCTTGCAGAAAGCTTTTTCATCTGTAGTTCTTCATGCAAAATTAAATGGACTCGATCATTTGAGATGCTCATGAAATTAGCTATTTCACGCACTTGTATTCGTCGATCATTTAATACCATATCATGCACTTTGGCTGCAATTTCTGTTGTTGTTGCTGTTTTTGGACGTCCACTACGTGGTTCATCTTCAATGCTTGTACGACCACGTTTAAATTCAGCAACCCAATTTTTTACTGTTGCATATGAAGGAGCACTTTCACCTAACACATTCACCATATCATTATGAATTTCTTGTCCCGATAAACCTTTTTTATGTAAATATTTAATGACACCACGCATTTCTAATTTTTCCATTGTAAAAAAATCGCGGATGCGTCTTTTGTGAACACCTGTTTCTATATGAAGGAGTTGCCAGATCGAAAAAAAATGAACATGTGTTCATAGCAGAGATGGAAGTTTCCAAAACACTTAACTTTTTTCTGTTTATACCGCGCTTTTTGTGAAGTTTTTGAAGAAGTTTCCGAACCGTCCTCGTATCTAACGTGGTATATTTTTTAAAACCTGATGAAATATTTATTTTCACGATATCTTAAAAACTAAGATAGGGCAAAACGGATAGTCAATTTGGATTCATGAGATCATTTCACATCAGAATCAGTGGGTTGCATTTAAAGGAGAAATTTGTTGCAGAACCGTGTTAACTGTACCCAATTGGACTTTTGAATGAGGATTCCCCCGGCTTTAATGCTTTTTTATTTATAAGCATTTATAACAAGGCTCTTCCGGGAATACCTCGCGGCTAATCGAAGCATCCTTAAATTAAATTTCTCTACTTATTTTTTTTTTTTTTTTTTTATTGTCTTTTTTTTTATTTTTTTGTAGTTTTTTCTTTTAAGTCTAGTTTTAAGTTAATTATTACACTAGCCAACAGTCGTTTTGTTATTTGGTTCTAGCATAATTTTTCTCATTGATTTTGACCTACTAAACACGAAAATGAGTTTTAAAAATTTTTCTGTCGATTGGTTTTCGAGATACAAATTTTTGAACTTTTTTTTTTAAATTTTTGGAGGTACACTTACAATTTTGAGCATATCATTCGTCTTCTTTGACCTATTTGATCCTACTACTACTCAAACTAAAGAAAATTGAGCCGTCTACAACTCATTCTCAGAAAATTTTCAAATCGGGTAAGTAGTTTTGATGTTGGCGGCTTAAAAAGGTTAAAAAACGGCGTTTTTTAGTAAAAATGTGGCAGAAAAAACCATATAAAAATTCATATAAAATATAAAACACGATGCTAACAGCAATTTTGGTTCTTTTACGTATAGCTGGCATTTTTACAAAGAAAATAAGCCCTTAACAAAATCTGACAACAAATGGCGGACTTATAATTTTTTTTGGTAAGCCAGCTATACGTAAAAAAACCAAAATTGCTGTTAGCATCGTGTTTTATATTTTATATGAATTTTTATATGGTTTTTTCTGCCACATTTTTACTAAAAAAAAAACGCCGTTTTTTAACCTTTTTAAGCCGCCAACATCAAAACTACTTACCCGATTTGAAAATTTTCTGAGAATGAGTTGTAGACGGCTCAATTTTCTTTAATTTGAGTAGTAGTAGGATCAAAAAGGCCAAAGAAGACGAAAGATATACTCAAAATTGTAAGTGTACCTCCAAAAATTTAAAAAAAAAGTTCAAAAATTTGTATCTCGAAAACCAATCGACAGAAAATTTTTTAAAACTCATTTTCGTGTTTAGTACGTCAAAATCAATGGGAAAAAGTAAGCTAGAAACAAATAACAGAGAAAATTTTGTTATTTGTGACCTAGTGTTAGCTATAATTATGGCATTTTTATGGAATTTTTGGGGATCGTGAGCAAGGTCGTAATTTTCACACAAATAACAAATTTTTGTTAAGTTTTTCTGTTATTTTAAAGCATGGAGCTGTTATAGTTCTTGATGTCAAAATCAGGATAAAACTAATAGTCCAAAGGTTTTTTTATATCAATTTTATTACTTGCCCTCTAGATATTTTTCAAAAAAGGCTCAATCAAAAAAAAATCCTTTGACCTTGTATAAGTATATACACCAGCAATATTTCGGCTTGGTCCACTTCACCAGCTGTTAGGTAGCACTTTTATCAAAAGCAACATCATTTCTTCACATTTTATTTTGGTAAAAAACCATTATATTCATTTTCTGTCATGCCCTTACAAAACCCTATTGACAATCCAATATCAGCATGCCATTGTGTGCTGCAGTAGCAGGTTAACAGATACAATTTGTCACGCTTAAAATGGCATTTACAATATAATAATTTATATGGCTCCGTCCTTCCTTTGAGTTTTCGTTTCAGTTTGCCTAGGGAGCACACCTTCCGTGCCATAGCTTCGAGTTCGAAAGATAAACGTACGCGTTCATTTCGGTTGTATTTACATACGTAGTGGTTTTTAGTATAAAATATAAATAATTCAATTGGTTTTACTGTCATGGTGCGGGCACATCTTTGGACGGACAAAGACGACGACGACGACGACCATTTAACCGCTCTTCTACGGAATGTGTACAAATATCATGCAATTAGCTTTTTTGGGTTAATATTATTTTAATGATTTCCTTTTGACATTTACCGGCTACAATGCAAATGTATATGAATTTTTATTCTACTGTAATTGCTGGCTGCTGATGTTTGTGGAATCGCTGCTGTTATTTCGTTGAAAGGAGATTGAAATAATTACAAATGGACTTTGCGCACTGCTCCGACTGTAATGGGAATTATAAGCGCGTTTATCGCGTAATCTGTTTGTCTGTCGTAATTCATTCATTTGCTTTAATTACTTTTGCATTGTTATTTGGATACGCTGCGTACTTTTGTAGTCGTCGGCAAACTGGGTGGGGGGGGGGGGGGGCAAAAGGTCATGAGGCCAGAAAAAAAACTGGGATATTAAAAATAAATGCAATTAATCTTGATCGTTTTTTAAAGTAGATTTTGTTCAAGTACTGGCAGATTGAGAAATTTAAATATTCTCATACCATTAATTGTGCTCCCCTTACATGGTGGCGAGAGTGGTTTTCGGAGGTTTGGGAATTTCGTTTTCCTTCGTTGGACCCACAGAGCGTATGATGTATATTCAGTAAAGTAATATTACGTATACGCCACAGTGTACATACTACGCGTTCTCTAAACCCAATGCCTTGAACGTTATATGAAATGACAGCTCTTCCCTAACGTGGGGTCCCAGAGGCAGTGGTGCCGGGTTTATTTTTTGAAAAATCGTCCAATTTGGGGGGAGGGGGAGGAAATCGCCAAAATCATCAAATGTTTAAAAATGAATCGTCATGCAATAAAAATTTAATAAAAAAAAATTAAGGGGTTTATTAGAAAAATTATACAGAAATATCACTTTAAGTTCAATAAACACTTTTTATCCGATAGTTTGAAACAAGTAGGAATTATTTACCTAAGCTCATAATTTTCAGTAAAATTCGTGTTTTACAAAAAATAGAAAAACGTCCAGCTATTATCCGACACGGTTAACGCCTTAGAAGAAAATATTCGGCGCTTTAGTGCCCAACATACGTCATCGCATGCTGCAAAAAGTGGTCGAAAATCGGGCCCCCGGTTGGAATATATTCGAGCCAGCCGCGGCGGCCACTTTACCGAGATAATTTTTAAAACATAATGGCAAACGCTCATATTTATAAAAAAGATAAACTCTTGGCCATAACATTAAATTATATGCGTTTTATTTCTTCTTGATTTTTTTCTTTTAATACTTCAGCTATTTGAACAAATTATTTTGACTTTTGCTAAAGACTCTAACCACATTGTAACCTCTGGCATGTTAGTTATTAGAAAAGCTAGTTGACAGTTTTTTAATCGTTTTTATCTTACAATATTTTTTTTAAAAATTTAGAACATCGATCACTAAAATCGACCTCAAAAATTCAACTATTAACCCGTCCATTTAAATACAGGGTGGCGAACCAATTGTGCTACAATAAGAACTTCAAATAACATTTTTTCATCAATAAATCCCCGATTTGTGTCGTAAAACGGGACGCAATGCGAATCAACGCAAATCGAATAACATTTTTCTGCTTTCTGAACAGGGTTGTCATGGACCCAAAATCATGATAAAAGTTGTTTGCAGCCACGAAAATCAATGTCACTTTGCCATTTTGTTAAAAACATGTCTTCTATTTAAATATAGAAGCAAGAGGTCTTGAGCCGGTTTAATTCCTATTAAATCTGTAAAAGCAACAGACCGAAATAAACATTTTTCCCATATTTATAAGTATATGGGATTTCTTTATTTTGTACGAGAAAAACATTGTTAAAATGCTGAAATTGTTTGCTATAAATAATTGAATGCATAAACGAGGATATATCAATAATTCCGTGACTTTTCAAATAAAACACAGTTTTTTTTGCAAAAAAAAAAAATTTCTCAACGTAATCTCCTTTTAGCTCAGTACACTTAGTCCAGCGTTTCTCCAATTTTTGTATCCCTTGCAGCAAATAGCATTTTCGAGGTCCATAAAAAAATGCATTTGTTTGATCTATAATTTCAACGTTGGAAATGAATCTCTTTCCACTTTAGGTTTGGAAATAAGAAAAAGTCTCAGGGGGATAAATCCGCAAACTACGGCAGATGAGGTTCAAATTCATATCCCAATTCATGCAATTTCGCCATTCAGACTGCATACGAGTGCACTCTTAATGAAAAAGATAATTCCTTGGCCATATGGGGTCGTTTTCTCTTAAATCCTTGTTAAATCGGCCCAATAAGTTGGCATAATATTCGCCATTTATTGTTTTTTTTTTTCCTTTTGAAGGTAATCAATGAGGATTATTCCGCGAGCTTCCCAAAAAAACTGTTGTCATCACTTTATTGGCCGACACAGTCACCTCGGCCTTATTCGGAGCCTGTTCACAAAGAGAAACCCATTGTTTAGACTGCTTCTTGGTCTCCGGAATGTTGTAATAGCTCCATGTTTTATCCACAGTTACAAAACGCCGCAAAACTCATTCGAATTGCGGTTAAGCAATCCTTTGAAGTTGTCACACGATTACGTTTGTAGTCAAGTGAGAGCAAACGCGGCAGACATCTTGCAGACAGCTTTCTTAAACCTAACTGATCATGTAAAATCGAAACCACACTGCCATATGAAATGCGTGTGGCATCAACATTTCACGCACTTTCACTCTTCGATCGGCCAACACCACATTGTGGACATTTTCGGCTAAATTGACCTCAATTGTCCGTTCATTGTCATATCAACTTGTGCGACGACAACGAAGGTCAGTAAACCACTTGTTTACCATTGAAATCGATCGTACATGGCCCCCATAGTATTCAAGCTTTTCCTTGGTTTGATTGACAGTTTTTTCCTCAAAAATTACGATTAATGAGCTCTCAAAATTCACTTTTTTTCCATTTTTGACTAAATCCACTAGGCTGTATGTTTTGAACAGCTGTTAAACATAAACTAAATGACGGAACTGTCTCAAAATTTGACAGTAGTCTATTAACAGATCGTACTTGATTGGAGCAGTGTTGTATTTTATAAAACTACGAGGGAAATTTGAAAGGTCACGGAATTATTAATAAGTCCTCAATAGTAAGTACTTATCGATCGTAATGTATGTGGCTTCTAGAGCCAAATGAATAAAATCTGTTGAACATAAGTGTGGGAGCCATACGAGGGTTGTTATTTATATTTCGGGTACGACAATAAAAACACAATAATTTATCATTGATAATGGTTTTATTGTTTTTCAAAATATTCTCCTTTAAGATCAATAGACTTTTGCATGCGCACAAACCAATTTTCATAGCACTTTTTTCACTCCGATTGAGACACCTCCAAAACATGGTTTTTGAACGCTTTAACAGCATCTCTTAGCGAGGAATATTGTTGACCACGCATTTTTTCTTGATGTGCGGGAATAAAAAGAAGTCATTGGGTGCCAAGACAGGGCTGTACGGCGGATGACCCATCAATTCGCCGTTTTGGCCGGTCATAAAGGCGCTGGTTTGAGTCGATGTGTGATAGCTCGCATTTTTATGGTGCACAATGATTCGTCTTCTCTTGTTCGTTTTTCGAATTTCTCCGAAGACTTCAGGCAAACAAATTGTGGTGTACCACTCAAAATGAACTTCCTACGTTGCTCAAGCGGACATGACCAGATTTGCCGAAGAAACAGGCGACCATTTGCTTCGAAGTGCTTTTACCACGAACAACTTTCGTAGGATTTGCCTCGTCTTCGAAGAAACACACGGTCGATTGCTGTTTTGTTCCGGGCTCATACGCAAAGATCCATGATTCGTCACCTGTGGAGATCTTATAAGTCTCTTGAAGCACCGCGATCACATTTTTTCAAAATTTCTTTGCACCAATCGACACGAGCCTTTTTTTTGAGCGATTGTCAAATTGTGTAGACCCCATTAAGAAAAAACCTTTTTTACGGCCAGGTGTTCATGCAATATCGAATGTACTATGCTGGTGGAAGAAATGCCCAAGGATGCCTCTTTCTTACGGTATGTCACATGCCGATCTTGCATTATCAATTCACGCACGGCATCAATGTTCTCTGGCACAACGGCCGTTTTTGGACGACCTTCACGACCTTCGTCTTTGAGCGAGCGTCGGCCACGATTGAATTCATTAAGCCAGTTTCTCACAGTGCTATAGGATGGTGCTTCATCGTCATACAAAGATTTAAGTTCATCGATGCGCTCTTGCCGTGATAATCCACGTCGAAAGTTGTGAAAAATGATCGCACGAAAATGTTCACGAGGTTATTCCGTTTTTTGCGCCAAATTGATTTTTCAAGTCACTGTAAACAACACAAATGATTGACGTACGTCAAAACGTTCTGAGTACGTTTATGCTAAAAAATGTCAAACTTTCCAAAGGAAATGTCAGAAGGCGCCAGGCAACACTTCGTGTTGCCTAAGCCAGAAATATATATAGTAACCCTAGTAGTGTTGCATAGATATTTCTCGTAATTGGCGGCGACTTTATGAGTAAGAGATTTATCTCTAAGCCATGTACTCGTACAATTTTTTTTTTTTATCAAAAAAAAAGCATTAGCCTTTTGGAGCCGCCGTTAAACAGTGAGTATAAAAATTTAATCGTGCACAGGTCACTGATTGACGAAAATATTCCCCTTGCTCCTTAATAAGATGTTGCGGGACTTAGGTAAGTTGCGGGACTTAAGTAAGTTTATAGTCTCTGTTGTTTAAACACAATACCTCGACGACCTCATCAGCATGATAGAATTCACTGCAGCACGCGGTGACCCAGGACGGAACTCCCATCAGCAATGTTGCCTGATACATCTGTTTGCCCCTTCATTCGTTAGTGTCCCTAATTACAAGCATTCCGTTTGTACAAAACTTGTATCTTCTCGAGAAAAAAAACACGCTAAACATTAATTAGGAGTAAACAAAAATAGAATTTACTTTTACCACATAAAAGGAAAATGCTGCTGCATATTAACCATGGCTTGTAATAATACAATCGTATGCATGTGTGTGTGTGTTTTAAAGTATCTGTGTGGCATCGTCATTGGACTCGCTATGACATGCAACTACACGAAGAATTTATGCGACTGACATGCCACAACACCTTGCGGGTAACCAAGCATACATAACCAACACCAAAAACAACAACACCGAACCCCGGATAGAATGAAAAGATAATAACAAAAACATAAAAATCTCCTTTTCCAAAAGAATAACAGAGAGAAATAGTAGAGTATGTGTGTGTGTGTGTACAGAAGAATGGAAATAGCAAAAATGACAAACGATGACTGCAGTGCAGCAAACCTTCTTAAAATAGACAACAACAGAAGAAAAAAGAAGCCGAGGAAAACGGACGACTTAGAGTGAGTTCGCCAAAAGAAGAAAAGAAAAGCACGAGGAGTGCGATGGGCCAACCGAACCGCAGAAATAACAATCAGACCAAAAGCAGTTGGATTGAAGTCATCAACTACATCATCATCAGCGTCATCATCGCCATTGTCGTTTTCTGTCGTTGAAGTCGTCATCATCGTCGGAATTGTGATTAAAACATTATGTTTGTTGTTTTTTGTTGTCTTTGTTTCAAGAGCTTACCACTGTTGTCATTGTTTTATCTTAGCCCTTTCTTATATGTGGCAATAGAGTGCGAGAATAGAAACTGACAGAAGTTCTAAAGTTCCAGGATTTCTTTCACCTACGATGACGGTATGTAAATGATGATAACTACGGCAGGACACAGAGTGACTAAAAGATGTGTTTATATATAAAGGGTGGTTAAATATTAAGGGCCGATGTTGATTTGTCCCGCAAAAGAGCCATTGTTTCGTTAGCTGTGTGGCAAGTGGCACCGTCCTGTTGAAATCACATATCGTCCACATCAATATCATTCAATTCGGGCCATAAAAAGTTCGTTATCATCTCACGATAGCGAACACCATTTACAGTAACTGCCTGACCGGCCTCATTTTGGGAAAAAAAACGGCCCGATGATGCCGCCAGCCCATAAACCGCACCAAACTGTCACTCTTTGTGGGTGCATTGTTTTTTCGACAATCACTCTTGGATTATCACTCGCACAAATGCGGCAATTCTGCTTATTGACGAATCCACTGAGGTGAAAATATGCCTCATCACTGAAAATGGTTTTCTTCGAAAATTGATTTTCATTTTCATAATAAGTCTGAATAACATCAACGCGTTGCTCGCTTGTGTATCTTTCCATGGTTCAAATTGAGTTAGTCTGAAATTGGAAAACATCAAATGAAATGCAAAAAAAACTTCACGTTTAGGTGTGGTTCACGTTCAACACCGGCCCTTAAAATGTAACCACCCTTTAAAAATTTCTTATTGAAATTTTCTGAGTGTAAAGGGTGGTCCAACCATAATGCACGATATTTATTGTGAGTCACACCTTAAAGTCAAGCTATTTGCCCAACTTAATTTAACATTTCTTTGTTTCAGTGTTAGGCAAATTAATTTCTTTGAAGACGTACACAATTAAACAGCGCGTTAAGATTATTGAAACCTTTAATAAAAATGGGCGTTCAACCCAAAATGCTTTTCGTGATTTTTTTGGACAGTATAATCAAACAAAGGTGTGCAACTTTCAGCAAACCGGGTCTGTAGGAAATTTGAAAGCATCTGCTAATGCTCTCCGAGTAAGTTCTGTCATCGGGCCGTAGTTCTTCATAAATGAGGTCGGCCAAGCAGTAACCGTGACTTCTTATGGCCAGAAATTAAGGGTATGGACGATTTTTGGTTCCACTTGCCACGCAGACAACGAAACAAGTCAAAAGCTAAAGGATGTTATAATTCTGCTTATTAAAGACATGGAACCTTCATTATGCCTCCTAGTCATTGATAATATACACCATCGGAAAGAGATATGCCACCGAAGCTCTGGCGATCATTTAACCAATATTTTACACATAATTGTCATCCTTCTATTATAATATAAAATATTAAGATAATTCTCGTAAAACTTTTTGTTTTATATACAATTTACATTGTGCGTTTTAGTTAGACTACGACATTTTTGCATATTCAAATATTTTCATCAAAAATTTAAAACTTCCAACAGAAACTAAAATAGTAAGACACTAACTGAAGCCGGTCTGCGTGTTTAAAAAAAATGGTTTATCAGAAAACCATTTCGGGTTTTTTATAAAGAGGCTTTTGCCCTTTCTATATTACGTGAAAGCAATAAATTCAAAAGCTATGAATACTGGGTTGGTTTTTAGTAAAAACGAAACTAATAAAATAGCTAAAGTCGGAAGTGGCTACAGTTTCTCTTTTGTAGCCGATGTAATCGAAAAACCTTGTCGGGTTTAGAAACAGCTGTACAGTCTGCCTGGCAATCGTAGCCAATACATTTCACCAATTTTTTAGTTGATTCTGAAAAAGAAACCATAAAAAGGTCTCGAACTAGAATAAAAACTGTTCAAGTCATAATAATGATAAAAGACAGAATAAACGTATACAAAACAAAAAAACCTATTACAACAATTCTTTTAAATAATTTTGGGGAGATGTATAATTTTGTGTGATCATGCTATGGTTGTAGGGATCATAACATGGTTGCGTGTGAATCATACTACGGTTGTGAAGATCATATGTACTATGGTTGCATGTGAAACATACCATGGTTGTGAGGATCATAATATGTTTGTGGAGATCATAGTGTGGTTGAGTGTGAATCATACTCTGTTTGTGGGGATCATAGTATGGTGATTTGTGAATTATACTAATCTAATAATAATTATTCTAATAAATAATATTGGGGATTATAGTATATTTGTTGTAGGGATCATAAGATGATTGCATGTAAATTATACTATGGTTGTGAAGATCATATTTACTATGGTTGTATTTAAAACATATTATGGTTGTGAGCATCATAATATATTTGTGGAGATCATAGTGTGAATCATACTCAGGTTGTGGGGATCATAGTATGGTTATGTGTGAATCATACGATTATTGTAAGGACCATAATATTGTTGTACTCATACCACAACCATATACCCAACAATAGTATGATGCTTTTTTTCAACGTCTAAAACTATTTGTAGTTATTTAAGTATTTTTAATAAATTCGTCAATAATATTTTATTCATAGAGAGAAAATTCCATATTCAGCATTTATTGAAAATTTCTTAGAGACTTTAATACTTAATACGACATTCGTCGTATTTAAAAATGTTATTTTCATGTCTAAATTTATTTGAAATATCGTTTTTTGAAAAAAAAAAGTATACTACTACACTTTTCAGATTTACCTCGTGCTAGCTGCACTTCAACAAAACTTCAAAATAATGGAAATGTGCCAATACCAAAGAAGAAGACATACACGGCCAAAAGAACGTGAGAAAAATGGGGTCAGCAGCTGCTGCTGTTGTTGTTATCTTAAATCATGCTTTGTTTTTCGCTTTTCCTTTGCGGCATCTTCTTGATGTTGCTGTTAAGACGACTGCAAGTATCATTGCAGGACGAATGCAACGATAGACGACAACCAGGCAGCCGGAGATGAGGAATGACAGGCAATAATGCTGTTGGCGAATTTTTATTTTTTTGTTCTTTAACTAGTTAGTTTTTTCCATAGAAGAAAATCTCAATGTGTTTTTTTTCTTTTTGGCATTGCCAGCTCGATAAAACAAGATTTTTGTTTTAGAAATTGTGTTATCCTTATGTGTGTAGAGTCTTTTGCCGGTGTAGTGTTGCTGTAGCATTTTTTTTAAACAAACTTCTTGAATAACTCAGCACAAGACTGAGGGGCGAGTCCTATCTTCAACCCGCTGTAAAGTGGAAATTCTTGGAAAGTTTGAATGTGAACATGCTGAAGATGTTTTATGTGTTTGAACTTTGTAAATGTCGCTACACATACGAGTACTAGGGATTCTAATGATGATGAAGATGTTCAAGTTATTGTCCCGAAACTTTGTGTGTCAGATTTCAAAATCGTTTCATTTTTTTTTTAACCCAAAAAAATGCATGAGTAATCACAAATTGATGACAGATTGATAAAGCCTGGCCCGGCCTGGTCTGACCCCGGTTAGCGTTGCTGGCAAAGTGTCGTCGACAATTTTTTTGCAGGATGTCAAAAATTTGTTAAAAAGTTTCTTTTTTTTCCAACTTAAACATATGCAGGGTTATAAATGTCTTAACTTTCGGCATGTTATCACGCTTATGGGGGAATGCAAGGATGGAAGAATGATATGCAAATCATTTTTTTTCTTCTGCATTATTTGTTCAAATTTTTTTACAAAAAAAAAGTTTTGGGTTATGGTCGCCAAAAATTCGTTCAGGGCCAGCGCCTAATGAGCTACTGAGAAAGGCCATCTCATCTATCATTTTGAGACTCTGTGTGGCGTTCTATGAACTATAAGCTTTAAATTATAAGTTCAAATTGTGCTGTTACTCATGCAAGAAAAATAAAATGTGATTTTTGCTGCCGAAAGTTGGCCATAAGTAATGATGACTTTCATTGGGCGACCATCCATCTAAAGGCACGTGTCCAATTGGCCTATCGAAAACGAACCTTTGACCATAATCATGACTGTCTGCCTACTTCACAAAATACAGAGAAAAAACGAAGAAAAAAAAACTCCCAGACTGTAATTCAAACGCTGTAAGCAGTTAATTTTAAAAATGTCACGTAGCGACGCTAACTTTGAAAAATGTTCCTCGAATGTGGAAAGTTCAGAATTTTGTAAATTTGTTGGACAAACTTTAAATAAAATATATAATTACACCATGGTATTGAGGGGAATGCTCTCCACCAGTGGCTTTATTTATTTAGATTTATTGTCTTTGTATTAGTTGAATATTGTTGTTTTTTTGACAAGTTCTGGAAGATTTTTTTTTTCCGAATAGTATTCAAATAATGGGGAATGTCTGGCATAGCAGTTGCAAAAAAATCGACTTTCCAACCGAAGGCAGTCTCGCAAAATATAAAGAAGTACAGACAAATAAATATGCTAAGTTTGTACCTAAGTTTCTCAATATCCACTTAAGGGTCAAGGAAAATCTCTCTCAAATCAGTAAGCTGTTAACGCCGGCTCTGAACAAGCTAATGCATTGTATAGATTTTTTTACAAGAGATAAATCTCTTACTCGTTATGTTGTCGGCGTTTACGAGATGCAAAGTTGTTAGAAGTTCCTACCCGGAGTTAAACCTAGGTTCACTTGTAAAGCAGTCCGTGCACACACTGAGAAGAAAAATAACCTTAAAATTGTTAATTTTAAAATAATTATTATTGTTTTAACAATGCATTGTTGAGTTTTTTAACCATTAAAATTGTTCTTTTCAACCATGAAAATTGTTAATATTAAAATTGTATAGTTAATTTGTTGAAACAATATAAGTATATGTACATGATCAATTTAACAATGAAATTGTTAATATTAACTATGAAGATTGTTAAAGAAATCATTTTTATTGTTAAGTTAACTAATTATTGGTTACCTCTTTTAACCAGAAATATAGTTACTTTTAATATTTTTAATATTAAATTAACCTACTGATTATGAACTTCGTAAAACACAAAGCAGATCAAAAACTTCTATAGAGGGCTCCTTTATATATTTCTGGCCTAATAATGAAAATGCAAATATTTATCATCAAAAATGGTTTTATTGTTTTTCAAAGTATTCTCCAACGTGGTTTATACACTTTTGCATGCGCTCAAACCAATTGTCGAAGCACCTTTTCCACTCCGATTGAGACACCTCCATGGTGTGAGAGCTCGCATTGTCATGGTGCACAATGATTTGTCTTCTCTTGTTCGTTTTTCGAATTCCTCCGAAGAGTTCAGACATACAAATTGTGGTGTACTCAAAATTAACCTTCTACGTTGCTCAAGCGGACATGACCAATTTTTTCGAAGAAACAGGCGCAGCCATTTGCTTCGAAGGCTTTCGTAGGATTTGGCTCGTCTTCGAAGAACCACACGGTCGATTGCTGTTTTGTTACGGGCTCATACGCATAGATCCATGATTCGTCACCTGTGACAATCTTATAAAGCAATCTTTTGAAGCACCGCGATCGTATTTTTTCTAAATTTCTTTACACCAATCGACTCGAGCTTTTTTTTGAGCAATTGTCAAACTGTGCGGGATCCAACGAGAACAAACCTTTTTTACGGCCAGGTATTCATGCAATATCGAATGTATGTTGGTGAAAGAAATGCCCAAGGAAGCCTCTATCTCACGGTATGTCACATGACGGTCTGGCATTATCAGTTCACGCAGTTCAATGTTCTCTGGCACAACGGCCGTCTTTGGATGACCTTCGTCTTTCAACGAGCGTCGACCACGATTGAATTAATTAAACCAGTTTTTCACAGTGCTATAGGATGGTGCTTCATCGCCATCAAAGATTTAAGTTCATTGATGCACTCTTGCCGTGATAATCCACTTCGAAAGTTGTGAAAAATGATCGCACGAAAATGTTTATGAGTTGATTAATTTTTTTGTTGCTAAATTGATTTTTTTCAAGTCACTGTAAACAACACAAATGATGGTCGTACGTCAAAGCGTTCTAAGTACGTTTATGTTTAAAAATGTCATACTTTCCAATGGAAATGTCAGATGGCGCCAGACAACACTTAGTGTTGCCTAGGCCAGAAATATATGCGGCAACCCTCTACAACAAGCGAAATTTGAGCCGATCTAGAGCTGTATAACATATACATCCCGCCGGTTGGTAGCTGTGCTCCTGTTTATTTGCCAGACATTAGCAATCTGCTATAAGACAATAACTTTCTGGTCCTAGAAGATTTTCGTGCCTACCATTTACGGTGGCGTTATCTCTTGGACATAGCACTATGATCTGCACAGAGCATGAGGACGCCCCAACGCGAATTATGGGCGCTTACCATAGCTTCCCAGACATAACTATGGCATTGCCTGGTAAGGTTAACGATGTCACCTTGCAAACCGCCATCTCGCTAGGACCAGTCTACCTTCTAATAATCCTAACCATCAACATACTCTCCGACTTTATAATCTCTGAGCGCCGTACGTATCTCAATCGAAAGAAGGCTGATGGGGATGCCTTAAGAGAAGCCACCAACCGAAGCTTTAGTAATCTACCCATTCCCTCGGATGTTCGGGAAGCCGAGAACGCCGTAGCCACTAGCCAAATTCCTCCTGGTCGAATACCCGAAATACGACCAAATTTGCCAGCAGAGGCAGCGGGACTAGCAGATGAATGGGATATCATTCATAGCTCCAACTCTGTTGACCCTAAAATAAGGGAGCTCAACTCTGAGATCAGTGGTTGGTCAATGAATAAAAGCGGAACAAATGGCTAGATCACTTAAAGCAAAGCAATTATTTTAACTATTTTAACTACCTTTTTATTAAGCACCCAGAGAGCGATAAGGCGGAAAGGAGAGCATTCGCCGTCGTTTCCGCACTCTTCGAGTCGAAGAGGCACCACCACAATTTACCGTTGGCGAAGTTGCCCAAATCGCAAAGTCATGAAAGGCGCTGGGTCCGGACGGAACTCAATGCTGATGTTAAAGCACTTGGATACCCCGGGAGTAGAGTACATGTCCAAAGTGCTCAATCTGTCTAAGGCTACAAAATGGACAGAGTGGTACCGCTACTAAAGCCAGGCAAAGACGGAAGCAAATGAGAATCGTACAGGTCGATCCCCTTGCATTCTCCAGTAGCAAAGACGCTTGAAGCACTGCACCTCCCCAGCCTGTGCTGATCTTTATCATGGTTTCCGCAAGCAGCACAGCACAACTGCTTTACACGCCATCACCACACGTATAAGTCGCGGCTTTAACCAGAACAAGCCCCACGACAGGACGGTCCTCGTGGCTCTTGACCTTACAAAAACCATCGACACGGTCAATCTTGACACTCTGTTCGAGGACATTGCAAACATGTTTCTTCCGCCCAGTTTGAAACGTTGGGTCGTAAACTATATGCGTGGGCGCCAGTCATATGTAGAACTTAGGGACAGGAAGTCGAAGCCCCGTAGAGTTAAACTAGGAGTTCTACAGAATGGGGTTATATATCCGTCGTTGTTTCACCTCCTACCTCTCTAAAATTCCTGCACCACCAGACGTCATTGAAATCGTGTCGTACCCGGATAAGTGCACAATACTGATGTCAGGACCTAAATTGGATGACATATGCGAGAAAATCAACTATTACCTCACTGACTTAACCCGCTTTTTCACTTAGAGAAATATGAAAATATCCAACTCCAAATCATCAGCTACTCTGTTTGCTGCAGGGACAGCATCCCGACTACCAACTACCCTAAAACCCTTGTGGTCACATTGGACGGCCTCTTTCGATCCTCTGCTTATGCTACAGCTATCTGCGATAAGCTTAAAAGTAGGAACAAGATGCTCAAGTTACTAGCCGGCAGTACTTAGAGAGTGGACAAAGAACCTTGTTGAACTCTTACAAAGCGATAGGTCGGCCTGTAAAAACCTACGGAGCAACGGTGTGCTCAGTGAAGGTGAGTACGACGCAGGGGAAAAATATTCAGACTTGGCAGAATGCAGCCCTGAGAACATCAACAGGGTTTAGATAACAAAAAGTTGAGTCGCAGACAGTATTCAGCTATAGCGTAAATGTAGTGCTAGGGATTTCCGAGATTTCACCAGAGGAGAAGACGCTAGCTGAGCAGACGCTCAAAGTTCGTTTGTTTCAACTGCCATCAGGGAACATATGGCGTGCTGGACCTCTTCAATTTTCCGATCAAGTCCATTCAGACGACGCCGAGGTCTCTTTGAACACATCCGGTTTAAATAACATGTTTCCTGCGTCCGTCGTCTAGCCAGAAAATTTGTATAGAATTGACAAATACTACTAAAAACTGCCGGTGTTATGGCATAATGAATAATTATGCTTTATTATTTCTACTTATTTCGAAGCAAATATGTATTTCCCAAATCGCGGGAGTCGAGACAAATGTGTATATCCCTAATCCCGGGACGGATCAAATATTTTATATTTGTTATTTTCAATTCGAAAAATGTACCTCCTTAAAAAAAACTTAAAAGAAACCAAAGAAACTAAAGAAGCTTACTTAATTCAAAGGCAGAACTTTTTTAGGAAAAGTCCAGTTGTCTACTGAGTCCATTGTATAGAGTGATCCATCCAGAGACATTTCTTCAGAACAAAAAATAAATATAAAAATTCACATCAAGTGTGGAATCTTTATTGGTAATTTGAAAGGACATTTTATGACACTTATTTTTTGAATATAATTTCCTTCAAATGTTGGCCGAAACTACGCCTCAGGATTTCCATTCTGAGGGTCCAATTTTGGAAGACTCGTTCGAGCATTTCGACCGGCATGGCTTTAATGACACGCGTAATGTTGGCTTCCAAAACCTGAATCGTAGCTGGTTTGTCAGCATAGACTTTGGACTTTACGTAAGCCCAAAGAAAGATGTCTAAAGGTGTGATATCACTCGATCTAGGCGGCCAACTTACCTGTCCATAACGTGAAATTAGCTGCTTTTCAAAATGACCTCTCAATAGATCCATTGTTTGAGTAGCTGTATGGCAAGTGGCACCGTCCGGTTGAAACCAAGTGTCCTCAAGATTATGGGCTTCAATTTCAGGTAGCAAAAAGATCGATATCATGGCGCGATAGCGAGCACCATTCACGGTTACGTTCCGGCCATCGTCATTTTTGAAAAAGTATGCACCGGCTTATAAACTGCACCAAACCGTGGTTTTCTCTGGGTAGATTGGCACCTCTTCTTGTTGCTCTTCAGCCCAACTGCGGCAATTTCGTTCTTTGACTTTGCCGTTGAGCCAGAAATGGGCCTCATCACTGAACAAAATTTTGATCGAAAACAGCGGATCTTCCCGTTTCTTACCGAAGGCTCATTTCCATAATACAGTTGCCAATATTTGAAGGTAATTATTTTCAAAAAATAAATGCCATTAAAATCCTTTCAAATTACCAATAAAAATTCCACACTTGATTTAAATTTTTATATTTTTTTTGTTCTGAAAAAATACCTCTAGATGAATCACCCTTTAGAACCGACCCCATGCGTTTTGTAGCTTTTCGGTTTACGGCCATTTTTTTTGGAACGCATCTAGGCCGTATAACGAGGTATGAGTGTAGACCAGCTGTCTACTGTAGAAGGGCGCGTAATTAAAACCTTATCGCGGCTGAAAACTATGTAAGGCTTTAGGATAGTCATTTTAGAGGAGTCCGTAACAGCATCAGAGTTTTGACCCTGCTTCCAATGCCTCGACAGTTTCAAAGGGCTTTAGTATTTATGCTCTATCAGGGTGCCTTTTGTATACTAGTACGTTTGGTAGAAGGACAAATTGTTCAGGTTTCTTTCTTTTTTGTTGTGTTCGTTTACCTGGTTTAGCATTTTATTATGCAAAGAAAAAGAAGAAAAAAACAAACAATTTAGAAAAAATTAAATTTCTGTTTCTCTGTTTAGAAATTGCGATGTGCGCGTGTGTGTGTGCGTGTAGGTTGTACTCGTTTTTTTTTGTCAACTTAATCACTGTCATCATCAAAGAGAATTTTTCGTTTGTTTTCTGTGTTACTGTGTGTTTTTGTCAAGTCATTTATTAAATATTTGATTGACTTGTGTTTTTACACACAACTATACGATATACGAGTACTATATATCAACAAATGTGTATTAAAGTGGGTCCCGCAAATAATTGGCGGACTCTGGTGAAATTGGACGTTGAAGGGCCTCATACAAAGACTCCTGCCGAAATGAGGTGCAGGCACTCTAATGGCCACATCTAATCCACTCAAGCAATCTTAAGTCCTAGACAATGGGGCAAAATCCTCTGAATAGTAAAAAGGTATACGATAACTCATAGTCGACATCATCTTTTGTGTCGTAGTGTAAAATTGCTGTAGTACAAAATAATTGCCCGATTCATACAAAATTATGTTGTTTGAGCTTTTGTTGGTTTTTTACCTTAATCTGACGGGGAACAATACGTATGGCGTCCTCCAAACATGTAGCACAACCCACATCACATCTAAAACAGTGAAGAATGGTGGTGGGAATGTGATGGCGTGGGCCGCGTTTTTTGGCCACGATGTTGTTCCTATAGTCAAAATCGACAAGAGGATGGATCAGCATGTTTCCAGAAATATACTTCTTACTACCATGATTCTCTATGCAGAGAATAACATGGCACTCAGGTGGCGTTTTAGGCATGACAATTTTCCAAAACACACTTCAAGCACGGTGAAGGGTTGCTTGAAACAAAACATGATAGATGTTTTAAAATGGCCAGCACAATCACTGGATCTGAATCCTCTAGATAACCTATGGAATGGCATAGAACAACATATTACTGCAGTGAAACCCAAAAACTTGCCCTATTTGTGGAAGGAAATCCAAAAGGCTTGGCTTGCAATTTTAAGAGGGCGTTGTATGTCCCTGGCTGAGAGTATGGTCAGGCGATGTGCAGCTGTTATCAAAAATCGTGGATATCAACCAAGTATTTAGTTTGAAATGAAATGCATTAGTAATTTTTGTTTTTTTTATGTGAAAAAACTTTTTTCAATTTGTGTCCAGGCTCTTTTCGTATTATTTGTACTTTAAATAGAATAAATCCGAAATGCAGAAAATTAATCAAACAAATGTAATGCTAAACGTTCATTACATAATCAAATGCATAAAAAATAACAAAATTCCATATTCCGCATTACATGTACATAATGTGCTAAACTTTTGTCCACCACTGTATACTTAATAGTGTCTACGATCAATATTTCGTGGTGTTGCAAACGAAATGACAAATTTTAACAACCATCCACACCTCGGTGAAGGGTATAGATATAAATACTATATAAATAATATAAATATATTAAATATAGCTGTGTGTATATATAGGGTGATCCATCTAGAGGTATTTTTTTTCAGAACAAAAAACATATAAAAATTAAAATCAAGTGTGGAATCTTTATTCGTAATTTGAAAGGACATTTTATGACATTAATTTTGTAATTTCTTACAAATGTTGGCAACTGTATTATGGAAATGAGCTTTCGACCAAAATTTTGCCAGTAATGAGGCCCATTTCTGGCTCAACGGCAAAGTCAATAAACAAACTTGCCGCATTTGGGCTGAAGAGCAACAAGAAGAGGTTCAAGAGGTGCCATTATATCCAGAGAAAATCACGGTTTGGTGCGGTTTATAATCTGGTGGAATCATCGGTGCATATTTTTTCAAAAATGATGATGGCCGGAACGTAACCGTGAATGGTGCTCACTGAACGTTGTGCCATGATGTCGGACTTTTTGTATCCTAAAATTACAGCCCGTAATTTAGACGACACTTGGTTTCAACACTACGGTGCCCCTTGCCATACAGTTGCTCAAACAATGGATCTACTGAGAGGTCATTTCAAAGAGCAGCTAATTTCACGTTTTGGACAGGTGAGTTGGCCGCCTAGATCGTGTGATATCACACCTATAGACTTTTTTTTTGGGGTTACGTAAAGTCCAAAGTCTATGCTGACAAATCAGCTGCGAGTCAGGTTTTGGAAGCCAGCATTGGGCGTACCATTAACGCAATACCGGTCGAAATGCTCGAACGAGTCATCCAAAATTTTAACATTTGAAGGAAATTATATTCAAAAAATAAATGCCATAAAATGTCCTTTCGAATTACAAATAAAGATTCTACACATGATTTGAATTTTTATATTGTTTTTGTTCTGAAAAAATAACCCTTTAGATTATTTTTAAGATTTATTCTTTTATGCGTTTTGTTATTTGTATAAAAATGGTTTTGATTGAATTATTTGTTTGTCGACAAGGTTTGTCGCTTGGTATTCTATTTGTTTCTTGTGTTGTTGTTTTTTTTTTGATTTCCTTCCTTAGTCGCCAGACTTACCGTCTTCTTCTTAGGATTTCAAATAATAAGGGCCGAAACATAGAAAACATTATAGGAGCACATGATACCATTGTACTATTGGAAATAATATACGTTCCCCAGGCAATTTCCTTGGCGCACTGCTTCAAGTTATGCGCGTCAAGATAAATTCGAATTTAACTAGCGAAGGCACGAACCACCAGTAGTGGCAGAGTTCGGCTAAGCCCGTAGCAGAGTTCTGTTAGGAGGTTAACATATCCCAGTTAAATAGTAAAAAAATCATAAAAATACATTTGTTGACGTGTTTTAATAATAAAAAAAACCAAAATCAAAATAGACGTGTACTTTATGAAGACAAAATAAAAATTAACTGACGATACATGGAACATGTATATCCCAACAAAGCCCTTGGTGAGTACTTTTCGATTCCATAATTACATTTATCAAAAATAATACCGAAATATGGAATTTGTGGGACTTTCTGTTCCAAAATCAAGCATAATAGGGAGGGCAGTAAGAAGTGCGTCCGAGTGACGCCACATGGAACATTCAGGGCGTATAACATGGATATCACAGGAAAGCCTTTGGCGAGTACTTTTCGATTCCATAATTATATTTATCAAAAATAATACCGAAATAGGGAATTTTTGGGATTTTCTGTTCCAAAATAAAGCATAATAGGGAGGGTAGTAAGTAGTGCGTCCGAGTGACGCCACATGGAACATTCTGGGCGTATAACATGGATATCGCAGGAAAGCCCTTGACGAGTACTTTTCGATTCCATAATTATATTTATTAAAAATAATACCGAACTATGGAAATTTTGGGATTTTCTGTTCCAAAATCAAGCATAATAGTGCCTCTTAACAGAACTCTGCTACTGGCTTAGCAGACCTCTGTCTGTACTGGTGGTTAGTGTCTTCGCTAGTTAAATTCGAATTTATCTTGACGCACATCTTCAAGTTAGCCTTTAAAATATTAAGGTATGTATATTTGTCCATAGTCGACTCAACAAACTATATTCGGCCACCGACCAACTGTTTTACAGTCCGAATTAAGTAGTTCTTATCCAGAGCCGTACCTTTTTTCGACCTGCGATCTAACGTCTATTGATTCCAAAGGTACAAAACTTGCTCTTATTTGGGAAAAACTTTTCTTTCCCAAAACTCTCAAGGCTTGTTTAAATGTATCTTGGCGAAAACTACGCGCTTTTGTCTAATGATTAATGATATGAAGGGCTTGCTGAGTGGCAACAAACCCATGATATCTAGCTTTTTCAAGATTTTGAGTATTGTGTCTGGGCAGATGTTCTTATGTTCTGAATACGAGTATAAATAAATATATTAACATGGTTCGTTTGTCATGTGGAAATTCTACAAATCGTGTCAATAAAGCTGTGCGTATATAAAGGGTGTCCTAAGAAGAGCGCAATTTTTAAATTTTAAATAAAACACAGATATTTAAGAAAAAATCGTGAAACTTTATTATATCGTAAAGTAGACAGAATGAGGTTATGTATGGAACAATATATCGTGCAGATGGCCGCCGCGGCTTTGCTGGCATGCACGCGATCTTTTAATGAAATTTTCAATGACCGTTTTGCATGAATGCTGCGGTATTTCATTAATGCAGCGTCCAATTTCGTCTTTTAAGGCTTGAGTCGTCGTCGGCTTATTCGCGTAAACCATCGACTTCAAAAAACCCCCCGCACGATCTAGACGGCCAATTCTGATCTCCAAAACGCGAAATAACACGACCGGGAAATGACTGATGCAGCAATTGAATTGTTTCTCTGGCTGTATGACATGTGGCGCCGTCTTGTTGGAACCACATGCCCTCGACATTCATTTCTTCAATTCTAGGCAAGAAAAAACTGGTTATCATTTCACGATACCAAACACCATTGACTGTTTGCGCTTGACCTGCCTCATTTTCATAAAAAAAAGGTCCAATGATTCCTCCAGCCCAAAAACCACACCACACAGTGACACGTTGAGGATGCATTTTCTTCTCGTGAATCACTCGAGGATTTTCCGCACCCCAAATGCGACAATTCTGCCTATTGACGAAGCCATCAAGATGAAAATGGGCCTCGTCACTGAAGATGATTTTATCGGCAAAATCAGCATTTTCATGTTGTCTCTCCAATACCCAATTAACGAACTCCCTTCGCTGTCCATGGTCAGCTGCTTACTAACCTCGTACCTTCTACTAACAAACAATAACAATTGTTCAAATGTCAAACAATGACACTTCGAATGTTGCCAGATTTAAAAATTGCGTTCTTCTTGGGACACCCTTTATTCACTTATTCTCTACCCTCCACCGAAGGTTTTACGGAATTCCCGGGAAATGAAAAAGTCCGAGAAAGGGGAAACTCTATTAACATCGAATCTTCGTGACTAGAAAAAACTGACATGATTGAAAATGAGGAGGTAAATATCAAATCTTTTATTCGACATTCCCTGAATAGCGACCCAATCGAATGTTCGACAAGTATTTATGTCTGTCATAGTGTATGATTTTCTTTATGACTTTCCAAATCTGTTTGTAAGTCATATGTCTTCATGTGCTCTGTGGAAATATGTTGAAGCATATTTTACTGCGTTTTCTGTAGGATATCTTTCGCCTCTCTATCTCTCACTCACTCTCACTCTCTAAAGTTGGCGACACATACTCGCATGTTTGCATATTCATCACCGTCATGTTCAAACGTATTCTCTCTCTCTCTCTCTCTGTTGATGATTTCCCCCTACATACACACACGCACACATCGTTGCACATACGTATATTATTAATGTGTACATTCATGTCATTATTGAGTTGATGACTATTGTTTTATACACACACGCACACAAATAAATATGACTTGTAAATAGCTGCGGCTGATTTAATTTATATACACGAGTTTCTCTTGTTGCTACAACAAAAACAACAACGTTAGCATACAGGAAGCGCTGAGCGGTGCAGAGTTCAGCTGCGCTGGGCAGAGAAAACAAACAATAACAAATTAAATGTAAATAATGAAACATTTTCATATAAATCGCTCTTTTTATGCGAAGAGATTAAATACAACTGCTGCGCCGTGCTACACCGTATCGTATCCATGCCGTCTCATATTGGCAATTTTATATTAATCATACGCCATTGCGTACAGGCGATTTTTATTACAAACTTGGGTGAGCCATTCCGAGGCTCATTTGCAATCGTAAATTTTAAAATTCATTTAAGATTTGTTTTGCCTTTTAAATCGATTTATTTTGAGTGGTGAAGACCAAAAGAAATACAAATTCAAGTAAGGTAATTTTTGCGAGTCTAAGCAGGGGCGTGTTAAAAACGGGTGGATTGTTAAGGTAGATAGGTAGGGGTGGCGGGTGGTTATAAAAATGTCAACTCCGACATAAAAGAGATAACTGGCAGGCGGAACTACGTGCTTGCGGTGTAAACGTGCAATTGATAAAATACTGGAAGCGTAGTTTTGCAGCATAGTCTATCAAACGCGAGTCAATCTTCAGTACATGTTTCGCCTCGAATGATAAGTGGAAATTTGTATAGTCACTCACACACGTAGAAAGGATATAAGAAAAAGATAAAGAATAAATACCTTACACTAAAGGATGGTATTATTTCCCATTGACATGAAGAAAATTCAAATTAAATTGAGAAAATACAAATTGAAGTTGAGAAATAAAGTTTGAAGTTTAAAACAAATGGAAACATCGTTAAATTCGGCCACGACGAACTAGGGTTACAAAGTCAAAGCAAAAAATCATTATCATTCATAGTCGTTCGACTATTTTTAAAACAAAAAATATATTGAATGTCGACTTCCGACTTTTTGGCAGTAAATAGTCAATTTGACTTTAGCCTATTCAAGATTTTAATAACTTTAAAATATTCATACACTCCACCAAAGCGTGGATGGTAAATTAAATTTGTCTTTCCTATTGTAACCCTATGAAATATTGATCATAGTCTCTAAGAACAGGGTGCCCGTCGCGAAGTTATAGTACTTTGCTTGTTTATAATTTTTGATTAAATTAAAGAGAATGGAAATTATACTCGTATTGATAAATGATTTATTTAATGTCGGCAATTATAAGTATGCATGGAATACAATATCAGATAAATGTCCGCCTCTGCACGCAGAAAAAAAGTATGGTTGGGGTCACAATATTCGAAGAGCACCATACTATTGTTGGTTATATGGTTGTGGCACAACAATATTATGATCATCACAACAATAGTATGGTTCACACACAACCATACTATGATCCCCATTACAATATTATGGTCCTCACAACAATAGAATCATTCACACACAATCATACTATGATCCCCACAACCATATTATTATTCACATTTAACCATAATATGATCCCCACAACCATATTATGATCCTCATAACCATGGTATGATCCCACAACCATATTATGATCCTCATAACCATAGTATGTTTAACGTACAACCATAGTATAATCCTCACAACCATAGTTTGACTTACGCACAACTATACTTTGATCCCCAAAATTGTTTGTAAAGATTGTTCAACAATAAAGTATTTTATTAAGTAAGTTATGTAACAATAGGAGTGATTTATTTAACAGTAAAAAAAATCATTTATTAAAAATATTTTAGTTAT